>CM077597.1:71220000-73720000 GCA_039654915.1 Aquilaria yunnanensis
TGGTCAATGAAGAGAAAAACCTAAGTCGATCCCAACCGAACCATTTGGTTTGGTAAGCAAGCCACTAGTAGTGTTCTGAGTTAAACCTTGAGGGTTTGGCTAGTTAAACCACATAGGAAGACTACCCTGTACAATAAGTTAAGGGTAAAGGCGGGTAAGTTTGAGATAGGTGACGACCTACTCTAGAACCCGTAAGTGGGACTTAAGTGAGGTAAAGTATCCGGGATACAAGGGCTAGTATCTCAAGTTTCTCCGCCGTTTGAGCTCACGGCAAAATTTTAAGGCACCTAGAGTGCAGAAAGTCCCAAGTGCATATATTGTGTGCATTTCATACCATACATTCATACATTGCATATTTTATATTTTGTTGATTGTTTGAGTTGTTTGTTGATTGAATTGCTAGTTTGATTGCTTGGTTGCCATATTGCATAGTTGCTGCATTTTTTCCTTGCAGGTATTCAAGGGATCCTTACTGAGTACTTTCAAGTACTCATTCCCTTAAGTTTTATTGTGCAGGTTCTAACTCCGGGCCTAATCACTAAGTGATAGTCGAGGCCTAAGTTTTCTGTTTTGCAGGTATTTCTCTTGAGAATTCTCGTGATTCTAAGTTACTTGTGATATAAGTTATGTGCTAACCAAGTTGTGCCTTTACAGTGTAGAGGCTAAGAGTACACAAGAACAAGATCTAGTGAAGGGTTTACACTTGGAGCTTGGTATAGCTCAAGGTGGGACTCAAGTAGTTGATCTTAGTTAGTAGTTTGTGTCTCTTGTACATAGTACTTTGTGTACTAAGTAAGTTGCCTCTAATAGGATACATTGTGATGTAAATCCATCTTGTTACTTTTGGGTGCATGCTAGAGGTATAATGTATGCACAAACTGTTACTTGTAGTTAAAGCAACCAGTATTTTCAAGGTCTTGGCACATTTTATATATGTTGTAGTGAAATGCTCGAGCAATGTTTTTAATCCACGACTTATAAAAATTCATTTGCATTGCCAGGACAGAAGCATGCATAACTTAAACTGAGTAGGCTAAGAAACTAGTTGCATATAAATTGTTTAATTTATATTGACAAGTAATAGTTAGCCAATAGTAACTAGTGGGATTCATAAATCCCTAAGGCCTACAAGGTTATGGGGCACTGGGGCCCCGTTCCGTGACAGTTTTTGGTATCAGAGTAGGTTAATGTACCTAGTAGAGGCAATAAGTGAACTAAGATCTAAGTGTTCTTGTGTTAAGTGTGGTTAGTACTGCTTATAAGTTGCTCTGGGTGTGGTCTTCTGGCTGTGGTTGCAGGTATGGTGAACACACGGGCAGGTACTGCTGCTGAGGTTCAGGGTTCTGATGCAGGCACTAGTGACCCCAGTGGGGCAGATATGAGGGAGGTAGTTTCCTTGCTGAGGAGACTTAATGAATCCATGGACCGGATGTTGCATGGCATGGCAATTTTGCTTGAGGAGCGTGCTCAACCTCCAGTTCAGGGGGAGACCTTGGAGGACCCTAATAGGGTAAGGGCCGAAGTGCATCAAGGCCCATCGATGCACCAAGGTCAGGGGAGAAATCCCCCGCCCCAAGGGCAAGTGCAAGGTCAGGAGCCAGTAAATGAGCATGTTCAAGTGGATTCCAGTGAGGACAGTGAGGAGGAAGATGAGGAGGACATCCATCCCAGGAGGAGACGGAGGAGACCCGTCATTCCAGACCATATGGGACTTGTTTCCTTATGCCGGGATATTAACACTCCCAAGTTTAATGGCATAGGAGATCCCGATATGGCAAAAGGGTGGTTGTATCAAATCAATGAAATCTTCAAGAACATGAAGTTGGATGACAAAGCCAAGATGGATTTGGTACCTTTCTTTTTAGAAGGCAAGGCTTCATTGTGGTGGAAAGATGTCATGGAAAGGCTTGATGCTTATAATGAAGGGAGGATCAGGCAAAGGCCTAAAGAGCTTGACTGGGTTGAATTTGAGAAAGAATTTCGAAATGAATTCAATAGTGAGGCTGCCCAGGATCAGAAAAGAATTGAATTTGATGAGTTGATTCAGGGAAGGTTAACGGTCCATGAGTATGAAAGGAAGTTTAGTTCTCTTTTTCGGTATGCACCTCATTTGGCCGGGAAAGATGAACTAAAAGCAAAGAAGTTCATTCGTGGACTTAAGGTGGAGCTGAGGAGTTTCTTGACAGTGATAGGAGTTCGGACCTATCATGAGGCTGTCCAAAAAGCCTTAGTGTTGGAAAGGGAGTTGATGGAGGCGAAACCTACGGATAAGGCCGTTGAGCCGAGGGTTCCGGTACATTCAAGGTTAATGGATAAAAGGCCTAGTATGGGAGGTGATCAAGGACCCTCCAAGAAAATCAAGAAAGTTGGAAAAGGCCGTTGTCCTAAGTGTCAGAGATTTCATGGTAACAAACCTTGTACCCTTGGAACCGATTTCTGCAATTACTGCCGTCAACCAGGACATTGGGCTAAGGAGTGCCCAAGGCTTAGGCAAGATCAAGGTCAAGGAAGACCGGGAACCTCAGGAGTTGGCAGTGTTGGTAGTACTTTTGTCAGAGCCCTTGTGCCACCACAAGTTTTTGCACTGATGGGCCAAGCACCCAGAGAGCCTACAGCTGTGCAAGGTAACTTTAATGTTCAGGATAGTAGTATTAGAATTCTGTTTGATACTGGTGCTACTATTTCTGTCATTTCTCTGAGCATGGTTGTTAAGTTTGGTTTGCAAAGAACTTTGCTAGATGAAATGAGCTTCTTTAAGTCTGTTGGGAGGAATATTGTTTTTACCAATGAAATGGTTATAGGATATCCTTTGGAATTAGGAGGTTGTAAGTTTTTGAGTGACCTTTGGGTCTTGACCTCAATTCCTTATGATATTGTTCTTGGAATGGATTAGTTAAGTAGGTTTAAGGCCCAGATTGACTGTGCAGGTTATAAGGTCACCCTTGAGGATGCCTCCGGGGTAAGTGTAACTTGCACGGGCGGTTTGGCAAGTAGTGTTAAGAGTTTGCACCTCAAGTTAATGGAGTCCATTCCCGTTCCGAGTGAGTTGGTGACTTGCTCATTGATCGGAGTGGCAGTCGAGGAGCAACTCAAGGAAAATCAAGTAGCCAATCTATTTCTAGAAGTTTTTCCTGTAGACCTCCCAGGATTACCCCCAAGAAGGGAGATTAAATTCTCCATACATTTACAGCCTGGGGCAGAACCAATTTCCATACCCCCTTATAGAATGTCAGCACCTAAAATGGATGAGCTGAAAAAGCAATTAGAAGAATTGCTTGAGAAAGGCTTTATTAAGCCAAGTGTTTCCCCGTGGGGTGCTCCAGTGTTGTTTGTAAAGAAAAAGGATGGAACCTTAAGGTTGTGCATAGATTATAGAAAATTGAATGCAGTGACTGTGAAGAATAAGTACCCATTGCCTAGAATTGATGATCTATTTGATAGATTAAGAGGGGCGAAGGTCTTTTCCAAAATAGACCTAAGGTCTGGATATTTCCAGATAAGAGTTAGGGATGAGGATATCCCGAAGACTGCATTCAGGACTAGGTATGGGCATTATGAGTATACGGTTATGCCATTTGGAGTGACTAATGCTCCGGCAGTTTTCATGGATACCATGAATCGGATTTTTAGGCCCTACCTAAATCAGTTTGTTGAGGTGTTTATTGATGACATTTTGGTGTATTCCCCGACTCCCCACGAGCATGAGAAACATTTAGAGATAGCTTTGCAAGTACTCAAGAGTAATCAGTTTTATGCAAAACTATCTAAGTGCCAATTCTGGGCAAGTGAAATTCCTTTCCTTGGACATATTATAAATGCTCAAGGATTAAGTGTGGACCCAGAAAAGGTAAAGGCTGTGGTGGAGTGGAAACGCCCAATAACTGTAACTGAAGTTAGAAGTTTCTTGGGTTTGGCGGGCTATTATCGAAGGTTTATTGAGAAATTTTCTATAATAGCTTCGTCATTGACTGCCTTGACAAAGAAGGCACAGAAGTTTATTTGGACTTCTAAGTGTGAAGAGAGTTTCCAGGAGCTTAAGAACAGGTTAATTTCTGCTCCCATCTTAATCCTACCAGATCCGCATGAGACTTTTGTGGTTTATACCGATGCATCTAGGACAGGATTAGGATGTGTGTTGATGCAGGATAAGCAAGTGATTGCATATGGGTCTAGGAAGTTAAGGCCTAACGAGTTGAATTACCCAGTGCATGATCTTGAGTTGGCAGCAGTTGTGTTTGCCTTAAAGCTCTGGAGACACTACCTTATGGGAAGATCCTTTAAGATCTTTACGGACCATAAAAGTCTGAAGTATTTATTTACCTAAAAGGATCTTAACATGAGGCAGAGAAGATGGATCGAGTATATCAAGGATTATGATTGCTCGATAGACTATTGTTCTGGTAAAGGCAACGTGGTTGCTGATGCCTTGAGCTGTAAGTATTCTGGGGTAATTCTCTCCAAGGATCAAGTAACACAAACCTCAAAAGATCCTAGTACAGAGCAATTCACAGTTTTATTTGAATTGTGGAGAGAATGGGAAATGGCTCAAGTCATGGTCCTTGAAATTCAGTCAGCATGGCTGGCTAGGGTTAAGCAAGCTCAAGAGAATGACCCAAGTTTGAAAAGAGTTTCTGGGGAGGAAAAGCATGGTACTGTACTGAAGGAATTTCAGTACAAGGATGGGTTACTTTACTATGGTGACCGGCTCTATGTGCCAAGTGAATTAAGGCAACAGGTGTTGCAGGAGGCACATACGAGTAAGTTTAACGTTCACCCTGGTGTGAATAAGATGTACCATGACCTTAGGACTCATTTCTGGTTGCCAAAGTTTAAGAGAGACATATATGAATATGTGTCTAAGTGCCTCACCTGTCAAATGGTGAAGGCAGAGCACCAAAGGCCATCAGGAATGTTGCAAAGTTTACCACTCCCAGAAAGGAAATGGGGATCCATCACCATGGACTTTTGTGTTGGGTTGCTAAACACAAGAAGTCAGCATGATTCCATTTGGGTGGTGGTGGATAGGTTGACAAAATCTACACACTTTATCCCCATTAAAATTACTTATACCATGGAGAAGTTAGCCCAGTTGTATATTCAGGAAGTAGTAAGACTTCATGGAATTCCTGATCAGATTGTATCTGATAGAGATCCCCGCTTTGTTTCAAGGTTTTGGAGTGCCTTTCAAAAGGCTATGGGTTCCGCTGTGAACCTAAGTACTGCATATCACCCTCAGACTGACGAGCAAACTGAGCGGGTGATCCAAACCTTGGAAGATATGTTACGAAGTTGTGTGATGGACTTCAAAGGGGATTGGGACCAACATCTGCCTTTGATTGAATTTGCTTATAATAATAGCTATCAAGAAGCTATTAAGATGGCGCCCTACGAAGCTTTGTATGGGCGTAAGTGTGTGACCCCTCAATGTTGGGCAGATAAAGCTGATGAAATAATTGTTGGTCCAGAAATCATTGCCGAGACCACGGCAAAGATTAAGTTGATCCAAGCAAGGATCAAAGCTGCCTCAGACCGGCAAGCTAAGTACGCCAATGTGCGAAGAAAAAATTTAGAGTTTGAGGTAGGAGACAGAGTACTCCTTAAAATTTCACCAATGAAAGGTGTGGCTAGGTTTGGCCAAAGGGGTAAGTTGGCACCAAGGTTTATTGGTCCTTTTGAAATCCTCGAAAGGGTAGGAAAAGTGGCTTATCGGTTGGCTTTACCGCCAAGTTTAGCCCATGTTCATAATGTGTTTCATGTAAGTTCCTTAAGGAAGTGCATTGTGAACCCTGGGCAAGTGTTAACCCCGCCCATTATCCCTTTGAGAGAGGACCTAAGTTATGAAGAACATCCCATCAAGTTTCTTGACCGTCAAGTCCGGAAACTATGAACCAAACGGATCCCAATGGTCAAGGTACTATGGTCTAACCATGGGGAGGAAGAGGCCACTTGGGAGACCGAACAGGATATGCTAAGGCAATATCCAAGTTTGTTTGCTCAATTAAGTCAGAATTTGGAGGACCAAATTTCTGAAGGAGGGGAGGATGTGACGGCTCTCCTAGTTGATTAATCAAGTAAGTGTTAATTAAATTAAGTACCTCAAGTTACCACCTTGTTAAGCAAGTAAGGTAAGCTTAATTAAGTAAGTGAGTTCCTAAGTGTGATTTGGCATAGTTAAATCAAGACCATTAGTTATTCTAGCTTTTAGAACCATCCTTGTGAGTTTTGAGAACTTGTGGCACTAAGTGTTCTTTTTGAGCCATTTAGAACTTAAGTGGCTAAGGTGTCCAAGAAAATTAAGTTTGAGAAGCTTTAAGCATCCTTTAGAGCAAAGAAATGTAGTTTTGGGTGAGAGTTTAATGACTCATTTGAAGCTTTTGAGAGTATGAGGACTTAAGTGCAAGGGAGGGAAAAGTTGCCTTATATGCTTATAAGCTAAGTTCCTTCATCCTTAGCCATTTGTTTCTAAGTTCCAAAATTCGTAGCTCCCTCTCCTCTCCCAAATTGGCAGCTCAAAGCTTCATTTCCTTGCAAGTTTTCATCAAATTAAGGGTGCCCAAGGTGTTAGAAAGAATCACCAAGCTTCTTTGCTAGTGTTCTTGCTTCATTTGACTCTTGGAAGCTAGTTTGGAACTAAATTTTGTGGGTAAGCTTCTTGGAATCATTTGGATTGATTCTAGGTTGTTTCTAGAGCTAGAAATCGTCTCAGTTTGATTGGGTTGGATGCCAAATTGCTTTGGTTTTAGGTGTGGAACTCAAGGAAGCTTGATTGAGCTAAGGTTGCTTGTGTTGCAATGCTTGCTTTGTAGCTAAAATTGAGGTAAGGGTTCAAGTAATTAAGCTCAAATAATGCATGGTTTGGTAGTTTTGTGTGTGGGAATGAATTAGGAACAAGACCCAAATCATTTGGATTAGAAATGAGAGAGTTTGAGTAGTTTAAGTGCAAGAACGCAGCTGTCGCGCAACGTAGAAAACGGCATTGGCGCCGCAGCGCCAGAAGTAAGTGTACTGGCGCCACGGCGCCAGGGGGCGATTTTTCACTGAGCAAGTTTTGTTCGCCGGCGCTGCGTTTTTGCTCTTTGGCGCCGCAGCGCCAGAAGTGACCTTAAGGAATTTTGGGCCATTTTTACGGCCATCTTAAGAGCAACTTAGACTCTCGGTCTCTATTCCTAGGTGTTGACAACTAATTTCGTCCGACGAATTAAAAATTAAAAGAAATTTAATTATTTAAAAGAATTAAAAATATTATTTTAGTGGGGGGCATATTTTTATAGTATGAGTGTATAAAAAAATTTTGAATTAAAAAAAAATTAAATTTAAATTAATTAAAATTTTATTATTATTATTAATTAAAAAAAACGTTAAAAAAAAAAAAAAAAAAAAAAAAAAAAAAAACCTAGCTAGCCTTTTATTTCTGGGAGCCAGCTGGCTCCCTCTGAGCTCCAATAATTCCTACCTGCTTTTCCCTCCTTTTTGTGCGCCAACTGGACTCTATCTCACGACCAATAATCTTATCCGCTCCGGGCTCCAATTTTTTGGAAGGGGGCAAGCTCTCAGCTAAAAAAAAAAAAATTTAGGGTGGGAGACCTCGTCTCCTCAAAAACGAAAACTCGCAGCGATCATAGCCGACAACCACGCACCGTCCTTATTCCCTCCCACGTCCTTCTCTGCTGAAACTCGCGATGGTGCCCTGACCTCCAACGACGCCTTTGAGAGCATCTCAGCTCGTGGAGCGGCGCGTCTCCCCTGCCGTCCGAGCACGCCAACACGCGCGCTCCTCCCCTCCCCTCTGCGCTCCTCTGCTGCCGTTCTCTCGGCCCTGCTCCGTCGAGCAGCACCGTCACCTCTTCCCCCGCCGTCCATAGCCTCGACGTCATCGTGACGCTGCCGTCCCTCCGCCACCGCGCCAACGCCTCGTGCTCTGCTATACCACGCTCGCGCTCCGTGCTCCTCCGACCTCCCATCACTGCGTCGCCTCCTGCTTCCGCCAGCCACCGTGTCGCCTCCAGCTTCCCGTCCGTGCATCGTTGCGCCTAGCAGCTCCTCCGCCGTCGTGCATCGCTCCAGCTACGTAACCCCCTCCCTCGTTGCGCCTGAAGGAAGAAGACGAAGAAGGAAAGATAAAAGAAACTCGTCAGACGCGTTTTCTTCATTTTTTTGGTAAAATTCTTATTTAGCCCTTAGTTATTTTTATTTTATCCGTCTAAGTCACTAACTTTATTTTCTTTTCAGTTTGAGCATTAACAGCAAGTTTTTATTGTTTTCTTTTCTTTATTTTCTTTGGTTTATCTATCTATTTTGGCCATTCATTAAATTTAGCCATAAAATCCATGTAGGAATATAATCTGGAATCTTTACTTATTCTTTTTATCTATTTAATTTTTTAGATAGTTCAATTTCTTTATTTTCACAATGCATCTAAAAAAAGAAAATTCATTCTGCGTTGATTTAATGGAATTCTAGAATGAATTTAGGACGGTAGTAAATTACAAAAAATCCATATCCGGGTGGTTCGGTTAGAATCCATGGTTTGGATATTAACTGCATTTATTTAAAGCCCCGAAAGTAAAAAAAAATGAAAGTAAAAAAATTAAACAAAAAAATGAAACTCGGATTGCAAACCGACTCGTTATCGATCCAGATCTGATTTGATCCATAATTTTGGGCATAATTAATTTTTAGCCTATGGATTCCTTTGATTTGCCTATTTGAGACCCTATGTTTGTTTCGATTTACAATATGGCCATTGATTTACTGATGTTTATTAATTGTTCAGATAATTAAAAGCATAAATTTGCTTAGAAATTAACATTAAGCTTAATTATATGATTAGGATACATAGATATTTCTTTAAATAATCTGTCCCTGGATTTATTTGATTTTTGTCTATTTGAGACTTTAATGTTGTTTTGATTTACAATTTGATCACTAATGTTTATTTTCATTCATGATTTTATTTGATTATGAGCACGAATAAATAAATAAAATTAATATTAAGCATAATTGCATGATTAGGTTAGATAAACATTTTTAATAAATAATTTACCCCTGGATTTATTTTATTTGTCTAATTGAGTCTCTAATGTTGTTCTGATTTACAAAATTAGTCATTGTTTTACTTATGTTTTCCTTTTATAGTTTTGTTTAGATAATTATGAATTAGCTTAAGAATTAATATTAAACATAATTAGATTTAGACTTTTTAATAATTAATATGAAATTAGTTTGACATAATTAAAAAAATCACACTTAGGAAAATTCAGGCTGCGTGTGCTATTTAATAATTAATTGAATAATTAAATTTTAAATTAAATTCCATGTCCAAATGATCCGCCAGGATCTATGGTTTGGAAAACCAAAATTTTTTTAAGTAAAGTATAAAATAAAATTAATTTTTAAATAGTTTACTTTATTTTTTTATCCAGTAATAAAAACAAAGAAAAACTTTTTTTTAAAAAATAAATATATGAAAATTAAAATTTTATATTTTTACTTATTAAAATAATAAAAAAATATAACTTTTTAATTCCTTTATTAAATAAACAAAAATCTTAGCGAAATGATTTAAAAAATATATATATAAGATAAAATAAATAGAAAAGAATTAAATATTTTAGACTTATTAATTGGATGTATTTTTTTTTTAGACTTACAAATTAGATAATTACTTTAAAAGCCTTATATCAAAATATAAATATCAAGACTTTTCTTTTATTTTTATAATATACATATAAATCTTTGGTTTCATTATTAAATAAATAAAATCTTAATTAAATAATTACTTTTTGGTTCATATTTTATCAAATAAAAAGAATAAACATAAAATAAAATATTTGAATATCAAGATTTTTTAAAAATATATATATATAACTCTTTGAAAAAAAAATTATTTTTGGTTCCTTGAAAAAAATAAATGATAAAGATCTTTCATTAAACAAGAAAAGAAAAAGAAAAGAAAAAGAAAGAAAAGAAAGAAAAGAAAAGAAAAGAAAATATAAAGAAAGAAAAATCAAATTTTTAGATTATTAATAAACCTAAAATTTCCAAATTAATAATTAAACTAATAATTGATTCCATAAAAATTAAATAATTAACTAAAAATTAAAATAATTTCCATATCCGGATGATCCGGCAGGATCTACGGTTTAGAAAATATCAACCTTTTTAAAATAAATAAATTAAATAAAAAGATAAAAATCCATATTTATGATATGGATTAAATTCTCTAAAATTTCACCAAATTCCGTGTCCAAATGACTCGGCAGAGTCCATGGTTCGGAATAAAAATCTTCCGTGTCCAAATGACTCGGCAGAGTCCATGGTTCGGAAGTATAAATTTCTATACAAATTAATTACCAAAAATCCACATCCGATTAATTCAGTTAAAAATTCTAGATTGAAAATTAACTGAATTTTTTTAAAGCAAAGTAAAACAAAATTAAAATCAACTAAGGTGCCAATTTTGGGCGCTATAACAATATTGTTTTAGCGTAACCGTACTCCCGATCCCCGAACTCTCGCAGACCATATTTTAAGGTATCCAATCGACCTAAGCGAAAACCGATTGGTGGCGACTCCCGAAAACGACCCGCACGTTGCCACAGCTTGGCGACTCCACTGGGGACCCTGGTTAGTGAGTCAAGCCTAAAAGTTAATTTATTTTGTTCTGTTTTGTTTATTTTTATGTGGATTTATATGTTATATTTACTTATTCTAAACATGCATAATGTATTCACAAAATGAAGCTCTATACCCGAGCTTCCTCAAATCGAACACAATTCTTTCTAAGCGGAATTGGTGTTGTTGTCCTTGTGAGGCCATGGTCTCCAAGCCTTCACCGGTTTCAAAGTAGCAAAGTAGTGTATTGCCTCCTGAGACGGTTAGTCTCTGCATGGGCCCACGAAAAGCTACGACTCGAATTAATCCATTCCTTACATAAACCCTAGAGGGTAAGGAATCGGGCTGTCACTATAATTTAGTGACGGGATTCGGGAACTATCCCTTGCCTTTTTTATAAGCCACCTTATGCATATAGAACTCCCCACTTAACCATAGAACTGACCATAGAATTTCTACCATTTTTACCAACACCATAAGCATATCCTTATTATGGTGTGTCGTTACTCTACACTTTTCTTCGTATGGTTTTAACTTGTTTATCCATAATACTTCATGAGTTGTTAATTACTATTTAACTTGTTAATAACCTTATTTTTCTTTTGTTATACTTCCGTTCTGTGCAATTATTCTTCATGCATCAAAACCACGCATCAAATTATGCTAACTTTTTGGTCTTTATAATGATAACTAGAAGTCTTGAAGTTTCACAATAGTTGATAATCAAGCTCACTCATTGCATGCATCCATTGCATCAATCATATACATGTAAAATCTAATAAAATGAATCTCACTTTAAAAAAAAGTAAAATTGGATCTCAACACCAATATCTAACTCGGCTCCAAATAAGACTAATGGCAGAACAAACTGAAGGACGTCTCATAGATATAGAGTCCAAGATAGAAAATATGGCCGGAGCAATTCCCTCCTCATTACACCAAAAAATGAAATTCATTTTTGAAGGAAAGTTAATCACAGTCTTTGCTGAAGAAGGCATTCTGCTATCATCTATATCAATAGTAGCAAAGGCCAAGTGACCTTCTCTTCCAAGTTGGTATGACCCAAATCCCAAATGTAACTGAAAAGTCTGTGGTGCTGAAACTCAAGGTCCAACAGTTGGTCGAGTCTAAGTTGCTAGGCCATGATGTGATTGATAATTGAAAGTGAAGATTTTGAGCTGGAATTACATTAATTTTGGAAGGGCTCCAAGTCAGATCTGACCTAACAGTCCGCACACACTTTTGAATGACAGGGAATCCTTTGAATAAACTTGTATCTTTGAAAGCTTGCAAAAGTAATTTAATAGTAAAAATCTCCTAGATTTAGTCCAGAATCTAGGGTGTAGTCTTTGTTAAATGGACACCTGCTATTCTTTTTCTGGTACAACAAAAAGATGTAATGCGTGCATTCTACTACTTTCCATTTTTACACTCTTTGCTATTATACTATCCATTATTGCCATCACACTTTACTTTTCGACAACCGGTAATTCTTTTTGTTCTCTAACAAAAAGATGTTGCGTGTGCATTCTACCACTTTTTAATCCCATTATTACTTCTACACATTCTACCAATTTTTACCAAAAATTCAATTATTACACCTACACATTCTACCACTTCTTACCAAAAATTCCGTTTTTACATCCATCTCTCACTCCTTTCCATTATACTATCCATTATTGCTATCACACTTTACTTTGAAAACGATACTACTCGTGGGTGAAAATAAAAAGTTAAGGGAGATTTAATAGTGGCGATCTTGAAAGTGCTGTCAAATCTAGTAAGAAGGATTTCATATGTTGCACCCCAACTCTCAAAAAAAAAAGAATTCATAGTGGTTATCAACATCCTTGCAAGAAGTCTGGGGTTAGCTTCTAAACAAGGTAGCTCTCATATTAAATGACTTCAGTGGTCTCCCAATTCTCACAAATGCTCAATACAAAAAAAAAAGATTCTCAGTTTTTCGCAACACAAATTCCAACAAAGGAAAGAAGTTCATCCCTTCCATCAAAAAGCCAACAAGGGAAAATTCAAAACAAAAAAAAAGAGAGACTGAGAGCAAACACAAGCAAGTAAGGCCACTTGAGTCATCTCACTTCAAGAAAGCTATGATCTCGGTTCTCCATAACAAAAACTCCGAAAAGGAAAAAGTTCATCCCTTCCATCAAAAAGCCAACAAGGGAAAATTCAAAACCAAAAAGAACTGAGAACAAGCACGAGCAAGCAAGGCCACTTGAGTCATCTCACTTCAAGAAAGTTATCAAATATGTCATCACCATAGCTCACACAAAAAAAAAGGAACAAAAAAAACAAAACAAAAAAAAAGAAAGGGAAACAAAAACAAAAACAAAAAAAGAGAAAGAAAAAAAAAAGGGCTCGAACTAGAGCAAAAGAAAAAAAAGAAAACAAGTGAGCTATGGATTCTAAACTGAAAACCTGTAAAGGTGGTCTAGAAGACAAAAGCAACTTTCAAGCCAAGCATACATAAAGACCACGATAGTTGGGGGGCAACAGATGAGGTTTAACTTTCTGGAAAGAGTGGCAAGTTTGAGGTCATCACTATTGAGTTTTTCACCATAATCAAATTTGCTCACGAGTAGTATTAAAAGACCCTTCTTTCAAACCACTTAAACTTAATTTTCCTCAGACTTATCATCCTCATTCAGCTAAAAGACTATCATTGTGAAACATGTTTCTACCTTATTTAATACTGCTCACGAGTAGTATTAAAAGACCATTCTTTCACACCACTTAAATTTAACTTTCCTCATACCTAACATCCTCATTCAGTTAAAAGACTATCATTGTGAATCATGTTTCTACCTTATTTAATACTGCTCACGAGTAGTATTAAAATACCCTTCTTTCACACCACTCAAACTTAACTTTACTCAGACCTAATATTTACCTCTTAATATTATTCTCATTCAGCTAAAAGACTGCTACAAAAAAAAAAACATTCAAACTTAATTTTCCTCACGCCTAACAGTTACCTCTCGATATCATCCTCATTCAGCTAAAAGGCTATCCTTGTGAATCATGTTTATACCTTATTGCCTTGCACAGTTTATGTCTTTGAGTTGGAAAGGGAAGAGTGGCAGGATATTTTAATTAAAAATAAAGACCGTAAATTACTTTGTCAAGCTTTGCAAATTGATGAAAGTTTTTCTTTAAGGCCAAACCATTATTCATTAATGTGTGTAGATTTAAAAGTGAGGAGATAGCTTGAGACTTTCTTTAAGAAGATGTGGTTCTTGTAAGAGAAATTCATGATCAAGGACCATCACAAAGGTCTAGAAATGCTCAACCTTCTGTTAAATCAAAGATCAGATGATACCTTTTATCCACATAAACACCATATTCAAGGGGGCAAAGTAGTCTCTACTAAGCGTAAGAAGAGTACTGCCAAGAAAGAAGCTCAATAAACAAGGGGGCAAGTCTTATGGATCAGAACCTGAGTCTAAGGAAGAGCAATCATTCGGACTGTAACATGGGGGTAAACAAGTGTCGACACGGCCACAAGAAAAGGGACAATGAAACATTGAAAGTTAAGCCTTTGATAGTATGAAATCCATGACAAGGGATGAGTATTTGAAGAGATATAAAGTATGAGGCGAGCGAACATTAAAGAAATTGAGGCCAAAATTCAAGAACAAGTCAAAGAAAGCGGACTTTGAAAAGAGTTGGGCTTTTGAGGCAGCGAACAAAAGCTGGAAAGCATAAAGAGATTCAATGATAGTCCAAGAAGGCCATCACAAAGAGGATCCAGTAAAACAAAGACATAAAGAACTAGATCCATACAAAAAAAAAACCATCAATTACACATGCTTTGCATTCATGCATTTCACATCATGCATGCATGACTTTTACATGATAGGAATCAAATGGGAAATATATCCACCGCACCGTTACAGCAGTATAAGCTGAGATCTCAATAACATCAGCTCTTACCAATCTATCACTGGATACACAGCTAATATGCGGGACCAACCCGCATCAGGAATTCAAGGATAAGGTAGACAATATATCAAAAGCCTGGCAATCGATTCAATAATCGAGACTACACCTGGAAGGACAGGATTGACGTCAGCTAGTAGTATCCAAGATAAGAGATAGCTATAGCCAAGGATAAGGCAGATATCAAAAAGGATAAAGTAGACAATATTGTCAAAAGCCTGGCAATTGATTGAATAATCGAGGCTACACCTGGAAGGATAGGATTGATGCCAGCTTAGCAGCATCCAAGATAAGAGATAGCTGTGGTCAAAGATAAGGCAGACATAAAGAAATATTGTCGTTAAAACTTTGTCAAAAGCGGACAATGGATTCAATAATCGAGGACTGGATCAACGTCAGCTGGATGGAATATCAAAGATAAGAAATATCATTCACATCAAAATAAAGTAGGATTCACTTTTCCGGTTAAGCGGCGGATACGGTACTCCATGACTCTCAAGTCGGTTCTCTCAGTTGCCCATAATAACTGATCATTTCCTCCCTCCTTTCTTTTACTTTCTCCTAGAAAATGGATCCTACTTTTTCTGCCTTGCGAAAATATTTTCCTTCTCTCCCAATGAACATCCTCAAAAAGATCTACCAAGTTCGCTGTGAACGATTAAGAGCTCTGATGCATAAGGGAATCCCTGAAGATGTGCGGTGGTTAATTGAAGCTAAGGTTCGTCTGGCAGGTGAAATCCCAGAGGCATTTGTGTCTCACATGCCTGGTGTAGGCAAAAGCTCTTATGCCAAAAAGCGAAGAGCGAGGAGACTAGGCGTCTGTCATAAATGCGGACGCTGGACCTGTAATACTAAATGTCGTTCTTTAGGGATGATCTCTGATAATCGAGAAGATAAAATACGATTCATTAAGAATAGCCTGAGTAAGGACTCATTGGATGATATTCAATTGACTCTTGAGACGCATTCTTGTGGATCCGTGCAACGTGAACTTCTCGATTTATGGAGCATTTTTCATGAAGAACGAGAACGATACAGTCTCGGGAATCTGACGTTAAACGACCCTATTTGTCAGCTTGTAAGAAAACTGGATGGGAAGCAAATCCTCGACTCATAGAAGCCATTAATCCCGTTACTGGACGTAAAACCAGTGGAAGATGTGAGCCACAGTCACAATCACTGTACATACAATTTATCATATTTAAAATTTTTCATTTTTCTTTTAATAATGTATTTGCTCCCGTAAGTGTAATCGACACGTTATCCATTTCATCGCTATAAATGCATGTTCTTCCAGTCGGTTATCTAAGTTTCCTTCAATAACTAATTCCTTTCCATCATCTCTCAAATTCTTCTCTCATCAATGGATTCTACTCTTTCTGCACTGCGAAAATACTTTCCTTCCCTTCCAATAAAAGTCCTTAAAAAGATCTACCTTGCTAGATGTGAAAGAATCAGAGTTTTTACACGCAAAGGCATTCCCGATAATGTGCAGTGGATAATTGAAGCTAAGGTCCGTCTGGCGGGTGAAGTTCCAGATGCATTTATGCCCCGCATGCCCGGTTTAGGTAAAAGCCGTTATGCCAAAAGGCGAAGAGCAAAGAGACTAGGCGTGTGTTATAAATGTGGGCGATGGAATTGTAATACTAAATGTCGCTCTTTAGGATACATCTCCACAAATCGTGAAGATAAAAGAAAATTCATTAAGAATGGCCTGCGTAAGGAATCTCTGGAAGATATCCGAGAGACTCTTGAAACGCATTCTTGTGGAAAAGTGCAAGGTCAAATTGTCAAATTGTGGAGGACTTACCATAAAGAACGAGACCGTTACAGTCTTGGGAATGTGACTGTAAACGACCCTGTCTGCCAGCTTGTAAGAAAACTGGATAGGAAGCAAGTCCTCGACTCATAGAAGGCATTGAAGCCATTACTAGATATAAATCAGTGGAAGATGAGAGCCACAGTCATGATTGCTGTACATATAAGCTGTCATTTGTCTTTTCTTTTGACAATAATGTACTTGCTTCTGTAAGTGTAATTAACGCATTATCCCTTTCATCACTATAAATATGTGTTAGTTATTTTCGTTTCCTACAATCACTAATTTCTTTCTTTGCCTCCTTCATCAATGGAGTCTTCTCTTTCCGCCCTACGAAAGTATTTTCCTTCCTTCCCAATAAATGTTCTTAAAAAGATTTATCAAGCTAGATGTGAACGATTCAGAGTATTTATGCACAAAGGCATTCCTGATAATGTGCGGTGGCTAATTGAAGCTAAGGTTCGTTCAGCTGGTGAAGTTCCCGAAGCGTTCTTTCCCCGTATGCCCGGCTTTGGTAAAAGCGCTTATGCCAAAAAAAGAAGAGCAAAGAGGCTAGGCGTTTGTCATAATTGTGGATGGTGGATTTGCGGCAATAAATGTCGTGCTCCAGGAGTGATCACCAGAAATCGTAATGATAGAATAAGATTCATTAAGAATGGCTTGCGTAAGGAATCTCTAGAAGATATTCGAGAGGTTCTTGAAGCGCATTCTTGTGGAATAGTGCAATTTGAGGTTGTTGGATTATGGATAATTTTTCAAAAAGAACGAGATCGTTACAGTCTTGGGAATCTGACCCTAAACGACCCTGTTTGCCAGTTTGTGAGAAAGCTAGATGAGATGCAAATCACCGATTCATAGAAAGCATTGAAGCCATTACTGGACGCAAAGCCAGTGGAAGACGAGGATCAAAGTCACGATTACTGTACGTGCTAGCTGTCGCTTTTGAAATTTTCCTCCCCTTTTGGTAATAATGTATCCACTCCTGACGTGAACCAAAGTCACAATTACTGTACGTACTAGCTGTCGCTTTTGAAATTTTCCTCCCCTTTTGGTAATAATGTATCCACTCCTGACGTGAACCAAAGTCACGATTACTGTACGTACTAGCTGTCGCTTTTGAAATTTTCCTCCCCTTTCAGCGATAATGTATCCACTCCTGACATGAGCCATAGTTACGATTACTGTACGTGCTAGCTGTCGCTTTTGAAATTTTCCTCCCCTTTGGCAATAATGTACCCACTCCTGACACGGACTACTGTATATAGCTGCCACTTTTGAAATTTTCCTTCCCTTCCAACAATCACATACCTACTCCTGACGTAAGCTACAGTAGTGACTACTGTACATGCTAGCAGCTATTTTGAAAATTTTCCTCCTCTTTTAACGATAGTGTACCCATACATGACCAGAGTCATACTCGTGACTACTGTGTATAGCTGGCAATAATGTATCCACTCTTGAAAATAAAATTATTGCCTTATCTCTTCATCTCTATAAATATATCCTCTTTTCTCACAAGGATAAGGATAGGAATGGAGAAAACCCCAACTCGTAAATCCCGAAGTATTTGTGTATTTTCTGGGGCTTTTCCTGGAAAAGATGAAGAGTATTTAAAGGCAGCCAACCATTTGGGTAGAGTATTAGCTGAGCGAAAAATACATTTAGTTTATGGAGGAGGTAGTGTCGGATTAATGGGAGGTGTAGCATCAGCAGCATCTTTAGGAGGAAGTCAAGTTTTGGGCATCATCCCTGGACCTTTGAAATTTGTTTCTGGGGGTACGATTGGAGAAGAATTAGTGGTTAAAAATTTGCAAGAGCGTGTGTTACAAATGCTTTTAAATGCTGATGCTTTTATCGCTCTACCAGGTGGTTTTGGCACGTTGGGAGAAGTCTTTCAAATTGCATCCATGGCCCAACTTAATTTGCATAAGAAACCCATTGGGCTTTTAAATGTTAACAATTTCTTTACAGGTCTGATAGCTTTTATGGATTATGCTATGCAGAAGAATTTCATATCAAGAGTGGCACGGCGAATCATAATATCCGCAACAACTGCTGAAGAATTGCTAGATAAAATACAAGCTTTTGTTCCTGAACCAGATCCAGCAATGATTCAGATAGACTGGACACGACAGTCTTTTCCGACCAGTTCACTCCCATAATGGTCCTCTACTCACCCTGTTGAAGTATTGTGGAAGAAAGAAGCGATCTGATCCGTTTTTCTTGTCCTTTAGTTTTATTATCAGCATTTTCTTTCGCGTTTCAGTTTTTCTTTTCAAGGAATTTCTTTTCTTATAAGATAGTTTCGTCCATGCTGATATTAAAACCATGGGACAATGCCTTTAGGTTGGAATGGCTGAGTAAAGAGTAATTTTTATTACTCTTGAGACGCATCCTATTAGGTCTACTAGGCATAACATTTTGGGGTAGTTAAGCTTTAACCTTATTTGGATGACATATCTCACAAGGGAATCTATATTTACTGAAGAAAATATTAGATGAACCTTGGATATTGATTCCAAACATCCGTTCCCTTTACATAATTTGTCAGTGTTATTGTCATCATCAAGATTCACTCATCTTATCGAAGTTCAAATTTTTGCACTCACCTATTATGAAAATTCACACTTTCGAAGAAAATTATTCCAATTTCAATTACTTTCATATAAATTTCGCTCGAGGTCCTAAGGAAAGCTCCTTAGCCTCAAAATCAATTTTCATCATCGGGGTTTTAAGGATGGAACCTTTGCCTCGAAAACAATCAATTTTCATCATCGGGGTTTTAAGGAAGGAACCTTTGCCTCGAAAACAACCAATTTTCATCATCGGGGTTTTAAGGATGGAACCTTTGCCTCGAGATCAATCATTCAGTCCATCTTACAACGATAGAACCTTTCCTATCGTTAGAGGTTCTAAGGACCTTTCCTTAAACCTCAAACAAGCAATCAATCATTCAGTCCATCTTACAACGATAGAACCTTTCCTATCGTTAGAGGTTCTAAGGACCTTTCCTTAACCTCAAACAAACAATCAATCATTCAGTCCATCTTACAACGATAGAACCTTTCCTATCGTTAGAGGTTCTAAGGACCTTTCTTTAACCTCAAACAAACAATCAATCATTCAGTCCATCTTACAACGATAGAACCTTTCCTATCGTTAGAGGTTCTAAGGACCTTTCCTTAACCTCAAACAAACAAACAATCAATCATTCAGTCCATCTTACAACGATAGAACCTTTCCTATCGTTAGAGGTTCTAAGGACCTTTCCTTAACCTCAAACAAACAAACAATCAATCATTCAGTCCATCTTACAACGATAGAACCTTTCCTATCGTTAGAGGTTCTAAGGACCTTTCCTTAACCTCAAACAAACAAACAATCAATCATTCAGTCCATCTTACAACGATAGAACCTTTCCTATCGTTAGAGGTTCTAAGGACCTTTCCTTAACCTCAAACAAACAATCAATCATTCAGTCCATCTTACAACGATAGAACCTTTCCTATCGTTAGAGGTTCTAAGGACCTTTCCTTAAACCTCAAACAAACAATCAATCATTCAGTCCATCTTACAACGATAGAACCTTTCCTATCGTTAGAGGTTCTAAGGACCTTTCCTTAACCTCAAACAAACAATCAATCATTCAGTCCATCTTACAACGATAGAACCTTTCCTATCGTTAGAGGTTCTAAGGACCTTTCCTTAACCTCAAACAAACAATCAATCATTCAGTCCATCTTACAACGATAGAACCTTTCCTATCGTTAGAGGTTCTAAGGACCTTTCCTTAACCTCAAACAAACAAACAATCAATCATTCAGTCCATCTTACAACGATAGAACCTTTCCTATCGTTAGAGGTTCTAAGGACCTTTCCTTAACCTCAAACAAACAAACAATCAATCATTCAGTCCATCTTACAACGATAGAACCTTTCCTATCGTTAGAGGTTCTAAGGACCATTCCAATCATTCAGTCCATCTTACAACGATAGAACCTTTCCTATCGTTAGAGGTTCTAAGGACCTTTCCTTAACCTCAAACAAACAAACAATCAATCATTCAGTCCATCTTACAACGATAGAACCTTTCCTATCGTTAGAGGTTCTAAGGACCTTTCCTTAACCTCAAACAAACAATCAATCATTCAGTCCATCTTACAACGATAGAACCTTTCCTATCGTTAGAGGTTCTAAGGACCTTTTCTTAAACCTCAAACAAACAATCAATCATTCAGTCCATCTTACAACGATAGAACCTTTCCTATCGTTAGAGGTTCTAAGGACCTTTCCTTAACCTCAAACAAACAATCAATCATTCAGTCCATCTTACAACGATAGAACCTTTCCTATCGTTAGAGGTTCTAAGGACCTTTCCTTAACCTCAAACAAACAATCAATCATTCAGTCCATCTTACAACGATAGAACCTTTCCTATCGTTAGAGGTTCTAAGGACCTTTCCTTAACCTCAAACAAACAAACAATCAATCATTCAGTCCATCTTACAACGATAGAACCTTTCCTATCGTTAGAAGTTCTAAGGACCTTTCCAATCATTCAGTCCATCTTACAACGATAGAACCTTTCCTATCGTTAGAGGTTCTAAGGACCTTTCCTTAACCTCAAACAAACAAACAATCAATCATTCAGTCCATCTTACAACGATAGAACCTTTCCTATCGTTAGAGGTTCTAAGGACCTTTCCTTAACCTCAAACAAACAATCAATCATTCAGTCCATCTTACAACGATAGAACCTTTCCTATCGTTAGAGGTTCTAAGGACCTTTCCTTAAACCTCAAACAAACAATCAATCATTCAGTCCATCTTACAACGATAGAACCTTTCCTATCGTTAGAGGTTCTAAGGACCTTTCCTTAACCTCAAACAAACAATCAATCATTCAGTCCATCTTACAACGATAGAACCTTTCCTATCGTTAGAGGTTCTAAGGACCTTTCTTTAACCTCAAACAAACAATCAATCATTCAGTCCATCTTACAACGATAGAACCTTTCCTATCGTTAGAGGTTCTAAGGACCTTTCCTTAAACCTCAAACAAACAATCAATCATTCAGTCCATCTTACAACGATAGAACCTTTCCTATCGTTAGAGGTTCTAAGGATCTTTCCTTAAACCTCAAACAAACAATCAATCATTCAGTCCATCTTACAACGATAGAACCTTTCCTATCGTTAGAGGTTCTAAGGATCTTTCCTTAAACCTCAAACAAACAATCAATCATTCAGTCCATCTTACAACGATAGAACCTTTCCTATCGTTAGAGGTTCTAAGGATCTTTCCTTAAACCTCAAACAAACAATCAATCATTCAGTCCATCTTACAACGATAGAACCTTTCCTATCGTTAGAGGTTCCAAGGACCTTTCCTTAAACCTCAAACAAACAATCAATCATTCAGTCCATCTTACAACGATAGAACCTTTCCTATCGTTAGAGGTTCCAAGGACCTTTCCTTAAACCTCAAACAAACAATCAATCATTCAGTCCATCTTACAACGATAGAACCTTTCCTATCGTTAGAGGTTCTAAGGACCTTTCCTTAAACCTCAAACAAACAATCAATCATTCAGTCCATCTTACAACGATAGAACCTTTCCTATCGTTAGAGGTTCTAAGGACCTTTCCTTAACCTCAAACAAACAATCAATCATTCAGTCCATCTTACAACGATAGAACCTTTCCTATCGTTAGAGGTTCTAAGGATCTTTCCTTAAACCTCAAACAAACAATCAATCATTCAGTCCATCTTACAACGATAGAACCTTTCCTATCGTTAGAGGTTCTAAGGACCTTTCCTTAAACCTCAAACAAACAATCAATCATTCAGTCCATCTTACAACGATAGAACCTTTCCTATCGTTAGAGGTTCTAAGGACCTTTCCTTAAACCTCAAACAAACAATCAATCATTCAGTCCATCTTACAACGATAGAACCTTTCCTATCGTTAGAGGTTCTAAGGACCTTTCCTTAAACCTCAAACAAACAATCAATCATTCAGTCCATCTT
Organism: Aquilaria yunnanensis; assembly: GCA_039654915.1. Lineage (NCBI taxonomy): Eukaryota > Viridiplantae > Streptophyta > Magnoliopsida > Malvales > Thymelaeaceae > Aquilaria > Aquilaria yunnanensis. The sequence goes on from CM077597.1 coordinate 71,242,422, forward strand.
ACAACGATAGAACCTTTCCTATCGTTAGAGGTTCTAAGGATCTTTCCTTAAACCTGAAACAAACAATCAATCATTCAGTCCATCTTACAACGATTGAACCTTTCCTATCGTTAGGGGTTCTAAGGACCTTTCCTTAAACCTCAAACAAACAATCAATCATTCAGTCCATCTTACAACGATAGAACCTTTCCTATCGTTAGGGGTTCTAAGGACCTTTCCTTAAACCTCAAACAAACAATCAATCATTCAGTCCATCTTACAACGATAGAACCTTTCCTATCGTTAGGGGTTCTAAGGACCTTTCCTTAAACCTCAAACAAACAATCAATCATTCAGTCCATCTTACAACGATAGAACCTTTCCTATCGTTAGAGGTTCTAAGGACCTTTCCTTAAACCTCAAACAAACAATCAATCATTCAGTCCATCTTACAACGATAGAACCTTTCCTATCGTTAGAGGTTCTAAGGACCTTTCCTTAAACCTCAGAGTTTAGGCGGCGAGAAGGTTTTCAATGCCTAGCTAAGCTGGACGAAATTTGGTAACGACTTTGCATACATCATGTCCCATGAAGCATGCAAAGGGGGGCAGCTGTTGACAACTAATTTCGTCCGACGAATTAAAAATTAAAAGAAATTTAATTATTTAAAAGAATTAAAAATATTATTTTAGTGGGGGGCATATTTTTATAGTATGAGTGTATAAAAAAATTTTGAATTAAAAAAAAATTAAATTTAAATTAATTAAAATTTTATTATTATTATTAATTAAAAAAAAATGTTAAAAAAAAAAAAAAAAAAAAAAAAAAAAAAAAAAAAACCCAGCTGGCCTTTTATTTCTGGGAGCCAGCTGGCTCCCTCTGAGCTCCAATAATTCCTACCTGCTTTTCCCTCCTTTTTGTGCGCCAACTGGACTCTATCTCACGACCAATAATCTTATCCGCTCCGGGCTCCAATTTTTTGGAAGGGGGCAAGCTCTCAGCTAAAAAAAAAAAAATTTAGGGTGGGAGACCTCGTCTCCTCAAAAACGAAAACTCGCAGCGATCATAGCCGACAACCACGCACCGTCCTTATTCCCTCCCACGTCCTTCTCTGCTGAAACTCGCGATGGTGCCCTGACCTCCAACGACGCCTTTGAGAGCATCTCAGCCCGTGGAGCGGCGCGTCTCCCCTGCCGTCCGAGCACGCCAACACGCGCGCTCCTCCCCTCCCCTCTGCGCTCCTCTGCTGCCGTTCTCTCGGCCCTGCTCCGTCGAGCAGCACCGTCACCTCTTCCCCCGCCGTCCATAGCCTCGACGTCATCGTGACGCTGCCGTCCCTCCGCCACCGCGCCAACGCCTCGTGCTCTGCTATACCACGCTCGCGCTCCGTGCTCCTCCGACCTCCCATCACTGCGTCGCCTCCTGCTTCCGCCAGGCACCGTGTCGCCTCCAGCTTCCCGTCCGTGCATCGTTGCGCCTAGCAGCTCCTCCGCCGTCGTGCATCGCTCCAGCTACGTAACCCCCTCCCTCGTTGCGCCTGAAGGAAGAAGACGAAGAAGGAAAGATAAAAGAAACTCGTCAGACGCGTTTTCTTCATTTTTTTGGTAAAATTCTTATTTAGCCCTTAGTTATTTTTATTTTATCCGTCTAAGTCACTAACTTTATTTTCTTTTCAGTTTGAGCATTAACAGCAAGTTTTTATTGTTTTCTTTTCTTTATTTTCTTTGGTTTATCTATCTATTTTGGCCATTCATTAAATTTAGCCATAAAATCCATGTAGGAATATAATCTGGAATCTTTACTTATTCTTTTTATCTATTTAATTTTTTAGATAGTTCAATTTCTTTATTTTCACAATGCATCTAAAAAAAGAAAATTCATTCTGCGTTGATTTAATGGAATTCTAGAATGAATTTAGGACGGTAGTAAATTACAAAAAATCCATATCCGGGTGGTTCGGTTAGAATCCATGGTTTGGATATTAACTGCATTTATTTAAAGCCCCGAAAGTAAAAAAAAATGAAAGTAAAAAAATTAAACAAAAAAATGAAACTCGGATTGCAAACCGACTCGTTATCGATCCAGATCTGATTTGATCCATAATTTTGGGCATAATTAATTTTTAGCCTATGGATTCCTTTGATTTGCCTATTTGAGACCCTATGTTTGTTTCGATTTACAATATGGCCATTGATTTACTGATGTTTATTAATTGTTCAGATAATTAAAAGCATAAATTTGCTTAGAAATTAACATTAAGCTTAATTATATGATTAGGATACATAGATATTTCTTTAAATAATCTGTCCCTGGATTTATTTGATTTTTGTCTATTTGAGACTTTAATGTTGTTTTGATTTACAATTTGATCACTAATGTTTATTTTCATTCATGATTTTATTTGATTATGAGCACGAATAAATAAATAAAATTAATATTAAGCATAATTGCATGATTAGGTTAGATAAACATTTTTAATAAATAATTTACCCCTGGATTTATTTTATTTGTCTAATTGAGTCTCTAATGTTGTTCTGATTTACAAAATTAGTCATTGTTTTACTTATGTTTTCCTTTTATAGTTTTGTTTAGATAATTATGAATTAGCTTAAGAATTAATATTAAACATAATTAGATTTAGACTTTTTAATAATTAATATGAAATTAGTTTGACATAATTAAAAAAATCACACTTAGGAAAATTCAGGCTGCGTGTGCTATTTAATAATTAATTGAATAATTAAATTTTAAATTAAATTCCATGTCCAAATGATCCGCCAGGATCTATGGTTTGGAAAACCAAAATTTTTTTAAGTAAAGTATAAAATAAAATTAATTTTTAAATAGTTTACTTTATTTTTTTATCCAGTAATAAAAACAAAGAAAAACTTTTTTTTAAAAAATAAATATATGAAAATTAAAATTTTATATTTTTACTTATTAAAATAATAAAAAAATATAACTTTTTAATTCCTTTATTAAATAAACAAAAATCTTAGCGAAATGATTTAAAAAATATATATATAAGATAAAATAAATAGAAAAGAATTAAATATTTTAGACTTATTAATTGGATGTATTTTTTTTTTAGACTTACAAATTAGATAATTACTTTAAAAGCCTTATATCAAAATATAAATATCAAGACTTTTCTTTTATTTTTATAATATACATATAAATCTTTGGTTTCATTATTAAATAAATAAAATCTTAATTAAATAATTACTTTTTGGTTCATATTTTATCAAATAAAAAGAATAAACATAAAATAAAATATTTGAATATCAAGATTTTTTAAAAATATATATATATAACTCTTTGAAAAAAAAATTATTTTTGGTTCCTTGAAAAAAATAAATGATAAAGATCTTTCATTAAACAAGAAAAGAAAAAGAAAAGAAAAAGAAAGAAAAGAAAGAAAAGAAAAGAAAAGAAAATATAAAGAAAGAAAAATCAAATTTTTAGATTATTAATAAACCTAAAATTTCCAAATTAATAATTAAACTAATAATTGATTCCATAAAAATTAAATAATTAACTAAAAATTAAAATAATTTCCATATCCGGATGATCCGGCAGGATCTACGGTTTAGAAAATATCAACCTTTTTAAAATAAATAAATTAAATAAAAAGATAAAAATCCATATTTATGATATGGATTAAATTCTCTAAAATTTCACCAAATTCCGTGTCCAAATGACTCGGCAGAGTCCATGGTTCGGAATAAAAATCTTCCGTGTCCAAATGACTCGGCAGAGTCCATGGTTCGGAAGTATAAATTTCTATACAAATTAATTACCAAAAATCCACATCCGATTAATTCAGTTAAAAATTCTAGATTGAAAATTAACTGAATTTTTTTAAAGCAAAGTAAAACAAAATTAAAATCAACTAAGGTGCCAATTTTGGGCGCTATAACAATATTGTTTTAGCGTAACCGTACTCCCGATCCCCGAACTCTCGCAGACCATATTTTAAGGTATCCAATCGACCTAAGCGAAAACCGATTGGTGGCGACTCCCGAAAACGACCCGCACGTTGCCACACTAGGCTATTCTAAGGCGTTCCGTAGCCTCGGTTGGGTCTAGAATTCATTCCTAGAGCGGGAATTGTGCATTATTTAAGAGGTAGTCAAGTTGTGTGGTTAAGAACAAAAGTGTGACTTGGTGGCTAAGTTATTCATAGTGCTTAAGCTTTTAGATGAGCATTAAGGGGATTTAAGTGGGGTTTTAGACTCTTTATTGGCCGTATAGAGCGTCATTTACATATGGTCAATGAAGAGAAAAACCTAAGTCGATCCCAACCGAACCATTTGGTTTGGTAAGCAAGCCACTAGTAGTGTTCTGAGTTAAACCTTGAGGGTTTGGCTAGTTAAACCACATAGGAAGACTACCCTGTACAATAAGTTAAGGGTAAAGGCGGGTAAGTTTGAGATAGGTGACGACCTACTCTAGAACCCGTAAGTGGGACTTAAGTGAGGTAAAGTATCCGGGATACGAGGGCGAGTATCTCAAGTACCTCCGCCGTTTGAGCTCACGGCAAAGTTTTAAGGCACCTAGAGTGCAGAAAGTCCCAAGTGCATATATTGTGTGCATTTCATACCATACATTCATACATTGCATATTTTATATTTTGTTGATTGTTTGAGTTGTTTGTTGATTGAATTGCTAGTTTGATTGCTTGGTTGCCATATTGCATAGTTGCTGCATTTTTTCCTTGCAGGTATTCAAGGGATCCTTACTGAGTACTTTCAAGTACTCATTCCCTTAAGTTTTATTGTGCAGGTTCTAACTCCGGGCCTAATCACTAAGTGATAGTCAAGGCCTAAGTTTTCTGTTTTGCAAGTATTTCTCTTGAGAATCCTAGTGATTCTAAGTTACTTGTGATATAAGTTATGTGCTAACCAAGTTGTGCCTTTACAGTGTAGAGGCTAAGAGTACACAAGAACAAGATCTAATGAAGGGTTTACACTTGGAGCTTGGTATAGCTCAAGGTGGGACTCAAGTAGTTGATCTTAGTTAGTAGTTTTTGTCTCTTGTACATAGTACTTTGTGTACTAAGTAAGTTGCCTCTAATAGGATACATTGTGATGTAAATCCATCTTGTTACTTTTGGGTGCATGCTAGAGGTATAATGTATGCACAAACTGTTACTTGTAGTTAAAGCAACCAGTATTTTCAAGGTCTTGGCACGTTTTATATATGTTTTAGTGAAATGCTCGCGCAATGTTTTTAATCCACGACTTATAAAAATTCGTTTGCATTGCCAGGACAGAAGCATGCATAACTTAAACTGAGTAGGCTAAGAAACTAGTTGCATATAAATTGTTTAATTTATATTGACAAGTAATAGTTAGCCAATAGTAACTAGTGGGATTCATAAATCCCTAAGGCCTACAAGGTTATGGGGCACTGGGGCCCCTTTCCGCGACAACTGCAGTTTGTTCTACACAATCTTTTGTAGCTTCTATAGCCAAGAGATCCACCTCAATCCTAATGATCCTATGAATTTTCCACGATTCAATCTTCATCAACCTCACAAGGTAAGTTGCAATCTCTTCACACTCATACTCTCATCTTCTTTTTGTTGACAACCAATGACGGCCTGGGCATGAAGCGCCTTCCTCGAAACAAACGCCAGGGGGGCCTTCTAATGTTGCTTTCTTGTTCAAGAGCCTCGACAATGTAAATGTTAACCCGGAGATGAATTTCCACAATAGTCCTCACTTTCGCTATTAATCACAACATATTTTTATGAGCCTAACCCTTTGACAGCCCATTTCAAACTCATCACTAACACTATCTAACTATTATAATATGTCTTCAATAATGCCAATGTTAATGGTGGTATAGGTTTCCAACAGAATGGAAATTGTTGTTGGAACCTTTAGCAATTATTGTAATGGAAAAGTTTTTTGTCAACATGGCCAAGAGTAGCACTTCTTGACTCGAATTGAGTTGAACTATTACTAGATGAGTTTTTTCTTATACTAAGACAAATATAGATCTTGGTTTAGTGTAAAAGATTAAGTTTATATAAATAAAAACGGAGAGAGATGAAAGAGATGGTCTGTGATCACCTCATCTGCTGAATGCTATTTATAATCACTAAGCTATTTATTAATTCGATGTATAAAGTGAAAGCTGGTCAATGTTTAGTCATGATTAAATCTATGATTAATAGAAAGCTTTCGAGTCTGAAGCAAAGTGGGACTGACAAAGGCCGTTTGCTGTGACGCAGTTTTTACCCAGACTCTACAGTGCGCATGGAATTGGTTCAAAAGGTCGTCAGGCCTTTGCCATATATATATATATAATGGAAAGCGAAACGAATTGCGAATCTGTTCTCCCTTGATCAAAAAGCTGTTCGTAATTGATGCATACCCTATTTGGGTTGACCAGAAAGTAGGATAAATTTTGCAATGGTACCTAACATTTAATTCGCCATTCATTTTTATCATCAACTTATTAATTATTCTCGTTTGGTTTGAAATATTTTTAAAATTGTCTTTTTTATTAAAATTTGTTTTGCAAAATGTTCGATATTATTCTTCTACTTGATCGAATCCGGTGAAAGGATGTCAAGGACAAAGATGAAATATTAGAGACCCCACAAAAAGGTACTCACAAAAGATAATATTTGTGTTACTTCGGTTTGACGCACAAACTTATAAGTTTAACCTCAATATAAACTCGACCATAATAAAAATGAACTCATAATTTAAAAATAAATGACATTTCTTACAATGCTTTTCTGTTTATTATCTGTTACTGCGTCTCGGTATATGTTGAAAATGATAAACAACAACCAATATATGATGAGTACATTAATGATTTTGAAGATTAAATTACAATTGTTGTCCTTCACCTTTAGTCATCATTTTGTTTGAATCCCTAATTAGTTGCTTGTCCTGATTTGATCCTAAATTTACCAAAAATGTTTCATTTTGCTCTCACACTTGATAAATTTTCTTTAACTTAGAGCAATTGTGTAATATTGACTTCAAAGTTATGGTCTAAACTATTTGATAGCTAGCTCCAAGTAAAATATAATATAATTTAGGACTAAATTATAATAGTAATAATTAAAGTTGAGCATTGTCCGTAAAATTTTCCTTAATTTGACTATATTACTACTATTGCTTCCGTCCTAAACAGCATGAAACATTTGAGTTTGGTATAGAAATTAAAAAAGAGGAAAAATTATATGTGCTATTTCTACTTTTATCCTTCACTTTTTATACATAAGTCAACAAAGATGGAAAAACTAAATATTGAGATAATAGTTTAAAAAGTAATATGATAAAATAATTTATTAAATATGAAATTTATTTTAAAGATTTAAGATGACCCTTGTCAACAATTTTGGAGGTAGGGAATGTATGGATCTACTGTACCACAAGTATGACTTTCTGCAACTTTAACCTCGAAAAAATTTGTTGGCTACGGAAATGAATACCTCCGGATCCATAATGTATTTTCCTTTTTTATCATTGAAAACAAAACAATTAGGAATGTTATGTCATAAAAGTATATTAACTATGTTTCTTTAAAGTTCACGTGGTTCCAAACGGTCCAAGCCTTGACTTATGAAAGAGATTTCTTCACTTTGCAGTTGATTAATAGGTTAAGGTTGTGAGATAGTCTGTAGAGTCGGTTATGTTGTAGAACATTTATGATAACCATTATATTGTAAACTTACGTGTATCAAAGACAAAAAATAGCATAACTATAACAAAAACGATTCATGAGTTTTTCAAAATGGGAAGTACTAACATGTGATACCATATTGGTAAAAGTCAAGATCCAGCTAGCCACATCATCACAGATTCTTAATAGCATCATTAGTGATAGCGAACTAAGACAGGGTCCAGCTTGCACCATAATAAATCAGGGCTCTACCTAAAAGCCGCTATACGCTCCTATTGGGTTGACTGAGGCCCCTTTAGCACATCATGCTACCAAAGGGGTTGCAGAACTATTCTTCATGATCTTCTTTGTAACTTTGATATCTTAAACATTCTTTTCAATCCCCCATGATCCATGCACATCTCTTATAATTCACCTTAATAACCACATCAACTGGGCAACTATAAGGCATTTTTTGTCTACCTAACAAGGTAAGACACAACTTCCTCATGCTCTTACTCATATTCTTCTCTTTCTTCAACTACCAACAACTTAAGTGTCATAAGTCTCTACCGGCCAGGAAAAAACAATTGGGGGCCTTTTAACGTCGCCTTCTTGTGCACGAGTTTCACCATGCTCTACATTGGCTTGGTGATAACTTTCCTTGATAGTAAGCACTTTAACTATCAATTGGTGCCCTCTATGAAGAACCCTATACCTCCTCCTTTGAAAAGCAGTTTGTGGTTAAAACAACCAAATCTAGCTTAGGTTACAATGATACCCCTATTAAACCTCTTAGCAGTGGATGCAAGGACAATATATGTAGACCATCATAAAGCAGAACATTATACATACATCTTCCCTTTAAAGGCATGAGTTTAGATTTTTTTTCCCCTCCATCCTCACTTCGATAGTCCTGATATAAGAAAACTTTCTAGAGACACTGGTGGGTGATCATAAAGGGGGAAATGCCTCATTCTTTCTACAGACAAACAGTTGGGAGAGATTTGGCAAATGGTCGCACAAGCTATTTGAGATGCTATCATTAGCAAAAGGCAGCAACTTAGCACTGTGGCCATATTAAGGGTAGCAACCATTTGGAAATCTTTGCCCTAGGTAAATCTTGATCGAATTGATGTGCAGAGCACCTCAATGAGGCTATAAGATTACCCATTGAGATGGCAAATGTAGGATTTCGGGAGCCAAACAAGCGCAGTGGAATTTAACTGAAACCTTCCAGGATCTAAGTGAAATGGGGTAAACCGGGTGTTTAAAAATTTTCATACCTAATTTGGTTGAGATATTTCGCCCAACTGTAGAGTCGAATCACAAAAACTTGAACAGTTGATGTGTTCAAGCTCTCTATAGTATCCACACGAGCTTCTCAGGATCACCACGTTTCAACCACGTCCTGGCAGGTGTGTTTCTCTTGCGCTTGCAATGCTAGCTTACGTCCTCCAAGGAATTGCAAGAGAAGAGTGCGGCTATCCTCTTTGGGAGGCTAGGGCAAAAAACTGTGAATTTCTCACTAAAAGTTGTATTTATAGTGAGACTCAACTTCTAGGCCCAATGGGTTTCAAAGCCCTAATCCAATTAGGCTTTAATTTCGGGCTTAATAATGACTCAACTTTTGAGCCCATTATTAATACGAAAGTATTATGAAACCATAACCCAAATAATTAGCCCATGCACTCTAATAATCCAAATGGCTCTAAGTGTGCGACCCAATAGTCTCTTATCACGTTGGCAATGATCATAAATCACATTTATGATAATAAGGAATGAGCGGGGTCTACCAACACATCATTGTTACCCAAGTGACAAGATTGTCAGTGATTCGACTAAACCTTTATGATCATTATCGATATTTGTCCCTTTGTCTAAGACATCAAGACTAAGCACGAGACATGGATTGTGTCACTCTCGTATAGCCCAATCTTTGGTTTCTTAATTACCGAGTAGACTAACTTAAACTGATGACATTGATATTGTATATCAACTCATCTGAGCATGACCATGCATTTTCTAAGTCTCACTCTATCAAAGGGCCCGAAGATATCACTCCCGTTACATATGGGGGACAAATCCCATCTTTATATATAAATCCCTCTACATGATATGCGACATACCCAATGACCTCCTTCAAGTTCACTTAGTTACGAGCAACAAAGGGAAGTATCAAAGTATGTGAATCACATGTAGGGAACCTTAATGATCTTCGGTCAAAGGACTACATATACCATGATCACTATGAGAATCACTTATGATACTCATATAACGATCAATGTAGTGTTCTCATGGTGGGTCGGTCCAGTAACAAGTTCTCCAACTTGTACCCATATGTAGACTACATATCTCATATTAGTCTATACATATGCTAGTTGTTAGGTATTATTGTAACCCGTTCCACAATAACACTAGACTAGGAACATTTGAGAATATAATTCTTCTAGGGTTACAATTATGTTTATTACGTTACGCAGAAACAAAACAACAAACATAGTTGTTGGATTAATGCCTTAATAAAGTATCATGGCTTAATATACAAAAATACAATCATCTCATGATTGGCTTTTGGGCACAACACTACCAACAAATGGGGCAAGTGCCTGAAGAAGTGGATGCCCTATTTGTAGGGGCCATGGCCCCCTGTTGTAGAATGTAAAGATGCTCAGCCAACTTGTTTGAACAAGATAGCACAATAAAATGTTACAATTCGAAGGGTAACTCACCTGAAGAGGCCTTAATAAACCTATGCTCCTAATCATCAATATCACAAGTATGGTCATTAATGTCATTTTGTAGAAGCCAACACCAAATGGTCATTAATCCTGTGCATATGCCCCTAACTAAGAAAAAAAGCAACTTTTTCTTGGCTTAGGAAAAGAGCTTAGTTACTAAGTGAGTGAGGCCCTTTCTAGCTAAAGCCAAAAGAAACAAAAACCGCATTACTACTATCACTAAGGTTATATTCATGATATCAACCGGCATCAGCAAAGAATTTTCCAATGGGGGAAAACTAAATCAATACCTCCAATAACTATCATTTTGCCTATCGAGTAAGCACAAATCTAAGTCTCAATTTTGAGATGATGACATCCTAGATGGTTTAGGGACCAAGAGTACACCTAACAAAGTGGCTAAAGCTAGTTTTCATATGGTTCCCATTCACGGCAGTTATTAATGTTATTACTCATTTGCAAACCTCCTCTAATTACAAAAGGAAGATACAAGAAGTGGGAAAGTTGCACCAAACCAGTGTTGATCAATAAGAGCTCAGGAAAGATGAAAACCATGTCCAGGTCCCCTACATAGATCCAAGGGTTATTACAACTTTGATTAAAGCCGTAATGTCAAAATGGCATTGCTCAAAATGACTATAATGCCAACATTATCTTTGCATATGTGCTCAGTGGACTAGGCATCAAGAAGTTCTCATTGAATACTTCCATATAACCTACCTACGGTGTTAGACAGGAGGAGGTCCTAATTTTGGGTTCTCTAATATTGCCCCTACTTTTTGAAGGATATTAATTGGAGATGAAGAGTAATTGTATGATGTAAAATTAACTGACTTCCTCATTTTTTATATCCTCCCCACTTGTAATACCTTACTAGGAAGAACATTTTAGTTAACCTTTCTTATTCATGCTAATTTTAAAATCGTCACACTGACATTCATGACATCGAAGGGGTTCTGTGAAAATTTTTGTAGACCAAGAACAAGTTAGGGAAAACTATATGGTCAGCCCTTATAGGGTTCTAAGAGATAGTTGAAAAGCATGATCCTCACAAAGACATCAGGACTAGCTCCATTGCAAATAAAATTAACTCATATGAGCCTACTACCACATGGAAAAAAAGTCATGAAGTCAAGCAAGGTGAAGGATCTGCAAAGCACCAAGAAGGCGGCTTTGTCTAGTAGTTTAGGCAATGCTATTGAATGTCCTTAGATTTTAAGCTTTTTCTATTTTTCTATTCTGCTGAATAAGACTAGATTATTATCTAGCACTTTTCCTCATTTTTCTAGGATCTTTATTTTTCATGGACATGTTTTATTAAGTTGATTACAAATGAAATTTTAAAGTCATTAATAAAATAATTTTATATCACCTAAAAGGCCACTATTAAATTTCCATTACCAAACTAGGCAAAAAAGTTCTCCAATGCTTTACAAAAGCTAATCCTTTAAAGGATAAAATAGTAGCAACTCATCCTCAGAGAGCTTAACTGGATGAAATAGTTCAATGTGTTTTGGCCCTTAGCATCTTTATAAGGCACCAAAGGCTTTTATTGTTGGGAGGCAATGAGTAGCGTTTAAGAAACTTAAATCTACATCTTGCCTTTCTCACTCCACTAAATAGTGGCATGTGTAGAAATTGTAGAGATAATCTTCATAGCTATAGGATAAGAATTCTTGTAGTTACCCATACATCTTCTCATTTTCATTAAACCAAAGAGAGCTCTTTCATTGTGCTTTCCAAGCCCCTGTAAAGGTTAACTAGTTTTTTTCCCTCTGAGCATTTGTTTACCGAGCCTAGGAGTGTATGCATTAAAGTTTCCTCCACAGTCTTGTCCTTTTCCCTACTGTTGTTACCATATCTTACGCATCCCTTATTAATTCTTTGGCAAGGAAAAGATGGTTTTCCAATGTCTTCATAGCTTTTGAACTAATAGCATCTTGGTTTTATCGACCTCCCTTTTTTGTGGTAAGTAGGGGTTGTCCTCTTTAGGGGGAAAGGAAAACATCATCGAACACATTAAGGCGCACTAAAGTAAACTAACAAAAAGTGAGTGAAATGCTGCAAAGGTAACGATAGTAAAGTTCAAAACCTTAAACTATAAGTTGCATAAATCTATAGGCATTTGAAAGGAAATAAAGCCATATGTGCTTTTTCTATGGTCATTTGTTTACAATTATTGTCTAGAAAGAGCCTACCTACTCTAAATTCTCTCTAGGTCATGATGGCTTGGTCAAAGAAATTGTTGGTTAGCCTTATGAGGAGGAAGGTAAGTCATATATAAGATCAACATTCTTTATATAAATATCCTTTTCCTCCTCATTTTAGACCTTTTTCTAGGCACTCCATTCTTTACCTTTGAGTTTTTCCTATCTTAGATTGATGTGATGGAAGAAAAAACCTATTTTTTGTGCCCCAGCCATGGAATAATATAGTGTAGCCCTTGATAAGCCTTTCAAGAATACTAGTGTGAGTTTGGTCAAACCTGTAAAATAATTTTTCTTCTTTTGAATTCCAACTTCAAAAGGCTACATATCTTCTTTATGTGCTTGGAACCCTCAATTTTGGACAATTCTATGAAAGAAAAGTTGTTTAGCATTATGGAAAATAAAAAAAAAAAAGGCAAAGGGCATCTATTCAAGTTCTTTTGTGCAAAAGGCTTAACATGCATGTTGTTGTGAAACTTCCCTTTGATATTGATTTTCCATCCTATTTGATTGGGGTTATGGGATACTTTATATGGGCTGTACTAATCTAAAATTCCCTTAAAGTGGCCTCATCAATAAAGTTTTACCATAAAGGAAAGAGCAACCTTGTTCACTTATTCCTTTACATTACTTAAGCCGATTCAAAATAACAACAAAATTGTCTCCAAGAGGAATTTTTTGGACAACTAGAACACGAATATTTTGGAACCTTAATCTTGTCCAAGTTGTGGTCAACCCTCACTCCTCTTCATTTTTCATGAAAAAAAATTAAGTCTTCAAAATGTTAGGGAAATTCATAACGAATCCCACTAGAAAATTGTGTAACGAGCAATTCAACACAAGGTAAACAAACACAGTATCTTTTAAGTGGCATTTACTGTAAAATGATAAAAAAAAAAGTCCCTCAAAAAAGAGTAAACCTAGGCAAAAAGCAAACAATCAAGAAAGCAATGATAAAAATAACTACATTTTGGTAGAATTGAGAAAGGTAAGGCAAAAAAAGTTACACAACTCTACCAAAAACCGTAAGGAGTCAATCATAATCCATACTTGAACCTCGAAAAAGGTTATGAAGCCTTAAGGGGATTGAATGCCCTAGTGGCAATCCTAGGGATATCTACTAAGAAATCTCCGAGTGACGAACAATCATTTCTTAGTTATTCTATTCTTTTGTTAGTTATTAAGGTGGATAACTTTTCTTATATCTCGGTGAGCTTATTCTTATGTTAGTTGTCAAGGAGGCTACCTTTTCTTATATCTTTGATAAACAACATAAGATTCCATGGTCGGCCTCTTGGGCCTTCTAACATGCATTTGGGCTCATTGGATTGCTCTATAAAAAAACAAACACAATTTTACAAGTTTGGGAGGTTTAAAAACCTGAACTCAACTTTTAACCTCGAAGAAGAGGAAAAATGGTGATCAAGCTTAGGTGATAGATAGGAAGTACACAAGTAACTCAAGAGAACATAAGACCTTTAACAAATGACCTATGCTCTAGAACATCACCCTAAGATCCTAAACAAAATAGGCATTAGCATGTGTAAGTCTTATCTAATCACCCTAAGATCAACACACTCACGCACTGGTAAAAAGGTAAGTCTTATCTAATCTAAGCTACCATTATATGTCTTTACTAAATGACTCTTTTCCAAGTCTTTTATTTTCATATCATGTAAAAATTGCCTTGTTTCTCACAAATCTTATCATCATCTTGCTTTGCTCTTACACTAGGTAAGTGTGTTATCGTCTAGGCTGGACCCACATAATGAAAACTCAACAACTGCCTTACTCCCTTGCTGCCCCTAGATATTAACTCTACTCAAGCCAAACTATTGAAATAAACATCACTGGTAATGACCTAGACTTCTTTCTACAAGCACCCTTAGTAGGTACTTCATATTCAACATAGGGGCATTTATAAACGTTCTCGATAGGGACCTAGTGTTGCCTTTGAGGGGATCTTTTTCATACATAGGGTATCCTTATGCTACAAGTTCTAAAGTAAAACTCATTGGAACATAGGGACCGCCCTAGGTGCACTATGCTTACCTTTGTGTTATGCCTTTTCAGGGGGTTTCTAATATCATATGGGGTCAAATACAAAGGCCAATAAGCTACATCAGCCTAAATTACTAATGAAATCATCATTCATAGTAAAGCAAAACAAGGTTTAGCCTATATCATAATAAATAAAGTATAGAGTTTCGGGAGCCAAACAAGTGCAACAAAAATTAACCGAAACTCTTTAGGATCCAAATGAAACAGAAAAAATTGGGTGTTTAAAAAATTTGCTGAGATTTTTCACCCAACTGTTGAGCTGAATCACAAACTTGAATAGTTGACGTGTTCAAGCTCTTTACGGTATCCACACGAACCACTTGGATCACCATGACTCAACCACATTCCAGCAGGTGCGTTTCTTTTGCACTCGCAGTACTAGCTTCTGTCTTCCAAAGAAAAGCAATAGGAGAGTGCATTTGGAACTTTCTAGGACCATTCTGATTTCATCCTTAGGGAGGCTAGGGCTCAAAATCCTTATTATATGATGTATATGTAGTGAGGCTTAACTCCTAAGTCTAATAGGTTTCAAAACCCCAATCCAATTAGGTCTAACTTCATGCTTCATAATGGCTCAACCCTTAGGCCAATTATTAATCTAAAATTATCATGAAACCAAAACCAAAAAATTTGGCCCATGCACTCAAATAATCCAATTGGCTTTAAATGTGCAACTCAATAGGTTCTTATCATATTAGCAATGATCATAAATCACATTTATGATAATAAACAATGAGCGGTGTCTAGCAACAAATCATTGCTACCTAAGTGACAAGATAGTTGGTGATTCAACTAAACCTCTATGATCACTATTTGTATATGTTATTGTCCCTTTGTCCAAGATATCAAGACCGAGCATGAGACATGGAATGTGTCACTTTTATACAGCCTAATCTAAGGTTTCTTGATTACCAAGTAGACTAACTAAAACTAATGACATTGGTATACCATATTAACTCATCCGAGCATGACCATGCATTTCTTTAGTCTCACTCAATCAAGGGGCCCAAAAATATCACTCTCATTACACAGGAGGGACAAATCTCATATTGATCATACAAAATCTTATGCATGATAAGTGACATACCAAATGACCACATTCATATTTACTTAGTTATGAGCAACAAAGGGAAGTATCAAGGTATGAGGCTCATATGTAGAGAACCTTAATGTTCTTAAGTCAAAGGACTACATATACCATAATCATTATAAGAATCATTGATGACACTTATATAACGATCCATATAGCATTCTTATGGTGGGTCGGTCTAGTACACAAGTTTTCCAACTTGTACCCATATGTAGACTACATATCTCATATTAGTCTCTACACATGCTAGTCATTATGTATTATTGCAACTCACTCCATATAATACTAGACCAGAAACGTTTAAGAATACTATTATTCTAGGGTTATAATTATGTTTGATTATATCACACAAAAAAAAAAAACAACAAACACCAATACTGGAATAATGCATCAATAAAATATCATGACTCAATGTACAAAATACAATCATTTCATGATTGACTTTTAGGCACAACACTAACATAAAGCCTTTCCTACATGCATTTGTACCATCATATTGGTCTCGTAAATGTCCCTATAGCTCATTACACTACTTATACCCACCAAGAAATCATACTAATTTGGGATCGTGCATTGCTATAGAAAAAAAATCATGCCCAAAGCAGTCGCAGAATGATTCTCCATCATCTTCTCCATAATTTTAATATCTTTCATGATTCACCCAAATAACTGCCACCACTACTTAGTTATAAAAGGTCATTTTCATTAACCTAACAAGGAAAGATACAACTTTGTAACTCTTTTACTATCATTCCTCTCTTTCTTCGACATTTAATGTTCACTTGAATATCAGAGGGCCTTTTTTAGGAATAAAAACTGAAAGCCTCCTAACCTCATCTTCCTGTGCATGAGTTTCAGGACTCTCCATATCAGCTCGATAATAAATTTACATGATAGAGAATGCTTTAGCCATGACCAAGATATATTTGGAAGATGCCAAAATATGGAAAAGGGACAAATATTTTGAGACCAAAAAAATTTGGAAAATGAACATGTTTTGACAATAAAATAATCAACAAAAAACTAAAGAAAAAAATTACTTACTCCATTTGAGTCATCTTAATCTTTTTAACATTTATATATGTAGTAAATTATCTTACCATATTACTCTTCAAACTGTCATTTCAATACTTTTTTTCATTTTTCTTGATTTACATTTTTTATTACCAACAAAAAAATTTTATTAAAAAGCCAATAAGATGCTGGAGAAATACAAAAACATAGGAAAGGAAAAAAAAAAAGAGTTATTTAGGTAATTATACCTAGGCTCAACACCTATTGATCAAAAGAAAGAAGACCCTTTCCTGCTCTTATTAGAAATAAAAAAAATAATAGAGATTGAACTGAACAGAACAACTAAAAGATATCCTTAGACTTATTGCTAAAACTGCATCATTTTTGGCATTCCAGAGAAGCCAAAGTCTTGCCTTGACCATCAAGTCCCAAGCCTTAACAATGACAGCGTTCCTTACCTCGTATATAATTGAGTTGAATAATCGATGAATGTTGTGACAAGGACCAAAATGACCACCCCACCAAGAGAAGATTGAACTCTAAATAGAAACTGCAAACTAGTACTTGATAAAGAGATGCATTGAGTCTTCAACATGGATAGAAAAGAAGGATCTTGAACATGCACACCCCTTACTGACATACCATCCTTTGTTGGTAGCCTTTTTTGTAAGGCTCTCTAAGGGAAAAAAAAAATTGACTTTGAGAGGAGACCACCTATTCCACACCAAGCTGGTAGGAATGTGGTTTGAAGGAACTAGATTCAAATCCACTACCTTGGAAATTGATTTTACATTGAAGGCACCATTGTTATTGAGCTTCCATGTGAGTGTGTCCTCTTTTGACCTATGTAGAGAGAAATTTAAGAGCAAGACTCCTATGTCATGAGCTTCATCTGCCACTCTACCCCTTTGAAACCTAAGTCCTTGATGTACATATAAAACATGAATGAAGAAAGTTAAAAAAACACATAACTTTTTTTCCTCATTCTTACTCTCCATAACAAACACAAATATCTCAACCAATTCAGGATGGAGACTGTAAAAGTTCTCCAAGTACTTCCCATAATTTGGATGCCAAGGTATGTAAATGCTAGGTTATTTTCCTCAAATAAGTTTTATTAAGCAAGAAAATCAAGTTAAGTAAAGGTTGTATTGAGTTCTTAAGTGCAAAATGGCACAAAATGACAAAAAGGTAAAATGATAATTTTGACCTAAGTGAATAGCATAGATGTAATTTTAGTGAAATTAAGGTCATGTAATTAATTTTGATCAAATAATTTAAGGTCATAAGTTACTCTAACCATTGGAACCAAGAAGAAGAGTTTGAGGACCAAAATGCACAAATTAAGGAATTAGGGCTATTGCGACACTTATGGCATAAAGTTTAAAGGCTAAGGGCAAGGGGAACAATTAACCATAGGACCTAAAGGGATGGTTTGAGGCAGAAATCTGGTGAGAAGGAAAAAAAAATTAATTTTGCAAGTGGAGGAAGTAAGTTAAAGTTAGTTGGGGGTGGTTCGAGATATTTCTTTTAGGCAATCAAGCTACCATCATCTCTCTCACTCATGCTCGTTCTTCTCTTCCTTCATAGCCATTAGTCTTCAAATCTTCCAAATTTACTTCATTCTCCATGAAAATTAAGAGGTCCCAAGGCAATTATATCAGCTCCTAGCTAGAAGTTGGTGTATGTGGCGCTTTAGAACTTATTCCTCCAAGTTTAAGTTGAAACCCAAAGGTATGTTTTATCTATGGGTTTAAGTTGGTTCTAAGCTTGGAATATGGTTAATGATGACCTTAATTTAGTGCGTGTGGTGTCCATTTTGTCTGGATTTAGGGTTTAGGGTCTAAGCTTGGAACTCGAGGGAAGTAATTTGTACTTAAGTGAACTTTGTATGGTTTGTTTGCTTTGTATCTTGATTAACTTGGATTTGAGGTAAGATATTTAAGTTATGGCATGATTAAATAATGCATAAATAGTGTTAGAACACTTGGGATTAAGTTGGAATGAGCCAAAAGTGATTGGAACTAGTTTGGGTAATATTTGGAGCAAGATTGGCCGAAAAAGGGGTGAAGAAAAGTAGCTCTAGGGATTAATGCGGTTGCATTGATTATTTTGATGCAATCGCATCAAGCTAAAGAGGAAGAAAAGGCTGCCTGAAATGTACAATGCTATCACGCCAACTATTCTAGTACTATCACTTCAATTCCAGCAACTCTTATAAAATCATGATGCTATCACACCACGATATTCAATGCTACAACATTGTACGTGAATTCTGCCAACTTTGTTTCTAAGTGTCCTAAATCAATTCCTAAGACTTAGGTGCCATCCTAACATGACTCAAAAGTACTTCTAAGATTTAAGTATGCATCAATAAGTGGGTAATAAGTGGCTGGTTAAGAGGGCTAAGGAAAAGTGGATAAGTGAGGTACCTTAAGGCACAAATGGGGTACTAAGGAGGGACCTAGTATTATATGAGTCCTCCAATGGCCAAAGGATGAAATCGTGAACCTCCGGCATTAGAAAGGGACCCAAGAAGGGTCCAGGCCCCTTGATGACCCAAAGGTAGAGGCCAAGTGCCTCTGAGCATCGAGTGGTGCCCAAGAGGTCCCAACCGAGTCTACGAGCTCTGTAAGTGAATCCACTAAATTGTCTGGGTTGAGTCTAGGGGAACTTAGTGATGTTTGGCCATTAAGTTCAATTACCCAACACAACGAGTAAAGGAAAGTTATGGGTAAAAGGTGAGTAAATTATGATTTATTCTAAGTAGCCCGTAAAAGGTGGGCAAGGTCAAGTAAGTGACGGCTTACTTAAGTCACTTGTAAAGAGGACTTCATGGGGTTTAATCATGTGCTAGCATCGGATATGGGGCCTAGTATCTAAGTACCCCAGCCGTATGAGCTCATGGCAGTTAAGAACGCTTTTAGGTATAAGGAAGTTCTAAGTGCATAAACATGTGCATTCACTCATTCATTTATACATTACATTGCATTTTTGTTATTGTTTATTGGTTGCTTGTGTTTATTGTTTGTTATGTTGTTTGGTTGCTTGGTTTGCTTGTATGTATGTGTGTGTATATATATATATGTGTGTGTGTCTGTGTGTGTGTTTGTTGCACTTTGCATGTGCTTGTATTTGTTTCCCTCTGCAGGTGCTGAATCTCTTACTGAGTACTTTAGAGTACTCACCCCTTAAGTGTTGTGCAGGTATTAAGTGGGCTAGTCAAGCTTAATAGTTGGTAAGGGGCAGCTGTTAAGGCTACGTTTTATTGGTTTAAAGGTACTTTCTAAATGGAAAATCTTATGTTTTTAAGCTACTTGTATTATAAGCTAGTACTAACCAAAGTGTTTGTCTTACTGTTTGAAGTTAAGTGAGTACAAAGAAAATGTAACTTATCACCTGAAGCTTGCTTGCTTTGGTGAAGAGCTAGAGATGGATCTTAGTAGATATATGTTGCTTCTTCTATATGTATGATATTTTCATACAAAGAGATTGCCTCTACTAGTACTTATTAGTGTGTATAACACTAGGGTTGCATTTTGGGTGTATATAAGTTTGGGATGTATGCACATAGTTATTACTTAAAGTTAAAGCAGCTAAAGTTTTACGTCTTGGCTCATTTTGATTTGTGTTTTCATTAATTGTTGGCACTATTTTCAATGTTATTTTTATTTAATTGTTATTGCATAGCCAGGATGATGCATACATATTTTATATGCAGAGTAGGTTAAATAACTAGTTACACACAATAATTTAAATACTTCACAAGTAATAATTAGCCAATTGTAACCTAAGTTGGATAATAGTTTTTAAGAAGTCTACCAGTGTTAGTACATTAGGGTGCTAGGGCCCTGTTCTGCCAAAGAAAAAGATCATGCAAAGTGATGCGCATGGTTGACTTTTTTTTATAAGAGTCGTATGATTTTATAATTAAGAAAATGTGTGTACTAATTGCGCATGTCTTGAAAGAAAATTATTATGGAAGACCGGCCTGCCTACAAATAGGTTTGTCTAATGAATGTTGCTCTACTTATGTACCCAATTATTTGTTGCATATGGCTACAAAACAAGCTCTTCCTGAAGCTCGGTGTCTTGTTGTTCAGTCCTTACTTGTGTGATTCGACTATAATTTGGGCATTGTGACTGACCCCTGCTCAAAGGTTCTGCATTCTTTTATGTACTTTATTGTATTTTAGATGACGTTAGAATATTTTGTTTAAATTTCATTTGAGTTAGCTTTAGACATGCATTGGTAAGATCGGCTGATGGTGTAATAGTACATTTCCAGGTGCGTAAAGCGTTGCCAGTATAATATGGAATTGTATGGGTCGACCTTTGCTAGAATGGTTGGTTATGTGGATTGGTAAAATTTCAGTTTTTATTTTGTAACTCAAAGTATGCTTATAAGTGTATTATGGTTTAAAAGATTACCCATTATGACAAGCTACATTTTGACAATGCAGTGGCATACAATGTGCCAGTGTAATTTAATCACCGATTGATTCTGCTGTATCTGCACTCTTTAGCCATTGGACAAAAGTGCTATAAATGATAAATTATCAATTTTACTGTTAAAAGGAAAAATTATTAGTTGAATACCATTAAAATATTGTAGTAGCGTTATACGGACGTTCGGCAGCGTAATAATTGCTCGCTATGAATCAGAAAATTGAACTGACTTGTACATAAAATGGTTGCAAGTTGAAGCTTGAAATGAGATCCAAAGCTAGTTTATCTTTTTGAGAAAAAAAAGAACATCATTTTGAAACCGATCGAACGTAATCGAATTCCTCATCCCTTACTTAACCAATACTCTCTCCGTTGTACTTCTTTTTTTTTTTTTTTCATTTCAGTTTATTAGTTAAGTTTGACTTAAATTTATTTCTAATATATTTTTAAAATTTTTAAAAATATTTAGAAACTACAAGTTTTCATTTATTATTTTTATATAAAAATTTACATTTATTTACTAAAACTCCGAAGATAAAAATTTGTAGTTAGATTAATAGGAGTGACTAATGAACAATGTAAAGAAATTGAGATGAATTAGTATTTAATATGGTGCGAGCTGGTTTATCGTGCATCAAATTACTCTTTCTGCTTCACATCTATTGAACTATTTATCTCACAACGAGATTAAAAAAGTGAAAAAAATTATGTGTTGTCTCCATTTTTGTCATTAATTTTTTGCAAATAAATAAAAAAATTTGGAAAAAATAAATATTGAAATAGTAGTTTTATAGGTAGTATTGTAAATTAATTTACTAAATATAGAAATGTTAAACAATTTATTAGTTTGGGGAAGGAGGTAGTATTAATTTTTTTTAAGTATCTCATATATGGAAATGGGACTGAGTAGATTGTCGATCAGTAAAGTTTGGCTTTATTATTATTTTTTTTATGAAACTAATTTTCCATTAATTGTATGTCATATGGTATCTACTAATAAAACACAAACGTTAAACTCCATATAGGTCATAAGCTCAATTCATGTCATTCTTAGCGTCATTGTAATATCATATTACATAGGAAAACTATAGAAATAAACGAGTACACCAAGTATTCAAACCTACAAACCAATAGAAAATAATCGTAAAGAATAAGAGACACAAACCTGACATAATGTTTGGATTAATAAAAACTAGGACTAACAAAAACTAACTCACGCTCCATCATGAGAGAGCATATTAACTAACCCAATCTAATGCAACTCTCTGCTATGGTCTCTTTAGTTTGCAACTCCTCATTCTCATCTATTAAAGAGAAGAAAACTGGATTTGATAAAAACAAAGAGAAAACTTCACCTAAAAAGTTGATTATTTGAATAAATAACATAAAAATTTAAAAGAAATGATCAAATCTAACTAGAAAATCAGCCAAATTTGGCCAATTAGAACAAGGTTGGAGGGGCTTTTGGAGAGAGATGGAAAAAGAGCGGCGGCTAGGTTTTGGGAAGCTGTGTTTAAGTTTGGATTTATTGTCGAATGTCACTTATATTTTTTTAATAAATTTTAGTTAAATCCTAAGGCTTTATTGTCGAATGTTACTTATATGTTTTGAATAAATTTTAGTTAAATCCTAATTGTTTAAGTTTCATTGGTACTCTTACCAAATAAATCATTTATAAGTTTCAGCGATATTTAATGAGAAAAATGAAGAGATTTGAGATATAATACTAGAGGAAGAAATACACTGTATAACTATCTGTATTCTGTGTTTCCTAACATGTGGCAGATAAAAACAAGACAAAGTGACATAATTGTACTATTCAAAGTTAAGTGATGTAAATAGCAAAAATTAAAAAATTAAAAAAGAAAAAATAGCGGCGCAATTTGTAAAATAAAAAGAAACCTTAGTGGCCACTCTGCACTTTGGCCATGGATTTAGAGACATGCTTCCACTATTTTAATGTATCCTAGTATTAAAAGAAAAAAAAGAAAAAGAAGAAGAAGAACTAATGCTCATAGAAAGTCTGAAATTTCATGCTCCCCATCGGCAGAAAAAAAAAAAAAAAACTCTTACACAACCACCAAAGTCCCAAAAGCCTTATCTTTTTTAAAACCAATTATTCCCCCTTCCAACTAAATAATTTATATTTTATTTTTGCCAGCCTTATTCAGTTCTCCAACTACTTAAAAAAGAATATAATAATCTATTTATTTATCTTCTTCAACAAGTTGGACCATTTGTGTTTCCTTCCTATCTATATATATTTGTTTTCACTACCAAATACTATTCCCATACTCTTCTTGGCTCAATTCAATCTCCCTACTAGCTAGCACCCAGTTCAAGGTGCAAGCTTCTTAATTCCATTCCATCGACCTCTTCTTCTTCTCCTTCACTTTTGTTTTTTTCTTTGGTTGCTAATTTAACTGACGTTAGCGTTGGTTAATTTGTTCTCTTCTTTTGGTCATAGCTTCCGTCATCTTTTGAATCCAGTTTCCAAGTCTGTCCCTTTTTCCGTCATCTGTTTGGAGCCTTCGTTAAGCAAGTTTGTTGGGCCTCTTGGCTGGATCTGCAAAAGAAATACTGAGGTACATTAATTTCTGACTCCCACAATATTTAATATACATCATTTATTTTGTCTTAATTGATTAAATGTCAAACCCTTCAGCTTATAATCTTTTATTTTAGTTGGTAAGTTGTTTTTTTTTTTTTCCGGTACAGAGACAATGAAATAGAAACAAAACAGAAAAACAAACGAAGAAGTTAGTCCCGCACAAAAGCCAGCCCCAGAGCATCAGCTACCAGGTGCTGCCCTACTCCGGGGGCTGATCCTGAAGAGCTCTAACACCCACTTCCATCGCAAGCCTCCAAGAAACTAAAAAACTTTTCGTTGGTAAGTGATCTATAAATATAATGACCGGCCAGTAATTTGGTCATTTTGGCATATCCTCACCTACGAATGGGCTTTCTTGTCCTTTTTCTTCTTATTATTATTATGTTGTTTTGTAGACTTATTTTCTAATTTCTTACTTTGTCTTTTTGGCAGATTTATTTTGCATTATCGATGGACAATGTTGGAGAAACATTTCCAGTGTCCAGCTCAACAAACACCTCCCTGACTTTACCAGAAGCCTTCATCTTCAACCCGATTCTAGAAATCGTAGGCGAAATGTTTCAGTCACCAAGATCTGAAGACTGGAACGACATCGTTTTAGCTCATGATGCTGACCCGTCGCGGAACGATTCCCTCGACTGCTTGTTTTCAGAGACAAACAGCTCCACCAACGCAGCGCCGGAAGACGAAGGGATTTCGATGATTTTCGCCGAAGGGAATAGCACAAGCAGCTTCTGGAACTTCAGTGCCACAGTTTCTTCCGGTGAGTCGGAGGGCTCCTCCGACGTCCCCAAGTTGCCGGAATCTAAAAGACCGGTCTGTTCAAAGAGAACAAGCACTGATCTGAACTCTGTTTGCTTCAACAATTCTGTTGCGACTGGTTTCCTGCTTGCTTCCGATCAAAGACCGCCGAAATCGAAGAAACCAAGATCAGAGAATCGGCTGAGTTCGTCGAACATAAACTTTCAGCAGCCAAGCAATTCTTCTTCTTCCATTGAGAACCACGAGCCTGATCCAGAGGCGATAGCCCAGATGAAAGAGCTGATCTACCGGGCTGCTGCATTCCGGCCGGTAAACTTGGGGATGGAGGTGGTGGAGAAGCCGAAGAGGAAGAACGTGAGGATATCGACCGACCCGCAAACGGTGGCTGCACGGCAGCGGCGTGAGAGGATAAGCGAGAGGATTAGGGTTTTGCAGAGGTTGGTGCCCGGAGGGAGCAAGATGGACACTGCTTCCATGCTTGATGAAGCAGCCAACTACCTCAAGTTTCTTAGGAACCAAGTTAGGGTTTTGGAAAACCTAGGATCCGGGAACAATTCAAACCTTGGTTTCTGTTCAATGGTGGTGCCATTTACTGGCAATTCTAGTTTTCCAGTTCTTAACCCTAATCACACCCACCACCAAACTCAGAGCTGACAAGAAGATAATGTCTGAAATGGGAAAATAACAAGAACACCCCCTAGTTATTACTAATATATTGTTACCTTGGCTTGTTTCCGACATCCCTGTGTAATCATCTCACAACAATTAATCATTAACATGAAAGTTGTCTCCTTGCAACTTACAGGCTCCAATTATAGCCCTCACCACCCAGATGATGAGGTAAAGTTTAGACTTGCAGCTTTATTGAACTGCCGTTTATAATTGAGATTTGGGAAAATATGCTTGATTTGCCAACTTTGTGGTTTATTTTGTTGTTGGGAGGCCTAAACAGGAGAGATCTATTAAATGTGATACCACATATGATAATAGCCTCTCACTTGTTTCAAAAAACTTAAGTCAATGAGACAAAATATCACTATCATATAAATGTCTCTCGGTTTAAACAACTTTCAACTATATAAGATAAATCACTTATGCACCACCTCATTTGTAAATATTCTACTCCTATATCTTTATATATCCATGGGATTGTGGAATTTTTATAAGTAGTTTCAAAATGATTAGCATAACTTTTTTTCTTTTGGTTCACAGGACCCAATACACTTTGTAATTTGGTACATAGAATTATAAATATCAGATGTAAACAGTCAGATATATGAAGAGATGTTCTATGAATTGTGATTTTCTTCCATGGACTTGGGTCCAAGCTTTCTTCGTTGCTTCACCATCTCATCGAATCCTTCAACATTTACAATAAACTTTGTCCCGCTTTACCTTCTCTGGGAAATCAAGAATCAATATCATAATTAACAGAATACTAGTGTCAATAATAAAAGAATCTTTACATCAAATACCCATTAGATGAAGTGAAATGTGGTCATGTTCTCTTAAGTGAAATGTGATTACTAGACATTGAACATTTTGCGTACAAAAAAAAAACTGTAATAATAAATGAACGTTCATTTATTGACCTACTCAACACTCGTAAACGATCGGTTTCCTCATTTCATCTCCGTATGAAGAAAAATATATAGAAGCTATAAAATAATTGTTTTCATAAACAATTCTTCATTCCAATTAAAAGTAAACCAAACGACATATTGTAAACTAACAATAGTACAAAAGTCTAATAAACAACAAGAATATAAAATTAGTAGCTAAAAAGGTTATTCATTTCCATGACATCAAACAAAAGGAAGACAATTAAATTGAGTTGAACCTTTCATATAAACCAAAATAAATTTAAAATAGATAACTCATAAAAAACTGAAATAAACCCCAAATTGAGAATGACAAAACAGTCGAAAGAAACAATGAACAATCAAACCAAATAAAGAACAAATCAACCTCTACTACTAGATCCAAGGTTGTCAAAAACGGGTTTATACCTAGAGTTGTTTTTGTTGTTCTAGAGTCATAGAGTTGTAGGACTTTACCAAAAATAAAAACTTAGAGAAAATTTATAAAAAATATAAAATTATTTAAATTGTTTTAAAAAAGTATCAGAAATGACATGTGATTTACACCTAAAATTCCATTAATTTTGTGCTTAATTTAGTGGAATAAGCCAGGTTTTTAGGTTGGTTGGGACTTCAAAGCTCGGTCTTGGTGTTTCTGTGAAGGGGAGGCAGGTTTTCATTAACTAAAGCTAGAAGAAGAAGCTTGGCCAGCTTAATTAACACACCACTGCCTCACTTAAAATTGCCACGCACCTGGTGCCTTAACTGGCAATTGTACAAATAATGAAAGTATTATGAAACACTCTGAAGAATAAAGGACCAGAACTGGCGTTAGGCCGTCCCTGAATCCTTCTACTACTTAATTACATTTTCAGCCCTAGCTTCAAGGAACGTACAATCTAGTCCCAATTTATATTTTTTTACAAATTTGGCCCAATAAGACTAGAGTTGTAGACTCTCAATGTTTCTACGTTTTTATGACTAGAAACGTGTTTCTACTCATTTCTACCCAGAGTTGCATTTCTATTGCATTTCAAAACATATTCCATCTCTAAAGTCATAAAAACGTATGTTTTTACAACTTGAAACCCGATTTAAATAACCATGACTAGGTCAGTCAACATAAAGTACTCTAAGATAATGAAATGTTAAAAAAATGTCAATACCATTAGCTGGTTTATTATTTGAGAATTTCTTACAATCGATATATGTCATTTTTCACCTTTTGACCTTCACGAAACATCACTAACACCAAAAACATATCACTTAGATTTGACAATCGTAGAGCATCGGAAGAACCAAACGATGCTTCTACTAATTGTGATTAATGAGTTTTGTGAAGTAGAAAAAAGAAGAAAAACAGTGAAAAAAGAGATGGGCCCGGTTGATTATATGGAATAAAGGTAGTAAACGAATCAGTAAGATTTAGATCCAAACCCAACCGGAGAAGCGAAGAAGTGAGGAGGAAAGCGATGTAGAGAAAACAAGTAGGCAACAGTTGCTAGGGGTTTTTTTTCAATATTTAAAAGTATTATACAAATTTATATGAAAAGATATACTATTATAGTAATTAAGAAAAAGGGACATGCTAGCTTTTTTGAAACTAGAATGACAACCCAACCAAATTTTGTGAGGAATGTTGTAGAAAGTGGGGAGATCATGATTGGAGCCTTGAATCTCACCCATATTCCTTTGAACCTTGAGTCACTAGATCAAAGAGTTGAAAATGCTAGGGTTTGTTTTCAAACTCTAAGCTAGAATAATTTAAGAAAATTTAGTAAAATAATTTAGCTAAAAGAGTTTTTAGTAAAACTTAAACTAATTTAGCTTATCAAAATAATTTAATAAAATATAATAAAAAAATACGCTTACTGTACAGTGGACATCTTGCACCAGACAAAATTTAAAAACTGTAACATTGAAAGAAAGTTCGCGCACATGTGAGGAAAGATTTTCAAATTTAAATTAAACTGGAATATCTGGTTCTTAGAAATGGTGTAAAAATCAAAAGATTGACAGTCCGTCTGAAGCAAAAATATAAAAATAAGCTAAAATAATGCTTCAAATCTTTTGCCTTTCCATTCAAAAAAGGTTTGGCAATTATAGCACCTATGATTATAAGATGAATCGCTAGAAAGCTATTGAGACTTCATAGGATTTAAAAATCTTTTTGTGTTTTTATGCATTCGATGTACATAAAGCTCACTTTCTCTGAGATCTTTATGGTAATTTTCGAACTTAGACAATTAGTTGGGTACTTAATTAGTTTAATAAGCTAACCAGTCCAAGAGACATTCCCTTACAGATTTGTGAGCCGACGTCAGTGGTCCTGTCTCCTTGATTCAATCCAAAGCGTGACATTGGAATTCACGTATTGCTTGGCACATGCATGTTTATTCTTCTCCTTTGGCTGGTGCTGCATTTTTCTTTTCAAGGTTGGCAGGTGCTGTATTAATTAGGAGTTATATAAAAAGATGTATTGTTATATCAGATATCTTATTATTGTTATTATTATTATCGATTTATTTTGGGTACACTGAGGAAATAAACAACTTAAAGGGTAGGATGTGATGTAAGGATGTGGGTAACAAGTCCCGAGGCACCGTCCACGATCTGCTCTTTACCGCAACGATACAAAGATGGCTTAACGAATGGGCCAGGTCGCGGAATTGGGTACCCGTGTCTTCCTAATCCATCTTCGTTGTGGAATAATAAGCGATCTGAGTTAAACTTTGGGGGCTATTTGTAAACAGAGATAGTAACTGGGTGAATTGGGATGAGTTATTTACATTTGGATTTAATCGGGTTAGTATCGGTTCGGGGTTCAGATTGGGGTTATTTGGGTTTAGGTTAATTTTAGATTGAGCACATTTGGAGTTTGGGTTGGGTTCGGGCCAAGTTTATTTGAGTTCAAGTTAAATTTAGGTTAGGTCAATTAAGTTTTAGATAACTTCAAGTTGGGTTATTTGGTTTTTTGGTTAGATTTGGAGTGATATTTGGGTTTAATCGGGTTATTAGTACATAGGCTGAAATAGCTAAATTGATTCCCTTTTTTATTTAGATTTTGCTAAAATTTAAATTAAACAATATGATTTTTTATGTGAAGATTTGAAAAGTTTTGAGACCCTAGAGGTCATTTAAGGTCAGTGTAGGTGAAATAGAAGAGTTTGGGTGTGAATTTGAGGTTTTTAGAAAATTCTAGTTGAAATTGAAAACTTTGGGACAAATCTATCAACTCTCGGGAGTTTGAGGTAAATATGGAAATTTTGTGAAATGTTGGGAAAGATCTAAAAATCTCATAAACTCATGGGCTAATTTTGTAAATCTTGGAAAAATTGGGCTAAATTGAAAATTTGCATAAAACTATGGACTAGAACACTAGCCTAATAGTTTTGTTGGACTTAAACTTGAATTCTAGCCAAATTATATCTTAACTGATATAAACCGCTTCAAATTGGATTTAGATGAGCTTTAATCTCTTAAAATCTTATTAGTCATGTTTATGCATCCCCTAGGGGTCCTTCATATTATAAGGATTTGAGGTTTGATTTAGTAGTTTTGTGAGATTATACTAAAATAAGTCCTTTCAGATTAAAATTGTCAAATTAAGCTGATCACTATTGGTAACATGAACAAATTTGAGAATACTAAAAATTATTAAAACCTCTCAACCAATAAATCCTCGAAGACCCTAAACAAACTAAGATAAATTATTTTATTAATTTATTCTTCAAATTCAATAAGATACCTAAAACAAAATTTTTAAAGTACATTTTGAATTTTTTAAATTGCATGGTTATAATTAACATATAGTTTAGATAAACAATCAACATATAAAAAATCATAAATTTTTAAATATCTTCTGACCACATTTCTTTATGTTGATTTAGGTTAAAATCAGGTATTGTTGTCTTTAAACTCTGGTTTTTTCAAGTTTGCGTCAGATCAGTCTCGAGTTTAGTCCAATTTGGGTTTATTCCAATTTAGGTTTATTCCAATTTAGGTTCAGGTATTTTGGGTTTTAGTCATTCGGGGTTTTGGGTTTTTTCGGGTTTCACTTTAATTAGATTTGAGTTCAGGTCAAGTTGGGTACAACCAGGTTCAGGTTGTTAACTTTTCTGGTGAAATTGAGTCAGGTGGAGTTTGGGTTCGGGTTAGATAGTCTCTAGGTTTTCAAGTTAGGTCAAATTTTGCCACCGCCTATCTATATGCACCATAATATTAGCCATACCCTAGGAAATCGCATGATGGATCACATCTAGAATTGCCTAATTCCCACATATATTGGAAAGAGGCAAATCCCTAAGAACTTGCCATTCGATATTAGTGGCCCTACAGTGGCCCCATAAAAAACCCAAGCCTATGCCCCAAACTTTGAAGAAGGATTCTGTTCCCCATCCACGAAGAAGGTAGTTGGTGATGTGTGATTCAAAGCCGAACCGTGTGAAATATTTTTTTAGGGAAGAGTCGCTTGATGAAAGGTAAGCAACTGTGCTCTATAATCTCATGCAATTTGCAATTCTTGCATAATTACAGCCACTTTGGACTAAAATATGATCAAAATCTTGATGCATACCATAAAACACCACCTTGTTACAATTAAGCTAGATACTCCACAATTAGGCCACCAGTCGATCCAAAAAAACTCATCTCCCACCTTGCCTCAGGCTTCATCACTTGGCCTGTCCCAAGCCAAGAAGGGCTTCATAGGAAATGATGCCCAAATGGGCATCAGTACACCGTAAGCAAGTTCGGCTATAGTAACAAATGCAGAATGTTGTCGAGATGCCTATGGATTGATCACCTAATGGGTTAATTGTTAGCAAAAGAGGACCAAAAGAGGAAATAATCCTCCATATCATGGAAATAATCACACAATGGAATGGGTCTTTTCCCCCAAATTTATCATGAGTAAGGCACTATATATAAGGCCTCCATGAAGACAGCAAGGTATGTTTTAAACACCTTGCCCTCATATTGCTTAGGCTTCCCTATTCTCTCTGCCTCTTACTATCTTAAGGATCAAAGGTCTTCCTATGGCATACACCCCTGGGGGCCTCTAGCATTGTTTTTGGATGCAGGGCTACATATCCCTTAGGGTCTCATGCGTCTCACTTAATTATTTAGATATCAGTTTGGTGCCATATACAAGAACACCAGGAATTATGGAAACCAAGAGATCTTATTTGAACCCAAAGTCCAAGCAAAGGAAGCACCCAACCAACACCCTAGTAGAGGTAAAGGGAGAGCTTTCCCTCACTAGATGGTAGGGTGAAACCCCGCACTCTAAAACAATCAAACGATTGCCAGGACTAGCGAGGCCTCTCAATGGAAAGATAAAAAAACCAAAATTGGACAACTAATCAAGTTCATTCCAGGAGTATGGTTGAAAGGGAAGATAACTCACGATTCTTGATCCCAGACATTGATCCACTCTCGATCATCATGAGATTAGTTGGATACACCATCTTCATAGAATGCCTCGCTAGGGTGGCTTATGCAGGTACAATTCCATACTGGCTCTGATGTATGGCTGCCAACCTTATTCTTTACTAGCGCCAAGGGAGATGCAAGACTATATATGTCACAAGAAGTGACTTGGAGGACTTACATGGTAATCCTGCAGAATGCTTTCCCTAAAAGTGCTATACAAGAATGCCTCCTAAAGGCCTTAGGAAATCCAAATAGCAAGAATTCTGGTAAGAGGTTTGTGTTCCTCACCCCCGAGGCTAAAAAAAAAAAAGTATGGAGTAAGCTCCTGGATGGAGCACATGAGTTTGTGAATGACCTACTTGAAAAAGTAAAATCTCTCTTGGTTGATTTCTTAAAAGCTAGGATAGATGTATTTGCCTAGTCCCCAAGTGATGTGACAAGGGTAAATCCTGAGGTGTTGTGCCACACATTGGGGGTGAAGCCAAAAGCACAACCTATGAAAGTGAGGAAGAAGGCGGTGGATACCAAGCATCATGAATTCGTTCAAGTAGAGGCCTAGAGATTGCTAAAAGTAGGAGCATCCAAGAAGTACCATACCCAGAATGGCTGGCCAACATAGTGTTGGTCTAGAAGGAAAATGGGTTCTGGATGATATGTGTTGACCACATTAACTTAAAAAGACCTATACCCATTGCCATCTATAAACCAATTGGTGGACTTTGTAGTTGAATTTAAGATCTTGAGCTTCATGGATGCCTTCAATAGATACCACTAGATCTAGATAAATCCTGATGATGAGGAGAAGACCGGGTTTATGATAAAAAAATGGGCTCTACTATTGCCAAAGGATGTAGTTTGGACTAAACAATGTTGGGTCACTTATCAACAACTCATGAACAAAATCTTTGAAAGCCAACTGGGGAGAAACCTTGAGGTCTATATAGAGAATATGATCATCAAAGTAAAGCCCTGGAGCAACACATTAAAGACCACTAGCAAACTTTTAGCACCTCTAGCAGTATAGTATGTGCCTTAACGCAGCTAGGCACCTTTAGTGGTATAGTATGTGCCTTAACACGACCATATGCCTCTTCAAAGTAAGGGTAGGGAAGTTCTTGGGATACGTGGTCTATTGATTGGGATGATGGATACTAAAGAGCATTATAAAGACTTAAGGAATACCTAGAGGAACCACCTACTTTATGGTAACCGCATCTTAGGGGGCCCTAGTTTCTATACCTCGTAGTGTCCTCTAAAGTAGTGAGCATGGTGGTCTTTTGAGAGGGAAAAAGCCAACAATGGCCAGTCTACTATGAAGCTAAACCATCCAAAGGCTAGGAGAAAGATACCTAGTGATTTAGATGGAATTTCTAGCATTAATCATCAGAAACAGGAAGCTTAGGCCTTTTTTTTTCAGAAACACACCATATGAGTGAAAACTAACCTACCCCTTCGATAGATTCTTTGGAAACTAGAGTACTCAGGGCAACTAGCAAAGTGGTCGAGTTAAGCAAATTTGGCATCCATTATGAGCCTTGAACTGCCATTAAATCATAGATATTGGCAAACTTCATAATGGATGTATCACTAAACCTAATTGGAACAAGTAGACCTCTAAAGCTTAAGCCTAAGAGGTAATTGTTTGTGGATAACACCTCTAGAAAATGGCACCATAGAGTAGGAATAGCCCTGAAGGGATCCTTAGGAATAAAATTCACCAATAATGTGGTAGAATATGAGGTCCTAGTTATTGGGTTTTGCATGGCATAGGTAGCAGGAGTAAAGGAGTTAATCACGCACAATGACTCTCAAATCGAAGTCTAGTATACTAGTGTATTATGCAGTACCAAGGATCCTTTCCTTTGTAAGTACCATGCTGTAAAGATCCCCTAGCACAGAACGTCTAGGTTGATGCCTTATCGAAGAACATGACCGAGGGATCCAAACAAACCTTAGACACTCCTTCCATTAGCCTTCTAGAAGTCAACAACGAACTACTAGACCACTGGTTGAGGCCTATATGATGGTACCTAAAGACAGGTAAATGTTTAGGCTGACTCATTAGAATAAGAGTAGCCCAGTTCACCTTGGTTGAGGAACAATTGTAATGGCAGGGTTAGTTTGCACCTACATGGAAATGCCTAACGAATAAGGATGGATATCAAGTCTTTGTAGAAATACATGAAGAATGTGGCAGATCTCAGTTGAGGGTCAAGTCCTTACCCACAAAGTGCTCCAAATGGGATATTTTTGGTACACATTGCACCAAGATACTAAGGAATACATAAAAAGGTGCCATACCTCCCAACTAAATGTAAAGTGCAAAAGGCACCATCTAAGAAAATCAAGCCCTTGGACTACCCCTGCCTATTCACAGTGGTGGGACTTAACTTGATAAGGGCTCTCTGTTGGGTTTCGGGAGCCAAACAGCGCAGCGAAATTTAACCGAAACCTTCCAGGATCTAAGTGAAACAGGGTAAACTGAGTGTTCGAAAATTTTCATACCTAATTTTTGGTTGAGATCTCTGACTCAACTGTAGAGTCGAATCACAAAACCTGAACAGTTCACGTGTTCAAGCTCTCTATGGTATCCACATGAGCCTCTCGGGATCACCATGCTTCCACCGCATCCCGGCAGATGCGTTTCTCTTGCGCTCGCAGTGCTAGCTTGTGTCCTCAAAGGAATTCCAAGAGAAGAGTGCGGTTGTCCTTTTGGGAGGCTAGGGCAATGAGGCCTACGAATTTCTCACTAAAAGTATTATTTATAGTGAGACTCAATTTCCAGGCCTAATGGGTTTCAAAGCCCTAATCCAATTAGGTTTTAATTTCAGGCTTAATAATGGCTCAACTATTGGGCCCATTATTAATACGAAATTATTGTGAAACCAAAACCCAAATTATTAACTCATGCACTCTAATGATCCAAATAGCTCTATGTGTGCGACCCAATAGGCTCTTACCACGTTGGCAATGATCATAAATCACATTTATGATCATAAGCAATGAGTGGTGTCTAGCAACACATCATTGCTACCCAAGTGACAAGATTGTCGATGATTCGACTAAACCTTTATGATCATCACCAATATATGCTATTGTCCCTTTGTCCAAGATATCAAGACTAAGCACGAGACATGGAATGTATCACTCTCGTATAGTCCAATCTTTGGTTTCTTGATTACCGAGTAGACCAACTTAAACTGATGACATTGATATCGTATATCAACTCATCCAAGCATGGCCATGCATTTTCTAAGTCCCACTCTATCAAGGGGCCCAAAGATATCACTCCCGTTACATAGGAGGGACAAATCCCGTCTTAATCATACAAATCCCTTCGCATGATATGTAACATACCCAATGACCTCCTTCAAGTTCACTCAGTTACGAGCAACAAAGGAACGTATCAAAGTATGTGACTCACATGTAGGGAACCTTGATGATCTTAGGTCGAAGGACTACATATACCATGATCACTATGAGAATCACTTATGACACTCATATAACGATCCATGTAGTGTTCTCATGGTAGGTCGTTCCAGTACACAAGTTCTCCAACTTGTACCCATATGTAGACTACATATCTCATATTAGTCTCCACATATGGGAGTCATTATGTATTATTGCAACCCGCTCCAGAATAATACTAGATTAGGGACATTTGAGAATATCATTATTCTAGGGTTACAATTATGTTTATTGCGTTACACAGAAAAAGAACAACAAACATAGTTGCTGGATTAATGCCTTAATAAAATATCATGACTCAATGTGCAAAAAATACAACCATCTCATGATTGGCTTTTGGGCACAACACTAACACTCACTTTGTGGCTCCTAGAGAAGTAAAGTACTGCATCATAGCTGTGAACTACTTCATTGAGTGGATAGAGGCAGAACCCCTAAAATCCATCACAGTAGCTCATATAAAAAATATTGTGTGTAAATCCATTGGCTGTAGGTTTAGATACCCTAGAGTGATCATAGTATATATAATAGGAAATAGTTTGATAACTCGTTGCTAAAGGAGTTTACAAAAGAAAAGGCAATCAAGATGTACTTCGCTCTCGTTTATCATTTGCAATCAAATACTCAAGTGAAGGTCACCAACCACACCACAAACAATGCTCCAGGTAGAAATTATCCAACACCAAAGGAAGATGGCCAATGAAGCAACTGTTCATCCTCTATGACAAACAAACACATTGGGAAGAAATAAGAAAAACCCCCTTTTGCCTTGCATATAGGACAAAAGCCCTCATTCATAATTTAACCAACATTGTGTGATCAACTCTTCAAGAAGGGTGGAATGAACAGAGCTTTTGAGCAAATCTAGATCTAGTAGAAGAGCTTCAAGAGACCACTTGGATGCAATTGAAGGCCTACAAGCAGAGGTTGGTCAACAGTCATAATATGAGGGTCAGGCTTAAGAAAATACATGTTGGAGGACTAGCCTTGAATAAAGAATCATGAAAGAAATCGATCAGGATGTAAGAAAAGTAGTATCCAAGTGTTTATTCCCAAATGAGGGGAGAATGTAAAGGCCCTCCAAGTACAAACCTAGCTCAAGCTAGCCAGGTAAGTAAAATCCAAATTACATTTTATTATGAAAATCAAGCAAGTAGGTAAAGTTTTAGAAGGCTCTAAAGCCTTAATTACACCTAAGAGCCATTGGGGCCAAGTTGATAATTTTATCCTAAACTAGTGGCAAGGCCATAAATTTATGGTAAGAAATTTAAATGTGACCTAGTAATTCAAGAATACAACATTTACAACCCATAGGAACTATAAGTTTGTATGGAATTACCTAAGTGAACAAAATTGATAGTTTTAAGCTGGGTGTTCAAAATGAACACCAAAGGGCAAAGGTAGCTTGAGATAAGTTTAAGAGAGTTAACTGTAACCTCCAAAAGACTTAATTGAAAGCTATGGAAGGTTTGAGAAGGGATAAAATAAAGAAAACAAGGTTCAAGAGCTAGGATAAAATAAAGAAAACATGGTTCAGGAGCTAAGTTATTAAAGAAAGAAGGATAGCAGAGAGATTGGGGTTTTTGTGAATTATAAAAGGGATTGGATACAAAGATAGGTACTATTCATCATTTCTCTCATCCCCAATTTCATATATCTCTCTCCCTTCATGATAAACCATCTGATATCTACCAATTTAAGCTCAATTTTATGTAATTTGAAGGCTCTCAAGTGTGCTCTATCAAGCTGAAGCTAGGATGGAAGCTAAGGAAATGTGTTGTTGGAGTTCTAAGTACTTTGAGCTTAAAACTCAAAATATGGTTCTTTCCATAGTTTAAAAATATTCTAAATTTTTATTTATTTTGGGTAAGTCTTGATTGAGCTTAGTTTTGTGCCATTGTGAGGTAATTTGGCTTAGAATCTCAAGAACACCATGAGGACGTTTTTTATGAATAACGCTTCAATAACTTGCTTGATTCATGGTTGAAAGTTAGGGATTTAATTGTTTTCTAGTTTTATTGCATTTAAATAGTTATAAGCCTTGAAATTAATAATTGGGTGGATTTGAAGTGAGATTGATCAAGGAAAACATTTGGGAAGCAAGTTGGGCAAAGAGGATGAAGGGCTGCAGGTTCCCGGCATTGCAGTGCCCAAGCCCACAATACAGTGCCCAATTAGGCCTACTTGGGTCATGCCATTGGTGTCCTAACACTAGGCCTAGTGCTGCAACACCTAGCAAGGCTTACCATGGCTAAGCCAAGTGCACTATTGAACTACATTGCCAAGCCCTCACATTGCGGTGCGAAGGTGTATTTGTGCTTGACCTAAGTAGCTTCCAAAGGCCTTTGAATGCTTCCCTAAGGTCCCTTGAACTTCCATAAGACTCCAAGAAACTTGTGGTATGGATTCTGCCCCTCTTTCCGAGCAAGAAATGCATAGTAACCTAGAAAAAAAATTAAGGTGGCTAAGCTACCATGCATGTTGAGGGCTAAGTTAAGTATATGGCAGGTAAATCATTGTTTAGACCCATTTGGCTCTAGTGTGGGGTTTTCAAGCCTCTTGCAATGATGGGAAATTCTAAGGAAACTACCAATGGCCCTCAAGGAAAGGCCTAAGAGGCTAAAAAGGGCTAAAAATAGGATAAGACCCTAGTGGCCTAAGGTTTGACAATTTGTAGCTTCGAGCACTAGTGGAAAGAGTCTATACCAAGTTTGAAAAGCTTGGTAAGTTGGTTATGCTTGGTAGGTGAGGTAACCTAATGGGGTAGTACGGTGTGGTTAAGATGGTGAAGTATGGTGGATACGTAAGTACCCTAAAAAGTAAGAAAGGTACTAAAAATGGATTAAGGAGTGTTTGAGATCTCTAATGACAACTCCAAGACCTTTGGGTGTCAGAGTGGAACTTAAGAAGAGTCCCTACCAAGTCAATAGGATTGGTAAGTTAATTTACCTAGTTGCCTAAGTCAAGTTCATGGGAACTTGGCAAAGTAAGGCCACCAAGGTAGCTACCCTAGCAAATAAAGTAAGGGGAAGGTTGAGTAAGGTTGAGCAAGTGATGACTTGTTCTAAGAACTCAAAAATGATGGGTACAATTTCATAAGTGATGACTTGCAGTAAGAAATACTATAGGAGGACTTTATAGGGTATGGTTAAGTGCTCATATTGGATATGAGAGCTAGTATCCTACGTACCCCGACTGTATGAGCTCACGGCCAAGTGAACACCTTTAGTTGTAAGGAATTCCTAAGTGCATATGCATCCCCCATCCATCTATACCATCCATCCATTCATTACCAGTGTTGTTTGTAGGTATTTCCTAGGCTAAACATTGTTAGTTTAAGTTTCTTACGTTTATGTGATGTACTGACCAAGGTGATTTATTGACTTCTCAGATAGAAGACTATGTCATGCAAGCAAAGGTCCATGGGGCTTACATTTGAAGTAGTTAACAGAGTTCAGATGCCATGGAAATATCTCATTATAAATAAGTAGGCCTTATTAGGATACCTATGTATATGTGTCTATTATGTTGATTGCTACGTTGGGTTACATTTGGGTTATACGTAAGTGTTAAGAAATGTACGCACAGTTACTATAGGAGATAGTGCTTTAAAGGATTTCTTGCTTTGGCTAGTATTTTAATTTGGTTTTAAGTCCTATGGGCAATGTTTTTAAGTTATGTTTTTATTTATTGTTACTTGCATGGCCAAAGCCACTTATGCATATTTTCTTGCAAGGTAGGTTAGTTGCATAAGTTTTTAGGCTTTATGCAATAACTAGACAAAAGTAACCAAGAGACTTGAGTTTGATGACTCAAGTTAGTGTTTCCTATAGCCCCGATCCACTGGCCATCAGAGTTGGTATCAAATCAAGATTAGCAATCTAGCAAGATACATAAGTGAGGCTTAAGTTATTGAGACCAAGCGTTAAACCTTATGCTAAATAGCAGTTAGTGTTGATCATAATTGTTATTTTCCTGGGAAAGAGTTGTCTAGCTTTGGTTGTAGGTGTTTTATCAAGTGCAAGCCTAAGTGTAGAAGACTTTAATGAAGGTTTAAGTGTCATTGCTGATAGTGTTGAGTAAAAAGGTAAAACTTTGTTGATGGAAACCCATGTGTCTGGCTTGCTTAAAAGAGCTCAAGTAGGCCTAAATGGTGGGAGTTTGATGGTGGCCCAAGGCTAAAGGTCAAGGTGCACTAAATTTTCATAATACTACCAAGGCTAAATGATTTTTTACCACCCAAGGGCAAACATATCAAGAACACCAAGAGTCATTTAAGCCATGGGGTAAGGGCTAAGGTGCAATAAGCACCTTACATGCAGCTAGGCCAAGAGCAGCAACTCTACTCCAAGCCAAGAATAAGCCCAAAGCTAATGCTTGGGTAAGGGTTGTTGAAGGTAGAAACCAAGAGGGTAAAAAGAACATGGAATAAAGCGCGCTTATACCCAAAGGGTAAGCGACATATGGCATTAAGCCACATACCTTAGAGTAATGTGTTTATCACGGGTATACATGTGGGCTTTTGGTGAGAGTGTGCCCAAGATCGAGGCTTGAAGCAAGCTAAGCTCAAGCTGTGCCTCATACATTGGAGGTGCACAACTGGCAAGCAAAAGTGCTATGGACCATTGAATGGCCAAGAGTCGATAGCTAAAAGAGGTATCTTCAAATTTACAAGATGGTAGCTGTAAGTTGTTTTGGTTTAATTACTGCTATTTTTGTGGTTGTGACTATCCTACCTAGAAAGCTAGGGCTATAAGGAAGTTATGGTTGTTGAACCCTATTACTCTAAGGGTAGTTGTGTTGAGACCATTAGTTTTGGTAGTGGGGTAAACCTTGGAGATAAGAAGTTCCATAGGGTCTGTGGTTGTTGAATTTGAGTCTTCGTGAGGTAATGCTTGGAAATGGTTTGCTTGAGTGGGCATAAGGGCTGACTTGACTTGACTAGTCTTAAGTGACTCCTAAAAGTACTTCAAGGGCAAGGATGACTTGTATGGGAAAGTTGATAAGTAGTACCATTGGTTGCATCCTAAGTTATTGAAGCTCATTCCCGTGGTGTAAGAAAAATTTTATGCACTAAGAATTGGCTAATTGATTACATGTGCACTAGTTAAAAATTTAATGGTTCTTGTTAATTAACCTACTATGCAATTATGCATGAGTTATGCTTTGACTTAACTGAAAAAACCATAAAAAAACATAATATAAGCCATAAAACATTGCTCGAGCTTTCACTTGAATCCAAATTTTAAAATCGATCAAATCATACAAAACATTTGCATGATTAACTAAATATAATCAACAATGTGGAAGTATCCACACATAAGTAGACTGTACTTCCACTCAAGAGTAACTCTAGAGTTCACTACTCTACCATGTGCATTGGAGGCAACTTGTGTATGAAAACTATAAACTGAATTTTCACTATTGAGATCGATAACTAAGCTCCTGCTTTAGAGCAAATTCCAAGTGCAAGCTCCACAAACCCTCCCTTGTGCTTCACTAGCCTCTGTCAGCCAAATAAACAACTGTAGCTAGGACCATAACATAACCAACAGGCAAACCATAACTAGAATCATAAAGATTCAGATAAGTAAAATACCTGCCCGTGAGCCTGGTTTAAAAACCCTTAATGGTTGTTGTCTCCACAAATACAAAATTTGCACGACAAATGCAAAGAGAATGAGAATCAATGATTCTTAGAAAGGGATCCTTCAACCTGCAAGAAAAACCTCAAGCACATACACACACACACACACATGTGTGTGTGTGTGTATAATATGCGAGCTTAAAACAACGTGAGGCCTAAACCTATGCTTATACCATTTTAGTTCTTTAGGACTTGTCCTCTACCTATTCTTCCCACGAATGGTGGCCCACATCTTGCAAGTTCTGGCCTCTAGCTCACTCCTAGCAAGCATTGACTTACCAACTTCCTACTAAGCTAAGCTTACTAATAACCTTCCCTTGATTGTTGTACAAGTAAACATGATGGATGCATCAAGCTTGAGTTCTAAGCTTGCCTAGGTCACTTTTGTACTAAACTTCCACCTTAAAATCCTACCAAGAATGTACTAGGTTTTCACTTACACCTCCAATAAAGTTGCCTAGGCTACAAGTGTACTAAATCTTCACTCATGTTGCTCAAATATCCATCATTACTTGGTTCACCCTAATGGAGTAACAAAATGCCATGGTTGGACTCACATTCACTAGGTTCCATGGAACCAACCTAGGTGCACTAGGGTTCTTGCATCGGGACTTTGAACCCGTAGGACCAGCTAGGCTCCCATGGTACTAAACCCTACACCAAAACTAATCCCTCGTTCAAGAAAAACAATCATTTTTTTACCTTATCCAAAGGCCTTATCCCAAGGCCACTGCTTCCATTTTCTAGGGCCGTAGCCCTAGCGTCTTTGGTGTTTTGAGCATCTCCAGGGCCTCAACTTTGGCACCCAGGGCCTTGTACCTAAAAATGATGCCCTAGGTGCCTTGGCAGGCTTCCAAACTCCTCCAAACATGCTTGGGATGCCTCGCCACTTTACATACCTATAAACCACATACACTAGGCCATAATGTGTCCAATACACCAAGCCTATGGCATCTACCCACAAATCAATGGCACCACACTAGTCCACCGTGACCTTCACCTCCATCAACTAACGCCATTCACAAAACTACATTGATTATACCATAATCAAGCTATGAATGGCATTAAATAAGCATGAATCATAAATCCTATAC
Organism: Aquilaria yunnanensis; assembly: GCA_039654915.1. Classification (NCBI taxonomy): domain Eukaryota; kingdom Viridiplantae; phylum Streptophyta; class Magnoliopsida; order Malvales; family Thymelaeaceae; genus Aquilaria; species Aquilaria yunnanensis. Next base: position 71,284,187 of record CM077597.1, read on the forward strand.
CTTAATTTGCAATCAAGCACCATAAGCATAAATGATAAGCTTTAAAGGCTTCCGTTAAGTTCCTACATTCCAACACACAAACAAAGGTTCATGGCATCAAATTAACTCAAACCCAAAAAAATCCATGCTCAAATCAACTCATGAAATAAGGAAATTCCAAGGGACAAGGGGTACCTCATACACACAAGTTTGCCCAAGCTAGAAAACACCTCCAAGAGCTTCAAAACCATGAAAATGTATATAAAACAAGCCATATCTTTCTTGGGCACCATGAAAGCCTTCGAATTTCAATAGGGAACCATGATTTTGAAGTGAATTGAGCAAGAAATGGAGAGGGCAAGAGAGGGCCACGAAAATGGTGAGGAGAGGATGAAGAAATAATGTTAAAATCAACCCTCTCAACAAGTTTTCTACAACCAAGCCCATTCCCCTCAAACATTTTTAAATTTACAAATTCAGCCCTTCCTTAAATAGTATCTAGGGTATTTAAACACTTGGTAAAAAATGCTAACTTGCGCTTTGAGTTTTGAAAATGTCATTTTTACTCTTAGTACTTGTCCCGACCCTCTGAGGTGGAAAATGACCATTTTGTTCTGTGTAAACCTACTGCCATATACGGCCTGAAATCAACTAACCATTGAATAACTTGATTGATTTTTTCAATTTACCTTTAATTAAGGTATTAAGCTATGGATTTATGAACTTACTTCACTAACCAAGCATTTCGTTGTAGCGCCAAGGTGTATTTGTGCTCAACCGAGGGCCCTTCCATTAGCCTTCAAATGCCCCCTAAGGTCCCTTGAACATCCCTAAGGCCCCAAGAAACCCATCATAAGGATTCCACCTATCTTCCAAGAAAGAAATGCGTAGTAACCTAAAAAACAAAGAAAGGTGGCTAAGGTGCCAAGCACCTTGAGGGTGAAGTAAAATGTATGGTCGGTAAATGATGGCTTAGGCATATGTGACTTAATTGTGACGTTCTTAGGCCTCAGGAAATGATATGAAACTCTAAAGAACCTTCCAATGTTCCTCAAAGAAGGGCCTAAAGGGCCAAGAAGGGTTAGGATCCTAGTGACCTAAGGTTGAGATTTTGTAGCTCCGAGTAGTAGTGGAAACCCTATGGAGCCTAAACCAAGTTTGAATAGCTTGGTAAGTTGGTTATCCTTGGCAAGTAAGGTCACCTAATGGGGTAGTATGGTGTGGTTGAGAGGGCAAAGTTTGGTGGATACATTGTACCTTAATAAGCAATAAAGGTATTAAGAAGGCTCCAAGGAGGGTTTGAGGCCTCTAATGATCAAAGTGTTAAGGTACAAGACCATCAGGCACTAGAGCAGAACTCAAGGAGAATACCAACTAAGTCAATAGGCTTGGCAAGTTAATCCACTAAGTTGCTTGAATCAAGTTCATGGGAACTTGGAGAATTAAGGCCACTTATTTAGCTACCCCAGCACAATAATTAATGGGGAAGTCAGGTTAGGTTTCAGTGAGTGACAATTTGCTCTAAAAACCTAAAAGAGTGAGGTAAGGTTATGCAAGTGAAGACTTGCACTAAGAGGGCTCGTAAGAGGACTTCATGGGATAAGGTTAAGTGCTACCATTTAATATGATGGCCAATATCCTAAGTACCACAGCCATATGAGCTTGAGGCAAAGTGAACACCTTCGAGTATAAGAAAGTCTTGAGTACATATGCATCCCTCATTTATCCATACCATCAGTCCATTAGCTGTTTGCATATATATTGTTGTCTCTATTTTTTGATTGTTTGTATGTGTGTCTTTATGTTTGTTAACGTATAAGTTTGCATATATTTGTTTGCATGCTTGTAGCCCTTTTTTATTACAAGCATCCCTAAATCCATTATTGTTACCCACTCTGGGGTAGTCCAATTATGGTGCCAAAATTGTGCATTTAAAACTCCCAGGGTTGGTATGTTTTGTACGCCATCAAAACAATATCCTTAGTGTGCATACCCAAGTGGCCCTCTTGGGCACTATGTAAATGCATGCACATTGCTTCAACCATTACACACATATTCACATTTTATGCACACCATGGCAGCAAGGAAGGAAAACACTAGCTCAAGTCTTAATCTTGGCAACCACACATTAGGCAATCTTATTAAGTGTAAGTGACGAACCACTGCACCTGAAAATCCTCCCAAAAAACTATATTAATCTAGCCATGTAACCCCCTATTTTATTTGCTTTATTATAAATTATATTCTTTAAGAAAACCAAGGAATTCAGTTTTACATCAATAGCCCACCTATGGACCAAGTTATGGATTTTTTAATTTGGTTACAAAATTCTGACCAAATGAACAGTTACTTGGATAACTTTGCAACCTCATATCTTTGGATACAGGGCTTCAAATTCAGAAATTCTAGAGCCCAGTTAAACCTATGGATGTTCTCTAGGTGTGGTCAAAATTTCATACCAAGATTCATTTTACACAGGGAGATAAACTTTAGGTGCAGGGTTAAAAATCTGGCCACTTTTGGACCATTTTGCCTATACAAGTTTTCCAAACCACGCAAACACTTCATTCACAAGGGGTAAGCTCTCATAGGCTATCCCATATATGTCCAATACACATAAGAAATGCATGCTCTTCCATTAAACAATAATATGTGGCCAAAACAGAATTTACAAGTAAGCAGCCTATCATTCACACTTAGGCAGCCTTGCACCTCATCACATACATAGCCAAAACATTACTCAAAAGTTCAGATACTTGTCTCATTTTAGATACACTACATGTCCATGCATACATGTACTACATAATGGTCTTAACACAGCTAAATATGCACCCTAAGTTACAGGAGTGCCTGAGATACAATGGACTTCAGAAACAGGATGCCGGACAGATGCTGCATAACACAATAAGCACCATCACTAAAAATACCAAAATGTGCTCCTAAAATTACCAAACTTTTGCAGATCATAACTAGACATATGGAATTCTGAGTAACTTAAATTTTAGATCAAAAATCAAACCACAAAGGTCAGTTTGAATGTGATCTTTCTGCTGGACCTGAAATGGGCAGATTTGAGGGGAGTAAGTTTCATTGTGAAACTTAGTAAGGATAACACTTGTACTCTTAAGGAAATGTGACCCTTATTAAAACCAGAATTCAAAGACACTAAAACAAAAAACCACAATGCATATGTACAAGATATAGCAACCAAATGTAGTAGCCATTCACAGCCAACAAACACATGAAATGCGGCAGCAACATAAACCATAGGTTAGTCCATAAAACATGCAATAAACTTAAGTAAATCACTATGGCAGCCCTCCTCAAGCTTAAGCTTGGCCTTAGGAGAGTTTTAACACTAGTTAGTACTAAATTTGGGCTCTAGAAACCCTTTAATTTGCTGCCATCACTGTGCACTTAAAACTATGTCACAATACCTTCAATAAGTGCACTCCCCTCACTAAGCTTGGTTCATCAAGGTCATGGCTCTCTTCCAAGCTTAGCCTTGGCTCCATGGATGCTTGAAAATACAATAAACAATCCATGAGAGTAGAGAACCCTTACCAAGATGGGTAGGCTAAATTTTAAGCTTGATCCTTGAAGCACCCAAGCAATAGCTCTAGTTTGCTTCCAATTGCTTCCTTTTGCCTTCAATTTCAAGTAGCTTTAAGTTTGAAGGTTTGGTGGCTTTGGAGGAAGTGTGGAGGAGGGTGGGCTACATCCCTTGGCTGGTATGGCAGAATATGAGAGAAAAAAAAGTGGTCTTGACTACTTAAATGGTCAAAAGTACACTAAACACACTTAAGTAGTCTTAACCTTGCTTTATGTAATTTTCCTTGCTACAAGACCATGGTTTATTAACCTTAATTTCTTGGCCCACATCTGACTTCCTCATCCCATGCCTTAGCTTCCCTCCCTAGTGTGCATTAACCCCACAATTTCACCATTTGACTTAAGTCAAAGACATACACATCTTAAGGCCTACATTAAAACACTTAGGTCTTTTATGCCTTTTTGTGTTTTCTTTGTCCTTAGTTGTCTTCCATAAGCAATTGATCCTCCAATAGTACATTCATACCATTCACATCCTTCCAATAGCTCTCCAAATCTCTTTTGTGAAAGTTTTGTAATTGAGTACTCAAATTTCCAAAACCTTACAAAAAAGTCCATAGGTTGCTTGACAAACAAGCAATCCTTAAAGCTTTTCTTCAGGGCCAAGTTACCAACTTAGAACACTTATAAGGAGGTATTGATCATGCCCTTCACCCCTCACAGTTCAATCACTATGGTGAGAATTACACAATATAATGGTTTTTTACTATTATGCCACACTTTGTAATTCTCCCATTTTTGTGAGGTGGTAACAATTACTGAGTACTTAAAGTACTCACTCCCTTAGTCATATTGTGCAGATTAAGGGTAAGTTGACCCAGTAGCAAGAGAAAGATGCTATCCCAAGGGTTGTTTGTAGGTATTTCCTAGGTTGAACTTTGTGAATTTTATGTTTCTTTTATTTATGTGCTATACTGACCAAGGTGACTTATAGGCTTCTCAAATAGGAGACTAACTCAAAAAAGATAGGGTGCATGAGGCTTACACTCAAAGTAGTTAATAGAGTGGAGCCATGGTCGAAAGATTTCACTATGAGCATGCCTCATTAGGATACTTATGCATTAAGTGTCTTCAGTTTAGATTACTAAGTTGGGTTACATTTTGGATTTACATAAGTGTTAAGAAATGCACTAAAGGATTTCTTATTTTGGCTAGTGTTTTTAATTGGTTGTATGTTCCACAAGCAATGTCTTTAAGTTATTTTTTTATTTATTATTACTTGCATGGCCAAAGCCACTCCTACATATTTCCTTGAAGGGTAGGTTAGTTGCCTAAGTTTTTAGGCTTTTTGTAATAACTAACCAATTATAACCAAAAGACTTGATTCTGATAACTCGAGTTAGTGCCTTCTGCTGAGCCCTGATTACCTAGCCATAAAAAAAACAATCTACACCGCCTCCTTGAAAAAATATGATATTTTCTGCCTCATCCTCCCTAGGCATTAAGGGGATCGCTTAACAACCTGCTCCTTCCCCTTTAGGGCCATCTTTGCCGCATGAAGAGTGCCCAAAATGACTTGTTTATCCTTATGAAGCCCATGATGATTGGGCCCATATATGCAAAAAAGGAAAAACAAGGGGTAAAATCCATACGAAAATACTAAACAATAAGAAGATAGCTATGTCCACCTTCTGGCAACATTCCAGTAACCATAGAATTCACAAAAGGCGCTTAATCCCTAAGGAAGAATGGTTTAGATTTACAAGCATTGGGGTGGCTAATACTACAAATGCAAAGGGTGACCTTGTCTAAATTGCACTAAAAGAAGGGAAACAATCTTCACCTTTTGGCTTTTTCCATCAGTCCCATAAGATTATCAACTAATATCTCCAAAGAAGAAAATGCCTCAGATCCAACCACAGGCTTAGGATGATCAACCCTTTCAAGCATGTTGTTATCCATCCACTCCAAAGGGAAGCCTCAATCATCTCTAGGAGCAACAAAAAAATATTTTTCCTTTTAGTCCTTCCGACTCTCGGGAATAGGGGTGAAGAAGAAAGTGAGGTTATATAGCCAAAGGAGTTAGGCTTCAAGTTGAAGAACTAGGAAGAGGGCTCAGGGCTCTATCAAGATCAAGGAGTATAAGAAGAATAGGGACTATAAAAGGAATCCAACCTCCACCAGGCAACACAACACCAAAAACCCCAAAAAATGCAAAAAACAAAACTATGAGCCAGTTAGGAAAGAAAAGGTGGAAGTGTGATGCGAATCCTATTTGTATATGACCAAGAAACACACTCAAGATGCTACAAGCTCCACAGAACACACTCCAAAGGACTAGATTTGACCCCCTACCCGTAACCAACCTATGGCTACAAATTAGAAGTATAGAAGAAACACAAAGAAACCTAGCTTCCTTATGCACCAAGATAAGTTCACAAAGAACCAAAGAACTTCTTAAGCAATATCATTAAATTCAAAAACTTTCTAATCCATGAATTAAAAGCCTTGTTTAAAGTATTCTAAGTTGGGGCAGTTAACCTAAGAAAATCCAAGATGAAATAGAAGTCCTAAACTAATCAAAATACAAGTCCTAGTGCTATTAGGATTCCTAAATACACTAGAACATTAAAATAAGGGTAAAATGTGTATGGCATTTATCCCGTGCACCAGAAATATGTTCTTAAGCCTAAAAAAATGTAGAAATATGAAATAATCAAGAAAAGCTAGTAGAAAAAGGCTAGAGCACTAAAATGTGTGGGTATAGGCTCCAAGGGGGTTGCAGGGTGCACCCTTAGTAGTCTTGAGGGCTTTCACTTCTGCCTTCAATATCCAGATGTGGTCTCCTATGCTCTCTAGCTTAGATCTTCATTAAATTTATAAAAATGATTGAATTTAGGTCCTAGAAACCTTTTGGATGCACTAAATTAATTGCTCCATTGACTATCTCCTTTTTTAGCTTTATTTGAATGTGATGGAGCAAAAACTTGGCCATTTGATTTCCCTCCAAGTATACTACCTTCTTATGGTTTGAATAGCTAGGAAATATCATAAAACATACATATTTCTTGGGAATGCCTCCTTTTGAATGCCCATAGATTTTTGCAGCTTGAACTTGCACCAATAGGGTTTATGGGTGCACTTAAGGCTTTAATTTGTGTCGTGGCCTCTCCTTGAAACATAGGCTGGAATTGTTAAATGGAAATGTTGGAAATTGGTAAATGAAGTTACTGTTAGAACAGATAACACGAACAAAGCCTCTTTTCCTTGAACATTTGCATGGGAGCTACATATGGGCTTTCAAAATGCACCATGCAGGCTTGGGCAAGGCCCGATCTAGGATTGTACCTTTTAGGGACTTGAGCTCCTTAAGAAACTAGCAAGAACTCACTTGAAAAGTCCAAGAATCCTTCCTTGACTTGAATTGGCAACTTGAAGGCTCCTTTCATCAAGCTCCTTAAAAACCTTCAAAATCTTGTGTGGGTGCTTCTTAGGATCACATCAATCTCTCCCTATTTGATAGGATTCATCCTCAAATCTTGATAATTAGTAAATTCAGTGGGAGATTGGATGCTCTATGCTTACCCTTTGTTAAGAATGGGCACATCAATGGTCAAAGTTTTAGTTGGGCTCTCCTTAAGCACCTAATTGGGTTCAACTTGAATGGGTGCCATTGCTTTTGCTTCCTTTGGTTCCTCAACTTGGAATCCCCAATAAGAAGACACAACAACACTAAAAGAAGAGGTTGTCAAGTTAGGCAACAAAACATCTCTGTAGGACAACATTTCTTCGATAAGACTAAGGGTACACTCTTGTTTTCTGTCAACTTCCCACTCAATTTCTTCTTTTGGGAACTCTCCAACATTCACTTCCTGTACAATTTTACTCTTCTCACAACACTTTGATTTTCCTTCAACTTTCCTCTCTTGATTTTCTCTAGGGCCCTCAACCTTTCTCTTAATTTTCTTTTTCCTTTCGACGTCATCAAAGAACCTTTTTATATCCTTATCAATCTCACTTGGGCTTGACGGAACAATTATGATCTCCTTCTCATGGTGCAATATAGATAACTTGCCTGTATCTACATCAAGAATGGCCTTTTTCTATTCTAACCATGACTGACCAAGTATGATGTGCCCATTTCATATTTACAACATCATAAGGTATCCAATCTTAGTACCTGCTAGTAGACACAGAAACCATTACTTGCTTGGAAATAAACTCCTCACGTTTATAGCTCCACTCTAACCAATAGGGCTTTAGATGTTGAGAGACTATTAGATGGAGCCTCTTAACCACATCTAGGCTCAACATGTTTGCATGATATCTTCCGTCTTCAATCATGCTGAGGTCATGGCTTTGGACAAAAGCTCTTGCGTGGAAAAGGTCATGGTGCAGTACTTCCATCTTAATGTATTTATTTCTCCATGCCATTGTACCAGGAAACATAGATCTCACAACTCTCACTTATGACATTACTCTTGATAAAGAACAAAACACCCTCACTTAGATTAGTGTAAAAGTTTTAAAACTTGTGAAAAAATACAACTTCTTAAATTCTCATAAATTCAATTACCCAAACAAATCCAATTTGAAATCTTTTTTTTAAAGAATAAGAAATTGGATGCTAGAAACAAAAGGATAGGCCAAAAATTGGAATGGGGCAACTAGAAACAATAGAAAAATTAAAGAATTAGGATTAAGAGTGAATGAAAACAAAAGACGAACAAAGAGAAACAAGAAACAAAAGTTCTAAACGAATATGAACACTCCAAATTATTAAGCTCATAACAAAGCAAAACAACAAGACAAATATTGTTGGATGCAAAATGACAAACAAGACCAGAATTTTTATTTCAACCTAAAGGACCAAACAACTTGAATGAAACTTCTGCCATTTATTTCTTCTTTCTTTTTCCAAAATTAAATTTTGATATGATGGAATCAATACTAATAAACCTGAAACAAAAGAAGTCACATATATCAGAACAAAATGGGATAAATTAAGATGAGTTGAAGAGAAAATAGCTATAAACAAATAAAACACAAGAAGAAGAAACTAGAACAAAATGACAGGCTACAAGGGAATAATGTGCAAAAAAGAAAGAAGAAACTTGCTAGGAAAGAAACAAAATTTATTAGAATGAACTTAGGAAATTAAAAAAAAACATGAGGAAGAAACAAGAATAAAGAACTAGATAAAAACAAAAAAAAAGGGATAGATAATCTGAATAGAACCCAAAGCTCTGTTACCGCTTGATGTGAACCCCATTAGTATATGATGAAGAAATGCATCCAAGATGCTACAACCTCCACAGAACATACTCCAAAGGATTGGATTTGACCCCCATCCCTAACCAACCTGTGGCTAGAAATGACAAATATAGAAGGAACATAAAGAAATCTAGCTTTCTTATGCACCAAGATAAGTTCACAAAGAACCAAAGAGAAAGAACTTCTCAAGCAATACCATTAAATTCAAAATCTATGTGTAATCCATAAATTAAAAGCTTTATTTAAATTATTCTAAGCTAGGGTGGTCAACTAAAACAAATCTAAAATGAAATAGAGGTCTTAAACCACTCAAAAGCCAAGTTCTAGTGCCACTTGGACTCATAAAGACACTAGAACAATAAAATAAGTCTACAATGCGTGTTGCATTTATTCCATGTCCCAAAAATTTGTTCCTAACCAAACATGTATTAATTATGAAAAGATAAGAAAAGATGGCATACAATGGCTTGTGGGTAAGGACTCCAAAAGGCTCGTCGGATACACCTTTAAGGGTCCTGAAGGCTTCCACTTTTGCCTCCAAATTTCAAGCATGTTCTCTTTCTTTTTTAGCTTAAATCTTCATTAATTTGATATGAATGATTGAATTTAGGTCCTTGACACCTTTTGGATGCAATAAAGTTGTTACTCCATTGACTAGCTCATTTTTTGGCCTCATTTGAGCATAATGGATAAAACATTTAGCCATTTGATTAACCTTCAAGTATGGTGTCATCTCATTGCTTGAATAGCTAGGAAATATCATAATACATACATATTTCTTGGGGATAGCTTTTTTTGAATGGCCTTAGATTCTTGTAGCTTGAACATGCACCATTAGGGTTTATAGGTGCACTTTAAGGCTTCAATTAGTGTCATGGCCTCTCCTTAAAACATAGGCTGGAATTGTTGCATGGAAAGGCTGGAACTTGATAAATGAAGTCAATTTTAGGGAAGCAAACATGAACAAAGCCTCCTTTGCTTAAACATAGGCATGAGAGCTCCATATGGGCTCTCAGATACAGCATGTGGGCTTAGGCAAGGGCTAGTCTAGGATTGCACCTTTTGGTGCCTTAAGCTCCTCAAGAATCTTAGAAGAATGCCCTTTAAAACTCCATGAAGCCTTCCTTAAGCTTGAATTGGCAACTCGGAGGCTCCTTTCATTAAGCTCCTTAAACACCTTCAAAATGCTTGTGTTGGTGCTCCCAAGGATCACATCAAAGTGGTTGAATAATTTGTTTACCCGGGGGTGTAAAGGGAAGTTGTGATGTGCACCGAACTAGTTAGAGCAAACCGTGGTTGGTTCTCAAGCTCACACACCTTGTCCTGTGAACCAGGGATCACAAGGTCGACAGAGCTAAGGAAAAAAAGCATCATTTTAAAGATTGCTAAAAGTATTACAGGTTACAATGCCCTTGAAGATACAGGCATCTGAAAGATTCAAGGGCTTCAGAGCATAACCACTCAAAGGAGTCACGGTGATACCCTTCCCTCCACAAGATGCTATATCTAACACTCAGCATAAGCATATAAGTTAGCTAGGGAAGGCAACCCCGTTATTGGCATCTGGCATCAGTGACCCTGTTTGCCAGGACAAAGAAACCAAAATAAAATAAAATAAAATTTCCTAAAGAAAAAACACTATTACCTTTTTCAAGAGGCAACAACTTGCAATGAACAAACCCAGGCAGCAAGGCAAGAGATGGAGAGGAAATTATTAGTTAAGGAAAGTGAAATCGTTCCATGAGCAGGAAAGTAGAATCTGCGGGACAGGTTTACGGGCTCTCAATCCATTGCCCACCTTGGGAAATTAAACCATTCACCTTTCCTAGCTAGACAAATGAGTGTCTTATCAGGACCATTTCTCCAACTTCATCTTTTAAAAAATACAACACGCCCACTCCTTTAATTTTTCACTCTAATACGATCTATTGAGACCCAAATACGCTTCAACCCACTTTAAACATGGCCCACAAGAGTAATAAAGGCATTTCTTTATTGAGAGGCCTATGGATTGGTCACATAAAGAGATAACTATCAGGAGAAATGACCAAGATAGGAAAGAATCTCTCAGATCATAAAGATTACCATAAGATTATAGCGTCCCATTGTTATCGGGAAAAAGACCTTATAATAAGGCCTTCAGCAAGAGGGCAAGGTATATTCTGGACAGCGTACCACCATCTTGCTTACGCTACTCTCCCCTCACAGCCTTATACTGACTTAAGCATAAAAAAGTCAACCCACACACCCCAAGGGCCCTTAACCCTGTCTTTGGTCCTAAGGTAGCACATCTCTAAAAGTCTCTAGCATCTTACTTGATCGTTTGGATATCAGGAAGAATCCAAATATGCACTCTATATTGGAGCTGAGACTAGATGATGTAGAAAGAGGTGGTCCAGATCCTCATTAGCCCATCCATGACAAAGACAAGTTGGTGTATCCTCCATCCTTTGTTTCATTAACTTAATTTTTTAAGGAAGCACATTGTGACTGTATTTCCAAAAGAAGAATCTTAAACTTCACTTGAAAATTGGCAGCCCAAACTCTTTTCACAATAGAGAGAATATCCAGATTTGAAGGACAATTGCTAGTTTATGGCAGCTGGGAAGAGTCCAACAAATCATAATCTCTTTTTGTAGTACTAATACTATGCTGAGCACTGCATCATATACACTAGTCTTTCCCTAAAGGATTCCTTTTAACTTGAAGAATGGTCGCCAGCACAACCTCTTCTGGAAAGTTAGATCACACAGAGTGAAGGTGCCACTAAATTGAATCTGGCATAAAGAATTCCACCATTCTCTCACATGGATGAGAACATTTAAGTAAGGTGTTGCACTCCTTGATTCTTCAAATATCAACTGATTTGCCATATTTGATAATGCAACACAAATTAGGGGTGAGCAGCTGAGGTCCAAACACCAGAGTTCTCCAAATTGCCGTTGAGTTATACCCTTCCCTACCTTCGATAAGGATTAGGTTTTCCCATATTTAGCTTGAAGGACTCTCAAGACTAAATAATTAGAGTCTTTATGCATTAACTTCCTAAAGGTTTTCACAAGAAGAGCCTAGTTGAACAATTGTATGTCTCTATTCTTAAGCCCCATGAAATAAATTTGTTGTGAATATGAGTAATTTTCTCCATGTCTTCCCCTTTCTACCAAAACCTCATAAAGAATTTAGTCAAACTATTAGTGACCATTACTAGGACATGAAAGAGCCACATTATATAAGTTGGAAGTTAAGACAAAAAGCTTAAATCAAGGTTAACCTTCTTGCTAGGTTAATGAGCTTCCCTTTCCAAGATTCCAATTTTGATTCCACTTTAGATACAAGTAAGTCATAGGAGGAACTTCAAGAAAAGTCACATTGGAAAGAGATACCAAAGTATTTGGTGATACCTTTTCTAAGTGTGAACTATAGGACTCTTTGGAACATATGAATACACAAATGATGCATATTTTTACTAAATTTCCACTTTGATTTTTGGAAATTAACATCTTGTCCTTTTTTCATTTAGTATATCATTTGTGCTTCTTTAAGATAACAGATCAATCATGAAAAAGAGATGGTTAATGCTAACGCCAGACATACTAGTCTTCACCACTAGAATGCATCATGTTAATTGATGGAGCCGCAAATAACTTGACAATGCTTCACCATATAAAATATAAAAGGTATGGAGATAATAGGTCACCTTATTGTAGTCCTCATTTGGGGGTAAACCAGTCAGTTGAACTTCTCTTGGCCAAAATCGAGAAATAGACTATCATCACACATTGCACAATCATATTGATATGGAGATTAGGAAAATTCATTGCTTCAAGGACTCTTTTAACGAAGCTACAATGTGCTTTATCATATGCCTTCCACATATCTAATTTCAAAGCAGCTTTGAAACCCTAAGGCCAATTGACTTACTTGTGTCTTTAATGGCATGCAAAAATTTTTAGGCATATATGATATTTTCTTGAACATTCTTCCCTAGTATGAATGCACTCTGATTTTTCTAATACCAATGACTGAAGAAAAGTTTTCAAGAGATTGCACAAACAGATTGGTCAAAAATCATGGATCGACTCGAGATGCTGGATCTTCAAAATCAAGATGATATAAGTTAGATTAAATTCCTTTGGAATGAACCTCCCTTGTAAGAAAAACCAAACTACAAGAATAATTAATAGGCTCATGACGTCCCATTGTTTTTTAAAAATGACTTGTTGAAGCACATCTTGGCCCAAGGCTAGGGATTTAAAATTCCTAAATTGGAATAAACCTTGTTTAATGTCAGCATCGGTGAAGGGTGAGGCAAATATTGTTGTTGGGTAAAGTCAAAACACCTCTAATGTGAGTACACAACTATTCTTGAATGACAGCATTTGGCTCCTTTCTGACATCAAAACAATTCTTAAAATGACAATGGATATGGGCTCAAATTTGATCAAGATCTAAAATCAAGATGGTTGAATTAAAGTGCTTAATAACATGGAATTTTTTTTGTTATATCTCTGTCTGATCACTGAGTGGAAAAACCTTGAGTTTGTATCACCAACAGAAAGGTGGGTAATATGAGATTTTTTAGCCCATTTGCATTCTTTGTCACCAAGTAACTCAAATAAAAGTTCTTAATTCTGTTGAATGTTGAGTGCAACTATGGAAGGATCCTCAAACCTCTGAAGCTCTTGGAGTTGTTGCTAACTATGCTTTATTTGTCCAGATAGATTTCCCATATTTTGTTTGTTCCATTTTTTTAATGCCAACAAAACAACTTTACACTTAGATAAAAATTTGTATGTGAAATTACCATCACAGTGCCTATCCTAGACTTTTTTTATTATTTATTCACATTAAGCATAATGAAGGTAGAACGCCTCAAACAAAAAGGAGTGACAGTAGAATCTAGTGTAGGGAACTGTATTCAATAGAATTAAAGACCTCAAATGTTCTGGTCTGGGCATAGCTTGGCATTCCTACCGGGTTTTTTTTTTAAGCATCCAAAACTTGATTAAAATCCTCTATGATGATAAGTGGCCCATTATAACACCAAAGTAGATTTTTTATTTTTGAACAAGAACTAACCTAAAGGTTTATAATTGGATTGCCATACATAAGCCTAATGGGTGACCCCTTCCAAAATTCATCTCACATTAAAAGCAAAATGAAGTTTTATAAACCAAATTAGACATGAAAAACAATATTGTTGTTACTGTCAACCCAAAAGCCCCTTCTTTGCCTTATTGCATCTGTATGGGCTACATGCAAACAAACATAGGATTGAATTTTGGTTGTGAAATACCTGCCTCTTAGTTTGGTCTCCATCAAAAAAGTGATATCTAATCTTTTGCATTCAACAAGCCACACAAAAATTGAACTGCAGTGGATCAACCTAGTTCGCAATAGTTCAAACCAAGGAGCTTTGGTTTTGTTTTTACAACTACCTAAAACCCATTCCTAAATAGAATATTTGTCTCAAAGCCAAATGGGTCACATAGTAATTCAAGGCCTAAGACAAAGGAAGATTTTGACATAGAACATGAGCCCCGAAGGGCTATGAAGGCACAAGCCCTGGAAGAGTTTGTAGCATAGATGTCACTGGTGGAAGGACACCCAAATTCTAAAGCATGTAACGATTACCCCACCTAGTAGATGTATGTTGATGGTGCCTTGGACCATGATCACAAGGGACAAAGGTCATTCTTAAGGGACCTCTAGAGATTAAAGTAATACATAAGATCAGGTTCCATTCTCTAGTCCTCAATAACTTGGCAGAATATGAGGCCTTGATAGTTGGACTATAGTTGCTTGGCCAATCGGGGGTATGATACCCGATGGTTTATAGTGACTCCCAGTTTATCGTTGACTAAGCCAATAGGATGGTGTAGTGAAAGACCCTACTATTGGGAAGTATTTATATTTGGTTTAAGATTTATTTAAATTATTTGACAATGAGCAGATTGAAAAGTCTAGAAAGCTAGGAACATAAAGTTTAAGTCCCTATAGAAAAGCCAAGAAGAAGCCATGATAGAAAATCTATTAGAGGCCTCGATCCATCTTTTAAGTAGTGAGCCAATAGAAAAGATAACTAGAGAAAGCCAATTTGGCTCTGCCTTGAAATGGTAAATGGTGTGTGTGTAGTTCATTACAAATCTTTCCCATGACACTAATAAATAATGTGGGTGTGTCAAATCTCTCTATACCCAAAAATATGTGAACTCACAAGCAAGTGCATTTATCATTAAAGTATAGCAGTGACAGGTACCAAGATTGTTTTTCCAAAGGAATAGAGGTTGTCTATTATCTAATTGACAATTAAAGTATTTGTTTAACTAACTATTATGAATTAATTAAACTAAACTAATGCAAAAAAAATAAAATACAAACTATTAGCTAGCAGCGGAAAACAACTAAGACAATCAATAATAAGAAACCTCATACTTAGAATCGAATCCCCCTAGAACTTCCTGTGTGTTACTTTTACTTTGATTTAATAGGATTGTGTTTAACTTGGATTGTGGAGTACTACCTAATGTAGATTAGCTTCCTATTATTCCCGTTATACTAACCCCATTCTTAAGTCACCAATAGGGTTTCTAGGCCTACCATGCTTCCTAAGAACTCATTACAAGTCGTAAAACCCATTACTAGGTTTCACCCTACTCTAGAGGTATTATATCACACCTATTACTCCCGATTATGATAATATCCCTATTATCCAATGGCGATCCAGAAAAAACATATCAAACACTACTTGATGCATATTCATCATCCCACATTAAATTAATAGGTTATCTACTATCAATCAATGCAACAAAGTACATGGCATATATTGCAAGAAAAACATGTAATTATATTAAACCAAAAAGCAGTCATAATCACAAAATCATCCTAAGATTCATCTACTTTAAACATAAGTAGGAAAAGTTTAACTCATAATACCGTAAAATAAACAAAACAAAATCAAAAGAAAACTAAGAAAAGAACTATCCATGGTTGAATTTTTTTTTCCCCAAGAAATCTTTGATCCGACACTAAAAAAATGGTGTCAACCATCAAAACTACCTCTAGCAACCTTCCTCCATGAAAAACTCTTTTTTTCTACGTATTTTTCATCCCCTCCTTTTTTCTTCATTTCTTTGTTGAAACATCCCAAGAAACTCTAAAAATAAAGCAAACATGGTCTGGTACACAACCCTGTTAATGGCTGTGTAACTCGTCTAGAACTTAAAATCTCACCAAATTAAACATGACTTAGAACATGGGCATATAACTCAGACACGAGCATCTAATAAGCCATGTAACAAGTCATGTCCACTCCTTAACTTTGCCAAAACCTGCAATTCAACTCCAAAACTTTGCAAAAACTTTGTTTAACTCAAATGAAGCTGAAATATAAGCTAAAAATGAAATATAAACCAATTAAGCATTATATCCTAGCAAAAAACATATCAAAAGATAGGCAAATACAATTAAAAAACCTATAGAAAAAATAACTAAATATCAACATATCATATTTTTTCCCCTCACTTGAACTTTTTCTTGCCTTCAAGCAAAAAATCAAGAGGAAAAATCAAAAAAATTTCTTTAAATTTTGAAATCAATTAAAAATATAGAATCATTTCCTTGACCAAAGAGATATAGAGAGGATTGAGACTTTAATTATCTTAAGAAATTAACAAGACTACTAAGCATGCAACCCCTCATATCTAAAATTTTTAAAAACAAAAATAATTTAATTAGAACAATTCATTCTTAAGCTAGCAACACATATCTCTCAAAACTGAAAGGATAACAACAAGTTTTCATGGAAAGTAAAAAGCACACACCACACCAAGGCAAAGCCCACAATGCATAACCTTTTAAACCATAAACCACGGATTGGGTGATTAATTGACCTTTTTTTTAATTTATTTTTTATTTTCTTTTCTTTCCAAAAAATTATTGTCATGTGTTGAAAACCTTTGTAGTAAGTGTACACTTCAAAAGCTCTGTCAAGAACCAAGCTAATCCTTAACACAATCTAAGATGATCTTTGATCATACTCATGCTCTTAGCAACTTTTTGAGTTCAGATCGACACTTGCCTTAGGAGAAGACCCCAACCTATTTCAGCACTGAAAATAGTAAAGTAGCATGCATTCATACCTTACTTTACCTTAGTTTATCAACAATCAACTACAAATCCATTAACCAAATTTTCCATCAATCCAACTTAAAAACTCAAAACTTAACATGCTTTGAACAGTGTACCAAACACAAACACTTGATGGAAAATAGTTTCCCGTGACCCTCTTCCACTAGCTTACTAATGAATTGTAAAAATATTTTAAAAAAATAGCAAGCACCAAAAGTGAAAAATTAGGAATCACTTACTTGGTCTTCAAGTTAAGAACTCAACATATTAAACAACCATTCTCTAATAAGCACAAGCTCAATAAAATGATTCAAAGCAAAATAAGCTCCAAAAATTTAAAATGTTTCAAAATTTTCAAAAATATAACAAAACATATATAAATAACCAAAAATGGAATAAATAAGGGCCAAAAATAAAACCCATGCCCCCACACTTAAATTGTATATTGCCCTTAATGTACTAGCATGGAAAAAAAAGTGTAAAAGAAGAAGTGATGAAAACTAATACCACCCTTGAAAAGAAAAATTTAGTTATTTGTCTTGCAAGTCGGTGTCCCAAAAAGTTCCAATAACAGGGTGATTCAAGCTTCCAATTGAAAATTTGAAGGCTTCAAAAGAAAACAGAAAAGATGATCTATCATAAAATATAGGAAAATAAACATAAGCAAATATAAAAACTAAAATAAAATAGTACGAAATAGAATATGAGCAACCAATGCTCCTATAACAAAACAAACATAACTAACTAAACATCAAACAAAAATAATAAAGCAAAGAATAATAGCAATATCCATAATAAAAACATGATACTAAAAAGCAAATGAATATCCTAGATAGCAATCAATCAAGCATCCCCCAAAAAATGAGAGATCAAGAGAAGCTGTCCTTATTGGTGTAGGTGTAGTGGGATCCTTAGTAAACCCAACCTTAATACTAGCCTCCACAACCATGGGAACAACTTCGGTCCCTCTAACCCCCTCGGTAGTAGTAGAAGCAACAACACTAGTCTCGATAACTCTCTCCTCAGCATCAATCTCAGCAACAACCTTTCATCTGACCACCTCTCCTCCAACGGCTCCCTCAGTCGACAATCCATCGGTGGTG
The DNA here is from genome assembly GCA_039654915.1 of Aquilaria yunnanensis. Classification (NCBI taxonomy): domain Eukaryota; kingdom Viridiplantae; phylum Streptophyta; class Magnoliopsida; order Malvales; family Thymelaeaceae; genus Aquilaria; species Aquilaria yunnanensis. The sequence continues at coordinate 71,302,225 of CM077597.1, forward strand.
GCTTCATCTTTCACCTCAGCAACGCTTACTTCCCGTAAACATAAAGTTTTCAATCGAGTCATCATCATGCTGGGAGAACCGGTGAGCATGACTCGAGGTAGCAGCAACATCATTAGAATAGGGAAAGTAAAAGTTCATCATCTCCTCCAACCTCAAGGTCCTCTCCTCAATAGCAAAAAATGGGAGCTCACTGCAAGCATCTAATCAATCATGATGTCGAGGCAAACTAGGATAAGTTGCTACCTTTCAGAGATATCTGCTAAAGTGGTCGGTCGGGCACTAGTACATGTAAAGGCAACATGGGCCTCAGTAACAGCTATCTCCTCCACCTGAATCTCTTCCTGGGTCCTCAATATAAATGTCGTCAAGCAAACGGGAAGCTTTGTCTTCTTCAGCATCCTCATAGACTTGAATGAGTCCAAGTTGGCCTTTTTAGGGCTCATTGCCCCTGTAATCAACTTCTCTGGTGGAGAAACCTTGAGGTTTCAGGCCAACCTCGTCACATACGGTCCTAAACTTTTTGCCCCAGTTCTTGCATGGCAAGCAGTGTCCCATACCCACCAAGCAAATGATACTCCTAGGAGGCAATGCACTCAGCGGATGACATAGAAAAGGTAGATGAGGTCCATCTTTATCACCATGTCTTCTACTCTCCCTCTTTCCAGCAATGGAGTGGGCGATCAAGTAATGCATGTAACACACGGCCGAGGACCTTAACCTGGATGCCTTGGATGATGTGGACTAGTAGATACCTTCATCCATGGTGATCTCTACCCAGAACTCCTGCAGAGTTGGGGTGGTGGCACCTAACTCACAAATCGATCCTCTCTGTTCATCAGAATCGATAAACTTTTGGGTATAAAAACCAAGGCAACACCCAAGCTCATCCATACTCATCTCAAAGTTCCACTTTCTAAAATGAAACTTCACTACCTCATGCCTAACTCCAACTATTGTTAGTCATGTTGAAATCAAGCATGCTTAGAAACTGGAGGGTGAGCTCACTGCATGTTGATTCCTAGTAGTCAAACACTGACAACCATCTGTCAAAATCCACAAGTGCTCAAACCTCCTCGACCAAACCCAACTGAGCTAGAGTCTCCCAATCAATCAAATTGTTGGCTTTGAATGGCTTCTCCACCAACCTATCAAATCTCTCCCACTGTTAATCTTCCTTGAAGTCAAGAAGAGGATTCGTCTTCTTTAGCTTCTTTGTTAGTTTCCTAGTGCAAACAGGTGGCTTCTCCTAACGCTTAGCCATCCTAAAAAATGCATATGATTTTTTCTCAGTGCAACAATAATCTCAAATACGATATATTCAACAATAGGTCCAAGAATAAGAGTTATATCCAAAAATCAATAAAACTCCCTCATATAAAACAATTTGGCTTTAACTTTATGTATGAAGGTGATCAAGCTTAATAACCTAAGCTAAAAGTACAACAAACATGTTAATTCAAACAACATAACCCACAATTAGGCATTTTCTTGGCATACAAGAAACCGATCTACTAACACACCAAAAGATTACCAATTCTTAAAATTTATGAAGTCTTAATGCAATTTAAAATAACTAATGCATTTTCAGTAAATCATAAACCATATAATCATTCATTTAATTCATGAAATTCATAAAATCAACATATAACATAATAAATATATCAAACATGCAATTCTAACCATTCCTCTTCCAAACATAATACCAAAAAATTCAAAATCCAAAAATCATGCTATTAACTTGAAACAAATGTCAATGGGCTTGCAAAATCAACCAACTAACTCAAATATAACCTACCCATAACAAAAAATCAATCAAGACTTTCATAAACTTCAAACAAACTTATAGAGGGGAAGTTAAATTAAGAGAGAGAGAAAATAAGTAAAGTTGGGATGAAAATCTAGAATTTGAACAAGGAATGAAGTCCTCCGATGATGGAAAACCTTAGCCGAGATGCAAGGAAGCAAGGGTTTGAGTTTGAGGACTCAGGGAAAAAGTTTGAGTGAGTTTCGTGTGAAGTGGAAAACAAAAATCACAATTAGGTACTTATACACGAGAAACATGGTTTGAAACACGACCATGTAGCAGACCTAGTTGCTTAAAATTTCCCAAACATGCTATTGAACAAGGGTGTTACAGGTGAAGTGTATTAGGTCTAAATCCTAAAAATTTTAAATCACAATGTTAAAACACGGATTGAAACATGGGTGTGTAAGCGATCGTGTATAGGTAACACAGCTTCAAACACAAATGTGTAACAAATCATGTGTGAAGTCTGGAGCCCAAAAATTTTGAAAACATAGAAATAACATGGGTGGCATCAAGGGCATATTTAAGATCACGTTAGGTAAACATGATTAACAAAATGGTTATGTGTGAAATCATGTTTATGTGTTAGGATGCAAAAACTGAGAGACGAAACAAATTTTCTAACATGGATGTGTATAAGACCATGTAATTTAAAAACGTTTTAAGACATGAGCATGTATATACGTGTGTTTAAATTCTAGAATTTTAAAATTTTGAAGAACATGGTCATGTATGGAACCGTGTAAGGCAACACACTTTGTAACATGGCTTGAACACAAACCATGTTTAGTTATTGTAGCTCAAATAAAAATTCTAATGAAACATCAATTTTAATAAACCTAACATTGCTATGTTTAAGACCGTGTTAAGTAACATGGGTCTGAATATAGGTGTGTTTAAAAGTATGTTTAGCTTCTGGACTTTGAAACATTTTGCAAACTTACCTAGAATGAACTCAACACTTTTCTCCCACTTTGAGTAAAAAATTCCTCCTGAAATACCTTAGATTCCTACATCGACAACATAGATTATGAGATCATGGGACAACCAAAAGATAATTAAACTAGTCTAACATAAAATAAAGTAAATGAAAACAAATGACTGAAAATTTACAGCCAATTCGTTTTAACTTAAGTCAACTTAATTCAAAATGACTTATTTTTATTTTTACATTTTTCTGCCTGAAACTAATTCCATTTGAAAGTTAATATTATGCAGATGTAATAATCCATTTGAAATTAAATTTTTATGATACTATAAAATTTTTATGAATTTTTTATTTTTAATGCCTAAAACTATAAAATTCATAAAAAATTAATAAGATTATAAAAACTATATTTTCAATGGATTATTACATTTATATAATATTGGATTTTAAATAAAATTAGTACCTGATAAAAAATGTAAGAATAAAAATAGGTCATTTTAGATTAAGTTGACTTAAGTTAAAATGAATTGGTTGTTAATGTTTGGGTTGTCTTCTAAGATGCACTTGGTTTAATATCGTCAGCCTGATGTTTTCCTTGATTTTTTCAATGATGTTCTTCCTTCCTATCTGTTAGCACCACACAAAAATGGGAGAATTGCAAGTGTGACATAATGGTCAAAAAGCTATATTGTGTAATTCTCTTCATAGTGATTGAAGTGTGAGGGGTAAAAGGTATAATGAACACCTCCTTAAAAGTGTTCCAAGTTGGTAACTTGGCCCCCAAGAAAAGCCTTAAGGATTGCTTGTTTGTCAAGCAACCTATGAACTTTTTTGTAAGGTTTTGAAAATTCAGGTACTCAATTGCAAAACTCTCAAGAAAGAGTTTTAGAGAGTTATGGGAAGGATATGAATGGTATAAAAGTGCTATTGGAGGACCAAATTGCTCATGGAGGACAAGTTTGGACAAAGGAAACATTAAAGGCACTAAGGACCTAAATGTCCTAGTGTAAACCTTAAGGTGTTCAAGCTTTTGACTTAAGTCAAAGTGTGAGATTGTGGAACTATCCCACAATGGGGGAGGTAGCCAAGGCTTGATAAATAGTAAGAAATGTTGGGCACATGTGTACCAATGAGTTTAAGACAAAGAAACCATAATTAGTGAGAAGTAAAATGACATAAAGCAAGGTTAAGCTTGTTAAGTGTGTTTTGTGCCCTTAAGCTCATTTAAGGCCATTTAAGTGGCCAAATCACTTATCTCTCTCTCATTTTCATCCTCCACCAGCCCAAGAACACAGCCACACTTCCTACATAGCCACCACACCTTCAAACTTGTAATTGATTGAAATTGATTGAAATTGAAGGCAAAAGGAAGCAATTGGAAGCAAACTACAGCTATTGCTTAGATGCTTCAAGGATCAAGCTTGATTTTCGGCCTACCCACATTGCTAAGGGTTCTCTTGCTCTCATTGGTTGTTTTCTGTGTTTTCAAGCAACCATGGAGCTAGGGCTAAGCTTGGAAGAGAGCCATGAGCTTGATGAACCAAGCTTAGTGAGGGGAGTGCACTTATTGAAGGTTTTGTGACCTAGTGTGAAGTGCACAAAGATGGCAGTGAAATGAGGGTTTTTAAAGCCCAAAGTTAGTACTAACTAGTGTTAAAATCCTCCTAAGACCAAGCATTAGCTTGAGGAGGGCTGCCATAGTGATTTGGTTATGTTTATTATGTGTTTTATGGATTAATCTATGGTTATTGTTGCTACTGCATTTCATGTGTTTGTTGGTTGTGAATGGCTGTTGCATTTGGTTGCTATATCTTGTATATATGCATTGTGGTTTTTGTGTTTTAGTGTCTTTGGATCCAGGTTTTAATGATGGTCACATTGCCTATTGAATCCAAGTGTTACCCTTACTAAGTTTCTCAATGAAACTTACTCCCCTCAATTCTGTCATTTCAGGTCCAGCAGAAAGATCTTATTCAAACTGATATTTTTCATTTGATTTTTGATCTGAATTTCGATATGTCTAGTTATGATCTGGAAAGTTTGGTGATTTTAGGAGCACATTTGCTATGTTAATGGTGGTACTTATTGTGGTATCCAGCAGCTGTCCACCATCCTGTTTTTGGAGTCCATTGCATCTCAGGCACACCTGCAACCTAGGGTGTGTATTTGGCTGAGTTAAGACCATTGTGTAGTGCATGTATGCATGTAGATGTAATGTATGTAAAATGAGACAAGAATGTGAACATTTGAGTAGTGTTTTGGCTATGTATGTGATGTAGTGCAAAGCTGCCTAAGTGTGGATGATAGGCTCCTTACTTGTAAATTCTATTTTGGCCACATAAAGTTGCTAGATGCAAGAGCTTGTAATTCCTATATGTAATGGACATGTATGGGATAGCCTTGGAGGGCTTACTCTTTGTGAATGAAGTGTTTGGACACTTATGAAAAATTGTATGGGCAAAATGGTCATAAAGTTACCAGAATTTTGACTCTGCACTTAAAGTTCTATATCTCCCTTTCTAGGAGGAATCTTGGTATTATATTTTGACCACACCTAGAGAACATCTAGACGTTGAACTGGGATTTAGAATTTCTGAATTTGGAGCACTGTATCCAAAGATATGACGTTGCAAAGTTGGCTAAGTTACTGTTCATTTGGTCAGAATTTTGTAACCAACTTCAAAAATCCATAACTTGGTCCATAGGTGGGCTATTGATGTAAAAAAAAATTCCTTGGTTTGATCTAAGTCTCTACTTGATAATGGAGTAAATAAAATAGGGGGGTACATGGCTATAATGATACAGTTTATTAGTGGAAGTTACAGGTGCAGTGGCTGGTCACTAGAACTTAACAAGATTGCCTAATGTGTGGTAGCCAAGATTAAAACTTGTGCTAGTGTTTTCCTTCTTTGCTGATATGGTGTGCATGAAATTTGAATATGTGTATGATGGTTGGACCAATATGCATGTGTTTACACAATGCTCAAGAGGGCCACTTGGGTATGCACACTAAGGGCAATGTTCTGATGGCCTACAAAACATTACCAATCCTGGGAGTCTAAATGCACAATTTTGGCACCATAACTGGACTACCCCAGAGTGGGTAACACTATCCAAAACCATCACTTTCATGTGAACATCTATCTTATGACAAAAAGCTAGATTGTAAACTCTTCTAGGATTCAGCTCAGTATTCGCCGGTAAAACTCCTTGTGGTCTTTCAAAAAGCATCTTAGCAAGTTGACCCAACTAGGTCTCAAAGCTCTGCATACTTGCCCTTATATTCTAAAACTCCAACTCTATTTCCTCAATCCTAGTGTCAAATTATTGCACGTACTTGGAAAGCAATCACTCCATAGTCAGCCTTCTTTCTTGTTGCGGTCAAGGCTAAAAACTAGGTAGTTGTTGCCTCTAATTATTCCAAAAAAAAATTAGGATGATTCCTACATCCCGAATTATACATATTGCTGTATGGATTGTTTTATGACCTTAGTGGATTTCCAACAAAGTCCACTAGCTCGGTTTTACTTAACCAATTGGACATCTGACAACCACTACTTGAATGTCTTTTTCACCAACATTGCATTGCAACATAGCTTGCTTTTGATTAGCTGAAAAATTTCTGAATTCTCTTATCTAAGCTTCAACTTGACTTGCCAAAACTGAAGAGGTGTTAGAACTTTGAACTACAGCTGCTCTACTCAACTTCATCTTAGACAATGATTGCCATTAATAATTGTTCATCGTTATCTCTTTAATCAATTCCTATGTTGCTTCAAGTGTCTTACTAGTAAGAGTACCATTGGCTACTACATCAATCATTTACTTGGAAACATAACTCAGACCATTATAGAATATTTGCACTTGCAACCATGTAGGTAATCCAAGATGCAGATACCTTTTCAATAGATCCTTGAACTTTCTCAAGCTTCATATAATGTTTCTAAATCCATCTTGCAGAAAGTAGAAGCATCATTACGGAACTTTGCATACTTGGCTAGAAGAAAATACTTCTATAAGAACTTCTTAGCAAAAGCATTCCAAGTTGCAATAAAACCTCTTAGAAAAGAAGTCAACCATTGCTTAGCTCTTCCTTTTAGTGAAAACAGGAATAGCCTCAACCGAATGCTATCTTCAATAACATAATTAATTTTGAAAGTATCACAAGTCTCCAGAAAACTAGCAATGTGAGCATTAGGATCCTTATTTGGCAAACCATCAAATTGAATGCAATTCTGCACCATTTGAAAGATATTTGGCTTGATCTTAAAATTGTTGGCATTGACAGGAGATCTAACAATACTCAATTCTGTCCATTCAAAAGAAGGTTTAGCATATTTTGATATAGTTCTCGCTTGATTATGGTCTTCCATGATTAAGTGTTCCTGATTTTCTCCTTACTGCTCCACTTTAGAACGTAACAAATGTGACTCAGTACCCCTCGTAGACAACAATTTCCTTAAGGTCCTTTCATTTTCTAGATCCACTTTAATAACTTTACTAGGTTGGCTACGGGTCATACACAAAAATTTTTATAAGAAGAAAAGAAATAGATCAACAAACTAAAAATAACTAAAAATTCAAAGAAAAATATTACAATAAAATAAATGGCTAGAATAAAATAGATCAATCTTTCAAGGAGCAAACTCAACAAATGTTCCTCGGTAATGGTGCCAAAAACTTGCTGTGTTCGTAGTTCACAACAAATCTTTCCCACTACACTAATAAGTAATTTGGATGTGTCAAATCTCTCAATACCAAAAAATATGGGAAGTCACAGGCAAGTGCATCTATCATCAAAGTGTAGTAGTGACTAGTACCAAGATCATTTTTCATAAGGAGCGGAGGTTGTCTAACTTACTCCACTTTTCTCTACTATCTAGCCGACAATTAAAGAGCTTGTTTAATTAAATACTATGAATTAACTAAACTAAACTAATGCAGCAAAAAATAAATTACTAACTATTAGCTGGCAGCAGAAAACAACTATGATAATAAAAAATAATAAACCTCATACTTAGAATTGAATCCCCACAGAACTTTCTTTGTGTTGCCTTTAGTTTGGTTTAACAAGATTATGATTAACTTGGACTGTAGAGTACTACCTAATGTAGATTAGTTCCCTGTTATTCTTGTTACATTAAACCTACCCTTAAGTCACTGATAGGGTGTCTAGGCCTACCATAGATCCTAAGAACACATTACAAGCTCAACGACCCACTACTAGGAGTCACCCTAGTCCGGATATATTATATTGCACTTATTACTCCCGATTATGATAATATCCTTTTTATCTAACGGTGATCCACAACAAACATACTAAATACTACCTAATACATGTTCATCGTCCCACATTAAATTAATAGGCTAGCTACTATTAATCAACACAATAAAATACATTAGATAAATCGCAAGAAAAATCCATAATCAAATTAAACAAAAAATTAATCACAATCACAAAATCATCCTAGGGTTTATCTACTCTAACCATGAGTAGGAAGTAGCTCTAAAAGCCTACTAGGGAATAGCACTCCGATTAGCATTGATCATGTTGGGTTTCGGGAGCCAAACAGCGCAGCGGAATTTAACCGAAACCCTCCAGGATCCAAGTGAAACGGGGTAAACCGGGTGTTCAAAAATTTCATACCTAATTTTCGGTTGATAAAGCCACAAAGTAAACACAACAGAATCAAAAGAAAACTAAGAAAAGAATTATCCATGGCTAAATTTCTTCTTCTCTTAGAAATCTTTGATTTGGTGCTCACAAAATAGTGTCAATCATCAAAACTGCCTTTAGCAGCCTTTCTCCTTGAAAAACTCTCTTTTATCTATGCATTTTCCACCTACTCTATTTTTCTTCTTCTATTTGCTAAAGTAACCAAAAACCCCCTAAAAATAAAGCAAACGTTGGTTTGGCACATGGCCGTGTTAAAGGTTGTTTAACTTCTCTAGAACTTAAAATCTTGCCAAATTAAACACGGTTTGGAGCATGTGCCTGTAACTCAGACATGGGTAATAAGGCATATAACAAGGCGTGTCTGCTCCAAAACTTCGCCAAAGCATGCAATTCAACTTCAAAACTTTGCAGAAATCATTTCTTACTCAAATAAAGTTGAAATAAAACCTGAAAAAAGAAATATAAACCAATTAAGCACCATATCCTAGCAAAACAGTATCAAAAGACAAGCAAATACAAGAAAAAAATATTTCAAAAACTTGACTAAATGTGAGCATATCTGTAAAACTGAATGGGCCCCAAGGAATAAAGAAGAACGAGTATCCATTCAGAAAGATTTTTTCATCATTGGCAAGCACTTACAAGAAAAGGATTCATAGCAAGCCTACAAAAGTGCTTGACCATTGCTAACGGGCTAAAGACCCTTCATGAAAGTCATTAGGGAGTTTGTGGCACCCACATTGGATGTGAATCCCTTGCTTACAAAAAACTAACGTAAGGATACTTCTAGCCAACCCTTCAAAAAGACACTCTAGTTGTTCAATGATATCATTCTTGTGACAATGATTGAATCTAGAGGTTTCCCTCATTTGAAGCCATCTCTACCAACTAACCTTGTCTTTTTATTATTTGAAGACTAGATTTAATTGGGGCAGTGCCCACTGCTCCAGAACAAGTGGTGTATTGCATCATAGGCATCGACTACTTCACCAAATAGGTTGAAGCTAGCCTTTGGGCAACCGCCACGGCCACCTAGATGATAAAGGTCCTTTGAAGAAACATCATTTATTGCTTTGGATGACCATAAGCGAGCATGACGGATAATGGAAGGCAATTGGAACATGCTTAAGTTTGGAAGTTTGCTGAGGAAAATAGCATACACCTTTACTTTGCCTTTTAATGCCCAATCGTAGTTGAATGAGCAAGTGGAGATCATTAATTGGATCATCAAAGGACGACTCAAAAAAAAGACTTGATGATGCCAAAGGAAAGTGGATAAAAGAACTACAAAGCATGATATCATAGGACCTTTCAAAGACAAACAGGTGAAAGTACCATTGTACTTGTATATGGGATGAAGGCACTCATCCCAGTTGAGGTAGCTTAACCACCACTTTAGGTCCAAATTTTTTATGCCAAAGCTAATAATGAAAGTCTAAAGGCAAATTAGGCCTCGTCAAAGAATTAACAAAGGGTACCAAGACTCGTATGAGGGATTTTAGATAGAGAGTGGCTCACGTCCGCAATGCCAAGGTCAAGACTAAGTAGATTCAAGGAGGAGGGATTGTCCTTGTAAAATTAGAGCTAACAAGGAGAAACCCAAGCCATGGTGCCTTGTGATCCAATTGGAATGGCCCCTATATTTTAAAAAGGGCATGTAGGCGAGGTGTCTTCTGGTTATTACATTCCCATTGTAAATTATTGCCTGGGAACTACCATATAGATGACCTATGACCTTAGTTCACTTAGCATTGATCTCATTTCAGATATCAAAGTATTCTTCAGAGATCACCATATATTCTCTTAGTAAACAAGGCCTCACTTTAGAGGACCTGTAAAGTAATTAAGGATTGTTGTCCCCTTTTACCTAGAGGAGGTGAAAATTGCCCAACCAAATCTAACTTAAGACTCCAAAATGAGGGCCAAAGACCTGAAGTGGCCTGATCGACCCTTATGAGGTTTGATGGACCTTAAAAGGTCTAAGTTAAGAAAATGCGGTCTGATGAAAACTTAGGAGGCATGACAGAACTGAAAAGGTTTCAATTACAAACCTAAGCATAAATTATACCAACTCCAAGAGATGTCGTTTCACCAACAAAGCCCTTGTTACAAGGTAGGCATCATTCCATGCTAATAAGCATCGTAATGTAGGATCTTAATCCCCATTATTTATGGGGGTTGTGGCAACGTCGGGTTTTCTGGAGTCGCCACCAATCAGTTTTTTTCTTAGGTCGATTGGTCACCTTAAAATTGGTCTGCGAGAGTTCGGGGATCGGGAGTACGGTTACGCTAAAACAATATTGTTATAGCGCCCAAAATTGGCACCTTAGTTGATTTTAATTTTGTTTTACTTTGCTTTTAAATAATTTTCAGTTAATTTAGAGATTTTAACTGAATTAGTCGAAATGTGGATTTTTAAGTTAATTTGTATAAAATTTTATACTTCCGAACCATGGACTCTGCCGAATCATTTGGACACGGAAGATTTTGATTCCGAACCATGGACTCTGCCGAGTCATTTGGACACGGAATTTGGTGAAATTTTAAACAATTTTATCCATATTGTAAAAATATGGATTTTTTTTATCTTTTTATTTAATTTATTTATTTTAAAAAGTTTGATATTTTCCAAACCGTAGATCCTGCCGGATCATCCGGATATGGAAATTAAATTTAATTTATTGTTAGTTATATAATTATTACTTTTATGGAATTAATTATTAGTTTAATTACTAATTCGTAATTCTTTTTGTTATAGAATTTTTAGATAAAAAAATTTTATTTTTTATTTTCTTTCTTTTCTTTTCTCTCTTTTCTTTCTTATATTTTTCTTTTCTTTTTGATTTAATCTTTCCTTTCTTTTCTTTCTTTTCTTTCTTTTCTTTTTCTTATCTTTCTTATCTTTTTCTTATCTTTCTTTTCTTTTCTTTTTCTTGTCTTTCTTATCTTTTTCTTATCTTGTTTTAGTTTTCTTTTTGTTTTCTTGTTTAATGAAAAATATTTATTATTTTAGTGGATTTAAAAGTTATATTTTAAATAAATCAGTAAAATATAAAGTCTTAATTTTCATGTATTTTTTTAAGCAGGTTTTATTTTTATTTATTTTTATTATTTTTACTGGATAAAAATAACTATTAAAATTAATTTTAAATTTTTTTGTTATCTTTAAAGAATTAAAAACATGTATATAAAAATAAAAATAATTGGCTTTTTTAAAAATGATTTTTATTAGCCTTAATAATTAATTACAAAATAATCTTCTTTTAATTTTTATTTATTTATTAATTAGTAAAGGGTCAAGGTGAATTAAATAAAAAATTATATAAAGAAAAAAAAATTAATAATAATAAAGTGGGGCTTTTTGGCCATCCACTTTAAAAACACAATAATAATAGCAACAATAATAAAAATTAGCAAAGTTAGTAAAGTTAGTTGTTAATAACAATAATAAAAATAAAAGGTTAGTAAGTTAGTAAGTTAGTAACAATTATAACAATAATAAAAGGTTAGTAAGGTTAGTAAGTTAGTAACAATAATAACAAGAATAAAAAGTTAGCAATAATAACAACAATAAATAATAAATAAACAAATAAAGATTAAAAGAGTTAGTAATTAGTTTTTTTCTTTCTGCAAGAACAAAATAAAAGGTTAGTAACCAAAGAGAAAGAAATTGAAAAGATAAAGGACTAAAGATGAGTTTTACCTGAAAGTTAAAATTTTTGAATTTCCTGGGACGAAAAACGCGAAAAAAAAAAAAAACTGGAAACGGCGTCGGGGTATGGAAAAAAAAAATTGGCAGCAAGAGGAAGAATATGGTGTTTATGTAAACAGATGGAAGTTTTAGGCTTTTCTGGGAAAATGGAGGAGAGCCAGGGACTTTTAGCTGTAATTTTTTCTTTTCCTAAAACGGAGCTCTAAGCTTTTCCTCTATTTTTTTCTGTGTTCAGCACAAAATTTGGGGGGCTATTTATAGAGGAAGTTTGGCTGAACTGTTGATGGATAAATTAATAAAAAATTTCAAACTTATCTTTTAAATTGGTAAAATGACAATTTTAGTCCTTTACGTCTCTCAGCCTCTGGATAAGTTCCTGAAGCTTCTGATTTTGACAATTTTGTCGTTTTCTGTCAATTTGGGCCAGAAACGTCAGCAGACCCAAAATTTTATGTGACAAACTACCAAGTGCTCCTGGAACTTTTAGAATTTGTCAATTTTTCCCAAAACTTCTCAATTTTGTCATTTTTACCTCAAACTTTTAATTTTTTGTCATTTTTTTCATGAAATTTTATTTTATTTCAAACATACACATATTCACACATATATCATTTTAAATCAAATTTTCACAAAACAAAAATATATTTTAAACTAATTAAATTTTTTTAATAGTAATATTTTTTTTTTAAATTAATTTTTTTTAATAAAATTTTTTTAAAATTTTAAAACACCCGGACGAAATTGGGTGTCAACAGCTGCCCTCCTTTGCATGCTTCATGGGACATGATGTATGCAAAGTCGTTACCAAATTTCGTCCGGCTTAGGTAGGCATTGAGAATCTTCTCGCCGCCCAAACAGTAAAGTTTAAGGAAAGGTCCTTAAAACCTCTAACGATAGGAAAGCTCCTATCGTTGTAAGATGGACTGATTGATTGATTATTTGTTTGAGGTTAAGGAAAGGTCCTTAGAACCTCTAACGATAGGAAAGCTCCTATCGTTGTAAGATGGACTGATTGATTGATTATTTGTTTGAGGTTAAGGAAAGGTCTTTAGAACCTCTAACGATAGGAAAGTTCCTATCGTTGTAAGATGGACTGATGGATTGATTGTTTGTTTGAGGTTAAGGAAAGGTCCTTAGAACCTCTAACGATAGGAAAGCTCCTATCGTTGTAAGATGGACTGATTGATTGATTATTTGTTTTCGAGGCAAAGGTTCCATCCTTAAAACCTCGGATTGATTGATTGATTTCGAGGCAAAGGTTCCATCCTTAAAACCCCGATGATGAAAATTGATTATTTTCGAGGCAAAGGTTCCATCCTTAAAACCCTGATGATGAAAATTGATTATTTTCGAGGCAAAGGTTCCATCCTTAAAACCCCGATGAGAAAATTGATTTTGAGGCTAATGAGCTTTCCTTAGGACCTCGAGTGAAATTTATATGAAAGCAATTGAAATTGGAATAATTTTCTTCGAAAGTGTGAATTTTCATAATAGGCGAGCGCAAAGTATTAGGCTTCGATAAAACGAGTGAATCTTGATGACGACAGTAACACTGACAAATTATGTAAAGGGAACAGATGTTTGGAATCAATATTCAAGGTTCATCTAATATTTTCTTCAGTAAATATAGATTCCCTTGTGATATATGTCATCCGAATAAGGTTAAAGCTTAACTACCCCAAAATGTTATGCCTAGTAGACCTAATAGGATGCGTCTCAAGAGTAACAAAAATTACTCTTTACTCAGCCATTCCAACCTAAAGGCATTGTCCTATGGTTTTAATATCAGCATGGACGAAACTATCTTATAAAAAAAGAAATTCCCTAAAAAGAAAAACTGAAACGCGAAAGAAAATGCTGATAATAAAACTAAAGGACAAGAAAAACGGATCAGATCGCTTCTTTCTTCCAAAATACTTCAACAGGGTAAGTAGAGGACCATTATGGGAGTGAACTGGTCGGGAAAGACTGTCGTGTCCAGTCTATCTGAATCATTGCTGGATCTGGTTCAGGAACAAAAGCTTGTATTTTATCTAGCAATTCTTCAGCAGTTGTTGCGGATATTATGATTCGCCGTGCCACTCTTGATATGAAATTCTTCTGCATAGCATAATCCATAAAAGCTATCAGACCTGTAAAGAAATTGTTAACATTTAAAAGCCCAATGAGTTTCTTATGCAAATTAAGTTGGGCCATGGAAACAATTTGAAAGACTTCTCCCAATGTGCCAAAACCACCTGGTAGAGCGATAAAAGCATCAGCATTTAAAAGCATTTGTAACACACGCTCTTGCAAATTTTTAACCACTAATTCTTCTCCAATCGTGCCCCCAGAAACAAATTTCAAAGGTCCAGGGATGATGCCCAAAACTTGACTTCCTCCTAAAGATGCTGCTGATACTACACCTCCCATTAATCCGACACTACCTCCTCCATAAACTAAATGTATTTTTCGCTCAGCTAATACTCTACCCAAATGGTTGGCTGCCTTTAAATACTCTTCATCTTTTCCAGGAAAAGCCCCAGAAAATACACAAATACTTCGGGATTTACGAGTTGGGGTTTTCTCCATTCCTATCCTTACCCTTGTAAGAAAAAAGGATATATTTATAGAGATGAAGAGATAAGGCAATAATTTTATTTTCAAGAATCGATACATTATTGCCAGCTATTCACAGTAGTCACGAGTATGACTCTGGTCGGGTATGGGTACACTATCGTTAAAAGAGGAGGAAAATTTTCAAAATAGCTGCTAGCATGTACAGTAGTCACTACTGTAGCTTACGTCAGGAGTAGGTACGTGATTGTCGGAAGTAAAGGAAAATTTCAAAAGTGACAGCTATATATAGTAGTCCGTGTCAGGAGTGGGTACATTATTGCCAAAGGAGAAGGAAAATTTCAAAAGCGACAGCTAGCATGTACAGTATCGTGACTATGGCTCGTGTCAGGAATGGATACATTATCGCCGAAAGGGGAGGAAAATTTCAAAAGCGACAGCTAGCACGTACAGTAATCGTGACTTTGGTTCACGTTAGGAGTGGATACATTATTACTAAAAGGGGAGGAAAATTTCAAAAGCGACAGCTAGCACGTACAGTAATCGTGACTTTGATCCTCGTCTTCCACTGGCTTTGCGTCCAGTAATGGCTTCAATGCTTTCTATGAATCGGTGATTTGCATCTCATCTAGCTTTCTCACAAACTGGCAAACAGGGTCGTTTAGGGTCAGATTCCCAAGACTGTAACGATCTTGTTCTTTTTGGAAAATTATCCATAATCCAACAACCTCAAATTGCACTATTCCGCAAGAATGCGCTTCAAGAACCTCTCGGATATCTTCCAGAGATTCCTTACGCAAGCCATTCTTCATGAATTTTATTCTATCTTCACGATTTCTGGTAATCACTCCTGGAGAACGACATTTAGCACCGCAAATCTACCATCCACAATTATGACAGACGCCTAGCCTCTTTGCTCTTCTTTTTTTGGCATAAGCGCTTTTACCAAAGCCGGGCATACGGGAAAAGAACGCATCTGGAACTTCACCAGCCGAATGAACCTTAGCTTCGATTAGCCATCGCACATTATCAGGAATGCCTTTGTGCATAAATACTCTGAATCGTTCACATCTAGCTTGGTAAATCTTTTTAAGAACATTTATTGGGAAGGAAGGAAAATACTTTCGTAGGGCGGAAAGAGAAGACTCCATTGATGAAGGAGGCAAAGAAAGAAATTAGTGATTGTAGGAAACGGAAATAACTAACACATATTTATAGTGATGAAAGAGATAATGCGTTAATTACACTTACAGAAGCAAGTACATTATTGTCAAAAGAAAAGACAAATGACAGCTTATATGTACAGCAATCATGACTGTGGCTCTCATCTTCCACTGATTTATATCTAGTAATGGCTTCAATGCCTTCTATGAGTCGAGGATTTGCTTCCCATCCAGTTTTCTTACAAGCTAGCAAACAGGGTCATTTACAGTCACATTCCCAAGACTGTAACGGTCTCGTTCTTTATGGTAAGTCCTCCACAATTTGACAATTTGACCTTGCACTTTTCCACAAGAATGCGTTTCAAGAGTCTCTCGGATATCTTCCAGAGATTCCTTACGCAGGCCATTCTTAATGAATTTTCTTTTATCTTCACGATTTGTGGAGATATATCCTAAAGAGCGATATTTAGTATTACAATTCCATCGCCCACATTTATAACACACGCCTAGTCTCTTTGCTCTTCGCCTTTTGGCATAACGGCTTTTACCTAAACCGGGCATGCGGGGCATAAATGCATTTGGAACTTCACCCGCCAGACGGACCTTTGCTTCAATTATCCATTGCATATTATCGGGAATGCCTTTGCGTGTAAAAACTCTGATTCTTTCACATCTGGTAAGGTAGATCTTTTTAAGGACTTTTATTGGAAGGGAAGGAAAGTATTTTCGCAGTGCAGAAAGAGTAGAATCCATTGATGAGAGAAGAATTTGAGAGAAGAGGGAAATGAATCAGTTATTGTACGAGACTGGAATAACCGACTTTAGAAGTCACGGGGTATCTTATCCGCTGCTTAATCAGAAGGAAGAACACGCATTTATAGTGATGAAAAGGGATAATGTGTCGATTACACTTAGGGGAGCATGTACATTTCTCAAAAGAAAATGTAAACTTTTCCAAATATAACAAACTGTATGTACAGTAATTGTGACTGTGGCTCACATCTTCCACTGGTTTTACGTCCAGTAACGGGATTAACGGCTTCTATGAGTCGAGGATTTGCTTCCCATCCAGTTTTCTTACAAGCTGGCAAACAGGGTCATTTACAGTCAGATTCCCGGGACTGTAACGGTTTCGTTCTTCATGAAAAATGCTCCATAAACCAAGAAGTTCACGTTGCACAGATCCACAAGAATGCGCCTCAAGAGTCAATTAGATATCATCCAACGAGTCCTTACTCAGGCCATTCTTAATGAATCGTATTTTATCTTCTCGATTATCAGAGATCATCCCTAAAGAACGACATTTAGTATTACAAGTCCACCGTCCACATTTATGGCAGACTTGTAACCTTTTCGCTCTTCGCTTTTTGGCATAAGAGCTTTTGCCTATACCAGGCATGTGAGACACAAATGCCTCTGGGATTTCACCTGCCAGACGAACCTTGGCTTCGATTAACCACCGCACATCTTCAGGGATTCCTTTGTGCATCAGAACTCTTAATCGTTCACAGCGAACTTGGTAGATCTTTTTGAGGATGTTCATTGGGAGAGAAGGGAAATACTTTCGCAAGGCGGAAAAAGTAGGATCCATTTTCTAGAGGGAAGTAAAAGACAGAAGAGAGGAAAGAATCAGTTATTATGGGCAACTGAGAGAACCGACTTGAGAGTCACGGAGTACCGTATCCGCCGTTTAACCGGAAAAGTAGATCCTACTTCATTTTGATAGATATTTTTTTATCTTGGATATTCCATCGAGCTGACGTTGATCCAGTCCTCGATTATTGAATCCATTGTCCGCTTTTGACAAAGTTTCAACGATAATATTTCTTGATGTCTGCCTTATCTTTGACCACAGCTATCTCTTATCTTGGATGCTGCTAAGCTGGCATCAATCCTGTCCTTCCAGGTGTAGCCTCGATTATTGAATCAATTGCCAGTCTTTTGACAATATTGTCTACTTTATCCTTTTTGATATCTGCCTTATCCTTGGCTATAGCTATCTTTTATATTGGATACTACTAGCTGACGTCAATCCTGTCCTTCCAGGTGTAGTCTCGATTATTGAATCGATTGCCAGGCTTTTGACATATTGTCTACCTTATCCTTGAATTCCTGATGCGGGTTGGTCCCGCATATTAGCTGTGTATCCAGTGATAGATTGGTAAGAGCTGATGTTATTGAGATCTCAGCTTATACTGCTGTAACGGTGCGGTGGATGTGTTTCCCATTTGATTCCTATCATGTAAAAGTCATGCATGCATGATGTGAAATGCATGAATGCAAAGCATGTGTAATTAATGGTTCTTTTTTGTATGGATCTAGTTCTTTATGTCTTTGTTTTACTGGATCCTCTTTGTGATGGCCTTCTTGGACTATCATTGAATCTCTTTATGCTTTCCAGCTTTTGTTCGCTGCCTCAAAAGCCCAACTCTTTTCAAAGTCCGCTTTCTTTGACTTGTTCTTGAATTTTGGCCTCAATTTCTTTAATGTTCGCTCGCCTCATACTTTATATCTCTTCAAATACTCATCCCTTGTCATGGATTTCATACTATCAAAGGCTTAACTTTCAATGTTTCATTATCCCTTTTCTTGTGGCCGTGTCGACACTTGTTTACCCCCATGTTACAGTCCGAATGATTGCTCTTCCTTCGACTCAGGTTCTGATCCATAAGACTTGCCCCCTTGTCTATTGAGCTTCTTTCTTGGCAGTACTCTTCTTACGCTTAGTAGAGACTACTTTGCCCCCTTGAATATGGTGTTTATGTGGATAAAAGGTATCATCTCATCTTTGATTTAACAGAAGGTTGAGCATTTCTAGACCTTTGTGATGGTCCTTGATCATGAATTTCTCTTACAAGAACCACATCTTCTTAAAGAAAGTCTCAAGCTATCTCCTCACTTTTAAATCTACACACATTAATGAATAATGGTTTGGCCTTAAAGAAAAACTTTCATCAATTTGCAAAGCTTGACAAAGTAATTTACGGTCTTTGTTTTTAATTCAAATATCCTGCCATTCTTCCCTTTCCAACTCGAAGACATAAACTGTGCAAGGCAATAAGGTAGAAACATGATTCACAATAATAGCCTTTTAACTGAATGAGGATGATATCGATAGGTAAATGTTAGGTGTGAGGAAAGTTAAGTTTGAATGTTTTTTTTTTGTGGCAGTCTTTTAGCTGAATGAGAATAATATTAAGAGGTAAATATTAGGTCTGAGTAAAGTTAAGTTTGAGTGGTGTGAAAGAAGGGTATTTTAATACTACTCGTGAGCAGTATTAAATAAGGTAGAAACATGATTCACAATAATAGTCTTTTAACTGAATGAGGATGTTAGGTCTGAGGAAAGTTAAATTTAAGTGGTGTGAAAGAATGGTCTTTTAATACTACTCATGAACAGTATTAAATAAGGTAGAAACATATTTCACAATGATAGTCTTTTAGCTGAATGAGGATGATAAGTCTGAGGAAAGTTAAGTTTAAGTGGTTTGAAAGAAGGGTCTTTTAATACTACTCGTGAGCAGTATTAAATAAGGTAGAAACATGATTCACAATGATAGTCTTTTGACTGAACGAGGATGTTAGGTCTGAGGAAAGTTAAGTTTAAGTGGTGTGAAAGAATGGTCTTTTAATACTACTCGTGAGCAGTATTAAATAAGGTAGAAACATGTTTCACAATGATAGTCTTTTAGCTGAATGAGGATGATAAGTCTGAGGAAAGTTAAGTTTAAGTGGTTTGAAAGAAGGGTATTTTAATACTACTCGTGAGCAAATTTGATTATGATGAAAAACTCAATAGTGATGACCTCAAACTTGCCACTCTTTCCAGAAAGTTAAACCTCATCTGTTGCCCCCCAACTATCGTGGTCTTTATGTATGCTTGGCTTGAAAGTTGCTTTTGTGTTCTAAACCGCCTTTGCAGGTTTTTAGTCTAGAATCCATAGCTCACTTTTTGTTTTTTTTTTTTGTTTTTTTTTTTTTTTTTTTTTTAGAAAAATTTCTTTT
The DNA here is from genome assembly GCA_039654915.1 of Aquilaria yunnanensis. Classification (NCBI taxonomy): domain Eukaryota; kingdom Viridiplantae; phylum Streptophyta; class Magnoliopsida; order Malvales; family Thymelaeaceae; genus Aquilaria; species Aquilaria yunnanensis. Next base: position 71,322,073 of record CM077597.1, read on the forward strand.
TTTTTTTTTTGTATGAGCTATGGTGATGACATACTTGATAACTCTCTTGAAGTGAGATGACTCAAGTGGCCTTGCTTGCTCGTGCTTGTTCTCAGTTCTTTTTGGTTTTGAATTTTCCCTTGTTGGCTTTTTGATGGAAGGGATGAACTTTTTCCTTTTCGGAGTTTTTGTTACAGAGAACAGAGATCATAGCCTTCTTGAAATGAGATGATTCAAGTGGCCTTACTTGCTTGTGTTTGCTCTCAGTCTCTCTTTTTTTTTTGTTTTGAATTTTCCCTTGTTGGCTTTTTGATGGAAGGGATGAACTTTTTCCCTTTTTTTTTGGAGTTTGTGTTATGGAGAACTGAGATCATAGCCTTCTTGAAGTGAGATGACTCAAGTGGCTTTATTTGCTTCTCAGTCTCTCTTTTTTTTTTTTGGATTTTTTTTTTGGATTTTCCCTTTTATGGCTTTTTGATGGAAGGGATGAACTTTTTCTTTTCGGAGTTTGTGTTGCAGAAAACTGAGAACCTTTTTTTTTTTTTTTTAGCATTTATGAGAATTGGGAAGCCACTGAAGTCATTTAATATGAGAGCTACCTTGATTGGAAACTAACCCCAAACTTCTTGCAAGGATGTTGATAACCACTGTGAATTCTTTTTGAGGGTTGAGGTGCAACATATGAAATTCTTCTTACTAGATTTGGCAGCACTTTCAAGATCATTACTATCAAATTTCCCTTAACTTTTTATTTTCACCCACGAGTAGTATCATTTAGAAAGCAAAGTATGATAGCAATAATGGATAGTATAATGTAAAAACGGAATTTTTGGTAAGTAATAGAATGTGTAGGTGTAATAATTGAATTTTTGGTAAAAATTGGTAGAATGTGTAGAAGTAATAATGGGATTAAAAAGTGGTAGAATGCACACGCAACATCTTTTTGTTAGAGAACAAAAAGAATTACCGGTTGTCGAAAAGTAAAGTGTGATGGCAATAATGGATAGTATAATAGCAAAGAGTGTAAAAATGGAAAGTAGTAGAATGCACGCATCACATCTTTTTGTTGTACCAGAAAAAGAATAGCAGGTGTCCATTTAACAAAGACTACACCCTAGATTCTGGACTAAATCTAGGAGATTTTTACTATTAGATTACTTTTGCAAGCTTTCAAAGATACAAGTTTATTCAAAGGATTCCCTGTCATTCGAAAATGTATGCGGACTGTTAGGTCAGATCTGACTTGGAGCCCTTCCAAAATCAATGTAATTCCAGCTCAAAATCTTCACTTTCAATTACCAATCACATCGGGCCTAGCAGCTTGACCTCGGTTTTGTTTGATTTGTAGAGGAATGGCCTCGGGACTTGACGGCTTAAGAGTAGGTTTTGAGATTGGTATAGCATTGACTTCTTGTTCTTTAATGATCACATTCACATCATCATAAAAACGATAAGTTGGGATGAGTCTATGAGTCTTTGCAGATTCTTACGGAATTCTGAGCATTCTTGGATAGAATGACTCTTACTGTCATGAAAGTTGCACCATTCCTCATCTTCAACTTCTTCATGTCCAAAAGAAGGCTTTCCCATGATAATCCCTTCTTTCACAAGGCATGAATATACATGCTTAAGAGGGGTTATGATATCGTTGACTGACTTTTTCATCAGCCGGTGTTCTTCTATCATATTGACTGGTTTTTCTTGATGAGGCGGCAATGGATTGTGAGTGACGTTCGGCTCATCGGAAAAGTCCAACCACTTTGATTCGATTAATTGTTGGACTATACGTTTCAATGCTGTGCAATTTTCCAAGCCATGGCCTGGAACGCCATCATGATATGGGCAAGTTATGTTGGGGTCATACCACGTTGGATATGGGGGTCCAAATGGTTTTGTAGGAATTGGACGGATAAGTTGACTTTCTATGAGTTTTGGATACAACTCAGTGTAAGTCATGGGAATTGGTGCAAAAACTTCTTTTGGTCTTCGTGTGGGTACTGGAGGAGTCAGAACAGGTGGCCGTAACTGATTAGGCCTGTTGAGAGGATAATTGTTGGGCCTATTGGGAGGATAATCATTAGGCCTATTGGAAGGATAATCATTGGGCATATTGGGAGGATAGTCATTGGGCCTATTGGTAGGATAATAATTGGGCCTTTTGGCAGAATAGGATAGGCGAGGACCGGTAGCCACAGTACCTACGAGGGGAATCCCTCTTTCGCGTCCTATTTGTTGTACTTCTTCATCTTTTGTTCTGGATGATCCTCCTCTTTTCATAGGATCACTAAAGGACTCAGCAATCTTCCCAGTCCTAATCCCATGCTCGATCCTTTCTCCAAACATGACAACATCGGAGAAATTAGTTGCCGAATTGCCAATGAGTTTGTCATAATATGGGTATTTCAGTGTCTGGACAAACAAAGTGACCATTTATTTTTCTGTCATGGGTGGCTGAACTTGTGCAGCTAAGTCCCTCCACCGTTGGGCATATTCCTTGAAAGTTTCTGGCTTTTTCTTCTCCATGTTTTGGAGAGTTTGGCGATCCGGAGCCAAGTCCATAACATGTTTATAGTTACCAATGAAGGCCTGAGCAAGGTCATTCCAAGTTTTGATGTTTCTTGGTCCTTGACTTAGATACCACTGCAATGCTGATTTTGTGAGACTTTCCTGAAAAAGTGCAATCCACACCTTTTCATCTTTTGTGAGTGGTTGTAGTCTCCTTAGGAACAGTGTGATGTGAGTGATGGGATCACTCGTTCCGTCGTATTTTACGAAATCTGGTACTTTAAAGTCCGAAGGGATTATGACGTCTGGCACTAAGCAGAGGTCATCCACTGAGAGAGATCCGAATATAGTGCCTCCTTCAATGGCTCGCAGTCTCTTCTCTATTGTTTCGAGTTTTTGAGATTCTCCTTCTTCCTTTGGTGGTGTCTTCTTCTCTTCATACACTGTGTCTTGTTTCAGGTGAACACTAGCAGACTGTCCTGGTTCCTGAAACAGGTTTTCTTGGACTGAGACTCGTTGCGGAGTGAATCCCGGAGGATAAGTGGGATCTTGTGCTTCTTTGATGGGAACTTGAGTTGCTTTCCCCTTGATTAGTTCCATCAATTGTCTCATCTGTTTTGCCATACTTTCAATCTTGGACTCCATCTCTATGAGACGTCCTTCGGCTTGTTCTGCCATTAATCTTGTGTGGAGTCGAGTTGAATATCGGTGTTGAGGTCCAATTTTACCTTTTTAAAGTAATATTTATGTTTTTAGATTCTATGTGTATGTGATTGATGCAATGGATGCATGCATGCAATAAGTGAGTTTGATTATCCAATATCATGGAACTTCAAGACTTTTAGTTGTCATTATAAAGACCAAAAAGTTAGCATAATTTGATGCGTGGTTTTGATGCATGAAGAATAATTGCACAAGAAAGATAAGGTTATTAATAAGTTAAATAGCAATTAACAACTCATGAAGTATTATGGATAAACAAGTTAAAACCATACGAAGAAAAGTGTAGAGTAACAACACAGCATAACAAGGATATGCTTATGGCGTTGGTAAAATGGTAGAAATTCTATGGTCAGTTCTATGGTTAAGTGGGGAGTTCTATATGCATAAGGTGGCTTATCAAACAGGCAAGAGATAGTTCCCGAATCCCGTCACTAAATTATAGTGACAGCCCGATTCCTTACCCTCTAGGGTTTATGTAAGGAATGGATTAATTCGAGTCGTAGCTTTTCGTGGGCCCATGCAGAGACTAACCGTCTCAGAAAGCAATACACTACTTTGCTACTTTGAAACCGGTGAAGGCTTGGAGACCATGGCCTCTCAAGGACAACAACACCAATTCCGCTTGGAAAGAACGTGTTCGCTTTGAAGAAGCTCGGGTATAGAGCTTCATATTGTGAATGCATAATGCATGTTTACCTAAGTAAATATAACATATAAATCCACAAAAATATAAGCAAAGCAAATCAAAACAAATCAATTTGTAGGCTCGACTCACTAACGTCGACTCCCCAGTGGAGTCGCCAAGCTGTGGCAACGTCGGGTTTTCTGGAGTCGCCACCAATCAGTTTTTTTCTTAGGTCGATTGGTCACCTTAAAATTGGTCTGCGAGAGTTCGGGGATCGTGAGTACGGTTACGCTAAAACAATATTGTTATAGCGCCCAAAATTGGCACCTTAGTTGATTTTAATTTTGTTTTACTTTGCTTTTAAATAATTTTCAGTTAATTTAGAGATTTTAACTGAATTAGTCGAAATGTGGATTTTTAAGTTAATTTGTATAAAATTTTATACTTCCGAACCATGGACTCTGCCGAGTCATTTGGACACGGAAGATTTTGATTCCGAACCATGGACTCTGCCGAGTCATTTGGACACGGAATTTGGTGAAATTTTAAACAATTTTATCCATATTGTAAAAATATGGATTTTTTTTATCTTTTTATTTAATTTATTTATTTTAAAAAGTTTGATATTTTCCAAACCGTAGATCCTGCCGGATCATCCGGATATGAAAATTAAATTAAATTTATTGTTAGTTATATAATTATTACTTTTATGGAATTAATTATTAGTTTAATTACTAATTCGTAATTCTTTTTGTTATAGAATTTTTAGATAAAAAAATTTTATTTTTTATTTTCTTTTCTCTCTTTTCTTTCTTATATTTTTCTTTTCCTTTTGATTTAATCTTTCCTTTCTTTTCTTTCTTTTCTTTCTTTTCTTTTTCTTATCTTTCTTATCTTTTTCTTATCTTTCTTTTCTTTTCTTTTTCTTGTCTTTCTTATCTTTTTCTTATCTTGTTTTAGTTTTCTTTTTGTTTTCTTGTTTAATGAAAAATATTTATTATTTTAGTGGATTTAAAAGTTATATTTTAAATAAATCAGTAAAATATAAAGTCTTAATTTTCATGTATTTTTTTAAGCAGGTTTTATTTTTATTTTTATTTATTATTTTTACTGGATAAAAATAACTATTAAAATTAATTTTAAATTTTTTTGTTATCTTTAAAGAATTAAAAACATGTATATAAAAATAAAAATAATTGGCTTTTTTAAAAATGATTTTTATTAGCCTTAATAATTAATTACAAAATAATCTTCTTTTAATTTTTATTTATTTATTAATTAGTAAAGGGTAAAGGTGAATTAAATAAAAAATTATATAAAGAAAAAAAAAATTAATAATAATAAAGTGGGGCTTTTTGGCCATCCACTTTAAAAACACAATAATAATAGCAACAATAATAAAAATTAGCAAAGTTAGTAAAGTTAGTTGTTAATAACAATAATAAAAATAAAAGGTTAGTAAGTTAGTAAGTTAGTAACAATTATAACAATAATAAAAGGTTAGTAATGTTAGTAAGTTAGTAACAATAATAACAAGAATAAAAAGTTAGCAATAATAACAACAATAAATAATAAATAAACAAATAAAGATTAAAAGAGTTAGTAATTAGTTTTTTTCTTTCTGCAAGAACAAAATAAAAGGTTAGTAACCAAAGAGAAAGAAATTGAAAAGATAAAGGACTAAAGATGAGTTTTACCTGAAAGTTAAAATTTTTGAAATTCCTGGGACGAAAAACGCAAAAAAAAAAAAAAAACTGGAAACGGCGTCGGGGTATGGAAAAAAAAATTTGGCAGCAAGAGGAAGAAGATGGTGTTTATGTAAACAGATGGAAGTTTTAGGCTTTTCTGGGAAAAGGGAGGAGAGCCAGGGACTTTTAGCTGTAATTTTTTCTTTTCCTAAAACGGAGCTCTAAGCTTTTCCTCTATTTTTTTCTGTGTTCAGCACAAAATTTGGGGGGCTATTTATAGAGGAAGTTTGGCTGAACTGTTGATGGATAAATTAATAAAAAATTTCAAACTTATCTTTTAAATTGGTAAAATGACAATTTTAGTCCTTTACGTCTCTCAGCCTCTGGATAAGTTCCTGAAGCTTCTGATTTTGACAATTTTGTCGTTTTCTGTCAATTTGGGCCAGAAACGTCAGCAGACCCAAAATTTTATGTGACAAACTACCAAATGCTCCTGGAACTTTTAGAATTTGTCAATTTTTCCCAAAACTTCTCAATTTTGTCATTTTTACCTCAAACTTTTAATTTTTTGTCATTTTTTTCATGAAATTTTATTTTATTTCAAACATACACATATTCACACATATATCATTTTAAATCAAATTTTCACAAAACAAAAATATATTTTAAACTAATTAAATTTTTTTAATAGTAATATATTTTTTTTAAATTAATTTTTTTTAATAAAATTTTTTTAAAATTTTAAAACACCCGGACGAAATTGGGTGTCAACAGGGGTGCTGATACAATATGGGGTGTAAAGCCTAATACCAAGGCCCAAACCACCCAAACAATCCAATAGGTCTCAATTAGCCACTTATGCAGCCCAATAGGTAAATGCCTAACTTAAAAAGGAATAGGATTCATAAATGAACAAGGAATCTTTCATTAATGAGACCCTAAAACACAAATGAATCCCTTCCAGCTCCATAAAATGAGACCCTCATGACACGCTATGGTAGGGAAACCCTATTCCCCTTAGCTTTTTCATCACTTACAATAAGCTAACTTGGCCATCAAATAGTGTCCCAAATAGACAATCCTGGGCCTCAACAGTGTCTCTTTAAGTGCAGGTTCCTAGTTTTATGTCACTCAATAGTAGCTCGAAGGTCAATCCACCCAGTTTAGTTGGTAGCAACCTCATTTGCCATCAATATCAAAACAGTATTGTGATCATAGTGATTGTTTTATATTCTTTGTCTGGGCCTAATCAATTTTTTGCTCAATCAAGACTTTCCCATGTGAACTTGCGTACTAAAAAAAACCTCGTAAACTAGTGCTAGTCAAAATCAATACACGTTCTCAATCTTACTTTTATACTTTTGAAAAACTTTCAAGAAATTCTTGATTGTAGATCCCTTCATCCTTGAGTGCGTAATTATTGACTCAAGTGCCAACATGGTTAGCGTAGAGATACTCAGGTTATCACCAGCAAACTCAACGTGCCTTTGATACTTTTGAGTTACCGAGTCATGCAAAGATTGAAACATTTTGGTAAAGAGGTCGATCCTAAGAAGACCCAAAATGTTGTAGTTGGGAGGCAAGTTTAACACTTTAAGAACAAACAATTTAACTTAATAAGGCCTTTAATCGTGTAAAAAGTGGCAAGTGCCGACATGTGTCTAAATTCATAATCGAACAAATTAATTCAAATCGAGCACTAAGCTAAGTGTGTAGGCATTACAAGAGAAGAGGGCAAATGCCGTGGCATGCCCCGGCCATTTGATTTGTTGCAATGAAGAATCTTCGTGGAAACATCGTGAGTTAAGTCATTGAAAAGTTAACATAGTGATTATGTGATGATTTTGCGATCAGCTATAATTGACTGAAAAAAGCATTGGAAAATGATATGGGAAATATTGTGTTCAATCTGCTACGATTATTTGTTTCTTGAACAAAATCATTGGATTATCGTAACGAGTTGCTACAACAATTATGTGATGATTTTTATTTTGCTGCAAATGAGCCACAATTGTTAGGTAATAAACCAACCCGTCCATCCTTTTCCCCCTTTCCTCTTTCTTCCTTCCTATACATCTTTTATGTATTTCTGGTACCTACTTCGCCAGTGGGCGGTTGTGCTCAAGTCCTGCTTCCCTTTAAATCTTTTTTTCAAGTTTTTAAGCTTGTTCATTATTGATTTGAGATAAGATAAAGTTTACCTATTTTATTTTTATTTTTATTTTTATTTTTTGCATTTTTTGTACTAATCCACCCATCAACTGTGTTATTTTCCTGTGACTAGCACAAGTGGAATAAGAAGAACTGTCCTTGGACAAAAAAGTCAGGAGATTAGTAACTCCTGAATCTAATGCCCAAGATTTCGGAGAAATTTTTTTTTTTCTGAGGCAATACTAGAAGGTAAAATTCATAGCGGCACACATAGCTTATTTTTATATCCTAATTGGATACCTAACCTCAAGATTGTCTAGCGAGTTGCCTTTCATACTATTGCACATCACATTCAACTACCTCATGTTAATTCCAACAATAAACTATATTGAAATCGCTAACGTGGTATAAAAAACTATTAAAATAATCTTAAAATAACCCTTTTAGTCTTCTAACTTTTTAGGATATGAATTCTAAATCTTAAATTCCTAAATCTATTATTTATACTGACTCTCAAATTTTCCTCTATGACAATGGCAAATTTTTTGATGAAGCAAACCTCTTCTTTCGCTTGATTGAACCCACACTTTTCTCCTTTCCATTTATGCCTCTTATCTCAAATGCTCTCTCTTGGCCTCACCCCTGACAGTTGCTGACTGCCCTTCAACCACCAACACAGCCTCCTCCTACATCCTTTTCTCCCTTGACATCTGCTCCATCTCCCCAACCGCTCCATCGCCACCATCTGCAAACCCTTAGAGGCACCAAAGAATCTCCAAAGCAAGTCGTAGCATTGGACCTGTATTTGCATAAGGGATTCGCCGATTCGAATCCTTGCTCATCCCATAACAACCTCAACGTCCATTGATTAGTGATGAAAAGCTCTCCTAGCTTGAAACTCAAATTTTGCAGTGGCAATGAGATTATATTTTGGTGAATTGGTTGGTGATCTAAGCGGTGAGATCCATGAAGCCGTGGTTTTATTGTTTATGTCACTACTAGCTAGAACCATGACCAGTCACTAATTTTCCACTAAGATCTACTCATGAGTTCAAAACCTTCTTTGAAGACAACTTGATGGGCAGCTGGAGGCAAAGTAGTCAAGATCGGGATCCCACCCACGATCATTTTTCACTATGCAAGCTCGGGATCGTAAAATTGGATCATAAATCATAAGATCCTACCAAAAATTTAAATTTCCTTTTTTAAATAATATAATTCATGTAAAAGAGTAATTATATTAGAAACTCATAAAATTTAAGAATCATAACAATGATACGACAAAATTACTATTGCAATACAAGTAAAGTTCAAGTTTTAATAGACTATACATCAATATAGCCAACAAAATAATAAACACAAGTCTGAAAGAAATTCATAAACAAACATATCGTTGGCAAATAAAAGAGAGTACAATGTCCATACCTTTTTCTTAACTTATTGAATATTTTGTTTTGGTTATAAACCTATTAAAATTGTTTTGCTTTAGTCCTCAAAAGATAAAATCCATTACCTCAAAATAATTCTTTGATATAAGCTTTAGAAATTCTAATTTCAATATTCAGTAATTGACTTATAATAAATTTAAAATGTATAATAATATTTTTACAATCAATAGGTAATTTGAAATTAAAAGTTTCTGCTTCCTGAATGAAATAAGTTCAACTTACAAAGATGAACAACTGGTAATTTAAATACCCATTAACTGTAAAAAAGATTATTATACATATTAAATTTACAATAAGACAGTTACCAAGTAATTTAAATTATGCTTTAAAAAGTTGCAATCAAATAACTACCTTGACTTAACAAATTTCATCCAATTAGGGGCCAGAATGAAATGTTTTTAATGGATTTAGAACTAAAATAGAACATTTTTAATATGTTTAAGATCAAAACAGAACATTTAATAGACTATGGATGAAAACAAAAAAATAATTAAAAATTATGGATCATCAATGCAATTTAGCCCCAAAAAAAATCAATACCCGAGTAAGATTGGTATGATCCTTCAATCCTACAGTCATAGTCATGATCCTACCACGATTCTACAATGCCTTCGACCCTACAACGTTTTGATAAGGTTCTCTATGTCAGGATCATGGACCATGTGATCCTACAATTAGTATCGCAATTTTAACGACCTTGGCTAGAGGATGGTCATTGGCAAGGCTGGCAGCTGGAGGGCAGCCGGCAATTTGTTGTTGGGCAGGCAATTTTTGAGATGGCAGCAGCAAAGATAAACTATTAGCGTTTTTGGGGGCTGAATCGGGTGAGTTAAAGAAGAATTTATTTTAGTGGAGATTTAAGGGATAGAATTAATGACTGAAAAAGTTTGAGGACTAAAATTGCTATTTTAAATCTATTTTAGTGGTATTTAATGTCATGTCAGCATTTTTCATATGGTGAAATTGATGGAAAATATTTGAATGGGTTACACAATAAAAAGAAAGGTAGCTCGCTAAAACAATCGTAGGTCGGGTGCCTAATTAGGACAAGAAAATAAGTTAAGTGACCCACCATGGATTTTACTCAATTATTCAACCAAGAAAAAAATACTGAAAAATGTAATACTAACTTAAGTATTGGAGGGCCATCCCTGGGACACAACTTCAAAGGCCTATAATGCTGTTTTTAGGTGTAAGTTCTCCACCAATTTAAAAGCCAACTGGGCTGTGTGGGTTTGATTTATATCTACACAATTAGCCTTCAAACTTGGCCTATTCAAACAAGTTTGTCCCTAAAATGGAGCTCAGTGTTGATGAACCCTCAAACTTGTGAGAAAGACATCATGCGAATTAGGACCTAGAAAAAATTCCCTTGGTTATTATCAATGACCAGATGTCCGCGGTGAGGTTAGGCACTTGAAGGGCCTCTATGTCTTATATCCACAATAGCCCTTAAGTGGTTCATTGAGCCCTTGTTATATCTCTAGTACCTTGCTCACTATTTTTTATGATAGATGGCTCCTAAAATTCCAGTAAGAGAGTGCTAGAACTCTAAAAGTTATGAGTGATGTAAGTTGGGAAACCTCAAAGTTAATGATCTTGATTACTAAAGCTGGTTCTTCAAGGGATTTAGGATTTGCATATGTTTCAAACAACTTTATTAGGTAAGGTTTCTGTGTTTTCTTAAGCTTAGTGTTTATTCCTGTTTAATTTGATGATTTAATCTTCAAATACACTGAAAGTTGACTAAACTAAACCTTTGTTTCGTGGATGCATGCTGGGTTGGTCACTACGTGGCTTTATTAAGGGTTTTTGACAAGCAAAGAAAAATCATTGACTTTTTTTTTAGTGTTTTGCAACTATGATTTTACCATGGAAATTAGGACTCTAGTTTCTTTAGCTCGTTGTTTCTAATTGCTTTGTTATAACCACAATTTCATTTATTACATCTTTTTGATTCTGAATGTTGCAAACACAGGTGAGGATTAATGCTAAACCAATAGTTTGTAGGTGTCTTTGGTTTAGTTAGAGTCCCTTCAGTAATTAGCAGATTATTAGCTTTAGATTGTTTGACATATTTAGGAGCATCAGTAAGTATGGAAGGCTAAACCTACAATTTATGTTTCAATTGTCTAGTAAACCTACTAGTTAGCTATTGTAGAAAGGCATTGACCAAAGAAGATTCTGACAAGTTGGGAAATCCCTCTAGAAATGTATGGCCATGATCCTATGACTTCCAAGTTCTAGGCCAGTTTATTGGAGCAAATGAAACTAGTCTTGGTTCTGTATATATTTAACATGGAGGTTTCAACTGTAGCCCCAGTAATTTTGTGTCAGACTTGTGTGTCTCTCTCTGGTGACCTTTGTAAACCTATTGAGTGAAATGTTGAGTGAAACAGTTGCTCACTGCTTTATGCGACCGCTTCTACAGGCAATCGCATCAAAGAAATCTAAAGTGGTTATGAATTGTTTCAATTTTTGCAATGATCACTATTGAAACGGTAAATTGCTTCAAAAGTATCGGCCAACTCTTCGCCATTGAAACAGTATCCCAACCACCTATTAAAGTGGTTAATGACATCAATTTCAGCAACAAAATATAAATGCGATTAACCGCTTCTAGTTAGAAGTTATGTTTTTTATACATTAGAAGCGGCTAACCACTTCTAAAGCCATAAACGTTTCCAATTATTTGAAGCAGTTCACCACTTCTATATGCTTCTTATGTGATCCTCTTTCTAAGCGGTTGACCACTTCTGTTGGTTGTACATTTTTCAAACTCTTTGCAAGTTGGATTTTCTATACTATCTTGTAGGTGCTAGAATAAAACCTTATTACTTTGTTTGTATAATATTAACACTTAAATATAAAAAAAATAAAACTAAATCACGGTGAATAAAAATAACATTCATAATTAATATATAGCAACCAACGTCTAAAATGTTCAAATAATCCAATAAAACAAAAGATTTCAACTATTAAAGTATTTAACAAAGGAAATAATATCCAATGAATGTCAACCTAACTTTACAAGTACCACGTATGAAGCCTAATCATCTTCATAGGTGTTATCATCATCGCTCGATTGCGATGAATGGAAAACTTCTTTGGCACCACTCCCAGCATTAGTAGGAAACCTTCAACCTATAAAAAAAAATGTGTGATTATGTTTTTTGCCCATAGGCTCATCATGGTCATTTTTTGCTTCATACCCTATATTCACAATGCTCTTTTCAACACTTGAATAAGTTGTAACCCAAAATGCAGCATGCAACAAAGCACTAATCTCATCACCAACACGGAGTTCATGTTTGTCAACATTTTCAATTGAATGCGTTTCTCTAAGTTCTCTATAAGGCTTAAGAGAAATCATATTTGAGGAAGACTCTTTTTCCCCATGCATAAACCAAAATGAATATTCGTTCAAAAAATCATTTCATAGCAAATGAATTTTAGCAACATCACGAGTTTCAGCCCTACTATTCTAGCATTGCTTGCATGGACACCTTATAGTATCATCAATATTCACACTCCTAAATGCAAACTCCATAAATTGGTCAACTCCACATTCATACTCTCGAGTGTTTCAAAATTTTTGCATGCATTTTTACCCATTACCTAAATTTAATAATAACCATAAATTTTAAATTAGTTTGAAAAATTAATTATCAAATGGTTTTTGAAAATAAGCCAGTTTATAAGACGGAAATTCTATTTTCAATGAGTTTTAATCAATTGCCTCCCTTAACCAATTAACATAGGCTCTCTTAGTACACTTCTGAGTAGCTAAGTGGAGTTGTATTTTTTAGCCTGGCTGATTCTTCTGTGCGCCCGGTGCACGCGTAAGTCACCTCCCCAAAGTTATTTCTTATGTACAACTTAATCCCTAAAATTTAATTTTTGTCTCATTTCTTTGATTCAAGGAATGGTCAAATTTCCAAAACTTTTCTCCTACTAGTAATTAAAGTTTATTGTTAAAAAATTTTCAGAATATCACCCAAGTTACGTAACAATTGTAAGACCCATAGTTGATGTGAAAGGACAGTAAGATTGTGTAAAACGTTGACAGATAAGCTAATAAAGATATTAATACTAATTGATAATTACTAATGGATAAAATTTTTAGAAATTTAACTAAGTCTGCTTCAAAAAGACAAGAGGAAGAAGAAATTATGGGGAATAGAATAATGAAGAACTCACAAACTATATTAATCAAATATGTTGAAAAGAAATTAAGAAATTGGAATATTCTTAAAATGGATAAATGGGGTGGTTTATAAAAAATGAACTTTTCATTTCAAAATGACAAACACGAAGGAAAAAAAATAAACAATGTTTTCTAAAAGAATAAATATGCCCTTCTAAAATAACAAACATGCCTTCTGAAAGAACAAACATCAAAAAACAAAAGAACAAGAAGTTTACAGAAACAAGGTTATGTGTAAAAACAAACAGTGTCTTCTATAAGAACAAACACTTAAGTAACAAAAAATAAACATGTAAAATAATGAACAAACAATGTCTTCTAGAAGAAAAAACATATCATTCTAAAAGAACAAACATACTCTTTTAAAAGAACAAACACCAGAAGACAAAAAAAATAAGAAGTTTACAGAAACAAGGTCATGTATAAGAACAAATATTTAAGTAATAAAAAATAAATATGTCAAGGAAAGAACAAACAATATCTTCTAAAAGAATAAACATGCATTTCTAAAAAACAACAAACATACCCCTCTAAAAGAATAAATACCAAAAAATAAAAGAATAAGAAATTTACAGAAATATGGTCATGTATAAGAACAAATAGTGCATTATATAAGAATAAACACTTAAATAACAAAAAATAAATATGTAAAAAAAGAACAAATAATGCCTTCTACAAGAACAAATATATCTTTTAAAAGAATAAACATACCCTTTTGAAAGAACAAATAACAGAAAAAAAAAGAATAAAAAGTTTACAGAAATAGAGTCATGTACAAGAACAAACAGTGCATTCTATAAGAACAAACACTTAAGTAACAAAAATAAACATGTAAAATAAAGAACAAACAATGTCTTCTAAAAGAACAAACATGCCCTGATGAAAGAACAAACACCAAAAGAAAAAAGAACAAAAATTTTATAGAAACAGAGTCATGTATAAGAACAAACAGTATCCTCTATAAGAACAAACACTTAAGTAACAAAAAATAAAAATGTAAAAGAAAGAACAAACAATGTCTTCTAAAAAAACAAACATGTCATTCTAAAAGAACAAACATACCCTTCTGAAAGAACAAATACCTAAAAACAAAAGAACAAAAAGTTTACAAAAACAAGGTCATGTATAAGAACAAACAGTGCCGAATCTATAAAAACAAACACTTAAGTAATAAAAAATAAACATGTAAAAGAAAGAACAAACAATACCTTCTAAAAAAACAAACATATAGACAAGAAAAAACAAACATTGTCTTCTAAAAGAACAAATAGACCCGTAAGTATAAATACTAAAACACAAAAGAACAAGTAATTTATGCAATGCCTAAAAATGTAAAAGAACAAGCATGCCCTTCTAGAAGAGCAAACAAGGCTTTTAAAAGAACAGAAAACAAACACATCATAAAAGAAGACAAACAGTACCTCATCAAAAGAACAAACACTTAAGTAACAAAAAACAAACAATTTCTTCTAAAAGAACAAACACAAAGACAAGAAAGAACAATCAATGCCTTTTAAAAGAATAAACAATACTTTTTAAAAAAACAAAAATATCATTCTAAAAGAATAAGCACAAAGAAACAAAAGAACAAACAGTAGAGAATAAAAAAATGAAAAAGGGTAGACATATGGCATAAAAGAACAAGAAGAAATAAGAATAATATCATAAATCTAAGTAAAAAAAGGTGAAAAAAAATATTTTAAGAAAATAAGGAGTAAACCATGAAATAAAACAATAGACAAAACTTGAAATAATACTAAAATAAGAAAAAGAAAAAGGGGAAACAGGAAAAAGATGAGAAAATAAAAATTGAAAAGGTAAATATACAACAAATCTAAACAAAGAAAAAAAATGAAAATAAATAAAGAAAGAAATAGAAGAATAAGAAAAGAACAATAAAACAAAATTTAAAAAAAAATGAAAAGGGGGATCGTTGGCATTCGATCCATTGCCTAGCTTCCCTCAAAATTAAAATATCAACCATACCACCCAACCAAATAGTTTGTCCTGAGGTTGCGGAAAAAAAAATCTATTATATTTCATGAGGGCATGATTGCTTACTTTTCTGAGAAACGAGATCAAAATGACAATTATTGTATTTTTCAAGAATGGCGCACGATATAAATCCGGTCTACAGAAAAGTTACTCTTTGCCTATACAAGAATAAAAAAACAAAATTACTCAAACTCACAGAGAAAAGGAAAATAAAACACATTAGAATAGGTCTTGCAGCTTATAGAAAGACAAAAAGAAAAGGTATATATGACAATTAACAAGTAACCTTTCAGCAAATTCTACGTCAATATTGAAGTCAGCAATATTTTTTATGTTCTCTATAAGTAGTCCTGGTCAATCTGCTGTCTCAACATAAAGCAAGTTGGTAATGACATCAGGAAATTGCATTAGTAGATGATATTCTAACTACATAGCTTCAGTAGAAGGCGGCAGTCCAGACTTTTTTTGGTGCTAGCAGAAAAACAATTTTCTTTTTCCAAGCTATCCAAAATCCTTAAATTGAAGGAAAAAGGTTAAATTTTTTAAAAGACTTAAATTAATCAAACTCATTTTTTCCACTTGAAATTGTTTTATCACATCTAATCAACAATAAAGCTTGGGTTCCTTTCTCTTGATCCAACCTGATCCACCTTTTATTAATTTTAATGCTTTTTAACTACTCAGATCAACAAAACAACTGAAAAGAATACCTTTTCTTGGGTCCACTATCTCTGAGATATACATGAGTTGTAATATCAATGTCAAGCTGGCATTATTAAAGCCAAAGAACTACAACAAGAAATGGCACGATACCAGCAGCTAACAAATAACACTTTCTCAACTCAAATGGAGAATGTGAGTACATTAGCTTTAACATAATGGCTAAGTGAAAGACACCCACACTCAAACACAACATACCCTCCAAACATGTGTATTCTCTGTTGCTCTTCTAGAAATAAGCCACTAAAAAACAATATTTTGGAAGCAAGGATCTTCAACTTTATTGCTGTAGCACACTTTTTTATATGAGTTTTGTACTGATATATATGTGTCTTAAGCATGTCGATGACCTAAGAGATATTGATGAAACAGAGTATAAGATGGAGCTTAAGCAAAAAATTCACACAACAGGTAGATGTATACATCCAGTTAGCAACTAACCACAGGCACATAAAAATAGCAAAGGAACGAATCCTAGATCACAAACCTTACTCTTTTTACACTTGTGGCAAATGTTTATGACCCATTAGGTATTTCTGACTACTCAAAACTCATTTAGAAATTTGAGTTTTCCAACCTTAACTCATACTAGCTAAATGGGCTTAGAAATATATCCTACACCAACAACCTTTTTTTTTTTTTTTTGAAATTTATTAAGCCGCACATATATTTCAAGCCACATTGAGCATCAAAAGGATTGAACAAGGAATAATTAATCCGAACATTTCCAATCACGTTATTCTCAACTTTAGCCACAGCAAGTTGCTACCATGTTCTAATCGATGAAGTGGTTACTTAACCAAAACATAAAAATCAAGAAAATTTCCTTAAGGGATCTTAGAATACTTCAGGTTAATCAAGAAAATAAGCCACTTTATTGTAGCTTTTATCAAGGTCTTCCCATCCTTTTCCCATTTTTTCCCAGCTGATTACATCTTTTAATCGGTTTTTTTTAGAGAAAAAAAAAGACTGTTGTGCAGCCACAGCAGCCACAAGAAGTTTACAAAAGGCATACACATGGCAGTTACAAGTTACAAGATGGAGCATCTACGGAGCAGAAAATGAAGGACTTGGTGGTAGCATAGCTTTGTTCTGTTGTCATAATTTCGTATTTCTTAGTATTTACTCATTAGCAGTAATTTATAATGGTCCATGTGATTGCTTGTAACGTGGGTGTAGTATGATCAGTTTAGAAGGCAATTATAGGCCTAGCTTTGTGGAGTATATTATATGCATGATGATTATTAATGGCATCAAAAAATGGAAAAAGGCATATTGCCTTTCCACCAAAAACATTGAGTACAAGCGCAAGAGATCGTAGGGTTCTCTTTTCTCCAACGAGCCTTTACTTACTAACGAACCATAGGCTAAAAAAGAAGACAGCTTCAAACACAACTTTAATGACTTCAGTGTCCACCAACCGGTAACTCACTCACAAGCCCTGGGACACAACAACTTGGTATCAGAGCCTATGGTGGACCTTTCAAAAAAAGTACTCAACAATAGTAGGAAGCTTTCATTGTGAGGTATAAGGCTGATCGGGAGAACGATCAAAAGGCCCATGAAGCCAAGATGCAAGCAATATCCCTGCACTTCCCCGTGTTGATGCAGGAGATTACGGTGAGCCAGCATGAAGCATGGGAAGTCGAATCTGGCAGCATTAACCAGGAGCCCCAAAATCGTGATCAACAGAATATGCGAGCAGCACAAGTGAATTTGGCGAAGGGTAACAATTTATTGAAGGTTGCGAAGCTAGACTTTCCATTGTTTGAGGGCAGCACAGATCCTCTTATTTGGCTGAATTGTTATGACTACTATTTCTGTCATCAAGGAACTTTGGATGGGGATAAGTTGACAACGGTTGCACCCCACTTGGAGGGTGATGCCCAGTTCTGATTCCTCAAATTGGAAGGGTATCGACCAGCAATCACTTAGGAAGAATTCAAACAGTAATGTAATCTCAAATTAGCCCTCCAATGAGGGGAAATGAATTGGGAGAATTATCCAAACTAAGGCAAACAGGATCAGTTGAGGAATACCAGAGGAAGTTTGAGCAGTTATTGGCAAGGGTTAGTACGTTGACACCAGAACAAGAAATTGAGATATTTATTAGTGGATTACAGGATTATCTTGCTGTAGAGGTTGAGTTACATCATCCCACAGATTTGACAGATGCAATCAATTTAGCTCGACTCTATGAGCGCAAGGTCAATACTTGAAGGCTGGAGTACGTATAGAGGCTGAACCCTCAGGTTCTAAAAGCTCTATCCCTTCAGTGGCACCAAAAGGCCCCATTTATGAAATGTCTAAGCCGAGTAGAGATAGACGATTGCCGAGCCAAAAACCTCTACTTCAACTATGAAGATATCTATTTCCCGAGCCACCACTGCAAAAAATTATTTTGGATAGAGGGAATTAAGGAACCTGGCATCAAAGAAGTGAATTCAGATGGAGCAAATAAACAAGGGGAACTCAACATCTCCATTCATGCCATCACCTGGGCTCAAAATTTTCGAAAAATGCAAGTCCATGGAAATATCCAAGGTCGTTAGTTGGTGATTTTAATCAAATTCAGAACACATAGCATCACAGGCACTATAGTGGCAACAAACTTCAACTTGCAGACGGAAAAACTGGAGCAATTCCATGTAACTGTTGCTAATGAAGAGTGCCTGCAAAGCCCAGGCATGTGCAGACAAGTTGCACTGGAGTTGGGTAAGCACTTATTCCTAATAAACTTGCTCTTATTACCCCTTGGTTGTTTTGAAACTGTTTTGGGGGCAGATTAGCTGCGCACTTTAAGGCCTATCTATTGGGATTTCACTGCCTTGTCGATGTGTTTTTTATGCCAGGGTGAGGAAGTTGAATTACGAGGATTAAAGCAGAAGCGGGTTATTTTTCACCATACCATTCTCTAGAAGGTTGACAGAGATTTTGAGGTCCAATAGCTACTCGCTGAATTCCAGGGACTCTTCCAAAGCCATCAGAATTACCTCCACCATGGGCATGTGATCATCAAATCACCTTAGAAGTGGGGACACAACTTATTCTGGTATGCAATATCGTTATCGACATTTGCAGAAGGATGAAATTAAAAGGAAATGTGTTGCCCAAGGGAATTATACAACCAAGTCAGTCATCTTTCTCTTCTCCAGTGTTATTGGTCCAGAAAACATATAGGAGTTGGTGTTTTTGTGTGGATTATACGAAAGTGAATTCCAAGACAGTGAAGGATAAGTTCCCCATTTTGGTAATTGAGGAACTACATGGAGCCCACTATTTCACTAAATTGGATTTGCGTTCCGGTTATCATCAAGTTTGAATGCATCCCAATGCTGTTCCTAAGACAGCCTTCCGTACTCAACATGGCCACTTTAAATTCTTGGTCATGCCCTTCAGGCTGAGCCATGCACCTTCGACTTTCTAAGCCTCAATGAATGAGATGTTTTGTCCTTATTTGCGCAAGTTTGTGCTAGGATTTTTTGACAACATTCTTATTTACAGCAGGTCATGGATGGAACATATGCATCATCTGCGCACTATTTTCTCTGTACTACAGCACCATAGGCTCTTTCTTAAGAGCTCCAAATGTCTATTTTCCAGGAAAAAAGTATCTTATTTGGGCCACAACATTTCATCAGCAAGGATTTCAACAGACAATAGTAAAGATTGAAGCAATGCTGCATTGGTCAAAGCCATGCATTGTCAAAGGATTATGAGGATTCTTGGGCCTTACTGGATAGTAATGTAAGTTCGTTCCTAACTATGCTCATTTAGCAGCACCTTTGATGACCATGCTTCGGAAGAATTCTTTCAGGTGCACTGTAGTAGCATCTGAAGTTTTTGAGGGGTGGAAACAAGCCATGACTTCAGCACCCATTTTGGCATTGCTAGATTTTACAGCCACTTTTGTGGTAGAGTACGATGCATCCGGGAGTGGTTTAGGCACTGTACTCCAGCAACATGGGCGGCCCGTTGCTTACTTCAGTATGCCTCTTGTGAAGCGCCATCATCTGCTACCAGCTTATGAGAAGGAATTGATTGGTTTGGCCAAGGCAGTGTGTTATTGGCGGCCTTACTTCTAGGGTCGCACTTTCCTTGTTCGCACAAATCATTATAGTCTAAAGTTCTTATTGGAACAGCATTTGGCTACAGTTTCTCAGCAGTGTTGGCTAAGCAAACTTCTGGGATTTGACTTCAAAGCTGAATATAAGACAGCGAGCGATAATGTGGTTGCTGACACTTTATCTCATCTGCATAAAGAAGAGGTCCGGTTGAGTGCAATATCAATGCCCTAGCTAAATTTCTTTGATAACATCCATTCAGATGTGCTTTCTTTGCCGAGCTCCAGATACTTGTTTGAAGGATTCAGGATGGTGAAGCTGTTGGCCCTTGGGAATTTTGCGATGGTCTCATTTGTTATAAGGGTCGGGTCTACTTATTATCTCATTCCCCTCTAATTCCTTCGATTGTCTCAGCACTTCATAATATGGGACATGAAGGTTATCAGAAGACTCTAAAGAAGATTGCTGCTGATTTCTATTGGAAGGGAATGAAACGTGATATTGAAGCTTATATCCGTTCTTGTCAAGTTTGCCAGTGACATAAGACAAAACACCTCCACCCAGCAAGCCTACTACAGCGCTTACTAATACCCAACCAGGTTTGGTCTTACATTTTGATGGACTTCATTGATGGTTTGCCTTTTTCTCATGGGAAATTGGTGTTACTCATGGTTGTCAATCATTTCTCTAAATATGCCCATTTTGTTCCATTTGCCCATCCGTATACAGCCATGACAGTTGCTCATGCTTTCTTTGACAATACTTTTAAGCTCCATGGGCTCTCAGAAACCATCATTTGCAACCATGATGTTATTTTTGTAAGTGCATTCTGGACTGAATTATTCAAGTTACAAGATACTAAATTGTGTTTCAGCTCTTCCTACCATCCTTAAACAGACGAGGCAAACAAAAATCATTAACCATACAACCGAGATGTATGTGCAGTGTTTCACTAGCGACCATCCCAAGCAATGGCTGGACTAGTTGTCTTGGGGGAGTTCTGCTACAACACCAGTTTCCATACTCCTTTTGCAGTCAACCCCATTTAAGGTGATGTATGGTTGACTTCTTCCCCGACTACTTTCTTATTGTCCTAATACTTCTTGACTGGAAGCAGTCAGCTAGGCCCTCAAGGATCATGATGCCATGTTATGAGGATTACGTGATCGTATGCTGCAAGCTCAGGCTCACATGAAATCTTCATATGATGTTGTCCCTAGGAATGTGGAGTTTGCTGTCGTGGACATGGTCTTATTAAGGTTGCAACCATATCGACAGTTGTCATTACGGGCTTGCTCTAACCAGAAACTCTCTCCCAGGTTCTATGGTCCTTTCCGTGTTCTCTCGCACACTGGTTCGGTGGCATATGGGTTGGAGCTGCCACAAAGTTGTCAGTTACATCCTGTTTTTCATGTTTCCTATCTTAAGAAGTTTCATAGCCCTTCTGATATGCCTGTTCAGCCAACTATACCATTGCTTTCTAATTGAGCAATAGGATGAACTCCTCACACTGTTTTGGATTACCAACGTTTTAAAGGTGCTGATCAGGTTTTGATCCATTAGGATGGTTTATCTCCAGCTGATGCTTCTTGGGAGGATGTCCAACAAATTTAGTGCCTTTACCCATCTTTTCCCTTGATGAACAAACTTTCAGAGGCAGGGAGTAATGTTGTGCAGCCACAGCAGCCACAACAAGTTTACAGAAAGCGTACACATGGCTGTTACAAGTTACAAGATGGAGCATCTACAGAGCAGGACACGAAGGACTTGGTGGCAGCATAGTTGTATTCTGTTGCTTGTCGTAATTTCATATTTCTTAGTATTTACTCATTACGAGTAATTTATAATGTTCCACGTGATTGGTTGTAACGTGGGTGCAGTGGGATCAGTTTGGAAGGCAGTTATAGCGCTAACTTTGTGTAGTCTATTACGTGCATGATGGTTATTAGTGGCATCAGAAAATGGAAGAAGGTGTGTTGCCTTTCCACCAAAAACACCAAGTACAAGCTCAAGAGATCATAGGGTTCTCTTTTCCCCAACGAGCCCTTACTTACTAATGAACCATAGGTAAAAAAGGAAGACATAACTTCAAACACAACTTCAATGACTTCAGTATCCACCGACTGAAAACTCGCTAACAAACCCTGGCAAATAACAGAGGCAAAGAGACTGGACACTGGTCATAGACTTATAGGCACATAAATAGTTAGTATATATTTCTACTGGGCATCGTAACCTCTATATGTTCCTTCTATCAAAGCTAATTCTTTGAGCTTAGTCTTTTTGTTTTTGGGGGGCAAATTATCACTGATAATTTCTTCTAGAACTAGAGAAGTGACTTTTTGTAAAGGCTCTCCTAGTATTTCCTCTACATAAAATGTTGAGGTAAGTGTTTCCCAAGTGTGACGGCTCTCCTAGTCGATTAATCAAGTAAGTGTTTGTTAAATTTAAGTACCTCAAGTTAGCGCCTTGTTAAGCAAGTAAGATAAGCTTAATTAAGTTAAGTGAGTTCCTAAGTGTGATTTGGCATAGTTAAGTCAAGACCATTAGTTATTCTAGCTTTTAGAATCATCCTAGTAAGCTTTGACAACTTGTGGCACTAAGTGTGTTTTTGAGCCATTTAGAACTTAAGTGGCTAAAGTGTTGAAGAAAATTAAGTTTGGGAAGCTTTTTAGTACCCTTTGGAACAAAGAAAGGTGGTTTTGAGTGAGGGTTTGGTGAGCTAGTTGAAGCTTTTGAAAGCTAGTGGACTTAGGTGCAAGGAGAAGGAAAAGTTGACTTGTTTACATATATCCAAGTCTTCTTCTTCCTTAGTCATTTGCAACTAACTCCATATTTTCGTGGCTCCACTTCCTCTCCCAAAATCACAGCCCAAGCTTCCATTTTCTTGCAAGATTTCATCAAATTAAAGGGTGCCCAAGGTGTTAGAAGGATCACCAAGCTTGTTTGTGGTGTTCTAGCTCAAGTTTGCTCTTTGGAAGCTTGTTTTGGATCCAATTTTCGTGGGTAAGCTTCTTGAGTTTATTTGGATTGGTTCTAGGTTGTTTTAAGAGCTAGAAATGGTCTTGGTTTGATTGGTTTGGGTGCCAAATTGCTTTGGTTTTAGACTTGGAACTCAATGAAGCTTGTGGAGCTAGGAAAGCTTATGTTGCATTGCTTGCTTGTGTGGCTAAATTGAGGTAAGGGTTTAAGTAATCAAGCTCAAATAATGCATGGTTTTGTAGTCTTGTGTGTGGGGATGAATTAGGAACAAGACCCATTAAGTTTGGATTAGAAACGAGAGAGTTTGAGTAGTTTATGTGCAAGAGCGACACGGACGCACAAACCCAGAAAAATCAAGTTGGCGACGCGTCGCCAATTCGTCCGTGAATTGGCGCCGCGGCGCCAGAATGCGAAATTGTACACAGAACGTTTGTTCGTCGGCGCCGCGTCGCCAGAAGCAATTGCTCCTTGGCGCCGCGTCGCCAAGTGGGATTTTGGCCTCATTTTCCGGCCATCCTAAGGTTAACTTAGGCTCTCGGTTTCTATTCCTAGGTTATCCTAAGAGGTTCCATAGCCTCGGTTGGGTCTAGAATTCATTCCTAAAGCGGGAATTTTGCATTATTTAGGAGGTAGTTAAGTTGTGTGGTTAAGTAAAAGTGTGTGACTTGGTGGCTAAGTAATTCAAGGGTGCTTAAGCTTTTGAATGAGCACTAAGGGGATTAAGAGGGGTTTTTAGACTCTTTATTGGCCGTATAGAGTATTATTTACATATGGTCAATAGAGAGAAAAACCTAAGTCGATCCCAACCGAACCATTTGGTTTGGTAGGCAAGCCACTAGTAGTGTTTGAGTTAAACCTTGAGGGTTTGACTAGTTTAACCACATAGGATAACTACCCTGCACAATAATTTAAGGGAAGAGACGGGTAAGAAGTGAGTAGGTGGAAACTTACTCTAAGTAGCTCGTCAAGGCGGGTAAAGTTAAGTAAGCAAGGTCTTACTCTAAGGTGCCCGTAAATGGACTTCAAGGGGTTAATTAAGTGCTAGCAAGGATACGAGGGCCAGTATCCAAGTACCCCAGTCGTAAGAGCTCACGACAAGTCCAACACCTACGGGTGTAAGGAAGTCCTAAGCGCATCGCATGTGCATAATTCATTCATTCATCCATCCATCTCATCATTTGCATTATTGTTGTTTATTTACTTGCTTTTGGTTGTGTGTTGTTTGCTTGTTTGTTGATTTGTTTTGTATGCATTATTTATATGCTTGTTGTGCCTTGGTTGCTTGCATCATGTTTTTCCTGCAGGTGCTAATCCCTTACTGAGTACTTCGGAGTACTCACCCCTTAAGTGTTGTGCAGGTTTAAGCACTTTTGTCTGGGCTTAACAGTTGGTAAGGGGCACTGTTAAAGCTAAGTTCTTTTAGTTTCAAAGGTATTCTCTAAGTAGGAAACTTCATGTTTTCTAAGTTACTTATAGCATAAGTAAGTACTGACCAAAGTGTTTGCCTTACAGAGAGGCTAAGTGAGCACAAGGATAGTGTGGCTCATCACTTGAAGCTTTCTTGCTTGGGTGAAGAGCTAAGGACGGATCTTAGTAGTTAGTAGTCATAAGATATTTCTTTGATATGTATGGTAATTTCATACATAGATTGCCTATACTAATGACCATGGGTGTGTATAACACTAAAGTTACTTTTGGGTGCATATAAGTTTAAGATGTATGCACACAGTTGTTACTTGAAGTTAAAGCAACTAAAGATTTATGTCTTGGCTTATTTGAGTTATGTTTTCATTAATTGTCGCGGCACTGTTTTCGATGAAGTTTTAATTTAATTATTATTGCATAGCCAGGACAACGCATGCATATTTTTATGCAGGGTAGGCTAAGAAACTAGTTGCACGAAATGATTTAAGGTATTTTTACAAGTAATAACTAGCCAACTGTAACTCAAGTGGGATCATAGTTCCCTAGAGCCTACCAGTGTTAGTAATTCAGGGCACTGGGGCCCTGTTCCGCCACAGTTTTGGTATTAGAGCAGGCCAATGGTCTTAGTAGAGGCAATAAGTCACTAAGATCCAAGTGTGTCCTTGTGCTAGGTATGGTTAGTACTGCTTATAAGTATTCTTGGAGTTGTTGTCTGGCTTTGGTTGCAGGTATATGGGCGAATACCCGGTAAGGTTCTGGAAATTGAGGCAAGGGACCGAACAAAGGTCTAAGTGGCTTTATGGAATTAGCCATAGGAAAGTGCTGATTTGGCGGTACAGTCCCAGTTGCACTTTAGCGTAAGTAGCCCAAGGAGCGTTTCTGAATCTCTAAGGAACGGAGGTCATGGGTCATGTCTAAGGGGTAAGGGTTGAAGTGTGCTAAGGCCTACCAGTACACTGAGACCAAGGGAGAAATCCCTACCCTAAGGGCAAGACCAAGGTCAAGGAGATATGCACAGCTATGTGGACAATAGCAAAGTTCGACGAGTTATTGAAAAGCCCAAGGGCAAGGGCCTAGGAGCACTAAATTATTAAAGGTGCACTGAGGCCAAGTGAGTCATCATTACCTAAGGGTGACATGGATACCAAAAGAGTAATAGACCATGGGGTAAGGGCTACGGTGTACTAGAATCACGTGTGCACCCGGGCCAAGAGAGTAACATCTCCACCCCGAGGTAAGTTGAGGTCGAAGTTAAGTTCATGAAAGAGTTAGTTCATGTGGAGTCCATGGAACTCAAGAAAGAACAACATAAGTTAGAAGTGGGGCTATGAGTAAAGTGCATGGAATTAAGGGAGACAAAGCACGAAGGTCTGAATATTCTCAAGGCCGGAGCCTGAGCAAGGCTACAGTAAAGAATGCCTCAATCACCGGGGAAGCATCGCCAGTACTTGTAAGCAATCAAGCAGTTTTGTTTGGACCAATTGATTGGTCAAGGAGCTGACAACAAAGAAAGAGGTACCTTTAAGATTACAGCATAGTAGTAAGTAATTTTTCTTGTTTAAACTGCTATGTCTGTGGTTGTGACTAGCCTGCCTAGAAAATTAAGATTGTGGTGAAGTGTGGGTATTTGAACCCATAAGGGCCTGTGAAGGACCAGTTTTGTTTTGACCCTTAAAGTAGTTGAGGTTTTACCTAGAAGCTTAAGGGTAGCATTTATGCAGTGAGTTGTGTTTGTGGTTTGTTTTTAGTGTGCATTGCTTAGGAATAGGATCGGTCAAAGGGCATAAGGACTGATTTAACTGTGCCAGTCATAAGTGACCCTTAGAGGTGTTCTAGGGGCAAGGGTGGCTTGCATAGAAGAGTCAGTAAGTAGTGCTATGAGTTGAGCCTTAAGTTGATCAAATTTGTACCTATGGTGTAAGGAGTGTTTTGTGCACTATAGGGACAGTTTAAGGAAGGACAACTCTAGGACGGTTATGACTGGTCCCATTTCTGAGAGGTGTCGTGCACTAGTTACAAAGGGTTACCAAGTAAAGAGAGATTGGATTCTCCAAGCACCCGCAACTAAGGTAAGAAGGGCTTTTAAAGCCAAGCGTTATTTTTTTTTTTTAGAACCTGAAGTTGCGAGTGAAGAAGAGTAAGTGGTGCCCTAAGAACTCACAGTTTTTATGAGAAGTTGTCCTAAGGGGCTTTAGAACCCGAACCTATAACTGATAAGAACACCAGGGAGACAAGATGAACCCCAGGAAGTAGACTTTTGTGTAGCACTTTGTTGTGGTCTTCGTTGACCTAAGAGCCGCTCAAAAAGTGAAAAAGGTATTGAACAGTGTTCTTGAGTGTCTAGGAGTTTATTTATCCTAGATAGTGGACATTGTTCGTGAAGTTAAGGAAATTAAGGAAACTTGAAGCTAAAGGGCAAGGGTGCGGACCTAAGTTAATCTGAGGGTTCGTGAGAGAAAGGACCCTAAGGTCCGGAGTGTACCCTGCTAGTGAAGGGTCTTGAGTAATTCAAGAAGTTTTTGGCATTGGTGTAGTTAAGGTTCTTGGAAAAAAAAAAAAAAAAAAAATTTTAGTTAACTCACCAAGTCTGAGAATTTATGGGATTCTTTATTTCCTTAAGGGGTAAGAAGTTACCTAAGTAGTTTAAGAGTCTAGGTGTGGTTAGCTAATGACCAAGAGAGACTCTTGAATAGTAGGTAGCTAAGAAAACAACCAAAAACCCCAAGGTACTGTTTTTTTAGGCTAAGGTAGTTGGAACTACTTATCGAGTCCCAAAGTTGAGTTGCTAAATAGTAACCTTGAATTACCAAGAACCCATGAGGTTGAGTTATACTGAAAGCTCTATAAAATTTTAGAGTCCAAAGAGACTTTGAGTGCTTAAGTGATTTATGGGCTTTAAGGGTGCCAAGTAAGACTTCCTCAGGCGTAAGGAGGTTGTGGGCCTCAGTTAAGCCTAAGGGTGCACACACTGTGGGCTATGGGTGTGTATGTCACACTAAGTAGTCATGGTGGTTAGTGCATAAGAATGGGCTAGTGAGGTATCGACCTAAGAATGTGTGTGTATAAGGAAGAAAAGTTTGGGTAACAAAGTGGCCTAAGTAAGGTGTAAGAGTTATAAATCTCTTTCAAACACAATTATGTGTAGGGAGCACTCATGGTTAGCAATTGAGTTGTGTAAACCCATTGGGTTTAGGGTGTTAGGAAAGACCTTTTGATTCCATAAGAAACCAAGGTAAGCATGAAGGCAAGTGCCAAATGCTAAGTTGGAATCAAGCAGATTAAGTTTTCTAAGAAGGCCAAGGGTGTGGCTTAAGATGTGGGACACAATGTGTACCCAAGAGTAGAGACTAAGAGAGGACCAGGAAAGGTTGAGTTTCAAGGGTCCCAAAAGGCTTCCTAAGAAAGTTGAGAAGTACCATGGAGCCTAAGAGAATGTAATGCCAAGTGTACACCTAAAGTGGTGAAGTAATTAAGCTAAGGCCTAAGGGTTACAGTAGTAATACTTTGGGGGCAGTATGGGGTATTTCAGGCACCTAAGTAAGTTAATTAGTGGTGCTAAGAGTTGATCTCTAGTAATTTGAGGAGACCTAAGAAAAAGCTGTAATGCCCTAGATCACCCCATCGTCAAAGAAGGCCAAGTTAATTACAGATTGACTCCTAGGTATCAAAGAGTGAAGAACATGCTAGCGATGTCTTAAAAATTAAGGGCCAAGATTGGCTAAGTGACTAAGAGTAGTCAAGGACACAGCATGTTAGTGATTACCTAGAGGAGTCAAGTGTAGAAGAGTAGGATAGTTTGTAAAACACCCAAGAACACCCGAAGAATGTAAGGTTTTTGTGCCTAAAGTGGCCAAGGAACCCTAAGGTGGTAAGTGTAAGTAGCTACCTAAGAAGGTTAAGGGTAAGTCGCCACAAAAGGTACTGTATTTAAGGTGCATCAAGATTTAAGTTATACCGAAGTTTCGGCTAAAGTGCCTAAGTTGGGTGTAGGTACTGCCAAGTTAAGTGGTGCAGAAGTGCTAAGTGGTGGCAACTAAGAAACACCTATGTAGGGCTAGAAAGCCTAAGTGAGGTGTAGACTTTTAGAAAGTTCCACCAAGGGTATTGATTCAAGTAGGAGACTTAGTACTCCCAGAAGAAAATCATTAGGAAGGAAGGCCTAAAGGGGAGCAAGTTAGCTCTAAGTTTCTGAGGCTTAAGTGAAATTTGGGAGTACAGGGTTTTGCCTTGTGAACCAAGGTAAGGTGTCCATTTCTTAAGTAGTATCTTAAGAAGTTCTTAACCATCAAGATAAGGTCTGTTGGTTAGACGTGTCTTCCCTCGGCAAGAGTAAGTCCGTGAGGGTGGGAGTTCGACTCCCAGGTTCCCGAAACGGGCGACCAACGCTGGTGGTGGGCTAGGTCCCAGCAGCCAGGTTGGATAGTGGATAATGCAGCGCTGGTGGTGGGCTAGACCCAACAGCCAGGTTGTAAAAATCCAGTCAGGCCCTCACGGGTTTGGTTGAACAGTGCTCGTGGTTAGGGAGCTATGGATAACCATAGTAAGGAAAGGACCATGAGTAAGAGAACTGAGCGCTTTGTAGGAGGATTAACATTTAAGTATTGTGCTCGGTTAAGAATAAAAATTTGGAGGACCAAATTTCTTAAGGTGGGGAGAATGTAAAGGCTCTCCTAGTATTTCCTCTACATAAAATGTTGAGGTAAGTGTTTCCCAAGTGTGACGGCTCTCCTAGTCGATTAATCAAGTAAGTGTTTGTTAAATTTAAGTACCTCAAGTTAGCGCCTTGTTAAGCAAGTAAGATAAGCTTAATTAAGTTAAGTGAGTTCCTAAGTGTGATTTGGCATAGTTAAGTCAAGACCATTAGTTATTCTAGCTTTTAGAATCATCCTAGTAAGCTTTGACAACTTGTGGCACTAAGTGTGTTTTTGAGCCATTTAGAACTTAAGTGGCTAAAGTGTTGAAGAAAATTAAGTTTGGGAAGCTTTTTAGTACCCTTTGGAACAAAGAAAGGTGGTTTTGAGTGAGGGTTTGGTGAGCTAGTTGAAGCTTTTGAAAGCTAGTGGACTTAGGTGCAAGGAGAAGGAAAAGTTGACTTGTTTACATATATCCAAGTCTTCTTCTTCCTTAGTCATTTGCAACTAACTCCATATTTTCGTGGCTCCACTTCCTCTCCCAAAATCACAGCCCAAGCTTCCGTTTTCTTGCAAGATTTCATCAAATTAAAGGGTGCCCAAGGTGTTAGAAGGATCACCAAGCTTGTTTGTGGTGTTCTAGCTCAAGTTTGCTCTTTGGAAGCTTGTTTTGGATCCAATTTTCGTGGGTAAGCTTCTTGAGTTTATTTGGATTGGTTCTAGGTTGTTTTAAGAGCTAGAAATGGTCTTGGTTTGATTGGTTTGGGTGCCAAATTGCTTTGGTTTTAGACTTGGAACTCAATGAAGCTTGTGGAGCTAGGAAAGCTTATGTTGCATTGCTTGCTTGTGTGGCTAAATTGAGGTAAGGGTTTAAGTAATCAAGCTCAAATAATGCATGGTTTTGTAGTCTTGTGTGTGGGGATGAATTAGGAACAAGACCCATTAAGTTTGGATTAGAAACGAGAGAGTTTGAGTAGTTTATGTGCAAGAGCGACACGGACGCACAAACCCAGAAAAATCAAGTTGGCGACGCGTCGCCAATTCGTCCGTGAATTGGCGCCGCGGCGCCAGAATGCGAAATTGTACACAGAACGTTTGTTCGTCGGCGCCGCGTCGCCAGAAGCAATTGCTCCTTGGCGCCGCGTCGCCAAGTGGGATTTTGGCCTCATTTTCCGGCCATCCTAAGGTTAACTTAGGCTCTCGGTTTCTATTCCTAGGTTATCCTAAGAGGTTCCATAGCCTCGGTTGGGTCTAGAATTCATTCCTAAAGCGGGAATTTTGCATTATTTAGGAGGTAGTTAAGTTGTGTGGTTAAGTAAAAGTGTGTGACTTGGTGGCTAAGTAATTCAAGGGTGCTTAAGCTTTTGAATGAGCACTAAGGGGATTAAGAGGGGTTTTTAGACTCTTTATTGGCCGTATAGAGTATTATTTACATATGGTCAATAGAGAGAAAAACCTAAGTCGATCCCAACCGAACCATTTGGTTTGGTAGGCAAGCCACTAGTAGTGTTTGAGTTAAACCTTGAGGGTTTGACTAGTTTAACCACATAGGATAACTACCCTGCACAATAATTTAAGGGAAGAGACGGGTAAGAAGTGAGTAGGTGGAAACTTACTCTAAGTAGCTCGTCAAGGCGGGTAAAGTTAAGTAAGCAAGGTCTTACTCTAAGGTGCCCGTAAATGGACTTCAAGGGGTTAATTAAGTGCTAGCAAGGATACGAGGGCCAGTATCCAAGTACCCCAGTCGTAAGAGCTCACGACAAGTCCAACACCTACGGGTGTAAGGAAGTCCTAAGCGCATCGCATGTGCATAATTCATTCATTCATCCATCCATCTCATCATTTGCATTATTGTTGTTTATTTACTTGCTTTTGGTTGTGTGTTGTTTGCTTGTTTGTTGATTTGTTTTGTATGCATTATTTATATGCTTGTTGTGCCTTGGTTGCTTGCATCATGTTTTTCCTGCAGGTGCTAATCCCTTACTGAGTACTTCGGAGTACTCACCCCTTAAGTGTTGTGCAGGTTTAAGCACTTTTGTCTGGGCTTAACAGTTGGTAAGGGGCACTGTTAAAGCTAAGTTCTTTTAGTTTCAAAGGTATTCTCTAAGTAGGAAACTTCATGTTTTCTAAGTTACTTATAGCATAAGTAAGTACTGACCAAAGTGTTTGCCTTACAGAGAGGCTAAGTGAGCACAAGGATAGTGTGGCTCATCACTTGAAGCTTTCTTGCTTGGGTGAAGAGCTAAGGACGGATCTTAGTAGTTAGTAGTCATAAGATATTTCTTTGATATGTATGGTAATTTCATACATAGATTGCCTATACTAATGACCATGGGTGTGTATAACACTAAAGTTACTTTTGGGTGCATATAAGTTTAAGATGTATGCACACAGTTGTTACTTGAAGTTAAAGCAACTAAAGATTTATGTCTTGGCTTATTTGAGTTATGTTTTCATTAATTGCCGCGGCACTGTTTTCGATGAAGTTTTAATTTAATTATTATTGCATAGCCAGGACAACGCATGCATATTTTTATGCAGGGTAGGCTAAGAAACTAGTTGCACGAAATGATTTAAGGTATTTTTACAAGTAATAACTAGCCAACTGTAACTCAAGTGGGATCATAGTTCCCTAGAGCCTACCAGTGTTAGTAATTCAGGGCACTGGGGCCCTGTTCCGCCACACTTTTGGCCTATCTACTATATAAATTTTCTATTTTTTAGCAAAAAGGCCTTTGTCTTGCTAGCAAACAATAACCTCCCATCAATTACTTTTATTTAATAATTGATGCTAGCTCTATAATTATGACCCGAAGACTGGGAGTATATATGCTAGCTTTATAATTATGATCCAAAGGTAGTTTTATAATTACTGTAGTTGAGAAAGGAAAAAGAACATTCTCTTGTCTACATTAACGTTTTTTTATAGGGCCTTTGAAACAATGTCTTACACTGAATAACCAAGCAAAAACAATATAAACTGATTAAGTTCATCTTGGTCAACTACAATAAGAATTCATTACTTGTCTGTCTTCCCTGCTACTCTGATTACTACATGCAAAATGTTGGTCATTAATTTAATGGAAATACATGTGAAACCCTGTTAGTTGTTTCTTCCAAAAGGATAGCTGGTTTGTTGATCAAGCTTTCATGTTCTCCAATTGTTTTTCTTTTTTTTTTAATAAAAAAAAAGTAGGTGATCGATTTATATTCATAAAATCTGAAATACAAATACCAAATGCAAATAGAATATCCACAATTCCCTGACACACGAGTCTGGGTACTTTTGATTTAGAAGAGAACTGTGTGAAAAAAGATACTCATATTTTGCCTAGCTATGGACTGTTACTCAATATTAAGCCACAAAGATCTGAAAGCACAAGATGCACAAATAGGAATAAATGCCCAACGATTAACAAAGTAATGTGAAAGAGTGAGATACCTAGCAAAGGGCAAGAATCGGAAAGGCCGAGAGAGAGGCTGGCATCACCAATTGCCGTTCAAAAAAAAACAAGGAGTGATTGAACGCTTGAATCCTTGCCTACTACACGACATAGCCAGCCGGTGACTGGTAGATTTGAGAGGCATTGGCCATTGGTACTTCCGGAGGTGGCATTGGCGAGTGGTTCTTCTTAGAGGTGCTGCAGATTGCATCTTCCGAGAACGTTGGCGGAGGTGATGTTGGGAACCAGAGATGGCACCGGAAAGAGAATTGGTGAGACAGGTGGCTAGAGAATCAGAGAGATGAGTGAAGACGAGAACCGGACAAAATGAGATCAATCAAGAAGGCGAGAGAGAATTTTATTTTATTTTACAAATTCCCCAAATTTTGTTTTATTTTATTTTTATAAATTCTTCAACTTTATTTTATTTTATTTTATTCTGACCTTGCCCAAATTTTACAAAATTTTACATTAATTTACAGTATGGCTCTAGTTTTGAAGCAATATATGAAGCAGTCGGAGTAAACCGCTACCAACTAAAGTGTGCTTTAGAAATTTGAAGCGGTTTTAAGTGAGCATTTCAATCTATTTACTTCTACGGTTTCATTTTTTTGTACATATTTAACATGGAGGTTTCAGATGTAATCCCAGCAATTTTGTGTTAGACTTGTGTGTGTCTTTGTGGTGACCTTTGTAAATCTATTGAAAGAAATGTTCAACAACATTTTATGAACTTAGTGTTGGCCTTCTGTTTAATTATACAATTTCTTATTTTATCGAATCTAGTTTGACTTTTAGCAAACAAGGGATCCTAATATGAAATTACACAAAAATCTCTTTTATTATATTTAAAACTTGGGAAAGCCATTTAGTGTAAGAAGCCATTTTTGTATTAGGTTTATGAAGAGCTTCTTTTTTGTACCACTTTGAACCTTCCTAACCTTATATTATCTGAAGTTTAAAACCTAAACAAGGAACTAAGATATAAGGCTAGAAGTTTGGGTCATTGTGTCGGGTTCGAGCCCAAACCTGAATTTTTTTGGTCCATTGACAACTCAATTTTTCATGGCCCAAAACCAAACCGAGTTGGCATCCAACTCGAACTAAACCTAACGCTAAAAAAATTGGTTAGGGTTGGGTTAGTTTGGTTCAACCCTAACAAACAACCGCAACCTCTACCTAGCTCTTATCTGCCGCTTTATCTCCGCTCCTCAGCTGTTGGCAACAATGAACCTTATATAGAGGCTACCCAACAAAAATTATACAAAGAAAGGACTAAAAACAAAAAGAATTAGAGTTTGAAGAAGGGTGATGATCTCCTTGTTCATTGATGATAAGAGACAAACAAAAAAAGGGACAAACTAGAAGGATGAAGTACAACTGCAGAAGCATTGAGTGTGATAAAGTGATGAAGGCACTCACAGAGATGACAATGAAGAAGGATGCCCGTGAAGATGGAGAGAGAGAGAGGAACCAGAGGCATTGAGGGGTGAAGGCAAGGAAGACGAAGTAGCAACACTAACAAGTGGTGACAAAGAAGGACGACTAGATGAGTAAGGCTTCAGGTGGCAAGCTTGAGGGGTAGAAATTAGTTAGGGTTAAGCAATTAGGTTGGGCTAAGATTTTCTATAAGTAGGCTTGGAGATGGTTGGGTTAGAAATTAAGGGTTATTCGGGTTGGAACTAAACCAACCCATTTTTGCTGTTGTTTACCGAGTCGAATTTGGGTCAACCTGAACTTAGTTTCACATTCTCTAACTCGACCCTAAGTTGATATTTCTAGTTGGGTTTTAGTTCGGGTTTCGGGTTCAGATGATTATCTTTGACCTATACTAAGATCATGATCCTTCTGGTTTTAGTAATAGACTAGTATAGGTTGATAAAGAGTGATTCTTGAAACATGTCACCTCTAGTTACGAACAAGTTATGTTTGCTATAATATTGACATGTTACATATCCGCTTCCCCATGTTAATGTTACTAACCTTGGGCTTCTCTATGCCCTCTCGCTATGCTTGTAAACCTCTTGCTGCTCCATACCTACCCTAGAAGGCAATGGTGACCTATACATATCTTGGTGATGGCTCTCCACACCCTCTTTCAGCATTTAAGCAAGAGCCCTTATGATATGTGGATTTGCTCCATTGGGCCTTCCAAGAGGGCATTTCTAAAGGACCCGGAACTGGTCGTCTGAGATGGCAGTAGGTGTTTCTTTGTGAGCTAGGTCCTGAGGAACTTACTCTTTCTATTGGCCAGAATATGGGAAACCCCAACGGCGTCCGGTGGGTTGCTTGGAGCCTCCCGAATAGGTTTCAAACTAATTGCCGCATCAAGCTAGCGTTCCCTCTAGTAGAGTTGTTGATTTAACATGATCATTGTGTGCCGACCGTAATGTCACGTCTGACATACCATGCTAATTCCAATTATTGAACGGGCTCGGTTTGTCAGTACCTCATACACCTACAACTAAGGATAAAGCCTAGGGCCCGAGAGTTGTATGTCTAGGGAGAGATGGGCGAGTAATGTTTTGGAAAAGTAATGTTTTTCTCTTGTTCGCATCCTTTTGTTGGCTTACTCGTCCTTTGCAATGAAAGGGATCGAGTCATATCACGAGCGTGATTTCCTCCGTGTATAGAAGGGATAAGGGTTTCCCTTTTCTCTTATTTGAAATTATGGGCTTATTAGCTCGATATTAAGCAATATGTCGTGCCGAACTCTTGTAAGGGAAGTTAGGGCCTTTGCCCACTTGGGTATCACGAAGACTTCAATAATTTGAACGTAAAGATCAATATAAGTGTCTAGATTATAAGTATATGATATCTAGAGACAGAAAAAAACTAGTGAATAAAGTTGAAGGACCAAACGTAGAGATCAAACACAAAAAGGCACAAAATAGAACCGTTAGACCTCTAGCTCGCATATCTTTTACAAGTTTGAGGCTTCACAAGCACCGAATGCGTTCCAGTTGAGGGACTAACTGGCCCCAGCAGGGCAAGCTTAAGGGCCAATGTCGCACAATTGCGCAGCACGTACTACGAGGCATATGATAATACATCACTGCATATGATTTTCCTGACACAATATTAAGCCCTTGGAGGCAGCAAAAATTAGCAGAAGCCGACCCCACAATCTAAGAAAAGATTTTCAATCCACTAAAGCAGAGCAATGTATTGACATAACTATATAAGAACAGGAACGAAGTAAAGTCAATAACTGTATCAGCTCCAAAAGAGCCAAAACAACTAACAAATATTCCCATGGCAGAAGGTGGAATTATTATACCGTCATAATTAACCAGTCATTTCACATGTTCAAGCTCAGCCCATCACTTCCACTTCTTAAACTTCCCTCCAAACATTCCATGCTTCCCATGCTTGGACTTCCCATGCTTGAATTTTCCATGCTTCCCATGCTTGAACTTCCCATGGTGTCCATACCCGGCATGACCCATATGCACAGCTCCATGACCATATGGATTTCCATGACCATATGGATTTCCATGACCACCCATCTGGTGAGCCCCATAAGCACCAGCAGCTGCCCCAGCAACACCAGCAACAAGTGCTCCCATGGCCCCATGCCCTAAACATAAAACAGAAGGCACATTTGAGTCCCTTGTACTACATTACACTACAGCCACATGGGTCAAAGGTAAGGAAGTTGCACCTGAATGGGATGCACCATGACCTGGTGGGTATGCACCTGGAGCGTACCCTGCAGGTGGGTAGCCCTGTGGAGGATACCCCTGAGGTGGGTATCCATGGGCAGGTGGGTATGCTCCAGGAGGTGGATACCCTCCCGGAGGAGGGTAGCCACCTGGTGCGGGAGGATATGCTCCCGGTGGATATCCTCCATATCCATGATGCTGGCCAAACAACCCTCTTTCATCATGCTTATCCTTGTCGTTTCCTCCCATCTTTTTCAGTCAAAAACCAATCCTGCTCATATGAGTACCGAGGAAAAACAAATCACAAACGAAACCTTGACAATAATTATCTGAACCAGCCTAACAAGATGATGTGATATGGATGTACATGGCCAAGTTTGATTCAATTAGAAACAAAAATCTACCCTGATAACAGGAATATTTTCCAAACCAAAAAAGCATCCACACAAACAAAATAGTCAAACAACCAAACATCAGCCAGATCTGATATAAAGAATGAAATCACGATACAATTACTCCAATTTAAGAACACCCCAATTCGATCAATAGAATCAGATATCAGTAAACAAAAAACTTCCCCCAAGACCCAACAAAAAAATAATAAATAAAAAAAAGAAGCTATATAGGGTCCAGACAGACCCAGAAAAAGAACCGATTGCAAACGACAAGAAAACAAAAAGAATCAGTATAAAACTGAAAACCCAAAAGGAAAAGGAAAAAAAAACAGTCAAACAGGATGATGCTTACGAAAAGTAATAAGCGCCTGCAGAAGGGAGAACAATTCCCGGCTGGGAAGCGGAAGTGAATATAAATTCGTTAGCTTCGGCTTTAAGAGAGGAAGGCAGATCGGAGGGCCTCTCCGGCTTTATTTGACGCGCAATCGACGCGTCCCTGAGCAGGCACACATCACAACGCGCGGATAACGCAGATGGGAGCAAGTAAAATTATAAATGTTGGCCCTTCGCTTAATGGGCCGGCCCACCCCCTTGACCATACATGTGCATGTCACGTGTTTCTTTATGACAGACGGCGTTTCCCTAAGCCGTCAACCAGCAACGACCGTCCCAGCAGAAACGGTAAACGTCGCATAGTGAAGTAGCCTCTTCCCTAGAGTAGAAAAAATAGGAGCGAGCGGGAAAGTTGCACGCGGAAGACTTAGTGCACGGCAAGTAGGGAACAAGGGTTCGGAGAAAAGACAAACAGAGCAGAATTGATTCCCTCCACTGTTCTGGCTATTCGGCAAAGTGGTCCATGAAGAAGCATTGGTTCCTATAAATCAAAGAATCCAATCCAACTTTATTCATTGTGCACATAGAAAGGTGTGAACAAACAATTTATTCATTGGCACGTGTTTTCCATTCTTTGTTTGCTTACAGTTAGTAGAGGTGGGTTTTGGTTTTATTATTCATTACTCTTTATTGTTCCGGCCAATAATAGTATTGTTGGACAAATTAATGTGAGGCAATAAATGGTTTTAGTTCGTTTATAAGGGGTTTGGTTATGTAGGCAAGTTAAGGAGATATGAGAATGTGTAATATGGTTTTTGTGTTAAAAAGTAATATGTTATTTATGAAATGGAGGTGCAGATGGGGAATTTGAATATAGTAATATACCATGGTGGAATACTAAAAAGGCACCCAAGTATGAGGTATATTGGTGAGAAAAAGTTTGAGAAAAGTTTGGACTCTGACTTAGTAACATATTGGTGGTTTCTAGATTGGTTAGAAGAAGTTGGGTATGAACGTAGTGAGGTGAAAACGATTTATTATAAAATTCATGATATGAGTTTTGATGTGGGACTAAGAGAATTACACAATGATACAAGTACACTAGATGTGGTAGCATGTGGTATTTTAAATGGATATGTTGAGGTTTACATTGAACATTTTGAGCAATTTAAGCAAAAGGGCATTGAATACTTTTCAGCTGAAACAATTACCAATAAAGAGGCATTGGTAGAAGATATAAATGCGACAAGGGTTGATGGAATCGAAAATAAAGGTGATGGGATTGTGAATGAAACTAAGACTGGTGGTAAGGATGGTTCGGATGATGAGACTGAAGATTTTTCAGCGGAGGTTGATCGAGAGTTGAACAATATTGCTGACACCATATTGTGTGGTGAAGATGAGGAGCTTGTAGAAGCACTTCGAACAGCAAAGGAGTTCATCCAACCTTATAGTTTCGGATGCAATGCTGAACAGAAGAAATATGAAGCTAGACACAGGCAAAGCGCATGGGAATATGAGAATGAAAATATTTCAGATTGTGGTGATGAAGGTGGAAATGAGCTAGACGACTCTGACATTGGGAGTATTTCTTCTGAAAGTGGGGATGACGGTGAAAAAGTCTCGGTAAGAAGACGAAGTAAGTATGCCAGGTATGATGAAAGATGCAAGGAAGTTAAGTTTTTTGTTGGTCTTTGTTTCACAGATGCAAAGCAATGTAGGAGGGCACTTAAAAAGTATGAAATAAGTGAAAGAAGAGAGTTTGTTTACATCAAGAATGAAAAGGGTAGAATTAGGGCCAAATGTAAGGTGAATGAATGTCCATGGTTATTTTTTGCTTCTGATGAGAAGGTGAAATTGAAGGTGTACTTCATGTAAAAACTTATGTTGGGAGACATAATTGTTCAAAGTTGTTGAAAGTTTCAAGAGCAGACAACCCATGGATAGCCAAGTCATATGATTCATTGATATATGGCCACCAGAATTTGAAGCTTGATTACATTCAAGACCAAGTTAGAGAACAATTTAACTTGGAAGTGTCAAGAAATCAGTGTAAGCAAGCGAAGAGAAAAGTGATGAAAAAGTTTGAGAGGGATATTGGTGAGGAGTATGCAAGGTTACATGATTATGTAAAGGCCCTTTGTACATCAAATGCAGGAAGCAGTATAGATATGGAGGTTGATCACAGGGGACCTGGTTGTCCACCTTTTTTCAAACGATTTTATGTATGTTTTGCTGCTTTGAGAAATGCATTTATGGAGGGATGTAGGAAGTTCTTGGGCTTGGATGGTTGCTGTTTAAAAGGGGTGGTGAAAGGCCATTGACTGCTATAGGTAAAGATGCAAACAACCAGATGTATCCTTTAGCATGGGCCGTAGTTGAAGTTGAATCTACTGCATCTTGGCTTTGGTTTTTGGAGCACTTGAGGCATGATATAAAAACAAGAGATGGAATGGGATGGTGTTTTATGTTTGACCAACAAAAGGTAAGAACATTTCTGCATTAAAGCTTGGACCAAGTAACATAAATACATGTACCTAACTCACAGAGGTTCCAGTAGGCAAGTGTACAGCAGGAAAACTTTGACCAAGTTCACGAAGTTGGCACTTTTTTTAGGTTACTTTCAACAAGATGTGAATTTGCTCATCCTTTTTTTAATCCTTAGAAAAGGAAAAGGGGAAAAGAAAAAAGACTTGGACAACTTTTCTGCATTAAAGCTGATGCTCTCTTTGTTTTATTTTTCTGCCTTTCCCTTTTTTGATATGCTTTATGTCGCTTTTGTAAATTTATTTCAGCAAAAACCCATACGGCATCTATGATTCTGTCTCTATTTTAGTATGTTTTCTTGAGAATAGAGTGAAGGATGATTTATGGTTTACTTTATCTTATAGGTTTCCTCGAAGTAGGACTGACTTCTTTACTGGAAACAATGACTTGTTTCTCTGAAGGGCCTGTCACTTCAATGGCAATACATGTCATCTCTCACAGTGGGGAAGGGCTTGTTTCCAACATCATAGCCTTAGAAAGACACAATTGAGTGTCTAAGTTGGTCGCAAAGGCTAAAGTCCTTTCCAGTTTGCCGATCCCTTTGGTGACAGTTATAGATGGAGGGATGATGTTGGAAACAAGCCCTTCCCCACTGTGATAGATGACATGTATTGCCATTGAAGTGACAGGCCCTTCAGAGAAACAAGTCATTGTTTCCAGTTAACTATTTTATTTAGCTCATAATATAAAATTGCATTTTAATTTCTCCTTGTAGGGACTTCTTAATGCAGTTGAAGAAATATTTCCAAGAGCAGAACATCGACTATGTGCGAGGCATATTTATGCAAATTGGTATCCAAAATTTAGAGGTGATGCCCTTAAACTTGCTTTCTATGCAGTAGCAAAAGCATCAAATGAGTTCACCCTCAAAAGAAGGCTAGATGAACTTGATTTGTTAAAACCTGGCGCAAAAGAGGCTGTCATGCGTATAGACCTAAGGAAATGGTGCAGAGCTTATTTTTCAATAGCTACCAAGTGTGATTCAGTTGATAATAACAGTTGTGAAGCTTTTAACTTTGTGTTACTTGGAGCTCGGCGTAAGCCAATCATTTATATGCTAGAAGACATTAGACTTTTTTTTATGCAAAGAGCCATAGAGAAAAGGAATTTCGCTTCAAAATGGCCACCCGGAGAAGAGCATGGTAAGAAAATTAAAAAAATCCTGGTAGAAAATATTGGTAACAGTTATAGATGGAGGGTGCACTGGAATGGTCAAGATGGTTATGAGGTAACTTTGGGAAGAAATAGATATGAGGTCCATTTGAGAACCAAATTATGTACGTGTAACGGGTGGGAGCTGTTTGGAATACCATGCCAACATGCAATTAGGGCTATTCACTTTAAAGCAGATGACCCCAAAGCTTTCATTGATTCAGTTTACAAGAAAGAGAAGTTCTTAAAGGCATATGACTATGCTATTGGGACTATGCCTGAAGAAGCGTTTTGGGAGGAAAGTGGACTGGTCAAGTTCTTCCACCCCTTCAAAGGGTAATGCCAGGTAGACCACAAACTAGCCGAAAAAGAGCAAGGAATGAGCCAAAAAAGGGCAAGGTGAAGATGTCTAGGCATGGGAGAAAAATGCATTGTTCAATATGTAACAGTGAAGAACATACGAAGAAAACATGTGGCGTACAGGTTTTTTATTCAAACTATATTTAATTTTTATATATCAATAAATATAAGTCCAACTTGCTAGTGTTATGAATGCATACTCATTTGATGGTTTTGAAGTCATACTTGGCTTGGGATTAATGGCATCTCTGTACCAGCCGCAGGGCTGAAGCATGGTTGTAACCAAGTGTCTTTTCAAATTCTGGTTTAAATTGCAACCAAGGCATCTCTATTATGAATGCATACTCATTTGATGGTTTTGAAGTCATACTTGAAAGCTGAGGCTAGTTCAGTCATTTATTTATTTATTGTTGTTGTTGTTGTTTTTTATTAAGGAGAGTTCAGTCATGGCAGAGTTGGCTTACTTTTTGGGGTTCAGTTCAGTCATGGTTCACCAAACAGTCAACCATCTGTTTATCCTGCCCCCTCTCTCTTTTAATGTCCTACCTCGGCCCCAACAGAAATATGCATTCATAACATTAGCAAGTTGGACGTTTTCAGTAATTTTTATATATCAATAAATATAAGTTGTTAAACATGCTGGTGTTTGAAACATGTTTGCATTGTAGACACAAGCAAGTGCTACAACATCATTTAGAGGTGCTACAATGGGAAAGGTGCTAGGAGTAGGAGTATTTCATGATCCAAACACTGGAGCCCAAATATTAGATGTAAGAGTAATTTTTTTTAAATATTTAATGTGAATGCAATGTATCCAAATTGATGGATTTTTTGTACCAACGTGATTGAATTAATTTGTTGTGTTTGTTTGTAGCCTGCACTTCCAACTGAAACACAACTCTCAAACCCGTTTCACAGTAGAAGCTGCATTTTCTGCCTGTATTGAAAACTTTGCATGGTTATGTAACTCTGTTGAGCCATATGACTGTCTAAGTTTGTATGTTTATGTAATTCTGCCAAATTGAAAACTTATTCTGCCATATCCGGTTCATGGAGCTAGTTATGCAAATATTTTCCTAGTAGTAGACCTTTTCCTGTTCATGGAGCTATTTCGCAAATATTTGCCTGTTACCAAACACATTTTCCTGTTCTTCAACATGGAGCTAGTTGGCAAATATTTGCCTCCAAGAATTCATAAACAAGAAGAGCACACATCATAGATAATAAAATCCAGTATTCCAAGTACCTGCAATCAGACAACACAATTTCCAATCCCAGAATGCAATTGTTTAACCAAAGTTGAATAACATTACAATTTCCTCATAAACTGTCAATTACAACTTGGCAGCATCAACACATGCTTACCATTCCAAGAAAACCTAGTTCATAGCTCTATCACTTACTCCAACATCTACCTACCCAATAAGTACAACATGATTGCTACAGATAAAATAAGTACACAAAAACAACACAGACTGGTGCACCAAACTGTTAAATCTGATAGCTTCTTGTCCAAATTCCCCAGCTGGCCTACTAAAATGCTGCTAATTGTACCATCGGTTGTATGCTACCTTGCAAAACAGAGCTGTGAAACTTGCACCTTCAGCGCACAGACTTCCTCTTCCAATGCCTTCCCTTTCACAAAATATTCATCAATCACCACCTTAGCCCGTTCTGGGAACTCATCATCAATCCATCTAAAAAATTTGCAGTCTTTACTTGTCTGAAAAAAAAAATAGACATCTTTATCACACATTTTGTATTGCCCTTCGAAATAGAGACAAATACATAACAAATACAATGTCATTCACTTTTACTGTAAGAACCAGTAAAACAAGAATAATATCTTTGATTACTAACCAACTATCCTACTAAAACCAGCACAAAAAAATGTGAAGAAGTGGGTCAACTACATCAGGTTGGTTAGGTTGGCAAACAATCAATAGCTTCTCCTCAACTGTGGTGTCCCTATGCTATCCTATGTACTTAAAGACTGTAAAGTCTAGCATTATAAATCAGATAGAAGAAACAGAAAGCCAAAAAGCATTAAGGTGTACCAATTTTTCTATTTCTCTTCCCCGAATTTTCTTAGCTAAAAGTATGAGTGCTTAGCATGTTTAAGAACTTGGAAACCTTGTTTTGCCAAGGTTTGTACAGCTCCTTTCTGTTGAAATGGAAAATCTTGTTTTAGAGAATGTGGTTTTCTGCCTCCCTGAACCCTAATACATTTGTTGAAGGAAATTTGGAGAAGAGAAATAGGAAATCTTCGCTATGTGCACGCTTGGTATGAGATGGGTTGAAACACAATACATACGTAAAACACTTTCTTGCAGACTCCTAAAGTAGCTAATTTCTACATCCAGTTCAGTTGATAAAAACTAGACACATAATAATTTTCTAGAACTAAATTCCACCTAAGCAAGTTTGCACCTTCTGGAACGGTGCAGTTTTTGTTGCTCCCATGTGTAAGGTGAATAAGAGAATGGTGTTTCTGTAATTCGTTCCCTGTTCTTAAACAAAAGCTCTACTAGTTAATCTAATAATGGTCTTGAAATTGCTAGATATCTGAGAAGTTGAAGCCCCACCCAGTCGTTGTGAATATATTGACTAAGATGGAGGAAATTATTCCAAAATGGAAAATTATACCCACTAAGGATGTCATTCACTCCGCATTCAAGGACCCCATCAGGAGAGAAAAGGTGAGTACAATTTCCCAACAGATCAAAACTCATCTTTCCTCCAGGAAACCAACCAAGCAACCCAA
Source organism: Aquilaria yunnanensis (assembly GCA_039654915.1). Classification (NCBI taxonomy): domain Eukaryota; kingdom Viridiplantae; phylum Streptophyta; class Magnoliopsida; order Malvales; family Thymelaeaceae; genus Aquilaria; species Aquilaria yunnanensis. The sequence continues at coordinate 71,365,875 of CM077597.1, forward strand.
ACTAAAAGACCACAAGTGCCAGAATGTCTCTTCCAAGTCACTAATTAAGGCCAAAAATCAACCAACATTTATTAAGAAACCAATGAAAATCACCACTTACACCATTAAATCGACAGCGAAAAAATCTTCTTCCTAGGTTCTCTCCTTCATGTCTAGTTGTACCTTTTGACGCTCGATGTTTGCATTTGCAAATTGGCACTTCTTCCTCAAACCACAATGATGCTCCAGAGTAGTCTGAAGACATTGATGCACAATCTCACAACCACCCTTTCATAATACAAAACACATGAATTAAATTCAACTACAACCAAACCGTAGTCAATCAATTCACATATATAAATAACTAAAAAGAAAAGAAAACCAACAGTTGAATGTTAAACAACATCGAACAAAAACCAAGAACCAGGGACGACTGAGGAAACCAACACAAACTCTAATGAAAACATAAAACAAACTCACCGAATTCGGCGGAACCACGCACAACAGCCACCGCAAATGACCACCACAAACGATTGATCCTCGCTGCTTCACTATGTGACGTTTCTTGAAGGAGAAAATCAATCTCTTACGGAACCGATACACCTGAGATTCGAGTTCTAAGGCACTCAAAATACCTAATCCCCAAATTTTTCTACTCCATTGATCCTCGGTGCTTCACTATGCGACGTTTCTCGAAGGAGAAAATCAATCTCTTACGGAACCGATACACCTGAGATTCGAGTTCTAAGGCACTCGAAATACCTAATCCCCAAATTTTTCTACTCCAAGGAAGAGGCTGCTTCACTATGCGACGTTTACCATTTCTGCTGGGACGGTCGTTGTTGGTTGATGGCTTGGGGAAATGCCGTCTGTCATAAAGAAACATGTGACATGCACATGTATGGTCAAGGGGGTGGACCGGCCCATTAAGTGAAGTTCAGGGGGTGAGCAGGACCAAGTTCAACTTCATGGGGGTAAAGGTCCTTGTTAACCGAGTTCAGGGGGCAATGGGGTATTTTGGCCCTTATTTTATTATCATATTTGCATCCCTTCATTTTATGCTCGTAAGCTCCTAAGACTTTTGGAGTGTTGTATGCAGGCAATTTCATTTAAAAATTTATTATGTTGGTGTAATAATTAATAAAAAAAATTATTTTGAATTTTATAAATTCATATTTTTTAATACCTAAAAAATTCACAACAAATATTAAGATTATAAAAATTTTATTTTTAATGGATTATTATACATACATAATATTAGATTTCAAATAAAATTGGTTTAGGGCAAGAATGATGGAAAAATAAAAATAAATTATTTTAAATTTAATTTAAATTAAATTAAAATGAATTAAGACTTAAATTTTTAATTATGACGAAATTTCAGGAGACAATGCCAACTATAGCCCTCATATTTTCTTCACTACTTAAAGCATCTTGAATTTTGTGGAATAACACCTTAATTATTATATTCACTTGACTGCAACCAGCATTTTTATTTGAAAAGGAGTGGTTGGAGTCATCATAAAAATTAAAAAAAATAATTTATTGATAAAATAAATAATCATTTGATAGAAAAGTGATACTCGATCTATGTTTGGGCTGATGAACGTATAGACAGTAAAATACCTACAACTAAAGGTAAGGTTATGAGCCTAGAAGTTGTGTGTCAAGAGAGAGCCTTTCGATACTCAAATTAGTGCAATGGTCAAGCCAATTTTTTTAAGGATGTATCAAAGTGATCACAACGTACTTCCACTATTTGGAGAGCTCATTTTATAAGCTAGTTTCTTACCCTATAAGGTAAGGGATTTTATCTCATCCTAATAACAATTCTTCACATATCAATCGATAAATGGGACTTTGTTTCCCTTTTCATCTCTATTACTTATTTAAGATTCTAAGCCTCAATATGCATATCTCATAAGTTCAACATTTTGGGCTCTAGACAGCTTAGACTAGGTCTTGACTTAATTGGGCATTAATATAATCCATCCCTAAAAAAAATGGAGGAATGAGGGTTTTTTTTCATTTTTTAATTTCAAAGTCCAATGGTCATCATTGTGTGGAAAGAGGCATGAGACACATGGCATTTAATTGCTAGGGGTTGTCTCATAACTGGTGAAATCATGTGGGAGGAAAGATTTGCTAGTGATGTGCCTAAAATACAATTATGAGATAATTATCTTTTGCACATTAAGTTAAAAGTGAATCATAAGATGATTGTATTCTCTACATTGAGTAATGATATTTTATAAAGGCATTATGACAATCATTGAGTTTGATCTATACATAATCAAACTAACCATAGCCCTAAAATATATAGTATTCTTTAACGTCCCTAGTCAAGTATTATTGAGCAGTGGATTACAATAATATAGTAAGTCTAGCACATTTAGGGGCTTATATGAGATATAAAGTCCATATATGGGTACTAGTTAGAGAACTTTTGTGTTGAATTGACTTGTCATGAGAATAATAGACAGGTCATTATGTGATTGTCATGAGCAATTCTCATAGTGATCATGGTGTATATAGTCCTTTGACTTGAGTTCATCAAGATTCCTTACATGTAAGTCACATACTATATTACTATTTCTTATTACTTGTAACTGAGTGAACATTAAAATAGTCATTAAGTATGTGACATATCATGTGAAAGGAATTATATGATCAGGATGAGATTTCTTCCTTTTGTATAGTAGGAAAAATATCTTTAGGCCTCTTAATAGAATGACACTAATAAAGTGAATGACCTTGCTCAGGTGAATTGTTATAAGATGCCAATGTCATTAGTTGATATGATATATCAATGTTAATTTACTTGACAATCAAGAAACCATAAATTAGCTATACGATAGTGACGTTCCATGTCTCTTTCTTAATCTTGATACCATGGACAAAGGGATAAGTGCATGTATAATAGGTGATCAAGGAAAGGTTTTATTGAGTCTCTAACATTTCTTATCACTTAGATGGCAATAATGTGTTGCTAGATAATACTCGTTGCTTATGATCATAAATGTGATTTATGATCATTGCTAACATGATAAGAACCTATATGATGGCACACTTAGAGCTTATTAAATATGGAGCATGAGACCAAAATGATTGGTTTTAGTTTTTGGGATTTTAGATAATAGTTATTGGCCCAACAAGCAGGACAATAATTATTCCCAAAATTGGATCTTGATATAATTTAGGTCAAAATCCAGCATCTAGGCAATAAGATAAGTAGGTTGTTGACCTACTGCCCAATTGCTATGGCCAAGTGAAGCAGTGCGAATAAAATTTGCACTACAACTTAACGCTGTAGCGTGAGAAGGTTGGTGGGCACCCAAACTAAATAGAAAAGCGTAAACCCAAAAGCCCAAAAAATAGCCTTGACCCAAAGATGACCATTACACTTTTCTATACCGTTGTAAAGACAAGTGGCGCAATCCTATGCGCCTGACTTTCCTATAAATAGTGTTTACTTTCCTTATGGAAAGAGGGCCATATTTTTACAAAGAGTTCTCATATTACTTCATTTTTCCCCACACTTTTATTTGCTTCTACCATGCCTTTTTATTTGATATAAATTAATACTTCATTTTGCCCGGCATTTTATTTTTCCTGGGTGATTATTCATTATTTTTCCTGAGATCTTTGCTCCTGCCAGTCCCCTAAGTTTGTTGGGTTCCTTGCTCTTCCTCCCTGTTGGCCCCTAATCATCTTCTTTCCCCTTCATGTGTAACACTTTGCCCTCTTCCATAAATAACCGTCACTCACATTTTGGCGACTCCATTGGTGATGGCATGATTACATAGAAGGGATGTCATGTCAAATGGAATTGAGGAAAACAACACCATTCACTCGAGGCTGTTTCCTATTGTTGATGTTCTTCTGTACATAGCTCAGTTACTAGAAATGTTCCAGGCATAAAAAAAGCACATGTTGAATACTATAAATGAAAACAATCAAATGGTCATGAATGCACTGGCCAATCTATCACAACCACAAATTGTGGCATCAAGACAAACATCATAATCTTGTGACCAATAAATCCTGGAATTAGAAGTTCAACTCCTAGCACTGGAGGTTTTATGCTTGGCACAAGTTTACAAGTTTTGTCAATGGTTAATCAGTTCCCAACACTGCTCATATCTCCTTATTTAACTCATGAAGAGTTACTTCAATTACTGGAACAATGCTAGGAGTAGGCATCTTATCCTGAGATGGAGATCAAAGTTTCATATCCACCATGTGTTGCTAAGAAGCCATACCTAAAAGATTATTTTAGTTCAAGTTTTCCCGTATTCAATGGCAAGGTGGGCAATACCAAGGAGCATGTGATGTGCTTTGTGGAGATGTGTCTTATATACAACTTGGATGATGATTTGAAATTAAAGGAGTTCTCTAAGTCTTTTCCTAAGAAGGCTTACACTTGGTATTCCAACCTCGCTCTAGGCTCAGTTGAAACTTGGGGACACATGTGCAAGCTAATTATAGAAAAATTCTTTTGAACTTAGGAGAAAGTTACTTTAATGGACCTCGACTAAGAACGCCAATATTTTAAAGAGGACGTTCTTTTTTATGTAAAACGATTCCATGAAAAGGTTTTTGATTGTCAAGAATCTTATAACAAATGACAGCTTATGAAAGTCTGCATCTCAAGTATGCTTCATGAATATAGAATTTATCTTGAAAATTTACAATTGTCTTCTTTTGCTACCTTAGTAGAAGCTGCTGGCCGAACTTGCAATTCTTTTTCGATGAAAAAGGATGGTGGAGGTAGTTATTCAAAGCTTCTATCTGTGAATGTGGTTATGCAAGGAGCACTAAATGGAGGTGGAAAGAGATTTAAAAAAGGGCCTCATAAAAATTTTGACATACCTCCACCTTTTCCTTGTCCTATGAATAAAGTTTCTGTCTTACTGGATGAGTGGATTAAAGATGAGTTGATCTGCCCACCCTAGGTGCTAGATTTGCCAACAAACCAAGATAAAGTTGATCCAAAATATTGCAGATATTATTGCCATATTTGTCATCTAACCTCTGAGTGTTAGAATTTACGGTGCTTCTTTCACAATAAGGTTGACAAAAAGGAGGTTGTCCTCGAAGGCGAATAAGTTCATGAAAATCCTTTGCTTGCTTACAATGCAATACAAGGCCAAGTTAATGCTATTGTTGGCCATATTCATGCTATTGTTCATTCTTTGTCTGATGAAGAAAATTTTTCTTGATTGCCTCTACCACCGCCAAAAGAGCAAGATGGGCAAGACAATAACATCTATATTTCTAATGTTGCACATTTTCTCATGCATACTATGACCTTTAAGAATTTCTTTTATTTTTTTGGCTTTGATTTTGTGGCCAAACAAGCTACTACTATTGTTATTTCTCGTATTTCTATGGGAAAATATGGGTTTTCTTATTTAAATCATCAACAAAGTGGCCACCTAGATAACACGCCCACTAGCAAATCATTTTTTCTGATGAAGATTATTGTGTGGGGAATCATGATTACAACGGGCCTTTATATGTGGAGTCTTATATGAATGGTTGTCCAATGAGGAGAACCACATTGGATCAAGGTAACTCTATCAATGTCATGCCATTATCTACTTTTAAAGCAGCAAATATAGACATGCATCGCCTTGTTAAGCGGCCGATCACTGTTGAAGGTTTCAATAAACAAACTGTGCCTATGATGGGCTATGTGATTGCTGAGTTGAAAGTGGGACCAGTGCAAGGCCTAATTCATTTTTATGATATAGATTCACCTACTAGTAAAAATGGATGCATACATATCATATTATTCCCTCAACTGAACATCAAGGTGCTAAGGGATTTTAGTATGGCAAAGAAATTTTTATTCATGCTGTGGATGCTCTTTTTAAGCTCCATGAGTCTCACTTGGCCAAAGCTACCTTTTATGATGTTTTCACCAAAGAATGTGAAATGTCATCACTTTGCCAAGAGGTGTTCTTCTGCCACAGTGGAAAGATTTTTATAGCTCTCTCTCAGCAAATGCAATGAGTGCATTATTCTATTGAAACAAGATGTTGATCTCCTACATCCCTTTTAGTGAATGCATTGGGAAGATTTTTATAGCTCTCTTTTAGTGAATGCAGTAAAGGCATTATTTATTGAAATGAGATGTCGATCTCTTACTTCCCTCTTAGCAAATGCATTAAGGGCATTATTTTATTTAAATGAGATGTCGATCTCTTGCTTCCCTCTTAGCGAATGCATTGATAAGATTTTTATAGCTCTCTTTTACCAAATGCACTGAGGGCATTATTTATCAAAATGAGAGGTCGACGTCTTGCCTCCATTTTACTGAATGGATTGGAATGGTGTTTCTACTATTTTCTTTAAATAGATTAATGGCCTACGTTATGCCAAGAGCTCATATTGGAGTTTTCCTAAGAAACCAAGTAAGTGGTTTTATTATTTAAATTATTATGTTAATGCCAATATTGAAATAAAAGAGATGTGTGCCTCATTCTCAATGAAAGAGATAATTTATTTCATAAATGTAAAAGAGACAAAACTAATATCTAGGCATTGCCTAACAATAAAAGAAAAAGGCCAGAAACTTGTTTTCATAAGCAGAAAGTAGGAGTATGTCCCTGAGAGAAATAATTTCCTCCATGGCCATTGATAAATTCTTTGTTTCCACTAGAGAACTAATCTTATTCTCCATAAATGCCAATTGAGTAGTTAAAGAAGCTTTCTTTTCTTTAAGATGCTTGAGCTTTTGAGATATTTATTGCTTCTCATCCTTTATCTTTTGCAGCTCAAGCTGACAATCCTTTACTGAAGCTGCTTTTTCTCATTTGTTAGATGATAGGTTGTAATTTTTCTAACTTGAATTTAGAATCTTCAAGCATCTACATGGGTAAAATAATGTCATTTTGTTATTTTTGGCCTATCATGAATAGAATATGACAAAAAAAATCATCTCGGCACATACCTCAAAAGCCTTGTTGGCTTTAAATATTTCTTCAATCGATAAAGTGCAAAAATCTCTCTCCAGTAATACTAATGTATTAGCCAAAGTGTTAAGCATTTTTTGCAGATTTCTTTTGCTCAAATCTTGCTAGCAGAAAAGAAATCACCTTCTACATCAAAGACAACCTTTAGGTAATAATGCTACAACTTTGTCACTTGAATACCATAAAAGTCAATAAGATTAGCTTCAGCAGCAGTACTTATGTCTTCTGCCGAAGTTGGGGGAGGAATAGTGTAGGGTAGTAGATCAACATTATGGCTAAGTTGTGAGTCCATGCCAATACTAGTATTTGACTTCGGCGGCAAGTTTGTGGATCGTGTTAATTTGCCTCATTCCGATGTAGAAGAATTTTGGCTAAGTTTTGCAAGTGATTTACCAGCAATGGTTTGCCTTTTACTCACACCATGTTTCAGTCTCAACCTTGAATGGCCAATCTCCACGGCAAATGATAATGCCATAAATGGTGTTTGTGCCCGTGTCTGTTTCAAACAAAAAAAAAAAAAAGAAAAGGTTGGTTTGTTTGAATAAGATATCAATAAGTAATGGTGTAAATAATTTTTGGCTTACCTAAGTTACAGCAGCAATTGAGGACATATCCTCACAACCATCTAGAGGTACATTGGTATTTTCTTCTTCAGGCTCTAAATTAGTATCAAGGTTAGTCTTAATTCCAGGGTAAGAAACTTTAGTGTTATTTTCATTAGGCCATTCTAACTCTACAAGCTTATTAAAGGTTTTAGCCTCATTCTTAGCACCTTATACTTCAATGTCATCATTTGATCCTTCAGCCTGAAATATATGCATATATATATAAAACAAAATTCTATAAAGGTGTTAAGGGGTTACATAAATTACCTCTAGATGGATCACCATCTTTTTGGCTTTCTTAATGATTGGCCTATCACTTGAGCTTGCTGGCAACTCTTTTCTTTTGCCTGAGGTATGAACATTCCCTTTGTTATGGAATAATCGAAGAAAGGCATCATGATCATCTACAACAGGGAAGGACTTGGTTATGCCCTCAGTCTGTTTTTTGAATTCCATGAAAGCTTCCATGGTAGAGGAGAAGTGAGATAACCACTTTGGACTCCAATAGCTATGCCTTTTTATGCCTAGAAAATATACATTTTTCTCATGTGACTAATTTTTCATGGCACTCATGGTAAGAAACTAAGTCTCACTTTGCTGGATTGTCATATCTTTAAAGAGCCTACTAGCATCACTGGCAATTCCTTAGTCATACCCGAATTGCCTGGGCACCTAGTGTGGATTATAAGCAACTAGCTCTTTATTATTTATACAATATAGTGATGGGTGGAAGTTCATCAAGCCGACCAGAATGGTCGGGCATGACCATGTGAAGAATGATAGAGCATTGCTTCCTCATTTTTCTTCTTGCTCCTCAATAGTTCTTGTATTTGCCATGTAGTATTGTCTTGCATAGAAAATTGTTGATGAGGCAAACCCCTTTATGTTAGTCAAGTAAGGCCAAAAGACAAATGCTGATTCTTCATCAATAAATAAAAAAAGATTGCCCAGAGGACGGTTGTTCCAAACTAATGCCTGAAAATGATTCTCTTCCATGCCAGAGACAACTTGAGGGCTACAAAGCTTGAATCTCTCATTGAGGAAGAGTTGCAAAAACACAAAGTCCATTGATGTCACCTGGTCGAACCTGTTGAGGATGTGTTAAGGCATTGAAATCACCATAAAAAAAAATGAAGAAAATGCTAATACTTGCTCATGGAATGGGAGGCAGCATGCGAGTACTCATCAAGTCTCTTGTATAAAAAGCCCAAGTACAATGGGGCAAGTGCCAACTTTTTCCCCTGTGCTAATTTGATGGTGAGAAGAAAACCTCTGGCAGAGGCTCCATCTTCAGCTGTGCCAAGGAAAAGAAGTTTGCACACCTAGAATGCAAGAAAGGCTTCTAATTTATAACCACAATTCGTCCCTCCCCAGGAATTATGGAGCCATCAGTGTCTAGTTGCCCTAATTAAAAATTTAGCCAAATGTCATAAGGGCAAAATTTGGCCCCGATTTTTGTTGCCTTCTTGGCCTCATCAATATCCTCCGTTAAGCTCTTATAGAGGCATGCTTCATCATCCCCTAACTCATCTGACATGTTTTCTGCACCAAAAGTACTCAAGGCCAAGAGAACTTTTACATCTTTTAAAGTTGGTGTGAATTTCTCCCATGCTGTGACAAAGGTATAAGTATTAGTACTCCACCTCATGAAGAGATTTCTCCATATTGAGACCTTCTTGGAAATGCGACAATTCAGGTCCCAAGATATTCTGATGGCACGAACAATATGGGCATTTTTCAAAATGTCATAATACTTCTTATCGTGAAGAATTTTGTCGGCCCATTTCGACCAGCCGACAACATATCTATCTGGCACACCAAGCCTGGTGTTTGAGAAATGTGCTTCTTTCCTTTCATTCTTTAATCGTAACACTAACTCTAGCGGAATGAATTTAGGTGTGTCTAGATTATCCTACACCACAAATTTCCAACAGCTTAGAGATAGAATTTCTCTCTCTTTCTTCCAGTTAGGCTAGAAGTTATCTTCAAGGAATGTTGGGTCAATCTAATTTGTCTCATCTATCGGTAGTGGCAAACACCCATTACGATGAGCAAGTGGTTTGGGTAAATTCTTCCATGCTTCTTTGTTCATCTCCATTTTCCTTTTGCCTAACTGGGTACGTGACTTTTCCTCCTTGGATTGAACCATGGTGGTATCTACAATCAAGTCAGTACAAAATATAAATTATTGATGCTTTATAAATTCATGCAAAATTATGCCAAACACTATGCTTGACTGGGTACACAAGGTACTATATATATACGAGACAAAATTCTTAACCAAGATTCATCACTTGAGCCTCACCTTTGAGCTATCAAGCTCCAAGTGCAAGCCCTTTCTTATCATTGTGCACAACTTAGCCTCTAAATTGTAAAGACATAACACTTAGTTAATATAAAGCTTATCTTACAAGTAACATTAAAATCTCAAGGATCCTAGTAAATAAGTACCTGCAAAAGGTGAAACTTAGCCTACAACTATCCACTTAGTTGTTAGGCCCAACATTAAAACTTGCCCAACAAACTTATGGGAATGAGCACATGAATGTACTCAGTAAAGGTCCCTTGGGGTACCTATAGAAAAGATAGCAAGCAAGCGTGCAAAAAAAATGGCATACAAACACACAAACAACCAACCAACAATCACCACAAGCCAATAAGATAATAGATATGCAATGCATGAGTGTATGATATGCAACATGCACATCTTTGGGACTTCTTACACCTTAGGTGCTTTATTCTTGTCGTGAGCTCAAATGGAAGAGGTACTTGAGACACTGGCCCTCGTATCCCAAATCTTTTACCTCCCTTAAGTCCCGCTTACAAGTCTTAGAATAGGTTGTCACCTCCTCTCAAATCTTACCCCATTTTCCCTTAACTTATTGTGCAAGGTAACCATCTTATGTGTTCTAACTTGTTAAGTTGCTAGAGCATAGCTTAGAGCTCCTTAGTGGCTTACTTACGAAACAACAAGGTTTGGTTAGGATCTTTTTAGGTTTCTTCTTCATTTCCTCAAAGGTCTAAGACCTTTCACTTGGGCTAACGAACACTCCAAAACTAGCCTTAATCCCCTTAACACTCCCTTAGCAACTTAAGCACTTTTACCCCTTTGGCCACTCTACTTAGCCCTACCTTAACCACACCACTTAGCTACAACTTAAATAATGCATACTTCTTAACTTAGGAATGAGTTTTAGACCCAACTAAACCTATGGAACATCTTAGAATAGCCTAGGGATGTTAACTTGAGACATTTTTAAGGTGCCCCGAGCTTGAAAGGCTTAGGCCTTGGTGACATTATTGGTGACACATTGCCAAAGGCATTAACCCATTGGATTCTTAGCAACTTGTTGGCAACGTGTCCTCAACACTGGCAATGCGTTGGCAATGGTCTAACAACATTTTATGCATTTATGCTATCTCGTGCAAAACTTGCTCAATCTTTCAATCCCTAAATCCAATTCAAATAGGTATTATTTTGGCTTTATTCCAACATGTAATACCACATTTATATGCATTATTTGAGCCAAATTAGCTTGAACCCTTACCTCAAATTCAGCCACAAAGCAAGAATAAAACACAAGCACCACAAGCAGACTTGAACTCAACTTAACTCTCTTAAGTCCCAAACCTAAAACCAACGTGATATGGCATAAGAGCTTCAAATCAAGACCATTTCTAGCTACTTAAACAACTTAGAACCAGCTTAAACCAAACCAAGAGGCTTACCTTAGGGTTTATGCCTAAAACAAGCAAAAAAGATCTAAAATTAGGGGTGATTATTCGGTTTGTTCGGTTCAAACTGAACCGAATTATTCGGTTTATTCAATTTTCGGTTTTGGATACTAAGAAACCAAAATAACCGAATTAGTCCATAAAATCGAATTCAAACCAAATCGAAATATTTTGGTTCGGTTCATTTCAGTTTAAAAAATTCCTGTCCAAAATTTTAAATTCGACATCGTCTAACCTGGAACAATTAAACAATCAATAAGATTTTTGTTATAAATAGTAAATAAATAAATAAATATAAAATAACCAAATTCCACCATTACACCCATTATAAAAGATATTAATAGAAATAGTTTAAAATTGCTTTTCAAGCTTATTAAAAGATGAATTTTAGTTACTATATAATTTAAGTAAATAATCATTACACATAAAAATAATCACCAATAACTTATTTTAAAATTTTTTTGCCTTATCCACCTAAAAATTTTATGCTCACTACTTCTAGTCGAAATCAAAACAACTATTTTCATTATTGACTGCAATTGACATTATAGAAAAATTGAAATTATAAGCTTTTAAACTAACATTGAGCCTATGATTTTAAAGACACTTGAGGGGCAAGTGCAAGTTAATCAAATTAAAAACATGTTGTTCTTTTTGTTTCTTCTTATTCTTCTTTTATTTTGTACCTTAAATAAAAATGAAGATAAATGGGGACCAAGTCTCATGGTAGGAGGCTAGGTCAAATGAGGATATGCAATACAAGAATGGACTTGTCACAGCCAAAAAATCAAACTTAGTGTGAGACTGCGTGACATAACTTGGATAAATTAGTACCATCAATAAAGGTATCCTACAAGGAGAACATGCTTTTTTTTTATTAGTGGTATGTCTCCACCAGCTTTGTTTCTATGGTTTCACATTGTATAAGGGAATCCTTGGAACTTGGCCTTTCAGTGTCAGCATTACTAGAAACATTGATTCAGGTCAAAATTGGCTTCGTACTTGTGTTTGATATTTTTTCCCCTTGGATGTCTTAGGTACCTTAAAAGGTCAATTGTAGATGACATCTTCGGTTTGCAAGAAAAATTCAAAGACCAATCAACTATGCCTAATTGAGTGGCCACTTTAACAGGATCTTGTGCATGTTGTTTTTCTTCTCTTATATAGTAGGGTGAAAATGATTTTTGCTTTGATCAAGGTCAACCTCTGGATAAAAACTTAGTTGAAAATGAGTTGCGAATTTCTCAACTATAAACTTATCTGCTTCCTTACTTGAGTGCGTACTTGTTCCTATCTTTGATGGTAACTGATGATGCATCTTCCTTAATATATGATCTAAAGGTCCAGGAGCTTGGTTCATTGCACGAGTACACCTTGGCAAGGGAAGCATGGAGACTTGCAAAAGATACTCTGATGCCCAAGTCAATAATAACTCTAGTGTGGTACAAATATCAAGGAAAGTAATCTCATACCTAAAATGTAATAATGAATGTCTTTATATATGCTTTTGGGGAAATGTGCACTGAGATTTAGGACCATTGGATGGAGCAGTTATCTCCTAAACCATTGGATCTAAGACACCTGTCCTTTATGATCAGACTGAGCTTCAAACCCTTAATGGGCCTGATTTCTTTAAGATGACATTAGGGCCCAATGAAAGCCCAATTTCCTGAGGTGGGTATCACCATTTGCCCCCTAACCTCAAGAAGGCGCGATTGAGCTCTAGTAAAGGCTTATGTTACGTTTATTTTTAAGCAAAAAGAAGGTAGATAATATTTTTAAAGGTATTCCTTTTTAGGAAAATATTTTTGGAGTATTCCTTATGAAGAAATATTTCTAAAAAGGATACTTTTCGAGAAATAATTTTTGAAAAAGTAAGGATTTCACTTTTTTTGCATTGGCAGTATATCTGTTGCCCATTTGTTTTTGTTTTTATGCGTTTTGTGGATACACCACAGCCTCACACATTCACTTTTTTTTATCGCCTCCTCATTTCCCTTCTACTTGGCTGACTACCGTCACCTCCTAAACCTTCTGGGGCTGACTACCATCACCTCCTTACCTTTTTGAAGTCTGACCGCTGTCAGTTACTCATAATAGTTGACTATCATCGGCTCCTCATAACAGTTGAATATCGCCACCTCTTCGTCTTTTGAGGTTGACCACTGCCACGTACACATCTTCCAGAGGCTAACTACCACCAACTCTTCCTAATTGCTGACTATCATTGCCTCTTCACCTTTATAAGGCTGACTACCACCGCCTTCATACCTATCTATAGCTGATTATCACCTTCATTTTTAGGCTTGACTACCACTGCCTCTTTGGAGTTAAAAATACTGTGACTATCGTTACCGCTTTAAGCTTGACTACTGCTGCCTCTTGACTATTTGGTTTCTCACTACCACCGCTTTTATATTTTTTTTTTTATGGTAACTACCACCATTTTCTTTCTCCTTATTTTCCCTTATTTCTATCACTATTATTTTCATAAATATGTCATTTAATCACTTCTTATGGCATTAATGAGTCTAGAAAACCGTTCTTCTCCGTATTCTCTATAAAGGGCAGAGACAGTTGTCCTCATTTTTTACTTTATTATCTGAGGACTTTGTGCCTTTTCTTTAAGTTCTCTACTTTTGGTTGCATATTCCTTTTTACCCAGTGGCTTGTGCTCTTCATTTGTAGGTTTGTCTTCTACATCCGAAAAGTTATGTTCACTAGAGAGTTCTTCAGGAACCCCTACTGAAGTCGTAGGGGACACTCTTATGGATCCTGTTACTGGTGTTGGGGCAGACCCTTCCAAGCTCCTAGATATGCCATATGGCATCGCCATTTCATTACATTTAGTAACTATCACTGATCCAGGAAATTTTGTTCCGCTTTTGAATGAAACGAGAAAAGTATTGGACAAGAAGTCTAGTTTAGGTAAGTTCAAGGTTAGGAAAGGGTTTGTGAAACTAATGCACGACCGAGAGGAAGAATATTCTAACCCTAAAACTGATTGAGAGGGCTTGTTAGACCACCGGGATGTTGTGTTTCCTTTAGAATATTGGCGGGTTGGCTTCCTTTGCCACTTTTGTGATATACTTTCTTCTTATGAAATTCATTTACTTTCTCAAGGTGATTGACTGGACGTTAGCGTTGCTGACAAATTTCTCCATTTCTACTTGGATCAATTCAAATTTGGTTTCTCTTTACTACCCTCCCTTTTCATTTTGGATCTCCTAAATTATTTTTGGATTCCCCATTTTTAGTATTCCCCAAATAGTTGGCGGTACATAATATCTTTCATCATTGTTGCTAAGAACCTTAGTATAGAGCCCACCAAGCCCTTATTTCGATTATTCTTTTGTTTTCAATCCTTTCCGGGTGGTTGGTATAGATTTCACCCAAAGAGCCCTCTTATTTCTTATACAATTAGTAACATTAAAGGTTGAAAGGGTAGATTGTTTTTGCTTAAGTTGAGGGATTAACTTGGCCGTTCTCTACCAGAGTAAGGTTTTTTAACAACTATGAGAACGAGGATCTTAATAAGATTGTTCCTTCTCAATGCTCTGAAGGGGAGGAAGCATCTTTCAAATTACTTAGGGAGGTGGTGGATGAGAATGGCCATGCCTGGGTTGATGGATGTCTAACCCTAGAGTTCTTGTCAACTCATGATGTGTAGTATTTTCTTCTATTATTCACTTTTCCCTAACTGTTACCTTATTTTTTTTCCCCTTTTTTCTTTGCAGCTTTTGGTGTCCTTCGCTCTGAAGAGGACTTCTCTTTGTTATCTTAAGTGAAAAGGAAGAAGAGGAAAATGGAAGCTAAGGATTTTGTGAAGAAAGCTTTTGTGCATGCTAAGTCTGGTGAGAGGCCACAAACCTCTTCTGAGGTTCTCCCCTTCTTTCTGTTGTCTTGGTGATTGTTATTCCCTCTGCCCCCATTGCTCCTCCGGCAAGAGGCAAAGGTAAAACAAGGAAGTCGAGCTCTTCTGGTAGATTTCTTGACATTGTTGCGATATCGGAGATGGTTGGAGGGCTCCACATAGATGCAGCTAATCAATCTTTTCCTTCATTCGCCAGCCTAGCAGCTAACTTTGTTCAACATGACTTTGAGGTTCCTTTAGCTGTTTGTTTTTCTTTCCTTTTAGTTTTTAACTTGCTTGTACAAAAGGCATTGACTCTTTTTGCTATGTGCAAGTTTTTACTAGCTCACTCGCTCGTTATGAGCGTACTAAGGCTCTAAATGATCGAAATGCTAAAGTCCAGGAAAAAGAGAGAAAGTTGGTGGAGTCATCCAAGGAACTTCAACGACTCTATACTTGGGAAAAAAAAATGAAGAACCCCAAGGATGAGCTTAAAAAGAAGTTGAGCAATGCCCAAGATTCCTTAGTATCTAAGAAAAAATAGTTTGCATCCCAGGTGGAAGAGTTGAAAGGTGCTCGCACTTTCTTGGCTTTTAAGGAACAAAAGCTTTCTGAGGCCTTTTCCCATGTTAGGGGAGCTTATCTTGAAGGCTTCAATGATTCCGGGAAAGTGTTTTCTCTTGTTTACAAGGCAATCAATTTGTCTTACTTGTTGCAACTCCTTGATATACTAGATAATGGTGGTTACTTAAAGTTGGACTCAATGAACCTTTATGACTAACTTCTAGCAAGACTACACTGATCCCTTCGGACTGGCCATGTTCTTGTCGTCGGTGAGAGCCATCTGAAGAAAAGAAAAATAAGTGGAGGCCAAATTGTTTAAAAGTCATTAAAGGTTTTCTAGTTGGCTTATTCTAGCTCTCATGCTACTCCGGCTGGGTCTTTGGTGTAGGTTACAGATGTCGAGGATATCAATGAGAATAGATATGTCAGATCTTGTCCTTTTCTAACGATGTAGTTGGTTTTTGTCTTCAGATTTCTTTCAGGGAATTCATGGTTGGAATTTCTTTTAAAGACTTGTGACTTTCCATTAGTTTTCTTAACTTCTTTCATTAATTGTTGCTCTTTCTTTTTCTTTTAATGCTTTATGCCTTCTTAAGGTGTATTTACCTTATTTGCCCCCTCTACGTTTCATGTTGTGCATTTACCTTCTCCTAAAGTGTATGCTTTACTTGTCTTATTGATAGTACTTTTCAGTACATCTACATTCGATGTTCTTGGTACATCCGAACCATCCAAATGCTTAAGTCTATATGCCCCATTTCAAATAACTTTTTCTACGATATAAGACCCCTCCTATCGTGGGTTGAACTTTCCTTTATTCAGGTTATTCTGAGAAGCTTCTGCTTGTCATAGCACTAGCTTTCCCCCCCGGAAATGCTTGGGCTTGATCTCGGAATCATAATACTTGGCAACTCTTTCTTTGTAGACTAAAGTTCTTATTTTTGCTATCTCTCTTAGCTCATCCAACATGTCCAGATTGATCCTTAACGGCTCGTCATTTGCTTCTTCACTAAAGTAAAGTATCCTATGGGTAGAAAGGCCAATTTCAAATAATATTAGAGCTTTTGTACTGTATGTTAAACGAAAGGGGGTTTCTCCTATGAAAGTCTTGTATTTGGTCCTGTGAGACCACAGTACTTCAAGAATTAAATCTACCCATGCTCCAAGTGCTTGACCGAGCTTCTTGCTCAATGCCTCAGGAATCAACCTGTTTGCGAGCTCAACAAGGCCATTAAACTATGGCCTTACTATGGAAGTCCTATAATGCATGATGCCTAACTCATCGAGGAATTAAAAACATTTCCTTCCTGTTGTTTGGGTAAAGTTGTTTGTCACAATTTACCGTGGAATGCCAAACCTGCATATTATCTGTTGCCATATGAAGTCCTTTGTCTTTTGCTCTTTGATTTTCGCTAAAGGTTTGGCTTCAACCCACTTAATAAATTAGTCTATGGCCACTATCAAATATTTCCTCCCTCCTGAGGCAGGTGCAAATGGTCTGAGGATGTTAACTCCCCATTTTGCGAAAGGCCAAGGTGTAGTGACTAGGGTCATTTGCTCTCCGTGTTTTTTTTTTTAAACACAAAACCAAACCTTTGACATTTGTCACATTTCCTAACAAATTCTATAGCATTGTTAGCTAATGTGGGACAATAATAACCCTAGAGAATGAGTTTACTAGTCAACGCTCTAGCGCCGATGTGATTTCCAACAATGCCTTTGTAGACCTCTTTTAGTACATAGGTTTCTTCTTCCACTAAGACGCATCTTCTATATGGGGCTGTAAAAGATCAGAAGTACAATATGCCATCTTCAAACAAATAGTACTTGGTCGCCTTTTTCTCCAGCTTAGTTTCCTTTTTCGGGTTTTTGGGAGTTGGCCTATGGACAAGTAACTTCTTAGTAGGTGTATCCATGCCGTGTTTTCATTTTACAAGATTGCCATGACTACACTTTTGCAAATACTTGTCTTTTCAAAAGCATCAACATGGATATCTGTAGGTGCTCTAAATGCTGAAGCCATTCTAGCTAGAGCATCTGCTTGATTGTTCTCAACCCGTGGGATATTTTCAATGGTCACCTTCCTGAATGTTGGCAACGTTTTTTTATGCCTCTTTGTATTTAATCGCAGTAGGTACCTTGGCTTCATAATCCCCCTAAGCTTGTCTGGTGACTATTTGAGAATCACATCAAGGTTTTACCTCATTTATTCCTAGGTCCCTGCACATTCACAATGTTACGATGCCCACTTCATACTCTGTTTCATTGTTCGTGGCTTTGAAGGTGAGCTTGAAAGCAAGGTCTGTCCTTACCCCATGTAGGCTTACCAGGACTATTCCAACACCACAACCTTTAAAATTGGATGAGCTGTCTGTATGCACTATCCATTCTCCTAGCACTTCCGTGGTCTGGTGAGGGGTACACTCAGAGACAAAATCTACCAATGCCTATGATTTAATGCTCAGTCAGGGGACATATTTGATGTCAAACTCGGTGAGCTCCATGCTCCACTTTGTAAGTCTCCACGATAATTCTAACTTTCCCATGATTTGTCACAGTGGATATGAAGTAGGCACAATTATGGGATGCGAATGAAAGTATGGTCGAAGCCTTCTTGTTGCAGTGATGAACATCACTATTACTTTCTCCACCTTGGGATATCCGGCTCTACTCCTTGAAAAACTCGATTAACAATGTAGACAGGGTTTTGGGTTCCCCATTCTTCTTGCATGAGGACTGCTGTGCCTATTTCTTAAGTAACTGATAAATAACATACAAGGGATTCACCTATCTTTGGGCTCTTAAGGACCAACAGACTACCTAATTAGCTTTTAATTTGGTCAAAGATTTTTTGGCATTCTTCATCCCATAATGAACATGAGTTCTCTTTCTTCCTCAGTGAACGGAATAATGAAAGACACTTCTTGGCTGATCCTGCTAGAAACCTTCCAAGCATCATGATACTTCATGCTAATGTCTGTATACCTCTAATGTCCCTAGGAGGAGTGACAAGGTCGTCCTTAGCCCCTGGCCAGGAAGCCTATGAGAGTTAGTCTCACGGTGGTTGCAATTGGCTAATTGTATATGTGCACGGATTAAAATCCCATGATATTAGTTGATTAACATAGATTATGCAAAATGCATGCTCTTCATGCTTTGACTTGGATTAACAAAATTTCATAAGGCATTGACTTGGCCAAAACATTTCCAAAGAAAATAAGTTCAAATAGCCAAAGCATACAAAATTAACATTCATGCGAGTTTACTACACATAACAACTGTGTGGGAGCATTCATACATAAAGTAGACTAACGCCCTCACCCAAGAGCAACCCTAGAGTCTAGGACTCCTCAAAACATAGACAATAGAGGCAGCTAAGAGTACTATATATACAAGCCACAACTAAGATCCTCTTGAACTAACTCCCACCTTGGACGTAAGTCCTAGTGGCGAGTCACAAAAGTTTTTTTCCACGTGGTGCTAGGCTCTATAGCCAAAGGAAAACTGTAGTTAGTACTGTTACTTAACCAACAAGTTACCTATGTAGGCTAGAATCATGAAGATTCTCAAGTACAATACCTGCAACAAAAGCTACTACCGCGATAACCCTTAGCGGTTACCCGGCCCAACAACTTCAAAATCTACACAACATAACTAGGGAGTAAGAATTCAGAAATTCTTAGTAAGAGTCTTCACTGTACCCGCAAGAAAATTACTAAGGATTCCACATATAATAACATATGTAACCTACTGTGAGCTCATATAGCTTGAGGGTCTAATATATGCATATACCTAGGTCCTTTGAGACCTCTCCTCATCCTAGCCCTTGAACTACAAGGCATTGCCTTGTCCTCTAGCAAGCTCAGCTTGCCAGCCTAATTAGTGATAAATCACCAGTTGAACCTCTCCCGTTTATGTTGTATAAGGACACTATGGTGGGACTATTGTAGACTAGGCCATAAAGACCTCATAGACTAGGTGCACTAAGGTTTCACCTTGCAACCTCGTGGCTAATAGCATGGCTAGGTTGCCAAGAGTTCTAAACCTCTCACCCAAGCTAGTGGTACTTAGTTATGATTCTTAGTAAACTAGTTTCTTGCTTGTAGTAGAAGTAACCATAAAACATTACAAAACTCAAGAAAACTTCTAGGTCTTGAAGGACTTTTGTAAGTCTTGGACTACCCCTAGAATGCTTAGACCCCAAGGTATCCTAAGAACCCCCTTAGGTCTCCCCTCGACCTTCCTAGCAAAATCTGGAAATTTCAACCAACATGCCTGTGGCGACGACCTTCCTAGCAAAAACTGGAAATTTCAGCCAACATGTTGTGACGATGCGGTGCCATAATTGGTAACATTCTACCAACTTTCCCACATTGGCGACACGTCATGGGCAATGGTACAAAGCTGGCGACGCGTCGCCAATCTACGAAACTGTAAAATTTTCCTAGATTTTGTTGCTATGAACTTTGGACACTTACCAAACATATCAAACATGCTTGTTTAGCCTCCAAACTTCACATACATGTAAAACATGTTGCATAGATCACAACCAACTATCACAAGCCAACCTAGGATGCATTATAACATCATCCTAATCATCACAAACCTCATAGTCCACCATAATTCAACCTTGCCCACTAACTAATGCTATTGCTAGAACTATTTGAATTCTTCAAGGAAACCCATTCCAATAGCATTAATTGAACTAAAAAACACAACTCCCTTACCTTAACTCCAAGTAACAAGCAAGAATCAATGACTCTTCCAATCCACTAAGCTCACCAAAGCACCACCTAAGTTCCAAGCAAAACATAGGCACCAAACATCAAATTCTTGCTTTCTAACCAAAACCTAAGCTCCTAACTAACCAATAAGCATGAAATTAATCAAGAACACATTGGTTACCTCGTACTAAAAATAGGGGATGGTAGAAAACATGCTTCCAAGCTCCAAAACCATGGTTTTATGCTGGAAATGAGCTCCCAATGACCTATATACTTATGATGGCTTCTCTTTTCACCAAGAAACTTTGATTTCAAGCTTAATTAGGTGGGAAAATGAGGGTGGAGAAGATGAACTCAGGTGGCAGCCACCCCTTCACTTTACCCTCTTATAACCTATTTCAATCTAAGCCATCAAAGTATTAAACATGATACATTTAAGTCCCCATCTTTTGGTAACCCTAGCTATTCTTGACTAATCCTTGTTTATTTCATCAAGTTTGGGTTAAAGTTAAAAGTTAGGTTATAAAACTTCATTTTAACCACTTGGGACCTAGCCCGGCTATTCAGGATGCAAAATTACTGTTTTGCCCATGAACCTCATTTAGTGCCTTAACCTTCTTAAAACTTAGTGAACTTTGCTAAACCTTCCTATTCTTGCTATGTAAACTTGAATTAAGGTTCCAAACTTGATTTAGAGCACTTTACCTTCCTCAGGCATGCTTCCCACTAGTAGGGCCATGACATGGAGCCATGTTGAGTACTATTAATTTTTCTGGATTGGCCTCTGTGCCTCGATGAATGACCATGTAGCGTAGGAGTTTGCCTAAGCTGACCCTAAAAGCACACTTGTGTTGATTAAGTTTCATTTTGTATTTTCACAAGGAATTGAATGTCTTCTTTAGGTGTGCAATATGATCTTGTTTCCGCTTCCTTTTAACTAAAATGTCATCTACATAGACCTTAACATTTCTACTAATTTTCTCTTTGAAAATTTTATTCATGAACCTTTGGTAGGTAGCTCTAGCATTTTTAAAGCTAAAAGGCATTCTAATGAAACAAAATAGGCCTTGGCCAGTCATGAAGGTAGTATGAATTTCATCATTCGGATGCATGCGGATTTGGTTATAGCTGCTGAAGGCATCCATGAAGCTAAGCATTTTGTGAGATGTTGAGGCGTTAACCATAGAATCAATTTGAGGCAAGGGGTAACAATCCTTAAGACATGCTTCATTAAGATATATAAATTCATTGCCCATTTGCCACCCCTCGGTGGTCTTTGGGACCATTATAATATTATAGACCCAATCTAGATATTTGACTTCCTTTATGAAGCCGGTAGCTACAAGCTTCTTTACCTTTGCCTTAGTAGCTGCTTTCCTTTCAAGTCCGAGGTTCTTCTTCTTCTGTTAGACTAGGTGCCTTCCTGACATGATGCTGAGTTTATGTGTAATGAATTATAGGTCACTGGTATGTCTTTTGCCGACCAACCAAAGACATCATAATTGTCTTTGAGAAATGCGATTAACTCTTCTTCCTCTTATTTTCCAAGGGTAGTTCTCACCTTGTTCTTCTTGCTAGGATCTACATTATTGAGGATGATCTCTTTCATTGCCTCCATGGGTGTTCCTCTTTTCTCCTTCTTTTGGTTTCATGCGTTTAAGGTATCAGGGTGGTGTAACTAGGTGATTGCTGAGATTGTCTTTGCTATACTGGGGGACATGATTGTCATTCCTTCTTTCGTTGGGAGGGTAATCTCCAACGTTTTGGGTTTGATATAGATGTTAAAATCTTGCATAACGTAGAATCCAATCAAGCCATTGTAGGTTGCAGGCAAATCTATGATCTTAAACTTTACCATCTTTGTAACTTCCTTCTCTGCTCCATCCCTAAACGTTATAGGAAGCACAACCTCCCTCATTACTGGTAGAGGCTCATTTCCTGCTCCTTTGATTTGATGATGATGAGGTTTGATGCATACTTTGTCAAATGTCATCCTTTCGATAATGGACTGGTAAAGAATGCTAGGGGGTACTCATGTATCTTGCCAAAGCATTTCAACTATGTGCTTGACTATTACTGCATCGACAATAAGTCGTAAGGTTTTAAAAGTGATTAAGGATCCTGGGGCAACGTGTTCCTAATAATTGCAAGAGTAGGAAATGTAGCCTACAAGCTAGAGCTACTTCCTGAGCCGGGACATGTACATGATACCTTCCATGTAAGTTTGCTGAAGAACTGTGTCTCAGATCTGAAGCAAGTGATGCATGTTACTAGTGTTCCTATTACCTAAAATTTCACTTATGCAGAGGAACCAATTTGGGTATTGGCAAAGGACACTACAAAGCTCAGAAGTAAATGGATACCTATGGTGAAAGTCCAATGGACTAACCATTCTGAGGATGAGGGCACATTGGAGGTTGAAGCTAAAATGCTTAAGAGCTATCCTGACATATTCCTTAAACTCCTAGGAAATTTGGAGGACTAAATTTCTTAAGGAGGGGAGTGTTGTAATGCCCGCAAAATCCTACGTGATTTAAACCTCGGGCTATGAGGAGATTTTTTTTTTCCTAAATTGGGAAATGAACTCATTAAGTTGGGGAAACACTAAATTATGGAGGACAGGGGAGTATGTTGAGTGTTTAACATTCTCAAAATTTAAACTTGGCTTAGGCCAAGCAGGATGATGAAAATTTAAGGTGAGGGACTCAATTGGACAAAAGGGATTTTTGGTGGTTGGGCTCAATTGCCTAAATATGAGGAATCAAGGGACTAAGGGGGGAATTAGCCAATTTTAAAGGCATTGGATGCCATGGCTGTCATCTCCTTCCAATTTTAATATATTATAATCATCTTCCTCCTACTACAATCTCCACTCACATTAAAATAATCCACCACTCACAAAAGTAACCCAATTTGTTCCCTACTTTTGACTATTTCACCCACCACCCACATAAGTCTTCCAATTTGTCTCCCACTTGTCTCCTACCCATGTGAATCACATGCTCACTCATTTTCTCCCTTCATGGCTGGCCATTACATGCCCAAATTAATCTTCCATTCACTCTTACACTCATTTGCAAACTTACAAACTCAAACTCTCTATTTCTTTCTTTAGTTTTGACCTTACACTCTAAAAAGATTCCAACTCCTTCCCTTCCAATATCATTCGGCTATAACTCATTCTTGAGCTTCCATGAACTTAAACTAAGTGTTCTTGGTGTCTACAAGCTCCTAAGAATATTCCAAGCAAGAATCAAGAAGAAGATTTGAAGAAGGAGACATTTTTGGAACCAACAAAGCTAAGCAGAGTTTTAGCCAAGCTTAGTTCTTGGTGTCCTTGTGTGTGAAGCAAGTGTTCTTCATGGGCATAAGCTTTTAAAGCCTTCCAAGGCAAGGAATCAAGTGGTGGTTTGAAGAAGATCAAGTGGAAGCTTGAAAGATATCAAGCACAAAGATTCGGCCATACCTCCTTTGTTGAGGTATTATGTATCTAACCAAGTGTACTTGGTGTTATATGAGTTTTTGAGCTATCAAATGCAAGAATATACTTGTTAAAATTTTTTCCATTATAGGTTCTCAAGCTAGAAATTAAGTTCTAGCTACAAACAATCAAGGAAAAGAGAGTAAGGCAAGCTTCTTAAGCTTTCGGGCAACCAGATTGCCAAGGTTTCTTTTGGTAAAGATTCTTATACTCTTTGAGTATTCGGGCTTTTAGGTGATAGTTTATGGATCACCAACTGACCCTAAGGTGCTAAGAGGGCTAAATTATGTTGCTGCTCTAGCAACTCTGTTTTTGCTATATAGCTAAGTGCAAGCATTACAGCTAGAAGATAAGTCGGCCAACTCAACTCCCAAGCATAAATAGCTCGGTTATGAAATTTAAGTAATAAAATGGTTAACCTAAGAAATAGTGCTATGAATCATGCTTGCTATGCCCTTCATGGGAATAAGGTGTTAAGTGGTGTGTGTGTGTGTGTGTGTGTGTATGTGTGTGTTGTATGCATCTTTGTTTGGTTGTGCATGCTAACTCCTTTATTATTATTTTTGTTATTGCTATATATCTTGTGTTTTTTTTGTCTTTGTGTTTTCTTTGCAGGAGCATGAAATATTTGTTGCCATGTTATTCTTGGCTATGTTAGGCTCTAAGAGCCAAAGGAATCCTTATTGAGTTTTTATACTCACTGCCCTACTCTATTTTATGTAGGAAAAAGAGTGCTTGAAAGGCATTAAGGTCAAGAGTATTGCATACTCTTTCTGTTGGTAAAGGTATTATGCATATGTATGGTATTTGCTCAACATTCTAAAGGTTATAAGTACTATAATTTGCTTAAGAAGTATGCTAATGTTGTGGACTTTATGTGCAGGCGTTGGAGTCTAGAGTTGTGGGAACAAAGTCTCTAAGGTGGAAATGTGTTTTTTTCCATGTATAAGCATGTGCTATGTATTTGGTTTACTATAAAAACCAAATTTATAACTTAAGTGTTTATGGACACTTTCGGTTACTTAAGTAAAATGGCATGTAAATTTGGACTTTGGACGATACGCACTTTTGGGCTGATACATGTTTAAATGAACATGCATAGTTATATGTTCACAAGCTATGTATGCAAAAATGGTCATTTATGGAAGCATGTAGGTTACCAAGACACATATATGAGTATAAAATACATGTGCATGATAAACAAGTTTTCAAAACTTGACTTGATGTTTTGGTTGCCCTGCATTTACTTGGCTATGTTGATTAATGACATGAACACTAATTCCACATAAGTGCTAGCTTGTTTCAGAGAGCATTAAATCAACCTTTAAGTATATAACTAATGAGCTAGTACTAACAATATCCTGGGAACATGCCCATATGTTTGGTATTGTTTAAGTGCCCCTAATATGTTTCTTAGTTGCGCTTAGTGATAATGGACTTAAGCCCATATAAAATAAGTTAATGGAATAACATGATTAATAGATTGAGGTACTAAACCTTTACAAATGGTTTAGGGGCTAAGTTGGGCATGACAGCTCTTGTAAGGAGAAGAGCATTTTGTATCGATTGCTTTTAGTAGAATGGTGTGTCTGCTCTACCACTTTCAGTTTCGAGTGCACGGCTTGGTGATGTAGATGCTGAAGTGTTGCATTCTACTCTTTCTACTTCATCGATAAGGAGGGCTTTTCTCGCAACCTTGTCTAAAGGATCTAGATGAGTATTCAAATGCTGTACCTCCTTTCTAGGAGTAATAGGGTCCAAGTGCATACTTATGGATAAACCACAATGGACGCCAAATGATTATGCACCTTCTTCAGTATACGATCTAAAAGTCCAGGAGCTTGGTTCGTCGCACGAGTACACCTTGACAAGGGGAGCATGGAGACCTGTAAAAGATACTCCAATGCCTAAGTCAATAATAACTATAGTATGGTGGAAATATCAAAGAAAGTGATCTCATACCTGAAATATGATAATGAATGCCTTTATATAGGCTTTTAGGGTAATGTGCCCTAAGATTTAAGACCATTGGATGGAATGGTTATCTCCTAAACTGTTGGATCTAGGACACTTGTCCTTTATGATCAAACTAGGCTTCAAACCCTTAATGGGCCCGATTTCTTTAAGATGACATTTGGGCCCATTTGTGGCTCAATTTCTTGAGGTGGGTATCACCAGTAGGTCGTATATTGGTGTTCTTTATGCTGGAAGATAGGTGTAGTAGTTGCCTCATTTCATTATGAATGTAAGATGCAAGGCTCTGTGTAGTGTTGCTTGCAAGGTTTCAAACAGGAAGGGTTGGGGTTGAGTTGCTCTTCTAGGCTACTATTTCAGACAATATTCTGGGCTACTACAATTCATCAAATTTTTGCCGATCAAGAAAAAATCAAAAATGTTATACAGGTGTTGACATCATTTGGAAAAAGAACGAGTGATATTATACTATAGAAATTTTTATTCTTTTTTTACTAAGTTTGTTAGGTTAATTTAGGAAGTAAGGAACAATAACAGGAATAAAGGAATTCTTCTACCATGACTTGTCAGTGGAATTCTCTCTTTCAGATCATT
Source organism: Aquilaria yunnanensis (assembly GCA_039654915.1). Classification (NCBI taxonomy): domain Eukaryota; kingdom Viridiplantae; phylum Streptophyta; class Magnoliopsida; order Malvales; family Thymelaeaceae; genus Aquilaria; species Aquilaria yunnanensis. The sequence goes on from CM077597.1 coordinate 71,392,364, forward strand.
GATATCCAAAGCTAGAGATCTAAACACCAGACTATTATGTGCATTCAACAACATCTACGCTGAAATGCTGAGACTTAATTGCAATCCTTGATCACCTTTTTTTTTAATGACAAAGTAAAAATTTTATCAGAACAAATAAAAAAGGTACATGCATCATCTCAAAGAAAAAAATGATGGATTAGGCACCCAAACCGCAAACCTGAGAGAAAAACCCAAAGCCCTCCTAAAGAACCCAAATTCACACTTATCCCATACAGACATGAACCAAAGTGCCTTCCTATAAAGCTTTATCCCAAAATCCCTAAGAACAGTCTTATCTTGGAGGAAAGAAAAAATAATGGCCGACACTCCAAGTTCCTTTTTTACTTCTCCAACTATGACAGAACCACCGTCACTTTACAATGAAAGATCTCCCTTACCTCGAGACCCCTTTTCTTTCTTTGTAATTTATCCTACTTACCAATCTTTTTAACTCTTGATAAACTGCCACTTTTTTCCTTTGCACAACTTGCCTACTTTTTTATAATCCTTTCAACACTTCTCTTTTCCTGTCTACTTCTTTAACAAATTTTAACTCTCAAAAGTTAAACTAGGCAATTTTCACACCCTTTTTAAGAATCAATTATTAGCTCAAGCAGAGGTACTCGATTACAATAAAGCCTCTTTACTCCCATAACACACACCCTTATAAAAATAAATTAAACAAAGGGGATATGGTGCAATAACATGATTAGAATATTGTTTGGCCATTTTCCCCTAAAAGTGATCCTTTTGACGTTGGAAACATGCAACTACAGCCGAAATTATTCAATCCAAACCTGTCTCTAATCCTTTTTGACCCTGGAAACCAGTAATTGCAACCGAAATCTCTTCGATAGATTGAAATTCACAAAAAGATGGTGTCTCTTTCACTACTAAAATTCACACTCACCCTAGTTGCTCTCACCTTAGCTTTTCTTACTCCTATCACCATCCTACTGTCATTCACATCTCTTTCATGTTTCCTTCCACAACCATTCTCTCCTTTTCCCCTCATCCATTCTCTCATCTTTCCCTTCGCCTATTCGCCTCGCCCCTCCACCTTGTCCCTTGGACGTATTCGTCGTCCTTCACCTCGCCATCCTCCTTCCTCTCCTCCCCCCGCCTCACCTCCTCGCCGTCCTCGCCAGCTTAGTTCGCCATTGTCGTCGTCCTAAATCTCTCGCCACCGTACTCTCTCCATCATCTCTTGTTGCTATTCTCGCCACCAGCACTCTAATGGCTCAGATAAAGCTAGGGTTTAGGGTGTGTAGACATACAAGGGCTCTGTTCCTGATTTCTCGCTCAACCCCATCCAAATCTAGTTCTCCGTTCTACGGCTCTCTGGAATTCTCATGGGCAACGATTCAAGTCTTGGTTCTATTTTTTTAATTGCGAGTAATTGATGCCAATGAGTTCCTAAATTTTGGATGAATTTTTTCTAAAATATACACACAACAGATTTGATATTTCAGGAACAAATAATACAAGACAGATTTCGGATCTAGGTCTCTGGAGTTGACCTAGTCAACTCAGGTGTTATGCTCTGATTTAGTTGGAAAAATGGTTAAGAAGATGAATTTGGAGAGCAGCTTTGAGTAAGGTTGCTTTTGTGCATCGGTTGCTTCTGATATGTATTTCTTTTATTTTCTGAGTCCTTTAGTTTTAATTTTTTTGGCTTTCTGTTGTAATTTCATGGCTTGTTGTTTTAAGGCACGAATTTTGGTAGTTCCATTTTGATGCGAAAATGCTTGATGTTATTTCCGTAGTTCCATTATATGTGCACAACAATTCTGGTAGTTCCATTGTGTTTGATGGTAGGGAAGAATAGATGATTGTGCTTATATGTTTGATGATTGTGTTTTCGTCTTTCATATGGATCGATTTTGTGGCCAGATTGTTTTGCAAAATATTCCAACAAATTTGTTGGTTAGGGGTGATTTTTTGAATTTTTGTAAATTTGTGGTGGTGAGGCTGTTACTAGGAATTGTGGGGATTTCGAAAGTTGGCTAACAATGAAAAATTAGCCTATAGCTGCTCAGAATCTGAAAATAAATGTAGCTAGGATAAAGCGTCATCAGTCTTTGGGACTAATGGCTCTGTCCACAAGTTCATCTTGTTCATTTAGAACAAAAAAATCACTTTCTCCTACAATGTACTGTAAATCCTTTCAGGCTATATTTTATTTTTGTTATTTGTCTAAATTTGTTATCATGTCAGTTTTGTTTGTGATTTTTGAAACTGTCTTTATATTAGTAAAAATTCTTGAGCTCATTGCTTTATATGTCAACAGTCTTTTTGTATTACTTAGATTGATTTCCCTTTTCTTTTTCCTACAGGTACAACATTGATGAGCATAATTATTCTGTTCACCTGAAACTAGCTAGAAAGTTTTTGAAAATGGTGATAAGGTCATCAATTATATTGGTTTTTTAGACCTGTTTGGTATTATGTGCATCGCTTTATCATTTGTGGATGCTATATTCTTACTATGTAAAACTAAGTGGAGTAATTTGTGAAGCATGCATTAGAAATATGGAGGATTTTGAATTGAAGTTTCAGGTTAAGTAGATCAAAGACTGAACCCATTAAGCAAGTGTAGTCAAAAGAAGTGTAGAGAGAATGACATGATTGGGGTGAAGCCTAGGAACTCCCTCTAAAGTTAGTTGTTTGAATGTTTGGGATGTGTTATCCATGGGGGTTTGAGAACTAGGACAAGATGTCAATTATAAAATTAAAAATTAGATGGATAAAGTGGAATGCCATAAGGGTTCTCCTACATGACAATGTTTTACTTAAGCTGAAGAAAAATTTTGTAGATTGACCATTTCACCTACTATTTCTATATGGACTTGAGCATTAAACAACATGCCAACAGAAAAGCCGAAAAGGTTTAAAAGAGATGGGAATTATTCTGTTGGATGTGTTGGCATATGCAAAGGATAGTAATGAGAATCCAAGCATAAGGTGGTTTGTTTGATTAATACTTAGGTGTTTGTATCCTGCCAATGTTATTTGATAATGTCACTTTTTCTTGTCCTTTATTGAGTGAAAAAAAGAAAGAAATCTATACCAATTTGTAGAATTTTCTATATAATGGAGTATTTACTTTTACTTATATCAAGTTGGTATATGTACCAATTTGTTTATTTTTTACCAGGGAAAACATGGGAAAGGCTAGAGAGCTAATTGAGCACTTACTAGTAAAGAGAAGCAGAAAGTTGGAGCAAGCCGAGACCAGGCTCTGTGTGTGTGTGTGTGTGTTTTGTTTTTTTAAGGTTATTTCATTTTATCCATAATCTTATTTTAGTAATATTTTTATTTTTTTTGGTAATATTTAGGTACATTATTTTATTTTTGTGTAATCCAAAGTTATTTCAAATTTACTTCAAATTCTTCTAAAGGTTGGTAAGGAACCTTTTAAATCTTTTCTTTTCAAAAGAATATATATTTTTTTTCATAAATAACAGTATATATTTTAAAAAAGAAAAAATCAATTTCCAACATAAATGCGTTGGAAATTGCTTTATTTTTTTTTTAATACCATGACATTGCCGTTGGTTACTTTACCAACGGTTAAGCACATTGGTTGTTTTCAATGACATTACCAACTGCTGAACGCATTGATAAATACAAATGGCCAAGGCGTTGGTAATTTACCAACAGTTAAATGTGTTGGTATATACCAACGGTTTTAGCTGTTGGTAAAAAATTCAACCATTGGTATAAGTGGCTAATTTTGGATTGTTAGTAATTACTAACGGCTCTGTTACCAACAAGCAAACATTAGAAATTACCAACCGTTCAATATTTAACCGTTGGTAAAATAAATTCCAACACATTTATTACCAACGGTTTTGTGTTGGTAATTTTAAATTTTCCAACATGTAGCCGTTGGTAACAACATTGGAAAATCACCTAATTTTAGTAATGTTTTCCAAATCTTAAATCCTTTGTAACTTGAACCATATCACCATTTGTATATGATCTTAACCAAAATTGCTCCAATCTAAACTTGAGAATTTGATGATGTATTTTAACCCCTTCCTTAGAAACAACGTTTGAACCATAACCAACATCCTCTTGAGAAGATTGACTCTTAATACCATTAGACATGATATCTTTTCCAACTATAGCCTCACCAAAACAAAGTCAAATAGACAAGCCCACATGCCCATTAAGAGACTTATTTAATAAATCAAAAGAACCTAGGTTAATAGTGTTACCTGGAGCCTGACCTAAGTTATTGCCAAAACTATAGGCAGCCAATTCAATTACCCAAAAACCTGTGGATACCCAAATGAGCCCAAACCCTTTCAACTCATGGTTCTATCACCTCCTTCCCTAACCTTTCTACAGCCACCATCAAACTGAAATCTTTGCCCGACTGTCCAATAACCTCTACCTAGAGTCCCCACTTTGAATTTCAGCAAGGGGTAAGAAAGTTGTGACTATGATGATTGGCCTTCATATGACCTCAACTCGTGACCATTGTTAGACTCATCAGATAATACTCCAACAAAATTTTCCTTAACTCCACAAAAATTGATGGACTGTGTAGCAACATGTTTTTAGGAGTTGTCATTGATCCGTTTATACCTAGTTTGATTGGACAACTTAAATGGTCTACGATAGTTCAAGGGGTTCAGGAGTACAGTTACACTAAAATAACCTTATTATAACACCCACAAATTGACATCTTAGTTTGATTTAAATTTTACTTTACTCACTTTTAATTAATTTGATTAATATCCAAACCATGGATTCTAATCGAACCACCCAGATATGGACTTTTAAACCTTACTACTTTTTTTATTTGTTTTATGAAATTTTGATATTTTCAAACCATGGATCTTATTGGACCACCCGGATGTAAAAGCTAAAAACTTAATCTATTTTGTATTTATCTATGTTTATCTTTTAAATATTTTAATTGATTATCAATTCAAACCATAAATTCTATCGGATCACTCGGATATGGATATTAAATTTATTTATATTTATTTGATTTTTTACTTTTAAGGATTTAAATAATTATCCAAACCATGGATCCTATCGGATCACCTGGATGTGGGTTTTAAATTTTATTATTATCCTAAATTCATCACAGGATTTTATCAAATCCACACGAAATTGAATTTCCTAAGTGTGATTTTTTAGAAGCATTATGTAAATTAAATTTATTTTAGATTCATATTATTTATTAAAATTATCTATCTAATCTAGTCCTATAACCATGCCTAATATTAATCCCTAAACTAACTCATGACTTCAATAATCAAAATAAACAAATAATGAAAGAAACACATAGAAAACAATGCTATCAGTGGCTTGGCTTGTCGGTGGCAAGCAGCTTGGGGGACAAGTGGAGGGCGGCCAATGGCCTCGATGGAGGTGGATTGGAAGATTGGAGCGGTTGGCGTGGTATGATCTTCCTCCGATTGGGCGTGGACAACGACGAGAGGGACACCTGGGCACCGTAGCGCGTCGTCTGGGAGCAGTGATGGCTAATGGTGGTGGGGCTTGACCTCTAGAGGCGTCAGGCAACAAAGAGGACGTTACAGGGGGTAGAAGTGGCTTAGAGGAGAGGTTAGGGTTCTTGGGTAGGGTAGCGAGAAATTAGGGGCTTGAGGCTGCTGTTCTCCCTTTTGTATTATATCATCCATCATGGTGTCCGTCCATCACTAACAGTGAAACTAATGGTGTTAGGTAGTTATTATTAAGAAAAGAGAAGTTACCATTTAAATAAAATATACATAATTATGGAGTAAATAAGGTAGTTATTATTAGAGGAGAGAGGTGCCATTTTAAATAATTTTTTATAATCATAGAATAAATAATTCCTAAAATTTTAATTATTTATGTAGAGAAAAAATCTGCCATTTTCAAACGAAAATGCTAGCATCTTCGCAATTTTGGCTTGTAATATATGTGGAATTGATATCATATATTGGCTGGAGTGGTGTCTAGAACTGTTGGTTTGGTGTCTATAAATATTATTTTGGTGTTTATAACTATTATTCTAGTGTTTAATACTACTTTTTTTTATCTCTAAGTATATTACATTGATATAGTCTGGTGTACAGTACTGCTATTCCAGTGTCTAGTACTGCTATTCTGGTGTCTAGTACTGGTGTTCGAGGTGTCTAGTACTGGTGTTCGAGGTGTCTAGTAATACTTTCTCTGTGTCTAATTATGTTAGATTGATATATAAATTTATTAATTTGGTGTCTAAGATTGATGTTCTAGTGTCTATGACAACTTTTATGGTGTCTAATTATGTTAGTTTTGCATCTAAATTTATCAATATGATGTCTAAGACTATAGGAAAAAATCTTAAAATGGTATAATTATCTTCTTATTAATTTTAAATTCAAAATATCATAATTATTTGTAAAATATAAAATCAATATACACTTAGAGAGACAGAGAGAAAGAAAGAAAGAGAGAGAGAGAGAGAGAGAGGGGGGGGGGGGGGGGAGGGGAGGAGGAGGAGGAGGAGAGAAAGAAAAAGAAAAAGAAGAATTAAATCAGGCTAGGTTGTACTTGTTACATAAAAATTGTAAATTGTTTTAAATTATCACGATCGTGGAAAATGATTCTTGTTGTTTAATGGAGATAATGAGATATGATTATCTTATTATTAATTTTAAATTTAAAATATTATAATTATCTTTCCAATCAATTAAAAAATTTAAAAGTCAAAAAGTTATCTTATCTATCTAATATTAACATCGTTAAAGTTCCATCCAGCGATGTATGTCCACCAGGATGGACGCAAGAAATTCCCTATTTATACTAGGGGTTTAAGCAAGATTAACTAGGGCTTTTAAAGTTTAGACTCATCCAAGTTCAATTTGAAGAGATTAGGACATAATTTGGCTAAAATATCAATTTTAGTACAACAAAACTCTTAGGTCCTGATCTGGCCCCCATTTTATGCGAAATTGCAATTTAGCCCAACTTTTGCCTCATTTGTCAAGTTAGCCTAAAGCTTTGTAAAAATAACCAGATTTTCCCAGAATTTCATGATTCTGCCAGATTTGACTCAAACTCTCTAAAACTGACAGATTTGCCCTAAATTTTTCAATTTTGTCTAGAATCTTCTAAAATCCCTCAGTTTCCACCCAAATTTTTCCCTTTTGCCTAAATTGACCCTACAAAACCTTTAGGATCCCAAATTAGTACCTAAACTAAGTTAATTCATATTTTGACCCTAAAATGAAAAAAATGACCCAAATGTCCTAACAATTGACCAAATTACCGCTAAAAATGAAAATGACCTCTAAACTAAATTTCCTAACCTAAAACTAAACTAAAATTAGTACCCTGACAAAATTGGGTGTCAACAGACTGCAATGACTCTGACCTACAAAATCGATGTGCTAAAACCGAGATAGCTTTGCTTATACTCCACTAACTTCCAACCACTTTTCCTTTAGGAAAAAAACCCTTTCATTGCCTTGCTCCTAATATTACTGATAACTAAAGGAATTGCCATGCCATATTACTACCGGGCATCAATTCAACTGTTTTGCCCATCGACTCACGATGCTGCCTTCATGGATTTCCCCATTTTTCATACTAGAATTCCCTCTAAATTATAACCCGCCAATGAATTTCATCTGTCTCCAATACCATTGGTGAACTAAATCACTTGTTAAACTTGGAAATGCCCAACACAAGCCTTGATTTTTCAGCTTCTACCAAGAGGCGGAATTGCTTCCTATCCATGGTATAATAACCCCATCGCATTCTAAAATGTAGTAGCCATTCCCCCAACAATTAGGAACCACTACTAGGAATCGGCCAGAAACTAGAATCGGCCAACTGAAGATGGAAAACAAAGAGTCACCAAAGATATGAAATTTGATATTTTTTGGGAGAAGCAGCATGAGAACTTTAGGCTTGGTGGAGAATTAACATCCTTGGTTGCCTTGAACCAATTAGCTTTTCATCCTTTTGCCTCAAACTAATAACATTCAGCTAAGAGTTCACCAATATCCTCACTGATCTTGAACCCATTAGCGCTTCCATGCGCCTTACTTTTTTAGTCCTTCTGCCTTGAACCTACAACATCATTATATAGGTGCGACTTCACCATGGCTATTATTTTGGCTGAACCTGTTAGCCTTCAGTGTACCTTAGTCCTTTAGTCGTTTTGGCTTAAACATTACAACATCTCTTGTTCAAACTTCCCCATAATCCCTTGTTATGCCTTTCATGTGTTACTTAATTTTTTTGATGTCTAAACAAGAGCCATATTTGTAGTTCTCCATGGGATTAAAATCCACACCTATCAAGCACATCCTTCTTTTTTTTTTTCATTGGCAGTGAAGTATTTTATTGAAGGCAAAAAGATACAATCTTCATCTTAAAGGAAAAGATGAATGAAGCAAGCCACATGAAATAACAAAACCCAACACTACAAACCAAACTCTAAAAAATAAATAACAAAATTAACACGCACCAAAGCCACCCTAAGACATAGAATCGTCAAAATCCCCTTATAGAGTCCACCTTACAACCTTTGAAGGCATCCTTATCTTGGAAGAAATGAAAACATTAGCCGACTCTTGATGCTTATTATTAAAGTTGATTTCTCTAGTTTTGAAGCAACATCTGTTGGCGTACAAGCTAAATTATCCTTACTTGAACACCTTTTCTTATTGTCTTAATTTACTGAGCTCTCCAATATTTTTAGCCCTTGATTTACAACCTTTATTTTTCTCTTCACCACTTGTTTACTTTGTGAAGAACCCTTCAACAATTCTTTTTATATCCACTTCCTTAACAATAGCTAGGTCTCCAAACTTCTTAAAAAATAATCATCAAGAATACTGCTATGGACATCCTTAACTAGATAAGCACAAGTAAAGGATTCGCCCTGATGCCTAACTTTAAACCATGAATGCTACTATTTCGTATAGGCCCAAAATCTAAATCTAAAGTAGGAACTAATGCCAAAAAAGGCCACTTAATTTTGACCTTGATGCCAATAACTACTTCAAAGGCCTTAGTGTTAGACCTAGACACATAAAGACGTTGCGCCTCCACTTCTAAATCCTATTCCAACCTTCTAGCCCATCATCAATGTGAACACTCGACCTTAAAAGTAATAGCAACTCCTTGTGAACTTAAGGAATTGAAATCAAATTTTAAAAAGACTTAATAGCATCCATTTCCATAGAAGCATAACATAAATCAACACCAACACTCCTAGAGGAATTGCAAGTGACATCACTAGTGATAGAAGGGGAAACAATGCCCAAAAAATTGTTATGCTCTTTAACTATACCCAGAGTTTTAGCAGGAAACCCATTTGAATCAAAATAAATTGGTTTGGACATACCTGAAGCCATTATTGGTTTTTAATACAAGCTCATCAAAAGGCATGATATCCAAATAAAATCCAAATTTTTTAGCCCAACTTTCCATTACCTCTTCCCTCAACCTTACTCCAACTGCCACCAAACTAATCTTCCTAGAAGAAAAAGATGCCATTGAAATCTCCATTCTGATTCACAGTATAGGCAAGAAAAAAGACAAGTAGACAAAGAGCATTCACCCAACACTGTTCGACACCACTACTAGGCTTGATAGATAATACTCTGGTGATTGATTCCTTGACTCCACCAACACCTATAATTTGCTAAGCCTATTTTCCTTAAAATCGATGCCCAAAATAAAAAAGAACAATGCTCAAGTGCCACTACCTTCCTGCTTCCCTTTCCTTCAAGAATAAATAGCTTTCTCACTCGCACTCCTGTAAACATGGTAAGTTGAAGAAAGCACCCTGCATCATTTCTATTTAGAAACAATTCAATAGCTTTGCTCCTTTACTTGTGAGGCCTGCATGCATTTTCCCTTTCTCATACCTGTTGACACCCAATTTTGTCCGGGTACTAACTTTTTGTTTAGTTTTAGGTGAGGAAAATTAGTTTAGGGTATATTTTATTTTGGGGGCAATTTGGTCTTTTTATGTGCTACTAATTTCAAGAGTATAAAATGTTTATCTAGGGTAGAAATAGGAATTAATTTAGTTTAGGCACTAATTTAGATTTCAAAGAGTTTTGTAGGGTCAATTTAGGCAGAAAGGAAAGTTTGGGAAGTAACTAGGGATTTTTAGAAGAGTTTGAGCAAAATTTAAAAGTTTGGGGTTAATCTGTTAAAATTGGAAATTTGAAGTAAATCTATCAAAATTGAAAAGTTTAGGGTAAATTTGGCAAAATCTTAAAATTTTAGAGAAATCCAGTGGTTTTTGCAAAGTCTAAGAGGTAATTCTTTTTAACTTAAGCCAACTTAATTCAAAACAACTTATTTTTATATTTACATTTTTTTTACTTGAAACCAATTTTATTTGAAAATCAATATTATTTAGGTGAAATAATTCATTGATTGTAAAATTTTTATAATACTATTAATTTTTTATGAATTTTTCTTTTTTAAATATTAAAAAAGAAAATTTCATAGAAATTTAATAACATGATAAAATTTTTGTTTCAAATGGATTATTACACTTATATAATATTGGCTTTCAAATGAAATTCATTCTAGGTGAAAAAGATTTAAAACCATTTTAGATTAAGTTGACTTAATTTAAAACGAATTTGGCGTAAGGCTAATTTGCCAAATCAGACAAAATTTGAGCCAAATTGCAATTTCGTGAAAAGATGGAGACCAGATCAGTAAGCTGTGAGAGATAGGGGGACTAAAACTGCTATTTGAAGAAATTAGGCCTAAACCTGTTCAAACTAAACTTGGAAAAATTTTTAACTTGGAAAACCTACTTAATGGGATTGAATGCCCCCCTCTAGTATAAATAGGGGTCCTAATTTCGAGAAAAGGGGAGAAAAATCGTAACCCTAAGCTCTAGTCTCGAAAAAGGGAAAACAGCAGCCTTAAGCCCTGATTTTTCACTCTCAGCTCTTCAGTACCCTATCGTCGCCACCCCTGGTGTACGCTTCTGCTGCCCGACTCCTCCGTCCTCTCCTTCGCCATTCCAGCCACCACTTCCAGGCCACCGCTGCTGCTCCCCCGCCTTTGCAATCGCTCCAGCCACTGTCGACGCGTCAACCGACGGCTCGCGCAGCCGCCTTCGGCCCTCCTTCCATCGTCCGTCGCCCCTAACGTTCCCCCCCGACGTCGCTCCCTCGCTCCACATCATCCGCCGGCCGCTTGTCAAAGATTCGCCACAGCCATCGCCGCCCTAGCCGTAGCCGTCAAAGCCCAGGCCGCCAATCACTTGTTCGTTGACGGAGGAACACCGAATCGAGAGTAGACCCGTTTTTCCTACCCATACCCGACCCGGATCCGACCCAGTTAGGCTTCCGTTTTGGTACAACACTCGTCTAGCCCCTCATCTTTCTGTTTCGTTTAATTGAGTATCCAATTGTTTTCTGTTTAACAAATCAATCACTGACAGCATTGTTTTTTTTTTCTTGTTTGTTTTCTTTTTCTGATTGCGCGTTTTATTATTTTGGACCATGAATTAGTTTGGTAATTAATATAAAACTGCGTGTTTAGGTTAGGCCAGATTTTACTTATTTATTTATTTTAATTTTTCATAGTTAGCATAAGTTTAAAATTCATGTTTATGTAATGCATCTAAAAGATCATATTTAAGAAATTCAATTCTGTGTGGGTTTTAATGAAAATTTTAGGATAATAAATAAAATTTTGAGATCCTCATCCGGTTGATCCGATAGACCTATGATTTGGATTATTAATTAATTAAAATATCCATAAAATAAATAAATTGGATTAAGTTTAATATCCACATCCGGGTGATCTGATAAGATTTATGGTTTGGATTGATAATCAACTAAAATATTTAAAAGATAAATAAAGAAAAGTAAAGATAGGTTAAGTTTTTAGGTTCCATATCCAGGTGGTCCGATAGGATCCACGGTTTGAAAATATCAAAATTTTCATAAGATAAATAAAAATCAAGTAACAAGGTTTAGGAATCTGTATCCAAGTGGTTCGATTAGAATCCATGGTTTGGATATTAATCAAATTAATTAAAGCAAGCAAAGTAAAACTTAAATCAAACTAAGGTGTCAATTTTTGGGCTCTAAAATAAAGTTGTTTTAGCATAATCGTACTCCCAAACCCTTTGAACTCTCGTAGACCATTTAAAGGTGTTCAATCGACTTAGGTGAAACCGATTGGTAGCGACTCCAAAAAACACGTTGCTACAATACCAAAACTTCATCCATGTTTGTATGAACCAACAAATCTCATTTGCCTCAATAAAAAATGAAGAACTAAAACGTTTACTAAACTTGAAAACAAGCAGCACATACTCATACTTTTTAACTTCCACCATAAGGCTAAACTGCTTCCTATCAACTATAATAAAAACCCTGTTCCGCTTCTTGATTGAATCTGCCATCCCCTTGCCAAATGAAAATCTAGTTTGGAACTAGCCAGAAGCTAAAAAAGGCCAAGCAAAGGACAAAAGATGAAAGGCCTTAGAGATTGAAATTTGAATTCTAGATAAAAGGCAGAGCTTCTCTCTCTAACTGGAGTAAATAATATCTATTACATCCTTTAACCTAAAATGTGGAAAACATTTTGCCCAATTTTTAATTGTCTGTTATGAAAATGCTTTTACTCATTGGCATAATTTGATTTTATCTTCCCTTTTTTTGGTAGAAATGCTAGAGCTCATGTAGTGGAACATTGAATGTTAAGTGTCATAGTTAGAGCAATGACTTAAATACCAAATTTACCAATGTAAACATTCAACAGGAGCATATTTACCATCAAACTTCAAAAAGTACTAAATAACATACTAAAATTTTAAATTTTAAGCAATATTGCAACCAAAGTTTCTTTGGGGGGCATATCTCACATTGGTTGAAGAAACGGAGGGAATATTCCAGTGGGAAAATGAATATTCTAGTAAGGGGATGATACGGTGGTAGGCATTAGCGAAAGACAGAACATGTAAGTAAAATGGTGTTGAAAACAAAGGTAGGGGGAATTGGGATTGAGGGTGAAATAGTTGAAGAACCCTAGAAATCTATTAGCAACAGAATTTGGGGGATTGTTAAGCTAGTGATCAATCGATGAAATTGGGTGAGGGCATTGATAAATTTGGATGAGTGATTCATTCTATAATCCAGATTTAGTTACATTTCAATCAGTTCAGTCTGGAGAAGAAAGGAAGATAGACTTTTTGAACAAATATGGCAAGAGGGCGGTCGAGAACACATCATGGACACTTTGGAATCTAGGTAGATGGTTTGTTGGATGTTGAAGATGGAATCTAAGTGTTTAGATGTACTTTAAACCATGAAATGATAGTTTGTGAATGTTTGGATTAGTAGATAAGTGACTACTTGTTCAACTGCAATGCATTAAAAAAGCTAATTTTTTTTTTTATTTTTAGAGGGTAGACGGATGCAAATTTTTTCAGTGGGAGGACCCTGAATTCCCAGCTCAAGCAACAAGAGTGATAAATGGGTTGCTGGCACAAAAAAGAAGATTGGTGGTGGTGAATACCGTATTTATTGCGAAGGTTGGGAAAGGAAATGAACAGTTGGCAGCTTTAAAGTCAGAGGCAGAGATGATGGTCAAATGTACTGAAGAAGAGAAAATGAATGTAGAAGTGGAGCTATGTTGTGTGGAGATAGAAGCTAAGGTGAAGGTAAAAGTTGTAGAGGACGATAGAAGAAAGTTGGAGGAATAGTTATACTGTGCAAAGGTTGAAGATGATGTAAAGGTGCAAGCTATGGAAAATGAGATAATGAAGTTACAGGAGCAGTCACATGTTGCTAAAAAAGAAGCAGAGATGAAGAGAAAGCTCTTGGAAAATGAGAAAATGGTGGTAGATGAGAAGATGAGATTGGAAATGAGGAATGTTAGGGCAAGAGAATTTCCTTTTGTTAGCATCATTGTGTTGCTAATTTCATGTGTTTTTGTTGGTGTATTACTTGCATAGTGTAGTTTAGAAATGGTCATGTGTGGGCAAAGCATTTGTATCAGAAATGGTCATGTAGGAAAAATGGTCAAGTGTGAGGTACTTTGTGCATTTTGCAATGTTATGTTTTAGGCCTGCCAGTGTACCTTTTTGGGAATGTGAATATGAATGGCTGAGTTGTGTTGTCATATATGTGTTGCACATATATAATATAAATTAACCATTAAATAAAGAAAATAAAAGTGCCAAACAGGGCCTTATAAAAGTATGACTTAAGTAGCAATTCTGAACATAATTCAACCCTCTGAACAAAAGTGTAGTTTAACATCACTGCCTAACAAACAAAATGCAATAGATTACACATAAATGAAAGGGCTAGTCCTTCAGTTATATAGGCAAAAATCTAGGTAGAACTATGGCTGACTACTTGATCACGTTGGTTGTCTTTTGTCTAAACTGTGCCCTAGCTGTAAGGATTGAAGAGGCTCCCATCTTGACAGGCTTTAGTACAGGTTGTGCAGATGAAGTTCGATGTTCAGGGGAATCTGTTGGCACTTGCTTGTTAGAGTTTGTTTGCCTCTACCCACTTGTAAGTGTAACCATGCCGTGTTTACCAGGCTATGGGAAAACACAAGTTAGTGCTTAAGAGCAGCAAGGCTGCATTGTAAATGTGACCATACCACGTCTACCAGGCTATGGGAAAGCACAAGTTAGTGCTTGAGAATAGTAAGACTGCATGAGCAAGTTAGAAATATAGAGATATACTAATGTTTAAAATTTGTTTCCTAGTGGCCAAGTTTGTGTATACTCCCATGCCCTCATGCCTGGTCTTAGTGATCTTGATATTAGGTTGAGTTGTAGGATGATGAGAGAACAATTTTCTCTGTTCTCGACCTCTGCCAGGAGGATTGACAGTTTTCCTAGAAGTGTGAAAAACATATAGTTAGTGCCTGAATCTACTGGATAAGAGAAACAACAATTTACAATGATAAATTTGGTATTTAAGCCTAACAAAAACATACATAAGTCCTAGTTGGATAAAAAACCTGAGATGCTTGTGGATTATGTTTAAAGGCACAACTAGACTTATGATGTCCCAGTTGCTTACATGTGGAACAACTATTCTTTGTGCCACGCCTTGATACCTTTGTTTTGTTTTTTGTTTCATTTGGTCCATTCCTCCTAAGTTTTTTAGTTCTCCCTGGCATGACCCTTACATTTGGTGGGGTAATTGGTATCAAGTTTGACTTTTGCCACTCATTTGGTCCACTTATAGGAAAGATAGAGTATTGATATACTTCAAAATACTTTTCTTTGGTGAACCATTGAGATAGGTAATTCACTAGATCTTCCTCTTTCTCCACAATGCAACAAATGGCATGAGTGCATGGAATCCCTAAGGGTTGCCAGTAACCACAAGAACATTCCTTTAACCTTAACTTCAATGCATGTTGCTGAAAACCATTTCTGACTTCATAGCCATCATCTCCATTAAAAGTAACCTACCACATATGGTAAAATTTTCTATGTTCTTGTACTTTTTCAATCAGTAGTGGTCCATAACCTTTCACCCATTTTTTTTGCCAAATGCTCTCTTTTCACCCATTCTTTTCATTATGCACTTCATAATTCCTTCTAATAGGCTGTATATTGGTTTTTGCTTTGCTTCAATTACCTCCTCCACTCCGTTGAAAGCCTTACAATGATTGTTCTGATTTGCATTTAACTTTATGTCCTTATTGAAGAAGGCTTTACACTAGAAACGAGGCCTTACCCTAATCACGTCTTCTTTTGCTCCATCCCTTACAAACTCAGTTATCCTATCCAATGCATCTTCAAATTGCTTTTCAGTTGTACTATGTGTAGCACTCCAAAACAAATTCTTGCAAGTCTCTCCTGGATGATTAGCCTGCCAGTTACTACATATATGCCTGGTGCACCTCCTATGTTCAGCATCAGGTAGTATTTCCTCAATAGCAGGTACAAGTCCCTATCAAAAAATTAAATTTTTTAATCTATTTATGCTATTGCAAAACAACTTAGGCAAAAATTAAGGAAAAAAGTAGAACATGTACCTTTTGTTGATTTGATATCACTGTCTAACCATGGTCGGCCCCTATTTCCAAGTCAATTTGCAAAGCTATCAAAAAGCATGTCCATGAACTCCTATTCTCCACTTCCACTATAGCCCAAGCTATAGAGTACCTTTTAGCATCTCGACCAATGGCAGATAATGGCTCACCGTTCACTGCAGATTTCAAGAAATAGCCATCAACTCCAAAAATATTTCTGTATCCCAAAAGAAAGCCTTTCTTACAAGCTTCAAAACATATACATATTCAGTTGAATACAACATAAGACGCATTTGGTGTTGGTAAAAGATCCAATAGCATAGTGCTCCCTGGATTTGCCCTCAATAATTCTCCAACATTGTCCCTAAGGAGTCTATATTCATGGACTATGTTACCATCCATCTCTTGTCTCACAATAAGTTTTGCCTTTTTAACCATAACCTTGTTGACTTTCAACCTAAGCTCATTTTTTACTTTTTCTTTCAACTTCTATAACCTCATCCTTGGTTGACTTCTTATGACATCCTGGTACTTATGAGCAATATATCTTGCTGTAACTAATCTCAATTTGAATTCTTGATTGCCTGTGTGTGCCTTCTTGATGTATTTAATTTAGAACTGATCAAGTCCTGTGGAATATTGTCGACACCCAATTTCATCCGACCCCTTCTTTTTTTAAAAATAATAATTAAAAAAATTTAATTAAAAAATAAAAAAATAATAATTATATAAAAATTATTATTAATTAATTATACAAAGAGAGAATTAAATTAAATAGTTTTGGGGAAGGGCATTTTTTTAAGTTAATATCTATGTGTGTATATCCAAAGAAATTAAAATTCAAAAAAAAAATTAATTAAAAAAATTATTATTATTAACTAATTAGTTATTATTATTGAAAAAATTTTAATTAATTAGTTTAAAAAATATATTTTTTATAAGGATTTAGTTAAAAATAATATATGTGTGTATGTATGTATGTAGGAATTACAAAAGAAAACTCCATAAAAAAAATAAAATTGAAAAGTTTGGGGTAAAAATGACAAAATTAAGAAGTTTTGGGAAAATTTGACAAAATCTAAAAGTTCCAGAAGCATTTGATAGTTTGTCACATGAATTTTGGGCCAGACCGACGGTTCTGGCCCAAATTGACAAAAAAAGACAAAATTGTCTCAATCAGAAGTTTCAGGAACATCCCCAAAGTCAAAGAGACGGAAAGGACTGAAACTGTCATTTTACCAAATTAAGAGATAAGTTTGATTTTAATTACTCCATCCATTTCATATTCTTTGCACCATTTGACTTTTTTGCTTAGTTTGACTTGAATTTATTCATATTAGCATTTATTAAAAAAAAAAAATTTTAAATATATTTAGAAACTATATGTCTTGATTTATCATTCTTATATAAAAGTTCTTTATTTATATACTAAAATGTTGAAAATAAAAAATCATAGATTAATTACTGAAAAGTAAATGGTGGAAAAAATATGGGACGGAGGGAGTATTTTTTAATTATGAACAGTCCGAGATTAGAGCTCCATTTTTAAAAAAAGGGAAAACTGTAGCTTAGTCCCTGGCCTCTCCTCCCTTTTCCCAGAAAAGACAAAATTTTCCCTTTTCTCTCTTTTAGTCCTCCATTTCACTTCTCCGTCATCCGCCGTCCGTTTACGCCGTCGCCCTCCTACCCGCGTCCTTTTCCTGCCACCTCTCGCGCCGTCGTCATCTCCTACGCCGCCGCTACCTCCTGTGCCGCCGGTCTCCTTCTAACTCGCCGTTAAAATCGCCGGTGAACTCTTTTCCGTTGCGACTATCGTCCCGTCGCCGTTGCCGCCTTCCCCACGCCGTCCTGCCGCCAGTTCCACCCTCCCGTCATCGTTGTCACCTCGCCGAAGGCCAGCCGCCCCTTTTTTCCCCCTACCGTCGCCGGAGAACTGCTAATCAAAAGCGCGACCCGCGCGTCAACCCACAAACTCATTTCAGATCCGAATCGCGACCCGTCTGACCCAGCAAATTTTTTTTGGTACAATTCTCTTTTACTCCTTGATCTTTCTTATTTATTCTTATAAGTCACTAACCCTTTAATTTTTGCAGAAACTAATTACTAACAACTAACTTATATTATTATTATTATTATTATAAGTCACTAACCTTTTAATTTTTGCACAACTAACTTTTATTATTATTATTGTTATTATTATTATTATTATTATTATAAGTCACTACCCTTTTAATTTTTGCACAACTAACTTTACTAACAACTAACTTTTATTATTATTATTGTTATTATTATTATTATTATTATTATAAGTCACTAACCCTTTTAATTTTTGCACAACTAACTTTACTAACAACTAACTTTTATTATTATTATTGTTATTATTATTATTATTATTATTATAAGTCACTAACCTTTTAATTTTTGCACAACTAATTACTAACAACTAACTTTTATTATTATTATTATTATTATGATTCATGGAAGGTTATACCTCCTATTTATTTATTTTTAAAGTGGATGGCCAAAAAGCCCCACTTTATTTATTTATTATCTTTTAATATTCATTTATTTACTTTATGTGCTTTCTCTTTATTTATTTGCATGTGTTATTTAATTTATGCACCTTGATAGCCAAAGGCTATCGCCTCTATCTAGCCGAACTCCCTGCCACAAGAATGGCCAGAAGAAACTGGCACTACCCGAGAAAAGGTGGGATCATACACCTCGGGAGATAGCCGAAGAGCTCCGAGCCCGGCACGCTAGGAAACTTGAGGATACTACTAGCCCCCCGAGGTTGTAAACAGATCGCCTTCGGAAAAGAGGCACCAGCTATTGCGGGCCGAATATGATCTCCCCAAAGGCGGAACTCCCTGAAGCTGGGTACCCCCGAACTGAGGGCGTGTTTCCCGAAGAGGCACCGTCCGTACAAAAGGACGACCTCGCCCAGGGACCTCGGGAGTACGGCAGGAGCATTTAAGGAAGCATTTAAGGAAGCCTCTGACACGTCCTTTCACAGACGTCATAAAGCCGCCTCAATAGGCGCTCTGACACGCTGACGCCATCAAAATCACATCATGGCCCATCTCAGCACAAGGCTCAAGGCAACCTACTACTAGCTATCTGTCCCCTATGCCCAGAAACTCAGGGAACATCCGACCGAACACGTGTCGCGATCTGAACGGGCTAGGCACTCCTATAAATACCAGGAAATAAATACTTGGCAGGAAGTTGGTTGGCAAAGGTCTGACTCCCAGACTCTGAGAAAATCACTAGGCGAGACTCTTCAGCCCCTTTGTGCTATTTCCTCTGCCTTTCTCAGCCACCACTGACTTGGGCGTCGGAGGCTCCCCCCCCGGAAACATATTCTGGGGGCCTCCTAACCCTTTATTTCTGGACTTTCAGGCACACTCCCAAGGGCGAACCATCCTCCAGGTGTTCTTCCTCCTAGAAGTCTCTCCACCAGTCACCATGACTCTAAACGATGAGGCCCCCGGCCATCATTTGGCGCCGTCTGTGGGAACCTGCTCTGAGATTGCCGTTGTTGAAACTCGGCGTTCTAAGGACAAGGGACTCCCGAGGTCTCTGTCCGCGCCTGAGACACAACCGGCTGCTGAGCAAACACTCCCAGAGACTTCTGTGCCTGAGGAAGACCGCCCTCTAGTAAGCACTATGAGCTTCCTGAAAGACTTTCAGCGTTCGGTCGTGTCTGAAATGACACAGCAGATCGACCGAAGGTGGCCACAGCAAGCACAGGCCCAGAGACCTCCCTCACCAGCACGCCCTCGGGAGAGAAGCCCGAAGTCTACTCATTGCAGTTTAGGAAGCGGAGATTCGTGCGAAGAATCGTCCACAGAAAATACGCCCCTCGGGAAACAGCTTGTGGGGCAGAAGAGGTCTGAGCAACCGAGGGTCTTGCAGCAAAGAAGTTCGCTGCCTGAGGCGAGGTCCCTGTGCCCTCAGCGCCGAACTCGCTCCCTGAAGAGACGCCGGAAATCTCCCTTCCCTGAAGAAGGGCCTAGTGCCACAGTGCTTATGGAGAGGATATTAGCACGGCTAGAAAGGGTGGAGAAACAAATGGCCAGAAAACCCGTTTGGGCCAGACTTTCGGAAACATTCTGCGAAGATGACTCCCCATTCATTTAGGCCGTTGTTGAGGCAGCAATGCCAGGTGACTTCAGAGTACCTCGGTTGGAGATTTATGATGGCCGTACTGATCCACAGGCCCATCTGACGAAGTACAGACGCAGCATGATAATGCACAGTGCTGATGACGCTACCATGTGCAAGTGCTTCGAAGTCACCCTCACAGGGCCAGCAACTGCATGGTATAATTCATTGCCTTCAGGGACCATCACTGAGTTCCAGGAGTTGTCCACGGCCTTCACGTAGCAATTCATTGGGAGTCGACCTACTGCGAAGATGCCTGTCCAGATGTTCGACATAGAGCAGAGGAACGGAGAAACCATCCGAGACTATGTCGAAAGATTCAACAAGGAAGCTCTGAGCGTCCCAGACTTCCGACCCGAAATCCGCATTCTTGCCATGACACGGGGCCTTCGGCGAGACTCACAGCTATTCTATGAGTTCTCAAAGGACCCCCTGGAGACCCTCGGAGAATTTTACCGAAGGGCAGAACAGCACATGACCGCCGAGGAACTAAGAATGGCTGGGCCGAAGTCCAATCACCGCCGCGCCGAAGGGTCCAATCAACAAGCTCGGCATCCGACCGAACAGGCAGGACGACCTCGGAGGATGCGGGGAAGGAAACCCCAAAGTTTCACACCACTGAGCACTACACGGACCAACATCCTCATGGCGCTGGAAAGGCAAGGGACGCAAATTCGGCGGCCAAGGGCCATGACCGCCGATAATAAGAAGAATGCAAAGAAGTTCTGCCAGTTTCATCGCGACCACGGTCATGACACCGAAGACTGCTTCCAGCTGAAGAAGTACATAGAGTCGCTGATAAGGCAGGGCCAACTTCGGAAATACCTGCGGATGCCATCCCCGAAAGGCAAAAAAGTGGAGGAAGAAAGGGCCGAAGATGAGGACTATGACTCCGACAGGCGGAAAAACCGAAGTCCAAAAAGGCGCCCTCCACCTCCGACAGGGGTTATCCAAACGATCACCACGGGGCTCCCATCCTCGGAAAGAAAGCGGAGGGCCAGAGAAATTGCCGTCATGGAATATCAAAATCTAGCAAAGAAGCTGGCTCGCAAAGATGGATCCACTATCGTCTTTCCCCACGACGATCCACTGCTGATCATGGCGAGGATAGGGAACTGGGACGTCAAAAGGGTACTACTTGATGACGGATCAAATGCGGACGTCCTATTCTCGCACTTACTGCCGAGCTTGGGCATCTCCAGCAGCGAGCTTAAGCCAGTCACCTCGCCCACCTTCGGGGTTGGACCATCCGAACTGCCCGTTCTCGGATGGATCGACCTCCCACTGATGATGAAAGGGACTTCGGTAGATGGAGCAGCTAAGTTGTATGCCTCCACAATGGCGAGGTTCATCGTCATGGACGTCCCGTCCTCGTACAACGCCATCCTTGGAAGGCAGACACAGGGAAACCTGCACATTCGCCCTGATGTGAAGTACTTGACTGTCACATTCGCCACCAAGGATGGAGATGCAGAGATCTTCATAGACCAGGCCGAGGTGAGAAAGGTGTTTGTGAAAGCACGAAAGGCTCCGGCGAGCAACTTCGCACAAACAATGGAGGCAAAGGCGCCAAAAAAAGGCAAAGAAGAAGATATCGCAAAAGCGGAAATGGAAACAGTAGAACTTATCCCAGGACAATCTACCCGAATAGGGAAGAGCTTGGCCGAAGGTGAGAAGGAAAACCTTGTATCCTTTCTGCTGAAAAATAAAGATCTGTTTGCCTACTCGCCGAAAGATATGCCAGGGGTAAACCCTGGCATAGTACAGCATAGCCTCAGAGTAAGCCTGAAAGCAAAACCTGTTCGGCAAAAGAAACGAAGCATCTCAGCTCACAAGAGCAACTTTGTCAAAACCGAGGTCCAGCGTCTGTTAGACGCCAAAGTTATCAGGGAAGTGAAATACCCCGAATGGTTAAGCAACGTGGTGATTGCACAAAAGAAGGCAGCAGCAAACTTCGGATGTGCATCGACTTCAGAAACTTGAACGATGCTTGCCCGAAAGACTCATACCCTCTTCCGCCAATAGACCAACTGGTAGACTCAACTGCCGAATACGGGCTCCTAAGTTTCCTAGACGCCTTCAGTGGCTACCATCAAATAAGGATGGACCCCGAAGATGAAGAAAAAACCGCCTTCATCACTGAGGGAGGAACATACTGCTATGTCAGGATGCCCTTTGGGCTAAAAAATGCAGGAGCCACCTACCAAAGGTTGATGAACAAGGTCTTTAAAGACCAAATGGGGAGAAACATGGAGGTGTATGTTGATGATATGATAGTCAAGAGCAAGCTGCCTAACTATCACGTTGCAGATCTAGAAGAAACCTTCCAAAAGCTCAGAGCCTTCGGGATTCGGCTCAATCCTGAAAAATGCATCTTCGGGGTAACCTCGGGAAAATTCCTTGGGTACATGGTATCCGAAAGAGGCATTGACGCTAACCCCGAGAAGATTAAGGCGCTGCTTGAGTTCCGAACTCCTGCCACAGTCAAAGACGTGCAGAGGCTCACCGGAAGAATAACCTCTCTGAGCAGATTTATTTCCAGGTACGGAGATAGGTGTCGACCTTTCTTCAAAGTCCTCACAAAGGCAGCAAAAATGGAAGGCGGCCTCGGAAGGAATGATCACCCTTGGGACGAAGATTGCCAAAAGGCCTGGGAAGAACTCAAAGTTTACTTGGCTAGCCTGCCGACTCTGCGACAACCTCGGGAGGGAGAGCCCCTCGTTTTGTACCTCGCCGTCACGGAGAAAGCTGTAAGCTCGGTCCTCGTGAAAGAAGAAGGGCCAAAGCAATGGCCAGTCTATTACGTCAGCAAATCCCTGCATGGCGCCGAAATCAGGTACCCTCTGCTTCAAAAAGCTATATACGCCTTGGTGCTTGCAGGGAGAAGGCTGCGACCATACTTTCAGGCTCACCCCATCATCGTCCGAAGTAGTCTACCACTACGGGATGTTATGAAGAAAGTTGATCATTCGGGAAGGCTCTCCAAATGGTGCATAGAGCTTGGCGAACACGAAATCATATATGAACCTCGGAAGGCCATAAAAGCTCAAGCACTGGCAGATTTTATCGCCGAAATACCCACCACTAAGGAAAGCCATTTGGAATCGAACGGAGGTGAGCCAGAGTGGACCTTGCATGTTGACGGAGCCTCGGGATCCGAACACCAGGGAGTTGGAGTAATTATCAGAAGACCCGAAGGCCTAGCGGTAAAAAAGGCTATCAAGTTCAGCTTCAACGTCACTAACAATGTGGCTGAGTATGAAGCCCTCATAGCGGGATTACGCTTGGCCAAAAGGATTGGCGTGAGAAACTTAAAGGCTCACAGCGATTCCCAGCTGGTAGTTCGGCAGACGTCAGGAGATTATGGGGCGAAGGACCCAATCTTGGCAAAATACCACGAGCTGGTAGCAAAGCTCATCCAAGAGTTTGACGCCGTACGGATCGAAAATGTACCTCGGCGGAATAACACTGAGGCAGATTGCTTGGCGAAGTAAAAAACATACACCGAGGTGCTAGATCACCCGAGCATCTCAGTGCTAAGCATAGTGACCTCGGGAAAAGGATGGAAAGATCCCATAAAAAGATACCTCGCAAAAAATGTGCTCCCCGAAGACCCCGGTGACGCTGCAAGACTGCGAAGACAATCCGGCCGATTCTTCCTGATTGGCGAAGAGTTATACCGACAGGGATATGCAAACCCGCTGCAAAGATGCGTGGATGAAGAGGATATTGAAATGGTCCTTGAAGAGGTCCACAAGGGCATGTGTGGTTCACATATTGGAACTGATGCCCTTGCGGCAGTGATACTTCGCCAAGGATACTTCTGGCCTACCCTGAGAAAGGATGCAAGGCAGTTCGTCCAAAAATGCGGTAGTTGCCAGAAACACGGGAACATCCAAAAGGCACCCTCGGAAATGGTAACTTCGGCTGACTACCCCTGGCCCTTCGCAGTCTGGGGTATAGACCTTATTGGGCCACTCCCCTCAGCGCCCGGAGGCGTGAAATTCTGCATGGTAGCAGTGGACTATTTCTCCAAATGGGTCGAGGCAGAACCCCTAGCAACTATCTCGGCAAAAGAAGTGCAAAAGTTTGTATGGAAGAACATAGTATGCAGATTTGGCATACCGAGGGTGCTAGTGGCTGATAATGGATCCCAGTTCATAGACAAAGGATTCCAGGAATTTATTAGCGACCTCGGAATAAAGATGCACTTCGCCCCAGTAGCTCAACCCCAAAGCAACGGGCAGGTGGTAGTATCTAATAGGACCATAAAAGATGGCCTGAAAAAGAGACTAGGGGAAGCAAAAGGGAAATGGCCAGGAGAACTCCAAAGCGTATTATGGAGTTACCGAACAACGCCCCGAAGAGCCACAGGGGAGACTCCCTTCTCACTCGTCTTCGGAACAGAGGCCATCATCCCTATCGAGATAGTTAGACCATCAGTGCGAGTGCAAGTATTTGATGAAGGTGGAAACGACCTCGGCCTAAGAACGAAGCTTGACCTCATCGGCGAACATAGAGAAATAGCTGAGCTGAGAAGAAAAGCTTTCCAGCAAAGGGTGGCCGCGGCCATAAATTTGCGAGCTAGGCCAAAGGAAATCAAGAAAGGAGACCTCGTTCTCCGAAAGGCTGACTTTGCGCCCCGAAGGCCATCCCACGGAGTACTTTGCGCAAATTGGGGAGGACCTTATCTGGTCCTCGCCGAAGTACGAAAAGGCGTGTACAAACTTGGCGATGCCGAAGGCGTAGAATTGAAAAACACTTGGCACTCAGATGCCTTGAGAAAATTCTACACCTAAGCTTGAGCGAAGGAATCATACTGTACGAAAAATATTCTAAGTACAGAAGTGCCTTGAGAAAATTTATTAAGTACAGAATTGTACAGAATTCCGCGAAGATGCTCGCCACAAGCGCAGATATGACTTTCCGAAGTCCCTTGAGCCATCACGCTCGGGAAAAATGGAAAACAAAAAATCTCGCAAAAGGTTTCTTAAGTCTCTTGAGCGAACATGCTCGGGACAAGGGGAAATGAAAAATTTCGACTAAGGGGTTTCTGAAGTCCCTCGAGCGAACGTGTTCGGGACAAAATGGAAATGCAAAAACCTGCAAAAAGACTTAGTCAAATTTTTCAGACTTTCCAAAAACCCTCTTGAGCAAACAGGCTCGGCCAATGGAAAGATCTTTCACACTTAGTCAAGTTTCTTTGATCGCAGGTTTTCCGAAGTCTCTTGAGCAAATGCGTTCGGGGCAACGGAAATAAAGAAACTTGCAAAAACACTTAGCCAAAAAAGATCTTCATTTACAAGAAAGCTAGCTTACAAAGAAGAAGTGCCTGAAGAAGGAGTACAAAAATAAAGAAAAGGGAAAAGGAGCCCTAAAATAGCCTAAGGGTTCTCGGCGTCCCGAGAGCCACCCGCTTCCCCATCCTTTCCTACCACCTTCGGCGCCGGAATAGTAGAAGGCAGGTTCAGATGCTCGATTTTGGACCAGGACCACCGAGGCCCCTCGGGAATGTTGAGAGCTTCCAAAAAAGAGAGGTCCAGACCTGAGAACCTCTCAAGGACTTGGTGCCGAGCAAGGCAGAATCCCTCTTGGAAGGCGACCTTGGTCATTTGGTCGGATTTGTCCTTCTCAACCTCAAGGTCCTCGAGCTCGTCCTTCAAGTCTGCAACCTTCTTCTTCAGCGCCTTCACCCTCTTCTTCACATCGGGCTCCTTCTTCAAAGACTGGACCTCGGCTTCGAGAGCATTTTTCTCACTCACCAACGACTGAATGAGATTGTCAGAATTTGACTTATCTTTGAGAAGGTCTTGGTTGGCAGCGAGCATCCCCTTCACCTGATCGCCGAGGTTAGCAATCGTCAGAGAATAGTTCTTTTCAAGATCTTCCTTCTCCTTTCGGAACTCCTCCCGAAGGGCAGCAACTTCTTTCTTCGCAGCATCAGACAGCTGCTGGTTCTTGGCAATCAATGCCAAGCGCGTGGCCTTCGCTTTCTCTAAAGTCTCTAAGGCCGAAGCTCGGAACGCTGAATGCCTGGCTACCCGAACTCGGAGAAAGCCGGCGTACCCCAGCAGCTGCAAAAAGATGAACGCAAGGTCAGTAAGAGCCAAGCACTTAGGAAAAATTGAAGGGAAAAAGGTGTGAAGAACATACCTGAGCAGCATGCTCGGTGAGTTTCGCGGCAAGGGTGTCATCGTCCGGATGGGCCGCCGCAATAGCCTTGAAGGAGGCCTCTGTAAGCACCCCCTTTGAAATCTGTTTCGCCATTTCAGGACAGTCTTCGGAGTACAAGTTCATGTCCTTCGTGAATGTCCAGAAAGGCTCTTTTGGTACCTTCCCTTGCGGGACTTTGGCGTCGCGAAGGGCCCGCCCTTTCGCGTGTCCGGCCGCCCAGTTCGGGGTAAGCAACTCCCCTGCGTGGCGAAAATGAGAAGCAGGTTAGAGACAAAGGAAAATTCAGAAAAACGAAAAGGGCCATACTTGTTCTGAAAACAACAGACCTGGCGGCACTTCGAACACGGCGTCCTCGGAATCCTCAGACTCCTCGGTCGAAATCGCCTTGCCTTTCCTCTTGCGCCGCTCCTCGGCAGAAGGAGCCTCTACCACGGCCTCCAGAAGGGCCTGCGGCGCAGAAGGGCTCTGGGGAGGGACATCGGCGGAAGAAACTTCAGCAGCGGCAGGGACTTCGGCAGCTGCCTCAGACGCCGGAATCTCGGCTGTCCCAGGCTCCTCGGCAGCCTCCTCGGAAATTTCCTCCAGAGGAACCTGGGCAGTTTTCTTTGCCCGTTTCGCCGAAGGCCCAGCGCCAGTAGACTTCCGCCTTCGGGAAGCCGCCCTCTTTGTCTGATCGCCCTTCTCCACCTGGCCGGAGAAAAGGGACTTGTAAAATGCAGCAGTCCCGTCGCCCATCTCTGAAAAAGAAAAAAGACATCAGCGTAAGTCCGAGGGAAAAACAACAAGGGAGTAGAAGATAACTCAGTTTCGACAAGCGTTTCGAAAGAGATTTCCTCCTTAAGAAGCTTGACCAACCAGGAATCCTTCCCGGCGATGGCAGGAGCTGGCATCTCGAGGTCGGTCTCATGCTCCTTAACCACCTTTAACTTTCGGAGGACCTCTTCGGTCATCAACCTCCAGTTGATAGGGAAGGGGTATAGAGAGCGCGGCGCGACCTCGGGAGCCCAGTCAGAGACGGCGCGGATGCGGCCGTCGAAGTCCGCGAAAGTGGAAGCCAACTCTGGAGTCAACAACAACCTCAGATCAACAACGTCCACATCTAACCTTCCCTGAGCCCATTTGGTCGGAACATACGACCAGGCCTCCTCCATCTTCAGGAAGAAGAATTTCTGTTGCCACCCCCGCCAGCTGTCCTTGGTGGCGAAGGTGAACATGAATTTTTTGCTCCCGGATCCCCGAGGTAGCATAAAATAGAAGCCACCCTTCGGGACCATAAAGAGCTTGTAGTACTGCATGAAGATTATAAAATGGGGTTTTATCCCGAAGACGCCACACATACAGAGGAAGGCGTTAAAATAGCAGAACGAGTTCAGGGGAAGCTGGTTCACAGCAATGCCATGAAATTGGCAGAACTCACAAACCATCTTCGGGGGAGGATACCGAAGTCCGGCCTTCAGCTGGGCTCATAAAACGGTAATCTCATTACTATGGTTTGAAAAAGCATAATGGCTAGAGTGAGGCAGCCTAATAACGGCGTAAGAGGGAAGAAAGAACTTTTTCTTCCACCTCTCTAATTT
This sequence comes from Aquilaria yunnanensis, assembly GCA_039654915.1. Taxonomy (NCBI): domain Eukaryota; kingdom Viridiplantae; phylum Streptophyta; class Magnoliopsida; order Malvales; family Thymelaeaceae; genus Aquilaria; species Aquilaria yunnanensis. The sequence continues at coordinate 71,420,302 of CM077597.1, forward strand.
TGCGGGGGTGGTGCAACAAGGATGGGCTAAAAGAGGCTGCCAGCTCTCAGAGATAGGCATTTTCGACATGAAAACGAGTTTGGAAAAGGCCAGAAAACAGTTTCCGGAAAAAACTCAAAAGAACAAAGGAATCAAAACACTCTGGAAAACAAAAACCCACCAAAAGATTTGCCAAAGTCTGAGGACGCCGTCGTGAAAGTTGGCTGAAAAAAGCTCTGATTAAGGTAGCTCCGCCACAGAAAGCAAGAAAGTACGAAAACAGGGGCAAAGCAGAGGAAAGAGCAGAAGTAAAAGCAAATGGGACTTATGATGGAATGGGCTATTTATAGGCCAAAGGTTGGTAACCGTCGCCGTAACTGCCCTTTGCACCTGAAAAGGCGCGCCCTCTATAACCGACGCGACTCTCCTCCAATGGCAAAGCACCACGTGTCAATCGCTGCGCCAAAACAGGGGACACGTTTTCTGACATCCCTAAAAAGCTGGGGCGCGTCACTTAGACTGACACGCTTGGCCATCAGACGCAACGTTACACAGACCTGCAAGAAGAAAAAGCAGGTTACCTCGAGGACACCAAGAGACAGGCTATGGCCAAACAGCCCATGACCTTCGGGCAAGAGGTGTATCTTCGGCACAGGCTCCGCCTCGAAGACACCAAAGAACAGGCCAAGGCCGAACAGCCCATAACCTTTGGGCAAGACGTGCATCCTCAGAACAGGTTGAGCTTCCTAAGAGACTCCCAAGACCAACCTCGGAAAGAGATGCAAAATCGAAGTCTTCACTTCGGCTTTCCAAAGGGGGGCATGTGATAGCCAAAGGCTATCGCCTCTATCTGGCCAAACTCTCTACCACAAGAATGGCCAGAAGAAACTGGTGCTACCCGAGAAAAGGTGGGATCATACACCTCGGGAGATAGCCGAAGAGCTTCGAGCCCGGCACGCCAGGAAACTTAAGGATACTACTAGCCCCCCGAGGTTGTAAACAGATCGCCTTCGGAAAAGAGGCACCAGCTATTGCGGGCCGAATACGATCTCCCCGAAGGCGGAACTCCCTGAAGCTGGGTACCCCCGAACTGAGGGCGTGTTTCCCGAAGAGGCACCGTCCGTACCAAAGGATGACCTCGCCCAGGGACCTCGGGAGTACGGCAGGAGCATTTAAGGAAGCATTTAAGGAAGCCTCTGACACGTCCTTTCACAGACATCATAAAGCCGCCTCAATAGGCGCTCTGACACGCTGACGCCATCAAAATCACATCATGGCCCATCTCAGCACAAGGCTCAAGGCAACCTGCTACCAGCTATCTGTCCCCTACGCCCAGAAACTCAGGGAACATCCGACCGAACACGTGTCGCGATCTGAACGGGCTAGGCACTCCTATAAATACCAGGAAATAAATACTTGGCAGGAAGTTGGTTGGCAAAGGTCTGACTCCCAGACTCTGAGAAAATCACCAGGCGAGACTCTTCAGCCCCTTTGTGCTATTTCCTCTGCCTTTCTCAGCCACCACTGACTTGGGCGTCGGAGGCTCCCCCCCCGGAAACATATTCCAGGGGCCTCCTAACCCTTTATTTCTGGACTTTCAGGCACACTCCCAAGGGCGAACCATCCTCCAGGTGTTCTTCCTCCTAGAAGTCTCTCCACCAGTCACCATGACTCTAAACGATGAGGCCCCCGGCCATCACACCTTTTTTTTAATGGATGTCCAAACCAAAAAAAAGAAAGAGAAAAACCTCCACTTTACTTTATTTATTTATTGTCATTTAATTTTCCTTTATTTACTTTATGCAATTATGTGGATGATTAAACTTATTTCACTTTTAGCCATAAAAGATAATAAATAAATAAATAAAAAAGACTTTTTTTATGTGAATCATTAACCTTCTCTCACTTATTTTTAGTGCTAATCAAGAATCCATTTTTACAACAAAGCCCCCATCCTTTATTATTTTGGAATACATATATTTTTTATAAAAAAACAATAAAAAATTAACCTTTTATTCCTTTTATTAAAAAATAAAAACTAAAAAAAAATCATAACCAGACAATAAAATAAAAAAAATCAATTTTTAAGTATATCTTTTCTTAAAAAAAAAAATCTTTCATCAAACAAAAAAGAAAAGAATAAGAAAGAAAAAAGTAAAAAGAAAAAAAAAAGAACAAAATAAGAAAATAAAATAAAAAAAGAAAAAAGAACAAAATAATTTTTTTTAAAAAAAAATTAAAATTAATTAACATTAAGGTTATTAAAAATCCAAAAGTTCACAAAAATTTATGACAAATTAAGAATTAATTTTTTTTGAAGTTAAAATCCATGTCCGGGTGATCCGATAGGATTCATGGCTTGGAGAAAACATAAATTTTTAAATGAATAAAATTAAGTATCAGAATAAAAATCCATATTCGGATAATTCGACAGAATTTATGATATGGATTAAAATATTTAATTAAAATTTCATCAAATTCCGTGTCCGGATGGTTCGATAGAATCCATGGTTCGGAAAATATCGAGTTTATAAAAAAAATTATACAAATTAATTACCAAAATTTTTGAAGTTCATATTAATTTAAAAATCCACATCCGACTAATTCAGTTAAAGTTTCTGTTTGAAAATTAACTCAAATCATTTAAAAGCAAGCAAAACAAAATTGAAATCAAATAAGGTACCAATTTTTGGGCGTTTTAACAAAGTTGTTTTAACGCAACCGTACTCCCGAACCCCCGAACTCTCGCAGACCATATTTTTAAGGTATCCAATCGACCTGAGCGAGAACCGATTGGTGGCGACTCCCTTAAACGACCCACACGTTGCCACAGCTTGGCGACTCCACTAGGGAGTCGATGTTAGTGAGTCGAGCCTAGAAGTTGATTTGTTTTGATTTACTTTGCTTATTTTTATGTGGATTTATATGTTATATCTACTTAAGTAAACATGCATAATGCATTCATGACATGAAGCTCTATACCCGAGCTTCCTCAAATCGAACACGTTCTTTCTAAGCGGAATTTGTGTTGTTGTCCTTGTGAGACTATGGTCTCCAAGCCTTCACCGGTTTCAAAGTAGCAAAGTAGTGTATTGCCTCCTGAGACGGTTAGTCTCTGCATGGGTCCACGAAAAGCTACGACTCGAATTAATCCTTTCCTTACATAAACCCTAGAGGGTAAGGAATTGGGCTGTCACTATAATTTAGTGATGGGATTCGGGAACTACCCTCGGCCTTTTGATAAACCACCCTATGCATATAGAACTCCCCACTTAACCATAGAACTGACCACAGTATTCCTCCCATTTACCAACGCCATAAGCATGTCCTTGTTATGCTATGTTGTTGCTCTACACTTTTATTTTCTTCGTGTCTTATATTTATGGTTTTAACTCGTTTTTCCATAATAGTTCATGAGTTGTTAATTGCTATTTAACTTATTAATAACCTTATTTTTCTTTTCTTGTACTTCTGTTTTGTGCAATTATTCTTCTTGCATCAAAACCACACATCAAACTATGCTAACTTTTTAGTCTTTATAATAACAACTAAAAGTCTTGAAGTTCCACGATAGTGGATAATCAAACTCACTCATTGCATGCATGCATCCATTGCATCAATCACATACACATAGAATCTAATAAAATAAATCTTACTTTAAAAAGGTAAAATTAGACCTCAACACCGATATTCAACTCGGCTCCAAACAAGATTAATGGCAGAACAAACCGAAGGATGTCTCATAGATATGGTGTCCAAGATAGAAAGCATGGCCGAACAAATGAGACAATTGATGGAGCTAATCAAGGGGAAAGCAACTCAAGTTCCTAATAAAGAACCACAAGATCCTACTTATCCTCCGGGATTCACCCCACAATGGACCTCAGTTCAAGAAAATCTATTTCCGGAACCAGGTCCGTCCGCTAGCATTCACCTGAAACAAGACACTATACATGAAGAGAAGAAGACATTACCAAAGGAAGAAGGAGAATCTCAAAAGTTCGAAACAATAGAGAAGAGACTTCGGGCCATTGAAGGAGGCACTATATTCGGATCTCTATCAGTGAATGACCTCTGTTTAGTGCCAGATGTTGTAATCCCTTCAGACTTTAAGGTGCCAGACTTTGTAAAATATGATGGAATGAGTGATCCCATCACTCACATCACGTTGTTTCTAAGAAGACAACAACCACTCACAAAAGACGAGAAAGTGTGGATAGCACTTTTTCAAGAGAGCCTTACGAAGTCAGCACTACAGTGGTATCTAAGTCAAGGTCCAAGAAACATTAAAACATGGAATGATCTTGCTCAGGCCTTCATCAGCAATTACAAACATGTTATGGACTTGGCCCCGGATCGCCAAACTCTCCAGAATATGGAGAGGAAAAAGCAATAAACCTTCAAGGAATATGCTCAAAGGTGGAGGGACTTAACCGCACAAGTTCAGCTACCCATGATGGAGAGAGAAATGGTTACTTTATTTGTTCAGACACTGAAGTACCCATATTATGACAAACTCATTGGCAATTCGGCAACTAATTTCTCCGACGTTGTCATGTCTGGAGAAAGGATTGAGCATGGGATTAGGACTGGGAAGATTGCTGAGTCCTTTAATGATCCTATGAAAAGAGGAGGACCATCCAGAAGAAAGAATGACGAAGTACAACAAATAGGACGCGGAAGAGGGATTCCCCTCGTGGGTGCTGTGGCTACCGGGCTTCGCCTATCCTATTCTGCCAATAGGCCCAATGATTATCCTCCCAATAGGCCCAATGATTATCCTCCTAATAGGCCCAACAATTATCCTCTCAACAGGCCTAATCAGTTACAGCCACCTGTTCCGACTCCACCAGTACCTGCACAAAGACCAAGAGAAGTTTTTGCGCCAATTCCGATGACTTACACTGAATTGTATCCAAAACTCATCGAAAGTCAACTTATTCACCCAATTCCTACAAGGCCATTGGTACCCCCGTATCCAAGGTGGTATGACCCCAACATAACTTGCCCATATCATGAGGGCGCTGTAGGCCACGGCTTGGAAAATTGCATAGCATTGAAATGCATAGTCCAACAATTAATCCAGTCAAAATGGTTGGACTTTTCTGATGAACCAAACGTCACTCACAATCCATTGCTGCCTCATCAAGCAAAACCAGTCAATATGATAGAAGAACACCGGCTGATAAAGAAGTCAGTCAACGATATCATAACCCCTCTTAAGCATGTATATTCATGCCATGTGAAAGAAGGGATCATCATGGGAAAGCCTTCTTTTGGACATGAAGAAGTCGAGGATGAGGAATGGTGCGATTTTCATGACAGTAAGAGTCATTCTATCCAGGAATGCTCAGAATTCCATGAGAATCTACAAAAACTCATAGACTCATCCTAACTCATCATTTTTATGTCAGATAAAGATGATGATGTAAATGTGATCATTAAAGAACAAGAGGTCAATGCTATGCCAAGACCACTAGTCATACCAATTTCAAAACCTGCTCTTAAGCCTTTAAGAATTCAAGTCCCGAGGCCATTCCCCTACAAATCAGACAAAACTGTTCCATGGAGCTATGATTACACTTCTAACATCACATCAACTCCGTTAGAAGTTGGGAGCATGACTAGAAGTGGTCGGTGTTATTCTCCAGAGCAAATGAACAAGCTCCAACAAGATAAGAACGTTACAGATCCAACAAGTGGACCTCTTGATACAAATACATCCAAAGAGCAAGAGATGCCTCGAACGGTAACAAATGAACAAGCTACTGAGTTTCTCAAACTCATAAAGCAAAGTGAGTACAGCATTGTTGAGCAGTTAAACCACCTGCCAGCAAAGATTTCCATACTTTCATTACTCTTAAGCTCTGATGCTCATCGAGAAGCCCTTCTCAAAGTCTTGAATAAGGCCTATGTTGAGCAAGATATTTCCGTGAATAATTTTGATCACCTCGTCAACAACATCACAGCACAGAATCTCGTCACATTCACTGACGATGAGATATCGGCAGAAGGAAGGGGTCACTCTAAGGCTATACATATTTCAGTTAAATACAAAGATCGAATTATGGCTAGAGTTCTTATTGATAATGGGTCAGCTCTAAATGTAATGCCACTTGAAACCTTACACAAGCTTGGTATCGACCCATCATCCCTCAACAACTGTCATATCATCGTTCGAGCGTTTGATGGGACGAAGAGAGATGTTGTTGGAGAAATAGAGCTGCCGATAGGGATTGGCCCTTGTGTCTTCCACATCACATTCCAAGTTATGGATATTAATCCTTCTTATACTTGTCTGTTGGGAAGACCATGGATCCATATGGCTGGAGCAATTCCTTCTTCGTTACACCAAAAAATGAAATTCATTATTGAAGAAAAGTTAATCACAGTCTTTGCTGAAGAAGACATTCTGCTATCTAGACCTGCGGATGCTCAATATGTCGAGGTCAATGAAGATGTGCCTGATTGCTCTTTCAGGTCATTTGAAATTGTTAATGCTATCTATGTCGATGGAGAAGAACTCGTGCCAAGCATCTCCAAAACAAGTCGCATGATCGCCAAACTCATGATGAAAGGAGGATACTCATCGGGGTTAGGTCTGGGATAAGATTTACAAGGAATACCAGAGCCATTGAAAATCTCTGCAAATGAAGGGAAATATGGCCTAGGTTTCACACCGACAAGGCAAGACAAAATGAAGGCGATAGCTGAAAAGAGAGAAAAGAGGATTGCACGATTAATAGGGCATCCTCCAAAGGAAAGAAATCTGGATATCCCTGACATCACTGAAACATTCGTGAGTGGTGGCTTAATTCCGAAAAATGACGATGAAGGTGCGCTGACCATCAACATCAACAAGTCTTTTGAAAGTCTTTCTATTCAGGCAATAATCAGTGATTCACCCGAAGATGAGGAGCTCATTCAACCCTGTAGTCCACGGGATGTGCTGAACAATTGGGAGGCGATAGAACTGCCTGTTATAATTAAGAGCTTTTCAAAGTAATCTAATAGTAAAAACCTCCTAAAGAAATGTTCAATCAATAGGGTGTAGTCTTTGCTTAAGTGAACCTTTTAGTTATTGCTTTTCATTCCAATAAAGTTCTGATTTATGCACACTATAAATAAAGTACCAATTTGCATCCATCTCATTCTTACCATTTTCTCTTCTCTCTCTTTTCTCTCTGGTTAATGCAGACCTAAAACTCTTTTTGATAACAATGAAAGAATGAACTTTGATAATCCTGTAAACACTACTGACTCGGATTATGAAGATCTTCAAATATCTCCTGAGCTATTAGAAATGATCGAGCGAGATGAAAAAGAAAGAGCAACAAGTTAGGAACGAACTGAGGCATTCAACTTGGGAGACAATCAGGATGTAAAAGAAGTCAAGATTGGCACTCTATTTCCTCCTGAAGAGAAATAAGAATTAGTCCACTTATTGAAGGAATATGTGGATGTATTTACTTGGTCATACCAAGATATGCCTGGCTTAAGCTCAGACATAGTGCTACACAAAATACCCTTGAAGCCTGGGGTGAAGCCTGTCAGACAGAAGTTAAGAAGATTAAAGCCGGATCTAATCTTGAGAGTAAAAGATGAGATTCGAAAGCTATGGGATGCAGGATTCCTTGGGGTCGCTGAATATACAGAATGGGTTGTTAACATAGTTCCAGTCAAAAAGGAAGAAAGTGGGAAACTAAGAGTTTGTCAGGACTACCGGCCCTTGAACGATGCCAGTCCTAAAGATAACTTCCCACTTCCTCACTGATGCCCAGCGGCATCTTCGTAGGGTGACATTGAGACTTATGGAGGGACCTCTTGAGAGGGAGACCGCCGGGAGGCCAGATTGCCCAGGAGGGCGTGCCTGAAAAGCTTAGGAAAAGAGGGTTAGGAGGTCCCCGGGGTGTGTTTCCGTGGAGGAGCCTCCGATGCCCAAGTCAGTGGTGCTGAGAGAAAATGGAGGAATAGCACTAAGAGGCTTGGTGGGCTTGCCTGTTTGTATTTTCTCAGAGAGGGAGAGCTGGATTGTTTGCCAACCGTTTGCCAGGGCTTGTTTCTTGGTATTTATAGGAATGTCCAGCCCGTTCAGGTCGTGACACGTGTTCGGTCGGATGTTTTCTGAATTTCTGGGCGTAGGGGACAAGTAGCCGGTGGCAGGCTCCTTGAGCCTTGAACCGAGACAGGCCGTGACGTGACCTGGATGGCGGCGGCGTGTCAGACAGCCGTTCGAGGCGATCTGTAGCGTCTGCGGGCGACACGTCAGAGGCTCCTTAAATGCTCCTACCGTACTCCCGAGGTCCCTGGCCGAGGTCGTCCTCGGGTACGGACGATGCCCCTTCGGAAAAAATGGCCGCAGTTTGGGGGTTCCCTAATTCAGGGGTTCCGCCTTCGGGGGATCTTCTTCATCTTGCACTAGCAGGTGTTTCTTCTCCAAAGGCGATCTGTTTAGTACCTCGGGGGGGCTAATAGTATCCTCAAGTCTCCTGACGTCCTGAGCTCGGGATCTTCGGCTTTGCTTCCGAGGTGTGTGATTCCACCTTTCCTTGGGTAACGCCAGGTTTCCAGGCCGTTCTCCCTGCAGGGAGTTCGGCCAGATAGAGGCAACAACCCTTCGGCTATCACATGCCCCCCTCTGGAAAGCCGAAGTGATAACTTCGGTTTTCTGGTCTTTCCGAGGATGTTCTTTGGGAGTTTTTCAGGGAGCACAACCTGTTCCGAAGATGCACCTTTTGCCCGAGGTTATGGGCTGTTCGGCCATAGCCTGTCTTTTGGTGTCTTCGAGGTAACCTGCTCATTTCTCTTTGCAGGTCTGTGTAACGTCGCGTCTTATGACCAGGCGTGTTAATCTAAGCGGTGCGTCCCAGTTTTTTAGGGATGTCAGAGGGCACGTCCCCTATTTTGGCGCGGCGGCTGACACGTGGTACACTGTCATTTGAGGGGAGTCGTGTCGGTCACAGAGAGTGCGTCTTTTCGGGCGCAGAGAGCAGTTATGGCGACGGTTCGCCTTCAAAGGGTACTTATGACGCCAATTCGACTAGCCACTTTTGACCTATATATAGCCCATTCCATCATAAGTTCCCTTTTTGTTTTTGCTTCTGCTCTTTTCCCTGCTTGCCACTGCTTTTGCGCTTTTTCTTGCTTTTTGTGACGGAGCTGTTTTAATAGAGTTTTTCCGGCAACCTTTCACAACGGGGACTTCAAACCCAGATTTTGGCAAGTCTTTTGGTGGGTTTTTGTTTTCCAGACTCTTATGATTTTTAGAGTTTTTTTCGGAACTTGTTTTCTTGCCTTTTTCCGAACCCATTTTTCTGCCAATATGCCTATTACCGAGAGCTGGCAGCCTCTTTTATCTCATCCTTGCTGCACCACCCTTGAAAAATTAAAGAAGTGGAAGAAAAAATTCTTTCTCCCCTCGTATGCCGTTACGAGGCTTCCACGATCTGACCATTTTAGTTTTTCAAACCATAGTAATGAGGTTACCGTTTTCCGAGCCCAGCTGAAGGCCGGACTTCGGTACCCTCCTCCGAAGATGGTTTGCGACTTTTGCCAATTTCATTGCATTGCCGTAAATTAACTTCTGCCAAACTCGTACTGCTATTTTAACGCCTTCCTCTGTATGTGTGGCGTCTTCGGGATACATCACCATTTTGTGATTTTTATGTAGTCCCGTAAGGTGGCTTTTACTTCATGCTACCTCGGGGATCCGGGAGCAAAAAGTATATGTTCACCTTTGCCACCAAGGACAGCTGGCAAGGGTGGCAACAAAAATTCTACTTCCTGAAGATGGAGAAGGCCTGGTCGGATGTTCCAACCACATGGGCTCGGGGAACGCTGAAGATGGATGTCGTAGATCTGAGGATATTGCTGACTCCAGAGTTGGCTCCCGTATTCGCGGACTTCGACGGCCGTATTTGTGCCGTTTCCGACTGGGGTCCCGAGGTCCCTTCGCGCTCTCTCTACCCCTTCCCAATCAATTGGTGGTTGATGACCGAAGAGGTTCTTCGGGAGTTAGGGGTAGTGAAGGAGCACAAGACGGACCTCAAGATGCCAGCTCCTTCCATCGCCAGGAAGGATTCCTGGTTGGTGCAGCTCCTTCGGGAGAAAGTTTCTTATGAAACTTTTTATGAGAGTAAGTTATCTCTGACTCCCGTTGTTATAGCTTTCATCTCGGACTTACGCTGATGCTTTCTTTCCTTTTTAGAGATGGGCGACAGCACTGCTGCCTTCTACAAGTCCCTCTTCTCCGGCCAAGTTGAGAAGGGCGAGCAGACGAAGAAGGCGGCTTCCCGAAGGCGAAAAACCACTGGTGCTGGACCTTCGGCTAAACGGGCGAAGAAGACTATTCTTCCTCCCCTTTTGGAAAGTATTGGGGAGGAAAGCGAGGAGCCCGAGGTCGCTCCCATTCCGCCTCTCGAGGTTGCTGCTGGTGTCCCTTTGGCCGACGTCCCTCCTCAGAGCCCTACTCCGTCACAGGCTCTTCTGGATGCCGTGGTGGAGGTTCCTTCTGCCGAGGAGCGGCGTAAACGCAAGGGTAAAGGGATCTCTACCGAGGAGGCCCCGGCTTCTGACGATGACGTCGTCGAGGTGCCGCCAGGTTTGCTTTTTCCGCCGAAGTGTAATGCCTTTATTTTCCAAAGTTCCTTTTGTTCTCACCAGCTGCTCGTTTTGCCATGCAGAGGAGTCACTTACTCCAACTTGGGCGGCCGAACACGCCCAGAAGCGAGCCCTCTGTGATGCCAAAGTCCCGAAAGGGAAGATCCCAAAGGAGCCTTTCTGGACGTTTACGGAGGACATGAATTTGTTCTCCGAAGACTGCCCCCAAATGGCTAAGGAGATCTCGAAGGGGGTGCTTACCGAGGCCTCCTTCAAGGCTATTGCGGTGGCTCATCCGGGCGATGACACCCTTACAGTGAAGCTCACCGAGCACGCTGCCCAGGTATGCTGGTTTGCCCTTGAAGAATTTTTTCTAAGTGTTTGGTTCTTACTGACCTCGGCTTCATCTTTTTGCAGCTGCTGGCGTACGCTGGCTACCTCAGAGTTCGGGTGGCCAGGCAGACGCAGTTCTGAAACTCGGTCTTAGAGGCCTTAGAGAAAACGAAGGCCATGTGTTCGGAATTGGCCGTCAAGAACCTGCAGCTGGCTGACGCTGCAGAGAAGGAGGTTGCCGCCCTTTGGGAGGAAAAAGAGGAAATTTTGAAGGACTCCTCCAAGAAGATTTCTGACCTCGGCTCTGAGGTGGCGGGACTGCTTTCGGCCAACGAAGCGCTTCTAAAGTCGAAATCAGAGTCTGAAGAACTCCTGGCGAGGTTGCTGATTGAGAAGAACGCGCTTCATGCCGAGGTCGATTCCTTGAAGAAGGAGTCTGAGAAGAAGAAGAGGATAAAGGCGCTGAAGAAGGAGGTCACGGACCTGAAGGATGAGCTCGAAGACCTGGAGGTCGAGAAGGATAAATCCGACCAGATGACTAAGGTCGCTTTCCAGGACGGGTTTTGCCTCGCTCGGCACCAAGTCCTTCAGAGGTTCCCAGATCTGGACCTCTCTTTTTTGGAGGCTTTGAAGATTCCCGAGGGGCCTCGGTGGTCCTGGTCCAAGATCGAGCATCTGAACCTGCCTTCTTCTTTCCCGGCACCCAAGGTGGTGGGGAAGGATGCAGGGGCTGGTGGCTCTCGGGACGCCGAGAATCCTTAGTCTGTTCTAGGGCCCCTCACCTTTTTTCTCGTTCTTTTTTTTGTTCTTCTTCTTTCTGGTAATCCTTCTTCTTTGTAAGCTGGTTTATCTTTAATGAAGATTTTTTGGGTAAGTCTTTTTGTGAGTTTTTTCATTTCCCTTTGTCCCGAACACATTTGCTCAAAAGACTTCGGGAAACGGCATCTGCATTTGTTATGGCGAGTATCTGTGCGCGATTCGTTATTTCCCATTTTTCCCGAACATGATTGCTCAAGGGACTTCGGGAAATCATTTGCGCTTTTTTCGGCGAGCACCTTTGCGGAATTCTGGTTTTGTACTTCAAGAATTTCTCTAAGAAACTTTTGTACTTAGAATATTTCTCTAATTTGTACAACACAATTCTTCCACAAAACCTTAAGCATAGAATTTTTTCAAGGCATCTGAATGCCAAGTATTTTTTAATTCTATGCCATCGGCGTCGCCGAGTCTGTACATGCCTTTTCGTACTTCGGCAAGAACCAGATAAGGTCCTTCCCAATTCACACGAAGTACTCCGTGGGATGGCCTTCGGGGTGCGAAGTCAGCCTTTCGGAGAACGAGGTCTCCATTCTTGATCCCTTTTGGCCTGGCTCGTAAATTTATGGCCGCGGCCACTCATTGCTGAAAAGCTTTTCTTCTCAGCTCGGCTATTTCTCTGTGTTCGCCGACGAGGTCAAGCTTTGTTCTTAGGCCGAGGTCATTTCCACTTTCATCGAACACTTGCACCCGTACTGATGGTCGTACTACCTCGATTGGAATGATGGCCTCTGTACCGAAGACTAGCGAAAAAGGCATTTCCCCTGTGGCTCTTCGGGGTGTTGTTCGGTAGCTCCATAATACGCTTTGGAGTTCTCCTGGCCATTTCCCTTTTGCTTCCCCCAGTCTCTTTTTCAGACCATCTTTCATGGTCCTATTAGATACTTCTACCTTCCCATTGCTTTAGGGGTGAGCTACTGGGGTTAAGTGCATCTTTATTCCGAGGTCGCTGATAAATTCCTGGAATCCTTTGTCTATGAACTGGGATCCATTGTCAGCTACTAGCACCCTCGGTATGCCAAATCTGCATACGATGTTCTTCCACACGAACTTCTGCACTTCTTTTACCGAGATAGTCGCTAGTGGTTCTGCGTCAACCCATTTAGAGAAATAGTCTACTGCTACAACGCAGAATTTCACACCTCCAGGCGCTGTGGGGAGCGGCCCAATGAGGTCCATGCCCCAGACTGCGAAGGGCCAGGGATAGTCAGCCGAAGTTACCATTTTCGAGGGTGTCCTCTGGATATTCGCGTGTCTCTGGCAACTACCGCATTTCCGGACGAACTGCCTTGCGTCCTTTCTCAGGGTAGGCCAGAAGTATCCTTGGCGAAGTATTACTGCTGCAAGATCGTCGGTTCCGATGTGCATACCATAAATGCCTTCGTGGACTTCTTCGAGGATCATTTCAGTATCCTCATCGTCCACACACCTTTGCAGCGGATTTGCATATCCCTGCCGATATAACTCTTCGCCAATTAGGAAGAATCGGCCTGAGTGTCTTCGCAACTTTGCAGCATCGCCGGGGTCTTCGGGGAGCACATTTTCTACGAGATACCTTTTTATTGGGTCTTTCCAACCTTTTCCCGAGGTTACTATGCTCAGCACTGCGATGCTCGGATAGTCCAGCACCTCGGTGTATGTTTTTTATTTTGCCAAGCAATTTGCCTTGGTGTTATTTGTCCGGGGTATGTTCTCAATCCGTACGGCGTCAAACTCTTGGATGAGTTTTGCTACCAACTCATGGTATTTTGCCAAGGTTGGGTCCTTTGCCCCATAGTCTCCTGCCGTCTGTCGGACCACTAGCTGGGAATCGCTGTGGGCCTTTAAGTTTCTTACGCCGATTTTTCTTGCTAGGCGTAATCCCGCTATGAGGGCTTCATACTCAGCCACATTATTAGTGACGTTGAAGCTGAACTTGATGGCCTTCATTACCTCTAGGCCTTCGGGGCCTCTGATAATTACCCCAGCTCCCTGGTGTTCGGACGCCGAGGCTCCGTCTACATGCAAGGTCCATTCTGGCTTACCTTTGTCTAGGTCTGGGTGGCTATCCTCGGTGGTGGGTACTTCAGCAATGAAGTCTGCCAGTGCTTGAGCTTTTATGGCCTTCCGAGGTTCATAAGCGATGTCGTGCTCGCCAAGTTCTATACACCACTTAGAGAGTCTTCCAGAATGATCAACTTTCCTCATGACGTCCTGTAGTGGTAGACTACTTCGGACGATGATGGGGTGAGCCTGAAAGTATGGTCGTAGTCTTCTCCCTGCTAGCACCAAGGCATATATAGCTTTTTGCAACAAAGGATACCTGACTTCGGCGCCATGCAGGGATTTGCTCACGTAATAGACCGGCCATTGCTTTGGCCCCTCTTATTTTACAAGGACCGAACTCACAGCTTTTTCTGTGACGGCGAGGTATAGTACGAGAGGCTCTCCTTCGCGAGGTTGTCGCAGAGTAGGCAGGCTGGCCAAGTAGATTTTCAGTTCTTCCCAGGCCTTTTGGCAATCTTCACCCCAGGGATGGTCATCACCTCCGAGGTTGTCCTCCTTTTTTGCTGCCTTTGTGAGGACTTTGAAGAATGGCCGACACCGATCTCCATATCTGGAAATAAACCTGCTGAGGGAGGTTATCCTTCCAGTGAGTTTCTGCACATCTTTTATTGTGGCGGGAGTTTGAAACTCGAGTAGAGCCTTAATTTTTTCTGGGTTGGCATCAATGCCTCTTTCGGATACCATGTACCCCAGGAATTTTCCCGAGGTCACACCGAAGATGCATTTTTCGGGATTGAGACAGATCCCGAAGGCTTTGAGCTGGTGAAAAGTCTCCTTAAAATCCATGACGTGTTTGTCAGGCAGCTTGCTTTTGACTATCATGTCGTCGACATACACTTCCATGTTTCTGCCTATTTGGTCTTTAAAGACCTTGTTCATCAACCTTTGGTAGGTGGCTCCTGCGTTTTTGAGCCCGAAGGGCATCCTGACGTAACAGTATGTTCCCCCCTCAGTGATGAAAGCGGTTTTTTTCTCATCTTCGGGGTCCATCCTTATTTAATGGTAACCACTGAAGGCGTCTAGAAAGCTTAGGAGTCTGTATTCGGCAGTCGAGTCTACCAATTGGTCTATTGGTGGGAGGGGGTATGAGTCTTTCGGGCAAGTGTCGTTCAAGTTTCTGAAGTTGATGCACATTCGGAGCTTACTGCTGCCTTCTTTTGTGGCAATGACCACGTTGCTTAACCATTTGGGGTACTTGACCTCCCTGATAACCTCAGCGTCTAGCAGGCGCTGGACTTCAGTTTTGACGAAGTTATTTTTATGGGCTGAGATGCCCCGTTTCTTTTGCCGGATAGGCTTTGCTTCCGGACTTACTTTGAGGCTATGCTGTATTACGCCAGGGTTCAGCCCTGGCATATCTTTCGGCGAGTAGGCAAAGAGATCTTTATTTTCCAGTAGAAAAGATGCAAGTTTTTTCTTGTCACCTTCGGCCAAGCTCTTCCCTATTTGGGTAGATTGACCTGGGACAAGTTCTACTGTTTCCATTTCTGCTTTCGCGAGATCTTCTTCCTTGGCTTTCTCTGGTGCCTTTGCCTCCATTGTTTGTGTGAAGTTGTTTGCTGGAGCTTTTCGTGCTTTGATGAACACCCTCCTTACTTCGCCTTGATCTATGAAGATCTCTGCATCTCCATCCTTGGTGGCGAAAGTGAGAGTCAAGTACTTCACATCAGGGCGAATGTGCAGATTTCCCTGTGTCTGCCTTCCGAGGATGGCGTTGTAGGATGAAGGGACATCCATGACAATGAGCCTCGCCATCGTGGAGGCGTATAACTCAGCAGTCCCGTCCACCGAAGTGCCTTTCATCATCAAGGGGAGATCGATCCATCCGAGGACAGGTAGTTTAGACGGTCCGACCCCAAAGGTAGGTGAGGTGACGGGCTTAAGCTCGCTGCTGGATATGCCCAAGTTCGACAGTAGGTGTGAAAACAGGACGTCAGCGTTCGATCCATCATCGAGCAGCACTCTCAGCAGAAGATCGTCATGGGGAAAGATGACGGTGGATCCGTCCTTTCGGGCCAGTTTCTTTGCCGGACTCTGATATCCCATGACTGCTATCTCTCTGACCTTCCTTTTTCTTTCCGAGGATGGGATCCTTGTCGTGATTGTCTGAATTACCCCGGCCGGAGGTGGAGGACGCCTTTTGGGACTTCGGTTCCTCCGCCTGTCGGAGTCGTAATCTTCATCCTCGGCCTTTTCTTCCTCATCTTTTCTTCCTTTCGGAGAAGGCATCCGCAGATATCGTCGAAGTTGGCCCAGTTTTATTAGCGACTCAATGTACTTCTTCAGTTGGAAGCAGTCTTCGGTGTCGTGGCCGTGGTTGCGATGAAACTGGCAGAACTTCTTTATGTTTTTCTTGTTGTCAGCGGTCATGGCCATTGGTTGCCGAATCTGCGTCCCCTGCCTTTCCATCGTCATGAGGATGTTTGTCCGTGTAGTGTTCAGGGGTGTGAAAATTGGGAGTTTCCTTCCCCTCAGTCTCCGACCTCAGCCTGTCTGTTCAGTCGGATGCCGAGTTTGCTGGCTGGAGCCTTCGACGCGAGCGTGATCGGACTTCGGCCCACCCATTCTGAGCTCCTCGGCAGTCATGTGCTGTTCGGCCCTTCGGTAAAATTCACCGAAGGTGTCCGGGGGGTCCTTAGAGAACTCGTAAAACAACTGTGAGTGTTACGGCCCTTCTAGAGGGAGGTAAGGACTTTAGAATTTAGTTTAGAAGTTTAATTTGAGTTTGCCTAGCAAGAATTAAGAAGTTTGCCAAAGTTCACTAAGTTCCGACAAGAATAAAGCTCTGAACTAAGTTCAGGGGCAAAATGGTAATTTTGCACCCTGAGTGGCCGGGACGAGTCCCGAGTGTTTTAAAATGAATTTTAGAACTTAACTTTTAACCTTAACTCAAACTCAACAAATAGACAAGAATTTAATCAAGAATTGTCAAGTTACAAAGATGGGGGACCTAATTGCACTTAACTTGAAACCTTGGTGATCTTGGTTGCTAAGTGAGGGTTTAAGAAGGGAAAGAGGGGGAGAAGCTACCATTAACACGTTCTTAAGCTTCCCTCACTCATTTCTCTCTCAAATTGAACTTGGAATCAAGTGATCTTGGTGTCAAGAGGCGCAATTAAGGGTGTTTAAGCTTGGAGGATGCATTTTCAAGCTTGAATCCATGTTTTTGAAGCTTGAAAGGGTGTTTTTCTCCATCCCCTGTTTTTGAACGAGGTATGAGTTATGTTCTTGATTGAATTCGTGTTATTTGGTTGATTGGAAGCTTGGGTTTTGGTTGAAAGATGTGTTTTTGATGTTTTAGAGCTTTGTTTTGGTATGGTTTTGTGTAGAACTTTGGAAGCTTATTTGGAAGAGGAAGGGTTCGAATTCTTGCTTGTTCTTGGTGTTAAGGTAAGGGAGAAAGTGTTTTTAAGTTGTTGGATTGCTTTTGAATTGAAATGGATTGAGAAAGTTGAGTAATTTTGGGTTTGGTGTGAAGAAACGTTTTTGGGAATTATGATGGACTAGCTAAATTCGAAGGATTGGTTTGATGCTTCTAATGCATCATAGTTTGGCTTTGATAGTTGGTTTTGTTCCTTGCAACATGTACTTCATGTGTATGAAATTTGGTAACTTTTGATGCATGTTTGCTATATGTATTTGGTTGCCAAAGTTCGTAGCAGCAATCGGCCAAATTCTGCATTTCTGCAGAATTGGCGACGCGGTGCCAATTGGCCCGAAAATTGGCGACGCGTCGCCAATTCAATTTTTCTTCACAGAGCGTCTGCTCGTCGGCGACGCGTCGCCAATTCCTTTTTGCCTTTGGCGACGCGGCGCCAACACCTAAAAATGGAGGGTTTGACTTTTTGCTGCGTTGACCCGACCGAGACTACGGAAGGCTCGGAACGTGCCTAAGGGTCCGAGGATCCCGATGGTACTCCGAAACTTCCGAAAGTCCCACCGGAAGTATGAGTTTTCTTGAACTGTTTGAGGTAAGTAAGTTGCTTAGGCAACAAGTAAGGAAACAAATGTTGCAATTGAACTTAATTAGCTATCAATAGCTCAGGTGAGAGGTTTAGAACCCTCGTCGACCTAGCCGTGCGGTAGCCACGAGGCCCCGAGGCGAAACCTTGTTCATCTAGTTTACATCAAAGAGGCCCTGCGGCCTAGTCTACAAGTCCCATCATAAATTCCCCTGCATAACAATTAGGTGAGAGGTTCTATGTTTGAATGAGGCTTGCTAAGGTTCGCCCTTGAGCCATATGATAGGTTGCTAAGTGATAGCGCTTGGCCTATATGTCAGGTTGCTAAGTGATGGCGCTTGGCCTGTATATGTGTCAGGTTGCTAAGTGATTGCACTTGGCCTGATACAGAGGACTACTTGAGGAGAGGTCTACCGGCCTAGTATATATATATATGACTAGTACCCTCATGCTGTGTGAGCTCGCAGCCAGAGTCCTAGTAATTTTTCTTGCAGGTACATCGAAGACCCTTACTAAGAATGTTGAATTCTCACTCCCTGTTTGTTATGCAGAGTCTGGAGTAGCAGGACCGGATAATCACTGAGGATTATCACGGTAGTACCTTTTGTCTGTAAAGGTACGGTAGTTGAGAAACTTTAAGTTTCTAGCCTGCTTAAGTGTTTAATTGGTCTGTTGGTCAGGCTGTGGTACTAACTTGCTTCTTCCTTTGGCTGCAGAGCCTAGTAGCACTTGGCACAGGACTTGTGAGACTCGCCACTGGGACAGGAGTCCAAAGTGGGAGTTAGGGTAAAAGATCTCAGCAAAGTCTTGTATTTTGATACAGTACTTTATTTTGCCTCCAGTATTTATGTTATAAAGAGTCCTTGACTCAGGGGATTGTTCTCTGGGTGAGAGCATTAGTTACTTATGTATAAATGCTTTCACGAGCGGTGTATGTGTAGTTAATCACTCAAAGGTTGATTTTTGCTATGCTTTGGCATTTTGTATTTATTTATATAGAATTTTACTAGCCGGCTAAATGTCTAAATGATTAAATGTTTTATGGTTTTAATAAACCAAGTCAAAGCATAAGTGCATACATATTGCATTTCTAGGTTAATCAACTAGTAGCATTGGATTTAATCCACACACATAACCAGCTAGCCAATTACAATCCACCGTGAGACAAACGCTCACAGGGTATCCCGGGCAGGGGCACGGGGATCGTGTCAGTGTTTTTGGTATCAGAGCTAAAGGTTTATTTCATAGATATTGGAGGCTTAGACTGAGATCTAGTAGTAAAGTCCAAGTGCTAGGAAGTTAGTACTGACCAACATCTGGGGAAATGTTGTCTGGTTGTGGTTGCAGGTTATTATGGTTGATACGAGGTCTGGAACTTCGAGGGGGACTAGGGAACCTGGTGAAGGTTCTAGTGACCCAGTTGTGGCGAGGTTGGATGAGATATCCAGAGTGCTACAGGGTTTGACTGAGACTATGTCTCAGGTGGCACAGGGTATGAACACTCTTGTAACAGAGATGTTCAGAGATTATGGGGACAGAGGTGTTGCCCAGGAGGAAGTTGAGCCACAACAGGAACAGGAAAGGCATGCTGAGCAACAGCAAGTGCCTAGAGCTCAGGAACCCAGAAATCAAGTTCTTGAGGAGGTTGAGGAACCAGAGATGATGGAGGCTCCAAGGAGGGGAGACACTCCACATCAGATGAGGTTGCTGGAAAAGTTTAAGACAGTTGATCCACCTAGCTTTGACGGGACAGGAGATCCTGATAGAGCAGAGGATTGGTTGTCTGTTATGAACAGACTCTTTACTTGTGGTGGTTATGAGACAGAGCAGAGGATGGTTCTAGTACCTTTCTTTCTGAGAGGGAGAGCCAGTCTTTGGTGGGACGATGTGATGGACTTATTGAGGGAGAGTAATGGCACTCGTCCAGAGCACAAGAAAAAGGTGCTCAAGTGGTCAGACTTCGAGAAGAAGTTTAGACAGGAGTATATCAGTGAAGCTGCACAGGATCAGAGGAGGATCCAGTTTGAGAATCTGACACAGGGAGAGATGTCAGTACGAGAGTATGAGCAGCGATACAATTCACTTATCCGATATGCTCCATATATGTTGGGTAATGATGAGCTGAAAGCCAAGAAGTTTTCCCAGGGCCTGAAGCCTATTTTCAGGAGGTATATGGCGACAGTTGATATCAGGAGTTATCGCCAGATGGTTCAGAAGGCATTGGCATTGGAAAGGGAATTCGAGGATTCCAGGGCACCTGTGAAAAAGGTGGAAGCTGGGCCATCTAACTTGGGGAAAAGTGCTGGAAAGCGACCAATGGTAGGGAACCAGGATCCATCTAAGAAGAGGAGGACAGGTGTGTGTCCTAGGTGCAGACGGTTCCATGGTGGAAGACCATGTACACTGGGCACAGATATTTGTAATGTCTGTGGTCAGAGAGGGCATTGGGCCAGGGACTGCCCAAGAGTTCGATCAGTTACAGGTCCATCTCGGGTTCTACCTCCAGTACCGCTTGCTATTGGGAACCGGCCTGGAGTAGTTGCTGCAGCAGTGAACCCAAGAGTCTTCGCTTTGACGAACCAGGCGGCTAGAGAACCGCCAGCTGTACGAGGTAATTTTACTTTTCTGAGCAGTAGTGTTAGAGTGCTTTTCGATACGGGAGCTACTCTTTCAGTGATATCTTCTGCCTTGGTAGATAAGCATAGTTTACAGCGTGAAATTGCGGGTGAGTTGAGACTCATCAGGACTGCAGGGAGAGGTTTTATTGTGACCAATGAAGTGGTTACTAGGTATCCTTTGCAGTTAGGTGATCATGATTTTTGTTGTGAGTTGTGGGTGATTGAGTTGAAATCATATGACCTGGTGCTGGGAATGGATTGGTTGAGTAAGCACAAGGCACGAATTAACTGTGCGAATCACTCAGTTGACATCACTGATGCTCAAGGAGCTAGAGTGACTTGCACAGGAGGGTTGGCATCTAGTGCTAAGAGTTTACATCTTAGACTTGTAGATACCATCCCTGTAGTGGGTGAAGAGGAGTATTACTCGTTGAATGGAGTAGCTATAGAGGATGAGTTGGGAAGTATTCCTGTAGCTAATCAGTTTCCTGAGGTGTTTCCAGTGGAGTTACCTGGGTTACCACCTAGGAGGGATACTGAGTTTGCTATCCATCTGCAACCAGGGGTTGAGCCTATTTCAGTACCACCTTATAGGATGTCGGCTCCTGAGATGGATGAGTTGAAGAAGCAGTTGGAGGAACTGCTAGGGAAAGGTTTCATAAGACCGAGTGTATCACCGTGGGGAGCTCCAGTATTATTTGTGAAGAAGAAAGATGGAACTTTCAGGTTGTGCATCGATTACAGGAAGTTGAATGCAGTGACAGTTAAGAATAAGTATCCACTTCCTAGAATTGATGATTTGTTTGACAGACTCAGAGGAGCGAGAGTGTTTTCCAGGATTGATCTTCGGTCTGGGTATTTTCAGATCAGAGTTAAGGAGGAAGACATTCCGAAGACTGCCTTCAGGACAAGGTACGGGCATTATGAGTATACGGTTATGCCTTTTGGTGTGACTAATGCTCCAGCAGTGTTTATGGAAGCTATGAATCGGATCTTTAAGCCATTTCTGGATCAGTTTGTTGAGGTCTTCATCGACGATATTCTGATCTATTCACAGTCTACAGCAGAGCATGAGGAGCACCTTAGAACGGTTTTGCAAGTGCTGAAGGATAATCAGTACTATGCAAAATTTTCTAAGTGTGAGTTTTGGTCCGAGAGGATTCAGTTTTTGGGGCATATTATCAGTGCTCAAGGTTTGTCAGTTGATCCTGAAAAGGTTCAAGCAGTGGTTGATTGGAAGAGACCGACTACAGTTACAGAGGTCAGGAGTTTCTTGGGTCTAGCAGGTTACTACAGACGCTTCATAGAGAAATTCTCTGTGATAGCTACGCCGTTGACAGTATTGACCAGGAAAGCTCAGGAATTTGAGTGGACACCGAAGTGTGAAGAAGCCTACATGAAGCTGAAGGAAAAGTTGACCAGTGCACCCATACTTGTATTACCAGACCCGGACAGAGCCTTTACAGTTTATACTGATGCGTCAGGTTCAGGTTTGGGTTGTGTTCTACATCAGGACAGTCAGGTGATTGCTTATGGTTCGAGACAGCTGAGGCCTAATGAGTTGAACTACCCTGTTCATGATCTTGAGCTTGCAGCAGTGATCTTTGCACTGAAATTATGGAGACATTATTTGATGGGAAGATCGTTCAGAATCTTCACTGATCACAAGAGTTTGAAGTATTTGTTTACTCAGAAGGATCTGAACATGAGACAGCGGCGATGGATTGAGTACATTAAAGACTATGATTGTTCGATCGAGTATTGTGCTGGTAAAGGGAACGTGGTAGCAGATGCTTTGAGCCGGAAGTACACAGGAGTGATCTTGTCCAAGGATCAGGCTATAGATTCTTCAGAAGGAGCATTGAAGGATTGTTTCTTAGCTTTGCATGAATTATGGCAAAGTCGAGAAAAATCCTTAGTCTACGTTTTGGAGATTCAGACGGCTTGGTTAGCCAGAGTCAGAGAAGCTCAGTTAAAAGATCCATTGTTGAAGAAGATTTCAGGTGAAGCTAAGACTGGTGCTTTGAAGAAAGAGTTCAAGTACAAAGATGGAATACTGCATTATGGTGATCGACTCTATGTGTCGAATGTTGAGGGACTTAGACAGCAAGTCCTACAGGAGGCACATAGCAGCACATTGAGTATTCATCCTGGTGTTAGTAAGATGTATCAAGATCTGAAGACACATTTTTGGTGGCCAGGACTGAAGAGAGATGTACGAGGACATGTGGCAAAGTGTTTGACATGTCAGGTGGTGAAAGCTGAACACCAGAAACCAGCAGGCACACTTCAGAGTTTATCTCTACCAGTGAGGAAGTGGGGATCCGTTACTATGGATTTCCTAGTGGGGTTACCGACCACCCGGAGTCAGCATGATGCTATTTGGGTAGTGGTTGACAGATTGACGAAGTCGGCACACTTTATACCGATCAGAGTCACCTACACATTGGAGAGGTTGGCTCAGTTATATCTCAGGGAGATTGTGAGACTCCATGGGATACCGGATCAGATCATATCAGACAGAGATCCACGATTTACATCACGGTTTTGGAATGCTTTTCAGGAAGCATTAGGCAGTAAAGTTAGCCTCAGTACTGCTTTTCATCCGCAGACTGACGGACAGTCAGAGAGGGTGATTCAGACTTTGGAGGACATGCTACGCATGTGTGTCATTGATTTCAGAGGTGATTGGGATCAGCACTTACCACTGATCGAGTTTGCCTATAATAACAGTCATCAATCTGTTATTGGAATGGCGCCCTATGAAGCTTTGTATGGGAGACGATGTATGACACCTCATTGTTGGGCAGATCCAACAGACAGAGTGGTCGTTGGACCTGAGATCATAGCTGACACTACAGCTAAGATTAAGTTGATTCAGCAGAGAATCAAGACAGCTAATGACAGACAGACTAAGTATGCAAATAGAAGAAGAAGAGAATTGAGTTTTGAGGTTGGTGACAAAGTACTTTTGAAAGTGTCGCCCATGAGAGGAGTTAGTCGTTTTGGACAAAGGGGCAAGTTAGCTCCAAGGTTCATTGGACCTTATGAAGTGTTAGAGAAAGTTGGGAAAGTTGCTTATCGGTTGGCTTTACCGCATAACCTTTCTCAAGTGCATAACGTGTTTCACGTTAGTTTACTCAGGAAGTGCACAGTTGAGCCCGGACAGGTAGTAAATCCTTCAGTGATACCCATTCAGGAGGACTTGACTTATGAAGAGAAACCAGTTCAGATTTTGGATAGGCAAGTCAAGAAACTGCGGACTAAGTGGATTCCGATGGTTAAGATCCTTTGGTCTAACCATAGTGAGGAGGAAGCTACCTGGGAGACAGAGCAGGATATGCTGAAAAGATATCCTGGTGTTTTTCCAGAGTTGCAACGGAATTTGGGGGACCAAATTCCAGAAGGAGGGGAGAATGTTACGGCCCTTCTAGAGGGAGGTAAGGACTTTAGATTTTAGTTTAGAAGTTTAATTTGAGTTTGCCTAGCAAGAATTAAGAAGTTTGCCAAAGTTCACTAAGTTCCGACAAGAATAAAGCTCTGAACTAAGTTCAGGGGCAAAATGGTAATTTTGCACCCTGAGTGGCCGGGACGAGTCCCGAGTGTTTTAAAATGAATTTTAGAACTTAACTTTTAACCTTAACTCAAACTCAACAAATAGACAAGAATTTAATCAAGAATTGTCAAGTTACAAAGATGGGGGACCTAATTGCACTTAACTTGAAACCTTGGTGATCTTGGTTGCTAAGTGAGGGTTTAAGAAGGGAAAGAGGGGGAGAAGCTACCATTAACACGTTCTTAAGCTTCCCTCACTCATTTCTCTCTCAAATTGAACTTGGAATCAAGTGATCTTGGTGTCAAGAGGCGCAATTAAGGGTGTTTAAGCTTGGAGGATGCATTTTCAAGCTTGAATCCATGTTTTTGAAGCTTGAAAGGGTGTTTTTCTCCATCCCCTGTTTTTGAACGAGGTATGAGTTATGTTCTTGATTGAATTCGTGTTATTTGGTTGATTGGAAGCTTGGGTTTTGGTTGAAAGATGTGTTTTTGATGTTTTAGAGCTTTGTTTTGGTATGGTTTTGTGTAGAACTTTGGAAGCTTATTTGGAAGAGGAAGGGTTCGAATTCTTGCTTGTTCTTGGTGTTAAGGTAAGGGAGAAAGTGTTTTTAAGTTGTTGGATTGCTTTTGAATTGAAATGGATTGAGAAAGTTGAGTAATTTTGGGTTTGGTGTGAAGAAACGTTTTTGGGAATTATGATGGACTAGCTAAATTCGAAGGATTGGTTTGATGCTTCTAATGCATCATAGTTTGGCTTTGATAGTTGGTTTTGTTCCTTGCAACATGTACTTCATGTGTATGAAATTTGGTAACTTTTGATGCATGTTTGCTATATGTATTTGGTTGCCAAAGTTCGTAGCAGCAATCGGCCAAATTCTGCATTTCTGCAGAATTGGCGACGCGGCGCCAATTGGCCCGAAAATTGGCGACGCGTCGCCAATTCAATTTTTCTTCACAGAGCGTCTGCTCGTCGGCGACGCGTCGCCAATTCCTTTTTGCCTTTGGCGACGCGGCGCCAACACCTAAAAATGGAGGGTTTGACTTTTTGCTGCGTTGACCCGACCGAGACTACGGAAGGCTCGGAACGTGCCTAAGGGTCCGAGGATCCCGATGGTACTCCGAAACTTCCGAAAGTCCCACCGGAAGTATGAGTTTTCTTGAACTGTTTGAGGTAAGTAAGTTGCTTAGGCAACAAGTAAGGAAACAAATGTTGCAATTGAACTTAATTAGCTATCAATAGCTCAGGTGAGAGGTTTAGAACCCTCGTCGACCTAGCCGTGCGGTAGCCACGAGGCCCCGAGGCGAAACCTTGTTCATCTAGTTTACATCAAAGAGGCCCTGCGGCCTAGTCTACAAGTCCCATCATAAATTCCCCTGCATAACAATTAGGTGAGAGGTTCTATGTTTGAATGAGGCTTGCTAAGGTTCGCCCTTGAGCCATATGATAGGTTGCTAAGTGATAGCGCTTGGCCTATATGTCAGGTTGCTAAGTGATGGCGCTTGGCCTGTATATGTGTCAGGTTGCTAAGTGATTGCACTTGGCCTGATACAGAGGACTACTTGAGGAGAGGTCTACCGGCCTAGTATATATATATATGACTAGTACCCTCATGCTGTGTGAGCTCGCAGCCAGAGTCCTAGTAATTTTTCTTGCAGGTACATCGAAGACCCTTACTAAGAATGTTGAATTCTCACTCCCTGTTTGTTATGCAGAGTCTGGAGTAGCAGGACCGGATAATCACTGAGGATTATCACGGTAGTACCTTTTGTCTGTAAAGGTACGGTAGTTGAGAAACTTTAAGTTTCTAGCCTGCTTAAGTGTTTAATTGGTCTGTTGGTCAGGCTGTGGTACTAACTTGCTTCTTCCTTTGGCTGCAGAGCCTAGTAGCACTTGGCACAGGACTTGTGAGACTCGCCACTGGGACAGGAGTCCAAAGTGGGAGTTAGGGTAAAAGATCTCAGCAAAGTCTTGTATTTTGATACAGTACTTTATTTTGCCTCCAGTATTTATGTTATAAAGAGTCCTTGACTCAGGGGATTGTTCTCTGGGTGAGAGCATTAGTTACTTATGTATAAATGCTTTCACGAGCGGTGTATGTGTAGTTAATCACTCAAAGGTTGATTTTTGCTATGCTTTGGCATTTTGTATTTATTTATATAGAATTTTACTAGCCGGCTAAATGTCTAAATGATTAAATGTTTTATGGTTTTAATAAACCAAGTCAAAGCATAAGTGCATACATATTGCATTTCTAGGTTAATCAACTAGTAGCATTGGATTTAATCCACACACATAACCAGCTAGCCAATTACAATCCACCGTGAGACAAACGCTCACAGGGTATCCCGGGCAGGGGCACGGGGATCGTGTCAGTGAGTCCCTCCGAAGGCCCCGCGTCATGGCGAGGATGCGTATTTCGGGCCGGAAGTCCGGGACGCTCAAAGCTTCCCTGTTGAACCTTTCGACATAGTCGCGTATGGTCTCTCCGTTCCTTTGCTCTATGTCGAACATTTGGACAGGCATCTTCGCCGTCGGCCGGCTTCTAATAAACTACTGCGTGAAAGCCGTGGACAACTCCTGGAACTCAGTGATGGTTCCTGGAGCCAATGAATTGTACCACGCAGTTGCCGGTCCCGTGAGGGTGACTTCGAAGCATTTGCACATGGTAGCGTCGTCAACACCGTGCATTATCATGCTGCATCTGTACTTGGTCAGATGGGCCTGTGGATCAGTGCGGCCATCATAAATCTCCAGCCGAGGTACTCTGAAGTCGCCTAGCATGGCTGCCTCAACTACGGCCTGGATGAATGGGGACTTATCTTCACAGAAGGTTCCCAACAGTCTAGCCCAGACGGGTTTGCGAGCTACCTATTTTTGCACCCTATCTAGCCTTGCTAGTATCCTTTCCATAAGAACCGTGGCGTTAGGCTCTTCCTCTGGGAAGGGAGATTGCCGCCGCCTTTTCGGGGAGCGAGTTCGGGGTCGAGGGGATAGGGACCTCACCTCAGGCGATGAACTTCTTCGTTGTGAGACTTTGAGTCGCTTGGACCCTGTTTGTCCCACAGGCCATTTCCCGAGGGGTATGTTTTCCGTAGAGGATTCTTCACGCGGGTCTCCATTTCCTGAACTACGATGAGTTGATTTTAGGCTTTTCTCCCGAGGGCGTGTTGGTGAGGGAGCTCTTTGGGCCTGAGTTTGTTGTGGCCATCTTCGGTCTATCTGCTGTGTCATCTCAGCCACGACCGAACGCTGAAAGTCCCGTAGAAAGCTCATCGTAATGACTAGAGGGCGGTCTTCCTCGGGCGCAGAAGTCCCTGGGAATGTTTGCTCAGCAGCCGGTTAGTTCTCAGGCGCGGACGAGGACCTCGGGAGTCCCTTGTCCTTAGAACGCCGAGTTTCAATGACGGCGACCTCAGAGCGGTTTCCCACAGATGGCGCCAAATGATGCCCAACGGCATCTTCGTAGGGTGACATTAAGACTTGTGGAGGGACCTCTTGAGAGGGAGACCACTGGGAGGCCAGATTGCCCAGGAGGGCGTGCCTGAAAAGCTTAGGAAAAGAGGGTTAGAAGGTCCCCGGGGTGTGTTTCCGGGGAGAAGCCTCCGATGCCCAAGTCAGTGGTGCTGAGAGAAAATGGAGGAATAGCACTAAAAGGCTTGGTGGGCTTGCCTGTTTGCATTTTCTCAGAGAGGGAGAGTTGGATTGTTTGCCAACCGTTTGCCAGGGCTTGTTTCCTGGTATTTATTGGAATGTCCAGCCCGTTTAGATCGTGACACGTGTTCGGTCGGATGTTCTCTGAATTTCTGGGCATAGGGGACAAGTAGCCGGTGGCAGGCTCCTTGAGCCTTGAACCAAGATAGGCCGTGACGTGACCTGGATGGCGTCGATGTGTCAGACCGCCGTTTGAGGCGATCTGTAGCGTCTGTGGGCGACACATCAGAGGCTCCTTAAATGCTCCTGCCGTACTCCCGAGGTCTCTGGCCGAGGTCGTCCTCTAGTACGGATGATGCCCCTTCAGGAAATATGCCCGCAGTTTGGGGGTTCCCTGATTCAGGGGTTCCTCCTTCGGGGGATCTTCTTCGTCTTGCACTAGCAGGTGTTTCTTCTCCGAAGGTGATCTGTTTAGTACCTCGGGGGGGGCTAATAGTATCCTCAAGTCTCCTGACGTCCCAAGCTCGGGATCTTCGGCATTGCTTCCGAGGTGCATGATTCCACCTTTCCTTGGGTAACGCTAGGTTTCCAGGCCATTCTCCTGGCAGGGAGTTCGGCCAGATAGAGGCGACAGCCCTTCGGCTATCATTCACGTTGATACGCTGGTGGATAATACCACAGGAAACTCCTACTTTTCCTTCATGGATGGCTTTTCTGGGTACAATCAAATCAAACTTGATCCAGATGATATGATAAAAACTATTTTTATTACCCTTTGGGGTACCTTCTACTATAGGTGATGCCTTTTGGGTTAAAGAATGCTGGTGCTACATATCAAAGAGCCATGGTCGCGTTATTCCATGACATGATGCATAAAGAAATTGAAGTATATGTAGATGACATGATCGCCAAAACTTTCACTGCTGGGGGGCATCTAAAAGTGCTAAGAAAACTATTCGATAGACTTCGTAAATATCAACTAAAGTTGAATCCTGCCAAATGTACTTTCGGAGCCTCTTCAGGAAAGTTATTGGGTTTCATGGTAAGCAAAGATGGGATTCGAGTTGACTCAAGTAGAGTTAAGGCGATACAAGAAATGCAACCCCTGAAAACTCCAAAACAAGTAAGAAGTTTTCTGGGCAGAATCAACTTCATAGCAAGGTTCATTTCACAATTGATGTCCAAGTGTGAACTTCTTTTCAAATCACTAAAGAAGAACAATCCGATCGAGTGGAATAACGAATTCCAAGAAGCATTCGAGAAAATCAATCAATATCTATCAAACCCGCCAATCTTGGTACCACCCCGATCTGGAGAACCGTTGATTTTATATTTATCCATACAGGATTCTTCATTAGGATCCGTATTGGGTCAACATGATGAGACAGGCAAGAAAAAGCATGCAATTTACTATTTGAGCAAGAAGCTTACCACATATGAAGCGAAATACTCAATAGTAGAAAAGTCCTGTTGTGCCATTGCATGGGTAGCACACCGACTACAACACTACATGCTCAACAACACCACATTGCTGATCTCCAAAACTGATCCCATTAAGTACATTTTTGAGAAACCCGCTTTATCAGGCAGGATTGCAAAATGGCAAATGCTGTTGTCTGAATACGACGTACAGTATGTCACCCAAAAGGCTGTAAAAGGGAGTGTGATTGCTGAATATCTGGCTGATAGAGCATTGGAGGATTATGAGCCAATGAGAATGGACTTTCCTGATGGAGATATAATCACGATAGAACAGGAAGTCTCTCAAGATGATGAAACATGGAAAATGGCATTCGATGGAGCATCTAATGCTTTGGGACAAGGGATTGGAGCTATACTTATCTCTCCAAGCGGAGAACAGTTTCCCCTCACAGCAAAAATTACATTTCTTTGTACCAACAATATAGTAGAATATGAGGCATGTGCTATGGGACTCCAAATGGCACTGGAATTGGAAGTACGAGATCTCCGAGTTTATGGGGATTCTGTATTAGTCATATATCAAATCAATGGAGAATGGGAGACAAGGGATTCAAAATTGATCCCTTACCAAAAGCTTATACTAGACTTGGCTCGAAAATTCAACAATATAAGCTTCCATCATCTTCCAAGGGAAGATAATCAAATTCCGTACGCTTTAGCTACTTTAGCTGCTATGTACAAGATAAGCGACCCTGAGCATACTCCTGTGTTCAAAATGAAAATAATAGATTCTCCAGCTTATTGCATGAGCATCGAGGAAGAATTGGATGGGAAACCTTGGTATTACGATATCAAGAAATACCTCCAAGAACGAGTATATCCTCCAGAAGCATCAGAAAATGACAAGAAATTTTTACGAAGATTGTCAATGGGTTTTCTTCTAGATCTAGACATACTCTATAAGAAAACCTCGGATTCGATGCTACTTCGCTGTGTAGAGGCTCATGAAGCACGAAAGATCATGGAAGAAGTTCATGTTGGAATATGTGGAGCACACACTAGTGGTCACACCATGGCAAGACAAATAATGAGGGCTGGCTACTATTGGCTCACATTGGAAAGTGATTGCATCAATCATGTAAGAAAATGTCACAAATGCCAAATATATGCCAACAAGATCCAGACTCCACCTGCTCCTCTTAATGTAACAGCAATACCTTGGCCTTTTGCCATGTGGGGAATTGACGTCATTGGAGCCATTACCCCCAAAGCTTCTAATGGTCACAAATTCATCCTAGTGGCAATAGACTACTTCACTAAATGGGTAGAAGCTGTGTCTTATGCAAACGTAACTCAAAAGGTGGTATGCCGGTTCATTAAGAAAGAAATCATTTGTCGCTATGGGTTGCCAGAATGTATCATCTCACACAATGCCACGAACTTGAACAATGCAATGATGCAGACTTTGTGTCAACAGTTTAAGATCAAGCATCTCAATTCGGCACCTTATCGACCGATGATGAATGGTGTAGTAGAAGCGGCCAATAAAAATATCAAGAGAATTATTGAAAAGATGATCGTCACTTACAAGGACTGGCATGAGATGTTACCTTTTGCACTACATGCTTATAGAACTTCTACCCGTACTTCTACTGGAGCAACACCTTTTTCCCTGGTATATGGCATGGAGGCTGTATTGCCCATTGAAGTTGAAATTCCTTCATTAAGGGTACTAATGGATACTCAATTAAGAGAAGCAGAATGGGTCAAGGCTAGATACGAGCAATTAAACCTAATTGATGAAAGAAGAATGATAGCCCTCTGCCATGGGCAGCTTTATCAAAGGAGGATGATTCGCGCTTACAATAAAAAGGTTCACCCACGGCAATTTCATGAGGGTGACATAGTGCTCAAGAAAATTCTACCCATTCAGCATGATTCTAGAGGAAAATGGACACCAAATTATGATGGGCCATATGTCGTGAAGAAAACATTTTCAAGAGGGGCTCTAATTCTGACAGAAATGGATGGACAAGAGTTACCAAAGCCAGTAAATTCAAAGTTAGTAAAGAAATACTTTGCATAATGAAGAAATTTTCGGACAGAAGGGAAGAAGTGGATACAGGGTTACCAAAGTCTATTTGATCAAAGTTGTCAAAGAAAGCGTTCTTCCCTCACACTTTCATTGTTATGCATCTGTACCCAAGACTTTTATATTCTCTCACCCATAAATAAAAAGCCAATTCTCTTTAGCTTTCCTTTGATTCTCATGTTCAACTTTTATATTCCCTTGTTCAAACAAAAAAAATGATGAAGTCATTTCTATCCAGTTCTTTTCCTTCAAATCTCACATTCCTACTAGCCTTAAGTGTGCAATAAATTGTGACATTTGTAGGAAGAATAGTAATATTTAAAACTCAGAAAAAGCAAAGACCGTAGATTACTTTGATAAGCTTTGTGAATTAAAACAGGTAAGATTGAGGTCCTGCTTTGCGAACGGCACAAAACATAGGCTAACAAAGAAGAAGGAGTAACAAATCTTCGGGAGATAGCCTTGGTAGTTGCCTAGATGATCGCTTCAGAAGCCTTAGCATGTTCACGTCAGCAAGAAAGAACCATACTCATGAATATTTCAACAGGGACAATTATCCAGTGATGCATAAAGTATGAGGCGGGCGAATATTAAAGAAATTGAGGCCAAAATTCAAGAACAAGTCAAGGAAAGGGGATTTTGAAAAGAGTTGGGCTTTTGAGGCAATGGACAAGAGCTGAGAAGCATAAAGAGATTCAATGATAGTCCAAGAAGGCAATCACAAAGAAGATCCAGTAAAGCAAAGACATGAAGAACTAGATCCATTCAAAAATCCAAAAAAAAAAAACCATCAATTACACATGTTCTGCATTCATGCATTTCACATCATGCATGCATGGCCTTTGCATAACAGGGACCAAACGGGAAGCACATTCACGACACAGTTACAGCAGTATAAGCTGAGATCTCAATGACATCAGCTCTTACCAGTCAGCTCTTACCAGTCTATCACTGGATGCACAGCTAATACGCTGGACCAACCCGCATCAGGAATTCAAGGATAAGGTAGACAATATATCAAAAGCCTGGCAATCGATTCAATAATCGAGACTACACCTGGAAGGACAGGATTGACGTCAGCTAGTAGTATCCAAGATAAGAGATAGCTATAGCCAAGGATAAGGCAGATATCAAGAAATATTGTCGTTGACAATTTTTCAAAAGCTTCGTAATGGATTCAATAATCGAGGCTACACCTGGAAGGAAAGGATCGACGATAAGAGATAGCTATGGCCAAGGATAAGGCAGATGTCAAGAAATATTGTCGTTGACAATTTGTCAAAAACTGGTAATGGATTCAATAATCGAGGCTATACCTGGAAGGACAGGATCGACAATAAGAGATAGCTATGGCCAAGGATAAGGCAGATGTTAAGAAATATTGTCGTTGACAATTTGTCAAAAGCTGACAATGGATTCGATAATCGAGGCTTCATGCACAAGGATAGGATCGACGTCAGCTCGACGGAATATCAAAGATAAGAAATATTGTCAAAAAGTTGGCTCCATTTTTTTGATTAAGTGGCGGATACAGTACTCCGTGACTCTCAAGTCGGTTATCTCAGTTGCCCATAATAACTGATTCCTTCCTTCCTTCTTTCTTTTACTTCCCGCTAGAAAATGGATCTTACTCTTTCTCCCTTGCGAAAATATTTTCCTTCTCTCCCAATGAACATTCTCAAAAAGATCTACCGAGTTCGTTGTGAATGATTAAGAGTTTTGATGCACAAAGGAATCCCTGAAGATGTACGGTGGTTAATCGAAGCTAAGGTTCATTTGGCAGGCGAAGCCCCAGATGCATTTTCGTCTCACATGCCTGGCATAGGCAAAAGCTCTTATGCCAAAAAGCGAAGAGCGAAAAGATTACAAGTCTGTCATAAATGTGGTCGATGAACTTGTAATACTAAATGTCGTTCTTTAGGAATGATCTCCGATAATCGAGAAGATAAAATACGATTCATCAAGAATGGCCTGAGTAAGGATTCGTTGGATGATATCCGATTAACTCTTGAGATGCATTCTTGTGGATCAGTGCAACGCGAACTTCTTGGTTTATGGAGTATTTTTCATGAAGAACGAGAGCGTTACAGTCCCGGGAATCTGACTTTAAAAGACCCTGTTTGCCAGTTTGTAAGAAAACTGGATGGGAAGCAAATCCCCAACTCATAGAAGGCGTTGAAGCCGTTACTGGACGTAAAACCAGTGGAAGATGTGAGCCACAGTCACAATCACTGTACATACAATTTGTCATATTTGAAAATTTACATTTTTCTTTTGACAATAATTTACTGGCTCCCGTAAGCGTAATTAACACGTTATCCTTTCATCGCTATAAATGCGTGTTCTTCTTCCCGGTTAAGTAGCGGATACGGTACTCCGTGACTCTCATAGTCGGTTATTTCAGTTTCCTACAATAACTGATTTCTTCCTCTCTTCTCTCAAATTCTCATCTCATAAATGGATTCTACTCTTTCCGCCCTGCGAAAGTACTTTCCTTCCCTCCCAATAAACATTCTTAGAAGGATTTACCAAGCTAGATGTGAAAGAATCAGAGTTTTTATACACAATGGCATTCTTGACGATGTGCGGTGGTTAATTGAAGCTAAGGTCCGTTCGGCTGGTGAAGTTTCAGATGCATTTATGCCCCGTAAGCCCGGCTTAGGTAAAAGCGCTTATGCCAAAAAGCGAAGACCAAAGAGGCTAGGTGTCTATCATAAATGTGGATGATGGAATTGTGATACTAAATGTCGCTCTTTAGGATACATCTCGAAAAATTGTGAAGATAAAAGAAAATTCATTAAGAATGGCATGCGTAAGGAATCTCTGGAAGATATCTGAGAGACTCTTGAAACGCATTCTTGTGGAGGAGTGCAAGGTGAAATTATCGGTTTATGAAGGACTTACCATAAAGAACGAGATCGTTACAGTCTTGGGAATCTGATTTTAAACGACCCTGTTTGCCAGTTTGTAAGAAAACTAGATGGGAAGTAAATCCCCGACTTATAGAAGCCGTTACTGGACGTAAAACCAGTGGAAGATGTGAGCCACAGTCACAATTATTGTACATATAAGCTGTCATTTGTCTTTTCTTTTGACAATAATGTACTTGCTTCTGTAAGCGTAATAAACACATTATCCTTTCATCGCTATAAATGCGTGTTCTTCTTTTTGGATACGGTACTCCGTGACTCTCAAAGTCAGTTATTTCCGTTTCCTACAATCACTAATTTCTTCATTTTTTTCTCTTAAATACCTCCTTCATCAATGGAGTCTTTTCTTTCCGTCCTACGAAAGTATTTTCCTTCCCTCCCAATAAATGTTCTTAAAAAGATTTATCAAGCTAGATGTGAACGATTTAGAGTATTTATGCACAAAGGCATTCCTGATAATGTGCGGTGGCTAATCGAAGCTAAGGTTCGGTCAGCTGGTGAAGTTCCAGATGCATTCTTCCCCCGTATGCCTGGCTTTGGTAAAAGCGCTTATGCCAAAAAGAGAAGAGCAAGGAGGCTAGGCGTCTGTCATAATTGTGGATGGTGGATTTGCGGCACTAAATGTCGTTCTTCAGGGATAATCACCAAAAATCGTGAAGATAGAAGAAAATTCATTAAGAATGGTCTGCGTAAGGAATCTCTGGAGGATATCCAAGAGACTCTTGAAGCGCACTCTTGTGGAATGGTGCAATTTGAGATTGTCGGTTTATGGATGACTTTCCAAAAGAACGAGATCATTACAGTCTTAGGAATCTGACATTAAATGACCCTGTTTGCCAGTTTGTAAGAAAACTGGAAGGGATGCAAATCGCCAATTCATAGAAGGCATTAAAACCGTTACTGGACGTAAAGCCAGTGGAAGACGTAAACCAAAGTCACGACTACTGTACATATTAGCTGTCGCTTTTGAAAATTTTCCTTCCCTTCCAAGAATAATGTACCTATTCCTGACGTGAGCCACAGTCACGACTACTGTACATGCTAGCTGTCGCTTTTGAAAAATTTTCCTTCTCTTTCGACAATAATGTACCTACTCCTGACGCGAGCCACAGTCATGACTACTGTACATGCTAGCAGTCATTTTGGAAACTTTCCTCCCCTTTTGACAATAATGTACCCATTCCTGACGTGAGCTACAATCATGAATACTGTTTATGCTAGTTGCCACTTTTGAAAATTTTCCTCCTTTTCCGACAATAGTGCACCTACTCTTATAGATGTGATTATTGCATTATCCTTTTACCTCTATAAATACATCCTCATTTCTTCATTTCTCACAAGGTTAAGGATAGGAATGGAGAAAACCCCAACTCATAAATCCCGAAGTATTTGTGTATTTTATGGAGCTTTTCCTGGAAAAGATGAAGAGTATTTAAAGGCAGCCAACCATTTGGGTAGAGTATTAGTTGAGCGAAAAATACATTTAGTTTATGGAGGAGGTAGTGTCGGATTAATGGGAGGCGTAGCATCAGCAGCATCTTTAGGAGGAAGTCAAGTTTTGGGCATTATCCCTGGACCTTTCAAATTTGTTTCTGGGGGCACGATTGGAGAAGAATTAGTGGTTAAAAATTTGCAAGAGCATGTGTTACAAATGCTTTTAAATGCTGATGCTTTTATCGCTCTACCAGGTGGTTTTGGCACATTGGGAGAAGTCTTTCAAATTGCTTCCATGGCCCAACTTAATTTGCATAAGAAACCCATTGGGCTGTTGAATGTTAACAATTTCTTTACAGGTCTGATAGCTTTTGTGGACTACGCTATGCAGAAGAATTTTATATCAAGAGTAGCACGACGAATCCTAATATCCGCAACAATTGCTGAAGAATTACTAGATAAAATGCAAGTTTTTGTTCCTGAACCAGATCCAGCGATGATCCAGATAGACTGGACATGACAGTTTTTCCCGACCAGTTCCATCCCATAATTGTCCTTTACCCGGCCTGTTGAAACATTGTGGAAGAAGAAGCGATCCGATCTGTTCTTCTTGTCTTTTAGTTTTATTATCAGCATTTTCTTCTGTGTTTTGGTTTTTCTTTTCAGGGAATTTCTTTCTTTTTTATCTCGTAGGATAGTTTGGTTCATGCTGATATTAAAACCATAGGACAAAGCCTTTAGTTTGGAATGGCTGAGTAATGAGTAATTTTGTTTACTCTTGAGACGCATCCTATTAGGTCCACTAGTCAGGACATTTTTGGGTAGCTAACCTTCAACATTATTCGGATGACATATCTCATAAGGGAATCTATATTTTCTGAAGAAAATATTAGATGAAACCTTGGGTATTGATTCCAAACATCCGTACCCTTACATAATTTGTCTGTTTTATTTCACATCATCAAGATTCACTCATCTTATCGAAGTCTAAATTTTTGCATTCGCCTATTATGAAAATCCACACTTTCGAAGAAAATTATTCCAATTTCAATTGCTTTCATATAAATTTCGCTCGAGATCCTAAGGAAAGCTCCTTAGCCTCAAAATCAATCAATTTTCATTCAACGGTAGGACTGCTCTTATCGCCGAGGTTCTAAGGTAGGGCCCTTAACCTCAAACTTTCAATGATAGGAGAGTTCTTATCGTCGAGGTTCTAAGGAGAGTTCCTTAAACCTCAAACAATCAATCATCAATTTTTCTTCAACGATAAGAGAGTTCTTATCGCAGAGGTTCTAAGGTAGGGCCCTTAACCTCAAACTTTCAACGATAGGAGAGTTCCTATCGTCGAGGTTCTAAGGAGAGTTCCTTAAACCTCAAACAATCAATCATCAATTTTTCTTCAATGATAAGAGAGTTCTTATCGCAGAGGTTCTAAGGTAGGGCCCTTAACCTCAAACTTTCAACGATAGGAGAGTTCCTATCGTCGAGGTTCTAAGGAGAGTTCCTTAAACCTCAAACAATCAATCATCAATTTTTCTTCAACGATAAGAGAGTTCTTATCACATAGGTTCTAAGGTAGGGCCCTTAACCTCAAACTATCAACGATAGGAGAGTTCCTATCGCCGAGGTTCTAAAGAGAGTTCCTTAACCTCAAACCATCAATCGATCAATTTTTCTTCAACGATAAGAGAGTTCTTATCGCAGAGGTTTTAAGGTAGGGCCCTTAGCCTCAATTTCAATCCATCAATTTTTCTTCAACGATAGGAAGGTTCCTATTGCAGAGGTTCTAAGGTAGGGCCATTAACCTCAATTTCAATCCATCATATTTTTCTTCAACGATAGGAAGGTTCCTATCACAGAGGTTCTAAGGTAAGGCCCTTAGCCTCAATTTCAATCAATCAATTTTTCTTCAATGATAGGAAGGTTCCTATCGCAGAGGTTCTAAGGTAAGGCCCTGAGGCTCAATTTCGATCAATCAATTTTCATTCAACGATAGGACAGCTCCTATCGTCGAGGTTCTGAGGAGGATTCCTTAACCTCACGATTTAGGCGGCGAGAAGGTTCTCAATGCCTAGCTATGTCGAACGAAATTTGGTAACGACTTTACATACATCATGTCCCATGAAGCATGCAAAGGGGGGCAGCTGTCGACACCCAATTTCGTCCGACCCCTTCTTTTTTAAAAAATAATAATTAAAAAAACTTAATTAAAAATTTTAAAAATAATAATTATATAAAAATTATTATTAATTAATTATACAAAGAGAGAATTAAATTAAATAGTTTTGGGGAAGGGGCATTTTGTTAAGTTAATATCTATGTGTGTATATCCAAAGAAATTAAAATTCAAAAAAAAAAAAATAATTAAAAAAATTATTATTATTAACTAATTAGTTATTATTACTGAAAAAATTTTAATTAATTAGTTTAAAATATATTTTGTTTTATAAGGGTTTAGTTAAAAATAATATATGTGTGTATGTATGTATGTAGGAATTACAAAAGAAAACTCCATAAAAAAAAAAATGAAAAGTTTGGGGTAAAAATGATAAAATTAAGAAGTTTTGGTAAAATTTGACAAAATCTGAAAGTTCCAGAAGCATTTGGTAGTTTGTCACATAAATTTTGGGCCAGACCTACGGTTCTGGCCCAAATTTACAGAAAAAGACAAAATTGTCTCAATCAGAAGTTTCAGGAACATCCCCAAAGTCAAAGAGACGGAGAAGACTGAAACTGTCATTTTACCAAATTAAGAGATAAGTTTGATTTTAATTATTTTTTAATTATGAACAGTCCAGCACTCCTTCCCCTATAAATAGGGGTCCAAATTTGTAAAGAAAGGAGGAGAACGAAAGAAATCAAGATTAGAGCTCCATTTTTAAAAAAAGAGAAAACTGTAGCTTAGTCCCTAGCCTCTCCTCCCTCTTCCCAGAAAAGACAAAATTTTCCCTTTTCTCTCTTTTAGTCCTCCGTTTCACTTCTCTGTCATCCGCCGTCCGTTTACGCCGTCGCCCTCCTACCGGCGTCCTTTTCTTGCCACCTCTCGCGCCGTCGTCATCTCCTACGCCGCCGCTACCTCCCGTGCCGCCGGTCTCCTTCTAGCTCGCCGTTAAAATCGCCGGTGAACTCTTTTCCGTATCGACTTTCGTCCCGTCGCCGTTGCCGCTTTCCCCACGCCGTCTTGCCGCCAGTTCCACCCTCCCGTCATCGTTGTCACCTCGCCGAAGGCCAGCCGCCCCTTTTTTCCCCCTACCGTCGCCGGAGAACTGCGAATCAAAAGCGCGACCCGCGCGTCAACCGGCGAACTCGTTTCAAATCCGAATCGCAACCCGTCTGACCCAGCAAATTTTTTTGGTATAATTCTCTTTTACTCCTTGATCTTTCTCATTTATTCTTATAAGTCACTAACCCTTTAATTTTTTCAGAAACTAATTACTAACAACTAACTTATATTATTATTATTATTATTTTTATAAGTCACTAACCTTTTAATTTTTGCACAACTAACTTTACTAACAACTAACTTTTATTATTATTATTGTTATTATTATTATTATTATTATAAGTCACTACCCTTTAATTTTTGCACAACTAACTTTACTAACAACTAACTTTTATTATTATTATTGTTATTATTATTATTATTATTATTATTATTATAAGTCACTAACCTTTTAATTTTTTCACAACTAATTACTAAAAACTAACTTTTATTATTATTATTATTATTATTATTATTATTATTATTCCATTATAAGTCGCTAACCTTTTAATTTTTGCAGAACTAATTACTAACAACTAACTTTTATTATTATTATTATTATTATGATTCATAGAAGGTTATACCTCCTATTTATTTATTTTTAAAGTAGATGGCCGAAAAGCCCCACTTTATTTATTTATTATCTTTTAATATTCCTTTATTTACTTTATGTGCTTTCTCTTTATTTATTTGCATGTGTTATTTAATTTATGCACCTTTTTTTTAATGGATGTCCAAACCAAAAAAAAAAAGAGAGAAAAACCTCCACTTTACTTTATTTATTTATTGTCATTTAATTTTCCTTTATTTACTTTATGCAATTATGTGGATGATTAAACTTATTTCACTTTTAGCCATAAAAGATAATAAATAAATAAATAAAAAGAATATTTTTTTTATGTGAATCATTAACCTTCTCTCACTTATTTTTAGTGCTAATCAAGAATCCATTTTTACAACAAAGCCCCCATCCTTTATTATTTTGGAATACATATATTTTTTATAAAAAAAACAATAAAAAATTAACATTTTATTCCTTTTATTAAAAAATAAAAACTAAAAAAAAATCATAACAAGACAATAAAATAAAAAAAAATCAATTTTTAAGTATATCTTTTCTTAAAAAAAAAATCTTTCATCAAAAAAAAAAGAAAAGAATAAGAAAGAAAAAAGTAAAAAGAAAAAGAAAAAAATAAGAAAA
The DNA here is from genome assembly GCA_039654915.1 of Aquilaria yunnanensis. NCBI lineage: Eukaryota > Viridiplantae > Streptophyta > Magnoliopsida > Malvales > Thymelaeaceae > Aquilaria > Aquilaria yunnanensis. The sequence continues at coordinate 71,460,203 of CM077597.1, forward strand.
TAAAATAAAAGAAGAAAAAAGAACAAAATAATTTTTTTTAAAAAAAATTAAAATTAGTTAACATTAAGGTTATTAAAAATCCAAAAGTTCACAAAAATTTATGACAAATTAAGAATTAAGTTTTTTTAAAGTTAAAATCTATGTCCGGGTGATCCGATAGGATTCATGGCTTGGAGAAAACATAAATTTTTAAATGAATAAAATTAAGTATCAGAATAAAAATCCATATTCGGATAATTTGGCAGAATTTATGATATGGATTGAAATATTTAATTAAAATTTCATCAAATTCCGTGTCCGGGTGGTTCGATAGAATTTATGGTTCGGAAAATATCGAATTTATAAAAAAAATTATACAAATTAATTACCATAATTTTTTAAGTCCATATTAATTTAAAAATCCACATCCGACTAATTCAGTTAAAGTTTATGTTTGAAAATTAACTGAAATCATTTAAAAGCAAGCAAAACAAACAAAATTGTTTTAACGTAACTGTACTCCCGAACCCCCGAACTCTCGCAGACCATATTTTTAAGGTATCCAATTGACCTGAGCGAAAACCGATTGGTGGCGACTCCCTTAAATGACCCGCACGTTGCCACAAATATGAAGCCCAAATTCTGAATGAGCAACCAGTTCCACATCTTACACCAACTCTCTTCCTGTCACTAATCTTGAACCACAAGTCTCTATGGTGGAAAACTGCATACTCAGTACAAGCCTTCTTAAATTGTTCCGAATCATCAAATCTTAACCCTGCCTCGAAAATAAAAGGCACTACTATAGGGTCATACTTGGGGAACTTACTTCTCCTAAAGTTGGTATTTCGTTCACTTTCACCATCACTAGCATCATCATCTGATCAACATCACCAGCATCACCTAACTCAACATAATCAATATGATCTCCATCACTTCCATTTCAAACTTCAACTTCATCAACTTCAGCAACAATTTCATTATCATCTGATTCTTCATCCTTTGAGGGGATGAAATCCTCATCCTTATAATTCCCATCCTGTTGATCACTATCTTCAGTTTTGTTCATCTCTACAACCTTATCAATTAACCTTTTTAGGTTAGCTCAAACAACTCTCACCTCCTCATCCAAATCTTTCGGTTCTTGTCTTATAAGCACATCATCAACCTCATTATGGAAAGTCTCACCTTATTTTTTCCCTTCACTAGCCTCCTTATTTCCGTCTCTCTTTCCATCCACATCTCCTTCATCTAAACCTTTGGTTACCTCATCCAAGGTTTTGTCTCCCATAATATCTTTTGTTAGACCAAGATCAACTATCACCTCTGTTTACCCTGCATCTCTCTGCATGTTGTCTACATTGATTGAACTACAGACCTTATTATGCTCTATATAGAAATGGCATTGCCCTTTTTCACCCAGCAACTGCAATGCGTCAATCATTGAATCCATATCACATATAAGCTTAACATCTTCATAATCTCTCAAAAAAGTCCAACTTTTCTGCTGATACACATTCCTCACATTCTGGAACCCACGACCACAAACAAAGCTCACAAATGAATGCGCGTTAGTCTAATACTTAGAACTAACAACATCTTCCTCCCTGCCCCTTTATATCTGAAAGGAAAATATCTAAACCTCTCTCCATAATGGAATGTATATTTGAACATCATATTTACATCATCTGCCATCCTGCACATACAAAACAACACTTTCAAATTTTGACAAATAATACCCATAACACTTGTTATGCATAAACTACAATTTCTAGCTCTCTACACCCTACCAAAATATAGGGGATTGCAACATTCAAACAACCAAAACCAAACCAGAAAACCAAAACCTCTCTACACCCTACTCCAAACAAGACATCAAATACCTTCCCAAACCATTCAAAAATAGAAACTCCTTACTGAATAATCATGCATATCTAATTTCCGAACCAACAATATTTCCTTCTCTTTTCCACAAAGATCACTCCGATTCACTGATATTCCGTCCGAAGTTGAAAATTTTTCTCATTTGGCTCTCGCCTTCTTTTCCTTGAACTAGCCAAACAAACCCAAAAACACTTTGACATTTCCTCTCCTCTTTTTGGCGGGTTAGCAAGTATGATGTGGCATTTTGCCATGTCATCTTTCCACATCATCCATAAGTTGTCCACTTCTAGGTTACTTGGCAACATTAACGACATAATGGTATATATGGTCTAATGGTCTAACATTGGTATATTATTTAGTACTTTTTGAAGTTTGATATTAAATATGCTCCTCTCAAACAATTACAAAGGTAAATTTGGTATTTAAGCCTAGAACAATGAACCAGTAATCTGTAGGTAAAGGCTTTGGAGGGGATTTATTGTGTGCTTTTTGGTGGATGGATGCCACTCATATCATTTGATTTGTAAGGATATTTATGTTAAAAAATCTCTTAAAATTTTTATGATTTTACACGTTATTATAATACAAACCATTTGACATTTCTTTACCATCTTTCACTTGAAAACTACATTTCAAACTGAGAATTTTGTTAGATATATAATTTCAAAAGGCTAAGGATAAAATACTTCTGGTCTACATACTGCATCTACAGTTTGGGCTTATTTAGCATTTATGCCACTCGCCCAGTGGCCTGGTTTATCATCACGAGATCAGCTGCCTCTCCCTTCTATCGTTTCACTCCGACTCAGCCCAAAAGAGAGGGACAACGAATCATTTTTACCATACATCTCTGCCGCTGTGAAGAACTCCTCGATCTCCACCTGCGGTGGATACTTCCGACGACGAGTTCCTTTATTCGCTGAGACTTGTTCCTTGTTTTCCTCAGTCGCGCGATCCGCAGCTCTGACAACCATGAACTCTCTAGAAATCAAAGAAGAAGAATTTCATCCAAGCACTAATCAACCAGCGCGACCTCCGTAATGCCGCGAAGTCCGTCATCGGCGACATGCTCTGATTCGGAGCTTTACATCTTGTGTACCTTGATTAAAATTGTATCGCCACAAAAGAGCTACCAATCTTGGCCTGCCCATCGCCGACCTCCTCCGCCGCTTCAGGATTTGAACAGTTGTTTTGTCAGCAAATTTGCAGATCTGCGTGAGGTGCAGAGATGGCCACTGAACAGCTGTTTTCTCGGACTGCACAGGCTTTGTTCTACAACTACAGGCAGCTTCCAATTCAGCGAATGAATGATTTTGACTTCCTCTACGGTGCATTTATCAGTATTTCTCCTCTCATTTGACTCTTCGTCTGACCTTGTTTTGTCATTTTCAGAATTATATTTGCTGGTGGGCTAAATTGTTTGCGCTTGGTGCTGGTTGACTCTTATACGTACTATTTATTTATTTATTTTAATTTTTTGAACAACACTTTGTTTGCCTAAAATTCTCTCTCATCCTTTACCAGTAACGGCACTGCAACAGCAGTTAGCAAGAAAAGAGCTTTTTTTTTTGTTTGTGTGTTTATGCCTTTTTTTTATATTTGGTGCATAATTGGTTCGACCAGTGTTTATTAGGCTATATTACTCCTTTTTGTAAGAAATGTTGTTATATTTTGATAGGATACAGACCCAAGCCTATAATAGGCGAATCTATGATAAATGAATTAGAGACCCAGCAGGCCAAAAGGAGAACTCATTAAGGATGTAAATAAAATCTCAAAATTATAGGATAGATTATGTAATTTCCATCTAAAAGCGATTTTCACGGATCTCCCCAGAGCTATATAAACCACCTCAACACACCAATCCCGAGATATGAGATTTTTGCTGAGCACTCATTATTTTTCTCCGCTCATCTGAAACTAACTTGATCGTCAGAAGGTTTCTTCTAGGAGAATTGTCTCTGTTCACCACCCATCAAGCTCTTGCGCTAGCCCATATAGACCCGTTGACTATTACATTTATAAAAATGTATTGTTCTGTAATATGCAGTTCATTTTATAAGATGTATTGTTCATAAATAATATTATTTCTTCTTGTAAGAAGTGTTATTTCATTTATATAAATATGTTGTTGTATAATATGCTCTTCATTTTATAAAAAGTGCACTGTACATAAAATAATGTTTCCTTGTTTAAAAAAGAAAGTATTGTTCCGTTCATATAAATATGTTGTTCTGTAATATGTTGTTCATTTTCTAAGATGTATTATTTATAAATTTTTTTGTTCTTTTCTGTATAAAGTGTTTTCTATTAACATAAATATGTTATTCTATAAAATGTTATTCATTCACAAAAATGTGTTATTCCATTTACATAAATATATTGTTCTGGAAAATACAAATGTGCGGTTTATGCTGGTGCACAGTATAGCTACTCATTTCAAAAAATAGGCACCATTTTGTAATCTGTAGTGAGTGTCATTTTGCCAAACGGTGGCTTTTTTCTTTTTCATCAAATAAAAATTGCCAAGGTTTAGCCATCGTCTATGACCAAATATAGGCAATCGTTTTATTCTATGGCCTAGCCTAGGGTGGTCATTTTAGCTGTGGTACATCATTATTATAATATTCGTTTCTTAATCTTAATAATAATAATAATAATAATAATAATAAAGTATTTAATTAATTTTATGGTAAATTTAATAAAAATTTACAAAAAAACTATTCCAAGAGATTAGGTATGCATATAACAAGAAAATACACTTTCTTATTAATTAATAAAATTATCCACAACTTAAATATAAGATATAATTGACCAATACTTCACACCTTATATCCTCTAACTCATTCCCTTCTGTCGTCTTTGCTATCATTCTCTATTATTTTCTGTCAAATTCAGATTTTGATCTGGATCTAGCCAGTTCTCTTTCAATTTTTTTGTTACTTAATTGACCTTATCTGATGTTATCTATTAGATTTTATAGTGGATGCAATATTCTTCAAGTCTTAGTGTTGAAGAGTGGTTCGAGAATCTCACAAAGTAGATCTTTAATTGAAAGCAAGCAATGATGGATCTAAGTCTTATGGGTTAACCTATGTATCGGCTCTACTATGGTGTTATTGGTGCTTGGCAACAGATATGAAGGCGATTGCATAAAATAAAGTTAGTATTTATTTTTTTTAGGTTTTATAGGTAATCTTTTTATTTTTATGTATTGTCTTATTAAGGCCTTTGATATATAGTGATAGGTTTCGGGAGCCAAACAGCGCAGCGGAATTTAACCGAAACCCTCCAGGATCCAAGTGAAACGGGGTAAACCGGGTGTTCGAAAATTTTCATACCTGATTTTCGGTTGAGATCTCCCACTCAATTGTAGAGTCGAATCACAAAACCTGAACAGTTGACATGTTCAGGCTCTCTATGGTATCCACACGAGCCTCTCGGGATCACCACGCTTCCACCACGTCCGACAGATGCGTTTCTCTTGCGCTCGCAGTGCTAGCTTGCGTCCTCCAAGGAATTGCAAGAGAAGAGTGCAGCTGTCCTTTTGGGAGGCTAGGGTAAGGAGACCTGCGAATTTCTCACTAGAAGTTGTATTTATAGTGAGACTCAACTTCCAGGCCTAATAGGTTTCAAAGCCCTAATCCAATTAGGATTTAATTTCAGGCTTAATAATGGCTCAACTCTTGGGCCCATTATTAATACGAAATTAAAGTGAAACCATAACCCAAATAATTAGCCCATGCACTCTAATGATCCAAATAACTCTATGTGTGCGACCCAATAGGCTCTTATCACGTTGGCAATGATCATAAATCACATTTATGATCATAAGCAATGAACGGTGTCTAGCAACACATCATTGCTACCCAAGTGACAAGATTGTCGATGATTCGACTAAACATTTATGATCATCACCGATATATGCCATTGTCCCTTTGTACAAGATATCAAGACTAAGCATGAGACATGGAATGTGTCACTCTCGTATAGCCCAATCTTTGGTTTCTTGATTACCGAGTAGACTAACTTAAACTGATGACATTGATATCGTATATCAACTCATCCGAGCATGGCCATGCATTTTCTAAGTCTCACTCTATTAAGGGGCTCGAAGATATCACTCCTGTTACATAGGAGGGACAAATCCCATCTTGATCATACAAATCCCTCCGCATGATATGTGACATACCCAATGACCTCCTTCAAGTCCACTCAGTTACGAGCAACAAAAGAAAATATCAAAATATGTAACTCACATGTAGGGAACCTTGATGATCTTAGGTCGAAGGACTACATATACCATGATCACTATGAGAATCACTTATGACACTCATATAACGATCCATGTAGTGTTCTCATGGTGGGTCGATCCAGTACACAAGTTCTCTAACTTGTACCCATATGTAGACTACATATCTCATATTAGTCTCCACATATGCTAGTCGTTATATATTATTGCAACCCGCTCCACAATAATACCAGACCAGGGACGTTTAAGAATATCATTATTCTAGGGTTATAATTATGTTTATTACGTTACGCAGAAACAAAACAACAAACATAATTGTTGGATTAATGCCTCAATAAAATATCATGACTCAATGTGCAAAAATACAATCATCTCATGATTGGCTTTTGGGCACAACACTAACATATAGTTGGTTCTAGTATTGCTTGGTTATTGTTGGCTTGGTTTAGCTTTTATTCAAATTTTTTGTGAATTCTGTGCTCTAAATCTTTTTTGGCTTACCTGGAAGGTTTGGCTTGATCCAATTCTTTTCCCTTTATTTGGTGTTACATGAATCAGTAGCTTTTGTTTGACCAGTTTTGCACTACTAAAAGAAGGCTATTCTAATAGCTTTTTCCAACAACTTCATGTTGGAAAATTGGATTTTTCAATGCAAAGCCTTTGGAAACTGGAGCGTTGACAAATCACGTATTGGAAAAAAAATTTACAATAGCCCAAGGTTTGCTGTTGGTGTTACTAACGGCCTGCTTGTTGGAATATGAACCTTTAAAAATTTCTAACAGCCAAACCTTCTGGAATTTTTTCTAACTATTAAGCAATTTTTTAATCGCTAAGGCTGTTGGAAATTTCGAACAGCCCAAGCCATTGGGAATGTATCAATGGTTCAAGCCAATGAAAAATATAAAGGGCTTTAGCAGTTCTAAATATATCAATGGCTCAAGCAGATGGAAGGTTCCAATGGTCGCCTTTTCAAAAAAATAAAAAATATAAATATTATATTATATGTAACTTTTGATAATATATTTTATATTATATATAACTACTGAAAGTATTTTATTCTATATTATTACACTCGACAATATAAAATGTTTTATATTTTATATTTTATAATATAAAGTATTTGTTGAAATTATATTTTACATTATTAAAAAAATTCTAAATCATAAAATACAAAATCAATCCAAAATCTCAAAAATCCGATGAGGTCCAATAGAATAAAAAACAAAAAATCCAAGATCCATCAAATATGCACACCTAATTTGAAACATTAGCTACTTAATCCATAATTTCTTCCAGCGAGCAAGGAAGCCGATTGAGGACGATAGGCAAGTAAGCCAAGTAAGGCAGCACGAGGACCAACGGACAAGTGAGAGAGGGTAGATGAGGAAGAGGGCGCGTGAGTGAATAAGGCTGGCGGATGAGACAAACAGGTGGACCACGAGGAAAGAAGCAAGGAATGTGCCGAGGTGAACAGTGAGGTGGATGAGCAAAGCCAGGAAGCAGAGGTGGCAACGGCAAGGGGAACAGGAGAGGTGAACTGGTGGACAGGGAGGCAAGCAGTGGGGCGAATGGTTAGACTGTAGAGGGAGAAGAGATGAAAGATTAAAAGGATAAGAGTTGAGAGATGTAAGGGAGAAGAGAGCGGCTGTGAGATGGAGAAGATATAGGGTAAAGATAAGTTAGGGCTAAGTTGCATCTGGACTAGATTCACCTAGTAGGCATTTTTATATAGGTTGGGTTATAGTTTCATATTACATCATATATATATCATTCAATAAACAGCCGAACATCAATTACAAGATTCATCTGAATGGACTAAAGTAGCAAGAATATTCGGGAACACATTATGCCAGACTGATGCCCTCCGGCATCTCTGTCCAGTGACATGGTGAATTTCGAGGGAGCTTCCGGGGGGGAAGGACGTCTTGCTGAGATATTCCCCAGGTGGGAAAATACCTGAAAAGCTCAGAAAAAAGGGTTAAGAGGTCCCCGGGATGGTTTTCCGGGGAGGAGCCTCTGACGCCCAAGTCAGTACTCTGATAATGAATAAAGTAGGCACGCTAGAAAGGTGCGAGAGCTAGCCTGCATATATTTTCAGCTATGGACGAGGGCTGATCAGGGAGAGGGGATGGATCCCTTGCCAAGTCCTTTTTCCCAGTATTTATAGAAATGCCTGGCCCGTTCAGATCCTGACACGTGTTCGGCTGGATCCTTTCTGGGCGTAGGGAACAGGCAGCCGTCTTCAGGCTCCTGGTTTTGTGGCTGAGATGGGACTTGGACGGCGTCAGTGTGTCAAGTCGCCGTTTCAGGCAGCGTGTGGGTTTCCTGTCAGAGGCTCCTTAAATGCTCATTAAATGCTTATGCCGTACTCCCGAGGCCCTTTGGGCGAGGTCGCCCCCTTGGCACGAACGCCCTTCCTCGGGAATCATGTTGGTGGCTCGGGGAGTTATGCCTTCGGGGGAATCTCTCCTGTTTTCAGTAGCTGGCTCTTTGCTCCCGAAGACGATATGTTTGGCTTCCCGAGGTAGCCGGCAACACATTTAAATAATTCTGACGTTTTAGTCAAAGTGCTTACTTTGTCGTGCTCGACTCTACTTCTGCGAAGGTCGTTGGCAATGGTTATTTCCGAGCTACATCAGGCTCACCAGACGGCCCTTCGGGGAAGCGCGTCCCCGAAGAGGCGGAAGGCCTTCGGCTATCACAAGCCCCCTTCGAAAAAGCCGAAGTGGAAACTTCGGTTTGTTCGTCCTCTGAGGGTTCCTCTTTGAGGCATAGCGTTTTTTTCGAAGACAGACCTTTCGTCCGAGGACGCAAGCTTTTCTTTCACAGCCTGTCTGTTGGCGTCTCCGAAGTGACTTGCTTTCCAGCTTTTTAGGTCTGCGCCACGTCATGTGCTAGGAATAGGTGTGTCAGTCTGGAACGACGCGCCTAAGGTTGAGGGGTGTCGGGACACGCATCCCCTTTTTGGCTCGATGGCTGACACGTGGCACTCAGTCATTGGTGGGGATTGTGCTGTAATGTCAAGCGCGCCTTTTTAGGCGTGAAAGAGCAGTTATGGCAACGTTTCGCCTTCACCCAGCACTTAAGACGCCGGTTCGCCTACCTCCCTCGGCCTATATATATGCTCACTCTATCACTTTTTCTCTTTTTGCTTTTACTTTTGCTCTGGTTTTCCTTCTGCTTTTTGCGGCGGTTCTTTCACCTGAGCTTTTTTCCGACCACCTTTCACGACGGCGTCTTTACATACAGATTTCGGCAAGCGTTTTGGTGGGTTTTGATTTCCAGAACTTTTTTGTTCTTCTCAAAGTTTTTCCAAAGTTCGCTGTTGCCTTTTTCTGAACTTGCTTTTCAGCCCAAGATGCCTATTCCTGAGAGTTGGCAACCGCTTTTGTCCCACCCTTGCTGCACCACTCCTAAAAAGTTAGCAAGGTGGAAAAAGAAATTTTTCCTTCCCTCGTAGGCTGCTACGAGGTTGCCACGTCCCGACCACTATAGCTTTTCAAACCATAGCAACGAGGTTACCGTTTTCCGAGCTCAGTTGAAAGCCGGTCTTCGGTACCCCTCTCCGGAGTTGATTTGCGAGTTTTGCAGACTTCATGGCATTGTCGTAAATCAACTACCTCCGAACTCGTACTGCTATTTCAACGCCTTTCTCTGTATGTGTGGCGTTTTCAAAATAAAGCCCCACTACGTTATTTTTATGCAGTACTACAAGCTCTATGTGGTCCCGAAGGGTGGCTTCTACTTCTTGCTACCTCGGGGATCCGGGAGCAAAAAGTACATGTTCACCTTCGCCACCAAGGACAGCTGGCGAGGGTGGCAAAAAAAGTTTTTCTTTTTGAAAATGGAGGAGGCCTGGTCGCATGTCCCGACCAAGTGGGCTCAGGGAAGGCTGGAGGACGACGTCGTAGATTCGAAGATGTTGCTGACCCCAGAGTTGGCTCCTGTATTCGCGGATTTCGACCGTCGTATTCGAGCCGTCACTGACTGGGGTCCCGAGGTCTCTTCGCGCTCTCTTTACCCCTTCCCCATTAACTGGAGGTTGATGACCGAGGAGGTCCTTCGGGAGCTCAAGGTGGTAAAGGAGCACGAGACGGACCTCGAGATGCCAGCTCCTGCCATTGCTGGGAAGGATTCCTGGCTTGTGCAACTCCTTCGAGAGGAAGTTTCTTTCGAGACCTTTTTTGAGCGTGAGTTATTTTCTAGTCTCTTTGTTATAACTTCATTTTGCACTCATACTGATGTCTTCCTTCTTTCTCAGAAATGGGCGAGGACACGGCTGCCTTCTACAAAGCCCTTTTCACCGGCCAAGCCGAGAAGGGTGATCCGATGAAGAAAGCCGTCTCCCGAAGGCGTAAAACAACCGAGGCCGGTCCTTCGGCAGCCAAACGGGTGAGGAAGGCCATTGCCGAGGAGGCTATCGAGGAGCCGGGAGTCGTTGTTATTCCTCCGCCTGAGGTTACTGCCGAGGTTCCTCCTCGCAGCCCGACTTTGTCGCAGGCTTTTCTGGATGCCGTGGTGGAGTCCCCTTCTGCTGAAGAATGGCGCAGAATCAAAGGCAAGGGGGTCCCTGCCGAGGAGGTTCCAGCTGCCGAGGACGACGTGGTCGAAGTGCCTTCAGGTTCGGTTTGTGGTGCCTTTTTCCTTTTTCGGGTTCGTTGGCGTCCAGCTGCCTTAATCCAGCTTCATGTCTCATTGCAGAGGAGTTACTCACTCCGGGCTGGGTGGCCGATCATGCCCAAAGGAGAGCCCTTCGGGACGCCATCATCCCGAAGAGGAAGGTCCCAAAGGAGCCTTTTTGGACGTTCACGGAGGACATGAACATGTACTCCGGCGATTGCCCACAAATGGCTAAAGAGATCTCTAAAGGGATCCTTATTGAGGCCTCCTTTAGAGCCATCGCCGAGGCCCATCCGGCCGATGACTCTCTTGCTGCAAAGCTTTCCGAGCACGCCGCCCAGGTATACTTCGCGCTGCCCTTTTTTTTTTTTTTGAATATTTTTCTAAGTGCTTGGTTTTCTCTTTGTTTTAGTGACCTTGCCTTTGCCCTTTTACAGCTACTGGGATATGCCGGCTTTCTCAGAGTTCGGGTGGCGAGGCAGACGGCGTTCCGAACTCAGGTCTTAGGTTCTTTAGAGAAAACTAGGGCCATGTGTTCGGATCTAGCTATCAAGAATTTGGAGCTGGCCAATTCTGCGGAGAAGGAAGTTTCCGCTCTTCAGGAGGAGTTAAAAGAGAAAGAGAAACTATCAAACGACTCCTCCCAGAAAATTTCTGACCTCGGCTCCCAGATAGCGGAGCTGATCTCGGCAAATGAGGAGTACCAAAAAGAAAAATCCGAGGCCGAAGACCGCCTGACAAAGGCGCTTGCTGAGAAGGCTGCGCTTCAAGCCGAGGTTGATGCCTTGAAGAAGGAGCCGAAGAAGAAGAAGATGAAGGCATTGAAGGAGGAGGTTGCTGAGCTTAAAAAAGACCTTGAGGACCTTGGGGTCGAGAAAGACAAATCTGACCAGATGACCAAAGTTGGTTTTCAGGATGGATTTTGTCTTGTTCGTCACCAGGTTCTTCAAAGGTTCCCTGATCTGGACCTTTCTTTCCTGGAGGCCCTAAATATTCCCGAGGGGCCTCGGTGGTCCTGGTCTAAAATTGAACATTTGAACCTGCCATCTTCTCTCCCTGCGCCGAAGATAGTAGAGAAGAACGCGGGAGCTGGCGGTTCTAAGGATGCCGGGAATCCTTAGCTTTGTTTAGGGTCCTTTGCCTTTTGCTTCTTCTTTTTTGGTCTCCTTCTTTTGGCACTCCTTTTTTGTAAGCAGTTTCATTTTCAATGAAGAAAACTTGGCTAAGTCTTTTTGGTGAGGTCTCGAAGTAGTTCGCTCCACAGTCTTCGGAAAAATTCGTCTGCGCTTAATATGATGACCTTTTTCACGAAGTTTAGCCTTTCGAGGGCTTAAACTCAAGGATTTTGTCCAAGTCTTTTTGTGAGACTTCGGAAGATGACGCCTTCGCTTGTCTGGTCACCTTTGAGAAATTTGCGTCATTTATGCTTAAGGCAATTTTTTGTACTCAGAGAGAATTTTGCTAACTTGTGTAGTACAATTTTCTTTGCCGAAATCCTAAGTATAGTATTTTCTCAAGGCGTCCGAATGCCAAGTATTTTTCAACTCTACTCCTTCGGAATCGCCGAGCTTATAGACCCCTTTTCGTACTTCGGCCAGAACTAGGTAAGTGCCTTCCCAGTTCGTACGAAATACCCCGTGGGATGGCTTTCGTGGTGCAAATTCAGCCCTTCGGAGAACGAGGTCTCCTTCTTTTATTCCTTTCATCCTAGCACGCAGGTTTGCAGCCGCGGCCACTCTTTGCTGAAAAGCTTTTCTTCTCAGCTCCGCTATTTCTCTGTGTTCGTTGACGAGGTCTAGCTTGGTTCTTAGGCCAAGATCATTTCCTCTTTCATCAAACACTTGTACCCGCACCGATGGTCGTATTATCTCTATCGGGATGATGGCCTATGTTCCGAAAACGAGTGAAAAAGGTGTATCCCCCGTGGCTCTTCGGGGTGTCGTTCGGTAGCTCCACAATACACTTTGGAGTTCTCCTGGCCACTTTCCCTTTGCTTCCCCTAGCCTTTTTTTCATACCATCTTTTATGGTCCTATTAGATACCTCTACTTGGCCATTGCTTTGAGGATGGGCTACTGGGGCGAAGTGCATCTTTATTCCGAGGTCGTTGACAAAGTTCTGGAACCCTCTGTCTGTAAACTGGGATCCGTTGTCGGCTACCAGTATCCTCGGTATGCCAAATCTGCATACAATGTTTTTCCATACGAACTTTTGCACTTCTTTGGCCGAGATGGTTGTTAATGGTTCTGCCTCGACCCACTTAGAGAAGTAGTCCACTACAACTACACAAAACTTTACGCCTTCAGGTGCTGTTGGGAGTGGCCCGACGAGGTCTATGCCCCAAACTGCGAAGGGCCAGGGATAGTCAGCTGAAGTCACCATCTCCGAGGGTACCCTCTGGATTTTAGCATGTATTTGGCAGTTGTCACATTTTCGGACGAACTGCCGGGCATCCTTTCTCAAGGTGGGCCAAAAATATCCTTGGCGAAGTACTACTGCGGCAAGGGAGTCTGTTCCGATGTGTGAGCCACAAGTGCCTTCGTGGACTTCTTCGAGGATCATTTCAGTGTCCTCTTCATCAACACACCTCTGTAACAGATTGGCGTATCCCTGCCGGTATAACTCTTCTCCTATCAGGAAGTATCTTTCGGCACGCCTTCGGACTTTTGCCGCATCCTTTGGATCTTCGGGAAGGGCATTGGTTGCGAGGTACCTTTTTATCGAGTTCTTCCAGCCTTTTTCCAAAGCCACTATGTCTAGTACTTCGATGCTTGGGCGGTTTAGTACCTCGGTATGCGTTTTCAACTTCGCCAAGCTGTCTGCTTCGGCGTTATGCCGCCGAGGCACATTTTTGATTTGAACACTGTCGAATTCCCGAATGAGCTTGGCCACTAGCTCGTGGTACTTTGCCAAGGTTGGGTCTTTTGCGCCGTAGTCCCCTGTTGTTTACCGAACTACCAGCTGGGAGTCACTGTGGGCCTTCAAGTTTCTTATGCCGATTTTCCTGGCCAGGCGCAACCCTGCTACGAGAGCTTCATACTCAACCATATTGTTGGTGGCGTTAAAGCTGAACTTGATGGCCTTTACTACTTCTAGACCTTTGGGTCCTCTGATAATTACCCCGGCTCCCTGGTGTTCGGAACCTGAGGCTCCATCTACATGCAGCGTCCATTCTGGCTCATCTTCACCGAGATTTTGATGGCTGCCTTCGGTTATGGGCACTTCGGCGATAAAGTCTGCCAATGCTTGACCTTTAATGGCTTTTCTGGGCTCGTAGGTAATGTCATGTTCACCCAGCTCTATGCACCATTTGGAAAGTCTTCCCAAATGATCAACCTTTTTCATGACGTCCCGTAGAGGCAAACTACTTCGGACGATAATGGGGTGAGCCTGAAAGTATGGGCGCAATCTTCTTCCTGCCAGTATCAAGGCATATATGGCCTTTTGTAGCAATGGATACCTGATCTCGGCGCCATGCAGGGATTTGCTTACGTAGTAAACTGGCCATTGCTTTGACCCTTCCTCTTTCACAAGCACCGAGCTTACTGCTTTTTTCGAAACGGCGAGGTACAGGATTAGGGGTTCTCCTTCGCGAGGTTGCCGCAGAGTAGGCAGTCGGGACAAATAGATTTTGAGTTCTTCCCAAGCTCTTTGGCAGTCCCCATTCCAAGGATGATCATTATTCTCGAGGTCGTCCTCCTTTTTTGCTGCTTTAGTGAGGACTTTGAAGAACGCTCGACACCGGTCTCCATATCTGGAAATAAATCTGCTAAGGGAGGTTATTCTTCCAGTAAGTCTCTGCACATCTTTTATTGTGGCAGGAGTTCGGAATTCCAACAGAGCCTTAATTTTTTCTGGGTTAGCATCAATGCCCCTTTCTGATACCATGTACCCAAGGAACTTTCCCGAAGTTACCCCGAAGGTGCACTTCTCGGGGTTAAGGCGAATTCCGAAGGTCCTGAGCTGGCGAAAAGTCTCCCTTAGGTCTGTGACATGGTCAACAGGCAGCTTGCTTTTGACTATCATGTCATCTACGTAGACTTCCATGTTCCTCCCTATTTGGTCATTAAAGACCTTGCTCATCAACCTCTGGTAGGTGGCTCCTGCGTTTTTGAGCCCGAAGGGCATCCTGGTGTAACAGTACGTCCCCCCTTCGGTAATGAAGGCTGTTTTTTCTTCGTCTTCGGGGTCCATCTTTATTTGATGGTAGCCGCTGAAGGCGTCCAGAAAACTTAGGAGCCCGTATTCGGCAGTTGAATCTACCAGTTGATCTATTGGCGGGAGAGGATATGAATCTTTTGGGCAAGCATCGTTCAGGTTTATGAAGTCGATGCACATCCGAAGTTTGTTGCTTCCTTCTTTTGTGGCGATCACCACATTGCTTAGCCATTCGGGGTAATTGACCTCCCTGATTACATCTGCCTCCAATAAACGTTGGACCTCGGTTTTGACGAAGTCATTTTTATGGGCTGAAATGCCCCGTTTCTTTTGCCGGACAGGTTTTGCTTCCGGACTTACTTTGAGGCTATGTTGTACCACGCGCGGATTTACCCCCGGCATGTCTTTCAGCGAGTAGGCGAACAGGTCTTTATTCATTATCAGAAAGGATACAAGTTTTTTCGTATCTCCTTCGGACAAGTTTTTCCCTATTCGGGTACTTCGTCTTGGGATAAGTTCCACTTCTTCCATTTCTACCTTGCCAGAATCTTCTTTCTCGCCATTCTTTGACTTCGAAGCCCCTGCTTCTACAGCTTGTGAGTAATTTTTTGCCGGAGCTTTTCGGGTTTTGACGAACACCTTTCTTACTTCGCCCTGATTTATGAAGATCTCTGCGTCTCCTTCCTTGGTGGCAAAAGTGACAGTCAAATATCTCACGTTAGGGCGAATGTGCAGATTTCCCTGTGTCTGCCTTCCAAGGATGGCGTTGTATGATGAGGGGACATCCATGACGATGAACCTCGCCATTGTCGAGGCAAACAACTCAGCTGGTCCTTTGACCGAAGTCCCTTTCATCATTAATGGAAGGTCGATCCATCCGAGGACGGGTAACTTGGACGGTCCTACCCCGAAGGTTGGTGAAGTGACCGGCTTGAGATCGCTGATGGATATGCCCAAGCTCGGCAGCAATTGTGAAAATAGGACGTCAGCGTTTGATCCGTCATCAAGTAATACCCTTTTGACATCCCAGTTTCCAATTCTTGCCATGATCAGGAGTGGGTCGTTGTGAGGAAAGACGACTGTTGAACCATCTTTTTGGGATAGCTTCTTCGCTGGACTTTGATAGTCCATCACAGCTATTTCCCTGGCCTTCCTTTTCATTTCCGAGGATGGAAGCCCCGTTGTGATTGTTTGTATGACTCCCGCAGGGGGTGGAGGGCGCTTCTTCGGACTTTGGTTCCTCCGCCTGTCGGAGTCGTATTCCTCATCTTCTTCCTTTCCTTCCTCCTCTTTCCTCCCCTTCGGGGAAGGCAACCATAGGTACCGCCGAAGTTGGCCTTGTTTTATCAGCGATTCAATATACTTCTTCAGTTGGAAGCAATCCTCGGTGTCGTGGCCATGATCGCGATGAAATTGGCAGAACTTCTTCATGTTTTTTCTATTTTCGGCAGTCATGGCCCTTGGCCTCTGAACTTGTGTTCCCTGCCTCTCCAGAGTCATGAGGATGTTGGTCCTCGTGGTGTTCAGCGCTGTGAAGTTCGGGAGTTTCCTTCCTCGCATTCTCCGAGGTCGGGATGGCTGGTCGGTCGGATAGCGTGCCTGCTGGCTGGACCCCTCGCCACGGGTGTGCTCGGGCCTGGGTCCGCCCATTCTTAGTTCTTCGGCCGTCATGTGCTGTTCGGCCCGCTGGTAGAATTCGCCCAGTGTGCCTGGAGGGTCCTTGGAGAATTTATAGAAGAGTTGGGAATCCCTCCGAAGGCCCTTTGTCATGGCGAGGATGCGTATTTCGGGCCGAAAGTCTGGAACACTTAAGGCCTCTCTGTTGAACCTCTCGACATAGTCGCGTATAGTTTCTCCGCTTTTTTGCACTATGTCGAACATTTGAACGGGCATCTTTGCCGTCAGGCGACTCCCGATGCACTGTTGGGTGAAGGCTGTTGATAACTCCTGGAACTTTCCGATGATCCCTGGAGCCAATGAGTTATACCACGCGGTTGCTGGCCCAGAGAGGGTGACCTCGAAGCACTTGCACAAGGTGGCGTCGTCCGCACCGTGCGTCATCATGCTACGTCTGTGCTTCGTCAGGTGGGCCTGTGGGTCGGTCCGACCATCGTACGTCTCTAGCCGAGGTACCCTAAAGTCACCTGGCATAGCTGCCTCGACCACGGCTCGGGTAAAAGGTGACTGATCCCCACAAAAAGACTCAGACAGTCTGGCCCAAATTGGTTTGCGAGCCACCTGCTTCTCGACTCTGTCCAGCCTTGCCAATATTTTCTCCATGAGGGCGGTGGTGCTAGGTTCTTCCTCAGGTGGAGGAGAATGACGGCGTCTCTTCGAAGAATGGCTCCGTCGCCGGGGAGAGGGTGATCTCGTCTCAGGCAAAGGGCTCATTCGGCGTGGAATTTTGGGTTGGTTGGGCCCCGTTTGCCCTGGAAGGCGTGCCCCAAGGGGCATATTTTCTGTTGAAGACTCCTCACGTGGGTCTTCACTCCCCGAACTGCGGCGGACTGCTTTGGGGATCTTTTCCCGAGGGCGTACCGGTGAAGGAGGCCTTTGGGTTTGAGCTTGTTGTGGCCATCTTCTGTCTATCTGTTGTGTCATCTCAGCCACAACAGAGCGTTGGAAGTCACGGAGGAAGCTCATGGTTATGACCAGAGGACGTTCTTCCTCGGGCGTGGAAGTCCCTAGAAGAGTTTGCTCAGCAGCCGGTTGGACTTCAGGCGCGCACGGGGACTTCAGGAGTCCTTTGTCCTTAGAACGCCGAGTCTCAACAACGGCAACCTGAGGGTGGGTTCCTACAGACGGCGCCAAATGATGCCCTCCGGCATCTCTGTCCAGTGACATGGTGAATTTCGAGGGAGCTTCCGGGGGGGAAGGACATCTTGCTGAGATATTCCCCAGGTGAGAAAATACCTGAAAAGCTCAAAAAAAAGGGTTAAGAGGTCCCCGGGATGGTTTTCCGGGGTGGAGCCTCCGACGCCCAAGTCAATACTCTGATAATGAATAAAGTAGGCACGCTAGAAAGGTGCGAGAGCTAGCCTGCATATATTTTCAGCTATGGACGGGGGCTGATCAGGGAGAGGGGATAGATCCCTTGCCAAGTCCTTTTTCCCAGTATTTATAGAAATGCCTGGCCCGTTCAGATCCTGACACGTGTTCGGCTGGATCCTTTCTAGGCGTAGGGAACAGGCAGCCGTCTTCAGGCTCCTGGTTTTGTGGCTGAGATGGGACTTGGACGGCGTCAGTGTGTTAAGTCGCCGTTTCAGGCAGCGTGTGGGTTTCCTGTCAAAGGCTCCTTAAATGCTCATTAAATGCTCATGCCGTACTCCCGAGGCCCTTTGGGCGAGGTCGCCTCCTTGGCACGAACGCCCTTCCTCAGGAATCATGTTGGTGGCTCGAGGAGTTATGCCTTCGGGGGAATCTCTCCTGTTTTCAGTAGCTGGCTCTTTGCTCCCGAAGACGATATGTTTGGCTTCCCGAGGTAGCCGGCAACACATTTAAATAATTCTGACATTTTAGTCAAAGTGCTTACTTTGTCGTGCTCGACTCTACTTCTGCCAAGGTCGTTGGCAATGCTTATTTCCGAGCTACATCAGGCTCCCTAGACGGCCCTTCGGGGAAGCACGTCCCCAAAGAGGCGGAAGGCCTTCGGCTATCACAGACTACTCTAGTGCTTAGTGATAAGCTCTCCTTTGCCAATCTTTCTGCAACCACATTAGCTTATTTGCCCACATGCATTACCTACCACACTCTAAATCCCTTCAACACCTCCCGGATAGAATGAATGCATGAAAAAGCCTTCGAGAGGCCATGAGCATCAGAAACAATGGATTGCACCACCTGCCACGTGTCTATTTCAATAACAATTCCATCCAAGTGCATTGACTCTGAGCACAACAAGGCACTCACCAAAGAAGGGGTTCGAGATTCCCTAGTCCGGAGCAACATAGGCAACCAAGACTCATTTATCATGGTCTCGAATCACCAGCCCCACTCCAAGTCTACCTTCTTGGGCCACCGCTACATCTGCATTTATTTTCTAGATCCCTCGGGCAGGCATTCTTCATCGGTGAGTAATCTAGCCAGGCAAAAAAAGGAGCCTTTGTAGTTCAATGTTGTTTAGCAGCCTATGTATCCACCAACTCATAATTGTTAGTGACAACCAAGGTTTCCCAGAGACCACTCCTTTCCAATTCGCCTACAACACCTTTGCTATCACCCCCGACCAAACCCACTGGTCTTCCATGATGTTTGTCATAACTTGAGCAAACCATTCGAACGGCGTCAGCCCCTTTAGTGCACACACACTGCCTAATCCATGCATAACCCATAGCTGGTGAGCTACTTGGTAGTTTCTCATTACATGCAATGTAGTCTTAATACCATTCCGGCACAACGGACATAAAAGGTCCTCAACCACCTGACGGACTGCCAAATTTTGGCGAGTTGGAAGACAATTGTAGGGAATCCTCCATAGGAGATTTTTCATCTTATTAGGTGCTTGGTTGCTCCATATTCTCTTCAAAACTCTCTTATCCCCATCTGCTACACCTTGTCCCATCATTAGATGCCTATAAGTATGATAACCACTACTAACCGAGTACTCCCCATTAAAATTGTAATGTCATATTAATTAGTCTTCCCTATTTAGATTCGTCAAAGGGATACACTACACCCGCCACACGTCCTCTTCCCTAAGATAGCCCCTCAATTATTCTATTCTTTAACACTTCCACTGGAAATTAATAAAAGCACTAACTGGCGGGCGATCCACAAGAAGAGCAGCATATGTTGGTTTAAATTTCGGGGCACCTAGAATTTAGAGGTTTTCCATCGCACTGATTCTTGACCCATTCCTAACCTTCCACCTTATTCTTAGGTTCAAAAGATCATGCCCATGGAAGAGACTTTGCCATGTGAGTGATGAATTACCAGGTACTTGAGCCAAAAGAAATCTATAGTTTGAGCCAAAAAAAATCTAGAGTAAGCATAGTGTTTGGCTTTCAGGATTTGCAAAACTAATGATTGTTCATTTTGAATCAATCTCTACCCTTGCTTCACAAGAATTGCCTGGTTAAAAAAGGAGAGTTTTTAGAACCCCATGTTAGTGTTGTGCCCAAAAGCCAATCATGAGATGATTGTATTTTTGCACATTGAGTTATAATATTTTATTAAGGCATTAATCCAATAATTATGTTTGTTGTTTTCTTTTTGTGTAACGTAATAAACATAATTGTAACCCTAGAATAATGATATTCTCAAATGTCCCTAGTCTAGTATTATTGTGGAGCGGGTTACAATAATACATAACGACTAGCATATGTGGAGACTAATATGAGATATGTAGTCTACATATGGGTACAAGTTGGAGAACTTGTGTACTGGACTGACCCACCATGAGAACGCTACATGGATCGTTATATGGGTGTCATAAGTGATTCTCATAGTAGTCATGGTATATGTAGTCCTTTGACCTAAGATCAACAAGATTCTTTATATGTGAGTCACATGCTTTGATACTTCCCTTTGTTGCTCGTAACTTAGTGAACTTGAAGGAGGTTATTGGGTATGTCACATATCATGTAGAGGGACTTGTATGATCAAGATGAGATTTGTCCCTCCTATGTAACGGGAGTGATATCTTCGGGCCCCTTAATAAAGTGAGGCTTAGAAAATGCATGGCCATACTCGGATGAGTTGATATATGATATCAATGTCATCAGTTTAAGTTAGTCTACTCGGTAATCAAGAAACCAAAGATTGGGCTATACGAGAGTGACACATTCCATATCTCGTGCCTGTTTTTGATATCTTGGACAAATGGACAATGGCATATATGGGTAATGATCATAAAGGTTTAGTCGAATCACTGACAATCTTGTCATTTGGGTAGCAATGATGTGTTGTTAGACACCGCTCATTACTTATGATCATAAATGTGATTTATGATCATTGCCAATGTGGTAATAGCTTATTGGGTCGCACACATAGAGCTATTTGGATTATTAGAGTGTATGGGCTAAATATTTGGGTTATGGTTTCATAATAATTTCGTGTTAATAATGGGCCCAACCCAAAAGTTGAGCCATTATTAAGTTTGAAATTAAAGCCTAATTGGATTAGGGCTTTGAAACCAATTAGGCTTAGAAGTTAAGTCTTACTATAAATACAACTTTTAGTGAGAAATTCACAGCCTTTTGCCCTAGCTTCCCAAAGAGGACAACCGCACTCTTCTCTTGCAATTCCTTGGAGGACGCAAGCTAGCATTGCGAGCGTAAGAGAAACACATCTGCCGGGACGTGGTGATCCCGAGAAGCTCGTGTGGATACCATAGAGAGCTTGAATACGTCAACTGTTCAAGTTTTGTGATTCGACTCTACAGTTGGGCGAAATATCTCAACCGAATTAGGTATGAAAATTTTTGAACATTCGGCTTACCCCGTTTTACTTGGATCTTGGAGGGTTTTGATTAAATTCTACTACGCTTGTTTGGCTCCCGAAACCCTACACCCCATACCTCTTTCATCCTTTTTTGCTAGTATCCCGTCCCTTGTCAACCAATGAACTTTGACACCTTCTTTAATATGTGCCCACCAAAAACGATTTAATAATCACTCGATGGCCTCCTAGGTTCCTATTGGAAATTTAAACACTGCCATAACATATATGGGAATTGTATAAGCCACCATATTGATCATAATTTCCTTCGCAACATAAAAGAGAATCTAGTGGTTCCACCCATTAACCAATTTTTCCATCTTATCTCTCAAGAACCTAAATGCTTCTATTTTATGGCAGCCAATGGAGCAAGGAAGACCAAGGTATTCATTGATATTTTTACACCTTTCTACTTCAAATAATGTCACTAAGGTTATTTTATCAGGAGTTCCCATGTTAGGACTAAAAAAAGTACCAGTTTTTTCAAGATTAACCATTTGCCCTGAAGCTTCCTCATACTGCCAAATAATAGCCTTAAGGCTCTCCCCTTTCAGCTCATTAACCCGGTAGAACACCATGTAGTCATTTGCGAGGAGTAGATGAAACACCCTAGGACCATATCAACTTACCCCTGCTCTTGAAATTATCCCTTCCATCATGCCATGTTTAAGCAGCCCAGAAAGTCCCTCAGCACAAAGTATAAATAAGTAGGGGGAGATAGGGTCCCCTTTCCTACGGCCACGGTGAGGAATAATTGATCCATGAAGTTGGCCATTAATCATCATAGAATAGGATACTGAAGAGACACATTGCAGCACTAACGCCACAAAGTGAATAGGGAAACCAAATCTAGTCATTAATGCCTACAAGTAAGTCCACTCTACCTTGTCATACACCTTTGCCATGTAAAGTTTCAAACCACATAATCCATCAATACCACTTCTTTTATTTTTAATAGAATGCGGGAGCTCATAAACCACCAAAATATGATCTGAAATTAATTTTCCCTTGAGAAAGGCATTGTGCACATTAGAAAAAATTAAGTTCATAATTGACTTCAATTTATTGGTGATAGCTTTCGATATTATATTCTAAAGGACATTACAAAGACTGAGTGGATGAAATTGCATCATCTTTTCTAGATCTTTAACTTTCAGAATCAGTACCAGCACAATTTGGTTTATGTCCTATAATTGACCATTACCATTTAGCACATCAAGACAAATTTCTGTCAGACTAGAACTTACTTCCATCCAAAATTTTTGGAGAAGTAAAGTAGGCAGACCATATAGTCTAGGTGCTTTTTGTGAGATACATATAAAAAAGGGCTTTCTGAACTTCCATAGGTGTGAACGGTTTATACAGCTTCTTATTCATATCATCTAAAACCATTCATTCAAAGGAACTTAGAACCACCTTAATGCCTGTTGGATCATTCGATGCAAATAGGGTAGTAAAGTACTCAGCCATACTTGCAATGTTAGTCTCATCCTCACATCATTCCCTAGCTGTATCTCTAATCCAAAGGATATGGTTATTTGCTTTGTGTGATCAAGCATATGCATGAAAGAAAACTGTATTTTTATCTCCTTTCTTCAGCCACTGAATTATGGACCGTTGTTTCCACATGACATTCTCCTTGTACAACAACTTATTAAGCTCTTTTTTCAGCCTTCTTAACTCATGATGCTCATCAGGTGATAGTCCTTCTTTACTAAGGCCTTATATCTTTTTTTTTTATCTCTCTCTTTGAGTGCTGCACATGGCTGAAGCTGGCTTCATTCCAACACTTCAAAGCCTCTTGAATATTTTTAATTTTTGCCACAATGCTCATTTCTTGTTGGTCGCTCTATTGCAAGTCCCAAGCTATTCCCAAAACATTTTTGCATGCTTCATCTTTGAGCCATATGGATTCAAAATGGAAAGGCCTTTCAGCTCTTTGGGATCTATTTGATGCCTAGAGCTTTACTACCAATGCATTCTGGACCGTTGTTTCCACATGACCTTCTCCTTGTACAACAACTTATTAAGCTCTTTTTCAACCTTCTTAACTCATGATACTCGTCAGGTGACAGTCCTTCTTTACTAAGGCCTTTTATCTTTTTTTTTTTATCTCCCTATTTGAGTGCTGCACATGGCTGAAGTTGGCTTCATTCCAACACTTTAAAGCCTCTTGAATATTTTTAATTTTTGCCACAATGCTCTCTTCTTGTTGGTCGCTCTATTGCAAGTCCCAAGCCATTCCCACAACATTTTTGCACGCTTCATCTTTGAGTCATGGATTCAAAATGGAAAGGCCTTTCAGCTCTTTGGGATTTATTTGATGCCCAGAACTTTAGTACCACTGCATTCTAGACCATTGTTTCCACATGACCTTCTCCTTGTACAACAACTTATTAAGCTCTTTTTTCAGCCTTCTTAACTCATGATACTCGTCAAGTGACAGTTCTTCTTTACTAAGGCCTTTTATCTTTTTTTTGATCTCTTTATTTGAGTGCTGCATAGGCCTGAAGCTAGCTTTATTCCAACACTTCAAAGCCTCTTGAATATTTTTAATTTTTTCCACAGTGCTCCATTCTTGTTGGTCGCTCTATTGAAAGTCCCAAGCTACTCCCACAACATTTTTGCATGCTTTATGTTTGAGCCATATGGATTCAAAATGGAAAGGCCTTTTAGCTCTTTTTTATCTATTTGATGCCCAGAGGTTTACTACCATTGCATTCTCGACCATTGTTTCCACATGACCTTCTCCTTGTACAACATATTAAGCTTTTTTTTCAGCCTTCTTAACTCATGATACTTGTCAAGTGACAGTCCTTTACTAAGGCCCTTTATCATTTTTTTATCTTCCTTTTTGAGTGCTGCATGTGGTTGAAGCTGGCTTCATTCCAACACTTCAAAGCCTCTTGAATATTTTTAATTTTTGCCACAATGCACCCTTCTTATTGGTCGCTCCATTGCAAGTCCTAAGCCATTCCCACAACATTTTTGCATGCTTCATCTTTGAGCCATATGGATTCAAAATGGAAAGGCCTTTCAACTCTTTGGGATCTATTTGATGCCTAGAGCTATACTACCACCATGCAGTGGTTTGAAAAAATAGTCTCATTAACGGTTATCCTAGCCTCTGAAAACATATGTCTTCAATTTGAAGAAGCTACAGTTCTATCTAGTTGACACCAGACAACTTCACCCCCTACCTCACACCTGACCATGTGTATTTTGGTCCTAAGAACCACAATGAGCTAAAGACTACGTAAAAGCCTCCATCAACCTCTCATATCTCGGTTTGCCTCATTCCTTCTTATAAAAGTAGAGGATCTCATTAAAATCCACTCGAAAGAGCCATGGCAGCAGACTCCTTCCCTTTAGCCCACTCAGCAACTCCCAAGATAAGTTCCTTCATCACCTACCAACTTCACCATAAAATCCAGTAATGCACCATTGTCCCATTTTGTGTCAAATTTTAACTTCCATATAAATGTGGTTCCTAGAAAAGCTTAGCAAGTTTGCCACCACAACCTTCTTCTGTATAAACGTGATACCCCTCAACATCCCAGCACAGCTTATCATGAACGTATGTTGGAACCCTAACCTGACCTTTACATCTTCCATCCTTACTGAAGAAAGCCAAGTCTTGCTCAAGAAAGCCATGATAGCATCCTTTCTTTAGAGGAGATTTTTTAAGTTATGAATTGACCATGGATCTCCCAAATCATGGTAGTTTGAAAAAATGATTAACATGGCACTTGGTGGGGCTGCAGTGTAGCCTATGCCAATGAGAATGTCTTTGGTTATGCATCCTGTTGCTTGATTGCCACCAAATCAATATCCATCACCTTTGGCCCTCCGCGCTTCTTAGCTCCTCTCCTTCCCCTGCCAATTTCTTGGCTCAACCCCACTGAACGAGTTCGTCGCTTCCATGTTCATGTATTAATCTTTAAAGGCCTTACTACATTGGTGGAGGCCATGGTTCGAGTAGCCTTTCCCAACAAAGAAGTTTTTAGTTTCTTCATATTTTCCTGACACTTACATGCCCTCTGCTGCTCTGAATGCCAAATTACCACCAGTCCTTTTAGTGGGCCATGTTCATCCCCTAACTTTACCTTACTCACCTCCTTATCTCTACTCTATGAGACCACTTCCACATCACTTGTTCCATCTAATTTTGACCTTGCCTTTCATCCCCTAATTGTAATTTCTGCCTAACTAACAGTTGCTTCTCCTTCATTTTTGTATCCACATGACTAGATGCTGTTGTACTCGATTTCTTAGATGATGAAGGCCCCATTGATTCCCCTTTCTTTGCTTGCTCATGAGGCATTGTGCACAGGCGCCTGCTCAATGGGGATGCCCGAAAGAATTTGTTGTATTGGCTTGGCTGCTCTGAGTGTTCTGGCAATTTGCAATCCTGGTCCACATGCCCTAGCAATCTACATCAAAAGAAAAATTGCTACAGATGTTCATATTTAAACCCACAAAACCCTGACCAACAGCCTTGATTTCAACAAAACTCTTCACAACAAGGGCTTGGTAACATCTAATCCAACCTACAGCTTTATGTACCTTCCTCCTACCACTTCATCATGCCAGTGGCATACCTGTGAGACCCTCCCCACCTGCCCACCTAGCTTTTTCACCATCTTACTCTTCATCACCCCTATTGGTAGGTCATAAGTCTGTACCTAGAAAATTGCCATTGACAGAGGGACTTTTGGCGATTGGTCCACACCGGTTATCTCCTTTAACATCAATACATGTTTATCGAATAACCATGGTAAGCCTTCCAAAACCCTTTCCAGATCACGTCACGTATAAAACGTGAAAAGAAACTTATTGTCGGTGATAACATCCATATCAACTCCCTTCATCGGCCGACACAAAAACTTCATTGTCACAAACATAGCTTGATTATTGAAGGGTTGATTCAACCGCAACCTAACCACCATGAAGTATTTATTGCCTATGTCCTCATCTCCCCCATCAAAATCTTCTAGTATGATCTGTTCCTGCTCGGTTAAGGAAAAGTGTCACTAGGATTTTTACAACTGCTTTAGCCCCTCTATCATTTCGTGCAGAAAACAACCAACTGACTAATAACCAACGACCAATGCCCTAGACAAACCAGGGATACCCACTCTTAACGGAAGAGACATTATAATATGATATATATATATATATATATATATATAGGGTAAATATTGCTAGTTGTCCATAAACTATACCCATGTTGTTATTCATCCCAAAACTATCAGGTGTTGCACCAATCATCTAAAACTATTTAATTGTTACTATTTCAACCCACCATCAACTAAATCGTTAAATATGAATGAAAAAATGATGTGGCTGCTAATGTGACATAGGCAAATGACGTGGCTGTTAATGTGGCACCACTTTTCCAACTATATTTAACGGTTTAGTTAATGGCAGGATGAAATAGTAACAGTTAAATACTTTCAGGACGATTGGTGCAACACATGATAGTTTTAGGACGAATAAGCAACATGGGTATAGTTTAGGGACAACTGACGATATTTACCCATATATATACATATATTATTGCTATTATTATATATAAATATATATTTTTTCATTTTTTTATTTTTTGATATTCTTAGGTAAAATATATTATAAATATGTGTAAAATATATGTATATAAATATTTTTTTTTATATTTTTCATACATTAAAAATTATAGTTTTAATATATATAGTGAGATGTTTATATAAGAAAAACTCTAAATTAATCTACATAAATATAAGCTACACTTCACTCTCTTACAATCCTAAATTTTTTGAACAAAACATTTTAAAAATTCTAGTTTTTCTAAAATTATAAAATTTATTAATTGAACCTCATTTTTTCAGTGGCTTTTCACGTTGAAAATTTCTAACAACCGCTGTTGGAAGTTGAAACTTTAAAATTTCTAATGACTTAGCCATTGAAACTTTCCAACAGCTCAATGTGTCAAAAATTTCCAATAGCCTAGATATTGGAAACTATGGTGTTCAAAATTTCTGGTGCTTAGCCATTGGAAAATAGTCTCCTTTTTTTCAATGGCTCTTAGGGTTGGAAATTTTAAATGGCTTAGGAGTTGAAAATTTGGCCATTGGAAAATGCATGTTTTTTGTGGTGTTATGTTTTTGTTATCCTTTAGAATCTCATGTTGTTGCTGGTTTGTAAGATACTGTTTGACTTACTTATAATTGGAATGAAGCATCTTTTGTTAAAAAAATAAAATTAAGATATAATTTCATAATATTCATAATATTTTATGCCCATAATTTTCCCTAAATCCTAAATAAATAGATTCTGCTGCTTGTTGCCAGCGTCCTCTTCCTTGTCCTTGCCTCTAATGGAGTGATTTCTTTGTAACAACAGCTTAGTCAATACCCAAATATTTTACCTAGAAAAATTCAAACTTACCATTAAATCCTAAACCATTGAGTTTTGAAAATAACACCAACACCGTAATCCTAGCAAAAAAAAGTTCCATAATTGAGCTCAAAATACCAAAATATATATCACAGCTTTGTTCTTCAAACCATAAATCAAGGCAATCAAAAACCTTATTACAGGAATAAAAAGTTAAACATAATAGATCTATGTTAGGGATGATAGTTGGGTACGTCGGGTCAGGTTTGGTTCAGGTCATTTAAGTTTAGGTTTAATCAGGTTAGTATGAATTCAGGTCTAGGTCAAGTCATTTTGGGTTTGGGTTGTTTTCAGGTTGAGTGTATTTCAAGTTCGACTTGGGTTGAGTTGGGTTTATTTGGGTTCAGGTTTAATATAGGTCGAGTCAATTTCTGTCTTGGGTAATTTTAGGTCTGGTTTTAGTCCAAACTCGGGTTGACCTGTCGGGTTTATTTGGGTTACTGGTATATATGCTAAAATCACTTAATCAATTCAATTTTTTGTTCAATTTTTTAAAAAAATTTAAATTAAATAATTCAATTTTTTGCACTTAATTTATTTTAATTTTTTTCTTATTATGTTAAATTAAAAAATTCATAAAAATTTTCCTAATTATGTTCCAATGAATTTGCTGTGATATCTAATTTTTATTGTGAAATTGCTATGAAATATAACTATAGTTCACTATTACACTATTAGTGACTAAACTACAAAAATTTTTAAAAAATTTGAATGAAAAATATTTGAAAAGTTTAAAGAGCCATATTGTAATTATTATAATGACTAAAATGAAAATTTTTAAAATTTAGGTACCTTGTTGCACTATATTTAAATGCTCAAGGACCAACGTTATAATTTGACAATTACCTATCAAACGAACTAAATATGGAAGTTACTTATTTTATAAGAACCCAAATATAGAACTTATTAAATCTGAATGTCTTTGAGTATGAGACTCACTAAATATAGATGTTCTAAAAAAAAGTTATTAAATATGAAAATCCTAAATATAAAAATTATTAAATATGGAAGGTAATAAAAGAGGAAAGTTAAGGTTTAGGGTAAAGGTTAAAATTAATTACTAAGGTTTAGGATATGATTAAGATTAAGTGTTAAGGTTTAGGGTTTAGGGTTAGGGTTGAGGGCTTATGGTTATGGTTGGAGTTTAGGTTTATTGTAAAGGTTAAGGTTTCAATTAGGGTTAGGGTTTTGGGTTTCGGGTTTAGTTTTAGGTATAGTTAGGATTAAGGGCTTACGGTTTAGCTTAGGGTAAGTGTTTAGGGTTTTAGGGTTTTGGGTTTATTATGGTAAATTATATTCAAATTCAAAGATAAATAATTAAAGAATAATCTTGTATATACCATTCCTACTAATACAACATAGGAATATTAGTAATATGGGGCAGGGAGGGAATGTTAATATTAGTGGAAAAAAAGATATTAAAAAATTTAATTTGACTAGACAAAAATATACCTTAATTTGAAAAAATTGAAATTAATTGAATCAAACTTCAAACAAAGAAGACAATCATATTAATTAAATCAAATTTCAAATTCCTTCATTTAAAATAGTTAACTATACTAAATTAATATTGTATTTACCAACTAAAGTTTGTGTAGGAAATTTGAAATTTTAAACCCAGATAACCAATCCAAGTATCCCACAATTCAACAAATTTATGTGGGTTACCAAAAAAAGCAAAAAAGAAAAAATCTGTTAGATAAATGAAGTTTTCCCTAAATAGATCTACTACTACTTGATCTAGATTAGTTGACATCCAATTTAACTACCAGAAGAAACCCAGTGTGGCGATTTTATGTTTCAAAAGAATGTAGAAGTAAATCCCTAAATTATTAAATTCTAGAAAACCCTTAAGTAAAGTATATTATTTTGTTAATTTATTCTTCAAAGGCCCCCAAATAAAAATAATTTTACAGTATTTTAAAGTCTCTTATTTGATGTGTAATTTAGATAAGCAATATATAAAAAATAAAAGTTTTCTTAAATCTCTAACAACCATATATTTATCTTGATTTGGGTTAAAATTGGGTTATATCGGGTCTAGTAATCAAGTCATTTTGGGTTTAGGCCAAGTCAATCTTGGGTTTGGGTCATTTCAGGTTCAGGTTATTTCGGGTTTGGGTATTTCAGATTTGAATCATTTGGGTTTAGGTTTTCTCAAGTTTTACTTCAATTGGGTTTGAGCTTCAATAGAGTTGGGTGTAGTCGGGCTTGTGTTTGGGTTGGTCGAGCCAGGTCATTAGGTCTGGCCAAATTTTGTTAGCCATAATCTATGTCATGTATGTGTTAATTTCATAAAATACCCTAAATCCACCATCTCAACCAGAGCAATAACAACATTGATGATATAAAAATTAAAAATAGAACATGAACTTACTGATATGGGGAAAGATTTTAGATGAATCAAATGCAAAAACAATGAGCAACCTACAAGATAGAGAACAATCTCAGAGAGGTCTAGAGTTTTCTAAAAGCAAGATCTAGATTGAGTTAGAAAACAAAAAATAAGAAGGAAAGAGAAGGGAAGGGGCAAGCTAATTTTATAATGGCCTAGCAACCATCCTTGCCACCATTTTGTAATATTCTCAAAAGAGCGACCAGCCACCAAAATAAAGGACCTATTAAAATCAGTGGCAAAAATGCTCACCAGGGACAATATTGCAGTGATCGTAATGGTGACCACTAAAAACGGTGGTCAAACGGTTGTCGGGGGTGCCATCTTTACAACCAGCCTAAAAAAGTGGTTAGATAGGGTGCCTTAGCTTCTCCTTCACCATTTTGTCCACCATTTTTGTGGCAATTGAGAAAATGGTCACCACAAATGACAGTCACTAAAACCATGTTCTATTATAGTGAATAATAAATTTAACATTATTGGACACAACATTTTTTACTATCAGATACTCTTTCTGTTTCACAAAAAATTGACCCTTTTACTATTCATAGTAATTAATTTGTGATATTTTTTCTTTCAAAATTTATGATAAAAATATGGAAATTTTATATGAAAATGAATTTTTAAAGATTATAGTTTCTAAACATCATTTTTAAGAATTTTTTTCAATACATATTAATATGAATATGTTCAAGTTAAACTTCAGTTAGAAAAGGTAAAAAGGTCAATTAATGCGAAATGGAGGGAGTTTCATATTTACCAATATCAGACATCATAACTATCAATATTAAACATCACATTCTCTAATATAACTATTTTTGGTTTCATATCACACATGTAATAAACCAAAACCAGAAACATACACAATAAATTATAATGACATTTATAGACTAGAATGAGAGACTCTATAGACTATAAGTAGCCACCTAAAAACATGAAGCAAACACCTAGATTTATCTAATAAATATTTATAGCCTAAAACTAGATACCGGTCTACTAGAAGCAGACACATACATAGCAAAGTAGACCCTAGACTTGAAAGCTATTAGTTATCAATTACAATATATCAATAATAGAAGGTAGTTCTTATTTTCTTTTGCATAATACAAGATGAAAGAGGAAAAATTGCTACTGCCCCTATTTCAAGGTGGTTGAATATGAGTTTATAATGCCCAGTTTTGAGTTTGTGGTGTCCAACTATACATATAAGATGCCTAACTCTTTATATATAGTATATAAATTCATGCTTTTCAAGTCCATTTCCAGGCATGGGAAGTTTAGTTACATCTATATGAAGTCTTGTTAACTTGGGACTTGTTTCATGTTAAACATACTACAAGAAATAAGAAGATTCTACATTACCCCTAAGAAAAGATGGTAAAGTTATCATCCCAATCTACACCATTGATCATACCTGATGTCAGCAAGGAGTAAGGGCTGGATAGGTCAAGTTGGTAAGGGGAGAGGAAAGAAAAAGTAAAAGGAGAGAAGTGGGAGGAGAGAGAACAAAATAGAAACGGAAAAAAAAAAGAAAAATTGTAGAGAGAAGAGAGAAGAAAAAAGAAAATAAAGAGGAAAAAAAAAGAAAAAGCATAGAGATGAGGGAGGAGAAAGAGGAAAATAGGGGAAAAATAAAAATAAAAACGGGAGAAAGGAGAAAATAAGAGGAAAAAAAATCAAAGAATGTATTTTATTGGATACAAATTATTTTTCTCTTTTGTACTCAGAATACAATACAGTACAATACAATACATGACAAGGTTAAGAGAGGAAAATTGAAATGTGAGTGGGTTTTTTACCTTGAGAGAGGAGGCCAAGGCTAACCTTGGTGTACCTTGAAGTGGACATTGGCCTAAACCTTCAAGTGCAAATTGCTAAAATTGAGGAAAATATTTTTTAAAATATTATCAGTATAAAAAAAATATTAATTGTTGAATAATACACTTAGTAAAATATTATTTTATACATATGCCAATGTTACTCAAAATATAAAATTTGCATATACTGATAAACTAATTAGTAAAGCAAATGAAAACTAATTTTACAAAGTAATATTAACATAGCAAGGAAATTGAAATTGATCACCTAATAGTATATGTGGTTGATGTACAATGTTAAAAAATAGTAAATTTTACTTGTGACAAATTTTGTAATTTTTGTGATGTAAAAAAATCAATAATTTAAGGATCAGGGTACCTAAGTCTAAGACATGTCATAAATTCAAGTATCTAATTGTCACCAAAATAAGACAACTTTATATTTCTTTAAACTTTTAGTATAGTCACTAAAATGTTATGATTGTAAAAGGTATAGTTTAGTAAAAATTAAGAATGACAATTGGATAGGTCAGGTTATGTTTAGGTTAGACCATTTAGGTTCGGGTTTGATCAAGTTAACATGAATTCGAATCCATGTCAGGTTATTTAAGTTCACATTGATTTTGGGTTGAGTAGAGTTCGGTCTTAGCTTGGGTTGGGTAAGATTTATCAAGGTTTAGGTTCAAAACAAATCGGGTGAATTTCAGTCTCAAATAATTTCAAGTTGAGTTACTCATGTTTTGGATAAGATTCGAGTTGGCAATCAAGTTTACTCATGTTACTGGTATGTAAGCTGAAATGACTAGATCAATTTTAATTTTTGTATGATTTTTTTTAAAACTTAAATTTAAAATATTTGATTTCCATGTGATTTGGTTTAGGTTAATTTTCATTGTTTTAGTATGTTTAATTAAAAAATTATAAAAAATTTCTTAATTATGTTTCGACAAATTTGCTACAATTTTCAACTTTTACTATGAAATGTAAATCAAGCTCACCATTATCTACAGTGACAAAACTATTAAATTTTAAAATTTTTGGGCTGAAGATGCAAAAATTTTAAAAGTTTAAGGACCCATCTTTTTATTATTATGGGCTGTTAAAAAGAATTTTTTTAAAATTTAGGTACTTTCTTGCACTACACCTAAAAGTTCAGGTACCATTGTTGTGATATTGATATTTGC
The DNA here is from genome assembly GCA_039654915.1 of Aquilaria yunnanensis. NCBI lineage: Eukaryota > Viridiplantae > Streptophyta > Magnoliopsida > Malvales > Thymelaeaceae > Aquilaria > Aquilaria yunnanensis. The sequence continues at coordinate 71,493,364 of CM077597.1, forward strand.
CTACCAAGATCATTAAACTTAAACCCTAAACCTAACATTAACCCTAGACCTAGCCTTAATATTATGTAAAAAAATGTAAACTTAAAACCTAAAACCTAATGAGCACTAGTTATAACCTTAAATTACGTCTTAAACCTTAACCCTAAACCTCATACCTCAACCCAAACCCTAAACCTCATACCTCAACCCAAACCCTAAATCCAATGCCCTAAACCTCATAATCTAACCTGAAATCTTAATCCCTAAACCCTAAACCTCATACCCTAACCTAAACCCAAAATTAAGCATCTAAACCCTAACCCAAAACCTTATATCCTAACCTAACCCTTAAGCCATACATCTTAACCCTAAAGCTAAACCTTATACCCTCGCCCTAACCCTTAAACCCCTAAATCTAATCTTAACCCTAAACTTTAACCCTAGACCTCAAACCATCACCCTAAACCTCATACCCTATCCCTAACTCTGAATCCTAAATCTAACCTAACCTTAAATCTTAACCCTAAACCTCTTACCCTAACCCAAAACTCTAACCCTAGACCCTAAATCTCACCATAAACCTTAACCCTAAACCCTAAACCTATTCAATTTTGGGACTGAATTGTAATTTTTGTTAGAAATAAATCAGATATCTAAACCATAAACCCTAAATCCTAGACCCTAGACTTAACCTTGAACCTTAACCCTAACCTTAAACCTTAAACCTATCCCTAACCTTAAACCTTTAATTTAGCTAAGTTAAAAATTTACAAAATTAATGCTAGACTTTAGCCCTAAACCTTAAAATAAAATCTTAAACTCTAACCCTAAACCTAACCTTTAATTTTAAGCCCATAAATATTAAACCTTTAAGGCAACCAAAAAGTGACCAACCCACCTTGAAAGTAACCTAAAAAGGTGACCGGATCATCTTGAATGTATAGAAAAGATAATCAGGTCATGTTACAGGTAGCCTAAAAAGGTGATAGAGTCACATTGAATGTACATAAAAGGTGACTAGGTCACCTTAAAGGTAACCTTAAAAGCAGACTTGGTTACCATTAAGGTACTTAAAACATGATCAGATCACTTTGAAGGTAACCTAAAAAAGTAACTGTGTCATATCGAAGGTACCTATAAAATGACAGGGTCACCTTTTAGGAACCTTCAAGGTGATCGGGCCACTTTTGCAGGTTACCACTAGGTTAACTTCTAGGTACCTTCAAAGTGACCACCTTTCAGTTACCCTCAAGGTAACCGGGTCACCTTTGTAGGTTATCCTTAAGGTGACTAGGTCACCTTTTTAGGTTCCTTTAAAGTGACATGGTTATCTTTTAGGTACATTCAAGTTGACTCAGTCACCTTTTTAGGCTACCTTTAAAATGACTTAGTCACTTTTTAGGTACCTTCAGGATGACCCGGTTATCTTTTAGGTACCTTCAAGTTCACTGCGTCACATTTTTAGGTTAGCTTAAAGGCGGTCCAGTTATGTTTTAGGTACCTACAAGGTGATCGGGTCACTTTTTTAGGTCACTTTCAAGTCACCTTGGCCATCTTTTTTAGCCTTTTAGGTTACCTAAATGTTTTAGGCAAATCTGACTTGTTTGTAATTGTGGGTTAAGTTTGAAATTCTCATAAAATTATGAGTGAATTGTGACAAACTAGTAAGAGTTGTTGGACTTGATTGAAATTTCATTCGTGAAGTGAAATGTATATTCTTAGTCCCTTAACTTTCATAGTACCTACCTTAAGACTCTTGTCTTTCCTCCGTATTGCCCTCCATTGCCTTTTACGCAACCGTCACCGCTGTCGCCATTTAGCCTCCACTAGCCCCTCCACACAATTGACGTTGCATCGTCTGGACTCCAACACTGTCCCAATCATGGAACCCAATTGTGACTGTTCACTACTGTCGGTGTTCAATGGCCCATCTTCTAACTCATTCACCACCATTCTAACTTACCCAACCCACAACCCACTGCCAAGAATTGAGACCAAAAAAACCACCCACTAGTTGTAAGTTGATGATCAAACAACTCTACTCATCTTGGGCTCATCGGATGGCTCAGATTTTAGTCAGTAAGCATACCCCTTTTATAGAGGGGGTATTACAGAAAGGTCCCAATAAATGTTTACAAATATGAATTCAAACAAAATGCAAAAAAATTAAAATATTACGTGATTTTTTCATATCAACATTGTTGAAAATGCCATTATTATTGCCCAATTAAATGTAAAAAAATGTTGGATACAGGAACGGTCTTACCTACACCAACAATAAATGACATAAACATTTAAATACCAAAAACAGACATTTTCAACCCAATGTCAAACACACATAATCCAGTATTAGACACCCTACCACCAATGGTTTTGTGGATTCTGTTTGGTATACATACGCCATAGGCGAACCTTAGCTTTGGCTATCAAACAAACAATTTATTTTGGTGTCCTAGTTATAACAATCAAACGTTAATCAGTAGGTTATAACTTTGGCTATTAACCTTTTGTTTATTAGGATTGTACTTACTAAAAATAATTCCATACGATAAATTGTACTATAAAGAAAGCAAAAAGCAAAAAAGGGACCTAAGCTCAATGTTCATGGTCGTTAAATAATGGTTAACATATCGGCATAGTCAGGCCCTGGATGTGACGATAGAGGGACGGAATTGTTGGAGGACCTGATGGTATCTACCCATGCATGGTGCTAATATGAATAGAACTGAATCTTGGAAGTCGATTATGGAGAAGTTTGACTTGAAGTTGGCAGCCTGGAAATCGGAGTTGTTATCTGTTGGAGGAGGGCTGGCCTTGATTAAGTCTGTGCCTGGAAGCCTTGCCCAGTACTTCTTCTCATTGTCCTGTGCCCCTTTGGGTGTACTAAAATCACATGAGAGCAAAAGATTGAATTTCTTTTGGGGATAAAAGGTAGGGTAGGAGTTTAGCACGGGTTAGTTGGAGTAAAATTATACTTCCTTTGTCCCATAATAGATGAAACATTTTTCTAAGTATGGAGATTAAAGTGTTTGTACAGTAAAAATTTAAATAATAAATAAAAAAAATCTTTTTTGAGTTTTGTGCAGTGAGAATTTAAATGAGGATTAAAAAAAATTATTTATTGGATTTTGTGTAGTCAGAGTTTAAATGAGGGTAGTAAGGTGAATTAGAAGTTGAAAACTTTCTAAAATGAGAAACATTTCATTTTTTTTTTACATCAAAAAAAAGAATACATTTTATTTTTTTTGGGATAGAAAGAGTATTTCGTAAGGAAGTTAGAGGCTTGAGTGTGGATAGCCTAAAAGGAAAAAATTTGTCTTTGCTAGGGAAATGGTGGTGGAGGTCTAAAAATGAGAGTGAGGCTGTGGGTTAAAGGAAGTCAAAAGCATTTATGAGATTGGCGGGTTGGGTTCCAATGAAGTTTTTATCAACTCATGGAGTGTTTAGGGTAACATAATAAAGTCAGGTTTTGAGACTGATAAATTGGGTTTTCCTTTCACAGATTCCTTGAAATGGGTCCTAGGTAATAAGGAGAGTGTCAACTTATGGGAGGATCTTTTGGGTAGGGGATAGGAGTCTTAAACATGTTTGTCCTCGGCTATACAACTTAGATGTGGGGACGTGGTGTCCGGTGACACAGAACATGGGAGTTGGAGGGATGGTGAATGGTGTTGGGCAGCAGAGTTGAGGAGGAGAGAACTAGTTGAGCTGCAAACCATGGAAAATCTCATAAATATTGTGCAGATTGTTGAAGACCGAAAAGACAAATGGAAGGGGGACTTGGACCAGAACGGAAGCTTTTCAGTCAAAGTTTTTGGCTCGGATGATAGATGATGCTTGCTTCACCCCATCTGAAACTTCTCAACATGCCAAATGGATCTCATGGCTTCCTCAGAAAATTAATGTCTTCATTTGGAAAGCATTGCAAGGCCGTCTTCCAACGAGGTATAATCTACGCAAGAGAAAGGTTCCCGTCAGCAATATCCTTTGCCGATGTGTAGAGATGCTATTGTAACTGTGGATCATTGTTTGGTTCATTGTCCCCTGTCAAGGATGGTATGGGATTAGATTCTTAAATGGTGGCAGCTTGGATGTTTAATAGGATTTGATATACGTTAAGTTTTGGATTAGCAAAATCCAATGCAAAGCATGGGTAGCAATTTCTTTTACTCCGTCTCGGGCTCTGTGGAAACAAAGGAATCAAGTGGTACACGACAGTTCAAACTTGGTTCAAGTGAATCTAATTGGAACATTCAGGCTTACACATAACTATGGATATAAAAATAGATGCTCAAAGGCTGGCTTCTCCTGGACGAATTGGGTGCAAAATCCTATTAAGTTGGACTTAGAGCTATATCGCTGCTTGTAATTAATCAGTTTTTATCTCTCAACAATGGGCTCAGTTTCTTGCTAGCCCTACCTGAATATTCTAATCTCTTAATCTATTTTTTCTGTTAAAAAAAAAATTGTGCAACTAGTGCCCATTTCTATCAGAAGTCTAGTTTCTTGTATATGATGTCCAATTGAAGTCTTGTTAACTTGAGCATATCAATATTTCACATTAAACATAGTACAAGAAAGTCTAACTGATTTGAATTTCAAAAAGTGGGAAACTACTAAAATATTATGCAATTTTTCCACATAAATATGTCATGATTATCTCTCAATTAAATATAAAATTGAATAAAAAAACTGCCGTATCCAAACTATTTATAAATGACATATAAACATTTAAAAATCAGATGCAGACACTCTCAATCCAATACACAACATCCTACTACCAATGACGTTATGAATTTCGTTTGGCATACATCCGTCATTAAACTATCTTGGCTTTAGCTACTAAACAAACAATTTATTTTGGTCTCATCATAGTTACAAAAATCAAGCATTAATCAATATGTAAAACTTTTTGCTAGTACCTAGTAACCATTTTTTCTTTACCATTGTACTAGTATCGAATAATTCTAAAAAGAAAATTGTATGATAAATTGTAGTGTAAAGAAAGAAAAAAAAGCTAAGGTAAAAAGGGCGCATAATAAGGTCAATGTCCGTAGTCGTCAAATAATGGTTAATATAGCGGCATAGACAGCCCCCGAACGTGACGATAGAGGGACGGAATTGTGGGAGGACCTGATGGTATCTACCCATGCATGCATGGAGTACACGTTACGAAAGTTGCCCTCCTTGACTCCTTTACACAATAAGCCCTTCAAACGATGCTACGCTCACGTGCCATCCTTCCCCATTTTAATTGCGAAAAGTTAGGCCACACGCACTTTTTAGTATAAAATGATGTCTACAAATCTATGCTATAAAAGTAATATTGGTACTGCCTTAATTGCCCAAGTGGCAACACATCGAGGGACACAGGCTCTTCCGCACCCCTAATTTGCTCAACTGGTAACACACTGAGAGACATAGGCTCTTCTGCACTCCTAATCCAATTTCGAGCCTCCTTCTTCATTTTTCTTAATATTTAACCAATAACTCTTTGTAATACCTGATTCTGTGTAAAGTAATATTAGGAAATGACACGAAAATAAGTAAAGCTTTGACTTAATGACTGAGGTTTATAGTTGTTATAAAGTACGTAGTCGGAGATTCATTCTTTTTTCTGTATAGGGTACTACCTGAAATTGAACTTTTCAAAAAAAATTTAACAACGTGGATTTGTAAACTCCGTTTTGTAATAAAATGGATATAATCCTGGCTCGTTCGTTCTTGTTTCTCGTACTTCACTCAGTTAGAGACTAGAGTAAGGTAGTGTGTGTTATAATTCTGCATACAAAAAGGACCAATTTATTCCTTAATTTATCTCGGTTCTGTCTACACCACGTTAAGATATGTTGCGGAAAATTTTTGCGGTTGTTTGACTTATTTTTTTTCTATTGCGAGGTGCTGAAAGTTTTTTTTTTTTTTTTGGCTTTATACTACATTCTATAAAATAGTTCACAATAGCTTCACAAAAATCTACATGTGGTTAAACTCAAAGAAAAAAATATATATAGTTTAGAAACGAGACGAGAAAACTTAAGATACTTATTGCAATCAAATGTTTCGTTAAAAAAAGTTTTACCGCCATGTTAGAATCTTTTTTATTTGCAAGATGGAGAAATAGAATAACCATCAAAAGATAAAACTAGGAAATTCGATGATGTAATAGAAAGAATTGAAACAATAGTGACCTACATAATTGTATAGTAACCCTCATATACACAGTTAAAAATTGGTTGACACATCTCTCTCACTAAAAAAACAAAGCATTCAATTGCATAACTAAAGCATTTGACAAACATCTCACCGACACCAACTTGAGTAACACAGCTTATATGTAACACATGAAATTGCCACTAGAACAGAGATAAATAACGCGTAATTTTGACTTTTTGAACCCGCTCAAGATTGTCCAAGTATAAAGTACTGGTATAAAATAATTAAATATGATGACGATCTAATAACAGATCAATTAAAAGGGCCAAACACATAAGTTGAGAATGATTAAATATATGTTCTAGATATATATAACAAGCATATTAACTTTTTACCTTTCTTCTTCTTCTTCTTTTTTGTTTGTTCTAAACTAACGCAAAACAAAAGCCAATTTACCCAGGATTGTTTTGATGATTCTTTTCGGTTAACCATTTTCTACATTATTAATTTTTCTTTTTTATCAAGAAACCGAGAAAAAAAAAGAATTGAAATAATAAGTAAAAAGAGAGAAAGAAAAATGTCTCCATGCATATATAGTTTCCCAGTTATTAGAGTGCAAGTGTGTCGTATTCCTCAAAACTCTCTTGAAACCAAAAGATTAAAGAAGAAAAGAACAAAAGAAATTAATAGAAGAAGAAATAGGACAAAAAGATTACTGACGAGCCGAACGAAGACGCGGTTATCGATCGAGCGATCGAAACACAGAAACCCAAGAAAATCCAAAATCTTGATTCATCTTGATTCAGTTCATCCGAGATCTTGGACCGATCGAACTAGGGTCTCGCCGCCGTGAGGCCGCCGCAGATGAAACTATCAGCGGAGGAGGAGTCGGGCTTCTCGTCGTGGCAAGGGGAGGACCCGGAGGGAGGGACGAAGCCCTTGGGGAGCATGACGGAGAACACTCTGGCGGTGCCTTCATCACTACCGGCGGAGGACATTCTTCTTCTGCGGGAGGGGTTGTGGTGCGTCCGGCGGCGGTTCTGGAGGTAGAACACTTGAGAGCGTGGCGAGGGACGGCGGGAGGGGATTGTGGGTCGGGTGGCGGAACGGGAGAAGAAAGAAGAGAAGGTGAGAAAGAGGAGGATGGCGAAGAAGAATCGAAAAATGAGAGCCATTTAGGATGATGTGGCGAATGTTGAAAACTTTGTTTGAATAGAAAGAATGAAATTATTTTATAGGAATGGACTTCAATTATAAGCTGAAGAATGGGCTTGTAATAAGTTGTAAGAGCTATTGACTGAGTTTATTCTATTGGGCTTTGAATATATCAAACTGATTAAATTTTGGCAGGTAGTTTTGGGCTTGTAAAATTCAAAAAATAATATTTTTATTTTTGTCCATAATTTCGGATTTTTTTATTTTTTATTTTTTGATGAACAAAATTTATGATTTTACTCAAAAGTTGTATTTACATTAAATGTTATCGATGTGGTAATTCTCGTATTTGTCTAATAACCAGGATTCAAATATTTGTGGTCTAATAACCCGTGCCTTTTTTGTTAAAAAAAAATTATTCAAATCTTAGCTCGTATTAGATTTCATCGGTTTAATTAACCAATACGGGGATTTAGAATATGTACTAGGTATGTGATTGACTCGCGTATGATTCTCAATATGAAAACCGGAGCAAATTTGAGAAAGAGATTTATAGTTTTTTTTTTTTATATTTAGAATCATGCTACAAGAGAAGTGGTATTAGTATTCTAAGCAAGGAGAAGGGGAATATTAGCTTTCTTAAGATTCAGAAGACAACCAAACCCTTGGTCCCAAACACCTTTGTTATTGGGTCAAAGGTGCGGCGATAGCTTTCTGTTTTATCATGAGAGAATTATAGCTATTTGAAGAGTTACATTTTAACTTGCACAAAGCGTCCCCAAAATGAAAGTGAAACCCGAAAAACATCAAGTTTTGAAATTTAAGTTAAAATATTATAAAAATGAAAGTGAAAGCAGCAGTTGAGAGTGAAAAAAGAAGTGATAACTCAAAATAAATGAATTATGTAACTTACGGAGTACTTATTTATTTTAGATTTTGTTATTTAAAGCTGGCCATCTCCAAATCTTCTCTTCCCCGGGTCCCCTCCCCTGACTTTTCTTTACCTGAATCTCAAGTATTAAAATTACTTTGCATCAAATTAGTCTTCTTATACCTCAAACCTCAACCAAAATTATATATCTATTTGCTATTTTACCTAAAATATGAAATATGTACAATATATTTTTTATTACTATTTTACTATTGTATCTATTAGTTGCTAAAGTAACCATTGAGTGAGTTTTTTTTGCAATAATGTTAGAAAAAGAAAAAAAGAGTTGCAAAATAAGATGGCGATGAGTTATTAAATGCTTACTTATATTGCAAAGAACATATTTGATAGCATTAGTAATGATGAGATTATTAAATATTTTAAAAATGAAGGTCATCTATTTGAGTTATAAATTTTATTTCTAGTTTATAGATGATGAAACAAATGTTTCTTCTTATGTGAATGTTTAACTTTATTAAAAATTTATAGTTTTATTGGACTCCACAGAAAAAAAATTCCTACATCCATAACTAGCTACAAACTAAACATTAAGGAGAATCATATATATACAAAATGTATGACAATATACTGTGCCCATGCAGCCTAAAGCTAAACATATGATCATAGTTCAAATCCCTTGGGACTTCCTCCTCTACCTAGTTCTTACTAAAAGGCTTAATCTTACCTTCTAGTAAACTTGGTCTAATAGCCATTATTGAATCTCGCTCACCTATTTACCTTCCCTTTATTTTTTCACAAGTGAACATGGTGAATGCTCTTTAGTTGAGTTTTGAGAAACTCACTAAGTGTACTAGGTTTGCACTTAGTGTCTCAAGCTCCCAAGTTTGTCTAGGCCATTAGTATACTAAACCTCCATCAATTGTACCTAGAGAGCACTAGGTTTCACTCATACCTTTAGTCATGCTTTGCGTAGGTCATAAGTGCACAAAGTTTCAGGCAATCTACCCTAAGGTGCAGTAGGCCTTCACATGTACCTCATGACATGCTATGATTAGGTAACAAGCACACTAGACTTACACTAAAGGGTCTCCTATAGAATTTGCTATGGTTGGACTCAACTTGCTAAGTTCCAAGGAACCCAAAAGAGTACTAAGGTTTCCCAGTGGTTACTTAAGCTCCATGGCTCACCTAGGCTGCCATGGATCAGTAAACTCCATTTTTAACCTAACGGCATCTATTGTAGTCCTTGTAGCCCAACCACCTTTTCAATCAAACATTATTTTAATAAGGTACACTTTGAGGTCCTTAAGACTTAATGAAACTCGCTTAACTCAAATGAGTGTCTAAGAAGCACCAGTGCCTTGTTAGGCTTCCTCCACCCTTAGGCATCCTTGGCACATCTCCTCATTAAAAGCCCATCATTAGAAGGGCAAAATCATTATAGAATGGCCTACGGTGCTACAGTGCCCTAGGCCATTTACCTTAGCCTACCATGGGCACCATTGGCACCGTAGCGTCAAGTTGGGTGTTGTAATCCGGTAGCTTCATGCCTAGGTGTTACAACTAGTGCTTATAAGCACTTTGGGGCTTTCTTAAGTCTCAAAAACATTTATGCAACTTCTCCACAAGCTCCAGATCATGAGGACAACTATAACAAGCCATGAATATGCCAAATTAGCCAAGCATCAAGTCCTTCATCATACTACACAAGAGCTTGATTTACACTAGTTCACCACAACTAATTCTCATGATAGTTTATCCATATCTTACAATTCAGTAGAAATCATCGAAGAAGAAACTAAGACATGCACCATAAAAGTATGTAAACTAATTCCTTTACCTCAATTAAGAAGAACAAGCAACAATTAATCATCCATTCCAAGCAAATGGGTAGAGGGGCTTTATATAGTTCCAATCAAAATCAACACTTTAGGCACCAAATTAAGCTCAATTAAGCTAGAGCCAAGCTTAAGACACCTCAAGAAACCAAGAACATCAAGGGGAACAAAAAACATGTATCTAGATCTCTCTAATCTCAAAAACATCCCTCTGGGGCTTTCCCCTCTAGAACTATATAAGAACAAGCTTGCATTTGGTTGGGTACCTCATGAGTTCTTTTATTTCCATCAAGAATTGGTGCATTGATGGAGATTTGGTCATGAATTCATGGAGGTATAGATGGAGCACAAACTAAAAGGGATAGGATAAGTGAATAATGGCTTTTATTCTTCCCAAACACGTTTTTAAACTAGTTTCCCCAATTTTCCTCTAAATTTTGCATTCTTTGCCAAATAACCCTACCTCAAAATAGTGCCAGGAGTCTTAGGAAAATTTTCTTAAACTTTGGTTTCTTGTCAATTTAGGTCTAAGAACTACCTATGAGCTTTAAAAAAGAACCTATCACTTTGTGGTGTAAAATTATCATCTTGCCCTTAGTGACACTTAGGTGCCAAAATAATTGGAGACCATTTAATAACTTGCTTGACTTGTTAATTCATTCTAATTGAGGTATTTAAACTAGTGATTTTACTTAACAAATAAGTCTTACTTGACTAGAGCAGGTCCATAACCTAAAAAGCCTTTTTATTCTTCTTGCCTTGGAGAATTTGATCCTCTAACTTGTTGAGACGTTTCCCAAGACATAATGCCAACATGTCCTAGCTAACCCTACTAAGGGGTTTTAACTTCATTAACAACCAACTTGGTGCTCATCTATTTGACTTCGTCGATTAATTCCATGTAGTATATATTCAAGTTGGCTTCTTGCATGTATAACTACTACAACCAATGCTATACTTTGTGCCCATTCCTAAATGAATATCAATGGCAACTGCTTACTGCTCTCCTAAACTTAGCCTGACCTTATTCGATCCAATGCACTCTCATGTATCTTCCCATTTAAAGACTATGGTATGGTACTCCACTATCCGAAGCATAAGAATAAAACTAAAGGATCTTTGATCACCTCAAACTTGTTTCAGTTACTCTGGTGACCAACACTCCTTTACATTTCCTTCTATGCTAGACCCCTAACACAAGCTAGCTTAACAAATACAAACTTGTCCATTGACACTTACATTGAAAAAATCTTACCCTAGGTTCAGCACTAACATACCTGGACCAAAAACCCCTTAGTACAAGCTACCTTGACAAGTACAAAACTTGTCCACAAACTCTCAAATTGATAGTATCTTATTATAGGTTCGGTACCCAATCCTATCAACCAGTAAATTAAGTGTTTCATTACTGAACTATGGCATCATCATCATACACCCATAACACACCAAGGCATACTTCATTCCATTCTCCATTACACTATAGGGCTATTCCAGAAAGTTTTTCTACCAAGGGTTTTAAGCATTAGCTCACCCTAGAGTACTAGTCTTTGAAGCTCTTCTTGGAGGGAACATATGCATCATGTATTTTAGTGCCCTGGGTAAGATACCTAAGCACCACCCAAGCATTGTGATCCTACTGCTTTTATTACTCTAAAGCCATTTTCACTTGCATCCCTAATAGAGAAAATTTTTCTAGCATGAGGGCTCTATTTACTGCCTCACTAGTCCTAGCCTTTTAGCACCTAGCAATGAGGTTAACAATGTACAGCCTTAAACCAAAGGTCTTAACACTTTAGTTTCTATACTCGAAGTACCCTTGCTATACAACAATTACATTGTAACACCCAAGTCCAGAATTGGTCAATGAAACACCTGCCCACACTACATGGGTTATCCTTAGGAAAAGCATAAGCGCTAGGTATTTATGTTCTGAAATTGGAGCCTATATATCTACAGAAAGCTTCCCACAATTCACCCATGTGGGATATGGAGGCGTTACAAACTCCCTCCCTTATGTACCCAACATCCTCGTTGGAGTCAATCAGATTACTTGGTTCCCCAGACCAAGTAACCTCTCTAATCGGATTACTTAGCCTTTGGCCAAGTAGCCTCTAAAATCCAAGATCAGTCCCGATAGATGATGCATGTGCACACCCACTATGCAACACCATCATGGTCTTAGGTCAGCTCTGATACCATCTATAATGACCCAAGTCCAAAATCGGTTAAAGGAACATCTGCCCACACCACATGGGCTATCCTTTATGAAAAGGATAAGCATTAGGTAACTAGGAATTCACTCTCAGTATAAGAAAGTTCCCTTGTCCTGTACCAGCGGACACAACCATATACTTTGAACCAAACCTGGCTCTAATACCATCTGTAACGACCCAAGTCCAGAACTGGTCAACGGAACATCTGTCCAAGCCACATGGGCTATCCTTAAGAAAAGGATAAGTGCTAGGTATTTATGTTCTAAAATTAGAGCCTATATATCTACATAAGGCTTCTCACAATTCACCTATGTGGGATATAGGGGCGTTACAAACTCCCCTCCTTATGTACCTAATGTCCTCATTGGGGTCAATCAAATTACTTAGTTCCCCAGACCAATAACCTTTCTAATCGGACTACTTAGCCCTTGGCCAAATAGCATCTCAAATCTAGGATCAGTCCCGGTAGACGATGCATGTGAACACCTACTATGCCACATCATCATGGTCTGGGGTCAGCTCTGATACCATCTATAATGACCCAAGTCCAGAACCGGTCAATGAAACATCTGCCCACACCACATGGGCTATCCTTTATGAAAAGGATAAGCGCTAGGTAATTAGGAATGGACTTTTGGTATAAGGAAGTTCCCCTATCCCATACCAGCGGATACAACCACATACTTTGAACCAAACCTGGCTCTGATACCATCTGTAACGACCCAAGTCTAGAACTGGTCAATGGAACACATACGCACACCACATGGACTATTCTTTAGAAAAGGATAAGCGTTAAGTACTTATGTTCTAGAATTGGAGCCTATATATCTACATAAGGTTTCCTACAATTCACCCACATGGGACATGAGGGTGTTACATACACACTAAGTCATCTCTCCCCCTTCCACTTGGAGCCTTACGCACTACCCAAGCAGGATTTGACTTCTTAAATGCATCCATCTAGCACTTACCACTCGGCCACCAATCTTACCTTATACTCAAGGCACTTATAAGGTTCTTAGTCAAGCTAAAATATACCATTGGATCCTAAGCCACACTATGTATCCTTGGCTCACTAATACACTAGACACCTTAACCCCTTTCACTAGGCTTGGACATGCCTTTTGTCTCTTATGCATTAAAAGTTTTCCGCAAACACTTCAAAATCTCATAAAAAAAATTAGTATAATGCATAGTTATTTGAGAATTCCTAAGTTCCCTTACGTGATCCTTTTTAAGTTGAAAAAAAGACCCTCAAATCTTAGTTGCAGACAAGGTCTCTTCTTAGGCAAGCAGTTTCCTTCATTCTCACTGTAGCACCTTTCTAGCTCAAATTTTACTTCCTAGTATTTTTTTTTTTTTTTGTCTACCAAGCTTTTTCTGAAGTTCATAGTTATAGCTAGATAGTCTAGAACTAGCTATGATCTTAAGCTAGTTCTCTCGATAACACCACAACAAGCCATACAATATGTTGGGTTTAAATCCTACTTAAGCCCCTCGATTTCTTGTATGCTACAATTAGACCTTAACCTTCCTATGAAAACAATTTTCTTGCTCAAATCTTTTTATCAAATTTTATTCATCAATTTTCAAACAAGTTTGTCAAATTTTCCATGTTCGAAATCACCCTATTTTACTTGTTATTAAACCCAAGCTCTTAAACCACTTCACTACTTTTTCTTCCAATTAATTTGAAAATATAACTTTGAAAATGCAATATTTGATCACAAATTTAATAACTTTTTGAGGGGTGCAACACCTAGGACTATCTCATGCCTCTAGCAAACCATAATTGCGCATTCCATAGGTCTTGGCTTATGGAAGTCTCTCCTGAGCATTTCCATGAACACTTTATGAAGTGTGTGCGTGAATGGCCAAAACATGCACAACAAACTTGTTTAAAAAGAGGGTGATTTTGAACATGGAAAATTTGACAAACTTGTTTGAAAATTGATGAATAAAATTTGATAAGTGCAGAAATGGAAACTAAACAAGCAAAGGACATGCTTAAAGATAATTTTTAACCATTCAATCCATAAATCACCCAAATCCTAGAGGTTTGAGTGATTATTCACTCACGAACACAAATACACAAAACAAGAGAAAGAATAATAGAGAGGCACACAACAATAGAAGGATTCGCAAGGTAACATAATCTAAAGGATAAAAATCACCATAAACATTGATAAATCATCCACTAGAGGCATAAGCCTTTATGCCTCCTGGCTCTCAAGCTCCAAACTTCTAGAAAAAAGTCTCATTTGGCTAGCAAATCAAGTTCTATACAACTCCAAATGTCTAAAATTTCATAAGGTCACACTGGATTAATTACAAGTGTGGATGGTGAGAATCCTTAAACCACAAGCTACTAAAAATGACTTGCAACCACTTTAAATGCTAGAAAAAAGTTGGTCCCCACCATCACCACACACGCCTTAAAGGCACATTAATGGCATGATGTTGTAGTACACTCTAGGGGTCTACCATGGCACCACTGTGCTATGACAGTACCTATTGCATCCAGAAGACTACTGTGCTAGGCACCGCTTGTGTGGTGGATGATGAAAGCTAAATCTTTTTTCTTGTGCCCTTCCTATCTTGACAACTCCATCATGGCTTGTACTACGATTACTATGTGTTGCTTTGATCTTTGCTTCCTCGCTCGTTGTGCTCATTTTCTTGGGCACTTGCATCCTCATACCCCAGCGATCACACTTTAATTACTTTGACATCCTTCAGGTGTAACCTCCATCCCCCCGGGGAAATCACCTCAAGAAAGGCTAAAAAATAGGAATTATGCACATATCAAGAACAAGTTAAATGGTAAATATGTAACTATGTCGAGCACTCACCAATATCATGTTGAGATTGAACTTCATTCTATATTTTGCATACACTGTGGACCTAATTTTTGTAGCACTGGAAGTGTTATCCCAATTAATGAACTTTCATTTCATTATGACCCACAGAAGACATTATTATTACAATCTTGACATGCGGATGTAATGTGAATACTACAACTTTGTTATCTATATTTACATGACCAGATTTCATTGAGAAATCTAATACTTTTTTATGTTTTAGTAGTAAGAAACTGTGTAATCATTCAATATCTTCTCCCATAAATACTTAACATTGACAGATGATAAATTGATTGAGTCATTGCATAAGTCCAAATATTTTTGCTTTAAAAAAGTTTAATACCGATTCTTTTGAAATTGGCTACATGCCTATGACACATTCCTCTAAATTAATAATTATTGTATGGCATTATTTTAAAAACAAACAAAACAAAAGCATTCGAATGATGACAATATGTCAACTTGAATTGTTATTATTTAAAACCTAAAGACTTGACTAAACAAATAAATTTATTGGTGACACTATATTAGCATTTTCATTACATATTTTTGAATTATCAATTTATTGCAATATGTTTTATAGTAATATTTCCTTGGCATTTAAATATTTATACATTTCATGAACGCAATACAACTTAGAGTCTAATGACAATACCGAGTATGTAAACTAGTTACTTGCTTAATACTTTTTTTTATTAGCAATAAGAATATTATTATTAAAAAAACCAAGAATGAGCTAAAATAAGAACAAGAACAAGAAACAACCAAACCCAAAACAAGACTCCCACATCACTAAAGTAGTAAGCTCAAGTTTAGACACCAATTTAAGAAAGAACAACCTAGTCTACCCTATTGTTTTTCTAAGTAAAAGAAGGACAAAGACTTGATACTAGTGAATAAGTCAAGACAGTATGTTGACTTGGAGTTAAAAATGGAGTTATTTTGGCTCACCATAGAGCCCAAATAGTTGTTTTTAAAACCAAAACCCATGCTTTTCTTAAATCTGCAAAAAGATGATTGATTTGGCAGTTGATGAAGAATGAACTCAACTCTATCCACATTGTTAAAGTTGACATCCCACCAATTGAAAACAGATCACCACAACTACTTAGAAAAGCCATAACCCAGGAACAAATGATTAGCAGTTTCGACTACTAAACTACAAAAAAAGGTACAAAGGGTTTATTTGACTAATTCCCCTTGCTAACAAATTCACCTTTGTATGGACTTTACCTTGGATTAGCTTCCATACAAAAAATATTCAATTTTATAGGGCACCAAGTATTCCATAGTAAGGGGTGGCTGCAAAGGATTCTAAATAGTAAGAAAGTCTAACTTCTTTGACAAAAAACTGACAGAAAACTTCCCTGCGTTGTCCAATTGCCATCTCAACTCATTTGTAGCAAACCTATTTAAAGATGTTTGATCAAGTACATAAAACAAGTTCTAAAGATCACCCTAAACTCTCCCTTTAACTGACCACGCTATATTGAGTTCCAAACCTAAAAGTTACTTGCTTATTGTTAAGGGTGATACAGTTCTCCCTAATTTGATGTAAATTACTCACTACAAGGATAATGATTATTTCCTACAACTACTTCCTAGGGTGGAAATCATAGGATAAACAAATTGAAGTAAAATCATCAGATGATTTGTTCTTATTTGTTCTTTTATTAGCAGTTGTTTGTTCTTTTAGCAGTACGTACTTGTTCTTTTGTTCTTTAGATAAACTAGTCGTATGTCCTTTTATTAGTAGTTATTTGTTTTGTTATCAGTAGTTGTTTGTTTTTTTTTATTAATTCATGTTTGTTCTTTAGACAAATTAGTTTTTATTCTTTTATTAGTAGTTATTTTCTTTTTTGTTAATAACAGTTTGTTATTTTATTAGGAGCTGTTTATTCTTTTTTAAATGCCTGTTTGTTTTATTAGTGATTATTTGTTCTTTTAAGTAGTTTTTTCTTTACTATCAGCTGTTTGTTCTTTTATTAATTCATGCATGTTCTTTTGATACATATGTTCTTTTATTACTAGTTATTTATTCTTTTATTAGTAGTTTTTTGTTCTTTTATCAATTTGTGATTGTTCTTTAGACTGATTATTAGCAGTTATTTGTTCTTTTATTAATAGTTATTTGTTCTTTTATCAGTAGTTATGTATTCTTCTATTAGTAGTTATCTGTTCTTTTATTAGTAATTGTTTTTTCTTTTACTAGCAATTATTTGCTCTTTTAGCAATAGCCCTTTGTTCTTTTACTGCAAGCTATTTGTTCTTTTATATATTCTTGTTTATTCATTTGTTCATAGTTATTTATTCTTTTAGTAGCTGTTGATTGTTATTTTAAGTATTTCTTCTTATTTTTTTTAAACAAATTAGTTGTTTGTTCTTTTAACAGTAAGCCTTTGTTCTTTTATTGCAAGTTGTTTGTACGTTTAGATAAACTACTTTTTTTTCTTCTTTTATTAAGTAGTTTCTTATTCTTTTACTAGAAGTTGTATGTTTTTTTTTATCAATTTCTAGTTCTTCTTTAGATAAACTAATTGTCTATTTTTTATTAGTAATTGTTTTTTATTTTATTAGTTATTTATTTAAAAAAAAAGTACATACTAATAAGAAAAATAATTAATTACTAATAATTCAGCAGAAAAATGGAACAAATAAAAAAATAATAAGTTGTCCTGGTGTTACTTGGACTAATCTAATTGATTAGTTAAAATGATGCTAGAGAAAAGAGAAATAAAAATGGTTGGATAAAATGAAAAAAAATAATAATAATTAAAAAATGAATAAAAAATTAGATGAATTTTAAAAAAATAAAAATAATATAAAACTAAGAAAAAAAGGTAGAAAAAATAAAATAAAACATGAAAATAATGTAAATGGAGAGAAACAGCTCATAGTAACAGAAAAAATTAAAAAAAAAATTGGACTAAAAAACTAGACAAAGAAAGTGAAAATCAACAAAAAAAAGAAAGCACATGAAAAGGTGAAAGCTAAAAGGAATAAGGAAAAGACCCATTAATTGATACAAACTGGAAAATGATGAATCGAAGGCATCTCATCCTATTTATGCCCTAACGCATCTAACCAATCCGACAAACATGGTAAACTATTGTGAATTGTGCAAAATGGATATATAGTGGCAGCACGGGTTCACATGTAAGCCCAGCTTACACAAATCTTTTCCTTCCAAATTATAATAAAATGTGTACACAAACAAAAAATTTACACATGCTTATTTAAGCTAGGATATGTATGCCCACTTGATATAAACTAATTACTTCATGTGAAATACTTTCCCTTGAATAAGGTTGTGCAAGTATTTGTGTTTACATTTATACCATTGCCAATAATTTGGAATGTACTTCCAGCGTCTTTCCTACTCCACCAATTTGAGAGGACATTAATGGAGACGACGTTACAAATGAAGTATTTATACGATTATTGAAAACGTGAAATCTCATAATTTGGTTAGTCTCATTAAATAGACACATATGAACATGTAATATTATTATTAATTATGCACAACATTAGGTAATATTCTTTTTAAAGTGATGAAGTCTAATAAAGTATAGGGTAAATGTGATCGAATGTTATGGAAGTATGCTCTATATTACATATTCGTCATGAAAGTACAAAAAGTTACACCATTCATCTTGAAAGTATACAGTTGTTACACCATTCATCCTTCTGTCAAGTCTTATCATTAAAAAGTGATGGAAAGCTGACTTGACAGGACGAATAATGCAACATAAGGTATACTTTCAACACAAATGGCATAACATAAGGCATACTGTCCAACAACAAGAGTTGATGGAAGGAATAGTGGTGTGACAATTATATACGTCTAGGATGAATGGACAACATTTCTTACTATTAAGATGAATGTGTAACATAAGGAATACTTCCAGAATGTTGGTGATGTTTACCCTAAAGTATAAATTTTGAAATTTTTTTCATTTCCACCATTAAAAATTTTATCCAAAATTATAAATTTTTAATAATAATAGGTAACAAATGCCTTAGTTTAATAACTGTATCCATTTTTTGTAGCCTAAGATCTTTCCTAATCCAGGTTGTGCTACAACAATTTAAGATGACATTAAGGGAAAGAACATTGCAAACCAACTATATGATTGATAAGTTTTTAATTGAATAAATCTAAAATGACCTATTTTTTTTAGTGGAGATGACATTAAACAACAAACCATATGATTATAAGTTAAAAATGTAAAATCTCATAATTTGGGTAGCCTTATTAGGCAGACATATATGAACATGTAATATTATCATTAATTATGCAAAATATTGAGTATCATTTATTGAAAGTGATGAAGCCATTACAAGAAAAATGTTAAAATGCGACTGAATGTCAATCGCATGACATTTCAGTCGGACGTCAATAGCATATGTGTGGGCCATAACCTTCTATGTGACTGAAATGTTCAATTGCACAAAAGTCAGTAGCACAATTTAAGAAATATTAAATTTCAGTCACACGTCAAGTGGGCCACAAGCATTTATGCTACTGAAATGATCAGTCACACAAAGGCCAGTCGAATGCCAATAGCATGATTTAAAAAATATAAAAATGTCAGTAGCATGTTAGTCGCAAAGTTTAAAAAATGTTAAACTGTCAGTAGTATAGTAGTCACACCATTTAAATTAATTTTCCTGTTAGTCGCACGATAGTATGACATATTAAATATTTTTTGCTTTTCAGTCACATGGTAGTCACATAAACTAAATATATTTTCCTTCAATCGCACATCAGTGGCAAAAAAAAGTATCAATGGCGAATTCAGTCACACAAAATGTGTTTTCCTCCCATACTTGTCTCTCTTTATAATTTCTCCACCTTCTCCGATTTTCTCATTCTTTGCTCCATCTCCACTCTCCATCTCTACTTCTACTTTTTCAGTTCTGCATTCTTTCCAGCTGAAGCTCTATTGCTTTCAAACTACATCATTTCAATCTTTAGTTATCAACATAGATGTCACTCATATTTCTAGCTAAGATTTTGTTATAAATGATAGATTTGTTATTTTCAGTTTTATTTGCATATATATGCTTCTTCCTCCCTGTTCATTCCATTCTCCCTAAATTTCTTTCATGTTCTTCCTTTGTCTTCCTCCTTCCTCCCTGCTCGTTCAATTTTCCATCCATTTACCATGCCATTTACTACTTCTGGTAAGGAAATCAACCTTTTCTATTTTTGTTTTCAACTCATTTTCTATATTCAATGTACTGCTACATCTTTATATTTTTTTAACTGTTCATTTTCTAACTTGATTGTTAGTGCCGCCTCTTTAATTTTTTAAATTTCATTTATTTTTTCAATTTTTTCCCTATATTGAATGTTAGTGTTCGACAAATGTTGTTGAAATTTTAAAGTTGATTTTATGATGAAGTTTTATTGTTGAAATTAAGATGAAATTAAATTGTAGGATTAAGTTTAGTTTTATTATTGTTGATAAATTTTAATGTAAATTTATGGTTTAATATCCAAGGATTAATTTTAATGTTTTTTTTGGTTCAATTTTTGTAATAACTCTATTGTTAATTTTAGTTTCAATTTTAGTACTTAAATTTAGAACTTAATTTTAGTGTTAATTTTATTGTTAAATTTAGTACTTAATTTTAGTTTTAAATCTATTCTTAATTTTATTGTTAATTTTAGTACTTAATGTTAGTGTTATATTTATTGTTGATTTTAGTAAACAATAATTTAGTAGATAATTTTTTATAATTTTATCTAATAAAAATATATTTTGTGTTAAGTTTTAGTCATGGAGCACGATGATCATGGTTGCCAAATTATATTAATAATATTTTTAATTATTATTTTTAATATTATTAAATAACCATTTTAATAATTCTAATTTTAATATAGTAATTATATATTTCCATTATTATAATACTTGTAATCAAATTTTAATAAAATTTTTAATTAATTTTTTTAAATATGTATAAGCTATGCAACTAAACTTCAGTCGCATCATGCAATTACCTTTTGTCAGTCGTATGATAGTTTATGCTACTGAAACTGTCAATCATACAATAACACTGACTTTTTGTCGCATGATACGGCTAAAATTTCGTATCATGAAGCGGCTAACAGATTCAGTCACACGAATTCATCTGGCTTACTTTATCTCATTGACACACTTAGTTGCATGATAATGGCATGTTTTAGTCGCATGACAGTGGCATAACTCGTGCGATTAGCATTTTTGGTATTGAATTTTCTTGTGGCATACTAGTCTGATGGTACAATTGAATGTCACTATTTCTTCAGTTGCATCAGCCCATTTTTCTTGTAGTGAGTATAACTAACATATAAATTTTAAATTTTCTAACTGATAGGAAACAGGCCCAATTATAGGGCCCAAAATCAATAAAACCTCTATTGGGGGCCCAAGTGAAATCCACAAGGCAACTCCATTACAGATGGAAATAAAATCCCATAATTACAGAGCAAGCTACGGGATTTTTATTTCAAACAAACGAATTACCCGCAATTCATCTTGACTATATAAATCCCTCTAAACACCAAACTCGAGATACAACATTCTGGCTCTCTTTTCTTTTTCCGCTACTCTTTGTTTGCTAGAAATCTAACTTGATCGCCATAATGGTTGTCTTCACGTGCAAATTCCTAGTCCATAATTCACCTCACGGCTGATCCGAGCCCATGCCATCCCTTTAGCTATCAATTTAGCGTTGCCTATGAGAACATGGTGAATACTCAAAGATCACGTCTGGAAAACCCAAACCTATTAGAAAAAGAGCAGGAAAGCGATCGCCACAGTGGGTCCATAGTGCCTGAAGGAGGAGAAGTGCCATAGAGGGTTGATCCGGCAAACCCTTTGGGGCTCCAAAGGGACCCCTGTAAGAGTAAAGGCCCCACACCCTTGAACGATGATTAGTTTTAGGCCTTGTAGCATGCCTTGTTCAAATAGCTGAAAATGACCTTCCAGTAAGAGATCTAGAGGGCCCTACCAAGGATCCCCGAAGAGGTTACCAATAGCCACCAGGCACTTGGAAGGCCTCACTTAGCTTTACTACAAGACCATCCTTCACTTGGATCACTTCATCGATCCTAGGACAATGGCATCAGTGCTATTCTACAATGGCTCGACTAGATAGAGCAGAGCATGCGGGCCCTCGTGCCACCAAAAGAAGGCTCTTATCTTGGCATTGACATGGAGTACTTGTGGCTCCAACCTTTTACAGAAAGAGATAATCAACGCCTCTACTCCCAAGAGGCTCCACATGCCAAAAATTGACTTGTACGATAGCCTTACTAACCTAGCAAACCATCTATAGAGGTATTTTACCTCTATAAGACTTGAAAGGGATTTTGATGCCATCATGTATAGGGCTTTAACTCTACGACGTAAAATTTCTGGTCCTAGATGTCTCGTCATGCTATAATGCCATTCTTGGCAAAGCTACCCAGGTACAATTCCATGTCTAAGCCGATGTCAGGAGGCTAAAGGTGCTCTTTATGACCCCCATTAGGGGCACAACTATATTTATCAACCAAGTTTTGGCATGGTGAGGTTATATGGCAACCTTGTAAAGGCTTAGAGAAAATGCGCTCACACCAGCAGAATCTAAAAGGCACAGAAAGGCCCTCTAGGAAAATAAGGATGGTGCGTCTTTTTCTAAGGATACAGAGCTAGTGAAAGTAGTGCATGGAAAGGTTATCAAGAGTGGAGAAGACCTCCCATTTGAGGTAAGATAGATGTTCATTCAATTTCTTAGAGCAAAAATAGATGTATTTGATTGGTCTCCTAGCGAGATGCCCGAGATAGACCCCAAAGTTATCATCCATAGATTGTCAATACAGCAGAAAAAGTGCAATACGGCACCCGAGAAATGAGAATTCCTCATAGGAGAAGCAGAACGGCTACTAAAAGCTAGAATTATTTGGGAAGTACGGGACCTTGAATGGCTTACAAGTGTGGCAATGGTAAAAAAAAAAGAATGGAGACTAGTGCATGTGCATAGACAACACCAATCTTAATGATGCTTGCCCAAAAAATCTGTATCCCGTGCCATCTAAAGATCTCTTGATGGACATTGTAGTGCCTACCACCGAATCCGGATTCACCTAAAGGATGAAGAAAAAATGGCTTTCAAGATAGGCAAGGCCATTTATTGTTACCAGCAGATGCCATTCAGCCTAAAAATGCTAGAGCCACTTACCAAAGGTTAATGAATTGGATCTTCATAGATCAGATAAGGAGAAATATGGAAGTCCATGTCGATGACATGATTGTGAGAAGTAGGGCTATAGACCAGCATCTTGATGACTTTCTGGAGACCATCCAAAAAATGTGCTGTTATAACATGAAATTGAATCCAAATAAGTGCACCTTTGGCATAGGTGTTGGCAAATCTCTTGGTTACAAGGTCTCCGAAAGGGGTATTGATGCCAACCCCAATAAGATTGAGGCCATCCTCACGATGCTTGACCCTTAAAATGAGAAGGATGTTCAGAAGCTAGCCAGGTGGCTAATCGTGCTAGGACAGGTCATCTTATGATTTAGTGATAGATGTAAGCCATTCTTACAAATATTAAAAAAAATGCAGCCTTTGAATGGGCGGATGAATACCGTAAAGCAATCCAACAAATAAAAGACTATTTGCGACACCTCTATACACTAAAACAACCAAAGCTTGACGAGCCCTTTATGCTCTACTTAGCCGTCGCCAGAGGCTCTATCAGCACTATCATTATCAGAGAAAATGGAGCATAATAATGGCCCGTATACTATACCAGTTGGACCTTCTAGGGGGCCAAACCTAGATATTCCACACTTTATAAATCCATCCTAGCCCTTATTATGGCCTCTAAAAAATAACGAACATACTTTCAAGCTCACCACATAATCATTAAAATAGAATTACCTTTATGGGATATCCTACAAAAACCAGATAAGTTTGACAAACTTGCTAAATGGTGCATTAAATTTAGGGAATATGATATCCATTACAAGCTCCAAAAAGCTATTAAGGCACAAGCCTTAGTAGATTTTGTGGCTAAAATGATGCCAAGTGTAGAAACCTAGGATAGGCAAACTAAGACACCCATGTAGGAAAAGTACATGGATGAGGCCTCGGGTCCTCAATGCCAAGGTGTGGGCAATGTACTTAAGGGCCTGTTCAACTTAGAGGGCATGTTTAGAATTCTATTTCATTTCCTCATAACTAATAACATTATGGAATATGGAGCCCTCCTTGCTAGGCTATAGATGGAAAGTTCGGTGAGGGTGTAGAGTATATAGATATATAGTTACTCTCAGTTAATAGTAAATCAAGTCACATGAACAGCAGATGCAAAAGAGCCTACTTTTTTCAAATACCTTAGAATAGTGACAAACCTAATGAAGATATTTGAACTTGTGCAGGTTCAGAAGATCCCCAGGATCCAAAATGCTAGGGCTAATGCCCTCTCGAATGAATGGAAAAAGGCTACAACAGAAGTACTTATAGAGCCCTTATTCTACTTGATATATGCTATGACATCCAAAGATGATTAGAGGGAGTCGATTAAGATTTGCCTCGAGAAAGGTACACTGAATGGGACCCTTGATGAAAAAAGGAGAACCAGGATCTGGGTAAGACGGTTCCTCATTATCGGATGAGAGAAATATAGAAGAAGGCCCGTCTTCCCTCTACGACGATACTTAAGTATACATGGGGGATGAAAAAAGATTCATCAAGGAAACTGTGGAGCATATATCATCGGCAACTCCTTAGCCCACAAAACCTTATAACAAGGCTACTTTTAGCCTACAATCAAAAAGGATGCCAGGGAATTCATCTGCATGTGCCATAATTGCTAGCTCAATTAGAGAATATAGAGGCTACCTTCATCTGGTGCCTTCTTTGCAGTTGATCCTTGGCCATTTGCCATGTGGGGGATAGACTAAATTAGAGCACTGCCCGTGGCCCTTGGACAAGTTAAATATTGTGTTGTGGCAATGGATTATTTCACTCAATGAGTAAAAGTGGAGCCTTTATCTTCCATCATGCCCCCTATATCATTAAGTTCTTATGAAGAATCATCATTTGCCATTTTTGGTGTCCCTGATCCATTGTCATTAACGATGAAAAATAGTTTGACAACCAACAAGTCCAATGATCCACCGAAGAAAAGGGTATCCGCCTCTACTTCAGCTCTGTCTTTCATGCCCAATCCAACGGGCAAGTGAAGGTCACTAATAGGACGATAAAAAAGGCCTAAAAATAAGGCTAGGTGAAGCCAAATATAAATGGGTGAAAGAATTACCAAGCATCCTGTGGGATTACCGCACGACTCCTCAAAGGCTTATGGGATAATCACATTTTACAATGGCCTATAGAACCAATGCCCTCTATGGAAATCTCTTACCCCACTTTGCGAACCCAAGCTTACGATCCCACTCAAAGCGATGAAGCTCTTAAGGAAAAATGGGGCCTGTTGGAAGAACATAGGGAAGACACAAAGGTTCGCATGAAAGCCTTCAGACAATGAACCACCATCACCTACGATTGAAGGATGAAATTCAATAATATCCAAGTGGGGGGCTTGGCCTTTGTTAAGGCTGAACTGACTGGCAAAAACCCATGGCATGGGGAGCTAAGGCCAAATTGGGACAGACTCAACCTATCACAAAAACACTTAGAGAAGGATTCTATGAGTTGACAAGTTTAAAAGGACAAAAGCTACTTAGAAACTATCACTTAGATGACTTATCTCCCTACTTTGCTTAGATTGTCCGCCGGAACAATTTCTTATTATAGAAGCTATCTCTTACCTTACATTATGTACTTGGCCTAGGCCAACAATACGAAGAAAATATAAAGGAAACATGAGGGACTTGATTGAAAATTTGAATAAGGGTGTAAGTGCAAAACCAAGAAAGTTTGGTACTTAATTGCACATGCAAAATCATTTATGTTGCTAATGCCGAGAAACAAAGTTTAAGGACTACTTTGAGTACTCTTTCGAGTGCTAATCATGTCACTAAGGAGTATGGATGGAGTGCATTAGACCATGCAAAATTAATCAACGCCGAGAGGGGTATTAAGCCATTTTTAAGGCCATGTGGCATACACCTGGCTAATGCATGTTTCCATTCAAAATTAAGCCATCATTTCGGGCTAACCTTCACTCTTGCAAGGCCGAAATGAGTTCTTGAAGTTCTTGGTGAGTTGTTGCCGAAATCTTGCCAATTTGATGTTGAATTAAAGCTTGGAAGGGAAAATCAAGCTTGGATTTCTTGTTTCCGGCACTAGGCGACCTCACACTTTCATTTTCAAGCTTGGTCTTGCGCATTCAAGTACAAACCGAGAACTCAAGCTTGGATTTGAGGTAGTGTTCAAGTTCTACTTGATTTCTTGGTAAATTTCCATGATCAAGTAGTTAATGGCGGCTAGGTGAAAGTCAATTTATGCTATATGATCTTAGTTTGCTAGATGGGCATTTAGTGAGCTTTCGGGTTCATGTTATTTAGCTAGCTAGTCAAGAGTAATGGCAAGCATGTAAAGTTGTTAGTGAGTTGGGCCGGATTACTAATGAACTTGGAGCTCTAGTGGATTTGGTGAACTTTTGGGTTGCTTGAAGTGCAAGATTGTGTAATGATGCTTGCTAGTGGCTTTGGCCGAATGTGAACTTGTGGTGTGTGTGTGTGAGTTGTGTGCTTGTTTGAGTTGTTTGTGTTTGCTAACCCATAGTAGATAGTATTTATGCCTATATAGTGTTTCGGCCATTATATGTATATATTGTTATCTTGGTGTTTTCATGTCTTTCTTGCAGGTTAAGTAAGCTTTGAGGAGGTTAAGTCTCAAACTTAACTAAATAGACTCAATTATGAGTTGTTATGAATCCTACTGAGTATTTGTACTTATGCCCATATTGTTGTGTTTCAGGCAAGGACAGTGAGCTTGAGTGAGATTGCTTGTACTTGCTTGCTTGTGTGTGCTAGTAGTACACTTAGTGTTCAAGGTATGTGCCAAATACATACTTGGCTTGAATATGTGTATTTACAAGTCTTATAGTTTTCGGCCGAAACTTATGCCCTAAGTTTTGCAGGCTTGTGTAGTTGTGGGACTGTCTAGTTTGCAAGATGGATGTGTGGACCATGGCATTGATTGTGGTGTTCACCTTTATGACCATGAATATGGTCATAGGGCTAGTGCTTTTATATTGCACACTTAGGTACCTTTTCGGGGAGTAAGGAAAAACTTGGACTGTAATATAATCTTGGCTAATGTTTTGGACATGTAGCATCCTTAGTGTGTTGCCAAGTAGGAGATGCTTGGTTATAGGCTTTTGTGTACATATGTAGCCTCGGTTAAGTTTGGTTTTGATTGTACATATGTTGGATGCTGGTATGCCAAGTTATATTATGGTTATGAGATGATGAATCTGCTTTATGGAGTTAAACCTCTTGTGTACTATACTTGGCCGAAAGCTCACATGCATCTAAAACTTAGTTTTAAAACCTTATTGAGTTATGGGTTTCTTGGTTGCCATGCATTGAAATAGTACACTTGATGAGCACACACATCCTAGACACTTAAGGAAATAAGTGTTTGCCTTGTTTGTTGTGTAAGTTATCGAGTTACAGCCTTGCTTGTGATGCAAGTTAGTGGTTAGGCCTTGCCTTAAGCTGCAAGTAATCATTCTAAACTTAACGTAAGCCTTCTAGGGCACTTCCTAGGCTCCCAGCTTAAGAAAATAAAAGTTAAATTTCCCTACCAGAAAGTTGGCTGAAATGTAAAACAATTAACAACAATTAGAAACACATTTGCTTAATAACTTTCTGGGTAGTATTTGGTGAGTGGCACTGAGGGTGCATAGGCTGGGGCCTGTGTGGGGTATGACAGGCTTTGTTTGGTATCAGAGCTTAAGGTTTATAACTTTTGATTTAGTGGAGAGTTAGCCCAGACTTGTTTGCACATAGGATTATATAAGACTTGTATTTACTGAACAAATGTGAATATCTGCATTTAAAGTGCAGGATGATAACAAGAGGCAGGGAAAGAGAATCCCTGGCATAGGCAGAGGACATAGCAGCCCGTCCTAGAGATGGTATGCATATAGAGGTGCCTGAGAGCCAGGCAGAGGCCAATGAGCCTAGTTTGGCCGAGGAGCCAAATGTCAGGTTATAAGTACCTGGACCTAGCAGAGGAAGACAAGATAGGATAGAATTGATGATGGAAACATTGTAGGCAACTGTGGTTCAGCTTGTAGTGGGAATGCAAGCCTTGGCTAGATGCCAAGCCCAGTCACAAGAAAACCCAGAACAAGTAGAAGTAGGGGAGAACTTTGAGGCCGAGGGTAGAAGAGGAAGGAGAAGGCCTAGAAAAAAGCCAGTGAATTATGACTAGTCTAGAAAGAATGAGGGCAATCAGGAGGAAGAAGAAGGTGGTGAGGAGAGAAGACATCCCAAGGCCAAAAGAATAAGGTCAGAAGTTAGACAGGAGCCCAGAACTGAGGAAGATGAAGAGGAGAGTCCAGACATAGAGGAGCTAGATGCCTATATATGTAGCAGGAGGACTGAGCCTCCTACTGAGACCACAACTAGAGGAAGGACATCCAGGGATAGAACCAAAAACACAGAGATCAGAGAAGAGAGGTCCAGAAGGGGTGGACTAAAGGAGGGCTAGCTGGAAGGGTTCTTAGCACTAAAACCTCCAGTGTTTAAGGGTAGATGTGGCCCAGATGAAGCTGAGTTCTGGGTATATCAAGTGGAGAAATTTTTTGAAAGGATGGATGTGTCATCCACTCAAAAGGTATTTCTAGTTGCCTTCAGGCTAGAAGGAAATGTAAAGTTATGGTGGAGGGCAATATAGAGGAAATATCAGGAGAGAAACTAGAGGAGACCACCAGCCAGGATAAGGTCTATGAAGTGGGTAGACTTTCTTTAGGTCTTTCACCAACAGTATTTCAGTGAGGCCCAAAAGGATAAAAAATAAGTAGAATTTGATCAGCTAGAGCAAGGGGACCTTAGTGTCCTAGAGTATGAACAAAGGTTCAACAGTCAGATCAAATATGCTCCACATTATGATGGACAAGATGAGCTAAAGACCAAGAGGTTTTTTAGAGGCTTGAGGACTGAGCTGAGACAAATTCTCAGAGTAGTAGGAGCCAGAGACTATTACTCTGTGATGCAGAGTGCCATTGCACTGAAACAGGAGTTCAAGGAGCAGACCAGGAGTGGACCTAGAAGTGGTAATGGATCCCAGAAAGGGCAACATAAAAGGCCAAAAGAGGAGATAGAATCTAGCAAAGGAAGAAAAGGAAGTAAAAAGGAAAAAGGACCACAGCAGTATGGTCCTCAATGCCACACTTGTTGGAAGTTCCATGGCAATAAGACATGCTTTAAAACTTCTGCTAAGTGTCACTAGTGTGGAGCACCAGTCCATTGGGTCAGAGACTGCCCAAGAAAGAGAGGTGAAAGAAAAATGTTGGGAAGGTTCAATCCTAAAAGACAAGGAGGGTAGATACCCATGCCCCAAATGAGGACCAATGTGCCCAATCTAGGAAGGAGACAAGCACAGAGGGCACCTCAGGACTAGAAAAGGGCCAATGTACCCCCTGGTAAGGTATTTCAGCTAGAGACTTCTAGAAAGGTGTAGGGAGCACCAGAGGCCGAGAATTCAGGCAGAGAGAGTAGTCAACAGAGGACTAGTATGAGGGCCCTAAAAGGTACTATTTACCTTAATGGTCATTTAGTATATGCATTGTTTGATATTGGAGCTTCATTGTCTGTGATTTCTAATAGCTTGGTTAAGGCCATGAATCTAGAAGTAAAATATATGACCAATATGTACTTTGTTAAAATTGCTGGCAATGAAGTTCTATTCACATACCATATGGTTGAAAACTGTGAAATCCAAATAGACAAGCTGAAACTAAGAGTAGATCTTATAGTGCTAGACACATATGATTATGATATGATTTTAGGCATGAACTGGCTAGGAGAGAACAAAGTAATTATTGATTGTCATGCTATACAATTGATAATGCCTGGTTGTACACCATATGACTTAGATAAGTCACTAGAGTTAGCTATGGATTATCAACTTGAAGTGTTGAAACGAGTAACTTTAGATGATGAACATGAATGCCTGGAACTTAATGACCAGGAAGTAGCTACTGAACTTAGGCAGATACCTATAGTTCAGGATTTTCTAGAGGTTTTTCCTACAGACCTACCTGGATTACCACTATTGAGAGAAGTGGAGTTTGAAATTAAACTGGTACTAGGAGCAGCACTAGTGTCTACTACTCCATACAGGATGGCACTACCTGAAATGGTAGAACTGATAAAGTAGTTAGATGAATTACTTGAGAAAGGGTTCATCAAACCTAGTGTGTCTCCTTGGGGAGCACCTTTGTTGTTTGTGAAAAAGAAGGATGGGACCCTTAGATTATGTATAGACTACAGAAAGCTTAATGCTCTGACCATTAAGAACAAG
Organism: Aquilaria yunnanensis; assembly: GCA_039654915.1. Taxonomy (NCBI): domain Eukaryota; kingdom Viridiplantae; phylum Streptophyta; class Magnoliopsida; order Malvales; family Thymelaeaceae; genus Aquilaria; species Aquilaria yunnanensis. The sequence goes on from CM077597.1 coordinate 71,523,935, forward strand.
TACCCCCTCTTAAGAATAGAAGATCTATTTGATCAGTTGAAAAGAGCAAGGGTGTTTTCTAAAATAGATCTAAGGTCTAGATATTTCCAGTTAAGAGTTAAGGAGGAGGACATACCTAAGACTGCTTTCAAGACTAGGTATGGACACTTTGAGTACACAGTAATGCTATTTGGGCTTACTAATGCACCTGCATTCTTTATGGATTTAATACAAAGGGTGTTCAGAGCACACCTAGACCACTTTGTTGTAGTGTTCATTGATGATATTTTGGTGTACTCTAAGGATGAGGAAACTCATAAAGAACACCTAAAAGTAGTGCTGGGCTTACTCCAAGAACATAAGCTTTATGAGAAGCTAAGTAAGTGCAAATTTTTGACTCAAGAAATTGGATTTCTGGGTCATATAATAAATGATCAAGGGTTGGCCGTGGATCCTGAAAGGGTAAGGTCAATCCTAGATTGGCCAAACTTTTCTGTTATAGCAGCCCCTATGACCCAGTTAACTAGGAAGAACCAGAAATTTACCTGGGAAACCAAATGTGAGGAGAGCTTCCAAGAGCTTAAAAGGAGACTGACAACAACTCCTGTGTTAGTCCTACCAGACCCTGAAAAAGAATTTGAGGTGTATACTGATGCATCTCATGTAGGACTAGGATGTGTCCTAATGCAGGAAAAACAGGCTATTGCTTTTGGATCTAGACAATTGAGACCACATGAGAAGAAATATCCAGTGCATGACCTGGAATTAGCAGCTGTAGTACCCTTAAGCAATGGAGACATTACCTATTAGGTAATAGATTTCAGGTTTACATAGACCACAAAAGTCTCAAGTACCATTTTACTTAGAAGGACTTGAATATGAGGCAAAGGAGGTGGTTGGAATACCTGAAAGATTTTGACTGTGTAATTGAATACATAGCTGGGAAAGCCAATGTAGTGGCTGATGCCCTAAGCAAGAACTATACTAGAGTGCTCAAGGGTGGAGAAACAGAGTATAAGGCCGGGAGCCTTAGCCTTACTTGTTTGGCAAATCAATGGCTAGCTTGGAAAGGTAAGTAGTTTAATGAACTCACTATTACCCCAGAATGGAAAGAGCTTATTAAGGAAGCTCAATCTAAAGATGAAAACATAGAACTAGTGTCTGGACAAATAAAGGGAGAACTTTTCCAAGGTTTCTCCTATAAGCAAAGGATGCTATACTTCCAAAATAGGTTGTATGTGCCTGAAAAGGATGACCTAAGACTTCAAATTCTGGAAAAAGCACATTCTAGTAAATTGAGTATGCATCCAGGAGCCACAAAGATGTACCATGCTCTCATAACTTACTTTTGGTGGCCATATATGAAAAGAGACATTAGTACTCATGTATCCCAATGTGAAGTGTGCCAATAGGTGAAAGTTGAGCACCAGAAACCAGGTAGGAAGCTTCAAAGCTTGTCCATACCTGAGAGAAAATGGGGATCCATATCTATGGATTTTGTAGTGGGAATGCCACTGACTAGAAGAAAGCATAATGCCATTTGGGTCATTGTGGACAGATTGACCAAGGCAGCACATTTCCTTCTTATGAATATCACTAATTCTTTGGATAAACTTGCACAACTCTATATAAGGGAGATAGTGAGATTACATGGAATACCTGATGACATTGTTTCAGATAGGAATCCTAGGTTTGTTTCTAGGTTTTGGAAGTCCTTACATCAGGCATTAGGAACTAAACTCAAGTTTAGTCTAGCTTACCATCCATAGATGGATGAACAGACAGAAAGAACTATACAGACTCTGGAAGACATGTTAAGGTGTTGTGTCATAGACTTCCTTGGATAGTGGGATGTACATCTCCCATTAGTGGAGTTCTCCTATAATAATGGCTATCATTCAGTAATAGGAATGACTCCATATGAAGCCTTATATGGCAGGTGGTGTATTACTCCTCATTGCTGGCATCAGCCAGAAGATATGTTGGAGTTGGGTCCAAACATTGTTAAGGAGACCACAGAGAAGATAAGACTGATCCAAGCAAGGATCAAAGCTGCCAATGATAGACAGTAGTCTTATGCCAACCTGAAAAAGAAAAGAGACTTGGAATTTCAGGAAGAAGACTGGGTGTGGATTTAAGTTTCTCCTATGAAAGGAGTCATTAGCTTTGGAAAGAAGGGAAAACTTGCACCCAGATATATAGGGCCATACCAAATATTAGCTAGGGTAGGAAATATGGCTTATCAGTTGGATTTCCCACCAGAGCTTGGTAACATACATGATGTATTTCATGTGAGCCTACTCAAGAAGTATGTTCCAAGTTCTAAGCAGATAGAGATACCCGCTAGTGTGCCTGTGGCACCAAATCTTTCATATGAGGAAGTGCCAATTCAATTCATAGCAAAGGATACTAGGAAATTGAGGAACAGGTAGATCTCTATGATCAAGGTTCAGTGGAGTAACAACACTCCCGAAGACAACCTGGGAAGTGGAACAGGAGATTGCCAAAAAGTACCCTCAGCTATATCCTAGGTTAGTGAAAAATTTGGAGGACCAAATTCTTTAAGGAGGGAAGAGTTGTCAGGACCATCCCCCAGTACTTGGCTCAGGCCAAGAATGTGAAGAAAATATAAAGGAAACATGAGGGACTTGATTGAAAATGTGAATAAGGGTGTAAGTGCAAAACCAAGAAAGTTTGGGACTTAATTGCACATGAAAATCATTTATGTTGCTAATGCCGAGAAACAACGTTTAAGGACTACTTTGAGTACTATTTCTGGTGCTAATCATGTCACTAAGGAGTATGGATGGAGTGCATTAGACCATGCAAAATTAATCAACGCCGAGAGGGGTATTAAGCCATTTTTAAGGCCATGTGGCATACACGGGGCAAATGCATGCTTCCACTTAAAATTAAGCCATCATTTTGGGTTAACCTTCACTCTTGCAAGGCTGAAATGAGTTCTTGAAGTTCTTGGTGAGTTGTTGCCGAAATCTTGCCAATTTGATGTTGAATTAAAGCTTGGAAGGGAAAATCAAGCTTGGATTTCTTGTTTCCGGCACTAGGCAACCTCACACTTTCATTTTCAGGCCCGGTCTTGAGCATTCAAGTACAAACTGAGAACTCAAGCTTGGATTTGAGGTAGGGTCCATGTTCTACTAGATTTCTTGGTAAATTTCCATGATCAAGTAGTTAATGGCAGCTAAGTGATAGTCAACTTATGCTATATGATCTTAGTTTGCTAGATGGGCATTTAGTGAGCTTTCGGGGTCATGTTATTTGGCTAGCTAGTCAGGAGTAATGGCAAGCATGTAAAGTTCTTAGTGAGTTGGGCCAGCTTACTAATGAACTTGGAGCTCTAGTGGATTTGGTGAACTTTTGGGTTGCTTGAAGGGCAAGATTGTGCAATGATGCTTGCTAGTGGCTTTAGCCGAATGTGAACTTGTGGTGTGTGTGTGAGTTGTGTGGTTGTTTGACTTGTTTGTGTGTGCTAACCCATAGTAGATAGTATTTATGCCTATATAGTGTTTCAGCCATTATATGTATATATTGTATCTTGGTGTTTTCATGTCTTTCTTGCAGGTTAAGTAAGCTTTGAGGAGGTTAAGCCTCGGACTTAACTAAATAGACTCAATTATGAGTTGTTATGAATCCTACTGAGTATTTGTACTCATGCCCATATTATTGTGTTACAGGCAAGGACATTGAGCTTGAGTGAGATTGCTTGTACTTGCTTGCTTGTGTGTGCTAATAGTACACTTAGTGTTCAAGGTATGTGCCAAATACATACTTGGCTTGAATATGTGTATTTACAAGTCTTATAGTTTTCGGCCGAAACTTATGCCCTAAGTTTTGTAGGCTTGTGTAGTTGTGGGACTGTCTAGTTTGCAAGATGGATGTGTGGACCATGGCATTGATTGTGGTGTTCACCTTTATGACCATGAATATGGTCATAGGGCTAGTGCTTCTATATTGCACACTTAGGTACCTTTTCGGGAAGTAAGGAAAAACTTGGATTGTAATATAATCTTGGCTAATGTTTTGGACATGTAGCATCCTTAGTGTGTTGCCAAGTAGGAGATGCTTGGTTATAGGCTTTTTTGTACATTTGTAGCCTCGGTTAAGTTTGGTTTTGATTGTACATATGTTGGATGCTGGTATGCCAAGTTATATTATGGCTATGAGATGATGAATCTGCTTTATGGAGTTAAACCTCTTGTGTACTATACTTGGCCGAAAGCTAACATGCATCTAAAACTTAGTTTTAAAACCTTATTGAGTTATGGGTTTCTTGGTTGCCATGCATTGAAATAGTACACTTGATGAGCACACACATCCTAGACACTTAAGGAAATAAGTGTTTGCCTTGCTTGTTGTGTAAGTTATCGAGTTACAGCCTTGCTTGTGATGCAAGTTAGTGGTTGGGCCTTGCGTTAAGCTGCAAGTAATCATTCTAAACTTCACATAAGCCTCCTGGGGCACTTCTCAGGCTCCCAACTTAAGAAAATAAGACTTAAATTTACCTACCAGAAAGTTGGCCGAAATTAAAAGCAGTTAACAACAATTAGAAACACATTTGTTTAATAACTTTCTAGGTAGTATTTGGTGAGTGGCACTGAGAGTGCATAGGCTGGGGCCTGTGTGGGGTGTGACAGGGTGCTAAGGCCAAATTAGGACACACTCAACCTGTGACAAAAATGCTTAGAGAAAGAGTCTACGAGTTGACAAGTTTAGAAGGACAAAAGCTACTTAGAAACTATCACTTAGATGGCTTTATCTCCCTACTTTGCTTAGATTGTCTGGGGGAACAATTTCTTATTATGAAAGCTATCTTTTATCTTACATTATGTACTTTGACTACTTTTGAATAAATAGGCACTTCTCTTATTGTTGGTGTTCTAATCACAAAAGCTTTCCAATTTCTCGAGAGCCTAAGATTACTTGATGAAGCTCACATGGGCTACCCACTATGAAAGCCACCTACTTTCACAAAACATACTCAACCACAAAATGTTGTAGTCATTCGAAAACATAAAAATAAGACCAAAGCATTGCGCAAAATGAAATTCTAACAACAAAATTTTCTTTACAATGAACAAGAAGCAAAAAAGGATTTCAAGGAGATAAAATTGAAAATGATAGAGGCTAACAACAAGGGCTCCTAAAATTCATCTGGAAGAGGGTCCTCATTAAGGTCTATTATTGACACATCATCGTCGAAGGTAGAAATCCTTGCTTTCCTCTCCTTTGGCAAAGACTTGTAATCCAAACCTAGATCCTCATAGGCTGAGAGAAATAAAAGATCAAGGTTTAGATTCACACGCTTTACCTAAAAAATGCAAGAAAGAAAGACCTTCATAAACTCTTGGAAGGCAAACCTTCGAAGCCTTCTTTCCACCTTCTGAAGGAGCAGGCATAGCTCTTTAACTTGAGCATTAGCATTGGCTCGAAGAAGCTGATGCTCCAAATGCCCCTCGAGCTCGACAAAACTAACCTACTCGATTTCGCTTTATAAAGGGCATTATTGTAGCGACCTAGCTAGTACGCACTTCAGCCAGAATGGTTCTAAGGCTCAAATGAGCATACTAGTCCAATGGCAAGGTCTGCTCGACAACGTCGATCTTTCACTTTGCCATTTTCAACAAAGCTGTTAGGCAATCGACCTCTTAATGGTTCTCAGCCTTATTCTCTTGTGATCGTCGGAGAGCTTCCTTCAACTCCTTAACTATCCCTTGAGCTTTTTAATGATTCCCTCCTTTACATCCCTGGCTCACTTATCTAGCCTTGAGTTCATTGGAAAAGATGCCTTTGATGCTATGTTCGCTGGATAGGTTCTTCTACAAAGAGCTCACATCCTTGCAAAAAACCTTAAGCTAGGCCTGCACAGCCCTATCATGCGCTACTGATCATTCTCTCATTGGATAGGTAATGAGGGCCTCCTATTAAAAAGAAACCTATTAAGAACAATTAAAGAAGATAATCCAAACATAGAAAGTTCAATGACAAACGCACCTAGAAAAGGCAGCTGCCCATGATCATTAAATGGGCACTCGCTGCCCAAGGAATGTGAGCGAGAAAATGGCAATCCCTGGGAGTTTTCAACTTTTCAATGATATAGTGGATAACATCAGTTTGATCCTCGAAGATTGACTTGTCAACACCTACTGACTATTGGGGATAAAAAAACATGGCCAGGTTTAACCCCCCTGAGTGCCAAATCTTTCTTTTGTGCTTGACCTCATGTAAGGATCAGATATAAGGCTAGAAGCACTCATCTACCTTTAGCTCAATAAGCCCTTCTAGGGTAGGAGGTGCCTTCTCAGGGGCAACCTTTTTCGGAACTTGGACGGGGGGAAGGGGAAGATAAAGCGTCACCCCTAACTGACCCTATGGGGCTTGTTGCTTTCATGGTGCACCCCGAGTTGCCTTCTGACTTTTCGATACCCCCGTGGTTGGGGGATCAGTTAGGGCTAGAGGGCCGAATGCCTTCGTGTGCTTCTTTAAAACTGCTGGATGAAAAGATCAACAATCAGCACAAAAAGGCCTCAAGTTTATAAAATCACTGTGGAAAAAAGTGCCTAACGATCTCCTACTGTTACCCCCATCACGGAAGGCATCACCTCCTTGAATATCCACAAGTCACAACCTCTTACAAACTAGTTAAGCATTCGGAGACCAGGGAAGTTCAATCACCATAGCATGCACTATGCTACCAAGAAGAATCTTGGTCTTTTGAGCATCCACAAGAGCTTCAGTGATGCGCCGGTGCCTCTTCATAAACTCCTTAACTCAGCTGCTTATTTCTAAAAAAGGTACAAAACCAATATTATACATCAGGACTTAATAAAAAAAAACACAATGATGCAAATATCTAGAACACAACTATTTGGGCTTGGTGGAGGGCCCCGTTGCACCCTAGCTATAAGCCTCAACCAACTTCCCTTCTTGCCCTTCCTAGTTGTTAGGGTCTTCCACACCAGGGTAGGTTAGGTGGGCCCTATTAATCCTTGCCCACCTGAGAGTGGCCTCATCGATTTCAGTATAATGGATGGGGGAAACAAATCCATGAAGTTGTTGTTCCCCACCACTCCTTCCAACCAGCTGACAAGAACTGAAAATGACCAATGACCATTTTAACCATCGTACAATAGTAGCAGCTCGACCAAGACGTGCTGCGGTGCATCCAAGAAATCACAAGGAACCCAGAAGCCTATTCCTTCAATGTAAAGAATAAATGTTCCTTCCATCCTAACCACGGGTCTTTGCATGAAACGAAGGCAAAAGGCTTGTTCCCCCATTAGTTGATGGGAGTAAAGAAAAAGAAGTTGGTGTCCTTCTTTAAGTCCAACATGTAAAATTGGAGGAAAACCTCCAATAAAAGGGCTACCCCCCAACTTATAGTAGATGATCAACCTGTTGATGTGGGTGAACAAGTTAGGCATTAGCTGGGACGAAGGAACCTGGTAATGATTGCATACCTGCTCCACCAGTGGCTGGAAGGGCAAACAAAGCCTGCTTGAAGTTGATTCATTGCCAAAGAGCATTTATCAAGCTAAGTCGCAATCCCCTTCAAGCCCTCCACGTTAGGGAAGAACAACGCCTTCGGTGGGTTAGTAGCATCAGCGGCAGTCCTAGATGATGATTTCAGAGAAGCCATTTGGAAAAACTATCATGTAACAAATTAGGGCTACTACCAACATAACAAAGCAAAGGAGAAATGGCCGACAAACCTAAAAATAGAAAATCCAACCAAAAATACCCAGAGAAAACAAAGGAAAACAAACAACTGACAACAAATGGCGAGGATCCATTACCTACTTGTAAGGAAGAAATGTGACTTTGGTGGAACGTGAGGAAGGAATTACAAAAGCTCCAATGGTGAAAGAATAGTAGGCAGTAAAGGAATCAAGATAATAGAGGAATGGAGTAAAAACTCTCGCAATATATATAGAGGAACCTAAGGTCGTTTAGTTCCCTCTTGGAAACTACCAATAACAATCATGGTGAAATTTTTTCCAACCAGCAGGAAGACGTGTGCCCATGACCAGACATCAAGGTGGTCATGCCTAGTCATTTTTTTGCAGCACATTTAATAAGGTTTGCATCATTTCCTTCCCAACAGGCATACTTGCCATGTGTCAAAACCACTTCGGGCATAGCAAAAAGGAAAGGTCAAAGCAGGGATGTATCGGTAGCTTTCTTAGGAAGTATGAGGGGCATCGCACCCTCCTTGATTAACGAGGAGAGAGGTCAAAATAGTGAAGCATTACTGGCTTCCTCTAGGGGTATGAGGGGCATCGCACCTTTTTCCTTAAACAACACCACCTATAACATATCTGCTTCACGACTAAGAAAATGAGGGAGCTCATACCCTAGCTCTAGAAAATTATACATGCCAGTTGGTAGCAAATGTAGGGCTCACTATCCACATTTGTCCATGGGAAGGGGTCTATTGATAGGAAATAGGCCTAATTACAAGGCCCAAATCAGAAAACCCCTGTTGGGGGCCCAAGTAAGATTCACAAGGCAACTCCACCACAAATGGAAATAGAATTCCATAATTCCAGAGCAAGCTGTGGGATTTTTATCTAACAAAGATGAATTACTCAAAGCTCATCTTGACCATATAAACCTCTCCAAACACCAAACCCGAGGTACAACATTCTAGCTCTTCTCTCTTTCTCTATTACTTTCTGTTTGCCGGAAATCTAACTTGATCATTGGAGGGTTTCCCTTAAGAACACTTCCCGAGGCTTTGACAGTTGTCTTCACGTGCAAGTTCTTAGTCCGAAATTTACCTCACAGCTAGTCCAAGCCTTGCGATCCCTTCAACTATCACTAACATTCACCATGAATAAGTTATCCAAAACTCTAAAATTTTAATAATATGTATATATTATTGGAAACAAATCCATTAATTTTATATTTGTATGCTTTCATTATAGAACATATATGTAAACGCTAGCTCAAGCTTATCTAATAAAACATTACACTAGCTAGGTGTCTTTTGTCTTACTCAATTTCTTAAGAAACATATGTGCTAAGCCAGCTAAGGAGCTTTTGTTAATCCCTTTTTCTCTAAGGATATACGGGCATATTTAACTACCAACACTACAAGAGAAAAAGGTATTTGAGATAGCAAAAACCATAGGAAGAGGGTGGGAAATTACCATTTGATACGACAAAAAAAGTAGAACAACGTTGTAGAAAATACCCATGTTGGAAATAAAAAGTATAGGACAAGTGTAAAACTGTTCAATGAATTTCTGACAGTAGCAATCCGATGGTTTTAGGACATTTAATACCTACACTTTTTTGACAATTTTCGTCCAATGGTTTTCTAACAATACTGTCCTATAGTTTACTGAAAATAATTGTCCTACAGTTTTGTGACAATTGTTGTCCTACGGTTTTGTGACATAATTTTTTCTACACTTTTTTGGCAATATATGTCCTATGATTTTATGGCATCTCAGTTATTTTTTTAAAATAATACACACACACACACATACACATTAGACAAGTAAGATATTATTAAAAAAAGGGGTAAATTTCATTTATGCTCCCTAACCTTTTATAAATGTCCTAAACCCCCAACCTTCATTTTGTCCTATTAAAGTCCCCAACCTCCCTATTTTTATCCTAATCATGGTCCTTCCATAATTTCACAGTTAAATGTGATGGAATTGTAAGGAAAAATGACAACATTCATCCTCCATTTTCTTATTCTCACTCAAATTACTAAAAACCTAGTAAATCTAACTTTTCAACCACTATCTCCCTTTCTCTCCTTCCCTTACCATGCCCGGCCAGCATCTGCGACCAGCCCCTTCTCTACCCTCTTTGACCATGTCTATGGCATCCATTACTATTGCTAAACCCAAAAGTATTGGCCAAATCCGCACCTCTCTTTTCCTCCTCCATGCGACTATTGAAACAACAACGATGATGAACAATCTGTTGCAAGATCCCCAGAAGTCGCCGGAGGAGTTTACTGTTCCACCTCCGTGGGCCAACTTCCCGACCAAACTAGCCTTTCGTCTGTTTGAAGCCCGGCGGTTTTTTTTCCACATGACGGCCAATGTCTTTGACGCTTCCGACATGTACCAAACCAGCGCGATAATTGCAGGATGTGATGTGTTTGCTGTGAAAAGTTGTGACGAAATCGAAGCCGAGTGGGTGAAACTTCTCGGTGAGCTTCATCAAAAAATGGTGATTCCGATCAGCTTGCTTTCTCCATCCAGTAAAGAACCAAAGCAAGAAACGAACGACGAGAAATCGAAAGAAATCACAAAGTGGCTGGACAATCAGAAAAATCCGGCTGAAGGAATTCGCGCTCGAGTTGGAAAAATCCAACGCCCCCTTCTTTTAGGTGCGCAGGGGAGAGAACGAATTGCTAGAAGGATTCAAGTCGCGAGTGGCGGATCGAGGCGTTGTTTGAAAGAACTGGGCACTGCAATTTCAAATTCTGGGGCACGAATCCGTCGATGGATTCTTAACCCCTTGCAGATGGGGCTCGATCATCAAGGGTCTCTTCTTCGGCCGGCCGCTGCTGATGCTTCCATACGTGCTGGACCAAGGGCTCAACGTGAGGCTCTTCGAGGAGAAGCAGGTAGGCATCGAGATTAAAAAGGTGGAGACAGTGATTGAAGAGTTAGATTTATTAAGTTCATAGTGATTTGAGTGAAAAAAAGAAAATGTAGGATGAATTTTGTTATTTTCCCCTGAAATTCCATCATATTTAATTATGAAATTAACAGAAGGACCACGATTAGGACAAAAATAGAAAGGTTCGGGACTTTAATAGGACAAAATGAAGGTTAAGGACCCGTTTAGGACATTTCTAAAAGGTTAGGGATCATAAATGAAATTTACCCTTAAAAAAGTCAATTACAATGAATAGATAAGCTATTTTCATATTTTACCGAATCATAGCAAATTTTCATAATTTGTAATAAGTTCCATTAAGTTACTTAATTTTATTAGTTTAGCTTATTTTTATATTTCCACCTATTTAACTAATTTTTATATTTTATCGATGCATAGCTAATTTTCATATTCTAGATATTTTTTATATTTTAGCTAATTTTTGAATTGTAGTTAATTTAGCTAATTTTTATATTTTTGTATTAACTTCCACTAAGTTACCTAATTTTCACATCTTAGCTAATTTTTATATTTCCACTAATTTAACTAAATTGCATATTTTATCGAATCGAAGCTAATTTTCATATTCTAGCTATTTTTCATATTTTAGCTAATTTTCATAGGTAAAATCCATATTTAGTCCCTTAACTTTTAGAATCTTCCTAATGTGGTCCGTTAATTGTATTTTTATCTCTTAAAGTCCCCTAACTTAAGAATCGTGTCCTATTGTAGTCCGAATCGTCAGATGAGATGTTATCTCTCACGGATTTTGCTTATGTGGCTTATGCTAACCCTATTTTGGGTCCCACAATGTCTAGGTGTCTCACATATGGCTTATGTAGGATGGCACATTGGTATTTTGGTAGAATGAAGCGACGTACATTAATTAGCATCAACTGCCTCAGTCCATCTTTGGTTTCCCAAACTCTGCTCTTCATTCTATGTCCTTCCTCTTTGATTGATTAACCCTAGTGACAATCTAAATCAAATTTCTATGGAATTTTGGGTTGCCAGAAAGTGGGAGAACAATGAAAGGGAAAGGGAAGACGATGGCGGACCAGAAATTCCATTCGAAGGATTAGAGACAAAGAAAAGGGGACGAGGGTGACTGGCATTATCGTAGGTGCAAGACCCAATTAAAAAATTTTCATTTTTGTCAACAAACTAGATGGTGTTGTCGTCACCCAAGTATGTATATGTTTTTTTTTTTTTTTAGGTTTCAAGGCTGTTGGGTCATGTGTGTTGGTGAGGTGGGGGACCAGTGGAGGAAGGGTCCATAAGAATGGCAATGTGGGTAGGCTTGGGGGTTATTATTGATAATGTCTAACCTTTTTGTTGTTTACATTTTTGTCTCTCTGTTGCAGTCAAACATGATCTCTAGTTCACCATCAATATACATCATGGCGGGCATTTTGCAGATTTGCCATGGAAGGCATATGTGGGAGGGATAGAAGATTATTTTGATCTATGTCACATGGATAAAATTAGTGTGGTGGACATAGATGAAATGGTTCAGGAGTTGGGTTACAGTGGATGGATGAATTACTATTGGATGCTGCCATACCATTCTCTGCCGCTTGAAGAGATTCTTAGGGATTTGAAGAGTGACAATGATGTAATAGACATGGTGTATACCAATCTCCCCCATGAGCACAAAATTGTTATTTACATTGTTGAATTGAGTGGTGAAGAAATTGTTGCACAAGAGATGGAATATGTTGAGCAGATAAAAGCATCACTAACACCTCCAAAGTGTATGTTGGTGGAAATTGAAGACGAAAAGGGGGGTGAGGAGCTAAAGAACAGGGCAGCTGGTACTTCTAGTAAGGGCATGAAACAAAGGATCAGAAATAGAACAGTGAGAAGGTTATGTTTGCCTAGCACTTCTGGTGAAGGTGAAAGAATAGGTGGAAGTATTGTGGATGATATGACAGATGGGTTGGGATGTGAAGAAGGGATGGAACATAGGGAAGAGCATGGGGAAGTCAGAGATGAAGTTCATGAAGGTGGTTATGAGGCAGAGCAGTTGGGAGGTACTGACAATGAGGCTGAGCAAGGTAGTTTCGACTTTGACAATAGTGAGGATGAAGACTATAGGGTAAAGTCTGATAATGATAGCGGGAGTTGTCATACCGAGTTTGAGGAGAGTGATAATGAGATTGTTGTTGATGATGAGGGAATTAATGTCAATGTTCAAGTTTATGCTCATTTAGAGAACTTGAGGAATGAGAAGGAGGGTAGAGATAAGGATGACTAGAAGGGTAAAAATGCTGAAAGGTTAAGTGGTAATAGGGTTATGGGCTACACATTCAAGGATGATGGCAGTGAGTATGAAAGTTCAGATTGTGAGTTGGCTAGTGTTCATGAATCTAGTGATGATGAGGGTGAAAGGGTTCCTGTGTTTAACCCAAGAACAGACATGAAGGATCCGAAGTTCAAGTTAAAAATGGTTTTCCCATCATTTGATATGCTAAAGAAAGCAGTACGGGCATACTCTGTTAAAAACAGGCAGCCAGTGGACTTTAAGAAAAATGACAAGAGAAGGGTTAGAGTGGTGTGCAGGAATGGATGCCCATGGCTGTTGGTTGCTGGAAAGTACAAAGATGGGCCAAGAGTGCAGATTAGGAGATTCGAGGACAAACATACATGTGCAAAGTAGGTTCGTAACAAGTTTGCCAACTACCAGTGGATTGCAGATGAGTACCTAGAGGTTATAAGATCAAATCCTGATATTCCACTAGCTGCACTTGTTGATTTGATCAAATGAGATTTCAACATAAAAATCCATACATCTAAGGCTGGGAGAGGGAAGACATTGGCATTACAGATGCTAAGGGGTGATAAGGAAGAGCAATATAAGAAGCTAGCAGACTATGGTGGAGAATTGAGAGACAAACCGTGGAACACAGTTTCTGCTTGGGTTGGACAATCTTCTATTTCAAAGAGTCTTCATCTGCCTGACTGGTTGTAAACAAGGTTTCTTGAGTGGTTGCAGGCCAATCATCAGTTTGGATGGCTGTTTCTTGAATGGGAGGTATGGAGGGAAACTTTTGGCAGCAATTGGAATAGATGCCAATGACTGCATATGGCCTATTTCTTATGCAGTTGTTGAAGTGGAGTCTTTTTAGACATGGAGTTGGTTTTTGGTTTAGTTGGCTAAAGAACTTGGAATTGAAGGGTCATAGTATTGGACCTTTATGTCAGACAGACAGAAGGTTAGCTTATTGTTGTTGTGCTAGTGTGCTTAAAACATTATTTAGGCACTTATAACAATATTCATGGTTTTCTTTTGACACAGGGGTTGATTCCAGCAGTTCAGGGGATCTTTCCAGAGGCAAAGTACAGATTTTGTGTCAAGCACCTATACACAAACTTCAAAGGAAGTTTATCAGGATATAGGCTGAGGGACTATGTGTGGGTAGCTGCGATGAGCTCTTATGAAGGGGAATTTAAAAGACACATAGAGGTAATTAAGGCGTTAGATGCAGATGCTTGGGCATGGTTAAATGCAATACGGCCTTCACATTGGAATAGGTCTGCATTTAGGGAATTCTCAAAGTGTGATATGTTGTTGAACAATATGTGTGAATGCTTTAATATGTTTATACTTAAAGCTAGAGATAAGCCCATTCTGACTATGTTTAAGATTATTAGATGCAAAATCATGGTTCAAATTGCTAGGAAAAAGGAAGCCCAAAGTAAATGGACAGGGAAGTTGTGTCCTAAAATCACAAAGAAACTAAACAAGAACATTGACAACTTTAGGAATTGTTGGCCAATGGAATCAGCTGGAACAAAGTTCCAAGTTGCAACTCCCACTACACAGCATGTAGTGGACATTGATGAGAAGAGTTACAGTTGTAGGAAATGGCAACTAATCGGAATTCCATGCAACCATGCATGTTCAGCTCTTTCTCTAAATCACAACAACATTGAAGATTTTGTTGATCAGTGCTATTAGGTTCAGACTCACCAACAAATCTATGAACATGTAATTAATCCAGTGAGAAGTCTAGAACAATGGGAAGACACTAACCATAATCCCATTCAACCACCAAATAGAGTTCAAGTTCGTAGAGGTAGAAGTAAGAAGAAGCAAAGAAGAGAGTTAGGGGAACCTGAGGGGGTCACCAAGATAAGGAGAACTGGGAATTCCATCCATTGCTCAATATGCAAACAGAAGGGCCACAACAAAAGCACATGCAAGTCAAGGCTAAGTTCCAATACAAAAACAGTCAAGAGAAAGAAGGCAAAAGCAAGGCAGCCTAAAGAACAGCCTCAAAATGTAAGAGCATTTTGTTTGTATCAGTTCTGCTTTTTAATTATACTCACTGACTTACTAACTCTTCCAGCAGGTTCATAATACACCAAGTCAGGGTAGTTGGAGGAGTAGTGCATTTGTTTGGAATTCTTCTACAGTGCGCCAGACATCTTCATTCATTGACACAAGACAATCACAGACTTCTATGGAGGCAGGTTCACACCCTGGCAGTAGAAGAAGTGGAAGAAGAGGTTCAAGAGGAATGGGCAACTTATACTCAAGAAGGGGTGTTCACTCCAGTGTGTTGTAGGTAGCTATAAGTCTGAAAGTGGTTATTTTGTGGACATGGTGTTGCTTTTTTGTGCAGGAAAAGTGTTGTTTTCTGTAGATGGGGTATATCAATTCAGTTTAGAGGATGAAAGCGTAGTTGTTTTTTTTTTTTTAAATAGTGTACATTTTGGGTGGTGGATGTTTGAACATGTGCTGTTGATACTATTGGCTGCTTGTTTGTTATGGAGACTAACAGATGAACTTATAACATTTGCTCATTTTGGAATTCATCAAGCTAGTATGATTTTTCTTTTACAATTTAAATTGAAATAACAACTTCAAGGCTTCTGTACGTTTTTTCTTTTGGTAGTAGTCCAATCCCAAGTTGCCTACGGACATAGGGGAGTCAAATTGTATATGGCCACCAAAATATGCATTTATACAATTGAGGTTTTTGCAACTCTATCCCATACACTACAGTTGCCTTTGCTCTACCCAATTTTATAAATAAATTCTTCACCTACAAATGCATATCACCAACTACTTAAACCCTTCTCACTTACTCCCCTAACTTGACATAAAAAAAACTCATTTACGCTCCACCCTCCTCATTACATTATCCACCTACCTCACACCCTCAGCAAATATATGTAGTAGTAAAACAACACCCACGAGAGAAACAAAAGCCCCTGAACTGTTTTGTACTTTTTCTAAGTTTCTTTAGCTCAACTTCTTTCACTTCCACTTTCTTCGTCATTCTCAGCTTCTTCTCACGCAGTAGCTTTATCTCTGCCTCTTTCGCTTCCACCAGTTTTATAGCTTCCTTCAGTTCCGTCTCAGCTACATCCACTCTTCTTAATAGCCCCCTAATCACAACTCTACAATGTTCTGGAGTAGGATCATCATACCACTGCCTATATTGGCAATACACGTTATTCTGCACCTAGGGAAAAAAACATTTCAAAACAAGTAAGCAAATATTTTGTTTCTCCAATATACCAATCATTAGAACAGTGAATGTCTTACCCCATAGTTTTTGCAGCCATAGAACCTCCTTCCAGCATTATGCTCCGTCCATGCCATCTTTAGCTATAACGGCACTCCGCAAGTGCAGTAAGTCACCACAACTTTGTCATCAATACTGGAAAAATTACTAGAAGACCTCACCATGTATCGAAACAGTAAGTCCTCTTCGATTCAACCTCATATTTCTACCTTTCGTCCTCATTTTCTACTTCCTTTAAACCACTTTTCTCCCTAAAATAGCGTTTCCCCCTCCCCCCCTTGCCAAAACCTTTCCTGCCCTTTACCTACTGAATCCCGCCAAAATACCAATGTGGCATCCTACATAAGCCATATGTGAGACACCTAGACATTGTGGGACTCGAAACAGGGTTAGCATAAGCCACATAAGCAAAATCCGTGAGAGATAACGTCTCATCTGATGATTGGGACTACAATAGGACACGATTCTTAAGTTAGGGGACTTTAATAGAAAAAAATACAGTTAAGGGACCACATTAGGAAGATCCTAAAAATTAAGGGACTAAATATGGATTTTACCCTAATTTTCATATTGTAGCTAATTTAGCTAATTTTCATAATTAGTAATAAATTTCACTAAGTTACCAAATCTTCATATCTTGCCTAATTTTTATATTTTCACTAATTTAACTAATTTTCATATTTTATCTAATTTCATACTTTAACACTAATTTTTATAGTTTACCTAAATTAGCTAATGATATTCTAGCTATTTTTGATACTTTTACCTAAATTTCATCTTTTAGCTAATATTTTTTTGCTAATTGCTTGCTTTAGGAAATTTTCACAATTGACCTAATTTAACTACTTTTCTAATTTTAAATAATGACACTAATTTCAACTAATATTTGTATACATATAAACTTAATTTATGAAATGAAACCAAACAATGCAAATAGCTAAATTGAGTAAGCAAAGAAATCAGAGTGAAAGACCGAATGAATTAACAGTGACTTACCTGGCGGTGAGAGAGCTGGTCAGTGGTGAGCTGCTGCTGGTTGCAATGAAGGCTTCAGATTAACAGCAGCTTGGCGAGGTAGAATAAGAGGCGCACTGACCTGGTGGAAGGGCGAGCTGGTTTGAAATAAGAAGACAGAGATCGTGAAGACAATGATCAAAATGGAGTCAGGGGAGAGGCTGAAATGGAGTTTTATTTTATGTGTCCAACGGTTTTCTTACATTAACATAGATCATGAATCAAAAGTGTAAGAAAAGTACCCTAACAAAATCATTAAACTTACTAAATATAAAAATTGCTCAATATGAAACAAGTTACTGCTTACATATATGTGCTAGCTGCCCCTAGATGATGAGAAAGTTTAATTACTAAACACAGTAATTGAACCATATAATTTGATGAATAATCGCTTCATCGTCTATGAAAGCATCACTAAGCAATGAACCTTTATCCTCAAAATTATCTTTGAAATTGTTTCTAAGTTATAACTTTGTAAATGAAGCTACATCTTCATGTTCAATCACTACCAAATAAGGTGTTATATAAATTAAGGGTAGGGTTTACAAGGTTAAAGTTAAGAATAAGGATAGTGTGTTAGGAATTAGATCTTCAATTAGGGTTTACAGTTTGGAGTTATAGGATTTGAGCTGGTTTAGCCATTAAGAGCACTTAAGGGCAAAGGATTCTACGTGGTTTAAGGGGTTTAGGCATAGGGTTTTAAGTTTTAGGGTTTAGAATTAATAAGATTTGTGTTTAGTGTTAGGGTTTGGTGTTTAGGGATTTAGGGTTGAAGTTTGAGGACTTATGTTTAGAGATTTGGGCTTTAGGCTAGTTTAGGGTTTGGGGTTCAGGGTAGGGTTTAGGGTTAGGGTTTTTATTTAGGGATTTGGGTTAGGGTTTAAGGTTGAAGGTTTAGGGTATACAGTTTATGGTGTAAGGACTTGTGTTTAAAGATTTAGGGTTTAGGGTTTGGGGTGGGGTTTAAGGTTAGGGTTTATATTTAGGGATTTTGGTTAGAGTTTGAGGACTTGTGTTTGATTTTGGGTTATTTAGGGTTAGGGTTTGAGGATTTGTGTTTAGAGATTTAGGGCTTAGGGTTAAGGTTATAAGACTTGTGTTTCTAGAGATTTAGGGTTAGGGTTGTATTTAGGGATTTTTGGTTAGGATTTGGGGTGGGGTTTAGGGTTAGAGTTTGTATTTATTGGGATTTAGGGTTGGGGTTTGTGGTTAGAGTTTAGGGTTACTAATTATAATAAAACTGTCACAGTGTACATTCATGCAATTTTAATACACAAATTTTTTCATAAAAAATATGTAGGAAAGTAGTTGTTTCCTACACTTTTCAAACATTATGTTTGCTACTATTATTTTCATCAAAAACTTGCAGGAAATAATTGCCCATGAAAACTGTGGGACTCTATTTTAGAATGAAAACCGTCAGAAAATTCATTGCAGGAAAAGCGTAGGAATACTATTTGCATTAAAACCATCGGATAAATTGTCCCCGCCTATTTTTTAGAATGAAAAACAAAGGAAAAGTTATTGCATGAAAAGCGTAGGAAACGAATATGCCTTAAAACTGTCGGACAAATTGACCCCATCTCTATGTCAAACGATTTTATTTCAGTTTATTTGTCCTACAATTTTTAGTGTAGGAAACACAATAGAAAATACCCATACTCTTGTAGTGCCATGGCTATAGAAACATCTTGATTTCCACAGCCAATTACAAACTATTATCAGTTTCATGGAGATTCATAAACTTCAGCCATCGATAAGCCATAACATGTTTCCCTTGTTAGTGTCTTGGGGGTTACAATAATGTTTTGCAATAAGTTCAGATTGTCTGCAAATATTCGAGGTTAGTATTTATTTCATATTCATAAATATCCCGTTCAAGTCTTGCTAAATAGACAAATATGAATGTGTAACATTATCATTAATTATTCACAACATGGAGTACCATTCTTTTTAAAGTGATGAAGTATAACCAACGTATAAATTTTATTTTTCTAACATTTAGGTTATTCCAACCTCTAAAATTTTAATAATGAGAATTATTGGTAATAAATGTCTTAATTATATATTTGTATGCTTTCGTTATGTAACATATTTGTAAATTCTTAAGCTAGCTAAGAAAATAATACAAATGATATATTTTTATTATTTTATTTCTAATTCTTAAGCCTGAAGCAAAAACTAATGCTCTACAGCTCGCTCAAGCTTATCTAATAAAAAAATACCACAACTAGGTTTCTTCTGTTTTATTCAATTTCCTCATAAACCTATGTGCTAAGCAGGAGCGGAACTAAAAGGGGCCTAAAAGTTGTCCAGGCTCCCTAAGATTGTAAAATACCTGTTGATAGCCGAAGGGCTATCGCCTCTCTCAGTACATACTTCCTGCCAATAGTGTGGTCGGGAAGCCTGACGTCATCCGAAAGAGGCGCTATCACTGACCTCGGAAGGAGCGAAGTCAAACACCTCGAACTCGAGACTTCGGCTAGTACGTCAGGAATTTCAAGGATGTTACCGACTCCCTCAGGGGACCAAACGGATCGCCTTCGGGGATGAAGAACCAGCTATTCCAAGTAGGAGAGAATCTCCCCGAAGGCGGAACCCTCGAACCAGGGAACTCCCCGAACTACGGGCATAATTCCCGAAGAGGGGCGTCCGTACCAAAGGAGTGTCTAACATGTCACCCACATGCGCTACATGCCGCCTCGAAGAGCAGACTGACGCGCCGACGCCGTCCAAGTCTTGTCATGACTTGTCTCGGTCCTAGACGCGAGGAGCCTACAAACGGCTACCTGTCCCCTACGCCCAAAAGTACAGATCGCATCCGACCGAACACGTGTCACGATCTGAACGGGCTGGGCACCCCTATAAATACCAGGAAACAGGCCCTAGCAAAGGATCCGGCCCCCTCTCCCTGAGAACACGCGAACAGGCAAGACCACCCAGCCTCTTAGTGCTCTTCCTCTATCTCCCCTCAGAACACTGACTTGGGCATCGGAAGCTCCTCCCCGGAAAAATACTTCGGGGACCTCTTAACCTTTTTCTTTCTGAGCATTTCAAGCACACTCCTCTGGGAAATCTTTGCTCCAGACGTCCTCCCTCTCAGGAAGTCCCTCCCGAAGTCATAATGTCACCCGACGAAGATGCTGCTGGGCATCATTTGGCGCCGTCTGTGGGAACCCACCCTCAGGTCGCCGTTGTTGAAACTCAGTGTTCAAAGGACAAAGGACTTCCAAAGTCCTCATCCACACCTGAAGCTCAACCGGCTACTGAGCAAACCCTTCCAGGGATTTCCTCGCCTGAGGAAGAACGTCCTCTAGTCATAACTATGAGTTTTCTACGCGACTTTCAGCGCTCTATTGTGGCTGAAATGACACAACAGATAGACCGAAGGTGGCCGCAACCAACTCAGGCCCAAAGGCCTTCCTCGCCGATACACCCTCGGGAGAAAAGCCCTAAATCAACCTATCGTAGTTCGGGAAGCGGGGATCTGCGTGATGAGTCTTTGACGGAAAATATACCCCTCGGGGCACAACCTATGGGACAAACAGGGTCAAAGCGACCTAAAATCCTATGCCAAAGGAGCTCATCACCTGAGGCGAAGTCCCCATCCCCTCGGCGCCGGAGTCCCTCTCCAAAGAGATGCCGACAATCTCCCTTCCCAGAAGTCTACAAGCACCAGGAAAAAGAGCCCAGTGCCACGCTCCTTGTGGAGAAAATATTAGCAAGATTGGAGAGAATGGAGAAACAGGTAGCTCGGAAACCAGTCTGGGCTAGGCTGTCTGAAACTTTTGGTGGGGATGAATCACCGTTCACCCGAACAGTAGTCGAGGCAGCCATGCCAAGTGACTTTCGGGTGCCTCGCTGGAAACCTATGATGGCTGAACTGATCCACAGGCTCATCTAACCATATACAAACGTAGCATGGTGTTGCACGGTGCTGACGATGCTACCCTGTGCAAATGCTTTGAGGTCACCCTCATAGGACCAGCAACAGCGTGGTATAACTCGCTGGCCCCCGGAACCATCAGGGAGTTTCAGGAGTTATCTACGACCTTTACGCAGCAATTCATTGGAAGCTAGCCAATGGCGAAGATGCCTGTCCAGATGTTCGACATAGCGCAGAAGAACGGAGAAACCATCCGCGACTATGTTGAAAGGTTTAATGGAGAGGCCTTAAGTGTTCCAGACTTTTGGCCCGAAATACGCATCCTCGCCATGACACGGGGCCTTCGGACGGACTCACAGCTGTTCTACGAGTTTTCCAATGACCCCCCAGACACACTTGGCGAATTCTACAGAAGGGCCGAGCAGCACATGACAGCCGAAGAACTGAGGATGGGTGGACCGAAGTCCGACCATACCCGTGCCGAGGGGTCCAGCCAGCAAATGCGGTATCCAGCCAACCCGGCAGGACGACCTCGAAGGATTAGGGGAAGGAAAACCCCAACCTTCACACCCCTGAACACCATGAGGACCAACATCCTTATGACGATGGAAAGACAGGGGACCCAGATTCAACGGCCAAGGGCCATGACTGTTGATAATAAAAAGAACATGAAGAAGTTTTGCCAGTTTCACCGCGACCACAGCCACGACACCGAAGATTGTTTCCAATTGAAAAAGTACATAGAGTCGCTGATAAAAGAAGGCCAACTTTAGCGATATCTGCGAATACCTTCCCCGAAAGGAAGGAAGGAGGAAGAAGGAAAGGCAGATGACGAGGACTACGACTCCGACAGACGGAGGAACTGAAGTCCGAAGAGGCGTCCTCCACCTCCGGCGGGAATAATACAAACAATTATGACAGGACTTCCATCCTCGGAAAGGAAGAGGAAAGCTAGAGAAATATCAGTGATGGAAAATCAGAGTCCGAGGAAGAAACTGGCCCGCAAGGATGGTTCTGCCATCATCTTTCCCCACGACGATCCGCTGTTGGTCATGGTGAGGATAGGAAACTGGGACGTCAAGAGAGTGTTGCTTGACGATGGATTAAACGCTGACGTCCTGCTTTCACATTTGCTGCCGAGCTTGGGTATATCCAACACCGATCTCAAGCCCGTCACTTCGTCTACTTTCAGGGTAGGGCCATCCAAACTGCCCGTCCTCGGGTGGATCGATCTTCCCCTAATGATGAAAGGAACTTCGGTAGACAGGACAGACGAATTATTTGCCTCCACAATGACAAGGTTCATTGTCATGGATGTTCCTTCTTCATATAACGCCATCCTTGGAAGGCAAACACAAGGAAATCTGCACATTCGCCCTAATGTAAAGTACTTAACTGTCACTTTTGCCACCAAGGATGGAGACGCGGAAATCTTCGTTGATCAGGGCGAAGTAAGGAAAGTGTTCGTCAAAGCGCGAAAAACTCCAGCAACCAACTTCGCACAAACTGTAGAGGCAAAGGCTTTGCCAGATGGAAAACCAAAAAAGGGAGAGGCAGAAGATCCTGCGAAGGTAGAAATGGAAGAAGTAGAACTTATCCCGGGCCGAAATACCCGAATAGGGAAAAACTTGGCCGAAGGTGACAAGAAAAAACTTGTATCCTTTCTACTGATGAATAAAGACCTGTTTGCCTACTCGCCGAAAGATATGCCGGGGGTAGACCCTCGCGTAATACAGCATAGCCTTAAAGTAAGTCCGGAAGCAAAACCTGTCTGGCAAAAGAAACGGGGCATCTTGGTCCATAAAAATAACTTCGTCAAAGCCGAAGTCCAGTGCTTATTGGACGCAGATGTAATCAGGGAGGTCAAGTACCCCGAATGGTTGAGCAACGTGGTTATTGCCACAAAAGAAGGGAGCAGTAAGCTCCGAATGTGCATCGACTTCAAAAACTTGAATGATGCTTGCCTAAAAGATTCATACCCTCTCCCACCAATAGACCAGTTGGTAGACTCAACTGCCGAATAGAGGCTTCTAAGTTTCCTAGACGCCTTCAGTGGGTATCATCAAATAAGGATGGACCCCGAAGATCAGGAGAAAACTGCCTTCATCACCGAGGGTGGAACGTATTGTTACATTAGAATGCCTTTCGGGCTCAAAAATGCAGAAGCTACCAACCAGAGGTTGATGAGCAAGGTCTTTAATGACCAAATAGGGAGGAACATCGAAGTCTATGTCGATGACATGATAGTCAAGAGCAAGCTGCCTAACGACCATGTCGCAGATCTAGGGGAAACTTTCGACCAGCTCAGAACCTTCGGAATTCGCCTCAATCCCGAAAAAAGCATCTTCGGCGTAACCTCGGGAAAGTTTCTTAGGTACATGGTATCAAAAAGAGGCATTGATACTAACCCAGAAAAGATTAAGGCTCTGCTTGAATTCCGAACTCTCGTCACAATAAAAGATGTGCAGAGATTCACCGGAAGGATAACCTCTCTTAGCAGGTTTATTTCCAGGTATGGAGATCGGTGTCGAGCATTCTTCAAAGTCCTCACTAAGGCAACAAAAAAGGAGGGTGACCTCGGATGTGATGATCATTCTTGGAATGAGGAATGCCAAAGGGCTTGGGAAGAACTCAAAATCTACTTAGCCCATCTGCCCACTCTTTGACAACCTCGCGAGGGAGAGCCCCTCGTGTTGTACCTCGCCGTCACAGGAAAAGCAGTAAGCTCGATCCTTGTGAAAGTGGAAGCATTGAAGCAATGGCCGGTTTATTATGTAAGCAAGTCCCTGCACGGCACCGAAGTCAGGTATCCTTTGCTACAAAAAGCTATATATGCCCTGGTATTGGCAAGAAGAAGACTACGGCCATATTTTCAAGCTCACCCAATCATCGTCCGAAGTAGTCTACCGCTACGGGACGTCATGAGGAAAGTTGATCATTCGGGAAGGCTTTCCAAATGGTGTATAGAGCTTGGTGAGCACGACATTACTTATGAACCTCGGAAAGCCATAAAAGCTCAAGCTCTGGCAGACTTCATTGCCGAAGTACCCATCACCGAGGACAGCCACTCGGATCCTGGCAAAGGTGAGCCAGAATAGACTTTGTATGTAGATGGAGCCGCAGGGTCCAAGCACCAGGGAGCTGGGGTAATTATCAGAGGCCCCGAAGGTCTAGAAGTAATGAAGGAAGGCCATCAAGTTCGGCTTTAACGTCACCAACAATATGGCTGAATACGAAGCTCTCATAGCAGGGTTACGCCTAGCCAGAAAAATTGGTGTAAGAAACTTGAAAGCCCACAGTGATTCCTAGCTGGTAGTTCGACAAACAGTAGGGGACTATGGGGCGAAGGACCCGACCTTGGCAAAATACCATGAACTGGTAGCAAAGCTTATCCAAGAGTTCGACACCGTACGAATCGAAAATGTGCCTCGTCGAGATAATGCTGAGGCAGATTGCTTGGCAAAATCGAAAACATGCACCGAGGTGCTAAATCACCTGAGCATCGCAGTGCTGAGCATAGTAACTTCGGGAAAAGGATGGAAAGATCTGATAAAAAGATATCTCGAAACCAATGCGCTCCCCGAAGACCCCAACGAAGCGGCAAAAGTACAAAGATGTTCCGGTCATTTCTTCCTAATCGGAGAGGAATTATATCGGCAGGGATATGCAAATCCACTACAGAGGTGTGTTGGCGAAGAGGATACTGAAATGATCCTCGAAAAAGTTCACGAAGGCGCTTGTGGTTCGCACATTGGAACCGACGCCCTGGCAGCAGTGATACTTCGCCAAGGATACTTTTAGCCTACCCTAAGAAATGACGCTAGGCAGTTTGTCCAGAAATGTGGTAATTGCCAAAGACACACGAGTATCCAAAGGACACCCTCGGAATTGGTAACTTCGGCTGACTATCGCTGGCCCTTCGCAATTTGGGGCGTAGACCTCATTGGGACACTCCCGACAGCACCTAGAGGCGTGAAGTTCTGCGTAGTCGCAGTGGACTATTTCTCTAAATGGGTCGGGGCAGAACCCTTGGCGACTATCTCGGCAAAAGATGTGCAGAAGTTCGTATGGAAGAACATTGTATGCAGATTTGGCATACCGAGGGTACTAGTAGCCGACAATGGATCCCAGTTCACAGACAAGGGGTTCCAAGAATTCATCAACAACCTCGGAATAAAAATGCACTTCGCTCCAGTAGCCCACCCCCAAAGCAATGGGCAAGTAGAAGTATCTAACAGAACCATAAAAGATGGTCTGAAAAAAAGGTTGGGGAAAGCAAAAGGGAAATGGCCAGGAGAGCTCCCAAGTGTGTTATGGAGCTACCGAACAACACCCCGAAGAGCCACAGGGGAAACACCTTTTTCACTTGTTTTCGGTACAGAGGCTATCATCCCAATTGAGGTAGTACAACCATCGGTGCGAGTACAATTGTTTGATGAAAGAGGAAATGACCTCGGCCTAAGAACCAAGCTTGACCTCGTCGGCAAACACAGAGAAATAGCTGAGCTGAGAAGAAAAGCTTTTCAGCAAAGAGTGGCCGCGGCTATAAACTTGTGCGCCAGGCCAAAGGGAATAAAGAAAAGAGACCTCGTTCTCCGAAAGGCTGAATTTGGACCCCAAAGGCCATCCCACGAGGTACTTCGCGCAAATTGGGAAGGTCCTTTTCTGGTACTTGCCAAAGTGCGAAAAGGAGTTTACAAGCTCAGCGATGCCGAAGGCGTAGAATTAAAAAACACATGGCATTCGGATGCCTTGAAAAAATTCTATGCTTAGGATTTTGGCGGGAAATTGTACAAGTCAGAAAAATTTCTAAGTACAAAAGCTTCTTAGAAATGTTTTTTCTAAAGTACAAAAAGCTTCTTTTCACCAGAGCGGTCGTTGCCGAGCACGGTTTAAGAAAATTTATTTACAAAGGTTATCAACCTTCTCTGAAGTTGGAAATTTACTTAAAAAGAATTTCTCGAGGGTGATTCCAAGGCTAATTGGCATGATAAGCGTAAATATAATTTTTCGAAGTCTCTTGAGCAAACGTGTTCGGGACAATAGGAAATGAAAAATCTTGCGCAAAAGACTTAGCCAAAAATTTTTTTACAAAAGAAAGAAGGAGTCTTTATTGATAGAGATGGATCTAATTACAAAGAAGGAAGCTCGCCAAAAGAAGAGGTACAAAAAAGGAGAAAAATAAGGCAAAGGACCCTAAGACAAGCTAAGGAATCTCAGCATCTCAGGAGCCACCAGCTCCTGCGTCCTCGTCCACCGCCTTCGGCACCGGAAGAGGAAAGGGCAACTTGAGGTGCTCGATTTTGGACCAAGACCACCGAGGCCCCTCGGGGATGTTTAGGGCCGCCAAAAAAGAGAGGTCCAGATCTGGGAACCTCTACAGAACTTGGTGCCGAGCAAGGCAAAAGCCATCCTGAAAACTGACCTTGGTCGCTTGGACGGCCTTCTCCTTCTCGACCACTAAATCGTCAAGTTCCTTCTCCAGATCAGCGATCTTCTTCTTTAGTGCCTTCGTCTTCTTCTTCTTCGACTCCTTCTTCAAAGACTCGACCTCGACCTGGAGTGCGGCCTTCTCAGCAAGCACCTTCGCCAAGAGAGCCTCAGACTCTGACCTCTCTTTTTGATATGCCTCGTTTGCCGAAGTCAGCTCCGTCACCTTGGAGCCGAGGTCAGAAATATTTTGGGAGGAGTCCTTCAAGAGCTCATTTTTTTCCTTTAATAACTCCTCCCGAACGGCAGCGACCTCCTTCTTTGCAGCTTGAGCCATCTCCGCATTCTTGGCAACTAAGTCGGAGCACATGGCCTTGGATTTCTCCACACAGTCTAAGGCCCAAACTCTGAACGCCGCTTGTTTTGCTGCCCAAACCCTGAGAAGGCCAGTGAACCCCAACAGCTGCAAAAAGTAAGAACAAAGTCAGCAAGGCAAAAAAATGAGCCAAACACTTAGAAGAAATCAAAAGGAAAAGACAAAGGCCTGAAGTATACCTAGGCAGCGTGCTCGGAAACTTTTGCAGCAAGGGACTCTTCGTCCGGGCACGCCTCGGAAATAGCCTTGAAGGAGGCCTCGATGAGGATCCCCTTTGGAATTTGGTTGGCCATTTGCTGGCATTCGCCGGAGTACAAGTTCATGTCCTCCGTAAATGACCAGAAAGGCTCCTTCGGGACCTTCCCCTTAGAGATATGGGAATCCCGAAGGGCCCATTTCCGGCCGTGCTCAGCCACCCATGCCGAAGATGGTACCTCCTCTGCATGGCAAGACAAGAAGCTTGTTAAGGCAAGCAATCCTCAAAGTTCAAAAAATAAAGACACTACAGCTTGTCTAAAAAACAAACCTGGCGGCACCTCGGCAACTTCATCGTCGGAGTCCCAGACCCCCTCGGCAGAGATTTCCTTACCTTTGTTCTTGCGGCGCTCCTCGGCAGAAGGGACTTCCACCAAGGCATCCAGAAGAGCCGCCGAGGAAGTGGGACTCCGAGAAAGGGCGTTAGCGGTGACCTCGGTTGGTGGGGCAACAGCGGCGTCAGGCTTTTCGCGTGCCTCATCGGGAATTTCCAGGTAAAGAGGAGGCGTGTCTTTCTTCGCCCGTTTTGCTGAGGATGGCCCGGCCCCAGACGATTTCCACCTTCGGGAGACAGCATTCTTTGTTTGCTCTCCCTTATCGACTTGACCGAGGAAGAGTGCCTTGTAGTAAGTAGCGGACTCGTCGCCCATCTCTGAAATAGAAGGAAAACATCAGTGTGAGTCTAAGATGTATCTATAACAAAAAAAATTTGAGATAACTTACGCTCACAGAAGGTCTCGTAAGTAACCTTCTCCCGAAGGAGTTTTACCAGCTAGGAGTCTTTCCCTGCGATGGCAGGAGCCGGCATCTCGAGGTTCGTCTCGTGCTCCTTCACTACCCCTAGCTCCCGAAGGACCTCCTCGGTCATCAGCTTCCACATAATGGGGAAGGGGTAGAGGGAGCGCGAAGGGACCTCGAAATCCCAATTAGAGACCGCTCGGATCCGTCTGTCGAAGTCCGTGAATCTGGCCGCCAACTCAGGAGTCAGCAGCCTCTTCGGGTATACAGCATCCGTCTCTAGCTTTCCCCAAGCCCACTTGGTCGGAACGTACGACCAGGCCTCCTCCATCTTCAGAAAGAAGAATTTTCCTTGCCACCTTCGCCAGCTGTCTTTAGTGGTGAAGGTGAACATATACTTTTTACTCCCTGATCCCCGAGGCAGCATGAAGTAAAAGCCACCCTTCGAGACCGCGTAGAGCTTATAGTACTGCATGAAAAGAATGAAATGGGGTTCTATTTTGAAAACGCCGCACATATAAAGGAACGCATTAAAATAGCAGTACGAGTTCGGGGGAAGTTGATTTACGGTAATGCCATGAAATTGGCAAAAGTCACAAATCACCTTCGAAGGAGGGTACCGTAGTCCGGCCTTCAGTTGGGCACAAAAAACGGTAACCTCGTCCTTGCGGTTCATGAAACTGAATGTTTGGGAGGTAGGAAGTCTGGTGGTGGCATAAGAAGGAAGAAAGAATTTTTTCTTCCACTTCTCCAATTTTTCTGAAGAGGAGCAGCAGGGATGGTGGAAAAGGGGTTGCCAGCTTTCTGGAAAAGGGGAAACAGTCATAAGAAGAGTTGGCGAAGACATTTTCGAAGAAAAAAGGACTTTAGGGGACAAAGGACCGACTCCGGGAAAGCTTTTCAGAAAAGCAAAAGAGCACAGAAAATCAAAGGATTTTGAAAGTCAAAACCCACCAAACGTTTTGCCAAAGTTTGGGTTTGGAGTCACTGTCATAAAAGGTGGTCGGAAATCACCTAAGAAAAAGCACCGCCGTGAAAAACGCAAAAACAGTTGTGACCAGGGGAAGAGCAAAAGCAGAACAAAATGAGCTTATGATGGAACAGGCCATATATAGGCCGAGGGAGGATAGGCGAACCGGCGTCATAAGTACTCCACGAAGGCGAACAGTCGCCATAACTGCTCCCTGTGCATAAAAAGGCGAGCCTACCATAACTGATATAGTCCCCTCCATTGACAAGCGTGCCACATGTCAACCGTCGCATGAAAAGAGGGACACGCCTTCTGACACCCCTAAACCTTGGGCGCGCCACTCCAAACTGACACGCCTGGTTATGAGACACGACGTTGCGCAGACCTGTAAAAGGAAAGAAGTGGGTTACCTCGAAGACACCAAAAGACAGGCTATGGTCGAACAGCCTATGTCTTCAGACAAAAGGCACATCTTCAGACAGAGAAGCTTTGAGTGTCCCAGACTTTTGGCCCAAAATACGCATCCTCGCGATGACACGGGGCCTTCGGAGGGATTCACAGCTATTTTACGAATTCTCCAAAGACCCCCCGGACACACTTGGCGAGTTCTACCAAAGGGCCGAATAGCATATGACGGCCGAAGAGCTGAGAATGGGTGGACCGAAGTCCGATCACAATCGGGCCGAAGGATCCACCCAGCAAAGCCGATATCCAGCCAAACAGGCAGGACGACCTCGGAGAATACGGGGAAGAAAACTCCCAACCTTCACACCCCTGAACACCACAAGGACCAACATCCTCATGACAATGGAAAGACAGGGGACCCAAATTCAGCGGCCAAGGGCCATGACCGCTGATAACAAAAAGAACATAAAGAAGTTCTGCCAGTTCCACCGTGACCACGGCCACGACACCGAAGACTGCTTCCAACTGAACAAGTACATAGAGTCACTAATCAAACTGGGTCAACTTCAGCGTTATCTGCGAATGCCTTCCCCGAAAGGGAGAAAAGAGGAGGAAGGAAAGGCAGGTGACGAGGATTACGACTCCGACAGAAGAAGGAACCGAAGTCCAAAGAGGCGTCCTCCACCTTCGGCAGGGGTAATACAAACAATCACGACGGGACTTCCATCCTCGAAAAGAAAGAGGAAGGCCAGAGAAATAGCAGTCATGGATTATCAAAGTCCAACAAAGAGGCTAGCCCAAAAGGATGGTTCTACCGTCATATTTCCCCATGACGACCCATTGATGGTCATGGCAAGGATACGAAACTGGGACGTAAAGAGAGTGTTGCTTGACGATGGATCAAATGCCGACGTCCTGTTTTCGCATTTTCTGCCGAGCTTAGGCATATCCAGCAGCGACCTCAAGCCTGTCACCTCGCCTACCTTCGAGGTGGGACCATCCGAGCTACCCATCCTCGGATGGATCGATCTTCCCCTAATGATGAAAGGGACTTCGGTAGATGGGACTGTTGAGTTATTTGCTTCCATAATGACAAGGTTCATCGTCATGGATGTCCTTTCGTCATACAACGCCATCCTTGGAAGACAGACACAGGGAAATCTGCACATTCGCCCTGATGTGAAATACTTAACTGTCACTTTCGCCACCAAGGATGGAAACACGGAAATCTTCATCGATTAGAGCGAAGTAAGGAAGGTGTTCGTCCAAGCACGAAAAGCTCCAACAAACAACTTCGCACAAACGATGGAGGCAAAGGCACCAAAGAAGGGCGAGGCAAAAGATCCCGCGAAGGCGAAAATAGAAGAAGTGGAACTTGTCCAAGGCCAAAATACCCGAATAGGGAAAAACTTGGCCGAAGGTGACAAGAAAAAACTTGTATCTTTTCTGCTGACAAATAGAGATCTATTTGCCTACTCACCAAAAGATATGCCAGGGGTAAACCCTGGCGTAATACAGCATAGCCTTAAAGTAAGTCCGGAGGCAAAACCTGTCCGGCAAAAGAAACGGAGCATCTCGGTCCATAAAAGTAACTTTGTCAAAACCGAAGTCCAGCGCTTGTTAGACGCTGGTGTCGTCAGGGAGGTCAAATACCCCGAATGGTTAAGCAACGTGGTAATTGCCACAAAAGAAGGACTTGTAAGCTCCGAATGTGCATTGACTTCAGGAACTTGAACGATGCTTGCCCTAAAGACTCATACCCTCTCCCACAGATAGACCAATTGGTAGACTCAACTGCCGAATACGGGCTCTTAAGTTTCCTAGACGCCTTCAATGGGTATCATCAAATGAGGATGGACCCTGAAGATGAGGAGAAAACCTCCTTCATCACTGAGGGGGAAATGTACTGTTATGTCAAGATGCCCTTCGGCCTAAAAAATGCAGGAGCCACCTACCAGAGGTTGATGAGCAAGGTCTTTAATGATCAAATAGGGAGAAATATGGAAGTCTATGTCGACGACATGATAGTTAAGAGCAAGCTACCTAGTGACCACGTCGCGGATCTAAAGGAAACTTTCCACCAGCTTAGAACCTTCGGGATCCGCTTTAATCCCGAAAAGTGTATCTTCAGAGTAACCTCGGGAAAATTTCTTGGGTACATGGTATCAGAAAGAGGCATTGATGCTAACCCAGAAAAAATTAAGGCTCTGCTCGAATTCCGAACTCCCTCCACAATAAAAGATGTGCAAAGGCTCACTGGAAGGATAACCTCTCTTAGTAGGTTTATTTCCAGATATGGAGACCGGTGTCGAGCGTTCTTCAAAGTCCTCACTAAGGCAACAAAAAAGGAGAACAACCTTGGAAATGATGATCATCCTTGGAATAAAGACTGCCAAAAGGCCTGGGAAGAACTCAAAATCTACTTAGCCAGTCTGCCCACTCTGCGACAACCTCGCGAGGGAGAGCCCCTCGTGTTATACCTCGCCGTCACAGAAAAAGCTGTGAGCTTGGTCCTTGTGAAAGAAGAGGGGCCGAAGCAATGGCTGATCTATTATGTAAGCAAGTCCCTACACGGTGCCGAAGTCAGGTATCCCTTGCTGCAGAAAGCTATATTTTCTCTGGTACTAGCAGGAAGAAGGCTACGACCATACTTTCAGGCTCACCCTATCATTGTCCGAAGTAGTCTACCACTACGGGATGTCATGAGGAACGTTGATCATTCAGGAAGGCTTTCCAAGTGGTGTATAGAGCTTGGCGAACACGACATCATTTATGAACCCCGGAAAGCCATAAAAGCTCAAGCACTGGCAGACTTCATCGCCGAAGTACCCACCACCGAGGATAGCCATCCGAATCCTGGCGAAGGTGAGCCCGAATGGACTTTGTATGTTGACGGAGCCTTAGGGTCCGAACACCAGGGAGCTGGGGTAATTATTAGAGGTCCCGAAGGCCTAAAAGTAATGAAGGCTATCAAGTTCGGCTTTAACGTCACCAACAATATGGTTGAGTATAAAGCCCTCATAGCAGGATTGTGCCTAGCCAGAAAAATTGGCATAAGAAACTTGAAAGCCCACAGCGATTCCCAGCTGGTAGTTCGGCAAACGGCTGGAGACTACGGGGCAAAGGACCCAACCTTGGCAAAATACCATGAATTGGTAGCAAAACTCATCCGGGAGTTCGACACCGTACGAATTGAAAATGTGCCTCGATGAGATAATGCCGAGGCAGATTGCTTGGAAAAATCAAAAACATGCACCGAGGTGCTAGACCACCCGAGCATCACAGTGCTAAGCATAGCGACTTCGGGAAAAGGCTGGAAAGACCCGATAAAAAATATCTCGCAGACAATACGCTCCCTGAAGACCCCAGCGAAGTTGCAAAAGTGTGAAGACGCTCCTGTCGATTCTTCCTAATTGGCGAAGAATTATATCAGCAAGGATATGCAAATCCACTATAGAGGTGTGTTGGCGAAGAAGATACTGAAATGATCCTCGAAGAAGTACACGAAGGCGCTTGTGGTTCGTACATCGGAACCGACGCCCTGGCAGCAGTAATACTTCGCCAAGGATACTTTTGGCCTACCCTGAGAAAGGACGCTAGGCAGTTCGTCAAGAAATGCGGTAATTGCCAAAGGCACGTGAATATCCAGAGGACACCCTCGGAATTGGTAACTTCGGCTGACTATCCCTGGCCCTTCGCAGTCTGGGGCATAGACCTCATTGGGCCGCTCCCAACAGCGCCTGGAGGCGTAAAGTTCTGTGTGGTAGCAGTAGACTAATTCTCCAAATGGGTCGAGGCAGAACCCCTAGCAACTATCTCGGCAAAAGAGGTGCAGAAGTTCGTATGGAAGAACATTGTATGCAGATTCAGCATACCAAGGGTACTTGTAGCTGATAATGGGTCCCAGTTTATAGACAAGGGATTCTAGGAATTTATCAGTGACCTCGGAACAAAAATGCACTTCGCCCCAGTAGCTCACCCCGAAAGCAATGGGCAGGTAGAAGTATCTAATAGGACCATAAAAGATGGTCTGAAAAAGAGACTGGGGGAAGCAAAAGGGAAATGGCCAGGAGAGCTCCAAAGCATGTTATGGGGTTACCGAACAACACCCTGAAGAGCCACACGGGAGACACCTTTTTCACTTGTTTTCGGTACAGAGGCTATCATCCCAATCGAGGTAGTATGACCATTAGTACGAGTGCAAGTGTTTGATGAAAGGGGAAATGAACTCGGCATGAGGACCAAGCTCGACCTCGTCGGCAAACACAAAGAAATGGCTGAGCTGAGAAGAAAAGCTTTTCAGCGAAGAGTGGCCGCGGCCATAAACTTACGAGCCAGGCCAAAGGGAATCAAGAAAGGAGACCTCGTTCTCCGAAAGGCTGAATTTGCACCCCGAAGGCCATCCCACGGGGTACTTCGCGCAAATTGGGAAGGACCTTACCTGGTACTTGCCGAAGTACGAAAAGAGGTGTACAAGCTCGGCGATCCCGGAGGTGTAGAATTGAAAAATACTTGGCATTCAGACGCCTTGAAAAAGTTCTATGCTTAGGATTTCGATGGGGAAAATGGCATTGAACAAATTAGAAAAAATATTCTAAGTACAAAAGTTTCTCAGAAAAGTTCCTAAGCATAAGTTGTACAAGTCAGAATTCCACGAACGTGATCGCCAAAACGAGCACAGATATGATTTTCCGAAGTCTCTTGAGCGAACGTGTTCGGGACAATGGGAAATGAAAAATCTCGCAAAAAGACTTAGCCAAATTTTCTAAAAAGAAAAGTCTTTCTTGAAATGAATTTGCTTACAGAGAAGAAGGAGTGCCAAAGGAAGAAGTACAAAAAAGAAGGAAAAGAAGGCAAAGGACCCTAGAATAAACTAAGGAATCTCGGCGTCCCGGGAGCCACCAGCTGTGGCAACGTCGCAGCTTTCGGGAGTCGCCACCAATCTGTTTACCTAGGTCGATTGGTCACCTTAAATATTGGTCTGCGAGAGTTCGGGGGTTCGGGAGTACGGTTACGTTAAAACAACTTTGTTAAAACGCCCAAAAATTGGCACCTTAGTTGATTTTAATTTTGTTTCGCTTTGCTTTTAAATAAATTTCAGTTAATTTTCAATCTAGAATTTTTAACTGAATTAATCGGACGTGGATTTTTGGTAATTAATTTGTATAGAATTTTATACTTCCGAACCATGGACTCTGTCGAGTCATTTGGACACGGAAGATTTTTATTCCGAACCATGGACTCTGCCGAGTCATTTGGACACGGAATTTGGTGAAAATTTTAATCCATATCGTAAAAATATGGATTTTTATCTTTTTATTTAATTTATTTATTTTGAAAGTTTGATATTTTCCAAACCGTAGATCCTGCTGGATCATTCGGATATGGAAATTACTTTAATTAATTGTTAGTTATATAATTATTATTTTTATGGAATTTATTATTACTAATTTGTAAGTCTTTTGTTTTTAGATTTATTAATAATCTAAAAAATTTATTTTTTATTCTTTATATTTTCTTTTCTTTTCTTTCTTTTCTTTCTTTTTGATTTTATCTTTCTTTTAGTTTTATTTTTCCTTTCTTTTCTTTCTTTTCTTTTCTTTTCTTTTTCTTTTCTTTCTTTTCTTTCTTTCTTTTCTTTTTTTATCTTTTTCTTATCTTTCTTATCTTTTCCTTATCTTTCTTTTAGTTTTTTTTTTAGTGAAAGTTATTTATTATTTAAATAATTATTCAATTTATAAAAGAAAAACAAAAATAATTGGCTTTTTAAAAAATTATTTTTATTAGGCATAATAATTAATTAAAAAATAATCTTCTTTTAATTTTCATTTATTTATTTAAGTAAGGGTAAAGGTGAATTAAATTAAAAAAAATTATATAAAGGAAAATTAATAATAATAAAGTGGGGCTTTTTGGCCATCCACTTTAAAAATAAATAATAATAAAGGTTAGCAAAGTTAATTAAATTAATTAACAACAATAATAAAAAATTAGCCAAGTTTAATTAAATTAATTGATTAACAACAATAATAAAAAGTTAGTCAAGTTAATTAAATTAATTGATTAACAACAATAATAAAAAGTTAGTCAAGTTAATTAAATTAATTAATTAACAACAATAATAAAAAGTTAGTCAAGTTAATTAAATTAATTAATTAACAACAATAATAGAAAGTTAGTCAAGTTAATTAATTAATTAACAAAAATAATAAAAAGTTAGACAAGTTAATTAAATTAATTAACAACAATAATAAAAAGTTAGACAAGTTAATTAAATTAATTAATTAACAACAATAATAAAAAGTTAATTAATTGTTAACAACAATTATAAAAGTTAGTAATAATGCAAAAATTAAAAGGTTAGTAACAATAATAATATTAAAAGTTAGTTGTTAGTAAGTTAATAACAAAAAAAAAAGGGTTAGGAATAATAACAAATAAGTAAAACAAGTAAAAATTAAAATAGTTAGGAATTAATTCTGCAAGAATAAAATAAAAGGTTAGTGACCAAAGTGAAAGAAATTGAAAAATTGAAGGACAAAATGAGAGTTTTACCCTAGATTTTAATTTTTGAATTCTGCAGAAAAGGAAACAAAGCACGTCGCGCGGGAGGCGAAGGGGGGGGGTGGCTGGGCACGGTGGCGGCGCGGCCAGGGGCAGGGGGGGCGGCGACGTGGCGGGGTGGGACGGCGGGGCGATGAGCGACGGCGGCGAGCGGACGGGCAGCGTGCAGAGGTGAGAGAGAGAGAGAGAAACGGTGACAGACGGACGGGGAAGAAGATGGCTTAATCGTCAAAATGAAAAGTTTTGAGATTTTCTGAGGAAAGGAAGGAGAGCTAGGGACTAAGGCTGTAATTTTTTTCTATTTTAAAAACGGAGCTCTAAGCTTTTCTTTCTATTTTTCTCTGTGTTCAGCACAAAATTTGGGGGGGCTATTTATAGAGGAAGTGTGGCTAAACTGTTGATGGATAAATTAATAAAAAATTTCAAACTTATCTTTTAAATTGGTAAAATGACAATTTTAGTCCTTTACGTCTCTCAGCCTCTGGATAAGTTCCTGAAGCTTCTGATTTTGACAATTTTGTCGTTTTCTGTCAATTTGCGCCAGAAACGTCGGCAGGCCCAAAATTTTATGTGACAAACTACCAAATGCTCCTGGAACTTTCAGAATTTGTCAATTTTTACCGAAACTTCTTAATGTTGTCATTTTTACCTCAAACTTTTAAATTTTGCCATTTTTTTGGAGTTTTCTTTTTTTCTTTCGAATACACACATATATCATTTTAAATCTTCACAAAAAAAAATGTATTTTAAACTAATTAAAATTTTTAGTACTAATAATAATAATAAAAATAATAATTTTTTTTATTTAATTTCTTTTATTTAATTTCTTTTAAAATTTTTTATGGTCGGACGAAATTGGGTGTCAACAGCTGCCCCCCTTTGCATGCTTCATGAGACATGATGTATGCAAAGTCGTTACCAAATTTCGTCCGGCTTAGCTAGGCATTGAAAACCTTTTCGCCGCCTAAATCCTGAGGTTAAGGAACTCTCCTTAGAACCCCGGGGATAGGAGCTCTCCTATCGTTGAAGGAAAATTGATTGTTTCTGAGGCAAAGGTTCCATCCTTAAAACCTCGGATTGATTGATTGATTTCGAAGCAAAGGTTCCATCCTTAAAACCTCGAATTGATTGATTGATTTCGAGGCAAAGGTTCCATCCTTAAAACCTTGAATTGATTGATTGATGTCGAGGCAAAGATTTCATCCTTAAAACCTCAGATTGATTGATTGATTTCGAGGCAAAGGTTCCATCCTTAAAACCTCAGATTGATTGGTTGATTTCGAGGTAAAGGTTCCATCCTTAAAACCCCGGATTGATTGATTGATGTCGAGGTAAAGGTTCCATCCTTAAAGCCTCGAATTGATTGATTGATGTCGAGACAAAGGTTCCATCCTTAAAACCTCGGATTGATTGATTGATGTCGAGGTAAAGGTTCCATCCTTAAAACCTTGAATTGATTGATTGATCTCGAGGCAAAGGTTCCATCCTTAAAACCTCGGATTGATGAAAATTGATTTCGAGGCAAAGGTTCCATCCTTAAAACCCCGATGATGAAAATTGATTGATGTCGAGGTAAAGGTTCCATCCTTAAAACCTCGAATTGATTGATTGATCTCGAGGTAAAGGTTCCATCCTTAAAACCTCGGATTGATTGATTGATTTCGAGGCAAAGGTTCCATCCTTAAAACCTCTGATTGATTGATTGATGTCGAGGTAAAGGTTCCATCCTTAAAACCTCGAATTGATTGATTGATCTCGAGGCAAAGGTTCCATCCTTAAAACCTCGGATTGATGAAAATTGATTATTTTCGAGGCAAAGGTTCCATCCTTAAAACCCCGATGATGAAAATTGATTATTTTCGAGGCAAAGGTTCCATCCTTAAAACCCCGATGGTGAAAATTGATTATTTTCGAGGCAAAGGTTCCATCCTTAAAACCCCGATGATGAAAATTGATTGTTTTCGAGGCAAAGGTTCCATCCTTAAAACCCCGATGATGAAAATTGATTTTTTTCGAGGCAAAAGGTTCCATCCTTAAAACCCCGATGAAAATTGATTGTTTTCGAGGCAAAGGTTCCATCCTTACAACCCCGATGAAAATTGATTGTTTTCGAGGCAAAGGTTCCATCCTTAAAACCCCGATGATGAAAATTGATTTTTTTTTCGAGGCAAAGGTTCCATCCTTAAAACCCCGATGATGAAAATTGATTATTTTCGAGGCAAAGGTTCCATCCTTACAACCCCGATGAAAATTGATTGTTTTCGAGGCAAAGGTTCCATCCTTAAAACCCCGATGATGAAAATTGATTTTTTTCAAGGCAAAGGTTCCATCCTTAAAACCCCGATGATGAAAATTGATTATGAGGCTAAGGAGCTTTCCTTAGGACCTCGAGCGAAATTTATATGAAAGCAATTGAAATTGGAATAATTTTCTTCGAAAGTGTGAATTTTCATAATAGGCGAGCGCAAAGAATTAGGCTTCGATAAAACGAGTGAATCTTGATGATGACAATAACACTGACAAATTATGTAAATTGAACGGATGTTTGGAATCAATATTCAAGGTTCATCTAATATTTTCTTCAGTAAATATAGATTCCCTTGTGAGATATGTCATCCGAATAAGGTTAAAGCTTAACTACCCCAAAATGTTATGCCTAGTAGACCTAATAGGATGCGTCTCAAGAGTAACAAAAATTACTCTTTACTCAGCCATTCCAACCTAAAGGCA
Source organism: Aquilaria yunnanensis (assembly GCA_039654915.1). Lineage (NCBI taxonomy): Eukaryota > Viridiplantae > Streptophyta > Magnoliopsida > Malvales > Thymelaeaceae > Aquilaria > Aquilaria yunnanensis. The sequence goes on from CM077597.1 coordinate 71,562,466, forward strand.
TTGTCGCATGGTTTTAATATCAGCATGGACGAAACTATCTTATAAGATAACGAAATTCCCTGAAAAGAAAAACTGAAATACGAAAGAAAATGCTGATAATTAAAATGAAAGGACAAGAAAAACGGATCAGATCGCTTCTTCTTCCACAATGCTTCAACAGGCCGGGTAAAGGACAATTATGGGAGTGAACTGGTCGGGAAAGACTGTCGTGTCCAGTCTATTTGGATCATCGCTGGATCTGGTTCAGGAACAAAAGCTTGTATTTTATCTAGCAATTCTTCAGCAGTTGTTGCGGATATTATGATTCGCCGTGCCACTCTTGATATGAAATTCTTTTGCATAGCATAATCCATAAAAGCTATCAGACCTGTAAAGAAATTGTTAACATTTAAAAGCCCAATGGGTTTCTTATGCAAATTAAGTTGGGCCATGGAAGCAATTTGAAAGACTTCTCCCAATGTACCAAAACCACCTGGTAGAGCGATAAAAGCATCAGCATTTAAAAGCATTTGTAACACACGCTCTTGCAAATTTTTAACCACTAATTCTTCTCCAATCGTGCCCCCAGAAATAAATTTCAGAGGTCCAGGGATAATGCCCAGAACTTGACTTCCTCCTAGAGATGCTGCTGATGCTACACCTCCCATTAATCCGACACTACCTCCTCCATAAACTAAATGTATTTTTCGCTCAGCTAATACTCTACCCAAATGGTTGGCTGCCTTTAAATACTCTTCATCTTTTCCAGGAAAAGTCCCAGAAAATACACAAATACTTCAGGATTTACGAGTTGGGGTTTTCTCCATTCTTATCCTTACCCTTGTGAGAAAAGAGGATATATTTATAGAGATGAAGAGATAAGGCAATAATTTTATTTTCAAGAATGGATACATTATTGCCAGCTATTCACAGTAGTCACAAGTATGACTTTGGTCAGGTATGGGTACACTATCATTAAAAGAGGAGGAAAATTTTCAAAATAGCTGCTAGCATGTACAGTAGTCACTACTGTAGCTTACGTCAGGAGTAGGTACGTGATTGTTGGAAGAGAAGGAAAATTTTAAAAAGTGGCAGCTATATACAGTAATCATAACTGTATCTCATGTCAGGAGTGGGTACATTATTGGGAGGATAATTTCAAAAGCGACAGCTAGCATGTACAGTAATCGTGACTTTGGTTCACGTCAGGAGTGAATACATTATTACCAAAAGGGGAGGAAAATTTCAAAAGCGACAGCTAGCGTGTACAGTAATCGTGACTTTGGTTCACGTCAGGAGTGGGTACATTATTACCAAAAGGGGAGGAAAATTTCAAAAGCGACAGCTAGCATGTATAGTAATCGTGACTTTGATCCTCGTCTTCCACTGGCTTCGCGTCCAGTAATGGCTTTAATGCTTTCTATGAATCGGTGATTTGCATCTCATCTAGCTTTCTCACAAACTGGCAAACAGGGTCGTTTAGGGTCAGATTCCCAAGACTGTAACGATCTCGTTCTTTTTGGAAAATTATCCATAATCCAACAACCTCAAATTGCACTATTCCGCAAGAATGCGCTTCAAGAACCTCTCGAATATCTTCTAGAGATTCCTTACGCAAGCCATTCTTAATGAATCTTATTCTATCATTACGATTTCTGGTGATCACTCCTGGAGAACGACATTTATTGCCGCAAATCCACCATCCACAATTATGACAAACGCCTAGCCTCTTTGCTCTTCTTTTTTTGGCATAAGCGCTTTTACCAAAGCCGGGCATACGGGGAAAGAACGCTTCTGGAACTTCACCAGCTGAACGAACCTTAGCTTCGATTAGCCACCGCACATTATCAGGAATGCCTTTGTGCATAAATACTCTGAATCGTTCACATCTAGCTTGATAAATCTTTTTAAGAACATTTATTGGGAAGGAAGGAAAATACTTTCGTAGGGCGGAAAGAGAAGACTCCATTGATGAAGGAGGTATTTAAGAGAAGAAAGAAATTAGTGATTGTAGGAAACGAAAATAACTAACATATATTTATAGTGATGAAAGGGATAATGCGTTAATTACACTTGCAGAAGCAAGTACATTATTGTCAAAAGAAAAGACAAATGACAGCTTATATGTACAACAATCATGACTGTGGCTCTCATCTTCCCCTGATTTATGTCCAGTAATGGCTTCAATGCCTTCTATAAGTCGGGGATTTGCTTCCCATCCAGTTTTCTTACAAACTGACAAACAGGATCGTTTAAAGTCACATTCCCAAGACTGTAACGGTTTCGTTCTTTATGGTAAGTCCTCCATAAACTGATAATTTCACCTTGCACTTTTCCACAAGAATGCGTTTCAAGAGTCTCTCGGATATCTTCCAGAGATTCCTTACGCAGGCCATTCTTAATGAATTTTCTTTTATCTTCACGATTTATGGAGATGTATCCTAAAGAGCGACATTTAGTAATACAATTCCATCGCCCACATTTATAACACACGCCTAGTCTCTTTGCTCTTCGCCTTTTGGCATAACGGCTTTTACCTAAACCGGGCTTGCGGGGCATAAATGCATCTGGAACTTCACCTGCCAAACGGACCTTAGCTTCAATTATCCACTGCACATTATCGGGAATGCCTTTGCGTGTAAAAACTCTGATTCTTTCACATCTAGCAAGGTAGATCTTTTTAAGGACTTTTATTGGAAGGGAAGGAAAGTATTTTCGCAGTGCAGAAAGAGTAGAATCCATTGATGAGAGAAGAATTTGAGAGAAGAGGGAAATGAATCAGTTATTGTAGGAGACTGGAATAACCGACTTTAGAAGTCACGAGGTATCTTATCCCCTGCTTAATTAGAAGGAAGAACACGCATTTATAGTGATGAAAAGGGATAACGTGTCGATTACACTTAGGGGAGCATGTACATCTGTCAAAAGAAAATGCAAACTTTTCCAAATATAACAAACTGTATGTACAGTAATTGTGACTGTGACTCACATCTTCCACTGGCTTTACATCTAGTAACGGCATTAACGGCTTCTATGAGTCGAGGATTTGCTTCCCATCCAGTTTTCTTACAAGCTGGCAAACAGGGTCATTTACAGTCAGATTCCCGAGACTGTAACGGTTTCGTTCTTCATGAAAAATGCTCCATAAACCAAGAAGTTCACGTTGCACGGATCCACAAGAATGCGTCTCAAGAGTCAATTGGATATCATCCAACGAGTCCTTACTCAGGGCATTCTTAATGAATCGTATTTTATCTTCTCGATTATCAGAGATCATCCCTAAAGAACGACATTTAGTATTACAAGTCCACCGTCCACATTTATGGCAGACTTGTAACCTTTTCGCTCTTCGCTTTTTGGCATAAGAGCTTTTGCCTATACCAGGCATATGAGACATAAATGCCTCTGGGATTTCACCTGCCAGACGAACCTTGGCTTCGATTAACCACCGCACATCTTCAGGGATTCCTTTGTGCATCAGAACTCTTAATCGTTCACAGCGAACTTGGTAGATCTTTTTTAGGATGTTCATTGGGAGAGAAGGGAAATACTTTCGCAAGGCGGAAAAAATAGGATCCATTTTCTAGGAGGAAGTAAAAGAAAGAAGGGGTGAAGGAATCAGTTATTATGGGCAACTGAGAGAACCGACTTGAGAGTCACGGAGTACCGTATCCGCCGTTTAACCGGAAAAGTAGATCCTACTTCATTTTGATAGATATTTTTTTATCCGTTGATCCAGTCCTCGATTATTGAATCCATTGTCCGCTTTTGACAAAGTTTCAACGACAATATTTCTTGATGTCTGCCTTATCTTTGACCACAGCTATCTCTTATCTTGGATGCTGCTAAGCTGGCATCAATCCTGTCCTTCCAGGTGTAGCCTCGATTATTGAATCAATTGCCAAGCTTTTGACAATATTGTCTACTTTATCCTTTTTGATATCTGCCTTATCCTTGGCTATAGCTATCTCTTATTTTGGATACTACTAGCTGATGTCAATCCTGTCCTTCCAGGTGTAGTCTCGATTATTGAATCAATTGCCAGGCTTTTGACATATTGTCTACCTTATCCTTGAATTCCTGATGCGGGTTGGTCCCGCATATTAGCTGTGTATCCAGTGATAGATTGGTAAGAGCTGATATTATTGAGATCTCAGCTTATACTGCTGTAATGGTGCGGTGGATGTGTTTCCCATTTGATTCCTATCATGTAAAAATCATGCATGCATGATGTGAAATGCATGAATGCAAAGCATGTGTAATTGATGGTTCTTTTTTTTATTTTTATTTTTATTTATATTTATTTTTTTATTTTTATTTTTTTTGGATTGATCTAGTTCTTCATATCTTTGCTTTACTGGATCCTCTTTATAATTGCCTTCTTGGACTATCATTGAATCTCTTTATGCTTTCCAGCTTTTGTTCACTGCCTCAAAAGCCCAACTCTTTTCAAAATCCCCTTTCTTTGACTTGTTCTTGAATTTTGGCCTCAATTTCTTTAAAGTTGGCCTGCCTCATAATTTATATCTCTTTCGGGTACTCATCCATTGTCATGGATTTGATACCATCAAAGGCTTTACTTTCAATGTCTGCTTTGCCCATTTTCTTGTGGCCGTGCCGACACTTGTTTACCCCCATGTTACAGTCTGAATGATTGCTCTTCCTTAGACTCAGGTTCTGATCTATAAGACTTGCCCCCTTGTCTATTGAGCTTCTTTCTTGGCAGTACTTTTCTTGCGCTTAGTAGAGACTACTTTGCCCCCTTGATTATGGTGTTTATGTGGAAAGAGATATCATCTCGCCTTTGATTTAACAGAAGGTTGAGGATTTCTAGACCTTTGTGATGGCACTTGATCGTAAATTTCTCTTACAAGAACCACATCTTATTAAAGAAAGACTCAAGCTATCTCCTTACTTTTAAGTCTACATACATTAATGACTAATGGTTTGGCCTTAAAGAAAAACTTTCATCAATTTGCAAAGCTTGACAAAGTAATTTACGGTCTTTGTTTTTAATTAAAATATCCTGCCATTCTTCCCTTTCCAACTCGAAGACATAAACTGTGCAAGGTAATAAGGTATAAACATGATTCACAATAATAGCCTTTTAACTGAATGAGGATGATATCGAGAGGTAAATGTTAGGTGTGAGGAAAGTTAAGTTTGAATGTTTTTTTTTTTTTTTGCGGCAGTCTTTTAGCTGAATGAGAATAATATTAAGAGGTAAATATTAGGTCTGAGTAAAGTTAAGTTTGAGTGGTGTGAAAGAAGGGTATTTTAATACTACTCGTGAGCAGTATTAAATAAGGTAGAAACATGATTCACAACGATAGTCTTTTAACTGAATGAGGATGTTAGGTCTGAGGAAAGTTAAATTTAAGTGGTGTGAAAGAATGGTCTTTTAATACTACTCATGAGCAGTATTAAATAAGGTAGAAACATGTTTCACAATGATAGTCTTTTAGCTGAATGAGGATGATAAGTCTGAGGAAAGTTAAGTTTAAGTGGTGTGGAAGAAGGGTCTTTTAATACTACTCATGAGCAAATTTGATTGTGGTGAAAAACTCAATAATGATGACCTCAACTTGCCACTCTTTCCAGAAAGTTAGACCTCATCTGTTGCCCCCCAACTATTGTGATCTTTATGCATGCTTGGTTTGAGGGTTGCTTTTGTGTTCTAAACCACATTTGCAGGTTTTCAGTCTAGAATCCATAGCTCACTTTTTTTCTTTTTCTTTCTTTGGCTCTAACTTGAGCTTCGTTTCTTTTCTTTTCTTGTTTTTTTTATTTCCCTTTTTTTTTGTGAGCTATGGTGATGACATACTTGATAACTCTCTTGAAGTGAGATGACTTAAGTGGCCTTGCTTGCTCGTGCTTGTTCTCAGTCCTTTTTTATTTTGAATTTTCCCTTGTTGTCTTTTGATGGAAGGGATGAATTTCTCTTTTCGGAGTTTGTGTTGCAAAGAACTGAGATCATAGCCCTCTTGAAGTGAAATGATTCAAGTGGACTTAGTTGCTTGTGTTTGCTCTCAGTCTCTTTTTTTTTTTTTTGGATTTTCCCTTTAATGTCTTTTGATGGAAGGGATGAACTTCTTTCCTTTGTTGGAATTTGTGTTGCGGAAAACTGAGAATCTTTTTTTTGTATTGAGCATTTGTGAGAATTGGGAGGCCACTGAAGTCATTTAATATGAGAGCTACCTTGTTTGGAAGCTAACCCCAAACTTCTTGCAAGGATGTTGATAACCACTATGAATTCTTTTTTTTGAGAGTTGGGGTGCAACATATGAAATCCTTCTTACTAGATTTGACAGCACTTTCAAGATTGCCACTATTAAATCTCACTTAACTTTTTATTTTCACCCACGAGTAGTATCGTTTTCAAAGTAAAGTGTGATAGCAATAATGGATAGTATAATGGAAAGGAGTGAGAGATGGATATAAAAACAGAATTTTTGGTAAGAAGTGGTAGAATGTGTAGGTGTAATAATTGAATTTTTGGTAAAAATTGGTAGAATGTGTAGAAGTAATAATGGGATTAAAAAGTGGTAGAATGCACACGCAACATCTTTTTGTTGTACCAGAAAAAGAATAGCAGGTGTCCATTTAACAAAGACTACACCCTAGATTCTGGACTAAATCTAGGAGATTTTTACTATTAGATTACTTTTGCAAGCTTTCAAAGATACAAGTTTATTCAAAGGATTCCCTGTCATTCAAAAATGTGTGCGGACTGTTAGGTCAGATCTGACTTGGAGCCCTTCTAAAATCAATGTAATTCTAGCTCAAAATCTTCACTTTCAATTGCCAATCACATTGGGCCTAGCAGCTTGACCTCGGTTTTGTTTGATTTGTAGAGCAATGGCCTCGGGACTTGACGGCTTAAGAGTAGGTTTTGAGATTGGTATAGCATTGACTTCTTGTTCTTTAATGATCACATTCACATCATCATCTTTATCTGACATAAAAATGATAAGTTGGGATGAGTCTATGAGTCTTTGCAGGTTCTTACGGAATTCTGAGCATTCTTGGATAGAATGACTCTTACTGTCATGAAAGTTGCACCATTCCTCATCTTTAACTTCTTCATGTCCAAAAGAAGGCTTTCCCATGATAATCCCTTCTTTCACAAGGCATGAATATACATGCTTAAGAGGGGTTATGATATCATTGACTGACTTTTTCATCAGCCGGTGTTCTTCTATCATATTGACTGGTTTTTCTTGAAGAGGCGACAATGGATTGTGAGTGACGTTCGGTTCATCGGAAAAGTCCAACCACTTTGATTCGATTAATTGTTGGACTATACGTTTGAATGCTGTGCAATTTTCCAAGCCATGGCCTGGAACGCCATCATGATATGGGCAAGTTATGTTGGGGTCATACCACGTTGGATATGGGGGTCCAAATGGATTTGTAGGAATTGGATGGATAAGTTGACTTTCAATGAGTTTTGGATACAACTCAGTGTAAGTCATGGGAATTGGTGCAAAAACTTCTTTTGCTCTTCGTGTGGGTACTGGAGGAGTCGGAACAGGTGGCCGTAACTGATTAGGCCTATTGAGAGGATAATTGTTGGGCCTATTGGGAGGATAATCATTAGGCCTATTGGAAGGATAATCATTGGGCATATTGGGAGGATAGTCATTGGGCCTATTGGTAGGATAATAATTGGGCCTTTTGGCAGAATAGGATAGGCGAGGACCGGTAGCCACAGTACCTACGAGGGGAATCCCTCTTTCACGTCCTATTTGTTGTACTTCTTCATCTTTTGTTCTGGATGGTCCTCCTCTTTTCATAGGATCACTAAAGGACTCAGCAATCTTCCCAGTCCTAATCCCATGCTCGATCCTTTCTCCAGACATGACAACATCGGAGAAATTAGTTGTCGAATTGCCAATGAGTTTGTCATAATATGGGTATTTTAGTGTCTAGACAAACAAAGTGACCATTTCTCTTTCTGTCATGGGTGGCTGAACTTGTGCAGCTAAGTCCCTCCACCGTTGGGCATATTCCTTGAAAGTTTCTGGTTTTTTCTTCTCCATGTTTTGGAGGGTTTGGCGATCCGGAGCCAAGTCCAAAACATGTTTATAATTGCCGACGAAGGCCTGAGGAAGGTCATTCCAAGTTTTGATGTTTCTTGGACCTTGACTTAGATACCACTGTAATGCTGATTTTGTGAGGCTTTCCTGAAAAAGTGCAATCCACACCTTTTCATCTTTTGTGAGTGGTTGTAGTCTTCTTAGAAACAATGTGATGTGAGTGATGGGATCACTCGTTCCATCGTATTTCACGAAATCTGGCACCTTAAAGTCTGAAGGAATTATGACATCTGGTACCAAGCATAGGTCATCCACTGAGAGTGCCTCCTTCAATGGCTCGCAGTCTCTTCTATATTGTTTCGAGCTTTTGAGATTCTGCTTCTTCTTTTGGTAATATATTATTCTCTTCATGTACAGTGTCTTGTTTCAGGTGAACACTAGCAGACGGTCCTGATTTTTGAAACAGATTTTCTTGGACTGAGACTCGTTGCGGGGTGAATCCCGGGGGATAAGTGGGATCTTGTACTTCTTTGATGGGGACTTGAGTTGCTTTCCCTTTGATTAATTCCATCAATTGTCTCATCTGTTCTGACATACTTTCAATCTTGGACTCCATCTCCATGAGACGTCCTTCGGCTTGTTCTGCCATTAATCTTGTTTGGAGTCGAGTTGAATATCGGTGTTAAGGTCCAATTTTACCTTTTTAAAGGAATATTTATTTTATTAGACTCTACATGTATGTGATTGATGCAATGAATGCATGCATGCAATGTGAGATTATGTTTTTATCAGACTTTGTATGCACGTGATTGATGTAATGGATGCATGCAATATAAAGTGAGATTATGTTTTTATCAGACTTTATATGCACGTGATTAATGTAATGCATGCATACGATGAGTGAGTTTGCTTATCCATTATCGTAGAACTTCAAAACTTTTAGTTGTCATTATAAAGACCAAAAAGTTAGCATAATTTGATGCGTGGTTTTGATGCATGAAGAATAATTGCACAGAACGGAAGTATAACAAAAGAAAAATAAGGTTATTAACAAGTTAAATAGTAATTAACAACTCATGAAGTATTATGGATAAACAAGTTAAAACCATACGAAGAAAAGTGTAGAGTAACAACACAGCATAACAAGGATATGCTTATGGCGTTGGTAAAATGGTAGAAATTCTATGGTCAGTTCTATGGTTAAGTGGGGAGTTCTATATGCATAAGGTGGCTTATCAAAAAGGCAAGGGATAGTTCCCGAATCCCGTCACTAAATTATAGTGACAGCCCGATTCCTTACCCTCTAGGGTTTATGTAAGGAATGGATTAATTCGAGTCGTAGCTTTTCGTGGGCCCATGCAGAGACTAATCGTCTCAGAAGGAAATACACTACTTTGCTACTTTGAAACCGGTGAAGGCTTGGAGACCATGGCCTCTCAAGGACAACAACACCAATTCCGCTTAGAAAGAACGTGTTCGCTTTGAAGAAGCTCGGGTATAGAGCTTCATGTCGTGCATGCATTATGCATGTTTACTTAAGTAAATATAACACAAGAATCCACATAAAAGTAAGCAAAGCAAAACAAAACAAATCAAGTTTTAGGCTCGACTCACAAACATAGAAGTCCCCAGCGGAGTCGCCAAGCTGTGGCAACGTCGCAGCTTTCGGGAGTCGCCACCAATCTGTTTACCTAGGTCGATTGGTCACCTTAAATATTGGTCTGCGAGAGTTCGGGGGTTCGGGAGTACGGTTACGTTAAAACAACTTTGTTAAAACGCCCAAAAATTGGCACCTTAGTTGATTTTAATTTTGTTTCACTTTGCTTTTAAATAAATTTCAGTTAATTTTCAATCTAGAATTTTTAACTGAATTAATCGGACGTGGATTTTTGGTAATTAATTTGTATAGAATTTTATACTTCCGAACCATGGACTCTGTCGAGTCATTTGGACACGGAAGATTTTTATTCCGAACCATGGACTCTGCCGAGTCATTTGGACACGGAATTTGGTGAAAATTTTAATCCATATCGTAAAAATATGGATTTTTATCTTTTTATTTAATTTATTTATTTTGAAAGTTTGATATTTTCCAAACCGTAGATCCTGCTGGATCATTCGGATATGGAAATTACTTTAATTAATTGTTAGTTATATAATTATTATTTTTATGGAATTTATTATTACTAATTTGTAAGTCTTTTGTTTTTAGATTTATTAATAATCTAAAAAATTTATTTTTTATTCTTTATATTTTCTTTTCTTTTCTTTCTTTTCTTTCTTTTTGATTTTATCTTTCTTTTAGTTTTAGTTTTCCTTTCTTTTCTTTCTTTTCTTTTCTTTTCTTTTTCTTTTCTTTCTTTTCTTTCTTTCTTTTCTTTTTTTATCTTTTTCTTATCTTTTTCTTATCTTTCTTTTAGTTTTTTTTTTAGTGAAAGTTATTTATTATTTAAATAATTATTCAATTTATAAAAGAAAAATAAAAATAATTGGCTTTTTAAAAAATTATTTTTATTAGGCTTAATAATTAATTAAAAAATTATCTTTTTTTAATTTTCATTTATTTATTTAAGTAAGGGTAAAGGTGAATTAAATTAAAAAAAAATTATATAAAGGAAAATTAATAATAATAAAGTGGGGCTTTTTGGCCATCCACTTTAAAAATAAATAATAATAAAGGTTAGCAAAGTTAATTAAATTAATTAACAACAATAATAAAAAATTAGCCAAGTTTAATTAAATTAATTAATTAACAGCAATAATAAAAAGTTAGTCAAGTTAATTAAATTAATTGGTTAACAACAATAATAAAAAGTTAGTCAAGTTAATTAAATTAATTAATTAACAACAATAATAAAAAGTTAGTCAAGTTAATTAAATTAATTAATTAACAACAATAATAAAAAGTTAGTCAAGTTAATTAATTAATTAACAAAAATAATAAAAAGTTAGACAAGTTAATTAAATTAATTAACAACAATAATAAAAAAGTTAGACAAGTTAATTAAATTAATTAATTAACAACAATAATAAAAAGTTAATTAATTGTTAACAACAATTATAAAAGTTAGTAATAATGCAAAAATTAAAAGGTTAGTAACAATAATAATATTAAAAGTTAGTTGTTAGTAAGTTAATAACAAAAAAAAAAGGGTTAGTAATAATAACAAATAAGTAAAACAAGTAAAAATTAAAATAGTTAGGAATTAATTCTGCAAGAATAAAATAAAAGGTTAGTGACCAAAGTGAAAGAAATTGAAAAATTGAAGGACAAAATGAGAGTTTTACCCTAGATTTTAATTTTTGAATTCTGCAGAAAAGGAAACAAAGCACGTCGCGCGGGAGGCGAAGGGGGGGGGGGGGGGGGTGGCTGGGCACGGTGGCGGCGCGGCCAGGGGCAGGGGGGGGCGGCGACGTCGGTGGGGTGGGACGGCGGGGCGACGAGCGACGGCGGCGAGCGGACGGGCAGCGTGCAGAGGTGAGAGAGAGAGAGAGAGAAACGGTGACAGACGGACGGGGAAGAAGATGGCTTAATCGTCAAAATGAAAAGTTTTGAGATTTTCTGAGGAAAGGAAGGAGAGCTAGGGACTAAGGCTGTAATTTTTTTCTATTTTAAAAACGGAGCTCTAAGCTTTTCTTTCTATTTTTCTCTGTGTTCAGCACAAAATTTGGGGGGGCTATTTATAGAGGAAGTTTGGCTAAACTGTTGATGGATAAATTAATAAAAAATTTCACACTTATCTTTTAAATTGGTAAAATGACAATTTTAGTCCTTTACGTCTCTCAGCCTCTAGATAAGTTCCTGAAGCTTCTGATTTTGACAATTTTGTCGTTTTCTGTCAATTTGCGCCAGAAACGTCGGCAGGCCCAAAATTTTATGTGACAAACTACCAAATGCTCCTGGAACTTTCAGAATTTGTCAATTTTTCCCGAAACTTCTTAATGTTGTCATTTTTACCTCAAACTTTTAAATTTTGCCATTTTTTTGGAGTTTTCTTTTTGTCTTTCAAATACACACATATATCATTTTAAATCTTCACAAAAAAAATGTATTTTAAACTAATTAAAATTTTTAGTAATAATAATAATAATAAAAATAATAATTTTTTTTATTTAATTTCTTTTATTTAATTTCTTTTAAAATTTTTTATGGTCGGACGAAATTGGGTGTCAACACCAGCTCTTGCATCCTTTTCCACCACCTTTGGCACCGAGAAAGAAGAAGGCAAGTTCAGGTGCTCAATCTTGGACCAAGACCACTGAGGCCCCTCGGGAATGTTTAAGGCCTCCAAGAAAGAGAGGTCCAGATTTGGGAACCTCTGAAGAACTTGGTGCCGAGTGAGGCAAAACCCGTCCTGGAAACCAGCCTTGGTCATCTGGTCGGATTTATCCTTCTCGACCCCAAGGTCCTCAAGGTCCTTCTTTAGATCTGCGACCTCCTTCTTCAGTGCCTTCATCTTCTTCTTCTTCGGCTCCTTCTTCAAAGAATCAACCTTGGCTTGGAGCGCAGCCTTCTCAGCAAGCGCATTCGCTAGGAGAACCTCAGCCTCTGACTTCTCCTTTTGATGCGCCTCGTTCGCCGAGATCAGCTCCGCCACCTGGGAGCCGAGGTCAGAAATTTTCTGGGAGGAGTCCTTCAAAAGTTCCTCTTTTTCTTTTAGGAACTCCTCCCGAACGGCAGCAACTTCCTTCTCTGCAGCTTAAGCCAACTACGTGTTCTTGGCAGCCAATTCCGAGCACGTGGCCTTTGTTTTTTCTATGACTTCTAAGGCCGAGACTCGGAACGCCGCCTGCCTCGCCACCCGAACTCTGAGGAAACCAGCGTACCCCAACAGCTGCAAAGAAATAAAGGCAAAGTCAGTAAGGCAAAAAGAGAGCCAAATACTTAGAAGAAATCAAAAGGAAAAAGAAAGGCGCGAAGCATACCTGGGCAGCGTGCTCGGAAACTTTTGCGGCAAAGGAATCGTCGCCCGGGTGAGCCTCCTCAGTGGCCCTGAAGGAGGCCTCGGTAAGGATCCCTTTCGAGATCTATTTGGCCATTTGCTGGCAGTCTCCGGAGTACAAATTCATGTCCTTCGTAAATGACCAGAAAGGCTCATTCGAGATCTTCCCCTTCGGGATACGGGCATCCTGAAGGGCTCGCTTCCGGGCATGCTCGTCTGCCCAACCCAGAAATTGTAACTCCCCTGCACGGCAAAATAAAAAGCTGGTCAAGGCAAGTAAATCTCAAAATTCAAAAAAAAGTGAAGGCATCACAATTCGCTAGAAAACGAACATGGTGGCACTTCGGCCACGTCATCTTCAGAATCCAGAACCTCCTCGGTAGAAATCCCCTTGCCTTTGCTCTTGCGCCGCTCCTCGGCAGAAGGGGCCTCTACCAAGGCATCCAGAAGAGCTTGCGACAAAGTAGGACTCCGAGAAGGGACGTCGGTCGGAGGGACAGCGGCAGCAACCTCGGGCGGCGGAGCGGCGGCAGCTTCGGGCTCTCCGCTTACCTCCTCAAGAACTTCCGGCTGAAGAGGTGGAACAGTCTTCTTCACCTGTTTAGAAGAAGGCCCAGCCCCAGTCGCTTTCCGCCTTCGGGAGACGGCCTTCTTCGTCTGCTCACCTTTCTCGGATTGACCGAGGAAAAGGGATTTGTAGAAGGCAGCAGTGTCGTTGTCCATCTCTGGAAAAGAAAGAAGACATCAGTGTGAGTCCAAGATGAAATTATAACAAAGGGACTTGAAGATAACTTACGCTCATAAAAAGTTTTGTAAGTAACTTCCTCCCGAAGGAGTTGCACCAGCCAGGAGTCTTTCCCAGTGATGGCAGGAGCTGGAATCCCAAGGTCCGTCTTGTGCTCCTTCACTACCCCTAGCTCCCGAAGAACCTCCTCGGTCATCAGCCTCCAATTGATGGGGAAGGGGTAGAGAGAGCGCGAAGGGACCTCGGAATCCCAGTCTGAGATGGCTCGGATACGTCTGTCGAAGTCCGTGAATACGGGAGCCAACCCGGGAGTCAGCATTATCCTCGGATCTACGACGTCCATCTCTAGCCTTCCCCGAGCCCACTTGGTCGGAACATGCAACCAGGCCTCCTCCATCTTCAGAAAGAAAAACTTTTGTTACCACCCTCGCCAGCTGTCCTTAGTGGCAAAAGTGAACATATACTTTTTGCTCCCTGATCCCCGAGGTAGCATAAAGTAAAAGCCACCCTTCGGGACCATGAAGAGCTTATAGTACTGCATAAAGATAATGAAGTGGGGTTCTATTTTGAAGACACCACACATACAGAGGAAGGCGTTAAAATAGCAGTACGAGTTCGGCGGAAGTTGATTTACAGCAATTCCATGGAATTGGTAGAAGTCGCAAATCATCTTCGGAGGAGGGTACCGAAGTCCGGCCTTCAGTTGGGCTCGGAAAACGGTAACCTCGTTACTACGGTTCAAAAAGCTAAATTGGTCAGAACGTGGCAACCTTGTAATGGCATACGAGGGAAGAAAAAATTTAGTCTTCCATCTTGCTAATTTCTTAGGAGTGGTGCAGCAAGGGTGAGACAAAAGAGGTTGCCAACTCTCAGGAATAGGCATGTCGGCTGAAAAATGACTTCGGGAAAACAGCTCGAAAAACAGAAGACTTGGGAAGTTAAAACCCACCAAATGCTTTGCCAAAATCTGGGTTTGAAGACGCCGTCGTGAAAGGTGGCCGGAAAAAACTCTGTTAACAGCACCGCTGCGAAAAGCAGGAGAAAATGCAAAAATAGTTGAAAGGCAGAAGAGAGAAAAAGCAAAAGCAAAAGGAGGTTATGAAGGAACAAGGGTATATATAGGCCAAGGGGGGTAGGCGAACCGGCGTCATAAGTACCCCACGAAGGCGAACAGTCGCCGTAACTAATTACTGCGCGTGAAAAGACGCGCCTGTTGTATCCGATGCAGCCCTCGCCAATGACAAACGTGCCACGTGTCAGCAATCGCGCCAAAAGAGGGACACGCTTTCTGACACCCCTAAATCCTGGGCGCACCGCTCTAGACTGACACATCTGGTTACGGGACGCGACGTCACACAGACCTGCAAAAAGGAAAAAAGTAGGTTACCTCGAAGACACCAAATGACAGGCTATGGTCGAACAGCCTACATCGAACAGCCTACGTCTTCGGATGAAAGGTCCATCTTTGGCACAGGTACTACACCCAAGGCCCAAAAAGGCGCCCTCTGAAAGCTGACAAACCGAAGTTTCCACTTCGGCTTTTCCGAGGGGGGCCTGTGATAGCCGAAGGGCTTTCGCCCCTCCCAGTACGTACTTCCCACCAAAGTTTTGTTCGGGAAGCCTGGCATAGCTCGAAAAGAAGCACTGTCATTGACCTCGGCAGGAGCGAAGTCGAGCACCACGAAGTCAGGACTTCGGCTAATACGCCAGGAAATCCAAAGGTATGGCCGGCTCCTTCAGGGGACCAAACGGACCGTCTTCGGGACAGAGGCCTACTCCTTACGAGTAGGAGAGAATCCTCCGAAGGCAGAACCACCGAACTAAAGGACTCCTCGAACTACAAGCATAACTCCCAAAGAAGGGCATCCATACCAAAGGACGACCTCGCCCAGAGGACTTCGGGAGTACAACATGAGCATTTAAAGAGCCTCTGACATGTCGCCCACAGACGTTACATGCCGCCCCAAACGGCGGTCTGACACGCCGACACCATCCAGGTCTTGTCACGACCTGTCTTGGTTCAAGGCTCAAGGAGCCTGCCACCAGCTACTTGTCCCCTACGCCCAGAAACTTAAAGAACATCCGACCGAACACGTGTCATCATCTGAACGGGCTGGGCACTCCTATAAATACCAGGGAACAGACCCTGGCAAAGGGTTCGACTCCTCCATCTTAAGAAAACACAAATAGGCAAGGCCACTAAACTTCCTAGTGCCCCCCCCTCTTTCACCTCTCAGGACATTGACTAGGGCGTCGGAGGCTCCTCTAGGGGAAAACACCCCGGGGACCTCCTAACCCTCTTTTCTGAGTATTTTCAGGCACACTCCCCTGGGAAATTCGAGCCGCAAACGTTCTTCCCCTCAGGAAGTCCCTCCCGAAGTCACAATGTCTTCCGAAAATGATGCTGCCGGGCATCACTATTCTTCATCTTCGCATCCAATTTTTCATCATCACATCCATTACATCCCATCTCAATGAATCATGCACTATACCATCATCCTATGAATTTCCATTATCAGAAACTCCAACCATCTTGCACACAAACTGTTAATTAAGAAAAAACTAAATTGGTAAGGGTTCATGGCTTATCATTAGCTAATTGTCATAATATAAAGAAATATAGCCGCCCTTCTCCATCTGTACCTTCCATAAGTCACAACTCCCATCTCTATCATTCAACTTTTTCTTTCCAATGTTATGAGTGTCATCTTGCCTATGACGTTGTCATTGCCTCCTCAGCATCATCTTTTTCCTCGACTCCAATAGCACCACCTCATCTCTATCGCATCACCATTGCCCTCGCCCTTGCCCTCGCCCTCGCCCCCGCCCTCACCCTCACCCTCACCTTCTCCCATCACTCTAGCACTCGAGGATAGTGGCAACACATCTCTAGTCTCACAAATCCACCACCATCAATCGTTGCTAACCTAACCTTTGTCGAGGTGTCAACCTACCATTTTCATGGGATATACTCCACCACTGGTCAATTCTGCTATAGGGCTTACAATTCGAGCAGACTCAAATTTTGAAATTCAAAATCCAAAAAAAGGGGTCGAATAAGGTAGGTTTCAAGAAAAACCAAGTCTAGTTTAATCAGGATTTCTAGGGCTATTTTGGCTATCTTCACTTCCGGACCCCTGATTTATCAGTTGTTAATCTTGGTTGATGAGACGAGTAGTGGCAGAGTGGAAAGGGGGTAAGGAAAGTGGCAGTTAATGAACTTTGCAAGAGAAAGATATTTTAAAGATGACTTATCCTTGAGTGCCCCTTGCACGTAGCTGGCACACAACATCCACGTTGGTCTTTATCTACATATTTGAGTAACTTTTGCATGAACTTGGTTGATAATGTGCACCATCTCAGAAAAATTCAAGAATTATCACTTTTGTCTTGCTCCCGGAAAAGTTGACAATAAGGCCCTCGTACAAGGAAAAAAACTTACACCATTTGCTAGATTAGACAAACCTTTATAGTGGGTAAAGTGGTTAATATACTGTTGTAAGTCACCGGTGCAGGGTTTGAGTGTCATCATCCCCGATTTCTATTTTTTTTTCATTTCCAATTTTTTCATTTTTTTTTCATTTTTCTTGTTTCCTCAATTTTTGAGATTGCCCTACTTTTTTTTTTCCTATTTTGTTTTATATTTACATATTCCACTTTTACCTTCTTATTTTCATTTTCTCATGTTTTTCAGTTTTTCCTTTCCTTTTTTTGCATTATTTCCAGTTTTGTCTATTGTTTTCTTTTTTGTTTTATAATTTTTTTTAATTACTCTACATTTTATTTTTAGTTCTCTTTCATTTTTATTATTTATTTTATTGTTTTTTTTAATTTATCTATTTCTCTTCATTTTTTATTTCAAATAGTGAAGCTGATAGGTTTCCATGTTCAAAGAAATGCAGAACTACTTGTGGATATATTTTCACCAACTAATTCCCAATCATGTTGAAAAAAACAAACAGTATACCTATTAGGCCCATGGGCTTTGTTGGCATTAATTCCACACATAGTAATCGTGATTTTCTACATGGTCACTTTCTACTATCCTACATGGTCACTTTTTGCTATCCTACAGCCTTGTGGCTGTCTGCTATCCTATTGGCCACTTAAAACAACGTTTTCATTATTTTTAGCAAGCTTAGATTTACCAACTGTAAGAGTGCCATAAAAATAATCAATTAACTCTTTTTTATTTTCATCTGAAGTTGTGAGTCTTTTTCCACTCTTAGTTACTTGATGCCAATTTTTGTGTTTCTCTCTTTGATGGTTGATTGAAAGAACCTAGTATTATCATCATTTAGCTTGAGAAAAGCTTCCACTTTGCAGCTGTTATAAAATGAAGAGAGGAGAGGCTGAAACCCGAAAGATATGAGGCTATGATGCCAGTATGAGAGGCTACGACCTGCGACTACGAATTCTGACACGTCCACACGAGACTGAGAAAGGTTGTGACTTGAGAGTGAAAGAGTGAGAGACAGAGGAAGTAGACACGAGATTGAGATAGAGTAGACAAAGGGCAAAGGTGTGCGATATGGACATGGGGCGTGCAACAATAGCGTGGAGCCCCTGGAGGCTAAGATTTTGAGAATGCAAGAATGGAAGCGTGGAAGGGTAGCTAGGAAGATCGTGTGGCAACAGCCAACACTCAATAGGGGAGGACTAGACGTAATATAACTTGGTTGAACTTAAGCTTGGACTAGAAAAGGGGATGGGCTAATGGGCTTAGGTTTCTACCAAGTTATAAAGGGCGCAGGTTTGGTCTGATTTTATCGGGTTTCAAAATTAAAACCCGAACCACACCGCATATACATCAGTTTTTAGTTTTTAGAACCCAAACCACACCATAACCCGCATAATCAACAGGTTGATTTAGTTCGGTCTATGCGGTTTTCGTAGGTCTCGCGGGTTGGATGAACACCTAGCATTTGGAGCTCCATTGGGCATATGGTCTTGCCTTTCTATATCCTTATAGTGGTCTTCCACATCCTCATCTAAAGCTTAAGGGAGCACACTGTGGTTCTATTGCCATAGCTGCTCTCAGATATCTTCAAATAGGGAAAGCTTGAGGGTATTAAACTAGTCCTTAGGCTGGATCATGTGGGAGAGGCAGCGTAACCATTTGCCCTGTAGGGACTCTTAATCCTTAGTGGGCACTCAACTAGCCCTATGGAGGTGTCAGCCCCATCAATCTCCCAGCTAGTCTCATTGGTCAGGCGTAATGTCCTAGTCTCCACCATTGTTTTATTTTTCCATGGATGGTGTCAAGTTGATACCCAAACAATAAAATGGGATGTCCGAGACCCCTAGAGATATATGGGTCTACAATTAAAGACATTGTTAAAGGGCCCCAGGGTGGTGTGCCCAAGGAAGACTCTCCGATGCTTAAATGAATAATAGCTTGAGAGAGAGAAAAACTTAATTAAGGCAGCATTTAGAAGGTAGGGCATACCTCTTTTCTAGGTATGGGGGGCCTCTTATAGGCCTTAGGAAATACAATCATGGAGGAAACTCCACCTTCTTTGTGATCAACTATGTGATTGTGGGATTTCGCATAACATGCATTTTTCTAGGTAGTGGTCAACCGATTCGCTTCCAAGCCCACGAGCATGGCCCCCTGGTGGTTCATACAATCAATGTATCGAGACCTAGATCAGGGGCCAAGTCTAGCGAGGTTCCAGCTTTTCCCTTAACGGCATTTTTACCTGATGGGCTAAAGCCTATTTGGGTATCACTAAGTAAACCAACCCTAAAAATCAACTTGTTAGTTTCTGTTATTATTGTTTTTTATTTTTTATTTTTGTTTTTATTTACTTCTTTACTTTATCATAGTCGACAAACCTATTAGCCCAAAAAATACTTCAAGGTCATCTAGAACAAAAAAAGTTGGCATTGCAACAAAGAAAAGGATAACCCAAACATCAATTTTTGGTGCATTTCACAACTCAGCCACCTTAACTATAACATTCATGATTATTTGTCACTAAGAGAAGGCAAACAAAAAAGGTGTCATGAGTTGGCTATTTTCTATGTCGATCTTTAACAAAAAACCTTTAAAGCATTTTATTGCAGCATATACTATGTCTATGAAACATTATCTTGTATAAGTTTTTGGTCTTATTATGTGTTTTAAATTTGTGCTGACTCTTGTTTAATTTCTTAGATAACCAACCTTTTGTCTTTTATTTAATTTCCTGACATACCTATGAGCCAGCTAAGGTGTTTTGGATGCCTTCACTTTCTTAGATACATGAACATTTCAAATGGTATGTTTATATAAACATTTTGATCCCCAACTATCTTATAGTAGATTTCTAGTTTCAACAATCTTTCACAACTCATTTGCATTTTCTTGTAGCTTTATCTAATTTCCATTGGTTTAGACTACTCTTAGCACCCTCTTTTTAACTACTAATTAGATCGAGAGACGCAGGAAAGCCTCCAAACCAAAAGCAAAAAGGGAAGCCATTTGATTCACTATGGAGAGGTCTCATACTTTTTCTCTTGTTGGTATATTGTTCACCATGATAATATGCTATAATCTATTCCTCCTATCTGCAGATGTCCAAGGTAAATATTTATTTCCTATATATATAAAATTTTGGATATTTGTACGTTTTCTGTCATCATGCATTCACTTAAACAAAAAGTATAGTTTTGCAAAATCTAATATCATTGCATCCTATTCTTCATCTTCACATCCAATTTTTCATCATCACATCCATTACATCTCATCTCAACGAATCATGCACTATGCCATCATCCTATGAATTTCCATTATCAGAAACTCCAACCATCTTGCACACAAACTGTTAATTAAGAAAAAACTAAATTGGTTGGAAGGGTTCATGGCTCATCACTGGCTAGTTGTCATAATATAAAGAAATATAGCCGCCACCCTTCTCCATCTGCACCTTCCATGAGTCATAACTCCCATCTCTATCATTCAACTTTTTCTTTCCAATGTTATGAGTATCATCTCGCCTATGACGTTGTCCTTGCCTCCTCAGCATCATCTTTTTCCTTGACTCCAATAGCATCACCTCATCTCTATTGCATCGCCATTGCCCTCGCCCCCGCCCTCACCTTCTCCCATCACTCTAGCACCCGAGGATCGTGGCAACACATCTTTAGTCTCAAAAAATCCATCACCATCAATCGTTGCTAACCCAACCTTTGTCAAGGTGTCTACCTACCATTTTCATGGGATATACTCCACCACTGGTCAATTCTGCTATAGGGCTTACAATTCGAGCAGACTCAAATTCTGAAATTCGAAATCCAAAAAAAGAGGTCAAATAGGGTAGGTTTCAGGAAAAATCGAGTCTAGTTTAAGTAGGATTTATAGGGCTATTTTGGCTATCTTCACTTCCGAACGCACGATTTATTGGTTGTCAATCTTGGTTGAGGAGACGAGTAGCGACAAAGTAGAAATGGGGTAAAAAAAGAGGCAGTTATATGAACTTTGGAAGAGACAGATATTTTGAAGATGACTTATCCTTGCGTGCCCCTTGCACGTAGCTGGCACACAACATCCACATTGGTCTTTATCTACATATTTGAGTAGCTTTTGCATGAACCTGGTTGATAATGTGCATCGTCTCAGAAAAATTCAAGAATTATCACTTTGGGCTCGCTTCCAGAAAAGTTGACAATAAGGCCCTCGTGCAAGGAAAAAAATTTACAGCTTTTGCTAGATTAGACAAACCTTTATAGTGGGCAGAGTGGTTAGCATGCTGTTGTGGGAGGTCACTGGTTCAGGGTTTAAGTGTCATCATCCCCGATTTCTGTTTTTTTTTTTCATTTTTCTTGTTTTTCCTCAATTTTTGTGATTGCGCTACATTTTTTTTTCTTTTTCCTATTTTGTTTTATATTTACATATTCCACTTTTACCTTTTTATTTTCATTTTCTCATGTTTTCCAGTTTTTCCTTTCCTTTTTTTTGCATTATTTATAGTTTTGTCTATTGTTTTCTTTCTTGTTTTATACCTTTTTTTGTTTTTTTAATTAATCTACATTTTCTTTTTAGTTCTATTTCATTTTTATTATTTATTTTATTTTTTTTAATTTATCTATTTCTCTTCATTTTTTATTTTAAATAGTGAAGCTGATAGGTTTCCATGTTCAAAGAAATGCAGAACTACTTGTGGATATATTTTCACCTACTAATTCCTAATCATGTTGAAAAAAAAACAAACAGTATACCTATTAGGCCCATGGGCTTTGTTGGCATTAATTCCACACATAGTAATCGTGATTTTCTACGTGGTCACTTTTTGCTATTCTACACCCTTGTGGCTGTCTGCTATCCTATGGGCCACTTAAAACAATATTTTCATTATTTTTAGCAAGCTTAGATTTACCAACTGCAAGAGTGCCACAGAAATAATCAATTAACTCTTTTTTATTTTCATCTTGAGTTGTGAGTCTTTTTCCACTTTTAGCATACCAGTAATTGATGCCAATTTTTGTGTTTCTCTATTTGATGGTTGATTGAAAGAACCTAGTATTACCATCATTCAGCTTGATCTAATCACTTGTAGCCTTTTGAGCATAGTGTGCCTCTTCATTTTCTCTTCAAACTCCAAACTTTTTCTCGAGCACTCATCTGTATGTCCCCCAGACTTTGATTAACGACTCACATCCTACAATATATTGGTGAATATTCTCAAGCCCCTGCTCCATCTTCTTGAGTCTTATAGAAATATCTGGAAAGAATTCATAATTCAAAATTTTCAGCTCCTTTAACTTTTTCAATATTCCTAACCCTTTCCCTTGTATATCTTGACAAGTTATATTCTCTTCCAACACATCTTTAGCAATCTAGTTGTAGGATCTAAGTGCGACCACATTTAGGGATACTTAAAAGGACTATCCTTTTAATATTACACGTTGACACTTTTGTGAAAGCCATAGAGTAGTCCGAATATATATGTGGTTTGAGCGCAACTCTAGCCCCTTAAACTAGACAAACTAATAACAACCTCCCTTAACTTTATTTAGTTTGTAGTAGAAGCTATCCCCAAACTGATGGTTATTGCACTAGGTAAAGAAAATTCAAATGCTTTTAATATTTGAGAGCCCAACATATTTACAATAGTCTAACAAGCCTGAATCATTCTAGTCCACTAAGCTGTATGAATTTTATTTCTCATCAAATTTCATTACTTTGTTAAAATCCCCTCACAACCCATACCTCT
This sequence comes from Aquilaria yunnanensis, assembly GCA_039654915.1. NCBI lineage: Eukaryota > Viridiplantae > Streptophyta > Magnoliopsida > Malvales > Thymelaeaceae > Aquilaria > Aquilaria yunnanensis. The sequence goes on from CM077597.1 coordinate 71,585,369, forward strand.
TTTACAATTTGTATAAAATGCACAAGATTTTGCCACAAGACTCTTCTCTATTGAGGAGAATTTTCTGTATACTCCCTTGACATAGTGCAAGCTCACTTCTTCCCCCCTGTTTTACTCTTATATGCATGACTTAGTCTGAAGCTTCCAAAAAATTGACCACCAATATAGTGTCATTCCAGATTATCCAAATCCACCTATTTATTGTATAATAAAAATTATTTAAAAACTTTCATCCATAGGCTATTCAAGTCCATTAAACATTGCTCTTCACTTTATTGTTTAATAGTGCAAGTAGACTAATCTTGTTACTACTTATCATCTTCCATATTTTTATTAGTTTAGGATCAGTATTTAGCACCCTAACATTCTGGCAACACCACACTAAGCTGGAATGAAGATAGATATATCCATATACCTTCCCATGTCTTCTTCTTGCACATCTAACAACAATCTTTCAAAAGTATTTACCAATGCAGGTCCTTTAAGCCTTTGTTGCTTTTCTTCAGCTTTTCCCTGATGCATTCTTTGTAGTTGGAGTTTTAGTTTTCTTCCTATAGCCCGCTTCTAGATTAGTATCTTTAGTCTTCACGTGTTGAAACTCATTCAACTTGGTACCACTAGTGCTGGAACTTGTTTTTTGTTGTAGTGTTGGCACAATCTCCTTAACATCAACTTTCCCCTCAATTTCCAGCCTCCCCTCCATTCTTTCACTTCTTCATCCTAAGGCTACACTCTTTCTCTCAATGGCCCTTTTTTCACATTTCTTAAATTGATTTGGCCACATTACATATATAACTAGTAGTTCTTGATGGTCTCCGCTTGGTTTTTTAAAGAGTATGTTATGCAACACACTGTTAGTTCTCTTAGTGTCCATAAGTGCCCAAGCATATGACAATCGACTCTTATGCAATGTTTTGGAATCTGCAATCAATGGCTTCCTTATCTTTCTCACTTCCTACTTAATTAGATTATTTTTGCACTAGTATCGTGATTGGAATATTAAAAGATAAAAAAATAAATGGAAATTATAAAAAATGAACATTAAAAACTGTAAACATGGACAATCATATTTTATAAATGAAGAAACAAAAATGTATAAATGCACCAATCAACAATAAATAAATGATTAGCAGATAGGATCTGGTTCATTTATGTTTTATTTCTTGTACATTTGAATCATTTCATTATTCTTTTATCTTTTATATAGTGTTACCTTTTCAATAACTTATAAGTAATAGTATGTAAATGAACAAGAGTGAATAAATTAACAACAAAAACATAAATATATTCATTTGGTTTATTTCTATGTTCTTTTATCCTTTGTTATTTCATGTTGATTTATTATTATTCGATCAAGCAGAAAAGAATGCAGAAAGCAAAAAAAAAAAAAGTTGTAATGTTTTGGTTTCTGTAATCCAACTGTAACACAGCTACTCGATAAAGTGCCATGTTTTGTGAAATGTTAAGAAATAGTAGAAAACATATAATAGATTTAGGTCATCTGTCTAGCCTCCAACATTGGCTAAGGACGTGTAAGACATATCCAATTAAATTTGTTTGAAAACATGTATTGTGTAGTTTATATTATGATTTTAAAAGTGGGGATGCCAGCAACTAGCAAAGGCTGAAAAGAAAAGTAGTAATATCTAGGAAACAAGGTGCACTGCTTTAAAAAAGAAAGGGTAAGTTATATTTTTTTCCCAAACATCAATGGGTCTTCAAGAGTTACCCAATTAATTACCATATCATATTCTATTTTTAAATTTTTTATTTATAATAGAAAATAAAACGCATTTCCTTACTTTGAACAGAGGAGTGTTTGGATATCTTTGGAACTGAGTGGAGTGACAGTGAGGATTCCACCGAAGAGAATGATGTTAACCAAGGGACTGAGGTACAAATTACTTGGCAAGATAATAAGAGCTTTATTGGAGACTGTCCATTTCAAGATTATAATGAAGATGACATGGATGATGATGCAGAGAATGCCCAGGGTCTAAATTGTGATTACGATTGTCGTCTAAACAAGTTCTCAGTGGTTGGAAGATGCAGCCAAAAAAATGTGTGCCAATGCTGTGGTTTTGGAGGGAATGGATGCAACTTAGAAAATGGGATTTGGTATAAAAACCCAAATTATAAAGAGTCCAATGAGCCCTGTGATGATCTGGTGTGTGATGGCGACTGTATTGAAGGAAACGGAGCGGTTGTTGGAGCTTGTTCTGGTGATGGTAGTTGTGAGTGCTGTAATTTTCCTTGAAAATGTGTGTTACATCTATAAACTCCTCCAACGGTTGAATATAATTATATGTGAAAACACAATAAATGTTAAGTATAGAAATTAGATGAGAATAGTAACTACTTGAATAAGGCTTGTTGTAAAATAAGAAAATCTGAATAAGTACTCAATCTTCAGCCAAACTAGTTCTCTTTTACCAAGTGAATGTAGTTATGGACTGATGCTTAAAGAGTAGGTCTTGTGTGAGCCTAGCTCATATGTGTGCCTTTTTTTCTTTTACTGGTACTATCTATTCTGGTTTGTTTTTTTTTTTATCAGCTTTATCTGTTCTTTTATTGGACCGTAACTTTTTATTTATTTTTCTTTAAGGTTTGTTCTTTTATAGATATTGTCTATTCTTTTATCAGTTTTATTCTGTTTTTATTTTTCCATACTCTAGATTTATATTTTTTAAACATTATGTTTGATTTTTTTCTATTTTTACATTTAAAAGAATTGAAAAAGAATAAACAACAATGAATTTAAGGATACAAAAAAAAACTAGAAAGACCAGAAAGAAAAAGGAAACATAAGGGGAGGGATAAAAGCAATATCAAAATACAAAAAAAACTTGGAGGGAAACAAAAATAAATGAAAAAAAAGGGAAAAAATAAAATTTGGATGAAAAGAAAAACAAACAAGGATAGCCAGACTAGAAATGAAAAGGACAAAAGAAGAGATAATGAAAAAAAAAAGTAAAAAAAACAAAGGGAAAAAAGAAACAAAAGAGAGGAAAATATGAATAGAAACAAAAGGGTCAAAAGAAGAAACAATGGGAAAAAAAAGAAAAAGAAAAAAGGAAAGGAAAAAAAAACAAAACAAAGGGAAGAAAAAAAAAAGAAGGAAATGGCAAAAGAAGATAATCGAACTCTAAATTTTGCAATAAACCCCTCGCCTTTTGACCAAGGCAGCAAATACCAGTTTCGGTCCAAAATGCTCTAAAAACAAGGGCATAGCCAGGATTCTAGGCTAGGGGCAGGGGCTGAGAGTGAAGACATGAATGAGTTGTTAAAATGTATAAATTTACAATCAACAACAAAAAACATCAAATGGTAATATATATAAACTCATGAAATTTAAAAATCTATAATAATTAAGTTTAATTCAAGAGTTTATAACTCAAAGTTTAACATGACGTTCCTTCAAATCTATAAAATTATCAAATATTGAATATAAGCTGAAAGTCGCCGCAATATATTTTTCAATATACAAAAGAAGATTATCAGCAAGATAACAAAGCTAACTGATTCAAAGCAATTAAGCAAATAACTGTCCTAAATTCAGTGCTACTTCTTTGTAATTTGTAAATATATTTTAATATCAACTAAATGGAATGATTTTTTTATCGATAAGCAGCGGCAAACTTTTCCTCTTAAAATGAATTTTAAGCCGGTTAGGACAATTCAACACATACCAAGTACCAATTAATACACTCAAAACCTCTAACTCTAACCCAACAACAAATCAACAATCAACCCCTTTTCATTTCTCATACATAGTAGATATTTAGAAGCTCTAACCCAACAACAATCAAGTCTTCTCTTCACTCTTCAAGAAACCAAGTCAATTAAATGAATTTAACAATATCAGTGGAGTGGAGATGTTGAGACGAGCTGCTTTACTTATTTGGAAAATCAGATCAGCCAAAGAGCATAAGAGACCAGAGACAGGAAGAGACAAAGAGCAAATTGGATTTAGGGGAAGGGGGCTGCCGGCTGCCATTGAAAAAGGAGAGAGCGAATCACACGCCACATCCACAGTCACAAGGAGCAAATCGCAAACTGGGGGGGGGGGGAGGGGGAAGCTCGATCAAATTGAAAAGGGAAAAGAAACGAACTGAATTCATTAAAAACATTAAAAAAAGATAAAATATTTAAAAGTCCCTCATTAATTTTAAAACTTACACATAAGTACCTAACTTTAGTTTTCCTACAATTATATCACATATATTACCTACCCCACAAATTTTTCCAAAATTCTAAAGGGATCGGCTGCCACCCCCATCCCTATAATAATATGCCCCTGTCTAACAATATACATACACAAGTTCGTCACGTGACCAGGTGCACATGCAAGATTCTTCCTCCATTTTAGAATTACCAAAGCTGCCAACACCCTAGAGGTGAGAGTTGGGCCGGCCAGACTCAGGGTCAAATCCAGCACAACCTAGCCAAAGAGTGGCTCGGCAGAGCCCACCAAAAACTCGTCAAGGAGTAGGTCAAAATGGGCCTTAAAAAAATAGTGTACATGTAAACCCAAAATTGACCTAAAACCGGACCCAGGGCGGCTTGGCCTAGAACCAACCAGTCTAGAATGGCCCAAAAAGGCTCAACAGTTAAAAAATGGCTATTTGGCAGATTTTTTAAAAAATAGGCCAATGACAGTGCTCCAATAGTTTTCTGCTCCATTTTTGCCCCAAATTTCCACTTTCACCCTTCCAACAACTAAATTATAAGGAATTTTTGGTCCAACAAACGTTGGCCCTCCCCTATAAATACACAGGCCATTTCTACTTCATCCTTACACCAAAATTCAATCTCTCTTCTTTTTCTGCTATATTCTCTCATGCATTTTTACTACTTTCTTTAGCTTTTTTTCTAATCTCTTCCAAATTTCTTCATAATCTCTTCTAAATTTCTTTCTAATCCCATCCTAATTTTATCAAAATCAATACTATTATTTCGTTACTCATCTTAAAGAAGAAATGGCAAATTTGCGGGGACTTCATCATCCTGCACCATCGGCCTCCAAGGCTTGTTTCATCGTCAATCCTGATTGGCTGATAAAGGTATTTTAATCGAGAAGTTGCATGATGATGACCAAATCAATATGAAAAATTATGATTTGGGTCTCAATGATCAATTATTGGATGATGATGCTGAAGAGGTGGTTGCAACGCCGGCCGGGAATCCATGAACACAACCGACACCGACAAGCTGTTAACCCAATGCGGAGGATATCGAAAGACAATGACAAGATAAATCCTCGAGGCTAACGACTTGGGTTTGGTAGCATTATGAGCTTGTATTTGAAGAAAAATTGAGATACGGCAAATGCAAATATTGTAGGAAAAAGTTGGTGCACAAAAGCAATTTTGGCACTAGAACGCTGCGGGAGCACATCGAAAAACAACATGCTAATGTCCTTCCTACTGCCACCACTACTTTTGGAGGAAAAACTGTTAGTGTTGTGCCTAAAAGCCAATCATGAGATGATTGTATATTTTGCACATTGAGTCATGATATTTTATTGAGGCATTAATCCAGCAATTTTGTTTGTTGTTTTGTTTCTGCGTAATGTAATAAACATAATTGTAACCCTAGAATAATGATATTCTTAAATGTCCCTAGTCTAGTATTATTGTGGAGCGGGTTGCAATAATACATAATGACTAGCATATCTGGAGACTAATATGAGATATGTAGTCTACATATGCGTCCAAGTTGGAGAACTTGTGTACTGGACCGACCCACCATGAGAACACTTCATGGATCGTTATATGAGAGTCATAAGTGATTCTCATAGTGATCATGGTATATGTAGTCCTTCGACCTAAGATCATCAAGGTTCCCTACATGTGAGTCACATACTTTGATACTTTCCTTTGTTGCTCGTAACTGAGTGAACTTAAAGGAGGTCATTGGGTATGTTACATATCATGCGGAGGGATTTGTATGATCAAGATGGAATTTTTCCCTCCTATGTAACGGGAGTGATATCTTCGGGCCCCTTGATAAAGTGAGACTTAGAAAATGCATGGCCATGCTCCGATGAGTTGATATACGATATCAATGTCATCAATTTAAGTTGGTCTACTCGGTAATCAAGAAACCAAAGATTGGGCTATACGAGAGTGACACATTCCATGTCTCGTGCTCAGTCTTGATATCTTGGACAAAGGGACAATGGCATATATCGGTGATGATCATAAAGGTTTAGTCGATTCACCGACAATCTTGTCACTTGGGTAGCAATGATGTGTTGCTAGACACTGCTCATTGCTTATGATCATAAATGTGATTTATGATCATTGCCAACATGGCAAGAGCCTATTGGGTCCCATACATAGAGCTATTTGGATCATTAGAGTGCATGGGCTAATAATTTGGGTTTTGGTTTCACAATAATTTCGTATTAATAATGGGCCCAATAGTTGAGCCATTATTAAGCCCGAAATTAAATCCTAATTGGATTAGGGCTTTGAAACCCATTAGGCCTGGAAGTTGAGTCTCACTATAAATACAACTTTTAAGTGAGAAATTTGCAGGTCTCTTTGCCCTAGGCTCCCAAAAGGACAGCCGTACTCTTCTCTTGCAATTCCTTGGAGGACGCAAGCTAGCACTGCGAGCGCAAGAGAAACGCATCTCCCGAGATGTGGTGGAAGCGTGGTGATCCCGAGAGGCTCGTGTGGATACCATAGAGAGCCTGAACACGTCAACTGTTCAGGTTTTGTGATTCGACTCTACAGTTGAGTGAGAGATCTCAACCGAAAATTAGGTATGAAAATTTTCGAACACCCAGTTTACCCCGTTTCACTTGGATCTTGGAGGGTTTCGGTTAAATTCCACTGTGCTGTTTGGCTCCCGAAAGCCATCAGTGGTATCAGAGCTACTGGTGAAACCCTAAATCGGGATTAAGTGTTGAATCGCATGATGCTATGTGTTTGATTGCTTTTCGGCCATGATTAATTAGATTGATTCATGATGCATGAAACCGGAATTCGTAATGAACATATGAGATATATGAAGAAACGACACAAATTGGTTAATGAGATTAACCCGAAATTGATAGGTATGAGATACCTATATGGATTAGGATTCTTGCAATAGTTGCAAAAACCCTAGCTTTGTTCGGATTCGGCCTGTTCGGGCACCGAAAGTAAGGTATTTTTGGTGGCTCGAATGGAGAAGTCTCTGGTGCCTACTTTCTTGAAATAGAAGATTTCGGGCTAAGCAATTGTAAGACAATTTTTTACGCCGGGGGGCGCTGCCCCCCATGCCCCCCGCAAGGGCGGCTCTGTTAGGCACCTCCTAAGTGCTTGGCTTAGGCCAAGAAGGACCAAGAAAAATGAGAGAAAACAGAAAGGGAGAGTAAGAAGAACTATGGAGTCTAGTGCAGTGGTCTATGAGTAAAGCTGGAGACTTTCAGGGCCTAAATGCACATGGGAAGGAACTATGGAAAAACAGGCAGAAATCCAAGAGAGGGGATCAAATTGTACACTGAGATGGGTGGTACAATTAAATCCATAAACTTAAGGTTGGCATTTTCGGCCATGCAAACTTTTATGGTGGCTAGTGCAAGACTAGACCAAATGTGGGAGACAACAATGATTACTAGTCAAAATCTTGTCTACCACTAAGGTACTATTCATGAGTTAACTAACTAAACAAACTAGTTTGTTGTCTAGTTCATGGCCGGTTATGCATGGGTGTTTATAACACCTTGGTACTTGTGTTGTTTACTTGATTGGCATTATGGGCCATGTATGGACTAAAGTGTCATTGGAATCAAGATTTTAGTGGCGGCATTGAGCACATGAGGAGTTAAAGGCTACTTTGTCTCATGCAAATTAATGGAAGCCAAAGTTAGCATTTTAGCTAACTAAAACTCAAGACATTTCGGCCGAAACTAGTCAAAGGCTACTTGCTTCATTTCGGGTTAGCTTGTTCTTCATTTGGCCGAAAGAGTTCTTGTGCTTCTCCTTGGAAAATTGGTCTTGAATTCAAGAATCTTGAAGACACTTGAAGGATTCAAGCTTGGGAGCTTGATTTCGGTGCTAGACTACTTCAATTTCAAGCTTGGATTTGAAGAATCAAGAAGAGCCGAGCCTATTTGAGCTAGGGTTCTTGAGGTAACCTTGTTTATTTCCTTGAATTCATGGTAGTTCTTCCATGTACAAGGAACCTAAGTGCTCAATTGAAGTTATATTAAGCTAAATGAGCAAGAAATGTCTCGGTTTGGAAGTGGGTTGTTGGCCGAATGTGTTAGGTGAATAAACTTGGTGTTCTTCTTCATTTCCATGGAAATTAATCCATGACTAAGTGTTGTTGTTGCCTATTTGTTCTTGTGCTAGGCAAGTTTGAGTGAAGGACATCAAGTTGAGCAAATTTGAGTTTGGCCGAAAGGTTCATCTTTGAGGTAAATCATGTTCTTCTTGTGTTTACATGGCATTGATGCCATGATTATTGATAAATGATGAGTTGGTGAATGTATGTTGGTTTGGAATGACGAGGAACATTGTTATGTGAAGTTAGGCTTTATGGCCGAGGGCTTGAAGGGCATAATTTGGTGCTCATAACTTGAATACATGGTAATGATACCATGAAACAATAATCATCAATGATTTGATGCTATGTGTTGAGTTGGTTTGATAAACAACATTGATGTGTATAGATAGGCACTATGGCCGAGAACTTGGATTAATGTGGTTGAGTGTCCTTTACTTGGTAACATGGAAATTGTGCCATGAGTAAGCCTTATTGATGGTTGGAAAATCAAGTAGTGAGTAAAATGATGAGTATCACCTATGTATATGAAATTGGACTGCATGGCCGAAAGCTTGAATTAGTATATAATGGTGTACTTCAATGGGTTGCATGGTATTGATGCCATGGATGATGTTCATTGATGATTAGAAGATCATGTTGTGAGCTAGAATGATGGGTAGCACATATATATGGAAATGGTCTATTTGGCCGAGAGCATAAGCTTGTGTATCTTAGTGTTCTGCATGTAAATCATGGTAGTTAGTCCATGAGTGTGCGTGTTAATGCCTATGTGATTGTTTTGGTAGGCATTGTGATTGAGGAACACTTGGATACTTGAAGCTTGGTTGTAACCGAGAGCTATTGAGGTAGGGTTCACTAACACTTGATGTTGCTTGGTAATGTGCCATGGTTCAAGTGTTTAGAGTGGCTAAGTGATGGTTAAAATTTGCCAAATGGCCTTAGTTGCTTGATGGGCTTTAAAGTTTATACTCGGTTAAATTGTTGATTAGCTAATTGACCAGTGTACATGTACTAGAAATGCAAGTAAATGTGGCCTATTTGCTTGGCATTTTGGGAGCTCCAAGTGGAAATGATATTGGAAAGGTTTGTGTGCAAAAATGCACATGGGTACATGTAAGGCTTATATGGCCGAGAGCACTTTTGTGGAGTGTGTGTGTGTCCTTGTGTGCTTTGGTGATTCCTTGTGCATGCTAACCCCACTTATGGATTAATTGCCATGGTTATCTATCTTGTATATGTATATGCTTGGTTTTCTTGTCTTTGTGTTTGTTTTGCAGGTTGAACCAGCTAATGGGAGGTTAAGCTTTGAGTGAATACTCAGCTTAACTAAATAGACTCATTTTTGAGTTGACTATATATGAGTGAATCCTACTGAGTTTTTACTCACTGCCCATCCTTTTTATTTTCAGGCAAGGACATTCGGCCTGAATAGTGCTAAGCTGCTTTGTGTGTGTGCTTAGTGTTTATTTGCTTAGTTTCCAAGGTATGCGCCAATGTGTGCTTGGCTTACCACTTTTGGGCTCATTACAAGTCTTATTGTTTGTTGGCCGAGACTTATGTTTTAAGTTTGCAGGCTGTAGAGTGGGGTCTGTCTAGGGGGAGTATGGATACTTGGACTTTAGCTCTGATTGTGGTATTCACCTTTATGACCATGAATATGGCCATAGGCTTGGTGTTGCAGTGTGTACTTCTGTATAGGATTCTCAAGGTTTTATTTGACCATTAGGAGTATGGTCTCGGGTTGTATGTAACTTGGCATGAACAACTTATGGATGCTTGGCATATATAGCCATGTTAGATGCTAGGTAGACTACCCTTTTGGTTTGTATATATGTGCAGTCTTGGATACCTAGTTTGATGATGTTTTGTGGATCTTGGATGCCAAGTTATGTATGGGCTTATGGATGGCATTATGCTTGGACTTATGTGCAGAATATTATGGGCCTAAACTTATGAAATTGTGGTGCACTATTATATGTATGATTGTTGGCCGAGAGCACCATGCATATTACCTTGTAGTTTTCAAAATCTAAACCAACATTGTGGGCTTCTTGGTTGCCATATAGGTAGTACACTTGATTGCACACCATGTATGCACTTAAAGTTGCATTAAGTGTTGCCTTGCTTGATATGCAAGTAATCAATTTTAACCCTGCTTGTTGTGCAAGTTAGTGGTATTGGGCCTTGCCTTTGCTGCAAGTTGTTATTGGAATTGTTTTAAAAGCCACCTAGGCCACCTCCCAGGCCTCTTAACTTAAGAAAATAAGACTTAAAAGTTGCCATTGCTTGCTTGGCCGAGAGCTAGAAACTTGATTTAGAGTTGGGCTTGTAAGTTAGTTTAGAAACTTATAGGCCAGGGCCTGAGTGAGGTGTGACAGGCTCCCCTTGACCTCGTCCGCTGACCGGTCAGCGGAACCATCGCCCACTGACCGGCCAGCGAGACCGCCGTATGAGAAGCGCCACATAAATAAAAAACTGGTTAATCAACGCGCAAAAATTGGCATGCATCTTTGTTGAATGAGATTTGACATGATATGCTGATTGGTGTTTGAACCATGGTGCATGGTTATAGCCCTTGATTGGTTGTACTTGTAAATACGGCCTGCGAGCCGTGCCTTTTCTTATCACTCTCATTGTACATTCTCTTCTCACCTTACTCCCCTCGAATGTAACTCGAGGTTTCTATTATTGATGTAATGGTGCATTATGGGATCATCCAAGGTGATATGTCCAAGGATCATCTAAGGTGGTATGTCCAAGGAGGTGACAACAAAAGGGCAGCCAAGAATGGAAGAGAAAGAGCTTGTAAAGACTTTTTTCTTTTCTTAGGCTTTTATGATATTCTCATTGGCTTGAGAATATCGCATAGATTGGGCTATAACCATGTCACGTTTACTTTCTTGTACGCATGAGATGCATGTTTTATATTTGTATGTGATGCATGTATAAGACAACCGGAGATAACAAATTGGTGAGATCAAAAGAAAAAATCCCTCAAATAAATATTAAGTCATCAAATGTGATGCCTTCCAAATGTTGGCACTCATCAAGACTTTGATCAACATTAGGTGGATTTGCCAAAGCAAAGCACCTATGTTCATCTTGGTAAAGCGCGATGGGATAATAGTGATATCCAAACTGCTAACTTTGGGTTTGACTTAACTAAGTCATCCTAATAGGATTAGGGACTTAAAGGCATAGAGTTGGGCTTAAGCTCATGGGATGAGCTTGGACAAGTGTTGTTCACCCAACTATCCAAGAGTTGCATAAGATGCAATTGGCAAGGAGTTGCCTACCTAAATAGCTGTAACTTGAGAGAAAAGCCAAAGCTGACTCAAGTTGTGGTCAAATATGGATCTTGGCCCACTAGAATACCTTAGCGCCGAGGTGTTCCGAAATAATATCGAGTGTTATTATTTTGAGGAAAATAGTGGGAGTATCGTTTAATAAAAGTCCTTATTAAATGAATTAAAATACATGACTCTTACACTGCATATTTACTGTTGTAGATAACCATGGCACAAAACACATCGACAGTTTCGTTGCGATCGATCCTTGAGAAACAAAAACTGAATGGGACCAACTTTCTCAAATGGTACCGAAACTTGAGGATAATCCTCAAACAAGAGAGAAAGGCTTATGTCCTAGAGCAGCCCATTCCGAATGAGCCTGCTGCCACTGTTCCAATAGCTGAAAAGGATGCTCATAAGAGGCATTCTGATGATGCTTTGGATGTTGCATGCCTCATGCTTATTACCATGGAATTTGACCTTCAGAAGCAACATAAGAACATGGGGGCGTTCGATATGATCGAACATCTCAAAATGCTTTTCAAAGAGCAAGCTAGGCATGAGAGGTTTGAGACCTCTAAGGCATTGTTTCAGTGCAAGATGTCCGAGGGAAGTCCCGTGGGTCCTCATGTGCTCAAGATGATTGGGTACATTGAGAATCTTGAGAATTTGGGATTTGCTCTTCAGAAAGAGTTGGCTATTGATGTAGTCTTGCAATCGTTGCCTGAAAGCTATAGTCAGTTCATCATGAACTATAACATGAACGACCTTGACAAGTCCCTCCCTGAATTGCTCAACATGTTGAGAACTGGTGAGCAAAACCTTAAGAAGGCTAAGCCCATTTTGATGGTTCAAAAGGGCAAGGGAAAAAGAAAAGCCAACAAGAAGAAGGATAAAGCTAATGAAAAGTCCAATGCTAGTTCTTCTTCAGCTGCACTGAAACCAAAGGGCGGTGTGGCAAAGGAAGGGGAGTGCTTCCATTGTAAGCAACCTGGACACTGGAAGCGTAACTGCAAGCTCTATCTTGAAGAACTTGCTAAGGAAAAGGGAAGTAAGACTTCCACTTCAGGTATTCTTGTTATAAAGGCTAACTTTTCTACTTCTTCATATTGGGTATTGGATACTGGATGTGGATCTCACATTTGTGCAAATGTGCAGGATCTAAGTAGAAGTAGAAGATTGGCCCGAGGTGAAGTGGACCTACGTGTTGGAAATGGAGCAAGGGTTGCTGCCTTAGCCGTAGGGACTTATGTTCTCACTTTACCTAGTGGATTAGTTTTAGAATTAGACAACTGCTACTTTGTGCCTACTATTAGTAGAAATTTGATTTCTGTTTCCTGTTTGGACAAGAAAGGTTTTTCATTTATAATAAAGGACAAATGTTGTTCTATTTATTTGAATGAAGTCTTTTATGGTAGTGCTCAACTTAGCAATTGGTTGTATGTTCTAGACCGCGAAGATCCAATCTATAATGTGAATACCAAGAAGGTCAGATTAAATGATTCGAACCCGACCTATCTCTGGCACTGTCGCTTTGGCCATATCAATGAGACCCGCATATCCAAGCTCCATAAGGATGGACTCTTGGACTCATTTGATTTTGAATCATATGAGACATGTGAGTCATGTTTGTTGGGCAAGATGACCAAAGCCCCATTCACAGGGCAAAGTGAAAGGGCTAATGACTTACTAGGACTCATACATAGTGATGTATGTGGCCCTATGTCTACACAAGCTAGAGGAGGTTTCCAATACTTCATTACTTTCACTGATGACTTCAGCAGATATGGCTATGTGTATCTTATGAGACACAAGTCAGAATCCTTTGAAAAGTTCAAAGAATTCAAGAATGAAGTAGAGAATCAACTCGGGAAGAGTATCAAAGTGCTTCAATCAAATCGAGGTGGAGAGTACTTGAATCGAGAATTCCTTGACTATTTGAAGGAGTGTGGTATAGTATCACAACTCACTCCACCAGGTACACCTCAATGGAATGGTGTTTCTGAAAGGAGAAATCGAACTCTGTTAGACATGGTTTGCTCCATAATGAGTCAAGCTGACCTTCCAAACTCCTTTTGGGGATATGCTCTAGAGACAACCGCTTTTACACTAAACCGAGTTCCATCTAAATCGGTTTAAAAGACACCATATGAGATATGGAGTGGGAGGCGTCCTAATTTGTCTTTTATGAAGATTTGGGGCTGTGACGCTTATGTGAAACGTCAATCCTCTGACAAACTAGGGCCCAAATCTCAAAAATGCCTTTTTGTTGGGTAACCCAAAGAAACAAAGGGTTACTATTTCTACAATCCTTTTGAGCAAAAAGTGTTTGTTGCTCGAACTGGTGTCTTTTTGGAGAAAGAGTTTATCTCTAAAGGAACTAGTGGGAGGAAAGTAGAACTTGAAGAAATTCAAGAACAACAAGGAGACATCGAACCTGAAATGGAACCTGAACAGCCACAACAAGATGTTGTGGTTCGAGAGTCTGTTCCTGTAGCACAGAGCCCACGTAGGACTGGTAGGATTCGGCGTGAGCCCGAGAGATATGGATTTCTCGTGACTCACACCGGTGATGTGATGCTCATGGATCAGGATGAGCCCACAACCTACCAACAAGCTATGTCAGGGCCTGACTCTGAGAAGTGGCTAGTGGCCATGAAATCCGAGATGGAATCCATGTATGAAAACCAAGTATGGACTTTGGTTGACCTACCTGAAGGGGTAAAACCCATAGGGTGCAAATGGGTTTTCAAGAAGAAAACTGACATGGATGGTAATGTGATTACCTTTAAGGGACGATTGGTCGCAAAAGGTTTCAAGCAAATTCATGGTATTAACTATGATGAAACTTTTTCACCAGTTGCTATGCTTAAATCCATCCGAATTTTGTTTGCTATTGCTGCACACTATGATTATGAGATATGGCAAATGGATGTCAAAACTTCATTCCTAAATGGAAAGCTACTTGAGGATGTGTACATGACACAACCTGAGGGTTTTGTCACTCCTAAGAATGCCAAAAAAGTGTGCCAGTTGCAAAGGTCCATTTATGGACTGAAGCAAGCTTCTCGAAGTTGGAATCTTCGTTTTGATGATGCAATCAAAGAGTTTGGTTTTATCAAAAATGAAGATGAACCTTGTGTCTACAAGAAGGTTAGTGGGAGCGCTATTGTTTTCTTGGTGTTGTATGTAGATGACATACTACTCATCGGGAATGACATTCTTGAGCTATAGTCTGTGAAGACTTGGCTAGGGAAATGTTTCTCTATGAAGGACTTGGGTGAAGCAGCCTATGTGTTAGGCATCAGGATCTTTAAAGATAGATCTAGAAAGCTTCTTGGCCTAAGTCAAAGTACATATATTGACAAGGTACTAAAAAGGTTTAGCATGCAAGATTCCAAGAAAGGATTCTTGCCCATGTCACATGGTATCACTCTTTCTAGATTTCAGTGTCCGAGTACAACCGAGGAGAGAGAGCGCATGAGTAAGATTCCATATGCGTCAGCAATTGGATCTATCATGTATGCCATGATATGTACTCATCCCGATGCCTCATATGCTTTGAGCATGACGAGTAGGTACCAATCAAACCCCGGTGAGAGTCACTGGACAGTTGTTAAGAACATCCTTAAGTACTTACGAAGGACTAAGGATGCATTCTTGGTCTTTGGAGGTGAAGATGAGCTCGTTGTAAGGGGTTACACCGATGCAAGCTTCCAATCCGATAAGGATGATTTTAGATCGCAATCTGGTTATGTGTTTTGTATTGGTGATGGTGCTGTTAGCTGGAAGAGTTCAAAGCAAAAGACAGTAGTTGACTCTACAACAGAATCTGAGTACATTGCCGCCTCTGATGCTGCGAAAGAGGCAGTTTGGATCAAGAAGTTCATCACTGAACTTGGAGTTACCGACCCGATAGAACTCTATTGTGACAACAATGGAGCAATCGCACAGGCTAAGGAACCTCGATCTCACCAGCGATCCAAACACATACTCCGACGCTATCATCTCATCAGGGAGATCATCGAGAGGGGTGATGTAAGGATATGCAGGACTTCGACAGACAGCAATATTGCTGATCCATTGACAAAGCCCCTTATGCAGCAGAAGCATGATAGCCATTCTAGGTCCATCAGTATTAGATACATAGATGATTGGATTTTAATGCAAGTGGGAGATTGTTAGCGTTGTGCCCAAAAGCCAATCATGAGATGATTGTATATTTTGCACATTGAGTCATGATATTTTATTGAGGCATTAATCCAGCAATTTTGTTTGTTGTTTTGTTTCTGCGTAATGTAATAAACATAATTGTAACCCTAGAATAATGATATTCTTAAACGTCCCTAGTCTAGTATTACTGTGGAGCGGGTTGAAATAATACATAATGACTAGCATATGTGGAGACTAATATGAGATATGTAGTCTACATATGCGTACAAGTTGGAGAACTTGTGTACTGGACCGACCCACCATGAGAACACTTCATGGATCATTATATGAGTGTCATAAGTGATTCTCATAGTGATCATGGTATATGTAGTCCTTCGACCTAAGATCATCAAGGTTCCCTACATGTGAGTCACATACTTTGATACTTTCCTTTGTTGCTCGTAACTGAGTGAACTTGAAGGAGGTCATTGGGTATGTCACATATCATGCGGAGGGATTTGTATGATCAAGATGGGATTTGTCCCTCCTATGTAACGGGAGTGATATCTTCGGGCCCCTTGATAGAGTGAGACTTAGAAAATGCATGGCCATGCTCCGATGAGTTGATATACGATATCAATGTCATCAATTTAAGTTGGTCTACTCGGTAATCAAGAAACCAAAGATTGGGCTATACGAGAGTGACACATTCCATGTCTCATGCTCAGTCTTGATATCTTGGACAAAGGAACAATGGCATATATCGGTGATGATCATAAAGGTTTAGTCGATTCACCGACAATCTTGTCACTTGGGTAGCAATGATGTGTTGCTAGACACCGCTCATTGCTTATGATCATAAATGTGATTTATGATCATTGCCAACATGGCAAGAGCCTATTGGGTCGCACACATAGAGCTATTTGGATCATTAGAGTGCATGGGCTAATAATTTGGGTTTTAGTTTCACAATAATTTCGTATTAATAATGGGCCCAATAGTTGAGCCATTATTATGGCCGAAATTAAATCCTAATTGGATTAGGGCTTTGAAACCCATTAGGCCTGGAAGTTGAGTCTCATTATAAATACAACTTTTAAGTGAGAAATTCGCAGGTCTCCTTGCCCTAGGCTCCCAAAAGGACAGCCGCACTCTTCTCTTGCAATTCCTTGGAGGACGCAAGCTAGCACTGCGAGCGCAAGAGAAACGCATCTCCCGAGACGTGGTGGAAGCGTGGTGATCCCGAGAGGCTCGTGTGGATACCATAGAGAGCCTGAACACGTCAACTGTTTAGGTTTTGTGATTCGACTCTACAGTTGAGTGAGAGATCTCAACTGAAAATTAGGTATGAAAATTTTCGAACACCCGGTTTACCCCATTTCACTTGGATCTTGGAGGGTTTCGGTTAAATTCCGCTGTGCTATTTGGCTCCCGAAACCCATCAAAAACACAACCCGGGAGCATAACCCATGGGTTAAGTGTATTTCAATTTAACCAACAAACATGTATAGAATGTATGATAAATTGGATGATACTTACAGAAATGCCTTTTTAACAAACTGGCTATGTGCCCCTAGAATCTTGGATTAAATTACAATTAAACCCTCATTTAGAAAAGTTTCTAGGAAAACGGCTAGGAATGAGAGCTTCAAACTATTTGAAGCCAGAAAATCAAATTTGTAAGCCTATTTCTCAGCTCTTGGTCATTGTGTGGCATTTACTTTTGACATGTGGATATCACCTATAGGTCAATAATATTATTGTGTTAATGCTCACTGGACTAATTTTGATCGGGTCATGCAAAAACGTATTTTGTCATTTAAGGTCACTGAAATTAATCATATTTATTATCACATATATAACTGCATCTTAGAAACTTTACATAATTATTATTATGCTAATAAAGTCTTGTGTATTTCATTTGATAATGTTTCAAACAATAATTTTGCTACTCACCTTTTAAGCCAAGCATTAAAACCATATCTTGAAGGTGCATTCTTTCACATTAAATGCATGTGCCACATTTTAAACCTTTGTGTGCAATGGTTTTGTTTTGAAAATTAAAAAATTTCTTGGAAATGTTTGAAATTAGATTGTCCAACTCATTAGAACTCCACTTATTTGATGTTACAAGATGCATATGCGTATGTAAATTTTTTGATGCATTCCATGAACATGAAGATGGGCTTTGAATTCCTTACGAGTAAAGTTTGTGAAAGATGTTCAAAATCTAATGAATTGCTTAAGTTTTTTTATTAGGCAACTGAATTTTTCTCCAATGTTTACTTCTCAACCGTTTATCAAGTTTTGCTTCATTTAGTGAATATTACATATGCTTTACATCAGTCTAAAGATAATCAGTTTTTGAAACCGACGGTCGAAGCCATGCGGGCTAAGTGCCTTCATTACTTTGAAAACATTTTCCTTATTGATAGCCAAAGGCTATTGCCTCCTCGGTAGTAACTTCCTGCCAGAATATTGGCCGAGGAGTCTGACGTCACCCAAGAGAGGATCTTTTTACTGACCTCGGAAGGTGTGAAGTCAAACACTATGAGCTCGAGACTTCGATTAGCTCATCAGGAATTCCGAGGACAACACCGTCTCCACCGAAGGGCCAAACTGACCTTCTTCGGGTAAGAAAGCCATCTCTCTGAAGTAAGGAAGAACCTCCCCGAAGGCAGAGGCCCCAAAGAGGATCTTCCCCGAACAAGAAACACCTGAACAAGGGAATCCCCTAACTATGGGTGTGAGTCCCGAAGAAGGTGTTCATCAAGGGAACTCCCAGAACTATGGGATAGATCCCGAAGGAGGTGCTCGCACCGAAGGACGGATGGAATCCGAAGAGGGTGCACGCACCGAAGGGCGACCCCGCCCAGGGGACCTCGGGAGTACGGTATGAGCATTTAAGGAGCCTCTGACATGTCGCCCACAAGCCCTACACATCACATCTGAACGGCGAACTGACACGCCGCAGCCGCCCCAGTCCTGACACAACCTGTCCGGGTCCAGGGCTAAAGGAGGCTGCAAAAGGCTGCTTGTCCCCTAGGTCCAAAAGTACAGATCAAATCCGACCGAACACGTGTCATGATCTGAACGGACCAGCTACTCCTATAAATACTAGGAAATGGGTCTAGGCAAAGGATGGGCATTTTCCTCCCTCTGAGAAAACACAAAACAGGCAAGACACTTGATCCCTTAATGTGCTTCCTCCACTTTCACTCAGAAAACTGACTTGGGCGTCGGAGGGTCCTCCCCGGAAAAGCAAACCGGGGACCTCCTAACCTCTTCTTTGAGCTTTTCAGGCACACTCAGCTGGGAAACCAGAGCTCCAGGCGCTCGCCTCCTCAGGAAGTCTCTCCACCTGTCAACATGACAGCAAATGAAGATGCTTTGGGGCATCATTTGGCGCCGTCTGTGGGAAACTACTCCCAGGTAGCTGTTGTCGAAACTCGGCGTTCGAAGGACAAAGGACTCCCGAAGTCCCCGTCCGCGCCTGAGACCCAACCAGCTACCGAACAAAGTCCCCCAGAGACTTCCTTGCCTGAAGAGGAACGCCCTCTTGTCATCACCATGGGTTTTTTACGAGACTTTCAGAGGTCTGTTGTGGCTGAAATGACACAACAGATAGACCGAAGGTGGCCGCAACCAGCCCAGGTGCAAAAACCCACTTCGCCAGCACGACCTCGGGAGAAAAGCCCAAGGGCAACCCATCACAGCTCGGGAAGTGGGGAGCCACGGGAAGAGTCCTCGACAGATAACTTGCCCCTCGGAGCACGGCTGGCGGAAAGAGCGAGGTCTGAATGAGCCGAAGTCCCGTCCAGAAAAAGTTTGTCGCCAGAGGCAAGGTCCCCCTCACCTCGGTACCGAAGTCGTTCCCCGAAGGGACGGCAACAGTCCTTTTACCCAAGAACCTCCAAGCACTAGGAAGAGGAGCCCAGTGCTACGCTCCTCCTGGAGAAAGTCTTGGCAAGACTGGAGAGAGTGGAACAGCAGGTGGCACGCAAGCCTGTTTGGGCCAGGCTAACTGACACCGTCTCTGGAGATGAAACTCCTTTCGCCTGAACAGTGGTCGAGGCGGCCATGCCAAGTGACTTCAGGCTACCTCGGCTAGAGACCTATGAGGGTCGGACTGATCCCCAGGCCCACCTAACAAAGTACAAACGCAGCATGGTGCTACACGGGGCTGATGATGCTACACTCTGCAAGTGCTTTGAAGTCACCCTCGCAGGACCAGCAACTGCCTGGTATAATTCCCTACCTCCCGGAAACATCAGGGGGTTCCAGGAGCTGTCCACAGCATTCACCCAACAGTTCATTGGGAACAAGCCGACGGCGAAGATGCCCGTCCAGATGTTTGACATAGCACAAAGAAACGGGGAGACCATCCGTGACTATGTCGAAAGGTTCAACAGAGAGGCCCTCAGTGTTCCGGACTTTCGTCCCGAAATCCGCATCCTCGCCATGACGAGGGGCCTCCGGAGGGATTCGCACTTGTTTTATGAATTCTCCAAAGATCCCCCGGACACGCTAGGAGAATTCTACCGAAGGGCTGAACAACATATGACAGCCGAAGAGCTGAGAATGACTGGACCGAAGGCTGACCATAATCATGCTCGTGGCAAAGGGTCCAGCCAGCAAGCCCGGTGTCCAACGGAACAGTTAGGCCGACCTCGGAGAATGCGAGTAGGAGGAAGGAAGCCCCAAAACTTTACACCTCTGAGCACCACGAGGGCTAACGTCCTTATGGCGTTGGAAAAACAGGGGGCTCAAATCCAACGACCGAGGGGCATGACTGCTGACAACAGAAGGAACATGAAGAAGTTCTGTCAGTTCCACCGTGATCACGGTCATGACACCGAAGACTGCTTTCAGTTGAAAAAGTACATTGAATCACTGATAAAGCAGGGCCAGCTTCGACGTTATTTGAGAATGCCTTCCCCGAAGGGGAAAAAAAAGGAAGAAGGAAAGCCCGATGATGAGGATTACGATTCAGACAGGCGAAGGAACCGAAGTCCGAGAAGGCGTCCTCCACCTTCGACAGGAGTAATACAGACGATCACAACCGGACTTCCATCCTCGGAAAGAAAAAGAAGGGCCAGAGAGATAGCGGTGATGGAATATCAGAGCCCAACGAAAAAATTGGCCGGCGAGGATGGCTCCACCATCGTATTTCCCCATGACGATCCATTGCTGATAATGGCGAGGATAGGAAACTGGGACGTCAAGAGGGTACTGCTGGACGATGGGTCAAACGCAGACGTCTTGTTCTCACACTTGCTGCCAAGCTTGGGCGTATCTAGGAGTGATCTCAAGGCTGTTACTTCACCCACGTTCGGCGTAGGACCATCTGAGCTACCTATCCTCGGGTGGATCGACCTCCCCTTGATGATGAAAGGAACTTCGGAGAAAGGAACCGCTGAGTTGTTCGCCTCTACCATGGCAAGATTCATAGTCATGGACGTTCCTTCGTCATACAACGCCATCCTCGGTAGACAGACACAGGGAAATTTGCACATTCGCCCTGATATAAAGTACTTGACCATCACCTTCGCCACCAAAGAAGGAGACGCAAAGATCTTCATTGATCAAGGCGAGGTGAGAAAGGTGTTCGTCAGAGCACGAAAGACTCCAGCAAGCAACTTAGCACATGCTGTAGAAGCAAAAGAGCTGGAAAGGGGCGAGGCAGAAGATCCCACAAAAGCGGAAACAGAAGAAGTAGAGCTTGTCCCAGGCCATAGTACCCGAATAGGGAAAAGCATGGCCGAAGGAGACAAGGAAAAACTTGTATATTTTCTGCTTACAAATAAAGATATGTTCACCTACTCGCCGAAGGACATGCCAGGGGTAAACCCTCGCGTAATCCAGCATAGCCTCAAAGCGAGTCCGGAAGTAAAACCTGTCCGGCAAAAGAAACGGAGCATCTCAGCTCACAAAAGTGACTTCGTCAAGACCGAAGTCCAGCGTCTGATAGACGCTAGCGTTATCCGGGAGGTAAACTACCCTGAATGGCTGAGCAACGTGGTAATTGCCACAAAAGAAGGAAGTAGTAAGCTCTGGATGTGCATCGACTTCAGAAATTTGAACGATGCTTGCCCAAAAGATTCATATCCTCTCCCGCCAATAGACCAACTGGTAGACTCAACTGCCAAGTACGGGCTCCTAAGTTTCCTAGACGCTTTCAGTGGCTACCATCAGATAAGGATGGACCCCGAAGATGAAGAGAAGACTGCCTTCATCACCGAGGGAGGAACATATTGCTATATTAGGATGCCCTTCGGGCCCAAGAATGCAAGAGCCACCTACTAGAGGCTGATGAACAAGGTCTTCAAAGACCAAATGGGGAGGAACATGGAGGTGTATGTTGATGATATGATAGTCAAAAGTAAACTGCCTGGCTACCATGTTGCAGATTTAGAGGAAACCTTCCAAAAACTCAGAGCCTTCGGGATTCGCCTTAATCCTGAGAAATGCATCTTCGGGGCGACCTTGGGAAAGTTCCTTGGGTACATGGTATCCGAAAGAGGCATCGATGCTAACCCCGAGAACATTAAGGCTCTGCTTGAATTCCGAACTCCTGTCACAGTCAAAGACGTGCAAAGACTCACCGGAAGAATAACCTCTCTGAGCAGGTTTATTTCCAGGTACGGAGATAGGTGTCGACCTTTCTTCAAAGTGCTCACAAAGGCAGCAAAGATGGAAGGCGACCTTGGAAGGAATGGTCATCCTTGGGATGAAGATTGCCAAAAAGCCTGGGAAGAAGTCAAAGTCTACTTGGCCAGCCTGCCGACTCTACGGCAACCTCGGGAGGGAGAGCCCCTCGTATTATACCTCGCCGTCACAAAAAAAGCTGTGAGCTCGGTCCTCGTGAAAGAAGAAGGGCCAAAGCAATGGCCGGTCTACTATGTTAGCAAGTCCCTGCATGGCGCCGAAGTCAGGTACCCTTTGCTTCAAAAAGCTATATATGCCTTAGTGCTTGCAGGGAGAAGGCTGCGGCCATACTTTCAGGCTCACCCCATTATCGTCTGAAGTACCCTGCCTCTACGGGATGTTAGGAGGAAAGTTGATCACTCGGGAAGGCTTTCCAAGTGGTGTATAGAGCTTGGCGAACACGACATCACGTATGAACCCCGAAAAGCTATAAAAGCTCAAGCTTTGGCAGACTTCATCGCCGAAGTACCAAACACCGAGGAGGGACACTCCCCGAAGACCCCAGCGAAGCTGCAAAAGTGCGAAGGCGCTCCGGACGTTTCTTCTTAATTGGAGAAGAACTATATCGGCAAGGATATACAAATCCACTACAGAGGTGTGTTAGTGAAGAGGATACTGAAATGATCCTCGAAGAACTTCACGAAGGTGCCTGTGGTTCGCACATCGGAACCGATGCCCTGGCAGCAGTGATACTTCGCCAAGGATACTTCTGGCCTACCCTGAGAAAGGACGCCAAGCAGTTCGTCCGGAAATGTGGTAGTTGCCAGAGACATGCGAACATCCAAAGAACACCCTCGGAGTTCGTGACTTCGGCAGACTATCCTTGGCCCTTCGCAGTTTGGGGCATAGATCTCATTGGGCCACTCCCAACGGCGCCTGGAGGCGTAAAGTTCTGCGTAGTAGCAGTAGACTATTTCTCTAAGTGGCTCGAGGCAGAACCTCTGACAACTATCTCGGCAAAAGAGGTGCAGAAGTTCGTATGGAAAAACATCGTATGCAGATTCGGCATACCGAGGGTGCTCGTAGCGGACAATGGATCCCAGTTCATAGACAAAGGATTCCAAGAGTTCATTAGCGACCTCGGGACAAAAATGCACTTCGCCCCAGTAGCTCATCCCCAAAGTAATGGGCAGGTGGAAGTATCTAACATGACCATAAAAGATGGTCTGAAAAAGAGATTGGGAGAAGCAAAAGGGAAATGGCCAGGAGAACTCCAAAGTGTGTTATGGAGCTACCGAACAACACCCCGAAGAGCCACAGGGGAAACGCCTTTTTCACTCGTCTTCGGTACAGAGGCCATCATCCCTGTCGAAGTAGTACAACCGTCAATGCGAGTCCAAGTGTTCGATGAAAAAGGAAATGACTTCGGCCTGAGAACCAAGCTCGACCTCGTCAGCGAACACAGAGAAGTAGCCGAGCTGAGAAGAAAAGCTTTCTAGCAAAGAGTGGCAGCAGCCATAAACCTACGCGCCAGGCCAAAAGGAATAAAGAAGGGAGATCTCATTCTCCGAAAGGCTGAATTTGCACCCCGAAAGCCGTCCCACGGGGTACTTCTCGCAAATTGGGAAAGACCCTACCTGGTACTTGCCGAAGTACGAAAAGGAGTTTATAAGCTCGGCGATGCCGAAGGCATAGAATTAAAAAATACTTGGCACTCAGAGGCCTTGAAAAAATTCTATGCCTAAAAAGTTTGGTGGGAAAGTTGTATTGCACAAATTGGAAAAATTTGTCTAAGTAAAAAGTTCTGAAGAAGTACAAAACAAGAGTCTCACGAAAGCAATCGCCGAGGAAAGCAAAAGTAAGGTTTTCCGAAGTCTCTTGAGCAAATATGTTCGGGACAAAGGAAAGCAAGAGTATGGTTTTCCGAAGTTTCTTGAGCGAATATGTTCGGGACAAAGGAAAGCAAAAGTATGATTTTCTGAAGTCTCTTGAGCGAATATGTTCGGGACAAAGGAAAGCAAGAGTATCGTTTTCCGAAGTCTCTTGAGCGAATATGTTCGGGACAAAGGAAAGCAAAAGTATGATTTTCCGAAGTCTCGTGAGCAAATATGTTCGGGACAGTGGGAAACAAAGGAATCTGGCAAAAATACTTAGCCAAATTTTTATCTATTGAGCCAAAGAGTGCTTACAGAGAAGAAAGTTGCTGAAAGACTACAAAAAAGAAGAAGAAAATGAAGACAAAAGGCCCTAGTACAAACTAAGGAACCTCGGCGTCTTGAGAACTGCCAGCCTCCGTGCTTTTGTCGGTAGCCTTAGGCGCCGAGAGAGAAGGAGGCAGTTTCAAGTGCTCGATCTTGGACCAAGTCCACCGAGGCTCCTTGGGGATGTTCATGGCTTCCAGGAAGGAGAGGTCAAAATCTGGGAACTTCTGCAGAATTTGGTGCCGAACAAGACAGAAGCCGTCTTGAAAGCCCAACTTCATCATATCATCGGACTCCCGCTTCTTGACCGCCAGATCTGCATAGTCCTTCTCCAGATCCACGTAATCCTTCTCCAGATCCTTGAGCTTTCTCTTCAATGACTTCATCTTCTTCTTCTTTTCTGAAGGCTTCTTCAG
This sequence comes from Aquilaria yunnanensis, assembly GCA_039654915.1. Classification (NCBI taxonomy): domain Eukaryota; kingdom Viridiplantae; phylum Streptophyta; class Magnoliopsida; order Malvales; family Thymelaeaceae; genus Aquilaria; species Aquilaria yunnanensis. The sequence continues at coordinate 71,610,359 of CM077597.1, forward strand.
AGATGCGACCTCGGCTTCGAGCTGGGCCTTTTCCTCGAGCGTCTTCGCAAGGATTGCGTCACTTTCTGACTTATCCTTTTGAATTGTTTCTACGATCGAAGTCAGCTCCGCCATCCGAGAGCCGATGTCGGAAAGTTTCTGGGAGGTGCCTTTCTCAAGTTCCTCTTTCTCTTTTATGAACCCCTCCCGAAGTTCAGCAATTTCCTTCTCTGAAGACTAATTCAACTGAGCATTATCGGCAGCCAATGCCGAACACTGGGCCTTCGTCTTGGTGTAAAGGTCCCAGAGTGACGCCCTCCTTTCTGACTCTCGCGCCACCCGAACACGGAGCAACCCGGCATACCCCATCAGCTGCAAAAAAAACAAACAAAAGGAAAATGATGCTAAGTAAAAAGCAAAGGTGAAATTGGCACTAAGGAAACAGTGAAGCATACCTGGGCGGCATGTTCAGTGAGTTTGGCGGCCAAAGAGATGTCGCTTGGGTAAGCCTCCGTAAGGGCCTTGTAAGAGGCCTCAGTAAACACCCATTTGCACATCTGCTTGGCCATCTCGGGACAGTCCTCGGAGTACATATTCATGTCCTCCGTGAACGTCCAGAAGGGCTCCTTCGGAACTTTCCCTGCTGGGACTTTGGCATCCCGAAGGGCCCTCTTGCGGGCGTGTTCGGCAACCCAGTCAAGAGCGGCCACCTCCGCTGCACAACAAAGCAGAAAAATTGGTTAAGGCCAGAAAACTCTTAAGGATTTACAAGAGAGAAAAGGTTCTTCGACAAAGTACAAACCTGCGGGCACCTCGGTAACGTCGTCGTCAAGAATCGACGTCGCCTCAGTAGAGATCCCCTTGCCTCTTATTTGGCGCCGTTCCTCGGCAGAAAGGGTCTCCTCCCCATCGCCCTCCAGAAGAGCGTGCGAAGGCGTGGGGCTTTGAGGAAGGACGTCGGAAGAAGGGACGTCGGCGGAAGGAACCTCGGGCAAAGGGGCAGCAGGGTCTTCGGGCTCCTCGCCTACCTCCTCCGGAATCTGCGGAAGAGAGGAAGGAGCAACTTTCTTTGCCCGTTTGGAAGGAGGGCCGCCCGAAGTCTGCTTCCGCCTCCGAGAGGCGGCCTTCTTTGTCTGTTCTCCCCTCTCAGCCTGCCCGGTAAAAAGAGCCTTATAGAAGGCAGCCGCGTCGTCGGCCATCTCTGAAAAAAGAAAAACAAGATCAGTGTAAGTCCAAGATGAAGTTATGAGGGAAAAAATGAGAAAGTAACTTACTCTCGTAAGAAGACTCATAAGTCTCTTTCCCCCGAAGGAGTTTCACAAGCCAGGAGTCCTTCCCCGAAGAAGCCGGTTTCGGCATGTTGAGGTCTGTCACATGCTCCTTTACCACCTTGAGTTCCCGAAGGACCTCTTCGGTCATGAGCCTCCAGTTGATCGGAAAGGGGTAAAGGGCACGAGGAGAGACCTCGACAGCCCAGTCAGAGACGGCCCGGATGCGCCGGTCGAAGTCCTCAAAGATAGGTGCTACGTCGGCGTCTAGCAGTATCTTCGGGTCAACAACATCCATCTTGAGCCTCCCCTGAGCCCACTTGGTCGGGACGTGCGACCAAGCCTCCGACTTCTTCAGGAAAAAGAATTTTTGTTGCCACCCTCGCCAGCTGTCTTTGGTGGCGAAGGTGAACGTATACTTTTTGCTCCCGGATCCCCGAGGTAGCATAAAGTAGAAGCCACCCTTCGGGACCACGAAGAGCTTGTAGTACTGAAGAAAAACTACAAAGTGAGGTTTTATTTTGAAAACGCCGCACATACAGAGGAAGGCGTTGAAATAGCAGTACGAGTTCGGTGGGAGTTGGTTAACGGCGATGCCATGGAAGTTGCAGAACGCGCTAACCATCTCCGGGGGGGGATACCGAAGTCCGGCCTTCAGTTGGGCTCGGAAAACGGTGATTTCATCACTTCGGTTGGAAAAAGGAAATTGGTCAGGACGGGGCAACCTCGTCACAGAGTAAGAGGGTAAGAAAAACTTTTTCTTCCACTTCGCTAGTTTTGCCGGAGTAGTGCAGCAAGGGTGAGAAAGAAGAGGTTGCCAACTCTCGGGAACAGGCATGATGAAAATGAGTTCGGGAAAAACAATGAAAACGAGTTCGGAAAAAACAACGAAAACGAGTTCGGGAAAAACAAAGAAGAAGCTTTGAAAAAAGCAAAAGGACTAAAACCCACCAAAGGTCTTGCCGGAATCTGGATTTCTGGAAGCCGTCGTGAAGAGTGGTCGGAAAAACGCCTGAAAAAGGAGAGCCGCCGCGGAAAATCGGGAGAGAATTAGAAGGCAGAAGAAAGCAAAAGCAGAAGCAAAAAGAGGGTTATGACAGGGCTGGTATATATAGGCCGGGAAGGCCAGGTGAACCGTCGTCATTAGTACCCCTCGGAAGGCGAAGCATCGCCATAACTTCTAAATGCGCCTGAAAAGTCGCGCCTGCCGTACTCAGCGCATTCCCACCCAATAATAGTGTGCCATGTGTCGGTCATCACGCAGCAAACGTGCCACGTGTCGTCCATCACGTCGAGCACGCCCTCTGACACCATTTGGCCTAGAGGCGCCGCCCTAGACTGACTCTGCTGGACACAGGACGTGACGCATGAGCAGACCTATAAAGGCAAAAATGTAGGTTACCTCGAAGACACCAAAAGACAGCCTGTGACTTCGGGCAAAAGGTCTATCTTCGGTACAAGGTTATCCTATTTTCCCTCGCCACGAGGACACCAAGAGACAGCCTGTGACTTCGGGCGGAAGGTGTATCTTCGACACAGGGACAGCCTATCTTCTCGCGCCTCGAGGACGCAAAAAGGGCTGCCCATCGCTTCAGGCAGAAGAAGGCGTCTTCGGCGCAGATATCACAACCACAGGACCCGAAAATCGATGAACCAAAGTTCCTCACTTTGGCTTTTTGGAGGGGGGCCTGTGATAGCCAAAGGCTATTGCCTCCTCGGTAGTAACTCCCTGCCAGAATATTGGCCGAGGAGTCTGACGTCACCCAAGAGAGGATCTTTTTACTGACCTCGGAAGGTGCGAAGTCAAACACTATGAGCTCGAGACTTCGGTTAGCTCATCAGGAATTCTGAGGACAACACCGTCTCCACCGAGGGGCCAAACTGACCGTCTTCGGGTAAGAGAGCCATCTCTCTGAAGTAAGGAAGAACCTCCCCGAAGGCAGAGGCCCCGAAGAGGATCTTCTCCAAACAAGAAACACCTGAACAAGGGAATCCCCTAACTATGGGTGTGAGTCCCGAAGAAGGTGTTCATCAAGGGAACTCCCAGAACTATGGGATAGATCCCGAAGGAGGTGCTCGCACCGAAGGACGGATGGAATCCGAAGAGGGTGCATGCACCGAAGGGCGACTCCGCCCAGGGGACCTCGGGAGTACGGTATGAGCATTTAAGGAGCCTCTGACATGTCGCCCACAAGCCCTACACGTCACATCTGAACAGCGAACTGACACGCCGCAGCCGCCCCAGTCCTGACACAACCTGTCCGAGTCCAGGGCTAAAGGAGGCTGCAAACGGCTGCTTGTCCCCTAGGTCCAAAAGTACAAATCAAATCCGACCGAACACGTGTCATGATCTGAACGGACCAGCTACTCCTATAAATACTAGGAAATGGGACTGGGCAAAGGATGGGCATTTTCCTCCCTCTGAGAAAACACAAAACAGGCAAGACACTTGATCCCTTAGTGTTCTTCCTCCACTTTCACTCAGAAAACTGACTTGGGCGTCGGAGGGTCCTCCCCGGAAAAGCAAACTGGGGACCTCCTAACCTCTTCTTTGAGCTTTTCAAGCACACTCAGCTGGGAAACCAGAGCTCCAGGCGCTCGCCTCCTCAGGAAGTCTCTCCACCTATCAACATGACAGCAAATGAAGATGCTTTGGGGCATCACTTATCCTTTTAGTTGCTTCTTTGCTTGATCACTATGCAAAAATGATGGGCACGCCTACATTGCTTAAAGGAATTTATCATACTTATTTAGGAATATCCCATATAAATGTTTTAGTCATGTCTGCTACTATTTTCAATTAGTTGCATTATTTATACAAGTTATATTGTGAAAGGCATTCGGCTAAGGTAAGATCCAATGCTCCTCAAACCGAGCCTTCTAGTAGAGTAATCTCATCAAGATTAAACTCGGTGCTCTAAATGCTCAAACTGATGGGTTTCGGGAGCCAAACAGTGCAGCGGAATTTAACCAAAACCCTCCAGGATCCAAGTGAAACGGGGTAAACCGGGTGTTCAAAAATTTTCATACCTAATTTTCGGTTGAGATCTCTCACTCAACTGTAGAGTCGAATCACAAAACCTAAACAGTTGACGTGTTCAGGCTCTCTATGGTATCAACACGAGCCTCTCGGGATCACCACACTTACACCACGTCCCGGTAAATGCGTTTCTCTTGCGCTCGCAGTGCTAGCTTGCATCCTCCAAGGAATTGCAAGAGAAGAGTGCGGCTGTCCTTTTGGGAGGGTAGGGCAAGGAGACCTGCGAATTTCTCACTAGAAGTTGTATTTATAGTGAGACTCAACTTCCAAGCCTAATAGGTTTCAAAGCCCTAATCCAATTAGGCTTTAATTTCGGGCTTAATAATGGCTCAACTATTGGGCCTGATAGCCAAAGTCTATCGCCTCTATCTGGCCGAACTCCCTGCCACAAGAATGGCCAGAAGAAACTGGCGCTACCCGAGAAAAGGTGAGATCATACACCTCGGGAGATAGCCGAAGAGCTCCGAGCCCGGCACGCCAGGAAACTTGAGGATACTACTAGCCCCCCGAGGTTGCAAACAGATCACCTTCGGAAAAGAGGCACCAGCTATTGCAGTCCGAACATGATCTCCCTGAAGGCGGAACTCCCTGAAGCTGGGAACGCTGAACTGGGTGCGTGTTTCCCGAAGAGGCATTGTCCGTACCAAAGGACGACCTCGACCAGGGACCTCGGGAGTACGGCAGGAGCATTTAAGGAAGCATTTAAGGAGGCCTCTGACACGTCCTTTCACAGACGTCATAAGCCGCCTCAAAAGGCGCTCTGACACGCTGACGCCATCAGAATCACATCATGGCCCATCTCAGCACAAGGCTCAAGGTAACCTGCTACCAGCTATCTGTCCCTTACGCCCAGAAATTCAGGAAACATCCGACCGAACACGTGTCGCGATCTGAACGGGCTAGGCACTCCTATAAATACCAGGAAATAAATACTTGGCAAGAGGTTGGTTGGCAAAACGTCTGACTCCCAGACTCTGAGAAAAATCACCAGGCGAGACTCTTCAGCCCTTTGTGCTATTTCCTCTGCCTTTCTCAGCCACCACTTACTTGGGCGTCGGAGGCTCCCCCCCCGGAAACACATCCGGGGGCCTCCTAACCCACTTTTTCTGAGCATCTCAGGTACTCTCCCTTGGGCGCACCATCCTCCAGGCGTTCTTCCTCCTAGAAGTCTCTCCAACAGTCACCATGACTCTAAACGATGAGGCCCATGGCCATCATTTGGCGCCGTCTGTGGGAAACTGCTCTGAGATCGCCGTCGTTGAAACTCGGCGTTCTAAGGACAAGGGACTTCCGAGGTCCCCGTCCGCGCCTGAGACACAACCGGCTGCTGAGCAAACACTCCCAGGGACTTCTGCGTCCGAGGAAGACCGCCCTTTAGTAATCACTATGAGCTTTATGAGGGAATTTCAGCGTTCGGTCGTGGCTGAAATGACATAGCAGATCGACCAAAGGTGGTCACAGCAGACACAGGCCCAAAGACCTCCCTCACCTGCACGCCTTCGGGAGAAAAGTCAGAGGTCCACTCATCGTAGTTCGGGAAGCGGAGAACCGCGCGAAGAATCGTCCACAGAGAATACGCCCCTCGGGAAACGGCCTGTGGGGCAGAAGAGGTCAAAGCAACCGAGGGTCTTGCAGCAAAGAAGTTCGCTGCCTGGGGCGAGGTCGATGTCCCCTCAGCGCCGAACTCGCTCCCCGAAGAGGCGCCGACAATCTCCCTTCCCTGAAGAAGGGCCTAGTGCCACAGTGCTTATGGAGAGGATATTAGCACGGCTGGAAAGGGTGGAGAAACAAATGGCCAGAAAACCCGTTTGGGCTAGATTTTCGGGAACATTCTGCGAAGATGACTCCCCATTCAATCAGGCTGTTGTTGAGGCAGCAATGCCAGGTGACTTCAGAGTACCTCGGTTGGAGATTTATGATGGCCGTACCGATCCACAGGCCCATCTGACGAAGTACAGACACAGCATGATAATGCACGGTGCTGATGACGCCACCATGTGCAAGTGCTTCGAAGTCACCCTCACAGGGCCAGCAACTGCATGGTACAATTCATTGCCTTCAGGGACCATCACTGAGTTCCAGGAGTTGTCCACGGCCTTCACGCAGCAGTTCATCGGGAGTCGACCTACTGCGAAGATGCCTGTCCAGATGTTCGACATAGAGCAGAGGAACGGAGAAACCATCCAAGACTATGTCGAAAGATTCAACAGGGAGGCTCTGAGCGTCCCAGACTTTCGGCCTGAAATCCGCATTCTTGCCATGATACGGGGCCTTCGGCGAGACTCACAGCTGTTCTACGAGTTCTCAAAAGACCCCCCGGAGACCCTCGGAGAATTTTACCGAAGGGCGGAACAGCACATGACCGCAGAGGAACTATGAATGGCTGGGCCGAAGTCCGATTACCACCGCGCCGAAGGGTCCAATCAAAAAGCTCGGCATCCGACCGAACAGGCAGGACGACCTCGGAGGATGCGGGGAAGGAAACCCCAAAGTTTCACACCACTGAGCACTACACGGACCAACATCCTCATGGCGCTGGAAAGGCAAGGGACGCAGATTCGGCGGCCAAGGGCCATGACCGCCGACAATAAGAAGAATGCAAAGAAGTTCTGCCAGTTTCATCGCGACCACGGTCATGACACCGAAGACTGCTTCCAGCTGAAGAAGTACATAGAGTCGCTGATAAAGCAGGGCCAACTTCGGAAAAACCTGCGGATGCCATCCCCGAAAGGCAGAAAAGTGGAGGAAGAAAGGGCTGAAGATGAGGACTATGACTCTGACAAGCGGAGAAACCGAAGTCCCAAAAGGCGCCCTCCACCTCCGACAGGGGTTATCCAAACAATCACAACAGGGCTCCCATCCTCGAAAAGAAAGCGGAAGGCCAGAGAAATTGCAGTCATGGAATATCAAAATCCAGCAAAAAAGCTGGCCCGCAAAGATGGATCCACCATCGTTTTCCCCCACGACGATCCGCTGCTGATCATGGCGAGGATAGGGAACTGGGATGTCAAAAGGGTGCTACTTGATGACGGATCAAATGCGGACGTCCTATTCTCGCACTTACTGCCGAGCTTGGGCATCTCCAGCAGCGACCTTAAGCCAGTCACCTCGCCCACCTTCGGGGTCGGACCATCCGAACTGCCCGTTCTCGGATGGATCGACCTCCCACTGATGATGAAAGGGACTTCGGTAGGTGGAGCAGCTGAGTTGTACGCCTCCACAATGGCAAGGTTCATCGTCATGGACGTCCCGTCCTCGTACAACGCCATCCTTGGAAGGCAGACACAGGGAAACCTACACATTCGGCCTGATGTGAAGTACTTGACTGTCACATTCGCCACCAAGGATGGAGATGCAGAGATCTTCATAGACCAGGCCGAGGTGAGAAAGGTATTTGTGAAAGCACGAAAGGCTCCGGCGAGCAACTTCGCACAAACAATGGAGGCAAAAGCGCCGGAAAAAGGCAAAGAAGAAGATCTCGCAATAGCGGAAATGGAAACAGTAGAACTTATCCCAGGACAATCTACCCGAATAGGGAAGAGCTTGGCCGAAGGTGAAAAGGAAAACCTTGTATCCTTTCTGCTGAAAAATAAAGATCTGTTTGCCTACTCGCCGAAAGATATGCTAGGGGTAAATTCTGGCATAATACAGCATAGCCTCAAAGTAAGCCTGAAAGCAAAACCTGTCCGGCAAAAGAAATGAAGCATCTCAGCCCACAAGAGCAACTTTGTCAAAACCGAGGTCCAGCGTCTGTTAGACGCCAAAGTCATCAGGGAAGTGAAATACCCCGAATGGTTAAGCAATGTGGTGATTGCCACAAAAGAAGGTAGCAGCAAACTGCGGATGTGCATCGACTTCAGAAACTTGAACGATGCTTGCTCGAAAGACTCATACCCTCTTCCGCCAATAGACCAACTGGTAGACTCAACTGCCGAATACGGGCTCCTAAGTTTCCTAGACGCCTTCAGCGGCTACCATCAAATAAGGATGGACCCCGAAGATGAAGAAAAAACCGCCTTCATCACCGAGGGAGGAACATACTGCTATGTCAGGATGCCCTTTGGGCTAAAAAATGCAGGAGCCACCTACCAAAGGTTGATGAACAAGGTCTTTAAAGACCAAATGGGGAGAAACATGGAGGTGTATGTTGATGATATGATAGTCAAGAGCAAGCTGCCTAGCTATCACGTTGCAGATCTAGAGGAAACCTTCCAAAAGCTCAGAGCCTTCGGGATTCGGCTCAATCCTGAAAAGTGCATCTTCGGGGTAACCTCGGGAAAATTCCTTGGGTACATGGTATCCGAAAGAGGCATTGATGCTAACCCCGAGAAGATTAAGGCGCTGCTTGAGTTCCGAACTCCTGCCACAGTCAAAGACGTGCAGAGGCTCACCGGAAGAATAACCTCTCTGAGCAGATTTATTTCCAGGTATGGAGATAGGTGTCGACCTTTCTTCAAAGTCCTCACAAAGGCAGCAAAAATGGAATGTGACCTCGGAAAGAATGATCACCCTTGGGGTGAAGATTGCCAAAAGGCCTGGGAAGAACTCAAAGTCTACTTGGCTAGCCTGCCGACTCTGCGACAACCTCGGGAGGGAGAGCCCCTCGTTTTGTACCTCGCCGTCACGGAGAAAGCTGTAAGCTCGGTCCTCGTGAAAGAAGAAGGGCCAAAGCAATGGCCAGTCTATTACGTCAGCAAATCCCTGCATGGCGCCGAAATCAGGTACCCTCTGCTTCAAAAAGCTATATACGCCTTGGTGCTTGCAGGGAGAATGCAGGGAGAATGCTGCGACCATACTTTCAGGCTCACCCCATCATCGTCCGAAGTAGTCTACCACTACGGGATGTTATGAAGAAAGTTGATCATTCAGGAAGGCTCTCCAAGTGGTGCATAGAGCTTGGCGAACACGAAATCATATATGAGCCTCGGAAGGCCATTAAAGCTCAAGCACTGGCAGATTTTATCGCCGAAATACCCACCACTAAGGAAAGCCATCTGGATGCGAACGGAGGTGAGCCAGAGTGGACCTTGCATGTTGACGGAGCCTCGGGATCCGAACACCAGGGAGCTGGAGTAATTATCAGAGGACCCGAAGGCCTAGAGGTAAAGAAGGCTATCAAGTTCAGCTTCAGCGTCACTAACAATGTGGCAGAGTATGAAGCCCTCATAGCGGGATTACGCTTGGCCAGAAGGATTGGCGTGAGAAACTTAAAGGCTCACAGCGATTCCCAGCTGGTAGTTCGGCAGACGGCAGGAGATTATGGGGCGAAGGACCCAATCTTGGAAAAATACCACGGGCTGGTAGCAAAGCTCATCCAAGAGTTTGACGCCGTACGGATCGAAAATGTACCTCGGCGGAATAACACTGAGGCAGATTGCTTGGCGAAGTCAAAAACATACACCGAGATGCTAGATCACCCGAGCATCTCAGTACTGAGCATAGCGACCTCGGGAAAAGGATGGAAAAATCCCATAAAAAGATACCTCGCCGAAAATGTGCTCCCCGAAGACCCCGGCGACGCTGCAAGACTGCGAAGACGCTCCGGCCGATTCTTCCTGATTAGCGAAGAGTTGTACCGACAGGGATATGCAAACCCGCTGCAAAGATGCGTGGATGAAGAGGATACTGAAATGGTCCTTGAAGAAGTCCACGAAGGCATGTGTGGTTCACATATTGGAACTGATGCCCTTGCAGCAGTAATACTTCACCAAGGATACTTCTGGCCTACCCTGAGAAAGGATGCAAGGCAGTTCGTCCGAAAATGCGGTAGTTGCCAGAAACACGGGAACATCCAGAGGGCACCCTCGGAAATAGTAACTTTGGCTGACTACCCCTGGCCCTTCGCAGTCTGGGGTATAGACCTTATCGGGCCATTCCCCTCAGCGCCCGGAGGCGTGAAATTCTGCGTGGTAGCAGTGGACTATTTCTCCAAATGGGTCGAGACAGAACCCCTAGCAACTATCTCGGCAAAAGAAGTGCAAAAGTTCGTATGGAAGAACATAGTATGCAGATTCGGCATACCGAGGGTGCTAGTGGCTGATAATGGATCCCAGTTCATAGACAAAGGATTCCAGGAATTTATCAGCGACCTCGGAATAAAGATGCACTTCGCCCCAGTAGCTCACCCCCAAAGCAACAGGCAGGTGGAAGTATCTAACAGGACCATAAAAGATGGCCTGAAAAAGAGACTGGGGGAAGCAAAAGGGAAATGGCCAGGAGAACTCCAAAGTGTATTATGGAGTTACCGAATGACACCCCGAAGAGCCACAGGGGAGACTCCCTTCTCACTCGTCTTCGGAACAGAGGCCATCATCCCTATCGAGATAGTTAGACCATCAGTACGGGTGCAATTATTTGATGAAGGTGGAAACGACCTCGGCCTAAGAACGAAGCTTGACCTCGTCGGCGAACATAGAGAAATAGCTGAGCTGAGAAGAAAAACTTTCCAGCAAAGGGTGGCCGCGGCCATAAATTTGCGAGCAAGGTCAAAGGAAATCAGGAAAGGAGACCTCGTTCTCCGAAAGGCTGACTTTGCACCCCGAAGGCCGTCCCACGGAGTACTTCGCGCGAACTGGGAAGGACCATATGTGGTTCTTGCCGAAGTACGAAAAGGCGTGTACAAGCTTGGCAACGCCGAAGGCATAGAATTGAAAAACACTTGGCACTCAGACGCCTTGAAAAAATTCTACGCCTAAGGTTGAGCAGAGGAATCGCATTGTATGAAAAATATTCTATGTACAGAATAGTCTTGAGAAAATTGTACAAGACAGAATTCCGTGAAGGTGCTCGCCACGATACAGCATAGATATGCTTTTCCGAAATCCCTTGAGCCATCACGCTCGGGAAAGATGGGAAACAAGAATATCGCAGAAGTACTCGCCGAAATAAGCGCAGAGATAGTTTTCCGAAGTCCCTTGAGCCGTCACGCTCGGGAAAAATGGAAAACAGAAAAAACTCTCGAAAGATTTCCTAAGTCTCTTGAGCAAACATGCTCGGGACAGGAGGAAAATAAGGAAAATTTTGACTAAGTGTTTTCCGAAGTCCCTCGAGCAAACGTGTTCGGGACAAAATGGAAATGCAAAACCTGCAAAAAGACTTAGTCAAATTTTACAGACCTTCCAAAAAAGCCTCCAGAGCGAATAGGCTCAGCCAAGAGAAGGTAATAAAGTTTCTTTGATCGCAGGTTTTCCGAAGTTTCTTGAGCAAATGCATTCGGGGCAATGGAAATAAAGAAACTTGCGAAAAGACTTAGCCAAAAAGTCTTCATTAAAGAGTAAGCTGCTTTACAATGAAGAAGTGCCCGAAGAAGGAACACAAAATTGAAGGGAAGGAAAAGGGGCCCTAAAATAGCCTAAGGGTTCGCAGCGTCCCGAGAGCCACTTGCTTGCCCACCCTTTTCCACCACCTTCGGCGCTGGAATTGAAGAAGGAAGGTTCAAATGTTCGACCTTGGACCATTCCCACTGAGGTCCCTCAGAAATGTTTAGAGCCTCTAGAAAAGAGAGGTCCAGATCTGGGAACCTCTGGAGGACTTGGTGCCGAGCAAGGCAGAAGCTGTCCTGAAAAGCGACCTTGGCCATTTGATCAGACTTGCTCTTGTCAAGCTCAAGGTCGTCAAGCTCGTCCTTCAGATCCGCGACCTCCTCCTCCAGCGCCTTTATCTGCTCCTTCCCCTTCGGATTCTTCTTCAAGGACTTGACCTCGGCTGCAAGGATGTTTTTCTCAGCCGTCAGCGCCAGTATGAGCTTGTCAGAATCTGACTTATCCTTTAGGAGCTCCTCGTTGGTGGCCAGCATTCCATTTATCTGCTCGCCGAGGTCAACAATCTTCCGGGAGGAATCCTTCTCAAGTTCTTATTTCTCCTTCCGGAACTCCTCCCGAAGGGCAACAACTTCTTCCTTCGCAGCATCTGACAGCTGCTGGTTCTTGGTGATCAATGCCAAGCGAGTGGCCTTCGCCTTCTCTAAGGTCTCTAAGGCCGAAGCTCGGAACTTCGCCTGCCTGGCCACCCGAACTCGGAGAAAGCCGGCGTATCCCAGCAGCTGCAAAAAGATGAACGCAAGGTCAGTAAGAGCCAGGCACTTAGGAAAAATTGAAGGGAAAAAGGTGTGAAGAACATACCTGAGCAGCATGCTCGGTGACTTTGGCGGCAAGGGTGTCATCATCCGGATGGGCCGCCGCAATAGCCTTGAAGGAGGCCTCTGTAAGCACCCCCTTCGAAATTTGCTTCGCCATTTCTGGACAGTCCTCGGAGTACAAGTTCATGTCCTCCGTGAATGTCCAGAAAGGCTCTTTGGGAACCTTCCCTTGCGGGACTTTGGCGTCGCGAAGGGCCCGCGCCTTCGCGTGTTCGGCCGCCCAGTTCGGGGTAAGTAACTCCCCTGTACGGCGAAAACGAGAGAGACAAAGGAAAATTTAGAAAAACAAAAAGAAGCATACTTGTCCTGAAAGCAACTAACCTGGAAGGACCTCGACAACGACGTCCTCGGAGTCTGAAATGCCCTTACCCTTCTGCCTGCGCCGCTCCTCGGCAGAAGGTGCCTCTACCACGACGTCCAAAAGGACTTGCGACGGGGTAGGACTTTGGGGAGGGGCATCGGTATGAGGGATGTCGGTGGCGGCAGGAACCTCGGCCGAAGGATCGGGCAGCGAAGCGACAGCGGCCTCAGCATCCTCGCTTTCCTCCCCAATACTTTCCAAAGGGGAGGAAAGAACAGTCTTCTTCGCCCGTTTAGCCGAAGGACCAGCACCGACAGACTTCCGCCTTCGGGAAGTCGCCTTCTTTGTCTGCTCCCCCTTCTCCACTTGGCCGGAGAAAAGGGACTTGTAATAGGCGGCAGTCCCGTCGCCCATCTCTGAAAAAGAAGAGAAATATCAGCGTAAGTCCGAGGAAAAAAAACAGCAAGGGAGTAGAAGACAACTCACTTTCGACAAGCGTTTCGAAAGAAATTTCCTCCTTAAAAAGCTTGACCAACCAGGAATCCTTCCCGGCGATGGCAGGAGCTGGCATCTTGAGGTCAGTCTTGTGCTCCTTCACCACCTTTAGCTCCCGAAGGACCTCTTCGGTCATCAACTTCCAGTTGATAGGAAAAGGGTAAAGGGCACGCGGAGCGACCTCGGGAGTCCAGTCAGAGACAGCCCGAATGTGGGCGTCGAAATCTGTGAACACGGAAGCCAACTCTGGAGTCAGCAGCATCCTCGGATCAACGACGTCCACATCCAGTATTCCCTGAGCCCATTTGGTCGGGACGTACGACCAGGCCTCATCCATCTTCAGGAAGAAGAACTTTTGTTGCCACCCCCGCTAGCTGTCCTTAGTGGCGAAGGTGAACATGAATTTTTTGCTCCCGGATCCCCGAGGTAGCATGAAATAGAAGCCACCCTTCGGGACCACAGAGAGCTTGTAGCACTGCATGAAGATTATAAAATGGGGTTCTATCCCGAACACGCCACACATGCAGAGGTAGGCGTTAAAATAGCAGAACGAGTTCGGGGGAAGCTGGTTCACAGCAATGCCATGAAATTGGCAGAACTCGCAAACCATCTTCGGGGGAGGATTACGAAGTCTGGCCTTCAGCTGGGCTCGGAAAACGGTAATCTCATTGCTATGGTTTGAAAAAGCATAATGGCTAGAGCGAGGCAGCCTAGTAACGGCATAAGAGGGAAGAAAGAACTTTTTCTTCCACCTCTCTAGTTTTGCAGGGGTGGTACAACAAGGATGGGCTAAAAGAGGTTGCCAGCTCTCAGGGATTGGCATTTTTGACATGAAAACGAGTTCGGAAAAGGCCAGAAAACAGTTTCCGGAAAAACTCAAAAGAACAGAGGAATCAAAACACTCTGGAAAACAAAAACCCACCAAAAGATTTGCCAAAGTCTGGGGACGCCGTCGTGAAAGTTGGCTGGAAAAAGCTCTGATTAAGGCAGCTCCGCCACAAAAAGCAAGAAAGTGCAAGAACAGGGGCAAAGCAGAGAGAAGAGCAGAAGAAAAAGCAAAAGGAACTTATGATGGAACGAGCCATTTATAGGCCAGGGGTGGGTAACCGAAACGTCGTCACAAGTACCCTTTGGAGGCGAACTGTCGCCGTAACTGCCCTCTGCACCTGAAAAGGCGCGCCCTCTGTAACGACGCAACTCTCCTCCAATGGCAAAGCGCCACGTGTCAGCCTCCGTGCCAAAACGAGGACACGTCTCTTGACATCCCTAGGAAAAAGGGAGCACGTCTTCTGACATCCCTAAAAAGCTGGGACGCGTCGCTCAGACTGACACGCTTGGCCATCAGACCTGCAGAAACAAAGAGCAGGCCACCTCGAGGACACCAAGAGACAAGCTATGGCCAAACAGCCCATGACTTTTGGGCAAGAGCTGTATCTTCGGCACAAGCCCCGCCTCGAAGACACCAAAGAACAGGCCAAGGCCGAAGAACCCATACCTTCGGGCAAGAGGTGCATCCTCGGAACAGGCTAAGCTTCCTAAGAAACTCCCAATAGCAACCTCGGAAAGAGATGCAAAACCGAAGTCTTCACTTCGGCTTTCCAAAGGGGGGCATGTGATAGCCAAAGTCTATCGCCTCTATCTGGCCGAACTCCCTGCCACAAGAATGGCCAGAAGAAACTGGCGCTACCCGAGAAAAGGTGAGATCATACACCTCGGGAGATAGCCGAAGAGCTCCGAGCCCGGCACGCCAGGAAACTTGAGGATACTACTAGCCCCCCGAGGTTGCAAACAGATCGCCTTCGGAAAAAAGGCACCAGCTATTGCGGTCCGAACATGATCTCCCCGAAGGCAGAACTCCCTGAAGCTGGGAACCCCGAACTGGGTGCGTGTTTCCCGAAGAGGCATTGTCCGTACCAAAGGACGACCTCGACCAGGGACCTCGGGAGTACGGCAGGAGCATTTAAGGAAGCATTTAAGGAGGCCTCTGACACGTCCTTTCACAGACGTCATAAGCCGCCTCAAAAGGCGCTCTGACACGCTGACGCCATCAGAATCACATCATGGCCCATCTCAGCACAAGGCTCAAGGCAACCTGCTACCAGCTATCTGTCCCCTACGCCCAGAAATTCAGGAAACATCCGACCGAACACGTGTCGCGATCTGAACGGGCTAGGCACTCCTATAAATACCAGGAAATAAATACTTGGCAAGAGGTTGGTTGGCAAAATGTCTGACTCCCAGACTCTGAGAAAATCACCAGGCGAGACTCTTCAGCCCTTTGTGCTATTTCCTCTGCCTTTCTCAGCCACCGCTTACTTGGGCGTCGGAGGCTCCCCCCCCCGGAAACACATCCGGGGGCCTCCTAACCCACTTTTTCTGAGCATCTCAGGTACTCTCCCTTGGGCGCACCATCCTCCAGGCGTTCTTCCTCCTAGAAGTCTCTCCAACAGTCACCATGACTCTAAACGATGAGGCCCATGGCCATCAGGGCCCATTATTAATACGAAATTATTGTGAAACCAAAACACAAATTATTAGCCCATGCACTCTAATGATCCAAATAGCTCTATGTGTGCAACCCAATAGGCTCTTGCCATGTTGGCAATGATCATAAATCACATTTATGATCATAAGCAATGAGCGGTGTCTAGCAACACATCATTGCTACCGAAGTGACAAGATTGTCGGTGAATCGACTAAACCTTTATGATCATCACTAATATATGCCATTGTCCCTTTGTCCAAGATATCAAGACTAAGCACGAGACATGGAATGTGTCACTCTCGTATAGCCCAATCTTTGGTTTCTTGATTACCGAGTAGACCAACTTAAACTGATGACATTGATATCGTATATCAACTCATCCGAGCATGGCCATGCATTTTTCTAAGTCTTACTCTATCAAGGGGCTCGAAGATATCACTCCCGTTACATAGGAGGGACAAATCCCATCTTGATCATACAAATCCCTCCGCATGATATGTGACATACCCAATGACCTCCTTCAAGTTCACTCAGTTACGAGCAACAAAGGAAAGTATAAAGTATGTGACTCACATGTAGGGAACCTTGATGATTTTAGGTCGAAGGACTACATATACCATGATCATTATGAGAATCACTTATGACACTCATATAACGATCCATGAAGTGTTCTCATGGTGGGTTGGTCCAGTACACAAGTTCTCCAACTTGTACCCATATGTAGACTACATATCTCATATTAGTCTCCACATATGCTAGTCATTATGTATTATTGCAACCCGCTCCACAATAATACTAGACTAGGGACATTTAAGAATATCATTATTCTAGGGTTACAATTATGTTTGTTAAGTTACGCAGAAACAAAACAACAAACATAATTGCTGGATTAATGCCTTAATAAAATATCATGACTCAATGTGCAAAAATACAATCATCTCATGATTGGCTTTTGGGCACAACACTAACACAAACATCCCTGACCGATGACTTCAGGTTTAGCTGACATCAATGACTATCTCAACACATCATTCGAGCCAAGCGACATCAACTTATTGGAAGGGTGGAAACAAAAAAGATCAAGGTTCTTGATATTGTCAATAGTTGCATAGGAGATTCTAGTTGTTCTGATCTCCATTGTAGCATTTGATGTAGCATTTAATGCAGGCAAATGGGTAATATCAGATAAATGATTAAGGTTGACACCAAAGATAGTGGAAGTATATGCATGCAACCGAGAGTGGGGTCTCGCGGCACTCTAGAAATAAGACCAAAAGAGCTCAAATGACAAGGTAGTATCCGATAATGAAGTGTTAATTTTTTTTTCCCTTATTACATTTAGTTTGTATTTGATCTATCTAAGTTGTTAATCACAGATCATAGGTTTTAATTTTTAGTAACTTTTAGAACTCTTCGCCACTTCAATATGTAAGACCCATTCTAGTTATTTGTAAGTGTCGTTTAGCTTTTTAACTTAATAAAAATTATACTGAATGTGGTATTTTTCTTTTAAAATAAATATTAAATAGAAAATTAAGTTTTTTATTTTATAGATAAAAATCCCGGTAAGCCCGAAACCAGCCCAGGACTTACCGAAGATTGGACCACCTTGAATCGGTCTGTGCCCTGTCCTACCAGACCAAGACCTAGGCCCAACCGATCTTGGGTCGAGTTAACCCGGCCACCAGCATTGCTATAACCCCCTTCCTCACCTGCCAGCAATTTAGATGGGGTTTTGGCATAAGTACCCATGTGAACCAAGGTTTCCAAAATGAGTACCTGGGGTTCATTTTCATTAGGGTAAGTGATGGAAGATTGAAATTTATTAATACCTAATTTTATTCGGGTACTAATTTTGAGTTATAAGTTAGGAAAAATTAGTAAATGATGCATTTTTGTTTTTAGGAACAACTTGGTCATTTTTTAGGACATGCGAGTCAACTTGGACATTTTAAAACTTAGTCAGTTGTTGGGATTATGTACACTTAGATTATGTTGTCATTTCACTTTACAAATTTTAGGAACTTTACAATGGCCATCTAGGATAAAAAAAGGAGTTACTTTAATTTAAGTAATAATTTGGAGTCTTGAAAGTCTTTAGGGTTCATGCAGGCAAAAGGGAAAAGTTTGAGTAGAAACCGATAGTTTTAGAAAGTTTTAGGCAAAATTGAAAATTTTAGGATAAATCTACCAACTTCTAAAAGTTTAAGGTAAATGTTATATTATAAACAGGAGCCATTTATACAAACAAAACGAGGAAGAAATTCAAAATCTAAAGAACTCTTGAAAAAATCCCAAAACAGCAGCCTCAGCCCCCCTGATTTTTACTGCCCTACCCTAGTAGCCTAAACTTTTTTCCTCTGCCATTGTTACCCTCAATGCACAGCAGCCTGCCCAACCACCTCTGGTAGTCAACGCCGCCTTTTGCTACTTTGTGTTCGTCGGCCTCCCTCCACCACGGGCCACACAAACTGTCCTTGGTGCTTCCCGCCATCCTCCCCACCAAATCGAAGGAAGATCATACCACAACCACGGACCCAAGCCATCGAGCCCTCCACCACAGCTGCTACAGGCCGTCTTCCTCCTTCCCCCAGGGTCACCGCCATCACTCCGTCAGATCCCAGGCTACCGCTTACTCCATCATCTCCGGTGAAGAGAGAATCGAAGCTAAACCCGTTAGGCCCGCGAACCCGACCTGGTTTCACACGTTTGGGCAGAACTCTTGTTTAGCCCATGACCTGCTTATTTCGTTTATCTAAGTCACTAACGTTTTTTTTTTGGTTTTGCAGAAAAGCCACATCTATTGAATTACTACATTGCATAGGATTACATGTTAGGGTAAGTAACTAGAATAACAAATAAAGGTTAACCTTCATTTAACTTATTTTTCATAATAGGTCAAAAGTTTCACATATTCAGAAAGTTCATCTCTCGTGGGTTTGGTGAAACCCTAGGGTGAAATCTAAGTTAATCAATCACAAAATTTAAAAGTTTTTTTTTTGTGGATTTGGTAAAATCCCAAGATGAGCCTTAATATTTCAATTAAATTCAAAGAATAAATTTATTTAAGCATCCAGATCCGACCAATTCTATAGGATCTATGGTTTAAAATGATAATGATTTAAAATCTTCAAAGGAAAATTAAATGAAAATAGAATAAGTTTAGAGATCCTCAGCCGGTTGGTTTGATAGGATACATAGTTTGAAAATATTTAAATGTATACAAAACAAGTAAAATCAAGTAGCAATTGTTAAGGGTTTATATCTGGGTAGTTCAATTAGAATCAAAGGTATGAAAATTAATTAAAATTTTTAAAAACAAGCAAAACAAAATCAAAATTAAACTTAAATGTCAATTTTTAGGCACTAGAATAAAATTGTTTTAGCATAATTGTACACCTAAACCCCTCAAACTGTTATAGAGCATTTTAAGGTGTCTAATTGACCTACGAGTAAATGAATTAGTGACAACTCCAAAAAACATATTGCTACAAAATTAAAACAAATGAACCAAAAGAAGCGGTCGCAAGATAGAAAAAAGCACATAGGTCAAAAGGGATGGATAATGTTCATTTAGGTTATGGTGTTTACCTTGGAAGCTCCACCATCCTCACCCTTCCTTGCCGGAGCTCCCTCACAAGCCCCTATTCCATACACCATGGAATCGTGCTGCCAGCTAGTTGACCTTTACATAGGGAAAGAGACCCATTAGTACAATCCGATTTGAACACTAATTGTCTGCTGTTCATGTTGTCCAATGGCATTGAAACTTTATAAAGGTGTGCTAGTTGAACGATTTTATAGGAAGATAATTTATGCCTATATTGGGGCTTGTTTTTAGGATAGGGGGAAGCACTGTTAGGGAGTGTTTGCTGGCTAGCGTGGATCTGGCATATACACAGAGGCATTGATGCCCCTCTTGATTTGGGTTCAAATAGATTTTTTTTCCCTCGATTTGATTGCCTGGTCGATGTACTGAAAGGGGGCTGGTGTGCTTTGTGCATTTGACATTGATACACAAATATGATCGTCCGAAGTTACATTTAAAAATGGGTTATAGTAACTTGTTATGCCATGACTAACATTATACCCCATTGCAGAAACTGTGTGGAATAGAGATTGTAAAGCGGATACTGTAATAACGTGTTTTTAGGAGTTGCCACTAATCGGTTTCACTTAGGTCGATTGGACACCTTAAAAATGGTTTATGAGAGTTCGAAGGGTTCAGGAGTATGGTTATGGTAAAACAACTTTGTCATAGCGCCCAAAATTGACACTTTAGTTTGGTTTAAGTTTTGTTTTGATTGCTTTCAATTAATTTGATTAATTTTCCAAACCACGAGTTCTAATCGAATCACCCGGATATGGACTTCTAAACCTTCCTACTTAATTTTATTTATTTTATGAAATTTTAAAATTTCCAAACTATAGATCTTATCGGACCATCCGGATGTAATACCTAAAAACTTAACCTATCTTTATTTATCTTTTAAATATTTTAGTTAATCATCAATCCAAACTATAAATCTTATCGGATCATTCGGATATGGATCTTAAAATTTATTGTTATCCTAAATTCATCCTAATGTTTTATTAAACCTACATAGAATGAATTTTCCTAAATTTTATTTTTTAGATGCATTATGAGATTCCAAATAAAAATAAGATCAAGCTATTCTAAGAAAAATTAAAAGGAAATAAAAGAGAAACAAGGAGATAAAAAATAAAAATAAAAAATAAACACCCTAAGTTACATTCTTATGTGAATTTAACGGTTAAATCTAATGCATGGCCAAACAAATAAACAAAAAAAAGAAACAAAGGAAAATAAACAATAAAACTTGCTGTCAGTGACTAATTTGCAAAAAGCAGAAAAGTTAGTGACTTATATGAACGAAATAGAAAGTCAGAGGGCTAAGTTAAGGTTGTACCCAAAAGGAGTTAACTGGGTCGGATCTAGGTGGAATCGAGTCGGGCGAGCGGATCGCGATCCCGGTCTTGCCCTAATTCCACAGACGGCAACGCCTCCGGAGTGATCGGAAGACTAGGCTTTAGTGTAACGGAGGCGGCGACTTCAAGGGTGCGGGAGGAAGACGATGAAAGGCGGCGAATCGGGAGCGATGATGCGATTTGGTGTGGCGGCGATGGAGGTAGAGCGGCGGACAGAGGGCGACGGCGGAGGCCTTTTGGCGACGGTGGAGGATGAACGGAGGAGGGAAGACAAAGCGTCGGGCAGCAAAGGGGGGGTGACCAAGGAGGGCGGCGGCTTGGCGAAAAGGTTAGGGTTTCTAGGCAGGAAGGGTGGTGAGACCAGGGGCTAAAGCTGCTGTTTTCTCTATTTTTAGCTAAGAGCTTAGGGTTTCAAAAATTCTCCCCCTTTTCATGTCAATAGTGACCCATACTAATTCAATTTGTATTGCGTTAGGCAAGATTAGCTAGATTTTCCAAGTTTAAAACTGATCCAAATTCAATTTGAAAGATTTTTGGTCAAAATACTAATTCAAGTCTAGAAAAACTCTTGAGTTACTGTTCAGCCCCAAACTCTATGCGAATTCTCAATTTCACCCATTACTTATCTAATCTGTCAATTAAGTCCAAAACTTCAAGGATTTACCCAATTAGCCCAAATCTTCACAACTTTGATAGATTTGCCTCAAGCTTTCCAATTCTGGCAGATTTGACTCAAATTTTCCAATTTTAACAGATTTTTTTCAAAGAAACCTCGACTTCCACCCAAACTTTTCCTTTTTTGCCTAAATTGACCCTGCAAAACCTTTATCACTCCAAATTACTACCTAAACTAAACTAACTCCTATTTCTACCTTATATGACCACTTTAAATTTCCAAAGATTTATAAACTAAAATAACAATGTAACTGAAATGTGACTAGACCAATTAATTATGCAAAACCCTAAAATGACAAAAATGACCCAAACTCCTAACAAATGGCCAAATAGTCCTTAAAAATGAAAATGGCTTCTAAACTAATTTTTCTAACCTAAAACTTAAACAAAAGTCAATGCCCGGACAAAATTAGGTGTCAACAAATACCTCCTGGCACTGGAGCTTCTTTTGTGGATGGAGGTTGTAAGGTGAAGGTGAGGAACATGTACAACAGTTACATGTAAGGTAAGGGTGAGGAATATGTACAATAGTTACATGTGAGTGTTCATGCATATTAGCACAAACACTCTATGATGCTGTATACTTTTTTTTAGTAACACTAAGGATAATTCCCTTTACGTACTGTAGGAATGGTGAAAAATGTGTTTAAGGAAAGACATGGGCAACTAATGAATCGCGCTATAAGTGAACGGTGTTATAGCAAATCTATTTCTTGCAAGTGAATGACTATGTTGCAATGGTTTCCTTCCTTTCTTTATGGGTTATTTTTGCATGAGTTATAGGTGTTGGCAGAGCTTTATGCTCAGTGAAAAGCTATAGATGCCAATAAGAAGGGCCAATTCTTTAGGTAGGCCTGAATTGAAATCAAAGGATTTTTATTAGACCCTATTGATTTTGACTTGTCATCCTAGCTACTTTGGGTTGTGCATACTATCCCTCTCTATGGAACTAAAGAAGTGGGTTAACAGAACTGGGTTTCCTCATTTAGAACCAAGTTTGTCATCTGAGGACTAACCTAATTTCATGGCTTGTCTAATCTTTTGACCATGCAAACAGGACATTGACTGTTCACAATAAGACGTATGGTGTTTTTGTGCCTAACATGACATCTATAATGGGGATATGCCGTGGGTTATCTCTATTAGATTTTGATGTGAATTTGTCATTGGTGGATAAATTTTATAAGTGGATGTATGGCCGTATGGTGGTGGAACTTTCTTTGATCATTGAAAGGCTGAATGGTGCTTATGTTGACAAGTTCAAGAGGATGTATGTCTTGCTTGCCCTTGTAGCACTCATATACTCAAGCATTAGGAAGTATTTGAGGGTGCAGTTTGTTGTGTGGGCCGATGATGTACAGTTGACAAGTGATCAACAATAGGCCACACTCACACTTAACCAATTTGTCCTAGCCATACACAAGGTGCCTTATGAAAAAATGCACAAACTAGGTTGTTGTGCCCTGTTCCTACATGTGAAATTTGGTTTTTTTATTTAATTTTATTTTCTTTAATCTACATCCAATATCGCATTGATTTCTGTGTATGCCTTATGTGGTAGCCACCTCCACTAATGAAGGTTTTACTATATACCTAGGTGTACTACTTGTCGCATTTCCTACTCAGTGCATGCATTAGGTTGAACACATGCTTACCATTAATTCTTTTTTGCTAACAAACTTACCATGAAATTGTTGTTGAAATGATGGTTTCCTAAACCCGCAAGGTATATACATGGCATTCATTATGATTTCTATTCAACAAATTTCATTCCATGATCACTGCTAATTTTAGACCCTTTCACTAAGTTGTTGTAGATGTAGGATAACAAGCAATGAACTAGCAAGCATTCAAGGCATTTACAATCAAAATCGGGCCCTTATGAGGCAAAGTGCCCTTCCTCATCTGATATTGATGAAGGTTGTGAGAGGGTAGGAACCTCTTTCATGCAAGTCCCTTAAAGAAGTTCAATCACCTAATGCAACTAGTTGGACAGGTGTCTGCCCGTCTTACTGAGTTGGTTGTTGACTAGTGAGGTGTTAAAGCTGAACATGTGAGACAGCTTAAGGAACTGGAGGAACAGCGGGAGCAATTGGAAAAGTAAGGGAAGTAGTTGGGGATGTTATTGGGCAAATTAGGACATTGGTTGAAGCACTTAAAAACCAAGTATATGCAGGAGACACCAACAATGAAGAAAGCCTATCGGGAGGACACACATGCATCAAATGCACCTCTAGATCCATATTGTCAACATGTGACACCCTCCCTAGACAAGGTGCTGGCACATGATTTGGACAGTGATCATTCAGCTAAGAATGTAGAAGTGCATGAGAATGATGACTGATATGATGGTTGAAGCAAGGGTGAGGCCAAATCACTAGAACATACTAATCTCGTTATCGAGGTAGGGTGGTTTCTCCATGGTGTTGGGGAAAAAAATGAGGGTAAGCAGCTAAAAGGTCACGTACTTTTGAATTACAACAAAATTGTTATACCAGTTGTGAATGTGTATTCTGACTCGGTGAACTTAGACAAAAGTCCAGCTGAGGTATGTTTACATAGGCTCCTTGGGTTACCTCATGCATTATATACATCTTATAGTTGTAATAGAATGGTTGAAACACATTCAAATTGATAGAGCCCCTCATGGCCCAGCCAGCAAGTTTATAAGAACAAGTCTTACACTGGTTGTAGGCTTAACCCTGTTATAAGAACAAGTCTATAAGAATATGAGCACAAGGCATGCTGGACAGGGCCATGCCACTAGCTTAACCCTTCATGCCATTAGTTATTTAATCTAGAAATATAATCATACATGTAAGAGTTGCTTTGATTTGGGTAAATAGAAAACCATAAAGCATTTCTATAGCCTAAGCATTTTCCATGAAATCGAATGTCCAAATAGTCAAAGCATACAAAACCATCATAGTCTCATCATAACCCTACACATAATTAACCATGTGCAGGCATCCAAACTAAAGAAGAATATGCCCTACACCCAAAGGCAACCCTAGAATCCATAACTCTATTCATACACATTAAAGGCCACTAGCAGACAACATACATACACAAGACTAGTAATATTTAGATCCAATCAACTAGCTTACACACCATAGAGGAGAAATCCTAGTGGCAAGCCTCAATAGTGCTCTACGTGCTCATTAGCCTTTATGGCCAAGAAAACTATAGTTAGCAAGGTAACTTAACCAAAATGTAACCATTTAAACTAGAATCTCAAAGATTCTCATAGCAATATACCTATAATAGAAACTACCATGACAACCCTCAGTGATTGTCAAGCTCATCAACATCAGTATCTTCACAACATAAAACTAAAGGAGAAAGGATCTAAGATTCTCAGTAAAGGATCTTCAACCTACAAGGAAAATAATAAGGACAACACAGACATATATATATATATATATATATATGTATATGTATATGTAATCTACCGTGAGCTCATACCGTGTGAGTCTAAACCTATGCACATAGCGTTTCAGTCCTTTGGGACTTGTCCTTTACCTAGTCCTTAAGCTACAAGGCAAAGCCTTGTCTACCGGCAAGCATTGCTTACTAGCCTAACTAGTAAAGTTCATCACTAGTTCCAACCTCCCTTATGTTGTACAGTGAACATGGTGGATGCCCCTTGCTTGAGTTCCAAGTAACTCACTAGGTGTACTAAGCCTCCATATAGTGCCTCAAGTTATTAAGCTTGCTTAGGTCACTTGTGTATTATACTTTCGCCTTAAAACTCTACCAAGAATGTACTAGGTTCTCACTTGTGCATCAAGTAAACTTCCCTAGGCTATAAGTGCACTAAACCTCCACTCATGGTGCTTACCAATCCACCGATACTTGGTTCAACCAAGTAAGTCATGCATGGACTCATATTCACTAGGTTCAATGGAATCCAACTAAGTATGTTAAGGTTCCCACACTGAAACTTCACACTCGAAGGTATGACTAGGCCTTTAAGGGTATTAAATCTCAAACCCAAGTTAGTGATACCTTATTGTGGCGTTTCAAAACCTAGTTTCCATGTGTATGGTTAAAGTCACCACAAATCATGAGAACTCAAGAAATTTCCTAGGATCCGAAGCAATTTTGGAAGTGTTTGAGTACCACCAAGACATTTCAACCCTTAGGTACCAAAAGCATCCCCTCGGGCCTCCCTTTGAACCCCTAAGCAAAAATTGATGTGCTATTGGTTTTATCTATGGTGCTGTAGCCCCAACATTGGCACTGTGCCACCACATGCAAAACCAGTCTGGTCAATTTGTGGCAGATTGGCACTATAGCACTAACACCTAAGCTTTGAACACCAAATTCATGTTCTTAGCATATTAAGAGGCCTCCCAAGCATACCAAACTTGCATGGAATGACTTCCCACTCCACAAACCTGTAAAACAACTTACCTAGGCCATAATTAGGGATGGTAAAATCTAAGCCAACTCGATGACCTGACGCAACCCACCTAAACCTAAGCCCAACTTGAGCAAAAAAGCCAACGACCTGAACCCGATTGTATCCAACCTAACCTGAACCCGAACTTGATTAAAGAGAAACTTGAGAAAACCCAAATCGAAATGACCCGAGCCTAAATTGACCAGAACCCAAAATGACCCAAACCCAAGACTGACCTAACTCAAACCTGAGATGACCCGATAACTAAACCCTACAAGACCTTATTTTAACCCTCATCTTAAACCTTAAGTTTCCTCTTTCATAAACTTCCATATTTAGTAAGTCCTAAATACGGAGGTTTCAATGTTTAGTAACTTCCATTTTTTGAGATTTTCATATTCAGTATGTCCCATATTTAGGAATGATGACTTTCGTAATTAATAACTTGCATTTCTTGGTACTTCTATATTTAGCAAGTCTCATATTTGGGGAAGGGACTTCCATATTTAGCAGTTCCATTTTTTTTTTCAGACAATCATGTTTAGTAAATCTCATATTTTGAGAAGGGATTTTCATATTTAGTGACTTTCATTTTTTAAGGCCTTTTATATATTGTAAATATCATATTTAAGGAAGAAACTTCCATATTTAGTAAGTCTTATATTTGGATTTTTTCAAAATAAGTAATTTTTATATTTATCAAGTTTAATTATCTTAAAAGGCAACTGTTAAAATTACAACATTCATCCATAAACTTTTAAATATAATGCAATAAGGTATCTAAATTCTAAAATAGTTTCATTTAAGTCAACCCTAATAACAACAACATGAGTTCTTGAACTTTTGAAATCTTTACAGTTTGACCTAAAAATTTTCAAATTTTACAGTTTATTCATTAATAGTGAACTTGATTTGCATTTTGTTGTAATTTCAAAGAAAATTCTTCAAAGCATAAGCAATGTAAAATTGTCGTAGTGTATATTTAGGTGATAACAAGGTGAGGATCTGAATGACCTATACAGTAATAGTTGAAAGGTATGGGTTGAGAAAAATAATAAAGTATTATTAACAATGTCAAATTACCTATATATGTACTAAACTATAATGAAGTAGATTTTTATGAATATTTTAATTAAATATACTAAAAAATGACAAATTAATTTAAATTAAATCACACAAAAAATCAAATTCTTTGATTTAAATTTTAACAAAAATTGAAAAAAATGAATCAATTTAATCGTTTTGGCCTACACACTAGTAACCTAAGCAAACATAAAGGTTGACCTGAATTTGAACCAAAACTTGACTTGTAGTTACCTGAGACTAAAATTGACCTGACCTGTAGTGAACCCGAACCCAAATAAACTCGGCCTAACTCAACCCAAACGCAAAAATCAACTCAACTTGAAATCAACCCAAACCCAAATGAGCCAACCTTAACCCGACCTAGACCTGAGTTTATGCTAACCCGACTAGACCAAAACCTAAATGATCTGATCCAAACCTGGCCCGACCCACCCAATTGCTATCCTTAGCCATGATGCAACAGCACAAACACATCTATGATGCATCAATGCATCATGCCAAGCTTAATTCTTCAATTAATCCATTATGAACACACTTGCCCTCAATTAATGCTATTGATTAAACTACTTGTTTTCATCAAGGAACAACACCACATAACATCAATTGAACTTGAAACCTTAAATCCCTTTCCTTACTTTTAAGCCATAAGCAAAGACCAAACAATTCCTCACGAAGAACAAAGTTCCTCTATGTTTTAACTAAGTTCCAAGCAATTCAAGGTTCATGGCATCAAATCAAGGGTAACCAAGCAAAACCCATGCATCAAATTGCTAAATAAACAAGAAATCATTAAGAATTTCATGTTACCTTTTGTAAAAAACATGCATCAAGCAAGAAAATGTGATTCTAAACTTCCAAAGCAAAAAACTTCATTGAAACAAGCCACCAATTGCTTATACAACCATGAAACCTTCAATTTCCACCAATAAAGCTTGAATTTGTGCAATATATATAGATTCTAGACATCCTCAATTTTTGAAACTGACAATTAAGCCATTTGGAAAAAGTGCTACAAATCACACAAGATTACCATTTTGGCAAACATGTAACAACTTCCAACAAATTTAAACAAATTCTCGATTCTTATTTGAAACACATTGTGATTCTACTCCATTCACTATATAAAGCTTAAGTGTTTTGACTCTCTTATGAAAGTTGTTCGTCACAATCACCACCCATAGTTTACTCGTGATGCAAGCACAAAATTTCTCTGATCTCTGGTCAAATCTTCATTTGCAATTATGATTCTATGATCTCTACTCAGATTTTCACATTTGATTAGGATTTTTGTGATATATGTTATTACCTTTACCTCTGATTCCAATTTCTTTGATTTATTATCCTAATCGTCTTCTCCAGTAACTTTTTGTGGTCACAGCTATTTCAATTTTCTATGATTTTGCTTCAATCATCTACTCTGGGATCTGTTATGCTTTTTTGGAAATTTGAATTATGGCAGAATGCCTAACATTAGGGTATGCAAAAGCGCTTAGCTTGAGTCATTGGAACCTAAGCTACTTGATTTACAATTGGCTAATTACCACCTAAGATCCAAAACCCTATATATGTAACTGTTGATAGCCTACCCTACAAAGAAAATATGCATGAGTTGCTTTGGCTATGCAGACAGTAATAAAATAATAATAATTAAAAACCATGCTAGCTAGACTTTTAAAATAAATAAAAACAAGCCAAAGCTGGACAAATAATAGTTTTTTAACCATTAGGTAATAATCAAGTGTTGCACATATAAACTCTTCATGTACAACCAAAAAGTAACTTTTAGTAGTCTATTTCTAGACATAACACTTTGTCCTTAAAGTACCTTAAATAAGGCAATGTGGCATTCTAAACATACTTATATCTAGACCATTTCCACATAGCTTTCACCCTTTAATTACTTGTCTTTATGCATCCAAGACCCTTTCTTATCCCATCAGTCTCCTAATCTAATGAAACCATTCAAACACTTGTAGTTAGTCCAACACATAATCATGCACAACTTAGAACTAGAGAAGGCTCACAAAACTAGTACCTATAAGAAAACTTAGCTTAGCAACACTTCTAGCGACAAGGCCGCTTATCCCATACTATTATCCCCTTAAATTTCACAATAAGGGACTTAAAGCATAGACATGCATATATGCAAACACATAATGCATAACAACCCTGCAAAGAATCAACAGGTAACCAAACAAACACAAACACAACAAATTTAATATGCAATGCAAATAATAATTGGATGGATGGATAGGTGAGACACATCCACGTGCACTTGGGACATCTCTTACACTTATTTAGTTATGTTTTATATAGGTTTGTGCTTTGTATTTTCTTGTTTTTTGATTTGTTTTTGCTAGGATATGGTGCTTAATTGGTTAGTATTTTAATTTTATGTCATATTTTAGTTTTAAGTGAGTTAGGAAGGGTTTTGGTGATGTTTTGGAGCTAAATTACTAGTTTTGGTGAAGTTTTAGAGCTTAAACGCCCATGTTCCAAGCCATGTTGAATTAGGTGACATTTTAAGTCTTAGAAGAGTAACACAACCTGCTACATGGCCATGTTCGAACCACGTGTATCTTTTAATTTTTAAGGTTTTCAGGATTAATTCAGAAAGAGGAGAGAAACAATGGAGGAGTCAGAAAGTACAAAAAAAAAAAAAGAGCTTTTGATTGAAGATGGCTACTAGAGGTAATTTTGATGATCAAAATCATTCTATGAGTGTCCAATCAAAGATTTCTTGGAGAAGAAGAAATTTAGCCATGGCTCATTCTTTTCTTAGTTTTCTTTTGATTCTTTGGTGTTTATTTTATGACACTATGAGCAAAACTTTTCCTACTCATGCTTAAAGTAGATAAACCCTAGGATGATTTTGTGATTATGTTATTTCTGGTTTAATATGATTATGTGTTTTTCTTGCAATTTATCCAATGTGTTTTGTTGCATTGGTTAACGGTAACCAGTCTATTAATTCAATGTAGGATGATAAACATGTGTTAGGTAGTATCCGGTATGTTTGTATGGATCACCAATAGATAAAAGGGATATTGTTGTAACTGGGAGTAATAGGTGCAGTATAATACCTCTGGACTAGGGTGAAACCTAGTAGTCAGTTGTAGGACTTGTAATGTATTCTTAGGAAGCGTGGTTGGCCTAGACACCCTATTGGCAACTTAAGAATACCATTAGTGAAATGGAAATAATATGGAGCTAATGTACGTTAGGTAGTACTCCATAGTCCAAGTTAATCACAATGCTATTATACCAGAGTCAAAGCAACATAAAGGAAGTTCTAGGGGGATTCAATTTTAAGTATGAGGTTCTTACTATTGATTGTTTTAGATGTTTTTTTACTGCCTCCTAATAGTTAGTAGTTTATTTTACTACATTAGATAAATTTAGTTAGTTCATAGTAGTTAGTTAAATAAGTTATTTTAATTTCTGGTTAGATAATAGAGAGATATTGAGTACGGTAAACAACCTCCATTCCTTGGAAAAAAAATCTTAGTACTTGCTACTACTATACATTGATGATAGGTGCACTTGCCTATGAATTCACATGTTCTTTTCAGTATATAAAGATTTGATGCATCCACACTGTTACTAGTATAGTAGGAAAGGTTTGTTGTGAACTATGAACACACCAAGTTTTATGGCACCGTTGGCATAGAAGATTTGTTGAGCTTGCTACCTAAAGATTGATCTTTATTAATCTAGCCATTTAATTTTTTGCAGTATTTTTATTTGAATTTTTAGTTTTCGTATGCCTTGTGCTTTTCTTGTAGGAAAATTGGTGCTAATATAAGATCAAGTATATAGAACTTTGAGAACCAGTTGGGTTAACTTACTAAGATGCTTTTTGAAAGGCTACAAGGAGCTTTACTGGCAAATACCAAGTTGAATCCTGAACGATTTTTTATTCTAGCTTTCCGTCATAAGGTGAATGGACATGCAGAAATGAAGATGTTGAAGAAGGAATGACCTCCTTGAGTAGTTGAGGAAAACATCAAGCCGATGATGTTAAACCAAGTGCTTCTTAGGAGGCAACCCAAGCATTAAACTTTTTATTTAATTTGATTCTAGTTTTATTTTCTTTTCATTTATGGTAGTTAATTAGCTTTTGGTTGTCCTATGATCTTATAATTTATGTTGTGATGCATAAATCTAGAATATTTTGGGAAGAAATTGTGTTCAAAGTGGAAGAAAAAGGTTAACTTCAAATTCGGGTAAGATTGCAAAATTTGAAATGTTTCAGGAGCCAAACATGCCTTTGAACACATTTGTGTTCAAGGTTGTGTTAGCTAACACGGTTTTAAACACAGCCATGTTTGATTTAAAAAATTGTTTTGTCATGAAGGATTTTTATTTAAGCTATAGTAGCCAAACACAGGCTATGTCTAAACCGTGTTTAAGGGTGTGTTCCCTAACATGGTGTTGTACATGGCCATGTTCTCACCCATTTTATTGAAAAATGTTAAAATTTCAAAGCTTAAACACATGCAAATACACTCCCATTTATGAAAATGTGTTTACGTTACACAGTCATATACACACCCATGTTGGATAACATGTTTTCTCCCTGCGTTTTTAGAATTTTCATTCTAGAGAAAATACACGGTCAATTACATGACTGTGTAATGAGGCATGAGAGCATACACGGTCATGTATACGACCGTGTTATCCCTTGTGTTGTTATTTTATGTTCCAAAAAAATTAGGTTTCAAATCATGTGGCATGCCCATGTTTAATGACATGTTGAAGAAGTTGTGGGAAACAAAGGCATTTACACCCCCATGTTAGAGGCCATGTCTCGCCTCTATTTAAGCTCCTTGATTTTTCTACCCCACTTCATACAAAACTCACTCAAACTTCTTCCCTAACACCCCAAACTCAAACCTAGCTTCCTTGCATCCCTTGTGACATTTCCCATTGTTGGGGGAGTTTGTTTATTGCCCAAATTCTTAGTTTTCATCCCTCCATATTTGATTTCCTCTCCCTTGAGCTAACTCTCTCTCTCTGTCTTCATTTGAAGATTATGGAATATTGGCTTGATTTATTGTTATGGGTAGGTTACATATGAGTTAATTGTTTGATTTTGCATGCCTATTGATATTAGTATCAAGTTAATATTGTGTTGTGCAAGTATTGGATTTTTGGTTGATGTGTTGGGAGAGGATAGTTGGAATTACATGGTTGATAGAATTATTGTCTTGTATGATGATTTGATATGTTTATGGCTCGAATGGATGACTATATGATTTGTGCATTATGAAGAATATCTTGATTAATTAATTTATCTTAAAATTTCATGGATTTTAGGACTTGGTAGTATTTTCATGTGGTAGATTATAGGTTTTTTGGGCACTAAGAGCCTAATTGTGAAATGCATTATTTTAAATTCTAGTGATTATTATGCATTTACCTTTGGTTGTTAAGCTTGATCACCTTAATGCCTAACATTGAATTGGAATTGTTTCATTTAGGAGAATTTTATGGATTTCTGATTAGCGCTCTTATTCTTAAATTTACTATTTATTGTATGGTATTTGATATTATTTATTGCATTAGGGAAAATCTTTTGCTTTTTTCAGGATGATGAAGTGTTAGGAGAAGCTCCAAATCTAAACCAAGAGGCCGGTGAAGAAGTTGAAGAATGTGCATCCTTATCTCGACTACCAGTGAGATAGATACAATGTTTGGAAGGCGAACAAGACGATTCACTAGGACACTCTAGCTCAGCTGGGTCTGGTCGAGGAGCTATGAGCACTAGTGGATTTTGATAGATGGCCAATAGTGTTAGACTGCTAGAGCTTACATATAGCAAGTGCACCCTCTAGTTTCTGAGTACATTTGAGTTCAACATGACCAACATCAGTTGGAGCCAGCCAAGTGCAGTTAAGTTCCACCTTGGAAAGCGGAACTTCCAGTTGAGTTTGGATGAGTTGGGATGGCCCCTTGGTTTCTACATCCAAGAGTTCATCAGTTTCAATGGGCATGGAGGCTCGATCTATGAGTTTTGCACCACCACTCCCGCTCTGTAGAAGTTCTAGACAGGCATCACTGAGGATGGACGCATGCACTACCCCACGACATCTAAGGTATCTAGGCTGAGATCGATGGCCATGTGTTTTGTGCACTATCTGATTGCCCACTCTATCAGTGGTAAGAGAGAGAGCATAAGTGTGGTGACCAAGATAGACCTTTTTTACCTATACTGTGTCATTCACCTATTGCATTGTCACTTAGGCATTTTATTTGTGTACTGGGCACAATACATAGCTTGCCATGTGAGGGCCAAAGCGATTGGTGTAGGACCATTCATGATAAGGTAAGCCCAAAACCTTAATATTTTCCCGCCACAAGAGCTGATTAGATAGGTAGTGAGGCCTTTGATGGCCAACATGGATTCATTCAGGGCTTTGGGGATGCTGAAGAAGGTTAGACCCCCGGACTGCTCTATAAGATTTATTCTGGGGTCATAGGGAGACTGTTGCTACTGGGACATAGGCTGCCTTTACATCTACTAGCACCCGACCGGTCACATTATCAGATTTTTTCAGAGGCAGCAAATTATCCTAGATCGCATCTAATTCATGTTCGATCAAATGATAGATATGAGTTCTTGCCTTTATGCTATTAAGGTGAGGACCCTAACCTTAGAAGAGGTGATCCATCAATATTTCCCAATAGGCACTGAGGCTAGTACATTAGGACATAGGTACATTGGGACTTGGCCAATAAGATTCCACCCAACTTGATGATGGTGATGATGGTGTTGATGATTCCACCAATTATTTTGTTCTCCCCTGGAGCTTAGATTATGAGGATGGCACCGATGAGCGAGTTGTTGAGGAGGGAGAAGAGACAATGACTATTGTAATATCGGCTGAAAGAGCTGAGCCTAGTTTTATTGTTGTGAGTTGAGTTTTGCTGCTGTTGAGAAGAGAACCGAGGACAGAGTTGCCAGAATTGCTACTAGTGATGCTGCTGCTACTCCTATTGCTAATTTTGATACGGCTGGAGATACTAGTGTAAGCGTCAAGCCGATGGTTGAGGAGCCAAGTACTGAGGTTGAGGTTACTAAGGATCCCACTGTACCTACACTAATGATGACAACTCTGAGCACCTCTACTAGCATTTCACCTCCCAAATATGCTTGATCTTTTGAGATCCAAGACATTTACTCATATATTTATTTATGTTTTCAACCTATGTTATTGTGGATATTATTGCTACTATTCATATTTTCATTTTTGTTTATATTCTCATTAATTACATTATGTTTTGATATTAGAGCATTGATTGCTCCTAATTTTGTTTGTACTATTTCATATTAGTGTTTTTGACACATGACAAGAATTGGTTGAAAATAAAAGAGAAAGCAAAAAATATTGAAAAGTCAATTAGTCACCTAATCCTTGGT
Source organism: Aquilaria yunnanensis (assembly GCA_039654915.1). NCBI lineage: Eukaryota > Viridiplantae > Streptophyta > Magnoliopsida > Malvales > Thymelaeaceae > Aquilaria > Aquilaria yunnanensis. The sequence goes on from CM077597.1 coordinate 71,644,603, forward strand.
TTATGGCTTGAATGGTTGTGCATAGTTAGCTCTGGCTTAGTATGGTTTGTGCTTTTTACTTTGCATAAAAATTTGATGTTATCATTTCATTTTTGAGATGTATAGGCTGCTAACTTGAGAATGAATTGTTACCATTGAAATTATTTTTTTTAGAATAGTTAGACAGAAGGAGTTGCATGCTTGGAAGTCTTTCGAAATTCTCAAGATAATAGTGTCTCAATTCTCTCTATATCTCTATGCTTGAGAAAATGATTCTACATTGTATGTTCTAATAATTTTTAAGGTTTTAAGACATTTTTTAGATTTTTCTATTAGTTTTTGCTTGAAGGCAAGCAAAAGTTCAAGTGCGAGGAAAAAATATGATATGCTCATATTTAGTTACATTTCCTATAGGTTTTTCCCTTGTGTTTGCTTGTCTTTCGATGTGTTTTTGCTAGGATATGGTGCTTAATTGGTTTATATTTTACTTTCAAGTCATATTTCAGCTTCATATGTGTTAGGTTTGATGAAGTTTTGGAGTTGAAATGCAAGTTTTGGCAAAGTTTTGGAGTTACTTGCCCTTATACATGCCCAAGTTCTAAACTATGTTGAATTAAAGGGGATTTTAAGTTCCAGTCAAGCAACGCAGCCTACTACACTTTTTTAGGGATTTTGGGATTAATTCAGAAATAGGAGAGATAAAAGGGAGGAGGCAGAAAATACATAGAAAAAAAGAGTTTTTGATAGAGGAAGGCTGTTGGAGACAATTCTGATGATTAACACCATTCTATGAGCGCCTGATCAAAGATTTTTTGTAAAAGAAGAAATTTAGCCATGGATCATTCTTTTCTTAGTTTTCTTTTGATTCTTTGGTGTTTATTTTGCGGCACTATGAGCTAAACTTCTCCTACTTATGCTTCAAGAAGATAAACCCCATGATGATTTTATAATTATGATTATTTCTAGTTTAATATGATTATTTTTTTTTTTTTTGTGATTTATCTAATCTGTTGCGTTGCATTGGTTAATAATAGCTAGCCTATTAATTCAATGTGGGATGATAAACATGGGTCAGGCAGTGTCTAGTATGTTTTCTATGGATCACCATTGGACAAAAGTGAAATTATCATAACCAAGAATAATATGTGTGATTTAATACTTCTAGACTAGGGTGAAACCTTGCAGTGGGTAGTAGGACTTGTAATGCATGCTTAGGAAGTGTAGTAGGCTTAGATACCCTATAGATGACTTAAGAATAGGGTTAGTGTAATGGGAAATAATAGAAAGCTAATCTATATTCGGTAGTACTTCATGGTCCAAGTTGAGGCGTCCACTACCCTGTAAGGGTACTATAAGAGCCACCTCACTCACATTTGATGTGAGGCCTCCTAGGATCTTATGGCTGCTCATTAAGCCATTACAATGTGGAAGCTCATTTTATGTACTTGTATTGCCATTTTGTTGCATCGTGGTTCAATAAAACATTCACATGTTCTTAAGCTTTCTAGCTTAGTTCTAACAATAGTCATGCATGAGTAGCTTTGGTATTCATTCTAAACATAAATCATACAACATAAAACCTAGCTGGCGAACACTTAAAAACAATATTAAATTATTACAACAGCATAAAACATATATTTCCTTTAACCATATTTAAGCAGCGATCCCTCTCACATGTCCCTTACCATGTCGACTAGTACATGCAAGTTTCTTCATCTAACTAGACATAATGTTACTAACGACATCCATCTTCTAAGGCATACAAGACCTTATATGGCATAAGCATCCTAGTACAAGATCCATTCTGTAAGCCTAGACTGTGTACCTTTAAGTACCATAGTGCCCATGGTGTCCAACTCCTTTTAGTGCCTTCATGTCCAATGTCTACTACCTTGGCCCACCTGAGCAAGCAATGCTATGGTTACTAGGCTCCATATCCATGTTACCTACACATAATCGTAAAGGGTGAGTATTCCATGAATACTTAGTATGGTCTTACCTACCTGTAACAACCAAATAAGACTTTATGTATAATGTATATACATAGTCGTGACACTAGATCCATTTACTTCTTAGAGCATGACAGCAGTGATCATCCCATGTTTGAGGTCCCTGTAGGTTTCCTTCCTCCTAAATGGTGAGCTCCTATCCACTTGGCCTCAAATGTATGATCACCATGTCAATGGCCCCATTGGAACACCTTGGCTCTAATATCCTTCTTAGTCCCATTATAAGAGAATCACAGGCCTTTATCCTCATAAAAAAGACCTAACTGGTTCTTATTCTCTTTATAATTACTAGCTTATAGCCAGTATACTATTGGACTTGCTAGTATTCCACTAAAATCCAATTTACTTCTTCCTTTTATGTGCAGAAGTAAGTATATTGATAAGCCAATTCTTAAGGATCCCTTAGCTCTCCCAGGGTTTTTAGGCCAGTTAAGACCTTTTATCTAGATAATTGCTCAACGATTCCGATGTATTCCACCCCAATTCCAACCATGAGCTACCTTACTTTTACTTACTTTTCTCATGCTTGTTTTTGTAAACAATGTTGCCATTTGTATCCATATACTAATTTCCTAGCTGATATTACCATAAACAAGCATGAGATTACTGAATTTAACCCTTACCTTAGCAATATTGAATGCAAGCATTTCATGTCTTAGGGATTGTCTCGGCCTTGTCTATATCCTATTCAGTTTTTACCCATGGTTTTTTCCTTACTATGGTTACCCATAGCTCTTAACCACTAGATTAATTCAATCTCTTTACTTTTTGACTTATTGGTCAAGAAGTGTCTTAAGGTACTCACTAGGAGACCTTTCCTTTGAAACCTTACTTATAGAGTGAACACTTTACCATGGTTCCCAAGGCATCTCCAATCACTCCTAGGTTTCACTTAGGTCCACGTAACTTAAAGCTATTTGCTCCCCTTTGGCCTTTTGCCCCCATAAGGTGTTGTGGGAGTACTTAGCCTCACAATTATGAACTCAAATCTTGGTGTAACTTAGCAGAACCATATTTCAAACTTAGGCTTTCAAGCCCAACTTGGCTGTTTCTTAGGTCACCATTTCTTAGTGCTTATGCCACACTTTACTTGGCAACTCTTATACTCGAATTTGGCATTTAAGCTATCATAGGTGTATCTTAGCCCTGTTGCCCCCTCAGTGGCTCTAGGCACACAACTTTTTGTGGTAATTTACCTTTGGCTTTTGTTAGATAGTTTTTTAACACTTACTTCTCAAGGATCCATTTTTTCCAAAAGCTCACAATCTTAACGTCAATTGCCTTGACGTAGGCATTTAATCCTCACAGACTATTCAACTTTCATGCATTCTTAGGTGTGATACACAAAGCCCATGTCATCAACTCTTTAGTCCTTGAGGTAATATGATACTATACTTGGGCCTTTGGCTACCCAGTAGCCACTTAACCAAATTTTTGGTCCTTAACTCTTAAGGTGCCCTTGGTGTGGTCTTTAACTTTGTATTACATAAGAGTCTTTATTTATAAGGTTTGGCCTCCTTAGGGAGTGGGGTGTTTTTGGCCATTGTAGCCATTTCCTTAGGTTTCTTGAATTACTTAAGACCTTTCTTGGCATGCTGAGCAACATTATTTAGGTGCCATAAATACCCTGCGCTGCTCAACATGATATTACCATGTCTTTTATGCCTTACTCGGGTCGCTTGACCCTCTTTGGTGTGCCTTAAAAAATGTGCTTTATTAGGATGCTCTTACGAAATTTGGTTCCTAACTTATTTTGACCCCTTAACTTACCAACTCAAGTACATTTAGAGCCTCTTTAAAAAATTATGCCATACCCTCCTTGGTTTGTGTTAAGAAACCTTACATAGATTTGATCCTTTCTTAGCACCAAGGAACTTGGGGCATTCCTTATGTCCCCCAGGTCCTCAAGGATGAAACTCAACACTTCAGACCCAATGGCCCAAAGCTTATTACTTGGCCCCCCTTAGGTGCTGCACACAAACATGCACCTTGTGCATCCTTAGTACCTATCAATGGCTTGTGGTTCTATTGCCTTATTAGGGTTGACCTTGGTATCGATACTTTGCTTCTAAAACACTCAGTGTGACAACTTTCCTAGTCAATGACAGGTTTTAACCAGGTAAGTATTTTTATTTAATTGTTTTTACTTAAGTACCTCAAGTTAGCACCTTGTTAAGCAAGAAAGACAAGCTAAGTTAAATAAAAATGAGTTCCTAAGTGTGGTTTGGCACCAAAAAGTCAAAAAGGGGAAAAATTTGTAATTTTGATCCAAGTGCATAACATGACTATAATTTTGATGAAATTAGGGTCATGTAAGGAATTTTTCCTAATTAAGTCAAAACCATTAGTTATCCTACCTATTAGAACCATCTTTGAAGGAAAAGAGTAAAAAGTTGCACTAATTGCTCAATTGAGCCATTTATGTCTTAAGTGGCTTAAGTGTCCAAGAGGCTAAGTGTATGAAGCTTTTGGGCATCCTTTAGGACAAAGGAGGGATGGTTTTGGGTGAGTCTTTAGTGACTATATTCAAACAAAGGAGAACTTGAGGGCTAAGGGGCAAGAAATCAAGAAGTATGCCTTAGTGGCGGTGGTTAAGATATTTTTGGAAGTTTGACTTCCTTGTACCATTTGTTTCTTTCCTAAACTCGTAGCTCCCTCTCCCTACTAGAATTTCCACTACAAAACTCCCCAATTCCACAAGTTTCCATTGAATTTGAAGGTCCCAAGGTGAATCCAACAAGCCTCCAACTTGTTCTTGGTGTTCTTACTCCCAAATGGCTCTTTAATGCTTGTTTTGATCCTAAAACCTAAGGTAAGCTTTTTGGTTTTGTTGGAGCTGGTTCTAAGTTGTTTGTGTAGAAAGACATGGTCTCGATTTGAAGTTCTTGGTGCCATATCATGGTGGTTTTAGGATTGGAACTCAAGAGAGCTTGGTTGAGCTCAAGTGAGCTTGTGCTTTGACTATTGCTTTGTGGCTAAATTTGAGGTAAGGGTTCAAGTTAATTTAGCTCAAATAATGCATAGAAATGTAGTATTGTGTGTAGGAATGAAGTAGGAACAAGACCCATGTGAATTGGACTTGGCAACGTGAATTGGAGATGCATCGCCGTTAGATGTTAGGATTCCAGATCATTGATGCCTTTGGCGATGTGTCGCCAAGGCATTAGTCCCTTAAGCTCATGGCATCCTACGAATGCCACAAAGTCTTGGTTATCACCCCTATGCTAATTTAAGACATTTTGTAGGCTTGGTTGGGTCTTAGACTCATTCATAAGTTAATAATTATGCATTATTTAAGAGGTAGCTAAGTATTGTGGTTAAGGTAAAGTTAAGTAGAGTGGCTAAGGGCTAAAAGTGCTTAAGTTATCAAGAGGGCACTAAGGGGCATTAGGTCAGTTTCAAAGGCTACATTGGCCTAGAAGAGAAAGGTCTCAAACCTAAAAGAATTGAATAAGAAACCTAAGAAGATCCCAACCAAACCATTTGGTTTTGGTAAGGGAGCCACTAAGGAGCTATAAGCTAAGCTCCAAGAGCTTGGCAACTTAAACCACATAAGATGGTTACCCTATACAATAAATTGAGGGTAAGACGGGTAAGTTTTGAGAGGAGGTGATGACCTACTTTAGAACCCTTAAGTGGGACTTAAGGGAGGTAAAGTATTCGGGATACGAGGGCCAGTGTCTCAAGTACCTCCGTTGTTAGAGGTCATGGCAAGTATAAGGCACCTAACATGCAAGAAGTCCCAAGGATTATGTGAACCGCTTTTCATAGATTCATGCATTGCATACCTTCCATGTTGTTGTCTTGTGTTGCTTGTTGGTTGATTACTTGAATGTTTGTTTGTCATTTTTGCATGCTTGCTTGCTATCTATCTTCTTTGCAGGTACCCCAAGAGACCCTTACTGAGTACATTCATGTACTCACTCCCTTAAGTTTGTTGTACAGGTTCTAACACCAAGCCTAACAACTAGTGGATAGTTGTGGGCTAAGCTTCCTCTTTTTACAGGTATTATTTCTCTAGAATCCTTGTGATTCTGAGTTTACTTATGGACTAAGCTATGTACTAAGTTTTGTGCCTTTATAGTGTAAAGGCTAAGTGGTGCGCAAGGACTAAGGAAGGGCTTGCACTTGAAGCTTTGATAGCTCAAAGGTGGGGCTCAACTAAAGGATCTTTGTTAACTTTTTGTCTTATGTATATAGTACCTTGTGTACTAAGATGTTGCCTCTATTAGGATACATTATGGTGTAAAACCATTGAGTTACTTTTGGGTGCATACTAGTGGTGTTAAGTGTGCACGAACTATTACTTGAAGTCAAAGTAACTAGTATTTTATTGTCTTGGCATGGTTTGAGTATGCTTTAAATGACATGCTCGAGCAATGTTTTTGAAATAGTTTACATATTTGTTTGCATTGCCAGGATAAAAGCATGCATATCTTTTGCAGGGTAGGCTAAGAAACTAGTTGCACATAAATTGTTTTAATTTTACTGATGAGTAATAGTTAGCCAATAGTAACTAAATGGGATTCACAGTCCCTAAGAGCCTAGAAGCCAAGTAATTCGGGGCGTTGGGACCCCATTCCAAGACACTTTGGCATGCCTTTAGGCTGCTGCCCAGTTTAGCCCATTCTTATGCACCACCATGACTACTTAGTGTATTTTGTACACCCATAGGCCACAGTGTGCTCTTGGCATGATCGAGAACACAACCTTCTTATGCCTTGGGATGGCTTACTTAGGCACCTTGTACTACCTCCATTCAGACATAGACACTAAAACCACTTAATCTTATTTAGCTTATAAAGTTCCTACTAATGCTTCATTTCATGGGTACTTAGACCTTTCAAGGCCTTCATCTATTAACTCAACTTCTAGGACTCACTAGGTTGTTCCATAGCTGACCAAACTTCCTTTTTCAGGGTATCAAATCCTTTCCTAGCCACCATACTATCAAAGAGCCTCCTTAGCCCTCATAGTATGTTTAGTTAAGCTCTCAAATAACTTGGATGCCTTACTTACCCTATAGTACTTATGAGTCCTATGGGCTTTTAAGCCCATTTTCAACTTCCATAAAAATCCAAACACCAACCCAACATGAGCTCTATAAGCCAACCATGTACGGCCCCAAGTTGCATTTAACTTTCATAGAGTAACTTAGGTTATGATGGCCTCAACTAAGGACTTGGACTAAACACGATACTTATAGTTTTTCTCCTTAGCCACTTCGGATTCCTTTGGTGGTGGCAAGCACTCGAGCCTTAAGGACCCTTTTTAGGTTCACATAAAATGATCCTCAATCTTTATGGCCTTTTATCCTTTTTTGGTTCCCTCTTATGCTCCTTTGCTTGGTTGAGTCTTTTAGGGGGTTTAGGATACTACACATGATCTCAAGGTTTGGGTTAACACCCCTGAGTCTTGACCTTTTTTTTAGTTCCCCACTAACTTCCTCCTTTAGGAACTTGGTTTTCAACAACCAACTTTTGGATTTTGGACTTATGGGTTTTGGTCCTCAACTTTCACCACCAACAAACACTTGCAATTACTGTCGGGCTTTGGGACACCACAATTTATGCTTTACCATGTAGCTTAAGCTTCTCCACAAACACTTGGCTATAAAATCCCATGTGGCCCTTACTGTGGATACATAGGGAGTTTAATCTTACTTTGTTTGGTAACCCCAATGAGTAAGTGCCAACACTTCCTGGAAATAGATTAGTATTAAGAAGTCTTCCTTTGGGCTATCGTTTTGAGCCAGCCTATAATGCGTAACATCACTACTTCAAAGGAATAAGCTCTAAAAGTTAAGGTGCAACCAATGGCACTACTTACCAACATTCCCTTTCAATTCTCCCTCACTCCTAAAGTCCCTTCGAAAGCTACTTATAACTTGTATAGTCGAGTTGGTCCCTTGTGCCCACTTAACTAATCCATTTCAAAGTATCACATCTACAAAACTCAATATCAATGACAACAAATCCAAAGAAACCAATAACCTCTTAACTACAAGCCTTACTCCTTTACCAAATTAATGGTCTAGTCACAACTACTCTATGAGCCTTTATGGGTTTTGCCTACCCAAACTCCTTTCAAAGTTCAAATTCTCTAGTTAGGCTAGTCACAACCATAGACATAACAGTAATTAAACAAAAGAAATAGCTTACTACTACGATGTTGTAATTAATGGTTATGTCCCTTCAAAAGGATCTTTGACAGCTTAACTAGTCTAACAAAAACCCTTAGCTGCCCCAAGGAGTCTAACAGGTGCTCTTCAAAAGTTAAGGAAGTTTTTCACACTCGGCCTTATAATGGCCTTCCCCTTAGGCATCTTTTCCAACTATCGCCCATTTGCTCCCTCAAGCAAAATTTTTCACCAAGGTGCTCAACTTGTTGCCACAAAGATTCTTGCAACTTTAGTACAAGCCCACTTTATTCCTTCTTTTCTTTTCCTTTGAGGTATGATGTTCTTACTGTCAAATAGTCTCTTACTTAAGCCATTGCTCCAGGCTCTTAACCATTGCCATAAGGGTTGTATTATACTTAGCCTAGTGCACTCCGGTTGTATTGCACCTTAGCCTTTACCCTGTAGGCTTTACTTGCTCTTCATGTCCATGACATTTTTGCCCTTTGGTAGTGATGACATCACTTGGTCTCGGTGCACCCTATAAAATCCTAGTGCACCTTGACCTTTACCCTTTAGCCTTATTACAAACCTCCCTTCCTTAGGGCTTTAGTTATGCTCTAGTAAGAAATATAACTATTTGGCGAACTTAAAATTAAGCTTAAAAATCATCATTTAACATGGTTCAACCACCTTTTAGCCACCAATGACAAGAACTTTGACCCTCATTGGAGACCCCATACTTGTAGCAACCTACAGCTAAATCTAGAAGACATCCCTAACAAGTAATATAATACTTAGGATTAGTGCTAATTAATTACAACTTAGCGCAAGGTCTAAGTTGATCTTAGTACTTATGCCTTACTTATTTTCTCTAGCTAAGAGCAATTGCAGTGGAATACCAAACCCAAGGGTATGTGTAAGTGCTTAGCTTAAGTTATTGGAACTCAAACCACTTGGTTACAATTGGCTAATTACTATCTATGGTCCAAAAACCCCAATATGCAACTCTGTCTAACCTACCATATATAGAAAATATGCATGAGTTGCTTTGGCTGTGCATAGAATAATAAAACAATAATAATTAAAAACCATGCTGTCTAAAGTTTTAAAACAAACAAAAGCAAGCCAAAGCTAGAAAAATAGCAATTACCTAACCATTAGGTAACAATCAAGTGTTATACACATAAACTCTTCATGTACAACTGAAAGTAACCTTTAGTATTCTATTTCTAAAGACAATACTTAGTACTTAAAGTACACTAAATAAGGCACTGAGGCATTCTAAACATACTTATATGCAGACACTTTCCAATTAGCTTTCACCTTTTAATTATTTGGGTGTAAGCCTCAAGGAACCTTCCTTGTGCCACTAGTCTCCTAATCTAAGGAAACCATTAAAACACTTGTAGTTAGTCCAGCACATAATCATGCACAACTTAGAACCAAAGAAGGTTCACAAAACTAGTACATGTAAGGAAACTTACCATAGCAACACTTTAGATATTAGGCCACTTATCCCCTTAATCTATATAAAAGGAACTTAAAGGTATGAGTACAATAAGTACTTAGTAAGCGACTTGAAAGAAATACTTACAAGGATAAAATACAGGCACGCCACACAGACATGCATATATGCAAACATATAATGCACAACAACCCTGGGAAGAAGTAATAAACAAACAAACACAACAAATATAATATGTAATGCAAATAATGAATGGATGGATGGGTGGGTGGGACACATGCACTAGCACTTAGGAATTCTCTTACATTTGTGGATTCTTATCTTGCCATGAGCTTATATGGATAAGGTACTATGGATAAGGTACTAGACACTGGCCCCTCGCATCCAGGATGCTATATTTCTGAAGTCCCTTAATGGGTTCTTTTTGTGTTAGTCATCACTTACACACCTTTACCCATCCACTTACGGTATTGTAGAGTAAGTCGTTTACTACTCCAACCTTACCCACTTTTTTCCTTTTCTTATTGTGTCGGGTAAAGAACCCTAGTGGCTCCACTTATCGGGTCCTCTTTGTGGCTCATCCTTACCATGTCCAACACTTGGTTAGGACACCCTTGGGTGCAACTTAGTGCCGGGGGTGTAATAATAATCCTTGAAAAAGTAATAATAATCGCAGCATCATCCTTGGGTTCATCTACTCCAAGTATGAGTAGAAAAATTAGTTCATCATGCTGAAAAATAAACACAACAAATACAAGAAAAAACTAAGAAAAGAAGTCTTCATCTCTAAAGTGCTTATTCTCCAAGGAATCCTTTCTCCAATGTGAATTAATCAATGTTGATTATCAGAATTGCCTCTAGCGGTTTTCTACTATAAAAACTAAACTCCTTTTCTTTGTGTTTTTGCCTCGTCCTCTATTCTCTTTTTCTTTTTTGCTAAAATAACTTGATAAAACCTTAACAGCAAGCAAACATGGTTTGTCACACAACCATGTTCCTCTTCTGGAACATAAAAATCATAAATACCTAATAACGTGCCTTGGATCATGGGTATGTAGTTGAACACAGGCGTGTTTGATGTTGACATGGGTGTGTTTGAAGCCGTGTTTACTCTAATTTTTACCAAAACTTGTAATCTAGCTCCTAAACTTGCGAAAAATGTTTCTTTACCCAATTAGTCTTGAAATATAAACTAAAAATGAAATATAAACTAATTAAGCACCAATTCCTATAAAAAAACACATCAAAAGACAAGCAATTATCAAGGAAAAGCATATAAAACAAGGTATAAATATGATCACATCATATTTTTCTGGCACACTTGAACTTTTGCTTGCCCTCACGTAGACCTTAAAAGAAAATCTTTGAAAGAAAAATAGAACCATACTCTTGAGGAAAAGGAATGCCAGAGAGGATTGAAACTTTAAGGGCCTTGAAAAATTAACAAGAGTAACAAGCATACAACACCTTCAATCTAACACTTTTCAAAACAAAACAACTTAATGGGAAAATCTATTCTCAAGCTCGCAACCTATATCTCTTAAAGCTCAAGAAAACATTAAATTTTCATTCAAAGTAAACAAGCACAAACCACACTAAATCAAAGCTCACTATACATAACCATTCATACCACAAAACCATAAAACTAGGCAATTAATTAAAATTTTCACTCTCTTTTCCTTTCAAACCTTCTTCTTCAAGTGTTACAACATTTTACAACAAGAGTACACTTCAAGAGCAATGTCTGTACCCAAGCTATTTGTCGACCAAATTGGAAATGATCTTTAATCATACCAATGCCTTTATCATGCTAGGAAATAATGGAGTATAAACTTATTCATATAAATTCTTATTCATTATTCACAATTAACCACATTTCCATCAACCAATCTTACCACCAATCCAACATAGGAACTCATAACTTAGCATGTTTCAAATAATGTACTATACACAAAAACTTGATGCAACAATAGCTTCTAAAGACCATCTTCTACTAGATTTATAACTAATTACAAAAATTTTCAAAACAATTACACACATAAGTGAAAAATTTCAAGAATCATTTACTTGATGTACTTTGGGAATATCCTCTCCAAGATAGAGCTTCAATTGATGGCCATTCACCTTGAAGGTTTCTTTTTTAGGATGCAAAATCTTTACAACACCAAAAGGGAAAACTTTTGTTACCACAAGTGGTCCTGACCATCTTCATTTAAGCTTACTTGGGAATAGTCTCAAACTAGCAATATAAATTAAGATTCAGTTTCTAGGCTTGACCTCCTTTCCTTGCTTGATTCGATTGTCATGCCACTTCTTCACCTTTTTTTTGTAAATCCTCAAATTCTCATATGCCAAGTTCCACCACTCGTCATGTTCATTTAGCTGTAGTAACCGCTTTTCACCCATAAGCTCAAATTTGAGGTTAACATTCTTTATAGCCTAGTATGCTTTATGCTCTAACTCCACTAGAAGGTGGCAGGATTTTCGATGGACCAAATGATATGGTGTAGTTCCTATGGGTGTCTTATATGTTGTTCTATAGGCCCATAGTATATCATCTAGCTTAAGTAACCAATCTTTCCTAGACAAAGAGACTACCTTTTCTAATATGCATTTGATCTCCCTATTAGATGACTCAGCTTGACGACTAGCATGAGGATTACAAGCAGTTGTCAATCTATGAGTCACTCCAAATCAATGAAGGATTTTTTCCAATTGCACATTACAAAAATAGGTGGCTTTGTCACTAATAATAGCCATTGGAGTTCCAAACTAAGTGAATAGTTTCCTAAGAAATTTAACAATGAATCTACCATCATTTGTAAGCAATGCTTGTGCTTTTACTCATTTGGAAACATAATCAACAGTTAAAAGAATATATTTATTCCCTATATATGAAGGATAACGGCCAATGAAATCAATCCCCCACATGTCAAAAACCTCACTTACGTGGATGCCATGTTGCTGCATTTCATCTCTATGAGAGAGATTGCCTGACTTCAGACAGTTGTCACAAAAGGTTGTATATCATCTTGCATCTTTAAACAAAGTGGGCCAATAAAAACAAGACTCCAACACTTTTCTTGTTGTGGTATTATCCTGGTTGTGTCCTCCAGTTGGACCTTTGTGACAATGCTCAAGAATTCTCTTTATATCTGGGTAATCTATGTATCAACAGACCTTCATATGAAAAAGTTAACATTTTCAGCAAACAAAGCTTTATTAACTAATTTCAAACTAAGCATAAATAAATGTACCTCTTGGAATGAATAATTAATATCCTTCTCCTTAACTAGCTCTTTTTAAGGTGTTCCAGCCAGGAAAGATGATCAGAAGCTAAATTTTTTGCATCTTTCTTATCTATGATTTCCAAATCAAATTCCTGAAGTAAAAGGACCAGTCAAATCAACCTTGGCTTTGCATCATTCTTATTCAGCAAATATTTGAAAGCAAAATGGTTTGTATACACAATAACTTTAGATAGAAGTAAATGTGACCTAAACTTGTCTTTGGAAAATACTACTGCTAACAGTTCCTTCTCGATAGTAGTACAATTTTCTTGTGCATTAGTTAACATTTTGCTGGTGCAATATATAGGCTAAAAATGTCTCTCTTTACGCTAACCCAAAACTACCCTAACTGCCCAATCACTTGCATCACACATTAACTCAAATGGGAGAGACCAATCAAGAGATACCATTACAAGGGTGTTAGTTAAATACTCTTTTAGAATATTAAAAGGAGAAAAATGCTCATCATTAAAATCAAACACAACATATTTTTCTAGCAACTTAGAAAGTGGTTTTGTTATCTTAAAGAAGTCTTTAATATATCTTTTATAAAATCTTGCATGTCCTAGGAAAGTCATAATTGCTTTTAAAGAAAAGGCTTGAGGTAATTTAGAAATAGTTTTAGTTTTTGCCTTGTCTACTTCTATACCTTTACTAGATATTTTATGACTGAGAACTATCCCTTCTTGAACCATAAAATGACATTTCTACCAATTAAGAACTAAATTGGTTTCCTCACATCTTATTAATACTCTATCTAGACTATGGAGGCATTTACCAAATGAATTGCCATAAACAAAAAAGTCTTCCATAAATACCTCCATGATTTCCTCTACTAAATTATCAAAAATGGCCAGCATGCATCTTTGGAAAATGGCAGGAGCATTATACAAACCAAAAGGCATTCTGTGATAAGCGAATGTATCACGGGGACATGTGAAGGTCATCTTTTCTTGATGTTCAGGCAAGAATAGAATTGGAAAATATCCTGATATGCCATCTAAGAAACAATAGTAAGTATGATCGGCTAAATCCTTTAGCATTAAATCAATAAAAGGAAGTGGAAACCGATCCTTTCTAGTGGCATTGTTAAGCTTCCTGTAGTTAATTCACACTTTCCATCCCATAATTGTTTACATAGGAATGAGCTCGTTCTTGTCATTCAGAATGACTGTCATCCCTCCTTTCTTTGGCATGCCTTAAACTAGTCTAAACCAAATACTATTTAAGATAGGATAGATTACCCTGGCATCCAATAATTTAATCATATCTACTTTTACCACGACTTTGACATTTGGGTTTAGTCTTCCTTGTGGTTGAACTACCAGTTTGTGATTCTCCTCCATCAAGTTCTTGAGCATGCAATAAAATGGGCTTATCCCTTTTATATCAGTGATAGACCAAACTATGGCTCATTTTCACTTCTGTATTACCACCAATAACTTCATCTTTTGCTCTCTATTGAGCTGAGATCATCACTTATAGTTTAGCGTTTGGTGCCAAGAAGGTGTATTCTAAATGCTCAAGTAACTTTTTTAGTTCCAAGTTTGGTTATTCTTTAATGGATGTTTTCCCTTTCTTTATGCCTTGGATTATTTTTTTTCTTCTTCTTCCTTCTCTACTGAGATCTCTTCAACTCCCAACTAGACCACCAACTCTTTTTCTCTTAAGATTATTAATTTCAAATTCTTCTCCTTTAGCAATGCACGCTTCCAATTGATCTTCCAAAGTAATTTCCTGAGAACAATGAGCAACTTCTGCATCAACAGAATCTAAAGAGTGGCAAGTGCCATTTTTATCAAGAGTATGTTTCATAATATCTAAAATATGAAAAATAGCTTCCTTTGTTCATATTTCCAATACTAGCTTGTCATTCTGAACATCAATTAATGCACCAATAGTTTCCAAAAAGAGTCTTCCTAGAGTCGTAGGAACTTGTGAATCCATATCCATATCTAAAATCACAGAGTTAGCCGAAATAATAAATTGATCAACTTTCTCCAAAAGTTTCTCGATTATTCCTCTAGGATATTTGATTGATCTATCAGTTAATTGAATACTCATCCAAGTAGGTTTAGGTTCTCCTAATTCCAATTTTTTTTAAAAAAGAGTATGACATCAAATTTAGGCTAGCACCTAAGTCTACCAAAGCTCTACCAACCATCAAACGACCAATAATGTAGGGAATAGTAAAACTCCCTGGATCACCAATTTTCCTTGGTAAATCATTCTGAATTATGGTTGAACATACCCCATTCCAAATTATTGAAGATAATTCATCTAACTTGTTTTTCTTCGCCAATGTGTTCTTCAGGAATTTTGTGTAGCGAGACATTTGCTCTAAAACCTCTACAAAAAGGAATATTAATATGGAGTTGCTTAAACATAGCAAGGAATTTATCAAATTGTTCCTCATAGTTATCTTTTGATAAATGAGAAGGATATAGTGGAGGAGGTCGATATTCTTTAACTTTTCTCTACCTTGGTGGTTCTTGCCGTACTTCTTATTCTTGTGGATGTATCATTACTTCTTCTCAGTCCACTTTATTTTGTTTTTCAGTATTTGGCAGTTTTTTTCATGCATCCTTCTTATAAGGAGTCAACTATTTCCCAATTTTTAACGTAATGGCCTCCAATTGCTTGTTAGTTGGTGACATAATTGATCTGCTAATCTTTATCATTGTATGTGACATCTGGTCCATTTGCTATTAAAACATGAGCTGCTCCTCTTTTAGAGTCTCCTTAACAATTTAGCATTGAGCTTGAATGCTACCCATAAATCCCATCATTGTTTCCCCAAAATTTGATCGTACAGAATTATGGTTATTAGAAATTCATATTCCTCTGTTGATCTGCATAAGTATCGGTTGAATAACCTTCCCATCTTGTTGCATATGGCTTGCAATGAGCATTATTTTACGCTCTTAGAAAATTTTTGATGAAATTTATGGATTCATTCATACTCCTCTACTTGTACATCTGACAATCCTGACTTGGATGTTCTCTACAAATTTCACATTGCATCACCACAACTTGCTTTTGGATGGCAAAAAAGTTTCTAAACTCATATGTCAAAGCTTCAACTTGATTTTCCCAATGCCAAATAAGCATCAAAATTCTAAACTACAATTGTTCTGCTTGGTTTAATTTTGAAGATGATTGTCATTGGTAATTGTTCATAGCCATCTCTTTAATCAAATATTGTGTTGCTTCGAGCGCTTTATTATTTGAAGTATTACCAACTGTCGCATCGATTATTTTCTTGGAAGCATAATTTAGACCATTGTAGAACATTTTCACTTATATATATGGAGGTAATCCATGATGTGGAAACCTTCTCAATAAGTTCTTGACTATTTCCCAAGCTTCATAGAATGTCTCAAAATCCATTTGATTGAAAGCAAAAATATTATTGCGGAACCTTGCAGTCATAGCTAAAGGAAAGTACTTCAGCAAAATTTCTCAGCAAAAGCATTCCAAATGGTAATAGAACCTCTTAGAATTGAAGTCAACCACTATTTCGCTCTTCCTCTTAATGAAAACATGAATAATCTCAACTGATTGTTAGCAATACGAGCATTAGGATCCTCATCTGCCAAATTGACATATTGAACACAATTCAAAACCATCTAAATAATATTCAGCTTGATCTTAAAGTTGTTGGCAATTACAGGAGGTCTAAAAATACTAGATTTTGTCAGTTCAAGAGAGCGCTTAACATACTCAGACTTAGTTCTATCTTGATTACGACCTTTCACTATCAACTCTCTTGATTTTCTCCCTGTTGTTCTACTTGAAAATGTAGTGACTATGACTCGGTGTTCCTCTAAAAGTGAAGTTTTCTCAAGGTTTTTTCGATTTCTGTATTAGCATCAACTACTTCACCAGGATAGCTACTAGTCATATACCAATTCTCCAACAAGGAAGAACTGGAAATTAGCAAACTAAAAATGAGCTAAAATCACAAAAAAAAAAAAATACTGCAGTAATATAAATGGCCAGATTAATAAAGATCAATCTTTCAAGTTAATATGGATGTGTCAAATCTCTCTATACTTATAATGTGTGAACTCATAGGCAAGCACACCTATTATCAAAGTATAGTAGTGGGTAGCATCAAGATTGTTTGTCCTAGAAAACAAAGTTGTCTGTTGTACTACACATTTCCCCATATTATCTAATTGATAGTTAAGGGGTTGTTTGCCTAATTAACTAAACTAACTAAAGTAGTAAGGCAAATAAACAACTAACTATCGGCAGTAGAAAACAATCAAGCAATCAAAAATCAAAATACATCATACTTAGATGTGAATCCCCATAGAAATCCATTGCATTACTCTTACTTTGGATTAATAGGCATATATTTAACTTGGATTATAGAGTACTACCTAGGATAGATTAGCTCCCAATTGCTCTCATTCACTAATCCCTATTCTTAAGTCACCAATAAAGTTACTAGTCCTACTGCATTTCCTAAGAATGCATTACTAGTTTTATGACCCTAACCGAAGATATTATCCCAAACGTATTACTCTTTGTTATGACAATATTCCTTCTACCTAACGGTGATCCACAACAAGTATACTAGATACTACCTATATATGTTCATCATCTAACATTGAATTAATAGGCTAGCTACTATTATTCAATGCAACAAAGTACATTAAATAGATCACAAACAAACCATAACCATATTAAACCAATAGTAATAATAATCACAATATCATCTTAAGGTTCATCTACTCCAAGTATGAGTAGAAAAATTAGTTTATCATGAAAAAAAAATTAACACAATAGAAACAAGGTAAAACTAGGAAAATAAGTCTTCATCTCTAAATTGCTTCTCCTATAAGGAATCCTTGATCTGATACAAATAAATCAGTGTTGATTATCTGAACTGCCTTTAGCAGCCATTTATTGTGAAAGGTAAACTATTTTCTTCTATATTTTTGCCTCATCTTCTTTTCTTTTTTTTTTAATATTAAAATAATTCGGTTAAACCCTAATAGCAAGCAAACACAGTTTGTAACACGGTCATGTTCCTCCTCTGCAACATAAAAATCATGAGTATTTAGTGAAACGGTTTGGATCATGGGCATATCATTAAACGCGGGCATGTCTGATACATATATGAGCATGTTTGAAGCCATGTTTACTCCAATTTTTTCCAAAACTTACAGTATAGCTTCTAAACTAGCACAAAATCTTTCCTAACTCAATTAAAGCTGAAATATAATTTAAAAATGAAGTATAAACCGATTAAGCACCAAATTGTATAAAAAAACATATCAAAAGACAAGCAATTATAATAGAAAAGCATATTGAAAACACGTATAAATATGATCACATCACCTTAAGCCTTGAAAGGCAAGATCAAGCAAGTTTTTGCACACTATTCACCTATGAAGCTTCAATGGTGTTCTTTTAGGTTCCAAGTCAAATCCTTCAAAAAGGGAACCAAATTAAGCTTGGGTAAGACTAATATATGCTACCCAAACAAGGAAGAGCTAAACTTGAGCTAGTTATTGATAAATTACCTTGATTTTGAGCTCAAACTTCCATGAACACCACTAACACACTTCAATTTTCAAAAGCAAGCTTGAGCATTGTTGTACACACTTAGGGGACTCAATTTCCTTCATGAAATTGCATTTTCCTTGAAGATTGGAGTTTGAGCCATGGAGGTGGAAGATATGATGAATAATGCACCTCTTATGCCTTAACCCCTTATAAAGCCACAATGCACTATCCACTCCCTCATCTTTAATCTTTTGATTGCTTATTCCCTAAACCTTTGCTTGGCCAAAATTTTTACGGTATTTAGACCTTCCATGGACTCTCAAATAAGTCCTAAACGAATACCCCCTAACTTAGCTCAAACCAATTTTGGCCTTAGGTGTCCATGTTATCACACTTAGCTCAAAATCACAACTTTATATACTTAAGCCCTTCCACTAATTCCCTTGGTTCCTATGGGCTATAAAACTCATGGTATTGATTTGTTAGGTCATTTTTAAACTTATGACCCCATGTTCCTGAATTAACATACTTGCCACTAGTTTATGATGAAATTATGAAAATGCCTCCTATGAGCCTTAGGTGCCACTAATGACTTTGGAACCTTCTAAAACTTAACTAACATGCTCAAATTGCATAATAAAACATAAAATGAGGAACTTACTTGGTATTTCATCTTACCTAGCCTATCTGAGCAAGGTCTATACTTATAATGCCTTTACATAATTTTTGCTCCCATAGTATTCTCTGGCTGCCTTTTTGCATTTTCTATGATTTTTGCTCTGATATGTTCTTTTTTATCTCCTGAATGTTCTTTTTTTTATTATTGATGTTTGTTCTTTTAAAGTTCCTATATGTTCTTGTAGGCATTGTTGTTCATTCTTTTCATTTACAGATCAACATATGCCTAGAAATAAATTTCCATGTATATGTACATGTACGTATGCACATGTATAAAAGAGCATATGCAAACAAAGAAAAAAATATATGCAAATAAAGTAAAGAACATATACAAAGTTAAATAAATCATATTGAAAACAACTTATACATCTACATTTTGAAGAAAATTATATATATATATATATATATATATATATATTGAGGAACATCCACATTTGAAGAAAATAACATATGTATGTAAAGAGAAGAACATATACCTTCACATGTATCTATACAGAGCAAATATTAAAACACATTTTGAATATACACACATGTATAAATGAAAATATACACATAAAGAAAAGAAGGTGCATGTAAAGAAAAGGACACTTACGTTTAAAATATCTATTCAAAACAAATTTGCATGTATATGTGCATGTACATACACACATGTAAAGAAGAATATATGTGTAGGAAGAAAAGAACATAACCAAATAAAGCTATGACCATAAACATAGTTATATAAATTATAGTGAAAGGAACATAGACAAAATGTATTAAGGAACATATCCATATAAAGAATAAAACACATGCCTAAAAAGAATAAAACACATAAATTTAGAAACAAAAATATAGAGAAAATATCAAAACACATATATATTGATGAACATATGCTTTTAAAAAAAGAACATATACTTTCACATATATCTATACAGACCAAATATCAAAACACATTTTCAACATACACACATGTATAAAAGAACATATACAAATAAAGAAAAGAACATGTGAATGTAAAGAAAAGAACACATACATTTAGAATATCTATTTGTAACAAATTTGCATGTATGTGTTCATGTACATACACACATGTAAGAAAGAACATATGCCCAAGAAGAAAAGAACATATACAAATACGCAAAGATCATAAAGTAGTTACATAAATATAGTGAATAGAACATACACATATTTATAAAAGAACACATTTGTTTAAATAAGAGAACATATGTGTACAATGAAAACAACATATAACTTCAGGAACATATATTGAACAAATAGCAAAACACACATATACAGAGAAACATATGCATTTAAAGAGAAAAACATATGCCTATAAAGAAAAGAACAAATACCTTCACATATATCTATATAGATAAAATGTCAAAACACATGATGAATATATGCACATAGATAAGAGAACTTATTCATATAGATAAAAGAATATATGCATATGAAAAAAAATAAAATGGTAGGATAAATGAGAAATATAACAAAAAAAAGTAAAAAGGAAAAAGTAAAAGTTAGTAAAATACAAGTTATCAGGTGGAGGTAAAGTTTCAAACCCAAGCTCTTCAACCTCCAGAAACCAAAGCATTTTATCCATCTGAACTATAGCTTCATTTTTGTTAGATCATATGGATATAATGTATTAATCTCGTGTGTTTGTCCTAGTGCACGCCTATTCCACGTCCAAATAAAAATTGGCCATTTGCATCAAATTTTGCTTGTCTCATCATTTAACCCATCGAATTGTTTTGCTATTACCCATCAAATGTTTCAATGAATACAATTAAACCCTTCTATGCCTTTTTTTTTAAGAAATAACTTTTCAATTACATAGTTCTCACGGGCTTTTCTCTTTTTGATGATGCAGGTTTGATGCCCTAATTGACCACTTTTCTTTTTTAGTCTACCCTTTCCTTAAACAAGGTGGAAAGGTAGGTCAAGAACACTTTGAAGGTCAGTTATCTTCTTGACTATGGTAAAAGATCATTGGAGAAGAAGTTGAACAAACTCCTCCCTATGAAAAACAGGGTTGCATGCTTGGAGGAGCAGTGAGGCCTGTTGAAGGATAGGACTCTAGGGTTAGAGATGTTGTGGAAAAAGGTCCTAGTGCCCTAAATTAAATAACTTGTAGGCTCCTAGGGACTGTGATCCCCTTAGTTACAGTTGGTTTAACTATTCCACATTAATAGATTAAAATGATTTACGTGTAACTAATTGCTTAACCAACCCTATATGAAGATATGCATGCATTTGTCCTAACAGTGCAACTCAAATGAACAAATCAAATGAAGAAAACATCACTCAAGCCCTTCATTTAAAACAAATTTAAAATGTGCAAAGACAACAAAACACTAGTGACTTATACTTTAAGCAATAGTTTGTGCACACTTATAAAACTAACATGCACCCAAATGTAACATAACTGTTAGACACCACAATGCATCCTAGTAAAAGCATTATCTTAGTACACAAGTTACCATAAATACAAGGGAGAATTCCACTAAGATCATCCACATGAACTCCCACTTTTGAGCTTTCAAGCTCAAAGTGCACAACCTTTACTTATCATTGTGCAACATTTTGGCTTTAAACTATCAAGGCACAATCACCTAGTTAGTATAAAACTTAGCCCACAATTGCCCACTTAGTTGTTATACCCAATGTCAGAACCTACACAACAAACTTAAGGAAGTGAGTAAATGAATGTACTTAGTAATGGTACCTTAAGGTACCTTCAAAGAAGATGCAAATGTGGCAAGCATGCAAATATGGCAAACAAACAAGCAAACAACCAACCAACAATCAATACAAACAATAAAAAATATAAATATACAATTCATATGTATGTGATATACAACATGCACAATCTTCGGGACTTCTTAAACCAGCAGTGTCTTACACTTACTGTGAGCTCAAACGACCGAGATACTTGACACATTGGCCATGTGTCCCAGCATTTTTACTCCCATAATTCCCTTTTATGGGACCTATAGTAATTCATCATATATTCTTAAAATTTACCCTCATTTTCGTTAACTTATTGTGCAAGGTAACCTCTTATCTTGTCCAATTTAGCAAAGCCCTTAGCACTTACCTTAGGCATGTTAGTGGCTTCCCTACCAAACCTCATAGTTTGGTTGGGATTTACTTAGATTTCCCCTTAATTACCCAATGTTCCAAGACCTCTTATGTAGGCTAATGAAGGTTCCAAAACCCACCTTAATCTTAACGCCCTTTTAGCTCCTTAGGCACCTGAATCATCTTAGCCACCATTCTTTGTCCTAACCTTAGCAAACTACTTAGTCACCCTTTGATTAATGCATTATTCTTAGCTTATTAGTAGGTGTGAAACCAAATTTAAACTCTTGAAGGTATTAGAATAAGCCTAAGGTCGATACCATGGTAATGGGGTCCCAATTCAAACCCTTAAACTTTCAGCTAGAAAATTACCAAAGGGCCATAGCCCTAAAACCCAGGGTTGTAGCTTCTTGCCCTTTGTATGTCTTAAATGTCCCAAGTCTGCAGCTCCAAAAACCAATGCTATGGCTCTCGAGCTTATCTTGAAAATCAAGCCTTTCGAGCTTTTCTTCACACTTTCATGCCTAAATTTGCCTTATCCATGACCAATTCAGTTTAGTCTGAACTCAAAACTAATCCTAAATGATAGACATCATCTTGATGCATTAACTGAGAAAAAAACACTTATACCCTTACCGTCAGTTCAAACCAAAGCAAGACCAGAGCAAACAATCTTTACAATGATTGGAGCCCAATGAGTTTCTTTTGAGTTCCAAGCCTAAATCCAATAAAAAATATCACTATAAAAATGAAATTAAGACCATCCTAAACCATATGTCAAGCATAGAACCAATCAAACCCATGTTATCAGCTTACATTAGGGTTCAAAGTAAAAACTTGCAAGATACAATGCAAATGCACTAAATCCAATAGGAATAGGCTTGAGGCTTGTTATATATGCTTTGGGACCTCAAATTTTGTATGAAATTTTTAGGATTTTGAAAAGGTGAGAAATTTAGGCTACGGATTAAATGGAGACACAAAAATGGGAAAAACAAGAAGATGATGAACAGTATTATCACTAACAAGAAATATGCTAACTACTCCCACTAAGGAAAGTCTTGCGCACTTGTCTTCTTGGCTCTTAAACCAAATTTTGCTTTGTTTTGGCCACTCAAACCCTTTTTTAAGCATTCCCCCTAGGTCCCAAATGAAATTTTTTTCTTGCCTTAACCTTTTCCTTTAAGACACTTAAGCCTTTTTAGGATATAATAGCCTAAATTATCACTCAAAGCATGTTAGTCCCTTAACTTACTATAATAACTTATGGTGTTAACTTATTTGGTCATGAGGGCTCTCCAGGTGTCTATGAAGGGAACTTGAGCACAAGGTGGAGGGTCTACGTGGTCAGGTTGACCACCTGCACTATGATTACTAAGACCTCCACCGCTAGTAGGAGGTTTTGGAGGCTAGGGCCAATGAGAAATATGAGGAGTTAGGTCTCGTAATAAGGAGATAGCTTACCTTCAAGAAGATATGGCCAAGGCTGTGGTGAAGCTGCATGATAGTTCATCTAGGAGTTCTTCAATGGTTTTGCCTAGTGTCATTACCAAGTGGAGCAGACATAGCTAGGCCTGGATCTTAGCTTGCTTGATGCGCTGAATGAGCCCATAGTTGACTAAAGCCTTTGTTATCTTGAGCAAAACCTTAGAGCTAAAGCAGTAAGCTTTATCTCAAAGGATTATTTGGAAGCCCTTCCTTACAGAGACAAACTCAAGGCCCTTCCTCTAATATCCCTACCAGAGGTTTTCTTGGTAGTAATATGGCTTCAAAGTCAGCTCCCAACTCCTATTACAATAGTTTAACCTTAGGCTGAAGGAGGTACGCCCCTAGCTCCAAAAGACCAGCCTATTCAATGATGTTTCTTTCTGTAATTCTTGAAATTTTAGAAAACAATTTAAACCATTTTTCCATTGATTTAGCTTTCCCATGTGTATTTTTGCTAATATGCTTTGCCCTTTGTTGATTTCATAGTTTGATCAAAACTTTTAAAATTCTAACCCATTTGCTAGGAGCTCCTTTATTCTATCTATGTCAGTGCCCTAAGGTCATCCATAACTTTCCAACCTCTATTAGGCCTTGGTTCTTATTCTATTGTCTAATTAGGACATGGTGGTTTAAGCCCCACAAAAAAGGCTTTCACCCTTGTTCAGGTTTTTCCCATGGCCCTGGCCTTAAGGCCCTAATCTCATTATAAGAGACCCTATATTAATGCAATATTTTTTACCACTTCTATGGTCGCTAGGGTCTTAGGAGAAACTCACTGGTTGTCATTGATCTAATAGGCAAAATTTTAAGGTTCTCATTAATTGTTATAATAGGAAGACAAATACATAGGTGATTTTCCAATCGAACCTAAGTATACAATCAATAGCACATAATGCTTGAAGTAATAGGGCTTAGAGAATATTTTCCTAGAGCTATCCCTAAGCTTAAATACCCCTTCCAAGGCTCATTGAGGACTATATATGGCCCCCCTCCCCCAATTCAACCCAATGGCTCTATGCCATGGATCTCATCCAGAATGCTCCACTTCATTAAGGCCAGCCCCTAACTTGTATTTCCTCAAGCTAGACCCTCTTGTTGTGGCTATTCACCATAATTTGCTAGCATTTTCGGGGAGGTTTTCTAAGAGATCCAAGTTTGCTTAGAGGCCTTACCCATTCTATTCTTCATCAAAAGATCTAAACATGCAATGTTTTGGCAACTTCGATGGAAATGAGGGCTTTTGTCCCTTACATGAGGAAGAAGAAGGTTTCCTTTGTAGCTTTCTAAGGTGTGGTTTGATAATCCTAGAGGACAGAAGGAAGCTCTCCCAGCCATCTCTCATTGGTGCCGTTAGTCTCTTGACTGTGGGTGATATAAGTATAACTTAATCCCCCATTCCTATGGAAACTACCTATGCAGTGTGTTCTCAAACTGTTTCCCATTGCCCTTCACCTAGATACTAGGACATCCAAACCTGAAAACTTTGGATTTCCACATGAACATTTGAATCTTAGTTGTTGCAATGAATATTAAGGGCTTAGCCTCCACCCACTTAGTGAAGTAATGTCTGGCAATGATACAATACTTCACTCCCTTAGGTGCCATGAAGAGAAACCCTATCAAGTCTAGCCCTCATACTATAAATGGGCAAGGGTAGCCTAAGAGCTCAACCTTCTTTGATGGTACCCTCTACACTTTGGCATTTAATTGACAAGAATGTCCCCTATTCATATATTCGCGTGTATACTGTAGTAATGTGAGCCAAAAATATCCTATTTGAAGCACCTTGAGGGCTATGCATTCATATCTTAAATGAGATCCACCATTTCCCTAGGGCATGTCATCCTTCCTTATTTGATATGCATTTTCATAAGGGTGTTGAGTACCTATATTGGTAAACCTAAACCCCTATTAGGGTTAGTCGGGTTGCCCTCAATTTAAGAAACTGGTATGGTGATTCGCCTGTCTCTAGGTAATTGACAATGGGTTGCCTCCAGTTATTGTCAAGTTCATTGTTAACTTTTAGAATATTGATGGATGGGGCTTCCAAGCTTTTCTTAGGAGCCTTGGCTGTTACACCCGGAAAGTGATGAATGATTAATTACCGGGTTAAGTGGATTAGTGGCATAAATAGTTTCCTAATTTGGAAACTTAGCGAAATTATTTGTAGAGACTTTGAATTATTTATGGAATGGGCATTAATGAGTGTTGGACACTCTGAGAATTATGCTTGGCTAAGGCCAAGAGTTTGGGTGATAAAAAAATGGCAAGTTTGGAAGTTGAGGGACTCAATTGCAAAGTTGGAGAAAGATGGAGGACCAAGTGAGTAATTTGGCCATTTTTCATGAAAAATATATGCATGGCCAGCCACCCCATGTTATCAATTTAAAATTGGCCTACTACACATTCCACTCATAATTATTTAATCCCTCCACTACATCCTCCACTCACCAATTAAATATTACCCCACCTACTTTTGTCCCCCACTTTCCCAATTTGACTATTCTATTACCCATGCCTTGTCTCCCACTACAAATCCCACTCACCATATTTTAATCACCCACTTACATTGTCTCCCACTTACATTAAAATATTGGCCTATCATTTTTGACTTATTCTCCTACCTTTTTCATTCAAAATTCGTCCATACCTCCAAATTATGCATTTGATATGCATTTTGGGTGCATTTCACTTCATTTAGCACCATGACCACCCACCTTCTTTGAATATACGTTTAATGCACATTTAGAATGCATTTGAGTTTCATTTCTCTTTCATTTGCAAGTGCATAACCAGCCATCACTCCCACTTTCATTTCATTTTCATTTCCACTCTCTCTCTAGCACCAAAAGCTCTCCCTTCTCTCTAAGTTCCAGCCATGGTGTTCTTCAAACTCCATCTCCTTCTTTCTTCATCTAAGATTCGGCCATAGCTAGAAATGCATGTTCTTGCACATGCAAACACATTTTCTTGAAGCTTTCAAGCTCCTAAACCCATCTAGACCAAGAACAAAGTGAGAAATCAAAGAAAACCCATGAAGAAATGCTTGTGAAGTTTCGGCCATATGGATAAAATGGTGTTCTTGAGCTCACCTCAAGAGCTCCTTACATGCATGGCATTTCTAAGCCATGAAGAGCAAGAAGATGAAGACAAACTCCAAGAAAGTGAAGCTCAAGTTTCGGCCATTTAAAGGTTGTAAGTGAACCAAGTTTTTCTTGGTAGTTTCATGTATTTTGAGCTAGATGCTACTCTCTAATGACTTGGCCATGTTGGATTTTTGCAAGGAAATCAAGTGGATATTTCGGCCATGGAAGGATATTGTTGTTCTTGAGCTCAACTCAAGAGCTCTTTATATGCATGGCACTTTTAAGCCATGGAAAGCAAGGATGGAGGTTTCGGCCATGAGTATACATGGCATTTGGAGGCATGAAACCAAGTGTTCTTGGTGCCTCGAGGCTTGTATGGCCATTCCAAGGAAGGAAACAAGCAAAAGATGAAAGAAAAGCAAGAAAAAGAAATGATGGGGCTATTTGGGCCAAAAGTTAAATTTGAAGACCCAAATTGAAAACCAAGTGTTCTTGGTCCATAAATTATGAAATGGGCTATTTTGGGCCATAATGGCATTATTGGAAAATGGGCTAAATCCTGAAAAGGTTAATATAGGCCCAAGTCCTGAAAAGGTTAATATGGGCCTCAGTTCACAAAAAGGCTAAGTGGGCCTTTACCTCCTTAAGTGAGGTCCATTAAGGAAATGGCAAAGTTCCAACAACAAACAAAGCAAAGCAAAGGCAATAAGCAAAAGGTTACACCAATGGTGGTAAGGATCCTTTACTCACTTATTGCATGGTATACTTCCATGATATTGTTTGTGAGTATAAATGCCCCTATGTGATGGTCATAGTACCAAGTGACCATAGGTGTGCAGCGGGTTAGTTGTTCTTTGTGTGAGGGCTCATGTTACTTTCTTAGTTTAATAATTGGGCACGTAAGTGCATAATTGATGAGGTATCATTGCTTCGGCAACTTTGGGCACGTAAGTGCATATTGGACGTGGATTGTTGCTTCGGCAACTATGGATATGAATAATGGGCAATTCTGGATATATATATGGTTTGATTAGCTAATCAATATAAAGGCAAGTGTTAGAGTTTATAGTAAGAATGGCCAACTTACTATGTAACTCGGAGCTCTAGGGGAACGGGTGGTATGATTAAGAAGGAGAATTGAGGTTTAAAGCCTTGGACACTTGCCAGGGGTGCCAGTGGTGCCAGGGGTGCCATTGGTGCCAGTACTGCCAGTCTGGCCAGGAGTGCCAGTAGTGGGTGGCAGTAGTGATTGCCCAGGAAAACTTGTGGTTGAGTGCGTGTGTTGTGTGCTTCTCTGAACCGTTGTTGTTTGTGCATGCTGACCCAAATTATTATTATTATTGTTGATGCTGTTATTGTGCTGTATCTTGTGTTTTCTTTGTTTTAGTGTTTTCCTTTGCAGGAACAGGATTATTTGCCATGATATTCTTGGCATTGGATTTAATTGCCATGACATTCTTGGCTTAAGAATAGGCTTTGGAAGCCATATGTGACTACAAAAGTCACGAGAGATTACCTCATTCTGATTTGGCATTGCCATTACGTTCTTGGCACAATTTTGGCTTTTTAAGCCGGATATGACTATGAAAGTCATGAGTTACTTACCTCACACCTGGATCCTTACTGAGTTTTATAACTCACCCGCCCTTCTTTACTTTTTTTCAGGAAGTGGATTGGATGGCTTGATAGATCAAGTAGGGAGTATTAGAGTACTCGTTATGTTTTGCTAAAGGGTTGGGTATGAGTTTAGTGTTGCTTAATATATTCATTTGACTCTAAGTGACTTATGTGGTATATTTTACTTGCGGAACAAGCTAATGGTTTGGACTTCCTTGTGCAGGCTTGTGGAGTCTAGAAGTTGTGGGAACAAGGTCTATTAAGCTGGAATGAGTTCCAGGTTATGAGTTAAAGTTTGGGTAGACATAAGAACTTGGTCTGTAAAACCTAAACTTAACTAGTTATGGACATATAGCATCCTTGGTATGTTTTCCAAGTAGGAGATGCTTGTTAGATGCACATTGTGATCATGATTATCTTAGGATGAATTTTGATGAAATGCCATGATGGATATTCATGTTATGTGTACTAGACTTGGCTGATGCTCATGGATATATAAATGTGGTTTTCAAAGTTGAAAATGAGATGGGCTTCTTTGTTGCCATGCATTAGATTAGTACACTTGATGGACACACATCCTATGCACTTAATGGATTAAGTGTATGCTTTGCTTGAATTGCAAGTATGATTTGCTGATTATGTGTGTAACTAAGGGAAGACTTCCAGTGAATCTGGATTTATTGGATTTTGTTGAAATGGCATCTAAAGACTTGTGTGTGTAACCGGCTAAGTGGTAAAGTCCATAAATGGAACACTAGAATTCCACATAGGTATTAGCTCGTTCCTGGAGAGCACCCTGACAACACATTGAAAGTATTTAAGTAACAAGCTAGTACCAGAATAGATCCTGGAGTCACGCCGTAGGTGCTCATAACTAGCTAATAAAGCCCCTTCAGTTTGAATAACTTCCGCTGCATTAATCTGATAATCGGGCCCAGATGGGCCAGGGGCAGTTTGGGGCGTGACATTGGCTGTGTCTTTGGATAAGGTGTTTGCCAATTTGTTTTGCGCTTGAGCTACCACGCAAACATATACAACATTAAAAATGAACATCAAATCTTTTATGATAGCCAAATAATTTTAGACTATGGTCCTTTGGGCTGTATATGTCATTGGTTTGGTAGACTATGGTCTGAGAGCCACTGTGCAAAACCAAGTCCTTGACCCCCATCTACTGTGCTGTGCGGAGTCTTCCAACTAAAGCCTTATACTTGGCATATTATTGCTTCCATGAAAGTTAAACTTAATTTTTTTTACTGCCTCCATCCCTAAAGGTCCTCTAATGACTATTTCTACACCTTGATGTCATTGTTCGGAGTCCCCATCTACAAAAAGCTGCCGCTCAAGCTAAAATTTTGGGTGTCAATTTGCCTCAAATAGTCATAAGGATAGTTCTGCTTTGAAGTTTGACATTGTTTCTACTGTGATGGTTTTTTTGGGCTCATTGATGATATCAAACTAACTCAACTCAATACGTCATTTCACCAGCATCTAAAACAATCTGGCTTCCATAAGAACTTTGAAAATGGTAAAATTTTCCTCACTTTGATTGTGTGCATTTGGAAATAATGCCTGAGCCTTTTGCCAATGAAAATTAGTGCCAAGATCACCTTTTTGAATTGTAGGGTACTTAGACTTCACCATTTGAAAGGTTCGACTTACATGAAAGATAGGCCATTGTTAGCCTGTCTCTTCTCATATGATAGTGGTGCTAACTAACCCCCACAGATACTGTGAGATATAGGAATAGGGGTTCCCTAGGCTTTGGTCACCAAAGAGAGGGTAGTTCTTTGAGATAGTCCTTGATCACCATCGGGGAATAATGGGACTGACCTCTGGAACATGGTACATTACCACCATCGGTAAGATGACCTGACCAACTTTGGGAGGAGTAGACTCATCATCCTCGGCAGGGGAAACATCCTTCGAAGGGGATCCTCTGTTCCGAGGGGCCTTCAGAGTAACGGGCATTTCAACCTCGAACATAAGCTCTCATATCCCGAAGAGGTCTCTTTCACCGAAGGGGTCTTATGAACACGACAAAAATGGTTAATGAGCCTCTGACACAGAGACCTCACACACGCCCCTGACACACAGGCCTCCCATGGCCCTGACGTCTGGCCAGAACGGCTTATGGCCAGCTAGAGATCCCCATCCCCGAAGGTACGGACCACATCTGGCCAAACACGTGTTATGATCTAAGCGGGCTGTGTCAAACGAACTTCTCCCAATGTCCTCCTATAAGTACTTGGGGAAATGATCACCACTCTTCACTTGCCAAATACTGACTTGGGCATCGGAGGCTCCTCCCTTGGAAACACACTCTGGGGAGCTCCTAACCCCTGTTGTTTTGAGCATTTCAGACAATCTCACGATGGAAGTCTCTTCATACCAGAAGTCCCTCTCAGCCTCACCATGTCGTACAACAATGATGCCTATTAACCTTGCAACATTCATCATCTCACTCAAAGGCCATATTCATCTTAAGGATTTTAAAGAATGTCCAATATTTATCCTTAAATCTAAAGATGAATCTTCCCAGAGCAATCAATTGCCCTATTAACCTTTGGATGTCTTTTTAGTTTTCCAAGGTAGGCATGCCTAGTATCACCTATACTTTATAGAGGTTGGCATCAATCCATCTTTTAGATACCACACACAATAGGAACTCCCCAAGCCCTACTTTGAAGAGGCATTTGGTTGGATTAAGGCATATTTTGTATTGTTAAAGGCATTGAAAGGTTTCCTTGAGGTCTGTTAGATGCCACTCCAAGGTTTTACTCTTGACAATCATGTCGTTGACATAGAGCTTGACATTGCTGCCTTCCTGCCCTTCAAAAATCTTATTCATAAGCCACTGGTGTATAGCCCCCTACTTTTTCTAGTCCAAAAGGCATCCTTTGGTAATAGTAAACCCATTCTTTTGTTGTATTACCAGTTTTTACTTCATCATTAGGATCTATTGAGATATGATAGTAACCATTTATGGTGTCCATCAAGCTCAAAATCTCGAACTTGGCTATGGAATCCACTAACTGATTGATGGATGGTAATAGGTTTTAATTTCTGGGACAAGCCTTATTCAAGTTTGTGTGATATGCACATCTTCTAGGATCCATTTTCTTTGTGGACAAGGACTGCATTTGCTATCCACTTAGGATTTATTCCTATCTTATCGTTCGAGGGCCGAACAAATACTTCTATGTTAGCTTTCAAGAAATCAACCAGAAGTAATTTTACTTCTTTTGGTAGGTCTTTTGTCAGTTGAGTAATTTGTCCAAAGGCCAGCTTTATGTCATCTACCTCGGCCTTTGGGGTGAGGGCTATAAGATCCCTCTGTGGCTCCTTGCTATCTGGATCCTTCACCTAAATGTCTAAAAAAGACCCCTACTACTACCCCTCTTAGTCGAGAGCTATGAAGGCTTGCAAAGCTAACCTTTAAGGCTACTCCCTATGCCACATATATCCTCATGTCCCCTAACGAGTTGCCAAAGGTCAAGGTTAATAGCCATACATCAAAATGGATATGAAATTGTACTTATGCAGGGTTTCCTAGTAGGGCAATATATGGAAAAGGTGCATCTAGGATCCAGAATTTTTCCATTTGAGTGTGTTAGGTCTCCCGCCAAGTTTCTAAATAAAAATCTTTTATTATTAGGGGCAGGTTGCTAAGCCCTTAAACTAGGATGTTGTTCTTTCCTACTCCAGTAGACAGACCTTCACAGAGGCATTAAGGTGGATTTGGGGACTTTGAGGGCCCCTAAGATGTGATTGAAGATGAGATTGATGTTGGCTCCCTCATCTATGTGGACTCTTCTCACCTTGTATCCCATTATCCTTACCATGACCTAGAGTGGGTCAATGTAGGATCAGGACCTAGGAACCATCATCTCTCTCAAGTATGTGTCAGATGTGCATCTGGTTAAGCTGTGTGACTTCATGCTCTTTTCCCTTCACCTTGGTGGCTCCTTCAATCTTAGTGATAGTTTCCAGATTCTTATTTGCCGGAAGCCAGTCTTCACCCCTTGTAACTAGGAGTTCTTTGTTGTGTATCCTCTTTGTGAGGAAAACCTCTATCCCTAGCAGGATATTGATCAAGCTCCCTCTCCACCTAGTGTTAGTGCTCGGGTTCAATTTTTGAGTCTCCATCATGTTCAATGTTCCCATAACCGGCATTAAGTTGATAACCAAAGTGGTTGGATGGGACGCACAATACCATTAGAGACAAGACTATGTGTAAACAAAGGCAATGTGTACCACAGGGAAAACCTTCCAATGCTTAAGTTAGTATAGTTTAAGAGGGAAAAGTACTTAGATTGTGCTGCACGTGGTGTCATGCATACTAGGCTCTTAGTCTTAAGGCTTTACATATTGCCTTCCTCCTCATGTCAATGGGGAAGTTTGCCCTTATTATGTCAGTAGCCCCATGATACGAGGAATCCTTTCTTATCTGGGTCCCTTGCTTCCAACAACCAACTTTTTATAAGACCAGTCAGCTGGCCTTTGGTCTTGAGCCCATTTTTTGACTTTTTAGTGGCTTTGTTGTAGGGTTTTGGGAGCCAAACATGTGCAACGGAAATTAACCAAAACCCTCTAGAATCCAAGTGAAACGGCGTAAATCAAGTGTTCAAAAATTTTATACCTTGTTGATTGAAAATTTTCACTCAACTGTTGAGCCGAATCACTAAAACTTGAACAGTTGATATGTTCAAGCTCTCTATTGTATCCACACAAACCATTCAAATCACCATGCCTTCACCACATTCCAGCAGGTGCATTCCTCTTGTGCTTGCAATACTAGCTTGGGTCCATCAAGGAAAGGCAAGAAGAGAATGCAGCTGGAATCTTTTAGAACCTTTCTGATTTCATCCTTATGAGGTAGCAGCTTCAAAAATCCTTACTATATAATGTATATATAGTAAGGGTTAGCTCCCAAGAATAATAGATTTCAAAACCTTAATCTTATTAGGCACAATTTTTGGCTTAACAATGGCTCAACTATTGTGCCAATAATTAATCTGAAATTATCATGAAATGAAAATAAAAAAAATTGGCCCAAGCACTCAAATGATCCAATTGGTTCCAAGTGCGTGACCCAATAAGCTCCTATCACATTGGCAATGATTATAAATCACATTTATGATTATAAACAATGAACGGTGTCTAGCAACACATCCTTGCTACCCAAGTGACAATATAGTCAGTGATTTGACTAAATCTCTATGATCATTATTCATATATGTCATTCTCTCTTTGTCCAAGATATCAAGATCGAGTGCGAGACATGGAATGTGTCATTTTAGTATTACCCAATCTTTGGTTTCTTGATCCTCGAGTTGACTGACTAAAACTAATAATATTGATATCCTATATCAATTCATCAAGCATGGTCATGCATTTCCTCAGCCTCACTCAATCAAGGGTTCTGAAGATATCACTCCCGTTACATAGGAGGAACAAACCCCATCTTGATCATACAAAACCTTTTGCATGATATGTGACATACCTAATAACTACCTTTATGTTCACTCAATTATGAGCAACAAAAGGAACTATCAAAGTATATGACTCACATGCAAGGAATCTTGATGACCTTAAGCCAAAGGACTACATATACCATGATCATTATAAGAATCACTTATGACACTCATATAACAATTCATGTAGCAATCTCAGGGCAAGTCGGTCCAGGACACAAGTTTTCCAACTTGTACCCATATATAGACTACGTATCTCATATTAGTCACTACATATGCTAATGTTAATGTATTATTGTAACCTAATTCCATAATAATACTAAACCAGGGACATTTAAGAATACTATTATTTTAGGGTTATAATTATGTTTGATTATGCTACACAGAAGCAAATAACAAACACAATTATTGGAATAATGCCTTAATAACTTAACTCAATATGCAGAATCCAATCATCTCATGATTGGCTTTTGGGCAAAACACTAACATTTGTTTCATAAAATGTGCCGAGACCTATTTAGGTATCCCTTCCCTACTATTGTAGACAGATCTGGTATAAAATAATAACTTATTTTCCTATTTTTTTAGATAGATTTTCATTTCAAGAGATCTCAAAGAATTGATGTTTGGCTACTCCATTACTTTCGCCTTCTTTCTCAACTTCAAATCAAATACAAACTCAACAACCGAAGTTAGTGAGAGGACGTTACCACCACACAAAAATGGGAGAATTACAAGTGTGTCATAATGGCTAAAAACCATTATATTGTGTAATTCTCACCATAGTGATTGAAGTGTGGGTGTGCGGGGGGTAAAAAGCATGATCAACACCTCCTTAAAAGTGTTTCAAGTTAGTAACTTGGTCCCCAAGAAAAGCCCTAAGGATTGCTCATGAAAGATAAGTTTGGACAAAGGACATGAATAGTATGAAAGTGCTATTAGAGGACCAAATTGCTCATGGAAGACAAGTTTGGACAAAGGAAACACTAAAGGCATTATGGACCTAAATGTCCTAGTGTAAACCTTAAGGTGTTCAAGCTTTTGATTTAAGTCAAAGGGTGGAATTGTGGGGTTATCCCACCATGGGGGAGGTAGCCAAGACTTGATAAATAGTAAAAAATGTTGGGCACATGTTACCAATGAGTTTAAGACAAAGAGACCATAATTAGTGAAAAGGAAAATGACATAAACCAAGGTTAAGTTTGTTAAGTGTGTTTTGTGCCCTTAAGATCATTTAAGGCCATTTAAGTGGCCAAATCATTTATCTTTCTCTCATTTTTTTTCCTCCTCCATCCCAAGAACATAGCCACACTTCCTCCATAGCCACCACACCTTCAAAATTTCAATTGATTGAAATTGAAGGCAAAAGGAAGCAATTGGAATCAAACTAGAGCTATTGCTTGGATACTTCAAGGATCAAGCTTGATTTTTGGCCTACCCACTTTGGTAAGGGTTCTCTTGCTCTCATGGGTTATTTTCTATATTTTCAAGCAACCATGGAGCTAGGGCTAAGCTTGGAAGAGAGCCATGAGCTTGATGAACCAAGCTTAATGAGGGGAGTGAACTTATTGAAGGTTTTGTGACCTAGTGTGAAGTGCACAATGATGGCAGTGAAGTGAGGGTTTCTAAAGCCCAAAGTTAGTACTAACTAGTGTTAAAATCCTCCTAAGACCAAGCATTAGCTTGAGGAGGGCTGTCATAGTGATTTGGTTGTGTTTATTACATGTTTATGGACTAATCTATGGTTATTGTTACTGTTGCATTTCATGTGTTTGTTGGTTATGAATGGCTATTGCATTTGGTTGCTATATCTTGTATATATGCATTATGGTTTTTTGTGTTTTTGTGTCTTTGGATGCAGGTTTTAATGATGGTTACATTGCCTATTGAATCCAAGTGATACCCTTACTAAGTTTCTCAATGAAACTTACTCCCCCCAATTCTGTCATTTCAGGTCCAGCAGAAAGATATCATTCAAAATGACATTTGTGGTTTGCGTTTTCATTTGAAATTTCAGGTACATGAACTTACATATGTCTAGTTATGATCTGGAAAGTTTGGTGATTTTAGGAGCACATTTGGCATTTTTAATGGTGGTACTTATTGTGTTGTGCAGCAACTGTCCAGCATCCTGTTCTAGAGTCCATTGTGTCTTAGGCACTCCTGTAACATAGGGTGTGTATTTAGCTGAGTTAAGACCATTATGTAGTGCATGTATGCATGTACATGTAGTGTATGTAAAATGAGACAAGTATGTGAACATTTTAGTAATGTTTTGGCTATATAAGTGATGTGGTGCAAAGCTGCCTAAGTGTGAATGATTGGCTGCTTACTTGTAAATTCTGTTTTGGCCACATAAAGTTGTTAAAAGCAAGGGAATGTAATTCCTATATGTAATGGACATATATGGGATAGCTTTGGAGGGCTTTCCTCTTTTGAATGAAGTGTTTGCATACTTATGAAATTTTGTATGGGCAAAATGGTCATAAGGTGACCATGATTTTGACTCTGGACTCAAAGTTTTATATCTCCCTGTGTAGAAAGAATTTTGATATGAAATTTTGACCACACCTAGAGAACATCTATACGTTAAATTAGGATTTAGAATTTATAAATTTGGAGCCTTGTACCCAAAGATATGACGTTTCAAAGTTGGCTAATTTACTGTTCATTTGGTTAGAATTTTGTAACCAAATTAAAAAATCCATAACTTGGTCCATAGGTGGGTTATTGATGTAAAACAAAATTATTTGGTTTGCTCTAAGTCTATACTTGATAATGGAGTAAATAAAATAGGGGGTACATAGCTACAATGATACATTTTATTAGTGGAAGTTACACGTGCAGTGGCTGGTCACTAGAACTAAACAAGATTGCCTAATGTGTGGAAGCCAAAACTAAGACTTGTGCTAGTGTTTTCCTTCTTAGCTGCCATAGTGTGCATAAATATAAATATGTGTGTTATGATTAGACCAATATGCATGTATTTACATAGTGCTCAAGAGGGTCACTTGAGTATGTACACTAGGGGTGTTATTCTGATAACCTATAGGACACACCAATCTTGGGAGTTTAAATGCATAGTTTTGGCACCATAACTGGACTACCACGGAGTGGGTAACAGAGGACGTCATTCTATTTGGAAATGGATGAGATTCTTAGTGGTGGAAGTGGTGGCAAGCAATAAATCAGATTCTCGATGGTGGAAGACCAAGGGACAAAGATAAAAAATAATTCTGATTGTTTTTGTCAAGGTAGATTCAATCGAAGTTTATGATTGGCTTGGTTTCAATCTTCTCTTTGTTGTTATAAGATTTGGCCTCATAGCCAATGATTCAGATCTTGGACAATGTTATGGTTTTGGAAAGGTCGTGCAAGGCAAGGCAAGACAAAAGCGGGAACGTGATTAGGAAAAAGGGGTAATTTAATCAATTGGTCTGCGCAAGCAGCCCAACAAATGCTGGCTATTTAATCCTAACTACTATTAGGCAGATATGGGCAGCGGGTTGACCTGATCAGGGACTGGCCATGGCCGGCCGATCTTGGGCCTGGGTTAATGAGGACCGGGATTGGCCTGAGCTAGTCCCGGGGCAGGTTTGAAGGTTTTTTTTAATTTTTTTTTAAATTAGAAACATAATTAATTGTATATGTAATAAATATTTTTAAGAAAAAACACCACATTCAGTGTAAGTTTTACTAAGTTAAAAAGTCAAATGACACTTACAAATAATCGGAACGGGCCTTACATTTTGAAATGAAAAAAATGTTTTGAAAATGATGAAAAATAGAAACCAATGATCTGTGCTTAACAACATAATCAAATCAAATACAAACTACATGTATGATTGAAAAAAAAATTTCAAGTCTTGGTATCGAATATTACCTCATTATCCAAACTATTTTGGTTTTGCTGCTAGAGTGCTGCAAGGCCCCAATCTTGATTACGCATGCATACTTCTACCATCTTATGTGTCAATCTTGATCGTTTCTCCAATATCACCCATTTTCCTACACTAAACGCTGCCTCGGATAATATGGTGGAGACTAGAACAACAAGAATCTCTTTTGCGATTATCGACAAAATCAGAAACCTTGACCTCTTTTGTTTCCACCACTTCAATATGTTGACATTGCTTGCCTCGAATGATGTGTTGAGATAGTCATTGACCTCAGCTAATCCCGATGTCATCGGTCGAGGTCGTTTGAGCATTTGGAGGGCCGGGTTGAATCTTGATGAGATTGATCTCATTGGAGGCTCAGTATGAGGAGCTTCAGATCTTACCTTATTTGAATGCCGCTCACAATATAACTTGTATAAAGAATGCAAGTACTCGAAAGCAGTAGCAGACATAGCCAAAACATTTATAAGAGACATTTCTAAATAATTATGAAAAATTCTTTCAAGCAGTGTTGTTGTGCTCGTTAATTTGACATATGGGTCAAGCAAAGAAGCAACTAAAAAGATATGTGAAATGTTTTCGAAATACTGAAACCACTTAGCCCACATGGCTTCGATAGTCGGTTTTAATAACTCATCATCTTTAAACTAATGTAAAGCATATATAATGTTCACTAAATGAAGCTAAACTTGATGAATGGTTGGGTAGTAAGCACCAGAGAAAAATTTAGTAGCCTCATAAAAAAACTTAAAGCAATTTACTGGTTTCAGAACATTTTTCCCAAACTTCAGTCGTAAGAAATTCACAACCCATTTTTAAGTTCATGAAATGCATCAACAAATTTGCATACAAGAATACATCTTGCAACATCAAATATGTGGAGTTCCAGTGAGATGGGCAATCCAATTTAAATCGTTTCCAAGAAAATTCTTTTTGATTTTCAAAACAAAAGCTTTTAAATTCATGAAACACAGCAGGTCTTGATTTCAAATACAGCAATGAGTTCCGAATAGGCAGAATTTCATTTTGCAGAACTTCTAAACCCTTATACATACAAAGATTCAAAATATGATATATGCATCTAATATGAAAGAATGCACTGTTGAGAGGTGGTTTCAATGTTTGACTCAAAAGGCGAGTGGTAACATCATTTTTTAAAGCATTATCAAATGAAATGCACAAGACTTTATCAGCACAAAAATAATCACGTAAAGTTTCTAAGATGCAATTAAATATGTGATAACCAGTATGATCCATTTAAATGACCCTAAATGAAAAAATTCATTTTTACATAATCCAATTAGAATCAATCCAATGAGAAGTAACAAAATAAATGATTGACCTGTAGGTGATATCCACATATCAGAAGTGAATGTCACACAATGATCAAGAACAGAAAATTAGGCTTGCAAATCTGATTTTCCAGCTCTAAATAATCTAAAGCTTTCTTTTTTAGTGGTTTTCCTAGACACTTTTTTTAAATGCAAAATTTAATTGTAATTTTATCCAAGATTCTAGATGCACATCTTCAGCTTGTGAAAAAAGTTTTTCGGTAAGCATCATCCAATTTACCATGCATTCTCTACAAGATTGTTGGTTAAAACGAAATATACTTGGCCCGCCGGTTCCGATTGTAGACCCAAGTTGTGTTTGTCTTGTAGAACTAGTCCCAACACTGGGATGGACGTTAGGATGTTAATTTTCAATATGTCACTTTCACGTTCCAGTGCCAGAATTCTTTTTATGCACCAATTTTTTCTTGCAATGCTTGCATTTCCTGTACCTCGACTCCCCTTTGTGTATGAGCTCATAATGCTCCAAAACCCAAGCAATTAGTCTTGAGGATTTATCTTGTCATTGGGTTTCCTCCACGGAGGGTCCATGACTTGTCGGCACAGGTTATATTGACGGATTCATGGCCGCGATTGCATCCAACTCTTCAACTTCATTATCTGATAATTGATCGTTGAGTCCCAAATCGTAATTCATGATATCGATTCCAGTATCATCGTCATACAACTCTTCAATTAATATGCCTTTATCAGCGGGCTGTGAACGGCGACGGAACAAGCCTCGAAGGCCGGTGGTACGGGAAGATGAACTCTCTATCGCCTTGCTCTTTCCTCTTGAATCCATAAGTCACGAACTAATAGTAGTGATTAATACAAAATTAAGAGGAGATTATGAGGATATTAGGGAAAGCTTAGTAAGAAATTTGGAAGAGATTAAGAAAAAAGCTTGAATGCTTAGGAGAATATAGTAAAGGAAAAAGAGAGATTGAGTGATGGTGTGACGATAGAGTGAAAATGACATTGGTATTTATAGGGGAGGGCCACAAATTATTTGGACCAAAAAGTCCTTAAAATTTAGTTGTTGGGAGGGGTGAAAATGGAATTTTTGGGGCTAAAATAGAGCAGAAAACCGTTAGAGGACATACTGTGTAATTAACCCATTTAAAAAAAATTTTTGTAGGTTTCTATTGGAGGAAGAAGCTATTGTCTCCAAGCCCAGACCGGACTGGCCAGTCTTGGGCCAGTTCGGGCAGGGTCGCGGGGCAGGGCAAGTTCTACTTTGGGCCAGGTCGATCCGTTTTGCACTATTCTATTCTCTAAAACCCAGATTTAGCCCATTTTTTAGCAATTTTTTTCCAGGTCACACTGGGCTGAGTTTGACCGGTTCGAGATGGGTTTGACTTCTGAGCCTGACCTATTTGGGCCGGGTTGGACCAGCCCATGTCCCACCTCTACTATTGGGCCTTATGTGCATTTGCACATAGATCT
Source organism: Aquilaria yunnanensis (assembly GCA_039654915.1). NCBI lineage: Eukaryota > Viridiplantae > Streptophyta > Magnoliopsida > Malvales > Thymelaeaceae > Aquilaria > Aquilaria yunnanensis. The sequence continues at coordinate 71,685,075 of CM077597.1, forward strand.
ATAAAAGGAAGATTATAACTAATTCGATATGAAAATTAATACTCCTTCAATTCCAAAATAGATGAAACATTTCTCTGGGTATGGAGATTAAGGCGTATGTAACAGACAACCAATCCTCTGCTCTATCAGGATCTCCTGTCCCGTCAAAGCTAGGTGGATCAACTGTCTTGAACTTTTCTAACAGTCTCATCTGATGTGGAGTGTCTCCCCTCCTTGGAGCCTCCATCATTTCTGGTTCCTCAACCTCCTCAAGAACTTGATTTCTGGGTTCCTGAGCTCTAGGCACTTGCTGTTGTTCAGCATGCCTTTCCTGTTCCTGTTGTGGCTCAACTTCCTCCTGGGCAACACCTCTGCCCCCATAATCTCTGAACATCTCTGTTACAAGAGTGTTCATACCCTGTGCCACCTGAGACATAGTCTCAGTCAAACTCTGTAGCACTCTGGATATCTCATCCAACCTCGCCACAACTGGGTCACTAGAACCTTCACCAGGTTCCCTAGTCCCCCTCGAAGTTCCAGACCTCGTATCAACCATAATAACCTGCAACCACAACCAGACAACATTTCCCCAGATGTTGGTCAGTACTAACTTCCTAGCACTTGGACTTTACTACTAGATCTCAGCCTAAGCCTCCAATATCTATGAAATAAAACCCTTAGCTCTGATACCAAAAACACTGACACGATCCCCGTGCCCCTGCCCGGGATACCCTGTGAGCGTTTGTCTCACGGTGGATTGTAATTGGCTAGCTGGTTATGTGTGTGGATTAAATCCAATGCTACTAGTTGATTAACCTAGAAATGCAATATGTATGCACTTATGCTTTGACTTGGTTTATTAAAACCATAAAACATTTAATCATTTAGACATTTAGCCGGCTAAGTAAAATTCTGTATAAATAAATACAAAATGTCAAAGCATAGCAAAATCAACCTTTGAGTGATTAACTACACATACACCGCTCGTGAAAGCATTTATACATAAGTAACTAATGCTCTCACCCAGAGAACAATCCCCTGAGTCAAGGACTCTTTATAACATAAATACTGGAGGCAAAATAAAGTACTGTATCAAAATACAAGACTTTGCTGAGATCTTTTACCCTAGCTCCCACTTTGGACTCCTGTCCCAGTGGCGAGTCTCACAAGTCCTTTGCCAAGTGCTACTAGGCTCTGCAGCCAAAGGAAGAAGCAAGTTAGTACCACAGCCTGACCAACAGACCAACTAAACACTTAAGCAGGCTAGAAACTTAAAGTTTCTCAACTACCGTACCTTTACAGACAAAAAGGTACTACCGTGATAATCCTCAGCGATTATCCGGTCCTGCTACTTCAGACTCTGCATAACAAACAGGGAGTGAGAATTCAACATTCTCAGTAAGGGTCTTCGATGTACCTGCAAGAAAAATTACTAGGACTCTGGCTGCGAGCTCACACAGCATGAGGGTACTAGTCATATATATATATACTAGGCCGGTAGACCTCTCCTCAAGTAGTCCTCTGTATCAGGCCAAGTGCAATCACTTAGCAACCTGACACATATACAGGCCAAGCGCCAACACTTAGCAACCTGAAATATAGGCCAAGCGCTATCACTTAGCAACCTATCATATGGCTCAAGGGCGAACCTTAGCAAGCCTCATTCAAACATAGAACCTCTCACCTAGTTGTTATGCAGGGGAATTTATGATGGGACTTGTAGACTAGGCCGCAGGGCCTCTTTGATGTAAACTAGATGAACAAGGTTTCGCCTCGTGGCCTCGTGGCTCCAGCACGGCTAGGCCGACGAGGGTTCTAAACCTCTCACCTGAGCTATTGATAGCTAATTAAGTTCAATTGCAACATTTGTTTCCTTACTTGTTGCCTAAGCAACTTACTTACCTCAAACAGTTCAAGAAAACTCATACTTCCGGTGGGACTTTCGGAAGTTTCGGAGTACCATCGGGATCCTCGGACCCTTAGGCACGTTCCGAGCCTTCCGTAGTCTCGGTCGGGTCAACGCAGCAAAAAGTCAAACCCTCCATTTTTAGGTGTTGGCGCCGCGTCGCCAAAGGCAAAAAGGAATTGGCGACGCGTCGCCAGCGAACAAACGTTCTGTGACCAAAAATTGAATTGGCGACGCGTCGCCAATTTTCGGGCCAATTGGCGCCGCGTCGCCAATTCTGCAGAAATGCAGAATTTGGCCGATTGCTGCTACGAACTTTGGCAACCAAATACATATAGCAAACATGCATCAAAAGTTACCAAATTTCATACACATGAAGTACATGTTGCAAGGAACAAAACCAACTATCAAAGCCAAACTATGATGCATTAGAAGCATCAAACCAACCCTTCGAATTTAGCTAGTCCATCATAATTCCCAAAACGTTTCTTCATACCATAACCAAAAATTACTCAACTTTCTCAATCCATTTCAATCCAAAAGCAATCCAACAACTTAAAAACACTTTCTCCCTTACCTTAACACCAAGAACAAGCAAGAATTCGAACCCTTCCTCTTCCAAACAAGCTTCCAAAGTTCTACACAATTTCAAACCAAAACAAAGCTCCTAAACATCAAAAACACCTCTTTCAACCAAAACCCAAGCTTCCAATCAACCAAATAACACGAATTCAATCAAGAACATAAATCATACCTCGTTCAAAAACAGGGGATGGAGAAAAACACTCTTCCACGCCTCAAAAACATGGATTTAAGCTTGAAAATCACTTCTCCAAGCTTATACACCCTTAATTGCACCTTTTGACACCAAGATCACTTGATTCCAAGTTCAATTTGAGAGAGAAATGAGTGAGGGAAGCTTAAGAACGTGTTAATGGCAGCTTCTCCCTCTCTTTCCCTTCTTAAACCCTCACTTAGCAACCAAGATCACCAAGGTTTCAAGTTAAGTGCAATTAGGTCCCCCATCTTTGTAACTTGACAATTCTTGATTAAATTCTTGTCTATTTGTTGAGTTTGAGTTAAGGTTAAAAGTTAAGTTCTAAAAATTCATTTTAAAACACTCGGGACTCGTCCCGGCCACTCAGGGTGCAAAATTACCATTTTGCCCCTGAACTTAGTTCAGAGCTTTATTCTTGTCGGAACTTAGTGAACTTTGGCAAACTTCTTAATTCTTGCTAGGCAAACTTAAATTAAACTTCTAAACTAAATTCTAAAGTCCTTACCTCCCTCTAGAAGGGCCGTAACATTCTCCCCTCCTTCTGGAATTTGGTCCCCCAAATTCCGTTGCAACTCTGGAAAAACACCAGGATATCTTTTCAGCATATCCTGCTCCGTCTCCCAGGTAGCTTCCTCCTCACTATGGTTAGACCAAAGGATCTTAACCATCGGAATCCACTTAGTCCGCAGTTTCTTGACTTGCCTATCCAAGATCTGGACTGGTTTCTCTTCATAAGTCAAGTCCTCCTGAATGGGTATCACTGAAGGATTTACTACCTGTCCGGGCTCAACTGTGCACTTCCTGAGTAAACTAACGTGAAACACATTATGCACTTGAGAAAGGTTAGGCGGTAAAGCCAACCGATAAGCAACTTTCCCAACTTTCTCTAACACTTCATAAGGTCCAATGAACCTTGGAGCTAACTTGCCCCTCTGTCCAAAACGACTAACTCCTCTCATGGGCGACACTTTTAGAAGTACTTTGTCACCAACCTCAAAAATCAATTCTCTTCTTCTTCTGTTTGCATATTTAGTCTGTCTGTCATTAGCTGTCTTGATTCTCTGCTGAATCAACTTAATCTTAGCTGTAGTGTCAGCTATGATCTCAGGTCCAATAACCACTCTGTCTGTCGGATCTGCCCAACAATGAGGTGTCATACACCGTCTCCCATACAAAGCTTCATAGGGCGCCATTCCAATAACAGATTGATGACTGTTATTATAGGCAAACTCGATCAGTGGTAAGTGCTGATCCCAATCACCTCTGAAATCAATGACACACATGCGTAGCATGTCCTCCAAAGTCTGAATCACCCTCTCTGACTGTCCGTCAGTCTGTGGATGAAAAGCAGTACTGAGGCTAACTTTACTGCCTAATGCTTCCTGAAAAGCATTCCAAAACCGTGATGTAAATCGTGGATCTCTGTCTGATATGATCTGATCCGGTATCCCATGGAGTCTCACAATCTCCCTGAGATATAACTGAGCCAACCTCTCCAATGTATGGGTGACTCTGATCGGTATAAAGTTTGCCGACTTCGTCAATCTGTCAACCACTACCCAAATAGCATCATGTTGACTCCGGGTGGTCGGTAACCCCACTAGGAAATCCATAGTAACGGATCCCCACTTCCTCACTGGTAGAGATAAACTCTGAAGTGTGCCTGCTGGTTTCTGGTGTTCAGCTTTCACCACTTGACATGTCAAACACTTTGCCACATGTCCTCGTACATCTCTCTTCAGTCCTGGCCACCAAAAATGTGTCTTCAGATCTTGATACATCTTACTAACACCAGGGTGAATACTCAATGTACTGCTATGTGCCTCCTGTAGGACTTGCTGCCTAAGTCCCTCAACATTCGACACATAGAGTCGATCACCATAATGCAGTATTCCATCTTTGTACTTGAACTCTTTCTTCAAAGCACCAGTCTTAGCTTCACCTGAAATCTTCTTCAACAATGGATCTTTCAACTGAGCTTCTCTGACTCTGGCTAACCAAGCCGTCTGAATCTCCAAAATGTAGACTAAGGATTTTTCTCGACTTTGCCATAATTCATGCAAAGCTAAGAAACAATCCTTCAATGCTCCTTCTGAAGAATCTGTAGCCTGATCCTTGGACAAGATCACTCCTGTGTACTTCCGGCTCAAAGCATCTGCTACCACGTTCCCTTTACCCGCACAATACTCGATCGAACAATCATAGTCTTTAATGTACTCAATCCATCGCCGCTGTCTCATGTTCAGATCCTTCTGAGTAAACAAATACTTCAAACTCTTGTGATCAGTGAAGATTCTGAACGATCTTCCCATCAAATAATGTCTCCATAGTTTCAGTGCAAAGATCACTGCTGCAAGCTCAAGATCATGAACAGGGTAGTTCAACTCATTAGGCCTCAGCTGTCTCGAACCATAAGCAATCACCTGACTGTCCTGATGTAGAACACAACCTAAACCTGAACCTGACGCATCGGTATAAACTGTAAAGGCTCTGTCCGGGTCTGGTAACACAAGTATGGGTGCACTGGTCAACTTTTCCTTCAGCTTCATGTAGGCTTCTTCACACTTCGGTGTCCACTCAAATTTCTGAGCTTTCCTGGTCAATGCTGTCAACGGCGTAGCTATCACAGAGAATTTCTCTATGAAGCGTCTGTAGTAACCTGCTAGACCCAAGAAACTCCTGACCTCTGTAACTGTAGTCGGTCTCCTCCAATCAACCACTGCTTGAACCTTTTCAGGATCAACTGACAAACCTTGAGCACTGATAATATGCCCCAAAAACTGAATCCTCTCAGACCAAAACTCACACTTAGAAAATTTTGCATAGTACTGATTATCCTTCAGCACTTGCAAAACCGTTCTAAGGTGCTCCTCATGCTCTGCTGTAGACTGTGAATAGATCAGAATATCATCGATGAAGACCTCAACAAACTGATCCAGAAATGGCTTAAAGATCCGATTCATAGCTTCCATAAACACTGCTGGAGCATTAGTCACACCAAAAGGCATAACCGTATACTCATAATGCCCGTACCTTGTCCTGAAGGCAGTCTTCGGAATGTCTTCCTCCTTAACTCTGATCTGAAAATACCCAGACCGAAGATCAATCCTGGAAAACACTCTCGCTCCTCTGAGTCTGTCAAACAAATCATCAATTCTAGGAAGTGGATACTTATTCTTAACTGTCACTGCATTCAACTTCCTGTAATCGATGCACAACCTGAAAGTTCCATCCTTCTTCTTCACAAATAACACTGGAGCTCCCCACGGTGATACACTCGGTCTTATGAAACCTTTCCCTAGCAGTTCCTCCAACTGCTTCTTCAACTCATCCATCTCAGGAGCCGACATCCTATAAGGTGGTACTGAAATAGGCTCAACCCCTGGTTGCAGATGGATAGCAAACTCAGTATCCCTCCTAGGTGGTAACCCAGGTAACTCCACTGGAAACACCTCAGGAAACTGATTAGCTACAGAAATGCTTCCCAATTCTTCCTCTATAGTTACTCCATTCAACGAATAATACTCCTCTTCACCAACTACAGGGATGGTATCTACAAGTCTAAGGTGTAAACTCTTAGCACTAGATGCCAACCCTCCTGTGCAAGTCACTCTAGCTCCTTGAGCATCAATGATGTCAACTGAGTGATTCGCACAGTTAATTTGTGCCTTGTGCTTACTCAACCAATCCATTCCCAGCACCAGGTCATATGATTTCAACTCAATCACCCACAACTCACAACAAAAGTCATGATCACCTAACTGCAAAGGATACCTAGTAACCACTTCATTGGTCACAATAGAACCTCTCCCTGCAGTCCTGATGAGTCTCAACTCACCCGCAATTTCACGCTGTAAACTATGCTTATCTACCAAGGCAGAAGATATCACTGAAAGAGTAGCTCCCGTATCGAAAAGCACTCTAACACTACTGCTCAGAAAAGTAAAATTACCTCGTACAGCTGGCGGTTCTCTGGCCGCCTGGTTCGTCAAAGCGAACACTCTTGGGTTCACTGCTGCAGCAACTACTCCAGGCCGGTTCCCAATGGCAAGCGGTACTGGAGGTAAAACCCGAGATGGACCTGTAACTGATCGAACTCTTGGGCAGTCCCTGGCCCAATGCCCTCTCTGACCACAGACATTACAAATATCTGTGCCCAGTGTACATGGTCTTCCACCATGGAACCGTCTGCACCTAGGACACACACCTGTCCTCCTCCTCTTAGATGGATCCTGGTTCCCTACCATTGGTCGCTTTCCAGCACTTTTCCCCAAGTTAGATGGCCCAGCTTCCACCTTTTTCACAGGTGCTCTGGAATCCTCGAATTCCCTTTCCAATGCCAATGCCTTCTGAACCATCTGGCGATAACTCCTGATGTCAACTGTCGCCATATACCTCCTGAAAATAGGCTTCAGGCCCTGGGAAAACTTCTTGGCTTTCAACTCCTCATTTCCCAACATGTATGGAGCATACCGGATAAGTGAATTGTATCGCTGCTCATACTCTCGTACTGACATCTCCCCCTGTGTCAGATTCTCAAACTGGATCCTCCTCTGATCCTGTGCAGCTTCACTGATATACTCCTGTCTGAACTTCTTCTCGAAGTCTGACCACTTGAGCACCTTTTTCTTGTGCTCTGGACGAGTGCCATTACTCTCCCTCAATAACTCCATCACGTCGTCCCACCAAAGACTGGCTCTCCCTCTCAGAAAGAAAGGTACTAGAACCATCCTTTGCTCTGACTCATAGCCACCACAAGTAAAGAGTCGGTTCATAACAGACAACCAATCCTCTGCTCTATCAGGATCTCCTGTCCCGTCAAAGCTAGGTGGATCAACTGTCTTGAACTTTTCTAACAGTCTCATCTGATGTGGAGTGTCTCCCCTCCTTGGAGCCTCCATCATTTCTGGTTCCTCAACCTCCTCAAGAACTTGATTTCTGGGTTCCTGAGCTCTAGGCACTTGCTGTTGTTCAGCATGCCTTTCCTGTTCCTGTTGTGGCTCAACTTCCTCCTGGGCAACACCTCTGTCCCCATAATCTCTGAACATCTCTGTTACAAGAGTGTTCATACCCTGTGCCACCTGAGACATAGTCTCAGTCAAACTCTGTAGCACTCTGGATATCTCATCCAACCTCGCCACAACTGGGTCACTAGAACCTTCACCAGGTTCCCTAGTCCCCCTCGAAGTTCCAGACCTCGTATCAACCATAATAACCTGCAACCACAACCAGACAACATTTCCCCAGATGTTGGTCAGTACTAACTTCCTAGCACTTGGACTTTACTACTAGATCTCAGCCTAAGCCTCCAATATCTATGAAATAAAACCCTTAGCTCTGATACCAAAAACACTGACACGATCCCCGTGCCCCTGCCCGGGATACCCTGTGAGCGTTTGTCTCACGGTGGATTGTAATTGGCTAGCTGGTTATGTGTGTGGATTAAATCCAATGCTACTAGTTGATTAACCTAGAAATGCAATATGTATGCACTTATGCTTTGACTTGGTTTATTAAAACCATAAAACATTTAATCATTTAGACATTTAGCCGGCTAAGTAAAATTCTGTATAAATAAATACAAAATGTCAAAGCATAGCAAAATCAACCTTTGAGTGATTAACTACACATACACCGCTCGTGAAAGCATTTATACATAAGTAACTAATGCTCTCACCCAGAGAACAATCCCCTGAGTCAAGGACTCTTTATAACATAAATACTGGAGGCAAAATAAAGTACTGTATCAAAATACAAGACTTTGCTGAGATCTTTTACCCTAGCTCCCACTTTGGACTCCTGTCCCAGTGGCGAGTCTCACAAGTCCTTTGCCAAGTGCTACTAGGCTCTGCAGCCAAAGGAAGAAGCAAGTTAGTACCACAGCCTGACCAACAGACCAACTAAACACTTAAGCAGGCTAGAAACTTAAAGTTTCTCAACTACCGTACCTTTACAGACAAAAAGGTACTACCGTGATAATCCTCAGCGATTACCCGGTCCTGCTACTTCAGACTCTGCATAACAAACAGGGAGTGAGAATTCAACATTCTCAGTAAGGGTCTTCGATGTACCTGCAAGAAAAATTACTAGGACTCTGGCTGCGAGCTCACACAGCATGAGGGTACTAGTCATATATATATATACTAGGCCGGTAGACCTCTCCTCAAGTAGTCCTCTGTATCAGGCCAAGTGCAATCACTTAGCAACCTGACACATATACAGGCCAAGCGCCAACACTTAGCAACCTGAAATATAGGCCAAGCGCTATCACTTAGCAACCTATCATATGGCTCAAGGGCGAACCTTAGCAAGCCTCATTCAAACATAGAACCTCTCACCTAGTTGTTATGCAGGGGAATTTATGATGGGACTTGTAGACTAGGCCGCAGGGCCTCTTTGATGTAAACTAGATGAACAAGGTTTCGCCTCGTGGCCTCGTGGCTCCAGCACGGCTAGGCCGACGAGGGTTCTAAACCTCTCACCTGAGCTATTGATAGCTAATTAAGTTCAATTGCAACATTTGTTTCCTTACTTGTTGCCTAAGCAACTTACTTACCTCAAACAGTTCAAGAAAACTCATACTTCCGGTGGGACTTTCGGAAGTTTCGGAGTACCATCGGGATCCTCGGACCCTTAGGCACGTTCCGAGCCTTCCGTAGTCTCGGTCGGGTCAACGCAGCAAAAAGTCAAACCCTCCATTTTTAGGTGTTGGCGCCGCGTCGCCAAAGGCAAAAAGGAATTGGCGACGCGTCGCCAGCGAACAAACGTTCTGTGACCAAAAATTGAATTGGCGACGCGTCGCCAATTTTCGGGCCAATTGGCGCCGCGTCGCCAATTCTGCAGAAATGCAGAATTTGGCCGATTGCTGCTACGAACTTTGGCAACCAAATACATATAGCAAACATGCATCAAAAGTTACCAAATTTCATACACATGAAGTACATGTTGCAAGGAACAAAACCAACTATCAAAGCCAAACTATGATGCATTAGAAGCATCAAACCAACCCTTCGAATTTAGCTAGTCCATCATAATTCCCAAAACGTTTCTTCATACCATAACCAAAAATTACTCAACTTTCTCAATCCATTTCAATCCAAAAGCAATCCAACAACTTAAAAACACTTTCTCCCTTACCTTAACACCAAGAACAAGCAAGAATTCGAACCCTTCCTCTTCCAAACAAGCTTCCAAAGTTCTACACAATTTCAAACCAAAACAAAGCTCCTAAACATCAAAAACACCTCTTTCAACCAAAACCCAAGCTTCCAATCAACCAAATAACACGAATTCAATCAAGAACATAAATCATACCTCGTTCAAAAACAGGGGATGGAGAAAAACACTCTTCCACGCCTCAAAAACATGGATTTAAGCTTGAAAATCACTTCTCCAAGCTTATACACCCTTAATTGCACCTTTTGACACCAAGATCACTTGATTCCAAGTTCAATTTGAGAGAGAAATGAGTGAGGGAAGCTTAAGAACGTGTTAATGGCAGCTTCTCCCTCTCTTTCCCTTCTTAAACCCTCACTTAGCAACCAAGATCACCAAGGTTTCAAGTTAAGTGCAATTAGGTCCCCCATCTTTGTAACTTGACAATTCTTGATTAAATTCTTGTCTATTTGTTGAGTTTGAGTTAAGGTTAAAAGTTAAGTTCTAAAAATTCATTTTAAAACACTCGGGACTCGTCCCGGCCACTCAGGGTGCAAAATTACCATTTTGCCCCTGAACTTAGTTCAGAGCTTTATTCTTGTCGGAACTTAGTGAACTTTGGCAAACTTCTTAATTCTTGCTAGGCAAACTTAAATTAAACTTCTAAACTAAATTCTAAAGTCCTTACCTCCCTCTAGAAGGGCCGTAACATTCTCCCCTCCTTCTGGAATTTGGTCCCCCAAATTCCGTTGCAACTCTGGAAAAACACCAGGATATCTTTTCAGCATATCCTGCTCCGTCTCCCAGGTAGCTTCCTCCTCACTATGGTTAGACCAAAGGATCTTAACCATCGGAATCCACTTAGTCCGCAGTTTCTTGACTTGCCTATCCAAGATCTGGACTGGTTTCTCTTCATAAGTCAAGTCCTCCTGAATGGGTATCACTGAAGGATTTACTACCTGTCCGGGCTCAACTGTGCACTTCCTGAGTAAACTAACGTGAAACACATTATGCACTTGAGAAAGGTTAGGCGGTAAAGCCAACCGATAAGCAACTTTCCCAACTTTCTCTAACACTTCATAAGGTCCAATGAACCTTGGAGCTAACTTGCCCCTCTGTCCAAAACGACTAACTCCTCTCATGGGCGACACTTTTAGAAGTACTTTGTCACCAACCTCAAAAATCAATTCTCTTCTTCTTCTGTTTGCATATTTAGTCTGTCTGTCATTAGCTGTCTTGATTCTCTGCTGAATCAACTTAATCTTAGCTGTAGTGTCAGCTATGATCTCAGGTCCAATAACCACTCTGTCTGTCGGATCTGCCCAACAATGAGGTGTCATACACCGTCTCCCATACAAAGCTTCATAGGGCGCCATTCCAATAACAGATTGATGACTGTTATTATAGGCAAACTCGATCAGTGGTAAGTGCTGATCCCAATCACCTCTGAAATCAATGACACACATGCGTAGCATGTCCTCCAAAGTCTGAATCACCCTCTCTGACTGTCCGTCAGTCTGTGGATGAAAAGCAGTACTGAGGCTAACTTTACTGCCTAATGCTTCCTGAAAAGCATTCCAAAACCGTGATGTAAATCGTGGATCTCTGTCTGATATGATCTGATCCGGTATCCCATGGAGTCTCACAATCTCCCTGAGATATAACTGAGCCAACCTCTCCAATGTATGGGTGACTCTGATCGGTATAAAGTTTGCCGACTTCGTCAATCTGTCAACCACTACCCAAATAGCATCATGTTGACTCCGGGTGGTCGGTAACCCCACTAGGAAATCCATAGTAACGGATCCCCACTTCCTCACTGGTAGAGATAAACTCTGAAGTGTGCCTGCTGGTTTCTGGTGTTCAGCTTTCACCACTTGACATGTCAAACACTTTGCCACATGTCCTCGTACATCTCTCTTCAGTCCTGGCCACCAAAAATGTGTCTTCAGATCTTGATACATCTTACTAACACCAGGGTGAATACTCAATGTACTGCTATGTGCCTCCTGTAGGACTTGCTGCCTAAGTCCCTCAACATTCGACACATAGAGTCGATCACCATAATGCAGTATTCCATCTTTGTACTTGAACTCTTTCTTCAAAGCACCAGTCTTAGCTTCACCTGAAATCTTCTTCAACAATGGATCTTTCAACTGAGCTTCTCTGACTCTGGCTAACCAAGCCGTCTGAATCTCCAAAATGTAGACTAAGGATTTTTCTCGACTTTGCCATAATTCATGCAAAGCTAAGAAACAATCCTTCAATGCTCCTTCTGAAGAATCTGTAGCCTGATCCTTGGACAAGATCACTCCTGTGTACTTCCGGCTCAAAGCATCTGCTACCACGTTCCCTTTACCCGCACAATACTCGATCGAACAATCATAGTCTTTAATGTACTCAATCCATCGCCGCTGTCTCATGTTCAGATCCTTCTGAGTAAACAAATACTTCAAACTCTTGTGATCAGTGAAGATTCTGAACGATCTTCCCATCAAATAATGTCTCCATAGTTTCAGTGCAAAGATCACTGCTGCAAGCTCAAGATCATGAACAGGGTAGTTCAACTCATTAGGCCTCAGCTGTCTCGAACCATAAGCAATCACCTGACTGTCCTGATGTAGAACACAACCTAAACCTGAACCTGACGCATCGGTATAAACTGTAAAGGCTCTGTCCGGGTCTGGTAACACAAGTATGGGTGCACTGGTCAACTTTTCCTTCAGCTTCATGTAGGCTTCTTCACACTTCGGTGTCCACTCAAATTTCTGAGCTTTCCTGGTCAATGCTGTCAACGGCGTAGCTATCACAGAGAATTTCTCTATGAAGCGTCTGTAGTAACCTGCTAGACCCAAGAAACTCCTGACCTCTGTAACTGTAGTCGGTCTCCTCCAATCAACCACTGCTTGAACCTTTTCAGGATCAACTGACAAACCTTGAGCACTGATAATATGCCCCAAAAACTGAATCCTCTCAGACCAAAACTCACACTTAGAAAATTTTGCATAGTACTGATTATCCTTCAGCACTTGCAAAACCGTTCTAAGGTGCTCCTCATGCTCTGCTGTAGACTGTGAATAGATCAGAATATCATCGATGAAGACCTCAACAAACTGATCCAGAAATGGCTTAAAGATCCGATTCATAGCTTCCATAAACACTGCTGGAGCATTAGTCACACCAAAAGGCATAACCGTATACTCATAATGCCCGTACCTTGTCCTGAAGGCAGTCTTCGGAATGTCTTCCTCCTTAACTCTGATCTGAAAATACCCAGACCGAAGATCAATCCTGGAAAACACTCTCGCTCCTCTGAGTCTGTCAAACAAATCATCAATTCTAGGAAGTGGATACTTATTCTTAACTGTCACTGCATTCAACTTCCTGTAATCGATGCACAACCTGAAAGTTCCATCCTTCTTCTTCACAAATAACACTGGAGCTCCCCACGGTGATACACTCGGTCTTATGAAACCTTTCCCTAGCAGTTCCTCCAACTGCTTCTTCAACTCATCCATCTCAGGAGCCGACATCCTATAAGGTGGTACTGAAATAGGCTCAACCCCTGGTTGCAGATGGATAGCAAACTCAGTATCCCTCCTAGGTGGTAACCCAGGTAACTCCACTGGAAACACCTCAGGAAACTGATTAGCTACAGAAATGCTTCCCAATTCTTCCTCTATAGTTACTCCATTCAACGAATAATACTCCTCTTCACCAACTACAGGGATGGTATCTACAAGTCTAAGGTGTAAACTCTTAGCACTAGATGCCAACCCTCCTGTGCAAGTCACTCTAGCTCCTTGAGCATCAATGATGTCAACTGAGTGATTCGCACAGTTAATTTGTGCCTTGTGCTTACTCAACCAATCCATTCCCAGCACCAGGTCATATGATTTCAACTCAATCACCCACAACTCACAACAAAAGTCATGATCACCTAACTGCAAAGGATACCTAGTAACCACTTCATTGGTCACAATAGAACCTCTCCCTGCAGTCCTGATGAGTCTCAACTCACCCGCAATTTCACGCTGTAAACTATGCTTATCTACCAAGGCAGAAGATATCACTGAAAGAGTAGCTCCCGTATCGAAAAGCACTCTAACACTACTGCTCAGAAAAGTAAAATTACCTCGTACAGCTGGCGGTTCTCTGGCCGCCTGGTTCGTCAAAGCGAACACTCTTGGGTTCACTGCTGCAGCAACTACTCCAGGCCGGTTCCCAATGGCAAGCGGTACTGGAGGTAAAACCCGAGATGGACCTGTAACTGATCGAACTCTTGGGCAGTCCCTGGCCCAATGCCCTCTCTGACCACAGACATTACAAATATCTGTGCCCAGTGTACATGGTCTTCCACCATGGAACCGTCTGCACCTAGGACACACACCTGTCCTCCTCCTCTTAGATGGATCCTGGTTCCCTACCATTGGTCGCTTTCCAGCACTTTTCCCCAAGTTAGATGGCCCAGCTTCCACCTTTTTCACAGGTGCTCTGGAATCCTCGAATTCCCTTTCCAATGCCAATGCCTTCTGAACCATCTGGCGATAACTCCTGATGTCAACTGTCGCCATATACCTCCTGAAAATAGGCTTCAGGCCCTGGGAAAACTTCTTGGCTTTCAACTCCTCATTTCCCAACATGTATGGAGCATACCGGATAAGTGAATTGTATCGCTGCTCATACTCTCGTACTGACATCTCCCCCTGTGTCAGATTCTCAAACTGGATCCTCCTCTGATCCTGTGCAGCTTCACTGATATACTCCTGTCTGAACTTCTTCTCGAAGTCTGACCACTTGAGCACCTTTTTCTTGTGCTCTGGACGAGTGCCATTACTCTCCCTCAATAACTCCATCACGTCGTCCCACCAAAGACTGGCTCTCCCTCTCAGAAAGAAAGGTACTAGAACCATCCTTTGCTCTGACTCATAGCCACCACAAGTAAAGAGTCGGTTCATAACAGACAACCAATCCTCTGCTCTATCAGGATCTCCTGTCCCGTCAAAGCTAGGTGGATCAACTGTCTTGAACTTTTCTAACAGTCTCATCTGATGTGGAGTGTCTCCCCTCCTTGGAGCCTCCATCATTTCTGGTTCCTCAACCTCCTCAAGAACTTGATTTCTGGGTTCCTGAGCTCTAGGCACTTGCTGTTGTTCAGCATGCCTTTCCTGTTCCTGTTGTGGCTCAACTTCCTCCTGGGCAACACCTCTGTCCCCATAATCTCTGAACATCTCTGTTACAAGAGTGTTCATACCCTGTGCCACCTGAGACATAGTCTCAGTCAAACTCTGTAGCACTCTGGATATCTCATCCAACCTCGCCACAACTGGGTCACTAGAACCTTCACCAGGTTCCCTAGTCCCCCTCGAAGTTCCAGACCTCGTATCAACCATAATAACCTGCAACCACAACCAGACAACATTTCCCCAGATGTTGGTCAGTACTAACTTCCTAGCACTTGGACTTTACTACTAGATCTCAGCCTAAGCCTCCAATATCTATGAAATAAAACCCTTAGCTCTGATACCAAAAACACTGACACGATCCCCGTGCCCCTGCCCGGGATACCCTGTGAGCGTTTGTCTCACGGTGGATTGTAATTGGCTAGCTGGTTATGTGTGTGGATTAAATCCAATGCTACTAGTTGATTAACCTAGAAATGCAATATGTATGCACTTATGCTTTGACTTGGTTTATTAAAACCATAAAACATTTAATCATTTAGACATTTAGCCGGCTAAGTAAAATTCTGTATAAATAAATACAAAATGTCAAAGCATAGCAAAATCAACCTTTGAGTGATTAACTACACATACACCGCTCGTGAAAGCATTTATACATAAGTAACTAATGCTCTCACCCAGAGAACAATCCCCTGAGTCAAGGACTCTTTATAACATAAATACTGGAGGCAAAATAAAGTACTGTATCAAAATACAAGACTTTGCTGAGATCTTTTACCCTAGCTCCCACTTTGGACTCCTGTCCCAGTGGCGAGTCTCACAAGTCCTTTGCCAAGTGCTACTAGGCTCTGCAGCCAAAGGAAGAAGCAAGTTAGTACCACAGCCTGACCAACAGACCAACTAAACACTTAAGCAGGCTAGAAACTTAAAGTTTCTCAACTACCGTACCTTTACAGACAAAAAGGTACTACCGTGATAATCCTCAGCGATTACCCGGTCCTGCTACTTCAGACTCTGCATAACAAACAGGGAGTGAGAATTCAACATTCTCAGTAAGGGTCTTCGATGTACCTGCAAGAAAAATTACTAGGACTCTGGCTGCGAGCTCACACAGCATGAGGGTACTAGTCATATATATATATACTAGGCCGGTAGACCTCTCCTCAAGTAGTCCTCTGTATCAGGCCAAGTGCAATCACTTAGCAACCTGACACATATACAGGCCAAGCGCCAACACTTAGCAACCTGAAATATAGGCCAAGCGCTATCACTTAGCAACCTATCATATGGCTCAAGGGCGAACCTTAGCAAGCCTCATTCAAACATAGAACCTCTCACCTAGTTGTTATGCAGGGGAATTTATGATGGGACTTGTAGACTAGGCCGCAGGGCCTCTTTGATGTAAACTAGATGAACAAGGTTTCGCCTCGTGGCCTCGTGGCTCCAGCACGGCTAGGCCGACGAGGGTTCTAAACCTCTCACCTGAGCTATTGATAGCTAATTAAGTTCAATTGCAACATTTGTTTCCTTACTTGTTGCCTAAGCAACTTACTTACCTCAAACAGTTCAAGAAAACTCATACTTCCGGTGGGACTTTCGGAAGTTTCGGAGTACCATCGGGATCCTCGGACCCTTAGGCACGTTCCGAGCCTTCCGTAGTCTCGGTCGGGTCAACGCAGCAAAAAGTCAAACCCTCCATTTTTAGGTGTTGGCGCCGCGTCGCCAAAGGCAAAAAGGAATTGGCGACGCGTCGCCAGCGAACAAACGTTCTGTGACCAAAAATTGAATTGGCGACGCGTCGCCAATTTTCGGGCCAATTGGCGCCGCGTCGCCAATTCTGCAGAAATGCAGAATTTGGCCGATTGCTGCTACGAACTTTGGCAACCAAATACATATAGCAAACATGCATCAAAAGTTACCAAATTTCATACACATGAAGTACATGTTGCAAGGAACAAAACCAACTATCAAAGCCAAACTATGATGCATTAGAAGCATCAAACCAACCCTTCGAATTTAGCTAGTCCATCATAATTCCCAAAACGTTTCTTCATACCATAACCAAAAATTACTCAACTTTCTCAATCCATTTCAATCCAAAAGCAATCCAACAACTTAAAAACACTTTCTCCCTTACCTTAACACCAAGAACAAGCAAGAATTCGAACCCTTCCTCTTCCAAACAAGCTTCCAAAGTTCTACACAATTTCAAACCAAAACAAAGCTCCTAAACATCAAAAACACCTCTTTCAACCAAAACCCAAGCTTCCAATCAACCAAATAACACGAATTCAATCAAGAACATAAATCATACCTCGTTCAAAAACAGGGGATGGAGAAAAACACTCTTCCACGCCTCAAAAACATGGATTTAAGCTTGAAAATCACTTCTCCAAGCTTATACACCCTTAATTGCACCTTTTGACACCAAGATCACTTGATTCCAAGTTCAATTTGAGAGAGAAATGAGTGAGGGAAGCTTAAGAACGTGTTAATGGCAGCTTCTCCCTCTCTTTCCCTTCTTAAACCCTCACTTAGCAACCAAGATCACCAAGGTTTCAAGTTAAGTGCAATTAGGTCCCCCATCTTTGTAACTTGACAATTCTTGATTAAATTCTTGTCTATTTGTTGAGTTTGAGTTAAGGTTAAAAGTTAAGTTCTAAAAATTCATTTTAAAACACTCGGGACTCGTCCCGGCCACTCAGGGTGCAAAATTACCATTTTGCCCCTGAACTTAGTTCAGAGCTTTATTCTTGTCGGAACTTAGTGAACTTTGGCAAACTTCTTAATTCTTGCTAGGCAAACTTAAATTAAACTTCTAAACTAAATTCTAAAGTCCTTACCTCCCTCTAGAAGGGCCGTAACAGAGAGATTGAGTAAAGATTAAAAAAAATTCTTTATTTGATTTTGTATAGTGAGAGTTTAAATGGGGATAAGAAGGTAAATTGATTGTTTAAAATTTTTCAAAAGATAAAATATTTCAACCTTTTTAGGACATTCAAAAAAAGAATACATTTTATCTAAATTGGGATGGAGAGAGTACTATATTTGTGTAATAATCACTTAAATTAAGAAACTAATAGTTTTTTATAAAGTAACTAAATCTTTTACAAAAATTATTTTAAAAACAATTTCAGGCTTCTTAAAGTATATGTGAAGTTTGAATTAATAAGTATACAACTGGAGTAACTGGTGTAATTATATATACAATTAGACCCATTTTGTATTAGTGTCAATGATTAGCATTAGAGTTTTGAAGAAACTTTCTAATAGTAACTTTTAGCTTTTAACTTTAGCATTTTCATCTCAACTATTAATTAAATTATCCAAAATTCTAACACTAATTGCCAAAGTTGTTCCCAAACGAGGCCTTAGTAAACAATTTTAATTCATTATCAATCATCTCAAATGAGTTGGACACCTTTTTTTTTTTTGGTAATTAGAATCACCTACAACTAGATGCAAGAGTTCTGACATATATATATGTAAGGAACAATGGAAATATTTGCCTACTCAGAACCCAGGAAGTACCTAAATACGATATGAATGACATTAAATGAGAAGAATTGAGGTAGGCAGGAGTCGAATGTCCAACCTCCCTGATACGATCAAAGAAGGCACAACTAAGGATGACAACGATTCATTGAAGATAACTAGTAGACCATTGACAAGGAAGAAGGCTAAGGAGCTCACTAGTGCACTTCAAGCTCGGATGTTGACAGATTGGCGATGTTCTGGTGAAAAAATCATATCTTCAGCTAAACATATCAGAATTGAGTGATTCTTGAATCATTAGAAAGCTAACATCTGGAGCGACAAATCATATGAAGACCATCAAACCCAGTTTGTACGTTAAGGGGGTCCAATTTAGCTTCAAATTCGCGATTTCCGAGTTATCGCTGGTTCAAAAGCAGTTACAATATTTTGGGCATATCTTTGGCTTTAAATGTCCGTTTTGTGTGGTTCAGATGTCATTTTAAAGCTAAGAGATCTAAAACTTTTATGCTTTGAATTTTGATAAATCATGGCTACATCAAGTTCTAATTTCAGCTTGAAGTTGAAGACACAAGCAAGAACCACCTGAGAAGACTATTTTGGGGTTTTTATGGCCAATCTTGTGCTGTAACGTATCTTATTTTATTTTCCTGCTTATTTACATTATTTAGGATATTATTTAAGCCATGGAAGTGATTTAGGTCACTTAGGATAAAGGGAATTTGCTGCACACCTTAAACATGTGTTAAAAGTGTGTTAGAGTCCTAGTTTGACTAGGTTTTCTTGAATCCTTTGTAACTAGGTTTCCTAGGTGACTTGGGTTGCGAATTTTGCCTAGATTTTTACCCTAGTTTAGGCCTATATAAAGGCACATATTCTGGTTGTAAAACACAGAGATTATTGCCGAAATAATATTGCTCTTTGGAGAGGTTTTCTCTTTGGTTCTTGGCGGACTGCCTTGGTGCACAAGATTGCTTGTGTTCTTGGAGTTCTATACTTCTTGTTTCTAATCACAGGTTGATTAGGGGTGAGGGTTTTCAAACCTAGTCTTTTTTATGTCTTGTGGAGCTTGAATCACATCTTGGGCACGTTTCATGGTCTTTATACCATCGGGGTTCGCATTACTCCCTCTTCCACCTTCATGTCCTTTGTCACTTGAACTAGCTATACATTATGAGTTGGACACTGGAAAAAGAAAAGGAAAAGCAAGAAAAAAAATGAGAAAATAAATAAAATAAATGAGTTAAATAGGATCAGTAGTTATCCTTTTTTATTTCTTCCATGCAACTTAATGAGAGGCTTAATTTCCAATTGGCCCTTGAACTATTATGAATATATCCTTCAGCCTACTGGACTAAAGTTAGTACCCAAACAGCTGATGCACTTCTAATATTCTGCCATAGTGGCATCGCCTGTGGTGGCAGTTATTGACATGATGCGTGAGTCTTGCATAGCTTGGCGCTAAATGGTACTTCATAGTTAAATTGCTCCATGAATTAGAAGAGACATATTAATTATATGAAACAAATCAAAGTTATTCAACACAAATTGAGACTAGATATGATGAGGCAACGGTCGAGCAGGGCTTGGGGTTCAAAGCCCCTTGGAGGCACTACCATTTGCAGCCACCCATGGGTTAGTCAAGCATGTATTCTCATTTCTCGGGGGCTGTTTTGGAAACTAATTCACTTCATTCGGCAAAAATGTCAGATTCATGATAGTTGAGGATAAAATTTTAGATTTTAGCATAGTTCGAGACAGAGTCATCCCAATAAATCAATGGATTAGGCACCAATCTAATTATAAGTCAACGCCACGAACAGGCAGAGGCAGGACAATAACTCCTCCACATGCAACTTTTTCGGCGCCAACTCATGCATAACTCTTCCATTATAAATTCCCCCACCAAACCTCCTCAGCCTCACTAATTAATATTCCAATATCTATTCGAAGTAACCGTTTAATAATGACAGCAATTTATCTAATAATAGAAGTTTTGCGTTTGCCTACTCAACTCAACCGGTAAAGATAAGACATTACCAAAGTCGAGCTTAGGTTTAAATTACAGTGGAGGCACTCACATATACAAATTTATTGATAAGTTATCCAGATTTAATTTGATATATTTCAAGTTTTTTCAGATGGACAAATGACTATAAGACATTCACTGTAGCTCCTCTTAATTTAAATATATACTCGTATATGCTTCTGATTAAAATAGAATAGAAATTTTTGTCTTTTAAGTGATTTAAAGAAGTTATTTTCACAAATCACCTTATGCTAACTATTTTTATAACTAAAACGAAATCCGTAAGGGGTAACTATGTATTTATGTCCTAATGTTGAACATGTATTGAAATATTTGCAATACAATTAGACATATATGTCCTCTCCACCTAGTTGAGGTGGTAACAAGGACACTTGGCCATGACAATAATGAGGGTTGAAATCCGTTTCCCCTCTTCTAATCGCAAATAATGTCATTTAAAATTTGATTTAGTTGTCTTTAGATCCCCAAAAAAACATGTATTTCTCTATCTCATTTACTATATAAATACCTCCTTTAAATCTTATACTTATATACTATACCTAATTTTAAGTATACGAAGAAAAAACATTAGACATATGCAAGGGACTCATAAAGAGATAGTTGGAGGGATTCGAACCACTCTCGCACGTTCGTTCAGTTGCATTCTCGCAAGTCGCATGCAAGTATTCATCCATGAAAGCAAAAATGTTGACAAAAAGCTAATGAAGCCTTTCTTTTTCTTTTCTCAAAGAAGCTAATTAAGCCCCCAAAAAAATCGGATAGAAGTGACATATTTTAGCAATATTTCTACTTATAACAATCTAAAAAGGGTAAATTAACAACTTTATGTCTCAGATATATTTATACAACCGATTGATGTCTGTCCTACATGGTTCTACTTCTGTAAAATTTGTTAATTTTTTGTAACATACTATTCTCATTCCAAATTATTTTTTTATTTTTTTTAGTCGACTCAAATACTTGTATCATTTCTATATTTAGTTAATTTACTTTGTTATATTGTCTTTTAAATTATAGTTTTAATATACTTGTTTTTACATTATATAAACGTTTTTTTTTTAATCTCCATGACAAATCCAACTATTCGTACCACATTATTATGACTCGCCATTAAAGAACACTGAGTAGTGACGAGTGACAATACTAACCGGAACCACTCTCATTTATTGCTCTTCCTCAACTTCCATCTTCCATTGTTGAAGACCTCAGCGGTCCCTTTTCAAGTCATGGTTTTGCTTATTATAAGTGTTTGAAGAGCCTCCAAAACATTGTTAGAGCAAATATGGGTCTCTATCTGAAAAATATCTTGTTGCTGGTACTGGCCTCTGCATTTGGTTTTCTGAGCAACGGCGGCGACGCCCAAGAGACGCCGACGACACTGGTTCCGGCCATTATCACCTTCGGGGACTCTGCCGTCGATGTGGGTAACAACGACTACCTCGCCACGATTTTCAAGGCTAACTATCCTCCATATGGAAGAGACTTCCCCAATAAGCAGGCCACCGGCAGGTTTTGCAATGGAAAACTGGCCACCGACATAACCGGTAACTCTTCAGTTAAAATGTTTGCTACTTCATTTTGGTTAATTGCAAGAACGAAGGTATTACAAATAAGATAATTAATTTTCAATTAAAATCTTTAATATGGGCGTTACACACAGTTTATTAAACCATTAGTCAATAAAAACATTGTAAAAGTTATTTTATGAAATAAATTACATTTCAAATACTCCATTTGTTTCATAAAACTTGACCATTTTATTATTCATAATAATTAATTTATGATTTAATTTTTTTAAAATTTATTATAAAAATTTGAATGTTTTATATGAAAATGAAACTTTAAAGCTTATAGTTTCTAAATATTATTTTTAAGAATTTTTTTCAATACATATTAATATGAATATGTTTAAATCAAATTTCAGTAAAAAAAACGTAAAATGATGAATTATTGTGTAGGGGAACGAGTATAGTTTTTATGTTTTTTATGAATAATTAAAAAGTGATTTTGTCATTTTTTTTCTCTTAATTTGATCGGAAAAATTATTTTTGTTTCGTTTCTTTGTATCTCTTCCGCTGTCCACTTTCAGTTCAGAAAAATCACAGGCACAATACAAATTGAATCACTTCTTGTCTATTATATTTATTTATTTTTTGTAAAACTTCTAAATAATTTTTTATTCCGTAGGAAACATATGGAGCATAAAAGATACACCACACTATATAAGAAAAAATTAATCTATCCAATAATTCTTATTACTTTGTTTTTCTTTATATTAAATCTTCATTTTAAATTTAATTTTTTTTTCAGCCAGTATATAGGATCTTTATTATTTAATATTGTGTGCTAGCTAGCTAAATCAATGATTTTTCACTCGACAACTGCCCACCGCCATAACTCTTAGCTCTTCAATTAAAATGTTTGCTACTTTATCTTGGTTATTTGCAAGAACGAAGGTATTACACTTAGGAATAAGGTAATTAATTTTTAATTAAAATCCTTAATATAGGCGTTACACAAACCATTAGTCAATAAAAATATTTTAAAAGGAATTTTATGAATACAATTATATTTTCAAATATATTTTTTGGTTTTTTATGAATAACTAAAAATTGATTTTGTTTTTTTTTTCTTTTTGATCGGCAAAAATTTTTTGTTTCTTTTCTTTGTATCTCTTTTGTTGTCCACTTTCAGGTCGGAAAAATCACAGGCACAATACAAATTGAATCACTTCTTGTTTATTTTATTTCTTTATTTTTCGTCGAACTTCTAAATAATTTTTTATTATGTATGAAACATATATATGGAGTATAAGATATATACTAAATTACATGAGGAAAAAAAATGAATTTTCTGACCATTCTTATTACTTTGTTTTTCTTTTATATTATATGCTTGGTTTAAATTAAAAATTTTTCAGCCAGCATATAGGATCTTAATTATTTAATATTGTAGGCTAGCTAAATCAATGATTTTTCACTTGAAAATTTTTATCTCAAATAAAACTGTCCTACAGATTCAGAGCAAATGTTACATGCAATCTTATAGAAATCGTTACAGACCAACATATATCACCGTTAAATTATTGTCCAAACAAATAAACAAACAAATAAACTGTACATAATAACATAATTTATTTTTTTTTATTGACTTTTATCAAGTTATATTGACCCTGCCCTTGTCGTGCCAACCAAAATTTAAATAATTTTTCTAATTTATCAATTTATATTTTTCCTTGTTCTTGTCCATCGTAATATTTAATTTTTCAACCTTTGATTGTTTTTTTTTTTTGTGCTATTTTTTGTCTTGTTATATGCCAAGAAAAATATATTACAATTCTGCTGTTGATTATTGCATATTAAATGGTCATATGTTTTCGAGGAATTTGAAATATTCCATTTTATCATACTTTCTCGGTCCCAAAAAGATACAATATATTTCATTTTGGACCATTCCAAAATTTCACAACATTTTTATATTTAATAATTTAGTTTACCATATTCCTTTTCAAATTATCATTTTAATATCCTTATTTTCCATCTTTCTTAAATTATATGTAAGATGTAAAGGATGAAATAGGAAGCAACACAAACTTTTTCATTTTTTTTAATATTATCCAAAATGAGACGGGGATTGTATTTATGTTTATGACTGTTTTCATTCAGCTGAAACGTTGGGTTTTACAACCTATCCCCCCGCATACCTTAGCCCGCAAGCAACCGGGAAGAACCTTTTAATCGGAGCCAATTTCGCTTCTGCTGCTTCTGGTTATGATGACAAAGCGGCCAGCCTCAACGTGAGAACCCAAATACCCCTAACCTAAGACCATCCCCTACGTTACAACTGATAAATGGCCGTAATGGAGACTAATTCCAAGGCTTGATTTTGATTTGCTTTGTTGCAGCACGCCATCACATTGCCACAGCAGCTGGAGTATTTCAAAGAGTACAAGACTAAGCTTGCGAAAGTCGCCGGCGACAAGAAATCGGCAGCGATCATAAAGGATTCCTTGTACCTCTTGAGTGCTGGAAGCAGTGACTTTCTGCAGAACTACTATGTCAATCCTCTGCTGAACAAAGCGTACACCCCGGACCAGTATGGCTCCTCCCTCGTCCAAGCCTTCAATAGCTTCGTCAAGGTACCCAGAAACCGAACTTGATCATGGTGGATTCTTTTCTATGTACCTGTATGTTGATGATATTCAGAATTTGGAATGATGCCCCAAAACAGGAGTTGTATGGCTTGGGGGCTAGGAAGCTCGGTGTGACTTCACTTCCACCATTGGGGTGCCTTCCTGCTGCAAGAACCCTTTTCGGTTTCCATGAGAAAGGGTGTGTTGCGAGGATCAACACAGATGCCCAGCAGTTCAACAAGAAGATCACCTCTGCAGCAGCTAGTCTCCAGAAGCAGCTTCCTGGCCTCAAACTTGTTGTTTTCGACATCTTCAAGCCACTTTATGACCTTGTACAATCACCTGCAAAATATGGTAACAACAACGAGGGTCTTCCCATGTAGTTAAAAGTTTGGAAACCCTTTTGCAGATGCCAATAAGCAAGAAAGGAAATGATCACCATTTTTTGCAGGTTTCGTGGAAGCAACAAGAGGCTGCTGCGGGACAGGAACTGTGGAGACAACATCGTTCTTGTGCAACCCGAAATCGTTCGGTACATGTTCTAACGCTACGCAGTATGTGTTTTTCGACAGCGTCCATCCATCCCAGGCTGCAAATCAGGTCCTTGCTGACTCCTTGATAGTTCAAGGCATCAGCCTCATCGGTTGAAGGCAATCTGGGTGTTCTTATTTTAACGTCGACTCTAGAGAGTGTTTGTCAGATGTTTATTGTTTAATACTATTATGTTGATCAAAACATCATCCAAGTTAAGAAAATATTGCAGAAGATTGTGTTTTAAGTTAAATGACTAGAACACGGCGGCACTTCGTTGCGGGTCCATAAAAAATACATATTTGTTATATTCCTAGTATTTGGGGAGAAAAAAGTGTTAAACAAAAGTTATGAATGATTAATAAAACCTACTCCCTCTGTCCCACTTTATTTGCTCCATTTGATCTTTTTTACTAGGTTAATTTAAATTTATTCATATTATTCTTTGTTAGAAAAAAAATTAAAAAATATATTTAGAATCTATAGGTCTTGATTTATCATTCATATATAAAAGTTTTTCATTTATATACTAAAATGTTGGAAATTAAAAATCATAGATTAATCATTAAAAAGTGAATGCAATAAAGAATTTGGGACAAATGGAGTAATTAATAGCGATGACAATGGATAGAATATGGGTGAGATAGTACTAAACTCGCATCCTATCCATCATGTTGGACATCGAATCCATATCCTATCTACCATCTATCGGTTTTACAATTTTAATATCAATGTCCTATCCATTTTAAGATGAGTAGGATCAGGTAAAACCCACATATCTGTTACATAATATCATAATAAATAATATAATTCTATAATAGAGTACCATAATAAAAAGAAACTAAAATTAAACTTGCAAAAAAAATACTCCCTCCGTCCCATATATTTTGCTTCATTTTCTTTTTTAAGCAGTCCGATAACCTTTGCACCATTTGCCTTTTAAGTAATTTTTTACACCTCATTTACCCTTATACCTCTATCTTAACCCATCTCTCACCCTTTCCCCAACAGATTACACACACACATACACACATACACACACTCTCTCCCTTCATCCCTCCAGCTTGCTTGCACAACAATTCAGTACTAAAAAAATTGAGTTTTCCAACGGTTGTTACCAACGTGCAAACATTGGTAAATTTGAAATTACCAACGCCTGCGCATTGGTAAATGGCCGTTCGTAAATCGATCGTTGGAAAACTTTTACCAATGATGAGCCGTTGGTAAATTGCTACTCCTACAAGTTGGTAATTGGCCGTTGATAAATTTCCGACGGCCTAATTTTCCAATGGTCTAAGAGTTTACCAATGCCTGCTAGTTGGAAATTTATCAATAGGTTAGGCCATTGGTAAATTTACCAATGCATTCGCCCATTGGTAAATGATATACACTGAAGCCTCTAATTATCGACGGGTTAAGCCATTGGTAAATTTACCAACGGTCTAACCTATTGGTAAATTTGCCAACAAGTTAGCCCATTGGTAAATTTATCAACGGCTTAACCCGTTGGAAAATTTACCAACAGGTTATTTACCAACAGGTTATTTACCAACGGGTTTGGCCGTTGGTGATTTTAAAGACTACTTTCCAAATCCATCGTTGTCTACTATGGATTCCATGATTCTGTTATTTTCCAAATTCAGTATACCATATTACGTGTTAATGATCCAATTGTTGAATGCAAAAAAGAAATGCAAAATCAACATCAATACTATGTATCCCAAGTTGATTCATACATTATAAACAAAGAGTTATATGTTTGATTCATATCATAAAAGCATCCATAATGCAAGATCTCAAAAATTTGTTGTAAGTCTCTAAAAGCTTATATAAGTCTCAAGTCTCATAAATGATATCCAAGTCCTATAACACAAGAAGCACATGATGATGTACCTTTCTCGAGATGGCAATCAAGCCTACTCAATCTCTAAGTCTGAATCATCCATATACTGTGGAGGCGCTTGAGGTGGGGGCAGGGAAGGTTGAGTGAACAACAAATTAACTCCAACTGTCCGCGATTAGCCTCCAATGCGGCTCTATTCACGTCCATATTTGCTTTCAGTCTCCTTTGAAGCCCCTGTAGCTTCTTCTCATACTTGTTGTCCCTTTGCACAATCTCCTCTGCCATCATCTTCTGTACTTGTTCATTCAACTCTGGTGTCTGAGTGAGGTCAATAGGTGGGAACATTGCAGCCATTTGACGTCGTGGGACAATGCACTACTCTGAACCCAAACCAAAAACACGTTCTCTCATTTTCCCACCAGATGCAGTACTAATGATGGTAGCTTCATCAATTTCATGTGCAGGCTCTACTCCCTCGTGTTGTTGTGTTTGCTCATCAATCTCAGCACTAACCCGAGCCTACTGAAAGATGTTTACATTCATATGTGATTATCACAATTTTAATTTAAGAGTAGTAGAGAAAACAAGTTACGATACTTACAGCAACTTCTTTGAAGCGCCTACTAATGTATTGTCCATTCTTTATTTTATGTGTCGCCTGGAGGACCTTGAACAGGCTGGGGTCCTTCTTCTCCAAATGTTTCTTTCTCTAATATAATGTTAATGCACAGTAATGTCTGTCATCAGTTATTAATAAGTGGATAATGTAAAGTTAATGAAGAAGAATGATTTACCATTTGATCTCGATGTGCAGACATCGAGATTGACCCCCTGCATATGTCACATTACATGATCCAAACTAAGAATTCACCTCACTGACAGAAGCTTGGATTACCTTAAACTTAGTAGATTTTTTAAGAAACTCCGAATTGGCCCAATATGCCTTCATTTCCTTATATGAGTCATCAGACATAAAATTTGCCTTCACTCAACATTTGGCCGGATCCTTCGTACGCCCGATGTTTTCCATGAGGCATCAGTAGTGCTATGCCCCCAAGATGAGCCATATCCGATACACCTCATTATGATTTATCGGGTCCTACTCATAGCTCCTCTACACAAGATAATAAATTGTTTCGTGAAATCATGATGGATAAAAGTACACTGCTTAAAATGAAAATATGATACTGTACTAATACAACAATTACCTCAAACATGCACCACCATTATTGAATATCTGATGCGGAGACATGCAACCAATCAAGATATGGCTTGAAATGCATGGTGAAGCATGGTGTCACCAACCGTGTCACTCTAGGTAGAAGGAATCTGCAAAATGAAAATGATGCATGGTAGTACAAACTATAGGTGTAAAATAGAATGACATAAGTGTACCTACTAAATTCTTTATGTTACTGATAGTTTGTTGTATGTTAATTACTTATGTGTTGCCATGAAGGTAAATCTTTAATCAAGGTCGGGTCAGTGCTTATGACACTAATGGTGGGACATCTGCAGTATGAATGTCAGAATTTGATACCAAAGAATGCATCATTTGGGGGTGACTAACATGTGTTCATTGGGGGCCATGTGGAGATGGCGTGTCTCCACCCTTCACCAGAAACATGTGCATGAGATCGGGCATAAGTAGGTGGGATCGAAGTGTCTTGTGTCTTTAGAATTGCATCAACATGTGCTTAGGAAGAAGAACCCGTCCTCTGTTGTCACTGAAGTGCTGTCTGCATGACCTCGTTGAATGCTTGAAAAGAACCCTTCCCAGGTCGGCACTAATAGGTGTTATCCCCTTTAGGTGGCATCTATAATAATTAACACAACATTAAGAAAATCATGTAATTATGTAAAGATCATATAATAAATTTATCATCATTTCACATAATTACCAAATATGTTTATTTAGACACATTTATGCCTCGAGATCGATATTGCGACTGACACTATCATCTTGATTCACCTGACCCAGTGCTTGCACAGTCTTGACACTCTTCATTTTCATCTCTATTAGTTCCATTGGATTGAAACTCCCCCTTATCATCATTTGAATAGTGATTAGCAGCCTCCTCATTTTCATTTTCATCATCATTGTCGTTCACACGCATGCTTTGAAAATCTTGTTCAATATCATCACCCAATCTTGGGTCAACTAACTCACCAACAGGGTCGTCCTTGATTACATGATTTATACGGCCTCCATTTTCTTCATAAACATCATCATTGTCTACTAATTCATATTGAATGATCCGTCTAGGTTTTATCGTAAGCACAGCTGACCAGATGTTTTTTTCACATGACTTTGTTGGATATGGTGTGTAGTACACTTTGTTTGCCTATGATGCAAGAATGAATGGATTGAACTTTCGATATCTCTAGGCATCGCAGACCTCAACTAACTTAAACTATTTATGAATCTGAGTTCCACGGTCAGGTGTGGGGTCAAACCAGTCGCAGCTAAACAAGACCACATTTTTATGTGAATAGCCAAGATATTCTAGTTGAATGACTTCTTGTAATATACCATAAAAATCACATTCAACTTCGCTTGAACAAGTGCTTCGTATGCACACTCCACTATTGAATGTTACCTTGTCCTTGCTTCATTCACTTATGTGGAATTTGTACCAATTTGTGAAATATACAGGCCATGTCTTAACCCGCCATGAAGGCCCACATTCAACAACTCACAATATCTGATTGACTACATTGTTTCGTGGGTCATCAACCTATGTAAACCAATTTTAAGTTATGAAAAAAACATTTAGAAATGATGGAAATTAATAGGTTAAAAAAATAGTGCATTGTATCCACTTACATAGTTTCTAAGCCAGTGTGAAATTTTTTTTTCAATATGTATGTCCATATCGGACATGGTAATATCGGGTGCAACCAATTTTACCTGCTCAACAAATAAACTGTGTATAATAGAATGACAATAAGATAGCTAGGTTAGTCCCACGAGAACTATTGGGCTTCAAAAAATAAGATGTCAATCTGGAATGAAACTTATGCTTACTTGAGATAGGGCCTAATATCAGCATAGTTTAATGGAACATATGTGGTGCCAACTCTTAGTTCGTCGTCCGTAAGGAATCTATATTTGGATGCACTATATGGATGACCTAGAAAGTTGAATATGGCCGATAAATCTCCATTACAGGGAATAGGACCACCATCATCATTTCGAGGAACTCTGTTCATCATACAGGGGACATGAGATTCAAAATAATGGGAGCAAAAGATGGAAGTCTCCTCTATAAGGCATGCTTCACAAATTGATACCTCAACATGAGCAGTATTAGAAACCTTCATTTTAAAGTTATGAATGCACCACTCAAATTTATACATCCACCGATACTGAACAGGTCCTCCAACCTTTGCTTCATAGGGTAAGTGAACTAGCAGATGCTCCATGATATCAAAAAAGCCAAGAGGAAAAATTCTCTCAAGCTTGCACAAGATAATTAGAATATTAGCCTCCAACTCGAACAAGCGATTAGCATCCAGCTCTGGAGAGCACAATTCTCTAAAATATAGGCTTAACTCGGTTAATGGTTTCCATACATTCTTAAGAAGCCCCTAAAAGGCAATGGGGAGAAGTCATTGCATCATCACATGACAATCATGACTCTTCATGCCGTACATAGTGCTACTAGAACTATCAACACATCTAGCAAGATTGGAGGCATACCCATTTGGGAGTTTTAGAGATTTAACTAAAGCGAGAACATCCGGCCTTTGGTTAACATTAAATGTGAACCGGGCCTTGGGTTTGAATAAACGACCATCCTCCAGAAGAACCATGTTTAACTCCGATCGATTACAATAAATCTTGATGTCCTTCTGTGCCTTAACATTATCTTTTGTTTTGTTCTTTATATCCATAACAATATTCCAGATATTCTCAAACACATTTTTTTCAATATGCATAACATCCAGATTATGGCGGATGAAGTTCGTCCCCCAATAAGGCAACTCCTAGAAAATGCTCCGCTTAGTCCAATTATGAGATTTCCCATAGTTACAAGGCCGATGTTGTGGCCCATCCATAGAAATTAGTGGAAGGAAGGAAATTCATTCAAATATGGCCTCACCTGACAAAAGCTCAGAAGTCAATGAATTTTCTGACTTGTCATTCTTAAAACTTACCCTATTTCTTCTATAGGGGTGGCCAGTTGATAGAAATTGCCTATGACAGTCGAAGTATGAAGTTTTCCTGCCAAACTGAAGTTGGAAAGACTTAGATTGCTCCATACAAATTGGGCAAGACAATCGACCATGCGTCATCCATCTTAAAAGCATGCCATAAGCTAGGAAATCATTTATGGTCCACATGTTTGGATGCCTTCATCCCATAAATGGTTTAGTTCTTCTATTAGAGGTTGTAAATAAACACCAATATGGTTATGAGGGCTGCGTGGACCTAGAATCAACAATGAAAGGAACATGTAGGATTTTTTCCTGCACATCCATGGAGACAAATTATATTGAGTAACTATAACAGGTCAGCATGAGTATTGTTTTCCAGATGGTCCAAAAGGGGCAAATCCATCGGCACATAAAACCCAACCATATATTTCGTCGTTCGGAAGCAAACCATGGGTAGATGTGATCAAAATGCTTCCAAGCTTCACCATCAAATGGATGTTTTAGAACACCTAGGATTGGTCATTGCTCCTTGTGCCACCACATTTGTTCTGCTGTCGAGATTGAAGCAAATTGGCGTTGGAGATGCAGGATTAGTGGTAAATGATGCATGGTCTTCCACGAACGATCTTTACCCCTATCACCTTTTTTCGGCTTATACCTTTCAGCACCACAGAACTTACAGCTTCGAAAATTACTTTCTTATTTCCAAAACAACATACAGTCATTAACACAGGCATCTATCTTAATGTGACATAAACCCAACTGTGAAACTAATTTTTTGGTTTCATGTTAATTAGATGGCATCTTACTATCTACAGGTTGCATTTCTTTCATCAATTGGGCAATGCTATCATAACAGGCCCATGACATGTGATACTTAGACTTAATGTTCAACAGACAAACAGTAGCAAATAACTCAGAATGATTCTGATACCTATCCCATAGAGGAGTTGAGGTGAAATTCAACAGGTCGAAGAAACGTTGAGCATTTTCATTGGGCTGCTCATCCATGTGAGGAGGACTTTGACGGTAATTAGGCCCAATGGTGTCCAATACAATCCTTTCATATGGATTGTTTGAAGAACCCTGATCAAAGTTATCAAATCCACCCACTTCTCTATATGTATTTGATGCTTCATTAAACGGCTCTCCATGAGCCATCCAGTTTAAGTAAAAAGGCATGAACCCCCACTTGTAAAGATGAACTCTAACATCGCCACATAGTCTAAACTGCAAATTCTTATATTTCCGACAAAGACAATGAATGCTGCTACTGCTCATGTTTTTAGGTGAGCGACAGCGAATGATATAAATTCTTCAACCCAAGACTCCTACTCCTCTGTATAACCCATTCGACCTGCCAAGAAATGATTACAGTACATCCAACTATAGCCCAACTCCATTATAAACTAAATCTGTTGGTAAACATATAAAACACATCCATGACAACATATACTTATTTTTTTTAAACCATTGAAAAAATATCTCTATTCCGGATAAAAGTTAGTTATGGCATTCATATTTAGCCCCAGTTCTTTAAAAGAGAATATATTTTTTATTTATTGATAAAATAAATATGTGTGCCTTTAATAATTATGTGTGCCTTTTATTAACACATCAAACTTATTTAAAAAAGAAAATTTAGTTAATTATACCTAACAGAATACTACATTTTTATTAATTTCTGAAATAAAAAAATTAATACACAAATTCAACCAAAAATATTTTTAATTCAACACTTGCAAGCAAGGTTAATTACACCTAACAAATTCCAATTTTCCAATCTGAGTGAAACTTTTCCAATCATGCAAGCAAGGTTAATTGCACCTAACACTTGCAACCAAAAATATTTGATAGATATATATGCACATAAATATTAAACCCAATCATGCAAGCAAGGTTAATTACACCTAACAAATTCCAATTTTCTATTAATTTATAAAATTAATGAATTATCATGTATTAGAATATTAAACCCAATACTTGATTCATAGGTATTTTTTTTTTCATATATCATATATATATCATGGATTTTAATTTTTTTTTTCATACATGAACATAAATATTATTGAATTATCACGGATTAGAATTTTTTTGTCATATATCATATATATATATAAATATATACTCCAATACCATCAAACTTGTTTCAAAAATAAAATTTAGTTCATTATACCTAAACACTATATAAATTTTTTTTATTAATTTCTGGAATTAAAAAATAAAAAACAAATTCATAGGAAAATGTATTTCATTCAATAGTACTTGGTTGATAATTATATATGCACATGAATATTGATCCCAACCAAGCAAAGTTAATTACACCTAACAATTTCTAATTTTCTATTAATTTCTAAAATTAATCAAATTACAAAAATGTATTTAATTATCATGGATTACATTATTTTGACATATACCATATATAATCTCCATAACCATCACTGTAGGTTCAAAAACAAATTTTAATTAATTAAACCTAACAAAAGAATTAAAGTTATATTAATTTCTGAAATTAAAACAAATGAAAAAACATTCATCAACTTGAATATATGAATGGGTGAACCCTAAACTTCAATTACAACCATTAAAATTAACAAATCACAAAAATATCATACAGTTCACAACCAAAAAACCCTACAATTTTCAGATTTTTTTGCAATAAAATTAAAAA
The DNA here is from genome assembly GCA_039654915.1 of Aquilaria yunnanensis. NCBI lineage: Eukaryota > Viridiplantae > Streptophyta > Magnoliopsida > Malvales > Thymelaeaceae > Aquilaria > Aquilaria yunnanensis. The sequence goes on from CM077597.1 coordinate 71,718,959, forward strand.
AAATAGAAAAATAAAAACCTTCAAGAACTTACCTCAAAATGGCACAAGAAACCTCCAAAATGCATAGGAATGCTTCGAATCTGTTAGAACAACTAAGAAGTTGCACTCATTGTAGCAAAAAACTCAAACACATATTAAAACGAAAAAACACAAAAAGTAGCACAAAAAAAGCCCCAAAAAACTAAAATACTTACAGGAGTTGGAGATTGGCCACTAGGTCTACAAAAACCAGCTGAAGAAGCGAGAATGTAGCAGCCCAAGCTCGCGGAAATGGCTGACTTGCAGAGCTCGTGTGCTATGTGTGTGAGTGAAAGAGAGAGAGAGAGAGAGAGAGAGAGAGAGAAGAACAGAGGCAGACACTAATGGCTGGAGGGGGATATTTAATTTCACCTTTCCAGCGGCCTAGTCGTTGGAAAACAATTATAAAAATGCACCGTATCACTAAAAGAGCAGGCGGTAAACTTGGACTTTTTTCCAATGGCTAATTGTTGGAAAGTAAAAAAAAAAAATTCCCTCCCCCCTTTTATCCCAAAATCAAATTTCATTTTTTTTACCCACTTATCAAATTAGGACAACTAGGGGGCGAACAGGTAATTTTTTTTCCAACGGCAACTTTTCCTTATTACCAATGGCTTATTGCATTGGTATTTTCCAACGGCTAGGCCGTTGGCAATAAACGTGTTGGAAACTCCCTAATTTTTAGTAGTGATTGGTGATGGAGGCATGACCGATAGATGCTCAATCGACAGAGGTGCAACCGACAGATGCGCGATCGACAATGGACCCACAATCAATGATAGATGTGCGAGTGATGGTGGACGTACAATCAATGATGGATGCACGTTCGATGACGGATGCTCGATGGAGCTTTGATTTGAGGTGGGAGGGATGAGAAGAAGACGAAGAGGAGCTGGATTGAAGTGAAAAGGCAAACATGAATGATGATGGTGCAATCAACAACAGAGGCCAAGCAAATTGAATGGGAGATCGACTATGCAGACCAAGCGAAACCGACAATGGCCAAGTGATCGACAACGAAGGTCGGCCGAGGATGGATGAGCAATCAATGACGAGAGCCAAGCGAGGACAAAAGCCGATCAGCAGCAATGAGGCATGATCAATGATGGAGGCCGAGCAATTGACTACAGAGGCCCAGCGAGGACAGAGGTCAAGCAATCAACGACAGAGGCCATATGAATTGAACGTGTGATCGACTACGAAGGGCCGGTGACATCACCGGAGATGTGATGGCAGCGGCAGGCGAAATTTTTTGGGAGATTGACAAGGCAATGAGGAATGAGGAAGGGCATATCTGGAAAATGCGGGGAAACAATAAAAATACCTACAACTAAGTGCGAAACCAAATGTTGCAAAACTAACGGGACGAAGGGAGTAATATTACTAATAAAAACAAAAATCGGCTTAATTACTAATAAATTTTAGAGAATTTATCCAAATCAAATTAGTGAAATGAGCAAGCACTTAGCTATAATCATACAACTTTGCAAAGAAGAGGATGAGAATATTTCATGGACCTTCGCTCTAGTAACCTTGTTTTGATTTACAATAACACTTAGTTGCGATAGTAAGTAAGCAAATTAATTAGGTTTTTTTTGAAAATTATTATTATTATTATTATTATTATTATTATTATTATTATTATTATGATATGCAGGTAGTATTAGGGATATCAAAAAATACCCTACTCGGCCCTACCCTCCTCGAACCCGACCCTACTAACAAAGCCATGGGTAGGGATGGCAAAATTTGACCCAACTCGAAGACATGACCCGACATACCTGAACCCAAGCCCGACCTGACCCGATTTGACCAAAAAATTTAATGACTCAAACCGACTGTACCCAACTTGACTTAAACCCAAGCCCGATTGAAGTGAAACCTGAGAAAACCAAAACTCGAACCCGGAATGACCTGATAACTAAACCCGACAAAACCCGATTTTAACTTAAGTCAACATAAAATATATGGTTGGCAAAGACTTTAGAAAAATTATGATTTTGTTAATCTGTTTTGTGTTGTAGAGTGAATAAGTGAGAGCTATGGGAAATGATTAGTAAAATGATGATAAAGAGATATGAATAATTAAGTTCTAGAAATTATAGTACTCATTCCATCTCATATTATTTGAAATATTTAACTTTTTCAAATAATTTGAATTGAATTTATTCATATTACTCTATCTGTCTCAAATTCTTTGTATCATTCATATTTTAAAAATTAATTTATAATTTTTTGCCTTCAACATTTTAATATATAAATAAAAAAAATTATACATGAATGATAAATCAAGACCTATAATTTTTAAATATATTTTTTTAATTTTTAATAAATAATAATATAAATAAAGGCAAGTTAAACTGGTCAGAAAAATTAAACAAAGCAAAGAAAATTGGAGGGAGGGAGATTATTTTTTAGAAAAAAATTTAAAGAGTATATATTTAGAAACTATAGGTCTTTATTTATTATTTAATATAATAATTTTTCATTTATACACTAAAATATTGAAAATAAAAAATCATATATCAATTGTTGAATAGTAAATGTTACAAAGAACTTGGCACATAATGAGTCTTTTATTAAAGAAGTTATATATTAATATATCTTCATAAATTTTATATTATTTTTTATGTCTAGTTAAATTAAATTTCAATCAAAATTAAACAAAAAAATTGAATCGATTCATCCATTTCAAATTATGCATTTGTAAACGGAGTAAACCCGACAATGAAGTTGACTTTGGTTTAAAAACCGATAACTCAACCTAACTCAACCCAAACCCGAAATACTCAACCCAAAATCAACCCTAACCTAAATAACCTGACTTAAACCCGAATACATGCTAGCCTAATTAAACCTGAACTTAAATGGCCTGACCCAAACCTGACCCGATCCACCCAATTATCATCCCTAGCCACGAGGAGGGTATGAGTTTAACTTATCCTACCCAACCCTACCCACACCCATCTTAAATTAGTATATTATATTCAAAATATATTTTATTTCAAAATTAAAATTAAAATTTAACATAAATTATCTTATATTACTTTAATTGATGATTTCTTAAGTTTTAATTAACTATGAATATACACATTCTTTTGAAAATATATGTAATTAAATATATAAAAATAAAGTCCAAAAAAATCAAACATTTGCCTAAAATGGGTTAGTGAGTAGTATCCGTTTACCCGCGGGGCGGGTACTACCCGAATCCGATTATTCGAGGGGAAAGTTTGAGATTAGCTATACCCGACTCAAACCCTACCCCATTGACATCTATGGGTAAGATATAGGGCTGATAGGCCTAAATTTGCATCCTACCCACATCTAGTAGGTACAAAAAAAAAAATCACATATGCTACAAATCCATTTAATTATGAAAAAAATCCTATCTATCAAATAGGATATAATAGGATATCCGTCGAGATAAATATCCATTGACATCTCTACTGATTACCATCAATTCTGATAAGGTCTAAGTTCTTGAGAATTGCTATGAGTGAGCTGGGAGGAATTCTTGGTTGCTCTTGGATGAGCAACCCCAAAGGCCTCTTCGCGTATTTATTTCAGAAGTTCCAGCATTGTTCAGAGGGTACCACATATAAGGCCCTTGGGGTTGCTCATCCGAGAGCAACCCGTCCGAGAAATTCATCCCAACTCACTCACGGCACTCTCCCGAGAACTTAGATCTCATCAAATTCAAAGCTTTTGAAAAATTTAAACATTCCAAAGTTATTGGCAGCCAATTGGGTAAATAATAAACATGTAGCACAGGATGAAAGTGGTAAATTTAAGATTTTAACACAAAATGGGGCCTCAATTGTAGGTCATGGAGTACCGGGGGTTACAGTGGCAAAAAAGTCTCATTTAAAAGTTTGAGATCAAATGCTATCTCCGTACACAAACTAAGACCCATTACATAGTTTTTCATTTTCTGTTTCTGAAAATAATTCTTGCCGAGTAGAAGAAAATGGGCTGAAACCCAAAATTATGTGGCTGTAGCAAAGAATACTAGTATTCATAAGGTGGGACTAAAAGCATCAGAGCAGCGGACTACTACTATTCATAAGGTGGGACTAAATAGGTCTGCACATCATTGCGAGTGAATCAACACGGACATTAATCTTCATAGCAATTATATTTATATTGAAAAAAAGTTAAAATAGTTATGAATTCAAACTAAATCATAATCAATTTAAAAATTTTGAAAACTTGAAACGTTTTAAAGTTATTCGTAACCAATTTATTTGGAATTAGGCACGAAATAGGTTCTTTATAATTAATGCAAGTTTGAGGGCCTAAAATATAAAAATCAAATATTGAAAACAGGTTTTTATGTTTATTAGAATAGGGTAATAAAGAAACATGATTTCAAAGTTTGAGGGCCCAAAGATGTCATCATATACAAAGAGTATCAATTGCATAAACTTACCATTTTTTAATTTGGACTGTTCGGGTAGACCATAGAATAACAGAAAAAACCTGATTTAAAAGTCTGAAGACCAAAAGATATTATCATATACAAAAAGTACCTGTTGCATAATTTTACTATTTTTTAATTTGGACATGTTTTCGGCCTAAGAGGAACTGTCGGGCTTAACCCAAAAAGAAAAAAGTACTATAGCAGAAGCTACTATTATGCCTGTTGCGCTTTCAACCTGGTATTTTAGTTAATGTAATGATTTTTGTCTTTCTATTTATTCCTTTTGGTGCCTTTCTTCTCGATGCAAAATTACTTCACTCTCTCCTGTATCATTAAGTATGGAGGAGTGGGAAGTTGAATCTTGTTACTTTAATTTGTAACAACTTAGTGGCATTGACCGTTAGGCTAACTTGCGAAGCCTGAGTTGCTAGCTTCAATTGCATTCTAGTATTATGTTTTTTGTTTTTTGCGTAAGTATTGATGGCCTGGGGCCTCATCGTTGTGAGTCATGATGACTGTTGAAGAGACTTCTAGGAGGAAGGACGCCTGGAAGGTGGATCGCCCCAAGGAGAGTACCTGAAAAGCTGGTAAACAGGGTTAGGAGGCCCCCGGAGTGTTTTTCCGGGGGGGGAGCCTCCAACGCCCAAGTCAGTGGTGGCCGGAAAAAGGAGAAAGTCACTAGCTCAAAGAGAAAGGCAGAAAAGTCTCGCCTGGTATTTTCTCAGAGTGTGGGAGCTGTATCTCCGGCCAACCAACCTCCTGTCAAGTATTTATTTCCTGTATATATAGGAATACCTAGCCCGTTCAGATCATGACACGTGTGCGGTCGGATGCTCCTGAACTTCTGGGCGTAGGGGACAGATAGTTGGTAACCAGATGGCCTCGAGCCTTGTGCTGAGACGGGCCATGATGTGATTCTGATGGCGTCTGCGCGTCAGGGCGACTTTTTACGTCTGTGGTGGGACGTGTCAGAGGCTTCCTTAAATGCTTCCTTAAATGCTCATGCCGTACTCCCGAGGTCCCTGGGCGAGGTCGTCCTCTAGTTCGGACAGAGCCCCTTCGGGAAGCATACCCTCAGTTCGGGGGTTCCCAGTTCCAGGGGGTTCCGCCTTCGGGGATATCATGTTCGGGCAGCAATGTCTGGTGCCACTTTTCCGAAGGCGCGCTGTTCACAACCTTGGGGGGCGAATGGAGTCCTCAAGTTTTACTGGCGTGCCGAGGCTCGGAGCTCTCCGGCTATCTCCCGAGGTGCATGATTCCACCTGTTCCCGGGAAGCGCCAGTTCTTCTGGCCATTGTTGTGGGAGGGTGTTCGGCCAGATTGAGGCGATAGCCTTTGGCTATCACATGCCCCCTTCTGGAAAGCCGAAGTGAAGACTTCGGTTTGCATCTCTTTCCGAGGTTGTCGTTGGGAGTCTTGTTGGGAAGCATAACCTGTTCCGAGGTCGCACCTTTTGCCCGAGGGTCTGGGCTGTTCGGCCTTGGCCTATTCTTTGGTGTCTCCGAGGCAAAGCCTGTACCGAAGATACACCTCTTGCCCAAAAGTCATGGGCTGTTCAGCCATAGCCTGTCTCTTGGTGTCCTCGAGGTGGCCTGCTTTTTATTTCTGCAGGTCTGATGGCCAAGCGTGTCAGACTGAGCGCGCGTCTCCACTTTTAAGGGATGTCAAACGACGTGTCCCAATCAGGAGGTGTGTCCCGGTTTTCCAGGGACGTTTGGGGAGGCATGTCCCCTATTTCTGCGCAGCGGTTGACACGCGGCTTCTTGCCATTGGAAGAGAGACGCGTCACTTACAGAGGGCGCGCCTTTTCGGGTGCAGTGGGTAGTTACGGCGACGGTTCGCCTCCAATGGGTACTTATGATTTCTTTTCGGCTACCCACCTTTGGCCTATAAATAGCCCATTCCATCATAATTCCCACTTACTGTTTTTCTGCTCTCTCTCTGCTTTGCCCTCTGTTCTTGCGTTTTATCTTGCTTTCTGTGGCGGAGCTTCTTTAATCAGAGCTTTTCCTACCAACTTTCACGACGGCGTCCTCAAGCAAATCTTTTGGTGGGTTTTGATTTCCAGAGTACTCTGATTCCTCTGTTTTTCTGAGTTTTTCTGGAAAACTGTTGTTTTTTTCCAAACTCGTCTTCTGAGTTTTTTCTGGAAACTATTTTCTTTTCCATCTCAAACTCTTTTTCACGTCTACGATGCCTGTTCCCGAGAGCTGGAAACCTCTTCTGGCCCATCCTTGCTGTACCACCCCCGAAAAACTAGAGAGGTGGAAGAAAAAATTCTTTCTTCCCTCTTACGCTGTGACCAGGCTGCCTCGTTCTAGCCATTTTGCTTTTTCAAACCGCGGCGACGAGGTTACCGTCTTCCGAGCCCAACTGAAGGCCGGACTTCGGTATCCTCCCCCGAAGGTGGTTTGCGAGTTCTGCCAATTCCATGGCATTGCTGTGAACCAGCTTCCCCCGAACGCGTACTGCTACTTTAATGCCTACCTCTGCATGTGTGGCGTGTTCGGGATAGAGCCCCACTTCATCATTTTCATGCAGTACTACAAGCTCTACGTGGTCCCGAAGGGTGGCTTCTATTTCCTGCTGCTTCGGGGATCCGGGAGCAAAAAATTCACCTTCACCTTCGACACGAAGGATAGCTGGCGGGGGTGGCAGCCTAAGTTCTTTTTCCTGAAGGTGGATAAGAACTGGTCTGATGTCCCGACCAGATGGGCTCAGGGAGTGCTGAACGCAGACGTCGTTGATCCGAGGATGCTGCTGACCCCACCGTTGGCTTCCGTGTTCACGGATTTCGACGCCCGCATTCGGGCAGTCGCTGACTGGGCTCCCGAGGTCTCTCCTCGTGCTCTTTACCCCTTTCCTATCAACTGGAGGTTGATGACCGAAGAAGTCCTTCGGGAGCTGAAAGTGGTTAAGGAGCACGTGACTGACCTCAATATGCCCGCTCCCGCCTGTGGCAACGTCGTGGTTTTCTGGAGTCGCCACCAATCTGTTTCACCTAGGTCGATTGGTCACCTTAAAATTGTCCTGCGAGAGTTCGGGGATCGGGAGTACGGTTACGCTAAAACAACTTTGTTATAGCGCCCAAAATTGGCACCTAAGTTGATTTTAATTTTTGTTTTGCTTTGCTTTTAAAAAAATTCAGTTGATTTTCAACACATAAATTTCAACTGAAATTATTTAATTGGATGTGGATTTTTGGTAATTAATTCGGATAAAATTTGATACTTCCGAACCATGGACTCTGCCGAGTCACCCGGACACGGAAAATTTAACTCCGAACCATGGACTCTGCCGAGTCACCCGGACACAGAATTTGACAAAATTTTAATCCATATCGTAAAAATATGGATTTTTATCTTTTTATTTAATTTATTTATTTTGAAAGTTTGATATTTTCCAAACCGTAGATCCTGCCGGATCATCCGGATATGGAAAATTAATTTAATTTATTTGTTAATTATTTAATTATGAAATTAATTGTTAAGGATCTTTTAATGTTAACTAAAAAAATTTATTCATTTCCTTTTTTTTTATATTTTATATTTTTCTTTTTGTTTTTTTTTATTTTTCAATTTTTGTTTATTCTTTTGCTTGTTCTTCTTTTCTTTCTTTTACTTTTCTTTCTTTTCTTTCTTTTCTTTTCTTTCTTTTCTTTTCTTTTATTTTACTTTTTTTCTTTTAGTTTTGTTTTGAAAGATTATTTGTTTAATGAAAGATATTTATTATTTAAATAATTACTCAATTTACAAAAGAATCAAAAAAGTAATTTTTAAATATTTAATATAAAAAATCTTTAAAGAAATTAAAGAGTTGACATTTATTTTATGTTTATTCTATTTATTTGATAAAAGAATAATCAAAAAGTGATTATTTAATCAAGATTTTATTAAAAAAACTAAGGATTTATATGTATATTAAAAATAAAAGAAAAAGTCTTGATATTTATATAATTTATTTTGAATAAAGATTAACCAAGAGTAATTATTTAATTAAGATTTTATTTATTTAATAAAGAAAACCAAAAATTTATATGTATATTTTAAACATAAAAGAAAAGTTTTGATTTTTCGTATGCTTCTTTTATTAAAGAAAGATTTTGTTTTAATTTTTATTATTTTTACTGAATAAAAAAAATAACTATTAAAATTAATTTTATATTTTATATTTTTTTAAAAAAATTTTATTCTCCAAACCATTAGATCCCGGCGGATCATTTGGACATGGAGTTTAATTTTTATTAAATTTTAATTTTTAATTATTTAATTAATTATTAAACTTAATCATAATTTTATTGGATTTTTATTATTGTTTTTATTAAATTTTAATTATTGCTACTTGTAAAGATATATTTAAAAAGAAATGATTTGTATTTTTTTATTTTTTTTTTTGTGATTATTTACTTATGTTTATTTAATTTTAATAAAAGGAATAAAAAGTTAAATAATAAAAAACATGTATTCCAAAATAATAAAAGATAATTAGCTTTTTCTAAAAATGATTTTTATTAGCCTTAATAATTATACATAAAATTCTTCTTTCTTTTTATTATTATTATTATTTTTATAAAAATTAAAAGTGAAATAAATTTAATCACAAAAAAAAATAGACAATTAATAATAATAAAGTGGGGTTTTTTGGCCATCCACTTTAATAACACAATAATAATAGCAACAATAATAAAAATTAGCAAAGTTAGTAAAGTTAGTTGTTAATAACAATAATAAAAATAAAAGGTTAGTAAGTTAGTAACAATTATAACAATAATAAAAGGTTAGTAAGGTTAGTAAGTTAGTAACAATAATAACAAGAATAAAAAGTTAGCAATAATAACAACAATAAATAATAAATAAACAAATAAATATTAAAAGAGTTAGTAATTAGTTTTTTTCTTTCTGCAAGAACAAAATAAAAGGTTAGTAACCAAAGAGAAAGAAATTGAAAAGATAAAGGACTAAAGATGAGTTTTACCTGAAAGTTAAAATTTTTGAAATTCCTGGGACGCAAAACGCGAAAAAAAAAAAAAAAAAAAAACTTGAAACGGCGACGGGGTATGGGAAAAAAAATTGGCAGCAAGAGGAAGAAGATGGTGTTTATGTAAACATATGGAAGTTTTAGGCTTTTCTGGGAAAAGGGAGGAGAGCCAGGGACTTTTAGCTGTAATTTTTTCTTTTCCTAAAACGGAGCTCTAAGCTTTTCCTCTATTTTTTTCTGTGTTCAGCACAAAATTTGGGGGGCTATTTATAGAGGAAGTTTAGCTGAACTGTTGATGGATAAATTAATAAAAAATTTCAAACTTATCTCTTAAATTGGTAAAATGACAATTTTAGTCCTTTACGTCTCTCAGCCTCTGGATAAGTTCCTGAAGCTTCTGAATTTGACAATTTTGTCGTTTTCTGTCAATTTGGGCCAGAAACGTCGGCAGGCTCAAAATTTTATGTGACAAACTACTAAATGCTCCTGGAACTTTCAGAATTTGTCAATTTTGCCTGAAACTTCTTAATTTTGTCATTTTTACCGCAAACTTTTAAATTTTGCCATTTTTTTTTTGACTTTTCTTTTTTTCTTTCAAATACACACATATATCATTTTAAATCAAATCTTCACAAAACAAAAATGTATTTTAAACTAATTAAAATTTTTAGTAATAATAATAATAATAAAAATAATAATTTTTTAATTTCTTTTAAAAAAAATTTTTATGGTCGGACGAAATTGGGTGTCAACAGCTGCCCCCCTGTGCATGCTTCATGGGACATGATGTATGCAAAGTTAGTTACCAAATTTCGTCCGGCTTAGCTAGGCATTGAAAACCTTTTCGCCGCCTAAATCCTGAGGTTAAGGAACTCTCCTTAGAACCCCGGCGATAGGAGCAGTCCTACTGTTGATTGTTTTCGAGACAAAGGTTCCATCCTTAAAATCCCAACGATGAAAATTGATTATTTTCGAGGCAAAGGTTCCATCCTTAAAACCCCGATGATGAAAATTGATTATTTTCGAGGCAAAGGTTCCATCCTTAAAATCCCGATGATGAAAATTAATTATTTTCGAGGCAAAGGTTCCATCCTTAAAACCCCGATGATGAAAATTGATTATTTTCGAGGCAAAGGTTCCATCCTTAAACCCCCGATGATGAAAATTGATTGTTTTCGAGGCAAAAGGTTCCATCCTTAAAACCCCGATGATGAAAATTGATTATTTTCAAGGCAAAGGTTCCATCCTTAAAACCCCGATGATGAAAATTGATTGTTTTCGAGGCAAAGGTTCCATCCTTAAAACCCCGATGAAAATTGATTATTTTCGAGGCAAAGGTTCCATCCTTAAAACCCCGATGATGAAAATTGATTGTTTTCGATGCAAAGGTTCCATCCTTAAAACCCCAATGATGAAAATTGATTATTTTTGAGGCAAAGGTTCCATCCTTAAAACCCCGATGATGAAAATTGATTGTTTTCGAGGCAAAGGTTCCATCCTTAAAACCCCGATGAAAATTGATTATTTTCGAGGCAAAGGTTCCATCCTTAAAACCCCGATGATGAAAATTGATTATTTTCGAGGCAAAGGTTCCATCCTTAAAACCCCGATGATGAAAATTGATTGTTTTCGAGGCAAAGGTTCCATCCTTAAAACCCCGATGATGAAAATTGATTGTTTTCGAGGCAAAGGTTCCATCCTTAAAACCCCGATGAAAATTGATTATTTTCGAGGCAAAGGTTCCATCCTTAAAACCCCGATGATGAAAATTGATTGTTTTCGAGGCAAAGGTTCCATCCTTAAAACCCCGATGAAAATTGATTGTTTTCGAGGCAAAGGTTCCATCCTTAAAAACCCGATGAAAATTGATTGTTTTCGAGGCAAAGGTTCCATCCTTAAAACCCCGATGATGAAAATTGATTATTTTCGAGGGAAAGGTTCCATCCTTAAAATCCCGATGATGAAAATTGATTTTGAGGCTAAGGAGCTTTCCTTAGGACCTCGAGCGAAATTTATATGAAAGCAATTGAAATTGGAATAATTTTATTCGAAAGTGTGGATCTTCATGATAGGCGAGTGCAAAAATTTAGACTTCAATAAAATGAGTGAATCTCGGCGATGATAATAACACTGACAAATTATGTAGGGGAACGGATGTTTGGAATCAATATCCAAGGTTCATCTAATATAGATTCGCTTGAGAGATATGTCATCCAAAAGGTTGAAGCTTAGTTACCACAAAATGTCATGCCTAGTATACCTAATAGGATGCGTCTCAAGAGTAACAAAAATTACTCTTTACTCAGCCATTCCAACCTAAAGGCATTGTCCTATAGTTTTAATATCAGCATGGATGAAACTATCTTATAAAAAAAGAAATTCCCTGAAAAGAAAAACTGAAACGTGAAAGAAAATGCTGATAATAAAACTAAAGGACAAGAAAAACGGATCAGATCGCTTCTTTCTTCCACAATACTTCAACAGGGTGAGTAGAGGACCATTATGGGAGTGAACTGGTCGGGAAAGATTGTCGTGTCCAGTCTATCTGAATCATTGCTGGATCTGGTTCAGGAACAAAAGCTTGTATTTTATCTAGCAATTCTTCAGCAGTTGTTGCGGATATTATGATTCGCCGTGCCACTCTTGATATGAAATTCTTCTGCATAGCATAATCCATAAAAGCTATCAGACCTGTAAAGAAATTGTTAATATTTAAAAGCCCAATGGGTTTCTTATGCAAATTAAGTTGGGCCATGGAAGCAATTTGAAAGACTTCTCCCAATGTGCCAAAACCACCTGGTAGAGCGATAAAAGCATCAGCATTTAAAAGCATTTGTAACACACGCTCTTGCAAATTTTTAACCACTAATTCTTCTCCAATCGTGCCCCCAGAAATAAATTTCAGAGGTCCAGGGATAATGCCCAGAACTTGACTTCCTCCTAGAGATGCTGCTGATACTACACCTCCCATTAATCCGACACTACCTCCTCCATAAACTAAATGTATTTTTCGCTCAGCTAATACTCTACCCAAATGGTTGGCTGCTTTTAAATACTCTTCATCTTTTCCAGGAAAAGCCCCAGAAAATACACAAATACTTCGAGATTTACGAGTTGGGGTTTTCTCCATTCCTATCCTTACCCTTGTGAGAAAAGAGGATATATTTATAGAGATGAAGAGATAAGGCAATAATTTTATTTTCAAGAATAGATACATTATTGCCAGCTATTCACAGTAGTCACGAGTATGACTCTGGTCAGGTATGGGTACACTATCGTTAAAAGATGAGGAAAATTTTCAAAATAGCTGCTAGCATGTATAGTAGTCACTACTGTAGCTTACGTCAGGAGTAGGTACGTGATTGTTGGAAGAGAAGGAAAATTTTAAAAAGTGGCAGCTATATACAGTAATCATAACTGTATCTCATGTCAGGAGTGGGTACATTATTGGGAGGATAATTTCAAAAGCGACAGCTAGCATGTACAGTAATCGTGAATTTGGTTCACGTCAGGAGTGAATACATTATTACCAAAAGGGGAGGAAAATTTCAAAAGCGACAGCTAGCATGTACAGTAATCGTGACTTTGGTTCACGTCAGGAGTGGATACATTATTACCAAAAGGGGAGGAAAATTTCAAAAGCGACAGCTAGCATGTACAGTAATCGTGACTTTGATCCTCGTCTTCCACTGGCTTTGCGTCCAGTAATGGCTTCAATGCTTTCTATGAATCGGTGATTTGCATCTCATCTAGCTTTTTCACAAACTGACAAACAGGGTCGTTTAGGGTCAGATTCCCAAGACTGTAACGATCTCGTTCTTTTTGGAAAATTATCCGTAATCCAACAACCTCAAATTGCACTATTCCGCAAGAATGCGCTTCAAGAACCTCTCAAATATCTTCTAGAGATTCCTTACGCAAGCCATTCTTAATGAATCTTATTCTATCATTACGATTTCTGGTGATCACTCCTGGAGAACGACATTTATTGCCGCAAATCCACCATCCACAATTATGACAAACGCCTAGCCTCTTTGCTCTTCTTTTTTTGGCATAAGCGCTTTTACCAAAGCCGGGCATACGGGGAAAGAACGCTTCTGGAACTTCACCAGCTGAACGAACCTTAGCTTCAATTAGCCACCGCACATTATCAGGAATGCCTTTGTGCATAAATACTCTGAATCGTTCACATCTAGCTTGATAAATCTTTTTAAGAACATTTATTGGGAAAGAAGGGAAATACTTTCGTAGGGCGGAAAGAGAAGACTCCATTGATGAAGGAGGCAAAGAAAGAAATTAGTGATTGTAGGAAACGAAAATAACTAACACATATTTATAGTGATGAAAGGGATAATGCGTTAATTACACTTACAGAAGCAAGTACATTATTGTCAAAAGAAAAGACAAATGACAGCTTATATGTACAGGAATCATGACCGTGGCTCTCATCTTCCCCTGATTTATGTCCAGTAATGGCTTCAATGCCATCTATAAGTCGGGGATTTGCTTCCCATCCAGTTTTCTTACAAACTGACAAACAGGATCGTTTAAAGTCACATTCCCAAGACTGTAACGGTTTCGTTCTTTATGGTAAGTCCTCCATAAACTGATAATTTCACCTTGCACTTTTCCACAAGAATGCGTTTCAAGAGTCTCTCGGATATCTTCCAGAGATTCCTTACGCAGGCCATTCTTAATGAATTTTCTTTTATCTTCATGATTTATGGAGATGTATCCTAAAGAGCGACATTTAGTAATACAATTCCATCGCCCACATTTATAACACACGCCTAGTCTCTTTGCTCTTCGCCTTTTGGCATAACGGCTTTTACCTAAACCGGGAATGCGGGGCATAAATGCATCTGGAACTTCACCCGCCAGACGGACCTTAGCTTCAATTATCCACTGCACATTATCGGGAATGCCTTTGCGTGTAAAAACTCTGATTCTTTCACATCTAGCAAGGTAGATCTTTTTAAGGACTTTTATTGGAAGGGAAGGAAAGTATTTTCGCAGTGCAGAAAGAGTAGAATCCATTGATTAGAGAAGAATTTGAGAGGAGAGGGAATGAATCAGTTATTGTAGGAGACTGGAATAACCGACTTTAAAAGTCACGGGGTATCTTATCCGCTGCTTAATCAGAAGGAAGAACACGCATTTATAGTGATGAAAAGGGATAACGTGTCGATTACACTTAGGGGAGCATGTACATTTGTCAAAAGAAAATGCAAACTTTTCCAAATATAACAAACTGTATGTACAGTAATTGTGACTGTGACTCACATCTTCCACTGGCTTTACATCTAGTAACGGCATTAACGGCATTAACGGCTTCTATGAGTCGAGGATTTGCTTCCCATCCAGTTTTCTTACAAGCTGGCAAACAGGGTCATTTACAGTCAGATTCCCGAGACTGTAACGGTTTCGTTCTTCATGAAAAATGCTCCATAAACCAAGAAGTTCACGTTGCACGGATCCACAAGAATGCGTCTCAAGAGTCAATTGGATATCATCCAACGAGTCCTTACTCAGGCCATTCTTAATGAATCGTATTTTATCTTCTCGATTATCAGAGATCATCCCTAAAGAACGACATTTAGTATTACAAGTCCACCGTCCACATTTATGGCAGACTTGTAACCTTTTCGCTCTTCGCTTTTTGGCATAAGAGCTTTTGCCTATACCAGGCATGTGAGACACAAATGCCTCTGGGATTTCACCTGCCAGACGAACCTTGGCTTCGATTAACCACCGCACATCTTCAGGGATTCCTTTGTGCATCAGAACTCTTAATCGTTCACAGCGAACTTGGTAGATCTTTTTGAGAATGTTCATTGGGAGAGAAGGAAAATATTTTCTTAAGACAGAAAGAGTAGGATCCATTTTCTAGAGGGAAGTAAAAGACAGAAGAGAGGAAAGAATCAGTTATTATGGGCAACTGAGAGAACCGACTTGAGAGTCACGGAATACTGTATCCGCCGTTTAACCGGAAAAGTGGATCCTACTTTATTTTGATGTGAATGATATTTCTTATCTTTGATATTCCATCCAGCTGATGTCGATCGAGTCCTTGATTATTGAATCTTTTGTCCGCTTTTGACAAATTTTCAACGACAATATTTCTTGATATCTGCCTTATCTTTGACCACAGCTATCTCTTATCTTGGATGCTACTAAGCTGGCATCAATCCTGTCCTTCCAGGTGTAGCCTCGATTATTAAATCAATTGCCAGGCCTTTGACAATATTGTCTACTTTATATTTTTTTTTATATCTGCCTTATCCTTGGCTATAGCTATCTCTTATCTTGGATACTACTAACTGGCGTCAATCCTATCCTTCCAGGTATAGCCTCGATTATTGAATCGGTAGCCAAGCTTTTGACAATATTGTCTACTTTATCCTTGAATTCCTGATGCGGGTTGGTCCCGCATATTAGCTGTGTATCCAGTGATAGATTGGTAAGAGCTGATGACATTGAGATCTAAGCTTATACTGCTGTAACTGTGCTGTGAATGTGATTCCCGTTTGGTCCTTGTTATGTAAAGGCTATGTATGCATGATATGAAATGCATGAATGCAAAGCATGTGTAATTGATGGTTCTTTTTTATTTTTATTTTTATTTTATTTTTTTATTTTTTATTTTTGGTGAATCTAGTTCTTCATGTCTTTGCTTTACTGGATCTTCTTTATGATTGCCTTCTTGGACTATCATTGAATCTCTTTATGCTTTCCAGCTTTTGTTCACTGCCTCAAAAGCCCAACTCTTTTCAAAATCCTCTTTCTTTGACTTGTTCTTGAATTTTGGCCTCAATTTCTTTAAAGTTGGCCCGCCTCATAATTTATATTTCTTTCGGGTACTCATCCATTGTCATGGATTTCATACTATCGAAGGCTTAACTTTCAATGTTTCATTGTCCCTTTTCTTGTGGCCTTGTCGACACTTATTTATCTCCATGTTATAGTCTGAATGATTGCTCTTCCTTGAGCTCAAGTTTTGATCCATATGACTTGCCCCCTTGTCTGTTGAGTTTCTTTGTTGGCAGTACTCCTCTTACGCTTCGTAGAGACTACTTTGCCCCCCTGAATATGGTATTTATGTGGATAAAAGGTATCACCTCGCCTTTAATAGAAGGTCGAGCATTTCTAGACCTTTGTGATGGCACTTGATCGTAAATTTCTCTTACAAGAACCACATCTTATTAAAGAAAGACTCAAGCTATCTCCTCACTTTTAAGTCTACATACATTAATGAATAATGGTTTGGCCTTAAAGAAAAACTTTCATCAATTTGCAAAGCTTGACAAAGTAATTTACGGTCTTTGTTTTCAATTAAAATATCCTGCCATTCTTCCCTTTCCAACTCGAAGACATAAACTGTGCAAGGCAATAAGGTAGAAACATGATTCACAATAATAGCCTTTTAGCTGAATGAAGATGATATCGAGAGGTAACTGTTAGGCGTGAGGAAAATTAAGTTTGAATGTTTTTTTTTTTGTTTTTATGGCAGTCTTTTAGCTGAATGAGAATAATATTAAGAGGTAAATATTAGGTCTGAGTAAAGTTAAGTTTGAGTGGTGTGAAAGAAGGGTCTTTTAATACTACTCGTGAGCAGTATTAAATAAGGTAGAAACATAATTCACAATGATAGTCTTTTAGCTGAATGAGGATATTAAGTCTGAAGGAAATTAAGTTTTAATGGTGTGAAAGAAGGGTCTTTTAATACTACTCGTGAGCAGATTTGATTATGGTGAAAAACTCAATAGTGATGACTTCAAACTTGCCACCTTTTCCAGAAAGTTTGATCTCATCTGTTGCCCCCCAACTATCGTAATCTTTATGTACACTTGGGTTGAGGGTTGCTTTTGTCTTCTAAACCGTCTTTGCAGGTTTTCAGTCTAGAATCCATAGCTCACTTTTTTTGTTTTCTTTCTTTTGCTCTAACTTGAACCCTTTTTTCTTTTCTTTTTTGTTTGTTTTTTTTTCTTTGTTTCCCTTTCCTTTTTTTTTTGTGAGCTATGGTGATGACATACTTGATAACTCTCTTGAAGTGAGATGACTCAAGTGGCCTTACTTGCTCGTGCTTGTTCTTAGTCCTTTTTGGTTTTGAATTTTCCCTTGTTGTCTTTTGATGGAAGGGATGAATTTCTCTTTTCGGAGTTTGTGTTGCAAAGAACTGAGATCATAGCCCTCTTGAAGTGAAATGATTCAAGTGGCCTTAGTTACTTGTGTTTGCTCTCAGTCTCTTTTTTTTGTTTTGGATTTTCCCTTTAATGGCTTTTGATGGAAGGGAGGAACTTCTTTCCTTTGTTGGAATTTGTGTTGTGGAAAACTGAGAATTTTTTTTTTGTATTGAGCATTTGTGAGAATTGGGAGGCCACTGAAGTCATTTAATATGAGAGCTAACTTCTTTGGAAGTTAATCCCGGACTCCTTGCAAGGATGTTGATAACCACTGTGAATTTTTTTTTTAAGAGTTGGGGTGCAACATATGAAATCCTTCTTACTAGATTTGACAGCACTTTCAAGATCGCCACTATTAAATCTCCCTTAACTTTTTATTTTCACCCACGAGTAATATCGTTTTCAAAGTAAAGTGTGATAGCAATAATGGATAGTGTAATGGAAATGAGTGAAAGATGGATATAAAAAAAAATGGAATTTTTGGTAAGAAGTGGTAGAATGTGTAGCTGTAATAATTAAATTTTTGGTAAAAATTGGTACAATGTGTAGATGTAATAATGGAATTAAAAAGTGGTATAATGTACACGTAACATCTTTTTGTTAGAGAACAAAAAGAATTACCAGTTGTCAAAAAGTAAAGTGTGATGGCAATAATAGATAGTATAATGGCAAAGAGTGTAAAAATGGAAAGTAGTAGAATGCACGCATTACATCTTTTTGTTGTACCAGAAAAAGAATACCAGGTGTCCATCTAACAAAGACTACACCCTAGATTCTGGACTAAATCTAGGAGATTTTTACTATTAGATTACTTTTGCAAGCTTTCAAAGATACAAGTTTATTCAAAGGATTCCTTGTCATTCGAAAATGTATGCGGACTGTTAGGTCAGATCTGACTTGGAGCCCTTCCAAAATCAATGTAATTCCGGCTCGAAATCTTCACTTTCAATTACCAATCACATCATGGCCTAGCAACTTAGACTCGACCAACTGTTGGACCTTGAGTTTCAGCACCACAGACTTTTCAGTTACATTTGGGATTTGGGTCACACCAACTTGGAAGAGAAGGTCACTTGGCCTTTGCTACTATTGATATAGATGATAGCAGAATGCCTTCTTCAGCAAAGACTGTGATTAACTTTCTGTCAATAATGAATTTCATTTTTTTGGTGTAATGAGGAGGGAATTGCTCCGGCCATATTTTCTATCTTGGACTCTATATCTATGAGACGTCCTTCGGTTTGTTCTGCCATTAGTCTTGTTTGGAGCCGAGTTGGATATCGGTGTTGAGGTCCAATTTTACCTTTTTAAAGTGAGATTCATTTTATTAGATTCTATGCGTATATGATTGATGTGATGGATGCATGCAATGAGATTATGTTTTTATCAAAATTTATATGCACGTGATTGATGTAATGGAATGCATGCAATGAGATTATTTTTATCAGATTTTATATGCGTGTGATTGATGTAATGGATGCATGCAATATAAAGTGAGATTATGTTTTTATCAGACTTTATATGCACGTGATTAATGTAATGGAATGCATGCAATGAGATTATTTTTATCAGATTTTATATGCATGTGATTAATGTAATGGAATGCATGCAATGAGATTATTTTTATCAGATTTTATATGCGTGTGATTGATGTAATGGAATGCATGCAATGAGATTATTTTTATCAGATTTTATATGCGTGTGATTGATGTAATGGATGCATGCAATATAAAGTGAGATTATGTTTTTATCAGACTTTATATGCACGTGATTAATGTAATGGAATGCATGCAATGAGTGAGTTTGCTTATCCATTATCGTAGAACTTCAAAACTTTTAGTTGTCATTATAAAGACCAAAAAGTTAGCATAATTTGATGCGTGGTTTTGATGCATGAAGAATAATTGCACAAGAAAGATAAGGTTATTAATAAGTTAAATAGCAATTAACAACTCATGAAGTATTATGGAAAAATGAATTAAAACCATAAATATAAGACACGAAGAAAATAAAAGTGTAGAGCAACAACATAGCATAACAAGGACGTGCTTATGGCGTTGGTAAAATGGTAGAAATTCTATGGTCAGTTCTATGGTTAAGTGGGGAGTTCTATATGCATAAGGTGGCTTATCAAAAAGGCAAGGGATAGTTCCCAAATCCCGTCACTAAATTATAGTGATGGCCCGATTCCTTACCCTCTAGGGTTAATGTAAGGAATGGATTAATTCGAGTCGTAGCTTTTCGTGGGCCCATGCAGAGACTAACCGTCTCAGGAGGCAATACACTACTTTGCTACTTTGAAACCGGTGAAGGCTTGGAGACCATGGCCTCACAAGGACAGCAACACCAATTCCGCTTAGAAAGAATCGTGTTTGATTTGAGGAAGCTCGGGTATAGAGCTTCATATTGTGAATGCATCATGCATGTTTTCGCTAAGTAAATATAGTATATAAAAATCCACATAATAAGCAAAGTAAATCAAAACAAATCAACTTTAGGCTCGACTCACTAACGTCGAGTCCCCAGCGGAGTCGCCAAGCTGTGGCAACGTCGTGGTTTTCTGGAGTCGCCACCAATCTGTTTCACCTAGGTCGATTGGTCACCTTAAAATTGGTCTGCGAGAGTTCGGGGATCGGGAGTACGGTTACGCTAAAACAACTTTGTTATAGCGCCCAAAATTGGCACCTTAGTTGATTTTAATTTTTGTTTTGCTTTGCTTTTAAAAAAATTCAGTTGATTTTCAACACATAAATTTCAACTGAAATTATTTAATTGGATGTGGATTTTTGGTAATTAATTCGGATAAAATTTGATACTTCCGAACCATGGACTCTGCCGAGTCACCCGGACACGGAAAATTTAACTCCGAACCATGGACTCTGCCGAGTCACCCGGACACAGAATTTGACAAAATTTTAATCCATATCGTAAAAATATGGATTTTTATCTTTTTATTTAATTTATTTATTTTGAAAGTTTGATATTTTCCAAACCGTAGATCCTGCCGGATCATCCGGATATGGAAAATTAATTTAATTTATTTGTTAATTATTTAATTATGAAATTAATTGTTAAGGATCTTTTAATGTTAACTAAAAAAATTTATTCATTTCCTTTTTTTTTATATTTTATATTTTTCTTTTTGTTTTTTTTTTATTTTTCAATTTTTGTTTATTCTTTTGCTTGTTCTTCTTTTCTTTCTTTTACTTTTCTTTCTTTTCTTTCTTTTCTTTTCTTGCTTTTCTTTTCTTTTATTTTACATTTTTTCTTTTAGTTTTGTTTTGAAAGATTATTTGTTTAATGAAAGATATTTATTATTTAAATAATTACTCAATTTACAAAAGAATCAAAAAAGTAATTTTTAAATATTTAATATAAAAAATCTTTAAAGAAATTAAAGAGTTGACATTTATTTTATGTTTATTCTATTTATTTGATAAAAGAATAATCAAAAAGTGATTATTTAATCAAGATTTTATTAAAAAAACTAAGGATTTATATGTATATTAAAAATAAAAGAAAAAGTCTTGATATTTATATAATTTATTTTGAATAAAGATTAACCAAAAGTAATTATTTAATTAAGATTTTATTTATTTAATAAAGAAAACCAAAAATTTATATGTATATTTTAAACATAAAAGAAAAGTTTTGATTTTTCATATGCTTCTTTTATTAAAGAAAGATTTTGTTTTAATTTTTATTATTTTTACTGAATAAAAAAAATAACTATTAAAATTAATTTTATATTTTATATTTTTTAAAAAAAATTTTATTCTCCAAACCATTAGATCCTGGCGGATCATTTGGACATGGAGTTTAATTTTTATTAAATTTTAATTTTTAATTATTTAATTAATTATTAAACTTAATCATAATTTTATTGGATTTTTATTATTGTTTTTATTAAATTTTAATTATTGCTACTTGTAAAGATATATTTAAAAAGAAATGATTTGTATTTTTTTATTTTTTTTTTTTGTGATTATTTACTTATGTTTATTTAATTTTAATAAAAGGAATAAAAAGTTAAATAATAAAAAACATGTATTGCAAAATAATAAAAGATAATTAGCTTTTTCTAAAAATGATTTTTATTAGCCTTAATAATTATACATAAAATTCTTCTTTCTTTTTATTATTATTATTATTTTTATAAAAATTAAAAGTGAAATAAATTTAATCACAAAAAAAAATAGACAATTAATAATAATAAAGTGGGGTTTTTTGGCCATTCACTTTAATAACACAATAATAATAGCAACAATAATAAAAATTAGCAAAGTTAGTAAAGTTAGTTGTTAATAACAATAATAAAAATAAAAGGTTAGTAAGTTAGTAAGTTAGTAACAATTATAACAATAATAAAAGGTTAGTAAGGTTAGTAAGTTAGTAACAATAATAACAAGAATAAAAAGTTAGCAATAATAACAACAATAAATAATAAATAAACAAATAAATATTAAAAGAGTTAGTAATTAGTTTTTTTCTTTCTGCAAGAACAAAATAAAAGGTTAGTAACCAAAGAGAAAGAAATTGAAAAGATAAAGGACTAAAGATGAGTTTTACCTGAAAGTTAAAATTTTTGAATTTCCTGGGACGAAAAATGCGAAAAAAAAAAAAAAAAAAAAACTCGAAACGGCGACGGGGTATGGGAAAAAAAATTGGCAGCAAGAGGAAGAAGATGGTGTTTATGTAAACATATGGAAGTTTTAGGCTTTTCTGGGAAAAGGGAGGAGAGCCAGGGACTTTTAGCTGTAATTTTTTCTTTTCCTAAAACGGAGCTCTAAGCTTTTCCTCTATTTTTTTCTGTGTTCAGCACAAAATTTGGGGGGCTATTTATAGAGGAAGTTTAGCTGAACTGTTGATGGATAAATTAATAAAAAATTTCAAACTTATCTCTTAAATTGGTAAAATGACAATTTTAGTCCTTTACGTCTCTCAGCCTCTGGATAAGTTCCTGAAGCTTCTGAATTTGACAATTTTGTCGTTTTCTGTCAATTTGGGCCAGAAACGTCGGCAGGCTCAAAATTTTATGTGACAAACTACTAAATGCTCCTGGAACTTTCAGAATTTGTCAATTTTGCCTGAAACTTCTTAATTTTGTCATTTTTACCGCAAACTTTTAAATTTTGCCATTTTTTTTTTGAGTTTTCTTTTTTTCTTTCAAATACACACATATATCATTTTAAATCAAATCTTCACAAAACAAAAATGTATTTTAAACTAATTAAAATTTTTAGTAATAATAATAATAATAAAAATAATAATTTTTTAATTTCTTTTAAAAAAATTTTTTATGGTCGGACGAAATTGGGTGTCAACACCGCCATCGCCGGGAAGGACTCCTGGCTAGTCAAGCTCCTTCAGGGGGAGACTTCTTTCGAATCTTTTGCCGAAAGTGAGTAATCTTCCACCCCTTTATACTTTTTCCTCGGACTTACGCTGATATTTCTTCTCTTTTTCAGAGATGGGCGATGGGGCTGCCGCCTACTACAAGGCCCTCTTTTCTGGCCAAGTGGAGAAGGGGGAGCAGACAAAGAAGGCGGCTTCCCGAAGAAGGAAGTTGACAGGGGCGGGGCCCTCGGCGAAGCGAGCTAGGAAGGCTATCCAGCCTCCTCAGCCAGAGCTTTCGGAAGAAGAAGCTGGCGAAGAGGCTGGTCTTGTTGAAATTTCACCGGCCGAGGTCCCTGCTACTTCCGCCGAGGTGCCTCCTCTCGTCCTCGAGGCCCCCAGAAACACTGTAGTGGTAGAAGTACCTACTGCCGAGGAGCGGTACCGGCAGAAGGGTAAGGGTCTTTCTACCGAGGGGCCCGAGGATCCCGAGGACACTATCTCCGAGGTTCCTCCAAGTACGCCTTCAGGCGAAGTTCAGCTCCTTTGCTTTTCGCGAATTTTTCTTCTACTCCTAACTTCCTTCTCACTTTCAGAGGAGCCTCTTACTGCTGGCTGGAGGGCCATTCATGAGAGGAAACGGGCCTTCCGCGATGCAAAAATCCCTGAGGGGAAGATCCCATTGGAGCCCTTTTGGACAATCACGGAGGATATGAATTTGTTCTCCAATGATTGTCCAAAAATGACAAAGGAGATTTGGAAGGGGATGACCACTGACGCCTCCTTCCGGGCCATTTCGGCGGCTCACCCGAGGGATAATACCCTCGCCGCAAAAGTCACCGAGCATGCTGCTCAGGTATAGTCTTTACACTCTTTTTCCTCAATTTTCTAAGTGTTTAGACTTGTACTAACCTGGACTTTTGCCTTGCCGTAGCTGCTGGAGTACGCTGGTTACCTCCGAGTTCGGGTGGCCAGAGAGGCTGCCTCCAAGGATGCGACTTCGCGGGAACTCAGTGAAGCGAAGGCTTCGCTTGTGAACCTGGTCGCCAGCAACCAGCAGCTGGCAGCGGATTGTTCTCAGCAAATCGCCGCCGTTCGGGAGGAGTTCTCGAAGAAGAGAGAAGAACTTGAAAAGGACTCCTCCCGGAAGATTGCCGACCTCGGCGACCAAATAAAGGGGCTGCTCGCCGCCAACGGAGATCTTGTCAAGGACAAGGCTGTTTCTGACAGTCTTGCGGCGAGGTTGACGGATGAGAACAATGCTCTCCGAGCTGAGGTCGAGGCTCTGAAGAATGAGTCCGGAGGGACGCTGGAGATAAGCGAGCTGGAGGAGGAGATTGCTGAGCTGAGGGACGAGCTCAACGACCTTAGCGTTAAAAAACATACTTCTGATCAAATGGCCAAGGTCGCCTTTCAGGACGGCTTCTGCCTTGTTCGGCACCAAGTCCTACAGAGGTTCCCAGATTTGGACCTCTATTTTCTGGAGGGCCTAAATATTCCTGAGGGACCTCGGTGGCAGTGGTCCAAGGTCGAGCATCTGAAGCTTCCTGGTCTTCGTCCGCCCGGCTCTCCCTAGTTTGCTTTAGGGCTCCTCTTATTTTTCTCCTTTGTGCTCCTTCTTTGGGCAGTTCTTTTGTAAGGCAGCGTTTGCTCTAAATGAACAATCTTTTGGCTAAGTCCTTTCTTGCAAGTTTCTTCATTTCCGCTGTCCCGAACACGTTTGCTCAAGAGACTTTCGGAAAACCTGCAACCAAAGAAACTTTTTACCTTCCTTTGTCCCGAGTGTGCTCGCTCAAGAGACTTTCTGGAAAGTTTGTAAAAATTTGGCTAAGTCTTTTGCAGGCTTTTTGTTCCCTTTTATCCCGAACATGTTCGCTCAAGGGACTTCGGTAAACCTTCAGCCAAATTTTTCTGTCTTCCTATTGTCCCGAGCGTATTTGCTCAAGGGACTTAGGAAAATTTTCACGAGATTGCTCATTTCCCTTTTTCCCGAGCACGTTCGCTCAAGGGTGTTCGGAAATTACCTCTGCTTTTGTTTTGGCGTGTACTTTTGCGAGATTCTTGCTTTCCCTTTTTCCCGAGCATGTTCGCTCAAAGGTGTTCGGAAAATTTTCTCTGCACTGATTATGCCGAGTACCTTTGCAAGATTCTTGTTTCCCATTTTTCCCGAGCATAGTGGCTCAAGGGACTTCGGGAAGTCACATCTGCTTTTTTCGTGGCGAGCACCTTCGCGAAATTCTGTCTTGGACAATTTGGTATACTTAAAAATTTTTCTCAAGACCATTCTTCTCCAGACCATTCTGTACTTAGAATATTTCTTGTACAATATATCTCCTCCGCTCAACCTTAGGCGTAGAATTTTTTCAAGGCGTCTGAATGCCAAGTGTTTTTCAATTCTACGCCTTCGGCGTCGCCAAGCTTGTACACTCCTTTTCGTACTTCGGCGAGAACCAGATAAGGTCCTTCCCAATTTGCGCGAAGTACTCCGTGAGATGGCCTTCGGGGTGCAAAGTCGGCCTTTCGGAGAACGAGGTCTCCTTTTTTGATTTCTTTTGGCCTGGCTTTTAAGTTGATAGCCGCGGCCACTCTTTGCTGGAAAGCTTTTCTTCTCAGCTCGGCTATTTCTCTGTGTTCGGCCACAAGGTCGAGCTTAGTTCTCAGACCGAGGTCATTTCCGCCTTCATCAAATACTTGCACCCGTATTGAAGGCTGAGCTATCTCTATTGGGATAATGGCCTCTGTTCCGAAGACGAGTGAGAAGGGAGTTTCCCCTGTGGCTCTTCGTGGCGTCGTTCGGTAGCTCCACAATACACTTTGGAGTTCTCCTGGCCATTTCCCCTTGGCTTCCCCAAGTCTCTTTTTCAGGCCATCTTTTATGGTCCTGTTTGATACTTCCACCTGCCCATTGCTTTGGGGGTGAGCTACTGGGGCGAAGTGCATCTTTATTCCGAGGTCGCTGATGAATTCCTGGAATCCTTTGTCTATGAACTGGGATCCATTATCAGCTACTAGTACCCTCGGTATGCCAAATCTGCATACGATGTTCTTCCATACGAACTTCTGCACTTCTTTTACCGAGATAGTTGCTAGTGGTTCTGCCTCTACCCACTTTGAGAAATAGTCCACTGCTACCACGCAGAATTTCACGCCTCCGGGCGCTGTGGGGAGTGGCCCAATGAGGTCTATACCCCAGACTGCGAAGGGCCAAGGATAGTCTGCCGACGTTACCATTTCCGAGGGTATCCTCTGGATTTTTGCATGTCTCTGGCAACTACCGCACTTCTGGACGAACTGCCTTGCGTCCTTTCTCAGGGTAGGCCAGAAGTATCCTTGGTGGAGTATCACTGCTGCAAGGGCATCAGTTCCGATGTGCGAGCCACACATGCCTTCGTGAACTTCTTCGAGGACCATCTCAGTATCCTCTTCGCCCACACATCTCTGCAGCGGATTTGCATATCCTTGCCGATATAACTCTTCACCAATCAGGAAGAATCTTCCGGCGCGTCTTCGCAGTCTTGCAGCATTGCCGGCGTCTTCGGGAAGCTCATTCTCTGCAAGGTATCTCTTTATGGGGTCCTTCCACCCTGTTCCCGAGGTCGTTACGCTTAGCACGGAGATGCTTGGATGGTCTAGCACCTCGGTGTATGTTTTGGACTTCGCTAAGCAATCTGCCTTAGTGTTATTCCGCCGGGGTACATTTTCGATCCGCACGGCGTCAAACTCTTGGATGAGTTTTGTTACCAGCTCGTGGTATTTTGCCAAGATTGGGTCCTTCGCCCCATAATCTCCTGCCGTCTGCCGAACTACCAGCTGGGAATCGCTGTGAGCCCTTAAGTTTCTCACGCCAATCTTTCTGGCCAAGCGTAATCCCGCTATGAGGGCTTCATACTCAGCCACATTATTGGTGACGTTGAAACTGAACTTGATAGCCTTCATCACCTCTAGGCCTTCGGGTCTTCTGATAACTATTCCAGCTCCCTGATGTTCGGACCCCGAGGCTCCGTCAACATGCAATGTCCATTCTGGCTCACCTTCTTTCGGATCTGAGTGGTTCTCCTCAGTGGTGGGTATTTCGACGATAAAATCTGCCAATGCTTGGGCTTTTATGGCCTTCCGAGGCTCATACGTGATTTCATGTTCGCCAAGCTCTATGCACCACTTGGAGAGCCTTCCCGAATGATCAACTCTCTTCATAACATCCCGTAGTGGTAGACTACTTCGGACGATGATGGGGTGAGCCTGGAAATATGGTCGCAGTCTTCTTCCTGCAAGCACCAAGGCGTATATAGCTTTTTGAAGCAAAGGGTACCTGACTTCGGCGCCATGCAGGGACTTGCTGACGTAGTAGACCGGCCATTGTTTCGGCCCTTTTTCTTTCACCAGGACCGAGCTCACGGCCTTTTCTGTGACGGCGAGGTACAGTACGAGGGGTTCTCCCTCCCGAGGTTGTCGCAGAGTCGGCAGGCTGGCCAGGTAGACTTTGAGTTCTTCCCAGGCCTTTTGGCAATTTTTATCCCAAGGACGATCATTTCTTCCGAGGTCGCCTTCCATCTTTGCTGCCTTTGTGAGGACTTTGAAGAAAGGTCTACACCTATCTCCGTACCTGGAAATAAACCTGCTCAGAGAGGTTATTCTTCCGGTTAGTCTCTTCACGTCTTTGACTGTGGCAGGAGTTCGGAACTCAAGCAGAGCCTTAATCTTCTCAGGATTGGCGTCGATGCCTCTTTCGGATACCATGTACCCAAGGAATTTTCCCGAGGTCACGCCGAAGATACACTTCTCGGGATTAAGGCGAATCCCGAAGGCTCTGAGCTTTTGGAAGGTTTCCTCCAAATCTGCAACGTGGTAGCCGGGCAGCTTGCTTTTGACTATCATATCATCAACATATACGTCCATGTTTCTCCCCATTTGGTCCTTGAAGACCTTGTTCATCAGTCTCTGGTAGGTGGCTCCTGCATTTTTGAGCCCGAAGGGCATTCTGACATAGCAGTACGTTCCTCCCTCGGTGATGAAGGCGGTTTTCTCTTCATCTTCGGGGTCCATCCTTATCTGATGGTAGCCGCTGAAGGCATCTAGGAAGCTCAGGAGCCCGTATTCGGCCGTTGAATCTACCAGTTGATCTATTGGCGGGAGGGGAAATGAGTCTTTCGGGCAAGCATCGTTCAAGTTTCTGAAATCAATGCACATCCGGAGTTTGCTGCTGCCTTCTTTTGTGGCGATGACCACGTTGCTTAACCATTCGGGGTATTTTACCTCCCTGATAACTTCAGCATCCAATAGGCGCTGGACTTCGGTTTTCACGAAGTTGCTTTTGTGGGCTGAGATGCTTCGTTTCTTTTGCCTGATAGGTTTTGCTTCCGGGCTTACTTTGAGGCTGTGCTGTATTATGCCAGGGTTCACTCCTGGCATGTCTTTCGGCGAGTAAGCAAACAGATCTTTATTTTTCAGCAGAAAGGATACAAGATTTTCCTTATCACCTTTGGCCAAGCTCTTCCCTATTCGGGTAGATTGTCCTGGGACAAGATCTACTGCTTCCGTTTCTGCTTCTGCGGGATCTCCTTCTTTGCCTTTCTCCTACGCCTTTGCCTCCACCGTTTGTGTAGAGTTGTTTGCCAGAGCCTTTCGTGCTTTTACAAACACCTTTCTTACCTCGGCTTGGTCGATGAAGACCTCTGCATCTCCATCCTTGGTGGCGATGTGACAGTCAAGTACTTCACATCGGGGCGAATGTGCAGGTTCCCCTGAGTCTGCCTTCCAAGGATGGCGTTGTACGAAGACGGGACGTCCATGACGATAAATCTTGCCATTGTGGACGCGTACAACTCAGCTGCTCCGTCTACCGAAGTGCCTTTCATCATCAAGGGGAGGTCGATCCATCCAAGGACGGGTAGTTCGGATGGCCCAACGCCGAAGGTGGGCGTGGTGACAGGTTTAAGCTCGCTGCTGGAGATGTCGAAGCTCGGTAGTAAGTGCGAGAATAGGATGTCATCATTTGAGCCATCATCAAGCAACACTCTCTTGACGTCCCAGTTCCCTATTCTCGCCATTATCAGCAGCGGGTCGTTGTGGGGGAAGACGACGGTGGAGCCATCTTTGCGAGCCAGTTTCTTTGATGGACTTTGATACTCCATAACTGCAATTTCTCTGGCCTTCCGCTTTCTTTCCGAGGATGGGAGCCCCGTGGTGATGGTTTGGATGACCCCTACTGGAGGTGGAAGGCACCTTTTTGGACTTCTGTTTCTCCGCCTGTCGGAGTCATAGTCCTCGTTTTCGGCCCTATCTTCCTCCTATTTTCTGCCTTTTGGGGAGGGCATCCGCAGGTATTTGCGAAGTTGGCCCTGTTTGATCAGCGACTCTATGTACTTCTTCAGCTGGAAGCAGTCTTCGGTGTCATGACCGTGGTCGCGATGAAACTGGCAGAACTTCTTGGCATTCTTCTTATTATCGGCAGCCATGGCCTTTGGCCGCCGAATCTGCATCCCTTGCCTTTCCAGCGCCATGAGAATGCTGGTCCGTGTTGTGCTCAAGGGCGTGAAACTCTGAGGTTTCCTTCATCGCATTCATCGTGGTCGGCCTGTGTGTTCAGAAAGATGCCGAGCTTGCTGGCTGGACCCTTCGGCGCGGTGATGATCAGACTTCGGCCCCGCCATCCTCAATTCCTCGGCTGTCATGTGCTGCTCTGCCCTTCGGTAAAATTCTCCGAGGGTCTCCGGGGGGTCCTTTGAGAACTCGTAGAACAGCTGTGAGTCACGCCGAAGGCCCCGTGTCATAGCGAGGATGCGGATTTCAGGCCGGAAGTCCGGGACGCTGAGTGCTTCCCTGTTGAATCGTTCGACATAGTCTCGGACTGTCTCTTCGTTTCTCTGCTCTATGTCGAACATCTGCACAGGCATTTTGGCCGTCGGCCTGCTCCCAATGAACTGCTGGGTGAAGGCTGTGGACAACTCCTGGAACTCAGTGATAGTCCCTGGGGGCAAGGAATTGTACCATGCTGTTGCTGGGCCCGTGAGGGTGACTTCGAAGCATTTGCACATGGTAGCGTCATCAGCTCCGTGCATTATCATGCTCCGTCTGTACTTCGTCAGATGGGCCTGTGGATCAGTCCGGCCATCATAGATCTCCAGCCTAGGCACTCTGAAGTCGCCTGGCATAGCTGCCTCAACGACGGCGCGAATAAACGGGGAGTCATCTTCGCATAATGCCCCCGACAGCCTGTCCCAAACGGGTTTTCTGGCCACTTGCTTCTCCACTCTGTCCAACCGTGCCAATATCCTTTCCATAAGCGCAGTGGCGCTAGGACCATTTTCGCGGGAGGGAGATCGACGGCGCCTATTCGGGGAGCGAGTTCGGCGCTGAGGGGTCAGGGACCTCGCCTCGGGCGACGAACTGCTTCGCTGTGAGACTCTCGGTCGCTTGGACCCGGTTTGTCCCACAGGCCGTTTCCCGAGGGCTATATCTTCTGTGGATGATTCTCCGCGAGGCTCTCCACTTCCTGAACTGCGGTATGTAGACTTGGGGCTTCTCTCCTGAGGGCGTGCTGATGAGGAGGGTTTCTGGGCCTGTGACTGCTGTGGCCATCTTCGGTCGATCTGCTGAGTCATTTCAGCAACGACCGAGCGCTGAAAGTCCCTCAAGAAGCTCATGGTGATTACCAGAGGGCGGTCTTCCTCGGGCGTAGAAGTCTCTGGGAGTGTCTGCTCAGCGGCCGGTTGTATCTCAGGCGTGGACGAGGACCTTGGGAGTCCCTTGTCCTTAGAACGCCGAGTCTCAACGACGGCGATTTGCGAGCGGGTTCCCACAGACGGCGCCAAATGATGGCCTGGGGCCTCATCGTTGTGAGTCATGATGATTGTTGAAGAGACTTCTAGGAGGAAGGACGCCTGGAAGGTGGATCGCCCCAAGGAGAGTACCTGAAAAGCTGGTAAACAGGGTTAGGAGGCCCCCGGAGTGTTTTTCCGGGGGGGGGAAGCCTCCAACGCCCAAGTCAGTGGTGGCCGGAAAAAGGAGAAAGTCACTAGCTCAAAGAGAAAGGCAGAAAAGTCTCGCCTGGTATTTTCTCAGAGTGTGGGAGCTGTATCTCCGGCCAACCAACCTCCTGTCAAGTATTTATTTCTTGTATATATAGGAATACCTAGCCCGTTCAGATCATGACACGTGTGCAGTCGGATGCTCCTGAACTTCTGGGCGTAGGGGACAGATAGTTGTGGCAACGTCGGGTTTTCTGGAGTCGCCACCAATCAGTTTTTTTCTTAGGTCGATTGGTCACCTTAAAATTGGTCTGCGAGAGTTCGGGGATCGGGAGTACGGTTACGCTAAAACAATATTGTTATAGCGCCCAAAATTGGCACCTTAGTTGATTTTAATTTTGTTTTACTTTGCTTTTAAATAATTTTCAGTTAATTTAGAGATTTTAACTGAATTAGTCGAAATGTGGATTTTTAAGTTAATTTGTATAAAATTTTATACTTCCGAACCATGGACTCTGCCGAGTCATTTGGACACGGAAGATTTTGATTCCGAACTATGGACTCTGCCGAGTCATTTGGACACGGAATTTGGTGAAATTTTAAACAATTTTATCCATATTGTAAAAATATGGATTTTTTTATCTTTTTATTTAATTTATTTATTTTAAAAAGTTTGATATTTTCCAAACCGTAGATCCTGCCGGATCATCCGGATATGGAAATTAAATTTAATTTATTGTTAGTTATATAATTATTACTTTTATGGAATTAATTATTAGTTTAATTACTAATTCGTAATTCTTTTTGTTATAGAATTTTTAGATAAAAAAATTTTATTTTTTATTTTCTTTCTTTTCTTTTCTCTCTTTTCTTTCTTATATTTTTCTTTTCTTTTTGATTTAATCTTTCCTTTCTTTTCTTTCTTTTCTTTTTCTTATCTTTCTTATCTTTTTCTTATCTTTCTTTTCTTTTCTTTTTCTTGTCTTTCTTATCTTTTTCTTATCTTGTTTTAGTTTTCTTTTTGTTTTCTTGTTTAATGAAAAATATTTATTATTTTAGTGGATTTAAAAGTTATATTTTAAATAAATCAGTAAAATATAAAGTCTTAATTTTCATGTATTTTTTTTAAACAGGTTTTATTTTTATTTTTTTATTATTTTTACTGGATAAAAATAACTATTAAAATTAATTTTAACTTTTTGTTATCTTTAAAGAATTAAAAACATGTATATAAAAATAAAAATAATTGGCTTTTTTAAAAATGATTTTTATTAGCCTTAATAATTAATTACAAAATAATCTTCTTTTAATTTTCATTTATTTATTAATTAGTAAAGGGTAAAGGTGAATTAAATAAAAAAATTATATAAAGAAAAAAAAAATTAATAATAATAAAGTGGGGCTTTTTGGCCATCCACTTTAAAAATAATAATAAATGTTAGCAAAGTTAATTAAATTAATTGTTAAACAACAATAATAAAAAGTTAGTCAAGTTAATTAAATTAATTAATTAACAACAATAATAAAAAGTTAGCCAAGTTAATTAAATTAATTAATTAACAACAATAATAAAAAGTTAGCCAAATTAATTAAATTAATTAACAACAATAAATAAAAAGTTAGCCAAATTAATTAAATTAATTAACAACAATAAATAAAAAGTTAGCCAAATTAATTAAATTAATTACTTAACAACAATAATAAAAAGCTAGCCAAGTTAATTAAATTAATTAATTAACAACAATAATAAAAGTTAGCCAAGTTAATTAAATTAATTAATTAACAACAATAATAAAAGTTAATTAATTGTTAACAACAATTATAAAAGTTAGTAATAATGCAAAAATTAAAAGGTTAGTAACAATAATAGTATTAAAAGTTAGTTGTTAGTAAGTTAATAACAACAATAAAAAAAAAGGGGTTAGTAATAAACAAATAATAAACAAACAAGTAAAAATTAAAAGGGTTAGTAATTAATTCTGCAAGAATAAAATACAAAGTTAGTGACCAAAGTGAAAGAAATTGAAAAGATGAAGGATTAAATGAGAGTTGTACCCTTGATTTTAAATTCTGAATTCTGAGAAACGGAAACAGAGGACACGCGACGGGGGAAAGAAGATGGCTTAATCGTCAAAATGAAAAGTTTTGAGATTTTCTGAGGAAAGGAAGGAGAGCTAGGGACTAAGGCTGTAATTTTTTCTATTTTAAAAACGGAGCTCTAAGCTTTTCTTTCTATTTTTCTCTCTGTTCAGCACAAAATTTGGGGGGCTATTTATAGAGGAAGTTTGGCTGAACTGTTGATGGATAAATTAATAAAAAATTTCAAACTTATCTTTTAAATTGGTAAAATGACAATTTTAGTCCTTTACGTCTCTCAGCCTCTGGATAAGTTCCTGAAGCTTCTGATTTTGACAATTTTGTCGTTTTCTGTCAATTTGCGCCAGAAACGTCGGCAGGCCCAAAATTTTATGTGACAAACTACCAAATGCTCCTGGAACTTTCAGAATTTGTCAATTTTTCCCGAAACTTCTTAATGTTGTCATTTTTACCTCAAACTTTTAAATTTTGCCATTTTTTTTTGGAGTTTTCTTTTTTCTTTCAAATACACACATATATCATTTTAAATCAAATCTTCACAAAAAAAAAAATGTATTTTAAACTAATTAAAATTTTTAGTAATAATAATAATAATAATAAATAATAATTTTTTTTTATTTAATTTCTTTTAAAATTTTTTATGGTCGGACGAAATTGGGTGTCAACAGCTGCCCCCATTTGCATGCTTCATGAGACATGATGTATGCAAAGTCGTTACCAAATTTCGTCCGGCTTAGCTAGGCATTGAAAACCTTTTCGCCGCCTAAATCCTGAGCTTAAGGAACTCTCCTTAGAACCCCGGCGATAGGAGCTCTCCTATCGTTGAAGGAAAATTGATTGTTTCTGAGGCAAAGGTTCCATCCTTAAAACCTCGGATTGATTGATTGATTTCGAAGCAAAGGTTCCATCCTTAAAACCTCGAATTGATTGATTGATTTCGAGGCAAAGGTTCCATCCTTAAAACCTTGAATTGATTGATTGATCTCGAGGCAAAGATTTCATCCTTAAAACCTCAGATTGATTGATTGATTTCGAGGCAAAGGTTCCATCCTTAAAACCTCAGATTGATTGGTTGATTTCGAGGCAAAGGTTCCATCCTTAAAACCTCGGATTGATTGATTGATGTCGAGGTAAAGGTTCCATCCTTAAAGCCTCGAATTGATTGATTGATGTCGAGACAAAGGTTCCATCCTTAAAACCTCGGATTGATTGATTGATGTCGAGGTAAAGGTTCCATCCTTAAAACCTCGAATTGATTGATTGATCTCGAGGCAAAGGTTCCATCCTTAAAACCTCAGATTGATTGATTGATTTCGAGGCAAAGGTTCCATCCTTAAAACCTCGGATTGATTGATTGATGTTGAGGTAAAGGTTCCATCCTTAAAACCTCGAATTGATTGATTGATCTCGAGGCAAAGGTTCCATCCTTAAAACCTCGAATTGATTGATTGATCTCGAGGCAAAGGTTCCATCCTTAAAACCTCGGATTGATTGATTGATGTCGAGGTAAAGGTTCCATCCTTAAAGCCTCGAATTGATTGATTGATGTTGAGACAAAGGTTCCATCCTTAAAACCTCGGATTGATTGATTGATGTCGAGGTAAAGGTTCCATCCTTAAAACCTCGAATTGATTGATTGATCTCGAGGCAAAGGTTCCATCCTTAAAACCTCAGATTGATTGATTGATTTCGAGGCAAAGGTTCCATCCTTAAAACCTCGGATTGATTGATTGATGTCGAGGTAAAGGTTCCATCCTTAAAACCTCGAATTGATTGATTGATCTCGAGGCAAAGGTTCCATCCTTAAAACCTCGGATTGATTGATTGATTTCGAGGCAAAGGTTCCATCCTTAAAACCTCGAATTGATTGATTGATCTCGAGGCAAAGGTTTCATCCTTAAAACCTCGGATTGATTGATTGATTTCGAGGCAAAGGTTCCATCCTTAAAACCCCGATGATGAAAATTGATTGTTTTCGAGGCAAAGGTTCCATCCTTAAAACCCCGATGATGAAAATTGATTTGATTTTTTTTTTTTTTCGAGGCAAAGGTTCCATCCTTAAAACCCCGATGATGAAAATTGATTTTTTTTCGAGGCAAAGGTTCCATCCTTAAAACCCCGATGATGAAAATTGATTATTTTCGAGGCAAAGGTTCCATCCTTAAAACCCCGATGATGAAAAATTGATTATTTTTTAGGCAAAGGTTCCATCCTTAAAACCCCGATGATGAAAATTGATTTTGAGGCTAAGGAGCTTTCCTTAGGACCTCGAGCTAAATTTATATGAAAGCAATTGAAATTGGAATAATTTTCTTCGAAAGTGTGAATTTTCATAATAGGCGAGCGCAAAGATTTAGGCTTCGATAAAATGAGTGAATCTTGATGATGACAATAACACTGACAAATTATGTAAAGGGAACGGATGTTTGAAATCAATATTCAAGATTCATCTAATATTTTCTTCAGTAAATATAGATTCCCTTGTGAGATATGTCATCCGAATAAGGTTAAAGCTTAACTACCCCAAAATGTTATGCCTAGTAGACCTAATAGGATGCGTCTCAAGAGTAACAAAAATTACTCTTTACTCAGCCATTCCAACCTAAAGGCATTGTCCTATGGTTTTAATATCAGCATGGACGAAACTATATTATAAAAAAAAAAAATTCCCTGAAAGGAAAAACTGAAACGCGAAAGAAAATGCTGATAATAAAACTAAAGGACAAGAAAAACGGATCAGATCGCTTCTTTCTTCCACAATACTTCAACAGGGTGAGTAGAGGACCATTATGGGAGTGAACTGGTCGGGAAAGACTGTCGTGTCCAGTCTATCTGAATCATTGCTGGATCTGGTTCAGGAACAAAAGCTTGTATTTTATCTAGCAATTCTTCAGCAGTTGTTGCGGATATTATGATTCGCCGTGCCACTCTTGATATGAAATTCTTCTGCATAGCATAATCCATAAAAGCTATCAGACCTGTAAAGAAATTGTTAACATTTAAAAGCCCAATGGGTTTCTTATGCAAATTAAGTTGGGCCATGGAAGCAATTTGAAAGACTTCTTCCAATGTGCCAAAACCACCTGGTAGAGCGATAAAAGCATCAGCATTTAAAAGCATTTGTAACACACGCTCTTGCAAATTTTTAACCACTAATTCTTCTCCAATCGTGCCCCCAGAAACAAATTTCAAAGGTCCAGGGATGATGCCCAAAACTTGACTTCTTCCTAAAGATGCTGCTGATGCTACACCTCCCATTAATCCGACACTACCTCCTCCATAAACTAAATGTATTTTTCGCTCAGCTAATACTCTACCCAAATGGTTGGCTGCCTTTAAATACTCTTCATCTTTTCCAGGAAAAGCCCCAGAAAATACACAAATACTTCGGGATTTACGAGTTGGGGTTTTCTCCATTCTTATCCTTACCCTTGTGAGAAAAGAGGATATATTTATAGAGATGAAGAGATAAGGCAATAATTTTATTTTCAAGAATGGATACATTATTGCCAGCTATTCACAGTAGTCACAAGTATGACTTTGGTCAGGTATGGGTACACTATCGTTAAAAGAGGAGGAAAATTTTCAAAATAGCTGCTAGCATGTACAGTAGTCACTACTGTAGCTTACGTCAGGAGTAGGTACGTGATTGTTGGAAGAGAAGGAAAATTTTAAAAAGTGGCAGCTATATACAGTAATCATAACTGTATCTCATGTCAGGAGTGGGTACATTATTGGGAGGATAATTTCAAAAGCGACAGCTAGCATGTACAGTAATCGTGACTTTGGTTCACGTTAGGAGTGAATACATTATTACCAAAAGGGGAGGAAAATTTCAAAAGCGACAGCTAGCACGTACAGTAATCGTGACTTTGATCCTCGTCTTCCACTGGCTTTGCGTCCAGTAATGGCTTTAATGCTTTATATGAATCGGTGATTTGCATCTCATCTAGCTTTCTCACAAACTGGCAAACAGGGTCGTTTAGGGTCAGATTCCCAAGACTGTAACGATCTCGTTCTTTTTGGAAAATTATCCATAATCCAACAACCTCAAATTGCACTATTCCGCAAGAATGCGCTTCAAGAACCTCTCGAATATCTTCTAGAGATTCCTTACGCAAGCCATTCTTAATGAATCTTATTCTATCATTACGATTTCTGGTGATCACTCCTGGAGAACGACATTTATTGCCGCAAATCCACCATCCACAATTATGACAAACGCCTAGCCTCTTTGCTCTTCTTTTTTTGGCATAAGCGCTTTTACCAAAGCCGGGCATACGGGGAAAGAACGCTTTTGGAACTTCACCAGCTGAACGAACCTTAGCTTCAATTAGCCACCGCACATTATCAGGAATGCCTTTGTGCATAAATACTCTGAATCGTTCACATCTAGCTTGATAAATCTTTTTAAGAACATTTATTGGGAAGGAAGGAAAATACTTTCGTAGGGCGGAAAGAGAAGACTCCATTGATGAAGGAGGCAAAGAAAGAAATTAGTGATTGTAGGAAACGAAAATAACTAACACATATTTATAGTGATGAAAGGGATAATGCGTTAATTACACTTACAGAAGCAAGTACATTATTGTCAAAAGAAAAGACAAATGACAGCTTATATGTACAGGAATCATGACCGTGGCTCTCATCTTCCACTGATTTATGTCCAGTAATGGCTTCAATGCCTTCTATAAGTCGGGGATTTGCTTCCCATCCAGTTTCCTTACAAACTGACAAACAGGGTCGTTTAAAATCACATTCCCAAGACTGTAACAGTTTCATTCTTTATGGTAAGTCCTCCATAAACCGATAATTTCACCTTGCACTTTTCCACAAGAATGCGTTTCAAGAGTCTCTCGGATATCTTCCAGAGATTCCTTACGCAGGCCATTCTTAATGAATTTTCTTTTATCTTCACGATTTATGGAGATGTATCCTAAAGATCGACATTTAGTATTACAATTCCATCGCCCACATTTATAACACACGCCTAGTCTCTTTGCTCTTCGCCTTTTGGCATAACGGCTTTTACCTAAACCGGGCATGCAGGGCATAAATGCATCTGGAACTTCACCCGCCAAACGGACCTTAGCTTCAATTATCCACTGCACATTATCGGGAATGCCTTTGCGTGTAAAAACTCTGATTCTTTCACATCTAGTAAGGTAGATCTTTTTAAGGACTTTTATTGGAAGGGAAGGAAAGTATTTTCGCAGTGCAGAAAGAGTAGAATCCATTGATGAGAGAAGAATTTGAGAGAAGAGGGAAATGAATCAGTTATTGTAGGAGACTGGAATAACCGAATTTAGAAGTCACGGGGTATCTTATCCGCTGCTTAATCATAAGGAAGAACACGCATTTATAGTGATGAAAAGGGATAACGTGTCGATTACACTTAGGGGAGCGTGTACATCTGTCAAAAGAAAATGCAAACTTTTCCAAATATAACAAACTGTATGTACAGTAATTGTGACTGTGGCTCACATCTTCCACTGGTTTTTCGTCCAGTAACGGCATTAACGGCTTCTATGAGTCGAGGATTTGCTTCCCATCCAGTTTTCTTACAAGCTGGCAAACAGGGTCATTTACAGTCAGATTCCCGGGACTGTAACGGTTTCGTTCTTCATGAAAAATGCTCCACAAACCAAGTAGTTCACGTTGCACAGATCCACAAGAATGCGTCTCAAGAGTCAATTGGATATCATCCAACGAGTCTTTACTCAGGCCATTCTTAATGAATCGTATTTTATCTTCTCGATTATCAGAAATCATCCCTAAAGAACGACATTTAGTATTACAAGTCCACCGTCCACATTTATGGCAGACTTGTAACCTTTTCGCTCTTCGCTTTTTGGCATAAGAGCTTTTGCCTATACCAGGCATGTGAGACACAAATGCCTCTGGGATTTCACCTGCCAGACGAACCTTGGCTTTGATTAACCACCGCACATCTTCAGGGATTCCTTTGTGCATCAGAACTCTTAATCGTTCACAGCGAACTTGATAGATCTTTTTGAGAATGTTCATTGGGAGAGAAGGAAAATATTTTCGTAAGACAGAAAGAGTAGGATCCATTTTCTAGAGGGAAATAAAAGACAGAAGAGAGGAAAGAATCAGTTATTATGGGCAACTGAGAGAACCGACTTGAGAGTCACGGAGTACCGTATCCGCCGTTTAACCGGAAAAGTGGATCATACTTTATTTTGGTATCATAGATATTTCTTATCTTTGATATCTCGTTAGGCATGACATTGATCCAGTCCTTGATTATTGAATCCATTGTCTGCTTTCGACGACAATATTTCTCAATATCTGCGCTTATCTTTGACCATAGCTATTTCTTATCTTGGATACAGCTAAGCTGGCGTCAATTCTATCCATTCAGGTGTAGCCTCGATTATTGAATCGGTAGCCAAGATTTTGACAATATTGTCTACTTTATCCTTGAATTCCTGATGCGGGTTGGTCCCGCATATTAGCTGTGTATCCAGTGATAGATTGGTAAGAGCTGATGACATTGAGATCTTAGCTTATACTGCTGTAACTGTGCTGTGAATGTGATTCCCGTTTGGTCCTTGTTATGTAAAGGCTATGTATGCATGATATGAAATGCATGAATGCAGAGCATGTGTAACTAATGGCTTTTTTTTTTTTTGTATGGATCTAGTTCTTTATGTCTTTGTTTTACTGGATCCTCTTTGTGATGGCCTTCTTGGACTATTATTGAATCTCTTTATGCTTTCTAGCTTTTGTTCACTGCGTCAAAAGCCCGGCTCTTTTCAAAATCCTCTTTCTTTGACTTGTTCTTGAATTTTGGCCTCAATTTCTTTAAAGTTGGGCCGCCTCATAATTTATATCTCTTTCGGGTACTCATCCATTGCCATGGATTTGATACCATCAAAGGCTTTACTTTCAATGTCTGCTTTGCCCATTTTCTTGTGGTCGTGCCGACACTTACTTATTCCTATGTTATAGTCTGAATGATTGCTCTTCCTTGAACTCATGTTTTGATCCATAAGACTTGCCCCCTTATCTATTGAACTTCTTTGTTGGCAGTACTCCTCTTACGCTTCGTAGAGACTACTTTGCCCCCCTGAATATGGTATTTATGTGGATAAAAGGTATCACCTCGCCTTTAACAGAAGGTCGAGCATTTCTAGACCTTTGTGATGGCACTTGATCGTAAATTTCTCTTACAAGAACCACATCTTATTAAAGAAAGACTCAAGCTATCTCCTCACTTTTAAGTCTACATACATTAATGAATAATGGTTTGGCCTTAAAGAAAAACTTTCATCAATTTGCAAAGCTTGACAAAGTAATTTACGGTCTTTGTTTTTAATTAAAATATCCTGCCATTCTTCCCTTTCCAACTTGAAGACATAAACTGTGCAAGGCAATAAGGTATAAACATGATTCACAAGGATAGCCTTTTAGCTGAATGAGGATGATATCGAGAGGTAACTGTTAGGTGTGAGGGAAGTTAAGTTTGAATGTTTTTTTTTTTTGTGACAGTCTTTTAGCTGAATGAGAATAATATTAAGAGGTAAATATTAGGTCTGAGTAAAGTTAAGTTTGAGTGGTGTGAAAGAAGAGTCTTTTAATACTACTCGTGAGCAGTATTAAATAAGGTAGAAGCATGATTCACAATGATAGTCTTTTAACTGAATGAGGATGTTCAATCTGAGGAAAGTTAAGTTTAAGTGGTGTGGAAGAAGAGTCTTTTAATACTACTCGTGAGCAAATTTGATTATGGTGAAAAACTCAATAGTGATGACCTCAACTTGCCACTCTTTCCAGAAAGTTAGACCTCATCTGTTGCCCCCCAACTATTGTGATCTTTATGCATGCTTGGTTTGAGGGTTGCTTTTGTGTTCTAAACCGCCTTTGCAGGTTTTCAGTCTAGAATCCATAGCTCACTTTTTCTTTTTTTTTTCTTTTTTTTTTTTCTAGTTTGAGCCCTTTTTCCTCTTTTTTTTTTTTGTTTTTTTTTTGTTTCCCTTTTTTTTTTTTTTGTGAGCTATGGTGATGACATACTTGATAACTCTCTTGAAGTGAGATGACTCAAGTGGCCTTGCTTGCTCGTGCTTACTCTCAGTCTCTTTTTGCTTTGGATTTTGAATTTTCCCTTGTTGTCATTTGATAGAAGGGAGGAACTTTTTTTTTTTTTTTTTTTGAGAATTTGTGTTGCGTAAGACTGAGAACTTTTTCTTGTGTTGAGCATTTGTGAGAATTGGGAGGCCACTGAAGTCATTTAATATGAGAGCTAACTTCTTTGGAAGCTAACCCCGGACTTCTTGCAAGGATGTTGATAACCACTGTGAATTCCTTTTGAGGGTTGAGGTGCAACATTTGGAATCCTTCTTACTAGATTTGGTAGCACTTTGAAGATCATTACTATCAAATCTCCCTTAACTTTTATTTTCACCCACGAGTAGTATTGTTTACAAAGTAAAGCGTGATGGTAATAATGGATAGTATAATGGCAAAGAGTGAGAGATAGATGTAAGAAAAATGAAATTTTTGGTAGAAAGTGGTAGAATATGTGGATGTAAAAATGAAATTTTAGTAAAAAGTGGTAGAATGCACACATTACATCTTTTTGTTGTACCAAGAAAAAGAATACCAGGTGCCCATTTAACAAAGACTACACCCTAGATTCTGGACTAAATCTAGGAGATTTTTACTATTAGATTACTTTGGCAAGCTATCAAAGATACAAGTTTATTCAAAGGATTCCTTGTCATTCAAAAATGTGTGCGAACTGTTAGGTCAGATCTGACTTGGAGGCCTTCCAAAGTCAATGTAATTCTAGCTCGAAATCTTCACTTTTCAATTATCAATCACATCAGGCCTAGCAACTTGGACTTGGTTTTGCTTGATGAGGCGGCAATGGATTGTGGGTGACATTTGGCTCATCGGAAAAGTCCAACCACTTTGACTCGATTAATTGTTGAACTATACGCTTCAATGCTGTGCAATTTTCCAAGCCATGGCCTGGAACGCCATCATGACATCATGATATGGGCAAGTTATGTTGGGGTCATACCACGTTGGATATGGGGGTCCAAATGGATTTGTAGGAATTGGACGGATAAGTTGACTTTCAATGAGTTTTGGATACAACTCAGTGTAAGTCATGGGAATTGGTGCAAAAACTTCTTTTGGTCTTCGTGTGGGTACTGGAGGAGTCGGAACAGGTGGCCGTAACTGATTAGGCCTATTGAGAGGATAATTGTTGGGCCTATTGGGAGGATAATCATTAGGCCTATTGGAAGGATAATCATTGGGCATATTGGGAGGATAGTCATTGGGCCTATTGGTAGGATAATAATTGGGCCTTTTGGCAGAATAGGATAGGCGAGGATTGGTAGCCACAGTATCTACGAGGGGAATCCCTCTTTCGCATCCTATTTGTTGTACTT
Source organism: Aquilaria yunnanensis (assembly GCA_039654915.1). Classification (NCBI taxonomy): domain Eukaryota; kingdom Viridiplantae; phylum Streptophyta; class Magnoliopsida; order Malvales; family Thymelaeaceae; genus Aquilaria; species Aquilaria yunnanensis. The sequence continues at coordinate 71,761,383 of CM077597.1, forward strand.
CTTCATCTTTTGTTCTGGATGGTCCTCCTCTTTTCATAGGATCACTAAAGGACTCAGCAATCTTCCCAGTCCTAATCCCATGCTCGATCCTTTCTCCAGAGATGACAACATCGGAGAAATTAGTTGCCGAATTGCCAATGAGTTTGTCATAATATGGGTATTTCAGTGTCTGGACAAACAAAGTGACCATTTCTTTTTCTGTCATGGGTGGCTGAACTTGTGCAGCTAAGTCCCTCCACCGTTGGGCATATTCCTTGAAAGTTTCTGGCTTTTTCTTCTCCATGTTTTGGAGAGTTTGGCGATCCGGAGCCAAGTCCATAACATGTTTATAGTTGCCGATGAAGGCCTGAGCAAGGTCATTCCAAGTTTTGATGTTTCTTGGTCCTTGACTTAGATACCACTGCATTGCTGATTTTGTGAGACTTTCCTGAAAAAGTGCAATCCACACCTTTTCATCTTTTGTGAGTGGTTGTAGTCTCCTTAGGAACAGTGTGATGTGAGTGATGGGATCACTCGTTCCATCGTATTTTACGAAATCCGGTACTTTAAAGTCCGAAGGGATTATGACGTCTGGCACTAAGCAGAGGTCATCCACTGAGAGAGATCCGAATATATTACCTCCTTCAATGACTCGCAGTCTCTTCTCTATTGTTTCGAGTTTTTGAGATTCTCCTTCTTCCTTTGGTGGTGTCTTCTTCTCTTCATACACAGTGTCTTGTTTCAGGTGAACACTAGCAGACTGTCCTGGTTCCTGAAACAGGTTTTCTTGGACTGAGACTCGTTGCGGAGTGAACCGGAGGATAAGTGGGATCTTGTGCTTCTTTGATGGGAACTTGAGTTACTTTCTCCTTGATTAGTTCCATGAATTGTCTCATCTGTTCTGCCATACTTTCTATCTTGGACTCCATCTCTATAAGACGTCCTTCGGCTTGTTCTGCCATTAATCTTGTTTAGAGCCGAGTTGAATATCGGTGTTGAGGTCCAATTTTACCTTTTTAAAGGAATATTTATTTTATTAGATTCTATGCGTATATGATTGATGTGATGGATGCATGCAATGAGATTATGTTTTTATCAAAATTTATATGCACGTGATTGATGTAATGGAATGCATGCAATGAGATTATTTTTATCCGATTTTATATGCATGTGATTGATGTAATGGATGCATGCAATATAAAGTGAGATTATGTTTTTATCAGACTTTATATGCACGTGATTAATGTAATGGAATGCATGCAATGAGATTATTTTTATCAGATTTTATATGCATGTGATTAATGTAATGGAATGCATGAAATGAGATTATTTTTATTAGATTTTATATGCGTGTGATTGATGTAATGGAATGCATGCAATGAGATTATTTTTATCATACTTTATATGCACGTGATTAATGTAATGGAATGCATGCAATGAGTGAGTTTGCTTATCCATTATCGTAGAACTTCAAAACTTTTAGTTGTCATTATAAAGACCAAAAAGTTAGCATAATTTGATGCGTGGTTTTGATGCATGAAGAATAATTGCACAAGAAAGATAAGGTTATTAATAAGTTAAATAGCAATTAACAACTCATGAAGTATTATGGAAAAATGAATTAAAACCATAAATATAAGACACGAAGAAAATAAAAGTGTAGAGCAACAACATAGCATAACAAGGACGTGCTTATGGCGTTGGTAAAATGGTAGAAATTCTATGGTCAGTTCTATGGTTAAGTGGGGAGTTCTATATGCATAAGGTAGCTTATCAAAAAGGCAAGGGATAGTTCCCGAATCCCGTCACTAAATCATAGTGACGGCCTGATTCCTTACCCTCTAGGGTTAATGTAAGGAATGGATTAATTCGAGTCGTAGCTTTTCGTGGGCCCATGCAGAGACTAACCGTCTCAGAAGGCAATACACTACTTTGCTACTTCGAAACCGGTGAAGGCTTGGAGACCATGGCCTCACAAGGACAACAACACCAATTCCGCTTAGAAAGAATCGTGTTTGATTTAAGGAAGCTCGGGTATAGAGCTTCATATTGTGAATGCATTATGCATGTTTAGAATAAGTAAATATAACATATAAATCCACATAATAAGCAAAGTAAATCAAAACAAATCAACTTTAGGCTCGACTCACTAACGTGGAGTCCCCAGCGGAGTCGCCAAGCTGTGGCAACGTCGGGTTTTCTGGAGTCGCCACCAATCAGTTTTTTTCTTAGGTCGATTGGTCACCTTAAAATTGGTCTGCGAGAGTTCGGGGATCGGGAGTACGGTTACGCTAAAACAATATTGTTATAGCGCCCAAAATTGGCACCTTAGTTGATTTTAATTTTGTTTTACTTTGCTTTTAAATAATTTTCAGTTAATTTAGAGATTTTAACTGAATTAGTCGAAATGTGGATTTTTAAGTTAATTTGTATAAAATTTTATACTTTCGAACCATGGACTCTGCCGAGTCATTTGGACACGGAAGATTTTGATTCCGAACCATGGACTCTGCCGAGTCATTTGGACACGGAATTTGGTGAAATTTTAAACAATTTTATCCATATTGTAAAAATATGGAGTTTTTTATCTTTTTATTTAATTTATTTATTTTAAAAAGTTTGATATTTTCCAAACCGTAGATCCTGCCGGATCATCCGGATATGGAAATTAAATTTAATTTATTGTTAGTTATATAATTATTACTTTTATGGAATTAATTATTAGTTTAATTACTAATTCGTAATTCTTTTTGTTATAGAATTTTTAGATAAAAAAATTTTATTTTTTATTTTCTTTCTTTTCTTTTCTCTCTTTTCTTTCTTATATTTTTCTTTTCTTTTTGATTTAATCTTTCCTTTCTTTTCTTTCTTTTCTTTTTCTTATCTTTCTTATCTTTTTCTTATCTTTCTTTTCTTTTCTTTTTCTTGTCTTTCTTATCTTTTTCTTATCTTGTTTTAGTTTTCTTTTTGTTTTCTTGTTTAATGAAAAATATTTATTATTTTAGTGGATTTAAAAGTTATATTTTAAATAAATCAGTAAAATATAAAGTCTTAATTTTCATGTATTTTTTTTAAACAGGTTTTATTTTTATTTTTTTATTATTTTTACTGGATAAAAATAACTATTAAAATTAATTTTAACTTTTTGTTATCTTTAAAGAATTAAAAACATGTATATAAAAATAAAAATAATTGGCTTTTTTAAAAATAATTTTTATTAGCCTTAATAATTAATTACAAAATAATCTTCTTTTAATTTTCATTTATTTATTAATTAGTAAAGGGTAAAGGTGAATTAAATAAAAAAATTATATAAAGAAAAAAAAAATTAATAATAATAAAGTGGGGCTTTTTGGCCATCCACTTTAAAAATAATAATAAATGTTAGCAAAGTTAATTAAATTAATTGTTAAACAACAATAATAAAAAGTTAGTCAAGTTAATTAAATTAATTAATTAACAACAATAATAAAAAGTTAGCCAAGTTAATTAAATTAATTAATTAACAAAAATAATAAAAAGTTAGCCAAATTAATTAAATTAATTAACAACAATAAATAAAAAGTTAGCCAAATTAATTAAATTAATTAACAACAATAAATAAAAAGTTAGCCAAATTAATTAAATTAATTAATTAACAACAATAATAAAAAGCTAGCCAAGTTAATTAAATTAATTAATTAACGACAATAATAAAAGTTAGCCAAGTTAATTAAATTAATTAATTAACAACAATAATAAAAGTTAATTAATTGTTAACAACAATTATAAAAGTTAGTAATAATGTAAAAATTAAAAGGTTAGTAACAATAATAGTATTAAAAGTTAGTTGTTAGTAAGTTAATAACAACAATAAAAAAAAGGGGTTAGTAATAAACAAATAATAAACATACAAGTAAAAATTAAAAGGGTTAGTAATTAATTCTGCAAGAATAAAATACAAAGTTAGTGACCAAAGTGAAAGAAATTGAAAAGATGAAGGATTAAATGAGAGTTGTACCCTTGATTTTAAATTCTGAATTCTGAGAAACGGAAACAGAGGACACGCGACGGGGGAAAGAAGATGGCTTAATCGTCAAAATGAAAAGTTTTGAGATTTTCTGAGGAAAGGAAGGAGAGCTAGGGACTAAGGCTGTAATTTTTTCTATTTTAAAAACGGAGCTCTAAGCTTTTCTTTCTATTTTTCTCTCTGTTCAGCACAAAATTTGGGGGGCTATTTATAGAGGAAGTTTGGCTGAACTGTTGATGGATAAATTAATAAAAAATTTCAAACTTATCTTTTAAATTGGTAAAATGACAATTTTAGTCCTTTACGTCTCTCAGCCTCTGGATAAGTTCCTGAAGCTTCTGATTTTGACAATTTTGTCGTTTTCTGTCAATTTGTGCCAGAAACGTCGGCAGGCCCAAAATTTTATGTGACAAACTACCAAATGCTCCTGGAACTTTCAGAATTTGTCAATTTTTCCCGAAACTTCTTAATGTTGTCATTTTTACCTCAAACTTTTAAATTTTGCCATTTTTTTTTGGAGTTTTCTTTTTTCTTTCAAATACACACATATATCATTTTAAATCAAATCTTCACAAAAAAAAATGTATTTTAAACTAATTAAAATTTTTAGTAATAATAATAATAATAAAAAATAATAATTTTTTTTTATTTAATTTCTTTTAAAATTTTTTATGGTCGGACGAAATTGGGTGTCAACAATAGTTGGTAACCAGATGGCCTCGAGCCTTGTGCTGAGACGGGCCATGATGTGATTCTGATGGCGTCTGCGCGTCAGGGCGACTTTTTACGTCTGTGGTGGGACGTGTCAGAGGCTTCCTTAAATGCTTCCTTAAATGCTCCTGCCGTACTCCCGAGGTCCCTGGGCGAGGTCGTCCTCTAGTTCGGACAGAGCCCCTTCGGGAAGCATACCCTCAGTTCGGGGGTTCCCAGTTCCAGGGGGTTCCGCCTTCGGGGATATCATGTTCGGGCAGCAATGTCTGGTGCCACTTTTCCGAAGGCGCGCTGTTCACAACCTTGGGGGGCGAATGGAGTCCTCAAGTTTTACTGGCGTGCCGAGGCTCGGAGCTCTCCGGCTATCTCCCGAGGTGCATGATTCCACCTGTTCCCGGGAAGCGCCAGTTCTTCTGGCCATTGTTGTGGCAGGGTGTTCGGCCAGATTGAGGCGATAGCCTTTGGCTATCAAGTATTAAATGATAATAAAAACTTATGGTTTCTAAATATATTTTTATAAAGTTTATTTTTACAAACAATAATATGAATAAATTTAAATCAAATTATTAAAAAACGTCAAATTGCTAAAAAAGTATGGGATGAAGAAAGTAATTTCTATTTGATCAAAACAAGCCCAAAAGCACAAAATCTGGCCAAGGGCCTCCATCAAAATCAGTAATGGCGGAGAAATGAGTACTAGTCACGGAAGTGACAGTAGGCAATACATTTACAGAATCTTGATCATGCTTGGCTTAATGACCAAAGCGTTGAAGTTATTGCCCAAGTTCAAGGTTGAAAAAATCTTATTCAAAAGTGATGATAAAAGTATTAGGTGACCTTTTTTTTTTCTTCCTTTCATTTCTACGAAATGAATTTGCTAACAAAACGAGTATGTCAATAACCAGCAGTTAACGCATGGAAACTAACCATTGCTCAACTCCAATAAGAAAGACAAAGATGGTCATATTGGCCGTCTACAGATCCTGCAATTTATATTTGGGAGATTTGCTTGATGGAGCAATTTTGTTACAAATGTTTTTTGTGTGTGTGCGCAAATTTGTTATTAATGTTAAGGCATGAGAGCAAATTTGCCAGTAAAGCTATAAAATAAGAGTTAAATAGCACTGAGTATCTAACAGGTGTTTAACATTAGGAATATTCCGTGTAAAATGAGAATATCTCATGCCACGTCAACAACGTTTCAGCGCCTCATGAATCGGCTATTTTACTATTGTCTCCAATGGGTACAACCTTGAATGGGCCAAAGGCTCCCACACACAAATCTGAATCATGTCCTTCGACCTTCGGTTTCTTGTTACTGACCTCGTCTTCCATACCATTCACATGGTCGCTGCTGTAACTGTCCTCTCTGTCTTCCTCAAACTTTTGTACTTAAAACAACTAAAGTCCTAAAACCTCCAAAGCTACTCTACTCAAGAATCCACTCTGTTGATTAATTCCCAGCCCTGGAAATCCCTGGAAATTAGCAAAATCACTCTGATTTCGAGAAAGAGAACGAAATGGTGAAGATGATTATGAAAATGATAGATTTAAAAACTTATAGTAGAGTTTCAAGTAAAGAAACTTGAAACTAAAACTTTGTTTCCTAATTTTAATGTTTTCCAATGGTCAATGAGGAAATTGCTACCAACAGGTAATGTTAGCGGCAAATTCAGACAAAAAAAAAAAAAAGAGAAACATTAGTGCCAAAAATTGCTCTATTGATCAAACAATAGTGACAATTTTGCCCTTTCTCCCTTTATAATTTTTATCACCGCCAATTTGCATGGCTCCCAGTGAAGGTCTAGCACGTGAAATAATCTCTTTAGTATTATGAGTATCAGAGCCACCATCTTTACTAGTTGATATATTACATTCAGCAATACCTTCTGTGGCAACGTCGGGTTTTCTGGAGTCGCCACCAATCAGTTTACTTAGGTCGATTGGTCACCTAAAATATGGTCTGCGAGAGTTCGGGGGTTCGGGAGTACGGTTACGTTGAAACAACTTTGTTAAAACGCCCAAAAATTGGCACCTTAGTTGATTTTAATTTTGTTTTACTTTGCTTTTAAAAAAAATTCAGTTAATTTAGATATTTTAACTGAATTAGTCGAAAATGTGGATTTTTGGTAATTAAGTTGGATAAAATTTGATACTTCCGAACCATGGACTCTGCCGAGTCATTTGGACACGGAAGATTTTTGATTCCGAACCATGGACTCTGCCGAGTCATTTGGACACGGAATTTGGTGAAATTTTAAACAATTTTGTCCATATTGTAAAAATATGGATTTTTATCTTTTTATTTAATTTATTTATTTTAAAAAAATTGATATTTTCCAAACCGTAGATCCTGCCGGATCATCCGGATATGGAAATTGATTTACTTAATCGTAATTATTTAATTCCTGAAATTAATTTTTTAAAAGGTAATGATTTTTAATACTAACTAAAAATTTGTCTTTATATTTTTACTTCTTTTTTTTTCTTTCTTTTCTTTTCTTTTTTTTTTTTTTTTTTCTTATCTTCTTTTTTTTTTTATTTCTTTTTTTTATTTCTTTTTTTATCTTTCTTTTATTTCTTTTTTTTATCTTTCTTTTATTTTTATCTGATTTTTTTCTTAATTTATAAAAGAATTCAAAAGCAATTAATTTTTTTATTTAATAAGAAGTTAATTTAAAGGAATCAAAGAGTTTAAAAAAAATAAAATAAAATAAAAATCTTTGATCATGGTACGGGGCGTTGTTACTCAGCCAGACCCTCTTCACCAGGTGAAGCAGCTCAAAAGCGGGCACGAGACAGTTTCCAGCCAATATACCATGAACTAATTTTTTATAAAAATAATTATTTAATACCAGGATTTTATTTATTTACCAAAGAAAACAAAAGAGTTGAAAATAAAATCTTAATTCTCATGTATTTGATTTTTTATTTAAAAGATTAACCAAAATTAATTATTCAATAAAATAATAAAGAAAAGATTTATATAAAGAAAGTCTTGATATTTATACATATTTATTTTTTTAAGCTTATTTTTTTTGATTTGATAAAAGATGAACCAAGAAAGTAATTATTTAATCAAGGTTTTGTTTATTTAATGAAGAAAACTAAAGATTTATATGTATATTTTAAAAATAAAAGTGAAGCCTTAATATTTTATTTAATAAAAGGTGAATCAAAAAGTAAACAAAACTTTATTTATTTAATGATGAAACCAGAAATTTATATATATATTTCAAAAATAAAATAAAAATCTTAATATTTGTTTGTTTTATTTTTGATAAAAAAATTAAGCAAAAATGATTATTTAATAAGGAAAATAAAGGTAAAGTTTTGATATTTATATAATTTATTTTGAAAAAAGATTAAAGAAATCAAAGATTTATATGTATAAAAAGTTTTTGATATTTATATGATTTTTTTTATGTTCTTTTTGTTTGCTAAAAGATTTTTATTATTACCTTTATTTGAAATCATTTGAATAAAATTTTATTTAATAAAGGAAACAAAAACAAAAAAAAAATGTTATATCTTTTTTTTTATTATTTTGAAAGAAATAAGTAAAATATTAGCCCAAGAAAATTTTTACTCCTTTATTCTTTTTATTAATAAAGAAACCAAAAAAATTATATTTTATTATTTTGCTGGATAAAGAGATAAATAAAAAATATTAGTCCAAAGTTTTTTTTATTTTTTTAATAATAAAGGAAAATTTATTTATATACTTTATTTAAAAAATATTTTCCAAGCCATGGATCCTGGCGGATCATTTGGACATGAAATTTAATTTCTTTTTTATATTTCATTATTAATTATTAATTAGAAAAAAAAAACATCACTTTTAAAGATGTATTTAAAAAAATAATTTGTATTTATTTATTTATTTATTTCATTATGTTTGTTTATTAAAAGGAATAAAAACTTTGTTTCAAAATAAAAAAAAATAATTTTTATTAGCCTTTAGGAAATTATTCACATAAAATTCCTTTTTTTAATCTTTTAGTTAAAAAAAAAATTAATAAAGTGGGGCTTTTTGGCCATCCACTTTAATAACACAATAATAAAAGTTAGCACAATTAATATAGTTAGTTGTTAATAACAATAAAAAAAGTTAGTAAAGTTAGATTAACAATTAACAACAATAATAAAAATTAGCCAAGTTTAATTAAGTCAATTAATTAACAACAATAATAAAAGTTAGCCAAGTTTAATTAAGTTGATTAATTAACAACAATAAATAAAAGTTAGCCAAGTTTAATTAAGTTAATTAATTAACAACAATAATAAAAAGTTAGCCAAGTTTAATTAAAGTTAGATGTTAATAACAAAAAATAAAAGTTAGCAAGTTAGTTGTTAGTAACAATAAAAATAAAAGTTAGTTATGTTAACAATTAATAATAATAATAATAATAATAACAATAAAAGTTAGATGGTTAGTAAGTTAGATGGATTAGTTGTTAATAACAACAATAAAAAAGAAGGTTAGTAATAATAACAATAATAAATAAATGAATAAATAAATAAATAATTAAAAGAGTTAATTAGTTTTCTGCAAAGACAAAAGAAAAAGGTTAGTGATCAAAGTGAAACAGATTGAAAAGTTAATGAACTAAATAGGGATTTTACCCTAAAAATTGGATTTTGAACTCTCAGGAAGACGGACGCGTCGGGCGCAAAGGGGGGGGGGGGCTGGCTGTGCACAGAGGAGGAAGAGGAAGGGCTGGGGGCTGCAGGCGCGGTGGCGACGGCGGCGCTGGAGCGGCGACGGGCAGGGCGGCGGACGGCGAGCACGGCGGGGGCGGAGGGAGAGAAAAAGAAGGAGAGAAAAGGAAGGGACGGCGGCGGGCAGGGCGGCGGACGACGGCGTGGGGCACGGCGGCGGCGGTGAGGCAACACGGCGACGGGACGGCGGCAGGCGGCGACGGCGTGGGGCACGGCGGCGGCGGCGTGGGGGTGAGGAGAGAGAGAGAGAGACGGAATCAGAAGAGAAAAATTTTGGCTTTCTGGGGAAGAAGTGAAGAGGGCTAGGGGCTAAGGGCTGTAATTTTATTTTTTTTTTTAAAACGGAGCTCTAAGTTTTTTTGCTATTTTTTTCTGTGTTCAGCACAAAATTTGGGGGGCTATTTATAGAGAAAGTTTAGCTGAACTGTTGATGGATAAATTAATAAAAAATTTCAAACTTATCTCTTAAATTGGTAAAATGACAGTTTTAGTCTTTTACGTCTCTCAGCCTCTGGATAAGTTCCTGAAGCTTCTGATTTTGACAATTTTGTCGTTTTCTGTCAATTTGAGCCAAAAACGTCGGCAGGCTCAAAATTTTATGTGACAAACTGCCAAATGCTCCTGGAACTTTCAGAATTTGTCAATTTTGCCTGAAACTTCTTAATTTTGTCATTTTTACCTCAAACTTTTAAATTTTGTCATTTTTATAGAGTTTTCTTTTTTTCTTTCAAACATACACATATACACACATATATCAAATCTTCACAAAACAAAACAAAAAAAAAAATATATATATATATTTTAAACTAATTAAAAAAAATTTAGTAATAATAATAACAATAATAATAATAATACATTTTTTTATTTAATTTTTTTTAAAATTATTTTAATGGCCGGACGAAATTGGGTGTCAACAGCTGCCCCCCTTTGCATGCTTCATGGGACATGATGTATGCAAAGTTAGTTACCAAATTTCGTCCAGCTTAGCTAGGCATTGAAAACCTTCTCGCCGCCTAAACTCTGAGGTTTAAGGAAAGGTCCTTAGAACCTCTAACGATAGGAAAGGTTCTATCATTGTAAGATGGACTGAATGATTGATTGTTTGTTTGAGGTTTAAGGAAAGGTTCTTAGAACCTCTAACGATAGGAAAGGTTCTATCGTTGTAAGATGGACTGAATGACTGATTGTTTGTTTGAGGTTAAGGAAAGGTCCTTAGAACCTCTAACGATAGGAAAGGTTCTATCGTTGTAAGATGGACTGAATGATTGATTGTTTGTTTGAGGTTTAAGGAAAGGTCCTTAGAACCTCTAACGATAGGAAAGGTTCTATCGTTGTAAGATGGACTGAATGATTGATTGTTTGTTTGAGGTTTAAGGAAAGGTCCTTAGAACCTCTAACGATAGGAAAGGTTCTATCATCGTTCTATCGTTGTAAGATGGACTGAATGATTGATTGTTTGTTTGAGGTTAAGGAAAGGTCCTTAGAACCTCTAACGATAGGAAAGGTTCTATCGTTGTAAGATGGACTGAATGATTGATTGTTTTTTTGAGGTTTAAGGAAAGGTCCTTAGAACCTCTAACGATAGGAAAGGTTCTACCGTTGTAAGATGGACTGAATGATTGATTGTTTGTTTGAGGTTTAAGGAAAGGTCCTTAGAACCTCTAACGATAGGAAAGGTTCTATCGTTGTAAGATGGACTGAATGATTGATTGTTTGTTTGAGGTTTAAGGAAAGGTCCTTAGAACCTCTAACGATAGGAAAGGTTCTATCGTTGTAAGATGGACTGAATGATTGATTGTTTGTTTGAGGTTTAAGGAAAGGTCCTTAGAACCTCTAACGATAAGAAAGGTTCTATCGTTGTAAGATGGACTGAATGATTGATTGTTTGTTTGAGGTTTAAGGAAAGGTACTTAGAACCTCTAACGATAGGAAAGGTTCTATCGTTGTAAGATGGACTGAATGATTGATTGTTTTTTTGAGGTTTAAGGAAAGGTCCTTAGAACCTCTAACGATAGGAAAGGTTCTATCGTTGTAAGATGGACTGAATGATTGATTGTTTGTTTGAGGTTTAAGGAAAGGTCCTTAGAACCTCTAACGATAGGAAATGTTCTATCGTTGTAAGATGGACTGAATGATTGATTGTTTGTTTGAGGTTTAAGGAAAGGTCCTTAGAACCTCTAACGATAGGAAATGTTCTATCGTTGTAAGATGGACTGAATGATTGATTGTTTGTTTGAGGTTTAAGGAAAGGTCCTTAGAACCTCTAACGATAGGAAAGGTTCTATCGTTGTAAGATGGACTGAATGATTGATTGTTTGTTTGAGGTTTAAGGAAAGGTCCTTAGAACCTCTAACGATAGGAAATGTTCTATCGTTGTAAGATGGACTGAATGATTGATTGTTTGTTTGAGGTTAAGGAAAGGTCCTTAGAACCTCTAACGATAGGAAAGGTTCTATCGTTGTAAGATGGACTGAATGATTGATTGTTTGTTTGAGGTTAAGGAAAGGTCCTTAGAACCTCTAACGATAGGAAAGGTTCTATCGTTGTAAGATGGACTGAATGATTGATTGTTTGTTTGAGGTTTAAGGAAAGGTCCTTAGAACCTCTAACGATAGGAAAGGTTCTATCGTTGTAAGATGGACTGAATGATTGATTGTTTGTTTGAGGTTTAAGGAAAGGTCCTTAGAACCTCTAACGATAGGAAAGGTTCTATCGTTGTAAGATGGATTGAATGATTGATTGTTCTCGAGGCAAAGGTTCCATCCTTAAAACCTCGGATTGATTGATTGATTTCGAGGCAAAGGTTCCATCCTTAAAACCCCGATGATGAAAATTGATTGTTTTCGAGGCAAAGGTTCCATCCTTAAAACCCCGATGATTAAAATTGATTATTTTCGAGGCAAAGGTTCCATCCTTAAAACCCCGATGAAAATTGATTTTGAGGCTAAGGGGCTTTCCTTAGGACCTCGAGCGAAATTTATATGAAAGCAAATTGAAATTGGAATAATTTTCTTCGAAAGTGTGAATTTTCATAATAGGTGAGTGCAAAAATTTAAACTTCGATAAGATGAGTGAATTTTGATGATGACAATAACACTGACAAATTATGTAAAGGGAACGGATGTTTGGAATCAATATTCAAGGTTCATCTAATATTTTCTTCAGTAAATATAGATTCCCTTGTGAGATATGTCATCCGAATAAGGTTAAAACTTAACTACCCCAAAATGTTATGCCTAGTAGACCTAATAGGATGCGTCTCAAGAGTAACAAAAATTACTCTTTACTCAACCATTCCAACCTAAAGGCATTGTCCTATGGTTTTAATATCAGCATGGATGAAACTATCTTATAAAAAAAGAAATTCCCTAAAAAGAAAAACTGAAACGCGAAAGAAAATGCTGATAATAAAACTAAAGGACAAGAAAAACGGATCAGATCGCTTCTTTCTTCCACAATACTTCAACAGGGTGAGTAGAGGACCATTATGGGAGTGAACTGGTCGGGAAAGACTGTCGTGTCCAGTCTATCTGAATCATTGCTGGATCTGGTTCAGGAACAAAAGCTTGTATTTTATCTAGCAATTCTTCAGCAGTTGTTGCGGATATTATGATTCGCCGTGCCACTCTTGATATGAAATTCTTCTACATAGCATAATCCATAAAAGCTATCAGACCTGTAAAGAAATTGTTAACATTTAAAAGCCCAATGGGTTTCTTATGCAAATTAAGTTGGGCCATGGAAGCAATTTGAAAGACTTCTCCCAATGTGCCAAAACTACCTGGTAGAGCGATAAAAGCATCAGCATTTAAAAGCATTTGTAACACACGCTCTTGCAAATTTTTAACCACTAATTCTTCTCCAATCGTGCCCCCAGAAACAAATTTCAAAGGTCCAGGGATGATGCCCAAAACTTGACTTCCTCCTAAAGATGCTGCTGATGCTACACCTCCCATTAATCCGACACTACCTCCTCCATAAACTAAATGTATTTTTCGCTCAGCTAATACTCTACCCAAATGGTTGGCTGCTTTTAAATACTCTTCATCTTTTCTAGGAAAAGCCCCAGAAAATACACAAATACTTCAGGATTTACGAGTTGGGGTTTTCTCCATTCCTATCCTTATCCTTGTGAGAAAAGAGGATATATTTATAGAGATGAAGAGATAAGGCAATAATTTTATTTTCAAGAGTGGATACATTATTGCCAGCTATACACAGTAGTCACGAGTATGACTCTGGTCAGGTATGGGTACACTATCGTTAAAAGAGGAAAATTTTCAAAATAGCTGCTAGCATGTACAGTAGTCACTACTGTAGCTTACGTCAGGAGTAGGTACGTGATCGTTGGAAGGGAAGGAAAATTTCAAAAGTGGCAGCTATATACAGTAGTCCGTGTCAGGAGTGGGTACATTATTGCCAAAGGGGAGGAAAATTTCAAAAGCGACAGCTAGCACGTACAGTAATCGTAACTATGGCTCATGTCAGGAGTGGATACATTATCGCTGAAAGGGGAGGAAAATTTCAAAAGCGACAGCTAGTACGTACAGTAATCGTGACTTTGGTTCACGTCAGGAGTGGATACATTATTACCAAAAGGGGAGGAAAATTTCAAAAGCGACAGCTAGCACGTACAGTAATCGTGACTTTGATCCTCGTCTTCCACTGGCTTTGCGTCCAGTAATGGCTTCAATGCTATCTATGAATCGGTGATTTGCATCTCATCTAGCTTTCTCACAAACTGGCAAACAGGGTCGTTTAGGGTCAGATTCCCAAGACTGTAACGATCTCGTTCTTTTTGGAAAATTATCCATAATCCAACAACCTCAAATTGCACTATTCCACAATAATGCGCTTCAAGAACCTCTCGAATATCTTCCAGAGATTCCTTACGCAAGCCATTCTTGATGAATTTTATTCTATCATTACGATTTCTGGTGATCACTCCTGGAGAACGACATTTATTGCCGCAAATCCACCATCCACAATTATGACAAACGCCTAGCCTCTTTGCTCTTCTTTTTTTGGCATAAGCGCTTTTACCAAAGCCGGGCATACGGGGAAAGAACGCTTCTGGAACTTCACCAGCTGAACGAACCTTAGCTTCAATTAGCCACCGCACATTATCAGGAATGCCTTTGTGCATAAATACTCTGAATCGTTCACATCTAGCTTGATAAATCTTTTTAAGAACATTTATTGGGAAGGAAGGAAAATACTTTCATAGGGCGGAAAGAGAAGACTCCATTGATGAAGGAGGTATTTAAGAGAAGAAAGAAATTAGTGATTGTAGGAAACGGAAATAACTAACATATATTTATAGTGATGAAAGAGATAATGCGTTAATTACACTTACAGAAGCAAGTACATTATTGTCAAAAGAAAAGACAAATGACAGCTTATATGTACAGCAATCATGACTGTGGCTCTCATCTTCCACTGATTTATATCTAGTAATGGCTTCAATGCCTTCTATGAGTCGAGGACTTGCTTCCCATCCAGTTTTCTTACAAGCTGGCAGACAGGGTCGTTTACAGTCACATTCCCAAGACTGTAATGGTCTCGTTCTTTATGGTAAGTCCTCCACAATTTGACAATTTGACAATTTGACCTTGCACTTTTCCACAAGAATGCGTTTCAAGAGTCTCTCGGATATCTTCCAGAGATTCCTTACGCAGGCCATTCTTAATGAATTTTCTTTTATCTTCACGATTTGTGGAGATGTATCCTAAAGAGCGACATTTAATATTACAATTCCATCGCCCACATTTATAACACACGCCTAGTCTCTTTGCTCTTCGCCTTTTGGCATAACGGCTTTTACCTAAACCGGGCATGCGGGGCATAAATGCATCTGGAACTTCACCCGCCAGACGGACCTTAGCTTCAATTATCCACTGCACATTATCGGGAATGCCTTTGCGTGTAAAAACTCTGATTCTTTCACATCTAGCAAGGTAGATCTTTTTAAGGACTTTTATTGGAAGGGAAGGAAAGTATTTTCGCAGTGCAGAAAGAGTAGAATCCATTGATGAGAGAAGAATTTGAGAGATGATGGAAAGGAATTAGTTATTGAAGGAAACTTAGATAACCGATTGGAAGAACATGCATTTATAGCGATGAAATGGATAACGTGTCGATTACACTTACGGGAGCAAATACATTATTAAAAGAAAAATGGAAAATTTTAAAAATGATAAATTGTATGTACAGTGATTGTGACTGTGGCTCACATCTTCCACTGGTTTTACGTCCAGTAACGGGATTAATGGCTTATATGAGTCGAGGATTTGCTTCCCATCCAGTTTTCTTACAAGCTGGCAAATAGGGTCGTTTAACGTCAGATTCCCAGGACTGTATCGTTCTCGTTCTTCATGAAAAATGCTTCATAAATCGAGAAGTTCACGTTGCACGGATCCACAAGAATGCGTCTCAAGAGTCAATTGGATATCATCCAATGAGTCCTTACTCAGGCCATTCTTAATGAATCGTATTTTATCTTCTCGATTATCAGAGATCATCCCTAAAGAACGACATTTAGTATTACAGGTCCAGCGTCCGCATTGATGACAGACGCCTAGTCTCCTCGCTCTTCGCTTTTTGGCATAAGAGCTTTTGCCTACACCAGGTATGTGAGACACAAATGCCTCTGGGATTTCACCTGCCAGACGAACCTTAGCTTCAATTAACCACCGCACATCTTCAGGGATTCCTTTATGCATCAGAGCTCTTAATCGTTCACAGCGAACTTGGTAGATCTTTTTGAGGATGTTCATTGGGAGAGAAGGAAAATATTTTCGCAAGGCAGAAAAAGTAGGATCCATTTTCTAGGAGAAAGTAAAAGAAATGAGGGAGGAAAGGATCAGTTATTATGGGCAACTGAGAGAACCGACTTGAGAGTCACGGAGTACCGTATCCGCCGCTTAACCGGAAAAGTGAATCCTACTTTATTTTGATGTGATAGATATTCCATCCAGCTGACGTCGATTCAGTCCTTGATTATTGAATCCATTGTCCGCTTTTGACGAATTTTCAACGACAATATTTCTTGATGTCTGCCTTATCTTTGACGATAGCTATCACTCATCTTGGATGCTGCTAAGCTGGCATCAATTCTGTTCTTTTAGGTGTAGCCTCAATTGCCAGGCTTTTGACAATATTGTATTCTTTATCCTTGGATTCCTGATGGGGCTGGGTCCAGCGTATTAGCTATGCGTCCAATTAGTAAGAGCTGATGTCATTAAGATCTCAGCTTATACTGCTGCAATCATGCTGCGGACATGCTTTTCATTTGATCCCTGTTATGTAAAAGCCATGCATGCATGATGTGAAATGCATGAATGCAAGGCATGTGTAACTGATGGTTTTTTTTTTTTTTTTTTTTTAATCTAGCTCTTCATGTCTTTGCTTTACTTTACTGGATCTTCTTTGTGATTTCCTTCTCGGACTATTATTGAATCTCTTTATGCTTTCCAGCTGTTGTCCATTGTCTCAAAAGCCCAACTCTGTTCAAAAATCCTCTTTCCTTGCCTTATTTTTGAATTTTGATCTCAATTTTCTTTAATGCCCGCCTCATATTTTATGCTTCTCTGGATAATTGTCCCTGTTGAAATATTCGTGAGCATGATTCTTTCCTGCTGACATGGACATGTTAAGACTTCTGAAATGATCATTCAGGCTACCACCAAGGCTATCTCCCAAAGATTTGTTACTCCTTCTTCTTTGTTAGCCTATGTTCTGTGCTGCTCGCAAAGCAGGACCTCAATCTTACCTGTTTTAATTCATAAAGCTTATCAAAGTAATCTACGGTCTTTGTTTTTTTCTAAGTTTTAATTATTACTATTCTTCCTTCAAAAGTCACAATTTATTGCACACTTAAGGCTAGTAGGAATGTGAGATTTGAAGGAAAAGAACTGGATAGAAGCGACTTTAGCATTTTGAACGTGAGAATCTAAGGTAAGTTAAAGAGAATTGGCTTTTATTTATGGGTAAAAGAATATGAAAATCTTGGGTACAGATAGATAATGAAAGTGTAAGGGAAGAAAGCTCTCTTTGACAACTTTGATCAAATAAACTTTGGTAACCCTGTATCCACTTCTCCCCTTCTGTTCGAAAATTTCTTCATTATGCAAAGTATTTCTTTACTGCATCCGAATTTACTGGCTTCAGTAATTCTCGTCCATCCATTTCTGTCAGAATTAGTGCCCCTCCTGAAAATGCTTTCTTCACGACATATGGCCCGTCATAATTTGGTGTCCATTTTCCTCTTGAATCATGTTGCATGGGTAAAATTTTCTTGAGCACTATGTCACCTTCGTGAAATTGTCGTGGGCGAACCTTTTTGTTGTAAGCACGAATCATCCTTCTTTGATAAAGTTGCCCATGGCAGAGGGCTATCATTCTTCTTTCATCAATTAGATTTAATTGCTCGTATCTAGCTTTGACCCATTCTGCTTCTCCTAATTGAGTATCCATTAGTACCCTTAATGAAGGAATTTCAACTTCGATGGGCAATACAGCCTCCATACCGTATACCAGAGAAAAAGGTGTTGCTCCAGTAGAAGTACGGGTAGAAGTTCTATAAGCATGCAGTGCAAAAGGTAACATCTCATGCCAGTCCTTGTAAGTGACGATCATCTTTTCAACAATTCTCTTGATATTTTTATTGGCCGCTTCTACTGCACCATTCATCATCGGTCGATAAGGTGCTGAATTGAGATGCTTGATTTTGAATTGCCGGCATAAAGTCTGCATCATTGCATTATTCAGGTTCGTGGCATTGTCTGAGATGATACACTCTGGCGGTCCATAGCGACAAATGATTTCTTTCTTAATGAACCGGCATACCACCTTTTGAGTTACGCTTGCATAAGACACAGCTTCTACCCATTTAGTAAAGTAGTCAATTGCAACTAGGATGAATTTGTGACCATTGGAAGCTTTAGGGGTAATCGCTCCAATAACATCGATTCCCCACATGGCAAAAGGCCAAGGTATTGCTGTTACATTAAGAGGAACAGGTGGAGCTTGGATCTTGTTGGCATATATTTGGCATTTGTGACATTTTCTTACGTGATTGACGCAATCACTTTCCAATGTGAGCCAATAGTAACCAGCCCTCATTATTTGTCTTGCCATGGTATGACCACTAGTGTGTGCTCCACATATTCCAGAATGAACTTCTTCCATGATCTTTCGTGCTTCATGAGTATCTACACAGCGAAGTAGCATCGAGTCTGGGGTTTTCTTGTAAAGTATGTCTAGGTTTAAAAGAAAACCCATTGACAATCTTCGTAGAAATTTCTTGTCATTTTCTGATACTTCTGGTGGATATACTCTTTCTTGGAGGTATTTCTTGATATCGTGATACCAAGGCTTTCCATCCAATTCTTCTTCGATGCTCATGCAATAAGCTGGAGAATCTATTATTCTCATCTCGAACACAGGAGTATGCTCGGGGTCACTGATCTTGTACATAACAGCCAAAGTAGCTAAAGCATCCGGTATTTGATTATCTTCCCTTAGAAGATGATGGAAGCTTATACTTTTGAATTTTCGAGCCAAGTCTAGTATGAGCTTTTGGTAAGGGATCAATTTTGAATCCCTTGTCTCCCATTCTCCGTTGATTTGATATATGACTAATGCGGAATCCCCATAAACTCGGAGATCTCGCACTTTCAATTCCAGTGCCATTTGGAGTCCCATAGCACATGCCTCATACTCTACTATATTGTTGGTACAAGGAAATGTAATTTTTGCTGTAAGAGGGAATTGCTCTCCACTTGGAGAGATGAGTATGGCTCCAATCCCTTGTCCCAAAGCATTAGATGCTCCATCGAATGCCATTTTCCATGTTTCATCATC
Source organism: Aquilaria yunnanensis (assembly GCA_039654915.1). Lineage (NCBI taxonomy): Eukaryota > Viridiplantae > Streptophyta > Magnoliopsida > Malvales > Thymelaeaceae > Aquilaria > Aquilaria yunnanensis. The sequence continues at coordinate 71,780,668 of CM077597.1, forward strand.
TTTAGAGACTTCTTGTTCTATTGTCATTATATCTCCATCAGGAAACTCCATTTTCATTGGCTCATAATCATCCAATGCTCTATCAGCCAGATATTCAGCAATCACACTCCCTTTTACAGCCTTTTGGGTGACATACTGTATGTCGTATTCAGACAACAGCATTTGCCATTTTGCGATCCTGCCTGATAAAGCTGGTTTTTCAAAAATGTACTTAATGGGATCAGTCTTGGAGATTAGCAATGTGGTGTTGTTGAGCATGTAGTGTCGTAGTCGGTGTGCTACCCATGTAAGGGCACAACAGGACTTTTCTACTATTGAGTATTTCGCTTCATATGTGGTAAGCTTCTTGCTCAAATAGTAAATTGCATGCTCTTTCTTGCCTGTCTCATCACGTTGACCCAATACGGATCCTAATGAAGAATCCTGTATGGATAAATATAGAATCAACGATTCTCCAGATCGGGGTGGTACCAAGACTGGTGGATTTGATAGATATTGCTTGATTTTCTCGAATGCTTCTTGGCATTCGTTATTCCACTCGATCGGATTGTTCTTCTTCAGTGATTTGAAAAGAGGTTCACACTTGGATGTCAATTGTGAAATGAACCTTGCTATGAAGTTGATTCTGCCCAGAAAACTTCTTACTTGTTTTGGAGTCTTCGGGGGTTGCATTTCTTGTATTGCTTTGACTTTACTCGGGTCAACTCGAATCCCATCCTTGCTGACCATGAAACCCAATAACTTTCCTGAAGAGGCTCCAAAAATACATTTGGCAGGATTCAACTTCAGTTGATATTTGCGAAGTCTATCGAATAGTTTTCTTAGCACTTTTAGATGCCCCTTAGCAGTGAAAGTTTTGGCGATCATGTCGTCTACATATACTTCAATTTCTTTATGCATCATGTCATGGAATAATGCAACCATGGCTCTTTGATATGTAGCACCAGCATTCTTTAACCCGAAAGGCATCACCTTATAGTAGAAGGTACCCCAAAGGGTAATAAAAGCAGTTTTTATCATGTCATCTGGATCAAGTTTGATTTGATTGTATCCAGAAAAACCATCCATGAAGGAAAAGTAGGAGTTTCCTGCGGTATTATCCACCAGCGTATCAATGTGAGGAAGTGGGAAGTTATCTTTAGGATTGGCTTCGTTCAATGGCCGGTAGTCCTGACAAACTCTTAGTTTCCCGCTTTCTTTCTTTTCGACTGGAACAATGTTAACCACCCATTCTGTATATTCAGCGACCCCAAGGAATCCTGCATCCCACAGCTTTCGAATCTCATCTTTTACTCTTAAGATTAGATCCGGCTTTAATCTTCGTAACTTTTGTCTGACAGGCTTCGCCCCAGGTTTCAAGGGTATTTTGTGTAGTACTATGTCTGAGCTTAAGCCAGGCATATCTTGGTATGACCAAGCAAACACATCCATATATTCTTTCAATAAGTGGACTAATTCTTCTTTTTCTTCAGGAGGGAATAGAGTGCCAATCTTGACTTCTTTTACATTCTGACTGTCTCCCAAGTTAAATGCCTCAGTTGGTTCTTGACTTGTTGCTCTTTCTTTTTCATCTCGCTCGATCATTTTTAATAGCTCAGGAGATATTTGAAGATCTTCGTCATCCGAGTCGGTAGTGTTTACAGGATTATCAAAGTTCATTCTTTTATTGTCATCAAAGAGAGTTTTAGGTCTGCATTATTCAGAGGAAAAAAAAAATGGCAAGAATAAGATGGATGCAAACTGGTACTTTATTTATAGTGTGCATAAATCACAACTTTATTGGAATAAAAAGCAATAACTAAAAGGTTCACTTAAACAAAGACTACACCCTATTGATTGAACCTTTCTTTAGGAGGTTTTTACTATTGGATTACTTTGAAAAGCTTTCGATTATAACAGGCAGTTCTATCGCCTCCCAATTGTTCAACACATCCCGTGGGCCACAAGGTTGAATGAGCTCCTCATCTTCAGGTGAATCACTGATGATTGCTTGAATAGAAAGACTTTCAAAAGACTTGTTGATGTTGATGGTCAGCGCGCCTTCATTGTTATTTTTCGAAATCAAACCACCACTCACGAACGTTTCGGTGATCTCTGGGACATCCAGATTTCTTTCCTGGAGAGGATGCCCTATTAATCGTGCAATCCTCTTTTCTCTCTTTTCAGCTATTGCCTTCATTTTGTCATGTCTTGTCGGTGTGAAGCCTAGGCCGTATTTCCCTTCATTTGTGGTGATTTTCAATGGTTCTGTGATTCCTTGTAAATCTTGTCCCAGTCCTAACCTCGGTGAGTATCCTCCTTTTATCATGAGTTTGGCAACCATGCGACTTGTTTTAGAGATGCTAGGAATGGGTTCTTCTCCATATTCGCTGACATAAGCAGCATTGACAATCTCAAAAGACCTGTAGGAGCAATCATGTATATTTTCATTGACTTCGACATATTGAGCATTCGCAGGTCTTGATAGCAGGATGTCTTCTTCAGCGAAGACCGTGATTATCTTTCCTTCAATAATGAATTTCATTTTCTGGTGTAATGAAGAAGGAATTGCTCCGGCCATATGGATCCATGGTCTTCCCAGCAGGCAGGTATAAGATGGACAAATATCCATGACTTGGAATGTGATGTGGAAAAGACAGGGACCAATCCCTATTGGTAGCTCTATTTCTCCAACAACATCTCTCTTCGTTCCGTCAAATGCTCGAACAACAATATGACTGTTGTTGAGGTATGATGGGTCTAAACCAATTTTATGTAAGGTTTCGAGTGGCATTACATTTAGAGCTGACCCATTGTCGATAAGAACTCTGGCCATAATCCGATCTTTGTATTTTACCGAAATATGTAGGGCCTTAGAGTGACCCCTTCCTTCTGCTGGTATCTCATCGTCAGTGAATGTGATGAGATTTTGTGCCGTGATGTTGTTGACGAGGTGGTCAAAATTGTTCACGGAGATATCTTGTTCAACATAAGCCTTATTCAGGACTTTGAGAAGAGCTTCTCGATGAGCATCAGAGCTTAGGAGTAATGAAAGTATGAAAATTTTTGCTGGCAGGCGGTTTAACTGCTCAACGATGCTGTATTCACTTTGCTTTATGAGTTTGAGAAACTCAGTAGCTTGCTCATCTGTTACTGCTTGAGGCGTCTCTTGCTCTTTAGATGTATTTGTATCAAGAGATCCACTCGTCGTAACATTCTTATCTTGTTGGAGCTTGTTCATTTGCTCCGGAGAATAACACCGACCACTTCTAGTCATGCTTCCAACTTCTAACGGGGTTGATGTGATGTTAGAAGTGTAATCATAGCTCCATGGAACAGTTTTGTCCGATTTGTATGGGAATGGTTTTGGGACTTGAATTTTTAAAGGCTTAAGAGCAGGTTTTGAAATTGGTATGACCAGTGGTCTTGGCATAGCATTGAATTCTTGTTCTTTAATGATCACATTCACATCATCATCTTTATCTGACATAAAAACGATGAGTTGGGAGGAGTCGATGAGACTTTGCAGTCTTTCACGAAATTCTGAGCATTTTTGGATAGAATGACTCTTACTGTCATGGAAGTTGCACCACTCTTCATTCTCGACTTCTCCATTTCCAAAAGAAGGCTTTCCCATGATAATCCCTTCTTTCACAAGGCATGAATATACATGCTTAAGAGGGGTTATGATATCGTTGACTGACTTCTTTGTCGGCCAGTGTTTTTCTATCATATTGACTGGTTTTGCTTGATGAGGCGGCAACGGATTGTGAGTGACGTTTGGCTCATCGGAAAAGTCCAACCACTTTGATTCGATTAATTGTTGGATTATACGTTTCAATGCTATGCAATTTTCCAGTCCGTGGCCTACGGTACCATCATGATATGGGCAATTTATGTTAGGGTCATACCACCTTGGATACGGGGGTTCCAATGGCCTTGTAGGGATTGGGCGAATAAGTTGACTTTCGATGAGTTTTGGATACAGCTCAGTGTAAGTCATGGGAATTGGTGCGAAGATTTCTCTTGGTCTTGGTGCAGGTACTGGAGGAGTTGGAACAGGTGGCCGTAACTGATTAGGTCTGTTGGGAGGATAATTGTTGGGTTTATTGGGAAGATAATCATTGGGCCTATTGGGAGGATAATCATTGGGCCTATTGGTAGGATAATAATTGGGCTTATTGGCAGAATAGGATAGGCGAGGTCCGGTGGCCACAGTGCCCGCGAAGGGAATCCCTCTTCCTCTTCCTATTTGTTGTATTTCTTCATCTTTTCTTCTGGAAGGTCCTCCTCTTTTCATAGGATCGCTAAAGGATTCAGTAATCTTCCCAGTCCTGATACCATGCTCGATCTTTTCTCCAGACATTACTACGTCGGAGAAGTTAGTTGCCGCATTGCCAATAAGTTTGTCATAATATGGGTATTTCAGTGTCTGGACAAACAAAGTGACCATTTCTCTTTCTGTCATGGGTGGCTGAACCTGTGCAGCTAAGTCCCTCCACCGCTGCGCATATTCCTTGAAAGTTTCTGGCTTTTTCTTCTCCATGTTTTGGAGAGTTTGGCGATCCGGAGCCAAGTCCATAACGTGTTTATAGTTGCCGATGAAGGCCTGAGCAAGGTCATTCCAAGTTTTTATGTTCCTTGGACCTTGGCTTAGATACCACTGTAATGCTGATTTTGTGAGACTTTCCTGAAAAAGTGCGATCCACACCTTTTCATCTTTTGTGAGTGGTTGTAGTCTCCTTAGGAACAATGTGATGTGAGTGATGGGATCACTCGTTCCATCGTATTTCATGAAATCTGGCACCTTAAAATCTGAAGGGATTACGACGTCTGGCACTAAGCAGAGGTCATCCACCGAGAGAGATCCGAATATAGTGCCTCCTTCAATGGCTCGCAGTCGCTTTTCTATTGTTTCGAGTTTTTGAGATTCTGCTTCTTCTTTTGGTAATGTCTTCTTCTCTTCCTGTACAGTGTCTTGTTTCAGGTGAACACTAGCAGACGGTCCTGATTCTTGAAACAGGTTTTCTTGGACTGAGACTCGTTGCGGGGTGAATCCCGGAGGATAAGTGGGATCTTGTACTTCTTTGATGGGGACTTGAGTTGCTTTCCCTTTGATTAATTCCATCAATTGTCTCATCTGTTCTGACATACTTTCAATCTTGGACTCCATCTCCATGAGACGTCCTTCGGCTTGTTCTGTCATTAATCTTGTTTGGAGTCGAGTTGAATATCGGTGTTGAGGTCCAATTTTACCCTTTTAAAGGAATATTTATTTTATTAGATTCTATGTGTGTATGATTGATGTGATGGATGCATGCATGAATATTGTAAATACTTGGTGAAAGAAGAACTATAATGGAATTTCTCAATTACATTCAGCAAAAGGTTTGTTTAAAAGAAACGACCCAAAGTACAATACTGCTTTCTGGCCTTAGATATGAACTCCATCATTCTTTGAACATTTACTGATGGAGTAGGACAGCTCAGTTCTTCTAACTCCTTGGCTTCTTCGCCCATTAGTTGGGCTTGTTCTGTAACTTTTCTGACTTCTACAAAAAATGTTTGCAATTGATCTTGAGAAAATCTGTATTGATCTTCCCAGTATCTGACTCTCATCTCTTTTTGATCGGTTTCATCAACCAATTGGGAGATGACTTGTTTTTGGTATTCAACTTTCTCTTCGAGGAGTTGTGTTTTGTGACCGAGCTATTGCATGTCAAGGAGCATCCTCTTGTTCTTCTCCTTTTCTTCCTCTAGTTCTTTCTCCAACTCTCTTTTCGCCAATTTTCTGATGACCTCTTCAGGTAGAACTATTCCTTCCTTCCGGTTATTTCTCCATTCATAATAAGCAGTGGGAGAAATAATAGGCCCCGACTTCAATATGAAAATTCTTTTCCACGCAACTGAAATACTCATTGCGAGCTTATTTGAATTTGGATCTTCGTGTGAAAATTCCAACTTACTCAGATTATGCGTCATGGGTATAAATTGCATGGACCCAAATTGTTTTCGTACTTGAGCTGGGGCATAACTTGTTCCTCCCCATATACCTAAGAGAGGAACCCACGGGCAATTGCCGCAACGGTAGACAACGCGGGTGGAGGTAGACCAGGGGGCTCTCCATTCAATTTGGAATTCGGTGATGTTCTTGAAATAATCAACCCATGCTTCCTTGCTGTCGTGATGAATGGTTTCACTTTTCAAAAAGGCTTCGATTGGGATGAAGTCCTTTGAAAAGCGATTTCCAAAATGTTGCTTCTCACAAGGAAGGTGGCTTTTGATCCAAATGTTGAGGAGATGTGAACATCCTATGAATTTGCCCCCTCTTTGGCGACAAAAGTTTAATGCCCTGATAGTTTCACATAATATTACTGAGGTCGGATTTATTTGAGCATTGCAGATTTGCTCAAATAGTGTAATGATGTCTCCTTCAATGAATCCGACGATTCTTAGGAAGACTACCAGGCCATATATCGCCAAGGCGAAAAGCTTGCGTCGTTGATTTTTCTGAGGGAGAACATGACTTAATTGTTTTAAGTCGATCCAACTGATAAATTTTCGAGATCCTTTTGTTGCAAACTTGGTTTGAAGACTGGAAGCTGGCATATCCAATAATTTTGCTAGGGCTCGATGAGGCTCCGTTCTTCTATCATGTTGATAAGTCTCGATTGGATAGTCGGAGGACCAACCCAAGAGGCTGTTGTATTCTTCAATGGTTGGAACCAGATCCATCTTATCGAAAGAAAAGCATCGATAAAATGGATCCCAAAATTGTATTAGAGCCCGGACAAGTGATGCATCAACGGTAACCTTTAGTAGGCAAGTGATGTGACCATATTTTGCCGTAAAAGCTTCCCGATCAGCAGAATTCCAACTATTCCAGACTTGCAATAATTCCGTGGTGTCGTTCTGATTTATCCGGACCGATACCTGGTCCTTAAGCTGTACGTGAGAGTGGGATGTCAGAGCATCTCCGTGAAGCTTTTGAGTCGTTTCGGAATATTCCATAGCTTCAGGCTGAGTTTCGATTACCGTGTCATTCCATGATCTAGTAACAGCCGTGGGAAGATAATCGAGAATATCCATGATAATAGTTCTTTCACCAAATACTTATCTTTAATGATGAAATGTATATGCCGGAAAAATAAGGAAAAATAGAGTTAGTAAAAAAAAATAACATATAGGATCAAACATATAGATAAAACAAAACCTATGGAAATGGGAACCGAGGTATGGGAAATTCTTAATGGCTGGTTCTAAGGTAGAGTAAGGAATTCTACATGTAGAAGGTGGTTTATCAAAAAGGCAAGGGATAGTTCCCGAATCCCGTCACTGAATCATAGTGACGGCCCGATTCCTTACCCTCTAGGGTTTATGTAAGGAATGGATTAATTCGAGTCGTAGCTTTTCGTGGGCCCATGCAGAGACTAACCGTCTCAGAAGGCAATACACTACTTTGCTACTTTGAAACCGGTGAAGGCTTGGAGACCGTGGCCTCACAAGGACAGCAACACCAATTCCGCTTAGAAAGAATCGTGTTTGATTTAAGGAAGCTCGGGTATAGAGCTTCATTTTGTGAATGCATTATGCATGTTTACTTAAGTAAATATAATATATAAATCCACATAATAGTAAAGCAAAGTAAATAAAAACAAATCAACTTTAGGCTCGACTCACTAACGTCGTCTCCCCAGTGGAGTCGCCAAGCTGTGGCAACGTCGGGTTTTCTGGAGTCGCCACCAATCAGTTTACTTAGGTCGATTGGTCACCTAAAATATGGTCTGCGAGAGTTCGGGGGTTCGGGAGTACGGTTACGTTGAAACAACTTTGTTAAAACGCCCAAAAATTGGCACCTTAGTTGATTTTAATTTTGTTTTACTTTGCTTTTAAAAAAATTTCAGTTAATTTAGATATTTTAACTGAATTAGTCGAAAATGTGGATTTTTGGTAATTAAGTTGGATAAAATTTGATACTTCCGAACCATGGACTCTGCCGAGTCATTTGGACACGGAAGATTTTTGATTCCGAACCATGGACTCTGCCGAGTCATTTGGACACGGAATTTGGTGAAATTTTAAACAATTTTGTCCATATTGTAAAAATATGGATTTTTATCTTTTTATTTAATTTATTTATTTTAAAAAAATTGATATTTTCCAAACCGTAGATCCTGCCGGATCATCCGGATATGGAAATTGATTTACTTAATCGTAATTATTTAATTCCTGAAATTAATTTTTTAAAAGGTAATGATTTTTAATACTAACTAAAAATTTGTCTTTATATTTTTACTTCTTTTTTTTTCTTTCTTTTCTTTTCTTTTTTTTTTTTTTCTTATCTTCTTTTTTTTTATTTCTTTTTTTTATTTCTTTTTTTATCTTTCTTTTATTTCTTTTTTTTATCTTTCTTTTATTTTTATCTGATTTTTTTCTTAATTTATAAAAGAATTCAAAAGCAATTAATTTTTTTATTTAATAAGAAGTTAATTTAAAGGAATCAAAGAGTTTAAAAAAAATAAAATAAAATAAAAATCTTTGATCATGGTACGGGGCGTTGTTACTCAGCCAGACCCTCTTCACCAGGTGAAGCAGCTCAAAAGCGGGCACGAGACAGTTTCCAGCCAATATACCATGAACTAATTTTTTATAAAAATAATTATTTAATACCAGGATTTTATTTATTTACCAAAGAAAACAAAAGAGTTGAAAATAAAATCTTAATTCTCATGTATTTGATTTTTTATTTAAAAGATTAACCAAAATTAATTATTCAATAAAATAATAAAGAAAAGATTTATATAAAGAAAGTCTTGATATTTATACATATTTATTTTTTTAAGCTTATTTTTTTTGATTTGATAAAAGATGAACCAAGAAAGTAATTATTTAATCAAGGTTTTGTTTATTTAATGAAGAAAACTAAAGATTTATATGTATATTTTAAAAATAAAAGTGAAGCCTTAATATTTTATTTAATAAAAGGTGAATCAAAAAGTAAACAAAACTTTATTTATTTAATGATGAAACCAGAAATTTATATATATATTTCAAAAATAAAATAAAAATCTTAATATTTGTTTGTTTTATTTTTGATAAAAAAATTAAGCAAAAATGATTATTTAATAAGGAAAATAAAGGTAAAGTTTTGATATTTATATAATTTATTTTGAAAAAAGATTAAAGAAATCAAAGATTTATATGTATAAAAAGTTATTGATATTTATATGATTTTTTTTATGTTCTTTTTGTTTGCTAAAAGATTTTTATTATTACCTTTATTTGAAATCATTTGAATAAAATTTTATTTAATAAAGGAAACAAAAACAAAAAAAAAATGTTATATCTTTTTTTTTATTATTTTGAAAGAAATAAGTAAAATATTAGCCAAAGAAAATTTTTACTCCTTTATTCTTTTTATTAATAAAGAAACCAAAAAAATTATATTTTATTATTTTGCTGGATAAAGAGATAAATAAAAAATATTAGTCCAAAGTTTTTTTTATTTTTTTAATAATAAAGGAAAATTTATTTATATACTTTATTTAAAAAATATTTTCCAAGCCATGGATCCTGGCGGATCATTTGGACATGGAATTTAATTTCTTTTTTATATTTCATTATTAATTATTAATTAGAAAAAAAAAACATCACTTTTAAAGATGTATTTAAAAAAATAATTTGTATTTATTTATTTATTTATTTCATTATGTTTGTTTATTAAAAGGAATAAAAACTTTGTTTCAAAATAAAAAAAAAATAATTTTTATTAGCCTTTAGGAAATTATTCACATAAAATTCCTTTTTTTAATCTTTTAGTTAAAAAAAAATTAATAAAGTGGGGCTTTTTGGCCATCCACTTTAATAACACAATAATAAAAGTTAGCACAATTAATATAGTTAGTTGTTAATAACAATAAAAAAAGTTAGTAAAGTTAGATTAACAATTAACAACAATAATAAAAATTAGCCAAGTTTAATTAAGTCAATTAATTAACAACAATAATAAAAGTTAGCCAAGTTTAATTAAGTTGATTAATTAACAACAATAAATAAAAGTTAGCCAAGTTTAATTAAGTTAATTAATTAACAACAATAATAAAAAGTTAGCCAAGTTTAATTAAAGTTAGATGTTAATAACAAAAAATAAAAGTTAGCAAGTTAGTTGTTAGTAACAATAAAAATAAAAGTTAGTTATGTTAACAATTAATAATAATAATAATAATAATAACAATAAAAGTTAGATGGTTAGTAAGTTAGATGGATTAGTTGTTAATAACAACAATAAAAAAGAAGGTTAGTAATAATAACAATAATAAACAAATGAATAAATAAATAAATAATTAAAAGAGTTAATTAGTTTTCTGCAAAGACAAAAGAAAAAGGTTAGTGATCAAAGTGAAACAGATTGAAAAGTTAATGAACTAAATAGGGATTTTACCCTAAAAATTGGATTTTGAACTCTCAGGAAGACGGACGCGTCGGGCGCAAAGGGGGGGGGGCTGGCTGTGCACAGAGGAGGAAGAGGAAGGGCTGGGGGCTGCAGGCGCGGTGGCGACGGCGGCGCTGGCGCGGCGGCTGGAGCGGCGACGGGCAGGGCGGCGGACGGCGAGCACGGCGGGGGCGGAGGGAGAGAAAAAGAAGGAGAGAAAAGGAAGGGACGGCGGCGGGCAGGGCGGCGGACGACGGCGTGGGGCACGGCGGCGGCGGTGAGGCAACACGGCGACGGGACGGCGGCAGGCGGCGACGGCGTGGGGCACGGCGGCGGCGGCGTGGGGGTGAGGAGAGAGAGAGAGAGACGGAATCAGAAGAGAAAAATTTTGGCTTTCTGGGGAAGAAGTGAAGAGGGCTAGGGGCTAAGGGCTGTAATTTTATTTTTTTTTTAAAATGGAGCTCTAAGTTTTTTTGCTATTTTTTTCTGTGTTCAGCACAAAATTTGGGGGGCTATTTATAGAGAAAGTTTAGCTGAACTGTTGATGGATAAATTAATAAAAAATTTCAAACTTATCTCTTAAATTGGTAAAATGACAGTTTTAGTCTTTTACGTCTCTCAGCCTCTGGATAAGTTCCTGAAGCTTCTGATTTTGACAATTTTGTCGTTTTCTGTTAATTTGAGCCAAAAACGTCGGCAGGCTCAAAATTTTATGTGACAAACTGCCAAATGCTCCTGGAACTTTCAGAATTTGTCAATTTTGCCTGAAACTTCTTAATTTTGTCATTTTTACCTCAAACTTTTAAATTTTGTCATTTTTATGGAGTTTTCTTTTTTTCTTTCAAACATACACATATACACACATATATCAAATCTTCACAAAACAAAACAAAAAAGAAATATATATATATATTTTAAACTAATTAAAAAAAATTTAGTAATAATAATAACAATAATAATAATAATACATTTTTTTATTTAATTTTTTTATTTAATGTTTTTTAAAATTATTTTAATGGCCGGACGAAATTGGGTGTCAACACGTTCTCCTAACTGATCTCTATTTGTTAATTTCTAACAGCGATACTTTCCTAGAATATGTACAGAAACCCTAAGCTAAAAGAATTGATTTCCAGAGAGGATATAGACAAGTGAGACCAAAATTTTCGAAGCTCCAAAACATATTTCCAGAAGGCAGAAGTCAGCCTACCTTTTCTTGCTAGTGAATCTTAAAGAGCTGCCGTGAATTTCCCTTTGTGATCAATTTGATTATCTTGTGAATTCGCTTCAGAAAGGCTACCCTTCCCAATCACGAAGTTCTTATCTACGTAAGAGGAGCTGGGGACAGCATTGCTGTTGCTGTGGATGCTTTCAATATCTTTGTTGTCTGAAGGGGACATAAGTGGACTCCAAGTTGGTGTACTTCTACAGGTAATTATTTCTTGCTCTGCTGCTAAGTCTGTCCCCACACTTGAACTGCAAGGTGTGAAAGAACCCTCTTCCACTGCATACTTGGTTTTGGTAGCTGATGAAACCTGGCTGCCACTCTGGTCCAGTTTTCTGTGGCGTATAAGCTTTCTTAGGTTCGTCAAGAATTAGTTTTTGCTGGAGGTGCTAGCTCTGGATGCAGGTGAAATATCTACTAAATTTTCCTCCATTTCTCCATAGTCTGCCATGCATGACGATTGGGAGGATAGGTCGGAATCAAAACCCATTAAGGTCATTTCTTTCTCCCTGACCACCTGTGATCATTCATCCTTGAGTATCATTTGCTTCGCTTTCTTATCAGACCTGGGGCTTAAGGATACGTTCAGGCCTGACCTAGGGCTTAAGGGCATGTTTAAGCCTTTATTGCCTTTCTTAACAGAAGCCTGCTGGTAATTCTTTCCCCCATACCGTAAACAAGCATTTATCCACCGAAGATAAACAAGTTCCTCGGTGTCAGCACTTCTATCTGCTTGGAGCTGCTCGATTTCCTTTGTCAACCTCTCATTTTCCAGCCTCAAAGAGTTACTTGACTCTCTTAATTCCTGTAACTGCAAGAACATATTGAACTCAGGAAGAATGAATCACACAGAGAAAATATTTGACATATCTATAATTTCGTACCTCAGAATCCTCCAGAACGGAGTCAGCAAGCATTCAGGTAAATTCCAGCCTACGAGTTAGCTCAGAGTTCTCAGTTTGTAGCCTCACGTTTATCTTCCTTAGATCATCTGCCTCACCTTCCAGAACCTTCAGCTTTTGCAACCGTACTTGAGTAGCATGACCATCTCTAGTAGTGGCATGTTCATTCTCTTGCAACATAGTCACTCTTTCTTGAAGGGTTAATATCAACTCTTTGTTCTTCTCAGCATCATGCCTGAGCTTCTTCTTGAGCAACTTAAGTTTTGATTTCGCATCTTCAAGCTCAGTTCTGAGTTTTGCTTGATCAGCAAGTTTTCCTTGTAACCTTTTATTTTCTCCCTGTAACGATTCGATTTTAATTCTTAAAAGCTTAGTTTCCATGCCACTGATCTTTATTCAGTTCTGAAGTTCCATAACCAACGCTCCCTGCTCTTTGAGGCCACAATACCGCAACAACTGAACCTCAAGATTCTTCTCCCTTTCTTGAAGCACTCTTACAATGTTTCTTAAGTGCTTGATCTCTTGCTCATATTCTTCCTCCAGACTTCTACCATATCTGGCAACTTCTACGCTGAACTCAAGTGCCCCTACATCTTTCTCTAGAGAAGGCCCGACAATCATGTATTCCTTGTCCTCATTACACTCTGCAGAAAGGAACCCATGTTTGTGTGCGTTGTGTTTTTGTCTTTGTGAAAAATCAGTAACAGAATTGTCATTACAGGTTTTGTCTGCATAAACATCATCCTACAAGAGAATTTTATGTTAAAGAATATTAGGTTAAAATACAACCCCCATCAAAGAAAGCCTAAACTTAAGACACATATTGGTCACTGGTTTTATTTGTACTTTTAGGCTGTAACAGATAAATAAAAAAAATATGCTTTCCAAATTTGAATGCCCTTAAGAAGACATGCATTTCTTGTTATTCATGTCTTTGAGTCTCATCCATGAATGAGGGAATAGCATGCAGCAACAAGACAGGGAGACACATTAATATTACTGGTACATGGTACAGCTTTCCATTGCACTGTCATCCTGTAATAGGCAATTGGCTTTCTATCTTGCCCTTTTCTAGAAAACAAAAAACTCATAATTCCAAAAACTGCTTTTCACTTCCCTTTATAAAACTTGAAAAACATGTTGCTGGAAAGATATGAAGCAAAACAATCCACATTGCTTGTAAAACCATTCCCATGTGATTCAGATATGGTAAATGTAAGAGACTATGTGACTAAATGGAACCTCAGAGAATCAGAATCCGGTTCAGAAATTTATTGAGACATCTTAATAAGACGAGATACTTTCTTGTCAAATAAAACGGTGCACTGGGAAATGCAATCTACAAGTAACATAAGCAATCCACTGCATGACAAGCAAACTAAAGAAAACAGTAGGCGTTTAGTTTTCCTCCCACCTTCATTGATCGATCAATGCAAACTAAGCTCTGTGATCAACATCCACAGATAAAAGATCAAAACATGTTTCCAAACATATTCAACTCTATCTATAAGCCAAAGGATTCCACATTCAGGAATCATCCTGACTGGAAAATCGTTAGAACTTCCTGTACCTTTAAAGCTTCATCATCTCTTTCTTCACCTTGTCCCCCTAAGTCAACTTCGCTACCATCATCTAGAGACATATATACATGACCAGAATATGAGACTTGAAACAAATATAAACAAATTAAGCACATCACCAAAAGGAATAACAGAGGCTGGAAAGAAAACCTGAGCACTGTGGTGATGGAGGAGCCAAATATGGTTTGATCCTCCTGTTTCTCAGCCGAGAGTAAGTAAAACCAGACAGAGAGAACGCAATAGCCACCCCAAATTTCACCAAGACAGGCCTTATATCCCTGCTTTCTACGATCATCATAATTAAGAACCTCTGGTTCAATAATAGTTCTCTTTAGTTCACCTTCATCATTCTCCATCTACCGACCCAAAAACGAAAGGAAAACAGTTCAGAGAATAATTCAAAATCCAATTCCAATTTGATCTCCATAACCTTCATCATATGGAATAGAAATTCTAAAAATATATGAAACATAAAGAAAAATCTTAACACAGGCAAAAGCCAACATGCATAACCTTGCGAAGGCAAGGCTTCACCCATTTTAATCTGCTAATATCAGAACAAAATTGAAACCCATCTCGATTCATGAGAAACCCAGATAGGAAACATCTTCAAGCAATACCCAGATGGAAGAAACAGAAAATGGTAGGTCGAAATTTTGCTCCAGGGACCAACTTACTAAATACAGCAGAGATCGTAAAACCCACAGGAACGAAATAGGAAAAGAAGCAGAACAAGGGGTCGATGTCTTCTTCGGTTGCAGTTCGTAAAAGGGGTTGATTTGCGTTCCTTACATTTCACCGACCAAAATTTATGGGGGAAGAAAGAGTTCAAAAACTAGGGATTGTCATCAGGCACGTGGGTTAGGTTTAAGTCAGGTCATTCAGGTTGAAGTCTAGTTAAGTTAGTATAAATTTACCATGGATAATATGAACATATGTCTAATTAGACATAGTTGCTATTTTACAATTTTACCCTCAAATTTATCTCTCCTCAAACGCCCTCTGCACTCCTAGCGACGCTTCGTCCTCCACCGCTCAGACCCTCTGGATTCTGCAATCGAACGCCCTCGTCCCCGACGCCCCCATCGATTCGTTCGAACAACGCTCTCCCCCAGTCCTCCCTCTTTTCTGCTGCTCGACATCGCGAATCGTTCTGTCGGATTTGGCGTCTTTGTTTCGCGAATTGTGGACCGCGTCGGGGACGAGGGGTTCAAATTTCGCTTCTTTGTTTCGCGAATCGGATTTCAGTATTTCACGAATCTCTTTCGCGACCCTCGATTTCACTCCTACTCCAAGCCCGTTGCCGCCGCTCGTGCTTACGCCGGCGAGGTCGAGGAATGCCAAACACCGAGCAACGGCAAAGAAATCAACAAACGAACGGCGATCGCGAGATCCAGAAGGTAGAGGAACGGTGACCGACGGAATGGCGAGAAACGAACGACATCACGAGATCCGGGTGAGGGGAATGGCAAGGAAACCAAGGAGCCACAAATTGCAAGGTGAGGGGAACGATGAGGCAAGGCTGACGAGGCAGACGGGTGAGGGGAATGGGTGGGGAGGGAGGGTGGGCTGGGGGGAGAGCGGTTGAGGGCGGTGGCTTTGGAGGGAGGGAGGGCTGCGAAGAAGAGATGAAAGGGATGAGATGGAGGAGGCACTGGGCAGATGAAAGCATTCATTTTTTTCCAAAAAGAAATAAATTTGTTTTCTTGTTATTGTGTAAACACTTTTGTTATTATTTAGACATTTTTCTATTGTATTTTAGACATTTTTAAATTTTTATTTAGACACTTTTTTAGACATTGAATCATATACCTTTATTTGAACATTTCTTTAAATATTCAGACACTTTTACATGTTGATTTGAACACTTTTATATATTTAGTCAGACACTTATTTTAATTATTTTAGACATTTATTTTCTAAAGATAACAATTTTTTTATAAGTTATTTAGTCAGACACTTTTATATATTTCTTTGGGCATTTTTAAATATTCAATTAGACAATTTTACTTATTGATTTAGACACTTTTTTTATTATATTTTAAATATAATAAATTGTTCACAAATTGATTCTGTCATTTTTTGTTCAGCATTTCCGTTATTTTTCGTTCAGACACTTTTACATGTTTATTTAGACATTTTACAATATTCAATCAGACACTTATTCTCAAGTTGATTATGTCATTTTTTGTTCAGCAATTCTGTCGTTTTTTATTCAGGCACTTTTACATGTTTATTTAGACATTTTACAATATTCAATCAGACACTTATTCTCATAACTTTAGACACTTTTAATTTAACCTTACAATAATTTGTCTTATATAACTTTGTAGACACTTCCACATACTATATTAGACACATTTACATTCTATTGCAGACACCTTTGCTGTTCGAAAGCAACAAGGATGCGCTAGGAGGAAACGATCAGAAGCAAGCTCCGACGGGTGATCGACGAGATCCGGCAGGTGAAGATGAGATCCGGCGGCCGATCGACAAGATCCGGCGGGTGACGATGAGATCCGGCAGCCGATCGACTAGATCCGGTGGCCGATCGACGAGATCCGGCGGGTGACAACAAGAACCAACAGGTGATCGATGAGATTCGGCGGTGACGACGAGATTCGAGAGGTGATCGACGAGATCCGGCGGGTGACGATTAGATCCGGCGGGTGACAACGAGATCCGACGAGATCCGGAACCGAGAAACTGTGAGATATGATGACTAAGATCTAGAGGTGGTCATTGGAGGAGGAGATGGTGGTGGCGGCGGTGGTTCATCGGAGGAGAAGACGGCGGCGACGGCGACAAAGGTGAGTTTTCAAGAGTTAGGGTGAGTTTTAGTCATGGGCAAATTAGTCAATTTATTTATTAAATTGTGGGTTATATATAGAGAATTAGAGCTGGATTAGTATGTCTAGTTAGACATATGTCTACAATATAATATCTAGTATAAATTTGGGTTTAGATCTAATTATTTAGGTTTGAGTTGAATTTGGGTTCATGTTAGGTTAAACAAGGTTTATTTGGGTTTGGTTTTACTACAAGTCGAGTTAATTTCAGTCTCAAGTAACCTCAGGTCAGGTTTTGGATTAAATTTGTGTCGACCTTTGTGTTTGCTTGGGTTATTGGTGTTGATGGCCGGGGGCCTCATCGTTTAGAGTCATGGTGACTGGTGGAGAGACTTCTAGGAGGAAGAACACCTGGAGGATGGTTCGCCCTTGGGAGTGTGCCTGAAAGTCCAGAAATAAAGGGTTAAGAAGCCCCCAGAATATGTTTCCGGGGGGGGAGCCTCCGACGCCCAAGTCAGTGGTGGCTGAGAAAGACAGAGGAAATAGCACAAAGGGGCTGAAGAGTCTCGCCTGGTGATTTTCTCAGAGTCTGGGAGTCAAACCTTTGCCAACCAACCTCCTGCTAAGTATTTATTTCCTGGTATTTATAGGAGTGCCTAGCCCGTTCAGATCGCGACACGTGTTCGGTCGGATGTTCCCTAAGTTTTTGGGCGTAGGGGACAGACAGCTGGTAGCAGGTTACCTTGAGCCTTGTGCTGAGATGGGCCATGATGTGATTTTGATGGCATCAGCGTGTCAGAGCGCCTATTGAGGCGGCTTTATGACGTCTGTGAAAAGACGTGTCAGAGGCTTCCTTAAATGCTTCCTTAAATGCTCCTGCCGTACTCCCGAGGTCCCTGGGCAAGGTCATCCTTTGGTACGGACGGTGCCTCTTCGCGAAACACGCCCTCAGTTCGGGGGTACCCAGCTTCAGGGAGTTCCGTCTTCGGGGAGATCATATTCGGCCCGCAATAGCTGGTGCCTCTTTTCCGAAAGCGATCTGTTTACAACCTCGGGGGGCTAGTAGTATCCTCAAGTTTCCTGGCGTGCCGGGCTCGGAGCTCTTCGGCTATCTCCCGAGGTGTATGATCCCACCTTTTCTCGGGTAGCGCCAGTTTCTTCTGGCCATTCTTGTGGCAGGGAGTTCGGCCAGATAGAGGTGATAGCCTTTGGCTATCACATGCCCCCCTTTGGAAAGCCGAAGTGAAGACTTCTGTTTTGCATATCTTTCCGAGGTTGTTCTTGGGAGTCTCTTAGGAAGCTCAACCTATTCCGAGGATGCACGTCTTGCCCAAAGGTCATGGGCTGTTCGGCCTTGGCCTGTTCTTTGGTGTTTTCGAGGCGGAGCCTGTGCCGAAGATACACCTCTTGCCCGAAGGTCATGGGCTGTTTGGCCATAGCCTGTCTCTTGGTGTCCTCGAGGTAACCTGCTTTTTCTTCTTGCAGGTCTGTGTAAAGTCGCGTCTGATGGCCAAGCGTGTCAGTCTAAGCGACGCGCCCCAGCTTTTTAGGGATGTCAGAAGACGTGTCCCCTGTTTTGGCGCGGCGATTGACACGTGGCGCTTTGCCATTGGAGGAGAGTCGCGTCGGTTACAGAGGGTGCGCCTTTTCAGGTGCAGAGGGCAGTTACGGCGACGGTTCGCCTCCAAAAGGATACTTATGACGACGTTTCGGTTATCAACCTTTGGCCTATAAATAGCCCATTCCATCATAAGTCCCATTTGCTTTTACTTCTGCTCTTTCCTCTGCTTTGCCCCTGTTTTCGTACTTTCTTGCTTTCTGTGGCGGAGCTACCTTAATCAGAGCTTTTTTCAACCAACTTTCACGACGGCGTCCTCAGACTTTGGCAAATCTTTTGGTGGGTTTTTGTTTTCCAGAGTGTTTTGATTCCTCTGTTCTTTTGAGTTTTTTCCGGAAACTGTTTTCTGGCCTTTTCCGAACTCATTTTCATGTCGAAAATGCCTATCCCTGAGAGCTGGCAGCCTCTTTTAGCCCATCCTTGTTGCACCACCCCCGCAAAATTAGAGAGGTGGAAGAAAAAGTTCTTTCTTCCCTCTTACGCCGTTACTAGGCTGCCTCGCTCTAGCCATTATGCTTTTTCAAACCATAGTAACGAGATTACCGTTTTCCGAGCCCAGCTGAAGGCCGGACTTCGGTATCCTCCCCCGAAGATGGTTTGCGAGTTCTGCCAATTTCATGGCATTGCTGTGAACCAACTTCCCCCGAACTCGTTCTGCTATTTTAACGCCTTCCTCTGTATGTGTGGCGTCTTCGGGATAAAACCCCATTTTATAATCTTCATGCAGTACTACAAGCTCTTTGTGGTCCCGAAGGGTGGCTTCTATTTTATGCTACCTCGGGGATCCGGGAGCAAAAAATTCATGTTCACCTTCGCCACCAAGGACAGCTGGCGGGGGTGGCAACAGAAATTCTTCTTCCTGAAGATGGAGGAGGCCTGGTCGTATGTTCCGACCAAATGGGCTCAGGGAAGGCTAGATGTGGATGTCGTTGATCCGAGGTTGTTGCTGACTCCAGAGTTGGCTTCCACTTTCGCGGACTTCGACGGCCGCATCCGCGCCGTCTCTGACTGGGCTCCCGAGGTCGCGCCGCGCTCTCTATATCCCTTCCCTATCAACTGGAGGTTGATGACCGAAGAGGTCCTCCGGGAGTTAAAGGTGGTTAATGAGCACGAGACCGACCTCGAGATGCCAGCTCCTGCCATCGCCGGGAAGGATTCCTGGTTGGTCAAGCTTCTTAAGGAGGAAATCTCTTTCGAAACGCTTGTCGAAAGTGAGTTATCTTCTACTCCCTTGTTGTTTTTCCCTCGGACTTACGCTGATGTCTTTTTTCTTTTTCAGAGATGGGCGACGGGACTGCTGCATTTTACAAGTCCCTTTTCTCCGGCCAGGTGGAGAAGGGCGATCAGACAAAGAAGGCGGCTTCCCGAAGGCGGAAGTCTACTGGCGCTGGGCCTTCGGGGAAACGGGCAAAGAAAGCTGCCCAGGTTCCTCTGGAGGAAATTTCCGAGGCGGCTGATGAGGAGCCTGTGGCAGCCGAGATTCCGCCTCCCGAGGCTGCTGCCGAGGTCCCTGCCGCTCCCGAGGTTTCTTCAGCCGACGTCCCTCCCCAGAGCCCTTCTGCGCCGCAGGCCCTTCTGGAGGCCGTGGTAGAGGCTCCTTCTGCCGAGGAGCGGCGCAAGAAGAAAGGCAAGGGGATTTCGACCGAGGAGTCTCAGGATTCCGATTCCGAGGACGCCGTATTCGAAGTGCCGCCAGGTCTGTTGCTTTCAGAACAAGTATGGCTCTTTTTGTTTTTCTGAATTTTCCTTTGTCTCTGACCTGCTTCTCGTTTTTGCCGTGCAGGGGAGTTACTTACCCCGAACTGGGCGGCCGAACACGCAAAGGCGCGGGCCTTTCGCGACGCCAAAGTCCCGCAAGGGAAGATACCCAAAGAGCCTTTCTGGACATTCACGGAGGACATGAACTTGTACTCCGAGGACTGTTCTGAAATGGCGAAGCAGATTTCGAAAGGGGTGCTTACAGAGGCCTCCTTCAAGGCTATTGCGGCGGCCCATCCGGACGATGACACTCTTGCCGCGAAAGTCACCGAGCATGCTGCTCAGGTATGTTCTTCACACCTTTTTCCCTTCAATTTTTCCTAAGTGCTTGGCTCTTACTGACCTTGCGTTCATCTTTTTGCAGCTGCTGGGGTACGCCGGCTTTCTCCGAGTTCGGGTAGCCAGGCATTCGGCGTTCCGAGCTTCGGCCTTAGAGACTTTAGAGAAAGCGAAGGCCACGCGCTTGGCATTGATCGCCAAGAACCAGCAGCTGTCAGATGCTGCGAAGAAAGAAGTTGCTGCCCTTCGGGAGGAGTTCCGGAAGGAGAAGGAAGATCTTGAGAAGAACTCCTTTCTGCAGATTGCTGACCTCGGCGATCAGGTGAAGGGGATGCTCGCTGCCAACCAAGACCTTCTCAAAGATAAGTCAGATTCTGACAATCTCATTCGGTCGTTGGTGAGTGAGAAAAAGGCCCTCGAAGCCGAGGTCCAGTCTTTGAAGAAGGAGCCCGATGCGAAGAAGAGGGTGAAGGCGCTGAAGAAGGAGGTTGCAGACTTGAAGGACGAGCTCGAGGACCTTGAGGTTGAGAAGGACAAATCCGACCAAATTACCAAGGTCGCCTTTCAAGACGGATTCTGCCTTGCTTGGCACCAAGTCCTTGAGAGGTTCCCAGGTCTGGACCTCTCTTTTTTGGAAGCTCTCAACATTCCTGAGGGGCCTCGGTGGTCCTGGTCCAAAATCGGGCATCTAAACCTGCCTTCTACTATTCCGGCGCCGAAGGTGGTAGGAAAGGATGGGGAAGCGGGTGGCTCTCGGGACACCGAGAACCCTTAGGCTGTTTTAGGGCTCCTTTTCCCTTTTCTTTATTTTTTTACTCCTTCTTCGGGCACTTCTTCTTTGTAAGCTAGCTTTCTTGTAAATGAAGATCTTTTTTGGCTAAGTGTTTTTGCAAGTTTCTTTATTTCCATTGCCCCGAACGCATTTGCTCAAGAGACTTCGGAAAACCTGCGATCAAAGAAACTTGACTAAGTGTGAAAGATCTTTCCATTGGCCGAGCCTGTTCGCTCAAGAGGCTTTTTGGAAAGTCTGAAAAATTTGACTAAGTCTTTTTGCAGGTTTTTGCATTTCCATTTTGTCCCGAACACGTTCGCTCAAGGGACTTCGGAAACCCCTTAGTCGAAATTTTTCATTTCCCCTTGTCCCGAGCATGTTCGCTCAAGAGACTTAAGAAACCTTTTGCGAGATTTTTTGTTTTCCATTTTTCCCGAGCGTGATGGCTCAAGGGACTTCGGAAAGTCATATCTGCGCTTATTACGGCGAGTACCGCTGAGAGATTTTCCAATCTTTCCCGAGCGTGATGGCTCAAGGGACTTCGGAAAGTCATATCTGCGCTTGTGGCGAGCATCTTCTCGGAATTCTGTACAATTCTGTACTTAAGAAATTTTCTCAAGGCACTTCTGTAATTAGAATATTTTTCGTACAAAGGCATCTGAGTGTCAAGTGTTTTTCAATTCTACGCCTTCGGCATCGCCAAGTTTGTACACGCCTTTTCGTACTTCGGCGAGGACCAGATAAGGTCCTTCCCAGTTTGCACGAAGTACTCCGTGGGATGGCCTTCGGGGCGCAAAGTCAGCCTTTCAGAGAACGAGGTCTCCTTTCCTGATTTCCTTTGGCCTAGCTCGCAAATTTATGGCCGCGGCCACCCTTTGCTGGAAAGCTTTTCTTCTCAGCTCAGCTATTTCTCTATGTTCGCCGACGAGGTCAAGCTTCGTTCTTAGGCCGAGGTTGTTTCCACCTTCATCAAATACTTGCACCCGTACTGATGGTCTAACTATCTCGATAGGGATGATGGCCTCTGTTCCAAAGACGAGTGAGAAGGGAGTCTCCCCTGTGGCTCTTCGGGGCGTCGTTCTGTAACTCCATAATACGCTTTGGAGTTCTCTTGGCCATTTCCCTTTTGCTTCCCCCAGTCTCTTTTTCAGGCCATCTTTTATGGTCCTATTAGATACTTCCACCTGCCCGTTGCTTTGGGGGTGAGCTACCGGGGCGAAGTGCATCTTTATTCCGAGGTCTCTGATAAATTCCTGGAATCCTTTGTCTATGAACTGGGATCCATTATCAGCCACTAGCACCCTCGGTATGCCGAATCTGCATACTATGTTCTTCCATACAAACTTTTGCACTTCTTTTGCCGAGATAGTTGCTAGGGGTTCTGCCTCGACCCATTTGGAGAAATAGTCCACTGCTACCATGCAGAATTTCACGCCTCCGGGCGCTGAGGGGAGTGGCCCAATAAGGTCTATACCCTAGACTGCGAAGGGCCAGGGGTAGTCAGCCGAAGTTACCATTTCCGAGGGTGCCCTCTGGATGTTCCCGTGTTTCTGGCAACTACCGCATTTTCGGACGAACTGCCTTGCATCCTTTCTCAGGGTAGGCCAGAAGTATCCTTCGCGAAGTATCACTGCCGCAAGGGCATCAGTTCCAATATGTGAACCACACATGCCCTCGTGGACCTCTTCAAGGACCATTTCAGTATCCTCTTCATCCACGCATCTTTGCAGCGGGTTTGCATATCCCTGTCGGTATAACTCTTCGCCAATCAGGAAGAATCGGCCGGAGTGTCTTCGCAGTCTTGCAGCGTCGCCGGGGTCTTCGGGGAGCACATTTTCTGCGAGGTATCTTTTTATGGGATCTTTCCATCCTTTTCCCGAGGTCGCTATGCTTAGCACTGAGATGCTCGGGTGATCTAGCACCTCGATGTATGTTTTTGACTTCGCCAAGCAATCTGCCTCAGTGTTATTCCGCCGAGGTACATTTTCGATCCGTACGGCGTCAAACTCTTGGATGAGCTTTGCTACCAGCTCGTGGTATTTTGCCAAGATTGGGTCCTTCGCCCCATAATCTCCTGACGTCTGCCGAACTACCAGCTGGGAATCGCTTCGAGCCTTTAAGTTTCTCACGCCAATCCTTCTGGCCAAGCGTAATCCCGCTATGAGGGCTTCATACTCAGCCACATTGTTAGTGACGCTGAAGCTGAACTTGATAGCCTTTTTTACCGTTAGGCCTTCGGGTCCTCTGATAATTACTCCAGCTCCCTGGTGTTCGGATCCCGAGGCTCCGTCAACATGCAAGGTCCATTCTGGCTCACCTCCGTTCGGATCCAAATGGCTTTCCTTAGTGGTGGGTATTTCGGCGATAAAATCTGCCAGTGCTTGAGCTTTAATGGCCTTCCGAGGTTCATATATGATTTCGTGTTCGCCAAGCTCTATGCACCATTTGGAGAGCCTTCCCGAATGATCAACTTTCTTCATAACATCCCGTAGTGGTAGACTACTTCGGACGATGATGGGGTGAGCCTGAAAGTATGGTCGCAGCCTTCTCCCTGCAAGCACCAAGGCGTATATAGCTTTTTGAAGCAGAGGGTACCTGATTTCGGCCCCATGTAGGGATTTGCTGACGTAATAGACTAGCCATTGCTTTGGCCCTTCTTCTTTCACGAGGACCGAGCTTACAGCTTTCTCCGTGACGGCGAGGTACAAAACGAGGGGCTCTCCCTCCCGAGGTTGTCGCAGAGTCGGTAGGCTACCCAAGTAGACTTTGAGTTCTTCCCAGGCCTTTTGGCAATCTTCATCCCAAGGGTGATCATTCCTTCCGAGGTCGCCTTCCATTTTTGCTGACTTTGTGAGGACTTTGAAGAAAGGTTGACACCTATCTCCGTACCTGGAAATAAATCTGCTCAGAGAGGTTATTCTTCCGGTGAGCCTCTGCACGTCTTTGACTGTTGCAGGAGTTTGGAACTCAAGCAGCGCCTTAATCTTCTCGGGGTTAGCGTCAATGCCTCTTTCGGATACCATGTACCCAAGGAATTTTCCCGAGGTTACCCCGAAGATGCATTTTTCAGGATTGAGCCGAATCCCGAAGGCTCTGAGCTTTTGGAAGGTTTCCTCTAGATCTGCAACGTGATAGCTAGGCAGCTTGCTCTTGACTATCATATCATCAACATACACCTCCATGTTTCTCCCCATTTGGTCTTTAAAGACCTTGTTCATCAACCTTTGGTAGGTGGCTCCTGCATTTTTGAGCCCAAAGGGCATCCTGACATAGCAGTATGTTCCTCCCTCGGTGATGAAGGCAGTTTTTTCTTCATCTTCGGAGTCCATCCTTATTTGATGGTAGCCACTGAAGGCGTCTAGGAAACTTAGGAGCCCGTATTCGGCAGTTGAGTTTACCAGTTGGTCTATTGGCGGAAGAGGGTATGAGTCTTTCGGGCAAGCGTTCAAGTTTCTGAAGTCGATGCACATCCGAAGTTTGCTGCTGCCTTCTTTTATGGCAATCACCATGTTGCTTAACCATTCGGGGTATTTCACTTCCCTGATGACTTTGGCGTCTAACAGATGCTGGACCTCGGTTTTGACAAAGTTGCTCTTGTGAGCTGAGATGCTTCGTTTCTTTTGCCGGACAGGTTTTGCTTTCAGGCTTACTTTGAGGCTATGCTGTACTATGTCAGGGTTTACCCCTGGCATATCTTTCGGCGAGTAGGCAAACAGATCTTTATTTTTCAGCAGAAAGGATACAAGGTTTTCCTTCTCACCTTCGGCCAAGCTCTTCCCTATTCGGGTAGATTGTCCTGGGATAAGTTCTACTGTTTCCATTTCCACTTTTACGAGATCTTCTTCTTTGCCTTTTTCTGGCGCCTTTGCCTCCATTGTTTGTGCGAAGTTGCTCGCCGGAGCCTTTCGTGCTTTCACAAACACCTTTCTCACCTCGGCCTGGTCTATGAAGATCTCTGCATCTCCATCCTTGGTGGGGAATGTGACAGTCAAGTACTTCACATCAGGGCGAATGTGCAGGTTTCCCTGTGTCTTCCTTCCAAGGATGGCGTTGTACGAGGACGGGATGTCCATGACGATGAACCTCGCCATTGTGGAGGCGTACAACTCAGCTGCTCCATCTACCGAAGTCCCTTTCATCATCAGTGGGAGGTCGATCCATCCGAGAACGGGCAGTTCGGATGGTCCAACCCCGAAGGTGGGCGAGGTGACTGGCTTAAGGTCGCTGCTGGAGATGCCCAAGCTCGGCAGTAAGTGCGAGAATAGGACGTCCGCATTTGATCCGTCATCAAGTAGCACCCTTTTGACGTCCCAGTTCCCTATCCTCGCCATGATCAGCAGTGGATCGTTGTGGGGAAAGACGATAGTGGATCCATCTTTGCGGGCCAGCTTCTTTGCTGGATTTTGATATTCCATGACTGCAATTTCTCTGGCCCTCCGCTTTCTTTCCGAGGATGGGAGCCCCGTGGTGATCGTTTGGATAACCCCTGTCGGAGGTGGAGGGTGCCTTTTTGGACTTCGGTTTCTCCGCCTGTCGGAGTCATAGTCCTCATCTTCGGCCCTTTATTCCTCCACTTTTCTGCCTTTCGGGGATGGCATCCGCAGGTATTTCGGAAGTTGGCCCTGCTTTATCAGCGACTCTATGTACTTCTTCAGCTGAAGCAGTCTTCGGTGTCATGACCGTGGTCGTGATGAAACTGGCAGAACTTCTTTGCATTCTTCTTATTATCGGCGGTCATGGCCCTTGGCCGCCGAATTTGCGTCCCTTGCCTTTCCAGCGCCATGAGGATGTTGGTCCGTGTAGTGCTCAGTGGTGTGAAACTTTGGGGTTTCCTTCCCCGCATCCTCCGAGGTCGTCCTGCTTGTTCGGTCGGATGCCGAGCTTGTTGATTGGACCCTTCGGCGCGGCTGTGATCGGACTTCGGCCCAGCCATTCTTAGTTCCTCGGCGGTCATGTGCTGTTCTGCCCTTCGGTAAAATTCTTCGAGGGACTCCGGGGGGTCCTTTGAGAACTCATAGAATAGCTGTGAGTCTCGCCGAAGGCCCCGTGTCATGGCAAGAATGCGGATTTCGGGCCGGAAGTCTGGGACGCTCAGAGCTTCCCTGTTGAATCTTTCGACATAGTCTCGGATGGTTTCTCCGTTCCTCTGCTCTATGTCGAACATCTGGACAGGCATCTTCGCAGTAGGTCGACTCCCAATGAATTGCTGCGTAAAGGCCGTGGACAACTCCTGGAACTCAGTGATGGTCCCTGAAGGCAATGAATTGTACCATGCAGTTGCTGGCCCTGTGAGGGTGACTTCGAAGCACTTGCACATGGTAGCGTCATCAGCACCGTGCATTATCATGCTGCGTCTGTACTTCGTCAGATGGGCCTATGGATCAGTCCGGCCATCATAAATCTCCAACCGAGGTACTCTGAAGTCACCTGGCATTGCTGCCTCAACAACGGCCTGAATGAATGGGGAGTCATCTTCGCAGAATGTTCCCGAAAGTTTGGCCCAAACGGGTTTTCTGGCCATTTGTTTCTCCACCCTTCCTAGCCGTGCTAATATCCTCTCCATAAGCACTGTGGCACTAGGCCCTTCTTCAGGAAAGGGAGATTGCCGGCGCCTCTTTGGGGAGCGAGTTCGGCGCTGAGGGGACAAGGACCTCGCCTCAGGCAGCGAACTTCTTTGCTGCAAGACCCTCGGTCGCTCAGACATCTTCTGCCCCACAGGCTGTTTCCTGAGGGGCGTATTTTCTGTGGACGATTCTTCACGCGGATTTCCGCTTCCCAAACTGCAATGAGTAGACTTCGGGCTTCTCTCCCGAGGGCGTGCTGGTGAGGGAGGTCTCTGGGCCTGTGCTTGCTATGGCCACCTTCGGTCGATCTGCTGTGTCATTTCAGACACGACCGACCGCTGAAAGTCTTTCAGGAAGCTCATAGTGATTACTAGAGGGCGGTCTTCCTTGGGCACAGAAGTCCCCGGGAGTGTTTGCTCAGCAGCCGGTTGTGTCTCAGGCGCGGACGGAGACCTCGGGAGTCCCTTGTCCTTAGAACGCCGAGTTTCAATGATGGCAATCTCAGAGCGGGTTCCCACAGACGGCGCCAAATGATGGCCGGGGGCCTCATCGTTTAGAGTCATGGTGACTGGTGGAGAGACTTCTAGGAGGAAGAACACCTGGAGGATGGTTCGCCCTTGGGAGTGTGCCTGAAAGTCCAGAAATAAAGGGTTAGGAGGCCCCCGGAATATGTTTCCGGGGGGGAGCCTTCGACGCCCAAGTCAGTGGTGGCTGAGAAAGGCAGAGGAAATAGCACAAAGGGGCTGAAGAGTCTCGCCTGGTGATTTTCTCGGAGTCTGGGAGTCAGACCTTTGCCAACCGACCTCCTGCCAAGTATTTATTTCCTGGTTTTTATAGGAGTGCCTAGCTCGTTCAGATCGCGACACGTGTTCGGTCGGATGTTCCCTGAGTTTTTGGGCGTAGGGGACAGATAGCTGGTAGCAGGTTGCCTTGAGCCTTGTGCTGAGATTGGCCATGATGTGATTTTGATGGCGTCAGCGTGTCAGAGCGCCTATTGAGGCGGCTTTATGGTGTCTGTGAAAGGACGTGTCAGAGGCTTCCTTAAATGCTTCCTTAAATGCTCCTGCCGTACTCCCGAGGTCCCTGGGTGAGGTCATCCTTTGGTACGGACGGTGCCTCTTCGGGAAACACGCCCTCAGTTCGGGGGTACCCAGCTTCAGGGAGTTCCATCTTCGGGGAGATCATATTCGGCCCGTAATAGCTGCTGCCTCTTTTCCGAAAGCGATCTGTTTACAACCTCGGGGTGCTAGTAGTATCCTCAAGTTTCCTGGCGTGCCGGGCTCGGAGCTCTTCGGCTATCTCCTGAGGTGTATGATCCCACCTTTTCTCGGGTAGCGCCAGTTTCTTCTGGCCATTCTTGTGGCAGGGAGTTCGGCCAGATAGAGGCGATAGCCTTTGGCTATCAGGTGTGTAGGCCAAAATTATTGAATCGATTCAATTTTTTTTTCAATTTTGTTAAAATTTAAACCAAAAAATTTGATTTTGTGTAATTTAATTTAAATTAATTTTTCTTTTTTTAGCATAATTAATTAAAATATTCATAAAAATCTTCTTCATTATAGTTTAGTACATATCTAGGTAATTTAATAGTATTTATAATACTTGATTGTTTTTCTAAACTCATACCCTTCAGCTATCATTGTAAAGGTCATTTAGATCCTCATCAAGTTATCACTTAGACATACACAACAACAAATTTGCTATGCTTATATTTTGATGAATTTTCTTTCAAATTATTATGAAATGCAAATCAAGTTCACTATTAGTGACTAAACTGTAAAATTTGAAAAAAATTGGGTGAAAGTGCAAAGATTTCAAAAGTTCAAGGAGCCATGTTGTAATTATTAGAGGTGATTGAAATGAAATTTTTTAAAATTTAGGTATCTTATTACACTATACTTAAAAGTTTAGGAATGAATGTTGCAATTTTAACATTTGCCTGTTAAGATCATTAAACTTACTAAATAGAAAAATTAATTTTTTTGGAAGAATCCAAATATGAGACTTATTAAATATAGAAGTTTCTTCCCAAAATATGATACTTGTAATATATAGAAGTTCTCAAAAAGTGGAAGTTACTAAATATGAAAATCCTCTATCAAAATATGAGAATTACTAAATATGAAGGTTTTAAAAAAAATGAAACTACTAAATATGGAAGTCTCCTCCCAAAATATGAGACTTATTAAATATGAAAGTACCAAAAAATGGAAGTTACTGATTATGGAAGTCACCATTCCTAAATATGGGATCTACTGAATATGAAAGTCTAAAAAAGTGGAAGTTACTAAATATGGAAACCTCCATATTTAGACTTACTAAATATGGAAGATAATGAAAAAGAAAAGTTAAGGTTTATGGTGAGGGTTAAAATTGGGTCATGTTGGGTTTAGTCATCGGGTCATCTCGGGTTTGGATCATTTTGGGTTCGGGTCAATTCAGGCTCGGGTCATTTTGTGTTCATGTATTTCGGGTTTTGGTCATTTAAATTCAGGTTGTTTTTTGTTTACCTTTAATCGGGTTCGGGTCATGTTGGGTACTGTCGGGTTAAGGTTATTGACTTTTTTTGTCAAATTAGGCCAAGTCAGACTTGGATTTAGATGGATTGGGCCAAATCATTAGGTCAAATCAGATTTTACCATCCTTAAACAAAAGCCGCAGCAATTAGAATTTGGAGAGTGGTTATTTGTTTGGACTTTGGAGACGTCCCATTAGAGGCAAAGTATCAGTGGAAAACATAGCTACAGTAGTATTTAAATCATGAGTTATGGGTGAAATCCAAACTTGGTCGCCAAACTTCGAGGTTTATCCTAAAGTGGTCTCTTAACTCTATAAGTTTCTATTAAAGTCCACTAACTCAACTAATGTGTCCTATTTTGGATCCTACTGTCAGTTTAGTTGTTATTTTTTGTGGAAATTACCTATGTGGCACACCTACTGCCATGTCACCTCGTTCATGACAATAAGTAACTAGACTAGAGCCAAACACATAATTTTAGGATGAATTAATGCAAACACATAATTTTAGGGGCTTAAAGAGTATATTAGTCCAAACTCTTCTTCTTCCCCAATCTTCTTTGAGTTACCGGCCCAAATCATCGTTCAAACTAAAAATAAGCTTATCCTTTTCAACCCCAAACCAACTCTAAGGATTCACGCCTTCTTAAGTTCTGATTTTCTCTTTTGCCCTCTTACGGAGGCACTTAACTTGCACTGGATTCTACTACTGCTCAAAGTTTGCTACTTGAGATGTCGCAGCCACCTTCTGGACGAAAATCATGAGAACTCAGTCATCACTACTCCATTCATCTTCAATGATTTGATCACCCATGTAGCCCCTGCTACTAGGGTTGGAAGGCCCCTCTTCTTCCAGCTCCGAATTCATTCTCCCCCACACCACTCCACCACCATCTACCAACTCCTTGCCATCAACAAATTCTTCCCCTTGATCAACAATCTCCATTCAACCCTCCTTGTTCTCAGGATCCAACAACCCATTCATCGCCTCATCCCTAATCTATAGGCAAACTTCTGTCAAGTCTTCGGCTCCAGTCACATTGAAGCCAAGACAAAGCTTTTGTGAAGAAAAAGAAAAAATGGACTCGTAAATTTGTTCCACTAATGAATTGATTTAACTTTCCACCTATTTCCCATTCAACTGCAGCGTGTGCCAATAGTCTAAATAAATCTGCCTAATCTCTTTTTGTAGTTTATTCTTGCTCTATTTTTTTTATTTTGGTCCAGGTTAATTGCTTTAATATCGAAAGGAAATAATTTAAAAAGTTGGCTTTCGTATGTTTTGGACATTGATTGGTTTACAAATGTCGAATTTTTTTTTGTCTTCACAGAACTCAGATGAGGCATGAGAGGGTGCCAAAGGAGGAGGAAAGAAAAGAAGTTGTTATAGATGAGTTTGGGAAAGAAGATGAACTGGGTTAATCTAACTTTTAAGTCCATAAGATTATATATTTGTGCTAATTTTAACTTGAAATTTATTGTTCTTCCAATTTAGTCACTTTTTGTCATGAAAGAGGCAGCTACTTGACAATAGAAGTGCCACATAAACAACTTTCATTTGAAATAATGATTGAACAGATGGTAGGGACCAAAATATGACAAGATAGTTGAGTTGGGAGACTTTAATAGATACTTATGAAGTTAAGAGACCACTTAGGACAAACCTCAAAGTTAGGATCAAATTTGGATTTCACCCCATGAATTGTTGAATGGGTTATTGAACTAAAAAAATTTTGGTTCTAAACTTCCTTTTTGCTCATCTACTCATCAAACTTAAAAAAAAATTGTAGTATATCAGGCTACTAAATGCATCGTTAGTAATGTTTTTAAAATTATGGTCCAAAATTACATTTTCTAAAATAAAAAAAACCAATAAAAAATTGTATGATCAAGAAACATTTTTTCTATATACCAAATCATTACAGGAGAATCTACCCTACATATACCCGTGCACCTACCTAAACTCATTTACTAGCTATAAAGGCAAGAAATATTTTGCACAAGCCAGGACTCAAGTCTTGTCCAACCATGTAATACAGTACTTATCATGCCAACGGAACTACAGCCCACTTGAGAATAATATCAAGGGTTTTTTGCAATTAACCCCTGAACATAGGGGGTTATTACACTGGTACCCTTATGGTTTCGAAACCTACACTTACCCCCTAAAATTTAAATGTTGTTGGTCTAACTGTTGGCAAAGGTCTTTGACCACCATAAAAGTACCTGTATCTCCTTCATTGCCCCTAGGTAGTTGTAGATGAAAGTAAATAAAACCTACCAATTTGCCTAACCTTAAATACAAAGTTTACTCTTGGTAGACACCTCATTGTTTAACCTAGAAAAAGAGAAGCAAAGCAAGGATGAATGAAAAGTAAAGATGCCTGCAGCAATGGGAAAAATAAAATAGAGAAAGAAGGGAGGACAACACAGCAAGGTTGAAGAGCAATTCTTGTAGTTTTAGGTAGCAATAAGGTGGAAGAATAAAATGTCAAGCAAAGGTATGTTGAAAGACAATTTACATTTCAATTACTAAGTAGTACATATGTAACAAAGGTTTATTTCTTGCATGTGTAGAAGACATAACTTCTTCAAGTGTGAATGAAAGATGGATGGAAGAACTTTGGTATGAAAATGTTTACTGTTGTTGTGGAAAAAGGGCAAGAGTTCAAATTTCTGAATTAGAGATCAACATAAACAGGTTGTACAACAATTATGAGGATGATAAGTGTGGATTTTTCATGTGGTGTTTACCTATGAATGCTAACAGTAGAGGGAGCTATAGTAGTCAAATTCAACAAGGCAGCATAGATCCAATTGCAAATAGCAAGTTTGTTGGAAGATTGTAAAGGATTGAAGAAATTGTTTATTCAATTAAAGCATGGGTAATTGGGGTCTTGATGTTTAATGTATTGGTGGTTGTGCTCATTATGGGTGTTGTGATAGGTAGGTAGTTTGGTTGGAGAAGTGGGAGGTGGATGGGTAGGTATTTTGGCTTCTTATGCTTTTGTTTTAACAATTGGAATGATAGCAGACCACTTTGAACTTAGTTTGTGTAGGGTAAACATTCAAAAGCTGGCAACTTCATATGCAAAAAAGGAAAACAACAAAAATTTTTTTGCATCACATAATAATATTTGAATACATGTAGAATAGAACTAAGATGAATTCATTTCCATTTCATCAGAATTCAATGTGCATTTCACCAAATTTAAAAGGGACCCTAACCTACCACCTTAATAACCTTAAAAACAAGCATAAAATGCTTACCCAACAATTCACTTCACAAGGCAACAAATGGGTCCCTTACACTTTTGTTACAACTAAAGATGTGTATTTCAATCGAGCACCCATTACACCATAAAAAACAGCAATGAGCACTCATTCACCACCAAAGAAAGCTATTGTATACACAAAACCTGATTTACCCATCTAAGTATAAAAAATAGCAATACTTAATCCTTTCTGTTCTAGTTTCATCTGCATCTATCCTTTGCAACCTTCCACAAGGTCTGCTTCAAAGTTGGAAATTTGAAAAGAAGAGGGACAAGCAACCAAAGGGAGATTCAACCTAAAAAGGAGCAGTTCACCATGTTAAGATAATCAGAAACTGCACTAGTTTACTTTTTTTTATTTATTCTTTTGCTGGTTTTGTCCATCTGTCTTTCATGCCTAAAACATTATGATTCAGTTTCAACACTAGTCAAATTAATAGAAAAAAGCTACTGCTATTATGGTAAACTTACCTTTACAGGATTTGCCTTGCAAGTTTTTTGGTTATGCGTATTTTGTATGTAACATGTACACTTCAATGTTGTTGGCATTTTGTTATAAGAAACCTCTTCTCCAACTTCTCTTTTCCTTAGTTTTCTTAGTCTTCCAACAAACCTTTTAACAACTTGAGAGTGGACAAAATCTTCTGTGCTAGGTAGAGAGTGGTCATTCTATGGAATTGGATGGATGACCTCCTCATGGATCTTCCTATACACAAAAGTTATGTAATGCACATCACAAAAGTCTTCTAGATTCAATCTCATATGGGAGATGGACTAAATTGCATGTTTACAAAGCATTCTAGTCATCATCCATTCTTTGCAAGTACAAGTTCTTTGTACCGTGTTAACCATTCTTAGGCAAAACCACATATTACATAAAATTCACCTTTTCCTGCAACAATCATGGTACATTTCCTTGAGGCTTGAACATTCCTATCAATCATTGCCCTTTCTTTAGGAATAAGAACACCAACCCATGTGTATGCGGCAGCAAATCTTTTCTGGAATCTTGCCATAACTTTTAACCTTATGCTCTCAAAAACTTGTAAGATGGGCTTACTTTGCACCTTCCTAACCCAAGTTGACATGGCCCCTGGTGGGCCTGCCTAGGAAGCCTACGGGAACATGTCCCAACGTAATCACAATTAGCTAATTAATTATGTGTGCACTAGTTAAAACCTTTATACTTCTAGTTAATTGTGACTCTAGTGGGACATGTTCCCATAGGCTTCTTGGGCAAGCCCACAATGGGTCGTATCAATTTCGTATCAAATCTTGTAAATGGTGCAAAAAGCACCTTAGGAATCATCCAAAGGCTCCCAAACAAGTTGGGAACACCTTCCCACTTAGAAAACAAAACACACTTCCTAGGCTACAAATTCACCATTCCTACTGAGCTTGAAGTGCACACAAATAGCACACTAGGCTAGGCAAAAAAACTAGTCCACTATGTGTATCCATCTACCAACTAAAACCATTCACAAAATCACATGAATTCTACCTCAAGTAAGCTATGAATGGAATCAATTATGCATGAATCATAAATCCTTTAACTTAACTAACCTGGAACTAGCAACAATCAAGCACCATAAGCTTCCTATTCCATGCGCCAAGGTTCCACTAAAGTTTTTCCTAGGTTCCAAGCAACACAAGGCGTATGGCACCAAATCAACACTAACCCAACAAAACCTAAGCTTAATTAAGCTCAATAAACTTGAAATTTTAAGATCAAAGAGTTACCTCACGCGCAAAAGGGATCCCAAGCACAAAAATGTCCTAACAAGCTTGTAAACCACAAAACAAAAGAAAAGTGAGCTTTCCTTCACTCCCAACTTAAAAAAGCTTCTAATTTCATGAAGAAGTCATGGATTTGTGAAGATTTGAGGAGGAGGAGAAGAAAAGAAGAGAGAGCTATGAATTTTTTAGCTGAAATGGAGTGAATAGTGGCAGCTCAACTCTTCCAACAAGTTTAAATAGGCTAAATACTTCACCCCCAAACTTTTTAAGTTTTTTGCAAAAATACTCATTCCCTAAATAGTAACTAGGGTAATTAAGTACTTAAGAAAAACTTAATAAACTTGGGTTTTGGTTTTTAAAATGCTATTTTTTTTTAACTTTCAGGACTCATCCCGACTATTCGAGGTGCAAAATCACCATTCTGCCCCTGGGCAAACCTAGTGCCATAAACCATTTGGAACCTATTAAACCTTTAATAACGTACTTGATTTTGCTAATTCACCTCTAATTAATGCATTTACACTAGAGATTTACAAACTTACCTCACTAACCGAGCATTCTGCTATGAGGCCTATAACATTAGGTTTTAACTAGTGCACAAGTAATCAATTAGCTAATTGTGACTACATTGGGACATGTTCTCATAGGCTTCATGGGCAGGCCCACAAGGGGCCGTGTCATAAGCATTAAAAGATTCTATCATATTGTTGGTCATATGTTCACTCTTAAACAAGTAATTGAACCTAACCCTAGACCATTGTTTAGTAGGTTTGGATTTTAACCATTGTTCCACCTTCTCATTATTCATCTATTTGATTTCTCCTTTAAAATTCCTCTCAGTATATAATTTTGCAGCTTTCCAAAATTGAAATCTCAAGTGCAGCCCTTGAAATTTTGCCCTAAAGTTGGCCTAAAAATGTCTAGCACATCCCCTAAGTTTACTGTTAGGAAATATATAGGCAATGGCTTGTAATAATCCTTGCATACTTGGAATAGAAAATAATTAAGAAGAAGATTAACATACACATAATTCTAAGTTCATTAATTAACATAAACAACTTCAAATAAAAGCTACCTTTTATTTATTAGTCATGAAAACCCATGGTCCATCTCCAATATGGCACTGCAGTTTTCTTAAGAAAAAAGCTCAAACTTTCTCTACATTTGGCCTCCACAACTCCAACTGCCAAAGATAATATACCATTGTTCCCATCTAATGTAACAGTTGATTGTAGAATCCCACCAAATGGACCTTTAAGAAAAGCACCATCCAAACCAATGAATGGCCTATAATGACCCAGAAATCCTTTTTTTATTGCATAAAATGATAAAAAAACATTCTCTTGAAAGCATGGTTCAACTTCAGGGTTTTGCCTTCCACATAGTTTAATTGCCACTAGAGAGCCAGGATTAGTTTCCTAAACAACTTGACAATGCTTCCACAAATATGAGTAAGATATAGCATGATGTGGCACATTATCATCCGTACTAGGCCTTTTAACTCTATATAGTTGCATCCAATGTGCTTCACTTCCAAATATATCCATTAAAACTAGATTCATGGCACTGTAGCTATTGTCTGGATCTTACTTCATTAGAGAATCAAGTTGCTATGAGATACATCTACCATTTGCATCATTGATTTTTGATGGCCTAATGCAAGTATCCTTGTTTTTCAATGTGTTCACCAAGAAAGTGACCCCATCTAGAGGAAGAAAAGCATATATCTTCCATTCACAACCTTCACCTTTATAGTAGACTCTAACCTAAGACTTTTAATTCTTTACTCTTTCTAAGTCATAGTTTCCTCTATGCAATAATCCCTAAAAACAGCTCTAAACTGATACACATGTTTGAATACATGATATGCTCAAATACAATCTTTCCATCTTGAGTCTTTGTGAATTCTTTGCCCTTCACTCTATATGTTGGGTCAAACTCCTTTCCTTTCTTCTTTCCTATCCTATTATCCTCATAAATTGTATATCCATCTCTTAAAGAGTCACTATAATCACTCTACTTATCCTTCTTAGAATCTTCTTCCTCAACAAGATCTTCATCTACACCCTCTGAAGCTAGATCCTCCTCTGGAATCCACTCATCATCATTGTCATCATCAAACTCAAAGATCTCTTTAGATGCAACAACGCCTTCTTTATCCTTCTCAAATTCACCTACAGTTCAATCTTTTATCCTTTTACTTACTCGAGCATTTTTTTGGTTTGTTAGTTAGGGGGTCAAAGACCTCTGCCAACAATCAGACCGACGACATTTAAATTTTAGGGGGGCAAGTGTAGGTTTTGAAATCACGAGGGGGCCAGTGTAATAACCCCTTATGTTCAAGGGTAATTGTAAAAAACCCAAAAATAAAATTTGTAGAGTTAGGAATTTGCATTTAGGAGCCATAGAATAATTTTTTTTAGTAATTAAGCTATTAGTTAAAGCAAAAAAGATAATAATTTCTATAAATTTTATTAGAATGGATTTAATAAAATCTTGAGGTAAATTTATTGCTTAAATCTAATCAGTATGATAAGATGTATGGATTGATATGATAAGATGTAGGGTTTGAATTAAAAAATTTTAGTTCATGTTCAAATTCGCTTGGTCTAGTAAGATTCACAATTTGAACTGAAAAATATGAGACTTAATATTCTGTTCAAGGAAACAAGGAATTTAGGCAAAGAAAGAATTCAAACTGTGGTAACTATTTCGGCATGATAAGGAGTGTGTAACAGTCATAATCAACTTGCAAATTCTAAAATTCTCATGAAGACCACAAAAAAAGATATCCAATCAAACTTAGGTGTCATAATTAGTTTCCTAGCCCTTGGGGAATTGCTCCCTAATTTCTTCAAATGTATTCTCTTATAGGAGGGAACCTTAATCCTGAAGCTATAAGAGCAGGAGGAACCTCAAAAGATGTAACTACCAGCTTAATTATAAAGATTTTAAGGGAAAAGTTCTTTGCATCTTTCATACTTGAACATTAGTATACATGACCTTTTATAAACTCATGGACAACTCAATCTGAAGTATAGGAGATAAACATAGAATAGATAAGAAAACATATTTACTTGATATAACTGCAAGTATACAATTATAACCAATTAGGAGATGGTAATGCAATCTTCTACACTCGCCCCTCAAGTTGGTGCATAAATATCTTGCATGCCCAATTTGTCTAAAGCTTAGTGGAAGACTTTGCTTGATACTACCTTAGTTAGGATATCTACAAGTTGGTCTTCAGATCGAACATGAGGAACTTCAACTACCTTTACTTCTAGATGTTCTTTAACAAAATGTTTATCAATCTCCACATGCTTTTATGCAATTATGTTGAATAGAATTATAAGCTATGTCACGTGCAACCTTGTTATCACAATATAACTTCATCAAGTGCAACAGATTTTGAATCCTTAATAGCTCATACACTCGTTTGGCCATACCTTCGTATACAGCTTATGCACTTGATCTGACCATACCTTTGTATTTAGCTATAACTCATTTTTTGCTTTAACATATAACCAAATTTCCCCTAAAAATGTCAAGTATCCTATAGTTGAGTGCTTATCATCAATTAAACCAGCATAGTTTGTAGGGGTGTAGCCTTCAACAGATAAATTAGCTTCTTCAGTAAACAAGATCCCTTTCCTTAAAAAGAACTTTAAATGTGGTAAGATATGTAGTATGGCCTTCACATGTTCTTCAATTGAAGAGTGCATATATTGGCTAACAACACTCAAAAAGTATGTTAGATTAGGTCTTGTATAAGCAAGATACATTAACTATTCCACTAGCCTTTGGTATTGCCCTTTATTTATAGGAATGTGGTCTAGAAATATACCCAACATGGCATTTTTAGCTGTAAGAGTATTACTAGGTTTACACATTAGCATGCCAACTTCCTTTAGTGAATCTATTGTATATTTCTATTGCGACAAAAATATACGTTGTTTAGACCTCAACACCTCAATTCCAAAAATAAATAAATAAATAAAGAGTTCAAGATCTTTCATTTCAAATTTTTGAGAAAGATAAGTCTGCAAAGCCATTTTTTCAATGGCATCATTTCCTCTCACAATCATATCATCAACATTTACAATAAGCATCGTGAGCTTTCCTACAGTGTGCTTTATGATGATAGTAGGATCAGAACTACTCTGTTGATACCTAAATGTCTTTATTAAACTTGTAAATCTGCCGAACCATGATTTCCACATCCTACATACTTGCTTTTCCTCCTTCCACCTGTACCTTGCATCCTAATGGCAATTCCATGTATACTTCCTCTTAGTGATTCATGTATGGAAGCATTCTTAACATCGAATTAATGTAGGTGCCAACCATGATTTGTGGCTAATGATAAGAGAACATGGAGAGTATTTATTTTGGTGACTGGTGCAAAAGTCTTTATATAATCAATCCCATATGTTTGACTGTATCCCTTAGCAACCAACTAAACTTTAAAGCATTCAACACCTCCATTAGCTTTGTATAGGGGCGGAGCCAGAAAATTATGCCAGTGGGGGCAACAAAAATATTATTAATAAAATATTTTCACATTTACAACTGTCCACGATGAGGTTTCATAGCCTGAAAACGATGCATGATCACCTCATTACTTATACCATCAAATACATCTTTTTCAATGTAAGAAACTAGACAGTCATTCATCAATTGATCTCCCATTCGATTCCGTAATCGATTCTTCACAATATTCATTGTAGAAAAAGCCCTCTCAACACTTGCAGTAGCAACCGGCAAAATCAATGCCAACTTCAGAAGCTGATAAACAAGTGGATACACAATATGTTTTCTCATGCAAACCAACTTTTGAGCAAGAGCACTTATTCCTTTAATACTTTGAAAATTGCTATTAGAACGCATATCAAGAATATAAGTGTCTAATTGACTATCAAGTACCATAAGCTCAATTGCAGAAAAATCTGATGGGTAGAACTGACCAAGACGAATCAACCTCTGCTTATTGAATGTTGAAAATGAGTTATCAGGATTCAAGCATGCTACACAAAGGAGTAATTTTGTACTTGTTTTTGTGAATC
Organism: Aquilaria yunnanensis; assembly: GCA_039654915.1. Lineage (NCBI taxonomy): Eukaryota > Viridiplantae > Streptophyta > Magnoliopsida > Malvales > Thymelaeaceae > Aquilaria > Aquilaria yunnanensis. The sequence continues at coordinate 71,820,161 of CM077597.1, forward strand.
GATTATCGAGCTCCTTCAATTGCCTATCCAAGATTTCAATGAATAAATCTACTCGATCATGGTGTAAGTTTGTTACCTTGTTAACTTTACGAGCAAATCTTCCTGGAAACACAAACATGTCATCCATCTTCAAAGTGCAAATATCATGTTGATCACAAAATAAACAAACCTTTGTCATTAGATCATCCCATCCATCATTTCTCATTTTGAACAATCTTTCTTTTGCACTTTCTACTAGTTCTATTGCATTCACAATGTCTTGATCTTTTCTTTGCAATGCTTTTGACAATTCATCAATAATCCCCAAAATATCTTTCATCATGTGCAAATTAAATATGAAGTCAAAAGACTGTATCAACCCTAACAAAACATTAGCTTTAGCTCTTTGCTCAGAATTCAAGCCTTCTTCAATAGTATATTCAAGCACATCAATAATAGCTGAAAACTGAACAATTAAACCAATTAAAGTCTCATAATGAGAACTCCATCTTGTATCACCTGGACGCTGGAGACCTCTTTCTTAGTTTAATCCCCGACCACTTTTAAGCTCACCACTTTTTAATGCATCAATAACTTTTGCAGCTTGACTTTCTCGAAGAATATCTCGTCGTTTACAAGAAGCTCGACAACATTTATCAAATTTGTCACAAGAGAGAAAAATGATGCAACAGAATTTTCATTTTTTGCTACTGCCACAAGCGTCAGTTGCAGTTGATGTGCAAAACAATGTACATAATATGCTGAACTGTTTTCACTCAATATCAAGCCTTTTAATCCATTAAACTGCCCACTCATGTTGCTAGCCCCGTCATATCCTTGGCCATGCAATCTTGACAAGCTCAAGTTGTGTCTAGAAAGTATTTCCTCAAGTTCTTTTTTCAATGATAAAGCACTAGGATCAAAAACATGTGTGATACCAAAGAACCATTCAATCACCATTCCTTCTTTATTCACATAACGTAAAACAACCGCCATTTGTTCTTTAGAAGAGATATCACGAGATTCATCAATTAAAACAGAAAATAATTCATGCCCCAAATCACGAGCAATGGCATTGGTTGTTTTAGTTGCAGCAGAATTGATGATATCAGACTGAATTTCATGTGCTGTTAATCTATTGTTATTTGGAGCATTTTTCAAAGCAACTCGATTGATAGATTCATTATGATCTGCCAGAAAATGTAGAAGCTCAAGAAAATTACCTTGATTTTTTGAAGTTTCTGATTCATCATGGCCTCGAAAAGCTAATCCTTGTCTTAAAAGGAACTGAATGCAATCAACAGAGGCATTCAAACGAATTCGATAATCACTTCGGGCTTGATCTGATTGTTTCTGCAAAGCACTTTGAATGGATTGCTCTTGATTCATTAAATTTTCACACTTTTTCCAAGCCTTATTGTGAGTGCTATCATGGCGCCCTACATGTTCTCTCAATCTTTCTGGCTTATTCCAACTTGTAAATCCTTCAATTACAAATGCATCACCACCAGATTGCTTCCCATAATCAGGCTTAAATAAATAACAACATAGACAATAAGCAGCATCTTTTGATTCACTATACTCCAACCAATTCTTATGATTCTCAAACCAATGAGGGTTAAATCTTCGTGAAGCCTTTCCAATTGTTCTCTGAGGAAAATTATGATTGTGAGGTTGACATAGGCCTTTTTGTAAATAATATCTCCGAATTCTGTCGCGCTGGTCAGGATGATAATAAAAAAAAAATTTCTTAGTCCCGGATCACTAGGAAGATCTTCTAAATTAATCTCAACACATGCTTGCTTCGACCAATTGTTTTCAGTATCAACATCTGTTTCATGAAAGAATCGAGCTTCTTTTGGTATTTTTTTCAAGTATTTCTCCATAACATAAACTGCATAAAAATAATAAAATTAAAAATTCAAATAATAGTAATAATAATAATATATACTACTTTATATTCTACAAATTGATGCATAAGGGTTCTAAAATTTTAGAATTACCTAAAAAATTAATATAAACAAATACAATCGAGATGAAATTTGAGAAAGGTTTGCGATTTGTAGCTCTGTTCGTCGGGGGCAGGGGTAACAATTCTAGAAGTACAAAAGAATGGCAGAGTAAAGAAGGCTTGCACAATTAATACTCACCGTATCTGAGACTGAATTTGCCTTTGCCTGGGGGAGGAGCAAAATTTTGATACTGCCGTGCCGGCCGCAATTTTGGACTTTTAGTTGCGTTGAAAAGTCTTAGCCTAGGTTTTATACTATTTTTATTTGCGTCTGTGTTGCAAGCATAAAAGAAGGAATAAAATAGATTTATGGGTCAAATTTTATAGTAGTACTAATTTTTTTACGTTTTGTAGTTTTGCCACTTGCTTTTTCATATTTTCATTTTAATCACTTATCACAACTAAATTAATGCACTCATATTTCAGTGGGGGCATCACTAAAAATTCTATTGGGGTAGAACAAATATTCTTTTAAAAATTATATATCATATACATATTTTTTCCAAATCTCAGTGGTGGCAATCACACCAACGTGGCGCCGCCCCTAGCTTTGTATTTGATTGTAAAGATTCATTGACATCCAACAGGTTATTTTCCATCAAGTAAATCAACCACCTGCCACGTTGCATTCTTTTGTAGAGATTTTACCCCTTCATTCATGACATCTTTCCACCTGGAATCTTTCAAGGCTTCTTGAACACTATTATGAATATGTACAATAGATAACCAGTTTGTAATTAATTCACATATCTTTGACAATCTATAGCAAGATACATAATTATGTACTTGGTATTAAGGAGTAGAATCAAGCACAAGTTTAAAACTAACTCTAGGAACCCATTTTGTTGTACGCTTTAGAAGTACTCAAAGTAAGGCTCAAGATTTACCTGTGGTCTAACTTGTGAAGATGACTTTTGTGGAACAGAAGTATCAAGTGAAGGTGATTATTGCCGTTGGGGTATATCTGGTTCAGCTCTATTATTTTGATCACATGGCTCAGGTTTAAATGCCATTGGTTCAGTGGTTGTATCCACTTATTTGATATATGCTTACTAACATATATTTTTACCATGCTTTTCCTTAGCATTTATTTGTATCTTGATTAGTTTTTGGTAAAAATTGGTGCTTAATTAGTTTACATTTTATTTTCTAGTCATATTTCATCTCATGTGTAATTAAGAAGGATTTCATGAAGATTGGAGCTAGAATCTAAATATTTTGGAGAATTCCAAGTAGACATTCCCTGGGTCATGGCTGTGTCATGCCTGTGTTAGCCCCATGCTTGTGCTTGGAACCATGTCATTAATTAAATCATAAAATTTTGTATCTAGAGATGAGACACAACCTAGGTCACGACCATGGCTGAGATTGTGTCAGGCTGCTTATATGTCTTTTCATAATTTTTTTTTTTGCAGTTTTGAAAAAGATAGAGAAGAGGGGTTGAATTGTTAGACAATAGTTTTAGCTTAGGGTTCTTAGTAGAATGTTAGAGAAGCAACTTTGGATGATCAACATCATTTGAATCACAACAAAGCTATGATTTTTTGGATGAGAAGATACCTAGAGATGGAGTCTTCTAATTCTAGTTTTCTTTTGTTATTGTTGTGTTTCTTTTTCTAGATGATGGACTAATTTCCTACTCATCCTTAAACTAGATGAACCCTAGAATGATCACTTTTTTATGATTTTTTTTAGTTTAATTAGATATAGTTTTTAGCAATCAACTCATATGTTCTTCAAGTTATTGGATTAATAATAGCTAGTCTATTGATTTAATGGTTGATTTTGAGCATCTCAAACTAAATGCTTGTATGTTGGATTTGATTGCCATGTGGGTAGAAAGGGATTGCATGCATGCCTAGACATAGCTTGACATAAGATATCTAAACTAGGGTCAAACACAGTCACGAGACTCAATAAGCGAGTAATGCATTTTTTGAGGGGTTTTAATCAAGAAGAGATTCTGATCGATCAACTTGAAGGTAGGGTGTAGCTACCTTAAGAGTGGATTTAGACTAATTTAGAAGTTCTCCAAGGTCCAAATAAAACTATATAGTGATTAAGCCAAAGCACAAGTTGTTGACAAAAGATTTCTAGAGGGGTTCACATCTAAGCATGATTTCTATTGATTATTGACTCAATCAATTTGTTTTCGATTACTTTTAATTTATTGATTGCTGTAGAAGTTTAATTTGTTTTAGTTCTTGGTTAGTTTAATCATCATCTCAATATGTTGATTAGATAATAGAAAGATGAAGTAGTAGGGTAGTCAATCTCAGACCCTAAAGAATAAGATCTTGATATTTGCCAATGCTATGCTACGAAGTAATAGGTGCACTTGCCTTTAGTTCCCGTGTCGTTGAAAGTTCTTAATTCCATATTTTTTATGGGTAGTTCAGGAAGCATCACTATTCATCTATTTCAAGTTCAGGTTCCACTAGTTAAAGTTTAGGTTTAGGTAAACTGTGGTTCACATTTTCACTTTCATGGCGAAGAAACTACAAGTCAATACTTTTCTCCCTTAACTTGGAATCAAGGCTATAAGAAAATACATCTAATGTTCTTGGAATTTGACATTCATGGTAACAGACATCTTGCAAGTTGGTGAGTGAAAACATCTATATGCTTTCTAGCATAGACCAAACTAAAAAAAGCCCCATCAAAAAGCACGTGGTCATTAGAGTTTATGGTGAGCATGGTTCGATATATGGACAAATGCAATATAGCCAAAAACTTTTTTTGATAAATTTGATATTGGTGGTGAGGCAAGCTATGATTTAGTGTTTCAAATGGAGTATGAAAATTTAAGTTGTGGGAAGAGATATGGTTTATCAGATAAGATGCACTAGTAAGTGAGCGAGCTTACTTACGAAGCCTTTTTTGAAAGTAAGTTTCTTTCAAAGTTTTTTCAGCATAAGTGCTTGTGGACTTACACTGATTTCTTCCCTCTTTTTCAGAGATGGGCGACGAGTCTGCCGCCTACTACAGGTCTCTCTTCCTTGGTCAGGCCGAGAAGGGAGAACAAAAGAAGAGGCGATAGGCTTCTGGGAGCGGATCATCTTCAGCCAAGAAGGCCAAGAAGGACACCCCTCTTCCCCCTCCGGAGGACGTTTCGGAAGTCAACGATGTTATTGCTACTTCCACCAAGGTTGGCGATGTCATTGCAACTTCTACAGAGGTTGCAACTTTGTCCAAGCCTGAAACTGCCGGGGGGGTTCTTGCCGAGGTGGCCATTCCTGCCCTTCCGAGTCTCGCCACGTCAGTGGATTTGTTGGGCTCTTTGGCAGATCTTTCTGCCAAAGATTTAGAAAAGCGCCGAAGGGCCAAGGGCAAACATGTTCCTACCGACGTGGAGGAAGTCTGTGACTCTGATGACGACCGTGCCGAGGTCGCGCCAGGTTTGTCTCTTTTTCCCTGCAATCAACTTACATTTTTTATAATCAAGGAATTTTTACCTGATAAGATGCATGTTTGTTTTTGCAGAGGATCCGGCGCCCCTGGCTTGGAAGATTGAGCATGCCCGAAGGAGGGATCTTCGGGATTCTCATGTCCCGAAGGACAAAGTCCCAAGGGAGCCATTCTGGTCTTTCACGGAGGACATGAATCTGTTCTCCGAGGATTGTCGGGAAATGGCTCCCCAAATGGCGAGGGGCGTGCTTACTCAGGCATCCTTCAAGGCAGTCGCCGAGGAGTGTGCCTCCGAGGATGCCCTTGCTGCAAAAGTTTCCCAGCATGCTGCTCAGGTAACTCTTCAGGCTCTTCACTTTTCCTTCCCACTTTTTGCCTAAGTGTTTTTGGCTTTCCTTGTGCAAATTTCGCTAAGTACCTTTTTTTTTTTTGCAGCTTTTGGGGTATAGTGGATACCTCTGAGCTTGGGCAGCAAAGCAGTCTTCGGCCCGAGCTTGGGTTGAAGACAAATTGGAGAAGGCCAAAGTTTTTTGTGCCAACTCGATGCTGACGAACACCAAGTTGAGCCAAATATGCAAGGAGAAGATTGCCAGTCTTCGGGAGGAGTTCTTGAAGGGCCAAGAGGGGCTCTTGAAGGATTTTTCCAAGAAGATGTCCGACCTTGGCGACAAATTAATTAGCTTGACTTCGGCCAACGAGACCCTTCAAAAGTAAAAGGAAGGGGAGAATGCCCTCCTGGCGAAGGCGATGGCTGAAAATGCTGAACTCTAAGCCAAGGTTGACTTGCTGAAGGAGGGTTCGAAGAAGAAGAAGAAAACCGAGGAGCTGGAGAAGGAGATTTCCGACCTTCAGTGATACGATCAAAAAAGGCACAACCAAGGATGGCAACGATCCATTGAAGATAACTAGTGGACCATTGACAAGGAAGAAGGCTAAGGAGCTCACTAGTGCACTTCAAGCTCGGATGTTGACAGATTGGTGATGTTCTGGTAGAAAAATCATATCTTGAGCTAAACAGATCCGAATTGAGTAATTCTTGATTCATTGGAAATATAACATCTGGAGCTACAAATCATATGAATACCATCAAATCCATTTTGCACGTTAAGGAGGTCCAATTTAGCTTTAAAGTCGCGATTTACGAGTTATCGCTGGTTCAGAAGCAGTTGCAGTATTTTGGGAATATCTTTCGATTCAGAAGTCCATTTTGTGTGATTCAAGTGTGGTTTCGAAGCTAAGAAAGAGATCTACAACTTTTATGCTTTGAATTTTGAGAAATCATTGCTGCATCAAGTTCGAATTTCAGCTTGAAGTTGGAGACACAAGCCAGAATCACCCAAGAAGGCTATTTTGGAGTTTTTATGGCCAATCTTGTTTTGTAACGTATTTTATTTTATTTTCATATTTATTTACATTATTTAGGATGTTATTTAGGCCATGGAATTGATTCAGGTCATTTAGGATAAAAGGAATTCGCTGCACACCTTAAACATGTGTTAAAAGTGTGTTAGAGTCCTAGTTTGACTAGGTTTTCTTGAGTCCTTTGTAACTAGGTTTCCTAGGTGACTTAGGCTGCGAATTTTGCCCAGCTTTTAACCCTAGTTTAGGCCTATATAAAGGCACATATTCTGGGTGTAAACATACAGATTAATGCCGAAATAATATTGCTCTTTGGAGAGGTTTTCTCTTTGGTTCTTGGCGGACTGCCTTGGTGCACAAGTATGCTTGTGTTCTTGGACTTCTATACTTCTCGTTTCTAGTCACAGGTTGATTAGGGGTGGGGGTCTTCAAACCCAGTCTTTTTGATGTCTTGTGGAGCTTGAATCTCATCTTGGGCGCGTTTCATGGTCTTTATACCATCGGGGTTCGCATCATTCAGCAGGAGGTTTCGGATCTTCAACATGAGGCGAACTAGTTGGACGTTGAAAGAGGCAAAGCCGTCCAGACGTCCAAGGTTGCTTTTCAAGACGGCTTCTGCCTAGCCCGTCATCAGTTTCTGAAAAGGTATCCGGACCTCGATCCTTCCTTTCTGGCTGCCCTAGATATTCTCGGGGGGCCTCGGTGGATGTGGTCAAGAGTCGAGTTCCTTAACCTGCCGTTTCCTCCTCCTGCCCCGAAGGTGGCGGCGAAAGATTTAGGAGCTGAAGCTTCCCATGACGCCGGGGTCCCTTAGATATTCTAGGACCTTTGCCTTCTTCTTTTTCTTTGTACTCTTCTTCTTGTGATCTTCTCTTTGTATCAAGACCTTCTTCAATGAATTTTCCTTCATTATTTTGGCTAAGTCTTTTTGAGCAATTTTTGTTTCCCACTTGTCCCGACCACTTTCGGTCAAGGGACTTCGGTACTCTCTTTGCTCGTTTTCATCGGCCATTCTTCGGGAGGTCTTTCGTAGTTGGCGAAGTTCCCTTAGGCAAAGTTTAGCCTACCCCTTGTCGGCCGTGTTCGGTAGACTTGCCCTCTTTTGGGCCTATAACCCAACTAACTTCGGAAGAAATAGGAGACTTTCGGGAGTCCATACTTCAGCTTTGTTCAACGAACATTCTCAGTCAGGGAAAAACTTTCTGTACTTAGACAAATTTCTAGCTTTCACCATTTCTTGTCTAAAAATTCTAAGTGCAGAATTTCTTTAAGGCGCCCGAGTGCCTTGTATTTTAATTTTTCCTTTTTCGGTGTTGCCGAGCTTGTATACTCCCTTTCGGACCTCGTTTAGGACCAAATGCCGAAGTACCCCATAGGACGACTTTCGGGGTTCTAATTTGGTTTTTTCGGGGGCGAGGTCTCCTTTTCCTTATTCCTTTTGGCCTATCATGCAGGTTTGCACTTATGGCCACCTTTTGCCAGAAAGGCCTTCGAGCTCGGCCTTTTCTCAGTGTTTGACAACTAAGTCGAGGTTAGTTCTCAACTCGAGGTCATTTCCTCTTTCGTCAAACATCTGTATGATGGCTGAACTACTTCAAATGGATAGTGGCTTCTGCACTAGAGATAAGTGAGAAAGGTGACTCCGTGTTGGCCCCTCAGGGAGTTATTTGATAACCCCTTAGTACAGTAGGAAGTTCTCCTAGCCACTTTCCCTTTGCATCTCTTATAGTCCCTCTTTTGGCTACCTTTACTTGTCTGTTGCTCGGGGGCTAAGCTGGTGGGCTGAAGTGCCTTCTTATTCCGAGGTCGGTGACAGATTCTTGAAATCCTCTATCCATAGACTGGAAATCATTACTGGCCGGTGTCACCGTCGGTATGCCAAATCAGCATATTATGTTCTTCCAGACGAACTTTTTGTCCACCTTTTGCCGGCATGGTTGCTAGGAGTTCTGCCTTACCCCACTTAGTGAAGTAGTCATCTGCTATCACGTAGAACTTCACATCTTCGGGTGCTGTCTGGAGTGGCTCGATGGAATCTTTTCAAGGTTATCCGCTCCGAAGGCAGTCTTCGGGTGCTAGCGTGTCTCTGGCCATTTTCACACTTCTCGGACGAATTGTCCTACACCCATTTTACCAATATATCTTAATAACGGAATTGCGTAGCATTGCCTGTATAGCTTTTCCTTAATCAGGAAATATCGTCCGGGATGTCTTCGTACTTCCTGCCTCTTCATGAGGATTTTCGGGACTTCTTTGGTCGTGAGATTCCTCTTTGTAGGATCTTTCCGCCTTTTGTGCGAGGTTATTATACCTAGCATTGCCATGCTCGGATGACCCAACGCTTTTGGTAATCAAATTTGATCGTCTTGGCAGCCTCCTTGCCTTCGGGCCCCCAAGGGGGTATCCCAGTGCCCTGATGTTCTGCGCTTAGGGTTCCACTGACAAGGAGTTTCCACTCTGGATCTACCTTCACTCTGTCTCCTCTGTTGGTTTCAGCCTTCCCTTCTTTTGGGAATTCAGCAATGCAGTCTGCCAGTACCTGGGCATACATTGCCCTTTTAGGCTTATACGTGATGCAGTACTCTCCGAGTTTGATGCACCATTTCGATAGTCTTTTCCGAATGCTCTACTTTTTTTTCACGGCGTTACGCGGAGGCGGGTCACTTCGGACAGCGGTCATGTCCTGGGAAGTATAGTTGGCGCCTTCTGCCCGTAAGTCAAGTCGTAAACGACCTCTTGGGGCAATGGGTTTTGACTTCGTTGCCGAGGCGATGGCGATTTTTTCCTCGGGTGCAGAACTCTTTCGGCGGGGAGGTCTGGGTCATTCCGACCTTGCTTTTCCCGTAGGTTGAACTACGGGGAGCATGGTTCCCGCCGAGGACTCATCCCGTTGATCTCCGTTTTCCCAATTCTTTTGAATTGGCATGGGACTCTCCACCCCATGACGTACTGATGAGGAGGGCCTTCGGCCCAAATTTTTGCTGCGGCCTTCTTTGGCTTGACTACTGCGTCATTTTGACCATGACAGGGCGTGGGAATTCGCGCAGGAAGCCTATGGTAATAGTCAGAGGACATTCACCCTTCGGGTAGGGAAATCCTTGCTGCCATTATTTGGTTGCCCGTTGAATCTCTGGCACGAACGGGGACCTCGGGAGTCCCCACTCCTTAGAACGCCGAACTTTAACTTTCGGCAACCTGGGAGTGAGTTCCCACAGATGGCGCCAGATGATGCGGTCCGGAGGTGCGGAGCTAGCATCTGATGCGGTCTGGTTAGGCGGAGCCAGCATCTCCACTGTGTGCAGCGGTGTGGGCAGTAGAGGGTCCTAGAGGTGCAAGAAGGTGCCCTGAGAGGGTCACCTTAAGTGGTGGCCGGCAGCTTCCTGGTACCATGGTTGGTGAGGACGGGAAAGACTTCCGGCACGGGAGAGAGCTCAGAGCAGGGATCCTTCAGGGAGACCTGGCTGAAACACTCAGAAAACAGGGGTTAGGAGGCCCCCGGGGTGGTTTTCCGGGGGGGAACCTCCGACGCCTAAGTCAGTGCTCCGAGAAAGAGAGATACTCAGTAATAAGCACAAGGGACTCTTGCCTGGCGTGTCTTTCTGAGGGCTGAAGGGAGAGTATTCAGGCGGAGGGAGGAGAGCGTCATCTTGTCCTTTTGGTCCTCCGGGCGGAGAACCCCCTGCCTGTGACCATTTCCCTGGTCTATAAGGGAGGAGGTGATCCCTTCAGATTGTGACAAGTGTATGGACGGATGGTGTTCGTATTTTTGGGCGTGGGGGCCCCTAGCCATCTACAGGCTCCTTGGGCCGCGAGCCATAGTAGGTGTAGCCCTGTGTGACAGGAAGTATGCTGCGATGCCGTGTTAGAGCGTGTCTAGGGGTGGCGTGTCGGTGATGTATATGAGCGGAGTGTCAGAGACTCCTTGATGGCTATTGCCGTACAACCGAGGTCCCTTTGGTTGATGTCTCACTTCGGGGTGATGGGCCTTTTCCGGGAGTTGGGTTGGAACTTCGGTGTCTACGTCTTTGGGGGGCTTTCTCCCGCAGGCGGTGGTTGGTCTTTCTCCCCCGAAGCTGGTTCAGTCGCCCTCCCGAAGGAGGTGCTATGCTGGCTCCCGAAGTTGGAATTTGGTGAGCTACCGAGGTCATGCGCCTCAAGTGTCTGGCTCCCTCTTTCCCGTGGTCGGCAGGTGGTCAGGGCGATAGCACTTCGGCTATCAAATATGTTTGGATGTTGAATAACATGAGAAATTCTTACCAAGGTTAATTACAATCTGACTCTCACAGAGCAACTGATATTTCTCCTAGTGAAAACTAAGTTCCCATAACAACTTTTTCATCCAAAGCAACTCCCTATATGCTTTAGTTGCTATAATAAACTCTGCCTTAGTTTTGAAAGCACAACAAATTTTAATAACCATGACTGCTATGCCACAGCTGCCCCTTCAAATGTAATCAAGTAACTTGATATAGACTTTCTTAAGTCAACATCATTAGCCATATCTGCATCTGTTCAGCCAATTAACATAGACTTTGTATCTCCAAAACACAACATATTTTTTGGAAGAACCAAAAAGAAACCTAAGAATCTATTTTCCTGCAGTCCTATGATCCTTACTAGAACTTGAAAGAAACCTGCTCTCTACACCAACTAAGTGAGCAATATCTTTGTATGTACATATCATAACGATGCCCAACGACATCCTCATTGTATGACTTGTTGACCTGGAGGAGAGACTTTCGGTATTAAGGTGCCTGAAACACTCAGAAGAACAAGGGTCAGGAGCACCCTAGAATGTGTTTTCGGGGGAGGAGCCTCTGATGCCCAAGTTAGTATTTGGGGAGTAAGGAGCAGAGAGTGGAGGCCAAAAAGTGGAGAGGGTTCTATGTCCTGCCTTACCAAGGTCATTGCCAAGCTTTTATAGAAGGGTGTAAGGAGGAGCCCGTTTCACACAGCCCGCTTAGATCATGACATGTGTACGATTGGATGTGGTCCATACCTTCAAAAAATTGGTATGTCCAGCTAGCCATAGTCCGTTCTGGCCAGAGGTCAGGGGCGTGTGTGAGGTCTCTATGTCAGAGGCTCCTTCAGCCTGACATTACCACCGAGTGTTGTTAGGAGAGGTCCTTTGGCAAAATGGGGCACCCTTGGGAGATGTTCTCCGTTGCCGAGGATGGGGATAAGCACTCCCGAAGTTGGTGGGCTTGCCATCTGAGGGTGGCTGTACATGCCCTTTCCGAGGTCGGTCCAATCACTTTACCGAGGGTAGTCGAGGTCACGGCTAGGTGTTCATCGAAGGTGGTCTTTGCCTAGGTGATCAGATCTCAAAGACATTGGCCCTTTAGCTGTAGGGTGGTGTTCACACCGAGGATGGTGGGGGCTCCTCTTTTTCCTGAGGTTGGTCACATGTGTTCCCCAAGGATGGTACTTACCAAGCCAATTTGGGAAATCTCCAAGGGTAATAGCACTTTGGCTATCACATGCCCCCCTCGGGAAGCCGAAGTTGTATCTTTGGCGCTTTGAGCTTTTACAAGCGTATCGTGGAAATCTTGGGAGGTGGCAGCCATCTTAACCAGTATGACTAGACTTTTTTCTGAGGTTACCTTTTTCAGAAGAAGGCACTTCTTTGATTAAAGATGTCTTTTCAGCCCGAGGTAGTCTCGTCATCATTTAAGCGGTACTCCCTCATTTTTGTCCGTGCTTTTGATTTTACCGAAGTGCATATTCCTCTTCTGATTTTTTGTTGCCTCAGTGAATCATCACATCTTCTTAATCGGATAGATGCATAGGTTTGCTGGCTGTTAGGAGGCCTGCCCTCGTTTCCCACATCGGGTGACACGTGTCACCTAGTGACTGGCAAATAGTTGCGTCCGTTATGTCAGTCACGTCTCTTCGCCTTTGAGGGATCATTATGGTAATGCTTCGCCTGCCTCATTTGGCCTATATAAACCCTTCCTCCTCAGTTTTTTCACACTTCTGTTATTTTGCTATCTTTTGCTCTCGAGTTTCCTCTTATCTCTTTCTTTTTTCGGCGGCGGTGCTAGCAGCAGAGCGATTTCCGGCGACACTTGCGGTGGTCTTCCGATGTACATTCCTTGTTCCGAGCTAGGTGGGTCTCCTTTCCGAAGTCGTTCTTCGGTATTTTTTGTGTGCCTTCTTCATTCTTTTTCTTTCACCTTCCCAATGTTAGACTTCTTCTTTCTAAATGTGTCTACTCCCCAAGCTAAGGCTTATCCCATTCCTAAGAGCTGGCTTCCCCTCAACTCTCATCCAAGCTGTGCCACTTTGGAGAAATTTCAGAAGTGGTCGGCCAAATTCTTCCTTCCTTCTTATGCTGTCACTAGGCTACCTAGTCCAGGTATGCCTAGTTATATGAATAATTCGAATGAGGTTACCGTCTTTCGGGCCCAGTTGAACGCCGGACTTCGGTATCCTCCGCCGAAGATGGTTTCCGACTTTTGCTAGTTGCATGGCATAGCCGTGAATCAACTTCCTCCAAACTCCTATTCTTATTTCAATACCTTCCTTTGCATATGTGGGGTCTTCAAGATAGAGCCCCACTTTATCTTCTTCATGCAATATTACAAACTCCACCCCATCTCAAAGGGGGGGTTTCTACTTCTTGCTTCCTTGGGGAGCTGGGAACAGGAAGTACATGTTCACCTTCGGGATGAAGGACAGCTGGCGAGGGTGGTAGAAGAAGTCTTTTTTTCTGAAGGTCGAAGAGTAGTGGGTGTAATGCCCGGAAAATTCAAACTGATTAGGTCCCGGGGTAAGTGGATTGGGAGCCAAAGAATTTTCCTAATTTGGGAATTTAACTGAATTAATGTGAGGGGACATTAAATAAAGTGTTAAGGATTCATGAAATTAAGCTTGGCTTAGGCCAAGAAAAATAATGGTGAAAATGGTGGATTTCAAAGATGAAGGACTCAATTGAACAAAGGAATTGTTGTAAGTTGGGCTCAATTGCCCAAATTCAAAAGATTGGAGGACTAAGTGGGGAATTGACCCATTTTCATGGCCTTGGATGCCATGGCTAGCCATGTCCATTCAAAATAATATATTTTATGCCACCTCCACCTCCACCCACACCTCCACTCACCTTTGTCCCCCACCTTCACCATTTCATCATTTAACTTCACCAACTCTTCCAATTTGTCCCCCCACTTTGTCTCCCACTTCCCATTTGAATTATTACTCCACTAAGGCATTATTCCCACCCATTTTGGACACCCATAACCGTACATACACTCCCCCATTCAACAAAATACATTTCTTCACTCATCTCACCTCATTCAAGCCATTTCACTCTCTTTCTTCAATCTCTCTCTACAAACTCTCTCTCCCTTCTCTCTAGTTTTGGCCAACACTTGTTCTTCTCTCCAAGAACATTTCTAACTCTTCTCCTTCCTCCAAAAATTCTGCCATCACTAGAAATCATCCTTCCATAAATTAAAACCAAGTGTTCTTGGTTGAATTCATGCTCTAAACACCCAAAGAGCAAGAATCAAGTAAAAGATTCAAAGAAAACCAAGGAGAGAAATTCGGCCATCTTCATTTCTTGGAGGTTTTGAACTCTTCTCAAGGAGTTCTTTGTGTATATGAGCTTCTAAGCTCATTGGGAGGAAGAATCAAGAAGAAAGTCCGAAGAACATCAAGCACACAAAATTCGGTCTCACCTCCTAATTGAGGTTTCGTAAGTATGAACCAAGTGTTCTTGGTATTTTGATTTCTTTAAGTTAATTACCAAGTATTCTTGGTATTTTTATGGATTCTAATAAATCTGGACATTTTGGTTCTTATGCTAGAAAATCATTTCTAGAGCCGGCAAGCAAGGAAAACGAAGGAAAACAAGCTCCTAAGAGCTTTTCGGTGTTGGTAAGGATTCCTATACTCTTTGAGTATTCGGGCCCCTAGGTGATGGTCAAAGAATCATATGATCCTAGGTGTGCTATGAGGGCTTAAGTTAAATTATTGCTTCGGCAATTCCGTTTTGCTCATGAGCTAAGTTAAGTAAGCAAGCATTATGGGCTAGGATTTAAGTAGGCCACCTTAAATTCCTATGCTAAGTGAGATCTCCGAAAATGAAAAGTATATGAAATTAATGAAATAAAACTTGAGGGATGCTTGCTGCCCTTCTGTAAATCAAGGTGTTAAGTGGCGTGTGTTTGTGTGCTTCTATGAATTTGTTGTGCATGCTAACCCCCGATTTCGATTATTATTGTATATACATGTATCTTTGTGTTTTCTTTGTCTTTATGTTTTCTTTGCAGGATTTTTGGAATATTTATTGCCATTACATTCTTGGCATATGTTAGGCCATAAAGGCCATATGTTAGGCTTTGGAAGCCATACGGAATCCTTATTGAGTTTTAAAACTCACCCGCCCTACTCTACTTTTGTAGGTAAAAGTGTGCTCGAAAGATTGAGCTAAAAGTCTTGAGTACTCTTTTTGTGGTATAAAGGTTGGGTATGTGTATGGTATTGCTCAATTATACTAAGTATTCTAAGTATTTTAAGTTGCTTGAAAATCAAGCTAATAAGCGTGGACTTTGTGTGCAGGACTACGAGTCTAGAAACTGTGGGAACAACGTCTTAAGGTGGATTTGTGTTCTTTGGATTATGGCTTGCTTTTAAGCATGTAATAGTTGGTCTTAGTTAAATGACCAAATTTATGGACTTAGCTAAAATTTGGCCAAACTTAGTATTTTGGGCTTGTAATATGGACTATGGACACTTTGGGTGTTTTTATTGCTTGGTGGACTTACCAAGGCCCATGCATGTTTTATGGAAGTATGATTTTCATGAAAATCGGAAGCATGTATAAATTGGGCTTAAATGCATGTTTTGGGCTTAAATAAGAAATTAGAAAATTTGAATATGTTCTTGGTTAATTTTGGGCCATATGCATGTTAAGTATGGAAAAGGCCCATAAGCCCATGTTTTTGTTGAAAGCATGCTATGTTTGGCTTTGTATGCGCACTCAAAGAAAAACATGCAAATAAACTTGGAGAAGCATGAAATTGGATGCATGTGTAAAGATTGGCTAATAAGGAATTCAAGTGCACGTACGTGAATTAATATATGCCTAAGCATTAGTTGCATCTAAAGGCATTAAGTGATTATGTGCACTAGTAAACACCAAAACACATAAGCATGCAAAGCATATGCATGAAAATAAGTTTTCAAACTTAAGTTGGTATTTTGGATGCCATGCATAATCTTGGCTAAAGCTTGGTAAATACCATGAAAATGAACACATGAAATCCACATAGGTGCTAGTTTGTTTCCAAGAGCACTTAAACTTAAACCTTTAATAAGAACATAACAAGCTAGTACCAGTAAGTATCCTGGGGTTCGTGCCCATAAGTCTTAGTGAGTAATAAAAGTCCCTTCGGTTTAATTAAACTTCCGCTGCATGTTTTAGATAATTGGGCCCGGATGGGTCAGGGGCAGTTTAGGGCACGACAGCTTGGTATCAGAGCAAGTTTGCTCTAAAGGACCAAAGTTTTGGTCTATGATTCTTAGTATAGACTTGTTCCCACATAGGTTAAGTCCACTAATGAATATTTATGAATATTGAGCAATTATGTGCCTTGCTTGTTGTTAATTGTAGGATGAGAACCAGAAATATGAACCGAGGCCGAAATGGAAATGAAAATTCCCATCAAGGGAATGAAAATGCTGGCTTTGTGCCAGAGGCCCAAGTCAGGCCTTATGAGCCCATCAGGGCTAATGTTACTGGGCCTAGCATTAATGCCCAAGAAAGAAGAGAAGCAAGAATGGAAGCAATGATGGAAGCTATGCAGGCCAATATGGCCCAATTAGCAGCTAGCATGCAGATCCTGGCAAGGGGTCAAGCCCAAGTCCCAGAGCCTGCTGGGCAGCAAAGAGAGCCACCAATGAGAAGGAGGCCAGGAAAAGAACCTGTACTCGATGATCAAGCTAGCGAGAATGGCGATGATGAGGATGAAGAAAGAAGAAACCCACGAGCAAGAAGAATAAGATCTGAGATCCAACAAGAATTAAGAGAAGAAGAGGAAGAAAGTCCAGATGCAGAAGAGCTGGACATGGAGGATATTGATGGACCTACCCGACTCACTGCCACCACCAGGGCAGAGAGGGCGCAAAGAGGGAGGCCCAATATTGATAATGCTGGGGGCCTAAGAGAAGGCCAATTGGAGGGGTTCCTTGCCCTAAAACCTCCAATATTTAAAGGAAGCTGTAACCCAGATGAAGCAGAATTCTGGAAAAACCAGATCGAAAAGATCTTTGAGAGAATGGAGGTTTCCGCTTCTCAGAAGGTCTTACTGGCAACTTTCAAACTAGAAGGAAATGCTGAGTTATGGTGGAGAGCAGTCCATAGGACATATGCTAGCAAAAATGCTAGGCGGCCTGCTCAAAGGAGAAGAGCAATGAGATGGCCCGAATTCGAACAAGTGTTTCATCAACAATACATCGGTGAAGCACAGAAAGACCAAAAGCAGGTTGAGTTTGACCTGCTTGAGCAGAAAGAGCTCTCCGTACTAGAATATGAACAGAGGTTCAGTAACCTCATAAGATATGCACCACAGTACGATGATCGAGAGGATATAAAGGCCAAGAGGTTCCTTCGAGGACTTAGGCCAGAGCTGAGGCAAATACTCAGAGCAGTAGGAGCCAACAAATACCACGACATTGTACAGAAGGCTATGGCCCTAGAGCAAGAGTTCAGGGGACAATTCATGATTGGCTCCGGAAGTACCAGTAGACTACAAAAGCCCTCTAAAAAGAGAGGAAAAGAAAGCTTGGCATATGAGCCAAGAATGGACAAGAGAATGAAGGCCACAGCCCCCTACGGGCCACAATGTGAAACGTGTGGTAAGTTCCATGGCCAAAAGCCATGCTACAGGCTCACTTCCGGATGCCTAAAATGCGGCGCCCAAGATCACTGGGTAAAAGACTGCCCTGCCAAGGGAGAAGATCAGAGGACCCCGGGAGGGTTCAATAACAGATGGGCACATAGACAATTGCCCATAAAGAGGCCCAATATAACTCCACCACCGAGGAGGGACCAGGGCCCTAGCATGCCCCAGGGCAGGAATAAACAAGCTCAAGCTGCTGGAAGAGTATTCCAGATTGAGAGTTCGAGAAAAGCACGAGAGGACCCAGAGGACAACAGAGCTAGGGACGATGAAGAAGAAATGGACCAGGCCAGGCTGGTCAGGCAAACTCTTGCAGGTACCATTATTATTAATGGTTATGAGGTATCAGTTTTATTTGATACTGGTGCATCTTTATCTATAGTTTCCTCTAAGCTAGTTAAAGATATGAACCTAGAAGTATGCAATACGGATAAAATGTACCTGGTTAAAACTGCCGGGAACGAGGTCTTGATAACATACCATATGGTAAAAGATTGCATGCTTAGGCTAGGTGAGCTAGAGCTTAGAGCCGACCTAATAATCTTGGATACTAATGGATATGATATCATACTAGGTATGAACTGGCTTAGTACCAACCGGGTAGTCATAGACTGCCATGCCAGGCAACTTTATCTGCCTGGACACAAACCTCAATCTTTGAAAAAATCTTCTAGGTTAGTCCTAGAACATCTTTTGAAAGTGGTGGAACACATACCCCTAATAATAAAAGGTGAATACCTAGGGTTAAATGGAACTGAAGTTGAAATAGAGCTGGGTAAAATACCCATAGCAAGAGAATTCCCTGAAGTGTTCCCCACTGATCTCCCAGGACTCCCTCCTGCAAGAGAGGTTGAGTTTGAGATCAAATTGGTGCCAGGAGCCGCACCAGCATCTATTGCTCCTTACAGGATGGCTATTCCTGAAATGGTGGAACTAAAGAAGCAACTGGATGAGTTGCTTGAGAAGGGTTTCATAAGGCCAAGTACATCTCCTTGGGGAGCACCTGTACTTTTTGTGAAGAAGAAAGATGGAACCCTTAGGTTGTGCATCGATTACAGGAAGCTCAATGCACTAACCATTAAGAATAAGTACCCCCTCCCAAGGATCGAGGATCTATTTGATCAGTTAAAGGGAGCTAAGGTCTTTTCCAAAATAGACCTCAGATCTGGATACTTCCAGCTGAGAGTCAGAGAAGAAGATGTCCCAAAGACAGCTTTCAGAACCAAATATGGTCACTTTGAGTACACAGTGATGCCATTTGGGCTCACAAATGCGCCAGCCTTTTTCATGGACCTCATGCAAAGAGTGTTCAAGGCTTATTTGGACCACTTTGTTGTGGTATTTATCGATGACATATTAGTGTACTCAAAGGATGAAGAAGCCCATAAGGAGCACCTGAGAAGGGTGCTAAGCCTGTTAAAGGAATATGAGTTATATGGCAAACTAAGTAAGTGCCAATTCTGGGCTAAGGAAATTGGGTTTCTCGGACATGTGATCAATGAGCATGGATTAGCTGTTGATCCCGAGAAAATCAAAGCTGTCTTGGAATGGAAGCAACCTCAGACTGTGAGGGACATAAGAAGCTTCCTAGGACTTGCTGGCTACTACAGGAGATTCGTGCCCAAGTTTTCTGTACTAGCAGCTCCGCTCACTCAATTGACAAGAAAGGACCAAAAGTTTGAGTGGAGTGAGCAATGTGAGGCTAGCTTCCAAGAACTTAAGGAAAGATTGACTACAGCCCCAATACTGGTTCTACCAGACCCTACTAAGGAGTATATAGTTTACACTGATGCTTCTCGGGTTGGGCTGGGCTGTGTCTTAATGCAAGGGAAGCAAGCAATAGCCTATGGGTCAAGACAATTAAGGCCTCATGAGAAGAATTATCCAGTTCATGATCTGGAGTTAGCGGCAGTGATCTTTGCTTTGAAGCAGTGGAGGCACTACCTACTTGGAGGCAGATTCCAAGTCTTCACAGACCACAAGAGTCTAAGGTACTTGTTTACACAAAAGGACCTGAACATGAGGCAAAGAAGATGGCTTGAGTACCTAAAAGATTTTGAGTGCGTCATCGAGTATACGGCCGGGAAGGCCAATGTGGTAGCTGATGCTCTCAGTAGGAAGTACACGGGAATACTCAAAGCCACTGGAGAGCCTACTAAGGCAGAAGTACTCAGTTTATCTGAATTGGCCCAGGAATGGAAACACTGGGAGATGGACCAAGTAAAGGTCCTAACTATTAGGTCTGAATGGAAAGACCTAATTCAGGAAGCTCAGCTTCAAGATGAGGAGATTCCCAGGATCTCTGGGCAAAAACGAGGGAAATTGTATCAAGGATTTTCCTTTAAGGCTGGAATATTATATTTCCAGAATAGGATTTATGTGCCAAATAGGAATGGAATTAGGCAACAAATCCTAGAAGAAGCCCACTCCAGCTTGATGAGTATGCATCCTGGAGCTCAGAAAATGTATAAGAATTTGAGATCCCATTTCTGGTGGCCATATATGAAGCAGGAGATTGGTGCTTCTGTGGCTAAGTGTATGACTTGTCAGCAAGTCAAAGTGGAACACCAGAGACCTGGTGGAAAATTACAGAGCTTACCTATACCAGAAAGGAAATGGGGATCCATATCCATGGACTTTGTAGTGGGTTTGCCACTGACCCGAAGAAAGAGTAATACAATCTGGGTCATAGTGGACAGATTGACTAAGGCAGCCCACTTTTTGCCCATAAACCTTACAGACTCCTTGGAGAAGTTAGCCCAACAATATGTTAAGGAGATAGTAAGGCTACATGGTGTACCAGACGACATTGTCTCAGATCGAGACCCAAGATTTGTTTCCAGATTCTGGAAGTCCTTGCACCATGCCATGGGCACTAAGTTAAAATTCAGTTCCGCATACCATCCTCAAACGGACGGACAGACTGAAAGAACCATTCAAACCTTGGAAGATATGTTGAGGTGTTGTATTATTGACTTCCAAGGAGAATGGGATAAACACTTGCCTTTAGTGGAGTTTTCGTACAATAATAGTCATCACTCAGTGATTGGCATGGCACCTTATGAGGCACTATATGGAAGGAGATGCATAACTCCACACTGCTGGCATGAGCCAGGTGATAAGTTGGAAATTGGCCCAGAACTCATAAGAGAGACTACTGGGAAAGTTAAGCTAATCCAGGAAAGGATTAAGGCTGCCAACAATAGGCAAGAATCATATGCCAACCTCAAGAAAAGAAGAGACCTGGAGTTCCAGGCAGGAGACCAAGTGTGGTTGAAAGTATCTCCCATGAAGGGAGTAATGAGGTTTGGTAAGCGGGGAAAATTAGCCCCGAGGTATGTAGGACCATACCTAATACTCGCAAGAGTAGGAAATGTAGCCTACAAGTTAGAACTACCACCTGAGCTGGGACATGTACATGACACATTTCATGTAAGCTTGTTGAAGAAGTGTGTCTCCGACCCTAAACAAGTGGTACATGTCACTAGTGTGCCCATTACCCAAGATCTTACATATGAGGAAGAACCAATTCGGGTATTGGCAAGGGACACTAGAAAGCTCAGGAGTAAGTGGATATCGATGGTAAAAGTCCAATGGACTAACCATTCTGAGGAGGAGGCAACATGGGAGGTTGAAACTGAAATGCTTAAGAACTATCCGGATACCTTTCCTAAGCTCCTAGGAAATTTGGAGGACCAAATTTCTTAAGGAGGGGAGTGTTGTAATGCCCGGAAAATTCAAACTGATTAGGTCCCGGGGTAAGTGGATTGGGAGCCAAAGAATTTTCCTAATTTGGGAATTTAACTGAATTAATGTGAGGGGACATTAAATAAAGTGTTAAGGATTCATGAAATTAAGCTTGGCTTAGGCCAAGAAAAATAATGGTGAAAATGGTGGATTTCAAAGATGAAGGACTCAATTGAACAAAGGAATTGTTGTAAGTTGGGCTCAATTGCCCAAATTCAAAAGATTGGAGGACTAAGTGGGGAATTGACCCATTTTCATGGCCTTGGATGCCATGGCTAGCCATGTCCATTCAAAATAATATATTTTATGCCACCTCCACCTCCACCCACACCTCCACTCACCTTTGTCCCCCACCTTCACCATTTCATCATTTAACTTCACCAACTCTTCCAATTTGTCCCCCCACTTTGTCTCCCACTTCCCATTTGAATTATTACTCCACTAAGGCATTATTCCCACCCATTTTGGACACCCATAACCGTACATACACTCCCCCATTCAACAAAATACATTTCTTCACTCATCTCACCTCATTCAAGCCATTTCACTCTCTTTCTTCAATCTCTCTCTACAAACTCTCTCTCCCTTCTCTCTAGTTTTGGCCAACACTTGTTCTTCTCTCCAAGAACATTTCTAACTCTTCTCCTTCCTCCAAAAATTCTGCCATCACTAGAAATCATCCTTCCATAAATTAAAACCAAGTGTTCTTGGTTGAATTCATGCTCTAAACACCCAAAGAGCAAGAATCAAGTAAAAGATTCAAAGAAAACCAAGGAGAGAAATTCGGCCATCTTCATTTCTTGGAGGTTTTGAACTCTTCTCAAGGAGTTCTTTGTGTATATGAGCTTCTAAGCTCATTGGGAGGAAGAATCAAGAAGAAAGTCCGAAGAACATCAAGCACACAAAATTCGGTCTCACCTCCTAATTGAGGTTTCGTAAGTATGAACCAAGTGTTCTTGGTATTTTGATTTCTTTAAGTTAATTACCAAGTATTCTTGGTATTTTTATGGATTCTAATAAATCTGGACATTTTGGTTCTTATGCTAGAAAATCATTTCTAGAGCCGGCAAGCAAGGAAAACGAAGGAAAACAAGCTCCTAAGAGCTTTTCGGTGTTGGTAAGGATTCCTATACTCTTTGAGTATTCGGGCCCCTAGGTGATGGTCAAAGAATCATATGATCCTAGGTGTGCTATGAGGGCTTAAGTTAAATTATTGCTTCGGCAATTCCGTTTTGCTCATGAGCTAAGTTAAGTAAGCAAGCATTATGGGCTAGGATTTAAGTAGGCCACCTTAAATTCCTATGCTAAGTGAGATCTCCGAAAATGAAAAGTATATGAAATTAATGAAATAAAACTTGAGGGATGCTTGCTGCCCTTCTGTAAATCAAGGTGTTAAGTGGCGTGTGTTTGTGTGCTTCTATGAATTTGTTGTGCATGCTAACCCCCGATTTCGATTATTATTGTATATACATGTATCTTTGTGTTTTCTTTGTCTTTATGTTTTCTTTGCAGGATTTTTGGAATATTTATTGCCATTACATTCTTGGCATATGTTAGGCCATAAAGGCCATATGTTAGGCTTTGGAAGCCATACGGAATCCTTATTGAGTTTTAAAACTCACCCGCCCTACTCTACTTTTGTAGGTAAAAGTGTGCTCGAAAGATTGAGCTAAAAGTCTTGAGTACTCTTTTTGTGGTATAAAGGTTGGGTATGTGTATGGTATTGCTCAATTATACTAAGTATTCTAAGTATTTTAAGTTGCTTGAAAATCAAGCTAATAAGCGTGGACTTTGTGTGCAGGACTACGAGTCTAGAAACTGTGGGAACAACGTCTTAAGGTGGATTTGTGTTCTTTGGATTATGGCTTGCTTTTAAGCATGTAATAGTTGGTCTTAGTTAAATGACCAAATTTATGGACTTAGCTAAAATTTGGCCAAACTTAGTATTTTGGGCTTGTAATATGGACTATGGACACTTTGGGTGTTTTTATTGCTTGGTGGACTTACCAAGGCCCATGCATGTTTTATGGAAGTATGATTTTCATGAAAATCGGAAGCATGTATAAATTGGGCTTAAATGCATGTTTTGGGCTTAAATAAGAAATTAGAAAATTTGAATATGTTCTTGGTTAATTTTGGGCCATATGCATGTTAAGTATGGAAAAGGCCCATAAGCCCATGTTTTTGTTGAAAGCATGCTATGTTTGGCTTTGTATGCGCACTCAAAGAAAAACATGCAAATAAACTTGGAGAAGCATGAAATTGGATGCATGTGTAAAGATTGGCTAATAAGGAATTCAAGTGCACGTACGTGAATTAATATATGCCTAAGCATTAGTTGCATCTAAAGGCATTAAGTGATTATGTGCACTAGTAAACACCAAAACACATAAGCATGCAAAGCATATGCATGAAAATAAGTTTTCAAACTTAAGTTGGTATTTTGGATGCCATGCATAATCTTGGCTAAAGCTTGGTAAATACCATGAAAATGAACACATGAAATCCACATAGGTGCTAGTTTGTTTCCAAGAGCACTTAAACTTAAACCTTTAATAAGAACATAACAAGCTAGTACCAGTAAGTATCCTGGGGTTCGTGCCCATAAGTCTTAGTGAGTAATAAAAGTCCCTTCGGTTTAATTAAACTTCCGCTGCATGTTTTAGATAATTGGGCCCGGATGGGTCAGGGGCAGTTTAGGGCACGACAGTGGGAGCATGTGCTGACCAAATAGGCCTCAGGGACTTTGGATATAGATGTAGTTGATCCCAGGAAACTGCTAACCTTAGAGTTAGAAGCCCAATTTGAGGATTTCGACAGCCGCATTTGGACTGTCACAGACTGGGATCCCGAGGTCCCTCTGCATTCTTTGTACCCTTTTCCTATTAGATGGAACTTCATGACTGAAGAGGTCCTTTGGGAGTTGAGGGTGATCAAAGAACACGTTACCGACCTGAACATGCTGAAGCCTCCTTTTGACGGGAAAAAGGCATGGTTGGTAATGCTCATTCGGATCGAACTCATGTATCCAGCTCTTGAAAAGAGTAAGTTTCTTTCCAGATTTGTTCATATATCTCATTCTGTACTTATACTGATGTTCTTTTTTTTTGCAGAAATGGGTGACAAGTCCGCTGCATTCTACAAGTCTTTCTTCCTTGGTCAGGCCGAGAAGGGGGAGCAGCAAAGAAGGAAGGCAGCGCCGAAAAGGAAGAAGGTACCTGGGGGATCATCTTCGGCCCCGAAGTCGAAGAAATTCAAGGATGACTCCCTTCCTCCCCCGCCAGAAGGCGATGTGGAGGTGGCAAATCAAAATTCCGTTCATGCCAATCCCCTTTCAGAGCCGGCCATCTGCTCGATTCCCCTAAGTCCCAATATTGTGGTAGAGACTTTAGGGACCTCGGTTGGGGTACTTTCAGCTGAGAAGCTTGAAGAGTGCCGAAAGAGGAAAGGCAAACAAGTTCCTGCCAAGGTCCTTGAGGTTAGTGACTTTGAGGGAGACGATGCCGAGCTTCCACCAGGTTTGTCCCTTAGCCATTCTTCTATGAGTTTAGGAATTTTTGGTATTTTAGATCTTATAGATGAATGGCTAAGGGATAATGTTCTGATGGAACTTTGGCGTGATTTTGCAGGCAAAAAAGTGCAGGCTCCATGAGTGGAGGATCACGCCTGAAAGAGGGCCCTTCGGGATGCCAAAATCCCGAGGGGGAAGGTTTCGATGGAGCCCTTCTAGACTTTCACGGAGGACATGAACTTGTTCTCCAAGGATAGCAAGAAGATGGCTCCACAGATGGCGAAAAGCGTCATCGCACATGCCACTTTTCAGTCCTTGACTGAGGAATGTCTGAATGAGGAGGTCCTCACCATGAGGATGAGTGAGCAGGCTGCCCAGGAAAACCCTTACCCTTTAATACTTAGGAATTTTCTGTGCTGTTGTTGCCCTTTGTTCCTTTTTTGGGGTCTTTCCTTTTGCAGCTCTTGGCGTATACTAGGTACTTCCGAGCTTGGGCAGCCAAACAATCTTCGGTCCGAAGTCAGTCCGAGGAGTCCTTGGCAAAGGCCAAAGAACTCTTGGCTAGCTCTATCTTCAAGTATGACGAGCTTAATAAAATAGCCAGGGAGAATATGGCTAACCTTCGGGAGGAGATGCTTAAAAGCCAAGGGGAGCTTATTCAAGACTTCTCCGTGAAGATATCAGACCTTGGTGCGAGGGTGATAGCTCTGACCTCGACCAATGAGGTTTTTCAAAAGGAGAAAGAGGACACTGCTGCTGAAGTTGCAAAGGCATTTGACCTCAACTCCAAACTTAAGGTCGAGATCGATAAGCTAAAGAAGGAGGGAAAAAAGAAGAAGAAAAAGTTGGAGAAGGAGGTCGTGGAGCTCAGGAAAGAACTGGTGGATTTGGACGTGGAGAAGACTATGTTCGACAAGGCAACTAAGAGGTCTTATCAAGACGTTTTTACCTGGCCCGTCACCAGGTTCTGTCCAGATTTCTTGACCTCGACCTCTCTTTTTTTGGTGGCCCTGGACATCCCCGAAGGACCATCTTGGCAGTGGTCGAGGGCACAGTTCCTCAATCTTCCTACTATTCCTCCTTCGGCACCTAAAGTTGCTGTCGCAGAAAGAGACTCTGGAGGTGAAGATGTCGAAGATGCTGAGGAGCCGGCAGATGCCCAAGACCCCGAATAGGCCTCCTTTTTCTTCTTTTTCTTTTGTAATCCATCCTTTGTACTTTATCACAGTGTTAATGAAATTTCTCTTTTCTTCAAAATTTTTGCCAAGTTCCTTAATGGACTATTTTCGGATTGGAAGGGTGTCATGGCCATATTCTGTAAGTACCCATTTGGAAAAATATCATCCTCTGTGGAACTTAACCCATGTTCAAATCAGTCCAATGCCTTTTACGCCGATCATGTTCGATCAACGTCTTTCAGAAAAAGTTACCCTTCGGCCATAACCATGTTTAGACAACCACCTTCAGCCACTTAGCATCCTTTCATTTTTGAAATTTTTTTGAAGTTCCAGTCATGCACTTTAGGAAATACTCCCATTTGGGAACAATGTTCGGGCGAAGGAAATATTCATCCTTGGTGTTTTTGCACGACTTTCTACTTGAAAATTTTTCTAAGTGTGCACTTAGGCACTTTTAGGGGATGAGCACCTTTGGTCATCATCCATCGGAGGCAACTATGTTCAGTTGTCCATCTTCGGCGCAACTTAACCTCCGCCATAGTTTACCCCTTTTTCTTCAACCATGTTCGGTTGGTATAATTCGGCGATGACTGACCATTTCCACGAGTTTACCCCTTCGGCATGACCATGTTTGGTCTTCCCCCTCGGAATTGGGCATTTTTTATTTTCTCATTTAGAAGAAAACATGTTCGGTCAAAAATGCCTTCGGTAAAAAATGGAAATAGTTTCGCATAGGCATTTTCAGAAAAAAACCTCATTCGGTTTTTACACCATGTTCGATGAGTCACCCTTAGGGAGAATTGTACAATTTTGTCCTTAGAAAAATTTCTAAGTGTAGAATTTTTCAAAGAATCTAAATGCCATGTATTTTTCAATTCTCCCCCTTCGGTATCACTGAGTTTGTAGACTCCAGGAGGAACTTCCTCGAGGACCAAATAGGGTCCGTCCCAATTTTCCCGAAGTACTCCATGGGATGGTCTTCAGGCTTCAAACTCAGCTTTTTGGAGAATGAGGTCCCCTTTTTTTATTCCTTTTCGTTTGACTTGTAGGTTTGTAGCGACAGCTACTCTTTGTTGAAAGGCTTTTCTTCTGAGTTCGGCCGTCTCTCTATGCTCGTCAATTAGGTCCAACTTGGTCCTTAAACCGAGGTTATTCCCTTCCTCGTTGAATATTTGTATCCGCAAGGATGGCTGTACAAACTCAACAGGAATAATGGCCTTCGCACCGAACACAAGTGAGAAGGGTGTTTCACCTGTGGCCCTTCTCGAAGTGGTTCGGTAGCTCCACAGCATGCTCGGAAGCTCTCCTGGCCATTTTCCCTTTGCTTTTTTCAACTTCTTTTTCAGACCATCTTTTATAGTTCTGTTGGACATTTCAACTTGTCCATTGCTCTAAGGATGGGCCACCGGGCCAAAGTGCATTTTAATTCCGAGGTCAGTTATAAATTCTTGGAACCCTTTATCAGTAAATTGGGAACCATTATCGGCTACTATCACCCTCGGAATGCCGAATCTGCATATGATGTTTTTTCAGACAAATCTCTATATGTCCTTTGCTGAGATTGCTGCTAAAGGCTCTACCTCAATCCATGTGGTGAAGTAGTCTACCGCGACTATACAAAATTTCACTCCTCCGGGAGCAGTCGGGAGAGGCTCTATGAGGTCAATACCCCATCTGGCGAAGGGGTAGGGACAGCTGGCCGAAGTTATCATTTCCAAGGGTAGTCTTTGGACAGGAGTGTGTCTTTGGCAATTGTCACACTTTTGGATGAACTGCCTCGCGTCCTTCCTCAGAGTAGGCTAGAAATATCCTTGCCGGAAAAGGACCCCGGCAAGGGCATCGGTTCCTATATGTGAACCACAGACTCCCTCATGAACTTCCTTAAGGATTATTTCAACACCCTCTTCATTGATACACCTCTGTAATGGAGTTGCATACCCTTGCCGGTACAGCTCCTCCCCAATTAGGAAGTATCTTCCTGAACGCTTTCGCACTTTGGCTGCTTTGAGAGGGTCCTCAGGAAGTTCCAAGGTTCAGAGGTATTTTTTGATAGGGTCCTTCCACCCTTGTCCCGAGGTTGTCACGCACATTACTGCTATACTTGATTGATGCAATACCTCAGTAGACTCTTTTGATTTGGCCAGAGTGTCGGCCTCCATATTATCTCGTCGAGGTACATTTTCTATATGCACCGTGTCAAACTCTTGGATGAGCTTCTTGACGAGGTTATGGTATTTTTCCAAGTTTGGGTCCCTTGTGCCGTAGTCCCCTACCATCTGCTGGACAACTAGCCAAGAATCGCTGTAGGCCTTCAAGTTTCTCACACCAACTTTCTTTGCCAGCCATAAGCCTGCTATGAGGGCTTCATATTCGGCGTTTTTGTTATTAGTGTTGTGCCCAGAAGGCCAATCATGAGATGATTGTATTTTTGCACATTGAGTCATGATATTTTATTAAGGCATTAATCCAGCAATTGTGTTTGTTGTTTTGATTCTGCGTAACTTAACAAACATAATTGTAACCCTAGAATAATGATATTCTCAAATGTCCATAGTCTAGTATTATTGTGGAGCAGGTTGCTATAATACATAACGTCTAGCATATGTGGAGACTAATATGAGATATGTAGTCTGCATATGGGTACAGTGTTAGAGAACTTGTGTACTGGACCGACCCACCATGAGAACACTACATGGATCGTTATATGAGTGTCATAAGTGATTCTCATAATGATCATGGTATATGTAGTCCTTCGACCTAAGATCATCAAGGTTCCCTACATGTGAGTCACATACTTTGATACTTTCCTTTGTTGCTCGTAACTGAGTGAACTTGAAGGAGGTCATTGGGTATGTCACATATCATGCGGAGGGATTTGTATGATCAAGATGGGATTTGTCCCTCCTATGTAATGGGAGTGATATCTTCGGGCCCCTTGATAGAGTAAGACTTAGAAAAATGCATGGCCATGCTCGGATGAGTTGATATATGATATCAATGTCATCAGTTTAAGTTGGTCTACTCGGTAATCAAGAAACCAAAGATTGGGCTATACGAGAGTGACACATTCCATGTCTCGTGCTTAGTCTTGATATCTTGGACAAAGGGATAATGGCATATATCGGTGATGATCATAAAGGTTTAGTTGAATCATTGACAATCTTGTCACTTGGGTAGCAATGATGTGTTGCTAGACACCCTCATTGCTTATGATCATAAATGTGATTTATGATCATTGCCAACGTGGTAAGAGCCTATTGGGTCGCACACATAGAGCTATTTGGATCATTAGAGTGCATGGGCTAATAATTTGGGTTTTGGTTTCACTTTAATTTCATATTAATAATGGGCCCAATAGTTGAGCCATTATTAAGCCCGAAATTAAAGCCTAATTGGATTAGGGCTTTGAAACCCATTAGGCCTGGAAGTTGAGTCTCACTATAAATACAACTTCTAGTGAGAAATTCGCAGGTCTCCTTGCCCTAGCCTCCCAAAAGGACAGCCGCACTCTGCTCTTGCAATTCCTTGGAGGACGCAAGCTAGAACTACGAGCGCAAGAGAAACGCATCTGCTAGAACGCGGTGGAAGCGTGGTGATCCCGAGAGGCTCGTGTGGATACCATAGAGAGCTTGAACACGTCAACTGTTCAAGTTTTGTGATTCGACTCTACAGTTGAGTGAGAGATCTCAACCAAAAATTAGGTATGAAAATTTTTGAACACCCAGTTTACCCTGTTTCACTTGGATCCTGTAGGGTTTCGGTTAAATTCCGCTGCGCTGTTTGGCTCCCGAAACCCAACAGTTGTTGGTGACATTGAATATGAATTTGATGGCCCTCCTCGCTTCCATGCCTTCGGGACCGCGGAGGATTACTCCAGCTTCTTGGTGTTCGGAGCTGGAGGCTCCATCAACAAAGAGTGTCCACTCAGGTTCATCTTTTCTGAGGTCTTCCAGCATATCCTCGATTTTTAGGACTTCGGCAATGAAGTCTGCCAATGCTTGGGCCTTTATTGCCCTTCTTGGCTCATAGGTAATGTCGTATTCACCGAGCTCAATGCACCATTTTAACAATCTCTCCAAGTGGTCTACCTTTCTTATGACATCCTGAAGAGGTAGGTTACTTCGGACAGTAATGGGGTGTTCTTGGAAGTAGGGTCACAACCTTCTACTTCCCAAAACTAAGGCATAGATGGCCTTTTGTAGAAGAGGGTACTTAACTTCGGCGCCATGTAGGGACTTACTCACATAGTACACCGGCCATTGCCTTCCTCCCTCTTCCTTTACAAGCACCGAACTCACTGCTTTTTCACTGACAGCGAGGTAAAGGATGAGAGGTTCTCTTTCCCTTGTCTGCTGAAGTCTCGACAAATGGGTTAGGTAGCTTTTAAGCTCATCCCAGGCTTGTTGGCAGTCTTCGTTCCAAGGATGTTCCTTGGATCCGAAGGTACCTTCATTTTTTGCTGCTTTGGTAAGCACTTTGAAGAACAGTCGGCACCGATCCACATATCTGGAGATGAATCTACTGAGGGACATGAATCTCCCTGTTAGCCTTTGCACGTCCTTGGTTGTTGTGGGAGTTCGAAATCCTAACAGGGCCTTAACTTTTTCTGGGTTGGCATCGATACCTCTTTTCGATACCATGAATCCAAAGAACTTGCCCGCATTCACCCCGAACACGTACTTCTCCGGGTTGAGACGGATTCCAAATTCCCGAAGTCGGTGGAATGTTTCCTTTAAGTCTGAGATATGACTACTAGGTAGTTTGCTCTTAACTATCATATCATCGACATACACTTCCATATTCCTCCCGATTTGGGTGTCGAACACCCTGTTCATCAGCCTTTGGTACGTCACCCCTGCATTCTTCAGACCGAAAGGCATTTTGACATAGCAATAGGTCCCGACTTCGGTGATGAAGGCAGTTTTATCCTCATCTTTGGGATCCATCCGAATTTGGTGGTATCCACTGAAGGCATCGAGGAAGCTGAGCAGATGAGCAGACCGTATTTGGCGGTGGAGTCCACCAATCGTTTATGTTTCGGAGGTCGATGCATATTCAGAGCTTATCATTCCCTTCTTTCGTAGCAATGACAACGTTGCTAAGCCATTCAAGGTATTTGACCTCTCTTATTACGCCTGGTTCCGTTAACCGTTGGACTTTGGTTCTGATGAAGCTGTTCTTATGCGCCGAGAGGCTTCACTTTTTTTGTCGAACAAGCTTCACCTCCGGATGTACTTTAAGGCTATGTTGGATTATGTGAGGGTCTACCCTAGGCATGTACTTTAGAGAGTAAGCAAACAAATCTTTGTTCATTAACAGGAAAGATACAAGCTTTTCCTTGTCACCTTCGGCCAGTTGTTTCCCTACTCGGGTTGTCGCGGAACGGGGCCCCAGTGCCCCATAATCTTGTAGGCCTTAGGGATTTATGAATCCCACTAGTTACTATTGGCTAACTATTACTTGTCAATATAAATTAAACAATTTATATGCAACTAGTTTCTTAGCCTACACAGTTTAAGTTATGCATGCTTCTGTCCTAGCAATGCAAACAAATTTTATAAGTCGTAGATTAAAACATTGCTCGAGCATTTCACTAAAACATATATAAACCGTGCCAAGACCTTGAAAATACTGGTTGCTTTAACTACAAGTAACAGTTTGTGCATACATTACACCTCTAGTATGCACCCAAAAGTAACAAGATGGATTTACATCACAATGTATCCTATTAGAGGCAACTTACTTAGTACACAAAGTACTATGTACAAGAGACAAAAATTACTAACTAAGATCAACTACTTGAGTCCCACCTTGAGCTATACCAAGCTCCAAGTGTAAACCCTTCACTAGATCTTGTTCTTGTGTACTCTTAGCCTCTACACTGTAAAGGCACAACTTAGTTAGCACATAACTTATTTTACAAGCAACTTAGAATCACTAGGATTCTCAAGAGAAATACCTGCAAAACAGAAAGCTTAGGCCTCGATTATCACTTAGTGATTAGGCCCGGTGTTAGAACCTGCACAATAAAACTTAAGGGAATGAGTACTTAAAAGTACTCAGTAAGTATCCCTTGAATACCTGCAAGGAAAAATGCAGTAACAATGCAATATGGCAACCAAGCAATCAAACAAGCAATTCAATCAACAAACAACTCAAACAATCAACAAAATATAAAATATGCAATGTATGAATGTATGGTATGAAATGCACACAATATATGCACTTGGGACTTTCTGCACTCTAGGTGCCTTAAAACTTTGCCGTGAGCTCAAACGGCGGAGGTACTTGAGATACTGGCCCTCGTATCCCGGATACTTTACCTCACTTAAGTCCCACTTACGGGTTCTAGAGTAGGTCATCACCTATCTCAAACTTACCCACCTTTACCCTTAACTTATTGTACAGGGTAGTCTTCCTATGTGGTTTAACTAGCTAAACCCTCAAGGTTTAACTTAGAACACTACTAGTGGCTTACTTACCAAACCATATGGTTCGGTTGGGATCAACTTAGGTTTTTCTCTTCATTGACCGTATGCAAATGACGCTCTATACGGCCAATAAAGAGTCTAAAAACCCACTTAAATCCCCTTAATGCTCATCCAAAAACTTAAGCACTATGGATAACTTAGCCACCAAGTCACACTTTTGTTCTTAACCACACAACTTGACTACTTTCCAAATAACGCATAATTCCCGCCTTAGGAATGAATTTTAGACCCAATCGAGGCTATGGAACGTCTTAGGATAGCCTAGGAATAGAAACCGAGAGTCTAAGTCACTCTTAAGATGGCCGGAAAGATGGGCCAAAAATCCTTAAAGTCACCTCTGGCGCCGCGGCGCCAAAGCCCTCCAGCGTAGCGCCAAAGAAGGAAACTTACTGAGTGAAAAATCGCGTCCTGGAGCCGCAGCGCCAACACACATGCTCCTGGCGCTGCAGCGCCAACGCTGGTTTCAGCGTTGCGCGACAGCTGCGTTCTTTCACTCCAAATGCTCTAACTCTCTCATTTCTAGTCCAAACTTAATGGGTCTTGTTTCTAATTCATCCCAACACACAATACTACAAAACCATGCATTATTTGAGCTTAATTACTTGAACCCTTACCTCAATTTAGCCACACAAGCAAGCATTGACACAAAGCCTCCTTAGCTCAATTAAGCTTCCTCAAGCTTCCTTGAGTTCCACACCTAAAACCAATGCAATTTGGCATCCAACCCAATCAAACTAAGACCATTTCTAGCTCTAAAAACAACCTAGAATCAATCCAAATGATCTCAAGAAGCTTACCCACGAATTTAAGTCCAAAACTAGCTTCCAAAGAGCAACTTGAGCTAGAACACTAGCAAAGAAGCTTGGTGATGCTTTCTAACACCTTGGGCACCCTTAATTTGATGAAAACTTGCAAGGAAATGGAAGTTTGGGCTGTGATTTTGAGAGAGAAGAGGGAGCTACGAATTTGAGACTTAGAAACAAAATGACTAAGGAAGAAGAAGACTTAGCTTATAAGCTTATAAAGTAACTCTTCCCTCCCTTGCACTTAAGTCCTCTTACTCTCAAAAGCTTCAAATGAGTCACTAAACTCTCACCCAAAACTACATTTCTTTGCTCTAAAGGATGCTAAAAGCTTCTCATACTTAATTTTTTTGGACACTTTAGCCACTCAAGATTTACATGGCCCAAAAACACACTTAGTGCCACAAGTTCTCAAAACTTTCAAGGATGGTTCTAAAAGCTAGAATAACTAATGGTCTTGATTTAACTATGCCAAATCACACTTAGGAACTCACTTACTTAATTAAGCTTACCTTACTTGCTTAGCAAAGTGCTAACTTGAGGTACTTAATTTAATAAACACTTAATCAAAGTAAAATAAACACTTACTTGATTAATTTACTAGGAGAGCCGTCACACGGGTACTTTGCCCTGGGACAAGTTCTACATCCTCTGTTTCTATTTTTTTGAGGTCACGTACTCATTCCCCCATTGCCTCTTCTCCGAGCATGGTCTTTTCTCCCAAAGTTTGTGCATGGATCTT
The DNA here is from genome assembly GCA_039654915.1 of Aquilaria yunnanensis. NCBI lineage: Eukaryota > Viridiplantae > Streptophyta > Magnoliopsida > Malvales > Thymelaeaceae > Aquilaria > Aquilaria yunnanensis. Next base: position 71,854,294 of record CM077597.1, read on the forward strand.
CTTTGGGCTTTGTCTTGCTTTCACGAAGACTTTCCTTACTTCGGCTTGGTCAATGAATATCTCTACGTCTCCTTCCTTCGTGCTGAAGGTAACTATCAAGTACTTCACATCTAGGCAAATGTGGAGATTCCCTTGTGTCTGCCTTGCAAGGATGGCATTGTATGAAGAAGGGACATCAATGACGATGAACCTTATCATTGTGGAGCTGAATAGCTCTTTCTTGTTCTGAACCGAAGTTCCTTTTAACATCAGAGGTGGGTCGATCCATTCGAGGATAGGGAGTTCAGATGGACCAACCCTGAAGGTAGGGGAGGTGATCGGTTTGAGGTCACCCTTTGAGATGCCCAAGTTCGGTAGTAGATGGGAGAATAGAACATCAGCGTTGGAACCATCATCGATGAGCACTCTTTTAACGTCCCAACTCCCTATCCTTGCCATGATTAGGAGGGGGTCGTCATGAGGGAACATCATGTTGGACCCATCTTTCTAAACAAGCTTGTTCGCTGGGTTTCTGAACTCCATCATCGAGATCTCTCGGACTTTCCTTTTCCTAATGACCAAGGGTATTTCAGTGGTGATTGTCTGGATTACTCCCGCCATAGGTGGTGGATGCTTCATAGGACTTCGGTTCTGACGTCGGTCGGAATCGTAGTCCTAATCTTCTTCTTTCCTTTCTTCTTCCCTCTTTGTTTCCGAGGTCTACCTCCACCCTCGGTAGGATACCGAGAGTGGTGATTCTGGCCCTCGGAGTTATGATGATCAGACTTCAGGCCCCCCATCCTCAATTCCTCAGTTGTCATGTGTTATTCAGCCCTTCGGTAAAATTCACTGAGGGTGTCCGGGGGATCTTTGGAGAACTCGTAGAAAAGTTATGAGTCTCTCCGAAGTCCCCTGATCATGGCAAGGATGCGAATTTCAGGGTAGAAGTCGGGCACGCTCAGGCCTTCCCTATTGAACCTCTCGACATAGTCATGAATGGTCTCTCCATTCCTTTGCACTATGTCGAACATCTGCATGGGCATCTTCACCGTCGGTCTGCTTCCAATGAATTGTTGAGTGAATGCGGTGGACAACTCCTGGAAACCCATTATCGTTCTGGGGGCCAGGGAGTTATACCACGCAGTCGCCAGCCCGGAGAGTGTAACTTCAAAGCGCTTGCAGAGGGTGGCATCATCAGCACCATGTAACACCATGTTGCGTCTATACTTCGTTAGGTGAGCTTAGGGGTCGCTATGCCCATCGTATGTTTCCAAGCGTGGTACCCGAAAGTCACTTGGCATAGGTGCCTCTACTACTACACGGATGAAGGGTGACTCTTTTTCGGTGAAGGTGCCCGACAGCCTTGACCAGATAGGCTTCCGGGAAATCTACCTTTCTACTTTTTCCAGCCTCTCCAGGATCTTCTCCATGAGAGTGGTAGTACTGGTCTCTTCTCATTGACCTTCGGCAACGGAGAGTGACGTCTCTTTTTTTGAGGAGTAAAGTCATTGGCGTAGGGATTGTGACATCTCATTCGGTGATGAACTCCGCCAGTGGGAAGTCTTGGGCCCTTTTGACCCCATTTCTCCAGCATGATGACCTCTGGGGGGTACGTCCTCGATTGAAGACTCATTGCGGAAGTTCCCACTTCCTGAACTCTGGTGAGTAGACTTAGGAATTTTCTCCCAGCGGGCAGTTGGTGAAGAGGCGCTTCGGGCCGAAGTGCTTGAGACCACCTTTGGTCTAGCTGCTGCGTCAGCTTGGCCACAATAGAGCGCTGAAAATCGTGTAGGAAGCTCATCGTGACCGTCAGAGGACATTCGTCCTCAGGCAAAGAAATCTCTACCGCAGGTTGTTCAGTCGTTGTTGGAGCTTCCGACGTGGACGGGGACTTCGGGAGTCCCTTGTCCTTAAAATGTTGGGTCTCAACGATGGTGACCTAGGAGTGAGTTCCCACAGATGATGCCAAATGATGCACGGCAGCATCCTCGTTGTATGACATGTTGACCTAGAGGAGAGACTTCCAGTATTAAGGTGCCTAAAACACTCAGAAAAACAAGGGTTAGGAGCTCCCTGGAATGTGTTTCCTGGGGAAGAGCCTCCGACACCCAAGTCAGTATTTGGGGAGTAAAAAGTAGAGGGTGGAGAGTAAAAAGTGGAGAGAGTTCTATGTCCTGCCTTACCAAGGTCATTCCTAAGTTTTTATAGGAAGGCGTAGGGAGGAGGCCGTTTCACACAGCCCACTCAGATCATGACACATGTACGGTCGGATGTGGTCCGTAACTTCAGAGATAGGTATCTCCAGCTGGGCGTAGGCCGTTCTGGCCAGAGGTCAGGGGCGTGTGTGAGGTCTCTGTGTCAGAGGCTCCTTAACCATTTTTGTCATGTCTCCTCAAAACCTCTTCGAGAAGCTAGACCCTTTTGGAGTATGAGACTCCTTCGGGGTAGGAGGTCTCCTTCGGCCTGACATTACCACTGAGTGTTGTTAGGAGAGGTCCTTCGGTAGAATAGGGCACCCTTGGGAGACGTTCTCCGTTGCCAAGGATGGGGATAAGCATTCCCAAAGTTGGTGGGCTTGCCATCCGAGGGTGGTTGTGCATGCCTTTTCCGAGGTCGGTCCAATCACTTTACCGAGGGTAGTCGAGGTCGCGGCTAGGTGTTGATCAAAGGTGGTCTTTGCCTATGTGATCAGATCTCGAAGACATTGGCCCTTTGGCTGTAGGGTGGTGTTCATACCGAGGATGGTGGGGGCTCCCTTTTTTCCCGATGTTGGTCACATGTGTTCCCCGATGATGGTACTCACCAAGCGAATTTGGGAAATCTCCAAGGGTAATAGCCCTTTGGCTATCACATAGTATACATCAAACTTTGTACTGCAAAGCACAAGGTACTGTGTGAATTTCTTCCTTTTCTTTATCAATGAAAGGGCATTGTTCAAAACACAATTAGCAAGAGGATAGTTAACTGCTTCAGCCTTGTCCGTATTGAATCTTTGAAGTACTTTTTCAATGTACTCTTACTCTAATAACCATAATTCCTTGGCACCCCTGTGTCTTGTTATCGTCATGATAGGAATTTTTAAGTACCTCTTCTAATTGCTTTTTCAATTTATCCATTTCAAGTGCTAACATTCGATATGGGAGTATTGGTTCTACCATAAACCGTAAGTATATGGAGAATCCAATTTCTCTTTAGGGAGGTAAGCCTAGAAGATCTATAGGAAATACTTCTAGGAACAAATTGGCTATTGAAATTTCCTTAAGCTTCCCCTTAACTACCACCCCATTCCGTGAGTAGTATTCTTCTTCACTTATAATGGCAATGGACTATATCAACTTGAGATGCAAGCACTTGGCACTACTTGCGAAACTGCCTGTATAAGTCACTTTTACACCCTGAGGCATCCTCATGGGTGACCTTATAACTTGCACAATCGATCTATGCCTTATGCTTGCTTAACCAATCCACCAAAGGATAACATCATAAGGGATTGACGTTATAATCCAAAGGTTACACAAAACCTATGACCTTGTAACTCCAAAGGATACCCTTTAACCATTTCATTGGTGTACATATTGTTTTTCCCAAAATTTTTAATGAATCTCATCTTGTCCATCAATGTTCTTTGCAATCCTAGCCTAACAATCATGCTCAAAGAAATGACAAACATAATAATACCAGTATCAAATAAAATCTTAACACTACTATCTTGAGTATTAAAGTTACATTGCATATTTGTTAGCTCCCTTGGTGCTTGGCGGTCAAAGCAAAAATTCATTGCTGCACAAGGGTTCCAATAGGTGCATTTCTGGCTCTTGAGGTTCTGGCCCTCCCTTGACCTTGTTCTTTCCTAATCTTTGGGCACTCCTTAGCCCAATGTCTAGGTTGATGGCAGTAATTACACAAATTAGTCTCGAAGCTATAACGTTTGTTACCATGATACTTGTGGCACCTTGAGTAATGGCCATTCCCATTCTTTTTACCATTCTTTGAGGGACACTACTCTCATCCTGTGTTATTCCTTTTGCTCAATAATCTAGCATCCATCAGGACTATAGGCTATTTGGCCTTCTCCTTGGACCCTACATCCACCAACTACCTTTCCAATGCTAAGGCCTTATGATGTAGGGTTTCAGGAGCCAAACAAACGTAGTGAAAACTAACCAAAACCCTCTAGCATCCAGGTGAAACGGAGTACATCGAGTGTTCAAAATTTTTATACCTAGTCAGCTAGGATCTTTCACCCAACTATTGAGTCAAATCACAAACTTGAATAGTTGACGTGTTCAACCTTTCTACGATATGCACACGAACTACTCGGATCACCACACCTTCACTACATTTTGGCAAGTACATTCTTCTTGCACCTATAGTGCTAGCTTGTGTCCTCCAAGGAAAGGCAAGAGGAGATGCGGCTGGAACTTTTTAGAACCCTTCTAATTCCATCCTTTGGGAGGCCAGGGCACAAAAGTCCTTACTATATGATGTATATATAGTGAGGCTTAACTCTCAAGTCTAATGGGTTTCAAAACCCTAATCCAATTAGGTTTAATTTTAGCCTTCATAATGGCTCAACCTTTAGGCCAATTAATAATCCAAAATTATCATGAAACCAAAACTAAATAATTTGACCCATGCACTCAAATAATCCAATAGGTTTTAAGTGTGCTACCCAATAGGCTTTTATCACATTGGCAATAATCATAAATCACATTTATGATCATAAACAATGATCGATGTTTAGCAACACATCATTGCTACCCAAGTAAGAGATAGGCAGTGATTTGACTAAACCTCTATGATCATTATTTGTATATGTCATTGTCTCTTTGTCCAAGATATCAAGACCAAGCACGAGACATGGAATGTGTCATTCTCGTACAACCCAATCTAAGGTTTCTTGATTATTGAGTGGACTGGCTAAAATTGATGACATTGATATCCCATATCAACTCATCCAAGCATGGATATGCATTTATTCAGTCTCACTGAATCAGGGGGCCTGAAGATATCACTCCTGTTACATAGAAGGGACAAATCATATCTTGATCATACAAAACCTTGCATGATATGTGACATACCCAATGACCACCTTCACGTTCACTTAGTTATGAGTAACAAAGGTAAGTATCAAAGTATGTGACTCACATGTAGGGAACTTTGATGACCTTAGGTCAAAGGACTACATATACCATGATCACCATGTGAATCACATATGACACTCATATAACGATCCATGTAGCATTCTCATGGTGAGTCGGTCTAGTATACTGATGCGGGTCCGGTTAGGCGGAGCCAGCATCTTTACTGTTGTGCAATTATGTGGGCAGCAGGGACTCCTGGATGGACACGGAGGTATCCTGAGAGGGTTACCTGAAGTGAAGGCCGGCAGCTTCTGATACCGTGGCTGGTGAGGATGGGAAAGGCTCCCGGCACGGGAGAGAACCCGGAGTGGAGATCCTTCAGGGAGACCTGGCTGAAACATTCAGAAAACAGGGGTTAGGAAGCCCCCGTGGTGGATTTCCGGGGGGGAACCTCCGACGCCCAAGTCAGTGCTGCGAGAATGAGAGATACTCAGTAATAAGCACAAGGGACTCTTGCTTGGCGTGTCTTTCTGATGGCTAAAGGGAGAGTACTCAGGCGGAGAGAGGAGAGCGTCCTCTTGTCCTTTTGGTCCTCCGGGCGGAGAACCCCCTCCCGGAAGGCGCTCTTTCCCTGTGATGACTTCCCTTGTATAAAAGGAAGAGGATGACCCCTTCAGATGATGACACGTGTTCGGCACGTGTATGGTTTAGATGGTGTTCGTACTTCTAAGCGTGGAGGCCTTTAGTCATCTACAGGCTCTTCGGGTCACGAGCCGGAGTAGGTGTATCCCTATGTGACAGGACATTGGATAGTGACATCGTGCTAGAGCGTGCCTGGAGGTGGCGTGTTGATGACTTGTGTAAGCGGAGCGTCAGAGACTCCTTAATGGCTATTGCCGTACAACCGAGGTCCCTTTGGTTGATGTCTCACTTTGTGGGGTCCAGTTAGAACTTAGGTCTATTCGTCTTCTGGGGGCTTTTTCCCGCAGGGGGGTGGTCGGTCCTTTTCCCCGAGGGTGGTTTGGCCGTCATCCCGAAGGACGCGCTACGTTGGCTTCCGAAGTTGGAATTGGCGGGGTACCGAGGTCGAGTGCCTCAAGTGTATGACTTCCCTCACTTCGGAATCCTTTTCCGTGGTCGGTGGTTGACCAGGGTGATAGCACTTCGGCTATCACACATGTTCTCCAACTTGTAGCCATATGTAGAGTACATATCTCAGATTAGTCTCCACACATGCTAGTCCTCATGTATTATTGCAACTTACTCCACATTAATACTAGACTAGGGTCATTTAAAAATACTATTATTCTAGGGTTATAATTATGTTTGATTATGTCACATAGAAACAAAAACAACAAACATAATTATTGGAATAATGCCTCAACAAAATATCATGACTCAGTGTGCAAAATACAATAATCTTATGATTGCATTTTAGGCACAACATTAACAAATGATACGTCCAGACCCTGACAACCACCAAGAAACTCCTCAACTTCACCTTTAGTCCATGAACAAATTTTTTTGCCTTAAGTTTATCCTTCTCGACCATATGAGGTGCCTACCTGAAAAGAGAACTAAATTTCCTTTCATATCCATAGACCGTCATATTTCCTTGAATCAACTCATCAAACTCGATCCTCTGTTGATCTTAGGCAGCCTCATTATTAAACTCATCATAAAACTTCTCAAATTTAGCCCAATCAAGCTCTTTAGGCCTTCACTTGAGTTGTCTCTCATTATAAGACTTGAGCTTCTTCGTGACATCCTTCCACCACAAAGATGCTTTGACGTCCAAGAAGAAAAGCTCTAGGTCCACCTCAGCATTGTCGTCCATTTTCATGCTCCTAAAAATTTTGTTTATTTGGTACAACCAACCTTTGGCCACATCAGGATCATCCATGCCATTAAAATTATGAGTCTTAAGGTTTTGGTATACCATGAGAATCTTAATATGGCCCGGAATAATAGGTATCTTCCTTCTCTTATGAAGGTGGATATCCTCTTCATCCTTCTATTTGCTATCCTGCTCATTGTTGACTTGAACACACTCATACACTTGTTGTGGACCTTACACTTGCCCATGAGGTAGGGAATTTCTCTCTTGACCTTGGTGCACCAGTAGCCCTTAGTGCACTTTGGTCCCTACTCATTTAGGTCCTCTAAGGTCTCCCCTCCATTCGAAGGTTGAGGGTGTTTCTCGAGCAGGATGGCTATATAGCATTCGGTTTATAGATTTATTGGGCCTATGCAACAATGCCACTACATCTCTCATATGTCCCCCATTAATGTCACTAGTTCCCTTTTCAGGAACCCAAGCCTTTATATAGGCACTTGACCAAGTATTAACCATGATACATACAACCAAAGCTAGAAAACAACACTAGAGCAAATTATAAGTAGTACTAAGTACACTTAGCATAAGAAACACTTAGATCTTAGTTCACTTATTGCCTCTACTAGGACCATTGACCTGTTTTGATACCAAACTATGACAAAATAGGGTTATAGTACCCTAAATTAATAAACTTGTATGCTCCTAGAGACTATAATCCCATTTAAAAACAATTGGCTAACTATTACTCACTAGTAAATTAAAACAATTTATGTGTAACTACTTATTTAGCCCACCTCACAAGAAGATATGCATGAATTTATCTTGGCAGTAAAACTCAAATGAATAAAACAAGTAAAGAAAACATCACTTGAGCATTTCATTTCAAACATATTTAAAATGGGCCAAGACACAGAATACTAGTCACTTTTGCATTAAGTAATAGTTTGTGTACACATAAGCCCTAGCATGCAACCAAAAGTAACACAATTGTTATATACCACAATGCACCCTATTAGGTGTATTTTTTATCAGTCAAAATTGTTGGCTTTTTAGTTAGTTTTGATTGCAAAATTCTACCAATCCACTCCATATCTTTCATTAATTCTTTTTTTTTTTGTCATTTTGTATGTTTGAGAAGATTTTAGAAGTATAAGAATGAAGCGGGAGTGAGAGGAATGGAAATAGGCCAAGAAAAAACTCAACGTGCTAGCTTGCCTATAGCACCACTGGCTGGCAACATGGTGCCAAAGGCAAAACCATTATGACTTCAAATTTTAGCTCGGCGACGCAGTGCCGTTAGGCAGTGACATGGCACCACTAGTCATGGTAGGGGTGACGCTGCACTAGAAAATGCCCTACTCTAATGACACAGTGCCACCATGGCCAAGGAAAAAATGGTTCCCTATGACATTTTTGAATTTTTACTTCTTATTGGTGGAGGGATTCTATCCTAAGGTTGTAGTTGGTGAGAGAACCCCCTTATCCCTTAGAAGACTCTAGATCCTAAGTCACATTTTGGATACTTGACTCTTAGAGCTAGGTTTCTTCATCTTCTTCTTCCTTGGAGCCATCATTAAAGCTACTTGGAAGAGCTAGGAGACTAGTATTCTAAGGGGGTTTATTTGGTTTTCCTCTATCTTCCAATTGTAATTCATAGATGTTATTTTCTCTAGTTTCATGGATGTTGTGACTATGTTGATAGCCGATGGGCTATTGCCCCTGAGATCTCCTGATCGGGTAACTTGACACCACCCTCGGTAGAAGCTTAGCCCCGACCTCGGGGCATTCTCCACAACACCCTTGGAAAGGTAAAATGACCAATTTCAGGAGAAGGTGTCTTCACCACCCTCGAATTTGTGAAGGTACCGACCTCAAAAAAGTAGATCCACCATCCTCGACAGAGGAAAAAGTCTCCTGAAGGTGACCCAGTTTTTCGAAAGGCCTTCCTTGATATCCCTTGGGGGGAAAATCTCTGCTCGAAGGGGTCTCACACCTTGAAGGGGTTTTTCGGAGATACGACAAAAACGGTTAAAGTGCCTCTGACAAAGAGACCTCGCGCACGCCCCTGCCCTTTAGCCAGAATGGCCTACGGCCAGCTAGAGATACCTACCTCTGAAGGTACAAATCAGATCTGACCGAACATGTGTCATGATCTGGACAGGCTGTGTCAAACGGCCTCCTCCCTCCACCCTCCTATAAATACTTAGGAGGGACCTTGGTAAGAACAACGGGACTCTCTCCTTTCCCTACTTTCTACTTTATACTTTCTACTTTCTACTACTACTCTCACAAATACTGACTTGGGCGTCGGAGGCTTCTTCCCCGAAAACACACTTTGGGGAGCTCCTAACCATTGTTCTTCAAAGTCTTACAAACATCTTCACACCGGAAGTCTCTCCTTCAGGCCAACATGTCATATAATGAGGATGCCGCTGGGCATTATTTGAACCGCCGTTTGTGGGAAACCATTCTCAGGTCGTCGTTGTTGAGATCCGACGTTCTATGGACAAGGGACTCCCGAAGTCCCAGTCTGCGCCAGAGGCTCAAATAGTGACTAAACAGCCTGCAGTAGAGACTTCATTGCCTGAGGATGAACGTCTTCTAACGGTAATGATGAGTTTTCTGTGAGATTTTCAGCTCTCTATTGTGGCTGAGATGACCCAGCAACTTGACCAAAGGTGGTCTCGACCACCTCCAAGGGGAAGGGCATCTTCTCCAGCTACCCGCCGAGAGAAAAGCCTAAGTTCACTTCACCGAAGTTCAGAAAGTGGAGGTTTTCACAACGAGTCCTCAACGGAGAACATACTATCCATGGGACAGGACACTTGGGGAATGGTGTCAAAAGAGCCCAGAACTTCCCGCCGGCAAAGTCCATCCTCGGATGGGAAGTCCCAATCCCTTCGCCGATGAAGTTACTTTCCAAAAAAGAGACATTACTTTCCGTTGCTGGTGACTACCAGGCAATGACTAGAAGACAACACTACCATCCTCATGGAAAGAATTCTGGAGAGGTTGGAGAAGGTGGAAAAATAGGTTTCTTGAAAGCCTGTTTGGTCAAGGTTGTCAGAGACCTTCACCGGAGAAGAGTCACCCTTCAGCCGTGCAGTAGTAGAGGCACCTATGCCAAGTGACTTCTGAGTACCACGCTTAGAGACATATGATGGACGCAGCAACCCCCAAGCTCACCTGAAAAAAATATAGGTGCAGCATTGTGTTGCACGGTGCTAGCGACGCCACCCTCTGCAAATGCTTCGAGGTCACCTTGTCAGGGCCAGCAACTGCGTGGTATAAATCCCTGGCTCCCGGAACCATAATGGGTTTCCAGGAGTTATCCACTGCATTCACCCAGTAGTTCATCGGGAGCAGGCCAACGGCAAAGATGCCCGTCCAAATGTTTGACATAGCCTAAAAGAATGGGGAGACCATTTGAGACTATGTTGAAAGATTTAATAGAGAAGCCCTCAGTGTGCCCGACTTCAGCCCCGAAATTCGCATCCTCGCCATGATCAGGGGATTAGGAGAGACTCACAACTCTTCTACGAGTTCTCCAAAAATCCCCTCAACACCCTCGGAGAATTCTACCGAAGGGTAGAGCAGCACATGACAGTCGAAAAGCTGAGGATTGGAGGGCCTAAGTCTGATCATAATCACTCTAAGGGTTAGAGTCCCCAATCTCGGTATCAAACTGAGGGCGAGGGCAGACCTCAGAAACAAAGTGGGAAGAGGCTAGTGTCGTTCACTCCCTTAAACACTACAAGGACGAACATACTGATGGCCATAGAAAGACAAAGAACCACTATCCTGCGTCCGAAGGCCATGATCTCGAAAAACAAAAAGAACATGAAGAAGTTCTGTTAGTTTCATCAGGACCATGGGCATGATACTGAAGATTGCTTCCAGTTGAGGAAGTATATCGAGTCTCTAATCAAGCAAGGGCAATTTCGACGTTACTAGCGGATGCCGTCGCCCAAAGCCAGAGAAAGAAGGGAAGAATAGAGAAGAGAGGAGGATGAGGACTATGATTCCGACCGACATCGGAACCGAAGTCCCAAAAAGCACCCACCATCTCTAGCCTGAATGATCCAGGCCATCACCACGGGAATACTCACGGCTGAGAGGAAAAGGAAAGTCTGAAAAATCTCGATGATGGAATTCGGCAACCCGGCGAACAAGCTTGTTCGGAAAGATGGGTCTACCATGAAGTTCCCTCATGATGACCCCCTACTAATCATGGTAAGGATAGGGAACTAGGACGTCAAAAGAGTGCTCATCGATGATGGCTCCAACGCAGACATTTTGTTCTCCCACTTGTTGCCGAACTTGGGCATCTCCAAGGGTGATCTTAAACTCGTTACCTCCCCTACCTTCGGCGTAGGTCCTTCCCAACTCCCTGTACTCGGATGGTTCGATCTACCCTTGATGCTAAGGGGAACCTCGGTTCAGACCAAGGAATAGCTCTTTGGTTCCACCATGATGAGGTTCATCGTCATAGATGTCCCTTCTTCATACAACGCCATCCTCGGAAGGCAGACACATGGCAATCTTCACACTGACCCAGATGTGAAATACCTAACAGTCACATTCGGCACAAAGGAGGGGGACACAAAAATATTCATCGATCAAGCCGAACTAAGGAAAGTTTTCGTGAAGGCAAGACAGAGCCTAATGAAAGTTCACGCATAGACTTCGGGAGAGAAGAGCATGGTCGGCAAAGACGCAATAGAAGGAGGAAAAAATGACTTTGAAAAAATAGAAACAGAGAATGTAGAACTTGTCCCGGGCCGAAGTACCCGAGTGGGGAAAAAACTGGCCAAAGGAGACGAGGAAAAGCTTGTATCTCTTCTATTAATGAACAAAGATCTGTTTGCCTCCTCTCCAAAGGATATGCCCGAGGTAAACCCTGGTATAATTTAACACTGTCCTAACGTACGCTCTCGATGCACAAGAACAACTTTGTTAAGACCGAGGTCCAATGACTAACGGAGGCAGGCATAATAAGGAAGGTCAAGTACCCTAAGTGGCTCAGCAACGTTATTGTTGCCACCAAGGAAGGGAGCAATAAACTCCGAACGTGCATCGACTTTTGAAATATAAACGATGCCTGCCCGAAAGACTTGCATCCTTTGCCACCAATAGACCAATTGGTAGACTCCACTACAGAATAGGGTTTACCTAGTTTTCTTGACGCTTTTAGTGGATACCGCCAAATTTGGATGGATCCTGAAGACGAGGAAAAGACTGCCTTCATTACCGAAGTTAGAACCTACTATTATGTCAAAATGCCCTTTGGCCTTAAAAATGAAGGAGCAACATACCAGAGGCTAATGAACAGGGTATTTAGCTCCTAAATCGGGAGAAATATGGAGGTATATGTCGACGATATGATAGTTAAGAGCAAACTGCCTAGTAGTCATATCATAAACTTGAAGGAAACGTTTCACCAACTTTAGGAACTCGGAATCTGTCTCAACCCCAAGAAGTGTGTGTTCGGGGTGAATGCTGGCGAATTCGTCGGGTTCATGGTATCCAAAAGAGGTACCGACGCCAACCCAGAGAAGGTTAAGGCCCTGATAGGATTCCAAACTCCCACAATGACTAAGGATGTGTAAAGGCTTACGGGAAGGATAACGGCCCTTACCAGATTCATCTCCAGATACGAGGACCGGTGCCGACCATTTTTAAAGTGCTTACCAAAGAAGCAAAAAATGAAGGTAACTTCAGTCCCGAGGAAAACCCTTGGAACGAAGACTGCCAAAAAGCTTGGGATGAACTCAAGAGCTACTTAACCTGTCTGCCGACAGTTCGGTAGCCGCGGGAAAGAGAACCTCTCATCCTTTAACTTGCCGTCACAGAAAAGGCAGTGAGTTCAGTGCTTGTAAAGGAAGAGGGAGGAAAGCAATGGCCTGTATACTATGTGAGTAAGTCCCTGCACGGTGCTGAAGTTAGGTACCTTCTTCTGCAAAAGGCCATCTACGCCCTAGTATTGGCAAGTAAGAGGCTGTGGCCTTATTTCCAAGGACATCCTATCACTGTCCGGAGTAACTTACCTCTTAGGGATGTTATGAGGAAGGTAGACCACTTTGGAAGATTATCAATGTGGTGTATCAAGCTCGATGAATACGACATCACCTATGAGCCAAGAAGGGCAATAAAGGCCCAAGCATTGGCGGATTTCATAGCCGAAGTACCAAGAACTGAAGATACTCCAGAAGACCTCGGAAGTAACAAACCTGAGTGGACACTCTTCGTTGATGGCATCTCCGGTTCTGAACATCAAGGAGCTGGAGTAGTTCTGTGGGGACCCGAAATTATGGAAACTTGAAAGTCCATCAAGTTCGATTTTAGTGTCACCAATAACGTTGCCAAATATGAAGCCTTCAAAGCAGGCTTGTGATTGGTAAAAAGAGTTGGTGTGAAAAATCTGAAGGCCCACAGCGATTCTGAGCTAGTGGTCAGACAGATGGCAGAGGACTACGGGGCAAATGACTCGAACTTGGAAAAGTACCATGATCTCACAAAAAGACTTATCCAAGAATTCTATAGGGTATAGATAGAAAACGTACCTCGATGATATAATATGGAAGCGGATACTTTGGCCAAGTCAAAGGAGTCCACTGAAGTACTGGATCAACCGAGCATATCAATAATGCCTACAACAACCTCGGGTAGAGGATAGAAGGATCCTATCAAGGAATATCTCACAACTTCAAAGCTTCCCGAAGACCCTCTTGAAGCAGTAGAAGTGCGAAAGCGCTCGGGTTGATACTTCTTGATTGGGGAAGAATTGTACCGACAAGGGTACTCAAATCCGCCGCAAAGGTGTGTCAGGGAAGAAGATATTGAGATAGTCCTAAAAAAAGTCCATGAGGGGGCCTGCGGCTTTCACATAGGGACTGACGCCCTTGCTGGGGTACTACTTTGATAAAGATATTTTTGGCCTACTCTGAGGAAGGACGCAAGGCAGTTCTTCAATAAATGCGATGGGTGCCAAAGACATGCACCCTCCAAAGAAGACCCTCGGAAGCCATAACTTCGGCAAACTACCCTTGCCCCTTCGCTGTTTGGGGTATTGACCTCATTAGTCCTCTCCCGACGGCTCTAGGAGGAGTAAAATTCTGCATGGTCGTAGTGGATTATTTTACTAAATGGATCGAGGCAGAGCCTTTGGTAGCAATTTCGGCAAAGGACGTACGGAGATTTGTTTGGAAGAACATCATATGCAGATTTGGCATGCCTGGGGTGATAGTAGCTGATAATGGTTCCCAATTCACTGATAAAGAATTTCAAGATTTTACAGCCGACCTCAGGATTAAATTGCACTTCACCCCAGTTGCCCATCTTTAAAGCAATGGACAAGTTGAAGTTTCCAATAGAATGATAAAAGATGATCTGAACAAGAGGTTGAAGGAAGCAAAGGGAAAATGGCCAGGAGAGCTTCCAAGCATGTTATGGAGTTACCGAACAACTCCCAGAAGGGCCATGGGTGAGACACCTTTCTCACTTATCTTCGGCATAGAGGCCATTATCCTTGTAGAGGTTGTGCAACCATCTATCAGCGTAGAGGTGTTTAACGAAGAAGGGAACAACCTCGGTTGAAGAACCAAGTTAGATATGATTGATGAACATAAAGAGATGGACGAACTCAGAAGGAAAACTTTTCAGCAGAGGGTAGCCATTACTGCGAACTTGCATGTTAAGCCCAAAGGGATAAAAAAAAAAAAGACCTTGTTCTCCGAAAGGCTGAACTGGAATCCCGAAGTTCATCGCATAGAGTACTTCGGTTAAATTGGGAAGGACCTTATTTGGTCCTCGAAGAAGTTCGGCCAGGAGTCTATAAGCTCGGGAATACCATAGGAGAAGAATTGAAAAGCACATGGCTTTCAGACTCCTTGAAAAAATTGTACACTTAGAAAAATTTTAGGTGAAAAATTCTGTAGAGTGCGCCGAGGAAGGTGAATCGAATGTGGTCACTTCTGAAGGTGCATGAGTGGTACTGTACAAGTTTAACCAAAGGTGGTTAACTAAATATGGTTGGACCCAAAGGTACTTAACTATATCTACACAAAAGCAAATTTTACCGAAGACGGTCAACTAAGTATAGTTGATCCTAAAGGTGCTTAACCATATTTTTGCACAAAGTAAGTCTCCCGAAAAAGGCTAACCAAAGATGGTTGATCTTAAGTGTGGCTAACCGAAGATGATTGATTGCCTATGGAGAGACTAGGTTGTGAATGCTTGATAGTATCTTTTAAGGATTCATTGCCAAAGATGGTTAAATGCCGAAGGTGGAAAAAACGCCCAAGGTCGTACCAATCATGAACTTAGCCAACATTTTGAGCAAAAAGCTGCATTAAAATCTCATTCAAAAAGTACATGGGGTACAAAAAAAAAAGAAAAGAAAAGGAGGCCTATTGGTTGTCTTGTCCATCATTGAGCTCCTCAGCTTCTTCGGCGTCATCACCCTAGGCATCTTCTATATCTTCGCCAACATTGGTAGCCGAATGGGGAAGAATTGGAAGGTTAGATACTCTATACTCTACCATGCCGAAGATGGTCCTTTAGGAATATCAGGCACTCGAAAGAAGGAGAGGTCTATGTCAGGATACTAGGAAAGGACCTGATGACGGGCAAGGCAGAAACCATCTTTGTATGAGTACTTAGTCGCCTCATCTAACTTGGCCTTTTCAGCCTTCAGGTCCTCCAGCTCCTTCTTCAACGCCTCGATCTCCTTCTCCAGCTTCTTCTTCTTCTTTTTATTACCCTTTTTCAGCTGCTCAATCTCAGCAATGAACTCGGCGTTGATCCCCAATGCCTTCGTGATGCCCTGAGACATCTTCACTGGAAGGCATGGTGACTTCCGGGAGGACTTCCTATGAGGGAGAGCGTTTGGAGTTGAGGTTTCCCAGGGGAATGTGCCTGAAAAGCTCAGAGAAGAGGGTTAGGAGGTCCCCGGGGTGCTTTTCCGGGGAGGAGCCTCCGACGCCCAAGTCAATTTCCTGAGAAGGTAGGGGGGAAGCACTAGAGTTTTTAGTGGGCTTGCTTGTATTTTCTCGAGGAGGAGGAGTCGAACCGTTTACCAGGGTCTATTCCCTAGTATTTATAGAGAAGCCCAGCCCGTTCAGATGACGACACGTGTTCAGTCGGATGTTCTCTGAGTTTCTGGGCGTAGGGGGCAAGTAGCCGGTGACAAGCTGTTACGGCCCTTCTAGAGGGAGGTAAGGACTTTAGAATTTAG
Source organism: Aquilaria yunnanensis (assembly GCA_039654915.1). Taxonomy (NCBI): domain Eukaryota; kingdom Viridiplantae; phylum Streptophyta; class Magnoliopsida; order Malvales; family Thymelaeaceae; genus Aquilaria; species Aquilaria yunnanensis. The sequence continues at coordinate 71,870,429 of CM077597.1, forward strand.
TTTAGAAGTTTAATTTAAGTTTGCCTAGCAAGAATTAAGAAGTTTGCCAAAGTTCACTAAGTTCCGACAAGAATAAAGCTCTGAACTAAGTTCAGGGGCAAAATGGTAATTTTGCACCCTGAGTGGCCGGGACGAGTCCCGAGTGTTTTAAAATGAATTTTTAGAACTTAACTTTTAACCTTAACTCAAACACAACAAATAGACAAGAATTTAATCAAGAATTGTCAAGTTACAAAGATGGGGGACCTAATTGCACTTAACTTGAAACCTTGGTGATCTTGGTTGCTAAGTGAGGGTTTAAGAAGGGAAAGAGGGGGAGAAGCTACCATTAACACGTTCTTAAGCTTCCCTCACTCATTTCTCTCTCAAATTGAACTTGGAATCAAGTGATCTTGGTGTCAAGAGGCGCAATTAAGGGTGTTTAAGCTTGGAGGATGCATTTTCAAGCTTGAATCCATGTTTTTGAAGCTTGAAAGGGTGTTTTTCTCCATCCCCTGTTTTTGAACGAGGTATGAGTTATGTTCTTGATTGAATTCGTGTTATTTGGTTGATTGGAAGCTTGGGTTTTGGTTGAAAGATGTGTTTTTGATGTTTTAGAGCTTTGTTTTGGTATGGTTTTGTGTAGAACTTTGGAAGCTTGTTTGGAAGAGGAAGGGTTCGAATTCTTGCTTGTTCTTGGTGTTAAGGTAAGGGAGAAAGTGTTTTTAAGTTGTTGGATTGCTTTTGGATTGAAATGGATTGAGAAAGTTGAGTAATTTTTGGTTATGGTATGAAGAAACGTTTTGGGAATTATGATGGACTAGCTAAATTCGAAGGGTTGGTTTGATGCTTCTAATGCATCATAGTTTGGCTTTGATAGTTGGTTTTGTTCCTTGCAACATGTACTTCATGTGTATGAAATTTGGTAACTTTTGATGCATGTTTGCTATATGTATTTGGTTGCCAAAGTTCGTAGCAGCAATCGGCCAAATTCTGCATTTCTGCAGAATTGGCGACGCGGCGCCAATTGGCCCGAAAATTGGCGACGCGTCGCCAATTCAATTTTTTCTTCACAGAGCGTCTGCTCGTTGGCGACGCGTCGCCAATCCCTTTTGCCTTTGGCGACGCGGCGCCAACACCTAAAAATGGAGGGTTTGACTTTTTGCTGCGTTGACCCGACCGAGACTACGGAAGGCTCGGAACGTGCCTAAGGGTCCGAGGATCCCGATGGTACTCCGAAACTTCCGAAAGTCCCACCGGAAGTATGAGTTTTCTTGAACTGTTTGAGGTAAGTAAGTTGCTTAGGCAACAAGTAAGGAAACAAATGTTGCAATTGAACTTAATTAGCTATCAATAGCTCAGGTGAGAGGTTTAGAACCCTCGTCGGCCTAGCCGTGCCGGAGCCACGAGGCCACGAGGCGAAACCTTGTTCATCTAGTTTACATCAAAGAGGCCCTGCGGCCTAGTCTACAAGTCCCATCATAAATTCCCCTGCATAACAATTAGGTGAGAGGTTCTATGTTTGAATGAGGCTTGCTAAGGTTCGCCCTTGAGCCATATGATAGGTTGCTAAGTGATAGCGCTTGGCCTATATGTCAGGTTGCTAAGTGATGGCGCTTGGCCTGTATATGTGTCAGGTTGCTAAGTGATTGCACTTGGCCTGATACAGAGGACTACTTGAGGAGAGGTCTACCGGCCTAGTATATATATATATGACTAGTACCCTCATGCTGTGTGAGCTCGCAGCCAGAGTCCTAGTAATTTTTCTTGCAGGTACATCGAAGACCCTTACTGAGAATGTTGAATTCTCACTCCCTGTTTGTTATGCAGAGTCTGAAGTAGCAGGACCGGATAATCACTGAGGATTATCACGGTAGTACCTTTTGTCTGTAAAGGTACGGTAGTTGAGAAACTTTAAGTTTCTAGCCTGCTTAAGTGTTTAATTGGTCTGTTGGTCAGGCTGTGGTACTAACTTGCTTCTTCCTTTGGCTGCAGAGCCTAGTAGCACTTGGCACAGGACTTGTGAGACTCGCCACTGGGACAGGAGTCCAAAGTGGGAGCTAGGGTAAAAGATCTCAGCAAAGTCTTGTATTTTGATACAGTACTTTATTTTGCCTCCAGTATTTATGTTATAAAGAGTCCTTGACTCAGGGGATTGTTCTCTGGGTGAGAGCATTAGTTACTTATGTATAAATGCTTTCACGAGCGGTGTATGTGTAGTTAATCACTCAAAGGTTGATTTTTGCTATGCTTTGGCATTTTGTATTTATTTATATAGAATTTTACTAGCCGGCTAAATGTCTAAATGATTAAATGTTTTATGGTTTTAATAAACCAAGTCAAAGCATAAGTGCATACATATTGCATTTCTAGGTTAATCAACTAGTAGCATTGGATTTAATCCACACACATAACCAGCTAGCCAATTACAATCCACCGTGAGACAAACGCTCACAGGGTATCCCGGGCAGGGGCACGGGGATCGTGTCAGTGTTCTTGGTATCAGAGCTAAAGGTTTATTTCATAGATATTGGAGGCTTAGACTGAGATCTAGTAGTAAAGTCCAAGTGCTAGGAAGTTAGTACTGACCAACATCTGGGGAAATGTTGTCTGGCTGTGGTTGCAGGTTATTATGGTTGATACGAGGTCTGGAACTACGAGGGGGACTAGGGAACCTGGTGAAGGTTCTAGTGACCCAGTTGTGGCGAGGTTGGATGAGATATCCAGAGTGCTACAGGGTTTGACTGAGACTATGTCTCAGGTGGCACAGGGTATGAACACTCTTGTAACAGAGATGTTCAGAGATTATGGGGACAGAGGTGTTGCCCAGGAGGAAGTTGAGCCACAACAGGAACAGGAAAGGCATGCTGAGCAACAGCAAGTGCCTAGAGCTCAGGAACCCAGAAATCAAGTTCTTGAGGAGGTTGAGGAACCAGAGATGATGGAGGCTCCAAGGAGGGGAGACACTCCACATCAGATGAGGTTGCTGGAAAAGTTTAAGACAGTTGATCCACCTAGCTTTGACGGGACAGGAGATCCTGATAGAGCAGAGGATTGGTTGTCTGTTATGAACAGACTCTTTACTTGTGGTGGTTATGAGACAGAGCAGAGGATGGTTCTAGTACCTTTCTTTCTGAGAGGGAGAGCCAGTCTTTGGTGGGACGATGTGATGGAGTTATTGAGGGAGAGTAATGGCACTCGTCCAGAGCACAAGAAAAAGGTGCTCAAGTGGTCAGACTTCGAGAAGAAGTTTAGACAGGAGTATATTAGTGAAGCTGCACAGGATCAGAGGAGGATCCAGTTTGAGAATCTGACACAGGGAGAGATGTCAGTACGAGAGTATGAGCAGCGATACAATTCACTTATCCGGTATGCTCCATATATGTTGGGTAATGAGGAGCTGAAAGCCAAGAAGTTTTCCCAGGGCCTGAAGCCTATTTTCAGGAGGTATATGGCGACATTTGATATCAGGAGTTATCGCCAGATGGTTCAGAAGGCATTGGCATTGGAAAGGGAATTCGAGGATTCCAGAGCACCTGTGAAAAAGGTGGAAGCTGGGCCATCTAACTTGGGGAAAAGTGCTGGAAAGCGACCAATGGTAGGGAACCAGGATCCATCTAAGAAGAGGAGGACAGGTGTGTGTCCTAGGTGCAGACGGTTCCATGGTGGAAGACCATGTACACTGGGCACAGATATTTGTAATGTCTGTGGTCAGAGAGGGCATTGGGCCAGGGACTGCCCAAGAGTTCGTTCAGTTACAGGTCCATCTCGGGTTCTACCTCCAGTACCGCTTGCCATTGGGAACCGGCCTGGAGTAGTTGCTGCAGCAGTGAACCCAAGAGTCTTCGCTTTGACGAACCAGGCGGCCAGAGAACCGCCAGCTGTACGAGGTAATTTTACTTTTCTGAGCAGTAGTGTTAGAGTGCTTTTCGATACGGGAGCTACTCTTTCAGTGATATCTTCTGCCTTGGTAGATAAGCATAGTTTACAGCGTGAAATTGCGGGTGAGTTGAGACTCATCAGGACTGCAGGGAGAGGTTTTATTGTGACCAATGAAGTGGTTACTAGGTATCCTTTGCAGTTAGGTGATCATGATTTTTGTTGTGAGTTGTGGGTGATTGAGTTGAAATCATATGACCTGGTGCTGGGAATGGATTGGTTGAGTAAGCACAAGGCACGAATTAACTGTGCGAATCACTCAGTTGACATCATTGATGCTCAGGGGGCTAGAGTGACTTGCACAGGAGGGTTGGCATCTAGTGCTAAGAGTTTACACCTTAGACTTGTAGATACCATCCCTGTAGTTGGTGAAGAGGAGTATTACTCGTTGAATGGAGTAGCTATAGAGGAAGAGTTGGGAAGCATTCCTGTAGCTAATCAGTTTCCTGAGGTGTTTCCAGTGGAGTTACCTGGGTTACCACCTAGGAGGGATACTGAGTTTGCTATCCATCTGCAACCAGGGGTTGAGCCTATTTCAGTACCACCTTATAGGATGTCGGCTCCTGAGATGGATGAGTTGAAGAAGCAGTTGGAGGAACTGCTAGGGAAAGGTTTCATAAGACCGAGTGTATCACCGTGGGGAGCTCCAGTATTATTTGTGAAGAAGAAAGATGGAACTTTCAGGTTGTGCATCGATTACAGGAAGTTGAATGCAGTGACAGTTAAGAATAAGTATCCACTTCCTAGAATTGATGATTTGTTTGACAGACTCAGAGGAGCGAGAGTGTTTTCCAGGATTGATCTTCGGTCTGGGTATTTTCAGATCAGAGTTAAGGAGGAAGACATTCCGAAGACTGCCTTCAGGACAAGGTACGGGCATTATGAGTATACGGTTATGCCTTTTGGTGTGACTAATGCTCCAGCAGTGTTTATGGAAGCTATGAATCGGATCTTTAAGCCATTTCTGGATCAGTTTGTTGAGGTCTTCATCGACGATATTCTGATCTATTCACAGTCTACAGCAGAGCATGAGGAGCACCTTAGAACGGTTTTGCAAGTGCTGAAGGATAATCAGTACTATGCAAAATTTTCTAAGTGTGAGTTTTGGTCCGAGAGGATTCAGTTTTTGGGGCATATTATCAGTGCTCAAGGTTTGTCAGTTGATCCTGAAAAGGTTCAAGCAGTAGTTGATTGGAAGAGACCGACTACAGTTACAGAGGTCAGGAGTTTCTTGGGTCTAGCAGGTTACTACAGACGCTTCATAGAGAAATTCTCTGTGATAGCTACGCCGTTGACAACATTGACCAGGAAAGCTCAGAAATTTGAGTGGACACCGAAGTGTGAAGAAGCCTACATGAAGCTGAAGGAAAAGTTGACCAGTGCACCCATACTTGTGTTACCAGACCCGGACAGAGCCTTTACAGTTTATACTGATGCGTCAGGTTCAGGTTTGGGTTGTGTTCTACATCAGGACAGTCAGGTGATTGCTTATGGTTCGAGACAGCTGAGGCCTAATGAGTTGAACTACCCTGTTCATGATCTTGAGCTTGCAGCAGTGATCTTTGCACTGAAATTATGGAGACATTATTTGATGGGAAGATCGTTCAGAATCTTCACTGATCACAAGAGTTTGAAGTATTTGTTTACTCAGAAGGATCTGAACATGAGACAGCGGCGATGGATTGAGTACATTAAAGACTATGATTGTTCGATCGAGTATTGTGCTGGTAAAGGGAACGTGGTAGCAGATGCTTTGAGCCGGAAGTACACAGGAGTGATCTTGTCCAAGGATCAGGCTACAGATTCTTCAGAAGGAGCATTGAAGGATTGTTTCTTAGCTTTGCATGAATTATGGCAAAGTCGAGAAAAATCCTTAGTCTACGTTTTGGAGATTCAGACGGCTTGGTTAACCAGAGTCAGAGAAGCTCAGTTGAAAGATCCATTGTTGAAGAAGATTTCAGGTGAAGTTAAGACTGGTGCTTTGAAGAAAGAGTTCAAGTACAAAGATGGAATACTGCATTATGGTGATCGACTCTATGTGTCGAATGTTGAGGGACTTAGACAGCAAGTCCTACAGGAGGCACATAGCAGCACATTGAGTATTCATCCTGGTGTTAGTAAGATGTATCAAGATCTGAAGACACATTTTTGGTGGCCAGGACTGAAGAGAGATGTACGAGGACATGTGGCAAGGTGTTTGACATGTCAAGTGGTGAAAGCTGAACACCAGAAACCAGCAGGCACACTTCAGAGTTTATCTCTACCAGTGAGGAAGTGGGGATCCGTTACTATGGATTTCCTAGTGGGGTTACCGACCACCCGGAATCAACATGATGCTATTTGGGTAGTGGTTGACAGATTGACGAAGTCGGCACACTTTATACCGATCAGAGTCACCTATACATTGGAGAGGTTGGCTCAGTTATATCTCAGGGAGATTGTGAGACTCCATGGGATACCGGATCAGATCATATCAGACAGAGATCCACGATTTACATCACGGTTCTGGAATGCTTTTCAGGAAGCATTGGGCAGTAAAGTTAGCCTCAGTACTGCTTTTCATCCACAGACTGATGGACAGTCAGAGAGGGTGATTCAGACTTTAGAGGACATGCTACGCATGTGTGTCATTGATTTCAGAGGTGATTGGGATCAGCACTTACCACTGATCGAGTTTGCCTATAATAACAGTCATCAATCTGTTATTGGAATGGCGCCCTATGAAGCTTTGTATGGGAGACGATGTATGACACCTCATTGTTGGGCAGATCCGACAGACAGAGTGGTTATTGGACCTGAGATCATAGCTGACACTACAGCTAAGATTAAGTTGATTCAGCAGAGAATCAAGACAGCTAATGACAGACAGACTAAGTATGCAAACAGAAGAAGAAGGGAATTGAGTTTTGAGGTTGGTGACAAAGTACTTCTGAAAGTGTCGCCCATGAGAGGAGTTAGTCGTTTTGGACAAAGGGGCAAGTTAGCTCCAAGGTTCATTGGACCTTATGAAGTGTTAGAGAAAGTTGGGAAAGTTGCTTATCGGTTGGCTTTACCGCCTAACCTTTCTCAAGTGCATAATGTGTTTCATGTCAGTTTACTCAGGAAGTGCACAGTTGAGCCCGGACAGGTAGTAAATCCTTCAGTGATACCCATTCAGGAGGACTTGACTTATGAAGAGAAACCAGTTCAGATTTTGGATAGGCAAGTCAAGAAACTGCGGACTAAGTGGATTCCGATGGTTAAGATCCTTTGGTCTAACCATAGTGAGGAGGAAGCTACCTGGGAGACAGAGCAGGATATGCTGAAAAGATATCCTGGTGTTTTTCCAGAGTTGCAACGGAATTTGGGGGACCAAATTCCAGAAGGAGGGGAGAATGTTACGGCCCTTCTAGAGGGAGGTAAGGACTTTAGAATTTAGTTTAGAAGTTTAATTTAAGTTTGCCTAGCAAGAATTAAGAAGTTTGCCAAAGTTCACTAAGTTCCGACAAGAATAAAGCTCTGAACTAAGTTCAGGGGCAAAATGGTAATTTTGCACCCTGAGTGGCCGGGACGAGTCCCGAGTGTTTTAAAATGAATTTTTAGAACTTAACTTTTAACCTTAACTCAAACACAACAAATAGACAAGAATTTAATCAAGAATTGTCAAGTTACAAAGATGGGGGACCTAATTGCACTTAACTTGAAACCTTGGTGATCTTGGTTGCTAAGTGAGGGTTTAAGAAGGGAAAGAGGGGGAGAAGCTACCATTAACACGTTCTTAAGCTTCCCTCACTCATTTCTCTCTCAAATTGAACTTGGAATCAAGTGATCTTGGTGTCAAGAGGCGCAATTAAGGGTGTTTAAGCTTGGAGGATGCATTTTCAAGCTTGAATCCATGTTTTTGAAGCTTGAAAGGGTGTTTTTCTCCATCCCCTGTTTTTGAACGAGGTATGAGTTATGTTCTTGATTGAATTCGTGTTATTTGGTTGATTGGAAGCTTGGGTTTTGGTTGAAAGATGTGTTTTTGATGTTTTAGAGCTTTGTTTTGGTATGGTTTTGTGTAGAACTTTGGAAGCTTGTTTGGAAGAGGAAGGGTTCGAATTCTTGCTTGTTCTTGGTGTTAAGGTAAGGGAGAAAGTGTTTTTAAGTTGTTGGATTGCTTTTGGATTGAAATGGATTGAGAAAGTTGAGTAATTTTTGGTTATGGTATGAAGAAACGTTTTGGGAATTATGATGGACTAGCTAAATTCGAAGGGTTGGTTTGATGCTTCTAATGCATCATAGTTTGGCTTTGATAGTTGGTTTTGTTCCTTGCAACATGTACTTCATGTGTATGAAATTTGGTAACTTTTGATGCATGTTTGCTATATGTATTTGGTTGCCAAAGTTCGTAGCAGCAATCGGCCAAATTCTGCATTTCTGCAGAATTGGCGACGCGGCGCCAATTGGCCCGAAAATTGGCGACGCGTCGCCAATTCAATTTTTTCTTCACAGAGCGTCTGCTCGTTGGCGACGCGTCGCCAATCCCTTTTGCCTTTGGCGACGCGGCGCCAACACCTAAAAATGGAGGGTTTGACTTTTTGCTGCGTTGACCCGACCGAGACTACGGAAGGCTCGGAACGTGCCTAAGGGTCCGAGGATCCCGATGGTACTCCGAAACTTCCGAAAGTCCCACCGGAAGTATGAGTTTTCTTGAACTGTTTGAGGTAAGTAAGTTGCTTAGGCAACAAGTAAGGAAACAAATGTTGCAATTGAACTTAATTAGCTATCAATAGCTCAGGTGAGAGGTTTAGAACCCTCGTCGGCCTAGCCGTGCCGGAGCCACGAGGCCACGAGGCGAAACCTTGTTCATCTAGTTTACATCAAAGAGGCCCTGCGGCCTAGTCTACAAGTCCCATCATAAATTCCCCTGCATAACAATTAGGTGAGAGGTTCTATGTTTGAATGAGGCTTGCTAAGGTTCGCCCTTGAGCCATATGATAGGTTGCTAAGTGATAGCGCTTGGCCTATATGTCAGGTTGCTAAGTGATGGCGCTTGGCCTGTATATGTGTCAGGTTGCTAAGTGATTGCACTTGGCCTGATACAGAGGACTACTTGAGGAGAGGTCTACCGGCCTAGTATATATATATATGACTAGTACCCTCATGCTGTGTGAGCTCGCAGCCAGAGTCCTAGTAATTTTTCTTGCAGGTACATCGAAGACCCTTACTGAGAATGTTGAATTCTCACTCCCTGTTTGTTATGCAGAGTCTGAAGTAGCAGGACCGGATAATCACTGAGGATTATCACGGTAGTACCTTTTGTCTGTAAAGGTACGGTAGTTGAGAAACTTTAAGTTTCTAGCCTGCTTAAGTGTTTAATTGGTCTGTTGGTCAGGCTGTGGTACTAACTTGCTTCTTCCTTTGGCTGCAGAGCCTAGTAGCACTTGGCACAGGACTTGTGAGACTCGCCACTGGGACAGGAGTCCAAAGTGGGAGCTAGGGTAAAAGATCTCAGCAAAGTCTTGTATTTTGATACAGTACTTTATTTTGCCTCCAGTATTTATGTTATAAAGAGTCCTTGACTCAGGGGATTGTTCTCTGGGTGAGAGCATTAGTTACTTATGTATAAATGCTTTCACGAGCGGTGTATGTGTAGTTAATCACTCAAAGGTTGATTTTTGCTATGCTTTGGCATTTTGTATTTATTTATATAGAATTTTACTAGCCGGCTAAATGTCTAAATGATTAAATGTTTTATGGTTTTAATAAACCAAGTCAAAGCATAAGTGCATACATATTGCATTTCTAGGTTAATCAACTAGTAGCATTGGATTTAATCCACACACATAACCAGCTAGCCAATTACAATCCACCGTGAGACAAACGCTCACAGGGTATCCCGGGCAGGGGCACGGGGATCGTGTCACAAGCTCCTTGAGTCTTGAACCGAGACAGGTCGTGACAAGACCTGGACGGCATCGGCGTGTCAAATCGCCATTTGAGGTGACATGCAGCGTCTGTGAGCGGCATGTCAGAGGCTCCTTAAATGCTCATGCCGTACTCCCGAGGTCCTCTGGGCGAGGTCGTTCTTTGACACGGTCGCCCTTCTTCAGGAGTTATGCTCGTGCTTTTGGGGGCTTTCCTTGTTCGGAGGTTCCACCTTCGGGGAAATTCCCTTCTGTTTGTGATAGCTAATTCTCTGCATCCGAAGGCGATCCATTCGCTCCCCCGAGGGAGTTGGCACCATCTTCGTGATCCCTGGTGTTCTTGCCGAAGTTCCAAGTTCGGGGTGCTTGGCTTCGTTCTTTCCAAAGTCAGTGATGGTGTCTCTTTCGGGTGACGCCAGGCTTCCTGATCATACTTTCGGTAGGAAGTACGCACTGGGAGAGGAGATAGTCCTTCGGCTATCACAAGCCCCCCTCCAGAAAGCCGAAGTGGGAACCTCGGTTTGGCAGCTTTCAAAGGGAGTACTTCAGGGCCTTGGGTATAGCACTCTTGCCGAAGGTGCACCTTTTGTCTGAAGACACGGGTTGTTCAAACATAGCCCATCTTTTGGTGTCCCCGGGGTAACCTACTTCTTTACTTTTGTAGGTCTGTGAAATGTCGCGTCTCATAACCAGACGTGTCAGTCTGGAGCGGCGCGCCATCTGTCAGAAGGCGTGTCTCCCTTTTGGCGTGATGGCTGACACGTGGTAGCTTTTTATTGGCTGGGGTTACATCGGTTACAGCGGGCGTGCCTTTTTATGCTTAGTAAGCAGTTATGGCGACACCTTGCCTTCGCGTAGCATTTATGACGCCGTTTCGCTTATCGCCCCTCGGCCTATATATACTTTTGTTCCTTCATAACCCCTTTTGCTTCTCCTTTTGCTCTCCTCTGTCTTTCAAGTGCTCTTGCCTTCTTCCTTGCTTTTCGCGGCGGTGCTGTTTAACGGGGTTTTTTCCGGCCACCTTTCACGACGGCGTTTTCAAATCCGGATTTTTGGCAAATCATTCGGTGGGTTTTTGATCTCCAGAGTCCTCTGATTTTTGCTTTTTCAAGCTTTTCTGAACTCATTTTTTGCCTTTTTCAGAACTCATTTTTCAGCCAATCATGCCTATCCCTGAGAGCTGGCAGCCTCTTCTTTCTCACCTTTGTTGCACCATTCCTGCGAAACTAGAGAAATGGAAGAAGAAGTTCTTCCTTCCCTCCTATGTCACTACGAGGTTCCCATGTTCTGACCAATTCAGTTTTTCAAACCGTAGTGACGAGGTTACCGTTTTCCGAGCCCAGCTGAAGGCCGGACTTCGGTTCCCTCCACCGAAGATGGTTTGCGAGTTTTGTGATTTTCATGGCATTGCCGTAAACCAACTTCCACCAAACTCATACTGCTACTTCAACGCCTTTCTTTGTATGTGTGGCGTTTTCAAAATAGAACCCCACTTCATTCTTTTTCTGCAGTACTATAAGCTTTTCATGGTCCCGAAGGGTGGCTTCTACTTTATGCTACCTCAGGGATCAGGGAGCAAAAAATATAAGTTCACCTTTGCCAACAAGGACAGCTGGCGAGGGTGGCAACAAAAGTTCTTTTTTCTGAAGAAGGAAGAGGCCTAGTCGCATGTTCTGACCAAATGGGCTCGGGGAAAGCTGGAGATGGAGATCGTTGACCCGAGGATATTGCTGACTCCCGAGTTGGCACATATCTTTGCGGACTTCGACAGTCGGATCCGAGCAGTCTTCGACTGGGATTCCGAGGTCCCTTCGCGCCCTCTTTACCCCTTTCCCATTAACTGGAAGTTGATGACCGAAGAGGTCCTTCGGGAGCTAAAGGTGGTAAAGGAGCACAAGACGGACCTCGAGATGCCGGCTCCTGCCATTGCCGGGAAAGACTCCTAGCTGGTGAAGCTTCTTCGGAAAGAAGAGTCTTACGAAAGTTTTTATGAAAGTAAGTTATCTCCAAATCCTTTTTCTATATTTTCACCCTAGATTTACACTGATGTCTTCTTTCCTTTTTAGAGATGGGCGACGACACTGCTGCCTTCTACAAATCGTTTTTCCTCGGGCAATCCGAGAAAGGTGAGCAGACGAAGAAGGCCGTCTCCCGAAGATGGAAAACGTTTGGGGCTGGGCCATCTGTGGCCAAACGGGCGAAGAAGGATGCGCTCCCTCCTCTCCCAGAGATTTTCGAGGAGGTGGGCGAAGAGCCCGAGGCTGCTGCTGTCCCGTCGGCCGAGGTCGTTGCTGACCTTATTGCTCAGAGTCCTACTCCTTCGGCGACTCTTTTCGATGCTTTGGTAGAGGCCCCTTCTGCCGAAGAGCGACATAAAAGCAAGGGCAAGGGGATTTCTACCGAGGAGGCTCGGGCTTCTGACGACGATGTCGCCGAGGTGCCAGCAGGTTTGTTTTTCTAACAAACTGTGGTGCCTTCTTTTTTGTGGGCTTTGAGATTTTCTTACCTTGACCAATTTTTTGTTTTTCCCATGCAGGGGAGATATCATCTCCGGGTTGGGTGGCCGAGCACGCCCGAAAGCGGGCCCTTCGGGATGCCCATATCCCGAAGGGGAAGGTCCCAAAAGAGCCTTTCTGGATGTTTATGGAAGACATGAATTTGTACTCTGGAGACTGCCAGCAAATGGCTAAGGATATCTCAAAGGGGGTGCTTACCGAGGCTTCTTTCAACGCCATCGCAGAGGCTCACCCTAACGATGACTCCCTTGCCGCGAAGGTCTCTGAGCACGCTGCCTAGGTACGCCTCTCGCCTTTGTGTTTTTCCTTTTGATTTCCTCTAAATGTTTGCCTCTTCTTTTTTGCCTTACTAACTTTGTCTTTGTTTCTCTGCAGCTGCTGGGGTAAGCCAGTTTCCTCAGAGTTCGGGTGGCGAGGCAGGCGCTGTTCCAAGCCTCGGCCTTAGGCATCATAGACTAATATAAGGCCAAGTGCTCGGAACTAGCCACACAGAACGCGCAGCTGGCTCAAGCTGCAAAAAAAGGAGGTTGCTACCATTCAGGAGGAGTTCCTGAAGGAAAAGGAAGAACTTTTGAAGGACTCATCCCAGAAGATTTCTGACCTCGGCTCCCAGGTGGCGGAGCTGATTTCGGCGAATGAGGCAGTTCAAAAGGAGAAGTCAGAATCTGAGGCTCTCCTGGCGAAGGTGCTTGAAGAGAAAGCCACGCTTTAAGCCGAGGTCGAGTCTTTGAAGAAGGAGCTGGAGAAGAAGAAGATGAAGGCGCTGAGGAAGAAGGTCATGGATCTGAAGGAGGACCTGGAAGACCTCGGTGTCGAGAAGGACAAATCCGACCAGATGACCAAAGTTGGTTTTCAGGACGGGTTTTGCCTCGCTCGGTATCAAGTTCTTCAAAGGTTCCCAGACTTGGACCTTTCTTTTTTGGAGGCTCTGAACATTCCCGAGGGGCCTCGGTGGTATTGGTCCAAGATTGAGCATCTAAACCTGCCCCCCTCGCTTTCGGCGCCGAAGGTTGTGGAGAAGGACGCAGAAGTTGGGAGCTCCCGGGACGCTGAGAATCCTTAGTTTGTTCTAAGGCCCTTTGCCTTATTTTCCTTCTCTTTTGTACTTCTTCTTCTGGCAATCTTCCTTCTTTGTATGCAAATTTATCTTAATAAAAGACTTTTTTAGAAAATTTGGCTAAGTATCTTTACGAGATTTTTCGTTTCCCTTTGTCCCGAACTCATTCGCTCAAGAGACTTCGGAAATCTTGACTCGTACAACTTATGCCCAAGAATTTTGGCTAAGTCTTTTGCCAGGTTTTCTCCATTGTCCCAAACACGTTCGCTCAAGAGACTTCAGAAAACCTTATCTGGTCGGCCACTTTTGTGAAATTTGTACTTCTTATGCTTAAGACTTTTTGGCTAAGAAACTTTCGTACTTAGAGAATTTTTCTAACTTGTACAGCACAATCTTCTTCGCCGAGATCCTAAGTATAGAATTTTCTCAAGGCGTCTGAATGCCACGTATTTTTTAATTCTATACCTTCGGAATTGCCGAGCTTGTACACCCCTTTTCGTACTTCGGCGAGGATCAGATAGGGACCTTCCCAGTTCGCGCGAAATACCCCTAGGATGGCCTACGAGGTGCAAATTCAGCCTTTCGGAGAACAAGGTCTCCTTTCTTTATTCCTTTTGGCCTGGCACGCAAGTTTATAGCCGTGGCCACTCTCTGCTGAAAAGCTTTTCTTCTCAGCTCCGCTATTTCCCTGTGTTCGCCGACGAGGTCGAGCTTGGTTCTTAGGCCGAGTTCATTTCTACTTTCATCAAAAACTTGTACTCAGATTGATGGTTGCACTACCTCGATTGGGATGATGGCCTCTGTACCGAAAATGAGTGAAAAAGGCGTTTCCCCTGTTGCTCTTCGGGGTGTCGTTCGGTAGCTCCACAGTACACTTTGGAGCTCTCCTTGCCATTTCCCTTTTGCTTCCCCCAGCCTATTTTTCATACCATCTTTTATGGTCCTGTTAGATACTTTTACCTGCCCATTGCTTTGGGGGTGAGCTACTGGGGCGAAGTGCATTTTTGTTCCGAGGTCACTGATAAATTCCTGGAACCCTTTGTCTATAAACTGGGATCCATTATCAGCTACTAGTACCCTTGGTATGCCAAATCTGCATATGATGTTCTTCCATACGAACTTCTGCACTTCTTTTGCCGAGATAGTAGCTAACGGTTCCGCCTCGACCCATTTGAAGAAATAGTCTACTGCTACTACGCAGAATTTCACGCCTCCAGCCACTGTTGGGAGTGGTCCTATAAGGTCTATGCCCCAGACTGCGAAGGGCTAGGGATAGTCAGCCGAAGTCACCATTTCCGAGGGTGTCCTCTGGATATTTGCGTGTTTTTGGCAGTTACCACATTTTCGGACGAATTGCCTAGCGTCCTTTCTCAGGGTAGGCCAAAAGTATCCTTGGCGTAGTATTATTGCCGCCAGGGCGGCGGTTCCAATGTTTGAACCACAAGCGCCTTCGTTGACTTCTTTGAGGATCATTTCAGTATCCTCTTCGCCAACACACCTCTGTAAAGGATTTGCATATCCCTGCCGATACAGTTCTTCGCCTATTAGGAAGAATCGCCCGGAGCATCTTCGCACTTTTGCAGCCTCGATGGGGTCTTCGGGGAGCACGTTGTTCGCAAGATACCTTTTTATCGGGTCTTTCCAGCCTTTTTCCGAAGTTACTATGCTCAGTACTTCAATCCTTGGGCGGCTTAGTACCTCGGTGTATGTTTTTGATTTCGACAAGCAGTCTACTTCGGCGTTATCCCGTCGAGGTACGTTTTCGACCCGTATGGTATCGAACTCCCGAATGAGCTTTGTCACCAGTTTGTGATATTTTGCCAAGATTGGGTCATTCGCCCCATAGTCTCCTGCCGTTTGCAGAACTACTAGCTGGGAATCGCTGTGGGCTTTTAGATTTCGCATGCCAATTCTTCTGGCTAGGTGCAATCCTGCTATGAGGGCTTCATACTCAGCCACATTATTTGTGACGTTAAAGCTGAACTTAATAGCCTTCATTACTTCAAGGCCTTCGGGACCTCTGACAATTACCCCAGCTCCCTGGTGTTCGGACTCCGAGGCTCCGTCGACGTACAAAGTCCACTCTGGCTCATCTTCGCTTGGATCTGGATGGCTATCTTCGGTGGTGGGTACTTCGGCAATGAAGTCTGCCAGAGCTTGAGCTTTTATGGCTTTTCGAGGTTCATAAGTAATGTCGTGTTTGCCAAGCTCTATGCACCATTTGGAAAGCCTTCCCGAATGATCAACTTTTCTCATGACATCGCGCAGAGGTAGACTGCTTCGGACGATGATAGGGTGAGCCTGAAAATATGGTCGCAGCCTTCTTCCTGCTAGCACCAAGGCATATATAGATTTTTGCAACAGAGGGTACCTGACTTCAGTGCCATGCAGGGACTTGCTTACGTAGTAGACTGGCCATTGCTTTGCCCCCTCTTCTTTCACAAGGACCGAGCTTACGGCTTTTTCTGTGACGGCAAGGTATAACACAAGGGGCTCTCCCTCGCGAGGTTGCCGCAAAGTGGGCAGACCGGCTAAGTAGATTTTGAGTTCCTCCCAGGCCTTTTGGCAGTCTTCACCCCAAGGATGGTCATTACTCCCAAGGTTGTCCTCCTTTTTTGCTACCTTAGTGAGGACTTTGAAGAATGGTCGACACCGGTCTCCATTTCTGGAAATAAACCTGCTGAGGGAGGTTATCCTTCAGGTGAGCCTCTACACATCTTTTATTGTGGCAGGAGTTTGGAACTCGAGTAGAGCCTTAATTTTTTCTGGGTTGGCATCAATGCCTCTTTCTGATACCATGTACCCAAGGAATTTCCCGAGGTTACTCCGAAGATGCACTTTTCGGGATTAAGGCGGATCCCGAAGGCTCTGAGCTGGTGGAAAGTTTCCTTTAGATCTGCGACGTGGTCGCCAGGCAGTTTGCTTTTGATTATCATGTCGTCCACATATACTTCCATGTTTCTCCCTATTTGGTCATTGAAGACCTTGCTCATCAACCTCTGGTAGGTGGCTCCTGCGTTTTTGAGCCCAAAGGGCATCCTGATGTAGCAGTATGTTCTTCCTTCGGTGATGAAGGTGATTTTTTCTTCATCTTCAGGGTCCATCCTTATTTGATGATACCCACTGAAGGCGGCTAAGAAAGTTAAGAGCCCGTATTCGGCAGTTGAGTCTACCAATTGGTCTATCGGTGGGAGAGGGTATGAATCTTTTGGGCAAGCATCGTTCAAGTTTCTGAAGTCGAAGCACATCCGGAGTTTGCCGCTTCCTTCTTTTGTGGCAACTACCACATTGTTTAACCATTCAGGGTACTCGACCTCCCTGATGACATCGGCTTCTAACAGTCGTTGGACTTCGGTTTTGACAAAGTTACTTTTATGAACTGAGATGCCTCGCTTCTTTTGCCGGACAGGCTTTGCTTCCGAACTTACTTTGAGGCTATGTTGAATTATGTCAGGGTTTACACTTGGCACGTCTTTCGGCAAGTAGGCAAACAGATCTTTATTTGTCAGTAAAAAAGATACAAGTTTTTCCTTGTCACCTTCGGCCAAGTTTTTCCCTATTCGGGTATTTTGGCCTAGGATAACTTCTTCCATTTCTGCCTTCGCAGGATTCTCTGCCTCGCCCTTTTTTGGTGCTTTTGCTTCCACAGCTTGCGCGAAGTTGTTTGCTGGAGCCTTTCGTGTTTTGACGAACACCTTCCTTACTTCGCCTTGATCTATGAAGATTTCCGCATCTCCATCCTTGGCGGCGAAAGTGACAGTTAAGTACTTGACATCAGGGTGAATGTGTAGGTTTCCCTGTGTCTATCTTCCAAGGATGGCGTTGTACGATGAAGGGACATCCATAACGATGAACCTTGCCATTGTGGAGGCGTACAACTCTGCTGTCCCAATCACCGAAGTCCCTTTCAGCATCAAAGGGAGATCGATCCATCCGAGGACGGGCAGTTCGGATGGACCTACCCCGAAGGTAGGTGAGGTGACGGGCTTGAGGTCGCTGCTAGATACACCCAACCTCGGCAGCAAGTGTGAAAACAGGACGTCAGCATTTGATCCGTCGTCAAGCAGCACTCTCTTGACGTCCCAGTTTCCTATTCTCGCCATGATCAATAATGGGTCATCATGGGGAAAAATGACAGCGGAACCATCCTTTCGGGCCAGCTTTTTTGTTGGACTTTGATACTTCATGACTGCTATTTCTCTGGCCTTCCTCTTTCTTTTCGAGGATGGCAGTCCCGTCGTAATTGTTTGTATGATTCCCGCTGGAGGTGGGGGGCGCCTTTTCAAACTTCTGTTTCTCCGCCTGTCGGAGTGGTAGTCCTCATCTTCTGCCTTTCCTTCCTCCTATTTTCTCCCTTTCGGGGAAGGCATGCGCAGATAACGCCGAAGTTGGCCCTGTTTTATCAGTGACTCTATATACTTTTTCAATTGGAAGCAGTCTTCGGTGTCGTGGCCGTGGTCGCGATGAAACTGGCAGAACTTCTTCATATTCTTTCTGTTTTCGGCGGTCATGGCCAATGGCAGCTGAACCTGAGTTCCCTGCCTTTCCATTGTCATGAGGATGTTGGTTCTTGTGGTGTTCAGGGGTGTGAAAATGGGGAGTTTCCTTCCTCGCATTCTCCGAGGTTGACCTGCCTATTCGATGGGATACCGGGTTTGCTGGCTGGACCCTTCGGCCCGGGTGTGATCGGACTTCAGTCCGCCCATTCTTAGTTCTTCGGCTGTCATGTGCTGTTCGGCCCTTCGGTAAAATTCGCCCAGCGTGTCCAGGGGGTCCTTGGAGAATTCGTAAAACAGCTGCGAGTCCCTTCGAAGGCCCCGTGTCATCGCGAGGATGCGTACTTCGGGTCGAAAGTCTGGGACACTCAAGGCTTCTCTGTTAAATCTCTCGACATAGTCGCAGATGGTCTCTCCAATTCTTTGCGCTATGTCGAACATCTGAACCGGCATCTTCGCCGTTGGCCGACTTCCGATAAACTGCTGCGTGAAGGCTGTGGATAACTCCTGGAACTCCGTGATGGTTCCTGGGGCCAATGAATTATACCAGGCTATTGCTGGCCCAATGAGAGTGACCTCGAAACATTTGCACAAGGTAGCGTCGTCGGCACCGTGCATCATCATGCTGCGTCTGTACTTGGTCAGATGGGCCTGTGGATCAGTACGGCCAACATAAGTTTCCAGCCGAGGTACTCTGAAATCACCTGGCATGGCTGCCTCAACTACATCTTGGGTGAATGGGGACTCATCCCCACAAAAGGTTCCAGACAGCCTAGCCCAGACGGGTTTGCAGGCCACCTGTCTCTCCACTCTGTCCAACCTCGCCAATATCTTCTCCATAAGGATCGTGGCACTAGGTTCTTCTTCTGGGAGGGGGGATTGTCGGTGCCTCTTCGGAGAGTGAGTTCGGCACTGAGGGGATGGGGACCTCGCCTCAGGTGACTAGCTCCTCCCGTGTGTGATTTTGGGTCGTCTTCACCCCGCTTGTCCCGCGAGCCGTGCCCCGAGGGGCATGTTTTCCGTTGAAGACTCCTCTCGTGGGTCTCCGCATCCTGAACTACGATGGGTTGGTTTGGGACTTTTTTCCCGAGGGTGTGCTGGCGAAGGAGGCCTTTGGGCTTGAGCTTGTTGCGGCCACCTTCGGTCTATCTATTGTGTCATTTCAGCCACAACAGAACGTTGAAAGTCGCACAGAAAGCTCATGGTTACGACCAGAGGACGCTCTTCCTCAGGCGTGGAAGTCCCTGGGAAGGCTTGCTCAGTGGCCGGTTGGACTTCAGGCGCGGACGGGGACCTCGGGAGTCCCTTGTCCTTAGAACGCCGAGTCTCAACGACGGTGACCCGAGGATGGGTTCCCACAGACGGTGCCAAATGATGCCCTGAGACATCTTCACTGGAAGGCATGGTGACTTTCGGGAGGACTTCCAGTGAGGGGAGCATCTGGAGTTGAGGTTTCCCAGGGGAATGTGCCTGAAAAGCTCAGAGAAGAGGGTTAGGAGGTCCCCGGGGTGCTTTTCCGAGGAGGAGCCTCCGACGCCCAAGTCAGTTTCCTGAGAAGGTAGGGGGGAAGCACTAGAGTTTTTAGTGGGTTGCCTGTATTTTCTAGAGGAGGAGGAGTCGAACCGTTTGCCAGGGTCTGTTCCTTGGTATTTATAGAGAAGCCCAGCCCGTTCAGATGATGACACGTGTTCGGTCGGATGTTCTCTGAGTTTCTGGGTGTAGGGGGCGAGTAGCCGGTGACAGGCTCCTTGAGTCTTGAACCGAGACAGGTCGTGACAAGACCTGGACGGCGTCGGCGTGTCAAATCACCGTTTGAGGTGACATGTAGCATCTGTGGGCGGCATGTCAGAGGCTCCTTAAATGCTCATGCCATACTCCCGAGGTCCTCTGGGCGAGGTCATTCTTTGACACGGTCGCCCTTCTTTGGGTGTTATGCTTGTGCTTTTGGGGGGTTTCCTTGTTCGGAGGTTCCACCTTCGAGGAGATTCCCTTCTGTTTGCGATAGCTAATTCTCTGCATCCGAAGGTGATCCGTTCGGTCCCCCGAGGGAGTCGGCACCATCTTCACGATCCCTGGCGTTCTTGCCGAAGTTCCAAGTTCGGGGTGCTTGGCTTCGTTCTTTCCGAAGTCAGTGCTGGTGTCTCTTTCGGGTGACGCCAGGCTTCCTGATCATACTTTCGGCAGGAAGTACGCACTGGGAGAGGAGATAGTCCTTCGGCTATCACTTCATGAGATTAAAAATGACATCTTCCTTTTCCTTCCGAAGAGCCACACCTTTGGAAGATAGCTCCACAACCTTCGTTCTGAGGTTGAAGATCTTTGAGGTGAACTCCTCGACCAGCCCCTACTGGCTCTTCATCACCTCCTCCCGAAGATTGGCAAGGTCCTCTTTGGCAATCTTGTTCAGCTCGTCGTAGTTGATGACCAAGCTTGCAAATAGTTCCTTGGCCTTGGCCAAGTTCTCTTCCGATTGATTTCGGATAGAAGACTGCTTAGCTACCCAAGCCCGAAAGTATCCACTGTATGCCAATAGCTGCAAAAAACAAAAGATAGAACTATGAATTTGGGTCCCAAGCGATAGAGACTCAATTTTTCCTAAGTCATAAAGGCTAAAGTTTACCTGGGCTGTGTGCTCGGTCATCCAAACAGTGAGGACCTCCTTGTTTGGGTACTCCTCCGTCAGAGTTTGGAAGGTGGCATTTGTCATAATACCCCTCACCATCTGAGGGGCCATCTTCTGGCTATCTTCAGAGAACAAGTCCATGCCCTCAGTAAAGGTCCAGAAGGGCTACCTTGGAACCTTGTCCTTCAGGATCTTGGCATCCTAAATGGTCCTCGACCGAAGGTGATCTGTAATCCACACTGATCGGGCCCTGTCCTCTGCAAAGTCGCGCTGAAGTTCCGTTATAACATTTGATAGCCAAAGTGCTATCGCCCCGAACACCTAAGGACCCCGGAAAGGAGGAAGCCAAACTCCTGAGGCACGCGACCTCGGCAGCCCGCCAATACTAACCCCGGGAAACTATTGTATCGCCTCCATCGGAAGGGCGACTGAGTCAGCTTCGGGGAGAAGTCCCAGCCACCTTCTGTAGGTGAAAGTCCCCCGAAGGGCTAACTTCGGAGCCAGGGAATGCCCCGAAGTACCACTGTCATTCCAGGAAAAGGTACCTCACTTCGAAGTGAGACATGAACCAAGGGGACCTCGGAGGTACGGCAGGAGCCATCAAGGAGCCTCTGACATTACGCCCATACACCCTACACGTCGTCCTCACAGGCACTTTGACGCATCGCCACTGCCTACGTCCTGTCATGTAGGGCTATCATTATCGCAGCTCGTGGCCAGAGGAGCCTGCAGGCGGCTAGGGGCCCCCCACACCCAGAAGTACGGATGGTGTTCATCCATACACGTGCTGCAATCTGAAAGGCTCACCCCCTCCTATATATACCAGGGGAATGGTCACAGGCGAGAGCTCTCTCCCTCTCTCTGCTCTCTCCGCTCTGAATCTTTTCCTTCCAGCCTTCAAAAGAAAACACGGACATGCAAGACTGTCTGGTACTTGCTGCTCTTTCTCTCTCCACCCCTCCCAAAGCACTGACTTGGGCATCGGAGGCTCTTCCCCAGAAAAAGACTCCGGGGACCTCCTAGCCCTCGTTTTCTCAGTGCTTCAGGCCAGGCCTCCTGAGGAATCCTCGTTTCAGACCTCTCTCTCATACCGAAAGTCCTTCTCGGCCTCATCGTGCCTGCCACGTAAAGATGCTGCCGGCCATCACAGGTAATCCACACAGAGCACCTTCTTTCAGGGCTCGCCTACACCTCCGGAAGCTCCTATTGCATTCTCCACGACACACAGTGGAGATGCCGATGGCCCTCATCACCATCATTTGGCGCCGTCTGTGGGAAATCACTCCCAGGTCGCCGTTGTTGAAAAATCGGTGTTCTAAGGACAAAGGACTTTCGAGGTCGCCGTCCACACCAGAGGTTGAACCGGCAACCGAACGACTGCAGCAGGGACTTCCGTGCCCGAGTAGGAACGTCTTCTGACTACTACCACAGGCTTCCTGTGCGAGTTCTCATGCCCTATCGTGGCTGGAGTGACGCAGCAGTTAGACCGAAGATGGCCGCAGCTAAATTCGGGCCGAAGGCCCTCCTGACCAGTACCTCATCGGGAGAAGGATCCCACGTCAACTCACATGAGTTCGGAAGGAGAGATCAACGAAGATGAGTCCTTGACGGCAAACATACCCTTCAAGAACACAACCTGCAGGAGAAGCAGGGTCGAAACGACCCCGAGCTCCTCATCGAAGGAGTTCTGCACCCAAAGAAAAGTTGCCGTCTCGTCGGCAACAAGGGCATATGCCCATTACCCAAAAAAGCCATCTACGCCTTGCTATTTGCAGGAAGAAGGCTGTGACTCTACTTCCAAGGTCATGCTACCACTATCCGGAGTAACTCGCCTCTAGGCAACGTCATGAAAAGGGTAAAGCATTTGGGGAAGATCATCAAAAGGGTGCATCGATCTCGGAGAATACTGCAGCACATACGAGCTTAGAAGGGCAATGAAAGCCTAGGCACTGGTAGAATTCATTGCCAAAATCCTAGGAGTAGAAAATGCTGAAACCAACGAGGGAAACCGACCAAAGGTAGATCTAGAGTGGAAACTTCGTGGAGCCCCGAGCACAGAACATTAAGGCGATTGAGTAGCCCCTCGGGAGCCCGAAGGCAGAGAGGCCACCGGAGCAATCAAATGTGGTTACCAAAGTGCTGGGCTATCCGAGCATGGCAACGCTGAGTATAGCAACCTTGGACAAAGGGTGGAAAGACCCTACAAAGAGGTATCTCGCAACCAAAGAGTCCCGAAAATCCTCATGAAGTGGTGAAAAATGCGAAGATATTCCGGACGATGTCCCCTAATTAAGGAGGAATTATACCGGCAGGGGTATGCAAGTCCGCTACAAAGCTGTACCGGTAAAAATGGTGCAGGACAATTCATCCAGAATGTGTGAAAATTGCCAGAGACATACCAGCACCCAAAGGCTGCCTTCGGAGTGGATAACCCCGGAAGATTACCTTTGCCCCTTGGCAGTATGGGGCATAGACCTCACCGGGCCACTCCCGATAACACCTGAAGGAGTGAAGTTCTGCGTAGTAGCAGCAGACTACTTTACTAAGTGAGTGGAGGCAGAGCCCTTGGCAATTATTCCAGCAAAAAGATATACAAAAGTTCGTCTGGAAGAACATGATATGCAGATTTGGCATACCGACGGTGATAATGGCCGATAATGGTTCTCAGTCTATGGACCAGGGATTCCAAGAATTCGTCACCGACTTTGGAATAAAAATGCACTTCGACCCACTAGCTCAGCCCCAGAGCAACAAACAAGTGGAGGCAGCCAACACAGCTATAAAAAAGGGACTACAAAAGAGGTTGGGGGAAGCAAGGGGAAAAGACCAGGAAAACTCCCTACTGTACTGAGGAGTCTTCAGACAACTCCCCGAGGGGCCACGGGGGAGACACCTTTCTCACTTATCTCCAGTACAGAGGCCATTATCCCCATCAGAGTAGTACAGCCATCAGTTAGAATACAGGTGTTCGGCGAAAGAGGAAACGACCTCGGGTTGAGGACTAAGCTCGACCTAGTTGACGAACACTGAGAAATGGCCGAGCTCAGAAGAAAGGCCTTTCAGCAAAAGGTGGCCATAATTGCAAACCTGCATGATAGGCCAAAAGGAATAACGGAAGAAGACCTCATCCTTCGAAAGGCCGAGTTTGAACCCCGAAAACCATCCCATGGGGTACTTCGGCCAAATGGGAAGGGGCTTTATTTGGTCCTAGACGAGGTCCGAAAGGGAGTATACAAGCTTGGCGACGCCAAAGAAGGAAAACTAGAAAATGCATGGCACTCAGATGCCTTAAAGAAATTCTATACTTAGAATTTTAGATGAGAAATTGTACAAGAGAGAAATTTCTCTAAGTACAGAAGTTTTCCCCTATCTGAAAGTACACGTCGAACAAAGTTGAAGCACACGCTCCCAAAAGTCTTGTTTTCCTTCCAAGGACGACTGGGTTAGACGCCCAAAAAAGGGTGAAGTCCATTGACTCCTGAAAGTCCTATTTTCCTTCCAAAGATGGTTGGGTTATATGCCCAAAAAAGGTGAAGTCCATCGACTACGGCCGACAAAGACAGGCTAAAACTTGCCTAAGTAAACTTTGGAAACAAAGAGAGTTTACCCGAAGGTTGGCTGATGAAACGAGCAAAATGTACCTTTCCGAAGTCCCTTGACCGAAAGAGGTTTGGACAATTGGGAAACAAAAATTGCTCGTACCTTTTCGAAGTCCCTTGACCGAAAGTGGTCGGGACAATAGGGAAAAATCGCTCAAAAGACTTAACCAAATTATGAAGGAAAATTCATTAAGGAAGGTCTTAGTACAAGGAGAAGGGTACAAGAAGAAAAATACAAAGAACAAGAAGAAGGCAAAGGCCCTAGAATATCTAAGGGACCTCGGCGTCATGGGAAGCTTCGACTCCTGTGTCTTTGGCCGCCGCCTTCAGTGCAGGAGGAGGGGCAAGTGGCAGGTTGAGGAACTCAACTTTCGACCATGTCCACCGAGGTCCCTCGGGAATATCTAGGGCAGCCAAGAAGGAAGGGTCGAGGTCTGGATATTTCTTCAAAAATTGGTGACGAGCTAGGCAGAAACCGTCCTGAAAGGCAACCTTCGTTGCCTGGACGGCTTTGTCTTTTTCTACGTCCAAGTTGTCCACCTCATTCTGAAGATCCGAAACCTCCTTCCGAAGGTCCGCAACCTCCTTCTCTAACTCCTTTATCTTCTTCTTCTTCTTCGAACCCTTCTTCAGTGAGTCAACCTTGGCTTGAAGTTTGGCGTTTTCAGCAAGAGCCTTCATCTGGAGAGCAGCTTCTTCTTCTTTCTCCTTCTGAATGGCCTCATTGGCCAAGGTTAAGCTCACAACCCTCTCACCAAGGTCGGACATCTTCTTGGAGAAGTCCTTCAAGAGATCCTCTTGGCCCTTCAAGAATTCCACCCGAAGTTGGGCAACCTTCTCCTTGGCTATACGGCTCAACTTGGTGTTCGTCACAACCGAGTTAGAGCAGAAAACCTTGGCCTTCTCCAATTTATCTTCGGCCCAAGCTCTGACCGAAGACTACTTTGCTGCCTAAGCTCGAAGGTATCCACTATAGCCCAGAAGCTGCAAAGAAAGAAGGTACTTAGTGAAATTGACACAAGGAAAAGCCAAAACACTTAGGCAAAAAAGTGGGAGGAAAAATGAAGGAGCCTAAAGAATTACCTGAGCGGCATGCTCGGAAACTCTAGCGGCAAGGGAATCCTCGAAGGCACACTCCTCGGCAACTACCTTGAAGGAAGCCTGAGCGAGTATGCCCCTCGCCATCTGGGGAGCCATTTCCTGGCAATCCTCGGAGAACAGATTCCTGTCCTCTGTGAAAGACCAGAACGGCTCCCTCGGAACTTTGTCTTTTGGGACGTAGGAATCCCGGAGAGCCCGCCTTCGAGCATGCTCAACCATCCAAGCTAAGGGCTCCAAATCCTCTGCAAAATAGAAAACATGCGTCTCATCAGGCAAAACTCCTTGACTGAGAAAGCCATGAGATTACGAAACCCGAAAAGGAGATAAGAGACAAACCTGGCGCAACCTCAGCAACATCGTCGTCGAAGTCCCGGACCTCTTCCACGTCAGCAGGGACATGTTTGCCTTTCTCCCTTCGGCGTTTTTCCAACTCCTCGGCAAAGGGACTCCCTGCCAAAGAGCCCAAACGTGGTAGGACTCAGAGAAGCAGTAACAGCGACCACCCCGGCTGGAACCTCTGTGGGAGTTGCAACCTTGGTGGAAGTTGTAATGACACCACCAACCTCCGTGGAAGTTGCAATGACACCTCTGACCTCCGCCACATCCTTTGAGGGTGGAAGAAGGGTATCCTTCTTTGCCTTCTTGGCCGAAGATGGTCCACTCCCAGTAGTCTTGTGCCTCTTGGAGACGCTTTTTTTTGTTTGCTCTCCCTTCTCGGCCTGACCAAGGAAGAGAGACTTATAGTAGGCAGCAGACTCGTTGCCCATCTCTGAAAAAGAGGGAAAACATCAGTGTGAGTCCAGACAGGCACTTATGCTGAAAAACTTTGAAAGGAACTTACTTTCAAATAAGGCTTCATAAGTGAGCTCGCTCCGAATGAGCTTCCCTAGCCAATAGTCCTTCCCCTCGGTAGCAGGAGCTGGCATGCCAAGATCCGTCTTGTGCTCCTTAACCACCCCCAACTCCCGAAGAACATCCTCGGTCATGAGTTTCCACATGATGGGGAAGGGGTAGAGAGAGCGTGGAGTGACCTCGGCATCCCAGTCGGTGACAGTACGGATACGTCCGTTGAAGTCCTCAAACTGATGGCCCAAGGCCTCATCGTTGTGAGTCATGATGACTGTTGAGGAGACTTCTAGGAGGAAGAACGCCTGGAAGGTGGATCGCCCCAAGGAGAGTACCTGAAAAGCTGGTAAACAGGGTTAGGAGGCCCCCGGAGTGTTTTTCCGGGGGGGGAGCCTCCGACGCCCAAGTCAGTGGTGGCCGGAAGAAGGAGAAAGTCACTAGCTCAAAGAGAAAGGCAGAAAAGTCTCGCCTGGTATTTTCTCAGGGTGTGGGAGCTGTATATCCGGCCTGCCAACCTCCTGTCAAGTATTTATTTCCTGTATATATAGGAATACCTAGCCTGTTCAGATCATGACACGTGTGCGGTCGGATGCTCCTGAACGTCTGGGCGTAGGGGACAGATAGTTGGTAACTAGATGGCCTCGAGCCTTGTGCTGAGACGGGCCATGATATGATTCTGATGGCGTCTGCGCGTCAGGGCGACTTTTTACGTCTGTGGTGGGACGTGTCAGAGGCTTCCTTAAATGCTTCCTTAAATGCGCCTGCCGTACTCCCGAGGTCCCTGGGCGAGGTCGTCCTCTAG
Source organism: Aquilaria yunnanensis (assembly GCA_039654915.1). Classification (NCBI taxonomy): domain Eukaryota; kingdom Viridiplantae; phylum Streptophyta; class Magnoliopsida; order Malvales; family Thymelaeaceae; genus Aquilaria; species Aquilaria yunnanensis. Next base: position 71,897,275 of record CM077597.1, read on the forward strand.
TTCGGACAGAGCCTCTTCGGGAAGCCTACCCTCAGTTCGGGGGTTCCCAGTTCCAGGGGGTTCCGCCTTCGGGGATATCATATTCGGGCAGCAATGTCTGGTGCCACTTTTCCGAAGGCGCGTTGTTCACAACCTTGGGGGGCGAATGGAGTCCTCAAGTTTTACTGGCGTGCCGAGGCTCGGAGCTCTCAGGCTATCTCCCGAGGTGCATGATTCCACCTATTCCCGGGAAGTGCCAGTTCTTCTGGCCGTTGTTGTGGCAGGGTATTCGGCCAGATTGAGGCGACAGCCTTTGGCTATCACATGCCCCCCTCTGGAAAGCCGAAGTGAAGACTTCGGTTTGCATCTCTTTCCGAGGTTGCCGTTGGGAGTCTTGTTGGGAAGCATAACCTGTTCCGAGGTCGCACCTTTTGCCCGAGGGTCTGGGCTGTTCGGCCTTGGCCTATTCTTTGGTGTCTCCGAGGCAAAGCCTGTACCGAAGATACACCTCTTGCCCAAAAGTCATGGGCTGTTCAGCCATAGCCTGTCTCTTGGTGTCCTCGAGGTGGCCTGCTTTTTATTTCTGCAGGTCTGATGGCCAAGCGTGTCAGACTGAGCGGCGCGTCTCCATTTCTCAGGGATGTCAAACGACGTGTCCCAATCAGGAGGCGTGTCTCGGTTTTCCAGGCACGTTTGGGGAGGCACGTCCCCCATTTCTGCGCAGCGGTTGACACGTGGCTTCTTGCCATTGGAGGAGAGGCGCGTCATTTACAGAGGGCGCGCCTTTTCAGGTGCAGCGGGCAGTTACGGCGACGGTTCGCCTCCAATGGGTACTTATGATGTTCTTTCGGTTACCCACCTTTGGCCTATAAATAGCCCATTCCATCATAAGTCCCACTTACTGTTTTTCTGCTCTTTTTCTGCTCTGCCCTCTGTTCTTGCGTTTTATCTTGCTTTCTGTGGCGGAGCTTCTTTAATCAGAGCTTTTTCCTACCAACTTTCACGACGGCGTCCTCAGGCAAATCTTTTGGTGGGTTTTGATTTCCAGAGTACTTGATTCCTCTGTTTTTCTGAGTTTTTCTGGAAAACTGTTGTTTTTTCCAAACTCGTCTTCTGAGTTTTTTCTGGAAACTATTTTCTTTTCCATCTCAAACTCTTTTTCATGTCTGCGATGCCTGTTCCCGAGAGCTGGAAACCTCTTCTGGCCCATCCTTGCTGTACCACACCCGAAAAACTAGAGAGGTGGAAGAAAAAATTCTTTCTTCCGTCTTACGCTGTGACCAGACTGCCTCGTTCTAGCCATTTTGCTTTTTCAAACCGTGGCGACGAGGTTACCGTCTTCCGAGCCCAACTGAAGGCCGGTCTTCGGTATCCTCCCCCGAAGGTGGTTTGCGAGTTCTGCCAATTCCATGGCATTGCTGTGAACCAGCTTCCCCCGAACGCGTACTGCTATTTTAACGCCTACCTCTGCATGTGTGGCGTGTTCGGGATAGAGCCCCACTTCATCATTTTCATGCAGTACTACAAGCTCTATGTGGTCCCGAAGGGTGGCTTCTATTTCCTGCTGCCTCGGGGATCCGGGAGCAAAAAATTCACCTTCACCTTCGACACGAAGGATAGCTGGCGGGGGTGGCAGCCTAAGTTCTTTTTCCTCAAGGTGGATAAGAACTGGTCTGGTGTCCCGACCAGATGGGCTCAGGGAGTGTTGAACGCAGACGTTGTTGATCCGAGGATGTTGCTGACCCCACCGTTGGCTTCCGTGTTCACGGATTTCGACGCCCGCATTCGGGCAGTCGCTGACTGGGCTCCCGAGGTCTCTCCTCGTGCTCTTTACCCCTTTCCTATCAACTGGAGGTTGATGACCGAAGAAGTCCTTCGGGAGCTGAAAGTGGTTAAGGAGCACGTGACTGACCTCAATATGCCTGCTCCCGCCATCGCCGGGAAGGACTCCTGGCTGGTCAAGCTCCTTAAGGGGGAGACTTCTTTCGAAACTTTTGCCGAAAGTGAGTAATCTTCCATCCCTTTATACTTTTTCCTCGGACTTACGCTGATATTTCTTCTCTTTTTCAGAGATGGGCGATGGGGCTGCCGCTTATTACAAGGCCCTCTTTTCTGGCCAAGTGGAGAAGGGGGAGCAGACAAAGAAGGCGGCTTCCCGAAGAAGGAAGACGACAGGGGCGGGACCCTCGGCGAAGTGAGCTAGGAAGGCTCTCCAGCCTTCTCAGCCAGAGCTTTTGGAAGAAGAAGCTGGCGAAGACGCTGGTCTTGTTGAAATTCCACCGGCCGAGGTCCCCGCTACTTCCGCCGAGGTGCCTCCTCTCGACCTCGAGGCCCCCAGAAACACTGTAGTGGTAGAAGTACCCACCACCGAGGAGCGGTACCGGCAGAAGGGTAAGGGTCTTTCTTCCGAGGGGCCCGAGGATCCCGAGGACACTGTCTCCGAGGTTCCTCCAGGTATGCCTTTAGGCGAAGTTCAGCTCCTTTTCCTTTCGCGAATTTTTCTTCTGCTCCTAACTTCCTTCTCACTTTCAGGGGAGCCTCTTACTGCTGGCTGGAGGGCCATTCATGAGAGGAAACGGGCCCTGCGCGATGCCATAGTCCCTGAGGGGAAGATCCCCTTGGAGCCCTTTTGGACAATCACGGAGGATATGAATTTGTTCTCCGACGATTGTCCGAAGATGACAAAAGAGATTTGGAAGGGGATCACCACTGACGCCTCCTTCCGGGCCATTGCGGCGGCTCACCCGGGGGATAATACCCTCGCCGCAAAAGTCACCGAGCATGCTGCTCAGGTATAGTCTTTACACTTTTTTCCTCAATTTTCTAAGTGTTTAGACTTGTACTAACCTGGACTTTTGCCTTGCCGTAGCTGCTGGAGTACGCTGGTTATCTCCGAGTTCGGGTGGCCAGACAGGCTGCCTCCAAGGATGCGACTTCGCGGGAACTCAGTGAAGCGAAGGCTTCGCTTGCGAAGGTGATCGCCAGCAACCAGCAGCTGACAGCGGATTGTTCTCAGCAACTTGCTGCCGTTCGGGAGGAGTTCTCGAAGAAAAGAGAAGAACTTGAAAAGGACTCCTCCCGGAAGATTGCCGACCTCGGCGACCAAGTAAAGGGGCTGCTCGCCGCCAACGAAGATCTTGTCAAGGACAAGGCTGTTTTCGACAGTCTTGCGTCGAGGTTGACGGACGAGAACACTGCTCTTCAAGCCGAGGTCGAGGCTCTGAAGAAGGAGTCCGGAGAGACGCTGGGGATAAGCGAGCTGGAAGAGGAGGTTGCTGAGCTGAGGGACGAGGTCAATGTCCTTGGCGTTCAAAAACGTACTTCTGATGACATGGCCAAGGTCGCCTTTTAGGACGGCTTCTGCCTCGCTCGGCACCAGGTGCTGCAGAGGTTCCCAGATTTGGACCTCTCTTTTCTGGAGGGCCTAAATATTCCTGAGGGACCTCGGTGGCAGTGGTCCAAGGTCGAGCATCTGAAGCTTCCTGGTCTTCGTCCGCCCGGCTCTCCCTAGTTTGTTTTAGGGCTCCTCTTATTTTTCTCCTTTGTGCTCCTTCTTTGGGCACTTCTTTTGTAAGGCGATTTGCTCTAAATGAACAATCTTTTGGCTAAGTCCTTTCTTGCAAGTTTCTTCATTTCCACTGTCCCGAACACGTTTGCTTCAAGAGACTTTCGGAAAACCTGCAACCAAAGAAACTTTTTACCTTCCTTTGTCCCGAGCGTGCTCGCTCAAGAGACTTTCTGGAAAGTTTGTAAAAATTTGGCTAAGTCTTTTGCAGGATTTTTGTTTCCTTTTATCCCGAACATGTTCGCTCAAGGGCCTTCGGAAAACCTTCAGCCAAATTTTTCTGTCTTCCTATTGTCCCGAGCATATTTGCTCAAGGGACTTAGGAAAATTTTCACGAGATTGCTCATTCACTTTTTCCCGAGCACGTTCGCTCAAGGGTGTTCGGAAATTACCTCTGCTTTTGTTTTGGCGTGTACTTTTGCGAGATTCTTGCTTTCCCCTTTTTCCCGAGCATAGTGGCTCAACGGACTTCGGGAAGTCATATCTGCTTTTTTCGTGGCGAGCACCTTCGCGGAATTTTGTCCTGGACAATTTGGTATACTTAAAAATTTTCTCAAGACCATTCTTCTCCGGACCATCCTGTACTTAGAATATTTTTTGTACAATATATTTCTTCCGCTCAACCTTAGGCGTAGAATTTTTTCAGGGCGTCTGAATGCCAAGTGTTTTTCAATTCTACGCCTTCGGCGTCGCCAAGCTTGTACACGCCTTTTCGTACTTTGGCGAGAACCAGATAAGGTCCTTCCCAATTTGCGTGAAGTACTCCGTGAGATGGCCTTCGGGGTGCAAAGTCGGCCTTTCGGAGAACGAGGTCTCCTTTTTTGATTTCTTTTGGCCTGGCTTTTAAGTTGATAGCCGCGGCCACTCTTTGCTGGAAAGCTTTTCTTCTCAGCTCGGCTATTTCTCTGTGTTCGGCCACAAGGTCGAGCTTAGTTCTCAGACCGAGGTCGTTTCCGCCTTCATCAAATACTTGCACCCGTATTGAAGGCTGAACTATCTCTATTGGGATAATGGCCTCTGTTCCGAAGACGAGTGAGAAGGGAGTTTCCCCTGTGGCTCTTCGTGGCGTCGTTCGGTAGCTCCACAATACACTTTGGAGTTCTCCTGGCCATTTCCCCTTGGCTTCCCCAAGTCTCTTTTTCAGGCCATCTTTTATGGTCCTGTTTGATACTTCCACCTGCCCATTGCTTTGGGGGTGAGCTACTGGGGCGAAGTGCATCTTTATTCCGAGGTCGCTGATGAATTCCTGGAATCCTTTGTCTATGAACTGGGATCCATTATCAGCTACTAGTACCCTCGGTATGCCAAATCTGCATACGATGTTTTTCCATACGAATTTCTGCACTTCTTTTGCCGAGATAGTTGCTAGTGGTTCTGCCTCTACCCACTTTGAGAAATAGTCCACTGCTACCACGCAGAATTTCACACCTCCGGGCGCTGTGGGGAGTGGCCCAATGAGGTCTATACCCCAGACTGCGAAGGGCCAAGGATAGTCTGCCGACGTTACCATTTCCGAGGGTATCCTCTGGATTTTTGCATGTCTCTGGCAACTACCGCACTTCTGGACGAACTGCCTTGCGTCCTTTCTCAGGGTAGGCCAGAAGTATCCTTGGTGGAGTATCACTGCTGCAAGGGCATCAGTTCCAATGTGCGAGCCGCACATGCCTTCGTGGACTTCTTCGAGGACCATCTCAGTATCCTCTTCGCCCACACATCTCTGCAGCGGATTTGCATATCCTTGCCGATATAACTCTTCACCAATCAGGAAGAATCTTCCGACGCGTCTTCGCAGTCTTGCAGCATTGCCGGCGTCTTCGGGAAGCTCATTCTCTGCGAGGTATCTCTTTATGGGGTCCTTCCACCCCATTCCCGAGGTCGTTACGCTTAGCACGGAGATGCTTGGATGGTCTAGCACCTCGGTGTATGTTTTGGACTTCGCTAAGCAATCTGCCTCAGTGTTATTCCGCCGGGGTACATTTTCGATCCGCACGGCGTCAAACTCTTGGATGAGTTTTCTTACCAGCTCGTGGTATTTTGCCAAGATTGGGTCCTTCGCCCCATAATCTCCTGCCGTCTGCCGAACTACCAGCTGGGAATCGCTGTGAGCCCTTAAGTTTCTCACGCCAATCTTTCTGGCCAAGCGTAATCCCGCTATGAGGGCTTCATACTCAGCCACATTATTGGTGACGTTGAAGCTGAACTTGATAGCCTTCATCACCTCTAGGCCTTCGGGTCCTCTGATAACTATTCCAGCTCCCTGGTGTTCGGACCCCGAGGCTCCGTCAACATGCAAGGTCCATTCTGGCTCACCTTCTTTCGGATCTGAGTGGTTCTCCTCAGTGGTGGGTATTTCGGCGATAAAATCTGCCAATGCTTGGGCTTTTATGGCCTTCCGAGGCTCATACGTGATTTCGTGTTCACCAAGCTCTATGCACCACTTGGAGAGCCTTCCCGAATGATCAACTCTCTTCATAACATCCCGTAGTGGTAGACTACTTCGGACGATGATGGGGTGAGCCTGGAAATATGGTCGCAGTCTTCTTCCTGCAAGCACCAAGGCGTATATAGCTTTTTGAAGCAAAGGGTACCTGACTTCGGCGCCATGCAGGGACTTGCTGACGTAGTAGACCGGCCATTATTTTGGCCCTTCTTCTTTTATCAGGACCGAGCTCACGGCCTTTTCTGTGACGGCGAGGTACAGTACGAGGGGTTCTCCCTCCCGAGGTTGTCGCAGAGTCGGCAGGCTGGCCAGGTAGACTTTGAGTTCTTCCCAGGCCTTTTGGCAATCTTCATCCCAGGGATGATTGTTTCTTCCGAGGTCGCCTTCCATCTTTGCTGCCTTTGTGAGGACTTTGAAGAAAGGTCTACACCTATCTCCGTACCTGGAAATAAACCTGCTCAGAGAGGTTATTCTTCCGGTTAGTCTCTGCACGTCTTTAACTGTGGCAGGAGTTCGAAACTCAAGCAGAGCCTTAATCTTCTCAGGATTGGCGTCGATGCCTCTTTCGGATACCATGTACCCAAGGAATTTTCCCGACGTCACCCCGAAGATACACTTCTCGGGGTTAAGGCGAATCCCGAAGGCTCTGAGCTTTTGGAAGGTTTCCTCCAAATCTGCAACGTGGTAGCCAGGCAGCTTGCTTTTTACTATCATATCATCAACATATACTTCCATGTTTCTCCCCATTTGGTCTTTAAAGACCTTGTTCATCAGTCTCTGGTAGGTGGCTCCTGCATTTTTCAGCCCGAAGGGCATTCTGATATAGCAGTACGTTCCTCCCTCGGTGATGAAGGCAGTTTTCTCTTCATCTTCGGGGTCCATCCTTATCTGATGGTAGCCGCTGAAGGCATCTAGGAAGCTCAGGAGCCCGTATTCGGCCGTTGAATCTACCAGTTGATCTATTGGCGGGAGGGGAAATGAGTCTTTCGGGCAAGCATCGTTCAAGTTTCTGAAATCAATGCACATCTAGAGTTTGCTGCTACCTTCTTTTGTGGCAATGACCACGTTGCTTAACCATTCGGGGTATTTTACCTCCCTGATAACTTCAGCATCCAATAGGCGCTGGACTTCGGTTTTCACGAAGTTGCTTTTGTGGGCTGAGATGCTTCGTTTCTTTTGCCTGATAGGTTTTGCTTCCGGGCTTACTTTGAGGCTGTGCTGTATTATGCCAGGGTTCACTCCTGGCATGTCTTTCGGCGAGTAGGCAAACGGATCTTTATTTTTTAGCAGAAAGGATACAAGATTTTCCTTATCACCTTTGGCCAAGCTCTTCCCTATTCGGGTAGATTGTCCTGGGACAAGATCTACTGCTTCCGTTTCTGCTTCTGCGGGATCTCCTTTTTTGCCTTTCTCCTGCGCCTTTGCCTCCACCGTTTGTGTAGAGCTGTTTGCCGGAGCCTTTCGTGTTTTTACAAACACCTTTCTTACCTCGGCTTGGTCGATGAAGACCTCTGCATCTCCATCCTTGGTGGCGAATGTGACAGTCAAGTACTTCACATCGGGGCGAATGTGCAGGTTCCCCTGAGTCTGCCTTCCAAGGATGGCGTTGTACGAAGACGGGACGTCCATGACGATGAATCTTGCCATTGTGGACGCGTACAACTCAGCTGCTCCGTCTACCGAAGTGCCTTTCATCATCAAAGGGAGGTCGATCCATCCGAGGACGGGTAGTTCGGATGGCCCAACGCCGAAGGTGGGCGTGGTGACAGGTTTCAGCTCGCTGCTGGAGATGCCCAAGCTCAGCAGTAAGTGCGAGAATAGGACGTCAGCATTTGAGCCATCATCAAGCAACACTCTCTTGACGTCCCAGTTCCCTATTCTCGCCATTATCAGCAGCGGGTCGTCGTGGGGGAAGACGACAGTGGAGCCATCTTTGCGAGCCAATTTCTTTGATGGACTTTGATACTCCATAACCGCAATTTCTCTGGCCTTCCGCTTTCTTTCCGAGGATGGGAGCCCCGTGGTGATGGTTTGGATGACCCCTACTGGAGGTGGAAGGCGCCTTTTTGGACTTCTGTTTCTCCGCCTGTCGGAGTCATAGTCCTCGTTTTCGGCCCTCTCTTCCTCCTCTTTTCTGCCCTTTAGGGAGGGCATCCGCAGGTACTTGCGAAGTTGGCCCTGTTTGATCAGCGACTCTATGTACTTCTTCAGCTGGAAGCAGTCTTCGGTGTCATGACCGTGGTCGCGATGAAACTGGCAGAACTTCTTGGCATTCTTCTTATTATCGGCGGCCATGGCCTTTGGCCGCCGAATCTGCGTCCCTTGCCTTTCCAGCGCCATGAGAATGTTGGTCCGTGTCGTGCTCAAGGGTGTGAAACTTTGAGGTTTCTTTCCTCGCATTCGCCGTGGTCGACCTGTATGTTCAGAAAGATGCCGAGCTTGCTGGCTGGACCCTTCGGCGCGGTGATGATCAGACTTCGGCCCCGCCATCCTCAATTCCTCGGCTGTCATGTGCTGCTCTGCCCTTCGGTAAAATTCTCCGAGGGTCTCCGGGGGGTCCTTTGAGAACTCGTAGAACAGCTGTGAGTCACGCCGAAGGCCCCGTGTCATAGCGAGGATGCGGATTTCAGGCCGGAAGTCCGGGACGCTGAGTGCTTCCCTGTTGAATCGTTCGACATAGTCTCGGATCGTCTCTCCGTTTCTCTGCTCTATGTCGAACATCTGTACAGGCATTTTGGCCGTCGGCCTGCTCCCAATGAACTGCTGGGTAAAGGCTGTGGACAACTCCTGAAACTCAGTGATAGTCCCTGGGGGCAACGAATTGTACCATGCTGTTGCTGGGCCCGTGAGGGTGACTTCAAAGCATTTGCACATGGTAGCGTCATCAGCTCCGTGCATTATCATGCTCCGCCTGTACTTCGTCAGATGGGCCTGTGGATCAGTCCGGCCATCATAGATCTCCAGCCTAGGCACTCTGAAGTCGCCTGGCATAGCTGCCTCAACGACGGTATGAATAAATGGGGAGCCATCTTCGCATAATGCCCCCGACAGCCTGTCCCAAACGGGTTTTCTGGTCACTTGCTTCTCCACTCTGTCCAGCCGTGCCAATATCCTTTCCATAAGCGCAGTGGCGCTAGGACCATTTTCGCGGGAGGGAGATCGACGGCGCCTTTTCGGGGAGCGAGTTCGGCGCGAAGGGGTCAGGGCCCTCGCCTCGGGCGACGAACTGCTTCGCTGTGAGACTCTCGGTCGCTTGGACCCGGTTTGTCCCACAGGCCGTTTCCCGAGGGCTATATCTTCTGTGGATGATTCTCCGCGAGGATCTCCACTTTCTGAACTGCGGTGTGTAGACTTGGGGCTTCTCTCCCGAGGGCGTGTTGATGAGGAGGGTTTCTGGGCCTGTGACTGCTGTGGCCATCTTCGGTCGATCTGCTGAGTCATTTCAGCAATGACCGAGCGCTGAAAGTCCCTCAAGAAGCTCATGGTGATTACCAGAGGGCGGTCCTCCTCGGGCGTAAAAGTCTCTGGGAGTGTCTGCTCAGCAGCCGGTTGTATCTCAGGCGCGGACGAGGACCTTGGGAGTCCTTTGTCCTTAGAATGCCGAGTCTCAACGATGGCAATCTGCGAGCGGGTTCCCACAGACGGCGCCAAATGATGGCCCAAGGCCTCATCGTTGTGAGTCATGATGACTGTTGAGGAGACTTCTAGGAGGAAGAACGCCTGGAAGGTGGATCGCCCCAAGGAGAGTACCTGAAAAGCTGGTAAACAGGGTTAGGAGGCCCCCGGAGTGTTTTTCCGGGGGGGGAGCCTCCGACGCCCAAGTCAGTGGTGGCCGGAAGAAGGAGAAAGTCACTAGCTCAAAGAGAAAGGCAGAAAAGTCTCGCCTGGTATTTTCTCAGGGTGTGGGAGCTGTATATCCGGCCTGCCAACCTCCTGTCAAGTATTTATTTCCTGTATATATAGGAATACCTAGCCCGTTCAGATCATGACACGTGTGCGGTCGGATGCTCCTGAACGTCTGGGCGTAGGGGACAGATAGTTGGTAACTAGATGGCCTCGAGCCTTGTGCTGAGACGGGCCATGATATGATTCTGATGGCGTCTGCGCGTCAGGGCGACTTTTTACGTCTGTGGTGGGACATGTCAGAGGCTTCCTTAAATGCTTCCTTAAATGCGCCTGCCGTACTCCCGAGGTCCCTGGGCGAGGTCGTCCTCTAGTTCGCACAGAGCCTCTTCGGGAACCCTACCCTCAGTTCGGGGGTTCCCAGTTCCAGGGGGTTCCGCCTTCGGGGATATCATATTCGGGCAGCAATGTCTGGTGCCACTTTTCCGAAGGCGCGTTGTTCACAACCTTGGGGGGCGAATGGAGTCCTCAAGTTTTACTGGCGTGCCGAGGCTCGGAGCTCTCAGGCTATCTCCCGAGGTGCATGATTCCACCTATTCCCGGGAAGCGCCAGTTCTTCTGGCCGTTGTTGTGGCAGGGTATTCGGCCAGATTGAGGCGACAGCCTTTGGCTATCACAAACCTCGCCGCCAACTCGGGAGTTGGCAACTTCTTGGGATCCACAACATCCATCTCCAGCTTTCCCCAAGCCCACTTAGTCGGAACATATGACCAGCCCATTGCCACTTTTAGGAAGAAGAACTTCCTTTTCCACCCTCGCCAGCTATCCTTGGTAGCGAAGGTGAACATAAATTTCTTGCTCCCAGATCCCCGATGTAGCATGAAATAAAAGCCACCCTTCGGGACCGGATAGAGCTTATAATACTGCATAAATAGGATAAAATGGGGTTCTACCCCGAAGACCCCGCACATGCAGAGAAAGGCGTTGAAATAGCAGTACGAGTTGGGAGGAAGCTAGTTTAAGGCTATGCCATGAAATTGGCAAAAGTCGCAAATCATCCTCGCTGGAGGATACTGAAGTCCAGCCTTCAGTTGGGCTTGAAAAACAGTAACCTCGTCGTCCCGATTCATAAAGCTGAAATGACCGAGGTGGGGTAACCTTGTGGTGGCGTAGGAGGGAAGAAAAAATTTGGCCGTCCACTTCTCTAATTTTTCAGAAGTGGAGCAACAAGGGTGAGACATAAGAGATTGCCAGCTCTCGGGAATAGCCGAAGACATGGTTGACCAAAAGAGAGACTTCGGAAAGAAGAAAAACGACTTCGGGAAGCTAAAAGAAAAGCAGAAACTGAAGGAAGAACCCACCAAAAGTCTTGCCGAAATCAGCATTCTTGGACGCCGTCGTGCAAGATGCTGGGAATTGCTCCGCCATAAAAACCGTCATTGGAAAAAGGAAAAAGGCAAGAGAAGACGCAAAAGCAAATGAGAGCAAAGTAAGAGCAAAGAAAAACAAATGAGGAGAATGACAGGAGGAGGCTTATATAGATCGAGGAGGGGAAGCCGAAAGGGCGTCATAATTGCTGTGCGAAGGTGAAACATCACCATAATTGCCCATCGCGCGTGAAAAGATGTACCCATCCCAACCAGCACCTGCCACGTGTCACCCGTCACGAGAAACTAGGTCACGTTTTCTGAGATCTTGAAAACTTGGGTGCACCACCCCAGATTGACACGCCTACTTTCAAAACATGACGGTCCACTAACCTGTGGCAGAAAAAAGTAAAGAGGTTGGGGTTCTCGAGGACTCCAAAGGACAGACAGGTGACACCTGTCCGAACAAACCATGCCCCTAGGTGGCGAAATGCCTTCCCTGCGAACGGCACACCCCAAGTCCTGAAAAGCGCCAACAAAAGGACCACTGGCCGAAGTCCCCACTCCGGCTTCCCGAGGGGGGGCATGTGATAGCCAAAGTGCTATCGCCCTGAACACGTAAGGACCCCGGAAAGGAGGAAGCCAAACGCCTGAGGCGCGCGACCTCGGCAGCCCGCCAATACCAACCTCGGGAAACTACCGTATCGCCTCCATCGGAAGGGCGACCGAGTTAGCTTCGAGGAGAAGTGCCAGCCACCTTCTGCAGGTGAAAGTCCCCTGAAGGGCTAACTTCGGAGCTAGGGAATGCCCCGAATTACCACTGCGACTCCGGGAAAAGGTCCCTCACTCCGAGGTGAGACATCAACCAAGGGGACCTCGGAGGTACGGCAGGAGCCATCAAGGAGCCTCTGACATTACGCCCGTACACCCTACACGCCATCCTCACAGGTACTCTGACGCATCGCCACTGCCTATGTCCTGTCATGTAGGGCTATGATTATCGCAGCTCGTGGCTCGAGGAGCCTGCAGGTGGCTAGGGGCGCCCCATGCCCAGAAGTACGGATGGTGTTCATCCATACACGTGCTGCAATCTGAAGGGCTCACCCCCTCTTATATATACCACGGAAATGGTCACAGGCGAGAGCTCTCTCTCTTTTTCTGCTCTCTCCGCTCTAAATCCTCTCCTTCTAGTCCTCAAAAGAAAACACGGACAGGCAAGACTCTCTAGTACTTGCTGCTCTCTCTCTCTCCACCCCTCCAAAAGCACTAACTTGGGCGTCGGAGGCTCTTCCATGGAAAAAGACTCCGGGGACCTCCTAACCCCTATTTTCTGAGTGTTTCAGGCCAGTCTCCTGAGGAATCCTCATTTCAGACCTCTCTCTCATACCGGAAATCCTTCTCGGCCTCACCATGCCTGCCACGCAAAGATTCTGCCGGCCATCACAAGTAATCCACACAGAGCACCTTCTTTCAGGGCTCGCATACACCTCCGGAAGCTCCTGCTGCATTCTCCACGACACACAGTGAAGATACTGATGGCCCTCATCGCCATTAACATTATCTCTTAGCCATTCATTTACAAGGTCTAAAATACCAAAAAATCCCAAACTCATAGATGAATGGCTAAAAGAAAAACCTGGTGGAAGCTCGGCACCTTCCTCGTCAGACTCGTTGACATCCAGCACTTCAGTGGGAATGTCCTTGCCCTTCCTTCTTCGCCTCTCTAAGGCCTCTTCCACTGAGATCTCCCCCACTGAAGTCCCTAGTGTCTTGACAACAACATCAGGACTCAAAGGGGTTGAGTAGATAGCCGGCTCTGAGGGCGGGTCGACATGCACGGGCGTTCAGTCGGCCACCTCCGCTTGGTCTATGGAAGGAGGGGGAAGAGTGTCCTCCTTATTTTTCTTCGACCTCGGGGCTGAGGATGGTCTACCGGGCACCTTCTTCCTCTTCAATTCCTTTTTCCTTTTTTGTTCACCCTTCTCGGCTTAACCAAAAAAGAGACTCTTGTAGAACGCTGCTGACTTGTTGCTCATCTCTGCAAAAAGAAAAACATCAGTGTAAGTACAGAAAAATCCTACACAACAAACTAAAGAGGAGCTTACTCTTTACAAGTGTCGAATACGTAAGTTCGCCCCGAAGGAGCATGACCAACCAGGACTTCTTCCCGTCCATGGGTGCAGCTGCATCTAATGGGAAAGGGTAAAGAGAGTGTAGGGGAACCTCGGCATCCTAGTCTGCGACAGCTTGAATACGGCTATCGAACTCCTCAAACCGAGACTCCATTTCTAAAGATAATAACTTTCTCGGGTCTACTACATCGATGGCCAAGGTACCCGAAGCCCACTTGGATGGCATGTATTTCCACTACTCGTCGACCTTTAGAAAAAAGTACTTTTTCTACCACCCTCGCCAACTATCTTTTGTTCCAAAGGTGAAAATGAATTTTTTTCTCCCAAATCCCCGAGGGAGCAAGAAGCAGAACCCACCCTTCGGAACGGGGTGAAGTTTGTAGTATTGCATAAAAAAGATAAAGTGGGGCTCTATTTTGAAAACCCCACACATACAAAGAAAAGCATTAAAATAGGAGTAAGAGTTTGGGGAACTTGGTTGACAGCTATGCCATGAAATTGGCAAAAGTCGCAAACCATCTTTGGAGGGTGATACCGAAGTCCCACCTTCAGCTGTGCCCTGAAGAAAGTGATCATGTTTCTCCGAGGAGCATAGCTAGGCATACCGAGACTAGGGAGCCTGGTGATGGCGTAGGAAGGGAGAAAAAATTAAGCTGACCACTTTCTCTGAAGTGGCACAGCTCGAATGAGAATTGAGATGAAGCCAACTCTCAGGAACTAAATGAGCTTCGGCTTGGGAAGAAGACATGTTCGAAAACAAAAGACCCCAACCTTAGACAGACGAAGGGAAAAGAAATGAGATGAAGAACAACTACTTCGGAAATAAAACCACCTAATTCGGAATGAAAACAGGAACTTCAGAGAACACCGAAAACCTTGCTGGAAATTGCTCCACTGCTAGCATTGCCACGAAAGAAAGCTAGAAGGTGAAAAGAAATGTGAGAGCAAAAGGAATGAAAATTGAAGAAGTGTGGAAACTCTGAAGGAGAATGACTTTATATAGACTGAATGAGGCAGGTGAAGCGTCGCCATAATGACCCTTCATAGGCGAAGGGATGTAACCAACGTAACGGACACGATGGATCGCCAATCAGTTAAAGACACGTGTCAGACGATGCGAAAACCAGGGGCACACATCTTGACACTAGTAGGCTTATATCCACCTAATCTGAAGTGACGCAACTGCCCCGTCAGAAGACAGGATGAATCACTGACAAGAAAGCAAAAGTGAAAAAACAACATTAAAAAGGTTATAGCTCCTCATCTTTGAAGTAGCAACTTCAGCTAGATGAAGAATCTGGACTAAAGACATGAAATAGCTCTTTTGATTTTGAAGGTGCGACCTCGCCAAAAAATAAGAAACTGGTCCGAAGCAACATCCTCATCAAGGGCTTAAAATAGAAGGCAAATAAGTAGCCTCCAAAAATTCTGAGAATGCAAATTCAGAAAAAAGTGGGGTATTTGCCTGAAGAGCTAGCAAGAGTAAGGTCTTTTGGCCAAAAGATAGCTTCAACTTTTTATTACATACTCCTAAACAACTAATGCTGAAGACACGACTTCGGCTTCTCCGAGGGGGGCATGTGATAGCCGAAGGGCTATTGCCCCTGAGATCTCCTGATCGGGTAACTTGATGCCACCCTCGGTAGAAGCTTAGCCCCGACCTCGGGGCATTCTCCAGACCACCCTCGAAAAGGTAAGATGACCAACTTCGGGAAAAGGTGTCTTCACCACCCTCGGATTTACGAAGCTACCAACCTCGAAAAGTAGATCCACCATCCTCAACAGAGGAGAAAGTCTCCTGAAGGTGACCCACTCTTCCGAAGGGCCTTCCCCGATAGCCCTCAGGGCAAAAATCTCTGCCCGAAGGGGTCTTATACCCCAAAGGGATCTTACGGAGATACGACAAAAATGGTTAAGGAGCCTCTGACAAAGAGACCTCGCGCATGCTCCTACCCTCTAGCCGGAACAACCTACGGCCAGCTGGAGATACCTGCCTCTGAAGGTACGGATCAGATCTGAGCGAACACGTGTCATGATCTGGACAGGCTGTGTCAAACGACTTTCTTCTTCCACCATTCTATAAATACTTAGGAGGGACCTTGGTAAGAACAACGAGACTATCTCCTTTCTCTACTCTCTGCTTTCTACTACTACTCTCACAAATACTGACTTGGGTGTCGGAGGCTTCTCCTCCGGAAACACACTCCGAGGAGCTCCTGACCCTTGTTCTTCAAAGTCTTGCAAACATCTTCATACCGGAAGTCTCTCCTTCACGCCAGCTTGTCATACAACGAATATGCCGCCAGGCATCATATGTGTATAGAGTAGTTTACTTTTTTTCTCTAGGATGTACACTTGACATTTGTTACTTAAAGTCATTTTGAGGTATTTTATGGAAGTTGTTGTGTTGATTCTTCTCTTGAACTTATCTATGTGTGTTCATTGTGATAGCCGAAGGGCTATCGCCTCTCTCTGACCCGAACTCGGAGCGTCAGGGAACGCGAGGATACTATTAGCCCCCCCGAGGTACTAAATAGATCGCCTTTGGAGATGGAGAATCAGCTATTGCAAGCCGAAGAGGATCTCCCCGAAGGCGGAACCCTGAATTAGGGAACTCCCCGAACTACGGGCATATTTCCCGAAGGGGCACCGTCTGCGTCAGAGGACGACCTCATCCAGGGACTTCGGGAGTACGGCATGAGCATTTAAGGAGCCTCTGACATGTCACCCACAGACGTTACAGGCCGCCCCAAACGGCGGTCTGACACACCGACGCCATCCAGGTCCCATCATGACCTGTCTCGGTTCAAGGCTCAAGAAACCTGCCACCGGCTACTTGTCCTCTACGCCCAGAAATTCAGGAAAGATCTGACCGAACACGTGTCATGATCTGAACGGGCTGAATACTCCTATAAATACCAGGAAATAAACCTGGGCAAAGGATCGATCCTTGAGCAGACTCCTTTCCTTGAGAAAACACAAACAGGCAAGGCCTTTCTACTTTTCAGTGTTCCTCCCTTATTTTCTTTCAGGACACTAACTTGGGCGTCGGAGGCTCCTCCCCGGAAACACACCCCGGGGACCTTCTGACCCCCTCTTCTGAGCTTTTCAGGCACGCTCCCCTGGGCAATCTGGCATTCGGGCGGTCTCCCTCTCAAGAAGTCCCTCTACAAGTCTCAATGTCACTCCACGAAGATGCTGACCAGCATCATTTGGCGCCGTTTGTGGGAACCCACTCTAAGGTCACCGTCGTTGTCTCGAGGTCCCCGTCCGCGCCTGAGGATCAACCGGCCGCTGAGCAAACATTCCCAGGGACTTCTGCGCCCGAGGAAGACCGCCCTCTAATCATTACTATGAGCTTTCTACGGGACTTTCAGCATTCTGTCGTAGCTAAAATGACATAGCAGATAGACCGAAGGTGGCTACAACAAGCTCAGGCCCAAAGGCCTCTCTCACCAGGACGCCCTCGAGAGCAAAGCCCCAAATTGACCCATCATAGTTCGGGAAACGGGGACCCATGTGAAGAGTCCTCTACGGAAAACATACCCCTCGGGAAACCACCTGCGAGACAAACAAGGTTCAAGCGACCCAAAGTCTCACAGCGAAGGAGTTCGTCACCTGAGATGAGGTCCCTGTCCCATCGACGCCGAGCTCGCTCCCCGAAGAGGCGCCGGCAATCTCCCTTCCCAGACGAAGAGCCTAACGCCACGATCCTTATGGAGAGGATACTAGCAAGACTAGACAGGGTGGAGAAACAGGTAGCCCGCAAACCTGTCTGGGCTAGGCTGTCAGGAACCTTTTACGAGGATGAGTCTCCGTTCACCCAAACTGTAGTTGAGGCAGCCATGCCAAGCGACTTCAGGGTACCTCGGCTGGAGATCTATGATGGCCGCACTGACCTACAGGTCCATCGGACAAAGTACAGACGCAACATGATAATGCACGGAGCCGATGATGCTACCTTGTGCAAATGTTTTGAGGTCACCCTCACAGGACCAGCAACTGTGTGGTATAACTCATTGGCTACAGGAACCATCACAGGGTTCCAGGAGTTATCCACGGCCTTCACACAGCAATTTATTGGAAGTCAGCCAACGGCGAAAATGCCTGTACAGATGTTTGACATAGAGCAAAGAAACGGAGAAACCATCCGTGACTATGTCGAAAGGTTTAACAGGGAAGCTTTGAGCGTCCCCGATTTTCGGCCCGAAATACGCATCCTCGCCATGACACGGGGCCTTCGGAGGGACTCGTAGTTGTTTTACTAGTTCTCTAAGGACCCCCCGGACACCCTCGGTGAATTTTACCGAAGGGCGGTGTGGCAACGTCGAGTTCGTTTTCGGGAGTCGCCACCAATCGGTTTTCGCTCAGGTCGATTGGATACCTTAAAATATGGTCTGCGAGAGTTCGGGGATCGGGAGTACGGTTACGCTAAAACAATATTGTTATAGCGCCCAAAATTGGCACCTTAGTTGATTTTAATTTTGTTTTTACTTTGCTTTAAAAAAAATTCAGTTAATTTTCAAACTAGAAATTTTAACTGAATTAGTCGAATGTGGATTTTTTGGTAATTAATTTGTATAGAATTTTATACTTCCGAACCACGGACTCTGCCGAGTCATTTGGACACAGAAGATTTGATTCCGAACCATGGACTCTGCCGAGTCACCCGGACACGGAATTTGATGAAATTTTAAAGAATTTAATCCATATCATAAATATGGATTTTTACCTTTTTATTTAATTTATTTTAAAAAAAATTTAATATTTTCCAAACCGTAGATCCTGCCGGATCATCCGGATATGGAATTTAATATCCAAACCATGAATCTTGCCAGACCACCTGGACATGGATATGAATTTACTGGTTTGCAATCTGAATTTTTATTATTTAATTTTTTTGTTTTAAATAATTTCAATTAATATCCAAGTCATGGATTTTAACCGAATCATTTGGACATGGATATGATAACTTACTGGTTTGCGAATCTGGATTTTTATTAATTAAATTTTTGTTTTAAATAATATCAATTAATATCCAAGCCATGGATTCTAACCGAATCATCTGGACATGGATATGATAACTTACTGATTTGCGATCTGGATTTTTATTATTTAAATTTTTATTTTAAATAATTTCAATTAATATCCAAGCCATGGATTCTAACCGAATCATCTGGACATGGATATGATAACTTACTGGTTTGCGATCTGGATTTTTATTATTTAAATTTTATTTTAAATAATTTCAATTAATATCCAAGCCATGGATTCTAACCGAATCATCTGGACATGGATATGATAACTTACTGGTTTGCGATCTGAATTTTTATTATTTAAATTTTTATTTTAAATAATTTCAATTAATATCCAAGCCATGGATTCTAACCGAATCATCTGGACATGGATATGATAACTTACTGGTTTGCGATCTGGATTTTTATTATTTAAATTTTTATTTTAAATAATTTCAATTAATATCCAAGTCATGAATTCTAACCGAATCATCTGGACATGGATTTGATAACTTAGGACAGATTTTTAATAATTTGATACACATTTAATGCATTACAATAATTAAAATTAAACTATAAAGATAAATAAATAAATAAATACATATCAAATCAAAAATCTTATGTTATTCTCCTATGTCAATTTTATGACCAAAATTATATAGTCTTAACCTTTTTCTTCGTCTTTGATTTTCTTGAATATCTCAAAATCCAAGTTCTCTAAGGATTCGCTCAGGAAGTCAGTAGCGCAGAATACAATCATGTGGTCCCCCATGGCTTTCAGGATCTCTTTTATGTCTTCAAAAATATCTGCGTATCTTTTTGCACATAGAAGTTCCAGTTCAATAGTCTTATTTTGGTAGTATGGCATGGATACAATCAGTGAAGTAGTGCAAGACAAATAGACGGATGACAAGGAAAACAGGAAGATCACCACCAGGTATTGCTTGCACACAATAATTCATACAACAACATAAAACTATAGAAATAAAAAGAAAGGGTCTCCATACTCTAGGGTTGAAGGCATGAGAGTATCCACAAACTAGGTATCCCTATTAAAACTATATGCCACCATATACAAATGATCTTTATGAATTTATATTCCTGTCACTAAATAATTTGCACAGGAAGTGCTCAATATATAACATTAAACCCGACTATTGGAAAACCCTCCTACATAGGTTGATCAGTTAACAGAGAAGTAGGAAACTTCTAGAAGACTACTTCATAAAGCAAAATACCGCAGGGAAAACATAAAACAAAAATCATGAGTGAAATATTTCAGTCAGCAATACACAGTTATCATGGATAAACGTTCTATACTTATGGCCTTGACAGTTCTTAGTTCCAAGAAATTGGAATGAATAGAGAGATACTTCCGAGGAAATTGTTCAGCTCTAGCGTCTGCATCTGGAACAGTTGTATTGTTCTCAGCTCGCTTCTGAAAGATGGAATAGAGTTCTTGAAGAGATCAACCCAGGCGGTTTCGGTGGGGGTGGCTCTGTGAGGGTTATTGTAGACGAGGAGAACGCCCACGTCACCTCTGTAGTAAGCGGATCATGAAATGCTACTATGAATCAGTGTTCATTTTTTTTACCACCTTGCAAAACACAGAAAACAGTAGAAACCACAAAAGGAATAACCATACTGCAGTATAGACTACCATATAAATAAGCAATTTAATTAATCAAGTAATCAGGAGCAGTAAAGAAAACTAACAATCAAGCAATCACTACAATCCATATTCATCAGATCAACACAACAATCGATATTTAATCAGATCCACACAACAATTCACATTAATCAGATCTAAGCAAAAATTGAAAAAAATAAAATAAATAAAATAAATAAATAAAGAGTTTTGCTGTCAGTGACGTATATGCAAGAATAAAATATGTTAATGACTTAAATGAATAAAACAAAGAGAAATAGGGGCTAAACAAGGATTTTAGCCCAAATATATATATATATATATATATAAAATAAAATAAAATAAAATTTGACTCGGTAAAAAATTGAAAACGCGTAAACGCGTCTCTTTTTTTTTGGTTGTCTTCGTCTTCTTCTTTTGTTCTTCCGGCGTTGGGACGGTGGCAGTGCTACAGCAAAAGGGGACAACAAGGCGACTGAGAGCAGGAGGGGCGTAGCTGAAAGCAGAGAGATGAGGCAGAACGCCCGGGAGGGAACACGGTGGAGGGGCGCGACGGCAGGGGACTGGAGGGGGAGACGCGATGGTGTCGCGATGAGTGGCGTCGGTGGCTAAAGAGGCTGGTGGGAGGCAACACGGAGGCTGGCTGGACGGCAGGGAGCGAGCGGTGGAGCGCTGGCGCGGCGGTGATGTGGATCAGGCTGGCGGCGGGGGACGCGGCGGTGCAGCAAGCATCGTGTGATCGTGACTGGGGCGGCGACTGGTGTAGCTTATGGAGATGTCGGAGGGTTACGTCAGAGAGAAAACGAGTGGAACGGCGGGCTGAAGAGCGAGTGATGGCGATGGCGTCGGGCTCTGCTCATTCAGCGTGTTACGTCGGGGATTGACATGACTCCAGAGCGACAGGGGGAGGTGCGGCCGGGAGAAGGTGTGAACAGAGGCGGAGGAGCAGGGGATTACGGCGAGAGCCAAGAGAGAGGGAAAATAGAGAGCTCTTGTCTCTGCTGGTGATGGGAGAGCCGAGGGGAGCAAGCTGTGGGGGAGAAGACGAGAGAATTGCCTGAGAGTGAGATGAAGAGGAAGAGTGAGAGAGTGAGTTCTGGGGGTTGAGTCCGAGCCAGAGAGGAGAGAGGGAGAGCTATCTCGGACTTCAGAGAGCTATCCGTAGATAAGATGAGATCGTCCCCTCCCCCGATTAATAATTCAGCCGAAGGATCGAGAAGGGAGATATTTTTAATTTTTTATTATTATTTATTATTATTATTTTTATTATTATTTTTATTATTATTATACACACATATTTTAATTAATTTGATTTGATTTGATTTGATTTATAATTAATTAATTAATTAATTAATTTTTTTTAATTAATAATTAATAATTTTTTAACACATATTCGATAAAACAAAAATGCCCTTAAACTAATATATATTTTATTATTATTGTTATTATTATTATTATTATTATTTATTATTTTTTTTAAGGTCGGACGAAATTGGGTGTCAACAGGCGGAACAGCACATGACCGCCGAGGAGCTGAGAATGGGTGGGCCGAAGTCCGATCACGCCTGCGCCGAAGGTTCCAACCAGCAAACTCGGCATCCAACCGAACAGGCAGGCCGACCTCGGAGAATGTGGGGAAGGAAACTCCCAGCTTTCACACCCCTGAACGCTACACGGACAAACATCCTCATGACGATGGAAAGGCAGGGGACGCAGATCCGGCGGCCAAGGGCCATGACCGCTGACAACAAGAAAAACATAAAGAAGTTCTGCCAATTTCACCGCGACCACGGCCATGACACCGAAGATTGTTTCCAACTGAAGAAGTACATAGAGTCGCTAATAAAACTAGGCCAACTTTGACGATATCTGCGGATGCCTTCCCCAAAGGGAAGAAAAGATGAGGAAGAAAAGGCCGAAGATGAGGACTATGACTCTGACAGGCGAAGAAACCGAAGCTCGAAGAGGCACCCTCCACCTCCGGCAGGAGTAATACAAACAATCACGACGGGGCTCCCATCCTCGGAAAGAAAGAGGAAGGCCAGAGAAATAGCAATCATGGAATATCAGAATCCGACAAAGAAACTGGCCCGCAGGGATGGATCCACTGTCATCTTTCCCCATGACGATCCGCTGCTGATCATGGTGAGGATAGGGAACTGGGACGTCAAGAGAGTGCTGCTCGACGACGGATCGAACGCTGACGTCCTGTTCTCACACTTACTGCCGAACTTGGGCATATCTAGCAGCGACCTTAAGCCCGTCACCTCGCCTACTTTCAGGGTAGGACCGTCCGAACTGCCTGTCCTCGGATGGATCGATCTCCCCTTGATGATGAAAGGAACTTCGGTAGAAGGGACTGCTGAACTCTACGCCTCCACAATGATGAAGTTTATTGTCATGGATGTCCCTTCATCGTACAATGCCATCCTTGGGAGACAGACACAGGGAAATTTGCACATTCGCCCTGATGTGAAGTACTTGACTGTCACTTTCGCCACCAAGGATGGAGATGCAGAGATCTTTATAGATCAAGGCGAAGTAAGAGAGGTGTTCGTAAAGGCACGAAAAGCTACGGCAAACAACTCCGCACAAACGATGGAGGCAAAGACACCAGAGAAGGGCAAGGAAGGAGATCCCGTGAAAGCGGAAATGGAAACAGTAGAACTTGTCCCAGGTCAATCTACCTGAATAGGGAAGAGCTTGGCCTAAGGTGACAAGAAAAAACTTGTATCTTTTCTACTGGAAAATAAAGATCTATTTGCCTACTCACCGAAAGATATGCCAGGGATAAACCCTAGCGTAATACAGCATAGCCTTAAAGTCAATCCTGAGGCAAAACCTGTTCGGCAAAAGAAACGGAGCATCTCGGTCCATAAAAGTAACTTTGTCAAAACCGAAGTGCAGCGCTTGTTAGACGCTAGTGTCGTCAGGAAGGTCAAATACCCTGAATGGTTGAGCAATATGGTTATTGCCACAAAAGAAGGAAGCAGTAAGCTCCGGATGTGCATCGACTTCATAAACTTGAACGATGCTTGCCCAAAAGACTCATACCCCCTCCCATCGATAGACCAATTGGTAGACTCAACTGCCGAATATGGGCTCCTAAGTTTCTTAGACTCCTTCAGTGGGTATCATCAAATAAGGATGGACCCTGAAGATGAGGAAAAAACCACCTTCATCACCGAGGGAGGAACATACTGCTACGTCAGAATGCCCTTCGGGCTTAAAAACACAGGAGCCACCTACCAGAGGCTGATGGCCAAGGTCTTTAATGACCAAATAGGGAGAAACATGGAAGTGTATGTCGATGATATGATAGTCAAAAGCAAGCTGCCTGACGACCATGTTGCAGATCTAAAGGAAACTTTCCACCAGCTCAGAGCCTTCGGGATCCGTCTCAATCCCGAAAAGTGCGTCTTCGGAGTGACCTCGGGAAAATTCTGTGGGTACATGGTATCAGAAAGAGGCATTGATGCTAACCCAGAAAAGATCAAGGCTCTGCTCGAGTTCCGAACGCCAGCCACAATAAAGGATGTGCAGAGACTCACCAGAAGGATAACCTCTCTTAGCAGGTTTATTTCCAGGTATGGAGACAGGTGTCGACCATTCTTCAAGGTCCTCACTAAGGCAACAAAAGAGGAAAACAACCTCGGAAATAATGATCATCCTTGGAATGAAGACTGCCAAAAGGCCTGGGAAGAACTCAAAATCTACTTAGCCAGCCTGCCTATTCTTCGACAACCTCGCGAGGGAGAGCCCCTTGTGCTGTACCTCGCCGTCACAGAAAAGGCTGTGAGCTCGGTCCTTGTGAAAGAAGAGGGGCCGAAGCAATGGCCGGTCTACTACGTAAGCAAATCCCTGCATGGCGCCGAAATTAGGTGTCCTTTGTTGGAAAAAGCTATATATGCCTTGGTGCAGGCAGGGAGAAGGCTACGACCATACTTTCAGGCTCACCCTATCATCGTCCGAAGTAGTCTACCACTTCGGGATGTCATGAGAAAGGTTGATCATTCCGGAAGGCTATCCAAGTGGTGTATAGAGCTTGGCGAACACGACATCACTTATGAACCTCGGAAAGCCATAAAAGCTCAAGCACTGGCAGATTTCATCACCGAAGTACCCACCACCGAGGATAGCCATCCGAATCCAGGCGAAGGTGAGCCCGAAAGGACCTTGCATGTTGACAGTGCCTCGGGGTCTGAACACCAAGGAGCTGGCATGATGATTAGGGGTCCTGAAGGCCTAGAAATGATGAAGGCTATCAAGTTCGGCTTTAACGTCACTAACAATATGGCGGAGTATGAAGCCCTCATACCTGGATTGCGCCTGGCCAGAAAAATTGGCATAAGAAACTTGAAAGCCCACAGCAATTCCCAGCTGGTAGTATGACAAACGGCAGGAGACTACGGGGCAAAGGACCCAACCTTGGCAAAATACCATGAATTGGTGGCAAAACTCATCCGGGAGTTCGACACCGTATGAATCGAAAACGTGCCTTGGCGAGATAATGCCGAGGCAGATTGCTTGGCAAAATCAAAAGCATGCACCGAGGTGCTAAACCACCCGAGCATCACAGTGCTGGGCATATCAACTTCGGGAAAAGGCTGGAAAGACCCGATAAAAAGATATCTCGCCGACAATACACTCCCCGAAGACCCCAGTGAAGCTGCCAAAATCCGAAGACGCTCCGGCCGATTCTTCCTAATTGGCGAAGAATTATATCGGCAGGGATATGCAAACCCACTGCAGAGGTGTGTTGGCGAAGAGGATACTGAAATGATCCTCGAAGAAGTACACGAAGGCGCTTGTGGTTCGCACATCGGAACCGACGCCCTTGCAGCAATAATACTTCGGCAAGGATACTTTTGGCCTACCCTAAGAAGGGACGCTAGGCAGTTCGTCCGGAAATGCGGTAATTGCCAAAAACACGCAAATATCCAGAGGACACCCTCGGAATTGGTGACTTCGGCTGATTATCCTTGGCCCTTTACAGTCTAGGGCATAGACCTCATTAGGCCTCTCCCAACAGCCCCTGGAGTCGTAAAATTCTGCGTGGTAGCAGTAGACTATTTCTCCAAATGGGTCAAGGCAGAACCCCTAGCGACTATCTCGGAAAATGAAGTGCAGAAGTTCATATGGAAAAACATTGTATGCAGATTCGGCATACCAAGGGTACTTGTAGCTGATAATGGGTCCCAGTTCACAGATAAAGGATTCCAGAAATTCATCAGTGACCTCGGAACAAAAATGCACTTCGCCCCAGTAGCTCACCCCCAAAGCAATGGGCATGTAGAAGTATCTAACAGGACCATAAAAGATGGTCTGAAAAAGAGACTAGGGGAAGCAAAAGGGAAATGGCCGGGAGAGCTCCAAAGCGTGTTATGGAGTTACCGAACAACACCCCGAAGAGCCACCGGGGAGACCCCCTTTTCACTCGTCTTCGGTACAGAGGCCATCATCCCAGTCGAAGTCGTGCGACCATCAATACGGGTACAAGTATTCGATGAAAGTGAAAATGACCTTGGCTTAAGAACCAAGGTTGACCTTGTCAGCGAACATAGAGAAATAGTTGAACTGAGAAGAAAAGCTTTTCAGCAAAGAGTGGCCGCGGCTATAAACTTACGAGCCAGGCCAAAGGAAATCAAGAAAGGAGACCTTGTTCTCCGAAAGGCTGACTTTGCACCCCGAAGGCCTCCCACGGAGTACTTCGCGCAAATTGGGAAGGACCTTACCTGGTTCTTTCCAAAGTACGAAAAGGCGTCTACAGACTCGGCGACCTCGAAGGCGTAGAATTAAAAAATACCTGGCATTTAGATGCCTTGAAAAAATTCTATGCTTAAGGTTTCCTGGAACAATTGTGTTGTACAAATCTGGAAAATATTCCAGGTACAGAAGTTTCTTAGAAAAATTCTCAAGTATAAAAAGTGTACAAGCCAGAATTCCGCGAAGGCGTTCGCCGTAATAAGTGCAGATACGATTTCCCGAAGTCCCTTGAGCGATCACGTTCGGGAAAATGGGAAACGAAAAATCTCGCGAAGGTGCTCGCCGAAATAAGCGCAGATATGATTTTTCGAAGTCCCTTGAGCGATCATGTTCGGGACAAAGGGGAGAACGAAACAACTCACAAAAAGACTTAGCCAAAAAATCTTCATTAAGGTAAAACGGCTTACAGAGAAGGAGAAGTACCAAAAGAAGAAGAAAAAGGCAAGGAGTCCTAGAACAAACTAAGGAATCTCGGCATCCCGAGAGCCACCAGCCCCTACGTCCTTGTCCATCGCCTTTGGAGCCGGGATAGAAGAAGGCAAGTTCAGGTGCTCAAGCTTGGACCAGGACCACAGAGGCCCCTCGGGAATGTTTAGAGCCTCTAAGAAAGAGAGGTCCAGATTTGGGAACCTCTGAAGAACTTGGTGCCGAGCAAGGCAAATCCCGTCCTGGAAAGCGACCTTGGCCATCTGGTCAGACTTGTCCTTCTCGACCTCAAGTTCCTCAAGATCATTCTGCAAATCCGCGACCTCCTTCTTCAGTGCCTTCATCTTCTTCTTCCTCGGCTCATTCTTCAAAGAATCGACCTCAGCTTGGAGCTCGGCCTTCTCAGCAAGCGCCTTCGCCAGGAGAGCCTCAGATTCTGACTTTTCCTTTAGATGCGCCTCATTTGCCGAAATCAGCTCCGCCACCTGGGAGCCGAGGTCAGAAATCTTCTGGGAGGAGTCCTTCAAAAGCTCTTCTTTTTCCCCCCGAAGGGCAGCAACCTCCTTCTCTGCAGCATCAGCCAGCTGCAGGTTCTCGGTAGCCAATTTCGAGCACATGGCCTTAGTTTTTTCAATAACCTCTAAGGCCGAGGCTTGGAATGCCGTCTACCTGGCTACCCATACTTTGCGGTAACCGGCGTACCCCAGCAGCTACAAAGGGATAAAGGCGAGGTCAGTAAGACAAAGAGAAAGCCAAACATTTAGAAAAATTGAAGGGGAAAAAGATAGTCGTGAAGCATACCTGGGCAGCGTGCTCGGAAACCTTCGCGGCGAGGGAGTCATCGCCCGGATGAGCTTCCACAATGGCCCTAAAGGAGGCCTCCATAAGCATCCCCTTCGAAATCTCTTTGGCCATTTGCTGGCAGTCTTCGGAGTACAAATTCATGTCCTCCGTAAATGACCAGAACGGGTCCTTCAAGATCTTCCCTTGCGGGACTTTAGCATCGCGGAGGGCTCACTTCCGGGCATGTTCGGCCGCCTAACTCGGAGTAAGTGACTCCCCTGCACCGCAAAAACAAGAAGTTGGTCAAGACAAGTACATCCCAAAATTCAAAAAGTAAAGACATCACATTTTGCCTCAGAAAGCGAACCTGGCGGCACCTCGACGACGTCATCGCCAGAGTCCGGGGCCTTCTCGGTGGAGATCCCTTTGCCTTTGCGTTTACGCCACTCCTCGGCAGAAGGAACCTCTACCACGGCATCCAGAATGGCCTGCAACGAGGTAGGGCTCCGAGGAGGGACGTCGGTCGGGGGGACGTCGGCATCGACCTCGGGCGGCGGAATAGCAGCAACCTCAGGCTCCTCACTTACCTCCTCAAGAGTTTCCAAATGAGGAGGGGGAATAGTCTTCTTCGCCAGTTTGGTCGAAGGCCCAGCCCCAGACGCTTTCCGCCTTCGGGAAGCAGTTTTCTTTGTCTGCTCACCCTTCTCAACTTGGCCAGTGAAAAGGGATTTGTAGAAGGCAGCAGTGCCGTCACCCATTTCTGGAAAAGAAAGAAGATATCAGTGTGAGTCCAAGATGAAAACCATAACAAAGGGAGCCAGAGATAACTTACTCTCGAAGAAAGTTTCGAAAGTAACTTCCCCCCGAAGGAGTTTCACCAACCAAGAATCCTTCCCGGCGATGGCAGGAGCTGGCATCTTGAGGTCAGTCTTGTGCTCCTTCACTACCCCTAGCTCCCGAAGAACCTCCTCGGTCATTAACCTCCAA
This sequence comes from Aquilaria yunnanensis, assembly GCA_039654915.1. NCBI lineage: Eukaryota > Viridiplantae > Streptophyta > Magnoliopsida > Malvales > Thymelaeaceae > Aquilaria > Aquilaria yunnanensis. Next base: position 71,925,226 of record CM077597.1, read on the forward strand.
TTAATGGGGAAAGGGTAGAGAGAGCGCGAGGAGACCTCGGGACCCCAGTCCGAAACAGCCCGAATACGTCTGTCGAAGTCCGTGAAGACAGAAGCCAACTCCGGAGTTAGCATTATCTTCGGATCTACAACGTCCATCTCCAGCTTTCCCTGAGCCCACTTGGTCGGAACATGTGACCAGGCCTCCTCCATCTTCAGAAAGAAAAATTTTTGTTGCCACCCTCGCCAGCTGTCTTTGGTGGCAAAGGTGAACATATATTTTTTGCTCCCGGATCCCCGAGGTAGCATGAAATAAAAGCCACCCTTCGGGACCACGAAAAGCTTGTAGTATTGCATAAAAATAACAAAGTGGGGTTCTATCCCGAAGATGCCACACATGCAGATGACGGCGTTAAAATAGCAGTACGAGTTCGGCGGAAGTTGATTTACGGCAATGCCATTGAATTGGCAGAAGTCGCAAATCATCTTTGGAGGAGGGTACCGAAGTCCGGCCTTCAGTTGGGCTCGAAAAATGGTAACCTCATTACTACGGTTCGAAAAGAAAAATTGGTCAGAACATGGCAACCTCGTAACGGCATACGAAGGAAGAAAGAACTTTTTCTTCCATTTTGCTAGTTTTTTGGGGGTGGTGCAGCAAGAGTGAGACAAAAGAGGTTGCCAGCTCTCGAGAACAGGCATGTTGGCTGAGAAACGAGTTCGAAAACAGGAAAGAATACAACTTCCAGAAAAACTCTAAAAATCAGAGGATTCTGGAAATAAAAAACCCACCAAATGACTTGCCAAAATCTGGGTTTGAAGTCGCCGTCGTGAAAGATTGCCGGAAAAAACTCTGTCAAACAGCACCGCCGAGGAAAGTAGGGGAAAAAACAGTTGCAAGCAGGGAAAAGAGCAGAAGCAAAACCAAAAAAGGAACTTATGATGGAATGGCCTATATATAGGCCGAAGGTGGGTAGACGAACCGGTGTCATAAGTACCCCTTGAAGGCAAACAGTCACCATAACTGCTCTTTGCGCCCGAAAAGACGTGCCCTCTGTAACCGACGTGACTCTCCTCTAATGATAGTGTGCCACGTGTCAGCCGCCGCGCCAAAATAGGGTACACGCCTTCTGACACCCCTAAAACACTGGGACACGCCGCTCCAGACTGACACGCCTGGTCATGAGACGCGACGTTGCACAGACCTGCAAAAGGAAAAAAGGAAAGAAGTACAGGCTATGGCAGAACAGCCCATATCTTTGGGCAAAAGGCGTACCTTCGGCACAGGTTTTACTCCCTAAAAACTCCCAAAGAGCATCCTCGGAAAGACTACAAACCGAAGTCTCCACTTCGGCTTTCCAAAGGGGGGCATGTGATAGCCGAAGGGCTATCACCTCTATCTGACCCAAACTCGGAGCGTCAGGGAACGCGAGGATACTATTAGCCCCCCCGAGGTACTAAACAGATCGCCTTCGGAGATGGAGAATCAGCTATCGCAAGCCGAAGAGGATCTCCCCGAAGGCGGAACCCTAAATCAGGGAACTCCCCGAACTACGGGCATATTTCCCGAAGGGGCACCATCCGCGTCAAAGGACGACCTCGTCCAGGGACTTCGGGAGTACGGCATGAGCATTTAAGGAGCCTCTGACATGTCACCTACAGACGTTACAGGCCGCCCCAAACGGTGGTCTGACACACCGACGCCATCCAGGTCCCATCATGACCTGTCTCGGTTCAAGGCTCAAGAAACCTGCCACCGGCTACTTGTCCCCTACGCCCAGAAATTCAGGAAAGATCTGACCGAACACGTGTCATGATCTGAACGGGCTGAATACTCCTATAAATACCAGGAAATAAACCTGGGCAAAGGATCGATCCTTGAGCAGACTCCTTTCCTTGAGAAAACACAAACAGGCAAGGTCTTTCTACTTTTCAGTGTTCCTCCCTTATTTTCTTTCAGGACACTAACTTGGGCGTCGGAGGCTCCTCCCCGGAAACACACCCCGAGGACCTTCTGACCGCCTCTTCTGAGCTTTTCAGGCACGCTCCCCTGGGCAATCTGGCATTCGGGCGGTCTCCCTCTCAAGAAGTCCCTCTACAAGTCTCAATGTCACTCCACGAAGATGCTGACCGGCATCACAGCCTGATGGTTAGACGCGACTCCCTTTGAGGAGTGTAAATCCCTGAGGTCTTGGGTTCAAGTCCTGATGAGGGACGCCCATTAATGTGCCATAAGGGACAATACTACCACGCTGGTCCGCCCACGTGGTCGGCAGAGGCCTAACCCTCCACCATCACATTGATCACCCCATACATGCATCAAAATCATATCTTTGTTTTGAAAGAGAGACTTGTGGTAGAACTAGAGGAGAACATAATGGGTTAGTTCGATTAGAGACAATTAAGTTACCCACTAGGTGTAATTGAAGGGTTAAGTCCTAATCCACATTAATTCCTCAAGTTAACTTTGGTAGAAAGGTTAAGTTGTTCCATCTTAAGGGGATTGCTTAGTTCATAAGTTAGCCCAATCTATGTTAGTTCTAGTTAGTGTAGTGAAGACTCTTATTTCCATTGCATTCTATTTCCATATTTGTATTTTTACTCTTCTTGATATCAACTTATAATTTACAACACTTGTTCTTTAATTTAACTTAGTTAATGAAGTAGTTGGGTGTTGTTGTTTAATTTGGAATCAAACTATCTCTTGGAATGATACTTGAATTCACAACTTGCAAAATAACACACAGTATACTTTTCGGTGAATTGGGAGTTATAAATTTAATGCTTTTGTTTCACAATAAAGTTTTTGGTATCGTTGTTGAGGATAGTTGTTTCATTATACTTTGGATATCAAGTGCTTGATTACTCTTGTTTAATAATTGATTTCAATTTTATTCATTTGTGTTTTTTCTTTCCACAGAAGGTTCCTATAGTGCTTGACTTGTAGCTCTTGGTCAAACTTAGTTCCATTTAAGTTGGAAATTGAAAGAAGTTTGAGGAAGCTAAGGATTAAGAAGTAAGGTAGTTGAAGAGTCGGAACCTTATCCTTTACAATCCATCAACATGGAGGATAAGTTGGGAAACAATGCAAGGAATGAGGTTATGGATAATGGCCATAGTAAGGTAAGTAGAAATGGAGCTAGGTGTAGAGGGACACCGGTTCTTGATTACTTTCACCCCTCAATTGGTAGAAGACCATGACAACTTGATAAGGTCAATTGCACTTTAAGGCCAAGCATTTATGATCCTAAGCGATGTCCTACAACATGTGGAAGCACACCCATTTAGTGGTACTTCAGATGAAGACTCCAATAGCCACATCAAGAGGTTTGTGCGGTTCTGTGATACATTTAAATTGGAAAGGGAAAATGAAGATACCAAGAAGATGAGACTTTTCCCTTTCTCTTTTATTGATGAAGCATTGAAGTGGCTTAAGAACTTAGAACCAACTGCCATCCACACTTTGCAAGATTTTTATGATGTTTTCATTCGATGATTCTTCCTTTCACAAATGGCTTTTGAGATCAAGAACGAGTTACTTGCATTTTGGCAAAATGAGTGGTAGTCTTTGTCAAAATCTTAGGTTTGCTTCAAGAGGATGATGAATAGGATGCCCAAACAAGACATTAACCAAGGACATCAATTGTATCTATTCTACAATTGCTTGAGTTTGAGCATAAAACTTCAAGTGGATGTCGTTGCCTATGGCTTTCTTCTATTGAAAGATGTTGAAAAGTGCTTTAAGTTGCTAAACAACATGGCCAAGAGTTTGGAGTTGAGTGGCAAGAAAGCTCCAAAGAAAAGGAATGGACTATATGAATTGGACAAAGACAAACTCTTTAAGCACAACTATCTGCTTTCACTAACATGGTATCAAAGCAAGAATCAACAAAGAATAAAAGTGCAACAAGCTATGGTTAGCAAGGATTTAGATAAGGGAACATTCACAACTTGGTTAGAATAAAATGGAAACAATGACAGCTTGGTTAGAATGGAAAAAAAAACATCACAACTTGGTTAGAATGAAATGGAAACATTTACAACTTGGTTAGAATGAAACATTCACAACTTGATCACAACTTGGTTAGAATGAAATGGAAACATTTACAAATTGGTTAGAATGAAACATTCACAACTTGATTAGAATGAATTGGAAACATTTGTAACTTGGTTAGAATGAAATGGAAACTTTCACAACTTTGTTAGAATGAAACATTCACAACTTGTTTAGAATGAAATGGAAACATTCTGGACTTGGTTAGAATGAAATGGAAACATTCCCAACTTAGTTAGAATGATATTCTTGGTCATGGATTATGTTTCTAAGTGGGTGGAAGCAATCCTTACTTCTTTTTGTCATGCACCAATTATAGTTAAGATCTTTCAAAATAATATCTTCTCAAGGTTTGGGTGCCAAAGGCAATTATTAGTGATAAGGGCACTTACCTCATCAACAAGATGATGGAATAAACACTAGCAAAATATGGTGTTAGACACAATATTTCTTTCACCTACCATCATCAAACCAATAGGCAAGCAGAGATCTCTAACCTGGAAGTGAAAAAGATCCTAGATAAAAAGGTTAACATCAGTTGAAAAGATTGGGCACAAAAGCTAGATGATGCACCATGGGCATACCGGATGGCATACAAAACCTCCATTGGTATGTTTCTGTTCTGGCTCTTATTTGGAAAGGCTTGCCATTTTTTGGTTGAACTTGAGCACAAGTTATTTTAGGCAATAAAAATGATGAATAATGACTTGAAGGATGCGTAAGAATAAAGTTGTTAGAGTTGGATGAACTTGAGGAGCTGTAGCTAGAAGCTTATGAGAATGGAAGAATCTACAAGGAAAATACAAAAACTTTGGTATGACAAGAAACTCATGGGGAAGAACTTCAAGCCCAAGTAACTTGTAGTCTTATTCAATTAAAGATTGAAGCTATTTCTTGGAAAATTAAGGTCTAAATGGTTGGGTCCATTTGAAGTTATCAAGGTTTTCCCATATAAAGCAGTGAAGTTGAAAGCTAAGGATGGTTCCACTTTTCAAGTTAATGGATAAAGAGTGAAGGCTTACTATGGTGATGAGCTCCAGTAACTTGGATAGGTCATCTTATCTGAGCAATCCTTGTGAAATGTGGTCTACTACCTAGACAAGTAAAATCAAGCTATTGTTAGGAGGTAACCGATTTTCTTCCTTGCTTTTTCATTATTTAGTTCTTAGTTTGTGTGTTCTAGTTGTTCTTGTTCTTATTTGATGTGAATTTTTTCTCTTCATGATAGTGTAGAAGTTTTGAAGCAATGAAAGCCCAAAGGAATGGTGGGAAGGTTGCTAGAGAAACAGCAAGTGGAAGAAAATTTGTGTAAGATTTTAGGTGAGAAAGTTTAAAAAAAAAAAGGTTAGTTTATGTGACGACCCAAGTCTAAAACCTATCCGTAGAACACCTGCCCACACCACATGGGCTATCATTTGTGAAAAGGATAAACACTAGGTGATCAAGCTCTACCTCACATCCCACATATGAAGTCTATGTGATTTTTGATGCGTATATATGACTTCATGTCTCAGAGCTTGATCCCCTGGCGCTTATCCTTTTCATAAAGGATAGCACATAATGTGTGGGCAAGTATTCCGTGGATAGGTTCTAGACTTGGGTCATCACAAATGGCATCCGAACCAATTTGGTTTCGTGATGGTGTGGGCTATAATTCTGATTTTGTACCGGCCGAAGCCCAATTCTATTCAGTTTGTTACTGGGCACACGATTCTAGATCTGTTTGTGGCCTAATGAGAATGTTGGACATATAAGTGGGGGAGATTGTAATACCTCACATCCCACATGAGAAGTCTGTGTAATTTTTATGTGTATATATAACTCCAATTCTTAGAGCTTCATCACCTAGCACTTATCCTTCTTATAAAGGATAGTCCATGTGATGTGGGCAGGTGTTCTATTGACCATTTCTGAACTTGGGTCATCACAATTTACAAAAAAGGAGAAAATTTGGGATTTTGCTTGCATTTTGGTGACATATCTGCACAAAGACAACCCGAGAGGAATTGCCTTTGGCACTGTGTCGCCAAGATGCGACCCTAGGTTAAAATTTTTCATTTCATCTTCAATTCAAACACTTTTATCAATTCTCAAACTTCTCCCCTCCCCAAAACCTCTACATCTTCGAACCTTAGGTGTTACCACGTTAAAAAATGGGAAAATTACAGTATAAAGACATAATAGTTATAAAACCATTATATAGCATAATTTCCACCATAGAGAATGAAATGTGAGGGGTAAAGAGTATAATCTACACCTCTTTAAAAGATTCACAAAATAGTTACTTGGCCCTCAAGGAAGTCCTAAAGTATTGCTTGGTTTACAAGTAATCTATGGACTTTATTGTAAGATTTCAAGAATTGGGTACTCAATTTTACAACTTTAAAAGAGAGCTTTTGGAAGGATTTGAATGGTATGGAAATATTTTTTGGGGATAAATTGCGTAAAGAAAGCAAAGGCTAATTGTTTAAGAACCTAGAACAACTTGGTGTATAAGTGTCCATAGAATAACTAAAGGATGGGATGATCTTTGAAAAGGTCAAATGGGATCATTTTTTTCATTTTCCCACCCTACCATGGCTGCTTCATTTAGTAAAAAATGTTGGCTAAAGATTCACCAAAAATTCTTTGCTTAAGTTATACTTATAATGACCTAAGTGAGGGTTAAAGTTAAGCTAATCAAGTCAAGGAAAATATCTTGATTTCTTGCCATTTCCTTGGTCATTTTTGGCCCTCACCAGCTAGAGTTCCTTATTTATCTCCTCCATAATCTTCTATATCCACCATAGCTCAAGCTCCTAAGAAATCACAGATGAAGGCAATCAAATGCAATAGGTAAGAAAAAAACCCTAGTTTTCTGGTTTATTGTGCATCTTTTGGAAATTTCGGCCTTCACAACTTAGGTAAGGGTTTTATCTTCATGTTTCATGGTTTTTTACTATCTTAATATGATGATAAAGCATCCTTGAAGCTAAGACCATGCTTGGAAGAGAGAAAAAAGAACAAGGAACCAAGTATGGGTTAAGGGGGAGTGCATGAACAAGGTTTCAGCCTTACTGTTTTTCATGCACTAAGATGGCAGTGTTTACAAGAGTTTCTAGAGCCCAAGTTAGTACTAACTAAAATCAATTAACCTCCTAAGACCAAGCATTATCTTGAGGAGGGCTTCCATAGTGATTACATATTGTTTATTTGATTGTTTATGGACTAACCCTAATGATCTATTGCTACCAGCATTGCATTTGTTTGTTGTGCATTTGGATGGCCATATTTTTGTATTATGTTCTGTTTTTTTGTGTTTTTATGTATTTTTATTTCAGTTATATGGCTGGGAATTCAAGATTTTAATGATAAGCCCTTACTAAGTTCTTTAAAGAAACTTACCCCCTTTTCTGTCCATTTTAGGAGCACCTGAAAGAGAGCATTCAAAATAATAGCTTTCATTTTAATTTCTCTGTGAAATTTCATCTATATTAACTTCCATATGTTTAGTTTTAAACTGGAAAGTTTCATGATTTTTGGAGCACATTAGCTATTTTTGGTAATGGTACTTTCTGCCTTACACAGCAACTGGTCCATTCAAGTTTCTGGAGTGCTTAGTGCTTTTGAAGTCCTCCAAGAAGCTTAGTGTACGTATTAAGTAAGTTATGGAATGTATGTAGTCCATAAATGGATGTAAATGATTTGGGCATGCTGTATGTACATTGTGTGAATGATATATGGATCAATGGAGTGTAGTTTGGAGTGTGTGTGTGTGTGTAATTCTGTCTATATTGGTTCTTATGGGCTGTTTTGATGGCATTTTTATGAATGATGGTTAGAAGAGTTCTAAAATCATGGGAATGGTTTTCCCATGTGTATAAGACATCTATGGACACTACCAAGTGAGCTTTGCACCCGAAAATGAAGTGTATGAATATTATGAAATTTTGTATGGGCATAATGGTCAATAGTGGCTAAAATTTGGTACCCTATACTCTAATAGCCATAACTTTCTGTACTTAATGAGTTGCACTATAAAATTTTGACCACACTTAGAACACTTCAAGATAAATAAGTTGACGTTTGAATTACTAGATTTGGTGCCCTGTAGCCAGAGTTATGGCATGTCAAAGTTGGCTGATTTTGCTGTGTACTGTTCATATGGTCATTTCTACCCGGTCAAGTATAAAATCCATAATTGCAAACTTAGATGGATTTAATATCTCAAACCTATTTCCCTATGAATTTTTAAGTGTATTAAAGGGTTTAAAACCTTTAGGGTACAGGAGGACATGGTATGAAAGTTTGGACACATGAATAATGGGCACCAATAGCATTAAGTGTGCATATGATTACATGCACTTGGGGATTTTACTCAAATTCCATATTGGCCAGGAATAAAGAATTTGATTGTCATAATTACTTCCAAATGAAATTGTATGTGAATATATGTGTGATGGTTGGATCAATATATATATATATATTTGCATAAAGACCAAAAGGGCCACTTGGATAAATATAGTGTGCATGTTCTGCTTGGGCTATAGGACGTGGATTGCCTAGGACTTGAGCCCACTAATAATGATCACTATATTTAAGTACTCATAGTGGTAACACTGGGTCTTTCATGTGCCTCACGGATTTGTTCTTTTTCTTTTATTTCTTCTTCAACATCAACCAATAAGTCATTTTGTTCATCTTTCCTTCAAGATTCAACCTTTGCTTAATGGATTTGAGGTGTTTTTGGTTGAAATCAAAATTGACTGGAATGGATGGATTCTTGAGGATTTACTATATTTCTTATTTTTGTCCAGTGATTGTTGATAGGAAGAGATTCTTGACTCGGGTATTAATGTTTGCTTGAAAATCATATCCGAAAATTGTGCCTATAGGAGACCCATGAATTTTCATGGCAAATCTTGCTAGTGGTGTGCTCATGCTTATTTGATGGTTGCATTAGCTTGATTTCTTCTTAACTAGATTGAGTCTAACTAGATTATGTGTTTTGCTTGTTTTCTCCAGTTTTGTAAGCCCATTCTCTGTCGGCCAAACTTTTTAACTTTTAGTTAATTTTTATCACAAAATTCTACCAGTTTACTCCATATATTTGATTAATTCTTGCTTTATTTCATCATTTTGTAGGTTGAAGAGGATGTCAAAAGCTTTAGAATGAAGAGGGAGCGACCAGACCGGAATTTGGCCGAACAAAAAGGCAATGCTCCAGCTTGCCTGCGATGCCGCAACACCAGAGGTAAAAGCATTCTAACTTGAAATTTTAGCTAAATGATGTAGTGCCATTAGGCGGCAACATGGTGCCACTATTAATGGTAGTTGTGACACAGCACCAAAAAATGCTCTTCTTTGGTGATGCAATGCCACCATGGTTGAGAGAATGTGATCTTCCACCTTATTTTTTAATTTTTACCTCCTATTGGTGAAGGGATTCAATCCTAAAGTTGTAGTTGGTGGCTGATAGCCAAACTCTATCGCCTCTATCTGGCCGAACTCCCTGCCACAATGATGGCCAGAAGAAGCTGGCGCTACCCGAGAAAAGGTGCGATCAGGCACCTCGGGAGATAGCCGAAGAGCTCCGAGCCCGGCACGCCAGGAAACCCCGAGGACACTACTCGCCCCCCAAGGTTGTGAACATATCGCCTTCGGAAAAGCGGCACCAGACATAGCGAGCCGAACATGATATGCCCGAAGGTGGAACTCCCTGAAACTGGGAACCCCCGAACTGAGGGCTTGTTTCCCGAAGAGGCTCTGTCCGAACTAGAGGACGAGCTCACCCAGGGACCTCGGGAGTATGGCAGGAGCATTTATGGAAGCATTTAAGGAAGCCTCTGACACGTCCTTTCACAGACGTCATAAAGTCGCCTGAATAGGCGCTCTGACATACGGACGCCATCAGAATCACATCATGGCCCATCTCAGCACGTGGCTCAGGACAACCTGCTACCAATTATTTGTCTCCTACGCCTAGAAACTCAGGGAACATCCGACCGAACACGTGTCGTGATCTGAACGGGCTAGGCACTCCTATAAATACCAGGAATTAATACTTGGCAGGAGGCTGGTAGGTTGGCCAAACACTGCTCCCACACTCTGAGAAAACTACCAGGCGAGACTCTTCAGCCCTTTGTGCTATTTCCTCTACCTTTTCTCAGCCACCACTGACTTGGGCGTCGGAGGCTCCCCCCCGGAAAAACACTCCGGGGGCCTCCTAACCCCTTGTTTCTGAGCTTTCAGGCACTCTCCTTCGGGCTATCCATTCCACCAGGCGTTCTTCCTCCCAGAAGTCTCTCCACCAGTCACCATGACTATAAACGATGTGGCCCCTGGCCATCATTTAGCGCCGTCTGTGGGAACCCGCTCTGAGATCGCCGTCGTTGAGACTCGGCGTTCTAAGGACAATAGGCTCCCGAAGTCCCCGTCCGCGCCTGAGATACAACCGGCTGCTGAGCAAACACTCCCAGGGACTTCTGCGCCTGAGGAAGACCGCCCTCTGGTAATCACCATGAGCTTCTTGAGGGACTTTCAGCGTTCGGTCGTGTCTGAAATGACCCAGCAGATCGACCGAAGGTGGCCACAGCAAGCACAAGCCCAGAGACCCCCCTCACCGACACGCCCTCGGGAGAAAAGCCCCAAGTCTACACATGGCAGTTCGGGGAGTGGAGACCCTCGCGAAGAATTATCCACAGAAAATATAGCCCTCGGGAAACGGCCTGTGGGACAAACCGGGTCCAAGCGACCGAGAGTCTCACAGCGAAGCAGTTCGTCGCCTGAGGCGAGGTCCTTGTCCCCTCAGCGCCGAACTCGCCCCTCGAAGAGGCGCCGGCGATCTCCATTCCCTGAAGAAGGCCCTAGCACCACAGTGCTGATGGAGAGGATACTAGCACGGCTGGACAGAGTGGAGAAACAAGTGGCCAGAAAACCCGTTTGGGCCAGACTCTCGGGACATGCTGCGAAGATGACTCGCCATTTATTCAGGCCGTTGTTGAGGCAGCCATGCCAGGTGACTTCAGAGTACCTCGGTTGGACATTTATGATGGCCGTACTGATCCACAGGCCCATTTGACGAAGTACAGACGCAGCATGATAATACACGGTGCTGACGACGCTACCATGTGCAAGTGCTTCGAAGTCACCCTCACAGGGCCAGCAACTGCGTGGTACAATTCATTGCCTTCAGGGACCATCACTGAGTTCCAGGAGTTGTCCACGGCCTTCACACAGCAATTCATTGGGAGCAGACCTACGGTGAAGATGCCTGTGCAGATGTTCGACATAGAGCAGAGGAATGGAGAAACCGTCCGAGACTATGTCGAAAGATTCAACAGGGAAGCTCTAAGTGTCCCAGACTTCAGGCCCGAAATCCGCATTCTTGCCATGACACGAGGCCTTCGGCGAGACTCACAGTTGTTCTACGAGTTCTCAAAGGACCCCCCGGAGACCCTCGGAGAATTTTACCGAAGAGCAGAACAGCACATGACTGCCGAAGAACTAAGAATGGCTGGGCCGAAGTCTGATCACCACCGCCCCGAAGAGTCCAGTCAACAAGCTCGGCATCCTACCGAATACGCAGGACGACCTCGGAGGATGCGAAGAAGGAAACCTCAAAATTTCACACCATTGAGCACTTCACGGACCAACATTCTCATGGCGCTGGAAAGGCAAGGGACGCAGATTCGGCGACCAAGGGCCATGACCGCCGATAATAAGAAGAATGCAAAGAAGTTCTGCCAGTTTCATCGCGACCACGGTCATGACACCGAAGACTGCTTCCAACTGAAGAAGTACATAGAGTCGCTGATAAAAAATGGCCAACTTCGGAAATACCTAAGGATGCCATCCCCGAAAGGCAGAAAAATGGAGGAAGAAAGGGCCGAAGATGAGGACTATGACTCCGACAGGCGGAGAAATAGAAGTCCAAAAAAGCGCCCTCCACCTCCAGCAGGGGTTATCCAAACCATCACCACGGGGCTCCCATCCTCGGAAAGAAAGCGGAAAGCCAGAGAAATTGCAGTCATGGAGTATCAAAGTCCATCAAAGAAGCTGGCTCGCAAAGATGGCTCCACCGTCGTCTTCCCCCACGACGATCCGCTACTGATTATGGCGAGAGTAGGGAACCGGGACGTCAAAAGAGTGTTGCTTGATGATGGCTCAAATGCTGACGTCCTATTCTCGCACCTGCTGCCGAACTTGGGCATCTCCAGCAGCGAACTGAAGCCTGTCACCTCGCCCACTTTTGGGGTTGGACCATCCGAACTCCCCGTCCTCGGATGGATCGACCTCCGGCTGATAATGAAAGGGACTTCGGTGAACGGACCAGCTGAGTTGTACGCCTCCACAATGGCGAGATTCATCGTCATGAACGTCCCGTCCTCGTACAACGCCATCCTTGGAAGGAAGACAATGGGGAATCTGCATATTCGCCCTGATGTGAAATACTTGACTGTCACATTCGCCACCAAGGATGGAGATGCAGAGGTATTCATAGAACAAGCCGAGGTAAGAAAGGTGTTTAAGCGCGAAAAGCTCCGGCAAGCAACCTCGCGCAAACGATGGAGGCAAGGGCACCAGAAAAAGGCAAAGAAGAAGATCTCGCCAAAACAGAAATGGAAGCAATAGAGCTTATCCCAGGTCAATCTACCCGAATAGGGAAGAGCTTGGCCGAAGGTGACAAGGAAAATCCTGTATCCTTTCTGCTGGAAAATAAAGATCTATTTGCCTACTCGCCAAAAGATATGTCGGGGGTGAACCCTGGCATAATACAGCATAGCCTCAAAGTAAGTCCGGAAGCAAGGCCTGTCCGGCAAAAGAAACGAAGCATCTCAGCCCACAAAAGCAACTTTGTCAAAACCGAAGTCCAGCGTCTCCTAGATGCTGAAGTTATCAAGGATGTCAAGTACCCCGAGTGGTTAAGCAACGTGGTCATCGCCACAAAAGAAGGTAGCAACAAACTCCGGATGTGCATCGGCTTCAGAAACTTGAACGATGCTTGCCCGAAAGACTCATGCCCTCTACCGCCAATAGATCAACTGGTAGATTCAACAGCTGAATATGGGCTCCTAAGTTTCCTAGACGCCTTCAGTGGCTACTACCAGATAAGGATGGACCCCGAAGATGAAGAGAAGACTGCCTTCATCACCGAGGGAGGAACATACTGCTATATCAGGATGCCATTCGTCTGCTATATCAGGATGCCATTCGGGAGAAACATGGAGGTGTATGTTGATGATATGATAGTCAAGAGCAAGCTGCCTAACTACCACGTTGCAGATTTAGAGGAAACCTTCCAAAAGCTCAGAGCCTTCGGGATCCGCCTTAATCCTGAGAAGTGCATCTTCAGGGTGACCTCGGGAAAATTCCTTGGGTACATGGTATCCGAAAGAGGCATCGACGCTAACCCCGAGAAGATTAAGGCTCTGCTTGAGTCCCGAACTCCTGCCACAGTCAAAGATGTGCAGAGACTCACCGGAAGAATAACCTCTCTGAGCAGGTTTATTTCCAGGTACGGAGATAGGTGTAGACCTTTCTTCAAAGTCCTCACAAAGGTAACAAAAATGGAAGGCGACCTCGGAAGAAGTGATCATCCTTGGGATGAAGACTGCCAAAAGGCCTGGGAAGAACTCAAAGTCTACCTGGCCAGCCTGTCGACTCTGCAACAACCTCGGGAGGGAGAGCCCCTCGTACTGTACCTCGCCGTCACAGAAAAAGCTGTGAGCTCGGTCCTCGTGAACGAAGAAGGGTCAAAGCAATGGCCGGTCTACTATGTCAGCAAGTCCCTGCATGGCGCCGAAGTCAGGTACCCTTTGCTTCAAAAAGCTATATACGCCTTGGTGCTTGCAGGGAGAAGGCTGCGACCATACTTTCAGGCTCACCCCATCATCATCCGAAGTAGTCTGCCGCTACGGGATGTCATGAAGAGAGTAGATCATTCGAGAAGGCTCTCCAAGTGGTGCATAGAGCTGGGCGAACACGAAATTACGTATGAGCCTCGGAAGGCCATAAAAGCTCAAGGCGAATTATCAGGGGCCCCGAACGCCTGGAGGTAATGAAGGCTATCAAGTTCAGCTTCAACGTCACCAACAAAGTAGCTGAGTATGAAGCCTTCATAGCGGGATTGCGCTTGGCCAGAAAGATTGGCGTGAGAAACTTAAAGGCTCACAGCGATTCCCAGCTGGTAGTTCGGCAGACGGCAGGAGATTATGGGGCGAAGGACCCAATCTTGGCAAAATATCATGAGCTAGTAGCAAAGCTCATCCAAGAGTTTGATGCCGTACGGATCGAAAATGTACCTCGGCGGAATAACACTGAGGCAGATTGCTTGGCGAAGTCGAAAACATATACCGAGGTGCTAGACCATCCGAGCATCTCAGTGCTGAGCATGACGACCTCGGGAACAGGATGGAAAGACCCAATAAAAAGATACCTCGCAGAGAATTTGTTCCCCGAAGACCCCGGCGATGCTGCAAGACTGCAAAGATGCTCCGGAAGATTCTTCCTGATTGGTGAAGAGTTATATCGGCAGGAATATGCGAATCCGCTGCAAAGATGTGTGGATGAAAAGGATACTGAAATGGTCCTTGAAGAAGTTCACGAAGGCATGTGTGGTTCACACATTGGAACTAATGCCCTGGCAGCAGTGATACTCCGCCAGGGATACTTCTGGCCTACCCTGAGAAAGGACGCAAGACAGTTCGTCCGGAAATGTGGTAGCTGCCAGAGACACGCGAAAATCCAGAGGACACCCTCGGAAATGGTAACTTCGGCAGACTATCCTTGGCCCTTCGCAGTCTGGGGTATAGACCTTATTGGGCCACTCCCCACAGCACCCGGAGGCGTGAAATTCTGCGTTGTAGCAGTGGACTATTTCTCAAAGTGGGTGGAGGCAGAACCACTAGCAACTATCTCGGCAAAAGAAGTGCAGAAGTTCCTATGGAAGAACATCGTATGCAGATTTGGCATACCGAGGGTACTAGTAGCTGATAATGGATCCCAGTTCACAGACAAAGGATTCCAAGAATCCATCAGCGACCTCGGAATAAAGATGCACTTCGCCCCAGTAGCTCACCCCCAAAGCGACGGGTAGGTGGAAGTATCGAACAGGACCACAAAAGATGGCCTGAAAAAGAGACTAGGGGAAGCCAAAGGGAAATGGCCAGGAGAACTCCAAAGTGTATTATGGAGCTATCGAACGACGCCCCGAAGAGCCACAGGGGAGACTCCTTTCTCACTCGTCTTCGGAACAGAGGCCATTATCCCAATAGAGATAGTTCAACCTTCAGTACGGGTGCAAATATTTGATGAAGGTGGTAACGACCTCGGCCTGAGAACCAATCTCGATCTTGTGGCCGAACACAGAGAAATAGCCGGGCTGAGAAGAAAAGCTTTTCAGCAAAGAGTGACCGCGGCTGTAAACTTACGGGCCAGGCCAAAAGAAATCAAGAAGGGAGACCTCGTTCTCCGAAAGGCCGACTTCGCACCCCGAAGGCCATCCCATGGCGTACTTCACGCAAATTGAGAAGAACCCTATCTGGTTCTCGATGAAGTACGAAAAGGCGTGTACAAGCTTGGCGACGCCGAAGGCGTAGAATTGAAGAACACTTGGCATTCAGACGCCTTGAAAAAATTCCACGCTTAAGGTTGAGCGAAGGAGTTATGTCGTACAGAATGGCCTTGAGAAAAATTCTTAAGTGTACAGAAATTATGCAAAACAGAATTCCGCAAAGGTGCTCGCCATGATAAAACGTAGATATGACTTTCCGAAGTCCCTTGAGCCATCACGCTCGGGAAGGATGGAAAACAAAAATCTCGCAGAAGTACTCGCCATAGCCAGCGCAGAGATAATTTTCTGAACTCCCTTGAGCGAACATGCTCGGGAAAAAGGGGAAGTGAAAAATCTCACGAAAGGTTTTCCGAAGTCCCTTGAGCAAACATGCTCGGGACAACTGGAAAAACAAAAAATTGACTGAAGGTTTCCGAAGTCCCTTGAGCAATCATATTCGGGGTAAATTGGAAATGCAAAAGCCTGCAAAAAGACTTAGTCAAATTTTTCCAGGCCTTCCAGAAAGTCTTACGAGCAAGCGCACTCAGGACAAAGGAAGGTAAAAAGTTTCTTCAATCGCAGGTTTTCCGAAGTCTCTTGAGCGAACGTGTTCGGGACAATGGAAATGAAGAAACTTGCAAGAAAAGACTTAGCCAAAAAATCCTCATTAAGAGCAAAGCTGCTTTAAAATAAAGAACTGCCCGAAGAAGGATTACAAAATAGAAGGGAAGGAAAAGGGGCCCTAAAATTGGCTAAGGGTTTACGGCGTCCCGAGAGCCACTCGTCTGCCCGCCCTTCTCCATCACCTTTGGCGCTGGAATTGAAGGAGGAAGTTTTAGATGTTCGACCTTGGACCATTTCCACCGAGGTCCCCCAGGAATGTTTAGACCCTCTAGAAAAGAGAGGTCCAGATCTGGGAACCTCTGGAGAACCTGGTGCCGAGCAAGGCAGAAGCCGTCCTGGAACGCGACCTTGCTCATCTGATCAGACTTGTTCTTCTCAAGCTCGAGGTCGTCAAGCTCGTCCTTCAGATCCGTGACCTCATCCTCCAGCGCCTTTATCTACTCCTCCCCCTTCGGCTCCTTCTTCAACGAATCGACCTCGGCCCGGAGAGCGTTATTCTCACACGTCAACGACACTATATGGCCGTCAGAACCAGCCTTGTACTGGAGAAGATCTTCGTTGGCGGCGAGCATCCCCTTTATTTGGTCACCGAGGTCAGCGATCTTCCTAGAGGAGTCCTTTTGGAGTTCTTCTTTTTCCTTCCGGAACTCCTCCCGAAGGGCAGCTACTTCTTTCTCAGCAGCCTCTTTCAGCTGCTGGTTTTTGGCGACCGACTCCGCGAGTGCGGTCCTCGTCTCATTCATGGTTCGAGTGGCCGAAGTTCGAAAAGCAACCTCCCTGGCCACCCGAACTTGGAGAAAGGCGGTGTACCCCATCAGCTGCAAAAAATAAACGCAAGGTCAGTAAGAGCCAACCACTTAGGAAAAAATTGAAGGGAAAGAGCTGTGAAGGATATACCTGAGCAGCGTGCTCGGTGATCTTTGCGGCGAGGGTGTTATCCCCCGGGTAGGCCGCCGCTATAGCCTTGAAAGAGGCCTCGGTGAGCACCCCCTTCGAAATTTCCTTAGCCATTTGAGGAACGTCCTCGGAGTACATATTCATGTCCTCCGTGAACGTCCAAAAAGGCTCCTTGGGTATCTTCCCTTGCGGGATTTTGGCATCCCGAAGAGCTCGTTTCCGAGCATGATCGGCCACCCAGCCAAGGGTAGTCAACTCCCCTGCGTGATAAGAATGAGAAGGAGATTAAAGACAAAGAAGCCAATCCAGAAAAAACAAAGGAAGTACACTTTGTCTGGAAACAAACCTGGCGGAACCTCGACAACATCGTCCTCGGAGTCCTCGGCCGAAATGCCCTTGCCCTTCTGCTTGCGCCGCTCCTCGGCAGAAGGTACTTCTACCACTACATCAAGGAGGGCCTGCGACGCGGTAGGACTCTGAGGAGGGACGTCGGTTGAAGGGACCTCGGAAGCAGCAGCCTCAGACTCCGGAATCTCGGCTGCCCCAGGCTCCTCGGCAGTCTCCTCGGGATTTTCCTCTAAAGGAGCCTGGGCAGCTCTCTTTGCCCGTTTCCTCGAAGGTCCCGCGCCAGTAGACTTCCACCTTCGGGAAGACGCCTTGTTCGTCTGATCGCCCTTCTCCACCTGGTCGGTGAAAAGGGACTTGTAATAGGCGGCAGTCGCGTCGCCCATCTCTGAAAAAGGAGAGAAACATCAGCGTAAGTCCGAGGAAAGAACAGTAAAGGAGTAGAAGATAACTCACTTTCGGCAAGCGCTTCAAAAGAAATTTCCTCCTTAAGAAGCTTGACCAACCAGGAATCCTTCCCGGCGATGGCAGGAGTTGGCATCTCGAGGTCAGTCTCGTGCTCCTTTACCACCTTTAGCTCCCGAAGGACCTCTTCGGTCATCAACCTCCAGTTGATTAGAAAAGGGTAAAGGGCGAGTGGAACGACCTCGGGATCCCAGTCAGAGACAGCCCGAATGCGGGCATCGAAATCCGCAAACAAGGGAGCTAACTCTGGGGTCAGCAGCATCCTCGGATCAGCAACGTCCACATCCAGTGTTCCCTGAGCCCATTTGGTCGAAACGTACGACCAGGGCTCGTCCATCTTCATGAAGAAAAACTTCTGTTGCCACCCCCGCCAGCTATCTTTAGTGGCAAAGCTGAACATGAATTTCTTGCTCCCGAATCCCCGAGGTAGCATGAAATAGAAGCCACCCTTCGGGACCACAGAGAGCTTGTAATACTGCATAAAGATTCTGAAATTGGGTTCTATCCCGAAGACGCCACACATGCAGAGGTAGGCGTTAAAATAGCAGAACGAGTTCGGGGGAAGCTGGTTCACAGCAATGCCATGAAATTTGCAGAACTCGCACACCATCTTCGGGGGAGGATACCGAAGACCCGCCTTCAGCTGGGCTCGGAAAACGGTAACCTCCTTACTGTGGTTTGAAAAAGCATAATGGCTAGAACGAGGCAGCCTAGTAATGGCATAAGAGGGAAGAAAGAATTTTTTCTTCCACCTCTCTAACTTTTCAGGGGTGGTGCAACAAGGATGGGCTAAAAGAGGCTGCCAGCTCTCAGGAATGGGCATTTTCGACATAAAAACGAGTTTTGAAAATGGAAGAAAACAGTTTCCAGAGAAAAACTCAAAAGAACACAGGGATCAAAGCGCTCTGAAAAACAAAAACCCACCGAAAGATTTGCCAAAATCTGAGGACGCCGTCGTGAAAGCTGGCTGGAAAAAAGCTCTGATTAAGGTAGCTCCGCCACAGAAAGCAAGAAAGTGCAAGAACAGGGGCAAAGCAGAGAGAAGAGCAGAGGAGAAAGCAAAAGGAACTTATGATGGAGTGGGCTATTTATAAGCCAGAGATGGGTAACCGAAACATCGTCATAAGTACCCTTTGGAGGCGAACCGTCGCCGTAACTGCTCTCCGCACCTGAAAAGGCGCGCCCTCTGTAACCGACGCGACTCTCCTCCAATGGCAAAGCGCCACGTGTCAACTGCTGCGTGAAAATGGGGGACACGTCCTCCAAACGTCCCTTGAAAGCTGGGACACGTCTTCGGACATCCCTGGAAAATTGGGACGAAACTGGGACGCGCCGCTCAGACTGACACGCTTGGCCAAACAGACCTGCAGAAACAAAGAGCAGGCCACCTCGAGGACGCCAAGAAACAGGCTATGGCCGAACAGCTCATAACCTTCGGGCAAGAGGTGTATCTTCGCCACAGGCTCCGCCTCGAAGACACCAAAGAACAGGCCAAGGCCGAAGAGCCCATGATCTTCGGGCAAAAGGTGCATCCTCGGAACAGGTTAAGCTTCCAAAGAAACTCCCATACACAACCTTGGAAAGAAATGCAAAACCGAAGTCTTCACTTCAGCTTTCCAAAGGGGGGCATGTGATAGCCAAACTCTATCGCCTCTATCTGGCCGAACTCCCTGCCACAATGATGGCCAGAAGAAGCTGGCGCTACCCGAGAAAAGGTGCGATCAGGCACCTCGGGAGATAGCCGAAGAGCTCCGAGCCCGGCACGCCAGGAAACCCCGAGGACACTACTCGCCCCCCAAGGTTGTGAACATATCGCCTTCAAAAAAGCGGCACCAGACATAGCGAGCCGAACATGATATCCCCGAAGGCGGAACTCCCTGAAACTGGGAACCCCCGAACTGAGGGCTTGTTTCCCGAAGAGGCTCTGTCCGAACTAGAGGACGAGCTCACCCAGGGACCTCGGGAGTACGGCAGGAGCATTTATGGAAGCATTTAAGGAAGCCTCTGACACGTCCTTTCACAGACGTCATAAAGTCGCCTGAATAGGCGCTCTGACATACGGACGCCATCAGAATCACATCATGGCCCATCTCAGCACGTGGCTCTGGACAACCTGCTACCAGTTATCTGTCTCCTACGCCCAGAAACTCAGGGAACATCCGACCGAACACGTGTCATGATCTGAACGGGCTAGGCACTCCTATAAATACCAGGAATTAATACTTGGCAGGAGGCTGGTAGGTTGGCCAAACACTGCTCCCACACTCTGAGAAAACTACCAGGCGAGACTCTTCAGCCCTTTGTGCTATTTCCTCTGCGTTTTCTCAGCCACCACTGACTTGGGCGTCGGAGGCTCCCCCCTCGGAAAAACACTCCGGGGGCCTCCTAACCCCTTGTTTCTGAGCTTTCAGGCACTCTCCTTTGGGCTATCCATTCCACCAGGCGTTCTTCCTCCCAGAAGTCTCTCCACCAGTCACCATGACTATAAACGATGTGGCCCCTGGCCATCAGTGGCGAAACCCCCTATCCCTTTGAAGACTTTAGATCCCAAGAAAATTTTTGGACACTTCACACTTAGAACTAGGTTTTTTCATCTTCTTCTTTATTGGAGCCACCATTGGAGCTACTTGGATGAGCTTTTGGAGCACTATTTGGAGGAGCTAAGAGACTAGTCTTCAAAGGGGGATTCTTTGATTTTTCTTTATCTTTCAATTGTAATTCATGGATGTTATTTACTCTTGTTTCATGGATGTTTTGAGTATGTCATGGAGTAGTTTACTTTATCTCCTTTGATGTACACTCAACATTTGCTACTTAATATTATTCTGAGGTATTTCATGGAAGTTGTTCATGTGTTGCTTCTTCTCTTGAAGTTATCCATGTGTGTTAATTTATCACCTTATACATGCATCAAAATAACATCTTTGTCTTGAAGGAGAGAAAGTAGTGGTGGAACTAAACAAGAACATGTTGGGTTAGTTAGATTAGAGATAATCATGCTCCTCATTAGTTGTAATTGAAGGGTTCGGTCCTAATCAATCTTAATGTAACTTGTGAGCATGAGAACACTCTTGGCTAGATTATAAGTGAGCCAGCCTTTATCTTGGGAAATAGAAGCCTTGAATTTAGATTCTTTACACCATACTAAGAAATGACAACCAAATTCCTCAAGTTAACCGAGGCAGTAAGGTTACATTATACCATCTTAAGGGGATTGCTTAGTTCATAAGTTAGTCCAACCTAAGTTAGTTCTAGTTAGTGTAGTGTGCACTCTCATTTCCATTGCATTCCATTTCCACATTTGAATTTTTACTCTTCCTCATATCAACCTAGAATTTACAAGACTTGTTCTTTAATTTAACTTAGTTAATTAAGTAATTGGGTCTTCTTGTTTAATTTGAAATGAAAACTATCTCTTGGAATGATACTCAAATTCACCACTTTCACAACAACACACTGTACACTTGTGGGTAAATTGCAAATTATAATTTTAAAGCTCTTGTTTTTATAACACATTTTAATAAAGGCAATGTATTAGCACACAAGGTGCTCTATATGCATGGCAAAAGCATAACCAAGACCCATCACTTGAGCCGCTACCTTTGAGCCAAGAGCTTTAAGTGCAAGCCCTTCACTTATCCTTGTGCAATATATAGCTTCTAAACTGTTAAGGCATAAATACTTAGTACAACTTAAGATCCAAGCAACCTTAGAATCTCAATGGATTCAAGTGAATAATTACTTGTAAATGAGATAAACTTAGCCCATAAATATCCACTTAGTTATTAGCCCACAAATAAACATAAGGGACTGAGTACATGAATGTACTTAGTAAAGGCCGCTTGGGGTACCAATAAAGAAGATAGAAAACAAGCATGCAAATATGAAAAACAAACAAGCAAACAAACAACCAACAATCAACATGAAAAATATCCAAATAATAATATGCAGTGCATGAATGTATGATATGTAACATGCACAATACTTGGGACTCAGGTGTCTCACACTTGAGGTGTCTTACACTTTATGTGAGCTCAAAGGGCGGAGGTGCTTAAGACACTGGCCCATGTATCCCGAAATCTTTACCTCTCTTAAGTCCCACTTGTGGGTCCTAGAGTAAGTTATAACCTACTTTCCAACTTACCCATCTTTCCATTAACTTATTATGTAGGGTAACCTTTTACTTGGTCTAACTTAGCCAAGCTCTTAGAGCTAAGCTTAGAGTACCTTAACGGCTTACTTACCAAACCTTATAGCTTACTTAGGGTTTACTTAAGTTTCCCTTTAATTACACAGGTCCATGACCTCTCACTCTAGCCAATGAAAGGCCTGAAACCCACCTTAATTCTCTTAATGCCTCCTTAGCACCTTGAGCACTTTAACCTCCTTGGCAACCCTACCTTGCCCTGGCTTAACCATATGATTTAGGTGACACTTAAATAATACATAATTCTAGACTTGGTAATGTGTTTTTCACCTAACCAAAGCCCTGAAACATCTTAAGGGATGAAAATTGAAGCAATGAGAACTCCTTAGCGTGACCTTTGCCTGGGCCTTTAAGGCTTAAGGGCATTGTAGTGCCACATGCCAAAGCTGTTGTTTTCCTTCATGTGTCACTGGGGCAGTACCGCCTAGAAAATGTCCTACACACACACCCTTGTGCATAGCTTGCTCAACTGAGCCCTTAATGCCCTTATCCCAACACCAACCTAAATGGGTTTTGTTCCAAATTTATTCCCACATATTATACCTTAATTCTATGAATTATTTGAGCAAATACAACTTGAACCCTTACCTCAATTTAATCACTAATCAAGAACAAGCAAACAAGCACTACAAGCTCAATGAAGCTCAACCAAGCTCTCTTGAGTTTCAAACCCAAAACCAATCTGATTGAGCACCAAGAAATTGAAATCAAGACCATTTCTATCTAATTAACATGATTAGAACCAACTCAAAACTAAGGGAAAGGCTTACCTTAGGGTTTGAACCAAATCAAGCAAACAAACCCACAAACGCACCAATATTACCAAGAATAAGCTAGAGGCTTGTTGTGGTTGCCTTGGGACCTTCAAATTTGTAGGAAATTTGAGTGATTTGTGATGATTGAAGGTGAAAAGCTGCAGAGAAGAGAAGGATACAAAAATGGCAAGTGATGGAGATAATGGATAGTCCCCTCATTACCAAATATGTATCAACTATTCTCGCTCATAATTTCTTAGCTTCCTTTCCACTTTGCCTTTAAATTTATCTTTGTTACACTTTGGCCATAGCTAATGTTCTAAAAATCATCCCTCCATGGCCCAATAAATTTTTTTCTTACCCTCAAGCCTTGCCCATACGTCGCTTAAGTCCCTTAAAGCACAAATAGCCCATTTAAACACATAATGCATTTTAGCCCCTTAACTTTTACTTTTGGTTCTATTAGCTTGACTACCTTATGGTCTTAACTTATTTGCTCAAAAACACTTAAATGACCTTATTTTCATTGAAATTATGGCCATGCCATTGTCTAGGGTAAAAATTACCATTTTACCCTTGTGACCTCGTAGGTGCCAAATTACATTTAGGAGCTCAATGCAACTTTACTTAGCATGTTTTT
Organism: Aquilaria yunnanensis; assembly: GCA_039654915.1. Taxonomy (NCBI): domain Eukaryota; kingdom Viridiplantae; phylum Streptophyta; class Magnoliopsida; order Malvales; family Thymelaeaceae; genus Aquilaria; species Aquilaria yunnanensis. Next base: position 71,948,721 of record CM077597.1, read on the forward strand.
CTTTCACAAATAAAAACTAAATTGAGGTATTTAAAGAAAAAAACCTAAATTAAAGGTACTTGCTCGGTCAAAGCAAGTTGTTGACTAAGAGAGCTGTTACAAATATGGCCGAAATACTGAAGGGTGTACAGTTCATCCTGGGAATCACATAAACTGTCTTTCTCAATTTCTCCACCCAAATTTTCCAATTAGCTAAGAAATATGAGGAAACTAAATTGAACCTCATGATCTTGGGAACAACATATTGAAATTTGAGATTAAATGGGGTAGAAAGGATCTTGCTTGGGGGAACCAAAAAACCTACCAACTCTTTGTGCTCTCTTTCTCCTTTTCTTTGGGTTTTCTATGAAGTAACCCTACCTCCTCTTGAGGAAACAAGAGAGTCTAAAACTTCCTTGGTTTCTCATGCCTTTTTAGGGCCTTTTAATTTTCCTTCATGTTGAAGGACTCCTAAGCTTAAGAAAAGCTCATTTTAACCCTTGGGGAAATTGTTAGGCCTTCCTCACCATGAAGCTCCTTAATGTCATTGGTTTCCATAATCATGAAATTATTTATCTCATTGGATTGCTTTACCATGATACTCTTTACTCTTATTAGCCTTATTCATTATTAATTAAAGCCACTTCATGGTTTCCGCAACATAGGTCACTTTATGGGCCATTATGCTGGACCCTTCTATAATACTTGGTGCATATGGATGCCGACCTGCTTTCAACCGTACGATCAAAAGATTCAATTTTTGTTAAAGTATTTATGGACTCCTATAATTTCATCATTTGGCCTAATTGGGACTAGTTTTCTATATTATCATCAAAGCCCGTCATAGTGAACATCTAAAAGGAGTAACTGGTTTAAGCAGTATTGCTGGTCATTCCCAATCATCGCCAGTCTTCGACGATAGGAATCAGAGGGAGAAGCCCTTCATGAAAATGTCCCTGTCATCGATACGCAGCTCCTTTTCCGTGATTTCGTGTACAATCCACCGCCTCCGGATTAATGTTACCACTATTCGAAATCAAGGACGAAATCGCCTCAATCCGTGAACCCATTTCCTGACCCAGAACCAACCCAGCTTTAACTTGTTTGACCAAAGCTTCTCGGTAAAACTTGCCTTTAACTCTCTAATTTCTACGTTAATTTGTTTTCATCCTAAATGTTTCTATGTTCACAGAATAGTCACTAATAGCAATGGTAATTTTTATTTTTATTTCATTTTTTTTATTTTTTGTTTTTGCCATAAATGAATTTAATAAAATACATAATACAAAGGATTATTATTTTAGGCTAGTTATACAATTATTTAATTAATTTAATTTACTTAATATTCCTAACAAGTCAAAAATTTATTGAATTAAGGCACTACAGTGCTTAATAAACCTTTAAAGTAAATTGTTGTTGGTGGACCTAGTAAAGTACCAAAACATATTTATTTCACTCTAATCTGATTGGTCTCGTAAACCATATAAGTGGTCCAATCAGCCTAGGAAAATTGATTAGTGACAACTCCTAAAAAGTAAAACAAATGCCAAGTTTTTTAATAATTCTTAAAAAATTACACTTATCCCCTTAACCCTAATCCCTAATCCTAATCTCTAATTTTTCAACCTAAACCTAACCCCTAACCTTTAACCTTAACCTAACCTTAATCTCTAACCTAACCCCTAACCCTAACCTGAACCCTAACCCTACCCTAATCCTAATCCCTACCTTGACCCCAAACCATAACCCAAACCCTAATCCTAACCTTAACCTTAACCCCTACCCTTGCCCCTAACACCAACCCTAACCTAACCCCAATCCTTAACCCAACCCTTACCCTAACCTAATCTTAATCCCTAACCTAACCCTTACCCTAACCTAACCCAAAACCTAATCTGTAACCCTAATCTATAACACTAACCCTAAATCTAATCCCTAAACCTAATCCTAAACATTGAACTATAAACCCTCCCTAACCCTAATCCCCAACTCTAATCTCAAACCCTAAACCATAAACCTAAACCCTAACCCTAACCCCAATCCTAAAGCCCAAAACCCTAAACCTTAAACACTTCTTAACGGTAAATACATGCTTGAGTTTTTCAAAAGTTTACATGCTTGAGTTGGATAAAAGGTAAAAATTTGTTATTTAGAGACTATAAGTTTACTTGAGTATGGTGACTATATAGTTTAAATTAAGGTTTTAGAACTTTTTAATAGACAATGGAAACAATTTATTGCTATGGACCTCGAACTAATTGATTTTTAGGTTACCAAGTTAAGGTTATCATGGTACCTAATTAAAGTTATTATGGTACCAAATTAAGGTTATTGTGGCTCCAAGTTTAGTTTACAGTGGCACCAAGTTAAGTTTACTGTGGTCCTAAGTTATTTAATACAATTGGTAACATAGAAGATTATAATTTTAGGCTAGTTATCCAATTATTTAAATAATTTAATTTACTTAATCTTCTTAAGAAGTAAAAAATTAATTGAAGTAAGGCGCTAAAATACTTAATAAATTTCTAAGTAAATTGTTTATGGTGGACTTGGTAAAGTGCCGACACAGATTTATTTCATTTAAATCTCATTGGTCTCGTAGACTAGGTCATGAATTTGGGTCTAGGTTAGGTTCAGGTTGGGTTCAATTTTATTCAGTTATTGTCAAAATTTAAACTATAGAATTCAATTTTTGGAGCAATTATATTTAGGTAAATTTTTCTTTTTAAAATATAGAAGTAAAATTCCTAACCCTAACCCTAATTTCAGAAATATCTAAAAAAACTTAACCGGTTGACTTAACCTAAATCTCATACCACATTAACCTGAATCTCATACTGTATAACCTAATTCTTATGCCAAATGAACTTGAATCTTATACTACATAGCCTCTTTTTTATACAACATTAACCTGAATCTTGTACAATATATATACCACATGAACTTGAATCTTATACCACATATATACCACTTGAACCTGAATCTCATACCACATAAATATCACAGGAACTTGAATCTCATACCACATAACCTGATTTTTATACCATATGAACCTGAATCTCATACCATATGTATACCACATGAACTTGAATACCATGCCAAAAAAACTTGAATCTCATACCATATAACCTTATGCATATACCACATGAACCTGAATCCCATACAACATGACTTGATTCTTAAACCACATGAACCTAAATATTATACCACACATATGCCACATGAACCTTAATACCGTACCGCATATATACCACATGAACCTAAATCTCATACATATATATAGCATATGAATCTGAATCTCATACCACATAACCTGATTTTCAAACTGTAATAACTCAAATCATATACCACATATACATCATAAGAACCTAAATCTCATACCACATAACCTGATTCTTAAACCATATGAACCTGAATCTTATACCACATATATACTACATGAACCTGAATCACATGCCACCTATATACCACATGAACCTAAATCTCATACACATATATACCGTATGAATTTGAATCTCATAGAACATAACCTAATTTTTATACCACATGAACCTGAATCTTATGCCACAATATACCACATGAACCTGAGTCCTATATGACATGAACCTGAATCTCATACCATGTAACCTGATTCTTATACCACATGAACTTGAATCTCACACCACATAACTTGATTCTTATACCATATGAACCTTAATTTGATACCACGTATATACCATATAAACTTGAATATCATACCACATATATACCACATGAACCTAAATTTCATATCATAGATATACCACAGGAACTTGAATCTTATACCACATAACCTGATTTTTATACCATATCAACCTGAGTTTCATACCACAGGAACTTGAATCTTATACTACATAACCTGATTTTTATACCACATCAACCTAAGTCTCATACCACATATATACAAGTTGAACTAGAATCCCAAATAACATGAAACTGAAGCTCATACCACATAAACCTGTTTCTTATACCATATATCCCAATTCTTATACTACATGAGCATGAATCTTATACCACACAACCTGATTCTTATACCACATGAACCTGAGTCATATATCACATATATACCATATGAATCTGAAGTGCATACCACATATATACCACATGAACCAGAATCTCATACTACATATATACCAAATGAACCTGAATCTCAAACACATAACCTAATTTTTATACTAGATGAACCTGAATCTCATACCACATATATACCACATGAACTTAAATCTTATACCACATGAACCGGAATCTCATACCATATAACATAATTCTTAAACCATACAAACTTGAATCTCATACCACATAGCTTGATTCTCATACCACATTAACCTGAATCTTATACCATATATATACTACATAATTAGATTCTTATACCATAGATCATACCACAAAGATCTAAATCTTATACCGCATATATACCATAAAAACCTGAATCATATACAATGTAACCTAAATCTTATATAACTTTTACCAGATACCACATGAACCTCAATCTCATACCAAATGAACCAGAATCTTATACCGCCTAAATCTACCATCACATGTAACTGAATCTACTACCATTTAACCTGAATTTGATACCACTTAACTTGAATCTCATATTATTTAATCTGAATTATATACCACATAACCTGCAACCCGTTATTTAGGTTAAATTTCAATTCCCTTATTTTGTAGAATTTTGTTGCATTTCTAAACTTAGGTCCCTAACTGATCAAAATAAAAAAGTTTGAGGATGACCCATGAAAAGGGGGGCATCGCTACCCTCCAAGTATACTAGAACGGTCCCATTATGCTGCCTATACATCCATACGCAATATTTGCAACATAGGCACACAGGCACCTCACCAAATCATTAATCCATGTCACATTTTCATCCTAGATGCCACATAGGCATCCTCTTGTGCATACATTTTTCCATGTAAGCACTTTAGCCTTACAGGGAACACTTATGCACACTTTCTTTCACTTTAGGGGTTTTCACCATTTTGTTTACATATTCAATTACCTACACATGGACATTTGATTACTCACATTATACACTTAGGCAATAGTCCATTAGGTTGGGAATGTCTCAACTAAACATATAAGTGCCTACATTGATAGACATAAACGCATAAGTGCTTATCAGTTTATTGTCCACCCTTAGAAACCTAAGTGTCTAGACTGATAATTCTATAAAATCTTTCAATTGAAAAATTATTTTGAAATTGGATTTCTCATATGTTTTGGAGTTTCTGGGAAATTAGTTTACTACCACTAGATTGAATTGGTCATTTTATTATCTAGAGAATCAATTTTAAAAAGTGTAAATTCCACTTTTTGTTAATTTATTATTTTTAATTTTACATATATTCTAAAAAATAAAAATTATTTTAAAAATATTTTTTACAAATTGGGGTTATTACATTGCTTAACAGCTTTGTCCTTGAAAGTATAGTTGGTCCTTGTCTTATACTGTAGTACACTAGATGACAGCAAATAAGATCTCAATTGTTTAATTTGCAAAACTTCTCTCCTGTCAAAAGCTTTTGCCTTGAAAATAAAGTTAATCATTGTCTTATAGTACACTAGATAACAGTAAATAGGATCTCAATTGTTTCATTTGTAGAACTTCATACCTGTTAAAACCTATTATTTTGAAAATAAAATTGCTCCTTGCCTCATAGGACCTAAAATTGCTCTTTGTCTTATAGTATATCATATCACAACAAGCAAGATCTCAATTGTTTCATTTGAAGAATTTCATAGCTGTTAAAAGCTTTTGTCTTAAAAATGAAGTTGTTGCTTTTCTTATAGTACACAAGATGACAACAAGTAGGATTTCATTAATTTCATTTCTAGAGCTTCTTACCTGTCAAAAGCTTTTGTCTTGAAAATAAAGTTACTCCTAGCCTTCTAATACACTAGATGACAACAAGTAGGATCTCAATTGTTTCATCTACAAAACTTTTAATTTTCCTTGAAAATAAAATTGCTTCATTTATTTTAGTACAACACGCATTAGCTTGGGTAACAACCATTTGATTAGGTCCAAATTCTTCAAGATAAAGAAAAGATAGATGTTGGAGTTGTTACATAAAATTTAATTTATTTAGCTGAAGGACAACATTATTGGGATGCGACAGACCTTGCACTTCCTTTCACTTTGTTTTATCTTAAAAAGAAAACAGAAGAAATATATATATTAAAAATGAAATTTTAGGTCAAATTTTCTGAGTCATTCATTTTTTTCATAAGCTTATCTACTATATATATACGGATATCGGTAGAATTTAGAGCCTCCCCCGAGCAATGCCACTACCAGCAATGCTTAATTAAAGAAATAAAGGGGTCACGAACAAGTTCCCACCACGTTCTGAGCCAAATCTGCCATCACTTGCATCAACGCCATCGTTTGTGATTTCGGTGGTTACATAGGCCGTCGCTCGTGAAGCCCATTCCTCCTATTGCAAAACTATCGTCACCGTAGAGTGAATAAAAATGAACCCATTTCGCAACCCATTTGACCCCTTGACACCTGATTCAGCCCAAAACCCAACCCGAACGCTTTCTAGTAAAACCTTTGATTTTTTCTTTTAGTTTTATTATTTTATTTGTTTAAGTCACTAGGTTCTATTTTTATTGGTAGATTAGTCATTGAAACTTACAACTTTATGTTGTTACAATTAGGTCATTGATATAATCTTATTCTTTGTTTTCTTGCATGTTTTGTAGTCGACTCGAAAAATAATTTTTGTTTTTTTTTTGTTTTGTCAATTCTGATCAATTTTGAGCCATGTATTGTTTTATTTTACTTAAGTTTATTTTGATTTCTTTTTCTTGTTTTCTATACTAATTCAATTTTAGTTTTTTCTTTCTTTTTTGTGTTAGTTTTTCTTGGGTTTTTTTCGATCATGCAAGACACACCATTTTTTATTCAAGGAGATCTAATCGTCCTCGTCACTTAATTCCACATAACAAGATTATTTGACCATTCTTGTTGCTACCATAACACTAACCATCCAAGTACATGCTTAAATGGTAACTTGAGCCTCCCATTCATATGGGAGTGAACTATGTAGGCTTTAATCCTGTCTCAAACCTAAATGCATATAAAGCTTGGGAGTTTACCCAAGTTAAAGCCTAAAAATTAAAAGCATTTAGTTATTTTATTGTTTGATATTTAACACATGCATGCATTCTTTTAGCTACTAACATTGGTTTTCACATGTTTTACGCTTATTTTAAGCTTTTATTCGCTACAACATTGGCAACTCCTTAATAGGTTTATAATCTCACTAACTCCTTCAAAGCTTTACAGTTCTAGTAGCATTGAATAAGCTCTTACAATCAACATCACTCACACACTTACACTTAAAGACTCCATTGTGCACCATAACTCCCTATAATTCTCCATGGTGCTCTAAGGCACACTTTTGTCCTTCCTTCGTCTCTTTAGCTACTTTAAGCACCTAGTTAACCTTTTCATTTCCATATAAAATGTCTTAGTTAGTAAACAATATAACAGCATAAGCATATTACATGTATGCATAGTAATCAATCATATATATACTATTTCCATGAGTTCACAATGAAGACTTTAAGGACACTCCAATAAACTACATTTTTACTTATCATTGAAGAGCTTTAAGAACGCCAAGAAGATAAGTTAACGTGCTTAGTTTACTTATCTGCAACTATTATCGAATACAATCAAAATGTAATAAAACTACCAAATGCCCTTTAGAGGTAAAATGACAAAAATAATCTTGGTTCCCCTTTTGCTAATGCATTTATTATATTATGACCAGACCATCCATAGACACATTTAAAAATAGCAAGTATCCCTCATACTTATAACAAATCATGCTCAGAACTCATAATTACATATTAGTTTTTGTTGGGTTTGTTGGGTTAAATTCAAGAAGGGTAAGGAATTTGATTTTATTTAGGATTTGGTTTAGTTTTCCTATTCATTTAGGATTTAGTTTTCTATTTTGATGTGATTTGGGTTTGTGTGTAGCTTGTAAAAAGACTTGTTATGTTAGGGTTTAAGTATAAGAGAGAAACCAATATAGTGAAGAAGCAAGATGTGAAGGTTTCAAGAGGAAGGAGAGGTCCATAGGCTGGAAAGGGCTAGGACGATAAGCCTTTTTGTGATTTTCATATCTTGTAATTATGTGAGGGAAAAACATTGTGGTTGTCAGTAGTGTATAGGGGACCCATAGGCCAGTGTGAGTACTAAGGTCATGCCTCTATTTTAATCTCTATATTTTATTTGAGTGGATTTCTATTATCCGTGGATGTAAACTAGTTAAGAGCTAAACCATGTTAAATCTATGTGTACCTGATTGATGTTTTCTATTTTTCACTGTGTGTTATGGGTGATTGAGGAATTTTTTTGGAACAAGTGGTATCAAAGCTTATGGTTTGGTCCTGGTATGGTAGACCGTGTGATGCATTTTGGTAGGGTGGAGCATATAGTGTGATGCTTGGCATGGTGGAACATTTAGATTGTTTGGTGGAGCCCTAAGGAATCATCCTAGGGATATTTGATAGTGGTTACGGTGTGGTACCAATGGCTCATTGCAAGTTTGAAGATCGAAGATTTCATTCGTATGTGTTGATGCTTGTGATGTTTATGTTCGTGATGTTTGATTTGTGGTCATTTCCATTCATTATAGTTCATGTCTTGGTGGTGTTTGTCATTCATAGTCATGTTCATGTTGTTCGTAATCATTTGAGTTGTGTTGCTGTGTTCATGTTTTAGTGATGTTTATGGTGTTCATGTCTGTGATTGTGATCGTGTGTTCATGATGTTCATATCAATTGTGAAGAATTTGAGCCAACGTGGAGATTGTTGGGTTTGTCGGATCAAATTTAAGAAGACTAAAGATTTTGATTTTGTTTAGGATTTGGTTTTAATTTTCCTATTTTTTTAGGATTTAGTTTTCCTGTTTTGTTGTGATTTGGGTTTATGTGTGACTTATAAAAAGGCTTGTTGTGTTAGGGTTTGAGTATGAAAGAGAAGCCAATATGGTAAAAAGGCAAGATTTAAGGGCTTCAGGAGGGAGGAGAGGTTTGGAAGCTAGAGAGGGCTAGGACAAAAGCGTTTTGTGATTTTCATATCTTATAATTGTGTGAGGGCAAAATATTGGGGTTGTCAGTAGTGTGTTAGGGATTCATAGGCCAACATGAGCACTAAAGGCATACATCTACTGTAATCTTTATAATTTGTTCGAGTGAACTTCTCTCATCCGTTGGTATAGGCTAGTTAAGAGCTGAACCATATTAAATTTGTGTGTGCCTCATTAATGTTGCTTATTTTTTGCTACAAGTGATGAGTGATTGGAGATTGTTTCCCCAACTGTTTCATAGTCGAACAATTATGAACATATTCAATAAGTAACTCAACAGTGGATATACACTAAGGTACCAAATTGGAAAGCAACCATCAATCAATAACAAGTGCAAGAACCTATTTTGAAGCAGTTCAATCAATCCAAACCATTGGTTTGGCCAACAGCCCTTAGGCTCTATATGAAGCATCAATGTGTGCCAAAGTGTGCATTTATTGCTCTTCCCTATTAATGCTACAAATTAACAAGCACAAGCATGAGAAACTATTCAATTTAGCATTTTAACTAAATATTTAATAATTTTAATGAATAAAATTCTTGGTAGATGGAATGGGAAAACACCCTTGAAACCCTTAAGGGCTCCATCATAGGTCCCATGTTCACACCTACACCTTTCAACCAAATTTATGGCCTCATGCTCACTTATTAAGGCTTGGTATTAATGATATGAATTGCAGACCATTCTTAAAGCTTTTTGTAGCCTCTTGAATTAGATCAATCAAAGGTCTATAGAGGGAGATATTGCTGAAATACTAAAAGGTATATAGTTCATTGTGAGAATCACATAAATCTTCTTTCTTAATTTCTCAACCCAAATCTGCCAATTGTCCATGAAATATGAAAGTATGAAATTGAACCTCATGAGCTCAGGAACATCACATTAAAATTTAAGCTTAAACAAGATAGAAAGGATCTTGTTAGAGGGAATTCAAAAATCCACCAACTCCTTGTGCTTTCTTTATCTTTTTCTTTGGGTTTTATATGAGATAACCTTAGCTCCTCTTGAGCTAATAAGAAAGTCTGACCCTTCCTTGGTTTCTCATGCCCTTTAGAATCTTTTGAGCTTCCTTCATGTTGCAGGACTCCTAAACTTAAGAAAAAATCATTCTAAGCCTCAAGGAAATTATTAGGCTTTCTTCACCATGAAGCTATTCACTACTAAAAATTGTTAGATTACCAACTGCTTAATTACCAACGGCTTAACCGTTGGTAAATACTAACGTGCAAGACCGTTAGTATATTATTTCCAACGTGCACGCGTTGGTAGGGAATAAAAATTGGGCTGGCTTTTTTTCCAACTGCGTAGCCGTTGGTAAATACCGACGGTCTTAGCCGTTAGTAAAATTTGCAACGTGCACGCGTTGGTAGGGAATAAAAATTGGGCTGGCTTTTTTTCCAACTGCGTAGCCGTTGGTAAATACCGACGGTCTTAGCCGTTAGTAAAATTTGCAACGTGCACGCGTTGGTAGTTCAATGTGTGGATATGGGCCTAGTTTTTTGGGCTTTATTACCAACGGCTAAGCCGTTGGTAATGCTTTAATGAAACGCTGCGTATCATTTAGTTTTTTACCAACGGCTAGGCCGTTGGTAATTGAAATTTAAAAAGGTCTTCTTCTTCATCCAAACGCATTCGCGTCATTTGAGCTGTTGTTCGTCATCCAGCTAGTCTCTGCCGCCCCGTTGGTCGCCATTGCCGGCGCTGGTCATCGGTGACCGCCGTTTGAGGCTTTTCTCGCCTCATTTCACGAATCTGATGCCAGATTTGTAGGTACTTCGGATCAACAAAACGCAGCGTTTTTAACTCAATAGAAAGGCAATAATCAGCTAACGGAAGCTCTTCCACAGTTCCTTTGTCGCGGTCTGTCGCATGAACACTCTCATCTCCAGAAACCTAGTCTCCCACCTTCCTCTGCGCTCTGCTGTTCGTTCGACTCGGTTCTGCCCTCCGGTGAACGCTATTAGAGCTATGAGTTCCGATTCCAGACAGCAAGTTTTCCAGCTCTAGATTGACCCCCTCAGTGGTAACTCGGAGTGGGTCATCATCCATGAAGACGACGATGAGCTTCGTCAGAGTTTCAAGGAACCGCTTTTGGCTAAAACTTCGTATCTTGACATGCTCAATGACTCTTCCAGGAATCGTGCCTTTTGCTTAGCCATTGACAAGACTGTAACCAAGTCTTGCCACGTCCTTGATATCGGGTAATTCACAACTCGAAAAATCTTTGTGCAAAATTTTCAACTTTTCTGCTTCAAAACGTTCATCCAAATGAGGGCAGATAATGAAAATGGGAAATGGGACTTTTGGTAAGCTCCACGCAGAATTGAAAGAACACGAAAACTTACATGATCACTCAGGATATACGCTTCATACAGGGACAAGAGAGGTGAAAGATGGAAATGTGTTAATGTGAACTGACACAAGCTTGAAAATGAAGATACTTTAATGATTACGAATTAATTTTACAGTGCAGGAACTGGGTTGTTGTCAATGATGGCTGCAAGAGCAATGGGTTCCAGTGACTTGAAAAGAGTGATGGTGGCAGCTTGTGAATCCTACCTTCCAATGGTGAAGTTAATGAAAAAGGTTTTGCATAAGAATGGTATGGGAAGGAATATTCATGTTATCAACAAGCGGTCTGATGAGCTCAAATTAGGTGTTGATATTCCTTCACGAGCTGATGTTCTTGTAAGTGCCAATATCTTTTTTTTTGTGCTCGATTCTAGTTTTATTGTGAGTTGCATAGGTGGTTAGGAGTTTCAAGTCAATCCTAGAGAGGAACTTTTCCTTAGTTTCTTGTATTAAAACATGTTAACATATGCACGTAACCTGCTACTGCAGGTTAGTGAGATACTAGACTCGGAGCTATTAGGTGAAGGGCTAATACCAACCGTGCGACATGCTCATGATGCATTATTGGTGGAAAATCCTCTAACAGTCCCTTACAGAGCAACCACATATGGCCAGCTTTCATGCATTATTTACTTTTGCTTATACTTTATTAAGGTATCAGTTTCTCTGAAATTCTAGTTGATCTATTGTCTTCGGGAAGGAATTTAACATCCTTATTGTATTCTTGAGTTTTTCTGGTTTAGAAGGGTTTGGAGAGGTTGAAGCCAGCACTAGTGGATTTCATCTTACTTTTTTTGTTTTTCTCCTCCTTCAGCTTGTTGAAAGCCAATACTTGAGGAAGCTTCATGATCTTTGTGGTAGCGAATCAGTAGCATTGGACAGCATTTGTCTTGTTCCCCCTGGCTTAGATGCTATTTTAGGTGTCAAATCAAAGCAGTTTCCCATGCATTGTGATGCAATTATAGAAGAAATAAAACTGGTAAACATATGTGTCCCTCAATTACTAAACTTTGAAATGGAGCATAGTTGTTTTACTTCCATGTTAATTTAGGTTCAATCCAGCTCTCAGAACCCTTCAAAATATTTGAATTTGACTTTTGGAAACGACCAGACAACCATGGGGAAACTGAGTTGCAGATAAAGGCAATTGGTGATGGTAGTATTCATGCTGTTGTATCATGGTAATTTGTTTGTTTCTGGTTATTGCCACAGAAACTTCCTTTATATAGGTGGTCAATAAACTTCTTTTTACCAAGCCGGCCTCTGTTTGTGTTTTGAGGTGAACTTTGCAGCTGGATCCTGACGGAACAATCTTTTATTCCACTGCTCCTCAATGGATAGAATCACCAGCTAAAACAGGTGAGCTATATATAGTATGTTTTCTAACAAATAGGCCCTTTAGAATTGCAGCCACAAAGGATGCCTAAATTATTTGGAACTACATCTTCTGGTGCCTTGATATTTTCTGATTAAGAAGTTTGCAACTGACATACATGGCATTAAGAATTGAAATGCTGTCAGTTGAGTGTGTTGAAAATTTATTGCTGTGTTTTGATAATGGCATCTTTCGAATTGCTTCTTGAGCTACCAGTGGCACTTCTGTTAGTATTTCTCTTTTTTCTTTTACTTTTCATTTGTGACTCTTAATGCTGCGCTGAAAGCACATTGGCTAACTGGAAAAGAATGATATTAGTGCTGGTAACGTGGGAGTAGGCTGTGGGAAATAGTATTGTGCCAATTTGGTTGATGGTCACTAAGGCATTGAAGTAGATAGCTTTAGAAAAGGGTCTGAAGTCACTCAGGTCGTGTGGTTTATGCTAGTGTCACCAGACTGTTTAATTGACCTTTGGAGGCTATTTTCATGTGGTCAGACTGGCTCCTGCCATGGCAATGTTGATTCCTCCAGTTGATGTCATTGTGTCTAGTAGTGTTTCCAGCCTCAGTGGTATTTAATACAAATCTTATTTTTTCAGATATTGTTTTAGATTTTCTTGTGAAACAAAAATAGGGAGTTTTCAAACTTGCTGAAGTTATCCATGCTTCTCTAGTGTTACTCTTATGTGTTCCCTCTCATCCTTTTCTTGTCTTTTTCTTTTTTCTGTTCGCACTGACTACAACTTCTTACTTCCTCAGAAAGTTGATGCAACTGAGTAGCAGAAACTTTTCAGTAGTGTTGCTGGGTCGATTTCAGATACAAGGAGGAGCAGCAAATAGATATAGATTTGGGGATTATTCTCTGTTTTGTTTTACACAAAAAGTAGTGTATTTTGTTTAGACTTGTGAAGTCTTGTGTGATGGGCTAGTGTACTCGCAATTTGATGGCATTAATTAATTACTGTTACCATTCGTTGTCTTTTTTTCCCAAAAAAAAAAAAAGTGCAATGGACAGGCCTGTATATCTGTGCAATCTTTATTGCTGAGCAAGGCTGGGGGAACTTTGGAATTTGTATGTTAATTTCGAACTTGTTTCAAACTGAGAAAAATATTAAACAACCGAAACCTGGAACGCTTAATGTACATTACCAACGTGCAACCGGGGTTTACCAACTCACGTACGTTGGTAATTACTGACTGTTATCCGCATTTATACCTGACACTGTTACCAACGCGTATGCAAGTTGGTAATTACAAACGGATTGCTACCAACTCGCACGCGTTGGTAATTACCAACTGCCATGCGCGTTGGTAATTACCAACTCCCTTACCAACTGTTGTAAGTTGGTAATTACCAACGCGGTCTCCTACCAACTGTCATGACAGTTGGTAACTACCAATTACGCGATGGAAACCAAGCCCGGTTCCTGACCATTGGTAATTACCAACGTGTTATTACTTGCGCGTTGGTAAAAAAATTTCTAATGAATCGAATACCAACTTGCGTTTACCAATGGTTTGAATTTTAGTAGTGATTTAACCTCATTGACTTCTTTAACCATTAACATACTTAATCTCATTGGATTCCTTCACCATGATGCTCTTTACTCTCATTAGCTTCATTCACTATTAAAGTAAGGTTGCCTCAAGGTTTATACGTCATAGGCCACATTAAGGGTCATTATATGACCCATGCATCAACATGTGCAACCTTAGCAATATAGGCACATAAGCACCTCGCCACATCATAACTTGTCTAATGGATGAGGCAGTACTTCATATACAAATGCTTATTAAGAGAACCATTTCCTCTATGCATAATGAAAAAGTAGTATTTTATTATGAATAATAATGGAAACTGTGAATAAAAGATAAATTATCAACTTCAGACCCTTAAAATTTATAAGGTAAATTTTTTTTTTACCATAATATCATATCTTTCAACTTAATAGTAGTTATAAAAATGATTTACGTTGGTGATGATTATTTTGGTAATTCGAGAATTCTTGCAAACGTGACCTTTTGTTTAATGGACTATCCCTAAAATCATTTATTTAAATAAATAACAATTGTTAGAAACACAAACTTATTAATTTGAAAGCGAGAGGAAGCAAAACATTTAGGGCAGTTCATTTGGATTTAATTCTCCCAAATTAACGTGTTTTTGCTGACTGGACTTAAGCCAATGTGGGAGCAAATAACTTTTACCCCCAAACTTATATGAAATTACATTTGACCCTGTCTTCGTTCCACAATTCTTCCTCATCGATGGTGATGATTTGCCTCCACCTCACTTTGGCTCCACCCCGCTCAGCCTTTGCCCTGCTTTACCACACTCTGCTTCCACCTACCTTTACCCTAATCTGCCTCCACCCAGCTCCGCCTTTGCCCCGCTCTTCCTCCACCTGTCTTCGCTCCATCTTTATGCCACCCTGCCTCCACCCCTGCTTCGCCTCTGCCGCGCTCTACCTCAACCTCACTTAGCTTGTCTTCTCTAAGCTATGTAGCGTAAGATGTTTCCGACGTCAACAGATGGCCCTACCCAATTGGGATCCCTAGTCACCTAGACCACTTCCACCACCAAGCGACCCGTAGAGCCTCTCGTAGCCAATTCACTTTCAATGGTTATGGGGAAGGCGGTGCCGGTGCATCGCACTGTAGATTGGCTCAAGGGAAGAATTTTGGCTGGTAAATCCTTAATTGAACGCAACCTCAGGGCCTAATAAAAGTGAAATGATAGAGACCCCACTAACAAAAGTGGGCCCAGTCCAATTAACATATTAACTCCATCAAATTAAAGCAAAAAGAATAGGTGGTTAGTTCCACATTTCATAATCATCCTTAATAAGAAAGCAAACTTGTTACAAAAGCCTCTCAAGTAATAATCATTATCAGAATTAATTAAGTAATAAAAAATAGAAACTTTTAATTGTTTTTTAAATAATAAAAAAGAAAATTTTTTTAAAAAAATTGTTATAACAATTATTTAAAAAAACATAGAGTTAAAAATTGCCAAGGGCTTAGCAAATAAACTTTTACTCTGCCCTAAGCAATTCAACAAAAGAGAAAGAATGGCCCATTAATGTGGGGCAATTAGAAACTTAATGTACTAAAATTCTGAGAGGCTTAACGTACAGATCAAAATACCTAACCCAACTTATATGGGCAGAAAAAGGCGAAGGGGAAAAGGGGGAAAATTTTGGTCCACCAAGTGAATTACTACGAGGAGTGGGGAAAATGTAAATTGGCAAAGGTTGTGTGTTCGTTGAATGAAAGGTGAGATAAGAGACTGCCCATGTAATTTCAACTATAATATAAATATCATTTTTTCCTAATTGCCATTTCACGAATCCTCTCTCCCATTTCTCCAGATTTTTTTGGATAAATTTCATATGTGGTCCCTAACGTTTTCATGTTGTCCTAAACGGGTCCTTAACGTTCATTTGTCTACTTAAAGTCACTAAGCTTCCTATCTTTGTCTCAATTGTGGTCATTCTGTTACTTTCATAGTTAACTTTGACAGAAATTCTGTGAAAAATGACAATATTGGTCCTCCATTTTTTTAATCCTAGTAAAATCATCTTCAGCCTAGTAAATTAGTACTTCAACCACCATCTCTTCTCTCACCCTCCCCTCTCGTCCCATCCCCATTTTCCCAGCCCCAAACTCCTCCACTTCCTTCTCCACGTCTGACCTCGAAAAAATGTTCAACTCGTCAGAAGTCCTCTTCTTCCTTTTCTTTCTCATCTTTATCAGCGTCCCACAGCTTCACCCAAAGAAAATTTCCCATATCCACATCATGAATTCATCCGCAACAAAATTTGATTCTAGACCTAGGTTTCAATCTAATGCCTAGGATTCAAGCGATGCCTGGTTCTTAACCCACCATCCGACCCCACTTGCTTGCCCAAACTAATGCAAGAAGTATTGTTTTAAATTTAAAAAGCCAAGTAAGGTGAAACCCACCACAAAGGTGCTACTGGCACTATGCTAAGCCGAGGGAAATCGATGCATGGTGGTCGAGTCTGGGACAATTGGGTGCAATGGTGGAAGCAAAGATGGAGCTATGAGCTATCAGTGTGCTTTTGCTACCCAGAGTTGATGTGCAAGGTGGCAGAAGGATCTACGGAGCTAAAGGCTCATGCCCTAGCGGTTGGCTTCACTCAGTTCAAATTCAATCCTTCGATTGTCATTAAGAACAAACTCAAATCAGAATCTTTCCTTCGGATGTCATCAAAATGCCCAACGAATTTTGCAGCTCCCACCACTAACGGGCCCAATTTGAGGTCCAATTTCTGTAGCCAGAAGATCTTGATCTTACTTTCAACGTCAAACCCGAGGATTCTGGCTGGTCGAGCTCGAGCAAAAAGAATGCTGGAAAGCCAAAACAGTGGTGTAATAACTAGGTTGATGGGTTTTAAATGCTGGAGTTGATGGTGCCCAAAGCACCTGGTCTTGGAAAAGTTTTATGGAGAAATATTTGGACATTGCCTTGTATGTTTGTCTCATTTGTCCTATAGTTTGATTCTAAAGATTCGAACGAAACAAAAAAGCTTGTATCACTGGTCGAGTTAGACAACTCATCCATAGCTTTTGGCGAAGCTTATGTCTCTTCTAACAAACACTATGGGGTTGGAAGAAAGATGGGAAATGAGGGAAAGAGATGAAGATGGTGGTTGAAGTGGTGATTTTCTAGGTTGAGGGTGATTTGAGAGGGAATAAAAAAATGTTGGACCAATTTTGTCACTTTTCATAGAATTTTTGTGAAACTTAACCATGAAAGTGACTGAATAACTACAATCGGGACAAAAATAAGCATGTTAGGGGCTTTAAGAGGATAAAATAAAGGCTAAGGAACTGTTTAGGACAACACAAAAAGAATAGGGACGATAAATGAAATTTACCCCTTTTTTTTTCTTTCATTGTGTTCCTTACAAACTCCTCTTTCTCGTTGTCTAAAGAATTAAATGCTTCATATTCTCTTTCCCTCTTTTCATTTTTTTCCCAATTGCCATTTCATGCATCCCCTTCATTGTGTTCCTCACCCTCCTAAAACTTTAGCTCCTCAAGAATTAAATGCTTCAGATCATCATTCACTCCCCGAAAGAAAATCTTAGTCTTTTCTTGGCTCGGCTTTAGACATGAAATATGAGAGAACTAAACCACAAACTGCCACAGGATTTCTGCAGACAACATTTCACCTTTGCAGAGCAGAAGTAAGTCATCTACAAAGGGTAAATGAGTCAGTCTTAGAGGCACTCACTTGGGCTGGAAATGGAAACTAGCTACTTTATGAATATTCTTCAAATATCTGGAAAGGACCTTCACACATATCACAAACAAATTGGGAAAGATAGGATCCGCCTGCCTTAAAGGTTTTCACCTTTAAAACAAACCTTCAATCAAGCCATTTAGGCAGATAGAGTACATAGGAGAACTAACACATATCATAATCCGAGAGATAAACTGGTCCAGGAAATTAATAGTACACAAAGTATCTTCCAAAAACTGCCAATGCACAGAGTCATAAGCCTTCTAGATATCTAATTGAATCATGTACCGTAGGAATACATTCTTCTTAGAATAATGATATAAAATTTCACTGCCTAACATTATATTCTAAAAAATGGATCTTTCACTTATAAAAGCTGCTTGATTAGGGTTAATCATATCATCCAACATCTTCCTCACACGATTAGCCATAACTTTAGATAAACATTTGTACAAAACATTACAACAAGCAATGGGAAGAAAGTCACCTACCTTGCTTACCTACATCAATCTTCTTAGGCACCAGCACCAGGTACAACAATTTATAATTTTTTGTTGCATAGCTTATACTCATATTGATGCCCAACAAATAGAGACGTTTGATCGTAAAGGAGGAAAATATATCTTCACTGGTTATAGCGATGACTCAAAAGGTTATCGCTTATATAATCCAGACATGAGCAAACTTATTATTGTTCAAGATGTTATCTTTGATGAAGCAGAGACTTGGAAATGGCAAGAAGACAATTGCAAAGGACCAAAAATAGTTCAAAAAATGGAGCCGGAATGATATCAAGAAGATCATGGTATTGGATTTGACAAAATAAATACCGAAGTTGTTCCATCTACTTCATACCAACTAGATAATGTTTCACTAGATTATGATTGAACAATACAAAAAGGCTATGATGGAAGAATATGAGATGACAGATTTGGGTCTTATGAAGTATTTCTTAGGAATTCAGATACATCAATCAAAAGGTGAAACATTTATTTCACAAGAAAAATATGCCCAAGATATACTTCAAAAATTTCAGATGAACAATTGTAATCCTATAGCAACACCACTTTCTGTGAATGAGAAGCTAAAAGAAGATGATAAAGCACCAAAAGTGGATGCACAAATGTACCAAAGTTTACTTGGTTCACTTATCTACTTGGCAAATACAAGGCCAGATATAGTTTATCCGATTGGTTTGATTTCGATATTTATGAATCAACCAATTAAATTACACTTTGCAGTATCAAAAAGGATTTTTAGGTATCTACAAGGTAGTAAGAAGCTCGGGATCTGATAAGTCAAAGAAGCCAACAACATATTAGTCGAATATATAGGTAGTGATTGGGCAGGTTCATCAGATGAATGGAAAAGCACATTAGGATACATATTTAGTCTTGGAGCAAAAATTATATCATGGGCATCCAAGAAATAGAAAAGTTTATCACTATCATTTGCTGAAGCAGAATATATAGCTGGAACAGATGTAGCATCTGAAGCAGTTTGGTTAAGAAGAATTCTAGCTGATTTGTAACAAAAACAAGATGGTCCAACAACTATTTATTGTGACAATATGTCAGCAATAGCTTTGACAAAAGATCCAGTATTTCATTTACGGACAAAGTATATTGAATTATGGCATTATTTTATTAGAGACTTGGTATAGAAAGGAGAGATCCAATTGAAGTATATCAAGACGAAAGATCATTTAGCAGATATTGTTATGAAGACCGTCACAAAAGAAAAGCTATTGAGGTTTCAAGCAGAAGTAAAAATTATAAATTTAAAGGGGTGTTAAAAAATATAATTTGTAATTTTTTAAAAGCAGCATGCAATAGGCGGTGCTGAATGTGTTCAAAGCAAGTGGGCAGCATTTTATCTTTACTTATTTGCCAAGGAAACTTGTTGTAATTGGCTAGGATTAGTAATTATGAGCTAGAACAACAATAATCAGCTGTAACTTAGCTTTCTAGGAGTCAAAAAAAGCGGCTGGGACAGCAAAGTTGATTTAGAACTCTTCCTGCCAATTAAGGCGGGAAAATGGCTTATAAATAGTCATAAAATCCATTATGTTAAGTATGTATTGAGATTGCCTTCATGTAATAAACAGTTAAATTTTCTCCTCTTTCTCTCTGTCCAAATCTCCTTCAATATTTCTTCTTTCTCTGCCTAAATCACCTTATTATTTCTTTAACACCCACAAGATCATTTGACATAATGATGTAGCTGTTGCGGGGAAGTAGATATCAGGAAAAAAAGGGTTTTTGTCAACTCAACAGAAGTATGTCGACAACCAAGGCCTATTTATCCCTAATTGCTATTGAACTTTGTGCAGTTGCACATAGGTCCACAATATAAAGACTGATATATAGACAGGAATATTAAAAAAAATATATGAAAGGGAAAATTTTCATATCTGAAAAGGTCTTAAATATCTAGGAAACAATTATACAGTTTCATCATAGTCTGCTCAAATTGGCCCTAAATGCAGCTTCAAACTTGTAGCGGTGGGGGTGTAATCCAATACCAATGTGTAGAACCAAAATCATGACGGAAGTGGAACTTCCCATCCCGAAATGAAAAATAGTTTCGGGGGTGTCCATTAAAAGAGCAATAGATCCTATCGGCCAAACCTTCTAGCTCCCCGACTGCTGCAACGGCCTTGTTCTTGGAGCTTCTTCCGAGGTTGAGAAATAACACCCGTCCACCCAAATTGTTCATCTTCCTCCAACCCCTCTCCGCCCACTCGTACTTCCACACACTGCAACCACAATCGCTTGACAGGCAACGGTAGGGCACCAATAAGATATCGCCATCACAATCAGCCAATTCATGATATCTACAAGAGAGATGTACTGGCACATCAACTTCTGATGGCTTAGAATCCGCTAACAGTCTCCACGATTTGTCGGCCACCCTAAAAGCCACCAGCTGGCCACTAGCAAACAGGCAATAGAAGCTTCCTTTAAGAAACATCAAACTATCCAACACAGGTTTCCCGTGAACGCTCCCAAAACCAATGTCTATTTCATGCTTCGTCCAATTCTTGTCACCAAGGTGGCATGTGTAACCACACACCTCCGAGATGCATTCCGAAAAGGCGAAAAAAACACAATCTGAACAAGTTGGAGGATCGGACATTGCGAGCCTGCTAAAATACGGAGGCAAACCTGGTGGCAGATAGATAAATTCCTCAGTGAAAGGGGAGTACAAGCAGAGAGCAGGAGGCTGGTCTAAGCCTCCAAAAAGAACCCAACAGGTGCTTGCGCCACTCACATACACACTGCGTTCTGCTGTAGCTGTTGGGATTGCGTCGAGCAGCTCTTGTTTCAAAATGCGCTTGATTTTGGCGCAGGCTACCTGCTGCTTGTCACGAGAACATGTCTGTTGGAGAATGATAGAGTAGTACTTCTTGTGTCGCAATTCTCTTATAAACCAAGGGAGCTCTTTCGCTTCTGCTAGAAGCGGGAGAAGCGTACGAAGCAGAAGCTTCCAGGCCCTGCAAACCGCAGCGAAACGAACTCTTGCCACGGAATTGAGTCTGTCGAGAATGTGGATCACAATCTCATCAGGAAGATCACAGAGCTTAAAACGATCCTCCATTGGCACAACTTTTTTTTTATTCCGCTTGCTGCTCCTGTCAAACTTATCTTTGTTGGCAATGTTGAACGAAATACGGCGGAGCGACAGAAGTTTTTGCCCTCTTTCTCCAAACCTGTTGAAACAAAATTAAAATCTATATAAAGAGTCATATATTCGTGAAATTTTTGTAGCCTAAATTAATAAGGCCTCTCTTCTTCTTCCTCCAAAAGGAATTCTCGAAGTTATGTGACTAGTGAACACAATCCTTGTCGCTTTGGAAACCATATAGGTTTAGGTTTTTAGGGGTATCTATCTATTCTATTTTAGCGTACAAAATATTCTGAGTCAGTGGCAGCCAACTGCGATAGGATTAATTTGATAAATTGGGTTAAGACATCTTATGTTAGTGTCAAAAAAATTCTTATATTAATAATAAAATGATTTTCTTGGGGGTAATTTTTTTCTTAGAACTGATTTTTGATCTTGATTTATGCAAAAGCAGAGTGTTTGTTAATAGCATTGTAACTTTTCTGAATGTAGCATAATTCGAATGTAAATTTACTTTTTATTCAAGTTTTGACTCGATTTGAAACGTTTTGTGCTACGTAGCACCTATAGCTAAACATTAAATCTCAAGAAAACGGATATATAATCCAATGCCCATGTTTAGAACAACAACTATACCACTGTACCTCCTCCTCCTCCTAGAACAAAAAAGTAGTTCAGGTGCCCATCAAAAGAGAAGAGCAATAGGTCTGGTCAGCCAAACCTTTCGATTCCCCAACCGCTGCAACTGCGGCGATCATCTTCCTCCAGCCCCCTCCTGTTGAAAAATGTTAATTTGTAATTTTTTGACAGCGACACAAATGTGAAAGAAACCAATTTTTTACATCAAGAAAAACCTGGACAAAGCAAGGTGGTACGCTTCAAGAATTTACAGCTAATTGCATTAGCAGACCAAGGATAAACAGTCAACAAAGTCTGCTAAAAACCTAGTGGTGGTGCTAAATTTGTTCTAGAGAAGTGGGCAGCCATTCATCCTTACTTATTAGCCAAGGAAACGTGTTTTATATGAGCTAGAAACATTAATAACCAGCTGTATGGCAGAAGTCAAAGTTGCAGCTATTCTTAGCTGGTAATGGTTAGATTTTTTAGTTGTATTAGCTGTTTAAGTTGGCTGTAAAGGCTCTATAAAAGGCCTTAATCTAATTATTCATGTATTATTAATTGTCTACATGAATTAAAAGAGCAAGAGCTCCTCATTTCTCCTCTTTCTCTCCAATTCCTCTCTGCCCATTGCCTAAATATTTCCCAAAATCACTTTATAATTTCTCTAGCACCCAACAAATTTGGTATCAGAGTTGGGTTGCAGCAATGACCACAAGCGGCGAAGCTATGTTCAATTATTCACAGTCTCTCATTCCTATAATCAATGACAAGAACTATGAATTTTGGATCGTCTAGATGCAGACATTATTCATCTCAAAAAATTTGTGGGTGTTGGTAAAATCTAGCTTCAAAGAACTGTTTAGTTCAAAAGCATATATTAGTTAGACTGAAGCATAAAAAAGGCAATACAAACAAAATGAGCAAAGGGATGCAAAAGCCTTATTCAATATCCAACAAGGATTAAGTAAAGCAATATTCGCATGCATCATAGGTGCCAAAAGATTGGAAGATGCTTGGGAAATATCGAAGAAGCAATTCGGTGAGTAAGAAAAAGTAATCTCCATGAAATTGCAAAATTTATGGAGGGACTTTGACAATCCATCAACGAAGGATGCAAAGAGCATTCAAGAGTTTTCTTCAAAGGCAACAGAAATGATAAATTGAATTAGGAGCTTGGGTGATAATATTGAGGATAGAAAGGTTAATGTGAAAATTTTGTGGAGCCTGCTAGCAAAATTTGAATATATTGTAGTGGCATTGGAATAATCAAAGGATTTGCTAAAATTAGTAGTTGATGATTTGATTGGCTCTTTAGGAGCACACGAGAGGAGAATGAGCAGATTCTCTAGCCAAATAGTAGAACAAACTTCCCAATCAAAGACCAATATAGGGGACAATATAAAGCAAAATAACCAAGGTAGAGGTTCACTCCAAAATAAAGGAACAAGAAATCGAGCCCGAGGTCAAGTTCATGATTGTGGCAGAGGGAATTGAAATGATTTCAATTGAAGAAACTATCCACCATCAAATTGCAATATTTGTGGAAAGACCAGTCATCAATCAAAAGATTACAGATTTTAGTGCCAGCACTACAAAAATCCAAATCACTCAGAAAAAGATTGTTGTTTCAAATATCAAAGCAACAAGATGAATTTTTCAGAAGAACATGGAGATGGTGAAGTATTTTATTATTGCTTAAGTGCCGAGAAAGAGTCAGGTACTGTATGGTATATAGATAATGGTTGCAGCAATCACATAGCCGAAGATAAGCAAAGCTTTACAAAGTTGGATGAAAATTATTTTTCGAAAGTAAAGCTTGGTGATGACAAACTTCATGAGATTAAAGGCAAAGGAGTTATAGCAGTTGATAGCAATTGAGGTGTAATTCTAAATTTATCACAAATGTCTTTTATGTTTCGAATTTGACTTAAAGTCTATTAAGTGTTGGGAAACTTTTATGAAGAGATTATGCACTTAATTTTGAAGGTAATGAGTGCATTATCAAAGATAATAAGAAAAGCATCACAGTTGCAAAAGTTATGATGAGCAGGAACAATGTTTTTCCTTTAGCTGTGTCACTACATAATGATCTTGCTTTGAAAAGTGATATTGCAGATGAGTCATTTTTAAGGCATTTAAGATATGGACATCTGATTTATAAAGGTTTGAAGTTGTTAAAGGATAAAAATATGGTCCATGGGTTGCCTAATATAGGAAAAATTGATAAAATCTGTGAATGATGCATATATGGGAAAATGTACAAACTCCCATTTCTAAAGGCATCTTGGAGAGCAAAGAAGCTCATGGAGTTAGTGCACTTCGATATAGTTGGTCTAACCAAAACTTTGAATGGCAATAGATACTTTATTCTATTTGTCGATGACTTTACCATGATGATGTCGATTTATTTCTTGAAAAGAAAATCAAAAGCCTTTAAAGCATTCAAAAAATTCAAAAGCACTTGCAGAGAATGAAAGTGGAAGATCCATCCAAATTCTGAATACGGATCGAGATGGAGAATATACTTCTATAGAGTTTGTCAAAATTTTCTAGCAAAATGGAATAAGGAGACAATTAACGGTTCCACACACCCCGCAGCAGAATGGAGTTACAGAAAATAAGAATAGAAAAGTTGTGGAAATGGCTCAAAGTATGTAAAAAGACAGAAATTCCAAACAGCTTTTGGGCAAAAGTAGTAAACACAATAGTTTACATCCTGAATAGATCTCTGATAAAAGTAGTTCTCAACAAAACTTCATATGAAGCATGGCATCATAGAAAACCTCAGGTACAACAATTTAAAATATTTGGCTGCATAGCTTATGCTCATATTGATGCCTAACAATGAGAGAAGTTTGATCATAAAGGAGAAAAGTATATTTTCACTAGATATAGCGATGAATCAAAAGGTTATCGCTTATACAATCCAAAGACAAGCAAATTTATTATTGCTCGAGATGTTATGTATGACGAGGCAATAACCTAGAAATGGCAAGGAGACAATTATAGAGGATCAATGATAATTCAAACAATGGGGTCTAAAGTGACTTGGCCGTCCTTGGCCCCTGCCCAGGAAGCATGTGAAAACTGGTCTCACGGTGATTGTAATTAGCAAGCTATATATGTGCGTAGATTAAAACTTTGTGAAACTAGTTGATTAACCTAGAATGTGTAGGATGCATGCTCTTATGCTTTGACTAGAATAAATAGACAACACAAAACATTCACTTGGCCAAGATACTTCCATAGAAAATAAGTTTAAATAGCCAAAGCATACAAAATCAACATTTATATGTTTATTACCACACATAACAACTGTGTGAGAGCATTCAACATAAAGTAGACTAATGCTCCTCACCCAAGAGCAACCCTAGAGTCTAGAACTCCATCATAGACAAGGGAGGCAACTAGGAGTACAAAATATACAAGCCACGATCGATATCTTTTTAAATTAACTCCCACCTTGGAGATAGGTCCTAGTGGCAAGTCACAAAAGTCCTGTCCACGTGCTGCTAGGCTCTACAACCAAGAAAACACTATAGTTAGCATTATTACTTAACCAACAAGTAACCCAAGTAAACTAGAATAACAAAGATTCTCAAGTGAAATACCTGCAACACCAAACTACTGCGACAACCCTTAGCGGTTATCCGACCTAATAGCGTCATAATCTGCACAACATAACTAGGGAGTGAGAATTTAAGAATTCTCAGTAATGGTCTTCACTTTACTTACAAGAAAAGTTATTAAAGACCACACATATGTGAACATATGTAACCTGTTGTGAGCTCATACAGCCAAAAGCTAGACTTATGTGCATAAATCTCAGTCCCTTGGGACCTTTTTCAACCTAGTCCTTTAACTACAAGGCGAAGCAGCAGCATTAATAGCCTTCAATAGCCTCCTAGTTTAAACAAATTCTTTCACTACATTAGTAACTAGATTACTTAGTTTGTCCTAAGCAGCCCTGTAAAACCTAGCTGAGAAACCATCCGCCCCGGAAGCACTCTCCTCAGCAATTGACCATAAGGCTGCTCTAATTTCTTGATTTGTTACTAGACTTATCAGGGCATTCTGCTGCTCACCTGTTAAACACCTATAACTTTGCACCATACCCAGATCCAACTAATCTTCAATTTCTTCCATGGAGCCAAGCAACTGCTTATAATAGTCCAAGAAAGCTTGCACCACCTGATGATCGCCCTCCTTTAGATTACCTAATGAGTCCTCCACCTTCTATATATGTGCCTTAGCTCCTCTCTACTATAATTTTGCATAAAAATACTAAGAGTTTGCATCTCCTTCTTGAAGCCATGAAATGTTTGCCTTCTATTGAAAGTAGCTCTTTTCAGCCTTTAATAACTTCCAGTAAACAACTCGAGCAACTTTCTCACTGTTAATTAAAGTCTAAATCTTTCTATCTACTTGAAGCATCATCTGGATCTCAGATATTCCTTCCAACTTCCTCCGTTCTTCTTTGAATATTTGAGTAATTAACACTATTTAGCTTTTTCAAGGCCTGCTTGATCCTTCGAAGTTTTTTAACTAATTGGAACATCTAGCAGCCATTAACTTGAAGGTTCAGACCCTTAAAGATACAAGACTCATAAGTAGGGTCTTAAAGCAAAAAATAAAGGAACCGAAATTAAGCTCATCTCAAGATCACCTCCTCGTGAGTATTTAATATCATGGGAAAGTGGTCTAACAGCATAGGAGTTAGAAACTTCACCTGAGTATTTGGTAAAGCCTGCATCAAATCCACATTGGACACAACTCTGTCAATCTTACTCCAAACAACACATTTATAGTTTTGTTGATTACACCATGTGAGAGAGTTCTTAATAAAAAGAACGTCTTCCAGACCTAACCAAACAAAACAGTAATTTATATCTAGAATTTCTCCATCTAAAACAGGATTGGAGCTGTCTCTTTCCGACTTCTTTAATACCACATTAAAAACACCCAAAATTATCCATGGACCCTGAATATTGATATATTCTAGTACTCTCCACAGGCCTTTTCTGGCAGCTTCAGTATTATAGGCAAACACAAAAGTGCAGGTAATCTTCAAAGCATCATTAACTCTGAAACAAACTATAATATACTGATCAGAAAGATTAAGTAACCTTGCCACCAGGCCATGTCTCCATAAAACAATAATCCTGCCATTTTTGTGCACATCATAGTTGCTAAAAAAATCCTAATCCCCCTGCCAACATCTAGCTAGCTCAGAAAGTTTAGTGTCTTTAATTGCACTTTTTAATATTCCCAAAATTTGTATCTTATTTATAGCTGAAAATTTTAAAATCTCACGAACCTTGAGAGGTTTCCTACACCCTCTCACCTTCCATGCTGCAAATATCATTTCTTTTTAGAAGAAGGTAGCCCTTCGTCCACCATAACCTTCTTCAAAGGGGCACTAGAGGAAGTCTTTGAAACTGGCCCCTCCTTACCATCATACTTCCCCAAGCTTTGGAAATGATTAGAGAAGTTAATAATAACCTTCTTTGAACTTGGTTTTCTTCTCCCTATTTTGGTGGCAAGTTTTAGAGTGTATTGAGTATGCTTACTGGTATTATCTTTCTCTATCAGCCCATCCTGAATTGGACCTGAAATGTTAGCCTCCTGCCCTTGAACACCATGAGCTGCTTTCGGAACCTATTGCATTTTGAGCGCTTCTCTCTTGTGCTCTTAATTCGGGTTTCCTTCTGCAGGTATCCAAATTGTGCCCCACCATTTGACATCTTGACAGAATTGTGGGAGTTTTTCATAGGAGAATTGAACTTCCATCTCTATACCACTAGGCATTCGAACCATAGAAATCTTCACAAGAGGTTTGGCCAAGTTCACCACAATTAAGACTCGAGCATATAAAATTCCATATTTAATGGCAGTTAATTTATTTGTGACAATTGGAAGACCCACTGTATTGAGAAATTTACTCAATGCTTTCACATTCTAGAGGACCATCGAGTGAACTTGAACCCCCGCTGGAAATTTGAATGAATCCTCCTTTTAAAAGTTGAAATCCAATGACCATTTCTTCAAAATCTACAGCCGGATCCACATATGCCATAATCCCTTGCCCAAAGCATTCTCATGATCTATTGCATTGAGGAAACGAAAAACATACCATCTAGATGGCTAAGCAAAGATCTCTGGTCTGGCTATCTTAATTGAACTCTATTTCTAATCCACAAACTTTTTCACCTGAGTGTAACTCGTGGATCCACCCACAACATAGGCAACTAAACTGTTCTCCCATTGTCTAATCTAATTGTCTAATCTAATCAATAATGTCTTTTTGTTCAATCTCGACCGGAGCATTAGAGCTCAACGGTGGCGAGTATTGCAGTTTCAATCCATTATCTAGTCTCCTATTTTCAGCTAAAATCTTGCTATGAAGCTTTTTCTGGAACTGTTGAGCATTCTCAGCTTTTGGGTTCTCACTAGCAGGCTGAAGGTG
The DNA here is from genome assembly GCA_039654915.1 of Aquilaria yunnanensis. Lineage (NCBI taxonomy): Eukaryota > Viridiplantae > Streptophyta > Magnoliopsida > Malvales > Thymelaeaceae > Aquilaria > Aquilaria yunnanensis. The sequence continues at coordinate 71,977,547 of CM077597.1, forward strand.
AAGATTCTCCACCTTGACCTGAGATGCCCAATCTCTGGGAACTTCCTCTGCCTCTGATGACCAGGCCTCCTCAGCGATCTTTTCGTCCTCCTCTAATGGGTACTTCCCAGCTTCATCCACCTGTTCAAAAAGTTCCTAGGGTACTAGCCTTGCTGACACCTCCTTGTAAGGCCATCCCCGCCACTGATCCATCAATCAGATGTCACCACCAGACCTCCACCATAAAATGGTGGTGCAAAGCCCTAGCACACGCGAAGCCCTAAGTTTACCATTTTTGCTTTATTGTTTTCAAATGTATTATTACGTTTACATAATATTGACTTTCGAATAAAATTAGTTTTAGGTAAAGAAATGTAAAAAATAAAAAAGCGAAAGACATAAATTTCTTATCTAAATTTATGAAATATGAAGATTAGTCACAATTATTTTTTTATAGTTAAATCAGTCATTGATATTAATTTTTTCTTTTTTTACGTATTTGCTCATGATGACTTGCTCCACTCTGGGATAAAGATGTGGCACATGTTGTCTATATGGCTGGTAGATGTGGACTATGATGTAGAGAAAGTTGTCGGGATGTGCAAAGAATGAGAAGGTGGCTATCGTCTGGAGGGAGAAGAGCAGCAGAGTGATGTCGGAGGCTAATTGAACTTGCCTCTGTTTCTGAAATGGACTTTTGTTAATTTATAGTTGCTTTTGTTGTATCACATTAGTCACTCTCAAAGGTCAAAGAAACATCTATCTGTATGTTGCTTAGCCATTGAATGAAAATGTCATATGTCCAGTGTTGACACCCAATTTCGTCCGGCTTAAAATTTTTTTAAAAAAATTATTAATTAAAAAAAAATTATTATTAAATTACTTAATTAATTGATTACTTAATTAATTAAAAATAATAATAATAATAATAGCAATATTATTTTAGGGGCATTCTTTTATAGTTTGTGTGTTAAAAAAAAAAAAAGGGGAAGAAGAAAAGAAGAAAAAAAAATTAATTAATTAAATCTAAATTAATTAAAACTAAAAAATTTTAATTAATTAATTAATTAAAAAAAAAAGAAAGAGAAAAAAAAAAAAAGAAAAAAAAATAATAATAATAATAATAAATGGGGAGGGTGGCCGACAGAGGCTCCTCCCCCCCTTATCTTATCTTTTCTCTCGCACACATCTGAGGAGAGAGGCTTCTAAACTCTTCTCTCTTCTTGAGCACGTCTTCTACCTCTATCACACAGACGCGCCCCCTCAGCTGGGGACCCCTCTCTTCCTACAGACACAATCTTTTTTTCTCTGGCTCTCTCTCTCGCACTCTCAATCTTCATCTATTCTCTCCCTCTCACTCAACGGAGACAACGCACACACACAGAAAAAAAAAAAAAAATTCTCTCTCTCCTCTCCCAGGACTTTTCCCGACAACCCTCTCCTCTGCTCTCCCTTGCCGCCTCGCCTAATCATTGCTCCACTGTCACTAGTGTTCTCTCCTTCGCCCCTTCTTGCTACTCATCCTCTCCCTCACCTTGCCTCACCAGCTCTCTGACGACGCCTTCCTCGCGACACAGCCGCCGTTCCAGCCAAGCGCCGCCATCACCTCCGGTTTCCAACCCCTGCCTCACTCGCCCTCGTCTCTCCACCCTCCGCCACTATTTTCTTCCTCTCTCTTCTCCTCCTGCCCCGCCGCCGCGTCATCTCCCTCTCTACCACATGGCTGCCTCTCTTCTCCCTTTTCTCTCCGCGCCAGCCTCCCACTAGCCTCCTTCCGCGTCGCCGTCCGACACCATCCTAGCTTCGCATCGCCATCACCTCCGGTTTCCAACCCCTGCCTCACTCGCCCTCGTCTCTCCACCCTCCGCCACTATTTTCTTCCATCTCTCTCTTCTCCCTCCACTAACTTCTTCTTCCTCTACCAGCTTCTCTCTCATTCACGCTCTCCCTCTCTCTCTCTCAGCCTACAGCTGTTGCTCTCTCTCTCTCATCTCTCCTGCTGACCTGCGCCCAGCGGTACTCTCCACCGTCGCGCCAGCCCCACCGTTGCCACTTCGTTCGCCTGACGCCCTCCCTTCGCCTTGCCGACGTTCCTCGTCTTGTCGTCGTCCTTGATGTCCTCGCGTTTTCTCCTGCCGATCGTCCTCCCCTTGCGTCGCCCCACGCCAACATCGTCGCCAGCGACTCCCATAGCTCCGCTGCCCTTCCATCGCAATTCCAGCCTCTGCCGACATGCCTTGCTGCTCCCCCTCTGCCGCCAACCTTTTCTCTTTCTCTGCTTCACCCCACCTCGCCTCGCGCTCGCCACCGCGTCGCCCCCTGTTGTCCTACCAGCCGCTGCGTCAATCCCGGCCGTCGCGCACACCTCCCCCATCGCCGGCGCCTCGCCTCTCCCTCTCACGCACGCAAATCCGCCGTCTCCGCCTCCCTTGCGCCATCGTTCTCTCGGTCGCAAATCTCCCAGTCACTGGCGAAGACGAAGAACATTTCAAAGAAGAACAGATTTCGTTTTTGACTAAGTCAAAGACTGTTCTTTTAATTTTTGGTAAAATCCTTGTTCAGTCCTTAGCTTTCTTTGTTTTGTTCGTTTAAGTCACTAACATATTCTATGTTGCAGATTAACCCCCATCAGCAAGATTTTCATTATTCATACTTTTCTTTGTTTTCTTTATTAATATTGGTTTGACCTTACATAAAATTTGATCATTGAATTGACATGGAAAATAATGTAGGATTTTGATTTGATATGTATATTCATGTATGTTTATTGGATTTTAGAATAGTTTAATTTTTATTTTTGTAATATATTAATCTGTATCAAATTATTGGTTAATTAATATTTAAATTTATTAGAAATCCGTCCTAAGATGGATCATCTATCCATGTCCAGATGATTCGGTTAGAATCCATAGCTTGGATATTAATTGAAATTATTTAAAATAAAAAAAAATTAAATTAAATGGCAAAAAAAATCCAATCGTGCACCGCCAACTACCTCAAAATCAAGGACCTTCTCGAGCTGCTCAACCAAACGATCGCCAAGAGGATCGAGAACAAGAGCGTCGAGTACGTCAGGAAATTCTTCACTGTCGAGAATGATTATACGCCGGAGAAGAAGGCCCGCCAGTCGCAACCCGCGTTTGTTTCTTGACTCAATCAAATTTTTTGGGTAAAATTCTCATTTAGCCCTTGATTCTCTTGGTTTTTATTCATTTAAGTCACTAATGTTCTCCTGTTTTGCATATTCATCACTGACAGTATTGTTTTATGTTTTTATTTCTTTTTTTGATTGTTGGTTTATTATTTCAAGAATCATGAATTAGTCTGTGATCAATATTACATAAAATTGCAATTTTAAGTTAGGTCAGATTTTTATCTATTTATTTGATTTTAATTTTAATAGTTAGCATAAATTTAAAACTCATGTTTACATAACGTATAAAAAAAAAAGGGTCATATTTACAAGATTTAATTCTGAGCAGATTTTAATGAAAATTCAAGAATGAATTTAGAACTAGTAAATCAAAAATCCATATCCAGATGATTCGGTTAGAATCCATGGTTTGGATATTAATTGATATTATTTAAAGCAAACAAAAAGAAAAAATTAAAAATCAAATAACGAAACCTGGATCGCAAATCGGCTCGTTATTGACCCAGTTATGGAAGTCCATAATTTCAGCATAATTTTAATTTTTACCCCTGCATTTATTTGATTTGTCTAATTGAGATCCTATGTTGTTCTAATTTGTAATATGGCCATTGGTTTATTGGCATTTATTTCCTTTTATGGATTTGTTTTGTTCAGCAAATTAAAGGCATAAATTCATTTAGAAATTAACATTAAGCTTAGGCATAATTAAACATAATTATTATTATTATTATTATTATTGTTATTATAATGGAAGGTTATCCCTCCTATTCATTTCTTTAAAAAAGTGGATGGCCAAAAAAGCCCCATTTTATTTATTTATATATCATCTTTTGATATTCTTTTGTTTACTTTATGTGTTTTCCCATTATCTATTTGCATGTGTTATTTAATTTATGCACCTTTTATTTTCTTAAATGGATGTTCAAAACAAAGAAAAAAAAAAAACCTCCACTTTATTTATTGTTATTTAATTTTTCTTTATTTTATGGTTAAACTCATTTCATTTAAAGAAATTAGCCATAAAAAATATATATATATATAAAATAAATCTGAGCCATGTTGTTAAGTCAAAATTTTTTTTAGTTCATGGTATATTGGCTGGAAACTGTCTCGTGCCTGCTTTTGAGCTGCTTCACCTGGTGAAGAGGGTCTGGCTAAGTAACAACGCCCCGTACCATGATCAAAGTTTTTTTTATTTTTTAAACTCTTTGATTCCTTTAAATTAACTTCTTATTAAATAAAAAAAATTAATTTTTTTTTAATTCTTTTATAAATTGAGTAATTCTTTAAATAATAAATATCCTTCATTAAACAAGAAAAATTAAAAAAAAAAAGAAAGATAAGAAAAAGAAAGGAAAGGAAAGAAAAAAAAAGAAAATAAATAAAATTTTTAGATTATTAATAAATCTAAAAATTTCATAAACAAAAAGAATTACGAATTAGTAATTAAATTAATAATTAATTCCATAAAAAGAGAGAACTAAATAATTAACAGTAAATTAAAATAATTTCCATATCCGGATGATCCGGCAGGATCTACGGTTTGGAAAACTTTTTAAAATAAATAAATTAAATAAAAAGATAAAAATCCATATTTACGATATGGATTAAATTGATTAAAACTTCATCAAATTCCGTGTCCAAATGACTCGGTAGAGTCCATGGTTCGGAATCAAATCTTCCATGTCCAGATGACTCGGCAGAGTAAATTCTATACAAATTAACTTAAAAATCCACATTTCGACTAATTCAGTTAAAATTTCTAGTTTGAAAATTAACTGAATTTTTTTAAAACAAAGTAAAACAAAAATTAAAATCAACTAAGGTGCCAATTTTGGGCGCTATAACAATATTGTTTTAGCGTAACCGTACTCCCGATCCCCGAACCCTCGTAGACCATATTTTAAGGTATCCAATCGACTTGAGCGAAAACCGATTGGTGGCGACTCCCGAAAAAGACCCGCACGTTGCCACATCTAGAAACCAAATCAAATATTCATCAACCTGGTTGCTAAAGTGAGTATTTGAGTTACATATCTAGAAACCAAATCAAATACTCATCACTTGATCCTAAATGTGAATTAGTGATTTAACTGCAAAAATACTATAGTGTGTGATGTCTGCTATTACAAAAACATGGGTAAAGAATTTGCCAATTTTACCAAAAATAAAAATAAATAATTTTAAATTAAATTAACTTAAGTAAAAATAAATTGGCTCTAATTCTTCAGCGGCAGAGCCACAATGTGCATGTTTCCCCAGGAGGTGCTTCGTCGTGTATGGGAAAAAATACCACAACCTTAAACTTCTTGCATCATTTTGTTCATCCGACTCTAATCTTTTAAGATTATGTAAATGCTTTTACTGTGAAAATGCCTCCTTTTCTGTACGTTGTGTTCAAATGTAAACAACTTGGGGCATTGTGATTTTGTCACCGCGGCGGTGCATGTTGGTAACCCGCCACGGGCAGTGGCAGGGTTTGGCCAAAGGAGGTGATGCCACTATTTTAATGTCATTTCTAGTTTAGTCTAACTTATCATAACATAAAGAAATATAAATTTAACATTAATCTTTTTTCTTATTGTACGTTTTGAGAGATAAAAGAAGCCAACGGGTTTGAATGAGAGAGGAACAATGAATAAATGGTTATCTCGTAAAGTTGAGTGGAAGGTATATAACTCCTTTTAGTAATTGCAACACCTTCATTTTTTGTTGTTCCATGCTTTATTGGTTCGTTCCATATTAATTTACTGATACATGTTAATTTATATGCTAGTAAAATTGTTTCTTGTCAATTGTTGCAGGTCCAACTACAACAGTGGAAATGAAGTAGAGGCGATGAAATAGGAATTTTGGAAAATGTAGAGAAAGGGAAAATCAATATGTCAACTCAATTCCATATTTATACATGAGTTGTAATTGTGAAAATATTTTATGCTCAATAAAGGGATGGTATTCATTGCACTAAAAACAATCAAGAATTACAATCCTTTGTAAGTAGAGCAGACATAATACTCGGCATAGATCCATTCTACTCACAAACAGAGTTAATCCTTGAACCATAGTGTGCAAGCTCATGAGCCACCATGTTAGCCTCCCTGCTAGTCTGCAGCCCTTGCCAAGCAGAAAAACTGGCCAAGAATCACCGGACACTCGCAATGCATGTAAAGGCTCCAGAACTCCCTTTTGCACCTGAAAAAATCTCTTGAATTACCAGTAGAGCATCTGATTCTATGGTGATTTTTTCCACTCCCATGCGTGCTGCAAACTTCAGCCCCTTTTGCACAGCGCAACACTCATCGAAGAAAGCATTAAGAAAATTTAGATATTAATCCTTACTATTCGGAGACACGTGTAGAACACTAAGACAATATGACAAAACGGTAAATATTGACTAAATTTATCAAGGTCAAACAAATACCCTATAAAATGATGACATGTGTATAAATAAAGCAAGAAAAAGAAAATTTGTCAGAAGATTTGAATACAGTTAAACTTCATGCTACCATATCTATTTATAGATTGTTTTTAAATTTTTCATATATTCTGTGAAATAAATTTTGTTTTAAAAATATGTTTTACAAATTGGGGTTGTTACATTGTTTAACAAAATTTCCCTTGAAACTATAGTTGTTCTTTGTCTGATAGTACATTAGACACAATAAATAGGATATCAATTGTTTTATCATCGCCAGAGGATTTTGTCTCGAAAATAAAGTTGATCATTGCCTTATTGTACACTATATGACAATAAGTAGGATCTTAATTGTTTCTTTTGTAGAGCTTCATACCCTTCAGAATTTGTTGTCTTGAGAAAACCAATTCATTTCAACTTAATCCAAAATAACTTGTTTTTATTTTTGCTTCTTTTTTACTTGAAAATAATTTTATTTAAAAGTCAATATTATGCAGGTGCAATAATCTATTGGAGATAAAATTTTTATAATCTTACTAAATTTTATGAATTTTTTGTAGCTGTAGGCATTAAAAAAATCATAAAAATTTAATAATATCATAAAAATTTACTTTCAAATGGATTATTATATCTACATAATATTGGCTTTCAAATGAAACTGGTTTGAGAAAAAAAAATGTAAAAATAAAAATAAGCCATTTTAAATTTAGTTGACTTAAGTTAAAATGAATTGGTTTAAAGTTGCTCCCTGCCTTATTGTACCTAGATGATAATGAGTAAACTCTCAATTGTTTCATTTGTAGAACTTCAAACATATCAAAATCTTTTTTCTTGGAAATAAAGTTACTCCTTGTCTTATAGTGCGTCTGATGACAATAAATAGGATCTTAATTGTTTTATTTGAGGAACTTCATACCTATCAAAAGCTTTTGTCTTGGAAATAAAGTTGTTCCCTGCCTTATAGGACACTAGATGACAACAAGTAGGATCTTAATTGTTTCATTTCCAAAACTTCATACTTGCCAATAGCTTTTCTCTTGAAGATAAAGTTAGTCCTTGTCTTGCAGTACACTAGATGACAACAAGTAGAGTCTTAATTGTTTCATCTATAGAACTTTTAAAAGCTTTTATCTTGAAAATAAAATTGCTCCTTGTCTCATAGTACACTGCATAATAGCTTGGGTGACAACCACTTGAATGTGTCCAAATTTGTCAAGTTAAAAAAAAAGAATAGATGTTGGAGTTGTTACATAAAATTTAATTTATTTAGCTAAAGGAGATTGTTTTTAGGATGTGATCAACCTTATACTTCCTTTCATTTTGTTTTATCTTGAAAATAAAATCAGAGATATATATAGGTGAAAATTCAAATTTTAAGTTGAATTTTCTAAGTTATTCATTTTCTTCACAAGCCTTCTTCTATATATATGCAGATATGGTTCTACTTTGAGAGTCACTTCGAGGAATGAAAAGGTAGAAGTAGGAAGAGTATACCAACCCTCGAACCCTTGCCGAAGAACACATGGCCCAAGGACTAGTGGAGTCCCTGAACACAAGCCCATAAGTGGGTTGGTATATACTTGGATATATTAGACCCTTAACTCATCATCAACAATCTCATAGAAAAGGCAAAAGTCTACTCACTAATAAATGAACAGGAACATGGTAATGTTGTTTTGCATAATTGTAACCTATATCATACTTCTCTGCATCTTCAGTCTGATGTTTGCCCAACAAGGTTAGAGTTCTAGCCCATTCTCCCTCCCCCACCCCATCTCCCCCCCCCCCCCCCCCCCGCCCACTCTCTTTCTACACACACACACACACACAGTAGAAAGTTTTGGATAGCCAATTTTTTTGAAAGTGTTCAATATTTTCAACAGCATAGCCATAAAAAATTGCTCATTAACAGTTCTGATGGCTTAACCAGTTAAAATGATTTGACAGCATTTCCGACGGCTAAATAGTCAGATATGGTATGAATTTTTTCTGATGAAAAAATGGAAGCCATCGAGATAGAATTTATGGCAGCAGTAAACCAGGCTGGCATTTTTTCTACTAAGGGCCACTGGGAACAACTTTTCAAATGGATATCCATTGGAAATAGTCATCGGACATTGTCCTTGGTTTAGGAGAAAAAAAACTATTTGGTTCCCAAACAAATAGTTTTTTCCAAGGTTGTAAAGATCGAAGTCTTACCCAAGATCATTTTCATCATATAAGATCGGGAACATAAAAATGGATCGTAGATCATAAGATCCTACTAAAATATCAAAAAAAATTATAATAAATAATATAATTCATATAAAAGACAAATTAAATTGGAAATTTCATAAAATTCAAGTGTCATGACAATGATACAGCACAAATTAGTGTCATAGTACAAATAAAGCTAAAACCCTAGTAGAGCATATATCAACATAATTAATATAATAACCAACACAAGTCTAAAAGAAATTCATAAAAAAATATAACTAACACAATAATGGCAAACTTATGGAGATACTTTTGAAGTTTCAAGTTTTGTCTCCTGAATGAGAGAGAGATGACCTTTTTTTCTTTTTGAGTTAATTTACTTCACAATTTAATTTATATAACTACTAACTTAGGTAGCCTAACTTGGACAATAAGGGTCAAATCACTTAAACTTTCTAATTTGGGCTAAAATGCAAATGTAACCAACAAAAATCAATACCAAGTAGGATTGATAGGATTGAAAGATCCTACTGGTCTTAAGGTCTTAATCGTGATCCTATACAATCCTATCATATCACCGATCCTATTATTTTTTGACAAAATTTTATGATTTTGGGTCATAGGATTGCAAGATCCTAAAATCTAGATCGAGATCTTAACAACCTTGGTTTTTGCTACTTTTCTTTATTATTATTCTTTTGCTTCTACATATGGTTTGAGTTTATTTGACTTTGACCAATTTTTTTTTCTTTTCCCCACTCTATTAAGTCAATCATTAAACTGTTAATACTAGGAGCAATTCCATTTACTCTGTTTGTCCCTAGAGCTTTTTTTTTTTGTCAATAATTAGACGTCAGTTTTTTTTCACTAGAATCCCGTTATTTTCATTTTTATTAACTTCCTCATACTATTTTTATATTCTAAAATAAAATTTTTTCCGCTATGGTTTACTAGCTTTTCAGTATATTATTAATTTATTTTTGAGTAACAACAATTTTTACTATTCATTCAAAAGTAACAAAAGTTTTGAGAGAAAGGTCATGGGCCAAAAATTGCACAATAATAGGTTGTTTGAAACAGGAAAATGGACAAACTTCAAGAAAAGGTATCTATTCTCAAACTCTTTTTTTCTAACAATTGACCCTCTAAATTGGAATATTTCAAATTTCCAATAATTATCAACATTTGACATAAATACTCATTACAACATGCGAGCCAATGAACGAGTAATGCTATACATGGTATATTTTTATCAAATATAAATTAGTTTCTATATCTAACTTTGTTAATTTCGTAACAGTAATACCATATGTATATAAAAATTGCTTCTATTTGATGTTGATTACTAATTTTTGAATACCTTAGGTTTCCTTGATCACCTAACACTTATTTTTTATCTTGCTTATTTTTTTTACAACCAATGTTAATAAATTAAACTATTTTTTAAATTAGTTTAACTTTTCTGAATATTTTACTTACCTATCATTAAAATTAATAAAAAATACTTTATTTTGGAAAAAATATTTCAAAACTGATGTGTTTTTTTTTTTTTGGGTTTTTTAAAATGTAAAGTTTCAATTCATATCCATCTTGAGCAAATAATCACCATATATCACTACATCTAAAAGGTTTGAAATGAAGGTCAATAGTTTGGCCACCAGTCTGTTGATTGGTGAATAGAAGTCTGACGACGGAAAATGAGTATAACTTTATATATGTGTGTGTATAGAAGATCATATAGTAGAACATACCTATATTTGAGTCATGAAATCTCATATAACTTTATATACAAGGATATGCTTAACCGATAACAACATTATGACAGACATTGTTCTTGGAGTAAGCCACATGCCAGAGAACTCAGGGCCTGGGAGCAGTTACACTAAATAACAAATCCAAAAGAAAAGACCATTTATGTTTGGGTAGAAGGCACAGACAATGGGAAATTGGTTTTCTCGTGTAGCCCAAGAAAGTAAGTCCTAACTCAATTGTTAGGGTTAAAACTCTCTCTCTCTCTCTCTACAAAAAAAGCACACACACAAACAGGAATAGAAAAAAAAAATCTGTTATACTGTATTTATTTAGTATAATATATATATTTTTTATAGTTGGCATATCTTTTACAAAGTTATTTTCAAAATACCTTTTAGACTTCTGAAATTGTATGATTTTAATAATCACGAAATTAAGCAAATAATCACTATGTACCAAAATAACTACTAATGGGCTAACCCGTATGTAAAACAAATTAGACCAAGTTTTCTATGTAATTTATATTATAAGTACTTGATGAATAGATGTGACAACAACAAGTGAAACTAATATCAACTGCCATTCTTGTGATAGTGTAGCTATTCCTTGCACAAGGTTTTTCAAACTTAGAGATGAAAACATTTGCACGGTTGATGATGCGAAGACTGAGTGTGATAGAATTTGCATTAAATGATGGAGGATATTACTAAGGATCTCGCATGCCTCTAAGAGAATTGTTACAAATTGTTGGTTCTGGTAATATTGATGAGGAAGGGGTTGGTAATGAAATGGGTGTTGGTGCAAATTCGGGTTCATTTCTTGGCAAAAAACTTGCTTCAGTTCATCATGTTGAAGGTGATCGAGGTCCTTCTTTTGATGATAATGGTGAACAAGCAGATGGTTTATGTTATACTGGACACAAGTTGATCGACCAGTGTTTTGTTTTTGTTGCTGAGCCCAGCAAACTTAATTGCCTCATTATGATTCTCTCGACAAATAATTAGAAGATGCACACTATATGTAAGAGGGGTTTTGTATGCTATTATATTTTTTAAATGTTGTGCTATGGAACATACAGTACAAATGAAGAAAGCTTTATAACATGGTTTTGCTTAAGTGCTAAAGAATTCACTACTATAAAAAGCATATTTTCCCATGGCACAATTTCCGATAGTGAAAAGCGATAGGTAAAATTCTCCACTTTTTATCCAATTTTTCCTACCCAAAAAAATTAAAATTCACTTTAAAAATTTAGGGCCATTTTCCTATGGCGCACTGTCACAAAATAAAAATTTTCCCAACTTTTTTTCCTGCTGTGAGAAAAAAAAATTTGAATGCTGAATTTTCTGACAACACACTGTTGTAAAGTTCAAAATTTTCGCTCCATATCTCCCTGGGAAAAAAAGTTAATTTCCATACACAACCATCATAAAACCCCCTAATTTTCCACCAAAATCTCAATTTTACTTTCACCCCCACACATCACTCTCTTCCACACAAATTTGTATCTACCCTCAATTTTTCTTTCTCTTCTCCTTCATCTTCTTCTTTCTTCTTCTTTATCACCATTTATTTCCCTTCTCCCTCTATACCTTTTGTAGCAGAATAGGGTCCCAAGGCCCTAAATTTACTACCACTGGTAGGCTTTTAGGGGACTATGATCTCACTTATGTTACAATTAACTAGCTATTACTCGTGAAGTATCTTAAATCTTTACATAGAACTAGTTACTTAGCCTACCTTGCACCCAAATTTGCAAACATAGTCCTATCTATTAAAATAAAAGTAAATTAAACAATAGGGAAAATCGTGGCACACCAATTAATAAAACTTAATTTAAAATAAGGCAAGATAGAAAAATAATAGTTTCTTTATCTTTGAGTAACAACTGTGTGCATACATCTTGACCTTATATGTATCCAAATATAACCCTAGTGTTATACACACTAAAGGACACTAGTTGAGGCAACACTTGGTATGAAAAATACCTTACATATATTTGAGTACTAAGACCAATTCTTAGCTTTCCACTCAAGCAAGTTAGCTTGAAGTGGCAAGCCACAGTTTCCTTGTAGATACCTAGCCTTGAAAGATAAAAAACAATGCCTTGGTCAATACTAACTAGCATTACATGCAATCATTAACCAAAAAAATTAAATTTATAGAGTACCTTCAAACACATAAAACACAGCACTAATAGTCTCCCTTCATGAATTGTTAGACCCAACTAACCTTATTAGTACCTCCACAACACTTTAAGGGTGAGTACTTGAAAGTACTCTGCAAGGGATTTGACACCTGCAAGGAAAACGTATGCATGCATGCAAAGAAACATATATATACATAAAAAATTGAGCAACCAAACAACACAACATAAAAAAAAAAACACGAATAATTAATAATCAACAATAATAATGCAATGTAATGTATGAATGTATAAGTGAATGCACATGCTTATACACTTATGACTTTCTTATTCGAAGGTGTTTTCAACGACAGTGAACTTATATGGCTAGGGCACTTCAATTCTAGCTCTCTCACTTATGCTAGCACCAAATTAGAACCCATGAAGTTCTCTTTATGGGCCCCTTAAGTAAGTCGTCACTTACTTGACCTTGCCTACCTTTTATAGGCTACCTAGAGTAGTTCATCACTTACTTACCTCTTGCCCATATCTTCCCCTTTCATGTTGTGCTAGGTAACTAACTTTGTAGCCAACTTCATCAAGTTTCCTTGAACTTGACTCGGGCAACTTAATGGATTTGCCTACCAAGCTCATTGACTCAGGCCCTAATGCCTGGAAGGTACTTGACCTCTACCTTTGGGCCATTAGGGGTCCTGGGCCCCTATCAGGTTCCTCTACAATGCCAAAGGCTCATAACCTCACCCCTTAGCCATTGGTAGACTCATACTATACTTGTTCCCTCCTTAGTACCTTACACGCAACTTAAGGTACCTAACTTATCCACCTTCCCTTATCCCTCTTAACCACCCACCTACTACCTATTTATTGACGCATAATTTAATCTTTAGGAGTACTTATGACCCATTTTAGGATGCCACATAGCCTTAGGAATACATTTGGGGCATTTAAGAAATAATTTGGGAGGCTTTGGGCATGATGATGCAATGTTATTAAAAGTTTAAGTGCGACTGCACCGTTAATTTAGGGAAGTCGCTGGACATGGTGTCCTCACACCAGTCAAAAGCATGCAAATGCACTAGCCAAGAGAGGGCTCCTAGGCATGATGCAGTTATACCAATTTTATGGTGTGGTCACACAATGCTTGCATGTGCTTTTGTTTGTCTATTCTTCTGGCCAAACTTGTATAAAACTTGCCCAATCCATTTCCAATCTTTTTCTTAGCACATTCCAACTTACTGTCAGGTATTTAACAACGCAAATGCAATAATTAATCATGTTAAAACTTAAATCCCTTACCTTAAATCCATGTTAAACAAGATCCAAACAAACACATTGAAACTTCCTTTGAGTTTTTATCCTAAATCTAATCAATTTGGACATCAAGGGGATGAATTAAAGACCATTTCTAAACATTTATTGAGCTTAGAACTAAACCATAGGTTTGGAGAATGCATAACTTAGGGCTTGAAGTAAAAAAATTGCAAGAAAGAGTTCAAATGCACCAATTATACTAAAAATAAGCTAGGAGCATGTTGAGATCACTTTGGGACCTTTAAAATCCATGAAATCTTGACCAATTTGGGAGGAAAGAAGATGGTAGACTATGGAGAAGAGAGAGATATGATGGTTCTCCGAGTCAACAACTTACTTTGACAAGGTAAATATGTTTAATTTAAGGTTTTTTAAATAACTCAATTAGTTTCTATTGAAGCAAGAAAAATAAGCTAAGTAAAGTTGTATTGAGTTCTTAGATGTGATTTTACACCTAAGGGGTCATAAGAGCAAAATGGTAATTTTAACACGAGTCAATGGCATGACCATAAATTTTGTGAAATTAAGATCATGTAAGTGTTTTTTACTAAATAAGTTAGGACCATAATGTATTCTAGCTATTGGAACCAAAAGTGAATATTAAAAGGCTAAAAATGCCCAATGTGTTTAATTGGGTTATTTGTGCTTTAAGTGACTTAGGCGTCTTATAGGCAAGATTTAGGGGAAGGAAAACTCTTTTTGGAATCAAGGAGGGATGGCTTTTCAAGGAAAAAAAGTGGCTAAAGTGAAACCAAAATAACTGTAGGGGCTAAAGTGAAGAGGAAGCTAAGAAATTCTAAGTGCGAGTAGTTGAGATATATTTGGTCCACTTAAATTTGATCCTCACAAATCACTCAAATTTCCTACAAATTTGAAGGTCCTAAGGCAATCACAACAAGCAAGTAGCTCAAATTTGGTGGTTTTGGTGCATTTATGGCTTTTGTTGTTCAATTTAGTTCAAACCATAAAGTAAGCCTTGTTCTTTGTTATAAGTTTGTTCTAAGCTTGTTGAGTAGCTAGAAATGGTCTTGATTTTAAGTTGTTGGTGCCGAAACATGTTGATTCTAGGCTTAGAACACAAGAGGAGCAAAAGGAGCTCAAGTGTACTTGTGTGCTTATTGTTCGTTCTTGCTTTGTTGTTGATTTGAGGTAAGGTTTCAAGTTTTTTTTGTAAAAATAAAATGAATGGAATTGAATTATATTATGTAGGGATGAATTTGGAATAAGACTCATTTGGATTGGTGTTAGGATAAGGGCATTGGGCGTTCAATTGTGCAAGGTACGCAAAAATGGGTGTGTCAAGGACGTGCCCTAGGCATTGTAACACTACAAGCCAAAATGGCTGAAGCTAAAGCCATACTAGGAGGCTCCCATTGCTTTGATTTTTTTACTTAGACTATCCTAAGGTGTTTCATGGCTTTGGTTTGGTCCAAAACACATTCCTAAATCCTAAATTATCCATTAATTAAGTTGCAACTAAGTAGTGGAGTTAAAGTACGGCAAACTAAGCTGGCTAAGGGGGTTAAGGTGCTCAAGTTGCAAATAGGGTACTAAGGAGATTAAGGAAGGTTTCAGACTCTTTTTTGGCCCATGCAAGGGGTCTTGAACCTTTGGGTAAGGAAGAGGTAGCCTAAGAAGATCCTAACTAAACTTTGTAGTTTGGTAGTTAAGCCACTAAGAATGCCCAAGCTTAGCTTTAAGAGCTTGGCTAAGTTGGACTGCACAAGAGGTTACCTTGCGCAATAAGTTAACAGAAAGATGATTAAGTTTGAGAGTATGAGATAACTAACTCTAGGCCCCGTAAGTGGAAATTAAAGGAGGTAAAAATTCTAAGATATGTGGGCCAATGTCTTAAGCACCTCTACCATTTGAGCTTACTGCAAGTATAAGGCACCTTGGCTGTGAGAAGTCCCAACAGTGGCGCATGTTGCAAATCATACATACTTGCTTTGCATATTCATATTGATTATTTTTTATGTTGATTGTTGGTTGGTTCTTTCTTGTTTATATGCAATACTTGCATTCTTGGTTGTTATTTCTTTCCAAGTACCCTGAGGGACCCTTATTGAGTACTATCACATACTTACTCCCTTAAGTTTGTTGTGTAAGTTTTGACACTGGGCCTAACAACTAAATGGTTAGTTATGGGCTAAGTTTTTCTCTTTTGCAGGTACTTATTTACTTGAATCCCTTGAGATTCTAAGATTTCCTAGATTTTAAGTTTATACTAACTAATTATTTATGCCTTAATAATTTAGTGGCTAAAGTGCATAAGGAAAAATAAGGGTTTTTTACTTGGAGCCTGATTCCTTAAAGGTGAGAACTTAAGTGGATGATCTTAGCAGAATTTTACCTTGTATATATAGTACCTTATGTACTAAGATATTGCCACTATTAGGAGACATTATGTTGTATAACACTTGTGTTACTTTTGGGTTCATGCTAAGGCTTATAAACGTGCACAAACTATTACTTGAAGTTTAAATGACCAATGTTTTGCTATCTTGGCACATTTTAAATATGTTTTAAATGAAATGCTCAAGCAATGTTTCCTTTGCTCACTTTAATTATTTGAGTTACATGCATATCTTCTTGTAGGGTAGGCTAAGTAACTAGTTGCATGTAAATTATTTTGATTCACAAATGAGTAATAGTTACCCAGTTGTGCCCAAGTGGGATTACAGTCCCTAAGAGCCTACAATCTAATTAATTCATGTCACTAGGACTCAGTTCCATGACAGTTTAATGTTAAAGCAGATCAATGGTCCTAGTAGAGGCAATAAGTAAACAAAGATTTAAGAGTTCTCTACGGTAAGTCTAGTTAGTACTGTTTATATGTTGCTCTAGGTGTTGTTTTCTGGCATTGGTTACAAGTATCATGATCAACACTCGATTAGGTGCTAACTTTGAGGATAGGGTTTCGAAAGAGGGAACCTATGACCCCAATGGGGGAGTTATAAGAGGGCTGGTTGAATTATTACATTAGCTTAATAACTCCATGGACCAAATGTTAGAGAGCATGGCTATCCTACTCAAGGGATATGCTCAATGTTCGAATGGAGGGGAGACTCTAGAGGACCATATGGATGTAAGGGCCAAAGTGCCCCAAGTCCTACTGATGTGACAAATTTAGGTGAGGAATCCCCTACTCCAAGGGCAAGTGCAAGGTTATGATCAAGTGCATTAGCATGTTCAGCTGGACTATGATGAAGTTAGCAAAAAGAATGATGAAAAGGGTATTCAACATCATCTAATAGTAAAAAGACTTGTTATTCTAGACCATATGGAGATTTTCATGGTATGCCAAAACCTTAGGACTCCTAAGTTTATTAGCTTGGGTGATCTTGATGCGGTCGAAGATTGGTTGTTCCAAATAGATGAAATATTTGGGAGGATGAGATCGGATGACAAGTCTAGGGAGGGCCTAGTGCCATTTTTCTTGGAAGGCAAAGCATCTTTACAGTGGAATACTGTCATGGGGATGCTCAAGTCCTATCATGATGGTCAACCTAAGCAAAGGCCTAAAGAGCTTGATTGGGCCAAATTGAAGAAGAACTTTTGTGATGAATTTAATAGTAAGGTTACCTAAGACCAAAACAAGATTGAGTCTGATAAGTTAGTCCAAGGAAATATGATGGTCCATGAATATGAAAGGAAATTTAGTTCTCTTTTTCTGGTATACACCTTATATGGTTGAGAATGATGAATTTAAGGGGTAGAGGTTTGTTCATGGACTAAAATAGAAGTTGAGAAGCTTTTTGGCAGTTGTTGAGGTTTGGGCTTATTATGAGGCCATGCAAAAGGGCTTAGCTTTAGAAAGATAGTTGGCCAAAGCAATGCCTAAGGATTAGGTCGATGAGCCAAAGTTCCCAATGAACTCAAGATTGTCAGGTAAAATGCCTAACCCATAAAAAGACTAATGTCCTACCAAAAAAGGCAAAAAGAACGGGAAGGGCCATTATTCAAGGTGCCAAAAGTATCATGGTAATGAACCTTGCACCCTTTAAACTAAATTTTGTAATTACAGTTACCAGCCTGGACGTTGGGCAAGGCAATGGCTAAAGATTATGCAAGAATAAGGCCAAGGAAGGGCTGGAGTGTCAAAAGTCGAGAATAGACTTACTGGACTCCTTTTGCAACCATAAGGTTTTTGCTTTGGTGGGTGAGTCACCTAGGGAGCCAACATCTATGCCAGGTAACTTTATAGTTTAGGAAAGTAGTATTAAGATTTTATTTGATAATGGTGCTACTATTTCTATCATTTCTTTGAGCATGGTTGTTAGGCTAGGATTACAAAGACCTTTAGTGGATGAAATGAAATTCAATAGAATTCTAGGGGAAAATATTATATTTACCAATGAAATGGTTAATGGGTATCTATTGGAGATTGACGATCATAAGGTTTTTGCGTGACCTTTGGATTATAACCTTAATCCCTTATGATGTTGTCCTTGGGATGGATTGGTTAAGTAGGCATAAAGCCCAAATCAACTATGTGAGTCACAAAGTCACCCTTGAGGATGCCTCAATGGTAAGAGTGACTTGTATAGGCAATTTGGCAAGCAGTGCCAATAGCCTGCACCTCAAGTTAATGAAGTCCATTCCCATTGTGATTTAAGAATTGTACTACTTTTTAAATCGGGTAGTAGTCGAGGAGCAGCTTAAGGAAATTTCAATAGCCAATCTGTCCTTGAAAGTATTTTTTATAGATCTTCAAGTGTTACCTCCCTAAAAGGAGATCAAATTCTCCATACACTTATAGCCTTTGGTAGAGCCAAATTCCATACCCTAGCATTGAATGTTAGCACTTAAAATGGATGAGCTGGAAAAGTAGTTAGAAGAGCTACTTGAGAAAGGCTTTATAAGGCCAAGTGTTTCCTCATAGGGTGCCTCAGTGTTGTTTGTAAAGAAAAGGGAAGGAACTCTACATTTGTGTATAGCCTATAGGAAACTAAATACAATAGCCATAAAAGACAAATACCTATTACCTAGGATTAAGGACTTATTTGATAGGATAAGAGTGCCAAAAGTCATTTCCAAAATAGAGTTGAGGTTTGGATACTTCCAAATAAGGGTAAAGGAAGAAGATATTCCTAAAACTGTGTTCAAGACTAGGTTTGGGCATTATGAAAACACAATTATGCCTTTTAGAGTTACAAATGCTTTGAAAGTTTTCATGGATACCATGAATCAAATTTTCAGGCTCTACCTAAATTAGTTTGTTAAGGGCTTCATTGATGGCATCCTAATGTACTCAAAGACTCCCCAAGAACATGAAAAGCATTTAAAGGTAGTTTTGCAAGTGCTTAAGGATAACTAGTATTATGCGAAACTATTTAAGTGGTAATTTTGAGCAAGTAAAATCCCATTCCTTGGGCACATCATAAATGGTCAAGGACTAAGCATTGGCTAGAAAAGGTAAAGGCAGTGATGGAGTGGAAATAAACAACCACTGTAATTGAAATTTGAAGTTTCTTAGGGCTAACAAGTTTATTACAGGAGATTATTGAGAAATTCTCAATGATAGCTTTGCCATTGAATGCGTTGACAAAAAAGGCATTGAAGTTCTTTTGGACTTATGAGTGCGAAGATTGTTTCCAGAGATTAAGAAAAGGTTGACTTCTGCTCCAATCTTAATCCTACTAGATTTGAATAAAACTTTTTTAGTTTATACCAATGCATCTAGGATTGGATTAAAATGTGTGTTGATGTAGGATAAACAAGTGATTACTTGTGGGACTAGGCAATTAAGGCCTATTGATGTGAACTTCTAAGTGCATGATCTTGAGTTGGCAACTGTTGTGATTGCCTTAAAGCTTTGGAGACACTACCTCATGGGAAGGTCCTTTAAGATCTTTAAAGACCATAAGAGCATGAAGTATTTTTTTTCCAAAATGCACTTGAACATGAAGTAGAGATGGTAGATCGAGTATATCAAGGATTATGATTGCTTGATAAATTATTATTACTAATGCCTTATGCTATAAGTATTATAGGATGATTCATTTTAAGGATTAAGTGGCTGGTACCTTAGAAGGTTTTGATGTAAAACAGTTATTAGTCTTGTATAAAATATGGTGAGACAATGAAATGGCTAATGTGATTGTGTGGAAGATTTAGTTAACTTGGCTAGCCCAGGTTAAGGAAGCGTACGACAAAGACTTGAACTTGAAAAAAATTTATGGGGAAGAAATACATGCTTTTAACATGGAGACCTTGGCCTAATTGTATATTTAGGACGTAATTAGACTCTATGGAATCTCTAATCAAATTATATTTGATAGACATCCGTATTTTGTCTCAAAGTTATGGAATTCTTTTCAAAAGGCAATGGGTTCCAATTTGAGCCTAAGTATTGCTTATCACCATAAGACCAGTGGACAAATAGAATAGGTGATCCAGACCTTAGAGGACACAATAAGAAGTTGTGTGATAGGTTTTAGAGGGGATTAGGACCAATACCTACCTTAAGTCAAATTTTCATATAATAATAACTTCTAAGAAGCTATTAGGATGGTGCCATATGAAGCTTTGTATGGGCATAATTGTGCAATGCCTCATTGTTGGTCAGATAAGGTAGTTTAAGTTGTTGTTGACCCAAAAATCATTGCTGAGACCATGACAAAGATTAAGTTGATCAAAGGTAGGATCAAGGCTATCTTAAACAGGCAAGCCAAGCATGCCAATGTGCGAAGGAAAGGCTTGGCGTTTGATGTAAAAGACAAGGTGCTCCTTAAGGTTTCCTTGATAAAGGGAATAGCTAGGTTTGGCCAAATGGGTAAGTTGGCATCTTATGAAATCTTTGAAAAGATGATGAAAGTAGATTACTAGTTTGTTTTGCCATCAAGTTTGGCCCAAGTTCACAATGTCTTCCATGTGAGTTCCTTGAGGAAGTGCACTGTAAACCTTGGGTAAATGTTAGCCCCATCTATGTTACAAATAAGAAAGAACTTAGGTTATAAAGAGTACCTCATTAAGTTTCTTGATTGTCAAGCCTAGAAGATAAGAAAAAAGTGGATCCTAATTGTCAAGTTGCTACGCTTTAACCATGGTAAAGAAGGGACCACCTAGGAGACCGAGCAAGATATGCAAAAAACAACATCCAAGTGAGTTTGTTTAGTTGATTTGGAATTTGGGGGACCAAATTTTTGAATGAGGGGAAGATGTGTCAGCTCTCCTAATCAACAACTTGCTTTGACCTAATAAGTACATTTAATTTAAGTGTTTTTATTTAAATACCCAATGAGCTTAATTTAACTATTTTTATTTAAATACCAAATGAGATTACATTTATTATATTTACTTCCCTCATATTTAGTATGTTTTGATGTTTTTTGAGCCTAATGATCTGATTTGAGCATTTTTTATAGGTTAGGGTGAATATGGATATAATTTATTAAAATTAGATTTAATTTGTAAGTTTACAAATTTTATAGTTGTGTTCTTTTATGATTTTTTGGTAGATTCATGTTTTTCTAGTAGAAAAATCATATCTTGAGCTATAGAGATAATAGTTGAGTGATTCTTAAGCCATTAGAAAGCTAACATCCAAAGCCAAAAGCCATGTGAAGACCTTGAAACCTAATTCACACATTTTTTTAGTCAAATTCAGCTTTAAAGTTGGAATAGGGGTGTTTCCATTGGCTCAAGAGTAGTTTTAGCATTTGTGCTGTATCTTTTTCTAAACAACTCTATTTTTTATGATTTGAGTGTCATTTTAAAGCTAAGAGGGAGCTCTAAAAATTCATGTAGAATTAACAGTCAAAATTCTATTAGAGCAAGTCCAAAACTGTGTTGAAATTATGGCTCGAGTCCAGAAGGCATAAGAATCCTAGTCTTGTAACCCTAATCCTGCCTATTATTTGAAAAAGGACTAGGGGTCTACAAAATCATCATCATCTACTCTTAATCATAATCATAGTATTCTTTTTCTTTCATCTTTTGTCATGCTAGCTTAATTTTTTCATTCAGATTAGATGGGTTTTTCTGCTCAATTGTTCAGATTGTGAGACTATAGGCTTTGTTCATAATATAATTCGACTGTGTACATTTCTCTCAATCAAATGTTTATGTTTGAATATTATATAAGTAGGTTGTTAGATACTTGTTCATGTGATCACTGCAGTCATCCACTTGATCCATAATTGTCTTATAGGATAGTAGAAGCAGTAGGCTAGGTGACATGCTTCCTTATGGGAAATATACTGTAATTTAAAATAATGCATGCTAGGTGTTTTTATTAATTTTCATAATTTCTTCCCAGATCATTAATGTTGTTATTGATTTGTGTTTAGGTTGCTTTCAACACTAATCAATTAATAACAAGATCTAATCCTAGTGCTGGGCTAGGGTCAGTATGGTAAGGGATGGAAGAAGGATTATTATTGCTTTTCCATATAATCCATTGGCTAAGTACTTGAATAGGAATACGTATGTGAGAGTCTTTGATCAGTCCAACAATTACTCCATAAGCTCTTCTGATTTGAAGTTTGTTTTGTTAAAGTTTCATTAGTTTAACTGGCTACTTTATGCTTTTACTATAGTTTTATTAATTTCTAATTTTTAGCATACAAAAACCCCCCATTGTTTGTGTTGTTCTTCTAGTTAAGGAGAAGTGATTGTCACATTAGTCTTAAGGATTTGACTAGGTCTCATTGCTACTATAGAAGTTAGCCCAATTTAAATTTAATTCTGGTGGGCTATGACAATTATCAAATTTTTTGGCTTTGTTGCTAGGACTAATAAACAATTGGTTTTTTCTTACCCTTTAATTGTTTTTAATTTGTAAAAAGGTATTTGTATTTGATTGTTTTAGTTTAGGTAGAAAGTTGATTATAGAAGACTTAGGACTTATTGATTGAGTAAAAAATAGCAAGTAGTAGCAAATTTGATAATCAGGGTAAAAACATGCCAACATGAAGGTCTAACTTCCAAAGGCCATAACTTTTTGCATTGTTAAGAAAATTACTTTTATAATATGTCATTTCGAAGGCAATTTAGTGTTCTGCATGTGCTTTTAGGGTCTCACCCACTATGATTATATTTTAAGGGCCAAAATAACATTGTTTTGCATGATATCCAGGGCTTTTAACTTTTATGTGAAATTTTCTTTATTACTTAAATTTGGTTTTGCTTGTTATTTTGGTTTAAGGTTGTTTTGGTTCTATGTTTTCATAGTGTTTTGAATGGTTAGATCTTTTTTTCATGCAGAAGACTTATTGTTTGGAAATAGAAAGAACATGTAAAAAGAATAGAAAGAAAGTGAGGACAGAAAGGGAGGCAAAGAAGAATGTAACTAGGGAAGTAGTTAAGGTTCTATAGTCAACAAAGAATTAGTAGTTGCTGAAGAGAAGGCTATTAAGACTTGTTTTTGTGAATCTAAACAAGATGAGATAGCTATTAACAATTAATAAAATCAAACTTCCAAATAGCTAGCAACTTCTGATCTAAATCAACAATCATTATTCATTGTTTATCTTGATATGAACATTTTTTTTTAATTCATGTATGGTTTGATCCCTTTACTACCTACTTTTCATAGTCTTGAAGGAGAGGATCCACACAAATATCTAAAGGAATTCCATGTGGTGTGCTCAACCATGAAACCCCAGGGTTAATGAGGGCCATGTCAAGTAAAGAGCTTTCCCATTCTCATTGGCAGACAATGCAAAGGATTGGCTTTACTACTTTCTTGGGCAAACCATCAACAACTAAAATGAGATGAAGACGCTATTTTTAGAGAAGAATTTCCTAGCTTCAAGATCAGCCAATATAAGAAAAAAATAAGTGGCATCAAGAAGTACGATGATGAGACTTTGTGTGAATTTTGTGAGCAATTCAAAAGACTATATGTGAGCTATCCTTAACATAAAATTAGTTAGCAATTATTGATCCAATATCTTTATGAAGGATTATTGCCAATAGGTATAATCATGATTGATGCTGCAAATGGAGGAGCTTTAGTAGACAAACGACCAGAAGCTGCCAGGAATCTAATTGTGACCATGGCCGAAAATTTACAATACTTTAGAACTACAACGAACCATATGCCATAGAACGTCAATGAGGTAAACCAATCAGTTTTATAAAATTAAATTTTTGAACTAACATTTTAGTTTCTCAGTTGGTTGTAGAAGAGGTCCATGCAACAAAGGTTTGTGGCATATGTTCTATCATAGGACATTCAACAGATATGTGCCCTACCCTGCAAGATGACAAAATGGAACAAGAAAATGCTATTGGGGGTTTTCTTGGTTTACCACAGAGGAGATATGAACCATATGCAAATAGTTACAATTCTAGATGATGGGACCATCCTAGTTTGAGTTACGGGGCCCAAAACAATTGATCACAACTTCCATTCCAACCTAAACAGCAACTAGTTTAGCCTTTAAGCTCAAGTATGTCTTTAGATGAAATTTTTAAGGCCTTAGCGGTTAATACTCAATAATTTGAATAGGATACAAACACTTTCTAGCAAGATACAAAAGCCTCCATTCAAAATTTGGGAAGTGGCAAGGAAGTTCAGAGTCCTAAATCTATGGAAAAAGAAAAGAAAATGGGAATGGAGCAAAAATTGAAAATTCCAAAGTTCTTTAAACAAATCCTAAACCTAAAGTAAACAAAAAATTTTTTAGCATGAGTCTTCCTTTTCCTAGCAGGCTGGTGAAATCAAAGAAAGAACAAAAAGAGGAGAAGATTATGGACACCTTAGGAAATGTTGAGCTGAACTTACCTTTGTTGGATGTCATCAAACAAGTTCCTTGATATGTAGAGTTTCTGAAAGATATGTGTACATCAATTAAGAGGTTGTGAAGAAATGAAAAGGTCATGGTAATTGAAAATGTGTATGCTATAATTTAAAAGAAACTATCTTTAAAGTGCAAGGATCGAGGTACATTTAGTGTTCAATGCATAATAGGCATAACCAGATCTGAAATAGTTATCTTTGATTCAAGTGCTTCTGTAATGCCCGGACTATCCGAAGTGATTAGGTCCCGGGGTAAGTGAATTGGAGCAAAGAATTTTTTTTATTTGGGAATTAAGTGTAATTAATGTGAGGGGACATTAAATTAAGTGTTGGACATTCATAAAAATTAAGCTTGGCCTTGGCCAAGAAAATTAGTGGTGAAAATGAAGTACTTCAAAAGTGAGGGACTCAATTGAACAAGGGAATTTTTGTAGGTTGGGCTCAATTGCCCAAATTCAAATAATTGGAGGACCTAATTTCTTAAGGTGGGGAGTATTGTTATACCCGGAAAATCATAAAAGATTAATTCCCGGGTTAAGCGGATTAGTGACAGAAAATGTTTCCTAATCTGGAAACTTGGAAATTTAATCGTGGAGACTTGGAATTTATTTATGGAATGGGCATTAATGAGTGTTGGACACTCTGAGAATAATGCTTGGTTTAGACCAAGAGTGTTAGTGATGAAAATTGTGGAATATAAAGTTGAGGGACTCAATTGCACAAAGGAAAAATTTGTGGGAGGACTCAATTGAAAGGATTGAAGAAAGATGGAGGACTAAGAGTGGAATTTGACCACTTTTCATGGCAATACAAGCCATGGCTGCCACCCTTGCATATTGGCAAAAAAAAAAAATGCCACATCATCCCTCCACTCACCAATTTAAATTCTCCTACATCCTCCACTCACACTATTTTATTACCCTCCACTACTACATGTCTCCCACTTGCATAAAATACATTATTTAGGCCCATGCTTGTCTCCACTCACACTATTTTAAAACCCTCCTACATCCCCCACTCAACCTTGTCCCCCACCTTACCCCTTCCACTATTCTTTTACCTTTACTATGTCTCCCACTACACTTTCCACTATGAATAAATTATTCCCCCACTAGCTTTTGTCCATGGACTATTTTATATGGCAATTTGACTATTTCTCCCCCATTTTGAAATCAAAGGCCGGCCATCCTCCTAAAATATGCATTTGATATGCATTTTGATTTCATTTCCCCTTCATTTATGAGCAATTGGCTGCCACATCATGGAAATGCATTTGACATGCATTTGGATGGCATTTGAATGCCATTTCCCCTCATTTAGCAAGGCATAACCGGCCATATGCTCTCCATTTCATTTCATTTTCATTTCACACATATCTTTCTCTCTCTCTAAAGCCAAAATGCTCTCCCTTCTCTCTAGAACACAAACCATTCGGCCATGGCATTTCTTCAAGCTCATCATCTTCTTCCTCCCTTCTAACTTTCGGCCATGGCTAAAATCACACTCCCTTACACATGTAAACACATTTTCTTGAAGCTTTCAAGCTCCTAAACACATCTAGACCACGAACCAAGTGAGAAATCAAAGAAAACCCATGAAGAAATGCTTGTGAAGTTTCGGCCTTGGTGAGAAAATGGTGTTCTTGAGCTTCATTCAAGAGCTCCTTACAAGCATGGCATTTCTAAGCCATGAGAAGCAAGAAAATCAAGGAAGAACAAGCTTAAATTTCGGCCAATTGAATGTTGTAAGTAATCCAAGCTTTCTTGGTGTTTTGATGTATTTTTGAGCTTAGAAAAGTAAGATCTTGCTCACTAATATATTCGGCCATCTTGTGTTCTTGGTGTTCTTGAGCTTTACACAAGGATTTCACGGCATGCATGGAGATTTTAAGCCATGGAAAGCAAGAAATCAAGCAAAGATTGAAGAAAAATCATGTTTCTTGAATATTCGGCCCTGTTCATATCTTGAGCTTTATGGATGTTTAACCAAGTGTTCTTGGTGTTTATGAGGTGTTGGAAGCCAACAAAGCAAAGATCAAATGAAGGCTTCAAGCATGAAGAAAGTTTCGGCCATGAACATTCTTGGCATTTCAAAGCTCTAAACCAAGTGTTCTTGGTACTTGTGAGCTTTTGTGGTCATTTTAAGCAAGAAAAACAAGTGAAAGATGCAAGAAAAACAAAGATGAAAATTCGGCCATGTTGGTATCTTGGCATGTTTGAGCTTAAACCAAGTGTTCTTGGTACTAAACAAGCTCTTATGTATGTTTAAGACAAGTTCCAAAAGATGGATGTAAAAAGAAGAGTTTTGAAAGCAATGGAATTTTCGGCCTTGTTGTTGTTTTGATGCCTTGGCATGTTAGCCATGTGATGCCAAGTGTTCTTGGCATATTTTGAGCTCCTAGAAGACTTGTGAAGCAAAAATCATAAAGAAGAAATGGAAAGCATATTCGGCCATAAGTGCCATTTTGGTGGATGTGTGTTAACCAAGTGTTCTTGGTGGCAAATGTGTTCATAATGGAAATATGGGACTAAAATGGCAAAGAAGAAATCAAGGACAATTCTGTCAACAATTGTTCTTTAGGTTCTTAAGTGAAAACCCAAAGTTTTGGGTAATTTTTGGCCAAATGGGCCACAATGGCATTATTGGCAAATGGGCTAAATCCTGAAAAGGTTAATATGGGCCTAAGATTATAAAAAGTTAATTTGGGCTTATGTGGCTCCTAAGTTCATTTTGGGCCTAAGTACTAAGAAAGCTAAGTTGGGCCTAAGTTATTAAAAGGCCAAATAGGCCTAAGTTATTAAGAGGCCAAGTTGGGCCAGAATTCCAGAACAGGCCAAGTGGGCCTGAATTCTGGAAAGGATTAAGTTGGGCCTGCATTTCCAGGAAAAAGGCCAATGTAGGTCTGAGTTCACAGAAAATTGGGCCTAAGTCAAAGAAAGGCTAAAATGGGCCTTACCTCCTTAAGTTGAGGTCCATTGAGGAAAAGACAAGTTCTACCAACAACAAGCAAGGAAAGGCAAAGGAATTAAGCATTACGCGGTTACAAAAATTATGGTAAGGATTCCTATACTCACTTTATTGCATGGTGTATCTCCATGATCTTGTTTGTGAGTATTAGTGCCCTTAGGTGATGGTCAAAGAACCATGTGATCCTAGGTGTGCATGCAGGGCTAAGTTGTTTTGTTGCTTCGGCAACTCTGTGTGAGGATTTTCTCATACTCACTTTGTGAGTATTCGGGCACATAGTGCATAGTGGGCTAAGTATCGTTGTTTCGGCAACTATGGTTACTCATGAGTTAAGTGCAAGCATTTAGGTCTTGGCATCGAGTTTGGCCAACTCGATTCCCAAGCTAAGGAGTACTCAGTATGGTATAAGAAATGGTTGACCGATATTGTGTGATATGGAATATGCTAATGCTTGCTTTGCCCATACAGAATTGTGTTATGTGGTGTGTTGTGTTGTGTGCTTCTATGAATTGATTGTGCATGCTGACCCCAATTATTATTATTATTGTTATTTCTACATGCTTTGTGTTTTCTTTGTCTTAGTGTTTTCTTTGCAGGTTTATGGAATAATTGCCATTACGTTCTTGGCATAAGTTAGGCTTTGGAAGCCATATGTTAGGCCTTGGAGGCCATAAGTTGGCTTTGAAAGCCATAAGAAAATACCTCACTAAGTTAGGCATTGGATGCCATTGGATTCCTTATTGAGTTTTATAACTCACCCGCCCTACTCTACTTTTGTAGGTAAAGGAGCTATAGAAAAGCATTACGGTCAAGAGTAATAAATACTCTTTCACATAGTAGAGGTTTGTACATATGTTGCTCAATATTCTAAGTGTCTTAAGTGTTATGGATTGCTTGAGAAACAAGCTAATGTTGTGGACTTCCTTCTACAGGCATGGGGAGTCTAGAAATTTGTGGGAACAAGGTCTATTAAGGTGGAATGTGTTCTATGGACTTATGAATTATTTGCCATGTATCATGCTTTTGGATATCCTGGCTATTTAAGTGATTATGTTTATTTTCAGTATAACACCATTTTTATGACTTGTAAATATGAATATGGTGTTTTGGTTGCCATGCATGTACTTGGCTAAGCATGATAAAGATCATGAAATGAACACTAAATTCCACATAGGTGTGCTAGCTTATTTCCGAGAGCAATAGAACCCTAAAAGTAAATAGTTAACGAGCTAGTACCGGTAAGTATCCTGGGGTTCGTGCCCTTAAGTTGAAAAAAAAAATTAAATTAAATTTTAAATGCCCCTTTTTGTGAAATAAGACTTCCGCTGTATTGTTTAAGAAATCGGGCCCGAATGGGCCAGGGGCAAGTGTGGGCACGACAGCTTCAATTAATGTTATGATTTTTTTCAGTTTATGGATCTTTAAATTTGGGTTTTTTAAAGGAAACTATAGTGATTATTCAATTGGTTGATCATTCAAATATGTATCCTAAAGCTGTTGTTGAGGATGTTTTAGTGTAGTTAAATGAGCTGATATTTCTAGCAAATATTTATGTTTTGAACATGGCATAATAATCCTAGTCTTCTAACCCTGATATTTGGTACTATACGAAAAGGGGCTAGGGGGTTGTGAAACCATCATCATCTGCTCTTAGTATTATTTTGTTTTCATCTTTCATCAGGCTAGCTTAAGCTTTTCATTCAGGTCAAAAGAGCTTTTTTGCTCAATTGTTGAGATTGTGAGACTCAGACTTTCGTTCTTAGTATAAATTGAGTGTCTATGTTTCTCTACGACAAATGTTTATGCATGAAGATTATCTAATTAAACCTATTATATGGTTGTTCATGTGGTCACTACACTCATCCTCTTAATCCATAATTGTCTTGCAGGGCAGTGGAAGCAATAACCTGCATGACGTGCTTGCCTAGGGGAAATATGGTGCAATTTAAACAATGCGTGCTGGGTGTTATTGTTAATTGTCATAGCCTCTTCTTGAATCATTAATGTTGTTAATGATTTGTGTTTAGGTTGCTTTCAATACTAATTGATTAATAACAAGATCTAATCATATTGCTGGGCTAGTGTCAGTTTGGTAAGGGAAGGAATTGTAAGGTTTCAGGAGCCAAACAAATGCAGCAGAAACTAACCAAAACCCTCCAGGATCCAAGTAAAATGGAGTAAATCATGTGTTCAAAATTTTCATACCTAGTCGGTTGGGATCTTTCACCTAACTATTGAGTTGAATCACAAACTTGAATAGTTGACGTGTTCAAGCTCTCTACAGTATCCACATGAACTAGTTAGATCACCATGCTTCCACCACATTTTGGCAAGTGTGTTCTTCTTGTGCCCATAGTGCTAGCTTATGTCCCCCGAGGAAAGGCGAAAGGAGGATACGACTGGAACCTTTCAAAACCCTTCTAATTTCATCCTTGGGGAGACTAGGGCACAAAATCCTTACTATAAGATGTATATATGGTGAGGCATAACTCCCAAACCTAATGGGTTTTAAAACTCGAATCCAATTAGGTTTAATTTTGAGCTTCATAATGGCTCAACCTTTGGGCCACTTATTAATTTGAAATTATCATACCAAAACCAAACAATTTGGCCCATTCACTCAAATAATCTAATTAGCTTTAAGTGTGCAACCTAGTAGGCTCGTATCACATTGGCAATGATCATAAATCAAATTTATGATCATAAACAATGAGTAGTGTCTAGTAACACATCATTGTTAACCAAGTAACAAGATAGTCGGTGGTTTGACAAAACCTCTATAATCATTATTCATATATGTCATTGTGCCTCTGTCCAAGATATCAAGATCGAGCACGAGACATGGAATGTATCACTTTTGTACAGCCTAATTTAAGGTTTCTTAATTACCGAGTAAACTAACGAAAACTAATGACATTAATATCCCATATCAACTCAGCCAAGCAGGGCCATGGTTTTCCTTAGTCTCACTTAATCAAGGGGCCCAAAAATATCACTCCCATTACATAAAAGGGACAAATCTCATCTTGATCATAAAAAACCCTTCGCATGATATGTGACATACCCAATGACTACCTTCATGTTCACTCAGTTATGAGCAATAAAGGAAAGTATCAAAGTATGTGACTCACATGTAGGGAACCCTGATGACCTTAGGTCCAAGTACATATACCATGATCACTATGGGAATCACTTATGACACTCATATAACGATCCATCTAGCATTCTTATGGTGGGTGAGTCTAGTACACAAGTTCTCCAACTTGTACCCATATGTAGACTACATACTTCAAATTAGTTTCCACACATACTAGTCTTTATGAATTATTGCAACCCACTCCACAATAATACTAGACCAAAGATGTTTAAAAATACTATTATTCTAGGGTTATAATTATGTTTGATCATGTCACACAAAAATAAAATAATAAACACAATTACTAGATTAATGCCTCAACAAAAAATCATGACTCAATGTGCAAAATACAATCATCTCATGATTGGCTTTCGAGCATAACACTAACAGGAATAAGGATTATTATGGCTTTTTCCATGGAGTACATTAACTAAGTAATTGACTAGGAGCTAGTATATTAGAGCATATGATCAATCCAATAGTTGCTCCATATGCTCTTTTGATCTAAAGTTTAGTTGAATAAAGTATCATCAATTTACTTGCTTGCTTGCCACTTTCACAATAGTTTCATTGATTTCTAGTTTTTAGCATACAAAAGTACCCATTGTTTATGTTGACTTTCTGGTCAATGAAAAGTGATTGTCACATTAGTTTCTAGGTTTTGAGCAATCTCACTACTGCTATGGAAATTAGTTGAAATTGGATTTAATTTTGGTAGGTTATGACAACCATGAATACCTCAATTTAGTTTCTATTTAAGCAATAAAAACAAGTTAAGTAAAGTTGCATTAAGTTCCTAAGTGTGATTTGGCACCTAAGGGATCATAAGACCAAAATGGTAATTTTGACTTGATTCGATGTAATTACCATAAATTCTATGAAATTAAGGTCATGCCAGTGTTTTTGGCTAAATAAGTTAAGACCATAGGGTATTCTAGCTATTGGAATGAAAAGTGAAAATTAAGAGGCTTATGTGCTTTAAATGACTTAGGTGACTTATGCGCAACAGTTGGGGGTAGGGAAAATTACTTTTAAGACCAAGGAAGGATGGTTTTCAAAGGAAAAGAAGTAGCCAAATTGAAACCAAAACAAATTTAGAGGCCAAAGTGGAGAGGAAGCTAATAATTGTAAGTGGGAGTAATTGAGACATATTTGGTTGTTAAGGTCTTGTTCATCATCACCATCACTTTCCATTTTCATATCCCTATATTCTCCATAAATTCCCACCTCTAATCCTCACAAATTAATCAAATTTTCTATAAATTTGAAGGTCCCAAGGTAACCACAAAAAGCCCCTAGCTCAAATTTGGTGGTTTTGGTGCCTTTGTGAATTTTGTTACTTGATTTAGATCAGACGCTAAGGTAAGACTTCTTCTTTGTTATAAGTTCATTATAAGCTTGTTGAGTAGCTTGAAATGGTCTCAATTTCAAGTTCTTGGTGCCAAAACACATGGAATTTTGGATTGGAACTTAAGAGGAGCTAAAGCAGCTCAATTGTGCTTGTATGCTTTGTTGCATGTTCTTACTTTGTTTTTGAATTAAGGTAAGGATTCAAGTTGCCTTATCTCACATAATGCATGGAATTGAACTATATTATGTGTGAATGAAGTTAGAATATGACCCATTTGGATTGGTGTTGGGATAACGTAATCACGGGCTCAATTGTGCAAGTTACACAAAAAGGGTATGTCTTGGATGTGCCCCGTGCGTTCTAGCCCTGGCTAGATGCTATGGCTACAAGGGATGAGAAAGCGGGCTAGAAGTGTTATCCTGTGGCATCATCATTGGGCATTGTAGTTCCACAAGCCAAAATGGCCAAAGCTAGGGCAACACTAAGGGCTCGCATTACTTCAGTTTTCATCCCTAGACTATCCTAAAGTGTTCCATGGCTTTGGTTGGGTCAAAAACATATCCCTAATTCTAAAATTATGGATTATTTAATTTCTAATGAAGTGCTATTGGTAAGGTAAGCAAGCTAAGATGGCAAAGTACACAAGGGGCACTAAGGGATTTAGAGTGGGTTTTGGACACTTTGTTGGCCCAAGTGGTAGGCCTTGGACGTTTGGGTAATGAAGAGGTAAACTACAAGGATTTATAGTTTGGTAAGTAAGTTAGCAAGAATGCCCAAGCTAAGCTCTAAGAGCATGGCTATGTTGGACCACATAAAAGGTTAGCTTGCACAATAACTTAAAGAAAAGACGTGTAAGTTTGAAAGTAAGTGATGAATTACTCTAGTGCCCATAGGTGGGACTTAAGGGAGGTAAAGATTCAGGGATACATGGGCTACTATCCTAAGTACCTCCTCTATTTAAGCTTATTACAAGGTAATAAGGCACCTCCGGTATAAGAAGTACCAAGGATTGTGCATGTTGCATATCATACAACATTCGTTCATATTTATATTGATCATTGTTTGTATTAATTGTTGGTTGGTTGCTCCTTGTTTGTATGCCAAACTTGCATACCTTACTGAGTACTATCATGTAGTCATTCCTTTAAGTTTTTTGTGTAGGTTCTAACATCAAGCCTAACTTTCATGGAAAAGAGTCCTAGTGCCCTAAATTAATTATCTTATAGGCTCATAAGGATTGTGATCCCATTTAGTCACAATTGGCTAACTATTACTTATAGATAAATTAAACCAATTTACATATAACTAGTTACTTGGCCTACCCTACAGGAAGATATGCATGCATTCATCCTGGCAATACAAATCAAATAAGTAAACCAAGAGGATAAAACATCACTCAAGCATTTCATTTAAAACATATTTAAAACTTTCCAAGACAATAAAATACTAGTTACTTATATTTCAAGTAATAATTTGTTCACACTCTTCAACATTAGTATGCACCTAAAAATAACCCAAGGGTCTTACAGCACAGTCTATCCTAATAGAGGTAATATCTTATTACACAAGATACCTTACATACATTGAAAAAAGCATAACCAAGATCCAAAACTTAAGCCCTACCTTAGAGCTATCTAGCTCCAAGTGCAAGCCCAACACTTAGCCCTGTGCAACACTTAGCCCCTTAACTGTTAAGGCCCAAACACTTAGTTAGTATAGATCTTAGCTTATAAGTAACTTAGAAACACAAGGTTCCAAGTAAAAATAATTACTTGTAAAAGAGAGAAACTTAGCCCACAACTACCTACATAGTTGTTAGGCTTAGTGTTAGTACCTACACAAATAAACTGAAGGGAGTGAGTACAATGTTGTACTTAGTAAGGGGTCCCTTGGTACCTACAAAATAACTCAAGGAAAAATGTACATATGGCAATCAAACATCCATGCATCCAACAAGCAACCACAACTAAGAAAATAATAATAATAAATCCAATGCATGTGTGAGTGATTTGCAACAAACAATATTTTGGACTTTTTACACCTTAAGGTGCCTTAGACTTGCCATGAGCTTAAAAGGTTTAGATACTTGAGACATTAGCCTACATATCCTAATTTACCTTTCTTAAGTCCCACTTTGAGGTCCTAGAGTAAGTTGTCACCCACTCCAGGCACTTACCCATCATTCCCTACCATATGGTGCAGGGTAATCACCTTAACGACTTTACATCGCCAAGTTCTTTGAACTTGTTTCTTAGCTTAGTTGGGACTCCCTTAGGTTTTAATCCAATTCCATGGGGTCCACAATCCAATACCTAGGATAGAGAAATTGAACCACACTTAACCCCCATTTAGCACCTTGCTGCTTTATTAAAGTACCCTCACTTATCCACCAAACTTAGTTCTCTTAAGCCAGCCACTTAATTATCCTACTTAATTGATGCACAAAAAATATTTTAGAAGTAAATTGAAAACTTAGTTTGAGCATGATAATCCTTGAAATTGCATAGGAAACATTTAATATTAATTTAAAAAGAAAATAAAACAATTTGGGTCAACTTAGGCTAAATGCTATCGCACCCATTGGATGGTGCGAGTGCACATCCATTTTCCCCTAGACACTAGAAATGGTGCAAATGCATTACCAAATGAGGTGTGATCACACCAGCCTAATGATACATCTACCAAATGTTTGTTATGCCCTTTTTCCCTTCTAAACTTATTTCTATGCAATTCCCCCTAAAATCTAGCTCAAATCTCACTTCAAATAATTTAAATTATATAATAAATACATCAATTTAACTTAATTTAGCTCAACCTATTACCTTAAAATCAAACCAAAGCAAGATCAAAGCCATTAAGCACACACAAGGTATAGTTGTGTACCATTTGTTTCTCTTGAGTTCCAAGCAAAATAGGCACCACAAGCACTAAATTAAAACCATCAGTAACCATATTTGAAGCTTACAACCAACTTAAACCGATAAATCATACCTTAGTGTTTCAATTCAAACTTGGAGCAATAAGCTCTAAAGCACCAAATGCATTAACTTTTACCTAGGACCTTGATGTAATGGCTTTGGGACACTTAATTTTCATGAAGATTGGAGCAATTTGAGAGACTTGAAGCCCAATGGCTATGAAGGAAGGGAAAAAATTAAAATAGCTTGGGAGAGATGATGAATAGTTGTTTGTTTTTGTTTAAAACATCTTTACTTACTCTTACTACCCATTAGCCTTATTCCCTCTACCCAATTAAATTTTTTTTTAATTTTTTAGTTTTTTCTTCACCAGCCCTTTACCTCAATCGTCCCAATTTGTCTCATGGATAAAATCTTCTCCTTGCCCCTAGCCTTTTATCATTATGCCATAAGAGGCACAACAACCCTAATTCTTAGTTGGTGCATTTAAGTCCTTTAACTTCCATTCTTGGTTGCAATGCTTTTACTAACCTATAGCCTTAACTTATTTGGACAAAATTACTTGCATGATCATAATTTCACTCAAATTACAACCATGCCACTCATTTGGGTCAAAATTATTATTTCTCATTTTTTACCCTTTAGTGTCATTTCACATTAAAGAAGTTAATACAATCTTACTTTGCTTGCTTTTCTTGCTTAATAAGAAACTAATTTAATGCATTTAAATAAAAAAAATTTAATTAAACAAACTTAACTAGTGAAAGCAAGTCATTGACTAGGAGAGCAGCCACAATAACAACTAAGCGATCAGTTGTAAGCTAAATGCTGCATTCTAGTAGTTGTAACCCAAGTGTAGGTTGTCGCAAGTAATAAAACCTTGGGAGTTTGAGTGTCAAACCACAGGGAAGTGAAATAAGAAATACAAAATACAGACTTGGTAATAAGGAAAGATTTTGGTACAAGGTGTGAACAGGTGTTGAGTAAAAATTCAAATTCAAATAAAATAGCTAAGGTTAGAGGATCCACTTTTAGTATATCGGTTATGATTAATTTTAGCCCATCTTACCACTCAATTGAGATCCACACATAAAGGAGGTCCCAATCGGGGAATTTACTTAGTATTAACTTTCATTGATCTTAAAACGCCAACACTTGCTAGTGGGTTCAAGTATCCATCATGCCAACCTTTGTCGACAATAACTCAGGATTTCAATATAGTTGGCAGAGCCATATTCTATAGAGGGAATCAAGTAGCTTTTGTGCCAATAATTGACTATGATGAATCAAGACTCCCACTTAATAACGAGGGAAGTTAAATAGATTAAGGAAGAAAATATCATTAACGTTGTGATCCATTCAAATCAATCATAACCTTTATACCAAAAGCTTCACCCTTTCACCTTAGCAAAAGGAAGATTAGTTAGTCATGATAAAAATAAACAACATGTAGAAAGATGAAATGAACATGGATTGAAAGATCAAAGGAAGAATAAGAAGAAGAATGAGAAAACACTTGGACAGAACTTCAATATTGAAAACTATAACAAAACTAAAGAAGAAAAGCTAAAGATGATACAAGAGCATAAATGAGGCCTAATAAATGGCATGAATTCGTCCTCCCCCCCAAGGTGCCTATTTATAGAGTTTTTAGAGTGGGTGAAATGGTAAAATAGTAAAATGTAGGTAAATGCAAATCAACAAAGGCGGGCTGAAACTTATTTTAATTTTTCAACCATTGTAGACATTGAATTAGCTCTTCCTCAAAGCACATAACTTGTAGATCTCTTCTTTATCTTCGAATCAATAGCTTGCTTATTCGAATCGAACATCTGTAGCTCAAGTTATGATTTTTCTACCAAAACTGCTCTTCAGCACATGAAAGAACAAATTTTCTCATCTATAATCAGATTTCGGCAATGAAAACAATCAAACTAGCTCGTAGAGTAAAGCAGAATAGAACATCTATGTGTTGGCTTTTTAGATAAATTTGGAATCACTCAGTTCCGAGGTCTACAGCTCCAGATATGACTTTTCTCATGAAAGGTTGCCAAGTGATGATTTTACCTTCATAAAAAAATAATTATTTAATGTATATTATTAATATTAATGAACAGTAACCACATATGTACAGTAAATACGCGTATGAATAGTTAGTCGGTGAATAGTAATGATGAATAGTAAAAATGTATGTGAATAGTAACCTAGTGGAAAAATGCTCATAATATAGAAATTAATTATACTCAAAGTGTATAATGATGGTTTAAACCTTTAATAGCAATACACTTATGAGTATTCATCACACTCCCCAACCCAGTTCTCACTAGTCCCTAGCAAGTGTAACCTAAGAAAATAAACAAAATACATAATCTAACAACTCATGACAAATCATGCTATGAATATATAACACTTGTAAACTTAACTTACAAGTAATTAATGAAAGGAGAAAAAGTTAAGTCCTTGTTACCAGAAATAAAGGATCTCTCTCTAAGTATTCACACTTATTTTAAGGTGGGTTTGTGAACAGCTTACTTTATGTTTTTCAATCTGGAGCATGCAAGGGGATGTAACTTCACATTCACTAGATTCCCAAAAGGCACTGCATGTAAATTTAAGTCCAATGGTCTTTATATAAGGTTGTAATGAGGCTAGGTTTGGTGAAAGCAGGAATCGGATGGAAGCTTTTTAATGGTAGAGTTTAAGAGAACTAGTAATACAATGAACAATAGATATGGACACCTAAAATACTAAATACCCAAATCAACCCTAGTCTTCAAGTCCTCTCTAAAACACAATTCCTTATCAACACATGAGTTTAAAAAACAAATATGGTTGAGTTTTAAACTTATTGAATTTAACATTCTTTTTTCTCTCTTTCTTCTTTTTTTTTTTAACCTCTCTCCATTTCAAAATGGCTGGCCTCATTTGACTTGCATAAATATTAAGGCTGAAGTTATTATTTTTTTTCAAAATTGTCCCCCATGATTATACGTTTATCTATCCGAAAAAGATAAAAGAAGATGTCTTTCATCTTTACTTTAGTATGGATTCACATGGGTATGAGCATATATAATTTTATTTGAAAAGGAAATAGAACAATTTTTTTTAAACTGCCATAAAACAAAAAGAGGCCAAGTATTATGAAACAAAAGAGTTTTTTTTATCATATTTTTTAACTTTATTTTGCAAAGGCTTTTTCTTATGCTCTCGCTTTTGCCTTTTTCTATTATAAAAAAAAAATAAATCAACACTTGTTTAAAACTCAACTATCCAATGATACACACTTAATTTTTATTCAAGCTCAACTCACCCCAAATTTTTCTACTATCACAATTTAAGCACAAGGTAACCCAACATATTCTGAAGTATGGCTCACATTTATTCTTTATTTTACCAAAAAAAAAACACATTTATTTTAATTCTCTAAGCCCATAATCACATAAGTATTACTAGTTCCCAGGACATTAAAGGATCAAAATGAAGTGGAAGTAATTAAACATATAGAGTTCAAACAAAAAATATAGCTATAAGGCTCAAATGGGCTCACTAAGGGATAATTTACAAGGTTAGCTTTTTGGTAGGTGGTTAGCCCTAAAATGTCATCTTCTTCCTTAAATTTACATGTAAGAAGTAAGGTTGCATGGGTCCTTAAGACCACTCATCCAAGCAAGGTCTAGCTCAAAACACAAAGTAAGTACTCTCAACAAAAAAATTCACACATCCTAATAAACACTAAGGGCTCAAAAGTGCTCACCAGTTATTTATTTTCCTTAGGTAACAAGTAGCATACTTTAACTACTTTTAAAAATTAACAACCATTTCAAATTAAAAGGTATACATCCAATCATGATATTTCTAGGAGTTGGGTTCCTAAATGCAAACAAACAACCTAAATTCATTCTAAATGTTCCTACATGCAACTATTTATGCTTGTAAGAAAAAAAAATGTTATGCATGCCACATAAAATAGGATGCGTCTCACGAGTGAAAAATTACTCTTTACTTAGCCATCATAAACTAAGTGCTTTGTCTAATGGTTTTAATAGCAGCATGAGAGAAACTAAACTAAAAAAATAAATAAATATCAACTATCCCTCCCCTCAACCAGATTAAGACATTGTCCCCAATGTCAAAACATAGAAAAGAAGAGTGAAGAAGAAATTACCTGAAATGGTAGTTATTGAAAATGAAAAACATGAAATAACTTAAACCAAAATAAAGAAAATGCTGATAATAAAACTAAAAGACAAGATAAACAGATCTACAAGTCTGATTGCTCTCTTCCATAGTGCTTCATCTCTTATTAAGGATTGACAACCTGTAAAGAAAAAAAATAACAAAAATAAAATGACATTAGTGTACAGTAGTTGTGATTGTGGCTCACATCTTCCATTGGTTTTACGCCCAGTAACGGCTTCAAGGCCTTCTATGAGTCGGGGATATGCTTCCCATCCAGTTTTCTTATAAACTGGCAAACAGGGTTGTTTAAAGTCAAATTTTCAAGACTGTAACGCTTTTGTTCTCTATGAAAAATCCTCCATAAACCAAGAATTTCACGTTGCACTAATATGCAAGAATGCGTTTCAAGAGTCAATTGGATATCGTTTAAAGATTCCTTACGCATGCCATTCTTAATGAATTTTCTTTTATCTTCTCGATTATTGGACATCATCCCCAAAGAATGACATTTAGTATCACAATTCCATCAACCACAATTGTGATAGACGCATAACCTTTTTGCTCTTCGCTTTTTGGCGTAAGCGCTTTTGCCTAAGCAAGGCATGTGAGACACAAATGCATCTGGGGTTTCACTAGCCAAACGAACTTTAGCTTCAATTAACCAACGCACATCTTTGGGAATGCCTTTATGCATGAAAACTCTTAATTGTTCACATCTAGCTTGGTAAATCCTTTTAAGAACATTTATTGGGAGAAAGGAAAAGTATTTTCGTAAAGTAGAAAGAACAGAATCCATTGGTGAGAAAAAATTGAGAAAGGAAAGAAAGAAATCAGTTATTATAGGAAACTGAGATAACCGACTTGAGAGCCATGGAGTACCATATCTGCCACTTAATCGGGAAGAAATGGATCCTAATTTTTGAAAATTTTCAAAGGCTTTGTATAAGATGCATGTGCGTCTTTAAACAAAGAGGGCCAGTGAAATCTAGACTACAAAATCTCTACAGTTGTTTTCTTTGACAAAAAATGCCTTCCGCACGTTTCAAAATGAGAAAATTCAATGACACTTTTTACCTTATCCTCAGGTATGCATATCAGAAATATCTGGTCAGGACAGTATTTGGAAAGGTAAGAGTCATCCCAATAAAAATTTGTCACCTTATGTAGAAATTTCTTCTTATCTTGGATACTCCATTGAGTTGGTATCCGTCCTGTCACCAAAAAGTTGATAATATTAGCAAACCAAGGCATTGTAGTAATAGAAAATAGAAATTTGTCAAGAAAACAATAATTTATGGGTGCAGCCTCAATTGTTGAATTCGTTGTCAGTCTTGACAAATAGTCAGTGACAATATTTTTGGTGCCATTATTATCCTTGATCACAATGTTGAATTCTTGGAGCAATATGATCCAGCGTATCAGCATTGATTTAGCATCTTTCTCTGACATTAGGTACTTCAGTTGTTTGGGTAAAAGTTTCAACTCAATTGTGTGAATTTCATTTTGCACTTCAATTTTCGGTTTCCAACATGTGTTTCCTTTCACCTGCGAAGAATCAAGCAATGAACATATGTTAGATGTATCCTGATCCATTTGTATAATCGATTCAAATGAATTAACCAAATAATTTTTTTGAGGATCAGAGATACTCCCTTCTTCGTTGTGGTTTTTCCCAATAGTATCAATGAGCCAAAGTTCCTCACTTTCATCTTCTTTTTTAGGTGGCTGCTTAAGCATGTTGAAAATTTTTAACTCCAATGTCATATTCCCAAATGTTAGCTTCATTAATCCATTCTTGCAATTAATCAAAGCATTAGAGGTTGCTAAAAATGGACGTCCCAAGATAACATGTATTGAATTCTTGATTTCCACTAGTAGTATGTCCAAAACAATACAATCCACAGGATATATGAATTTATCAACTTGGACTAACACATCTTCAATGACTCCTCTGGGCACTTTCACTGATCTGCCAGCAAACAAAAGAGTTACTTCGGTTGGTTTTAACTCACCTAAATTTAGTTTTTGGTAAACTGAATATGAAAGTGAGTTTACACTAGCCCCCAGATCAAGTAATGCTTGCTTAATTTTATGTTCTCCAATAAAACATGAGATTTTTGGACAGCCAGGATCCTTGTATTTCAAAGCAGTATTATTTCGAATAACAGAACTTACCTGCTTGGCCAAGAAGGCTTTCTTTTTCACATTCAATTTTCTTTTAACAGTGCACAAATCCTTCAAAATTTTGGCATAAGAAGGTACCTGTTTAATCGCATCCAACAAGGGGATATTGATCTTTACCTGCTTGAAGATATCAAGAATTTTAGGGTTCTTATTCACCTTCTTAGGAACAATTAATGCCTTAGGAAATGGAGGTGCAGGTGGAGATTCAATTTGTTCTTCACTTGGTATAGGTTCAACCCCTTCTTTTACTCTTAGAAGTTGACTCATCGTCTCCTTCACAAGGATCAGGAATGGAATTTTCAACAACCTTACCGCTACAGAGTATAATGATTGACTTCACTTGATCCATGGTTTGACCTTTAGGATTTGGTTGTGGTTGAGAAAAAAATTGTCCTTTCTCCTGAATGTTGAGTGTAGATGCAAATTTTGAAAGAGTATCTTTCAAATCAATCTGGTTTTGACTTGTTTAAGCATTGGTGGACTCTTCCTTTTCAATGAATTAATGCAATGTTTCTTCAAGATTTTTCCTAAAAGAAGGAACATAATGTGCATACCCTTGAGATTGTTGAAAATTTTGTTGGGTGTGCAAAGGTGGTTGTGACGATTGAGCATGATTATCACCTCTCCAACTGAAATTTGGATGATTCCTCCAACCAGGATTGTAAGTTTGCGAGTATGGATTTTGGGTTGTTCTCTCAAAGTTGTTCAATGCATTGACTTGTTCATGGAGACATTCTTTGAAAGTGGGCACAAATGTAACAAAAAATTTCTTCAACACATTTCAACTGACCAACTTTCTTCATTTCTGAAGGCTCAATCTTTCTAGCTAAAGATGCAAACTTTACTTTAAGGCCATTATCTTCCTTAAGATGATATATGCCTCCACTAGATGCAAGGATTTGAGTCTTACCTGGAGCCTCATAGGTACCAGCGGTGTCCCAATTCTATGCATTATCTGCTAGCATGTCTAGGTAATTCATTGCCTCATCAGGATCCTTATCCTCAAATGTTCCATTACACATCATTTCTATCATTTGTCTTTCCCTAAGTGTCAAACCTTCATAAAAATGTGAGACTAATCTCCATGTTTCAAAACCATTGTGTGGTCATGTGTTAAGTAAATCCTTGTATCTATCCAAACACTGGTAAAAAGTTTCACCTGGTTTTTGTGTGAAAATGGTGATTTGCCTTTTGAAATAATTTGTTCTGTGGGAAAGAAAAATATTTTTCAAAAATTGTTGTTGCAGTTCATCCCATGAATTAACAGAGCCTGACCTAAGATTCTGTAGCCAAGTTTTAGCTTTATCTTTTAAAGAAAAAGGAAAATGCTTAAGCGTAATGGTGTTCATGCTACATTTTAGGTTGTTATATGTGTGACTGACTTCCTCAAATTTCCTCAAATGCAAGTATGGATTTTCAGAATCAAAGCCATGAAAAGTTGGTAAAAGTTGAATAATACCTGGCTTAAAATTGAAGTAACATGCATCAGCAGGAAAAATTAGACATGATGGTGTGCTATTTCTTATGGGGTTCATGTGTTATTTAAGTGTCCTGGGCCTATCTTGGTCATTATGTAGAGAATGATTATATTCTTGTTTATTAATATGTTCAACCATGTTTGAAGAAGATGAAGATTCTCTTATCAGTCTACCACTTGATGTACGTGACTAATCTTTCATTCATTAACAAAATAATAACAAGAAAAAAATATATCAATAACAAGTTAGGTAGGAAGCTCAGCCTTCCATTTAATAATAATAAGAAAAATAAATTAAAAAAAAAGAAATATGAACAAAAAATAAAAGATAGGAGGCTCAGCCTTCCATTCAAAAATAAAAAAAATTAAGAAATATAAGATTAATAGAAATTAAGGGGTAGAAGGCTCAGACTTCCATTCAACAATAAAAAAAAAATTAAGAAATATAACATTAATAGAAATTAAGGGGTAGGAGGCTCAGCCTTCCATATGATTAATGAAGAGGTAGGAGGCTTAGCCTTCCATATGATGAAAAAAAAATAAAAAGAAACAAAAAGAAAAAAAAATTGAACTTGTACTCTAATTTTACTTCCTTGGCAACGGCGCCAAAAACTTGCTGCACTCTAGCAGTTGTAACCTAAGTGTAGATTGCGTAAGTAATAAAATCTCAGGAGTCCGAGTGTTGAACCACAAGAAAGTGAATTAAGAAATACAAATTATAGATTTGGTAATAAGAAAATATTTTGGTACAAGGTGTGAACAGGTGTTAAATAAAAATTCAAATTCAAAAAGAATAGCTAAGGTTAGGGGATCCACTTTTAGTATATCGGTTATGATTAATTTTAGCCCATCTTACCACTCAATTGAGATCCACACATAAAGGAGGTCCCAATCGGGGAATTTAGTTAGTATTAACTTGCTTTGATCTTAAAATGCCAACGTTTCCGAATGGGTCAAGTATCCATCATGCCAACCTTTGTCGACAATAACTCAAGATTCTAATATAGCCGGCAGAGCCATGTTCTATAGAAGGAATCGAGCAACTTTTGTGCCAATGATTGACTATGATGAATCAAGACTCCCACTTAACAAGGAGGGAAGTTAAATAGATTAAGGAAGAAAATACCGTTAACGTTGTGATCCATTCAAATCAATCATAACCTTTATACCAAAAGTTTCACCCATTCACCTTAGCAAAAGGAAGATTAGTTAGTCATGATAAAAATAAAAAACATGTAGAAAGATGAAATGAACATGGATTGAAAGATCAAAGGAAGAACAAGAAGAAAAATGAGAAAACACTTGGACAGAACTTCGGTATTGAAAACTATATCAAAACTAAAGAAGGAAAGCTAAAGATGATACAAGAGCATAAAGGAGGCCTAAGAAATGGCATGAATTCATCCTCCCCCCAAGGTGCATATTTATAGAGTTTTTGGGGTGGGTGAAATGGTAAAATAGTAAAATGTAGGTAAATACAAATCAACAAAGGCAGGTTGTAACTTATTTTAATTTTTTGACTATCGTAGACATTGAATAAGCTCTTCCTCAACGCATAGAATTTTAGATATCTTCTTTATCTTCGAATTGATAGCTTTCTCATTCAAATCAAACATCCGTAGCTCAAGTTATGATTTTTCTACCGAAACTGCTCTTTAGTACATGAAAGAACAAATGGTCTCCTCTATAATTAGATTTCAACAATGAAAACAATCAAACTAGCTTACAGAATGAACTAGAGTTGAAGATCTATGTGTTGGCTTTCAGATGAATTTGGAATCACTCAATTTCGATATTTACAACTCCAGATATGATTTTTCTCGTGAAGGGTCGCCAAATGATTATTTTACCTACGTAAAAAAATAATTATTTAATGTACATATTTTAATATTAATGAACAGTAAACCACGTATG
This sequence comes from Aquilaria yunnanensis, assembly GCA_039654915.1. Taxonomy (NCBI): domain Eukaryota; kingdom Viridiplantae; phylum Streptophyta; class Magnoliopsida; order Malvales; family Thymelaeaceae; genus Aquilaria; species Aquilaria yunnanensis. The sequence continues at coordinate 72,022,376 of CM077597.1, forward strand.
TACAATAAATACACATATGAACAGTAAAATATGTGTATGAACAGTAAGTCGGTGAATAGTAATTGTGAATAGTAACTCGGTGGAAAAATTCTCAGAATATAGAAATTAATCATACTCAAAGTATATATTGATGATTTAAACCCTTAATAGTAATACACTGATAAGTATTCATCACTAAATTTATCTATTTTGTTGGTACTTATTTACTTTAATCCCTCAAGATTCTAAAGTTGGTTGGATGTTAAGTTTGTACAAATTATTTAAGCCTTAACAGTTTAGAGGCTAAGGTTGCACAAGAAAAAGTTAGGGCTTTGCACTTCAAGCTTGATAGCTCAAAGGTAGGAACTAAAGTGGATAATCTTAGTGGAATTTTGTCATGATTATATAGTACCATCTGTACTAAGATGTTGCCTTAATTATGATACATTGTAGTGCATATCACTTGTCCTACTTTTGAGTCCATGCTAGGGCTTATAAGTGTGTACAAACTATTACTTGAAATTTAAGTAACTAGTGTTTTGTTGCCTTGGCACTTTTTAAATATGTTTTAAATGAAAAGATCAAGTAGTGTTTTCTTTACTCATTTTATTTATTTCAGTTACATTTTTGGGACAAGTGCATGCATATCTTATTGCCAGGTAGGCTAAGTAACTAGTTGCACGTAAATTAATTTAATTTATCGACTAGTAATAGTTAGCCAATCGTAATTAAGTGGGATCATAGTCCCTAGGAGGCTACAAGCTAATTAATTCAGGGCACTAGGACCATGTTCTACAATAAGAGATTTGTGAATGAAAGGAGAGAAAATGATGAATAGTGACTACAAGCCTCCTATAAGTATCAGCAGCTACTCCTACTAACAAACTTAGCTTTTTCTGCCACTGTGGGCCAAAACTTCATTTTTTTCACTTAGGCCACTTTTTCCCCTCTTTTAAACCATCCCCCCTTCATCCCTAATAAAGGTTTTCTTGCCTCCAAGCTAGTCCCTTAGTCACTTAACTCACTTAGGACACAAAATGAGTCAATCTTACATTTAGTGCATTTTTAGCCCATTAACTTCCACTTTTGATTCAAATGCTTAGACTAACTTGTGGTCTTACCATATTTAGTAAAAACACTTATGTGACCCTAATTTTACCAAAATTATAGTCATGCCACTAACTTAAGCCAAAATTATCATTTTACCCTTCTTGCCTTTAGGTGTCATTTCACACTTAGGAACTTAACCTAACCTTACCTAGCTCTCTTTTTTTTTCCTTGCTTAATAAGAAATTATTTAAGGAAAAATAACTTTGGAAATACTTACCATAGCATCCAAGCCAGGGGAAATACTTGGAGGGCCTTTACATTCACCCCTTCTTTGGAAATTTGGTTCTCTAGATTCCAATTCTTATCCTATTACAACACTTGGATGTTAGTCATTTTACATCCTACTTTGCCCTTACACATTTTCTTCTCCTTACTATGGTTAACCATAGCCCTTAATAACAAGCTTAATTTATATTCTTAGCTTCTTAACTTACTGGTCAAGAAACCACTTAAGGTACTCCTCAGAGACATTTCCTTTAAAACATTACTTACGGGCCAGACACTTTGCCTTGACTTACGAGGCACTTCCCCATACTCCCAACCTCCACTGTGGCCCATGTAACTTAAATTTAATTTGCTCCCTTTCAGCCATTACTATTATTGGGATACTTCTGTGAGCACTTAGTCTCCCATTTTAAATCTTTGAACTTGGTTGGACATAGCATAATCTTGCACCATACTTAGGCCCTCAACCCCACCTAGGCATTTTCTTAGTCACCACCACTTAGTGTTATTGACACAACTTAACCTGGCAACACTTACACCTAACTTAGACACTTAAGCCAATTCTAAGGTACATTTTGACATGGTTGCCCTCTATTGACATAGGCGCATGCTTCTTCTAATACTTTCCCTTGGCCTTGTTAGGTAGCTTCTCAACACTTACCACCTATGCATCATAGCCTTAAGGGCATCCATGAATTTAAAACTCTCAGCCTTGTTATGGACACCGAAGTCCATATAGGCTTCTTATCTTTTAGGTGTCCTCGAAAGTAATTCCCACTGCTCAACTCTTTAACCATTAAATCCTCTAGGTAATCACTTAACATACTCAAGGTCCTAAGCTATTCACTAGCCATTTTGCCTTTCCTTCGTCCTTAACCATTCAGGCACACTTAGTAGACTCCTTTACCTTTTATGACTAGGACTCATTCTTTAACTAGCTTGGCCTTCTTCAAGAACGGGATTTTCTTAGCCATTAGATTACTTAGGGCCCACCCTTAGTACCTTTAGTCAACTTTACATGGGGCCTCCAAATATCCCACACTGCTCAGCATCTCACTACCTTGGCTTTTAGGCAGTACTTTGATTACTTGACCACATTGGTTGGACACTTGGAATTGAGATGTCTAATGTTTTATGACCACAGTTCTTAACTATCCTCAAGAATTCCTTAGGATGCTTCACATTTAGCCTTTCATAGTCCCCTTTAGTGCCTTTACTTGGGTACACTTTATAGCCAATAACTTATGCCACACCCCACAGCCTTTCTCACGAACTCGGTTTACTTGATTTTAACTTAACACTCAGCATTTCAGTCTTCATGTTTTTCCATGTTTTTCATGGGACTTCCTAGTATCATTTCTTAAAACCTTAAACTCATCGGGTTAACACAGCCTGAGTACTTCCCATGAGTGCTCCCAACAGACGCTTATGCCTAAATAAAACTTACAACCTTTGTGCCCCATTGAAACTGCTATAGTAGCCATTCCTTGGTTCCTAATACTTTGGTATATTTTTAGGTCATTGCTTCATTAACCCATCCTTATGTGCTAACCACCATGACTACTTAGTATGATCTACACACCCATAGTCCATAGTGTGTGCAACCTTAGGTTTTTTTACTTCTTTTGAACAAGTAACGAACTTCACTATCTAAAAGGCTTGAACTCCCAAACCACCAAGAATGCCATTCAGGTCACTTTTACACTCCACGAAAAACCTTGGGTCAACACAGACTCCAATATAACCATTAGGCTTAAGCCTATTACTTGGAGTTCATCTTACCACCATGGGTGTCATTAACTGTAAATAGGTCCCAATTGTGAAACCTTGGTAACCATTATCAACTAGTGAGCAACACTTCGTGGACTCCAACCAGCCATGTCATCTTAGAGATGTGTTGGGCTTACAAACTTCCCTATCCAAGTCAATGTTACCCTTGGAGTACTTTTACCGGTCATTTATGACCTACATGTTTAAGTAAGCTCTTATGCCCTTAACCGATCCTCTTACCAACTGTCACCATGTAGTTCATTAAAACCCTAACCACTAATCATTGTGCTTGCCACTCCCAAGCAAAACCTCAAACCAACCCAAACATCTGCCCAAAGTTTACTTTTAGAGCCCTTATGGGTTAATCTTTCCCTTTACATCCTTAAGATCCTTGTTCTCTAGGTAGGCTAGTTACAACCACTGATATGGCAACTAAGCAATTCAAACTACTTACAATTATGCTATAAACTTAAAGGTACCTCTCTTTATTGTCAGCTCTATTCTTGGCTGCCTTTGTGTACTAATGATGCTTCCACTATGACTGTGGCATTCTTGAGCTTAATGTTGTCTAGCCCTTAACGTCAAGCAAACTCTTGCCCTTAGTTGTTTGCTTTCTTCAATTCCATGCACCAGGCACATGGCCACTATTCTAATTCATGTCACTCTTCTTAGTTCTTCCTTCAGTTCCATGGCCTTTAACTTAAATGGTCTTTACACGAGCTCTTGCATTGTGCCTCAACTTAAGTTGGTTTGGAAATGCTTTTCTCTTGGCCCAAGTGCACTTATTGTCCTAGTTCACCTTAGCTCTTACCCTCATTGTCTAAGAATTTCATAGTGTCCATGTTACCCCTTTCCTTTAGGTGATGATAGTACACTTGGCCTCACTACACCCTAATAACTTAGTGCCCCTTGACTCTTACCCTTGGGCTCTCCTAATCATGTTCCAATTGAAACTCAATCAGCATGCCCTAGCACATTTTGTTGACCTTGGTCCAACCTCTTGTGTTAGTGAGTTCTCCCTTTTTTCTTGGTGTATCGATAGGCTTTAGCATACCTCGACCCTTACCCCTTAAACATTAACGACGGCCTCCTCGTATTTGAGGGTTTAGCATTATTTCTAGGCCACCAATGCCTTAGTGCTATTGGGACTACACACAAAAACTACCACCTTTCCCATGGAATCAACCAAAGGGCCACTTGGATAATTACTTAGTCTTTTACCTTAATACAAGAACCTTACCAATTTTTCTGCCAATATACCTGCAACCCAAGCCAAACAGCAACTTTAAAAACACTTGTGAGTAGTACTAACCAAATATAACACAAGGACACACTTGGATCTTAGTTATTTATTGCTTCTACTAGGACTATTGACCTACTCTAATACCAAGTTTATTGGAATAGGCTCATAGGGCCCTTAATTTACTATCACTAGTAGGATCTTAAAGAGCTATGATCTCACTTAGGTTACAATTTCCTAGCTATTACTCATCATGTATCTTAAATCGTTATATGTAACTAGTTACCTAGCCTACCTTGAATAGAAAATATGAATGTGTCATCATGGGTATGCAAATAAAAGTAAATTAACCAATAAGGAAAACCATGGTGTACCAATTAATAAAACTTAAGTTAAAATAGGCCAAGATGTAAAAAATGTAGTTACTTTAAATTCAAGTAATAACTATGTGCATAAAGCTGAACCTCCTATGCACCCAAATAAAACCCTAGTGTTATACACACTAATAGACGCTAGTACAAGAAACACTTGGTATGAAAAATACTATACATATAATTGAGACAATAATATTTACTAAGATCCATCCTTTGTTTTCCACTCGAGGAAGCTAGCTTCAAGTGGCAAGTTACACTTTCCTTGCACATACTTAGCCTTGAAAGCTAAAAAAGCAATGCCTTGGTTAGTACTAACTTACATTATAAGCAATCATCAACAGAAAAAATCATACTTAAAATGTACATTCAAACAAATAAAACTTAGCATTCATAGTCAGCCCTCAACGACTGTTTGGGCCAACTAGCCTTATAAATACCTTCACATCATTAAAGTAGTGAATACTCGAAAGCACTCAGTAAGGGATTTGGCACCTGTAAGAAAAACATATGCATACATACAAAGATATATATATATATATATATATATATATATATATATATATATATATATATAGATACACACACACACACAGATATACATACATAAACAAACTAACCAATCAAAGAACAAAACATACAACAAGCACAAACAACAATAATAATAATGCAATGCAATGCATGGATGGAAATGTGAATTCACATGCTTTTGCACTTCATACTTCCTTGCACTCAAAAGTGTTCTTAACTGTCGTCAACTCATACGTTGGGGCACTTGGATACTGGCCCTCACATTTGATAATAGCACTTAATTAAACCCCATGAAATCCTCTTTTTGGGCACTTTAAGTAAGCAATCGCATACTTGACCCTATCCGCCTTTTATGAGTTACTTAGAGTAAGTTGTCATTTACTTACCTCTTACTTACATCTTCCCCTTTCTTGTTGTGCCAGGTATTTAACTTAGTTTCCAAACTTCACTAAGTTCTATTGAACTTGACTCAAGTAACTTAGTGAATTCACTTATTGAGCTCATCAACTCGCTTGATAACTCTTACATGTCGCCTTAATGCCCAAAGGTACTTGACCTTAACCCTTGGGCCATTAGGGGTCTCAGACCTTTCTTAGGTTCCTATCCAACACCTGAGGTTCACAGCCTTACCCCTTAGCTATTGGAGGAATCATACTATACTTGGTCTCTCCTTAGTACCATACTTACAACTTAAGGTATTTAACTTATCCACCTTCCCTTGGCCTGCTTAACCACCCACTTATTGCCCATTTATTAATGCATAGCTTAATCTTTAGGAGTACTTATGAGCCATTTTAGGATGACACCTAAGCCTTTGGAATACATTTGGGACATTTAAGAAATAATTTGGGAGGCTTTGGGCATGATGATACGATGGCATTAAAAGTTGCTAAAATAACACTTTTAGCCTTAAATCTCTTGTAACTTTTCTATGTAAGTCTTAAAACTTTGTGAATTCCAATTGGAGTCCTAAAACTAGCAAAACATGTAAATAGTTAGTCTTGAAGTTAACCCAGAATGGGTGGCTAACATTTTAGGACTGACTATTTACAAGTAGTGAAAGTTTTAGGATTCAAATACAAACTCAAAAAATTTTATGATTTAAATAGAAAAGTGATCCAAGTTTTAGGATTGAATGTGTTTTTTTCTCACTAAATTATTGTAAAGTTGAATCCCCCTCCCTCGGTTCAATTTAAAGGGCCATATTCATGGTCAAATATTTGATCCACTTCTCAAAGAAAGAAAAACGGACATTTTGCTTAAATTTCCTACCACAAACATAAGTTTTAACTTAAAAAGCAATGCGTATGATCCTTAAACTAATTTTTAGAATAATTGAAATTAAAATTTCATAAGACAAGGGGAACATTTTTTTATTCAGAGGTTTTAATAGGGTAACTTTAATTGGAAAATTTTTAAAAACTCACAAAAAGAATCAAATGAGAAAATTATCAAGTCCATGAATTCCATGACTACAATATTTTTAGTTGGATATCGATTTTATTATTATTATTATTATTATTTGTTGGGGGGTGAGGGGAGAAATGAAGATTTAACGAATTGTAAAAAAAAGTAAGAATGAAAGAAAGAAGTCCAATGTGCACGACGTTAATGCTTACAATGAAAGAGAGACAGAGGAAATTGAACTTACCAATCTGGTGTTTCCTATTATAATAATAATAATAATAATAATAATAACAACAATAGTAGTAATCTGTGGATTGTTATCCTTTACGAGTGCCAAATGTACACATAGTAAATTGCAGCAACAAAATTTTGTTTGTCACGTTTAAGTAGCTCTTAAAACACGAGAGATATCAGTTGACATTTTCATATCTAGTGTAGTTAAGATAATTAAAATTTAGTAAAAATTTTTATTATTTAATATTAATGCAAAAAAATTGGAGAATTTTGCACAAAAGTGCTGGAAGTTTATTACACTTAGAAGCAAGTAAAGGAAAATAATGGAAAAAGCTTCTTTGTCTCTTGCTGTTGCTAATGCAGTAGCTTTTATAGCCAAACAACTTTCAATCCTAGTAGACTTATATTTCCTAATTAGACTAGAACTCAAGAAGAAAACAAACCATAAACAACAGTAATTGAAAACCATTAATACATTTAGGCCTTCTTGACTCATGCCTAAGTTGAGGCGGTGAAACTTCCTCTAACATATCAACTTGCTGCTGGCCTTCGTCCCCTGGTGATGCATCTACCTCCAGCAAGTTTGTCACGCAACTTGGAATATCAACCAAGTGGGATGCAATTAGCACGAAGATGAACCCAAACCAAGTCTCTTACTTGAAACTTGATATGTCACCTAGACCTGTTCACATTCTCAGCATTTTTCTGATCAGTGATCTTCAACTTAGCAACTACTTGTTGATGTAATTATTTGACAAACTAATTAGAATAGAGACAATCTGCAGAACTGTTGTGTTCGAAGCAAAATAATAAAATCAAGTGGTGTGATAATGTTCTTACCATACACTACTTGAAACAGAGACAATCCAATAGAATGCTGATACAACAAGTTGTAAGCAAACTGAGAATGAGGAATAGCTTGTACCCAAGTCGTCTCATGTTGACACACTAATGCTCGAAGCAAATTACATAGTAATCTATTAGCTGCTTCAGTTTGACCAAATGTTCACGGATGAGCCCTCAATGAAAACTATAAAGATATGCTTATCTTAGGCCATAAAGTTCTCCAAAAATGCTCCAAAAACTTTGCATCATGTCATAAATGATGGTACAAGGAAGACCATGCAATTTCACTACATCTCAAAACAGAGCCTTGCAATATGACTTGCATCAAATGTGTGGATCCAAGGAAAGAAGTGAGCCATTTTTTACAATCAATCAACCATAACTAATATATAATCATGACCTTTTTGTGAACGAGGCAATCCCAGCACAAAATCTATGCTCATATTTTCCTAAGGATAATTTAGATTTGGCAATAGAGTATAAAGCCCAACATTCTGACCATGAGTTTTTTGCAATGAAACAAATATGACATCGTCGAACATATCTATCAACATCATGCTGCAACTGAGGCCAACAAAATTTTTCAGCCACTTGCAACAATGTTTTCTCATGCCCAAAAATGGCCTCTAAGGCTTCCAGCATGACATTCAAGTATAATAAAGTTGTGTTGAAATGATCTAGGAACACATAATGTAGAGCCACAAAAAAGAAAGCCATGACTAACCTGATATTGGCCATGAGTCCATTCTTGTCACTTTTTCCATGCCTCCTAAAAGTCTTCATCTCTATCCTATAAATTTTGTAGACAATCAAAACCAATTGACTTAACTCTCAATACAGAAAGTAGATGCACCCTGCGACTAAGAGCATCGGCCACCCTGTTTAGTGTCCCAGACTTATGTTGAACCACAAAAAAATAGTCTTGTAGCTCCTCCACCCAAGAAGCATGTCTCAAATTGAGTTTTTGTTGTCCATTAATGTATTTTAGTGCTTCATGGTTAGAGTATCACATGAATTCCTTGTGATAGCCAAAGGCTATCGCCTCAATCTGGCCGAATACCCTGCCACAACAACGGCCAGAAGAACTGGTGCTTCCCGGGAATAGGTGGAATCATGCACCTCGGGAGATAGCCTGAGAGCTCCGAGCCTCGGCACGCCAGTAAAACTTGAGGACTCCATTCGCCGCCCAAGGTTGTGAACAACGCGCCTTCGGAAAAGTGGCACCAGACATTGCTGCCCGAATATGATATCCCCGAAGGCGGAACCCCCTGGAACTGGGAACCCCCGAACTGAGGGTAGGCTTCCCGAAGAGGCTCTGTCCGAACTAGAGGACGACCTCGCCCAGGGACCTCGGGAGTACGGCAGGCGCATTTAAGGAAGCATTTAAGGAAGCCTCTGACACGTCCCACCACAGACGTAAAAAGTCGCCCTGACGCGCAGACGCCATCAGAATCATATCATGGCCCGTCTCAGCACAAGGCTCGAGGCCATCTAGTTACCAACTATCTGTCCCCTACGCCCAGACGTTCAGGAGCATCCGACCGCACACGTGTCATGATCTGAACGGGCTAGGTATTCCTATATATACAGGAAATAAATACTTGACAGGAGGTTGGCAGGCCGGATATACAGCTCCCACACTCTGAGAAAATACCAGGCGAGACTTTTCTGCCTTTCTCTTTGAGCTAGTGACTCTCTCCTTCTTCCGGCCACCACTGACTTGGGCGTCGGAGGCTCCCCCCCCGGAAAAACACTCCGGGGGCCTCCTAACCCTGTTTACCAGCTTTTCAGGTACTCTCCTTGGGGCGATCCACCTTCCAGGCGTTCTTCCTCCTAGAAGTCTCCTCAACAGTCATCATGACTCAAAACGATGAGGCCCTAGGCCATCATTTGGCGCCGTCTGTGGGAACCCGCTCGCAGATTGCCGTCGTTGAGACTCGGCGTTCTAAGGACAAGGGACTCCCAAGGTCCTCGTCCACGCCTGAGATACAACCGGCTGCTGAGCAGACACTCCCAGAGACTTCTACGCCAGAGGAGGACCGCCCTCTGGTAATCACCATGAGCTTCTTGAGGGACTTTCAGCGCTCGGTCGTTGCTGAAATGACTCAGCAGATCGACCGGAGATGGCCACAGCAGTCACAGGCCCAGAAACCCTCCTCATCAACACGCCCTCGGGAGAGAAGCCCCGAGTCTACACACCGCAGTTCAGAAAGTGGAGATCCTCGCGGAGAATCATCTACAGAAGATATAGCCCTCGGGAAACGGCCTGTGGGACAAACCGGGTCCAAGCGACCGAGAGTCTCACAGCGAAGCAGTTCGTCGCCCGAGGCGAGGGCCCTGACCCCTCCGCGCCGAACTCGCTCCCCGAAAAGGCGCCGTCGATCTCCCTCCCGCGAAAATGGTCCTAGCGCCACTGCGCTTATGGAAAGGATATTGGCACGGCTGGACAGAGTGGAAAAGCAAGTGACCAGAAAACCCGTTTGGGACAGGCTGTCGGGGGCATTATGCGAAGATGGCTCCCCGTTTATTCGCACCGTCGTTGAGGCAGCTATGCCAGGCGACTTCAGAGTACCTAGGCTGGAGATCTATGATGGCCGGACTGATCCACAGGCCCATCTGACGAAGTACAGGCGGAGCATGATAATGCACGGAGCTGATGACGCCACCATGTGCAAATGCTTTGAAGTCACCCTCACGGGCCCAGCAACAGCATGGTACAATTCTTTGCCCCCAGGGATTATCACTGAGTTTCAGGAGTTGTCCGCAGCCTTTACCCAGCAGTTCATTGGGAGCAGGCCGACGGCCAAAATGCCTGTACAGATGTTCGACATAGAGCAGAGAAACGGAGAGACGATCCGAGACTATGTCGAACGATTCAACAGGGAAGCACTCAGCGTCCCGGACTTCCGGCCCGAAATCCGCATCCTCGCTATGACACGGGGCCTTCGGCGTGACTCACAGCTGTTCTACGAGTTCTCAAAGGACCCCCCGGAGACCCTCGGAGAATTTTACCGAAGGGCAGAGCAGCACATGACAGCCGAGGAATTGAGGATGGCGGGGCCGAAGTCTGATCATCACCGCGCCGAAGGGTCTAGCCAGCAAGCTCGGCATCTTTCTGAACATACAGGTCGACCACGGCGAATGCGAGGAAAGAAACCTCAAAGTTTCACACCCTTGAGCACGACACGGACCAACATTCTCATGGCGCTGGAAAGGCAAGGGACGCAGATTCGGCGGCCAAAGGCCATGGCCGCCGATAATAAGAAGAATGCCAAGAAGTTCTGCCAGTTTCATCGCGACCACGGTCATGACACCGAAGACTGCTTCCAGCTGAAGAAGTACATAGAGTCGCTGATCAAACAGGGCCAACTTCGCAAGTACCTGCGGATGCCCTCCCCAAAAGGCAGAAAAGAGGAGGAAGAGAGGGCCGAAAACGAGGACTATGACTCCGACAGGCGGAGAAACAGAAGTCCAAAAAGGCGCCTTCCACCTCCAGTAGGGGTCATCCAAACCATCACCACGGGGCTCCCATCCTCGGAAAGAAAGCGGAAGGCCAGAGAAATTGCGGTTATGGAATATCAAAGTCCATCAAAGAAATTGGCTCGCAAAGATGGCTCCACTGTCGTCTTCCCCCACGACGACCCGCTGCTGATAATGGCGAGAATAGGGAACTGGGACGTCAAGAGAGTGTTGCTTGATGATGGCTCAAATGCTGACGTCCTATTCTCGCACTTACTGCCGAGCTTGGGCATCTCCAGCAGCGAGCTGAAACCTGTCACCACGCCCACCTTCGGCGTTGGGCCATCCGAACTACCCGTCCTCGGATGGATCGACCTTCCTGTGATGATGAAAGGCACTTCGGTAGACGGAGCAGCTGAGTTGTACGCGTCCACAATGGCAAGATTCATCGTCATGGATGTCCCGTCTTCGTACAACGCCATCCTTGGAAGGCAGACTCAGGGGAACCTGCACATTCGCCCCGATGTGAAGTACTTGACTGTCACATTCGCCACCAAGGATGGAGATGCAGAGGTCTTCATCGACCAAGCCGAGGTAAGAAAGGTGTTTGTAAAAACACGAAAGGCTCCGGCAAACACCTCTACACAAACGGTGGAGGCAAAGGCGCAGGAGAAAGGCAAAGAAGGAGATCCCGCAGAAGCAGAAACGGAAGCAGTAGATCTTGTCCCAGGACAATCTACCCGAATAGGGAAGAGCTTGGCCAAAGGTGATAAGGAAAATCTTGTATCCTTTCTGCTAAAAAATAAAGATCTGTTTGCCTACTCGCCGAAAGACATGCCAGGAGTGAACCCTGGCATAATACAGCACAGCCTCAAAGTAAGCCCGGAAGCAAAACCTATCAGGCAAAAGAAACGAAGCATCTCAGCCCACAAAAGCAACTTCGTGAAAACCGAAGTCCAGCACCTATTGGATGCTGAAGTTATCAGGGAGGTAAAATACCCCGAATGGTTAAGCAACGTGGTCATTGCCACAAAAGAAGGTAGCAGCAAACTCCGGATGTGCATTGATTTCAGAAACTTGAACGATGCTTGCCCGAAAGACTCATTTCCCCTCCCGCCAATAGATCAACTGGTAGATTCAACGGCCGAATACGGGCTCCTGAGCTTCCTAGATGCCTTCAGCGGCTACCATCAGATAAGGATGGACCCCGAAGATGAAGAGAAAACTGCCTTCATCACCGAGGGAGGAACGTACTGCTATATCAGAATGCCCTTCGGGCTGAAAAATGCAGGAGCCACCTACCAGAGACTGATGAACAAGGTCTTTAAAGACCAAATGGGGAGAAACATGGAAGTATATGTTGATGATATGATAGTAAAAAGCAAGCTGCCCGGCTACCACATTGCAGATTTGGAGGAAACCTTCCAAAAGCTCAGAGCCTTCGGGATTCGCCTTAACCCCGAGAAGTGTATCTTCGGGGTGACGTCGGGAAAATTCCTTGGGTACATGGTATCCGAAAGAGGCATCGACGCCAATCCTGAGAAGATTAAGGCTCTGCTTGAGTTCCGAACTCCTGCCACAGTGAAAGACGTGCAGAGACTAACCGGAAGAATAACCTCTCTGAGCAGGTTTATTTCCAGGTACGGAGATAGGTGTCGACCTTTCTTCAAAGTCCTCACAAAGGCAGCAAAGATGGAAGGCGACCTCGGAAGAAACAATCATCCCTGGGATGAAGATTGCCAAAAGGCCTGGGAAGAACTCAAAGTCTACCTGGCCAGCCTGCCGACTCTGCGACAACCTCGGGAGGGAGAACCCCTCGTACTGTACCTCGCCGTCACAGAAAAGGCCGTGAGCTCGGTCCTGATAAAAGAAGAAGGGCCGAAACAATGGCCGGTCTACTACGTCAGCAAGTCCCTGCATGGCGCCGAAGTCAGGTACCCTTTGCTTCAAAAAGCTATATACGCCTTGGTGCTTGCAGGAAGAAGACTGCGACCATATTTCCAGGCTCACCCCATCATCGTCCGAAGTAGTCTACCACTACGGGATGTTATGAAGAGAGTTGATCATTCGGGAAGGCTCTCCAAGTGGTGCATAGAGCTTGGCGAACACGACATCACGTATGAGCCTCGGAAGGCCATAAAAGCCCAAGCATTGGCAGATTTTATCGCCGAAATACCCACCACTGAGGAGAACCACTCAGATCCGAAAGAAGGTGAGCCAGAATGGACCTTGCATGTTGACGGAGCCTCGGGGTCCGAACACCAGGGAGCTGGAATAGTTATCAGAGGACCCGAAGGCCTAGAGGTGATGAAGGCTATCAAGTTCAGCTTCAACGTCACCAATAATGTGGCTGAGTATGAAGCCCTCATAGCGGGATTACGCTTGGCTAGAAAGATTGGCGTGAGAAACTTAAGGGCTCACAGCGATTCCCAGCTGGTAGTTCGGCAGACGGCAGGAGATTATGGGGCGAAGGACCCAATCTTGGCAAAATACCACGAGCTGGTAAGAAAACTCATCCAAGAGTTTGACGCCGTGCGGATCGAAAATGTACCCCGGCGGAATAACACTGAGGCAGATTGCTTAGCGAAGTCCAAAACATACACCGAGGTGCTAGACCATCCAAGCATCTCCGTGCTAAGCGTAACGACCTCGGGAATGGGGTGGAAGGACCCCATAAAGAGATACCTCGCAGAGAATGAGCTTCCCGAAGACGCCGGCAATGCTGCAAGACTGCGAAGACGCGCCGGAAGATTCTTCCTGATTGGTGAAGAGTTATATCGGCAAGGATATGCAAATCCGCTGCAGAGATGTGTGGGCGAAGAGGATACTGAGATGGTCCTCGAAGAAGTCCACGAAGGCATGTGCGGCTCGCACATTGGAACTGATGCCCTTGCAGCAGTGATACTCCGCCAAGGATACTTCTGGCCTACCCTGAGAAAGGACGCAAGGCAGTTCGTCCAGAAGTGCGGTAGTTGCCAGAGACATGCAAAAATCCATAGGATACCCTCGGAAATGGTAACGTCGGCAGACTATCCTTGGCCCTTCGCAGTCTGGGGTATAGACCTCATTGGGCCACTCCCCGCAGCGCCCGGAGGCGTGAAATTCTGCGTGGTAGCAGTGGACTATTTCTCAAAGTGGGTAGAGGCAGAACCACTAGCAACTATCTCGGCAAAAGAAGTGCAGAAGTTCGTATGGAAAAACATAGTATGCAGATTTGGCATACCGAGGGTACTAGTAGCTGATAATGGATCCCAGTTCATAGACAAAGGATTCCAGGAATTCATCAGCGACCTCGGAATAAAGATGCACTTCGCCCCAGTAGCTCACCCCCAAAGCAATGGGCAGGTGGAAGTATCAAACAGGACCATAAAAGATGGCCTAAAAAAGAGACTTGGGGAAGCCAAGGGGAAATGGCCAGGAGAACTCCAAAGTGTATTGTGGAGCTACCGAACGACGCCACGAAGAGCCACAGGGGAAACTCCCTTCTCACTCGTCTTCGGAACAAAGGCCATTATCCCAATAGAGATAGTTCAGCCTTCAATACGGGTGCAAGTATTTGATGAAGGCGGAAACGACCTCGGTCTGAGAACTAAGCTCGACCTTGTGGCCGAACACAGAGAAATAGCCGAGCTGAGAAGAAAAGCTTTCCAGGAAAGAGTGGCCGCGGCTATCAACTTAAAAGCCAGGCCAAAAGAAATCAAAAAAGGAGACCTCGTTCTCCGAAAGGCCGACTTTGCACCCCGAAGGCCATCTCACGGAGTACTTCGCGCAAATTGGGAAGGACCTTATCTGGTTCTCGCCGAAGTACGAAAAGGCGTGTACAAGCTTGGCGACGCCGAAGGCGTAGAATTGAAAAACACTTGGCATTCAGACGCCCTGAAAAAATTCTACGCCTAAGGTTGAGCGGAAGAAATATATTGTACAAGAAATATTCTAAGTACAGAATGGTCTAGAGAAGAATGGTCTTGAGAAAAATTTTCAAGTATACCAAATTGTCCAAGACAGAATTCCGCGAAGGTGCTCGCCACGAAAAAAGCAGGTGTGACTTCCCGAAGTCCCTTGAGCCACTATGCTCGGGAAAAATGGGAAATAAGAATCTTGCAAAGGTACTCGGCATAATCAGTGCAGAGAAAATTTTCCGAACACCCTTGAGCGAACATGCTCGGGAAAAAGGGAAAGCAAGAATCTCGCAAAAGTACACGCCAAAACAAAAGCAGAGGTAATTTCCGAACACCCTTGAGCGAACGTGCTCGGGAAAAAGGGAATGAGCAATCTCGTGAAAATTTTCCTAAGTCCCTTGAGCAAATATGCTCGGGACAATAGGAAGGCAGAAAAATTTGGCTGAAGGTTTTCCGAAGGCCCTTGAGCGAACATGTTCGGGTTAAAAGGAAACAAAAAGCCTGCAAAAGACTTAGCCAAATTTTTAGAAAGTCTCTTGAGCGAGCACGCTCGGGACAAAGGAAGGTAAAAAGTTTCTTTGGTTGCAGGTTTTCCGAAAGTCTCTTGAAGCAAACATGTTCGGGACAGTGGAAATGAAGAAACTTGCAAGAAAGGACTTAGCCGAAAAGATTGTTCATTTAGAGCAAACGCTGCCTTACAAAAGAAGTGTCCAAAGAAGGAGCACGAAGGAGAAAAATAAGAGGAGCCCTAAAACAAACTAGGGAGAGCCGGGCGGACGAAGACCAGGAAGCTTCAGATGCTCGACCCTGGACCACTGCCACCGAGGTCCCTCAGGAATATTTAGGCCCTCCAGAAAAGAGAGGTCCAAATCTGGGAACCTCTGCAGCACCTGGTGCCGAGCGAGGCAGAAGCCGTCCTGAAAAGCGACCTTGGCCATGTCATCAGAAGTACGTTTTTGAATGCCAAGGACATTGACCTCGTCCCTCAGCTCAGCAACCTCCTCTTCGAGCTCGCTTATCCCCAGCGTCTCTTCGGACTCCTTCTTCAGAGCCTCGACCTCGGCTTGAAGAGCAGTGTTCTCGTCCGTCAACCTCGCCGCAAGACTGTCGGAAACAGCCTTGTCCTTGACAAGATCTTCGTTGGCGGCGAGCAGCCCCTTTACTTGGTCGCCGAGGTCGGCAATCTTCCGGGAGGAGTCCTTTTCAAGTGCTTCTCTTTTCTTCGAGAACTCCTCCCGAACGGCAGCAAGTTGCTGAGAACAATCCGCTGTCAGCTGCTGGTTGCTGGCGATCACCTTCGCAAGCGAAGCCTTCGCTTCGCTGAGTTCCCGCGAAGTCGCATCCTTGGAGGCAGCCTGTCTGGCCACCCGAACTCGGAGATAACCAGCGTACTCCAGCAGCTACGGCAAGGCAAAAGTCCAGGTTAGTACAAGTCTAAACACTTAGAAAATTGAGGAAAAAAGTGTAAAGACTATACCTGAGCAGCATGCTCGGTGACTTTTGCGGCGAGGGTATTATCCCCCGGGTGAGCCGCCGCAATGGCCCGGAAGGAGGCGTCAGTGGTCATCCCCTTCCAAATCTCTTTGGTCATCTTCGGACAATCGTCGGAGAACAAATTCATATCCTCCGTGATTGTCCAAAAGGGCTCCAAGGGGACCTTCCCCTCAGGGATTGTGGCATCGCGCAGGGCCCGTTTCCTCTCATGAATGGCCCTCCAGCCAGCAGTAAGAGGCTCCCCTGAAAGTGAGAAGGAAGTTAGGAGCAGAAGAAAAATTCGCGAAAGGAAAAGAAGCTGAACTTCGCCTAAAGGCATACCTGGAGGAACCTCGGAGACAGTGTCCTCGGGACCCTCGGGCCCCTCGGAAGAAAGACCCTTACCCTTCTGTCGGTACCGCTCCTCGACGGTGGGTACTTCTACCACTACAGTGTTTCTGGGGGCCTCGAGGTCGGGAGGAGGCACCTCGGCGGAAGTAGCGGGGACCTCGGCCGGTGGAATTTCAACAAGACCAGCCTCTTCGCCAGCTTCTTCTTCCAAAAGCTCTAGCTGAGAAGGTTGGAGAGCCTTCCTAGCTCGCTTCGCCGAGGGTCCCGCCCCTGTCGTCTTCCTTCTTCGGGAAGCCGCCTTCTTTGTCTGCTCCCCCTTCTCCACTTGGCCAGAAAAGAGGGCCTTGTAATAAGCGGCAGCCCCATCGCCCATCTCTGAAAAAGAGAAGAAATATCAGCGTAAGTCCGAGGAAAAAGTATAAAGGGATGGAAGATTACTCACTTTCGGCAAAAGTTTCGAAAGAAGTCTCCCCCTTAAGGAGCTTGACCAGCCAGGAGTCTTTCCCGGCGATGGCGGGAGCGGGCATATTGAGGTCAGTCACGTGCTCCTTAACCACTTTCAGCTCCCTAAGGACTTCTTCGGTCATCAACCTCCAGTTGATAGGAAAGGGGTAAAGAGCACGAGGAGAAACCTCGGGAGCCCAGTCAGCGACTGCCCGAATGCGGGCGTCGAAATCCGCGAACACGGAAGCCAACGGTGGGGTTAGCAGCATCCTCGGATCAACGACGATGCGTTCAGCACTCCCTGAGCCCACCTGGTCGGGACATCAGACCAGTTCTTATCCACCTTGAGGAAAAAGAACTTAGGCTGCCACCCCCGCCAGCTATCCTTCGTGTCGAAGGTGAAGGTGAATTTTTTGCTCCCGGATCCCCGAGGCAGCAGGAAATAGAAGCCACCCTTCGGGACCACATAGAGCTTGTAGTACTGCATGAAAATGATGAAGTGGGGCTCTATCCCGAACACGCCACACATACAGAGGTAGGCGTTAAAATAGCAGTACGCGTTCGGGGGAAGCTGGTTCACAGCAATGCCATGGAATTGGCAGAACTCGCAAACCACCTTCGGGGGAGGATACCGAAGACCGGCCTTCAGTTGGACTCGGAAGACGGTAACCTCGTCGCCACGGTTTGAAAAAGCAAAATGGCTAGAACGAGGCAGTCTGGTCACAGCATAAGACGGAAGAAAGAATTTTTTCTTCCACCTCTCTAGTTTTTCGGGGGTGGTACAGCAAGGATGGGCCAGAAGAGGTTTCCAGCTCTCGGGAACAGGCATCGCAGACATGAAAAAGAGTTTGAGATGGAAAAGAAAATAGTTTCCAGAAAAAACTCAGAAGACGAGTTTGGAAAAAACAACAGTTTTCCAGAAAAACTCAGAAAAACAGAGGAATCAAGTACTCTGGAAATCAAAACCCACCAAAAGATTTGCCTGAGGATGCCGTCGTGAAAGTTGGTAGGAAAAAGCTCTGATTAAAGAAGCTCCGCCACAGAAAGCAAGATAAAACGCAAGAACAGAGGGCAGAGCAGAAAAAGAGCAGAAAAACAGTAAGTGGGACTTATGATGGAATGGGCTATTTATAGGCCAAAGGTGGGTAACCGAAAGAACATCATAAGTACCCATTGGAGGCGAACCGTCGCCGTAACTGCCCGCTACACCCGAAAAGGCGCGCCCTCTGTAAATGACGCGCCTCTCCTCCAATGGCAAGAAGCCACGTGTCAACCGCTGCGCAGAAATGGGGGACGTGCCTCCCCAAACGTGCCTGGAAAACCGGGACACGCCTCCTGATTGGGACACGTCGTTTGACATCCCTGAGAAATGGAGACGCGCCGCTCAGTCTGACACGCTTGGCCATCAGACCTGCAGAAATAAAAAGCAGGCCACCTCGAGGACACCAAGAGACAGGCTATGGCTGAACAGCCCATGACTTTTGGGCAAGAGGTGTATCTTCGGTACAGGCTTTGCCTCGGAGACACCAAAGAATAGGCCAAGGCCGAACAGCCCAGACCCTCGGGCAAAAGGTGCGACCTCGGAACAGGTTATGCTTCCCAACAAGACTCCCAACGACAACCTCGGAAAGAGATGCAAACCGAAGTCTTCACTTCGGCTTTCCAAAGGGGGGCATGTGATAGCCAAAGGCTATCGCCTCAATCTGGCCGAATACCCTGCCACAACAACGGCCAGAAGAACTGGTGCTTCCCGGGAATAGGTGGAATCATGCACCTCGGGAGATAGCCTGAGAGCTCCGAGCCTTGGCACGCCAGTAAAACTTGAGGACTCCATTCGCCCCCCAAGGTTGTGAACAACGCGCCTTCGGAAAAGTGGCACCAGACATTGCTGCCCGAATATGATATCCCCGAAGGCGGAACCCCCTGGAACTGGGAACCCCCGAACTGAGGGTAGGCTTCCCGAAGAGGCTCTGTCCGAACTAGAGGACGACCTCGCCCAGGGACCTCGGGAGTACGGCAGGCGCATTTAAGGAAGCATTTAAGGAAGCCTCTGACACGTCCCACCACAGACGTAAAAAGTCGCCCTAACGCGCAGACGCCATCAGAATCATATCATGGCCCATCTCAGCACAAGGCTCGAGGCCATCTAGTTACCAACTATCTGTCCCCTACGCCCAGACGTTCAGGAGCATCCGACCGCACACGTGTCATGATCTGAACGGGCTAGGTATTCCTATATATACAGGAAATAAATACTTGACAGGAGGTTGGCAGGCCGGATATACAGCTCCCACACTCTGAGAAAATACCAGGCGAGACTTTTCTGCCTTTCTCTTTGAGCTAGTGACTCTCTCCTTCTTCCGGCCACCACTGACTTGGGCGTCGGAGGCTCCCCCCCCGGAAAAACACTCCGGGGGCCTCCTAACCCTGTTTACCAGCTTTTCAGGTACTCTCCTTGGGGCGATCCACCTTCCAGGCGTTCTTCCTCCTAGAAGTCTCCTCAACAGTCATCATGACTCAAAACGATGAGGCCCTAGGCCATCACCTTGGACAACAAATATTGTCTCCAATTCTTCAATGCTCATATGATGCCATAAAATTCCACATCATAAGTTGAGTATCATTTCCAAACATCCTTAAGATTATTACTGATGTCCTTTTTTGCTTTATATTGCTCCTAGTCCAACCTTCAAGACATCATAATCAACCTCAAACACCATGTCAAAATTCAGTAAGGCTAGAATTGGTGCTTCTATTAATGCTCCCTTAACAGCCTTAAAACTCTTATCCGCTTCATTAGTCCAAGAAAAAGTAGACCCTCACTAATATTCTGTGAGTGAAGCCACCAAGGTATTGAAGTTACGATTGAACCAACAAAGGAAGGAAGCTAGTCCATGAAAGCTCTAAATGCCTTGGATGGTCTTGGGTTGTGGCGTATCAACAATAGCTTGAACCTTTCATTGATTAGCTTTTACTCCGGTTGCAGAGACAACATAACCCAAAAATAATACCATATTTGTTATAAATTCACACTTTTCAAGATTGCCAAAGAGTTTCTTAGCTTGTAGCACTTCAAAAATCTGTCATAGGTGCTCCATATTGTTGTTGTAAAGACCAGGTATAGACAAGAATGTCATCAAAATAAACCATCACAAACTTCTTAATTAAAGGCTAAAATATTGTGTTTATCAATCTCATAAAAGTACTTGGAGTATTTGTAAGGCCAAAAGGCATAACAAGAACAAGTTTTGAATGCCGTGTTTCATTCATCACACTTGCAGATCAAATTTGATGGTATCCACTACAAAGATCAATTTTAAAAAATATCTATGAGCTTGCCAATTGATCAAGCATATCATCTAGGCGTGGAATTGGGAACTGCTACTTGATAGTGATTTTATTTATAGGGTGGTTGTTTGTACACATGTGCCAACAACAATTCTTGTTTGGTGCAAGTAAGGTGGAATCATACATGGGCTCAAAATTTATTGAATCTAACCTTTGTCCAACACAGCTGCAACTTGTTTGTTAACATCCTTTTGTTCCTAGGGGCTTAACAGGTAGTGAGGCTAGCTTGGAAGGCTGGCTTTAGGTACAAAATCAATCTAACGTTGAATACTTCACTTCGGTGGCAATGCAGATGGTAATTTTTTGGCACAACATAAGCAAATTTCTTCAATAATGTTTCAACTTCATTAGGAATTGGTTTACCAACATTTGCCTTTCTCCATAGTACTAGATATCATACCTTGCTTTCCTTCAACAAGCTGCTGAACTTGGTGTTTGTAATGGCATTTTCATTCCCCTTTGTTGGTGGAGTTTTAAACTTTTTAAACTTCCATGGCCCTAAAATAATTTTTACCTCATCTTTCCAAAAGGTATATGTGTTTCTATAGCTATATTTATGACCATGCAATCAAACTCCCATGGTCACCCAAACAACAAGTAACAAGAATCCATAGGAATTACATCACACCATACCTCATCACGTTAATACTTTCTAATAGAAAATGCCATCAAGCAAGAGTAAGTTATTGGAATCTCATTCCATTTTTGAACCATCAAATCTTATATTGCTGCTTCCTTTTTTTGGTCTTGAGTTTCAGCTTATTACCATCTCAGTTGATACCACAGTTTCTTCACTTCCTCCATCTATAATCACATTGCACACATTACCTCCAGCTATACATCATGTCCTGAATATGTTGTTTTGCAGCCAAGGTTCATCCTTTGTTTTGGCCATTTTCATGGCTCTTCTTACAACTAGAGCTTCTCCATTATCACCCCAAGTGATTTCCTCCTGCTGTTCCTTGCCCCCATAATCATCATGTTTAGGCTGCACATCTTCAAAATTGTCAGTAAACTCAAGAAAATCCCTAAACATATTAATATACCTTCAATTCATGCATTCAAAGGCTATATGGCCATACCTATGACACTTGAAACATTGAATCGGTTGTCCAACTTTCTCCTTACCTTTAGGTTTTGAACTTGTTCCAGCCGCCAATCTTCAATTCTCCCAGATAGTGTGATCCCTTGAAGTTGGTTGTGCTCATTTAAGAGTAGGTTTATCCTCCCATTGCTAATTCTCGTTCTTGTTCTTTGACCTATTCTTACTTTGCTTCTCAATAGTGAAAGCCAATTTGTAAGCATCATTGTAAGACCAACATGGTTGTAGTTCTAGGATACAACAAATGCCACTGTAGTCCGCTGACGTATCTTGCCAGGGTCTATTTTTCCAACTCTGTTATGCCTTACCTCAGGGTAAAACAGATCAAATTCCTTAGTGTACTCATCTACTGGTTTCACTTCTTGACACAAATTATACAACTTGGAATAATTATCTTGAACATAATGATCTTAGAGGAATTTTTTTTGTCATCTCCTTCCACATCTTTGCCCAGGTTATGATTTTTTTTCCCCTAAGCATTCTCTCTGAACTTTTAGTTGTTCCTACCAAGTTGAAACTAGTTTTGTAAGAATCATAACAATAGCCTTTACTTTCTGTTCATTTGGGTGGATTTTCCCAATTAGGACTCTCCATGCTAGTTTCCTTTTACATAACGATTAATGTAGGAGATAGTGCCAAACAGGGCCTTTTCTTAACCTTAGTTCTCCAAGAAATTTAGTCATTCAGTCAAAAGTTAGACTTGATGCCGTAAATCCTCATTTTTTCCTGCTAGATTATCTAGTTGTAGCACTACTCGGGTAACACCGACATGACCTGGACACCCTACCATGGTCATGAAGCAAGCGTGCACAATTTCCCTCAATTCATAGGATCAACATGCTCTAATACCAAATAAAGCAAAAATGTTGGAGAATTTTGCACCAAAGAGCTGGAATTTTATTATGCTTAGAAGTGAATAAAGGAAAGGAAAAACTTCTGTGTCTCTTGTTCTTGCCATTAAATCAGCTTTTATAGCCAAACAACTTTCAATCCAAATAGAATTTTACTTCCTAATTAGACTAGAACTCAAGAAGCTAATAAACAAAAGGCAATTATAATTGAAAATCATTTAGATATTTAGGCCTTCTTGACTTGCGCCTAAGTCAAGGTGGCAAAACTTCCTCTAGCATATCAAACTGCTGCTGGCATTCATCCCTTGATGATGCATCTACATCAAATGCATCTATAATTTTTCTCTAGCATGCCCATATTTAGGTTTTGAATTTTTTATTTGGTAATATAAATTTTAACTTGCCTTTGGGGAAAAAAATGAAAGTGTAAAAATCTGTTGTTACTAATCTTCCATATTTTGGTGCTAACTTCTTTGACATTTTACACAAGCTCCCTTGAGTTTCAAATATATTGATGCTTGCTATCTGCCGCAAAGACATCTTTTATAATTTGGGTTGGCCTCCCATCTCAGAATAAAATGATAGAGCATCTAACTCAAAACCAATTGGCGATAGGTGGAAATGCCTCAATCACTATACAAACCCTTAACTTAACCCCATTTTTTGGCCATGTGAGATTTTCCCACTTAATACGCCCCTTCATGTGTAGGCCGATTTAGCTCTATCATGTGGGTTATTTTTTGCAATGACTGAGGCAACTTCAAGCCTTAGGCTCAGATATCATGTTAAAACATCCAACCTAAAGTCAACTCGCAATAGGTGGAAAGGCCTTAATCACAATATAAAGTCTTGACTAACCCTTGTCACGGCCATATGGGATTTTCATACTTAACAAAACCCTTGACTTAATCTCTTTTCTTGGCCATGTGGGATTTTCTCAATTAATCAATTGGTTTCAGGTTGGATACTTTAACATGGTATTAGAGCCCAAGGTTTAAAGTTACCCCAGCCATTCCAAAAAATAAAAAGATTTGAAATCTCTCAACTTCTAAGAGCCAATTCATTTCAACTTAAATTAACTTAATTCAAAATAACTTAACTCAAAATAACTTATTTTTATTTTTAAATTTTTTTCCTGGAGCCAATTTAATTTAAAATTCAAGATTATGTAAGTATAATAATATATTCAAAATAAAATTTTTGATAATATTAAATTTTTATTTTTTTTCTTTATTAATGTTTAAAAAATTCATAAAAATTTAATAACATGCTAAAAAATTACAATCTGTGGATTTATACACCTAAATAATCTTTCCTTTCAAATAAAATTCATCACGGACAGAAAAGATGTAAGAATAAAAAAAAATAACTTTTGATTAACTTAACTTAAAATGAATTCACTCTAAATTCTTGATTTCTATATTGCTTCCTCCCATTTCATAATGCCAATAACAACCACAAAAATCAACTTTTCAAAAAAAATTTCAAACAAATAACTCTCTTTTGGAATCTCTATTTTAAATAAAAAGCAATTTAATTAGTGGAACAGACCCATTGAGTGATTGGCTTGTCATTATTTCCTCCAATTTTTGGACTTGTTTGTTGAAACAAATTTAGAAGTTGGACCATCATCACACAAGATACCAATCCATATATCACAGAGATACCTAGACAAAAGCAAGAAATGATATTGCCCCATCCAAAGGAATAATGAAAAAAAATTTATTGAAAATGAGTTCGGTGGGCAACTATTTTTAGAACATTTCATATTGCCACTATGGCAAGTTGCCGTAGCGACTAAAGAAAAAAAATGACAAAAAAGTATAAATAGTTTAGAAAAAGCTGTCACTGGTTAACTAGTTGTTTCAATGGTGAATGGTAGTTATAAGTATAATTTATAACAGGAATAAAGAGTAAAAAGATGAAACAATGTGTAAGATTATATTAAACAATTCAGTAAAAATAACTGTTGGCATGTTATTGTTAAATAATTTAGATAGAAGTAAAAAAAAATTGCATTAAAGAGTTTGAGAGAAAAAGTAGTATGTAATAAACGAGAAGTGGGTGGTGGAAGGAAAAAAAAATGAAATTTAATGTGAGGAATTTGATTTAATGTGGAGAAGTAAATTATGGTAAGAGTAGTGGATATGTTTGTTGGTAAGAGGGAGTTAAAACAACAATGAGGTTTGATGGGTGGATCGGCGAAAGTTTGGAAGTAGGAGTTTATAAGCTTTAGGCTTTGTTCATCTTCTTCCATAGTTATACCTCTAGAGAAGATTAATGTCATTGTTGTGAGAATGGAATGTAAGTGTAAGTCATATGTGAATCATTAAGATGAAGGTGTGAATCATCAAGGGCAAAGGTGTTTGTGAGGGAATCAAGTTAGTAGTGATGCTTAATTTATTTGTCAAATATTTTTTTAGAGGTTTCGAAAAAGTGAAGTAAATGAGTGACATATGAAATTGCTTTTAAAGACACATAATAGCCTTTTTGTTGAGTAAATCGCATTTGTTAGCACTAAATCGCTTTTGTTTTTTACTAAGTCACATTTCTCTCACATGAGATGTTGGCATTTGTGAGTAATAGAAAGGCGATGATCAGTTAGCATTAGATTACCATTAAAAGTGAGGAGCAATATGAAAAGGTGATTAAAGTATGGTAAAAGCTATTAAGATATATAAAAAAGCAATATACAATTAGAGCGTTTATCATATATAAAGGGCATTTCTAGGCCCATAAAGGCTATTGTGCTATTATATGAGCGTTTGTAATGTTAGCATCTATGTAGTTAAAAAAAAGTTCAAAGCTAAATGAAAAGCATTTGTTATAGTTAAAAAAGTGCATTTATGTTTCAGTAAAGGTGATAATGTCATTAAAAAAATGTTTATTGTAGTTAAAAAAGTAGTTATTGTTGTTAAAAAATGTGATATTTTTGTATGGCAGATAGAAAAGGCAACAAGCAAAATAAATGCTCACTCACAGTCAAGGGTCTGATTATGAACCATAGACTCCTTGATTGTGAATGCTTTTATGCACACGCAAATGCTTTTCTAGAAAGCCTTGTCATTTTTGTAGCCTACTTCATCGCTTTTGTGGAAGCCTTATTGCTTTTTCAGTCTTCTTCATTGCTTGTTTGGGAGCATTATCACCTTTGTAGCCTACTTCATCACTTTGTTGGTTTTTTTTTTTTTTTGACATTTTGCCTTACTCCTCATCTCTCCAAATTCCAACAATGTTACTGTTCTTGACTCTCCTTTGATTCACTTCTTCGTTACTAATTAATTCCAACTCACCCCTCCATTTCTTTACTAAGCTTTCAATGTGTATTCCCTTCAATTGCTAGGATTTTGCTTTTGCCTCACCTTTTTCAAATTCTTATTTTCTCTTTTTCTCTCCATAAAAAAATAAAAAGCCAGAGTTAACATCATCAACTTAGTCGGATACTGATTAACTTGCTAACTACCATCCAATGACTGTGGTTATTCATTCTAATATAACGGTTCAAATGTTACAACGGCATTATAGAATAGGCTGTTTTTTTCATAATAATTTCTAGTTCTTAAAAAAATTTTGTTTAAAGAAAATTTACAGAAATTTTAAAAACTTGAAATCATTAGTAATTATTTATTAATTATTATAATATCACAGATGTCAACATTTTGCTACACTTTACTGGTCTTTTAATTCCAACTATCAATACTAATTGGCTATATATCAAGGAGATTAGACCTAATTCATTTTAAGTTAAGTCAACTTAAGCCAAAATAACTTATTTTTATTTTAATATCTTTTTTTTCCTGTAATCAATTTCATTTGAAAGTTAATATTATGTAGATGTAATAATTTATTTAAAATATTATTTTTATAATCTTATTAAATTTTCTCAAAAATTTTCTTCTTCAATGCCTAAAAAATAAAAATTCATAAAAATTTAACATCATGAAAATTTACTTTCAAATAAATTATTACAGCTATATAATATTAGATTTCAAATGAAATTAGTTGAAGATAAAAAAGATGTAAAAATAAAATTATTTATTTTAAATTAAGCTAATTTAAGTTAAAAGAAAATTGGTTGTTAGTCAACACAACAATAATTTATGATACTGAAAATTGTGGAAAGGATCAATTCCGTGGCACGGGCACATAAGATTTTTCCCCCTTCCCGTTGAAAAATACCTGAAATACAACTGACGATTCGATCCCAAATTTGAGTTCAATACCTGAAATAGGAGCGACTTTTAGCAAGATTCTGGCAAACAAGATAATCGTGGAGCCATTTCTACGGGTGGGGATGACCGATTAGGGAGATTGGGGACGCCGCAGCAGAGAAGCGACTACTTTCTTTCTATTTTGGCCAGTTCGCGTCGCGTCTGTGACATAGGTTTCGGAAGGGGAGGAAGAGAAAACTGCAGCAGTCGAGTAGAGGTTTCGATTTAGGCTGGGGAAGGGGAGGAAGAGAAGATTGGAGCAGTCTAGCAGCGGTTCACAATCGAGAGGGAAGAGAAGAAGTCTCAGAGTGCGTCTGCAGAGGAGAGAAGACGCGGTGATTTAATTCTACAAATAAAACGCATAGCGACGGCTTACTGTCGCTTAAAACTAACTAGCGACTTTTGGTCTTCGCTAGTTTTTAACATATTAACCTATTTCTAGTAACATTAGATTACAACAAGATGATAAAATATTAAAAAATGGCTAAGTCTTATGTGTCAATAAATCAATTTAAATAAATTTAATTTTCATTAAATAGATTTTTTTTTAATTACTTAAAAAATATTAAGAGATCTGTAATCTGAATTAATCAAATTAAAATTTATAACTATACAATTAAACAAGTGACATATAAAAAGATAAGTGGTTTTGCTGAAGTAAAATAAATAATAAGTAAAATAAAGATTAAATAATGGCACACTAGCGAAGACTATCAGTCGCTAATTTTAGCAATTGCTAACCGTCGCTAAATAATGACAAAAATTAGTTGAAATTCAAGAGATTTTCACTTTTCTTTTTTCTTGTCTAAAAAAATAATTGCGATAATAATTTTTTTAACGTAAATTATAATCTATATTTTTTTCATAAAGACGTAGATCCATTGATCCATATATCTGAATAAAAAAATCCTAAGAGTTGGAACTGATCTATATTAGTGAGGACTGCTTGTTGTAAAATCTAGCCGACACTTAGTGAGGGCAAATCGTCATTATATTTAGTAATGGCTAACCGTCACTAAATTTAGCGAGGGTAAACCGTCGCTAAATTTAGTGACGGCTAACTGTCGCTAAATTAGAGAGGGTCACTAAATTAGAGAAGGCAAACCGTTACTAAATTTAGTGATGGCCAACCGTCATTAATTAGCGAAGGCAAACCGTCACTGGCACTATCTATAATTTAGTGACGGCTAGCCTTCATTAAATTAGTGAGGGCAAGTCGTTACTAAACTTAGTGACGGCTAGCCGTCGCTAAATTTGAGAGGGCAAGCCGTTACTAATACTATCTATAATTTAGTGATGGCTGGCCTTCACTAAATTAGTGAGGGCAGGCCGTTACTAAATTTAGCGACGGCTAGCCGTCACTAAGTTAGTGAGGGTAAACTTTCACTAACTATGACCATAATTTTTTTACGGCTAGTATTCGCTAACTTAGTGAGGGCAAACCGTCTCCATAAGTTAGTGACAGCTAGCCATCGTTTTTAAAACTTTGTTTGTTCATTTTTAGAAAAATAATTGAGATAATAAATTTTTTAACCATAAAATAAAATTTTATCCTAAATTATAATATTTTTTAATACACGCATGGATCCATCGATCCATACATTTTCATTGGAAAAAAAACTGAAAGCAATTGAAATTTATCATTACCGAAACAAATGAAAAGAAAATGGAATAAAAATCTCATTAAAATCTAGTCATAGTTAGTCGTCTCTAGTCTTTGGAATATTACCAAGGGCAACCCATAATTAATTTTTGAACCTCTTACTAAAATTAGCGACGGCTAATCTTCACTAAATTAGTGAAGGCAAGTCGTCGCTAAAATTAGCGACTAAATTACCGTCGCTAAATTAGTGACGACAAACCGTAGCTAAAATTTAGCGACTGTCAATCGTTGCTAAACTTTCACCGGATTTTTAGTGACTGTTTGATGTCGCTAATTTACGACTATTTTTAGCCGTCACTAATTAAACCGTCGCTAAATGACAATTTTCTAGTAGTGTTTGTAGAACTTCAAACATCTCAATTGCTTTTTTCTTGAAATAAAGTTGCTCATTGTCTTATAGTGCATCAGGTGACAATAAATAAGATCTCAATTATTTTATTTCAAGAACTTCATACATGTCAAAAGTTTTGTCTTGGAAATAAAGTTGCTCTTTGCCTTATAGTACACTAGATGACAACAAGTAGGATCTCAATTGCTTCATTTCCAAAACTTCTTACCTACCAAAAGCTTTCGTCTTGAAAATGAAGTTACTCCTTGTCTTACAATATGCTAGATGACAACAAGTAGGATCTCAATTGTTTCATCTATAAAACTTTTAAAAGCATCTGTCTTGAAAATAAAATTGCTCCTTATCTTGTAGTCACTACATCGTAGCTTGGGTAACAACCATTTGAATGTGTCCAAATTCTTCAAGATTAAAAAAATAATAGACGTTGGAGTTGTTTCATGAATTTAATTTATTTAGCTCTAGTACATCATTTTTAGGATGCGACCGACCTTGTACTTCCTTTCATTTTGTTTTATCTTGAAAATAAAATCAAAGATATATATGGATTAAAATTGAAATTTTATGTTGAATTTTCTGAGTTATTCATTTTCTTCACAAGCCATCTACTATATATTTGTGGATAGGGTTCAACTTAGAGATTGACTCCGTTGAATGAAAGGGTAAAAGTAGGAGGAGCATACCAACCCTCAAACCCTTGCCGAGGAACACAAGGCCCAAGGACTAGTGGAGTTTGTGAACACAAGCCCATAAGCGGGTTGGTATATATGTGGATATATTAGACCCTTAACTCATCATGAACAATCTCACAAAAAAAGCAAAAAGTCTACTCATTGATAGATCAATAGGAGCATGGTAAAGTTGTTTTGCATCACCATAACTTACATCGCACTTCTCTGCATCTTCGGTCTTGTGTTTGCCTAACAAGGTTAGAGTTTTAACCCTTTCTCCCTCCCCTGCTCCATCTCCCTCCCCCCTATCTCTCTCTCTATATCTATCTATGTATCTATCTATCTATCTATCTATATATACTATAAAGTTTTGGATAGCTAATTTTTGAAATTTTCAATATTCTCAATAACTTAGCCATTAGAAATTGCTCAGTAACATTTCTGATGGCTTACCCATTTGAAATGACCTAATAACATTTCCAACGGTGAAAAAGTCAGACATGGTATGAATTTTTTTTTATGCAAAAATGGAAGCCATCGGGATAGAATTTGTTGTAGCAATAAACCTGACCGACATTTTTGCAACTAGCGGGCATTGGAAACATCTTTTTTGATGGATATCCATTGGAAATATTCATCGGACATTGTCCTCGTTTTAGTAGAAAAAACTATTATTTGGTTCCCAAACAGTTTTTGCTACTTTTCTTTATTATTATTCATTTGGTTTTATGTAGGTTTCAGTTGCTTTGACTTTGACCAATTTTTTTCCTTTTTCCCCCTCTAATAAGTCAATCGTTAAACTGTTAATACTAGGAGTCATTCCATTTACTTTGTTTGTCCTTAGAGCTTTTTTTTTCTTTCTGTCAATCATCAGACTTAGCTTTTTGTCACTAGAATCCCGCTATTTGTCTTTTTATTAACTTTCTCATACTATTTATATATTCTAAAACAAAATTTTATCGCTATGGTTTACTAGCATTTCAGTCTTGAGTAACAATGATTTTTATTATTCATTCAAAAGTAACAAAAGTTTTGAGAGAAAGGTTATGGGCCAAAAATTGCACAATAACAAGTTGGTGAAAACAGGAAAATCGTGAAACTTCAAGAAAAGGTGTCTATTCTCAAACTTTTCTTTATAACAATTGATCCTCTAAATTGCAATATTTCAAATTTCAAATAATTATAAACATCTGACATAAATACTCATTACAACATGCGAGCTAATGGACCAATAATATTATACATGGTATATTTTTATCAAATATAATTTAGTTTCTATATCTAACTTTGTTAATTTCGTAACAGTAATACCATATATAAATAAAAGTTACCTCTATTTGATGTTGATTACAAATTTTTGAATGCCTTAGGTTTCCTTGATCACCTATTGCATATTTTGTACTTTGCTTATTTTTTTCTAGAACCAATGTTAACAACTTAAACTATTTTTTAAATTAGTTTAATTTTTGTGAATATTTTACTTACCTCGCATAAAAATTAACAAAAAAATACTTTCTTTTGGAAAACATATTTCAAAACTGATATTTTTTTGTGGGGTTTCTTGAAATGCAAAGTTTCATTTCATATCCATCTTGAGCAAATGATCGCAATATATCACTAAATCTAAAAAATTTGAAATGGCGGCTGGTAGTTTGGCCACTAGTCTGTCGATTGGCGAATAAAAGTCTGACGACTCAAAATTCAATAACCCTTTTAAGTCAAGATTCTCTATCCCTCGTATAGTATATAAAAACAATCACTTTCAAATAATCTCCCCAAATATTAAATTAACAACAATTAAAGAAAAAGATATAATATGTGTGTGTGTATAGAAGATCATATAGTAGAACATGCCTATATATGAGTCATGAGATCTTATATAACTCTATATGTTGGGATATGCTTAACCAATAACGACATTATGAGAGACACTGTTCTTGGAGTCAACGACATGCCAGAGAACTCAGGGCTTGGGAGCAGTTACACTAAGGAACAAATCCAAAAGAAAAGACCATTTATGTTTGGGCAGAGGCACAGACAATGGGAAATTGGTTTTCTCATCCAGCTCAAGAAAGTAAGTCCTAACTCAATTGTTAGGGTTAAAAGTCTCTCTCTCTCTACAAAAAAAGCACACAAACGTACAGGAAAAAAAAATATTCTTCTATACTGTATTTATTTAGTATAATATATTTCTTTTTTTATAATTGGCATATCGTTTATGAATTTATTTTCAAAATACCTTTTAGACTTCTGAAATTGTATGATTTTAATAATCACGAAATCAAGCAAACAATCACTATGTACGAAAATAGCTACGAATGGGTTAACGCGTATGTAAAACAGACTGTACCAAGTTTTCTATGCAATTTATACTATGAGTACTTGATGAATTTTTTTTTTGAACGGCTATTGAATAAAATTAAGCAAAGAGAAGAGTACAGAAGCTAGCGAGAAGCAAGCAAGAGAATACACATCAACTCTCTAAAAAGAAGAGCAGCCCAGCATCGCCTCTCAGCACTCCAGCCTACCAAACTACTATCAACAAAGAGAAGCAAGAGCGGGATTGAGCAGCCAATCCACCCAGGCAAGATTAATCTTTTTGCACCTATAACTAATCCAAAAGAAAGAGTAAAATTGCATATCGCCTAACATCTGCATCTCTAAAACCTGACTGTCTCGAAAAATGCAATTATTTCTGTATTTCCAAAGGATCCAGCAAGTAGTGTAGCATACCGCTTTCCATAGCCTCTGAATGTGGGAGGGGAGACTCTGAGCTGCTGTGTTGATTAAGGCGTCCCTGACATCTATCGGGGGCGGGCCACAGAGATGCCACCAAGATCGGACCTTTCTCCAGAGACGGGATGAGAGGTTACACCCAGCGAAGATGTGATCGCCTGATTCCTATTCAGTTCTGCAAAAAGGGCAGCTGACATCCACAATTTCCACACCCTCCATGAGTACTTGATGAATAGATGCGGCAACAACAAGTGAAACTAATATCAACTGCCATTCTTGTGATAGTGTAGCTATTGCTTGCACGAGGTTTTTCAAACGTCGAGATGAAAACACTTGCACGGGCGATGATGCGGAGACTGAGTGTGATAGAATTTGCATTAAATGATGGAGGATATTACTATGGATCTCGCATGCCTCTAAGAGAATTGTTACAAACTGTTGGTTCTGGTAATATTGATGAGGAAGGGGTTGGTGATGAAATGGCTGTTGATGCAAATTCGAGTTCATTTCTTGGCGAAAAATTTGCTTCAGTTCATCAAGTTGAAGGTGATCGAGGTCCTTCTTTTGATGATAATGGTGAACAAGCAGATAGTTTATGTTATACTGGACACAAGTTGATCGACCAGTGTTTTGTTTTTGTTGCTGAGCCCAACAAACTTAATTGCCTCATTACGATTATCTCGACAAATAATTAGAAGATGCACACTATATGTAAGAGGGGTTTTATATGCTATTATATTTTTTAAATGTTGTTCTATGGAACATATAGTACAAATGAAGAAAGCTTTGTAACATGGTTTTGCCTAAGTGCTAAAGAATTCACTACTATAAAAAGCATATTTTCCCATGGCACAAATTCCGATAGTGAAAAGAGATTGGTAAAATTCTCCACTTTTTATTCAATTTTTCCCACCCAAAAAAGTTAAAATTCACTTTAAAAATTTAGGGCCGTTTTCTGATGGCTTACCATCACAAAATAAAAAATTTTCCCAACACTTTTTCTTGCTGTGAGAAAAAAAAAAATTGAATGCTGAATTTTCTGACAGCACACTGTTGGAAAGTCTAAAATTTTTGCTCCATATCTCCCCGGGCAAAAAAGTTAATTTCCACACACTACCATCATAAAACCCCCTACTTTTCCACCAAAATCTCAATTTTACTTTCACCCTCCATACATCACTCTCTTCCATACAAAATTGTAGTTACCCTCAATTTTTCTTTCTCTTCTCCTTCATCTTCTTCTTTCTTCTTCTTTATCACCATTTATTTCCTTTCTCCCTCTATACCTTTTGTAGCAGAATAGGGTCCTAAGGCCCTAAATTTACTACCATTGGTAGGCTTTTAGGGACTATGATTTCACTCATGTTACAATTAGCTAGCTATTACTCATGAAGTATCTTAAATCTTTACATACAACTAGTTAGTAGTTACTTAACTTACCTAGCACGCAAAATTTGCAAACATAGTCCTATCTATAAAAATAAAAGTCAATTAAACAATAGGGAAAACAGTGGCATACCAATTAATAAAACTTAATTTAAAATAAGGCAAGACAGAAAAACAATAGTTTCTTTATCTTTGAGTAACAACTGTGTGCGTACATCTTAATCTTATATGCATCCAAATATAACCCTAGTGTTATACACACTAAAGGACACTAGTAGAGGCAACACTTGGTATGAAAAATACCTTACATATATTTGAGTACTAAATCCATTCTTAGCTTTCCACTCAAGCAAGTTAGCTTGGAGTGGCAAGCCACAGTTTCCTTGTAGATACCTAACCTTGAAAGCTGAAAAACAATGCCTTGGTCAATATTAACTAACCTTACAAGTAATCATTAACCAAAACAATTAAACTTATAAAGTACCTTCAAACAAATAAAACATAGCACTAATAGTCTCCTCTCATGAACTATTAGACCCAACTAACCTTATAAGTACCTCCACAACACTTTAAGGGTGAGTACTTGAAAGTACTATGCAAGGGATTTGACACCTGCAAGGAAAACATATGCATGCATGCAAAGAAACATATATATATATATATATAACAAATTGAGCAACCAGACAACACAACATAAAAAAAAACACAAATAATTAATAGACAACAATAATAATGCAACGTAATGTATGAATGTATAAGTGAATGCACATGATTATACACTTAGGACTTCCTTATTTGGAGGTGTTTCAAACTACAATGAGCTTATATGGTTAGGGCACTTCTATTTTGGGTCTCGCGTCTGATGCTAGCACCTAATTAGATCCCATTAAGTTCTCTTTATGGGCGCGTTAAGTAAGTCGTCACTTACTTGACCTTGCCTGCCTTTTACGGACTGCCTAGAGTCGTTCATCACTTACTTACCTCTTGCCCATATTTTCCCCTGTGCTGGGTAACTAACTTAGTTGCCAAACTTCTTCAAGTTTCCTCGAACTTGACTAGGGCAACTTAATGGATTTGCCTACCAAGCTCATTGACTCGGACCCTAGTGTCTGGAAGGTACTTGACCTCTACCTTTGGGCCATTAGGGGTCCTAGGCCCCTCTCAGGTTCCTCTACAATGCCAAAGGCTCATAAGCTCACCCTTTGGCCATTGGCAGATTCATACTATACTTGTTCCTTCCTTAGTACCTTACATGGAACTTAAGGTACCTAACTTATCCACCTTCCCCACCTTTCCTTATCCCTCTTAACCACCTACTTACTACCCATTTATTGATGCATAATTTAATCTTTAGGAGTACTTATGAGCCATTTAGGATGCCACATAGCCTTAGGTATACGTTTGGGGCATTTAAGAAATAATTTGGAGGCTTTGGGCATGATGATGCAATGTTATTAAAAGTTTTAGTGCGACTGCACCGTTAATTTAGGGAAGTCGCTGGACATGGTGTCCTCACACCAGTCAAAAGCATACAAATGCACTAGACAAGATAGGCCTCCTAGGCATGATGTAGTCATACCAATTTTTTGGTGCGGTTGCACTAGGCCTGCAGGTGCTCTTGTTTGTCTCCTCTTCTAGCCAAACTTGTATAAAACTTGCCCAATCCGATTCCAATCTTTTTCTTAGCACATTCCAACTTACTGCCAAGTATTTAACACCACAAATGCAATAATTAATCATGCTAAAACTTAAATCCCTTACCTCAAATCCATGCTAAGCAAGATTCAATCAAACACATTTAAACTTCCTTTGAGTTTCTATCCTAAATCCAATCAATTTGGACATCAAGGGGATGAATTAAAGGCCATTTCTAAACATTTACTGAGCTTAGAACTAAACCATAGGTTTGGAGGATGCATAACTTAGGGCTTGAAGTAAAAAAGTTTCAAG
The DNA here is from genome assembly GCA_039654915.1 of Aquilaria yunnanensis. Classification (NCBI taxonomy): domain Eukaryota; kingdom Viridiplantae; phylum Streptophyta; class Magnoliopsida; order Malvales; family Thymelaeaceae; genus Aquilaria; species Aquilaria yunnanensis. The sequence continues at coordinate 72,057,979 of CM077597.1, forward strand.
AAAGAGTTCAAATGCACCAATGATACAAAAAATGAGCTAGGGGCTTGTTGGGATCATTTTGGGACCTTTAAAATCCATGAAATCTTGGCCAATTTGGGAGGAAAGAATATGGTAAGCTATGGAGAAGGGAGAGATGTGATGGTTCTCCTGGTCAACAACTTGCTTTGACAAGGTAAATATGTTCAATTTAAGTTTTTTTTTAAAATACCTCAATTTAGTTTCTATTGGAGCAAGAAAAAACAAGCTAAGTAAAGTTGTATTGAGTTCTTAGAAGTGATTTTACACCTAAGGGTTCATAAGAGAAAAATAGTAATTTTGAAAAAAGTTGATGGCATGACCATAAATTTTGTGAAACTAAGATCATGTAAGTGTTTTTTTACTAAATAAGTTAGGACCATAAGGTATTGTAGCTATTGGAACTAAAAGTGAATATTAAGAGGCTAAAAATGCCCAAATTGTTTAATTGGGTTATTTGTGCTTTAACTGACTTAGGTGTCTTATGGGCAAGGCTTAGGGGTAAGGAAAACCCTTTTTGGGATCAAGGAAGGATGGCTTTTTAAGGAAAAGAAGTGGCTAAAGTGAAACCAAAATAAATGTAGGGGCTAAAGTGGAGAAAAAGCTAAGAAATTTTGAGTGCGAGTGGTTGAGATATATTTGGTTCACTCAAATTTGATCCTCACAAATCACTCAAATTTCCTACAAATTTGAAGGTCCCAAGGCAATCACAACGAGCAAGTAGCTCAAATTTGGTGGTTTTGGTGCATTTATGGCTTTTGTTGCTCAATTTAGTTCAAACCCTAAAGTAAGCTTTGTTCTTTGTTATAAGTTTGTTCTAAGCTTGGTGAGTAGCTAGAAATGGTCTTGATTTTAAGTTGTTGGTGCCAAAACATGTTGATTTTAGGCTTAGAACACAAGAGGAGTTAAAGGAGCTCAAGTGTGTTTCTGTGCTTTATTGTTCGTTCTTGCTTTGTTGTTGATTTGAGGTAAGGTTTCAAGTTTTTTTGGAAAAAAGAAAATGAATGGAATTGAATTATATTATGTAGGGATGAATTTGGAATAAGACTCAATTGGATTGGTGTTAAGATAAGGGCATTAGGCGCCCAATTGTGCAAGGTACGGAAAAATGGGTGTGTCAAGGACGTGCCCTGGGCATTGCAGCACTACATGCCAAAATGGCCGAAGCTAGAGCCATACTATGAGACTCCCATTGCTTTGATTTTTTTCCCTAGACTATCCTAAGGTGTTTCATGGCTTTGGTTTGGTCAAAAACACATTCCTAAATCTTGAATTATCCATCAATTAAGTTGCAACTAAGTAATGTAGTTAAAATAGGGCAAGCTAAGGTGGCTAAGGGGGTTAAGGTGCTCAAGTTGCAAATGGGGCACTAAATAGATTAAGGCAGGTTTCAGACTCTTTGTTGGCCTATGCGGGGGGTCTTGAACCTTTGGTTAAGGAAGAGGTAGCCTAAGCGGATCCTAACTAAACTTTATAGTTTGGTAGTTAAGCCACTAAGAATGCCCAAGCTCAGCTTTAAGAGCTTGGCTAAGTTGGACTGTACAAGAGGTTACCTTGCACAATAAGCTAACAGAAAGATGATTAAGTTTGAGAGTAGGTGATAACTTACTCTAGGCCCCGTAAATGGAAATTAATGGAGGTAAAAATTCTAGGATATGTGGGCCAATATCTTAAGTACCTCTACCATTTGAGCTTACTGTAAATATAAGGCACCTTGGCTATAAGAAGTCCCGATGGTTACGCATGTTGCAAATTATACATACTTGCTTTGCATATTCATATTGATTATTTTTTGTGTTGATTGTTGGTTGGTTCTTTCTTGTTTGTATGCAATATTTGCATTCTTGCTTGTTATTTCTTTGCAGGTACCCTAAAGGACCCTTATTGAGTACTATCACGTACTTACTCCCTTAAGTTTGTAGTGCAGGTTTTGGCACTAGGCCTAACAACTAAATGGTTATTTATGGGCTAAGTTTCTCTCTTTTGCAGGTACTTATGTACTTGAATCCCTTGAGATTCTAAGATTTCCTGGATTTTAAGTTTATACTAACTAATTATTTATGCCATGACAGTTTAGTGACTAAGGTGCATAAGGAAAAATGAGGGTTTTGTATTTTGAGGCTAATACCTTAAAGGTGAGAACTCAAGTGGATGATCTTAGTAGAATTTTGCCTTGTATATATAGTACCTTATGTACTAAGATATTGCCTCTATTAGGAGACATTATGTTGTATAACACTTGTGTTACTTTTGGGTGCATGCTAAGGCTTATAAATGCACACAAACTATAACTTGAAGTTTAAATTACCAAAGTTTTGCTATCTTGGCACATTTTAAATATGTTTTAAACAAAATGCTCAAGCAATGTTTCCTTTGCTCACTTTAATTATTTGAGTTACATTGTCAAGATAAACACATGCATATCTTCTTGTAGGATAGGCTAAGTAACTAGTTGTATGTAAATTATTTTAATTCACAAATGAGTAATAATTACCCAATTCTACCCAAGTGGGATCACTGTCCCTAAGAGCCAACAATCTAATTAATTCATGTCACTAGGACTCAGTTCCATGATAGTTTAGTATTAAAGCAGGTCAATGGTCCTAGTAGAGGCAATAAGTGAACAAAGATTTAAGAGTTCTTTGCTGTAAGTCTAGTTAGTACTAGTTATATGTTGTTCTAGGTGTTGTTTTTTGGCACTGGTTGTAAGTATCATGATCAACACTCGATCAGGTGCCAACCTTGAGGATAGGGTTCCAGAAGAAGGAACCTATGACCCCAATGGGGGAGTTATAAGAGGGTTGGTTTCATTATTACGTTAGCTTAATAACTCCATGGACCAAATGCTGAAGGGCATGGCTATCCTACTTAAGGGATATGCTCAATGTTCGAATGGAAGGGAGACTCTAGAGGACCCTATGGATGTAAGGGCCAAAGTGCCCCAAGTCCTACCGATGTGACAAATTTAGGGGAGGAATCCCCTACCCCAGGGCCAAGTGCAAGGTTATGATCAAGTGTAAGAGCATGTTCAGCTGGACTATGATGAAGATAGAAAAAAAAAAGATGAAGAGAGTATTCAGTACCATGTGATAATAAGAAGACTTGTTATTCTGGACCATATTGAGACTTTCACGGTATGCCAAAACCTTAAGACTCCAAAGTTTATTAGCTTGGGTGATCTTGATGCGGCCGAAGATTGGTTGTGCCAAATAGATGAAATATTTGGGAGGATGAGATCGGATGACAAGTCTAGGGAAGGCCTAGTGCCATTTTTCTTGGAAGGCGAAGCATCTTTATAGTGGAAGAATATCATAGGGATGCTTAAGTCCTATCATGATGGTCGACCCAAGCAAAGGCTTAAAAAGCTTGATTGGGCCAAATTTAAGAAGAACTTTTGCGATGAATTTAATAATAAGGCTACCTAAGACCAAAACAAGATTGAGTCAGATGAGTTGGTCCAAGAAAATATGATGGTCCATGAATATGAAAGGAAATTCAGTTCTCTTTTTCTAGTATACACCTTATATGGTTGAGAATGATGAATTTAAGGGATAAAGGTTTGTTCATGGACTAAAATAGAAGTTGAGAAGTTTTTCGGCAGTTGTTGAGGTTTGGACTTATTATGAGGCCATGCAAAAGGCCTTAGCTTTAGAAAGGTAGTTGGCCAAAGCAAAGCCTAAGGATTAGGTCGATCAGCCAAAATTCCCAATGAACTCAAGTTTGTCAAGTAAAATGCCTAACCCAGAAGGAGACTAATGTCCTACAAAAAAAGGCAAAAAGAACGGGAAGGGCCATTATTCAAGGTTCCACAAGTATCATGGTAAGAAATATTGTACCCTTCAAACTAATTTTTGCAATTACAGCTACCAGCCTAGGCGTTGGGCTAGGGAATGGGTAAAGATTAGGCAAGAATGATGCTAAGGAAGGGTTGGAGTGTTAAGAGCCGGGAATGCACCTATTAGAGTACTTGTGCAACCATAAGTTTTTTTCTTTGGTGGGCCAGTCACCTAGGGAACCGACATCTATGATAGGTAACTTTATAGTTCGAGATAGTAATATTAAGATTTTATTTGATAATGTTACTACTATTTCTATCATTTCTTTGAGCATGGTTATTCGGCAAGGATTACAAAGACCTTTAGTGGATGAAATGAAATTCAATAGAACTCCAGGGAAAAAAATTATATATACCAATGAAATCATTAATAGGTATTTATTGGAGATTGAGGATCGTAAGGTTTTTGTGTGACCTTTGGATTATAACCTTAATCCCTTATGATGTTGTCCTTGGGATGGATTTGTTAAGTAGGCATAAAGCCCAAATCAACTATGTGAGTCACAAAGTCACCCTTGAGGATGCCTTAATGGTAAGAATGACTTGTACAGGCAGTTTGGCAAGCAGTGCCAATAGCTTGCACCTCAAGTTAATGAAGTCCATTCCCATTGTGATTTAAGAATTGTACTACTTTTTAAATAGGGTAGCAGTCGAGAAGCAGCTTAAGGAAATTCCAATAGCCAATTTGTCCTCAAAAGTATTTTCCATAGATCTTCAAGTGTTACCTCCCTAAAGGGAGATCGAATTCTCCATACACTTACAGCCTAGGGTAGAGCCAAATTCCATACCCTGGCATTGAATGTCAACACTTGAAATGGATGAGCTGGAAAAGTAGTTAGAAGAGCTACTTGAGAAAGGCTTTATAAGGCCAAGTGTTTCCTCATAGGGTGCCCTGGTGTTGTTTGTGAAGGAAAGGGAAGCAACTTTACATTTTTGTATAGACTACAGGAAACTAAATGCAATAGCCATAAAAGACAAATACCTATTGCCTAGGATTAATGACTTATTTGATAGGATAAGAACGGAAAAAGTCACTTCCAAAACAGACTTGAGGTTTGGATACTTCCAAATAAGGGTAAGGGAAGAAGATATTCCTAAAACTGTGTTCAAGACTAGGTATAGGCATTATGAAAATACAATTATGCCTTCTAGAGTTACAAATGCTTTGACAGTTTTCATGGATACCATGGATCAAATTTTCGGGCTCTACCTAGATTAGTTTGTTAAGGTGTTCATTGATGGCATCCTAATGTACTCAAAGACTCCCCAAGAAGATGAAAAGCATTTAAAGGTATTTTTGCAAGTGCTTAAGGATAACTAGTATTATGTGAAACTGTTTAAGTGGTAATTCTGAGCAAGTAAAATCCCATTCCTCGGGCACATCATAAATGGTCAGGGACTAACCATTGGCTAGAAAAGGTAAAGGCAGTGATGGAGTGGAAATAAACAACCACTGTAAGTGAAATTTGAAGTTTCTTGGGGTTGACAAGTTTATTACAGGAGATTATTGAGAAATTCTCAATGATAGCTTTACCATTGAATGCATTGACAAAGAAGGCATTGAAGTTCTTTTGGACTTGTGAGTGCGAAGATAGTTTCCAGGAGATTAAGAAAAGGTTGACTTCTGCTCCAATCTTAATCCTACCAGATCTAAATAAGACTTTTATAGTTTAAACCAATGCATCTAGGATTGGATTAAAATATGTGTTGATGTAGGATAAACAAGTGATTACCTATAGGTCTAGGCAATTAAGGCCTAATGATGTGAACTTCTAAGTGCATGATCTTGAGTTGGCAACTGTTGTGATTACCTTAAAGCTTTGGAGACACTACCTCATGGGAAAGTCCTTTAAGATCTTTAAAGACCATAAAACCATGAAGTATTTGCTTACCAAAATGCACCTGAACATGAGGCAGAGATGGTAGATCGAGTATATCAAGGATTATGATTGCTTGATAAATTATTATTACTGATGCCTTGTGCGGTAAGTATTATAGGATGATTCATTTTAAGGATCAAGTGGCCGGGACCTTAAAAGGTTATGATGTGAAATAGTTATTAGTCCTATATAAAATCTGGCAGCACTATGAAATGCCTCAAATGATGGTCTGGAAGATTTAGTTAACTTGGCTAACCAAGATTAAGGAACCCTACGACAAAGACCTGAACTTGAATAAAATTTTTGGGGAGGAAAAACATGCTTTTACCATGGAGACCTTAACCTAATTGTATATTTGGGATGTAGTGAGACTCCATGGAATCCTTAATCAAATTATATTTGATAGACACCCCGTTTTGTCTCAAAGTTATGGAATTCCTTTCAAAAGGCTATGGGTTCCAATTTGAGCCTAAGCATTGCTTATCACCATAAGACCTATGGACAAATAGAATAGGTGATCCAGACCTTAAAGGACACAATGAGAAGTTGTGTGATAAATTTTAGAGGGGATTAGGACCAGTTCGTACCTTAAGTCAAATTTGCCTATAATAATAACTTTTAAGAAGCTATTAGGATGGTGCCCTATGAAGCTTTGTATGGGCGTAATTGTGAAATGCCTCATTGTTGGGTGGATAAGGTACTTTAAGTTGTTGTTGACTCAAAAGTCATTGTTGAGACCATGACAAAGATTAAGTTGATCCAAGGTAGGATCAAGGCTATCTTGAACAGGCAAGCCAAGCATGCCAATGTGCAAAGGAAATACTTGGAGTTTGAGGTTGAAGATAAGGTGCTCCTTAAGGTTTCCTTGATAAAGGGAGTGGCTAGGTTTGGCCAAAGGGGTAAGTTGGCATCTTATGAAATCTTTGAAAAGATGATGAAAGTAGCTTACTAGTTGGGTTTGTCGTGAAGTTTTGCCCAAGTTCACAATGTCTTCCATGTGAGTTCCTTGAGGAAGTGCACTGTAAACCTTGGGTAAGTGTTAGCCCCATCTATGTTGCAAATAAGAAAGGACTTAAGTTATGAAGAGTACTTCATTAAGTTTCTTGATTGTCAAGCCTATAAGATAAGAACAAAGTGGATCCTAATTTTCAAGATGCTATGCTTTAACCATGGTGAAGAAGGGATCACCTAGCAGACCGAGTAGGATATGCAAAAAATAACTTCCAAGTGAGCTTGTTTGGTTGATTTGGAATTTGGGGGGCCAAATTTTTGAATGAGGGGAAGATGTGTCAGCTCTCCTAATCAACAACTTGCTTTGTACATTTAATTTAAGTGTTTTTATTTAAATACCCAATGAGTCTACATTTATTATATTTACTTCCCTCATATTTAGTATGTTTTGATGTTTTTTGAGCCTTAATGATCTGATTTGGGCATTTTTTATAGGTTAGGGTGAATCTGGATATAAATTAAAATTAGATTTAATTTGTAAGTTTACAAATTTTATAAGTTGTGTTCCTTTAGGTTTTTTTTGGTAGATTGGTATTGTTCTAGTAGAAAAATCATATCTTGAGCTATAGAGATAACAGTTGAGTGATTCTTAAGCCATTGGAAAGCTAACAGCCAAAGCCAAAAGCCAAGTGAAGACCTTGAAACCTAATTCACACATTTTTGGAGTCAAATTTAGCTTCAAAATTGGAATAGGGGTGTTGCCATTGGCTTAAGAGTAGTTTTAGTATTTGGGCTGTATCTTTTGCTAAGCACCTCTATTTTTTATGATTCAAGTGTCATTTTAAAGCTAAGAGGGAGCTCTAACAATTCATGTAGAATTAACAGTCAAAATTCTATTGGAGCAAGTCTAGAACTGTGTTGAAATTATGGCTCGAATCCAGAAGGCATAAGAATCCTAGTCTCGTAACCCTAATCCTACCTATTATTTAAAGAAGGACTAAGGGTTTTAAAATCATCATCATCTACTCTTAATCATCATCATAGTATTCTTTTTCTTTCATCTTATATCATGCTAGCTTAATTTTTTCATTCAGATTAGATGGGTTTTTCTGCTCAATTGTTTAGATTGTGAAACTCTAAGCTTTGTTCATAATATAATTTGAGTGTCTACATTCTTCTCAACCAAATGTTTATGTTTGAATATTATATAATTTGGTTGTTAGATAGTTGTTCATGTGATCACTACACTCATCCCCTTGATCCATAATTCTCTTGTAGGATAGCAGAAGCAGTAACCTAGGTGACGTGCTTCCTTATGGTAAATATACTGCAACTTAAACAATGCATGCTAGGTATTTTTATTAATTTTCATAGTTTCTTCTGTTAGTGTTGTGCCCAAAAAGCCAATCATGAGATGATTGTATTTTTTGCACATTGAGTCATGATATTTTATTAAGGCATTAATCCAGCAATTATGTTTGTTGTTTTGTTTCTGCGTAACTTAACAAACATAATTGTAACCCTAGAATAATGATATTCTTAAATGTCCCTGGTCTAGTATTATTGTGAAGCAGATTGCAATAATACATAACGACTAGCATATGTGGAGACTAATATGAGATATGTAGTCTACATATGGGTACAAGTTGGAGAACTTGTGTACTGGACCAACCCACCATGAGAACACTACATGGATCGTTATATGAGTGTCATAAGTGATTCTCATAGTGATCATGGTATATGTAGTCCTTCGACCTAAGATCATCAAGGTTCCCTACATGTGAGTCACATACTTTGATACTTTCCTTTGTTGCTCGTAACTGAGTGAACTTGAAGGAGGTCATTGGGTATGTCACATATCATGCGAAGGGATTTGTATGATCAAGATGGGATTTGTCCCTCTTATGTAACGGGAGTGATATCTTCGGGCCCCTTGATAGAGTAAGACTTAAAAAAAAATGCATGGCCATGCTCGGATGAGTTGATATACGATATCAATGTCATCAGTTTAAGTTGGTCTACTTGGTAATCAAGAAACCAAAGATTGGGCTATACGAGAGTGACACATTCCATGTCTCGTGCTTAGTCTTGATATCTTAGACAAAGGGACAATGGCATATATCGTTGATGATCATAAAGGTTTAGTCGAATCACCAACAATCTTGTCACTTGGGTAGCAATGATGTGTTGCTAGACACCGCTCATTGCTTATGATCATAAATGTGATTTATGATCATTGCCAACGTGGTAAGAGCCTATTGGGTCGCACACATAGAGCTATTTGGATCATTAGAGTACATGGGCTAATAATTTGGGTTTTTGTTTCACAATAATTTCGTATTAATAATGGGCCCAATAGTTGAGCCATTATTAAGCCCAAAATTAAAGCCTAATTGGATTAGGGCTTTGAAACCTATTAGGCCTGGAAGTTGAGTCTCACTCTAAATACAACTTCTAGTGAGAAATTCGTAGGTCTCCTTGCCCTAGCCTCCCAAAAGGACAGTCGCACTCTTCTTTTGCAATTCCTTGGAGGACACAAGCTAGCACTGCGAGCGCAAGAGAAATGGATCTACCGGGATGTGGTGGAAGTGTGGTGATCCCGAGAGGCTTGTGTGGATACCATAGAGAGCCTGAACACGTCAACTGTTTAGGTTTTGTGATTCGACTCTACAGTTGAGTGAGAGATCTCAATCGAAAATTAGGTATGAAAATTTTCGAACAACCGGTTTACCCCGTTTCACTTGGATCCTGGAGGGTTTCGGTTAAATTCCGCTACGCTGTTTGGCTCCCGAAACCCATCATCTTCCTAGATTATCAATGTTGTTATTGATTTGTGTTTAGGTTGCTTTTAACACTAATCAATTAATAACAAGATCTAATCCTAATGTTGGGCTAAGGTCAGTATGGTAAGGGATGGAAGAAGGATTATTATTGCTTTTCCATATAATCCATTGGCTAAGTACTTGAATGGGAACAAGTATATGAGAGTCTTTGATCAGTCCAACAATTGCTCCATAAGTTCTTTGATTTGAAGTTTGTTTGTTAAGGTTTCATCAGTTTAACTGGCTGCTTACCACTTTCACTATGGTTTTGTTAATTTCTAACTTTTAGCATACCAAAAACCCCCATTGTTTGTGTTGATTTTCTAGTTAAGGAGAAGTAATTGTCACATTAGTCTTAAGGATTTGACTAAGTCTCTTTGCTACTACAGAAGTTAGCTCAAATCAAATTTAATTTTGGTGGGTTATGAAAACTATCAAATTTTTTGGCTTTGTTGCCGGGACTAATAAACAATTGGTTTTTTGTTAACCTTTTAGTTTTTTTAATTTGTAAAAAGGTATTTGTGTTTGATTGTTTTAGTTTGGGTAGAAAGTTAATTCTAGAAGACTTAGGAACTTATTGATTGAGTAAAACATAGCAAGTAGTAGCAAATTTGATAATCAGGGCAAAAACATGCCAACATGAAGGTCTAACTTCCAAAGGCCATAACTTTTTGCATTGTTAATAAAATTTCTTTTATAATACGTCATTTTGAAGGCAATTTAGTGCTCTACATGTGCTTTTAGGGTCTCACCCACTATGATTATATTTTACAGGCCAAAATAACATTGTTTTACATGATATCCAGGGCTTTGAAGTTCTATGTGAAATTTTCTTTCTTACTCAAATTTGGTTTTGCTTGTTATTTTGGTTTAAGGTTGTTTTGGTTCTAAGTTTTCATAGTGTTTTGATTGGTTAGATCTTCTTTTCATGTAGGAGACTTATTGTTTGATCTACAAACAAAGAGAACATGTAGAAAGAATAGAACAAAAGTGAGGATAGAAAGGGAGACAAAGAAGGACGTAACTAGGGAAGTAGCGCAAGGTTCTATAGTCAACAAAGAATTAGTAGTTGCTAAAGAGGAGGCTATTAAGACTTGTTTTTGTGAATCTAAACAAGATGAGATGGCTATCAACAATTAATAAAATCAAACTTTCAAATAGCGAGCAACTCCTGATCTAAATCAACAATCTTTATTCATTGTTTATCTTGATATGAACATTCTTTTTGAATTCAAGTCTGGTTTGATCCCTTTACTACCTACTTTTCATGGTCTTGAATGAGAGGGTCCACACAAACATCTAAAGGAATTCCATGTGGTGTGCTCAACCATGAAACCCCAAGGGTTGATGAGGGCCATGTCAAGTAAAGAGCTTTCCTATTCTCATTGGCAGACAATGCAAAGGATTGGCTTTACTACTTTCTTGGGCGAACCATCAACAACTAAAATGAGATGAAGAGACTATTTTTAGAGAAGTATTTTCCAGCTTCAAGATAAGCCAATATAAGAAAAAAAAAACTAGCATCAAGAAGTACAATGAGGAGACTTTGCGTGAATTTTGGGAGCAATTCAAAAGACTATATGTAAGCTATCCTTAACATCAAATTAGTGAGCAATTATTGATCCAATATCTTTATGAGGGATTATTGCCAATAGGTATAACTATGATTGATGCTGCAAACGAAGGAGCCTTAGTAAACAAAACACCAGAAGTTGCTGAGAATCTAATTATGACCATGGCTGAGAATTTACAGTAGTTTGGAACTCCAACAAACCATATGCCATGGAAGGTCAATGAGGTAAACCAATCAATTTTATAAAATTAAAATTTTTAAACTAACATTTTAGTTTCTCAGTTGGCTGTAGAAGAGGTCCATGCAACAAAGGTTTGTGGGATATGTCTTATCGTGGGACATTCAACAGATATGTGCCCTACCCTGCAAGAAAGATAACAAAATGCAACAAGAAAATGCTATTAGGGGGTTTCTTGGTCTACCACAGAGGAGATATGAACCATATGCAAATAGTTACAATTCTAGATGATGAGACCATCCTAGTTTGAGTTATAGGGCCCAACAAAATTGATCACAACTTCCATTCCAAGCTAAACAGCAACTAGTTTAGCCTTTAAGCTCAAGTATGTCTTTAGATGAAATTGTTAAGGTCTTAGCGGTTAATACTCAATAATTTGAATAGGATACAAACACTTTCTAGCAAGATACAAAAGCCTCCATTTCAAAATTTGGGAAGTGGCAAGGAAGTTCAGAGTCCCAAATTTGTGGAGAAAGAGAAAAGAAAAAGGGAATGGAGCAAAAATTGAAAATTCCAAAGTTCTTTAAATAAACCCTAAACCTAAAGTAAATAATTTTTTTTTAGCATGAGTCTTCCTTTTTCTAGGAGGCTGGTGAAATCAAAGAGAGAATAAAAAGAGAAGAAAATTATGGACACCTTAAGAAATGTTAAGGTGAACTTACCTTTGTTGGATGTCATCAAACAAGTTCCTCGATATGTAGATTTTTTTAAAGATATGTGTTCATCAAGTAAGAGGTTGTGAAGAAATGAAAAGGTCATGGTCATTGAAAATGTGTATGCTATAATTCAAAAAAAAACTATCTTTAATGTCCAAGGATCGAGGTACATTTAGTGTTCAATGCATAATAGGCATAACCAGATCTGAAATAGTTATCTTTGATCAAAGTGCTTCAATTAATGTTATGATTTTTTCAGTTTATGCATCTTTAAATTTGGGTCATTTAAAGGAAACTATAGTGATTATTTAATTGGCTGATCATTCAAATGTGTATCCTGAAGCTATTGTTGAGGATGATTTAGTATAGTTAAATAAGTTGATATTTCCAGCAAATATTTATGTTTTGAACATGGCATAATAATCCTAGTCTTCTAACCCTCATATTGGCTACCATATGAAGAGGGGCTAGGGGCTGTGAAACCTTTCTCATCTACTCTTAGTATTATTTTGTTTTCATCTTTCATCAAGCTAGCTTAAGCTTTTCATTCAGGTCAAAAGAGCTTTTCTGCTCAATTGTCAAGATTGTTACACTCAGACTTTTGTTCTTAGTATAAATTGAGTGTCTATGTTTCTTTAAGACAAATGTTTATGCATGAAGATTATCTAATTAAACCTATTATATGGTTGTTCATATGATCACTGCACTTATCCTCTTGATCTGTAATTGTCTTGCAGGGTAGTGGAAGCAATAAGCTGCGTGATGGCTTGCCTAGGGGAAATATGGTGCAATTTAAACAATGTGTGCTAGGTGTTATTGTTAATTGCCATACCCTCTTCTTGAATCATTAGTGTTCTTAATGATTTGTGTTTAGGTTTCTTTCAATACTAATTGATTAATAACAAGATCTAATCATAGTACTAGGCTAGTGTCAGTGTGGTAAGGGAAGGAATTGTAAGGTTTCAGAAGCCAAAAAAATGCAGTGGAAACTAACTGAAACCCTCCAAGATCCAAGTAAAACGAAGTAAATCATGTGTTCAAAATTTTTATACCTAGTTGGCTAGGATCTTTCACCCAACTATTGAGTTGAATCACAAACTTGAATAGTTAACGTGTTCAAACTCTCTATAGTATCCACACGAACCGCTTGGATCACTATGCTTCCACCACATTTTGGTAGGTGCGTTCCTCTTGCGCCCATAGTGCTAGCTTGTGTCCCCCGAGAAAAGGCAAGAGGAGGGTGTAGCTAAAACCTTTCAGAACCCTTCTAATTTCATCCTTAGGGAGGCTAGGGCACAAAATCCTTACTATATGATGTATATACGGTGAGACATAACTCCCAAGCCTAATGGGTTTCAAAACTCGAATCCAATTAGGTTTAATTTTGAGCTTCATAAGGGCTCATCCTTTGGGTTAATTATTAATTTGAAATTATCATGAAACCAAAACCAAACAATTTGGCCCATGCACTCAAATAATCCAATTAGCTCTAAGTGTGTGACCTAGTAGGCTCATATCACATTGGCAATGATCATAAATCAAATTTATGATCATAAACAATGAGTGGTGTCTAGTAACACATCATTGCTACCCAAGTAATAAGATAGTCGGTGATTTGACTAAACCTCTATGATCTTTATTCGTATATGTCATTGTGCCTTTGTTGAAGATATCAAGACCGAGCATGAGACATGGAATGTGTCACTCTTGTATAGCCAAATCTAAGGTTTATTGATTACTGAGTAGACTAATGAAAACTAATGACATTGATATCCCATATCAACTCATCCAGGCATGGTCATACTTTTCCTCAGTCTTATTCAATCAAGGGGCTCAAAGATATCACTCCCGTTACATAGGAGGGCCAAATCTTATCTTGATCATACAAAACCCTTCGCATGATATGTGATATACCCAATGACCACCTTCATGTTCACTCAGTTATGAGCAACAAAGGAAAGTATCAAAGCAGGTGACTCACATATAAGGAACTTTAATAACCTTAGGTCAAAGGACTACATATACCATGATCACTATGAGAATCACTTATGGCACTCATATAACGAACCATTTAGCATTCTCATGGTGGGTGTGTCCAGTACACAAGTTCTCCAACTTGTATCCATATGTAGACTACATATCTCAAATTAGTTTCCACACATGCTAGTCTTTATGTATTATTGTAACCCACTCCACAATAATACTAGACCAAGGATATTTAAAAATACTATTATTCTAAGGTTATAATTATGTTTGATTATGTCATACAAAAACAAAATAACAAACACAATTATTAGATTAATGCCTCAACAAAATATCATGACTCAATGTACAAAATACAATCATCTCATGATTGGCTTTCGGGCACAACACTAATAAGAATAAGGATTATTATGGCTTTTTCCATGGAGTACATTAACTAAGTAATTGAGTAAGAACTAGTATATTTGAGCATATGATCAATCCAATAGTTTCTCCGTATGCTCTTTTGATCTGAAGTTTATTTGAATAAAGATTCATCAATTTAATTGCTTACTTGCCACTTTCACAATTGTTTCATTGATTTCTAGTTTTTAGCATACAAATGCCCTCATTGTTTATGCTGACTTTCTGGTCAAGGAGAAGTGATTGTCACATTAGTTTCTAGGTTTTGAGTCGATCTCACTATTGCTATAAAAATTAGGTTAAATTGGATTTAATTTTGGTGGGTTATTACAACCATGAATACCTCAATTTAGTTTCCATTTAAGCAATAAAAGTAAGTTAAGTAAAGTTGCGTTGAGTTCCTAAGTGTGATTTGGCACCTAAGAGGTCATAAGAGCAAAATGGTAATTTTGACTTGAGTCGATGTAATGACCATAAATTCTATGAAATTAAGGTCATGTTAGTAACTAGTTGCACATAAATTATTTTAATCTTCTCGCTAGGTAGGCTAAGTAACTACTTGCACATAAATTATTTTAATTTATCGACTAGTAATAATTAGCCAATTGTAATTAAGTGGGATCATAGTCCCTAGGAGCCTACAAGATAACTAATTCAGGGCACTAGGACCATGTTCTGCAATAAGAGATATGAAAATGAAAGGAGAGAAGATGATGAATAGTGATTACAAGCCTCCTATAAGTATCAGCAACCACTCCCACTAACAAACTTAGATCTTTCTGTCACTTTGGGCCAAAACTTTATTTTTGTCAGTTAGGCCACTCTTTCCCATCTTTTAAACCATCCCCCCCTTCATCCCTAATAAAGGTTTTCTTGCCCCCAAACTAGTCCTTTAGTCACTCAACTCACTTAAGACACAAAATGAATCAATCTTACATTTAGTGCATTTTTAGCCCATTAACTTCCACTTTTGATTCAAATGCTTAGACTAAGTTGTGGTCTTACCATATTTAGTAAAAACACTTACATGACCCTAATTTTACCAAAATTATAATCATGCCACTGACTTAAGCCAAAATTACCATTTTGCCTTTCTTGCCTTTAAGTGCCATTTCACACTTAAGAACTTAACCTAACCTTACTTAGCTTGCTTTTCTTTTCCTTGCTTAATAAAAAATTATTTAAGGAAAAATAACTTTGGAACTTCTTACCTTAACATCCAAGCTAGGGGAAATACTTGGAGGGCCTTTACATTCGCCCATTCTTTGGAAATTTGGTTATCTAGATTCCAATTCTTATCCAATTACAACACTTGGATGTTATTCATTTTACATCCTATTTTGTCCTTACACACTTTCTTCTCCTTAGTATGGTTAACCATTGCCCTTAACAACAAGCTTACTTTATATTCTTAGCTTCTTGACTTACTGGTCAAGAAACCACTTAAGGTACTCCTCAGAGACATTTCCTTTGAAACATTACTTACGGGATAGACAGTTTGCCTTGAATCACAAGGCACTTCCCCATACTCCCAACCTCCACTATGGCCCATGTAACTTAATGTTAATTTGCTCCCTTTCAACCATTACTATTATTGGGATACTTCTGTGAGCACTTAGTCTCCCACTTTAAATCTTTGAACTTGGTTGGACATAGCATAATCTTGCACTTTACTTAGGCCTTCAACCTTGCTGAGGTGTTTTCTTAGTCACCACCACTTAGTGCTATTGACACAACTAAACTTGGCAACAATTACACCTAACTTAGACAATTAAGCCAATCTTAAGGTACATTTTAACCTGGTTGCCCTCTATTAACATAGGCACATACTTCTTCTAATACTTTCCCTTGGCCTTGTTTGGTAGCTTCTCAACACTTACCACCTATGCATCGTAGCCTTAAGGGCATCCATGAGTTTAAAACTCTCAGCCTTGTTATGGACATCCAAGTGCATATGGGCTTATTATCTTTTAGGTGTACTCAAAAGTAAGTCCCACTGCTCAACTCTTTAATTAGTAAATCCTCTAGGTAATCACTTAACATAGTCAAGGTCCTAAGCTATTCACTGGCCATTTTGCCTTTCCTTCGTCCTTAACCCTTAAGGCACGCTTAGCGTACTCCTTTACCTTTTATGACTAGGACTCATTCCTTAACTAGCTTGGCCTTTTTTGACAACGGGATTTTCTTAGCCATTAGATTACTTAAGACCTACCCTTGGAACCTTTAGTCAACTTTACATAGAGGCTCCAAATATCCCACACTGTTCAACATCTTACTACCTTGGCTTTTAGGCAGTACTTTGATTACTTGACCACATTGGTTGTACAACTTGGCATTGAGATGTCTAATGTTTTATGACCACCCTTCTTAACTATCCTCAAGAATCCCTTAGGATGCTTCACATTTAACCTTTCACAATCCCCCTTAGTGCCTTCACTTGGGTACACTTTGTATCGGACAACTTATGCCACACCCCTCAGCTTTTCTCACAAATTCGGTTTACTTGATTTTAACTTAGCACTTAGCATTTCAGATCTTCATGTTTCTTCATGTTTTTCATGGGACTTCCTAGTATGCTTTCTTAACACCCAAAACTCATCGGGTTAACACAACCTGAGTACTTCACGTAAGTGCTCCCAACAGACGCTTGTGCCTGAATAAGACTTACAACCCTTGTGTCTTATTGAGACTGCTACGGTAGCCATACCTTGCTTCCCAATACTTAGGTATATTTTTAGGTCTTTGCATCATTAAGCCATCCTTATGTACTAACCACTGTGACTACTTAGCGTGATCTACACACCCATAGTCCATAGTATGTGCAACCTTAGGTTTTCTTACTTCTTTTGAACAAGTAGCGAACTTCACTATCTAAAAAGCTTGAACTCTGAAACCTCCGAGATTGCCGCTTAGGTCACTTTTATTCTCCACGAGCAGCCTTGGGTCAACACAGACTCTAATATAACCATTAGGCTTAAGCCTATTACTTGGAGTTCTTCTTACCACCATGGGTGTCATTAACAGTAAATACGTCCCAATTGTGAAACCTTAGTAACCATTATCAACTAGTAAGCAACACGTCTTGGACTCCAACCAGCCATGTCTATCTTAGAGCTGTGTTGGGCTTACAAACTTCCTTGTCTAAGTCAATGTTACCCTTGGAGTACTTCTAAGGGTCACTTATGACCTACATGTTTAAGTCAGCTTTTTTGCCCTTAACTGATCCTCCTGCCAACTGTCACCACGTAGTTCATTAAAACCTTAACCATTGATCACTGTGCTTACCACTCCTAAGAAAAACCTCAAACCAACCCAAACGTCTATCCTAAACTTACTTTTAGAGCTATTTTGGGTTAATCTTTCCCCTTACATCCTTAAGATCCTTGTTCTCTAGGTAAGCTAGTTACAACCACAGACATAGTAACTAAACAATTCAAACTACTTACAACTATGCTATAAACTTGAAGGTGCCTCTCTTCATTATCAGCTCTTTAACTATTCATTGGTCCAAACAAGTCTTCTTGGTTGCCTTTGTGTACCAATGATGCTTCCACTATGACTGAGGCATTCTTGAGCTTAACGTTGTCCAGGCCTTGACCTCAAGCAAACTCTTGCCCTTAGTTGTTTGCTTTCTTTGATTCCATGCACCAGGCACATGGCCACTATTCTAATTCACGTCATTCTTCTTAGTTCTTCCTTTAGTTCCATGGCCTCCAACTTAAATGGTCTTTTCACGAGCTTTTGCATCGTGCCTCAACTTAAGTTGGTGTGGAAATTCTTTTCTCTTGGCCCGAGTGCACTTATTGTCCTAGTGCACCTTAGCCCTTACCGCCATTTTCTAACAATTTAGTAGTGTCCATGTTAACCCTTGGCCTTAGGTGATGATAGTTCACTTGGCCTCACTACACCCTAAAAACTTAGTACCCTTTGACTCTTACCCTTGGGCTCTCCTATCCATGTTCCAATTGAAATTGAATCAGCATAGCCTAACACGTTTCATTGACCTTGGTCCTACCTCTTGTGTTGGGGATTTCTCCCTTTTTTCTTGGTGTATCGATAGGCTTTAGCATACCTCGACCCTTACCCCTTAGACATTAATGACGGTCTCCCCTCCTTCAAGGGTTTAGCATTTTTTCTGGGCCACCAATGCCTTAGTGCTATTGGGACTACATATAAAAACTGCCACCTTTCCCATGGAGTCAACCAAAGGGCCACTTGCATAATTACTTAGTCTTTTACCTTAATACAAGAACCTTACCAACTTTTCTGCAGATATACCTGCAACCCAAGCCAAACAGCAACTCTAGAAACACTTGTGAGTAGTAATCAAACATAGCACAAGGACACACTTGGATCTTCGTTATTTTTTGCCTCTAGTAGGACCATTGACATACTCTAATACCAAGTATGTTAGAACAGGGTCATAGGGCCCTTAATTTACTATCACCAATAGGCTCTTAAAGAGATATGATCTCACTTAGGGTACAATTTCCTAGCTATTACTCATCATGTATCTTAAATTGTTATATGCAACTAGTTACCTAGCCTACCCTGAACAGAAAATATGAATGTGTCATCATGGGTATACAAATAAAAGTAAATTAACCAATAGGGAAAACCATGGTGTACCAATTAATAAAACTTAAGTTAAAATAGGCCAAGATGTAAAAATCGTAGTTATTTAAATTCAAGTAATAACTATGTGCATAAAGCTGAACCTCATATGCATCCAAATAAAAACCTAGTGTTATACACACTAATAGACATTAGTACAAGCAACACTTGGTATGAAAAATACCGTACATATAATTGAGACAATAATATCTACTAAGATCCATCCTTTGTTTTCCACTCGAGAAAGCTAGCTTCAAAGGCAAGCTATACTTTCCTTGCACATACTTAGCCCTGAAAGCTAAAAAAACAATGCCTTGGTTATTACTAACTTACATTATAAGCAATCATCAACTGCAAAAATCATACTTAAACAGTACATTCCAATAAATAAAACTTAGCATTCACAGTCGGCCCTCAACGACTGTTTGGGCCGACTAGCCTTCTAAGTACCTTCACAGCATTAAAGCGGTGAGTAATCAAAAGTACTTAGTAAGGGATTTGGTACCTACAAGGAAAACATATGCATACATGCAAAGAAATATATATATACAGACGCACACACACACACACACACATACACACACACACATGCACACACGCACGCACACACACACACACACACACACACACACACACACAAACAAACCAAAAAATGAAAGAACAAAACATACAACAAGAACAAACAACAATAATAATAATGTAGTGCAATGCATGGAAGGAAATATGAATTCACATGCTTATGCACTTCATAGTTCCTTACACTCAAAAGTGTTCTTAACTGTCATCAACTCATATGTTGGGGCACTTGGATACTGGCCCTCACATCCAATACTAGCACTTAATTAAACCCCATGAAATCCTCTTTTTGGGCACCTTAAGTAAGCAATCACATACTTGACCTTGTCTACCTTTTATGGGTTACTTAGAGTAAGTCATCATTTACTCACCTCTTACTCACATCTTCCCCTTTCTTGTTGTGCCAGGTATTTAACTTAGTCACCAAACTTCACCAAGTTCTATTGAACTTGACTCAAGTAACTTAGTGAATTCACTTATTGAGGTCATCAACTCGCTCGATAACTCTTACTTGTCGCCTTAATGCCCAAAGGTACTTGGCCTTAATCCTTGGGCAGTTAAAGGTCTCGGACCTTTCTTATGTTCCTATACAACCACTGAGGTTCACGGCCTCACCCCTTGGCTATTGGAGGAATCATACTATACTTGGTCTCTCCTTAGTACAATACTTACAACTTAAGGTATTTAACTTATCCACCTTTCCTCGGCCCGCTTAACCACCCACTTATTGCCCATTTATTAATGCATAGCTTAATCTTTAAGAGTACTTGTGAGCCATTTTAGGAGGACACCTAAGCCTTTGGAATACACTTGGGACATTTAAGAAATAATTTGGGAGGCTTTGGGCATGATGATGCAATGGCATTAAAAGTTGGTAAAATAACAATTTTAGCCTTAAATCTCTTGTAACTTTTCTAAGTAAGTCTTAAAACTTTGCAAATTTCAATTGGAGTCCTAAAACTAGCAAAACATGTAAATAGTTAGTCCTGAAGTTAACCCAGAACGTGTGGCTAATATTTTAGGACTAACTATTTACAAGTTGTGAAAGTTTTAGGATTCAAATACAAACTCAAAAATTTTATGATTTGAATAGAAAAGTGATCAAAGTTTTAGGATTGAATGTGTTTTTTCCTCACTAAATTATTGTAAAGTTGAATCACCCTCCCTCGGTTCAATTTAAAGAGCCATATTCATGATCAAATATTTGATCCACTTCTCAAAGAAAGAAAAACGGACATTTTGCTTAAATTTCCTACTACAAACATAAGTTTTAACTTAAAAAGCAATACGTATGATCCTTAAACTAATTTTTTGTAGAATAATTGAAATTAAAATTTCATGAGACACAGGGAACATTTTTTTATTCAGAAGTTTTAATAGGGTAACTTTAATTGTAAAATTTAAAAAAACTCACAAAAAGAAATTAGAAAATTATCAAGTGCATGACTTCCATGATTACAATATTTTTAGTTGGATATCGATTTTATTATTATTATTTTTTGTTGGGGGGTGAGGGGAGAAATGAAGATTTAACGAACTGTAAAAAAAGTAAGAATGGAAGAAAGAAGTCCAATGTGCACGACGTTAATGCTTACAGTGAAAGAGAGACAGAGGAAAATGAACTAGCTAATCTGGTTTTTCCTATAATAATAATAATAATAATAATAATAATAATAGTAATCTGTGGATTGTTATCCTTTACGAGTGCCAAATGTACACGTAGTAAATTGCAGCAACAAAATTTTGTTTGTCACGTTTAAGTAGCTCTTAAAACACGGAAGATATCGGTTGACATTTTCATATCTAGTGTAGCTAAGATAATTAAAATTTAGTAACAATTTTTATTATTTAATACTAATGCAAAAACATTGGAGAATTGTTGCATAAAAGTGCTGGAAGTTTATTACACTTAGAAGCGAATAAAGGAAAATAATGGAAAAGCTTCTTTGTCTCTTGCTGTTGCTAATGCAGTAGCTTTTATAGCCAAACAACTTTCAATCCTAGTAGACTTATACTTCCTAATTAGACTAGGACTCAAGTAGCAAACAAACCATAAACAACAGTAATTGAAAACCATTTATACATTTAGGCCTTCTTGACTCACGCCTAAGTCGAGGCGGTGGAACTTCCTCTAACATATCAACTTGCTGCTGGCCTTCGACCCCTGGTGATGCATCTACCTCCAGCAGGTTTGTCACGCAACTTGGAGTATCAACCAAGTGGGATGCAATTAGCATGAAGATGAACCCAAACCAAGTCTCTTACTTGAAACTTGATATGTCACCTAGACCTGCTCGCATTCTCAGCATTTTTCTGATCAGTGATCTTCAACTTAGCAACTACTTGTTGATGTAATGATTTGACACACTAATTAGAATAGAGAGAATACGCAGAACTGTTGTGATCGAAGCAAAATAATCAAATCAAGTGGTGTGGTAATGTTCTTACCATACACTACTTGAAACGAAGACAATCCAATAGAATGCTGAGACAACAAGTTGAAAGCAAACTCAGAATGAGGAATAGCTTGTACCCAAGTAGTCTCATGTTGACACACTAGTGCTCGAAGCAAATTACGTAGTGATCTATTAGCTGCTTCAGTTTGGCCAAATGTTCACGGATGGTCCCTCAAGGAAAACTATAAAGATATGCCCATCTTACGCCATAGAGTTCTCCAAAATGCCCCAAAAACTTTGCATCATGTCAGAAGTGATGGTACAAGGAAGACCACGCAATTTCACTACATCTCAAAACAGAGCCTTGCAATATGACTCTAGTTTTGTAAGCTAGTTTTGTAAGCATCATAATAATAGCTTTACTTTCAGTTCTTTTGGGTGGATTTGCCCGATTAGGACTCTCCATGCTAGTTTCCTTTGACATAACGATTAATGTAGGAGATAGTGTCAGACAGGGCCTCTTCTTAACCTCAGTTCTCCAAGTGATTTAGTCATTCAGTCAAGAGTTAGACTTGCTACCGTAAATCCTCATTTTTTCCTGCTAGATTATCTAGTTGCAGCACTACTCGGGCAACACTGCCATGACCTCGACACCCTACCATGGTCATGAAGCAAGCGTGCACAATTTCCCTCAATCCATAGGATCAAAATGCTCTGTTGCCAAATAAAGCAAAAATGTTGGAGAATTTTGCACCAAAGAGCTGGAAGTTTATTATGCTTAGAAGTGAATAAGGGAAAGGAAAAACTACTCTGTCTCTTGCTGTTGCCATTACAGCAGCTTTTATAGCCAAACAACTCTCAATCCAAATAGAATTATAGTTCCTAATTAGACTAGAACTCAAGAAGCTAATAAACCAAAAACAAGTATAATTGAAAATCATTTAGATATTTAGGCCTTCTTGACTCACGCCTAAGTCAAGGTGGCAAAACTTCCTCTAACATATCAAACTGCTGCTGGCGTTCGTCCCTTGATGATGCATCTGCATCAAATGCATCTAGACTTTTTCTCTAGCATGCCCATATTTAAGTTTTGAATGTTTTATTTGGTAATAGAAATTTTAACTTGCCTTTGGGGAAAAAAACAGAAGTGTAAAAAGCTGTTGTTACTAATCTTCCATATTTTGGTGCTAACTTCTTTGACATTGTACACAAGCTCCCTTGAGTTTCAAATATATTGATGCTTGCTATCTGCCCCAAAGACATCTTTCATAATTTGTGTCGGCCTCCCATCTCAAAATAAAATGATAGAGCATCCAACTCAAAACCAATTGGCAATAAGTGGAAAGGCCTCAATCACTACACAAACCCTTAACTTAACCTCATTGCATGGCTATGTGGGATTTTCCCGCCCTTTCAAGTCTAAGCCGTTTTAGCTCTATCACGTGGGTTATTTTTTGCAATGACTAGGCAACTTCAAGCCTTAGGCTCAGATATTATATTAAAGCATCTAGCCTAAAATCAAGCGGCAATCACAATATAAAGTCTTGACTAACCCTTGTCTCGGCCATGTGGGATTTTCATATTTAACAAAACCCTTGACTTAATCTCTTTTCTTGGCCATGTGAGATTTTCCCAATTAACTAATTGGTTCTATGTTGGATACTTTAACATGGTATTAGAGCCCAAGGTTATAAGCTGCCCCAGCCATTCCAAAAAATAAAAGATTTGAAATCTCTCAACTTCTAAGAGCCAATTCATTTCAACTTAAATTAACTTAATTCAAAATAACTTATTTTTATTTTTAAATTTTCTTCCTAGAGCCAATTGAATTTGAAATTCAAGATTATGAAAGTATAATAATATATTTAAAATAAAATTTTTTGATAATATTAAATTTTTAAGTTTTTTTCTTTATTAATGTTTAAAAAATTCATAAAAATTTAAAAATATAATAAAAAATTACAATCTATGGATTTATACAGCTAAATAATATTGGCTTTTAAATAAAATTCATCACAGACAGAAAAGATGTGAGAATAAAAAAATAACTTTTAGTTAACTTAACTTAAAATGAATTTGCTCTATATTCTTGATTTCTATATTGCTTCCACCCATTTCATAATGCCAATAACAACCATGAAAATCAAATTTTCAAAAAAATAACTCTCTTTTTGAACCTCTATTTTAAATAAAAAGCATTTTAATTAGTTGAACAAACCCATTGAGTGATTGGCTTGTCATTATTTCCTTCGATTTTTCTTTTGTTCCCAACTTATTCGAAATGGGTTGGAACATGTTTCTGACTGAATTTTCCAACTTCTCATTTTGGTATTTGGTATTGTGTAAAATGTTTTCTTAGGTAGCGGGTAGCTGGCAACTAATGTGGCTGGAGGTCTTCAAGTTTAAGCAAACAAAACTGTGACCTGTAAGACTGGCATACCCTGTAATTTTCCGCAAAACCAGCCCCTAGACCCATCGTACTGGGCAACCCTCTATTGATTGCACCAAAATTTTGACCCATCCCAATAGGCAACCCTGTGTTGACTGCACCTAAAATTTTGACCCATTAGTTCCATTAATCTAAACCAAACTCGCCCCATATTTTACAATCAATCAACCACCTTTTGTTCTTTGCTACAGGACAAGAAATGAACAATCTATAAGAAATTGTTGGGAACAAATTCCCCAATCATTCATCATGCGCAGCATAATAAAAAGATGATCAAGCAAGCATACACAAATTTAACGTAGCTCATTTCTTAACCAGCCTAAATTTATGGATGAAAGAAATCCACTCAAATAAAATATAAAAATTATAGTAGAGGTATACCCTTAGTGCTCACATTGGCCTATGGATCCATTACACATAACTGATAGCCCCAATATTTTGCCCTCACACCGGCCTCCAGACTTCTCCCCCCTCCTAGAACCCTCAAATCTTTCCTCTTTACCATATTAGTTTTTCTCTCATACTCAAAATCCCAACATAATAAGCTTTTTTATATGCCACACACAAACCCAAACCAAATCAAAATAGGAAAACTAAATTGCAAACGAATAAAAAAGCTAAAACCAAATCCTAAGCAAACTAAAATTCTTAAGTTTTTTTGAATTTGAGCAAACAAACCAAACAATTTCCACCTTAGCTTAAATTCTTCGTCATGAACATGAACATCACGAACACACGGTCACGATCAGAAACAAGAATGTCACGAACATCACCAAAACATTAACACAGCAACAAACGGAAACAAGTACAAACATCATGAACATGACTCCAAACAACAACATCACAAACATCAACATACACAAACACAAGCTCTACTATGCTAAGAATGCATCACAAGCTCCACCATGCCAAGACTAAACCATAAACTCTGATAGCACGTGTAGAGGAATAAAAACACGATCAAGCAAGCAAACACAAATTTAACATAGTTCGGCTCTTAAATAACCTATATTCATGAATAAGAGAAATCCACCCAAATAAAATATAGAGATTACGGTAGAGGTATGCGCTTAGTGCTCACGTTGGCCTATGGATCCCTTACACACTACTGACAACCCTAATATTTTGCCCTCATACGATTACAAAATATGAGAATCACAAAAGGCTTCTCGTCCTAACCCTATCCGGCCTTTGGACCTCTCTTCCCTTCTAGAACCCTCATATCTTGTCTCTGCACTACATTGATTTTTCTCTCATACTCAAAATCCCAACACAATAAGCATTCTTTATAGGCCACATGCAAGCCCAACTCATATCAAAATAGAAAAAACTAAATCACAAATAAATAGAAAAACTAAAACTAAATCCTAAACAAACTATGTTTTTGCTTTGGATTTGGTTTTAGTTTTTCAACTTATTTAGGATTTAGTTTTTCTATTTTGATGTGGTTTGAATTTGTGTATAACCTATAAAAATGCTTGTTGTATTAGGATTTTGAGTATATAAAAAAAGCTAATGCGGTGAAGAAATAAAATGTGAAAGTTTCAGGAAGAACGAGAGGGTCAGAGGCTAGAGAGGGATAAAAAGAGAAGCATTTTATAATTCTCATATCTTATAATTGTGTGAGGGTAAAATATTAATATTATAACTAGTGGCATAGGAGTAGACTAGGCGCGTCAGCGGCTTTGTTGCGCACTGAAGTAGTCCAAATTATGGTTCCGCATGCTCCACCACTTCTCCGTTCATCTCCAATACTAACCGTGAAAACCCTATGAGCAAAAGGATGTTGAGGTCCGAAATTCGAAATAATATTGATTATATAACTCAACCACATCTCTTAATAATATTCTTTCTAAAGAAAATTTACTTTTATGTTATTAGCTCTGATTTTTCTTTTTTTTTAAAAAAAAAATGCACGTACAAAATATATATATAACAAGTGTTATTGTCTTTTCTTAACCGAGACAATATCATTGCGAGAACTCGATTGTTGGCGTCATATATGCTTTGTGTTGAAAGTTGGAATTAATTCCTTTCTGTTGGGCTAAATGACATGACTCCTTTAAATATCACTAATTATATCACCAATCTTTATGCTTTGTAATGTTGGATTCCTAGAAGTTAATTAGAAAGTAGTGAAGGTGTACTGCATCGCTAAACACCGAGAAAACGCTTTGGGAAAAAGATGCACTATTTGTCTCAATTTTTTTTTGTTATAATTACGATTTTGGATTGCTTTAAAATTTTTATTTTTTATATTTAATTTTTTTTTACTGTCAATTAACCATAGTATCCCCATTTTAAAATCCACATTCAAATCATAACAGAATTTCTAATTATTTTGTCAATTGTTTTTGTGGACTTAAGATAAAAGGGGGAAAAAAAAGAAAATATATTGTGCCTTCAAATCAACTAAGTAATTCTCTATATTATTTTCTTTTTTTTTGTGGCTTCTGGTTCTCTATTTGGATTCCCAAAAGATATCAAGAATTCATTTTCCTCTACAACAATTATTTATGCAAGATGTGACTAAAATTAAAGGATCTGCTTTTAGCAAAAATATTGGTTAATTGCGACTTGGAAAAGGATTTTGAATGGATGGACAGGTTTATCCAAATTTGGCTAATTTGCAGCATATTCCCTTAGTTTGGGTAATTGCGACTTCCACCAAACGTTAGCCACTTGTTCTACAGTTATTTTTGTTATGCACCTTTGTATAATTAGGGACACTAATCATCCAAAAATTGGCAAAAATACCCCTTGCCAAAATCTTCCTGATAGCCAAACGCTATCGCCTCTATCTGGCCGAACTCCCTGCCACAATGATTGCCAGAAGAAGCTGGCGCTACCCGAGAAAATGTGCGATCAGGCACCTCGGGAGATAGCCGAAGAGCTCCGAGCCCGGCACGCCAGGAAACCCCGAGGACACTACTCGCCCCCCAAGGTTGTGAACATATCGCCTTCGGAAAAGCGGCACCAGACATAGCGAGCCGAACATGATATCCCCGAAGGCGGAACTCCCTGAAACTGGGAACCCCCGAACTGAGGGCTTGTTTCCCGAAGAGGCTCTGTCCGAACTAGAGGACGACCTCACCCAGGGACCTCGGGAGTACGGCAGGAGCATTTATGGAAGCATTTAAGGAAGCCTCTGACACGTCCTTTCACAGACGTCATAAAGTCGCCTGAATAGGCGCTCTGACATACGGACGCCATCAGAATCACAACATGGCCCATCTCAGTACGTGGCTCAGGACAACCTGCTACCAGTTATCTATCTCCTACGCCCAGAAACTCAGGGAACATCCGACCGAACACGTGTCGTGATCTGAACGGGCTAGGCGCTCCTATAAATACCAGGAATTAATACTGGGCAGGAGGCTGGTTGGTTGGCCAAACACTGCTCCCACACTCTGAGAAAACTACCAGGCGAGACTCTTCAGCCCTTTGTGCTATTTCCTCTGCCTTTTCTCAGCCACCACTGACTTGGGCATCGGAGGCTCCCCCCCCCGGAAAAACACTCCGGGGGCCTCCTAACCCTTTGTTTCTGAGCTTTCAGGCACTCTCCTTCGGGCTATCCATTCCACTAGGCATTCTTCCTCCGAGAAGTCTCTCCACCAGTCACCATGACTATAAACGATGAGGCCCCTGGCCATCATTTGGCGCCGTCTGTGGGAACCCGCTCTGAGATCGCCGTCGTTGAGACTCAGCGTTCTAAGGACAAGGGGCTCCCGAAGTCCCCGTCCGCGCCTGAGATACAACCGGCTGCTGAGCAAACACTCCCAGGGACTTCTGCGCCTGAGGAAGACCGCCCTCTGGTAATCACCATGAGCTTCTTGAGGGACTTTCAGCGTTCGGTCGTGTCTGAAATGACCCAGCAGATCGACCGAAGGTGGCCACAGCGAGCACAGGCCCAGAGACCCCCCTCAACGACACGCCCTCGGGAGAAAAGCCCCAAGTCTACACATCGCAGTTCGGGGAGTGGAGACCCTCGCGAAGAATCATCCACAGAAGATATAGCCCTCGGGAAACGGCCTGTGGGACAAACCGGGTCCAAGCGACCGAGAGTTTCACAGCGAAGCAGTTCGTCGCCTGAGCCGAGGTCCCTGTTCCATCAGCGCCGAACTCGCCCCCCGAAGAGGCGCCGGCGATCTCCATTCCCTGAAGAAGGCCCTAGCGCCACAGTGCTGATGGAGAGGATACTAGCACGGCTGGACAGAGTGGAGAAACAAGTGGCCAGAAAACCCGTTTGGGCCAGACTCTCGGGAACATGCTGCGAAGATGACTCGCCATTTATTCAGGCCGTTGTTGAGGTAGCCATGCCAGGTGACTTCAGAGTACCTCGGTTGGAGATTTATGATGGCCGTACTGATCCAAAGGCCCATCTGACGAAGTACAGACGCAGCATGATAATACACGGTGCTGACGACGCTACCATGTGCAAGTGCTTCGAAGTCACCCTCACAGGGCCAGCCACGGCGTGGTACAATTCCTTTCCTTCAGGAACCATCACTGAGTTCCAGGAGTTGTCCACGGCCTTCACACAGCAATTCATTGGGAGCAGACCTACGGCGAAGATGCCTGTGCAGATGTTCGACATAGAGCAAAGGAATGGAGAAACCATCCGAGACTATGTCGAAAGATTCAACAGGGAAGCTCTAAGTGTCCCAGACTTCAGGCCCGAAATCCGCATTCTTGCCATGGCACGAGGCCTTCGGCGAGACTCACAGCTGTTCTACGAGTTCTCAAAGGACCCCCCGGAGACCCTCGGAGAATTTTACCGAAGAGCAGAACAACACATGACCGCCGAAGAACTAAGAATGGCTGGGCCGAAGTCTGATCACCACCGCCCCGAAGAGTCCAGTCAACAAGCTCGGCATCCTACCGAATACGCAGGACGACCTCGGAGGATGCGAGGAAGGAAACCTCAAAGTTTCACACCATTGAGCACTTCACGGACCAACATTCTGATGGCGCTGGAAAGGCAAGGGACGTAGATTCGGCGACCAAGGGCCATGACCGCCGATAATAAGAAGAATGCAAAGAAGTTCTGCCAGTTTCATCGCGACCACGGTCATGACACCGAAGACTGTTTCCAGCTGAAGAAGTACATAGAGTCGCTGATAAAACTGGGTCAACTTCGGAAATACCTGAGAACGCCATCCCCGAAAGACAGAAAAATGGAGGAAGAAAGGGCCGAAGATGAGGACTATGACTCCGACAGGCGGAGAAATAGAAGTCCAAAAAAGCGCCCTCCACCTCCAGCAGGGGTTATCTAAACCATCACCACGGGGCTCCCATCCTCGGAAAGAAAGCGGAAAGCCAGAGAAATTGCAGTCATGGAGTATCAAAGTCCATCAAAGAAGCTGGCTCGCAAAGATGGCTCCACCGTCGTCTTCCCCCACGGCGATCCGCTACTGATTATGGCGAGAGTAGGGAACTGGGACGTCAAAATAGTGTTGCTTAATGATGGCTCAAATGCTGACGTCCTATTCTCGCACCCGCTGCCGAGCTTGGGCATCTCCGGCAGCGAACTGAAGCCTGTCACCTCGCCCACTTTTGGCTTGGACCACCCGAACTCCCCGTCCTCGGATGTATCGACCTCCCGCTGATGATGAAAGGGACTTCGGTGAACGGAGCAGCTGAGTTGAACGCCTCCAAAATGGTGAGATTCATCGTCATGAACGTCCCGTCCTCGTACAACGCCATCCTTGGAAGGCAGACAATGGGGAATCTGCATATTCGCCCTGATGTGAAGTACTTGACTGTCACATTCGCCACCATGGATGGAGATGCAGAGGTATTCATAGACCAAGCCAAGGTAAGAAAGGTATTTGTAAAAGCGCGAAAAGCTACGGCAAGCAACTTCGCGCAAACGATGGAGGCAAGGGCACCAGAAAAAGGCGAAGAAGAAGATCTCGCCAAAACAGAAACGGAAGCAATAGAGCTTGTCCCAGGTCAATCTACCCGAATAGGGAAGAGCTTGGCCGAAGGTGACAAGGAAAAACTTGTATCCTTTCTGCTGGAAAATAAAGATCTGTTTGCCTACTCGCCAAAAGATATGCCGGGGGTGAACCCTGGCATAATACAGCATAGCCTCAAAGTGAGTCCAGAAGCAAGGCCTGTCCGGCAAAAGAAACGAAGCATCTCAGCCCACAAAAGCAACTTTGTCAAAACCGAAGTCCAGCGTCTCCTAGATGCTGAAGTTATCAGGGAGGTCAAGTACCCCGAGTGGTTAAGCAACGTGGTCATCACCACAAAAGAAGGTAGCAGCAAACTCCGGATGAGCATCGACTTCAGAAACTTGAACGATGCTTGCCCGAAAGACTCATACCCTCTGTCGCCAATAGATCAACTGGTAGATTCAACTACTGAATATGGGCTCCTAAGTTTCCTAGACGCCTTCAGTGTCTACCATCAGATAAGGATGGACCCCGAAGATGAAGAGAAGATTGCCTTCATCACCGAGGGAGGAACATACTGCTATATCAGGATGCCATTCGAGCTAAAAAATGCAGGAGCCACCTACCAGAGGCTGATGAACAAGGTCTTCAAAGACCAAATGGGGAGAAACATGGAAGTGTATGTTGATGATATGATAGTCAAGAGCAAGCTGCCTGGCTACCACGTTGCAGATTTAGAGGAAACCTTCCAAAAGCTTAGAGCCTTCGGGATCCGCCTTAATCCTGAGAAGTGCATCTTCGGGGTGACCTCGGGAAAATTCCTTGGGTACATGGTATCCGAAAGAGGCATCGACGCTAACCCCGAGAAGATTAAGGCTCTGCTTGAGTTCCGAACTCCTGCCACAGTCAAGGATGTGTAGAGACTCACCAGAAGAATAACCTCTCTGAGCAGGTTTATTTCCAGGTACGGAGATCGGTGTAGACCTTTCTTCAAAGTCCTCACAAAGGCAACAAAAATGGAAGGCGACCTCGGAAGAAATGATCATCCTTAGGATGAAGATTGCCAAAAGGCCTGGGAAGAACTCGAAGTCTACCTGGCCAGCCTGCCGACTCTGCGACAGCCTCGGGAGGGAGAGCCCCTCGTACTGTACCTCGCCGTCACAGAAAAAGCTGTGAGCTCGGTCCTCGTGAAAGAAGAAGGGTCAAAGCAATGGCCGGTCTACTATGTCAGCAAGTCCCTGCATGGCGCCGAAGTCAGGTACCCTTTGCTTCAAAAAGCTATATATGCCTTGGTGCTTGCAGGGAGATGGCTGCGACCATACTTTCAGGCTCACCCCATCATCGTCCGAAGTAGTCTACCGCTACGGGATGTTATGAAAAAAGTTGACCATTCGGGAAGGCTCTCCAAGTGGTGCATAGAGCTGGGCGAACACGAAATCACGTATGAGCCTCGGAAGGCCATAAAAGCTCAAGCCCTGGCAGATTTTATCGCCGAAATACCCACCACTGAGGAGAGCCACTCAGATCCAAAAGAGCATGAGCCAGAATGGACCTTGCACGTAGACGGAGCCTCGGGTTCCGAACACCAGGGAGCTGGAATAATTATCAGGGGCCTCGAAGGCCTGGAGGTAATGAAGGCTATCAAGTTCAGCTTCAACGTCACCAACAATGTAGCTGAGTATGAAGTCCTCATAGCGGGATTGCGCTTGGCCAGAAAGATTGGCGTGAGAAACTTAAAGGCTCACAACGATTCCCAGCTGGTAGTTCGGCAGACGGCAGGAGATTATGGGGCGAAGGACCCAATTTTGGCAAAATATCATGAGCTAGTAGCAAAGCTCATCCAAGAGTTTGACGCCGTATGGATGGAAAATGTACCTCGGCGGAATAACACTGAGGCAGATTGCTTGGCGAAGTCGAAAACATATACCGAGGTGCTAGACCATCCGAGCATCTCAGTGCCGAGCATGACGACCTCGGGAACAGGATGGAAAGACCCAATAAAAAGATACCTCGCAGAGAATTTGCTCCCTGAAGACCCCGGCGATGCTACAAGACTGTGAAGACGCTCCGGAAGATTCTTCCTGATTGGCGAAGAGTTATATCGGCAGGAATATGCGAATCCGCTGCAAACATGTGTGGATGAAAAGGATACTGAAATGGTCCTTGAAGAAATTCACGAAGGCATGTGTGGTTCACACATTGGAACTGATGCCCTGGCAGCAGTGATACTCCGCCAAGGATACTTCTGGCCTACCCCGAGAAAGGACGCAAGACAGTTTGTCCGGAAATGTGGTAGCTGCCAGAGACACGTGAAAATCCAGAGGACACCCTCGGAAATGGTAACTTCGGCAGACTATCCTTGGCCCTTCACAGTCTGGGGTATAGACCTTATTGGGCCACTCCCCACAGCACCCGGAGGCGTGAAATTCTGCGTTGTAGCAGTGGACTATTTCTCAAAGTGGGTGGAGGCAGAACCACTAGCAACTATCTCGGCAAAAGAAGTGGAGAAGTTCCCATGGAAGAACATCGTATGCAAATTTGGCATACCGAGGGTACTAGTAGCTGATAATGGATCCTAGTTCACAGACAAAGGTTTCCAAGAATTCATCAGCGACCTCGGAATAAAGATGCACTTCGCCCCAGTAGTTCACCCCCAAAGCAACGGGCAGCTGGAAGTATCGAACAGGACCATAAAAGATGGCCTGAAAAAAGAGACTAGGGGAAGCCAAAGGGAAATGGCCAGGAGAACTCCAAAGTGTATTATGGAGCTACCGAACGACGCCCCGAAGAGCCACAGGGGAGACTCCTTTCTCACTCGTCTTCGGAACAGAGGCCATTATCCCACTAGAGGTAGTTCAACCTTCAGTACGGGTGCAAGTATTTGATGATGGTAGTAATGACCTCGGCCTGAGAACCAATCTCGATCTTATGGCCGAACACAGAGAAATGGCCAAGCTGAGAAGAAAAGCTTTCAGCAAAGAGTGACCGCGGCTGTAAACTTACGGGCCAGGCCAAAAGAAATCAAGAAGGGAGACCTCGTTCTCCGAAAGGCCGACTTCGCACCCCGAAGGCCATCCCATGGCGTACTTCGCGCAAACTGGGAAGGACCCTATCTGGTTCTCGACGAAGTATGAAAAGGCGTGTACAAGCTTGGCGATGCCGAAGGCGTAGAATTGAAGAACACTTGGCACTCAGACGCCTTGAAAAAATTCTACGCTTAAGGTTGAGCGGAGGAGTTATGTTGTACAGAATGGCCTTGAGAAAAATTCTTAAGTGTACAGAAATTATGCAAAACAAAATTCCGCAAAGGTGTTCGCCATGATAAAGAGTAGATATGACTTTCCGAAGTCCCTTGAGCCATCACGCTCGGGAAAGATGGAAAACAAAAATCTCGCAGAAGTACTCGCCATAGCCAGCGCAGAAATAATTTTCCGAACTCCCTTGAGCGAACATGCTCGGGAAAATGGGAAGTGAAAAATCTCGCGGAAGGTTTTCCGAATTCCCTTGAGCAAACATGCTCGGGACAACTGGAAAAACAAAAAATTTGACTGAAGGTTTCCGAAATCCCTTGAGCAATCATGTTCGGGGTAAATTGGAAATGCAAAAGCCTGGAAAAAGACTTAGTCAAATTTTTTCAGGCCTTCCAGAAAGTCTTATGAGCAAGCGCACTCGGGACAAAGGAAGGTAAAAAAGTTTCTTTAACCGCAGGTTTTCCGAAGTATCTTGAGCGAGCGTGTTCGGGACAATGGAAATGAAGAAACTTGCAAGAAAAGACTTAGCCAAAAAATCCTCATTAAGAGCAAAGCTGCTTTAAAATAAAGAACTACCCGAAGAAGGATTACAAAATAGAAGGGAAGGAAAAGGGGCCCTAAAATTGGCTAAGGGTTCGTGGCGTCCCGAGAGCCACTCGTCTGCCCGCCCTTTTCCACCACCTTCGGCGCTGGAATTGAAGGACAAAGTTTCAGATGTTCGACCTTGGACCATTTCCACCGAGGTCCCCCAGGAATGTTTAGACCCTCTAGAAAAGAGAGGTCCAAATCTGGGAACCTCTGGAGAACCTGGTGCCGAGCAAGGCAGAAGCCGTCCTGGAACGCGACCTTGCTCATCTGATCAGACTTGTTCTTCTCAAGCTCGAGGTCGTCAAGCTCGTCCTTCAGATCCGTGACCTCCTCCTCCAGCGCCTTTATCCGCTCCTCCCCCTTCGGCTATTTCTTCAACGACTCAACCTCGGCCCGGAGAGCGTTATTTTCACACGTCAACGACGCTATACGGCTGTCAAAACCAGCCTTGTGCTGAAGAAGATCTTCGTTGACGGCGAGCATCCCCTTTATTTGGTCACCGAGGTCAGCAATCTTCCTCGAAGAGCCCTTTTGAAGTTCTTCTTTTTCCTTCCGGAACTCTTCCCGAAGGGCAGCTACTTCTTTCTCAGCAGCCTCTTTCAGCTGCTGGTTTTTGGCGACCAACTCCGCGAGTGCGGTCCTCGTCTCATTCATGGTTCGAGTGGCCGAAGTTCGAAAAGCAACCTCCCTGGCCACCCGAACTTGGAGAAAGGCGGTGTACCCCATCAGCTGCAAAAAATAAACGCAAGGTCAGTAAGAGCCAGACACCTAGGAAAAAATTGAAGGGAAAGAGCTGTGAAGGATATACCTGAGCAGCATGCTCGGTGATCTTTGCGGCGAGGGTGTTATCCCCCGGGTGGGCCGCCGCTATAGCCTTGAAGGAGGCCTCGGTGAGCACCCCCTTCGAAATTTCCTTAGCCATTTGAGGAACATCCTCGGAGTACATGTTCATGTCCTCCGTGAACGTCCAAAAAGGCTCCTTGGGTATCTTCCCTTGCGGGATTTTGGCATCCCGAAGAGCTCGTTTTCGAGCATGATCGGCCACCCAGCCAGGGGTAGTCAACTCCCCTGCGTGATAAGAATGAGAAGGAGATTAAAGACAAAGAAGCCAATCCAGAAAAAACAAAGGAAGTACACTTTGTCTGGAAACAAACCTGGCGGAACCTCGACAACATCGTCCTCGGAGTCCTCGGCCGAAATGCCCTTGCCCTTCCGCTTGCGCCGCTCCTCGGTAGAAGGTACTTCTACCACTACATCAAGGAGGGCCTGTGACGCGGTAGGACTCTGAGGAGGGACCTCGGTTGAAGGGACCTCGGAAGCAGCAGCCTCAGACTCTGGAATCTCGGCTGCCCCAGGTTCCTCGACAGTCTCCTCGGGATTTTCCTCTAAAGAAGCCTGGGCAGCTCTCTTTGCCCGTTTCCTCGAAGGTCCCGCGCCAGTAGACTTCCGCCTTCGGGAAGACGCCTTGTTCCTCTTATCGCCCTTCTCCACCTGGCCGGTGAAAAGGGACTTGTAATAGGCGACAGTCACGTCGCCCATCTCTGAAAAAGGAGAGAAACATCAGCGTGAGTCCGAGGAAAGAACAGTAAAGGAGTAGAAGATAACTCACTTTCGGCAAGCGCTTCGAAAGAAATTTCCTCCTTAAGAAGCTTGACCAACCAGGAATCCTTCCCGGCGATGGCAGGAGCTGGCATCTCG
Organism: Aquilaria yunnanensis; assembly: GCA_039654915.1. NCBI lineage: Eukaryota > Viridiplantae > Streptophyta > Magnoliopsida > Malvales > Thymelaeaceae > Aquilaria > Aquilaria yunnanensis. Next base: position 72,093,806 of record CM077597.1, read on the forward strand.
AGGTCAGTCTCGTGCTCCTTTACCACCTTTAGCTCCCGAAGGACCTCTTCGGTCATCAACCTCCAGTTGATTGGAAAAGGGTAAAGGGCGAGCGGAACGACCTCGGGATCCCAGTCAGAGACAGCCCGAATGCGGGCGTCGAAATCCCCGAACAAGGGAGCTAACTCTGGGGTCAGCAGCATCCTCGGATCAGCAACGTCCACATCCAGTGTTCCCTGAGCCCATTTGGTCGGAACGTATGACCAGGCCTCGTCCATCTTCATGAAGAAAAATTTCTGTTGCCACCCCCGCCAGCTATCTTTAGTGGCGAAGGTGAACATGAATTTCTTGCTCCCGGATCCCCGAGGTAGCATGAAATAGAAGCCACCCTTCGGGACCACAGAGAGCTTGTAATACTGCATAAAAATTCTGAAATTGGGTTCTATCCCGAAGACGCCACACATGCAGAGGTAGGCGTTAAAATAGCAGAACGAGTTCGGGGGAAGCTGGTTCACAGCAATGCCATGAAATTTGCAGAACTCGCACACCATCTTCGGGGGAGGATACCGAAGACAGGCCTTCAGCTGGGCTCGGAAAACGGTAACCTCCTTACTGTGGTTTGAAAAAGCATAATGGCTAGAACGAGGCAGCCTAGTAATGGCGTAAGAGGGAAGAAAGAATTTTTTCTTCCACCTCTCTAACTTTTCAGGGGTGGTGCAACAAGGATGGGTTAAAAGAGGCTGCCAGCTCTCAGGAATGGGCATTTTCGACATAAAAACGAGTTTGAAAATGGAAGAAAACAGTTTCCAGAGAAAAACTCAAAAGAACACAGGGATCAAAGCGCTCTAAAAAACAAAAACCCACCGAAAGATTTGCCAAAATCTGAGGACGCCGTCGTGAAAGCTGGCTGGAAAAAAGCTCTGATTAAGGTAGCTCCGCCACAGAAAGCAAGAAAGTGCAAGAACAGGGGCAAAGCAGAGAGAAGAGCAGAAGAGAAAGCAAAAGGAACTTATGGTGGAGTGGGCTATTTATAAGACAGAGATGGGTAACCGAAACATCGTCATAAGTACCCTTTGGAGGCGAACCGTCGCCGTAACTGCTCTCTGCACCTGAAAAGGCACGCCCTCTGTAACCGACGCAACTCTCCTCCAATGGCAAAGCGCCATGTGTCAACCGCTGCGCGAAAATGGGGGACACGTCCTCCAAACGTCCCTTGAAAGCTGGGACACGTCTTCTGACATCCCTGGAAGACTGGGATGAAACTGGGACGCGCCGCTCAGATTGACACGCTCGGCCAAACAGACCTGCAGAAACAAAGAGCAGGTCACCTCGAGGACGCCAAGAAACAGGCTATGGCCGAATAGCCCATGACCTTCGGGCAAGAGGTGTATCTTTGGCACAGGCTCCACCTCGAAGACACCAAAGAACAGGCCAAGGCCGAAGAGCCCATGATCTTCGGGCAAAAGGCGCATCCTCGGAACAGGTTAAGCTTCCAAAGAAACTCCCATACACAACCTCGGAAAGAGATGCAAAACCGAAGTCTTCACTTCGGCTTTCCAAAGGGGGGCATGTGATAGCCAAACGCTATCGCCTCTATCTGGCCGAACTCCCTGCCACAATGATGGCCAGAAGAAGCTGGCGCTACCCGAGAAAATGTGCGATCAGGCACCTCGGGAGATAGCCGAAGAGCTCCGAGCCCGGCACGCCAGGAAACTCCGAGGACACTACTCGCCCCCCAAGGTTGTGAACATATCGCCTTCGGAAAAGCGGCACCAAACATAGCGAGCCGAACATGATATCCCCCAAGGCGGAACTCCCTGAAACTGGGAACCCCCGAACTGAGGGCTTGTTTCCCGAAGAGGCTCTGTCCGAACTAGAGGACGACCTCACCCAGGGACCTCGGGAGTACGGCAGGAGCATTTATGGAAGCATTTAAGGAAGCCTCTGACACGTCCTTTCACAGACGTCATAAAGTCGCCTGAATAGGCGCTCTGACATACGGACGCCATCAGAATCACATCATGGCCCATCTCAGCACGTGGCTCAGGACAACCTGCTACCAGTTATCTGTCTCCTACACCCAGAAACTCAGGGAACATCCGACCGAACACGTGTCGTGATCTGAACGGGCTAGGCGCTCCTATAAATACTAGGAATTAATACTGGGCAGGAGGCTGGTTGGTTGGCCAAACACTGCTCCCACACTCTGAGAAAACTACCAGGCGAGACTCTTCAGCCCTTTGTGCTATTTCCTCTGCCTTTTCTCAGCCACCACTGACTTGGGCGTCGGAGGCTCACCCCCCGGAAAAACACTCCGGGGGCCTCCTAACCCTTTGTTTCTGAGCTTTCAGGCACTCTCCTTCGGGCTATCCATTCCACCAAGCGTTCTTCCTCCCAGAAGTCTCTCCACCAGTCACCATGACTATAAACGATGAGGCCCCTGGCCATCACTTCCCTTCTCTACAGAAACCCTACCTCACTACTACTACCTCCTTCGACACAGTCACCTTCCCCAAACCATCATATCCTATGATCTTGTCGTCACTGCTCCTACTCCTGATCATATCGCCGCTACCATTCTCCCCTCGAATCTTGCCTCTAGATCTCACTGCAACTCCTATGCTTTGAATCATGTTGATTGTTGCACGCATGCCTCTGCAATCTCATAGTCAACCTTTTAATTGTTATTGCCACCGCCTCTGCCATCGCTGCGCACCATTGGAACATATGTCGTTGTAAAAATATCTAAAGTAATGTACAAATGTGTCTTAAACAATATGTAAAAATGTCTAGTGTAGTATCTGAAAGAGTCTAAAGTAGTTTACAAAAAATATATTATAATAAGAAAATAACAAATGTTCGAAGCAATAAGAAGATCTGAATGAATATCGAAAAGTGTTTAAAGGAATACTTGAAAGTGTCTAAACTAATAAGTAAACAATTTGTTCTCTTCAAAACATAACTATATAAAACAATAAAGAAGTGTCTGAATAAATGTGTAAAAGTGTCTAAACAAAAATTAAGAAGTGTCTGAATAAATATTGAAAAGTGTTTAAAGAAATATTTAAAAGTGTTTGAACCAATATGTAAACAATTTGTTCTCTTAAAAAAAATAACTATCTGAAAAAATAAAAAAGTGACTGAATGAATGTGCAAAATTGCCTAAACAAATATTAAAAAGTGCTTGAACCAATATGCAGATAATTTGTTTTCCTCATAAATAAATGTGTGCAAACTACTAAAAAAGAAGTGTCTAAATAAATATTTGAAAGTGTGCAAAGTAAAATATAAAAATATTTAAAGCTTATATTGCAAAGAAAATATAAAAGTATCTTATATTTCTTTCTCTGTAGACAAAAGGTGTGCTCATCATCGGCTAGGATAACAGCTTCTCATCGTCCTTTCGTCGCTCATCGCCATCATTGCCACCTCACCTCAAATCTCCCATCATCAATCGTCCTCTCATTGCTCATCGTCCGCTTTGCTTCTCAGGCAATGTCGGCTAATAATCTGCTTCTCATTGTTCGATCATCCTCTCATTGCTTATAGTCCACTGCTCAAGTGATAGTTCTATCATCCTCTTATCTCTCATACTCTGATTGTCCTCCTGTCACTGATCATCCTCCCATTCCTCATCATTTGATCATTCGATCGCCATTTTGTCACTCATCACTCACTTCTCATCATCAGCTTGGGATTGTGGTTCCTTACTCGGTGGCAATGAAGTGGAATCACTGAACCAATCTAGGAGGGAGTGATAGAGGAGACGACGGTGGCGGTGAGATCCTGAGAGCAGGAAAGAGAATTGACAGTGAAGAAGTAAATGAGCATGGGAATCGCGATCTCGGTTAAGGTCCAGAGAAAACCTGATCTAGAGGGTGTGATGGAAATTAATTAGGTTAGTAAAGGGTAAAATTGGGAAATCATGGACTATGTCTGATTTAACATATGTTCACAAAAACCATAGTACTGTTTTGATGTTAACTTCAAAGATAACCATTTACATGTTTTGCAAGCTTTAGGATTCAAGTAGAAATTCACAATGTTGTAAGACATAAACAAAAGTTGTAAAAGATTTAGAACTGAAAAAGTGGTCTATCCCCCTAACTTAATTTTTTTTTTAGAAGTAAGAATTTCTTATAATTTTTAAGTAATTTTTTTTGTTATAATTTTTTACATTTTTAAAATTTAGAAAAAAAATCTAAAATTGTATGTTTTCTGTAAAAAGAAATTAAAAAAGAACTTTTTGAAGATCTTAAAAGTGATTAAAAGTTTCAAAGAACAAAAATATCTCAAAATAAAGATTTTTAGTCATGAAAAGTGATCTTCGTCGAACTTACAAATAAGAAGTTTATTAATTGGTATTTTTGTAAAGGTTTTGAATTGCCAACGGAAGAAAAGCCGAGAAGGGACCACTTTAGTCGTAAATCTTTTATAAATTTCTTATTTTAGTCCTAAAACTTTACAAATCTCTATTTATGTTCTAAAACTTTGCAAATTTGTATTCGAGTTCTAAAAGCTGCAAAACCTGTAAATAGTTAGTCCTAAAATTAACCCTAGAATAGGTGACCAACAATTTAGGACTAATTGTTTACACGTTTTGAAATTTTTTGGACTCAAATAGAAACTTACAAAGTTTTAGGATTTAAATAGAAATTTTCAAAGTTTAGAGGCTAAGTGTGTTCTTTCCTCATAATTTAATACCTACAATATGAAACAATTTAACTTTTGCTCACCACTCCAAACGGTGCAAGGCCCACTCATCTACCACAGTGATTGTGGGTGGCAACTAAGGATCTAGTTTAGCACAATTTTGATAATTTAGGATTTATTTGGAAACTAATTTTAGTTTTAGGGCCAATAAGTTAATTTAATGATAGGTTAGGGGTCAATTGAGGATATATTCTGTGGAACTCATTACCTACGGTAGCTAAAATGAACTTCCCAAAAACTTTATTGGATTCCATGTACAGGCATCAATAATATCAATAATAGTGTGGAGCAAAGTGAAATTTAAGAGATCATTTTCAAAAGAATATATGTTTTTTATTTTTCTCTCCAAATTGTATATTGGATTGAATTTGTTCCACAACCCACTTGAGTGCCTATGCAATGGCCTAGTGTGACCATTTTATTGGTGGCTACATTATTATGGTAATATTTAATTAATTGTATAATTAAGTATAAAAAAAATTAAATCTATGATTATTTTACAAGAAAAAATTTCATTAGATTAGGTATGTAGTCCCTCCATCCCATAATAATTGAAACGTTTCTCTGGGCATAGAGATTAAGGTGTATATAATTTATGTTATTTTTTTCAATTTTCCCCTGAAACTAAAACTAAAACAAAAAATATTTTTAGATTTTGTGTACTGAGAGTTTAAATCATGATTAAAAAAATAGAAAATTCATTTTTTGGTTTTGTGCAGTCAGAATTTAAATAAAGATTAAAAGGAGATTCTTTATTGTCTTTTGTGCAGTGAGAGTTTAAATCATGGTATTAAAGAAAATGGGGAAATGTTTCATTCTTTTTGTGACATTCAAAAAAGGAATATGTTTAATTCTTTTTGGGATGGAGGGAGTATATAACTAGAAAATACACATTTGTATTAATTAATAAAAATATCAACAACATTTCGGGCAAAACCCCAAATTTGTACAAGAATCCAAATTTACCACTAAATCCTAACGAGTCAATTTTATAAATAACACCACCAATACCCTAATCTTAGGGGAAAACAAACTATATCTAAACTCAATCCACGAAAATAGCTGTTCATCAAACCCTAAATCAACCAATCAAAAAGCTTATTATAGGAATAAAAATTAAGCATAACATATCTATGTCATATGTGTTAAATTTGATAGAACAATCTCAATCCACCATCTAAACAATATCTACATTGATGATATAGACATTAAAAATGAAAGCAAAACATGAACAAGTAGATTTGGGAAAGATTTTAGATTAAAATGACGTGAAAAATTCTAGCAACCAACAGGATGGAGAAGAATTTGAGAGAGGCTGAGAGAGAGTGTTCAAAGAGTAAAATGGAAGGGGGAGATGAGTATTCCTTTATACGGGTGGAATTTGCGATCATTTTGGTGACCAAAGTTTCGGTTGTCCAAATTGAATATCATGCAGCTACTAAGATTTAATTTTGAAAATTTAATGCAACCACCAAAATGGTTATTGTTTAGCAACTAAATTATGAGACCCATAAAAAATAGTTGCTAAAACTATCACCCTTTGTGACCATTAAGGCGACAATGAAAATTCACAATTAGACGGTCGTCCCAAAGCATGAGGGCCTTTTTAGTGGTTGCCCTAACCACTATTCTTGTGAACAAATAAAAATGGTAGATAAAAGATTGCCCTAGACCTCCAATAGCTTTTCAACGAGTATTTTGGCCACTATTTCTCTGGCAACCACAAAAGTAGTCACCGATAATGGTTGCTATTGGTGAGATTTGTTGTAGTGTCGGTTTATCACATCTTTGTGTGTTGCTAGCATAAAGCATGATTTCTTTTGGCCTCATCAATCATACCATAGGTTTCCATAACTGCTGAAAAATCTAGACATTTTTGCAAAGACAGAGCAAAGAAATTGAAAAGAACATATTTCCAAAACTTGTATATTAATTTTATAAGTATATAGTACATTGATATATATGATTTAAAATGAAATAAGAACAAATCATTTTATTTTCATCCATGTACCATATCTATAATATATCCCTAAATGTACCTTGTATATACTACAGTAAGTGGAAAAAAAATACAAAAAAATATTGATACATAAGATACCAAAAATACCGTATATACCTATCATTAAAATGATAAAAAAAAAAAAGCATATGTAACATATATTTGCAGTAAGTTCCTTATTGTGTGATAAACCGTGGTATATCTTGGATGTGCTATCCGATATATACCACAATAAGTCGTAAAAAAAGTAAAAATGTTATTTACATAAGATATTGTAAAATACAATGACATATTGTCGTACACTTAACTGTAAATTGATAAAATGTGAAAAAAATATTTATCACATATCATGTATCTGTAATAAACAATTTACTATGCCATAAACCGTATTATTCAAAATAGTGTTTATACTAGGTTCACAATCACTCGCAAGTTGTAGCATGAAGAGTTTCATACTCAAAGTTTTCATTTTTAGGCTCTTTAATGATGAATGGCCAAACTCCTCATCAAGCTCATACATCTATTATTTTTGCCCCTTTAGACCTCAAACTCTTCCATCTGATGACCGGGTCTCCAGTTTCAATCACAACTGTAGGGATGTCAAGACCACTATACCCTCCTTGAACCTAACCATACAAACCCGAATGCGCCCTTACTCGCATAGCCATGATGAGGTTACGAGTTTAACTAATCCTACCTGACCTTACCCGCACCCCTCCCACAATAATATATTTATATTCGAAATATGATTTTATTTCAAAATAAAATTATAATAACATAAATTACCATATATTACTCTAGTTTTTTATTTTTTAGTTATTATTAATTGTAAATATGTACATTCTTTTGAAAATATACATAAAAATATAAAAAAATCTAAAAAATTAAACATATGTCTTAAATGGGTTACAGGTAGTACTTGCCCACTTGCTAGATTGGTACTTACCTGAACTTGATTAATTGTCAAGAGGGTTTGGGTTAGCTAAACCTAGTTCATTGATATCTCTAATAGTGAAGCAAACTGGGGACCCAATAATAACATAGAGGAGTTTTGGGACTAAAAGATACCTAGGGATTGAAATAGAAGTTTGGCCCTAGGGAAAAAGTGAAAAAAAAAAAACCAAGCACAGGGATGTTACTGTTCACAAACATTAATTCACCTCACCGGGTTTAATATATAGTAGTGAACGAGGTTTATAGTGCTCAAGCGTTACAGCTGTTCAATTCATGTCAATGATAATTGTGAATATAAACAGTGGTGATCATTGATGAGGTAAAAAAGTTTCATAAAAATAAAAAACAAAAGAAAGAACTAGGATGGAAAAGGTCAAGGTAAAGTTTTGGGACTAAGGGAGAAAAAAAAAATTCTAAGTATCAAGAGATAAACCATGGGGACTAAAATTTTGTTTTAGAAGAGAGAAATATTATGAAAAAAATTAATAATATAAGAGAAAGAGTGGAACTTTAGTAACAACAAGTGGGCTTTAATGATTAATAAATAAAAAAATGGTTTTCAGGCTAAGAGAGCAAATGTAAAGATTTTAGGAAATAAATACTTAACAATCAACTTAATAAAGGAAAAAAGAAAATAAATGAAAACATTGGCTAAAACGAATCAGCTTGAACCATACCAAAAAGTAGATAACTCTTCACGACTAAAGTTTTGTTTAAAAAAAAATAAAAAAAATCAAGAAAAAAAGGTTAAATGAAGACACTATGATTGACTTAAAAAAGAAAAAAGAAAATAAACAAACCATGATAACAAAGATTTTTCTTTAGAAGACAATAAAATAAAAATAACAAAAACAATTAGAGACCAAGAGGACAAATTGAGAGGTTTAGTGACCTGCACATTGTAGTAGATTTTTTTTGTAATAAATTTTAATATTAAATGAATAAACATTCCTCATCAAGAAATTTATCATAATCAATTAAACTTTCTATTTGTCTCAAATTTGAGTTAGGCTCTTTTCATATAATATTTATATCATTAAAATGATTATTTATGATCGAAACATAACACTATAAAAAAAATACGGTATGTACTTTGAAACAATGCAAATCTGTTTTGTTAATTTAAAAAAAAATTCACTAAAATTTTCATCTCTTATTAACTAAAACCCTTATTTTTAGTATCAATTATAATTTATCCAGAAAAATTTACTTTCAATTTTAGCAATTATGGACCAAATTACTTTATTAAACTATAGAGCTTGAAGTTCACAATTGATGCTAGAAAACTTAACCAAGAGTAATGATAAAAAAATGATCGCAACACAAAAACTATGTTTAATGTATGTTAATCAATTAACATTCTAACCATTAACTTAATAAAAATAAAAAAGAAAGTAAAAGAAAAAAATTGGCTAAAGCTGAATCAACCAAAACCAGGTCAAGAGTAGGTAAATTATAATGATTAAAGTTTCATTTTAGAAAAGAATAATAAATAAAATCAATAAAAAAAAGTTAGGATCAAGACAAAAAAATGAAAACAATTTAGGTATTAAGGATTTAAAAAAATTTAGGTAATGGTGAGGGGGATAAGGTTCTAGTTTGATGTTTGGTTAGGAAATGAGAAGTTGTCTGAAAAATTTCCTAGATTTTTTAGACTCTACTCAAATCAAAATAACTTGGTGGTAGGGATGGGTGGTTGAGGGGGGGGGGGGTAATAGATGGCTAAGGGGTTGGATATGGAGATAGATTGCAAGAATGATGAAGGAGTCTAAATGGAACAATTTTCTTAATCTATAATCCTTTATTTCATTGTGCAGGGAAGACCTCGAGGACGTTGATCACCTGTTTTTTATTGTAAAGTCTCGAGTTCAATTTTGACAGCCATTCATGCATAAAAGGGATGAAATTATATAGGGTGCAGGAATTTTTCTTAGCTTGTATATCTCAATTCATCCGCAAAAAGTTATTCAAGTAAAGGTGAACTCTGGGACACTATCATCAAAACATCTCTTTGGGTTCTTTGGTTGGTGAGAAATGGTCTTGTCTTCAACAATAAACTACTAAACCTTTTAGTAATCATCTCGTCAATCACGTCCCTTTCTTATTTTTGGATTTCAAAAAGGTCAGGGATGTGTCTTTCTTCTCTCGATGTGTGGTTTTTAAATCCATCCTTATCCTTGTAAGTTTGTTAAGCTAGATTGGAACTAATGTGGTTTAGGGACCTATTGTACATGTTTTCTCTACCTTCTTGCTGGTTTTAATAATATTCTCTTATTAATAATCACAAAAAAATTCACTACATTGTTTAATTACACTACAGTAGAATTGCCACTTATCAACATAAAACAAATGTTGGTAAATATGAAAGTGTTAATATAACTCACCAACATGCAAACAAAGTGTGAGCAACACTCAAATCGGTAGGGTTTCACTGACAATTTCCTTGTGTGTTGGTGAAGCACTTCAACACATATCGAGACACACAAGGTGTGTTAGTTAAAAATGTTTTATAGACACATTTGTCTTTCTATGAATCATATAAGAGGCTGAATCCAACTGCATATTTACTAATACATTACAATGTCAAAAAAAAATTATACCAACATACAAATTGTGTCAGTATAGAGGTATTTTTTTCTATTTTGTTAATATTGTGTCATTGTTCAACCCTGTCAAACATGAAAAATAATCGCAAGAGTTCTAAAAAAATGATAAAAATAATTGCATTACTTTAAATAAGAGTTGACAATAATCATAAAACAAAAGAGTTCTAAAATCCAAGCACTTAAATTCATCGTCTAGGACTCAGGCATCATTCCTAAACAAAAGAGTACTATAACATATAGAAGTTTTGAGCATGAACTTGATCTTCACTCAACATGAATAAATAGCTCATCAATGAGCACCTATAGAAAAACATAAGAAATTATTGCAAAAGCAACAAACTAGTATCTTTTCATGCTAATTGACAAAAAAAATATAGTAATAGTTAAGACAAGTCCTTTGCCTTTACCATGTTGATTTGTAGCTGGTGATCTTTTTTTTTTTCAGCCGCATAGCAATTTGAAGCACTACCAATATCACCATGAACCTCGAACCAATTAAAAAAATTGAACAAGAAAATTTAGAACAACACTAAGCATCAAAAAAGTAATTATGGCCAGTAGAAGTAGATAGTATAAAATGAATAATTATAGTAGCTTTAGTGTGTTAAGTATTGTTTTAGTTGAGCATTCAAACATATTGTTGATATGAAATTAACTGTTCAACACTATAGCCACTGGATTAACCTACTAGTTATTATGTTTATGTTAATTGGTTTCAAGGAACTTATCTCTAATCTCTAATTTATTGTTTTGCACCGATTTCAGTTATGATTTTAGACTTGCAACTCCTGTACTTGTAAGTTTTGACATCATTAACAAGCCACAAATATCTATCTTGACACATTGAAGGTCCTTTATGGAATATCTACCAACAAATTTCTTAACATTGAAGTCTTTGGGTCCTTCTCTTCTCCCATACCTTTGTAAAAATTTACAAATGTCATAACCCTACTTGGCTATGACTTCTCAAACACACATTGCACACAATTAAGACTTTTCATGCACATATGCACTACATAGTACACACTGGCACAAACACACCCAAATATACCTGAAGGATTCAACATCAGACAAAACTAACTTTTCTGCTTTAAAAGAGAATCTTAGCACAAGCTCTTATAAGCACTTGTAACCCTTACAAACACAAATCATATATCCAAAGAAACCTATTGAAACAATTAAACAGAACCACAAATTGTCAAACTGGAATTTGCAACCTTAAACCTAAAAAAAAAAGTTAAATTACTGCAATAACCGAAACAATTCATTTCCTTGAATTCTTGTGGTCTTTTGCTATGTTAGTGATTTTAACACTTCACATATATGGTGAAGAATGTGTACATAAAGTTTCAGCTCAAAATAAAATCTCTAGCAAAAAGTCAAGGTGAAAGTAAAATTCACCCCTAAAGAACACATGCCTGCAGGAAATGAAAACAATGATTTTTCCTTTAGAAAACCCTTCTGTTACTAAAGAAACATTACCAACACATCACAAATAGGATCAATAACATGTTCACAAAATCTCAAAGCAAACCAAGTCCTATAGCAAAAGTCAAACTTAGGTTTGACTAACTAGGAAATTCACTCAATTTAAGGGTTCAGTAACTAAATCCTAAAGTATAGAGTGGTAGAATCCATCAAACCTATTTACTACAATCAAATAAACTTTCCTACAAATAAATTTAAGAAGTGTTCTACAAAAATGAGATTTTTAACTCGTAAGTCAAATTTCAGACAAACCTTTACCCAAAGAAGAACAATTTCCACAAATAAAACGATTAACCAATGAGTTCAACAACTCGAATTTTATTTCCACAAGAACAAATTTGAACATGATGTATTAAACCATGCTTGGACAATAATAAAACTTGCTTGTAGAGAACATGCAAGAAATTCCAAACAAAAGTAGACATTTTTTAACAAAGCCATAAGTAAGCCACACTCTCTAAACGAATCTACGTAATGAATTTTTTTTAAAGCAAAATCTTAAACCAAAACTTCAAAAAATAGATTTTAAGCTTCAAATATGATTCAAATATAAACCCACACCTGCTCTTCGAAAATTAGATCAATCTAAACTCTTTAGGTTAGAAGTCAAATTTCAGTCAATACCTTACCATTCATAGGCAAATTTTGCAGAAGTGCAAGCTTTCACTATGAATGTCAAAGAGACTAAAAGTTGATACAGGAATTTAACTATATAAACCAATAGGAAACTATTTAAGACACATCCAACTCATGAGAGCCAAAAACACATTTATTACTAAAAGTTCATACATGAAACATCACCTAGGAATTTGCTTACCAGGTTCATTATGAGACCATTACAAGCTAACATTAGAGTTATGTAATCCATTTTTAGACATTCATTAACCCCACATACAAGCATACTACTCCTAAACTCCTTTTCATGCATGCATTTCTAGGATCATCAGACCTTAAAACCAAAGATTCATTTTAGTCTTTCCCTAGCCTATACTACATGATTTAATAGGCCAAAATCACATACACCACAATCTACTTACCTTGTTATTTTCCTAAAAAAATGTGAGCTAAACATGAGTTCAAAAGAACTCAAAAAAAAGAACTATGATTAAACACATAACTCAATATCAAGCAAACATATATAACACGATTAATCACAATTCACTTGATATAAGAGCTGCAAACCCTCACTATTAATTAATCAATTAGGGTGTCCTATGTTACACCTGGTTCTACTACATGCTTGCCATACAAACACTATCTTGGTTCTAATCAGGAACCAAGTTTACACTTATGCACAAACTTGGAACTCATATCACTTCTCTACGATTTTTCTTCATACATACAGCAACATTCTTCCTCACATTTCTTCAATAACAAATTTAACACAACAAACAAAAATAAGTTGCAATAATGTTCCAAAAAATTAAAATTTCCTTTACTTTACTCTGATTGTTATGAAATTGGCTCTAACCAATACACAAGGTCATAGCTGGTAAGGAGTAAGAGATAAGGAGTTTTGTTCTAGATAGACTTTTAGCCCTTTTAGATAACCTTTTTAGCTTTATCTTGTATGTAACTAAAGCATGTGCTCTCCTATATATAACCAATATACCAGGTGAATGAAATAAAGAATTCAAATCCATATTCAAATTCTTCATGATATCAGAGCCGAAACCTGGACACCCAATACCATAAAACTTCATCACCTTCACTTTCTTAGAAGCCATGGTAGGTCCAAGCTAGAATGAGTAGTATGGATGTGATGTTCCTATACTACGTTCATGCGTAAAATAGTCCCGAATAGATTTATGTTAGTGAGCCACTCAATGACTACAACTATTGAGAATGGGTAAATGACATGAACAATGTGTTAGTTGCCAAGAACAAGATTGGTTTTGTGAGCGAAATGATTTTGACACCGTCAACAAATTCACCAAAGCTAGGTGATTGGCTCCGGTGTGATGTATTGCTGAAAGGATGGCCAAAGAGTGCCATGCACAGAGGTTAGGAGTAGAGTCTTGTATGCCCAGACCGCACAAGAAATATGGGTTGATCGTCTTGTTGAAGCAGGAGAAAATTTATGCATCATCTTACTACACTAAATGGAAAGATTTATGGATGAAATGCTATCCATTTTTCCAGGGCTGAAATGCACCTATGACAGGTGCACCTGTGACATCCAACAATAGTTTGTCGAAATAAAAAAAAATGAGCAACTTTATGACTTTCTTATAGGACTGAATGATGGATTTAGCACAGTTAAGACACAAATCCTCAATAAAAGGTCAACACCTAGTTTCAGTCAAGCTTGTCACCTGGTAGCCAAGGATGAACAATAGAGATAGATCTTTACCATGCACAAACCTATTGGTAAGGCAGTGGCATTCCAGACCTACACTGCTCATAATAACAAGAATGGAGGTGATTGGAAAGATGTGGAAGAAGTCAAGCCAAGATGTAAAAACTACAACAAGTGGGGGCACATTGAAAAGTAGTGCTTTGAGATAATTGGATATCCACCAAGATGGGGAAAAAGTAGACACAACAAGAAATCATGTTCCATGAACAACAAATGGACTGAGCCAAATGTGGCACAAGTTGGTAATAATGCTAGTCCCAAACTTGGTCTATCATAGAAGTAATACAATCGGTTATGGCAATAACTTGTGCTTGAAGGAAAGACGCAAAAAGCTATTGGTCATATTTCACCCACAATAAATAGAGCTGGTAAGGTTAATTTTGCAAAATCTTAGGTAATAGACTCAGGAGCAACAAAACACATTACCTATAATATCAAAATGTTTGATGTGAAAGAAAAAAATTTAGCATAATAGCTGATCAAAATACCTAACGGAGAAACTATTCTAGTGAAAGGCGTGGGAGAGCTAAGATTGCCAAATGGGATGTGAATTTATACATTCCTGATTTTAAGTGTAATCTTCTTTCTGTTTGTAAATTAACAAGAGATTATAATTTTGCCCCAATTTTTCATGCTTATTTTTATGTGATACAAGACTTATGTATGGGGAACATAATTGGAATGGGTAGACATTGAGATGGCTTATATCTCCTAGAGCCAGTTTGATAAGGGGGTGTGTCGTTGGCTGTCAACGAACCAGAAAATGTGGATTTGTGACATTGGAGGCTAATGAATACTCATAAGTGTATAGATATTAAGGGTTTAACGCATCATTATACACTTTTAGTATGATTAATTTCTCTAATTTGAGTAGTTTTATAATCTAGAGTTGAAAAGCATTTATTTACAAATTGAGCTTAATAACTACTTTTATGTAGGTGAATAAAATCATGACATCTATTAATTCTTAAACTAATGATAGGACCTCAATTGTCTACAATCTTTAGCCTATAGTCCAGCCTAATTGAGGGATGTAAAAGGCCAAACTTGATTACAAACTAAATTAGTTGCATCATTCACACACCTGGTGACCTTTCATGAGAAAAATCATATTTAAGGATGTGGATGCCGAAATTGAGAGGTTCTAAAGGCATAAAAAGTCCAACACATGAATATTCAACTTTACTTCATATGCTGAGAACTAATTCAATTGTTTTCTATGCTGAAATTTGGTTATAACATGTTGAGATGGATTGTTACTTCGTTAGAGAACGAATTCAATCTAACAAGATAACACCAAGGAAAATATGAACTAATAATCATCTAGACAATTTGTTCACCAAAGCCTTGGGTAAAAGTAGGTTCAAGACATTATTGTTCGAGTTGGGCATTGTGAACCTTAATGCGCCAACTTGAGGGGAGTTATGGAATTGGTTACAATCAATACATAAGCTTCATAGCTAATAAGGAGCAAGAGATAAGGAGTTATGTTGTAGAAAAACTTTTACCCCTCTTATATAACACTTTTAGATTTATCTTGTTCGTTCGTAAAGCATGTGCTCTCTTGTACATAACCAATATACCAGATCAACAAAATAAAAGCTTCAAAGCCATCTTCAAATTTTACTATTTTTTAATTTGGACATGTTTCTGGCCTAAGATAAACTGTTAGGCTTAACACCAGAAAGGAAAAGGTATTGTACCATATGCTAGTGTTGTTCCTAGTGTCACTTTTTTCCTTGGTGTGTTAGTTAATATAATGATTTTTCCCTTTGTTTCTATTCCTTTTAGTGCTTTTCTTCTTTTTGAAAAATTACTTCACTCTTTCTTGTACCATTAAGTAATCTTCAAGCGTACTTTCTTTTGAAACATATTACAATAGGATGATGGACGAGTAGGAAGTTGAATCTTGTTACTTTTATAACAACTTAATGGCATTGGCCGTTAGGCTAACTTGCGAAGCTTGAGTTGTTAGCTTCAATTGCATTCTCGTATTGTGTTTTTTGTTTTTTGTTTTGGTAAATATTGTGGTTAAATGCCTTATGAAAACAAATTAAGTAATACACATCTCAAACCATATGTTTTTTTTCTTGTTGACAAACATCACAATGGGTATTACTTTCTACCTCTCATGTTTTTCACAACATTTACTATTTAGTAATTAATCTATAATTTTTTATTTTCATTAGTTTAGTATATAAATGAAAAAAAATTTATATATAAATGATAAATAAAGACCTATAATTTCTAAATATAATTTTTTAAATTTTTTTCTAACAAATAATAACATAAATAAATTTATGTCAAACTATTGAAAAAAACTTTTTAAAGAATATGAGACAAAGAAAGTAATTTCTATTTGATCAAAATAAGCCGAAAGGTACAAAATGTGGCTAAGGGCTTCTATCAAAATCAATAACGGTGGAGAAATAAGTACCTGTCATGGAAGTGTCGATAAGCAATACATTTACAGAATCTTGTTCATCATGCTTGGTTTAATGATCAAAGCATTGAAGTTATTGCCCATGTTCAAGGTTAAAAAACTCTTATTCAAAAGTGATGATAAAAGTGTTAGGTGATCTTTTTTCTTTCTTTCTTTCATTTTTAGGAATGAATTTGCTAACAAAATGAGTATGTCAATAACCAGCAGTTAACGCATGTTATTGAAAGTAACCATTGCTCAACTTCAATAAGGAAGGTAGAGATGGTCATACTGGCTCTTTATAGTTCCTGCACTTTATATTTAGGAGGTGTAAAATTGCCACTAATGTTTGCTTGATGGAGCAACTTTGTCACAATTTTTTTTTTGCGTGTGTGTAAATTTAACATTAATGTTAAGGTAAGAGAGCAAGTTTGCCACTGCAATTGTAAAATAAGAGTTAAATAGCCACCAAGTGTCTAACAGTTGTTTAACGTTAGGAATATTATGTGCAAAATGAGAATATGTCATGTCAATCAACAACGTGTCAGCACCCCACGAATTGGCTATTTGATGATTTTCTCCAATGGGTATGACATCGACTGGTCAAGGGCTCCCACATGCAAATTTGAATCATGTCCTTCGACCTTTGGTTTCTCGTTACTGACCTCGCCTCCCTCCCCATGCACAGGGTCACTCCTATCGCCGTCCTTTTCATCTTCCTCAAACTTTCACGCTTAAAACAACTAAAGCCCCAAAACCTCTAGAGCTACTTTATTTAAGAACCCACTTTGCTGATTAATTTCTAGCCCCATAAATCATTGGAAATTAGTAATATCCACTCTCATTTCAAGAAAGAAAATGAAATGGTGAAGGTGATTATGAAAATGATAAATTTAGAAACATAGGCTAGGGTTTCAGGTAGAGAAACATGAAACTAAAACTTACATGTTCCCTAATTTTAACATTTTCGACTTAACCAATTCAATGGTCAATGATAAAATTGCTACCAATAGTAGGGATGACAATTGAGTCGGTCGGGTCAGGTTTGGGTCAAGTCATTTAAGTTTGGACTTAATCGGGTTAGCATGAAGTTGGTTCTAGGTTGGGTCATTTGGGTTTAGTTTGAGTGAATTTCAGGTTTGGGTTAGGTTGGGTTGGGTTTATTTAGGTTTAGATTCAACACAAGTCGGGTTAATTTCAGGTTGGGTTTCAATCCAAACTTGGGTTAATCAATCGGGTTTGTTTGGGTTACTGGCATATATACTGAAATCACTTAATCAATTAAATTTTTTTGTTTAATTTTTTTTAAACTTTAAATTAAATAATTAAATTTTTTGTGCAATTAATTTATATTAATTTTTCATTTCTTATTAGGTTAAATTAAAAAATTTATAACAATTTCCTTAATTATGTTTTGACAAATTTTCTATGATATCCAACTTTTGTTATGAAATTGCTACTAAATATAACTCTAGCTCACTTTTCCTCTTTAGTTACTAAATTGCAAAATTTTAAAAATTATGGGTGAAAATGCAAAGATTTGAAAAGTTTAATGACATATGTTGTAATTATTTTGGAGGCTAAAATGAATCTTTTTAAAATTAAGATACCTTAATACACTATAATTAAAAGTTTAGGAACCAATGTTGTAATTTGACAATTGCCTACATGACCATTAAATTTAGTAAATATGGAAATTACTTAGTTTAGAAGAACCCATATATTGAATTTATTAAATATGAAATTCATTGATTATGAGACTTACTAAACATGTATGTACTTAAAAAAGGGAAGTCATTAAATATGGAAGCCCCCAGATATAAAACTTATTAAATATGGAAGGTAATAAAAAAGAAAAGTTAAGGTTTAGGGTAAAGGTTTTAAGTTTAGGGTTTTAAGTTAGGGTTTAGAGTTAGGATTGAGGGCTTATGGTTAAGGTTAAGGTTTCAATTAGGGTTAGGGTTTAGGATTTGGAGTTTAAGGTTTAGGTTTAGAAATATTATTTACAGTTTCAATTGAGGGCTTATGGTTTACGTTAGGGTAAGTGTCTAGGGTTTTAGGATTTTGGGTTTATTGTAAATTAAATTCAAAATCAAAGATAAATAATTAAAGACTAATCTTATACTTACCATTCCTACTAATACAGGATAAGAAAATTTGTAATATCAAGTAGGGCGAGAATGTTAATACTAGTGGAACAAAAAACTCTTAAAAAATTTAATTTAACTAGATATAAAAATGCTCTAATTTGATACATTTGAAACTAATTAAATCAAATTTCAAACAATCAATAGAACAATATTAATTAAATCAAATTTCAAATATCCTAATTTAAAACAATTAACTATATTAAATTAACATTATATTTACCCATTGAAGTTTGTGCGGTAAATTTGAAACCCACATAACCAATCCAAGTATCCAACAATTCACCAAACTTGTGCACGATTACCAAAAAAAATGAAATGAAAAATTTTGTGCTGTAAATGAAGTTTTTCCTAAATGGATATACTGCTACTCGATCTGGATTACTCGACATCCAATTTAATTATCAGATGAGACCCAATGTTCTAGTTACATACCTAAGAAAATGTATGACAAATCCCAAAATTATTAAATTCAAGAAGACCTCTACATAAAACATATTATTTTGTTAATATTGGCTTTCAAATGAAATTCATCATGGATAGAAAAGATGTAAGAATAAAAAAATAACTTTTGATTAACTTAACTTAAAATGAATTCGCTCTAAATTCTTGATTTCTATATTGCTTCCTCCTATTTCATAATGCCAATAACAACCATGAAAATCAAATTTTCACAAAAATAACTCTCTTTTGGAATCTCTATTTTAAATAAAAAGCATTTTAATTAGTGGAACAGACCCATTAAGTGATTGGCCTATCATTATTTCCTCTGATTTTTGGACTTGTTCGTTGGGATAAATTCAGAAGTTGGACCATCATCACACAAGATACCGATCCATATATAAGAGAGATACCTAGACAAAAGGAAGAAATGATATTGCCCCATCTAAAGGAATAATGAAATAAATTTTATTGAAAACGAGTTCAGTGGGCAGGTTTCTTTATGAGATTCCATATTGCCGCTACGGCAAGTTGTCGTAGCGACTAATTTAGATAGAAGTAAAAAAAATTGGCATTAAAGAGTTTCAGAGAAAAAGTAGTATGTAATAAACGAGAAGTGAGTGGGTGGAAGGAAAAAGGAATGAAAGTTAATGTGGGGAATTCGATTTAATGTGGAGAAGTAAATTAAGGTAAGAGTAGTAGATATGTTTGCTGGTAAGAGGGAGTTAAAACAATAATGAGGCTAGATGGGTGGATCGGAGAAAATTTGAAAGTAGGAGTTTATAAGCTTTAGGCTCTGTTGATCCTCTTACATAGTTATACCTCTAGAGAAGATTAATGTCATTTTTGTGAGAATGGAATGTAAATGTAGGTCATACATGAATCATTAAGATGAAGGTGTGAATCATCAAGGGTGAAGGTGTTTATGAGGGAATTAGGTTAGTAATGATGCTTAATTTATTTGTAAAAGATTTTTTTAGAGGTTTTGGAAGAGTGTAGTAAAAGAGTGACACATGAAAATGCTTTTAAAGACACATAATAGCCTTTTTGCTGAGTAAATCGCATTTGTTAGCACTAATTTTTTTTTTTACTAAGTCACATTTCTCTCGCATGAGATGTTGGCATTTGTGAGTAATAGAAAGGCGATGATTAGTTAGCATTAGATTACCAATAAAATGATGAGCAAGATGAAAAGGTGATTAAAGTATGGTAAAAGCTGTTAAGATATATAAAAAAGCAATATACAATTAGAGCAGTTACCATATATAAAAGGCATTTCTACGTCCATAAAGGCGATTGTGCTAATATAGGAGCATTTGCAATGTTAGCGTCTATGTAGTTAAAAAAGAGTTCAAAGCTAAAGGAAAAGCATTTATTATAGTTAAAAAAGTGCGTTTATGCTTTAGTAAAGTTGATAATGTCATTAAAAAGGCGTTTATTGTAGTTAAAAAAGTGATATTTTTGTATGGCAAATTGAAAAGGTGACAAGCAAAATAGATGCTCACTCACAATCAAGGGTTTGATTTTGAGCCATAGACTCCCCGATTGTGAATGCTTTTATGCACACCCAAACGCTTTTCTGGAAAGCCTTGTTGATTGTGAGCCATAGACTCTGATGCCTAGCAGCATCTTCGTCGGGTGACATTATGACTTCAGGAGGGACTTCCTGAGGGGGAGAACGCCTGGAGCACAGATTTCCCAGGGGAGTGTGCCTGAAATGCTGAAGAGAAGAGGGTTAGGAGGTCCCCGGGATGGTTTTCCGGGGAGGAGCCTCCAACGCCCAAGTTAGTGTCCTGAAGGAAGATAGAGGAGGAGCACTAAGGGGTTAAGTGGCGTTGCTTCTTTTTATTTTCCTCATGGAGAGAGGGCTGGATCCTTTGCCAGGGCTTGTTTCCTGGTATTTATAGGAGTGCCTAGCCCGTTCAGATCACGACACGTGTTCTGTCGGATGCTCTCTGTACTTTCGGGCGTAGGGGACAAGTAGCCGTTTGTAGGCTCCTTGAATCTTGGTCCGAGATAGGTTGTGACAAGACTCGGACGACGTCGGCGTGTCAGACCGCCATTTGAGGCGGCGTGTAGCGCCTGGGGGCGACATGCCAGAGGCTCCTTAAATGCTCATGTCGTACTCCCGAGGTCCTTTGGGCGAGGTCATCCTTTGGTACGGGTGCCCTTCTTCGGGAATCATGCTCGTAGTTCAGGGAGTTCTCTGGCTCGGGGGTTTCACCTTCGGGGAGAGTCTCTCCTGCTTGTAATAGCTGGTTCTTTATTCCCGAAGGTGATCCGTTTGGTCCCCTGAGCGAGCCGGCAACATATTTGAAATTCCTGACATACTAGCCGAAGTCCTGAGTTCGAGGCGTTTGACTTCGCTCCTTCCGAGGTCAGTGTTCGCGCCTCCTTCGGGTGACCCCAGGTTTCCCGACCACGCTACTGGCAGGAAGTATGTAGTGAGAGAGGCGATAGCCCTTCGGCTATCACAGGCCCCCCCTCCAGAATGCTGAAGTGGAAATTTCGGCTTGTCAGCTTTCGGAGAGCGTCCTTCGGGGCCTTGGGCGTAATACCTGTGCCGAAGATGGACCTTTTGTCCGAAGACGTAGGTTGTTCGCCCATAGCCTGTCTTTTGGTGTCTTCGAGGTAACCTACTTCTCTCCTTTTGTAGGTTTGCGCAACGTCGCGTCTCGTAAACAGGCGTGTCAGTCTGGAGCGGCGCGCCCAAGGTTTAGGGGTGTCAGAAGTCGCGTCCTTCTTTTGGCGCGATGGCTGACACGTGGCAGCTTATTATTGGCGGGGACTGCATCGGATATAGCAGGTGCGCCTTTTTATGCGCAAAGAGCGGTTATGGTGACTTTTCGCCTTTGCGGAGTACTTATGATGCCGATTTGCCTACCCCCCCTCGGCCTATATATACGCCATTCCGTCATAATTTCCTTTTGCTTCCCTCCTGCCTTTTAACTGTTTTTGCGTTCTCTTCTGCTTTTTGCGGCGGTGCTGTTAACGGAGTTTTTTCCGGCCACCTTTCGCGACGGTGACTTCAAACCTAGATTTCGGCAAAACATTTGGTGGGTTTTGATTACCAGAGTCCTTTGATTTTAAAGTTTTCCCAAAGTCGGTTTTTTATTCCCCGAAGTCGTTTTTTCTCCAAAAATGTCTTCGCCAACTCCTCTTATGACTATTTCCCCCATTCCAGAAAGCTGGCAACCTCTTCTCAGTCATACTTGCTGTACGACTTCAGAAAAATTGGAAAAATGGACCAAAAAGTTCTTTCTTCCTTCTTATGCCACCACCAGACTTCCTGGCCCTCAGGAGGTCAGTTTTATGAACCACGACAACAAGGTTACCGTTTTTCACGCCCAACTGAAGGCCGGAATTCGGTACCCTCCTTCGACAGTGATTTGCGACTTTTGCCAATTTCATGGCATTGCCGTAAATCAACTTCCGCCAAACTCGTACTGCTACTTTAACGCTTTCCTTTGCATGTGCGGCGTCTTCAAAATAGAACCCCATTTTATTCTTTTTATGCAGTACTATAAGCTCTACACGGTCCCAAAGGGTGGCTTTTACTTTATGCTACCTCAGGGATCAGGGAGCAAAAAGTATATGTTCACCTTCGCCACTAAGGGCAACTGGTGAGGGTGGCAAGAAAAATTTTTCTTTCTGAAGATGGAGGAGGCCTGGTCGTATGTTCCGACCAAGTGGGCTCGGGGAAAATTGGAGATGGATGTCGTAGATCCGAGGATGCTGCTGGCTCCTGAGTTGGCACCTAGATTCGCAGACTCCGACAGACGGATCCAAGCAGTCTCTGACTGGGATTCCAAGGTCCCTTCGCGCCCCCTCTACCCCTTCCCCATCAAGTGGAAACTGATGACCGAGGAGGTCTTTCGCGAGCTAGGGGTAGTGAAGGAGCACGAGATAGACCTCGAGATGCCGGCTCCTGCCATCGCAAGGAAAGACTCCTGGCTGGTAAAACTCCTTCGGGAGGAGGTTACTTACGAGACCTTTTGTGAGCATAAGTTATCTCAAAAGTTTTTTTGTTATAGACACATCTTAGACTCACACTGATGTTTTCCTTCTGTTTCAGAGATGGGCGACGACTTCGCTACTTACTACAAGGCGGTCTTCCTCGGTCAAGCCGAGAAGGGGGAGCAAACAAAGAAGGCCATCTCCCGAAGGCAAAAATCGTCTGGGGCCGGGCCATCATCGCCAAAACGGGCGAAGAAAGACGCGCCTCTTCCTCACCTGGAAATTCCCGAGGAGGCACGTGAAGAGCCTGATGCTGCTGTTGCCCCACCGACCGAGGTCGCTGCTAACGCCCTTTCTCGGAGTCCTACTTCCTCGGCGGCTCTTCTGGACGCCTTGGTGGAAGTCCCTTCTGCCGAGGAGCACCGGAAGGAAAAAGGCAAGGAGATTTCTTCCGAGGGGGTCTGGGACGCTAACGATGATGTCACCGAGGTGCCGCCAGGTTTGTTCTTTGGACAAGCTGCAGTATTTTTATTTTTTAAACTTTGAGAATTGCTTGCCTTAACAAGTTTCTTGTCTTGCCGTGCAGAGGAGGTACCATCTTCGGGGTGGGTGGCCGAGCACGTCTGGAAACGGGCCATTCGGGATTCCCATATCCCGAAGGGGAAGATCCCGAGGGAGCCTTTCTGGTCATTTACGGAGGACATGAACTTGTACTCCGGCGACGGCCAGCAAATGGGCAACCAAATTTCAAAGGGGATCCTCACCGAGGCCTCCTTCAAGGCCATTTTCGAGGCGTGCCCGGACGATGAGTCCCTTGCTGCAAAAGTTTCCGAGCACGCTGCCCAGGTATACTTCTCGCCTTTGTTTTCTCCTTTTTCATTTCTTCTAAGTACTTGGCTTATTATTTTTTGCCTTACTGACTTTGCTCTTACTTCCTTGCAGCTGCTGGGGTTCACTGGTTTCCTCAGGGTTCGGGCAGCGAGGCAAGTGGCGTTCCGAGTCTCGGCCTTAGACTGCATAGAAAAGTCTAAGGCCATGTGTTCCGACTTGGTTGCTAAGAACACGGAGATGGCTCAAGTTGCAAAGAAGGAGGTTGCTGCCGTTCGGGAGGAGTTCTTGAAGGAAAAAGAGGAACTTTTGAAGGACTCCTCCCAGAAGATTTCTGACCTTGGCTCCAAGGTGGCGAAGCTAATTTCGGCAAACGAAGCTTTTCAAAAGGAGAAGTCAGAGTCTGAGGCTCTCCTGGTGAAGGTGCTTGCTGAAAAGGCCGAGCTCCAGGCCAAGGTCGAGTCTTTGAAGAAGGAGCCGAAGAAGAAGAAGATGAAGGCACTGAAGAAGGAGGTTGCTGATCTGGAGGGGGAACGTGATGAGCTAGCAGTTGAGAAGGAGAAAGCCGACAAAATGACAAAGGTCAGTTTCCAAGACAGCTTCTGCCTTGCTCGGCATCAAGTTCTGCAAAGGTTCCCAGATCTGGACCTCTCTTTTTTGGAGGCCCTAAACATCCCCGATGGGCCTCGGTGGTCTTGGTCCAAAATCGAGCACCTTAAACTGCCCTTCCCTCTTCCGGTGCCGAAGGCGGTGGATAAGGACGCAGAAGCTGGTGGCTCCCGAGATGCCGAGATTCCTTAGTTTGTATTAGGGTCCTTTGCCTTCTTTTTCTTCTGTTTTGTACTTCTTCTTTTGGCGAACTTCCTGCTTTATAAGCAGATCTATCTTAATAAAGGCCTTTTCTCTCATGAATTTTTGGCTAAGTCTGTTGTGCAAAATCTTTTATTTCTCACTGTCCTGAACACGTTCGCTCAAGAGACTTTGGAAGATCATAGCTAGACTTATTTAGCCTTGGAATCACCCTCGGGAAATTCTCTTAAGTGAATCTCCAATCTTCAGAGAAGGTTGATAACCTTTGTAAATAAGCTTTCTTTCGGCGACGACTGTTCTGGTGAAAAGAAGCTTCTATACTTAGAAAAATTTTCCTAAGAAACTTTTGTACTTAGAAATTTTTCTAACTCGTACAATTTTCCCACCAAAATCCTAAGCATAGATTTTTTTCAAGGCATCCGAATGCCATGTATTTTTTAATTCTACGCCTTCAGTATCGCCAAGTTTGTAAACTCCTTTTCGAGCTTCGGCAAGTATCAGATAAGGACCTTCCCACTTTGCGCGAAGTACTCCATGGGATGGCCTTCGGGGCCCAAATTCAGCCTTTCGGAGAACGAGGTTTCCTTTCTTTATTCTCTTCGGACTGGCGCGCAAGTTTATAGCCGCGGCCACTCTTTGCTGAAAGGCTTTTCTTCTCAGCTCGGCTATTTCTCTGTGTTCGCCGACGAGGTCCAGCTTGGCTCTCAGGCCGAGGTCATTTCCCCTTTCATCAAACACTTGTACTCGCACCGATGGTTGTACTATCTCAATTGGGATGATGGCCTCTGTACCGAAAACAAGTGAAAAAGGTGTTTCCCCTGTGGCTCTTCGGGGTGTTGTCCGGTAGCTCCATAACACACTTGGGAGCTCTCCTGGCCATTTCCCTTTTGCTTCCCTCAACCTCTTTTTCAAACCATCTTTTATGGTCCTATTAGATACTTCTACTTGCCCATTGTTTTGGGGGTGGGCTACTGAGGCGAAGTGCATTTTTATTCTGAGGTTGTTGATAAATTCTTGGAACTTTTTGTCCGTAAACTGGGATCCATTATCGGCTACTAACACCCTTGGTATGCCGAATCTGCACACAATGTTCCTCCATACGAACTTCTGCACATCTTTTACAGAGATAGTCGCCAAGGGTTCTGCCTCAACCCATTTGGAGAAATAATCTACTGCGACCACGTAGAACTTCACGCCTCCAGGCGCTGTCGGGAGTGGCCCAATGAGGTCTATGCCCCAAACTGCGAAGGGCCAGGGATAGTCAACCGAAGTTACCAATTCCGAGGGTGTCCTTTGGATACTTGCGTGTCTTTGGCAATTACCACATTTCTGGATAAACTGCCTAGCATCCTTTCTTAGAGTAGGCCAAAAGTATCCTTGGCGAAGTATCACTGCTGCCAGGGCGTCAGTTCCTATGTGCGAACCACAAGCGCCTTCGTGAACTTCTTCGAGGATCATTTCAGTATCCTTTTCGCCAACACAGCTATGCAGTGGATTTGCATATCCCTGCCGATATAACTCTTCTCCAATCAAGAAGAAACGACCGGAGCGTCTTTGCACTTTTGCAGCTTTGTTGGGGTCTTCGGGGAGCGCATTGGTTGCGAGATATCTTTTTATCGGGTCTTTCCAGCCTTTTCCCAAAGTTACTATGCTCAGCACTGCGATGCTCGGGCGATTTAGTACCTCGGTGCATGTTTTCGACTTTGCCAAGCAATCTGCCTCGACATTATCTCGCTGAGACACGTTTTTTATTCGTACGGTGTCGAACTCTCAAATGAGCGTTGCTACGAGTTCATGGTATTTTGCCAAGGTCGGGTCCTTCGCCCGTAATCCCCTGCTGTTTGTCGAACTACCAGCTGGGAGTCGCTGTGGGCTTTCAAGTTTTTTACACCAATTTTTCTGGCTAGGCGCAACCCTGCTATGAGAGCTTCGTACTCAGCCACATTGTTGGTGACGTTAAAGCTGAACTTGATGGCCTTCATTACTTCTAGACCTTCCGGACCTCTGATAATTACCCCAGCTCCTTGGTGTTCGGACCCTGAGGCTCCGTCAATATACAAAGTCCATTTCGGCTCACCTTCGCCGGGATCCTGATGGCTGTCCTCGGTGATGGGTACTTTGGCAATGAAGTCTGCCAGGGCTTGAGCTTTTATGGCTTTCCTAGGTTCATAAGTAATGTCGTGTTCGCCAAGCTCTATGCACCATTTGGAAAGCCTTCCTAAATGATCAACTTTCCTCATGACATCCCGTAGAGGTAGACTACTTCGGACGATGATAAGGTGAGCCTGAAAATATGGCCGTAGCCTTCTTCCTGCCAGTACCATGGCATATATAGCTTTTTGTAGCAATGGATACCTGACTTCGGCGCCGTGCAGGGACTTGCTTACATAATAAACCGGCCATTGCTTCGTCCCTTCCTCTTTCACAATGACCGAGCTTACTGCTTTTTCTGTGACGGCGAGGTATAACACGAGGGGCTCTCCCTCGCGAGGTTGTCGCAGAGTGGGCAGACGAGCTAAATAGATTTTGAGTTCTTCCCAGGCCTTTTGGCAGTCCTCATTCCAAGGATGATCATCACTTCCGAGGTTGTCCTCCTTTTTTGCTGCTTTAGTGAGGACTTTGAAGAATGCTCGACACCGATCTCCATATCTGGAGATGAACCTGCTAAGAGAGGTTATCCTTCCGGTGAGTCTCTACACATCTTTTATTGTGACGGGAGTTCAGAATTCGAGCAGAGCCTTAATTTTTTCTGGGTTAGCATCAATGCTTCTTTTTGATACCATGTACCCAAGAAACTTTCCCGAGGTTACGCTGAAGATGCACTTTTCGGGATTAAGGTGGATCCCGAAGGTTCTGAGCTGGTGGAAAGTTTCCTTTAGATCTGCGACGTGGTCGTTAGGCAGCTTGCTCTTGACTATCATGTCATCGACATAGACTTCCATGTTCCTCCCTATTTGGTCATAGAAGACCTTGCTCATCAACGTATGGTAGGTAGCTCCTGCATTTTTTAGCCCGAATGGCATCCTAGTATAACAATACGTTCCGCCCTCGGTGATGAAGGCGGTCTTCTCCTCGTCTTCGGGGTCCATCCTTATTTGATGATACCCACTGAAGGCATCTAGGAAACTTAGGAGCCCGTATTTGGCAGTTGAGTCTACCAACTGGTCTATTGGTGGGAGAGGGTATGAATCTTTTGGGCAAGCATCGTTCAAGTTTCTGAAGTCGATGCACATTCGGAGCTTACTGCTCCCTTCTTTTGTGGCAATAACCACATTGCTTAACCATTCAGGGTACTTGACCTCCCTGATTACATCTGCGTCCAATAAGCGCTGGACTTCGGCTTTGACGAAGTTATTTTTATGGACTGAGATGCCCCGTTTCTTTTGCCGGACAGGTTTTGCTTCCGGACTTACTTTAAGGCTATGCTGTATTATGTGAGGGTTTACCCCTGGCATATCTTTCGGTGAGTAGGCGAACAGGTCTTTATTCATCAGTAGAAAGGATACAAGTTTTTTCTTGTCACCTTCGGCCAAGTTTTTCCCTATTCGGGTACTTCGGCCTGGGACAAGTTCTACTTCTTCCATTTCTACCTTCGCGGTCTCTTCTGCCTCGCCCTTTTTTGGTTTTCCACCTGGCAAAGCCTCTGCCTCTACAGTTTGCGCGAAGTTGGTTACTGGGGCCTTTCGCGCTTTGATGAACACTTTCCTTACTTCGCCTTGATCGATAAAAATTTCCGCATCTCCATCCTTGGTGGCGAAAGTGACAGTTAAGTACTTTACATCCGAGCGAATGTGCAGATTTCCTTGTGTTTGCCTTCCAAGGATGGCGTTATATGACGAAGGGACATCCATGACAATGAACCTTGTCATTGTGGAGGCAAATAATTCGCCTGTCCCGTTTACCGAACCTCCTCTCATCATCAGGGGGAGGTCGATCCATCCGTGGACATGCAGTTCGGACAGCCCTACCCCGAAAGTTGGCGAAGCGACGGGTTTGAGGTCGGTGTTGGATATTCCCAAGCTTAGCAGCAGATGCGAGAACAGGATGTCGTCGTTTGATCCATCATCAAGTAATACCCTTTTGACGTCCCAACTTCCTATTCTTGCCATGACCAACAGTGGATCGTCTTGGGGAAAGATGACGGTGGAACAATCCTTTCGGGTCAGTTTCTTCGATGGATTTTGGTATTCCATCATTGATATTTCTCTGGCTTTCCTCTTTCTTCCCGAGGATGGCAGTCCCGTCGTGATTGTTTGTATCACTCCCCCCGGGGGCGGGAGACGCCTCTTTGGACTTCGGTTCCTCCGTTTGTCGAAGTCGTACTCCTCGTCATCAGCCTTTCCTTCCTCCTCCTTTCTTCCCTTCGGGGAAGGCATTCACAGATAACGCCGGAGTTGGCCTTGTTTTATCAACGACTCAATATACTTTTTTAGTTGGAAGCAATCTTCAGTGTCGTGCCCGTGGTTGCGATGAAACTGGCAGAATTTTTTCATATTCTTTTTTTTGTCAGCGGTCATAGCCCTTGGCCACTGAATCTGGGTTCCCTGCCTCTCCATTTTCATAAGGATATTGGTTCTTGTAGTGTTCAGGGGTGTGAAGTTCAGAGGAGGTTTCCTTCCCCTAAACCTCCGAGGTCGCCCTGCCTGTTCAGTCGGGTACTTTGCTTGCTGGCCGGACCCTTCGGGACGGGTGTGATCATTCTTTGGTCCACCCATTCTCAGCTCTTCGGCTGTCATGTGCTGCTCGGGCCCTTCGGTAAAATTCGCCAAGCGTGTCCGGGGGGTCTTTGGAAAACTCGTAGAATAGCTGTGAGTCCCTCCGAAGGCCCTGTGTCATGGCGAGGATGCGTATTTTGAGCCGAAAGTCTGGAACACTTAGGGCCTCTCCAATAAACCTTTCGACATAGTCGCGGATGGTTTATCCGTTCTTCTGCGCTAAGTCGAACATCTGGACCGACATCTTCGCCATCGGACGGCTTCCAATGAACTGCTGCGTAAAGGCCGTGGACAGCTCCTGAAACTCCCTGATGGTTCCAGGGGCCAATGAGTTATACCACGCCGTCATGGGCCCTGCGAGGGTGACCTCAAAGCATTTGCACAAAGTAGCATCATCAGCGCCATGTAACACCATGCTACGTCTGTATTTAGTTAGATGAGCCTGGGGGTCAGTTCGGCCATCATAGGTTTCCAGCCGAGGCACCCGAAAGTCACTTGGCATGGCTGCCTCGACTACTATTCGGGTGAACGGCGATTCATCCCCACATAAAGTTTCAGACAACCTGGCCCAGACTGGTTTGCGAGCTACCTGTTTTTCCACTTTCTCCAACCTCGCTAACATTTTCTCCACAAGGATCGTAGCACTAGGCTCTTCTTCCTGGTGCTTGTAGGCTTCTGGGAAGGGAGATTGCCGGCGCCTTTTCGGGGACAGACTTCGCCGCCAAAGGGATGGCGATTTTGCCTCAGGCGTTGAACTCTTTTGACGTGGGGTTTTAGGTCGTTTAGGCCCTATTGGCCCCTTAGGTCGTCCCCCGAGGGGTATGTTTTCCGTTGAGTACTTATCACGCGGATCCCCACTTCCCGAACTCTGGTAAGGTGATCTCGGGCGTTTCTCCCGAGGGAGTGCTGGCGAGGAAGGCCTTTGGGCCTGCGTTGGTTGCGGCCATCTTCGGTCTATTTGCTGCATCATTTCAGCCATAATGGAGCATTGGAAGTCGCGCAGAAAACTCATAGTTATGACTAGAGGACGTTCTTCCTCAGGCGAGGAAGTCCCTGGAAGGGTTTGCTCAGTAGCCGGTTGAACTTCAGGCGCGGACGAGGACTTCGGAAGTCCCTTGTCCTTGGAACGCCGAGTTTCAACAATGGTGACTTGAGGGTGAGTTCCCACAGACGGCGCCAAATGATGCCCAGCAGCATCTTCGTCGGGTGACATTATGACTTCGGGAGGGACTTCCTGAGAGGGAGAACGCCTGGAGCACAGATTTCCCATGGGAGTGTGCATGAAATGCTGAAGATAAGAGGGTTAGGAGGTCCCCGGGATGTTTTTCTAGGGAGGAGCCTCCGACGCCCAAGTTAGTGTCCTGAAGGAAGATAGAGGAGGAGCACTAAGGGGTTAAGTGGCCTTGCCTGTTTTTATTTTCCTCAAGGAGAGAGGGTCGGATCCTTTGCCAGGGCTTGTTTCCTGGTATTTATAGGAGTGCCTAGCCCGTTCAAATCACGACACGTGTTCGGTCGGATGCTATCTGTACTTTCGGGCGTAGGGGACAAGTAGCCGTTTGTAGGCTCCTTGAATCTTGGTCCGAGATAGGTTGTGCAAGACTCGGACGGCGTCGGCGTGTCAGACCGCCGTTTGAGGCAGCGTGTAGCGCCTGGGGGCGACATGTCAGAGGCTCCTTAAATGCTCATGCCGTACTCCCGAGGTCGTTTGGGCAAGGTCGTCCTTTGGTACGGGTGCCCTTCTTCAGGAATCATGCCTGTAGTTCGGGGAGTTCTCTAGCTCGGGGGTTTCGCCTTCGGGGAGAGTCTCTCCTACTTGCAATAGCTGGTTCTTTATTCCCGAAGGTGATCCGTTTGGTCCCCTGAGGGAGCCGGCAACATCTTTGAAATTCCTGACGTACTAGCCGAAGTCCTGAGTTCAAGGCGTTTGACTTCGCTCCTTCCGAGGTCAGTGTTAGCGCCTCCTTCGGGTGACGCCAGGTTTCCCGACCACGCTACTGGCAGGAAGTATGTAGTGAGAGAGGCGATAGCCCTACGGCTATCAGACTCCCCGATTGTGAATGCTTTTATGCACACCCAAATGCTTTTTTGGAAAGCCTTGTCACTTTTGTTGCCTACTTCATCGCTTTTTTGGAAGCCTTATTACTTTTTCAGTCTTTTACATTGCTTTTTTGGGAGCATTATCACCTTTGCAACCTACTTTATCACTTTGATGTGGTTTAGATTTGTGTGTAACCTATAAAAATACTTGTTGTGTTAGGATTTTGAGTATAAAAAAAAAACTAATATGGTGAAGAAGTAAAATATGAAAGTTTTAGGATGGAGCAGAGGTTCAGAGGTTGGAGAGAAGTATTTTATAATTATCATATTTTATAATTGTACGATGACAAGATATTAAAGTTATAACTAGTGGCATAGGAGTAGACTAGGCGCGTCAGCGGCTTTGCGCCGCGCTGGAGTAGTCGAAATGATGGCTCCGTACGCTCCACCACTTCTCAGTTCATCTCCAATACTAACTGTGAAAATCCTATGAGCAAAAGGATGTTGAGGTCTGAAATTCGAAATAATATTGATTATATAACTCAACCACATCTCTTAATAATATTCTTTCCAAAGAAAATTTACTTTTATGTTAGTATCTCTGATTTTTTTTAAAAAAAAAATGAACGTCCAAAATATATATATAACAAATGTTATTGTCTTTTCTTAACCGAGAAAATATCATTGCGAGAACTCGATTGTTGGCGGCATATATGCTTTGTGTTGAAAGTTGGAATTAATTCCTTTCTGTTGGGCTAAATGACATGACTCCTTTAAATATCACTAATTATATCACCAATCTTTATGCTTTGTAATGTTGGATTCCTAGAAGTTAATTAGAAAGTAGTGAAGGTGTACTGCATCGCTAAACACCGAGAAAACGGTTTGGGAAAAAGATACTCTATTTGTCCCAATTTTTTTTTGTTATAATTACGATTTTTTATAGCTTTAAAATTTTTATTTTTTATATTTAATTTGTTTTTGCTGTCAATTAACCATAGTATCCCCATTTGAAAATCCACATTCAAATCATAACAGAATTTCTAATTATTTTGTCAATTGTTTTTGTGGACTTCGGCATTTACGCTACTTGTATAAATAGCAAGATAAAAAGAAGGGGGGGGGGGGGGAGGGGGGGGAAGAAGAGATATTGTGCCTTCAAATCAATTAAGTAATTTTCTATATTCTTTCTTTTTTTTGTGGCTTCTGGTTCTCTATTTGGATTCCCCAAAGATATCAAGAATTCATTTTCCTCTACAACAATTATTTATGCAAGATGTGACAAAATTTAAAGGATCTGCTTTTAGCAAAAATATTGGTTAATTGCGACTTGGAAAAGGATTTTGAATGGATGGACAGGTTTATCCAAATTTGGCTAATTTGCAGCATATTCCCTTAGTTTGGGTAATTGCGACTTCCACCAAACGTTAGCCACTTGTTCTACAGTTATTTTTGTTATGCACCTTTGTATAATTAGGGACACTAATCATCCAAAAATTGACAAAAATACCCTTCGCCAAAATCTTCCCTTCTCTACAGAAACCTCACCTCACTACTACTACCTCCTCCGACACAGTCGCCTTCCCCAAACCATCATATCCAATGATCTTGTCGTCACTGCTCTTACTCCTGATCATATCGCCGCTGCCGTTCTCCCTTCGAATCTTGCCTCTAGATCTCACTACAATTCCTATGCTCTGAATCATGTCGATTGTTGCATGCATGCCTCTACAATCTCATCGTCAACCTTCTGATTGTTATTGCCACCGCCTTTGCCATCACTGCCCACCATTAGAACATACGTCGTTGTAAAAATGTCTAAAGTAATGTGCAAACGTGTCTTAAACAATATGAAAAAAAAGGTCTAATGTAGTATCTGAAAGTGTCTAAAGTAGTTTATAAACAATATATTATAATAAGAAAATAACAAATGTTTGAAGCAATTAGAAGTATCTGAATGAATATCGAAAAGTTTTTAAAGGAATACTTGAAAGTGTCTAAACTAATAAGTAAACAATTTGTTCTCTTCAAAACATAAATATATAAAAAATTAAAGAAGTGTCTGAATAAATGTGTAAAAGTGTCTAAACAAAAATTAAGAAGTGTCTGAATGAATATTGAACAATGTTTAAAGAAATATTTAAAAGTGTTTGAACCAATATGTAAATAATTTGTTCACTTAAAAAAATAACTATCAGAAACAATAAAAAAGTGAATGAATGAATGTGCAAAATTGTCTAAACAAATATTAAAAAGTGTTTAAAGCAATATGCAGATAATTTCTTTTCCTCATAAATAAACCTGTGCAAACTAATAAAAAAGAAGTGTCTAAATAAATATTTGAAAGTGTGCAAAGTAAAATATAAAAATATTTAAAGAATATATTGCAAAGAAAATATAAAAGTGCCTTTTATTTCTTTCTCTGTAGAGGGAAGGTGTGGTTATCGTCGGCTAGGATAACAGCTTCTCATCGTCCTTTTGTCACTCATCCCCATCATCACCACCTCACCTCAAATCTCTCATCATCGATCATCCTCCCATTGCTCATTGTCCACTTCGCTTCTTAGGCAATGTCGGCTAATAATCTGCTTCTTATTGTTTGATCGTCCTCCCATTGCTAATAGCCCACTGCTCAAGTGATAGTTCTATCATCCTCGTATCTCTCATACTCTGATTGTAACTATCACTTGATTGCCTTTCGTCACTCATCTCTCACTTCTCATCGTCAGCTTGGGACTGCGGTTCCTTACTTGGTGGCAATGAAGTGGAATCATCGAACCAATCTAGGAGGGAGTAATGGAGGAGACGATGGTGGTGGCAAGGTCCTAAGAGCAAGAATGGGAATTGATAGCGAAAACGTAAATGAGCATGGGAATCGCGATCTTGGTTGAGGTCCAGAGAAAATATGATCTAGAAGGTGTGATGGAAATTAATTAGGTTAGTAAGGGGTAAAATTGGGAGATCACGAACTATGTCTAATTTAACAATTTAACATATGTTCACAACAACCATAGTACTATTTTGATGTTAACTTCAAAGATAGCCATTTACATGTTCTGCAAGCTTTAGGATTCAAGTAAAAATTCACAATGTTGTAAGACTTAAATAAAAGTTGTAAAAGATTTAGAACTGAAAAAGTGGTCTATCCCCCCTGACTTCATTTTTTTTAGAACTAAGAATTTCTTATAATTTTTTTAGTATTTTTTTTAATAATATTTTACATTTTAAAATTTAGAAAAAAAATCAAAAATTACATGTTTATCGTAAAATTAAAATTAAAAAAAACTTTTTGAAGATCTTAGAAGTGATTAAAAGTTTCAAAGAACAAAAATATCTCAAAATAAAGATTTTTAGTCATCAAAAGCAATCTCCGTCGAACTTAAAAATAAGAAGTTTATTAATTGGTATTTTTGTAAAGGTTTTGAATTGCCAACAGAACAAAAGCCGAGAAGAGAGCACTTTCAGTCCTAAATCTTTTATAAATTTTTTATTTGAGTCTTAAAACTTTACAAATCTCTGTTTAAGTTCTATAACTTTACAATTTTGTGTTCGAGTTTTAAAAGCTGCAAAACATGTAAATAGTTTGTCCTAAAGTTAACCCTAGAATAGGTAGCCAATAGTTTAGTACTAATTGTTTACACGTTTTGAAAATTTTAGGACTTAAATAGAAACTTACAAATTTTTAGGATTTAAATAGAAATTTTCAAAGTTTAAAGGCTGAGTGTGTTATTTCCTCATAATTTAGTACCAACAGTATGAAACAATGTAACTTTTGCTCACCACTCCAAACTGTGCAAGGCCCACTCATCCACCATAGTGATTGTGGGTGGCAACTAAGGATCTAGTTCAACACAATTTTGATAATTCAGGATTTATTTGGAAACCAATTTTAGTTTCAGGGCCAATAAGTTAAGTTAATGATAGGTTAGGGGTCAATTGAGGATATATTCCATGGAACTCATTACCCACGGTAGCTAAACTGAACTTCTCAAAAAGTTTATTAGATTCCATGTACTGGCATCAATAATATCAATAATAGTGTGGAGGGAAATGAAATTTAATAGATCCCTTTCAAAAGAATATATGTTTTTTATTTTTCTCTCCAAATTGTATATTGGACTGAAGTTGTTCCACAAACTGCCATTTTATTGGTGGTCTAGTGTGACCATTTTATTGGTGGCTACGTTATCATGGTAATATTTAATTAATTGTATAATTGAGTATGAAAAAAATAAATCTATGAAACAATGTAACTTTTGCTCACCACTCCAAACTGTGCAAGGCCCACTCATTTACCACAGTGATTGTGGGTGGCAACAAAGGATCTAGTTCAGCACAATTTTGATAATTCAGGATTTATTTGGAAACTAATTTTAGTTTCAGGCCAATAAGTTAAGTTAATGATAGGTTAGGGGTCAATTGAGGATATATTCCATGGAACTCATTACCCACGGTAGCTAAACTGAACTTCTCAAAAAGTTTATTAGATTCCATGTACTGGCATCAATAATATCAATAATAGTGTGGAGGAAAATGAAATTTAATAGATCCCTTTCAAAAGAATATATATTTTTTATTTTTCTCTCCAAATTGTATATTGGACTAAACTTGTTCTACAAACCACTTTAAGTGCCTATATAGTGGCCTAGTGTGACCATTTTATTGGTGGCTACGTTATTATGGTAATATTTAATTAATTGTATAAATGAGTATAAAAAAAATAAATCTATGATTAATTTACAAGAAAACAAGTCACTAGATTAGGTATGTACTCCCTCCATCCCATAATAATTGAAACATTTCTCTGGGTATAGAGATTAAGCTGTACATAATTTATGTTAATTTTTTCAATTTTCCCATGAAACTGAAACTAAAACAAAAAAATATTTTTAGATTTTGTGTACTGAGAGTTTAAATAATGATTAAAAAATAAAAATTTTCTTTGTTGGGTTTGTACAGTGAGAATTTAAATGAAGATTAAAAGGAGATTCTTTATTGTCTTTTGTGTAGTGAGAGTTTAAATGATGGTATTAAAGAAAATTAGAAGTTGAAAGCTTTCTAAAAGAGGAAATGTTTCATTCTTTTTGGGACATCCAAAAAAGGAATATGTTTAATTCTTTTCGGGATAGAGGGAATATATAACTAGAAAATACACATTTGTATTAATTAATAAAAATATAAACAACATTTCGGGCAAAACCCCAAATTTGTACAAGAATCCAAATTTACCACTAAATCCTAACGATTCAATTTTATAAATAACACCACCAACAACCTAATCTCAGGGGGGGGGGGGGAAAACTATCTCTAAACTCAATCCACAAAAATTGCTATTCATCAAACCCTAGATCAACCAAACAAAAACCTTATTATAGGAATAAAAATTAAGCATAACAAATCTACGTCATATATGTGTTAAATTTGATAGAACAACCTAATACCACCATCTAAACAATAACTACATCGATGATATAAACATTAAAAATGAAAACAAAATGTGGCAACGTCGGGTTTTCTGGAGTCGCCACCAATCTGTTTCACCTAGGTCGATTGGTCACCTTAAAATTGGTCTGCGAGAGTTCGGGGATCGGGAGTACGGTTACGCTAAAACAACTTTGTTATAGCGCCCAAAATTGCCACCTTAGTTGATTTTAATTTTGTTTTGCTTCGCTTTTAGAAAATATTCAGTTAATTTTCAAACTAGAAATTTTAACTGAATTAATCGGATGTGGATTTTTAAATTAATTTATATAAAATTTGATACTTCCGAACCATGGACTCTGCCGAGTCATTTGGACACGAAAGATTTAATTCCGAACCATGGACTCTGCCGAGTCACCCGGACACGGAATTTGATAAAATTTTAAATAAATTAATCCATATCGTAAATATGGATTTTTATCTTTGTATTTATTTAATTTAATTAAAAAGTAGATGTTTTCCAAACCATAGATCCTGACGGATCATCCGGATATGGAAATTATTTTTAAAAAAGGTGAGCCAAAAAATAATTATTTAATCAAAATTTCATTTATTTAATAATGAAACCAAAAATTTATGTATATTTCAAAAAATAAAAGAAAAGTCTTAATACTTTATTTGATAAAAGGTGAACAAAAAAAATAATTATTTAATCAAAGTTTTATTTAATAAAGGAAACAAAAATTGATATGTATATTTCAAAAATAAAAGAAAAGTTTTAACGTTTTTATTTGTTTTATTTTGTTTTAATGAAAGATTAAGCAAAAGTAATTATTTAATTAAGAAACCAAAAGTAATTATTTAATTAAGAAACCAAAAATTTATATGCATATTTTAAAAATAAATAAAAGTTTTTGATATTTATATATTTTATTTTTTTGTGTTCTTTTTTATTGATAAAATAATTTTCTAATTTATAAGTCTAAAAATACATCTAATTAATAAGTCTAAAATATTTAAAAAAATTTAATTCTTTTTTTCTTGTTTATTTTTATTACCTTTATTTGAAATTATTTGGGTAAAATTTTATTTTGTTTAATAAAGGAAACAAAAAGTTATATCTTTTTATTATTTTGAAAGAAATAAGTAAAATATTACTGGATAAAAAATAAGTAAAATATTATCCCAAAGTTTTTATTTTTTTAATAATAAAAGAAAATTTATTTATATACTTTATGTAAAAAAAATATATTTTATATACTTTATTTAAAAAATATTTTCCAAGCCATGGATCCTGGCGGATCATTTGGACATGGAGTTTAATTTTTATTAATTATTTATTTAATTAATTATTAATTCTAATTATAATTTTATTGGATTTTTCTTGAATTTTAAATTTTAAAGATCATTATTTTAAAGATATGTTTAAAAAAATTGACTTGTATAATTTTTTAATCATGTTTGTTTATTAATCGAAACGAATAAAAAGTTAACTTTTTGATATCTTTAAAGAAATAATAAAAACATGTATTCCAAAATGTCAAAAGATAATTGGCTTTTAAAATTTTATTAGCCTTAATAATTAATTACAAAAGAATCTTCTTTTAGTTTTCATTCATTTATTTATTATTTATGGGTAAAGGTGAATTAAATGAAATAAATTATATAAAGAAAAATTAATAATAATAAAGTGGGGCTTTTTGGCCATCCACTTTAAAAATAATAATAATAAAGGTTAGCAAAGTTAATTAAATTAATTATTAACAACAATAATAAAAAGTTAGTCAAGTTAATTAAATTAATTAATTAACAACAATAATAAAAAGTTAGCCAAGTTAATTAAATTAATTAATTAACAACAATAATAAAAAGTTAGACAAGTTAATTAAATTAATTAATTAACAACAATAATAAAAATTAGCAAAGTTAGTAAAGTTAGATGTTAATAACAATAAAAATAAAAGTTAGTAAGTTAGTTGAGGTAACAATAATAAGGTTAGTAGGTTAGTCATAATAATAATAATAATAAGGTTAGTCATAATAATAATAAGGTTAATAAGTTAGTTATAATAACAAATAATAATAAGGTTAGTCATAATAATAATAAGGTTAGTAAGTTAGTTATAATAATAATAATAAAAAGAATGGTTAGTAATAATAACAATAATAAACAAATAAATAAACAAGTAAAAATTAAAAGGGTTAGGAATCAATTCTGCAAGAACAAAATAAAAAGTCAGTGACTAAAGTGAAAGAAATTGAAAAGATGATAGGTGAAATAAGGGTTTACCCTTAGAAATCAATTTTGAATTTCTGGGAACGAAAGAAACAGACGCACGCGCAGGGGGGGAAGGAGGGGCAGCTGGCAGCGGGGCGGCAGCGCGGCCAGGGGCAGGTGGGGACGGCGCGACGGCAGCGTGGGGGAGCGATGGGCGGCGGCGGGACGGCGTGGAGCGACGGGCAGCGAAGGAGAAGGAAGAAACAGAAAAAAAAACGGAGGAAGAAGATGGTCTATACGTCAGAATAGAAACTTTTGGGACTTTCTGGGAAAAGGAAAGAGGGCCAGGGACTAAGTCTGTAATTTTTATTTTTTCTAAAACGGAGCTCTAAGCTTTCTGTCTATTTTTTTGTGTGTTCAGCACAAAATTTGGGGGGCTATTTATAGAGGAAGTTTAGCTGAAATGTTGATTTATAAATTAATAAAAAATTTCAAACTTATCTCTTAAATTGGTAAAATGAGAATTTTAGTCCTTTACGTCTCTCAGCCTCTGGATAAGTTCCTGAAGCTTCTGATTTTGACAATTTTGTCGTTTTCTGTCAATTTGGGCCAGAAACGTCGGTAGGCTCAAAATTTTATGTGACAAACTACTAAATGCTCCTGAAACTTTCAGAATTTGTCAATTTTGCCTGAAACTTCTTAATTTTGTCATTTTTACCTCAAACTTTTAAATTT
This sequence comes from Aquilaria yunnanensis, assembly GCA_039654915.1. Classification (NCBI taxonomy): domain Eukaryota; kingdom Viridiplantae; phylum Streptophyta; class Magnoliopsida; order Malvales; family Thymelaeaceae; genus Aquilaria; species Aquilaria yunnanensis. The sequence continues at coordinate 72,133,635 of CM077597.1, forward strand.
TGCCATTTTTTTTGGAGTTTTCTTTTTTTCTTTCAAATACACACATATATCATTTTAAATCAAATCTTCACGAAAAAAAAATGTATTTTAAACTAATTAAAATTTTTAGTAATAATAATAATAATAAAAATAATAATTTTTTTAATTTCTTTTATTTAATTTCTTTTAAAATTTTTTTTATGGTCGGACGAAATTGGGTGTCAACACAAAACATGAACAAGCAGATTTGGGAAAGATTTTAGATGAAAATGACGTCAAAAATTCTGGCAACCGACGGGATGAAGAAGAATTTGAGAGAGGCTGAGAGAGAGTGTTCAAAGAGTAAAATGAAAGGGGGAGATGAGTATTCCTTTATACGGGTGGAATTTGCAATCATTTTGGTGACCAAAGTTTCAGTTGTCCAAATTGAATATCATGCAGCAACTAAGATTTAATTTTGAAAATTTAATGCAACCACAAAAATGTTTATTGTCTAGCAACTAAATTATGAGACCCATAAAAAACAGTGGCTAAAACTATCACCCTTCGTGACCATTAAGGCAACAATGAAAATTCATAATTAGACGGTCGTCCCAAAGCATGAGGACCTTCTTAGTGATTGCCCTAACCATTATTCTTGTGAACAAATAAAAATGGTAGATAAAAGATTGCCCTAGACCTCCAATAGCTTTTTGATGACTGTTTTGGCCACTATTTTTGTTGCAACCACAAAAGTACTCACCAAGAACGGTTGCTATTGCTGAGATTTGTTGTAGTGTCGGTTTCTCACATCATGTATGTGGTATTAGCAGAAAGCATGATTCCTTTTGGCCTCATCAATCATGCCATAGGTTTCCAAAACTGCTAAAAAATCTAGACATTTTTGCAAAGACAGAGGAAAGAAATTGAAAAGCAAATATTTCCAAACCTTGTATATTAATTTTATAAGTATATAGTACATTGATGTATATGATTTAAAATGCTGTAAGAAAAAATCATTTTATTTTCATCCATGTACCATATATATAATATATCCCTAAATGTACCTTGTATATACTATGGTAAGTGGCAAAAAAAATAAAAAAAATATTGATACATAAGATACCAAAAATACCGTATATACCTATCATTAAACTGATAAAAAAAACATATGTAACATATATTTGCAATAAGTTCTTTATTGTGTGATAAACCGTGCAATATCCTAGATGTGCTATGGAATATATACCACAATAAGTTGTAAGAAAAGTAAAAATGTTATTTACATAAGATACTGTAAAATTCAATGACATATTGTGGTACACTTAACTGTAAATTGATAAAATGTGAAAAAAATATTTATTGCGTATCATGTATATGCAATAAACAATTTACTATGCCATAAACTGTATTATTCAAAATAGTGTTTATACTATGTTCACAATCCCTCACAAGTTGCAGCGAGAAGAGTTTCATATTCAAAGTTTGCATTTTTAGGCTCTTTCATGATGAATGGCCAAGCTCCTCATCTAGTTCACACATCTATTATTTCTACCCCCTTAGACCTCAAATTCTTCCATCTGATGACTGAGTCCCTAGTTTCAATCATAACTGTAGGGATGTCAAGACCACTTTACCCTCCTTGAACCTAATCGTCCAAACCCGAATGTGCCTTTACTCACATAGCGATAAGGAGGTTATGGGTTTAACTAATCCTAACTGACCCTACCCACACCACTTCCACAATAATATATTTATATTTGAAATATGATTTTATTTCAAAATAAAATTATACTAACAAAAATTACCATATATTACTCTAGTTTCTGATTTTTTAGTTATTATTAATTTTAAATATACACATTCTTTTAAAAATATACATAAAAATCTAAAAAAATCTAAAAAGTTAAACATATGCCTTAAATGGGTTGCAAGTAGTATTTGCCCACTTGCTAGATTGGTACGTATCTGAAACTGATTAATTGTCGGGAGGGCTTGGGATAGCTAAACCCGATTCATTGATATGTCTAACATGAACCAAATTGGGGACCCGATAATCACATAGAGGAGTTTTGGGACTAAAAGGTCAAAAATAACATACCTCGGGATTGAAATAGAAGTTTGGCCATAGGGAAAAGGTCAAAAAAAAAAAAAAAAAGCGCAGGGATGTTACTATTCATAAACATTAATTCACCTCATCGGGTTTAATATATAGTAGCGAACAAGGTTTATGGTGCTCATGTGTTACAGCTGTTCAATCCATGTTAAGATGAAATATGAATATAAACAGTGGTGATCATTGATGATGGAAGAGGTTTTCATAGAAATAGAAAAAGAAAAATATTATGAAAATATTAATAATATAAGAGAAAGAGTGGAACTTTAGTAACAACAAGTGGGCTTTAATGATTAATAAATAAAAAAATGGTTTTCAGGCTAAGAGAGAAAATGTAAAGATTTTAGGAATTAAATGCTTAACAATCAACTTAACGAAGGAAAACAGAAAATAAATGAAAAAATTGGCTAAAACGAATTAGCTCGAACCATACCAAAAAGTAGATAACTCATCATGACTAAAGTTTTGTTTCAAAAAACAGTAACAAAAAAAAGTTAAATGAAGACACTATGATTGACTAAAAAAAGAAAATAAACAAACCATGATAACCAAGATTTTTCTTTATAAGAAAATAAAACAAAAAATAACAAAAAAAATTAGAGCCAAGAGGACAAATGGAGAGGTTTAGTGACCCACATATCATAATAGATTTTTTTTGCAATAAATTTTAATAATAAATAAATAAATATTCCTAATCAATAAATTTATGATAATCAATTAATTTTTTTTTTTTTTTCAAATTTGAGTTGGGCTCTTTTTATGTTGCATGTATATCATTAAAATGATTAGTTATGATTGAAACATAACACTATAAAAAAAAATATGGTATGTATTTTGAAACAATGCAAATTTTTTTGTTAATTTAAAAATAATTCACTAAAAGTTTTCATTTCTTATTAACTAAAAATTTTATTTTTAGTATCAATTAAAATTTATCTAGAAATATTTACTTTCAATTCTAACAATTATGGACCAAATTACTTTATTAAACTATAGAGCTTGAAGTAAATAATTGATGCTACAAAACTTAAGCAATAGTAATGATAAAAAAAATATCTACAACACAAAAATATGTTTAATTTATGTTAATTAATTAACTGTCTAACCATTAACTTAACAAAAATAAAAAAAGAAAGTAAAAGACAAAACAGACTAAAGCTGAATCAAATAAAACCAGGTTAAAAGTAGGTAAATTAAAATGATTAAAGTTTCATTTTAGAAAAGAATAGTAAAGAAAATTAATAAAAAAAGTTAAGGATCAAGACAAAAAAAAATAAAGGTATTAAGGATTTAACAATTGACTTAATAAAAAAAAATGGTTTAACTAAAAAATAAACAAATTATGGTCACAAATGTCTTAGTTTAGAAGATAGTACATAAAACAACAACAAAAAAAAACTTGGGGACCAAGAGAGCAAATAGAAGATATAGCTAAATAGGTATAAAATTTGGGGACCAAAATGTGACACAGACATAACTCAGTACTTAAAATGGAAGGATAAAAAAGTTTGGGATTGAAAATGCATTTTGCGTGGCGGAACAAGGCCTTAGTGCCCTAAATTGCTAACACTGGTGGGCTTTTTGGGAACTATGATCCCAATTAGGTTACAGTTTGCTAGTTATTACTCATGAAAAATCTTAAATCTTTACATGCAACTAGTTACTTAGCCTACCCTGCATAGGAAATATGCATGCATTGTCTTGGCTATGCACAATTAAATTAAAATATCATTGAAAATAGTGCTGCGGCAGTTAACAAAACATAATTCAAACAAGCCAAGACATAAAAACTTTAGTTGCTTTAACTACAAGTAACAACTATGTGCATACATCTCAAACTTATATGCACCCAAATGTAACCCTAGTGTTATACACACCAATGGACACTAGTAGAGGTGATCTATGCATGCAATTACCATACATATGAAAGAAGCAGCTAATATCTACTAAGATCCATCCTTTGTTCTTCACCCAAGCAAGCTAGCTTCAAGTGATGAGCCACACTTTCCTTGTACTCACATAGCCTCAAGCTGTAAGGCAAACACTTTGGTCAGTACTAGCTTATTTCATAAGTAACTTAGAAACTTGGAGCTTCCTAGTTAGAGAATACCTTTGAACCAATAAAACTAAGCTTTAATAGCTGCCTTTTACCAACTGTTAAGCCCGACCAGTTCACTTAATACCTGCACAACACTTAAAGGGTGAGTACTCTAAAGTACTCAGTAAGGGATTTGGTACCTTCAGGGAGAAACAATGCAAGCATGCGAATATATGCATATATATAAAATGCAAACAAAACAAGCAAGCAAACGACATAATCAGAAACAAGGAAAGAACAACAAATAATGCAAATGATGGATGGATGGATGGATGGATGATATATGCGTACGCACATACACCTCGGACTTCCTTACACCTGTAGGTGCTAGAGTTGCCGTGAGCTCTTACGGCTGGGGGACTTGGATACTGGCCCTCGTTTCCTATGCTAGCACTTAACTAACCCCATGAAGTCTTCTTACGGGTGCCTTAGAGTAAGTTGTCACTTACTCAAACCTTGCCCGCCTTGACAGGCTACTTAGAGTAAGTCACCGCTTAGTCCCTCCTTACTCGTCTCTTCCCTTAACTTATTGTGCAGGGTAGCTGTCTTATGTGGTTCAACTTACCAAGCTTTTCGAGCTTAGCTTAGGGCCCCTTTGTGGCTTACTTACCAAACCATAAAGTTTGGTTGGGATCCTCTTAGGTTTCCTTTTCATTTCCCAAAGGTCTGAGACCTCCCATTTCGGCCAACGAAGAGTCTGAAACCCACCTTAATCCCCTTAATGCTGACTTGGCAACTTAGGCACTTTAACCCCCTTAGCCACCATCACTTACCCTTCCTTAACCACACGACTTAGCTACCACCTAAATAATGCATAATTCCCAACTTAGGAATGAGTTCTAGGCCTAGTTAAGGCTACGGAATATCTTAAATTAGCCTAGGGATGATAACCGAGAGTTTGAGACATTCTTAGGATGCCCGAGCTTGAGGGACTAATGCATTGGCGGCGCTGTTGGTAACATGTCACCAAAGGCATCAACGCTATAGAATCCTGACATCCAACGGTGATGCGTCACCAGTTCGCATCGCCACCGGTGACGCGTCGACAAATGGCGTCTTCAACGGTGACGCGTTGCCAATGCATTACAGCATTGCGCGATAGCGTGCGATCTTGTACGTAACTTGCTCAAACTTTCCCATCCCAAGTCCAATTCACATGGGACTTGTTCCTACTTCATTCCCACTCATAATACTACATTTCTATACATTATTGGAGCTGAATTAACTTAAATCCCTTACCTCAAATCATCTTGAAAGAAAGAAACAAGCAATGAGTGCATTCGAGCTCCAACGAGTTTCTTTGAGTTCCAAGCTTGGAATCAACCAAATTGGACACTAAGAGCACGAAGTTAAGGCTATTTCTAACCATTTAACAAGTTTAGAACTAACCCATAAGGATCAAAGGCGTTTACCTTTGGTTTTGAACCAAAAACTTGCAAGAACAACTCCAAATGCACCAATTCTACCAAGAACGTGCTAAGGGCTTGTTTGGATTTCTTTGGGACCTTCAATTTCCATGGAAACTTGAGTGATTTGTGAGGTTTAGAGGTAGAGATCTGTGGGGGAAGGAGAGCTACGAAAATGGTGGATGGGGGAGATGATGAATAGTTCTATCTCCTCCATTTATAACCAACTTAGCCCAATTCTCTTCCACTTGTCACCTTGGCCCTCAAACTTAATTTTTATTCACTTAGGCCACTATAACCTCCACTAAACCATCTTTCCTTGGTCCCAAAGAATGGTTTTTCTTACCCAAACACTTTGCCCTTAAGTCACTTAAGCCATTATAAAACATAATAGCTCAATTTCTCACTTAGTGCATTTTTCACCTTTAACTTTTGCTTTTGGTTCAAATGGCTATAAACACTTATGGTCTTAAATCAACTAGCTCAAAACACTTACATGAACCTAATTTTACCAAAATTATGATCATGCCACTGACTTGGGCTAAAATTACCATTTTGCCCCTTATGTGCCAATTACTATTTGGAACTCAATTTAACCTTACTTAGCTTGCTTAATAAAACTTATCTGAGGGAAATAACTTGGGATTTACTTACCTCAACATTTAATGTAGAGGAAATACTAGGATAGCCTTTACATTCTCCCCACCTTAAGAAATTTGGTCCTCCAAATTTCAATTCTTAACCAAGCACAACACTTGGATGATAATCCTTTTACATAATGCTCAGTTCTCTTACTCATGGTCTTTTCCTTACTATGGTTGCCCATAGCTCTTTAACCACGAGCTCATTCCAGTACTTAGCTTCTTGACTTATTGGTCAAGAAACTACTTAAGGTACTCATTGGGAGACCTTTCCTTGGAGACACTACTTATGGGATGGACACCTTACCTTGGTTCACAAGGCACATCCCTATACTCCCAATTTTCACTTAAGCCTATGCAAACTAGAGCTACTTGCTCGTTTTTGGCCATTCTCCACATTAGGGATACTTTGGGAGTACTTAGTCTCCTACTTAAACCATTACCCTTGGTGAAACTGACCACAATCTTACACCTCACTTAGGCTTTCTATCCTTACTTAGGTTTTTCTTAGTTACCACCACTTAGCGCTCTTTGTATCACTGCCTTTTAGCACCTTTAAGTACGGTACTTTTTTGTGGTAACTTACCCTTAACTTTCTTAGGTAGCTACTTACACTTACTACCTTAGGGGTTCCTTGGCCACTTTGGGCACTCATAAACTTGACATACTTGCCATGGTATAGGCACCTTAATTCACAAAGACTTTACATTGTTCTGGTGTCCTTAGGTGTACTAGGGACTACCCAACTCTTCTACACTTAACTCCTCTAGGTAATCACTAACATGCTCGGGTCTTTGACACTTAGCCGTTTCTTGGCCCTTGATTCTTAAGACACCCTTAGCATGCTTCTTCACTCTTTATTACCTAGGATTCATTCCTTAATTAGCTTGGTCTTCTCTGACGATGGGGTATTCTGCGCCAATGCATCCTTTTCCTAGGTTTCTTCAAATTACTAAAGACCAATCCTTAGCACTGTTGATTAACTTGCTCAAGTGCTTTAAATACCTTATATTGCCCAAACATATTACTACCGTGACCCTTAGGCCCTAGCTTGATTACTTGGCCACTTTAGGTGTATACTTGGCATTGAGTTCTCTTAGGCTCCATGGCCTTTTTTAACTTTTCTTAGGAAGCCTTTAGGACTCTTGACATTCAACCTTTCGTGGTCCTCTCTTAGCTCCTACTTTTGGGTACACATTGTGTCCCGTAACTTATGTCACACCCTTGGCCTTCTTAGAAATCTTAGTTTGCTTGATTCCAACTTAGCATTTGGCATTTGGCCTCATGCTTATCTTGGTTTCTCATGGAATCCATAGGTTCTCTCTTAACACCTTAAACCCATTGGGTTAACACAACCCAACTACTGCCCATGGGTGCTCCCAACACACAATTGTGTTTGAATGAGACTTACAAAACTTATGCCTTACTTGAGGCCACTTTGGTACCTATACCTTACTTCCTTATACTTAGGCACATTCTTTAGGTCATTGCCTTATTAGCCCATCCTCATGCACTAACCACCATGATTACTTAGTGTGATTTACACACCCATAACCCATAGTGTGCGCACCCTTAGGCTTAATTGAACCTACAACCTCCTTATGCCCAAGGAAGTCTTACTTGGCACCCTTTTGGCCTATATTTCACTTAAGCACTTGAAGTCTCTTCAAATAATAAGATTTACTAGAGCTTTCAGTATGACTCATTCTCATGGGCTCTTAGTGATTTAAGGCCATCATTTAGAAACTCAACTTAGGGACTCATTAGGTAGCTCCAACTACCTTAGCTTCAACAATCTTACTTCGGGGTTTTGGTACTTTTCTTGGCTACCCATTTGTTCAAGAGTCTTTCTTAGTCGTTTACTGGCACCACTTCAACTCTTAAACCACTTAGGTAACCTCTTACCTTAACACTTAAGAAAATAAAGAATCCCACAAACTTCTTAGGCTTAGCAAGTTCAATAAATTTTCCAATAACCTAAACTTTGGTTGCCTTGAATCCACTAATGAGGATATTACCTCTACTTACACTTAGCTCCATGTTGAGCTTCTTTATATTTAAGGCCTTAACTCGTCATTCACACCCAACAATACCAATGTCAATTCTTCCTGACTTATTCGAGACCCTTCGATAGTGGAGTACACTTCGGACCTTAGGGTCCTTTTTCTTACGAACCTTCAGGTTAACTTAGGTCCGCACTCTTAGCCCTTCGGCTTAAAGTTTTCTTAGCTTCTTCAAACTCTCAAACAACCCCCACTATCTAGAATGAATGAACTCCTTTACCGTCGACAACACTGCTCAATTCACCCTTACTATTCTTGAGCAGCCTTAGGTCAACACAGACCATAACTAAATGCTACGCATAAGTCTACTACTTGGAGTTCATTCTGTCTCCATGGGTGTTCTTATCAGCTATAGGTCTGGGTTATAATACCATTTAGGACAACTTCTTTTTACTCACTTAAGTTGTCCTTAAAGCCATTTAGCTAATCGTGCTTTCTTGGTTCCTCTTCTTCACTCTTATTCCGGGTTGTAGTTCCTTAGGGATCCAAATGTTACCCCTTTGGTCTTTAAGGCTTAGGTTAACTCTTGAACCTCGACCAACTTTCCAAAAAAATCAATAGACTCCCCTCATTAAGGAACCGCACCTTTTTCAGACAACTTCATAGTTTTGAGACCCGTAGGTTATGGTTCTCAACCTTCTTTTATCCAACACCTCACAATTACTGCGAGTCCTTAGGGTACCACTTGCTCCTCTTCACTTGCAACTTCAGGTTCCTAAAGTTAACTCTTGACTTTATAAGCCCTCTTACCTTAGTTGCGGGTTCTTGGAGAATCCAATCTCGCCTTACTTGGTAACCCTTAGTAGCTAGTGTGCAACACTTCTCAGAATTGGACCAACCGTAACTATCTTAGAGTTTTCCTTCCTTAATCTGTCCCTATAATGCATAAAACTCTCCTTACACCATAGGTACAAGTTTGATCAACTTAAGGCTCAACTCATGGCATGACTTACTGACTCTTCCGTGTGAGTCACCCTTACCCTTAGAATACTTCTAATGGCCACTTATGACCGGCACAATTAAGTCAGCCCTTATGCCTTTTAAATGATCCTCTTTCTAAGCATTCCGCACCAATCAATAAACCACAACCACCAATCACTGCATATGTGCTACCCTAAGCTTCTAGGCAAAACCTTAACCACTCTAAGGGTCTAAACAAAACTTGCCCTTCTCGGGATCTTATGGGTTCACATACCTACACTTCACTGTAATCCTAGTTTTCTAGGCAGGCTAGTCACAACCACAGACATAGCTGTTTAAACAAGAAAACTACTTACTACTATGCTGTAAACCTAAAGGTACCTCCCTTTGTTGTTAGCTTCTTGACCAATCAATTGGTCACTTGGTTGTCTGTGAATACTGGTGGTGCTTCCTCGGTGATTGAGGTGTTCTTCACCTTAGCCTTGTTTAGGCTTCGACCTCAACCACGTTCATGCCCTTGGTCATTTACCTTCCTTAATCCTATGCACTTAACTCATAGCCCCCACTTTTTTTTTCGGTTTGTGATGTTCTTCCTTGGGTTTCGTGGACTCCAAATGAACTGACTTTTACCTGAGCTTTGCTTTGGCCTCAACTTACCTTAGGGTGGAGATGTTACACTCTTGGCTCAAGTGCACACATGGTCCTAGTGCACCATAGCCCTTACCCCATGGTCTACTATTCTCTTGGTATCCATGTCACCCTTGCCCTTAGGTAATGATGGTTCACTTGGCCTTAGTGCACCCTTAATAACTTAGTGCTCCTTGGCCCTTACCCTCGGGCTTTTTGACTACTCATCGAACTTTGCCCTTATCCACATAACTGTACATATTTCCTTGACCTTGGTCCTTCCTTTAGGATGGGGATTCCTCCCTTGGTCTCAGTGTACTGGTAGGCCTTAGCACACTTCAGCCTTTACCCTTTAGGCTTCAAACATGTTCTTCACTCCTTAGAGGGTCGAGCATGCTCCTTGGGCTACTCACGCCATAGTGCTACTGGGACTGGTCACACAATCCCCACTTTTCCTATAGCCAAAACCATAAGGCGACCTAGACCTTTGCTCGGTCCCTTGCCTCAATACTAGAACCTTACCGGGTATCCGCCCATATACCTGCAACCAAAGCCAGAAAACAACTCCAGGAATACTTATAAGTGGTACTGACCATACTTAGCACAAGAACACACTTGGATCTTAGTCACCTATTGCCTTTACTAGGACCCATTGACCTGCTCTGATACCAACTGTGGTGGAACAGGGCCCTAGTGCCCTAAATTGCTAACACTGGTAGGCTTTTTCGGAATTATGATCCCATTTAGGTTACAGTTGGCTAGTTATTACTTCTGAAGAATCTTAAATCTTTACATGCAAATAGTTACTTAGCCTACCCTACATAGGAAATATGCATGCATTGTCTTGGCTATGCAATAACAATTAAATTAAAATATCATTGAAAATAGTGCTGCGGCAGTTAACAAAACATAATTCAAACAAGCCAAGACATAAAAACTTTAGTTGCTTTAACTACAAGTAACAACTATGTGCATACATCTCAAACTTATATGCACCCAAATGTAACCCTAATGTTATACACACCAATGGACACTAGTAGAGGTGATCTATGAATGCAATTACCATACATATAAACGAAGCAGCTAATATCTACAAAAATTCATCCTTAGCTCTTCACCCAATCAACCTAGCTTCAAGTGATGAGCCACACTTTCCTTGTACACACTTAGCCTCAAACTGTAAGGCAAACACTTTGGTCAGTACTAGCTTATTTCATAAATGAATTAGAAACTTGGAGTTTTCCACTTAGGGAATACCTTTGAACCAACAAAACTAAGCTTTAACAGCTGCTTTTTACCAACTGTTAAGCCCGACTAGTTCACTTAATACCTGCACAACACTTAAATGGTGAGTACTCTAAAGTACTCAGTAAGGGATTTGGTACCTGCAGGGAGAAACAATGCAAGCATGCAAATATATGCATATATATAAAATGGAAACAAAACAAGCAAGCAAACGACATAATCAGAAACAAGGAAAGAACAACAAATAATGAAAATGATGGATGGATGGATGATATATGCGTATGCACATGCACCTCGAACTTCCTTACACTCGTAGGTGCTAGACTTGCCATGAGCTCTTACGGCTGGGGTACTTGGATACTGGCCCTCGTATCCTATGCTAGCACTTAACTAACCCCATGAAGTTTTCTTACGGGTGCCTTAGAGTAAGTTGTCACTTACTCAAACCTTGCCCACCTTGACGGGCTACTTAGAGTAAGTCACCACGTACTCCCTCCTTACCCGCCTCTTCCCTTAACTTATTGTGCAGGGTAGCTGTCTTATGTGGTTCAACTTACCAAGCTCTTTGAGCTTAGCTTAGGCCCCCTTAGTGGCTTACTTACCAAACCATAAAGTTTGGTTAGGATCCTCTTAGGTTTCCTTTTTATTGCCCAAAGGTCTGAGACCTCCCACTTGGGCCAACGAAGAGTCTGAAACCCGCCTTAATCTCCTTAATGCTCACTTGGCAACTTAGGCACTTTAACCCCCTTAGCCACCATCACTTACCCTTCCTTAACCACACCACTTAGCTACCACCTAAATAATGCATAATTCCTAACTTAGGAATGAGTTCTAGACCCAGTTGAGGCTACGGAATATCTTAAATTAGCCTAGGGATGATAACCGAGAGTTTGAGACATTCTTAGGATGCCTCGAGCTTGGGGGACTAATGCCTTGGCGGTGCCGTTAGCGACGCATCGGCAAAGGCATCAATGCTCTGGAATCCTGACATCCAACGGTGATGCGTCACTAGTTTATGTTGCCATCGGTGACGCGTCACCAAATGGCGTCTTCAATGGCTATGTGTCGCCAATGCATTACAGCATTGCGCGACAACGTGCGATTTTGCACGAAACTTGCTCAAACTTTCCCATCCCAAGTTCAATTCACATGGGTCTTGTGCCTACTTCATTCCCACTCATAATACAACATTTCTATACAATATTGGAGCTGAATAAACTTAAATCCCTTATCTCAAGTCATCTTGAAAGAAAGAAACAAGCAATGAGCGCATTCGAGCTCCAACGAGTTCCTTTGAGTTCCAAGCTTGAAATCAACCAAATTGGACACCAAGAGCACGAAGTTAAGACCATTTTTCACCATTTAAAAAGTTTAGAACTAACCCATAAGGATCAAAGGCATTTACCTTTGGGTTTGAACCAAGAACTTGCATGAACAACTCCAAATGCACCAATTCTACCAAGAACGAGCTAAGGGCTTGTTTGGATTTCTTTGGGACCTTCAATTTCCATGGAAACTTGAGTGATTTGGTAGGTTTAGAGGTAGAGAGCTGTGGAGGAAGGAGAGCTCTGAAAATGGTGGATGGGGGAGATGATGAATAGTTCTATCTCCTCTATTTATAACCAACTTAGCCCAACTCTCTTCCACTTGTCACCTTGGCCCCCAAACTTAATTTTTATTCACTTTGGCCACTATAAGCTCCACTAAACCATCTTTCCTTGGTCCCAAAGAAAGGTTTTTCTTACCCAAACACTTTGCCCTTAAGTCACTTAAGCCATTATAAAACATAATAGCTCAATTTCCCACTTAGTGCATTTTTTACCCTTAACTTTTGCTTTTGGTTCAAATGGCTATAAACACTTATGGTCTTAAATCAACTAGCTCAAAACACTTGCATGAACCTAATTTTACCAAAATTATGATCAAGCAACTGACTTGGGCTAAAATTACCATTTTGCCCTTTTTGCGCCTTATGTGCCAATTACTCTTTGGAACTCAATTTAACCTTACTTAGCTTGCTTTTGCTTGCTTAATAAAACTTATCTGAGGGAAATAATTTGGGATTTAATTACCTCAACATTTAATGTAAAGGAAATACTAGGAGAGCCTTTACATTTTGACCCAAACAAAACCTAAAACAGACTGAAACCATAAAAATTGCAACATAGGTCCTCAGAGAGGCAAGTGCCTTGCAAAAAGATGATAAAATCATATCCAACACACAAAAAAAAAGTACAGAACTGGAGATGAACAGTGAAATTTCTTTCTATTTAAGAATATGGTATAATAGGATTAACTGAAGTTATTGCTTGAAGTTTTTCAATGATTTTTTTTTTCCTTCTCTTCTTTGGTGTCATGTTTTTTTTTTCCATTTTATCATGAAATAAGAATATTACTTGGTGTTGGTTCATTGGACAGCCTACTGTACTTTATATTTGGAGCATGATATTTCTCTTCTATCATGTATTGTAGGAAGAGAATGGTTTAACTACCTCACGCACACCACATCAACAGAAGCACATTCAATGTTCTAATCAAATCCAATATTGCCACATTGCAAGTCTACAGCAACTTATAAGATTACCAGAATGACCAATTGTATGTAAGTATATATAATATAGTAGATATACTGTAGATGAACAGTATTTTAAAATTGTGTTTTAGTATATCGAGGTTATATCAGCCCGCATGTTGTAATTGATTTTTTTTAACAACAAATTTAGCATTAGAAAAATCTTAATAACTAATTAAAAAATTCCCACCCATAAATTTATTCAAGCTAGTTTAAATTTTGTTTTATTTTAATTTTGACATTCATATTATGTTTTATTATTAAAATAGCTAGTTATAATCGTAACATAGAATTATGAAACATAACACAATACATGCTTCAAAATCATGGATTCTTTTACTAAAAATAATTAACTAAAAAATTTTATCTCTTTTCAACTCACACTCTAATTCTTAATATTGAGGAGAAATTTATTTAAAATAATTTACTTTTAGTTTTAGCAAGTATGGACCAAATTGATTTATTAAACCATAGAACTTTTTGAAGTAAAAAACTCAAGCTATAAAACTGAATCATCAATAAAGAAATTAAAAAATCTAAACATAAAATTGTGTTTAATTTATATTAATAAACTAATTAACCTTTAACTTAATAAATACAAAAAGAAAAAAATAATAAATTGACCAAAGTTGAATCATCTAGAACCATATACAAAAGTGGAAAAGTCACAATGACTAAAGTTTTGTTTCAGAAAAAAATAATGAAGAAAAAAAAGAAAAAACAGTTTAGTGACCAATAGAGGAATGGTAAAAAACTTTAGATATTAAGGGTTTAACAATTGAGTTAATAAGAGAAAGAGGGGGAGAGATGGTTTTACTAAAAAACAAACAAAACATGGTGACCAAGTTTTCCTTTAGCAGACAATACATTAAAATTAAAAAATAAAAATGTTTGGGGAACAAAAAAGCAGATAGAAAGACTGTAATTATTAAGTTTGGGGACAAAACATCACACAAATCAAACCTAGAGACAAAAATGGGAAGTAAAACCAATTCAGTGATTGAAAACGTGTTTTAGCAAAAAAGAAACGTCAAACAAAATGAAAATGGAGAAATATGAACATAAGCCCTCAAGAATACTATTGTGTTTCAAAAAGATGACCGATCTTCCAAGAAAAGCAATCACTTCTCAAAAGAAAATGGGCAAAAAAAAAAAAAAAGCGACACACATTGTTTACCACTGTAGATGATTTAAAGTGTGATTTAGCCAAAAAGAAATGTGAAACAAAATGAAAATGAAGTAATGGCAACATGAGCTTTCAAGAATAATATTGTCTTTTGAAAAAATGACCGATCTTCCTAAAGAAGCAATTGCATCTCAAAAGAAAATAGAAAAAAAAAAAAGTGATGCACACTATTTATTACTATATATGAATAGTGCATTCCTCAGCTTGGACCAAGGTCACTATTGTATTTAAAGTTTACTGGTGTTGTATGAACAGTATCCTTTGTTGGCAAAGTTTAGGGATAAAAATGATAAAAAGGAAATTTGTGGCGGCTAAAAGAAAGTTAGACCATTACTGTGGAAAAAACCGAAAGAAAAAGGAGAGAATTAGAACTGTTCGTACGCGATCATCATTGTCCACAATTACAATATATATATACATATATATAATTGCGAAATGGACTCATAGGTGGATAAGTCAGAAGGGGAAAATATTATAAATAAACCAAGAGACAGTAAGGTTGAGCTAAAGTCAAGAAAGGAAGAGGAAAATTAAAAAAAAAATGTTAAGTAGACAAGAGTAAGGAAGAAACTGAACGACGGGCCTATTTAGGAATAGTATTTAGGATGCTGAAAGTTCCTTCAACCGCTAAAGTTCACTAAATACCTTTTTGGTTTCCGCTCTAATTATGATTTCAGAATTGCTGAAAGACCGCTATCACCTCTAAACATTGACCACTCTCATACCCGTAGCTTTTCATAATTAATCGTCATGGCATTAAGGGACTAAAATGACATTTATACCAGAAAAGTAATTCTTTCTTTTGTTTTCCGTTTTGAGTTGTGGCAAACACTTTCCTCAGTAAGCTAGCAATTAACTCTGTTCTTGACTCCCTATGCTTGGTTCAAATTAACTGTTCTTTGCCCATCTAGCCAGCAACTAAGATGGATGACCAATGACACCTTCAACGAATGGTTCAAAGTCCAAAAACAAATTATTACAAAAAGAAAAAAAAAAGATAGAATGACACACCAGCTGCACTATAACACACAACAACAAGTAAAGATCTTTTATGAAATCCATTGTCGTTTATTCATAAAACATCTTGAGATCATACACAGTTATGGTGTAGTGGGTGTGTTTAGCAGTTGTGGTGTTGATGGGTAAAAATAGAAGCAGATTGCTAGGATATATAATGCAGATGTTCTTCAGTATTACAAAAACCAAGTAGTCCATCACCTAAACTCCTAGAACCGCTTAATACGTGAGAAAAAATATGGTCGTATTTTGAAGTAATCTCTACCGCATTCTATGTCTAGCTTCTTGATAGCCTTAGTGCGGAGGCTATACTATTTATATTTAGTTACTCAATAATAAATCATCCATATTGTTGCTGTTCAAACAAATAAAATAAAAAAGACACAAAAGAATCTCTTATCTTTCAAATAGCCTATGACTTTTTTACTTATTTTACTCATCTGCCAGTAAAAAAATTCTTTTCTATTAATTGCAGTTTCTACTTTGAGCTGATATCATATTATTACTCTTGGTTTTGTTATATTTCCAATAAATTTTTTTCTATACAAAAAACATCTTCACAACACATCTGAACGAGCTTTAAATGACATTATATGGGGAAGTGATGGAGGTAAGAGTCGAACTCCTGATCTTCTGCTTCCCATGGTATCTCTTACCACTTTGGTAGAGTGGTTGGGACTATGCCCTGTAAATTAAATTAAAGCAAGTGAGAAATATGAGAATTGACACACCCTTGCTAGATAGTAATGAAAAACTAAGAAGGCCGTAAAAAAACTATCACATCAAAATATAATATTACAAAATATAGAAAAATGAGAATTTGAAAAGATATATAACAAAAAAAGGTCCAGAAGAAAAAGAAACATGTATTCCTCACCCGAGTAACACCTTCCCAAACTAGAATATTCGAAATCAAGTTTGGGGAACTATGCATGTCTTCACCAACGTTGCTTATGCTCCCTCCGCCTATATAAAGCCCATCCTGGTTCTCTCTTTCCCATCAGCAAACCAAATTCGCAATACAAAAACACTCTTGCAATCTTTCTTCCACTAGCTAACAATGGCCAGCCTCAAAATGACCAAGGAGGAGGTGAAGAGCGTCTTCCTCAGCTATGCCGCAGAAGCTAAGGTGATGAACAATGAGCAGCTCATCAAAGCTTTCGAGTCCTTGGGTGCCTCTAGCAAGGCCAAGGATGCACTTGCTCACTGCGATCTGAACAAAAATGGAGTCATCGACACTCCTGAGGAATTTGAAGCTCTTGCTGATTATGCTGTCTCCACCTAATAACTTGTTAGGTACATGTTGTTAAATGTGTACCTAGGGTACGACTTGTGAGAGGACTCAAATAATTATACCTATTATATAAATAAATCCTCTCATCATCTATGCTCGTATTCGTATATATTGTTCAACTATTTTTTTTTTTTTTCATCAAGAACATTTAGAAAGCCAACCTGGGAAAGAGGTAACACGCAGCATCAATCCTTTCTCTTAACTGACATAAAACTCTGGCAAGCTTATGAGCCACCATATTACAACAACGAGTTCTACAAGAATATATCTAATTAATTGAAAATTAGTTTATAACATCCTAATATCTCATGAGATGACTCCAATGAATAATTATTTGTAGACTTATCAAATTGTAATGCCTTAACAAGAACAAGAGAATTAATCGAACTCTATGTGAATTATAAACCTCCGTCCCCAAGCTACTTTTAAACCTCCTTCAGAGCTTTGAATGTTATTGCCAATGCCTCCACTCGCATGACATAGTTGGTAGTAGGACAACTCCCAAGAGATGAGTCGTGAAGGTTTCCGAGGTTTCCCTACGTGATTCCTTGCCACAATCCCAATAACACAAGAAGCATGATTCTGGAAATAGCAGCATCTACACCGTTTAAACTAACCGCAGAGTAGCAAATCGTGAACTGCTCTGAACACTGCTTGAAGAAGTGGAAAAACCATCAATTAGAAAATAATTTGTGAGAGAGAACCTGGGAGAGAGAGAGAGAGAGAGCGAGCAGGAGGAGAGGCAGCGAGGCATTTTAGATTCAGAGGGATAGAGGCAGGCAAGGGGAAGACTGGGGGAGTCTTGACAGAGTTGCAGAGACATATTTTTTCACCAATTTTTCGGATAATTGGGCAGCAGGAGATTTCACAAACTTAAAGGGTCCTTAGTGCTATATGGGAGATTTCAATGCCGTAACATCTTCACATGAAAGAAGTGGTTGTGTCAGTTGCAAGACTGAAATTAGAGATTTTCTAAGCTTCGTTGCAGAGACACAAGCGATGGACTTTCCACTAGGTGCGAGGAAGTTTTCTTGGTACAACTCTAAAGGTACTAAGATGAGTAGAATAGACCGTGCTCTTGCTTTGGAATGTTTTCTTCTGTTATGGCCTGGTTTATGTCTGATCGGTTTAGAAAGGAACATTTCAGATCACAACCCGATTGTATAGTAGGATTTTATCTAATAGGCGGTGGATCGAGGAGCCACATGAAAAAGAAAAGGATGCTCTTAAATTTTTTAAAGAAAAATTCCAAGATAATTGCTAGCCTCGCTTCTCTATTCAACGAGTAGAATTAAGCGTCTTTCTCATTTGGATGCATTAGACTTATAATTAGAAGCCCCTATTGAGGAGGGTGAAGTAATAAATTAAAGGAAGCCATATGGAGTTGTGGTAGCTCGAAATCACCCCCCTGGATTTATTTGACTTTGGATTTTTAAAGAAGTGTTGGCATTTCGTTAAAGCAGATGTGATGAAGTTTGTAAAAGATTTTGAGGCATCGGGAAGATTGATAGAGGTTACAATTCTTATTTTATCACTTTAATTTTCAAGAAGGTAAATCTGTCTATTTGGAATGATTATCGACCTATAAGTTTGATTAGTTCAATGCATAAAATCACGCAAAAGTTCTTGCCAATAGCCTCAGGAGGAAAATGCACTTGTTGATTAATTAAACTCAATTTGCTTTTATTCATGGTAGACATATTCTGGATAGTATTCTTGTTGCTAATGAAGTTGTGCAGTTTGTGAAAAAGAGGAATGTCAAGACTCATATTTTGAAACTGGATTTTGAGAAGGCTTTTGACAATGTAAATTAAGAATTTCTTTTCTACACAATGAGGCAAATGAACTTTGGAAATAGGTGGATTAATTGGATCAAGGGATGTTTATCATCTGCTATGGTGGCAGTTCCTATCTATGGTAATCCCACTTTTGAGTTTTGTATGGAAAAGGACTCCCGTCAAAGTGATCCTTTACTGTTCTTGATATTGTAAAGGTGCTATATTGTCTTATTTTGGAAGCTACTACTTTAGGGAAGATCAAGGAAATTTAGGTGAGGATGGGTAATGTGGAGGTCACGCATCTCGAGTTTGCTAATGAAACCTTTTTTATTGTTGCTTGGGAAGAGCATAATATTTTGTAGTTTCAGAGAATTTTATGGTGCTTCCAATTGATTTCGGGGCTTTGCATTAGCTTTGCAAAAAGCTATTTAATGGGTATAAATGCGATTAATGGCGATGTAGAAAATTTGGCTACACGTATTGGATGCAAATAAAGTTTTGTTCCTTTTGCTTATTTGGGTATGCCAGTTGTTGATTCAATGAAAAAGTCAGTTGAATGGTCTATAGCTGTTAACAAACAGAAATCCAAGTTGGCAGTTTGTAAAGCAAGATCTATGTCTTCTGGAGTTTCGCTTACTTGACTTCGGTCATGCCTTTCTTGTCTATCTTTATACTTCCTGTCTATGTTTTGCTGCCCAACAAGTGCTTTCAAAAACCTAGAATCCTTTCGTAAAAACTTTATTTGGGGGTTATGGGCAGGATAAGAAGATTTGCTAGTTGCTTGGCGAAAGGTGTTGTCGGATAGGAAAAAAAAAGTGGTTGAGCATAGGTAGTCTAAGGGGAAAATTTAGCACTATTGTCAAAGTGGTGATGGAGAATTGAGTTAGAAAAGTAGGCTTTTTAGAGGAGGATAATTGTTTCGCTGTATGGAAAGGAATGTGAATTAGGGAATAATTCTTTACAATCCACTCGGGGGCATTACAGGAGTCTCAACAAGGTTGCTTGAAAAGGGTATGGATTTAGGAGTGTGCCTTTCTTGGTGAGTGGGTAATGGTGAGGGAGATAAGGTTCTAGTTTGATGTTTGGTTAGAGAATGAGAAGTTGTGTGAAAAATTTCCTAAAATTTTTAGACTCTACTTAAATCAAAATAGCTTGGTGGCTGGGGTGGGTGCTTGGGAGGGTAATAAAAGGGTATGGGGTGGGATATGGAGACAGATTGCAAGAACAATGAAGGAGTGTAAATGGAACAATTTTCTTAATCTATTATCCTCTATTTCACTATGCAGGGAAGACCTCGAGGACGTTGATCACCTGTTTTTTTATTGTAGAGTCTCGGGTTCAATTTTGGCACCATTCATGCATGATAGGGATGAAATTATACAGGGTGCAGGAATTTTTCTTAGCTCGTATATCTCAATGCATCCACAACAAGTTATTCAAGTAAAGGTAAACTCTGGGACATTATCATCAAAACATCTTTTTGGGTTCTTTGGTTGGTGAGAAATGGTCTTGTCTTCAACAATAAACTACTAAACCTTTTAGTAATCATCTCATCAATCACGTTCCTTTTTTATTTTTGGGTTTCAAAAAGGTTAGGGATGTGTCTTTCTTCTCTCAATGTGTGGTTTTTAAATCCATCCTTATCCTTGCAAGTTTGTCAAGCTAGATTGGAACTAGTGTGACTTAGGGACTTAATGTTCATGTTTTCTCTACCTTCTCGCTGGTTTTAATAATATTCGCTTATTACCAATCCAAAAAATTTCACTACATTGTTTAATTACACTACAGTAGAATTGCCACTTATCAACAGAAAACAAATGTTGGTAAATATCAAAGTGTTAGTATAATTCACCAACATGCAAACACAGTGTGAGCAGCACTCAAATCAGTAGGATTTCGGTGAAAATTTTCTTGTGTGTTGGTGAAGCATTTCAACACATATCGACACACACAGGGTGTGTTAGTTAAAATGTTTTACTGGCACATTTGTATGTCTATGAATCATATGAGGGGTTGAATCCAACTACATATTTACTAACACATTACAATGTCAAAAAAAATTTATACCAACATACAAACAGTGTCAGTATAGAGGTATTTTTAGCTATTTTGTTAATATTATATCATTGTTCAACCCTGTCAAACATGAAAAATAATCACTGTGGCGGAACAGGGCGCTAATGCCCTAAATCGTTAACATTGGTAGGCTCTTTGGGAACTATGATCCCACTTAGGTTACAGTTGGCTAGTTATTACTCATTAAGTTTCTTAAATCTTTACATGCAACTAGTTATTTAGCCTACCCTGCATAGGAAATATGCATGCATTGTCTTGGCTATGTGATAACAATTAAATTAAAATGTAATTGAAAATAATGCCGCGGCAATTAACGAAAACATAATTCAAAACAAGCCAAGACATAAAACTTTAGTTGCTTTAACATCAAGTAACAACTATATGCATACATCTCAAACTCATATGCACCCAAATGTAACCCTAGTGTTATACACACCAATGGACACTAGTAGAGGCAATCTATGTATGCAATTACCATACATATAAAAGAAGCAGCTAATATCTACTAAGATCCATCCTTAGCTCTTCACCCAAGCAAGCTAGCTTCAAGTGATGAGCCACACTTTCCTTGTACTCACTTAGCCTCAACTGTAAGGCAATCACTTTGGTCAGTACTAGCTTATGCCATAAGTAACTCAGAAACTTGGAGTTTCGTACTTGAAGAATACCTTTAAACCAATAAAACTAAGCTTTAACAGCTGCCTCTTACCAACTGTTAAGCCTGACTAGTCCACTTAATACCTGCACAACAATTAAGGGGTGAGTACTCTAAAGTACTCAGTAATGGATTTGGTACTTGCAGGGAAAAACAATGCAAGCATACAAATATATGCATATATATAAAATGCAAACAAAACAAGCAAGCAACCGCCAATGTCGGAAACAACAAAAGAACAACAAATAACGCAAATGATGGATGGATGGATGGATTGATGGATGAAATATGCGCATGCACATGCACCTCGGACTTACTTACACCCATAGGTGCTAGACTTGTCGTGAGCTCTTACGGCTGGGGTACTTGGATACTGGCCCTCGTATCTTATGCTAGCACTTAACTAACCCTATTAAGTCCTCGTACGGGCGCCTTAGAGTCAGTCATCACTTACTCAAACCTTGCCGGCCTTGATGGGCTACTTAGAGTAAGTCACTGCTTACTCCCTCGTTACTCGTTTCTTCCCTTAACTTATTGTGCTGGGTAGCTACCTTATGTGGTTCAACTTACCAAGCTTTTCGAGCTTAGCTCAAGGCTCCTTAGTGGCTTACTTACCAAACCATAAAGTTTGGTTAGGATCCTCTTAGGTTTCCTTTTTATTGCCCAAAGTTCTATGACCTTCCACTTGCCCAACAAAGAATCTGAAACCTGCCTTAATCCCCTTAGTGCTGCCTTAGCAACTTAAGCACTTTAACTTCCTTAGCCATCATTCCTTACCCTGCCTTAACCACACTACTTAGCTACCACTTAAATAATGCATAATTTCCTAACTTAGGAATGAGTTCTAGACCCAACCGAGGCTACGGAATATCTTAAATTAGCCTAGGGATGATAACCGAGAGTTTGAGACATTCTTAGGATGCCCCGAGCTTGAGGAACTAATGCCTTGACGATGCTGTTAGTGACACGTTGCCAAAGGCATCAATGCTCTGGAATCCTGACATCCAACGGCAACACGTCTCCAGTGGCGACACATCACCAAATGGCGTCGCCAACGGCAACGCATTGCCAATGCATTACATCATTGTGTAACAACGTGCGAACTTTCACGAAACTTGCTCAAACTTTCCCATCCCAAGTCCAATTCGCATAGGCCTCATTTCTACTTCATTCCCTTTCATAATACTACATTTCTATGCATTATTTACGCTGAATTAACTTAAATCCCTTACCTCAAATCATCTTGAAAGCAAGAAACAAGCAATGAGCATATTTGAGCTCCAACGAGTTCCTTTGAGTTCTAAGCTTGAAATCAACCAAATTGGACACCAAGAACATGAAGTTAAGACCACTTCTAACAATTTAACAAGTTTAGAACTAACCCATAAGGATCAAAGACGTTTTCCTTTGGGTTTGAACCAAAAACTTTCAAGAACAACTCCAAATGCATGAATTCCACCAAAAACGAGCTAAAGGCTTGTTGGGATGGCTTTGGGACCTTTTATTTCCATGGAAACTTGAGTGATTCGGGAGGTTTAGAGGTAGAGAGCTATGGAAGAAGGAGATCTATGAAAATGGTGGATGGGGGAGATGATGAATAGTTCTATCTCATCTATTTATAACCAACTTAGCCCAACTCTCTTTCACTTGTCAACTTGGCCCTCAAACTTAATTTTTATTCACATAGGCCACTATAACCTCCACAAAACCATCTTTCCTTGGTCCCAAAGAAAGGTTTTTCTTACCAAAACACTTTGCCCTTAAGTTACTTAAGCCATTATAAAACATTATAGCTCAATTTCTCACTGAGTACATTTTGCACCCTTAGCTTTTGCTTTTGGTTCAAATGGCTATAAACACTTATGGTCTTAAATCAACTAGCTCAAAACACTTGTATGAACCTAATTTTACCAAAATTACGGTCATGCCATTGACTTGGCTAAAATTACCATTTTACCCTTTTTGCCCCTTATGTGCCAATTACTCTTTGGAACTTGATTTAACCTTAGCTTGCTTTTGCTTGCTTAATAAAACTTATCTGAAGGAAATAACTTGAGATTTACTTACCTCAACATTTAATGTAGAGGAAATACTATAAGAGCCTTTACAATTGCAAGAGTTCTAAAATAATGATAAAAATAATTGCATTACTTTAAATAAAGGTTGGCAATAGTCATAAAACAAAAAATTTATAAAATCCAAGCACTTAAATTCATCATATAAAATTTTTGAGCATGAACTTGATCTTCACTCAAGATGAATAAACATGTCATCAATGAGCACCTATAAAAAAACATAAGAAATTATTGTAAAAGCAACAAACTAGTATCTTTTCGTGCTAATTGCCAAAAAAATAAAGTAATAGTTAAGACAAGTCCTTTACCATTACCATGATGATTTGTAGCTGGTGATCTTTTTTTTTTTTCAGCCGCATAGCAATTTGAAGCACTACCAATATAACCATGAACCTCGAACCAATTAAATAAAATGAATAAGAAAATTTAGAACAACACTAAGCATCAAAAAAGTAATTATAGCCAGTAGAAGTAAATAGGATAAAAGGAATAATTATAGCAGCTTTAGTGAGTTAAGTATTGTTTTAGTTGAGCATTCAAACACATTGTTGATATGAAATTAACTAGTCAACAATATAGTCACTGGATTAACCTACTAGTTATTGTGTCTATGTTAATTGGTTTAAAGGAACTTATCTTTAATATCTAATTTATTGTTTTGCACTGATTTTAGACCTGAGCTTAGAGATATTGCAACTCCTGTACTTGCAAGTTTTGACATCATTAACAGGCCACAACTATCCATCTTGACACATTGAAAGTCCTTTATGGAAGATCTACCAACAAGTTTCTTCACATTGGAGTCTTTGGGTTCTTCTATTCTCCCCCACCTTTGTCAAAATTTACAAATGTCATAACCCTACTTGGCTGTGACTTCTCAAAAACACATTGCACACAATTAAGAGTTTTCATGCACATATGCACTACGTAGCACACACTAACACAAACACACCCAAATATATCTCAAGGATTCAACATTAAAGAAAACTAACTATTTTTCTTTAAAAGAAAATCTTAGCACAAGCTCTTATAAGCACTTGTAACCCTTACAAACATAAATCATATATCCAAAGAAACTTATTGAAACAATTAAACAGAACCACAAATTGTCAAAATTGGAATTGCCACCTTAAACAAAAAAAAAAGTCAAATTACTACAGTAACCTAAACAATTCATTTCCTTGAATTCTCTTGGTCATTTTCTGTGTAAGTGATTTTAACACTTCACATATATAGTGAAGAATGTGTACATAAAGTTTCAGCTCAAAATAAATTCTCTAGCAAAAAGTCAAGGTGAAAGTCAAATTCACCCCTAAAGAATCTATGCTTGCAGGAAAGGAAAACAATGATTTATCCTTTAGAAAACCCTTCTGTTACTAAAGAAACATTACCAACACATCATAAATAGGATCAAGAACATGTTCACAAAATCTCAGAGCAAACTAAGTCCCATAGCAAAAGTCAAACTTAGGTTTGACTAACTACGAAATTCACTCAATTTAAGGGTTCAGTAACTAAATCCTTAAGTATAGAGTGGCCCAATCCATCAAACCTATTTACTATAGTAAAATAAACTTTCCTACAAATAAATTTAAGAAGTGTTCTACTGAAATGAGATTTTTAATCCGTAAGTCAAATTTCAGCCAACCCTTTACCCAAAGAAGAACAATTTCCATAATAAAATGATTAACCAATGAGTTCAGCAACTTTAATTTTATTTCCACAAGAACAACTTTGAACATGATGTATTAAACCATGTTTGGACAACAATAAAAATTTCTTGTAAAGAACATGCAAAAAATTCCAAACAAAAGTCGACTTTTTTTAACAAACCCATAACTAAGCCACACTCTTTACAAAAATTTATGCAATGAGTTTTTTTAAAGCAAAAACTCAAACCAAAACTTCAAAAAACAGATTTTAAGCTTCAAACATGATTCAAATATAAACCCACACTCGCTCTTCAAAAATCAGATCAATCTAAACTCTTTAGGTTAGAAGTCAAATTTTAGTCAATACCTTACTACTCATAGGCAAGTTTTGCAGAAGTGCAACTGTCACTATGAAAGTCAAAGAGACTAAAAGGTGATACAGGAATTTAACTACATAAACCAATAGGAAACTATTTAAGACACATTTAACTCATGAGGACCAGAGACATATATATTACTAAAAGTTCATACATGAAACATCACCTAGACAACTGCTTACTAGGTTCATATGAGACCATTCCAAGCTAACATCACAGTTATGTAATCCATTTTTAGACATTCATTAACCCCATATACAAGCATACTACTCCTAAACTCCTTTTCACATATGCATTTCTAGGATCATCAGACCTCAAAACCAGAGATTCATTTTAGTCCTTCCCTAGCCTATACTACATGATTTAATAGGCCAAAATCACATACACCACAAGCTACTTAGCTTGTTCTTTTCCGAAAAAAATATGAGCTAAACATGAGTTCAAAAGAACTCTGTAAAAGAACTCTGATTAAACACATAACTCAATATAAAGCAAACATATATCACAATTAATCACAATTCACTTGACATGAGAGCTCCAAACCCTCACTGTTAATTAATCAATTAGGGTGTCCTATATTACACCAGGTTCTACTACATGCTTGCTAGACAAACACTATCTTTGTTCTAATCAGGAACCAAGTTTACACTTATACACAAACTTGGAACTCATATCACTTCTCTACAATTTTTCTTCATACATACAGCAACATTCTTCTTTACATTTCTTCAATAACAAATTTAAATACACAACAAACACAAATAAGTTGCAATCATGTTCCAGAAAATTAAAATTTTCTTTACCTTACTCTGATTGTTATGAAATTGGTTCAAACCAATATGCAAGATCAGAGCTGATAAAAAGTAGAAGATAAAGAGTTTTGTTGTAGATATACTTTTAGCCCTCTTAGATAACCTTTTTAGCTTTATCTTGTTTGTACATAAAGCATGTGCTCTTCTATATATAACCAATATACCAGGTGAATGAAATAACTTAAATGCCATATCCAAATTCTTCATGGTGTCAAAGCCAAAACCTAGACACCCAATACCGTAAAACTTCATCACCTTCACTTTATTAGAAGCCATGGTAGGTCCAAGCTAGAATGAAAAAAATGGCATTATAGAGTGATGTTCCCATAGTACGTTCATGCCTAAAATAGTCCTGGACATATTTATGTTAGTGAGCTGCTCAATGACTACAACTATTGAGAATGGGTAAATGACATGAACAATGTGTTATTTGCCAAGAACAAGATTGGTTTTGTGAGCAAAATGATTCCAACACCATCAACAAATTCACCACAGTTAGGTAATTGGCTACAGTGTGATGCATTGCTGAAAGGATGTTCAAAAAGTGCCATGGACAAAGGTTAGAAGTAAAGTCTTATATGCCTAGACCGCTCAAGAAATATGGGTTGATCATCTTGTTGAAGCAAGAAAAAATTTCTATGTCATCTTACTACACTAAATGGAAAAATTTATGGATGAAATGCTATCCATTTTTCCATGGCTGAAATGCACCTGTAACAGGTGCACCTATGACATCTAGCAACAGTTTGTCAAAATAAGAGAAAATGAGCAACTTTATGACTTTCTTACGGGACTGGATGATGGATTTGGCACAGTTAAGACACAAATCCTCAATAAAATGTTAACACCCAATTTCGACCAAGCCTATTGTAAAGGCTCTCCTAGTTTTTTCCTCTACTTTCAATGTTGAGGTAATTAAATCCCAAGTTATTTCCCTCAGATAAGATTTATTAAGCAAGGAAAACAAGCTAAGTAAGGTTAAATTGAGTTCTAAAGTGTAATTGACACCTAAAGGGCAAGGAGGGCAAAATGGTAATTTTGAACCAAGTTAGTGGTATGACCATAATTTCAGTAAAATTAGGTTCATGGAACTGTTTTGAGCTAATTGATTTAAGACCGTAAGTGTTTATAGCCATTTGAACCAAAAGCAAAAGTTAAGGGTGAAAAATATACTAAGTGAGAAATTAAGCTATTATGCATTATAATGGCTTAAGTGACTTAAGGGAAAGTGTTTGGGACTAAGAAAGATGGTTTAGCCGAGGTTTAAGTGGCATAAATGAATCAAAGTTCAATTTGAGGGCCAAAGTGACAAGTGGAAGGGAGTTGGGCTAAGTTGGTTATAAATTGAGGAGATGGAACTATTCATCATCTCCTCCATCCACCATTTTCATAGTCCACAACTCTCCACCTCCAAACCTCCCAAATCACTCAAGTTTCCACGAAAATTGAAGGTTCCAAAGCTATCCCAACAAGCCCTTAGCTTGTTTTTGGTGGAATTGGTGCATTTGGAGTTGTTCTTGCAAGTTTTTGGTTCAAACCCAAAGGTAAGCGAATTTGATCCTCATGGGTTAGTTCTAAGCCTGTTAAATGGTTAGAAATGGTCTTAAATTCGTGCTCTTGGTGTCCAATTTGGTTGAATTCAAGCTTAGAACTCAAAGGAACTCGATGGAGCTCGAGTGTGCTCATTGCTTATTTCTTGCTTTCAAGATGATTTGTGGTATGGGATTTAAGTTAATTTAGCTCAAATAATGCATAGAAATGTAGTATTATGAGTGGGAATGAAGTAGAAATAAGACCCATGTGAATTGGCCTTGGGATGGGAAAGTTTGAGCAAGTTTCGTGCAAGTTTGCACGCTGTTGCACAATGCTATAGTGTATAGGCGACGCGTCACCGTTGGTGATGCGAACTAAAGATGCATCACTCTTAGACCTTAGGTATCCCGAGCATTGATTCCTTTGGTGATGTACCACCGACGGCCTCATCAAGGCATTAGTCCCTGAAGCTCGGGGCATCCTAAGAATGTATCAAACTCTTAGTTATCATCCCTAGGCTAATTTAAGATGTTCTGTAGCCTTGTTTGGGTCAAGAACTCATTTTCAAGTTGGAAATTATGCATTATTTAGGTGGTAGCTAAGTGGTGTAGTTAATGTAGGGTAAGGAATGGTGGCTAAGGAAGTTAAAGTGCTTAAGTTGCTATGGGAGCACTAAAAGGATTAAGGTAGGTTTCAGATTCTTTGTCAGCCAAGTGATTGGAAAGCTGAGGAAGAAGTCAAGCCAAGATGCAACAACTACAACAAGTAGGGGCACATTGAAAAGTAATGCTTTGAGATAATTAGATATCCACCAAGATGGGGCAAAGGTAGACACAACAAGAAATCATGTTCCATGAACAACAAATGGACTGAGCCAAAGGTGGCACAAGTTGGTAATGATGCTAGTCCTATACCTGGTCTATCATAGAAGCAATACAATTGGTTATTGCAATAATTTAGGCTTGAAGGAGAGACACAAAAAGCCATTGGTCATATTTCACCCACAGTAAATAGGGCTGATAGGGTTAATTATGCAAAATCGTAGGTAATAGACTCCGGAGCAACAAAACACATTACCTATAATATCAAAATACTTGATGTGAAAGAAAAAAAATTAGCATAGTAGCAGATCAAAATACCTAATGGAGAAACTATTCCAGTGAAAGGCATGGGATAGCCAAGATTGCCAAATGGGATGTGAATTTATACACTCCTGATTTTAAGTGTAATCTTCTTTCTGTTCATAAATTAACAAGATATTATAATTGTGCACCAATTTTTCATGCTTATTTTTATGTGATACAAGACTTATGTATGGGGAACATAATTGGAATGGGTAGGCATTGCGATGGCTTATATCTCCTAGAGCTAGTTTGATAAGGGGGTGTGCCTTTGTCTGTCAATGGACCAAAAAATGTGGATTTGTGGCATTGAGGCTAATGAATACTCATAAGTGTATAGATATTAAGTGTTTAAGTCATCATTATACACTTTGAGTCTGATTAATTTTTCTAATATGAGTAGTTTTTATAATCTAGCATTGAAAAGCATTTATTTTCAAATAGAGCTTAATAACTGCTTTTATGTAGGTGGATAAAATCATGACATCTATTAATTCTTAAACCAATGATAGTACCTCAATTGTTTATAATCTTTAGCCTATAGTCTAGCCTAATTGAGGGATGTAGAAGGCCAAACTTGATTACAAACTAAATTAGTTCCATCATTCACGCACTTGGTGACCTTTCATGAGAAAAATCATATTTGAGGATGTGGATTCTGGAATTGAGAGATTCTAGAGGCATAAAAAATCCAACACATGGATATTCAACTTTACTTCATATGCTGAGAACTAATTCAATTGTTTTCTATTCTGAAATTTGGTTATAACATGTTGAGATGGGTTGTTACTTCATTAGAGAACGAATTGAACCTAGCAAGATAACACCAAGGAAAATATGAACTAATAATCAGATAGTCAATTTGTTCAACAAAGCCTTGGGT
The DNA here is from genome assembly GCA_039654915.1 of Aquilaria yunnanensis. Lineage (NCBI taxonomy): Eukaryota > Viridiplantae > Streptophyta > Magnoliopsida > Malvales > Thymelaeaceae > Aquilaria > Aquilaria yunnanensis. The sequence goes on from CM077597.1 coordinate 72,163,741, forward strand.
AAAAGTAGGTTCGAGACATTATTGTTCGAGTTAGGCATTGTGAACCTTAATGCACCAACGTAAGGGGAGTTCTGGAATTGGTTACAATCAATACATAAGCTTTATAGCTGATAAGGAGCAAGAGATAAGGAGTTATGTTGTTGAAAAACTTTTAGCCTCTTATATAACACTTTTAGATTTATCATGTTTGTTCGTAAGGCATGTGCTCTCTTGTACATAACCAATATACCAGATCAACAAAATAAAGGCTTCAAAGCCCTATTCAAATTTTACTATTTTTTAATTTTGACATGTTTTTGGCCTAAGAGAAAATGTTGGGCTTAACCTAGAAAGGAAAAAATATTGTAGCAGATGCTAGTGTTGTTCCTGGTGTCACTTTTTTCCTTGTTGTTTTAGTTAATATAATGATTTTTCTCTTTGTTTCTATTCCTTTTAGTGCTTTTCTTCTCATTGAAAAATTACTTCACTCTCTCTTGTATCATTAAGTAAGCTTCAAGTGTATTTTTTTTTAAACATATTATAGTAGGATGATGGACGAATGGGAAGTTGAATCTTGTTACTTTTGTAACAACTCAATGATATTGATCGTTAAGGTAACTTGCGAAGCTTGAGTTGTTAGCTTCAATTGCATTCTAGTATTGTGTTTTTTGTTTTTTGTTTTGGTAAATATTGTCGTTCAATGCCTTACGAAAACAAATTAAGCAATACACATCTCAAACCATATGTTTTTTTTTCTTGTTGACAAACATCACAATGGGTATTACTTCCTATGTCTCATGTTTTTCACAACATTCACTATTTAGTAATTAATCTATATTTTTTAATTTTCATTAGTTTAGTATATAAATGAAACTTTTTATATATAAATGATAAATAAAGACCTATAATTTCTAAATATAATTTTTTAAAATTTTTTATAACAAATAATAATATAAATAAATTTATGTCAAACTATTAAAAAAAACTTAAATATTTCAAAGACTATGAGACAGAGAAAGTTATTTCTATTTGATCAAAATAACCCTAAAGGCACAAAATGTGGCTAAGGGCCTCTATCAAAATAAGTAATGGTGGAGAAATAAGTACTTGTCATGGAAGTGTCGATAGGTAATACATTTACAGAATCTTGTTCATCATGCTTGGTTTAATGATCAAAGCGTTGAAGTTATTGCCCAAGTTCAAGGATAAAAAATCTTATTTGAAAGTGATGATAAGAGTATTAGGTGATCTTTTTTTTTCTTTCTTTCATTCATTTTAAGGAATGAATTTGCTAACAAAACGAGTATGTTAATAACCAGTGGTTAATGCATGGAATCGAAACTAACCATTGCTCAACTTCAATAAGGAAGACAGAGATGGTCATACTGGCTCTTTATAGTTCATACACTTTATATTTGGGAGATATAAAATTGCCACTAATGTTTGCTTGATGGAGCAACTTTGTCACAAATTTTTTTTTTGTGTGTAAATTTAAGATTAATGTTAAGGCATGAGAGCAAGTTTGCCATTGAAATTGTAAATAAGAGTTAAATAGCCACCAAGTGTCTAACAGTTGTTTAACGTTAGGAATATTATGTGCAAAATGAGAATATCTCATGTCAATCAACAACGTGTCAGCACCCCGTGAATTGGCTATTTGACAATTTTCTCCAATGGGTATGACCCCGACTGGTCAAGGGCTCCTAAATGCAAATTTGAATCATGTCCTTCGACCTTTGGTTTCTCGTTACTGACCTCGCCTCCCTGTCCATGCACAGGGTCACTCCTATTGCCGTCCTCTTCATTTTCCTCAAACTTTCATGCTTAAAACAACTAAAGCCTAAAAACCTCTAGAGCTACTTTATTTAAGAACCCACTTTGCAGATTAATTTCTAGCCCCATATATCATTGGAAATTAGTAATATCCACTTTCATTTCGAGAACAATAGTGAAATGGTGAAGGAGATTATGAAAATATAGGCTAGGGTTTCAGGTAAAGCAACATGAAACTAAAACTTACATGTTCCCTAATTTTCACATTTTCCACTTAAGCAATTCAATGGTTAATGATAAAATTGCTACCTATAATAAGGATGACAATTGAGTCAGTCGGGTCAGGTTTGGGTTAGGCCATTCAAGTTTGGACTTAATTGGGTTAGCATGAAGTCGGGTCTAGGTCGGGTCATTTGGATTCAGGTTGAGTGAATTTCGGGTTTGGGTTGAGTTGGGTTAGGTTTATTTGGGTTCAGGTTCAACATAAGTCGGGTCAATTTCAGGTTGGGTTTCAATCCAAACTTGGGTTAAATCAGTCGTTGTTTGGGTTATTGGCATATATACTGAAATCACTTTATCAATTAAAATTTTTTGTTTAATTTTTGTTAAAATTTAAATTAAATAATTAAATTTTTTGTGCAATTAATTTATATTAATTTTTCATTTCTTATTATGTTAAATTAAAAAAATTTATAACAATTTCCTTAACTATTTTTTGACAAATTTGCTATGATATCAAACTTTTGTTATGAAATTGCTACTAAATATAACTCTAGCTCACATTTCCTCTTTTGTTACTAAACTGCAAAATTTTAAAAATTATGGTGAAAATGCAAAGATTTGAAAAGTTTAAGGACATATGTTGTAATTATTTTGGAGACTAAAAGGAATATTTTTAAAATTGAGATACCCTAGTACACTATAATTAAAAGTTTAGGAACCAATGTTGTAATTTGACAATTACCTACATGACCATTAAATTTAGTAAGTATGGAAATTACTTAGTTTAGAAGAACCCAAATATAGAATTTATTAAATATGAAATTCGTTGATTATGAGACTTACTAAACATGTATGTTCTTAAAAAAGGGAAGTCATTAAAAATAAAAGCCCCTAGATATAAAACATATTAAATATGGAAGGTAATAAAAAAGAAAAGTTAAGGTTTAGGGTAAAGGTTAGAATTAATTGCTAAGGTTTAGGATAAGAGTTAGGAATAAAATTAAGTGTTAAGGTTTAGGGTTTATGGTTTTAAGGTTAGGGTTTAGAATTAGGATTGATGGCTTATGGTTATGGTTAAGGTTTCAATTAGGGTTAGGGTTTAGGATTTGGAGTTTAAGGTTTGGGTTTAAGTATATTATTTACAGTTTGAATTGAGGGATTATGGTTTAGGTTAGGGTAGGTGTATAGGGTTTTAGGATTTTGGATTTATTGTAAATTAAATTCAAATTCAAAGATAAATAATTAAAGACTAATCTTATACTTACCATTCCTACTAATACAGGATGAGAAAATTTGCAATTTGGGGCAGGGCGAGAATGTTAATACACCTGGAAGAAAAAACTCTTAAAAAATCTAATTTAACTAGATATAAAAATGCTCTAAGTCGAAACATTTGAAATTATTTAAATCAAATTTCAAACAATCAGGAGAATAATATTAATTAAATCAAATTTCAAATATCCTAATTTAAAATAATTAACTATATTAAATTAACATTATATTTATGAATTGAAGTTTGTGCGGTAAACCCAAATAACCAATCCAAGTATCCAACAATTCACCAAACTTGTGCATGATTACCAAAAAAAAATTGAAATGAAAAATTTTGTTCTGTAAATGAAGTTTTTCCTAAATGGATATACTGCTACTCGATCTGGATTACTCGACATCCAATTTAATTATCAGATCAGACCCAGTGTGCTAGTTACATACCTAAAAAAAATGTATAAGCAAATCCCAAAATTATTAAATTCCAAAAGACCTCTACATAAAACATATTATTTTGTTAATATTGGCTTTCAAATAAAATTCATCTTGGACAGAAAAGATGTAAGAATAAAAAAATAACTTTTGATTAACTTAACTTAAAATAAATTCGCTCTAAATTCTTGATTTCTATATTGCTTCCCCCATTTCATAATGCCAATAACAACAATGAAAATCAATTTTTCAAAAACCTTTTCAAAGAAATAACTGTCTTTTGGAATCTCTATTTTGAATAACAATAATTTTAATTAGTGGAACAGACCCATCGAGTGATTGGCTTGTCATTATTTCCTTCGATTTTTGGACTTGTTTGTTGGGATAAATTCAAAAGTTGGACCATCATCACACAAGATACTGATCCATAAATAATTTTTATTGAAAACGAGTTCAGTGGGCAGGTTTTTTTAGAAGATCCCGTATTGCCGCTGTGGAAAGTTGTCATAGCAACTAAAGCAAAAAATGAAAAAAAAAAGTATAAATAGTTTAGAAAAAGCTTTCACTAGTTAATTAGTTGTTTCAATGGTGAATGGTGGTTATAAGTATAATTTATAAAGGGAATAAAGAGTAAAAAGATGAAACAATGTGTAAGATTATATTAAACAATTCAGTAAAAATAATTGTTGGCATGTTATTGTTAAATAATTTAGATAAAAATAAAAAAAATTGGCATTAAAGAGTTTGAGAGAAAAAGTAGTATCTAATAAACGAGAAGTAGGTGGGTGGAAAGAAAAAAGAATGAAAGTTAATGTGGGGAATTTAATTTAATGTGGAGAAGTAAATTAAGGTAAGAGTAGTAGATATGTTTGTTGGTAAGAGGGAGTTAAAATAATAATGAGGGTAGATGGGTGGATCGAAGAAAGTTTGGAAGTAGAAGTTTATAAGCTTTAGGCTCTATTCATCCTCTTCCATAATTATACCTCTAGAGAATGTTAATGTCATTGTTGTGATAATGGAATGTAAGTGTAAGTCATAAATGAATCATTAAGATGAAGGTGTGAATCATCAAGGGTAAAGGTGTTTGTGAATCAGGTTAGTAGTGATGCTTAATTTATTTGTGAAAATTTTTTTTAGAGGTTTCGGAAGAGTGTAGTAAAAGAGTGACACATGAAAATGCTTTTGAAGACACACAATAGCCATTTTACTGAGTAAATCGCATTTGTTAGCACTAAATCGCTTTTGTTTTTTACTAAGTCACATTTCTCTCGCATGAGATGTTGCCATTTGTGAGTAATAGAAAGGCGATGATCAGTTAGCATTACATTACCTGTAAAAGTGATGAGCAAGATGAAAAGGTGATTAAAGTATGGTAAAAGCTATTAAGATATATAAAAAAGTAATATACAATTAGAGCATTTATCATATATAAAAGGCATTTCTAGGTCCATAAAGGCGATTGTGCTAATATAGGAGCATTTGTAATGTTAGTGTCTATGTTGTTAAAAAAAAGTTCAAAGCTAAAGGAAAAGCATTTATTGTTGTTAAAAAAGTGCGTTTATGTTTCAATAAAGGTGATAATGTCATTAAAAAAGTGTTTATTGTTGTTAAAAAGTGGTTATTGTAGTTAGAAAAGTGATATTTTTGTTTGGCAAATAGAAAAGACGACAAGCAAAATAGATGCTCACTCATAGTCAAGAGTCTGATTATGAACCATAGACTCCCCGATTGTGAATGCTTTTATGCACACACAAATGCTTTTTTGTAAAGCCTTGTCACTTTTGTAGCCTACTTCATCACTTTTTTGGAAGCCTTATTGCTTTTTCAATCTTTTTGATTGCTCTTTTGGGACCATTATCACCTGTGCAGCCTACTTCATCACTTTACTGGTTTTTTTTCTTAATTGATGTTTTGCCTTGCTCCTCGTCTCTCCAAATTCCAACAATGTTGCTGTTCTTGACTCTCCTTTGATTCACTTCTTCGTTAGTAATTAATTCCAACTTGTCCCCCACCTCTTCACCAAGCTTTCAATGTGTATTCCCTTCAATTGCTAGGACTTTGTTTTTGCCTTGCTTTTTCAAATTGTTATTTTTTCTTTTTCTTTCCCTAAAAAAAAAAAGCCAAAGTTAACGTTATCAACTTAGCAGGTTACTGGTTAACTTGCCAACTACCATCCAACGACTGTGGTTTTTCATTCTAATCTAACGGTTCAAATGTTATGGCGACATTATAGAATAGCCTGTTTTTTTCATAATAATTTGTAGTTCTTAAAAAAATTTTGCTTAAAGAAAATTTATAGAAATTTTTAAAACTTTAAATCATTAGTAATTATTTATTAATTAGTATAATATTACAGACATCAACATTTTGCTACACTTTACTTGTCTTTTAATTCCAGCTGTCAATACTAATTGACTACATATCAAGGAGATTATACCCAATTCATTTTCAGTTAAGTCAATTGGAGCCAAAATAACTTATTTTTATTTTAACATATTTTTCTCCTGGAACCAATTTCATTTGAAAGGTAATGTTCTGTAGATATAATAATTGCTTTAAAATATAATTTTTATTATCTTATTAAATTTTGTTAAAAATTTTCCTTTTTAATTCCTAAAAAATAAAAATTCTTAAAAATTGAATAACATCAAGAAAATTTACTTTCAAATGAATTATTATAGCTATATAATATTAGATTTCAAATGAAATTAGTTGAAGACAAAAATGATGTAAAAATAAAATAATTTATTTTAAATTAAGCTAATTTAAGTTAAAAGAAAATTGGTTGTTAGTCAAGTACAACAGTAATGTATGACATTGAAAATTGTGGAAAGGGTTAATTCGGTGGCACGGGCAAGTAAGATTTTTCTCCTTTCCCATTGAAAAATCATGGGCAAGTTCGATTGGATTTAATTGAATTAATGTGTCAAAATTTTGGGTTCAGTCAACAGAGGGTAGCCGAGTGGGATCTGGCATGGGGAGAATTACAGGCTGCGCCACTCTTCATTTATTTTGCCATTTGCCAAGTGTCCTCTATCTCGTCCCACTTTCACCCAGCTAACCCAAGTGCCAACCATTTGTATATCCGACACTTGCCCACTGTTCGTCCACACTCCTCCACCCGCCGTCTGTGTGGTTTCAAATTCCTTAAGCCAGATCCGCTCCACATTTGCTTCATCCCAGCCGTAGCTTCATCTATTCAATCCTCTTCGCCCTCCATCACATGTTTCCCACTGCCGTGTCGTACGCCGAGGTGTGGTACACCTTCCACCTAATTCCACCAAAATGAGGCAGCTCCTTGTGTTGATTCATTTCTTTTTTCTTTTGTTCGCAACTTATTCGAAATGGGTTGGAACATTTTTCTGACTGATTTTTCCAGCTGCTCATTCTGGTATTTGGTGTTGTGTGAAATGCTTTCTTAGGTAACGGGTAGCTGGCAACTAATTGTGGCTGGAGGTCTTCAAGTTTAAGCAAACAAAACTGTGACCTGTAAGACTGGCACACCTTGTAATTCGCTGCAAAACCAGCCCCTGGACCCATCCTAACAGGCAACCCTCTGTTGACTGCACCAAAAATTTTGATCCATTAGTTCCATTAATCTAAACCAAACTCGCCCCATATTTTACAATCAATCAGCAACCTTTTGTTCTTTGCTATAGGCCAAGAAACGAACAATCTATAAGAAATTGTTGGGAACAAATTCTCCAATCATCCATCATGCGTAGCATAATAAAAACACGATCAAGCAAGCATACACAAATTTAATGTAATTAAGCTCTTAACTAGCCTAAATTCATGGATGAAAGAAATCCACTCAAATAAAATATAGAGATTACAGCAGAGGTATGTCCTTAGTATTCATGTTGGCCTATGGATCCGTTATACACAACTAACAACCCTAATATTTTGCCCTCACACAATTATAAGATATGGGAATTACAAAAGACATCTCATCCTAGCCCTCTCCGGCCTCTTAGAACCCTCAAATCTTTTCTCTTCACCATATTAGTTTTTCTCTCATACTCAAAATCCCAGCATAATAAGCCTCTTTATATACCACACACAAACCAAAACCAAATCAAAATAGGAAAACTAAATTGCAAACAAATACAAAAGCTAAAACCAAATCCTAAACAAACTAAAATTCTTAAGGTTTTTGAATTTGAGCCAACAAATCAAACAATCTCCACCTTAGCTTAAATTCTTCACCATGAACATGAACATCACAAATACACGGTCATGATCAGAAACAAAAATGTCACGAACATCACCAAAACATTAACACAGCAACAAACGCAAACAAGTACGAACGTCATGAACATGACTCCAAACAACAACATCACAAACATCAACATACACAAACACAAGCTCTACTATGCCAAGAATGCATCACAAGCTCCACCATTCCAAGACCAAACCATAAACTCTGATACCACTTGTTCAGAAAAAAGTCCCTAATCACCCATCAAATGTAGAGGAATAAAAACACAATCAAGTAAGCAAAGACAGATTTAAGGTAGTTCAACTTTTAAATAACCTACAATCATGAAAGAGAGAAATCCACTCAAATAAAACATAGAGATTACGGTAAATGTATGTGCTCAGTGTTCACGTTGGCCTATGGGTCCCCTACACACTATTGACAACCCTAATATTTTGCCCTCACACAATTACAATATATGAGAATCACAAAAAGCTTCTTGTCCTAACCTTTTCCGGCTTCTGGACCTTTATTCCCTTCTAGAACCTTCACATCTTGCACTACAAGAAAACAAGGCATTTAAGATGGGAAAAAATGTAGGAAAACCGTAGGAAATAATCATTTCCTATAATTAAAATCGTCGGACAAAACTGTAGGAAAAAGTAGTGTCGGAAACAAAAACCGTCGGATAAGCGTAAAATTGTGCTACATTTTTGTGATGCCTCTGGACCCCAGATTATCCGACGGTTTTGAGTTGCATTAATCCCTACGCTTTTCTGACAAAAGTTTTTCCTACGCTTTTTTGACCCTATTAGTCCTACGCTTTTGTGACCCCATCTGTCCTATGCTTTTGTGACTTTCAATGTACTACGCTTCTGTGACAATTTTATGTCCTACAGTTTTGTGACATAAATCTCCTACGTTTTTTTAACTAAGCTATATCCTACGGTTTTCTGACATAAACGTTTTGTTCCTACGATTTTGTGACAACTTAAAGATCTTATTAAATTAATTTATACACAAAATAAAAACATATTATCTAGCATTATATGTATATATTATTATTATTATGATTTATATTATTATTATTATTATTATTAATTTCATTATTTTTATTATTATTATTACAATTGATCAAAGTAGTCAATAATTCACTATACATAAAAGTAATGAAATGTCACAGGAAAAGTAAAGTACAAATAACTACAGGTCTGATATAATATCAATGGGATGCAGTGCCAAGCTGATCATCGTCATCTCGCTGGCTACAATCGTCGTCATGATGCTGAGCGGAGGATCTGATCCGTAGGTCATCTGAGAGAGCTGATGCAGGTAAAATCCTTTGCTGAATCAACCTGTTAAGCATGGCGCTTATTGCAGTGTCGGTCTGTCGCTGGACCTGAGTGCTTACATATGCCTGTAACTGGCTAAAATCACTCCGTAGCTGGGTGTTCTCAACCTTTAGCTGAGCAATCTCCTCCGAATCAACACGTGTAGCCTAAAATTTTTTGATAAGTATCAATTAGCAATGTAAAAATAATAAGAACAACTAATTAAGTTTATTACAAATGAAAAATACCCGATGTGGTCCAAAAGTGTGGGGATCAGCGAGTCAGAGCGGAACACCAGGTAGTCGACCTTTTTTTGGTGGCCCTCGTACCACGCTCTATACCTCTGCATCAAACTACGGGCGGTCCTCCGGATTCTGGTATTTTTGTTGAATCCGCTGAACATATCCATCCTACAAGAAAAAGAAATTAGAGTTACTAGGACAGTTAATATATTTTTAAAACATTGTTAGTAGTGGTAAATGAACATTTATTACCTGCAGCTGCTATGAAATTGGATCAATAGGCTGACCGGTCTTCTTGCGTTTATGAGTATAAGACCACCACTTATCAAATGATGGCTTAACTCCATCTCAGGCTTTTGTCTGCATAATTTTAGATATCATTAAAATTTTAAGTACTTCATAAATCATAAAAAAAATTATAATGTATGGAAGGGAGAAGTTGGTACCATATGATCCCAGTGCATCTCGCCTGGGATTGACCCCATTATGTGTTTCGGAACAACGCCTGAGGTATCTGCTATGTGCTTGGCATGGGAACCAACTTGCGGTAGGTCTTCCATCTCTCTTGCTCCCATTGGTCACACAGCTTGTTCCATACCTGCTGACTGTAGCAGGATGGAACAAGTGGCCGCAGTAAATTGTAGTCAGGATTGGCAAAAAGTTGGGGATCTTTTAAATCGCAACAGGCCTTCAATGATAGACGTGGTTTCGCTCGGACCGCGAACAAAAGTCAAACACAAACCGGCGGATGTGGATGAAGTCTTTGGGGTCCCATCTATAGTAGTTCTACAATATTAAAAGAGAGAATAACATATGAATTAGTCGATATAGAAAGTATTATTTAAAAATGTACAAAAAGTAATTACCTCTAGTTGGGTAACGTGCTCCTCTTGTGCAGCTCGAGATGTATGTGACCAAGCAATACAACTTTCGTCCCACAACCTCACATGAATGGAGGCTACGGTGGAACGAACAGACTGATCAGTGTATAAGCTGTAACAAATTTAAATTATAGTTAGATATATATATATATATATATATATATATATATATATATATATATATATATATATATATATATATATGTGTGTGTGTGTGTGTGTGTGTGTGTGTGTGTGTGTGTGTGTGTGTGTGTGTGTGTGTGTGTGTGTGTGTGTGTTAAGTGATGTAATTAAAAACTACGTATAATTATATCAACAATGAAATTTGTAGGAGTCAGTAACACTTACTCTCGAGGGACTAAAATCGAATGGTCCTGCGGAGGTGGAGGTGGTGGTAAGTCAATTACCCGCGGGCCTCGCCCTTTACAGGGGGAGCGCCATGAGTTGGCTGCATGTCATGTGCAACGGCTGGGCCTTCATCATATGGCTACTGTTGAGTCAGGTATTGCTGTTGAGGCGACTGCTGCTGCTGATGGTGAGTCGGGTGTAGGGCAGGTGGATGAGTGGCTATACCAATGTCATCTGGATCAAGGAATGCATTAGGATCGAGTTCCCATGGGGGCTGCCCGATCCCTGTATGCTGGTAGTGAGATGACCCAGATATTCCGCTCATATCCGGGTAATAGGTAGCAGGGTACGTGTCTCACAACTGATGAAACACTGAGCTCGATGCGCCAAAGGTCTGGGGCACATAAGGTCTAGGCATCGGCTGCTGAGGCAAGTGGGTCTGTGCCTTTGAAGTCTGAATCTACGTATGTGGCAGCAGTGACTCTGATACCTGGGTCTGCGTCTGAGTTTATGACACCTGTGAAGGTGTCATAGTAGATGGTCGTGGACCCCGAGTGCGTCGCGGGTCATGCAACTCCTTGGCCGGGCGTTTGCCAGAGCCTCACTATCTGGGGCGAACGATTCTAAAATTATAGTGTAACATGCTTTTAATTTTTTTTAATTATTGTAAAACCGTTATTACATATATATTTATGACAGTATTACCATTACATCACAGTTTTTTATTAATAAATTCCCATTACTGGAATAACATTTACTTCCTAAATTTAAATATTGAAGTAAAAAACTAATTTATTTTTAAATTGCCATTATTTCAATACCATTTGTGCTGAAAAATTGTTTTAATTTTTGAAAAATCGTTATTACATAAATTTTTAATACTAAATTACCATTACTTATCATGGTGTTTTATTCATAAATTACCATTACTACAATAAAATTTACTTATTAAATTTAGTTATTGAAGTGAAATAATTAATTTTTAAATTACCATTATTTACAACATCATTTATGTTGTAACAATGTTTATAAATTAACAATTATTTGACTAAAACTTATTTATAAATTAAAATTATTAAACAATCATTAACTGGTTACACTAACATTATCATACTAAATTTAACAGAGTACATTAAGATTATTGAAGTAAGCATAATATTACACTAACATTATTGACGTAATAGTTTTTTGTGTCTGCCCACATACATATTACATGCTTTTGTATAAATATAACTTACCATTATTACACTAAAAATTATTTATAACTAACCACATACATATTACTAACAACTGTTATAAAAAATTACTTAAGACATATAATATGAAAAGTGGAAGTAAAAAATTTTACATGCAATACATGCATTATATAAACAACCATTATAATAACAAACACTAATCATATAAGAAAAAACTGCTAAACAAAATTAAAAATACATGGTAGAAAGATCTCTGGAGAGAGTTTGGATGAGGGTTTGGAAGAGACCGTCACAAAAGCGCAAGGCAGAAGTGTGAGCGAACTTAGAAACTCCCACGAATTTAAAGGGAAGATGCGGTGGTTAGGGTTCCCAACTATTCCTACGATTTTGCTACACTTTTTAAAATTGTATGAAAATCGTAGGAAATATACCTACGGTTTCGCTACAAAAATTAAGAGATGTATCAAAACCATAGGAAGTGAAAAATTTAAGCTTGCTGCCTTTAATTCATTTCCTGCTTTTAGTCCGACGGTTTTCTGACACATATGTCCTACGGTTTTGCTACAAAAATTAAAAGATGTAGCAAAACCGTAGGAATTGAAAAATTTAAGATTCCCGCCTTTAATTCGTTTAGTCCGACGGTTTTCCTACAGTTTTGTTATGAAATCGAAAAGATACCTCAAAAGCATAGGAAAGGAAAAATTAAAGCATCCCGTTTTCCAACTTCATTTCCGACGGTTTTATGGCAAATTTTGTCCTACGGTTTTCCTACTTATTTATAATATTAACTCAAAACCGTCGAAAATATATATATATATATATATAATCTTTATAAACTAATTAAATACTATGTTTGGAAGTTTAATTGGTTCACCTTTTTTAGTTGAAGAATAAATGAAAATATTTATATTCTATAATTTAAATGTATGGATTTAATGTATATGGTTAGATTAAATTTTTATAATTTACTAACATTACTAACATTTTTTTTAAATGAAAATAAATTTGTGCTTCGAAAAAAATTGATATATTCATTTCAACGTAGGTAATTAACTATATATGTGTTGCATGATTAAATTTAAGAAATTTAATATCTTTTTACTCAAAAACGCATATGCATTCAAACTTATATTATGCCTTCAAATAAAACATACTGATGTGTTTAACAAGTACACATAATCAAATATCCTCGGCTTCATCTAACTCTAAAGTAACGAGCGATGTGTCATCATCTAATGTATCCCCATCGGATTTTGTGCCATCAATATTTTGATCAATGTGTTGCACGATTTCAGGATAGCACGTGAAATCAACAAGTATGTTAATATATTTTTACTCGAAAATGCATATGCATTCAAACTTATATTACGCCTTCAAATAAAACATACTGATGTGTTTAACAAGTACACATAATCAAATATCCTCGGCTTCATCTGACTCTAAAGTAACGAGCAATGTGTCATCATCTGATGTATCCCTATCGGATTCTGAGCCATCAATATTCTGATCAATGTGTTGCACGATTTCAGGATAGCACGTGAAATCAACAAGTATGTTAATCTCATCGAGGGCAGTGCCATCACTTGTTACCATTGGTACTTCACTTGAAATTGCTTCTTGGAACGGCTTGTCAGTGGTTTCGTCCACACGTGTTTGCTCATCTAACATTTCTTCATTGTCCTTAGACCTAGACTGATCACTCACATTATTTGATGCACAATCGATGAAAGCTCGGGGCTTCGTCTTAACAACTGCCCACCACTGATGAAGAGTCTTGTTAGGGTACTCACAATAGTAAACTTGTTGAGCCTGTGATGCAAAGTTAAACGGCTCAGGTGGTGATAATCTAGACTTCCATTTAATGTCAACAACACTGGTATGTGCGCAACTTCGAACACCACGTGTCGGATCAAACCAAGTACATTTAAACAGCGTCATGAATTCATACTCACTCCCGTGGTACTCAATGCGTATAATCTCATCAATAATGCCATAAAAATCATACCCACTTGATCCCCATGTCTCACCCTTCACACAAACACCATAATTCTGTGTCGTTTTATCTTGGCCGTACGATTGTGTGTGAAAATGAAAACCATTCACAATACATCCATTGTATGAACGACCAACTCGAATAGGACCACGGGCTAATTGCACAATACGAGGATCTAATTTATCCTTGAAATGGTTCACTTGAAAATAGATAGTTAATATAATAACATAACTGTACATTAAATATAAACAGAACACATTTACGTACATTAAAAGTACCACACCATGATACTCACATATGATGAGAACCATTGGGTGAAATGTTCATCTCGATAACTTTGTAATTGACTTTCATTGAATTGGGGAAATTTTGTTGATATATAAGATTCAAAGTACCTAAAATGATAAGTAGTCAATAATATTTTGAAACAATCTGATTGAAAGAAAAACAGAAACACTTGTTTATATATATGGCACCTGACAATCGGTATAATCTCATTGTAATTGCGCAAAGTGTAGATGTGCATTTGATGTCTCTCAGTGGGATCAAGTAAGCGTTGTTGCCCGCAGTATGGTATATTACGACATCTTGTATTGAAGATAGATAACAATTGACCCTCAACATGAGCCATAGGTAAATTAATGTCATCATTTCGTGGCACCCTGTTTAATCGTGTAGGAATATTTAGTTCAAAGTAGTGGCTACAAAATGTAGACATTTCTTGCACCAAGTATGCTTCCACAATTGAACCTTTAATTGCAGTTTTATTTCTGGCCTTCGCTTCAATGACAACATTAGTCTACCAAGTTAAAAAGAAATAACAATTACTGACATATAAAATCCAAAAGTTATTGGCATATAATATATGAAAATTATTAACAGATATATGAATGCAAACCAAAAAATTACCTTTCAAATGGATACATCCATCGAAATTGAACTGGACCACACAACTTTGCTTCATGAGGGAGGTGGATGACAAGATGTTCCATCAAATCAAAAAAGGCAGGAGGGAATATCTTTTCTAGCTTACATATGGTAACCACTATATTCTACTCCAACTGTTGTATGTCATCAAATCAAATCCTACTTGTGCATAATGTTCTGAAAAATGAGCAAAACTCAGAAATTGTCGCCCATATAGGACCTGACATATACCCACGTAATGCAATAGGAAGCAACCTCTGCATAAACACAAGACAATCGTGGCTCTTGAAGTTATAGAATGTACCGCCAATCAAGTTAACCGTACGGCCCAAGTTCGAGGCATACCCATCAGGCATCTTTATCGTTCGTAGCCACTAAGTAACTTCTCTTATATGTTCCCGACTCAACATATAAGATGCTTTTGGTTTCACACAATGCCCCCTAATATTTTGTTAATGTAGTTCATGCCGCAAGTTTTTTAACTCCTCTAGCGAAAGGCGAGAATTTGAGTTATCTTTTGTTTTCCCCAGTATATCCATAACAATATTAAAAATATTTTCAAAACAATTTTTTTCCATATGCATGACGTCCAAATTATGGCGAACTAGCAAATGCTTCCAGTACGGTAACTCCCAGAATATACCACTCTCTAAACCCCATAATTCGGTGTTTACATATGAATAGGCAAATGGAGGAAAACGATACCCAACCAACATATCATGAATTTCCTCACCTGACTTATATGGACTAGAGATAGCACTAACTTTCTTCCTTGAGATGAACGATGTTACATTTGAACGGAATGTGTGATTATGCGGTAAAAAAACCCTGTGAAAATCAAACCAACATGGCTTTCTGCATTTCTTCAACATAAATGTGTCAATTTCATCTATGCAATATGGGCATGCAAGCTTACCATTGGTACTCCAAGCTGAAAGGTTTCCTAGTGCAGGAAAATCATTAATTGTCCATAATAAACATCCCTTCATAACAAAATTCTGTTGTCGATAACTGTCCCATGTAACAATCCCTTTCGACCATAAAGTTTTGAACTCCTCAATCAATGGTCGTAAAAATACATCAATGTTGCATCCTGGTGCTCTAGGACTAGGAATTAGAAGAGTCATAAAGATGAAGGGTTCTTTCATACACAGTTCTGGCAGAAGATTGTAAACAACTATAAAGATTGGCCATATCATGTATGTTCCACCAATAACATTATTCGGGTTAAATCCATCGGTACACAATCCAAGCCTAACATTTCTGATTTCATCAGCGAATGATGGGAATGTTCGATCTACGTGATGCCACGCTTCAGACTGACATGGATGACCCATACTTCCATCATTGCATGATTTATTATAAGCATGCCAAGTCATATAAGTCGCTATTTTTGAAGACATGTACAAGCGCTTTAATCTGCTGGTTAATGGTAGATACCGTAACAATTGCTTGGGAATCAACATCTTTCGTCCGGATGTTACTCTTTCTTTATATCTACTGCTCCCACATTCACAACAATGTGTTAATTTCTCATCTTCCCGATAGAATAGCATACAATTATTCTCACATGCATGAATTTTTATATATGGCAACCCAAGTCCTTTTGTGAGTTGTTTCGCATCATATAGCATGTATAGGAGTCTATTAGTTTCAGGCAACATTTCTTTCATAAGGGTCAGTACTCGATCGAAACAACGATCCGTCATATTCAACTCACTTTTGCAACTTATCAATTGGGTCATTGTAGACAATCATGTATGTTTAGTGCACCCATCCCACAACGGTGCATTTGCATCATCCAATAAATTATAAAATTGTTGTGCAATCGGATTAGGTAACCCTTCCCTCATTTCAGACACATCGAACACTTTTTCATTATTATCACTGCCATTATCAGCTTCTTCGACATCAGCATCGATAAACTCTTCATTCGACAACATTCTTTCACTATTTCCAGATCCTACATTTGATGATCACGGACCTATTGATACACGTACCATCTGTTCATACGCATTTACACTACTTGATTCTCCACCTATCCCTCCATATGAGTGCGATGGAAAATAGCTATCGGCCATACTGAAATTGTGTAGATTGCTATCATATTGTTCATTGTGACAGTGCCATATGTAATAGTTTGACGTAAATCCATATCAAAACAAATGCTCTTTCACTTTCGGCTTTATTCTATAAAATCTGTTATTACATTTGTGACAAGGGCATTTAATCATTTCTGACTCCTTCCCACTGCATGCAAACTGTAAAAACTCATTAACACCAGCCATAAATCCAGAATTCATATATCCATTTGGATCTGTCCTCTGGTACATCCACTCACGTCCATTAATAGCCATTTTGGCTCCCTTGTAAAATAAACAGTAAAAACCCTCAACATAAATACGTAATAAATTTATTATATTTCATTTAATATAAATATAATGAAAATGTATATATATGAATTGCTTATATATGTCATACATACATGTCAACCTCCCATAACTGAACCACATACTCCATTAAGGTAAGGGCCCTACTCCATTGAAAGTTGCATAAGTAGTAAAGCATTTTACCTGTTCCATGTTAGTAGCATTTCATGTAAATTTCGGCAGCATTTCCCTTCAGTTGCCATTCACAGTGTTTATCAACTTATTGAGAAACACACGACGGAAACAATTTGGGAAATACTATACCAAAATTCACAAACTGCTACTACGACAGGAACACATTAACTACAATAATGCTTATGCAACTTTCAACTGTCCAACTTGGACAATCCATGATTATGTTAATTACAAATATAACTTAATCCAATACATTTTGTTTGCCAACAATCTGAATCGGGCCAATATTATATTTGTCATCAACACAATCATGGATGGAGAATTTAAGGTATAATAAATAAATACTTATTATACAACAACATGCTGTGAGAAGTCAGCTACATAAAACAACATAAGTATATCTTATAAAAAATAAATAATTACCATTTAAATCACTAGCCTCTAAAGTTAGCTACCCAAAACAACATAAGTATATCTTATAAAAAAATAAATAATTACCATTTAAATCACTAGCCTCTAAATTAATTTTAAATACGTCGATTGAGCTGAAGAAGATGTTGAAGCGGAAGTGAAAATGGATGCTGAAATAGTGGTAGAGACGAATTGGAGAAGAGGGATGGGGGAGGTATTTATAAGCAAAATCTATAGCAATATCATAGGATATAGCAATATCATAGGATATATATGAAAAGTTAAACTGCAAGAATAATGTAGGAAATTTGTAGTAACTTCCGTCAAAAAAATGTAGGAAAAATAAACTGTGGGAAAATCGAAGGACTAAAATTCCTACAGTTTTAAGACGCCCATTCCTTTTTTGTTTCAAAACTGTAGGAAAAAAAAATGCAGGAAAAGCGTCGGATATGTTATCCGACGCTTTTCCTGCATATGTGGTCCCTACCCATTTAATTCGCCTCAAAAGCGTCGGAAGGTTTAGTGCCATTTTTCCCGCCATCTTACTATGACAATTATCCTATGGTTTTATGTGTCACAAATTTATTGCATGAAAACCGTCGGACAGAATTTTTTGTCCGACGGTTTTCTTACGAATAATTTTCCTACGCTTTTTTTCATAGGAAATTGTCGTAGGAAATATTCTCTATTCTTATAGTGTTGCCTCTTCACTACATTGATTTTTCTCTCATACTTAAAATCCCAAAACAATAAGTATTTTTTATAGGCCACACACGAGCGCAAAACGTGTTAAAATAGAAAAACTAAATCACAAATAAATGGAAAAACTAAAACTAAATCCAAAACAAACTAAAATTCTTAAGCTTCTTGGATTTGAGCTGACAAACCCAAATAAGCTTAAGAATTTTAGTTTGTTTAAGATTGGGACTATGTTTTTGCTTTGAATTTGGTTTTAGTTTTTTTATTTATTTAGGATTTAGTTTTTGTATTTTGATGTGGTTTGGATTTACGTGTGACCTATAAAAATACTTGTTTTCTTAGGATTTTGAGTATAAGAGAAAAGCTAATGCAATAAAGAAGTAAAATGTGAAAGTTTTAGGAGGGATGAGAGGTTCAGGGGCAAAAGAGGGATAAGAAGAGAAGTATTTTATGATTTTCATATTTTGTAATTATGTGAGGGTAATAGTGGAATAGGAGTAGACTAGGTGCGTCAGCAGCTTTGTGATACACTGGAGTAGTCCAAATTATGGTTCCGCACGCTCCACCACTTCTCCGTTCATCTCCAATACTAACTGTGAAAACCCTATGAGCAAAAGGATGTTGAGATCCGAAATTCGAAATAATATTGATTATATAACTCAACCACATCTCTTAATAATATTCTTTCTAAAGAAAATTTACTTTTATGTTATTAGCTCTAATTTTTCTTTTTTTTTAAAAAAAAAAATCTACGTACAATATATATATATATATATATATATATATATATATAACAAGTGTTATTGTCTTTTCTTAACTGAGAAAATATCATTGCGAGAACTCGATTGTTGGCGGCATATATGCTTTGTGTTGACAGTTGGAATTAATTCCTTTCTCTTGGCCTAAATGACATGACTCCTTTAAATATCATTAATTATATCACCAATCTTTATGCTTTGTAATGTTGGATTCGTAGAAGTTAATTAGAAAGTAGTGAAGGTGTACTGCATCGCCAAACACCGAGAAAACACTTTGGGAAAAAGATAGTCTATTTGTCCCAATTTTTTTTTGTTATAATTACGATTTTGGATAGCTTTAAAATTTTTATTTTTTATATTTAATTTTTTTTTACTGTCAATTAACCATAGTATCCCCATTTTAAAATCCACATTCAAATCATAACAGAATTTCTAATTATTTTGCCAATTGTTTTTGTGGACTTCGGCATTTACGCTACTTGTATAAATAGCAAGATAAAAGGGGGAAAGAAAAAAGAAAAAATATTGTGCCTTCAAATCAATTAAGTAATTCTCTATATTCTTTTTTTTTTTTTTTTTGTGGCTTCTGGTTCTCTATTTGGATTCCCCAAAGATATCAAGAATTCATTTTCCTCTGCAACAATTATTTATGCAAGATGCGACAAAAATTAAGGAATCTGCTTTCAGCAAAAATATTGGTTAATTGCGACATGGAAAAGGATTTTGAACGGATGGACAGGTATATCTAAGTTTGGCTAATTTGCAGCATATTCCCTTAGTTTGGGTAATTGCGACTTCCACCAAACGTTAGCCACTTGTTCTACAGTTATTTTTGTTATGCACCTTTGTATAATTAGGGACACTAATCATCCAAAAATTGGCAAAAATACCCGTCGCCAAAATCTTCCCTTCTCTACAAAAACCCTACCTCACTACTACTACCTCCTCCGATGCAGTTGCCTTCCCCAAACCATCATATCCTATGATCTTGTCATCACTGCTTTAATCCTGATCATATCGCCATCACCGTTCTCTCTTCGAATCTTGCCTCTAGATCTCACTGCAAGTCCTATGCTCTAAATCATGTCGATTGTTGCATGCATGCCTCTGCAATCTCATCGTCAACCTTCTGATTGTTATTGCCACTGCCTCTGCCATCGCTGCTCACCATTGGAACATACATCGTTGTAAAAATGTCTGAGGTAATGTGCAAACGTGTGTTAAACAATATGCAAAAATGTCTAATGCAGTATCTGAAAGTGTCTGAAGTAGTTTACAAACAATATATTATAATAAGAAAATAACAAATGTTCGAAGCAATGAGAAGTATCTGAATGAATATCAAAAATTTTTTAAAGGAATACTTGAAAGTGTCTAAACTAATAAGTAAACAATTTGTTCTCTTCAAAACATAACAATATAAAACAATAAAGAAGTGTCTGAATAAATGTGTAAAAGTGTCTAAACAAAAATCAAGAAGTGTCTAAATGAATATTGAAAAGTGTTTAAAGAAATATTAAAAGTGTTTTAACCAATATCTAAACAATTTGTTCTCTTAAAAAAAAATAACTATCTGAAACAATAAAAAAGTGCGCGAATGAATGTGCAAAATTGTCTAAACAAATATTAAAAAGTGTTTGAAGCAATATGTAGATAATTTCTTTTCCTCATAAATAAACGTGTGCAAACTAATAAAAAAGAAGTGTCTAAATAAAATTTTGAAAGTGTGCAAAGTAAAATATAAAAATATTTAAAGCTTATATTGTAAAGAAAATATAAAAGTGTCTCTTATTTCTTTCTTTGTAGACGGAAGCTCATCATCGGCTAGGATAACAGCTTCTCATCATCCTTTCGTCGCTCATCCCCATCATTGCCGCCTCAGCTTGAATCTCCCATTGTCCACTTCGCTTCTCAGGCAATGTCGGCTAATAATCTGCTTCTCATTGTTCGATCGTCCTCCCATTGCTTATAGCCCACTGCTCAAGCGATAGTTCTATCATCCTCGTATCTCTCATACTCTAATTGTCCTCCTGTCACTGATCGTCCTCCCATTCCTCATCATTAATCGTTCGATCGCCCTTTCGTCACTCATCGTCAGCTTAGGACTGTGGTTCCTTACTCGGTGGCAATGAAGCGGAATCATTGAACCAATCTAGGAGGGAGTGATAGAGGAGACAATGATGGCGGTGAGGTCCTAAGAGCATGAAATGGAATTGACGGCATAGAGGTAAATGAGCATGGGAATCACGATCTCGGTTAAGGTCCAGAGAAAACATGATCCAAAGGTTGTGATGGAAATTAATTAGGTTAGTAAAGGGTAAAATTAGGAAATCACAGACTATCTCTCAATTAACATATGTTCACAACAGCCATAATACTGTTTTGATGTTAACTTCAAAGCTAACCATTTACATGTTTTGCAACTTTAGGATTCAAGTAGAAATTCACAATGTTGTAAGACTTAAATAATAGTTGTAAAAGATTTAGAACTGAAAAAGTGGTCTATCCCTCTTATTTTTTTTTTTTAGAAGTAAGAATTTCTTATAATTCTTCTAGTAGTTTTTTTGTTATAACTTTTTAAAATTTAGAAAAAAAATCTAAAATTATATGTTTCTTGTACAAAGAAAATTAAAAAAAAACTTTTTGAAGATCTTAAAAGTGATTGGTATTTTTAGTCATCAAAAGTAATCTCCGTCAAACTTAGAAATAAGAAGTTTATTAATTGGTATTTTTGTAAAGGTTTTGAATTGCCAATAGAACAAAAGCCGAGAAGAGACCACTTTCAGTCCTACATCTTTTATAAATTTTTTATTTGAGTCCTAAAACTTCACAAATTTCTATTTAAGTTCTAAAACTTTACAAAGTTGTATTCGAGTTCAAAAAGCTGCAAAACAAGTAAATAGTTAGTCCTCAATTAACCCTAGAATAGGTGGCCAACAGTTTAATACTAATTGTTTACACATTTTGAAAATTTTAGGACTTAAATAGAAACTTACAAAGTTTTAGGATTTAAATAGAAATTTTCAAAGTTTAAAGGCTGAGTATGTTCTTTTCTCATAATTTAGTACCTATAGTATGAAGCCATGTAACTGTTGCTCACCACTCCAAGCTGTACACGGCCCACTCATCTAGCACAGTGATTGTGGGTGGCAACTGAGGATCTAGTTCAACACAATTTTGATAATTAAGGATTTATTTGGAAACTAATTTTAGTTTTAGGGCCAATAAGTTAAGTTAATGATAGGTTAGGGGTCAATTGAGGATATATTCTGTGGAACTTATTACTGGTAGCTAAAATGAACTTCCTGAAAATTTTATTAGATTCCATGTACTGGCATCAATAATATCAATAATAGTGTGGAGGAAAATGAAATTTAATGATCCATTTCAAAAGAATATATGTTTTTTTATTTTTCTCTCCAAATTGTATATTGGCTTGAATTTGTTCCACAAACCACTGAAATGCCTATGCAATGGCTTAGTGTGACCATTTTATTGGTGGCTACATTATTATGGTAATATTTAATTAATTGTATAATTGAGTATAAAAAAAATTAAATCTATGATTAATTGACAAGAAAACAATTCACTAGATTAGGTATGTACTCTCTCCATCCCATAATAATTGAAATGTTTCTCTAGGCATAGAGATTAAGATGTATATAATTTATGTTATTTTTTTCAATTTTCCCATGAAACTGAAACTAAAAAAAAAAATTTAGATTTTGTGTACTGGGAGTTTAAATAATGATTAAAAAATAAAAATTTCCTTTTTTGGTTTTGTGCAGTGAGAATTTAAATGAAGATTAAAAGGAGATTCTTTATTGTCTTTTGTGTAGAGACATTTTAAATGATGGTATTAAGGAAAATTAGAAGTTGAAAGCTTTCTAAAAGGGAAAATGTTTCATTCTTTTTGGGGCATCAAAAAAAGGAATATGTTTATTTCTTTTTGGGATGGAGAGAGTATATAACTAGATAATACAAATTTGTATTAATTAAAAAAAATATCCACAACATTTCCGGCAAAACCCCAAATTTGTACAAGAATCCAAATTTACCACTAAATCCTAATGGGTCAATTTTACAAATAACAGCACCAATACCCTAATCTTAGGGGGGGGGGGGAACTATCTCTAAACTTAATCCACCAAAATAGCTATTCATCAAACCCTAAATCAACCAAGCAAAACCCTTATTATAGGAATAAAAATTAAGCATAACATATCTATGTTATATATGTGTTAAATTCGATAGAACAACCTAAATCCACCATCTAAACAATAACTACATTGATGATATAAACATTAAAAATGAAAACAAAACATGAGAAAGCAGATTTGGTAAAGATTTTAGATGAAAATAACGTGAAAAATTCTGGCAACCAACGGGATGAAGAAGAATTTGAAAGAGGTTGAGAGAGAGTGTTCAAAGAGTAAAATGAAAGTGGGAGATAAGTATTTAGACGGTCATCCCAAACCATGAAGACCTTTTTAGTGGTTGCCCTAACCACTATTCTTGTGAACAAATAAATATGGTAGATAAAAGATTGCCCTAGACCTCTAATAGCTTTTCGACAACTGTTTTGGGCACCATTTTTGTGGCAACCACAAAAGTAGCCACCAAGAATGGTTGCTATTGCTGAGATTTGTTGTAGCATCGGTTTATCACATTTTTGTGTGGTACTAGCAAAAAGCATGATTCCTTTTGGCCTCATCCATCATACCATAGGTTTCCACAACTACTAAAAAATCTAGACAATTTTGCAAAGATAGAGCAAAGAAATTGAAAAGAAAATATTTCCAAAACTGGTATATTAATTTTATAAGTATATAGTACATTGATCATTGATGTATATGATTTAAAAGGAAATAATAAAAAATCATTTTTTTTTCATCCATGTACCATATATATAATATATCCCTAAATGTACCTTGTATATACTACGGTAAGTGGCAAAAAAATACAAAATTTATTGATACATAAGATACCAAAAATACCATATATACCTATCATTAAACTGATAAAAAAAACATATGTAACATATATTTGCAATAAGTTCCTTATTGTGTGATAAATCGTGGTATATTCTGGATGTGCTATGCGATATATACCACAATAAGTTGTAAAAAAAGTAAAAATGTTATTCACATAAGATGCTGTAAAATACAATGACATATTGTGGTACACTTAATTGTAAACTGATAAAACATGAAAAAAATATTTATCACATATCATGTATTTGCAATAAACAATTTACTATGTCATAAACTGTATTATTCAAAATAGTGTTTATACTAGGTTCACAATCACTCGCCAGTTGCAGCAAGAAGAGTTTCATATAAAAAGTTTGCATTTTTAGGCTCTTTCACGATGAATGGCCAAACTCCTCATCTGGCTCAAACGTTTATTATTTCTGCCCCCTTAGACCTCAAACTCTTCCATCTGATGACTAGGTCCCCAATTTCAATCACAACTGTAGGGATGTCAAGACCACTCTACCCTCCCTGAACCCAATCGTCCAAACCCGGATCTTCCCTTACTTGCACAGGCATGATGAGGTTACGGGTTTAACTAATCCTACCTGACCCTACTCGCACCCTTCCCACAATAATATATTTATATTTGAAATATGATTTTATTTCACAATAAAATTATAATAACATAAATTACCATATATTACTCTAGTTTCTGATTTTTAGTTATTATTAATTGTAATTATACACATTCTTTTGAAAATATACATAAAAATATAAAAAAATCTAAAAAATTAAACATATGTTTTAAATGGGTTACGGGTAATACTTGCCCACTTGCTAGATTGGTACTTACCTGAACCTGATTAATTGTTAGGAGGGTTTGGGTTAGCTAAACCCAGTTCATTGATATCTCTAATAGTGAACCAAATTCGAGACCCCATAATCACATAGAGGAGTTTTAGGACTAAAAGGTCAAAAATAACAAACCTAAGGATTGAAATAGAAGTTTGGCCATAGGGAAAAAATGAAAAAAGAAAAACGAGCACAAGGATGTTACTGTTCATAAACATTAATTCACCTCACCGGGTTTAATAAATAGTAGTGAATGAGGTTTATGGTGCTTGCACGTTATACCTGTTCAATCCATGTCAATATTAAATATGAATATAAACAGTGGTTATCATTGATGAAGGAAGAAAGTTTCATGAAAATAGAAAAACTAAAGAAAGAACCAGGATAGAAAAAGTCAAGGTAAAGTTTTGGGACTAAGGGTGAAAAGAAAAATAGATTCTAAGTATCAAGAGATAAATCGTAGGGACTAAAATTTTGTTTTAGAAGAGAGAAATATTATGAAAAAATTAATAATATAAGAGAAAGAGTGGAACTTTAGTAACAACAAGTGGTCTTTAATGATTAATAAATAAAAAAATGGTTTTCAGGCTAAGAGAGCAATGTAAAGAGTTTAGGAATTAAATGCTTAACAATCAACTTAATAAAGGAAAAAAGAAAATAAATGAAAACATTGGCTAAAATGAATTGGCTTGAACCATACCAAAAAGTGGATAACTCATCATGACTAAAGTTTTTTTTTAAACAATAATAGAAAATAAAAAAAAAAAGGTTAAACGAAGACACTATGATTGAATAAAAAAAGAAAAGAAACAAACCATGATAACCAGGATTTTTCTTTGGAAGACAATTAAATAAAAAATAACAAAAAAAATTAAAGACCAAAAGGGCAAATAGAGAGGTTTAGTAACCTACACATCGTAGTAGCTTTTTTTTGTAATAAATTTTAATAATAAATAAATAAAAATTCCTCATCAATAAATTTATGATAACCTATTAAAATTTCTATTTGTTTCAAATTTGAGTTGGGCTCTTTTCATGTTATATTTATATCATTAAAATGATTAGTTGTGATCAAAATATAACACTATAAAAAAAATACGGTATGTACATTGAAACAATGCAAATCTTTTTTGTTAATTTAAAAACAATTCACGAAAAATTTTCATCTCTTATTAAGTAAAAATCTTATTTTTAGTATCAATTAAAATTTATCTAGAAAAATTTACATTCAATTCTAACAATTATGGACCAAATTACTTTATTAAACTATAGAGCTTGAAGTAAACAATTGATGCTACAAAACTTAACCAACAGTAATGATAAAGAAAATGACCACAACACAAAACTATGTTTAATATATGTTAATCAATTAACAACCATTAACTTAATAAAAATAAAAAAAAAGAAAAAGAAAAAATTGATTAAAGCTAAATCAACCAAAACCAGGTCAAAAGTATGTAAATTATAATGATTAAAGTTTCATTTTAGAAAAGAATAATAAATAAAATCAATTAAAAAAGTTAGGATCAAGACAAAAAAAAAAAGTTTAGGTATTAAGGATTTAGTAATTGACTTAATAAAAATAAAAAAAATGGTTTAACTAAAAAATATACAAATTGTGGCACAAATGTCTTACTTTGGAAGATAGCACATAAAAAAACAGCAACAAAAAACTTGGGGACCAAGAGAGCAAATAAGAGATATAGTTAAATAGTTATAAAATTTGGGGACCAAAATGTGATACAGACTTAACTCAGCACCTAAAATGGAAGGATTAGAAAGTTTGGGATTGAAAATGCATTTTGACCCAAACAAAACCTGAAATAGATTGAAACCATAAAAATTGCAACATAGGCCCTCGGAAAGGCAAATGCCTTGCAAAAAGATGATCAAATCATATCCAACACAAAAAAAAAAAAAAAGTGCGGAACTGGAGATGAACAGTGAAATTTCTTTCTCTTTAAGAATATGGTATAATAGGATTAACTAAAATTATTGCTTGAAATTTTTCAATGATTTTTTTTTTTTGCCTTCTCTTCCTTGGTGTCATGTTTTTTCTTTCCATTTTATCATGAAATAAGAATATTACAAGGTGATGGTTCGTTGGACAGCCTACTGTACTCGATATTTGGAGCATGATATTTCGCTTTTGTCATGTATTGTAGGAAGAGAATGGTTTAACTACCTCACGCACACCACAACAACTAAAGCACATTCAATGTTCTAATCAAATCCAATATTGCCACATTTTAAGTCTGCAGCAACTTATAAGATTACCAGAATGACCAATTGTATGTAAGTATATATAATATAATAGATATACTATAGATGAACAGTATTTTAAAACTATGTTTTAATATATACGAGGTTATATCAGCCCGCATGTTGTAACTGATTTTTTTTAACAACAAATTTAACATTAGAAAAATCTTAATAACTAATTAAAAAATTCCCACCCATAAATTTATTCAAACTAGTTAAAAAAAATTTTTTATTTTAATTTTCACATTCATATTATGTTTCATTATTAAAATAACTAGTTATAATCATAACATAGAATTATGAAACATAACACAATATGTGCTTCAAAATCATGGATTCTTTTACTAAAAATAATTAACTAAAAAATTTCATCTCTTTTCAACTCACACTCTAATTCTTAATATTGAGGAGAAATTTATTTAAAATAATTCACTTTCAGTTTTAGCAAGTATGGACCAAATTGATTTATTAAACCATAGAACTTTTTGAAGTAAATAACTCAAGCTACAAAACTGAATCATCAATAAAGAAATTACAAAATCTAAACATAAAATTGTGTTTAATTTATATTAATAAACTAATTAACCATTAACTTAATAAATACAAAAATAAAAAAAATAATAAATTAACCAAAGTTGAATCATCCATAACCATACACAAAAGTGGAAAAATCACAATAACTAAAGTTTTGTTTCAGAAAAAGATAATGAAGAAAAAAAGAAAAAATAGTTTAGTGACCAATAGAGGAAATGGAAAAAAAACTTTAGATATTAAGGGTTTAACAATTGACTTAATAAGAGAGACGGGGAGAGATGTTTTAACTAAAAAACAAACAAAACATGGTGACCAAGTTTTCCTCTAGAAGACAATACATAAAAATTAAAGAATAAAAAATTTTGGGGACTAAAAAAGCAGATAGAAAGACTATAATTAAATAAATAATAAGTTTGGGGCCAAAACATCACACAAATCAAACCTAGAGACAAAAATAGGAAGTAAAAGCAATTCAGTGATTGAAAACGTGTTTTAGCAAAAAAGAAATGTGAAACAAAATGAAAATGGAGAAATATGAACATAAGCCCTCAAGAATACTATTGTATTTCAAAAAGATGACCGATCTTCCAAAAAAAGCAATCACTTCTCAAAAGAAAATGGGCAAAAAAAAAACAGAAAAGCGACACACATTGTTTACCACCGTAGATGATTCAAAGTGTGATTTAGCTAAAAAGAAATGTGAAACAAAATGAAAATGAAGTAATAGCAACATGGGCTTTCAAGAATAATATTGTCTTTCGAAAAAATGACCGATCTTCCTAAAGAAGCAATTGCATCTCAAAAGAAGATAGGAGAAAAAAAAAAGGGATGCACACTATTTATCACTATATATGAATAGTGCATGCCACAGCTTGGACCAAGGTCACTACTGTATTTAAAGTTTACTGGTGTTGTATGAACAGTATCCTTTGTTGGCAAAGTTTAGGGACAAAAATGAAAAAAAGGAAATTTGTGGCGGCTAAAAGAAAGTTAG
The DNA here is from genome assembly GCA_039654915.1 of Aquilaria yunnanensis. Taxonomy (NCBI): domain Eukaryota; kingdom Viridiplantae; phylum Streptophyta; class Magnoliopsida; order Malvales; family Thymelaeaceae; genus Aquilaria; species Aquilaria yunnanensis. Next base: position 72,192,585 of record CM077597.1, read on the forward strand.
ACCATTACTCTGGAAAAAACCGAAAAAAAAAAAGGAGAGAGAGCACTGTTCGTGAGCGATCATCGTTGTCCACAATTACAATATAGTATAATATACATATATATACACATATATATATATATGTATATACATGTACATATAGTTGCGAAATGGAGTCATAGGTGGATAAGTCAGAAGGGGAAAATATTATAAATAAAACAAGAGACACTAAGGTTGAGCTAAAGTCAAGAAAGGAAGAGGAAAATTAAAATAAAAAATGTTAAGTAGACAAGAGTAAGGAAGAAACTGAACGACGGGCCTATTTAGGATTAGTATTTAGGATGCTGAAAGTTCCTTCAACCGCTAAAGTTCACTAAATACCTTTTTGGTTTCCGCTCTAATTATGATTTCAGAATTGCTGAAAGACCGCTATCACCTCTAAACATTGACCACTCTCATACCCGTAGCTTTTCATAATTAATCGTCATGGCATTAAGGGACTAAAATGACATTTATACCAGAAAAGTAATTCTTTCTTTTGTTTTCCTTTTTGAGTTGTGGCAAACACTTTCCTCAGTAAGCTAGCAATTAACTCTGTTCTTGACTCCCTATGCTTGATTCAAATTGACTGTTCTTTGTCTATCTAGCCAGCTAATAAGATGGATGAACCATGACACCTTCAACCAATGGTTTAAAGTCCAACAACAAATTATTACAAAAAAAAAAAAAAAAAGAATCGAATGACACACCAGCTGCACTATAACACACAACAAGAAGTAAAGATCTTCTATGAAATCCATTGTCGTTTATTCATAAAACATCTTTAGATCATGGTGTAGTGGGTGTGTTTAGCAGTTGTGGTGTTGATGGGGAATGTTATTGCCAATGCCTCCACTTGCATGACATAGTTGGTAGTAGGACAACTCCCAAGAGATGAGTCGTGAAGGTTTCCGAGGTTTCCTACGTGATTCCTTGCCACAATCCCAATAATACAAGAAGCATGATTCTGGAAATAGCAGCATCTACACCGTTTAAACTAACCGCAGAGTACCAAATCATGAACTGCTCTGAACACTGCTTGAAGAAGTGGAAAAACAGTCAATTAGAAAATAATTTGTGAGAGAGAACCAGGGAGAGAGAGAGAGAGAAAGAGAGAGAGCGGGCAGGAGGAGAGGCAGCGAGGCATTTCGGATTCAGAGGGATAGAGGCATGCAAGGGGAAGACTGGGGGAATCTTGACCGAGTTGAAGAGACATATTTTTTCACAAATTTTACGGATAATTGGGAAGCAGGAGATTTCATTGGCTAACATCTTCACATGAAAGAAGTGGTTGTGCCAGTTGCAAGACTGATATTGGAGATTTTCTAAGCTTCGTTGTAGAGACACAAGCGATGGACATTCCACTAGGTGCGAGAAAATTTTCTTGGTGCAACTCTAAAGGTACTAAGATGAGTAAAATAGACCGTGCTCTTGCTTTGGAATGTTTTCTTCTGTTATGGCCTGGTTTATGTCTGATCGGTTTAGAAAGGAACATTTCAGATCACAACCCGATTGTATAGTAGGATTTTATCTAATGGGCGGTGGATCGAGGAGCCACATGAAAAAGAAAAGGATGCTCTTAAATTTTTTAAAGAAAAATTCCAAGATAATGGCTAGTCCACGCCTCTCTATTCAACGAGTAGAATTAAGCGTCTTTCTCATTTGGATGCATTAGACTTATAATTAGAAGCCCCTATTGAGGAGGGTGAAGTAAATTAAATGATGCCATATGGAGTTGTGGTAGCTCGAAATCACCCGCCCTGGATTGATTTGACTTTGGATTTTTAAAGAAGTGTTGGCATTTCGTTAAAGCAGATGTGATCAAGTTTGTAAAAGATTTTGAGGCATCGGGAAGATTGATAGAGGTTACAATTCTTATTTTATCACTTTAATTTTGAAGAAGGTAAATTTGTCTGCTTGGAATGATTATCGACTTATAAGTTTGATTAGTTCAATTTATAAAATCATGCCAAAGTTCTTGCTAATAGCCTCAGGAGGAAAATGCACTAGTTGATTAGTGAAACTCAATTTGCTTTTGTTCATGGTAGACTTATTCTAGATAGTATTGTTATTGTTAATGGAGTTGTGCAGTTTGTGAAAAAGAGGAATGTCAAGACTCATATTTTAAAAGTGGATTTTGAGAAGGCTTTTGACAATGTAAATTAGGAATTTCTTTTTTACACAATGAGGCAAGTGAACTTTGGAAATATGAAGATTAATTGGATCAAGGGATGTTTATCATATGCTATGGTGGCAGTTCCTATCTATGGTAATCCGAATTTTCAGTTTTGTATGGAAAAGGACTCATGTCAAAGTGATCTTTTGTCCCCTTTACTATTCTTGATTATTGTAAAGGTACTATATTGTCCTATTTTGGAAACTACTACTTCACAGGAGATCAAGGGAATTCAGGTAAAGATGGCTAATGTAGAGGTCATGCATCTCCAGTTTGCTAATGAAACCTTTTTTATTGGCACTTGGGAAGAGCAAAATATTCTGTAGTTTCAAAGAATTTTATGGTGCTTCCAATTGATTTTGGGGCTTTGCATTAGCTTTGCAAAAAGCTATTTAATGGGTATAAATGTGATTGCCAGTGAAGTAGAAAATTTGGCTACACGTATTGGACGCAAATAGGGTTTTGACCCTTTTACTTATTTGGGTATGCCAATTGTTGATTCAATGAAAATGTCAGTTGAATGGTCTATAGCTGTTAGCAAACATAAATCCAAGTTGGCAGTTTGGAAATCAAGATCTATGTCTTCTGGAGCTTGGCTTACTTGACTTAAGTCATGCCTTTCATGTCTGTCTTTATACTTCCTGTCGATGTTTTGCTGCCCAACGAATGTTTTCAAAAAGCTAGAATCCTTTCGTAAAAATTTTATTTGGGGGTTATGGGAAGGATAAGAAGATTTGCTAGTTGCTTGGCGAAAGGTGTTGTCGGACAGGGGGAAAAAAAAGTGGCTGAGCATAGGTAGTCTAAGGGGAGAATTTAGCACTATTGTCAAAGTGGTGATGGAGAATTGAGTTAGAGAATGAGGCTTTTTAGAGGAGGATAATTTTTTCATTGTACGGCAAAGAATGTGAATTAGGGAATAATTATTTACAATCCACTCGAGGGCATTATAGGAGTCTCAACAAGGGTACAGATTTACGAGTGTGCCTTTCTTGGAGAGCAAGTAATGGTGAGGGGATAAGGTTTTAGTTTGATGTTTGGTTAGGGAATGAGAAGTTGTGTGAAAAATTTCCTAGATTTTTTAGATTCTACTCAAATCAAAACAGCTTGGTGGCAGGGAGGGGTGCTTGGGAGGGTAATTGATGGGTATGCGGTTGGATATAGAGATAGATTGCAAGAACGATGAAGGAGTCTAAATGGAACAATTTTCTTAATCTATTATCCTCTATTTCACTGTGCAGGGAAGACCTTGAAGACGTTGACCACCCACTTTTTTATTGTAGGGTCTCGAGTTCAATTTTGGCAGCCATTCATGCATGATAGGGATGAAATTACACGGGGTGTATGAGTGTTTCTTAGCTTGTACATCTCAATTCATCTGCAACAAGTTATTCAAGTAAAGGTAAACTCTGGGACACAATCATCAAAACATCTCTTCGGGTTCTTTGGTTAGTGAGAAATGGTCTTGTGTTCAACAATAAACTACTAAACCTTTCAATAATCATCTCATCAATCATGTCCCTTTCTTATTTTTGGATTTCAAAGAGGTCAGCGATGTGTCTTTCTTCTCTCGACGTGTGGTTTTTAAATCCATCCTTATCCTTGTAAGTTTGTCAAGCTAGATTGGAACTAATGTGGTTTAGGGACCTATTGTACATGTTTTCTCTACCTTCTCGCTTGTTTTAATAATATTCTCTTATTACCAATCAAAAAAAATTTCACTACATTGTTTAATTACACTATAGTAGAATTGCCACTTATCAACAGAAAACAAATGTTGGTAAATATCAAAGTGTTAGTATAATTCACCAACATGCAAACAAAGTGTGAGCAACACTCAAATCGGTAGGGTTTCATTGACAATTTTTTTGTGTGTTGGTGAAGCACTTCAACACATATCGACACACACACACTATGTGTTAGTTGAAATGTTTTATTGACACATTTGTCTGTCTATGAATCATATGAGGGGCTGAATCCAACTGCATATTTACTAACATTTTACAATGTCAAAATTTTTTTATAGAAACATACAAATAGTGTCAATTTAGAGGTATCTTTTGCTATTTTGTTCATATTGTGCCATTGTTCAACCCTATGAAACATGAAAAATAATCACAAATGTTCTAAAATAATGATAAAAATAATTGCATTACTTTAAATAAGAGTTGACAATAGTCATAAAACAAAAGAGTTCTAAAATCCAAGCACTTAAATTCATCATCTAGGACTTAGTCATCATTCCTAAATAAAAGAGTACTATAACATATAAAAGTTTTGAACATGAACTTGATCTTCACTCAACATGAATAAACAGCTCATCAATGAGCACATATAGAAAAACATAAGAAATTATTGTAAAAGCAACAAACTAGTATCTATTCCTGCTAACTGCGAAAAAAATATAGTAATAGTTAAGACAAGTCCTTTACCATTACCATGATGATTTGTAGCTGGTGATCTTTTTCTTTCTCAACCATATAGCAATTTGAAGCACTACCAATATCACCATGAACCTCGAACCATTTAAATAAATGAACAAGAAAATTAATAACAACAATAAGCATAAAAAAGTAACTATGGCCAATAGAAGTAAATAGGATAAAAGGAATAATTATAGTAGCTATAGTGTGTTAAGTATTTTTTTTTGTTGAGCATTCAAACACATTGTTAATATGAAATTAACTGTTCAACTCTATAGTCACTAGATTAACCTACTAGTTATTATGTCTATGTTAATTGTTTTCAAGGAACTTATCTTTAATCTTTAATTTATTGTTTTGCACCGATTTCAGACCTGAGCTTATAGATATTACAGCTGCTATACTTGTAAGTTTTGACATCATTAACAAGCCACAACTATCCATCTTGACACAATGAAGGTCCTTTATGGAAGATCTACCAACAAATTTCTTCACATTGGAGTCTTTGGGTCCTTCGCTTCTCCCCTACCATTGTAAAAATTCACAAATTTCATAACCCTACTTGGCTGTGACTTCTCAAACACACATTGCACACAATTAAGAGTTTTCATGCACATATGCACTACCTAGCACACACTAGCACAAACACACCCAAATATACCTCAAGGATTCAACATTAAACAAAACTAACTAGTCTGCTTTAAAAGAGAATCTTAGCACAAGCTCTTATAAGCACTTGTAACCCATACAAATACAAATCATATATCCAAACAAACTTATTGCAACAATTAAATAGAACCACAAATTGTCAAAACTAGAATTTGCCACCTTAAACCAAAAGAAAAAGTCAAATTACTGAAGTAACCGAAGCAATTCATTTCCTTGAATTCTCTTGGTCTTTTGCTATGTAAGTGATTTTAACACTTCACATATATGGTGAAGAATGAGTACATAAAGTTTCACCTCAAAAAAAATTCTCTACCAAAAAGTCAAGTTGAAAGTCAATTCACCCCTAAAGAACATGTGCTTGCAGGAAATGAAAACAATGATTTTTCCTTTAGAAAACCCTTATGTTACTAAAGAAACATTACCAACACATCACAAATAAGATCAAGAACATGTTCACAAAATCTCAGAGCAAACGAAGTCCTATAGAAAAAGTCAAAAATAGGTTTGACTAACTACGAAATTCACTCAATTTAAGGGTTCAATAACTAAATCCTTAAGTATAGAGTGGCCGAATCCATCAAACCTATTTACTACAGTCAAATAAACTTTCCTACAAATAAATTTAAGAATTATTCTGCCAAAATGAGATTTTTAACTCGTAAGTCAAATTTCAGCCAACCCTTTACCCAAACAAGAACAATTTCCACAATAAAACGATTAACCAATGAGTTCAACAACTAGAATTTTATTTCCACAAGAACAACTTTGAACATGTTGTATTAAACCATGTTTGGACAACAATAAAACTTGCTTGTAGAGAACATGCAAAAAATTCCAAACAAAAGTAGACATTTTTTAACAAAGCCATAACTACACCACACTCTACAAAAATCGGCGTAATGAATTTTTTTAAAGCAAAATCTCAAACCAAAACTTCAAAAAACAGATTTTAAGCTTTAAACATGATTCAAATATGAACCACACCCGCTCCTCAAAAATCAAATCAATCTAAACTCTTCAGGTTAGAAGTCAAATTTCAGTCAATACCTTACTACTTATAGGCAAGTTTTGCAGAAGTGCAACATTTCACTAGGAAAGTCAAAGAGACTAAAAGTTGATACATGAATTTAACTACATAAACTAATAGGAAACTATTTAAGACACATCCAACTGATGAGAACCAAAGACACATATATTATTAAAAGTTCATACATGAAACGTCACCTAGCATCTGCTTACCAGGTGCATTATGAGACCATTACAAGATAACATTACAGTTATGTAATCCATTTTTAGACATTCATTAACCCCATATACAAGCATGCTACTCCTAAACTCCTTTTCATGCATGCATTTCTAGGATCATCAGACTTCAAAACCAGAGGTTCATTTTAGTCCTCCCCTAGCCTATACTACATGATTTAATAGGCCAAAATCACATACACCACAAGCTACTTACCCTGTCCTTTTCCTAAAAATATATTAGCTAACGTGAGTTCAAAAGAACTCAATAAAAGAACTATGATTAAAAACATAACTCAATATCATGCAAACATATATCACAATTAATCACAATTCACTTAACATAAGAGCTCTAAACCCCCACAATTAATTAATCAATTAGGGTGTTCTATATTACACCAGGTTCTGCTACATGCTTGCCACACAAACACTATCTTGGTTCTAATCAGGAACTAAGTTTACACTTACACACAAACTTGAAACTCATATCACTTCTCTACGATTTTTCTTCATACATACAGCAACATTCTTCCTCACATTTCTTCAGTAACAAATTTAAATACATAACAAACACAAATAAGTTGCAATAATGTTCCAGAAAATTAAAATTTCCTTTACTTTTCTCTGATTATTATGAAATTGGTTCTGACCAATACACAAGATCATAGTTGATAAGGAGTAGGAGATAAGGAGTTTTGTTGTAGATAGACTTTTAGCCCTCTTAGATAACCTTTTTAGCTTTATCTTGTTTGTACGTAAACCATGTTCTCTTCTATATATAACCAATATACCAGGTGAATGAAAAAAAGACTTCAAAGCCATATTCAAATTCTTCATGGTATCAGAGCCGAAACCTTGACACACAATACAAAAAAACTTCATCACCTGCACTTTCTTACAAGCCATGGTAGGTCCGAGCTAGAATGACAAAAATGACTGTATGGATGTAATGTTCCCATACTACATTCATGCCTAAAATAGTCCCGGACAGATTTTTGTTAGTGAGCTGCTCAACGACTGCAACTATTGAGAATGGGTAAATGACATGAACAATGCGTTATTCTGCCAAGAACAGGATTGGTTTTGTGAGCAAAATGATTCCAACACCATCAACAAATTCACCAAAGCTAGGTAATTGGCTGCGGTGTGATGCATTGCTAAAAGGATTGTCAAAAAGCACCATGGACAGAGGTTAGGAGTAGAGTCTTGTATGGTCAGACCACACAAGAAATATGGGTTGATTGTCTTGTTGAAGCAGGAAAAAATTTCTGTGTCGTCTTACTACACTAAATGGAAAGATTTATGGATGAAATGCTATCCATTTTGCCATGGATGAAATTTCTGTGACATCCAATGACAGTTTGTCAAAATAAGAGAAAATGAGCAACTTTATGACTTTCTTATAGGACTGGATGATGGATTTGGCACAGTTAAGACATAAATCCTCAATAAAAAGTCAACACCTAGTTTCAGCCAAGCCTATCACCTGGTAGCCGAAGATGAACAACAGAGATAGATCTTTACCATGCACAAACTTATTGGTAAGGCAATGGCATTCCAGACCTACACTGCTCATAATAACAAGAATGAAGGTGATTGGAAGGCCGAGGAAGAGGTCAAGCCAAGATGCAAAAACTACAACAAGTGGGGGCACATTGAAAAGTAGTGCTTTGAGATAATTGGATATCCACCAAGATGGGGGAAAGGTAGACACAACAAGAAATCATGTTCCATGAACAAAAAATGGACTAAGCTAAAGGTGCCACAAGTTGGTAATGATGCTAATGCCAAACCTGGTCTATCATAGAAGCAATACAATCGGTTATTGCAGTAACTTGGGCTTGAATGAGAGACACAAAAAGCTATTGCTCATATTTCACCCATGGTAAACAGGGCTGATAAGGTTAATTTTGCAAAATCATAGGTAATAAACTCAAGAGTGACAAAACACATTACCTGTAATATCAAAATGCTTGATGTGAAACAAAAAACTTTAGCACAGTCGTCGATCAAAATACCTAATGCAGAAACTATTCCAGTGAAAGGCGTGGGACAACTAATATTGCCAAATGGGATGTGAATTTATACATTCCTGATTTTAAGTGTAATCTTCTTTCTGCTTATAAATTAACAAGAGATTATAATTGCGCACCAATTTTTCATGCTTATTTTTATGTGATATAAGAATTATGTATGGGGAATATAATTGGAATGGGTAGGCACTGCGATCGCTTATATCTCCTAGAGCTAGTTTGATAAAGGGCTGTGCCTTTGGCTGTCAGTGGACCAGAAAATGTGGATTTGTGGCATTGGAGGCTAATGAATACTCATAAGTGTATAGATATTAAGGGTTTAAGTCATCATTATACACTTTGAGTATGATTAATTTTTCTAATTTGAGTAGTTTTTATATTGTAGAGTTGAAAAGCATTTATTTACAAATTGAGCTTAATAACTGCTTTTATGTAGGTGGATAAAATCATGACATCTATTAATTCTTAAATCAATGATAGGACCTCAATTGTCTACAGTCTAGCCTAATTGAGGGATGTATAAGGCCAAACTTGATTACAAACTAAATTAGTTCCATCATTCATGCAATTGGTGACGTTTCACGAGAAAAATCATATTTGAGGATGTGGATGCCAGAATTGAGAGATTCTAGAGCCATAAAAAATCCAACACATAGATATTCAACTTTACTTTATATGCTGAGAACGAATTCAATTGTTTTCTATTCTGAAATTTGGTTATAACATGTTGAGATGGATTGTTACTTTGTCAGAGAATGAATGCAATCTAGCAAGATAACACCAAGGAAAGTATGAACTAATAATCAGCTAGCCAATTTGTTCACCAAAGCCTTGGGTAAAAGTAGGTTCAAGACATTATTGTTCAATTTGGGCATTGTGAACCTTAATGCGTCAACTTGAAAGGAGTTATGGAATTGGTTACAATCGATACATAAGCTTCCTAGCTGATAAGGAGTAGAAGATAATGATTATGTTGTAGAAAATTTTTTAACCTTCTTATATAACACTTTTAGATTTATCTTGTTTGTTTGTAAAGCATGCGTTCTCTTGTACATAACCAATATACCAGATCAACAAAATAAAGGCTTTAAAGCCATCTTAAAATTTTACTATTTTTTAATTTGGACATGTTTTTGGCCTAGGAGAAACTGTCAGGCTTAACCCAGAAAGGAAAAGGTATTGTAGCAGATGCTAGTGTTGTTCCTAGTGTCACTGTTTTCCTTAGTGTTTTAGTTAATATAATGATTTTTCTCATTGTTTCTCTTCCTTTTAGTACTTTTCTTCTCTTTGAAAAATTACTTCACTCACTTTTCTATCATTAAGTAAGCTTCAAGCATACTTTTTTTTTGAAAGATATTACAATAGGATGATGGACGAGTGGGAAGTTGAATCTTGTTACTTTTGTAACAACTTAATGGCATTGACCGTTAGGCTAACTTGTGAAGCTCGAGTTGTTAGCTTTAATTGCATTCTAGTATTGTGTTTTTTATTTTTTGTTTTGGAAAATATTGCGGTTCAATGCCTTACGAAAACAAATTAAGTAATACACATCTCAAACCATATGTTTTTTTTTTCTTGTTGACAAACATCACAATGCGTATTACTTCCTATGTCTCATGTTTTTCACAACATTCCCCATTTAGTAATTAATCTATAAATTTTTATTTTCATTAGGTTAGTATATAAAATAAAAAAATTTATATATAAATGATAAATAAAGACCTATATTTTCTAAATATAATTTTTTTAATTTTTTCTAACAAATAATAATATAAATAAATTTATGTCAAACTATTAAAAAAACCTAAATATTTCAAAGAATATGAGACACAGAAAGTAATTTCTATTTGATCAAAATAAGCCCAAAGGCACAAAATGTGGCTAAGGGCCTCTATCAAAATCAGTAACGATGGAGACATAAGTACTTGTCATGGAAGTGTCGATAGGCAATACATTTACAGAATCTTGTTCATCATGCTTGGTTTAATGATCAAAGCGTTGAAGTTATTGCCCAAGTTCAATGTTAAAAAATCTTATTTGAAAGTGATGATAAAACTATTAGGTGGTCTTTCTTCTTTCTTTATTTCTTTCATTTTTAGGAATGAATTTGCTAACAAATTGTAGTTAAAAAAGTGCATTTATGTTTCAATGTAGGTGATAATGACATTAAAAAAGCGTTTATTGTAGTTAAAAAAGTAGTTATTGGAGTTTAAAAAGTGATATTTTTGTATGGCAAATAGAAAAGGCAACAAGCAAAATAGATGCTCACTCACAGTCAAGGGTCTGATTGTGAACCATAGACTCCCCAATTGTGAATCCTTTTATGCACACGAAAATGCTTTTCTAGAAAGCCTTGTCACCTTTGCAGCCTACTTCATCACTTTACTGGTTTTTTTTTTTTTACGTTTTGCCTTGCTCCTCGTCTCTCCAAATCCCAACAATGCTGCTGTTCTTGACTCTCCTTTGATTCATTTCTTCGTTACTAATTAATTCCAACTTGTCCCCCAACCTCTTCACCAAGCTTTCAATGTGTATTCCCTTCAATCGCTAGGACTTTGTTTTTGCCTCACCTTTTTCAAATTGTTATTTTTTCTTTTTCTCCACCTAAAAAAAAAAAGCCAAAGTTAACATTATTGATTCAGCGGGTTACTGGTTAACTTGCCAACTACCATCCAATGACTGTGGTTATTCATTCTAATCTAATGGTTCAAATGTTACTGCGGCATTATAGAACAACCTGTTTTTTTCATAATAATTTCTAGTTCTTAAAAAAATTTTGCTTAAAGAAAATTTACAGAAATTTGTAAAACCTGAAATCATTAGTAATTATTTATTAATTAGTATAATATCACAGACGCCAACATTTTGCTACACTTTACTGGTGTTTTAATTCCAGCTATCAATACTAATTGACTTCATATCAAGGAGATTAGGCCGAATTCATTTTAGGTTAAGTCAACTTAAGCCAAAATAACTTATTTTTATTTTAATATCTTTTTTTCTGGAACCAATTTCATTTGATAGTTAATATTATGTAGATGTAATAATTCATTTAAAATATAATTTTTACAATTTTATTAAATTTTATTAAAGAATTTCTTTTTTAATTCCTAAAAAAATTCATAAAAATTTAATAACATTATGAAAATTTACTTTCAAATGAATTATTACAGCTATATAATATTGGATTTCAAACGAAATTAGTTGAAGATAAAAAAGATGTAAAAATAAAATAATGTACTTTAAATTAAGTTAATTTAAGTTAAAAGAAAATTAGTTGTTAGTCAAGCACAACAATAATTTATGACACTGAAAATTGTGGAAAGGGTCAATTTGGTGGCATGGGCACATAAGATTTTTCTCCTTTCCCGTTGAAAAATCATGGCGAGTTCGGTTGGCGTTAATTGAATTATTCGGTCAAAATTTTGGGTTCAGTCAACAGAGGGTAGCCTAGAGGGATCTAGCATGGGGAGAATTACAGGGTGTGCCACTCTTCATTTATTTTGCCATTTGCGTAGTGTCCTCTATCTTGTCCCACTTTCACCCCGCTACCCCAACTGCCAACCATTTGTATATCCGACACCTGCCCACTACTCGTCCACGCTCCTCCGCCCGTCGTCTGTGTGGTATCAAATTCCTTAAGCCAGATCCGCCCCACATTTGCTTCGTCCCAGCCGTCGCTTCATCTATTCAATCCTTTTCACCCTCCATCAAGTGTTTCCCACTGCCGTGTCATACGCAAAGGTGTTGTACACCTTCCGCCTAATTCCACCAAAATGAGGTAGCTCCTTGTGTTGATTCAATTCTTTTTCCTTTCGTTCCCAACTTATTCGAAATGGGTTGGAATATGTTTCTGACTGATTTTTCCAGCTGCTCATTTTGGTATTTGGTGTTGTGTAAAATGCTTTCTTAGGTAACGGGTAGCTGGCAGCTAATTGTGGCTGGAGGTCTTCAAGTTTAAGCAAACAAAACTGTGACCTGTAAGACTGGCACACCCTGTAATTCTCGGCAAAACCAACCCTTAGACCCATCCTACTGGGCAACCCTCTATTGGCTGCACAAAAAAATTTGACCCATTAGTTCCATTAATCTAAACCAAACTCACCTCATATTTTACAGTCAATCAACCACTTTTTGTTCTTTGCTACAGGCCAAGAAATGAACAATCTATAATAAATTGTTGGGAACAAATTCCCCAATCATCTACCATGCACAGCATAATAAAAACACGATCAAGCAAGCATACACAAATTTAAAATAGTTCAGCTCTTAACTAACCTAAATTCATGGATGAAAAAAATCCACTCAAATAAAATATAGAGATTACAGTAGAGGTATTCCCTCAGTGCTTACGTTGGCTTATGGATCCGTTACACAACTGACAACCCCAATATTTTGCTCTCACACAATTATAAGATGTGGGAATTACAAAAGGCATTTTATCCTAGTCCTCTTCAGCCTCCAGACCTCTCCCCCCTCCTAGAACCCTCAAATCTTTCCTCTTTACCATATTATTTTTTCTCTCATACTCAGAATCCCAACATAATAAGCCTTTTTATATGCCACATACAAACCCAAACCAAATGAAAATAGGAAAACTAAATTGCAAACAAATACCAAAGCTAAAACCAAATCCTATGCAAACTAAAATTCTTAAGTTTTTTGAATTTGAGCCAACAAAGCAAACAATCTACACCTTAGCTTAAATTCTTCACCATGAGTATGAACATCACGAACACATGGTCACAATCAGAAATACGAATGTCACGAACATCACCAAAAAATTTAACACAGCAACAAACACAAACAAGTACGAACATCATGAACATGACTTCAAACAACAACATCACAAGCTCCACCATTCCAAGACCAAACCATAAACTCTGATACTACTTATTGGGAAAAAATTTCCCAATCACCCATCACGCGTAGAGGAATAAAAACACGATCAAGCGAGTAAACACAAATTTAACATAGTTCAGCTCTTAAATAACCCACATTCGTGAATGAGAGAAATCCACTCAAATAAAATATAAAGATTACGGAAGAGGTATGTGCTTAGTGCTCACGTTGGCCTATGGATCCCCTACACGCTACTGACAACCCTAATATTTTGCCCTCACACAATTACAAGATATAAGAATCACAAAAGGCTTCTCGTCCTAACCCTTTCCGGCCTCTGGACCTCTCATCCCTTCTGAAACCCTCATGTCTTGCCTCTTCACTACATTAATTTTTCTCTCATACTCAAAATCCCAACACAATAAGCATTTTTATTAGGCCACACACAAGCCCAAATCACATCAAAATAGAAAAACTAAATCACAAATAAACAGAAAACTAAAACTAAATCCTAAACAAACTAAAATTCTTAAGCTTCTTGGATTTGGGTTTAGTTTTTCTATTTATTTAGGATGTAGTTTTTCTATTTTTATGTGATTTGGATTTGTGTGTGACCTATAAAAATGCTTGTTGTGTTAGGATTTTGAGCATGAGAAAAAATCTAATGCGTTGAAGAAGTAAAATGTGAAAGTTTTAGGGGAAAGGAGAGGTTCAGAGACTAGAGATGGATTAGAAGAGAAGAATTTGATGATTCTCATATCTTATAATTGTGTAAGGGTAAGATATTAAGGTTATAACTAGTTGCATAGGAGTAGACTAGGCACGTCAACTGCTATGTGCCGCACAGGAGTAGTCCAAATTATGGTTCCGCACGCTCCATCACTTCTCAGTTCATCTCCAATACTAACTGTGAAAACCCTATGAGCGAAAGGATGTTGAGGTCCGAAATTCGAAATAATATTGATTATATAACTCAACCACAACTCTTAATAATATTCTTTCTAAAGAAAATTTACTTTTATGTTATTAGCTCTGATTTTTCTTTTCTTTTTTAAAAAAATGTACGTACAAAATATATATATAACAAGTGTTATTGTCTTTTCTTAACCGGGAAAATATCATTGCGAGAACTCGATTGTTGGCGGCATATATGCTTTGTGTTGAAGGTTGGAATTAATTCCGTTCTCTTGGACTAAATGACATGACTCCTTTAAATATCACTAATTATATCACCAATCTTTATGCTTTGTAATGTTGGATTCAAAGAAGTTAATTATAGAAAGTAGTGAAGGTGTACTGCATCACTAAACACTGAGACAACGCTTTGGGAAAAAGATACTTTATTTGTCCCAATTTTTTTTGGTATAATTACGATTTTGGATAGCTTTAAAATTTTTATTTTTTATTTAATTTTTTTTTACTGTCAATTAACCATAGTATCCCCATTTTAAAATCCACATTCAAATCATGACAGAATTTCTAATTATTTTGTCAATTGTTTTTGTGGACTTCGGCATTTACGCTACTTGTATAAATAGCAAGATAAAAGGGGAAAAAAAAAAGATATTGTGCCTTCAAATCAATTAAGTAATTCTCTCTATTTTTTTGTTTTTGTGGCTTCTGGTTCTCTATTTGGATTCCCCGAAATATCAAGAATTCATTTTCCTCTACAGCAATTATTTATGCAAGATGCGACAAAAATTAAGGAATCTACTTTTAGCAACACTACAAGAAAAATCGAAATTAGCGACGGCAAAAAACTGTCGCTAATTAGCGACGGTTAATAGTCGGTAATATTCCGGTGAGACTTTAGCGACGGCTGTTAGTCGCTAAATTTTAGTAACGGTTTACCGTCGCTAAATTAGTGACGGTTACGCATCGCTAAAGTTAGCGACGGCGTACCGTCGCTAACTTAGTGACGGTTGGCCGTCGCTAAAATTAGTGATGGCGTACCGTCACTAAGTTTAGCTACTATGTACCGTCGCTAATTTAGTGACGGTTGGCCGTCGCTAAACTAAAAAAAATAAAAAAAAATGTTTGGGTTCTCATGTGGCTGTCATTTTTTATGATAAATTGTTATCTCATTGAACATAAATAATTGCTTTTGAATACACTACCAGAAAAATGTAAATATTATAGCTGAAAATTGTGTGACGTCTCAAATTTTCTCACAACATAAATTATTTTAATTGATATAATACAAATGTATTTAGATTGTAGATATTTTTTTCCTCACCAAACAATTTTAAGATTATACGAATTTTATTTACGTTATTGAGATCCTTCTATCCAAAAAGTTGCTGTATCTTTACCATTACAACAAACAATTTTGTTTAAACAAACAGAATAATAAAACAAAAATATTAATACACAACAAATGCATGCGCATGCGCTAAATATCATGACACGTAATTTAACTTTTGCAGACTTTTCAACCCAATTAGTTTGTTGCTGCTATGTAGGGACTGATATCCGTCGCTAAAGTTTCACCGGGTTCTACGTGACAATTTACCGTTGCAAATTTAGTGAATGTTAAACGTCACTAAAGTTTGTGGTTGGTTATCTTCGCTAAATAAGTGACGGTTATGCGTCACTAAAGTTACTGACGGCTTAAAGTGCCTAATTTAGTGACGGTTATGCGTCACTAACGTTAGTGACGGCTTACCGTTGCTAATTTAGTGACGGTTATGGGTCACTAAATTTTAGTGACAGCTTACCATCGCTAATTTAGTGACGGTTATGCGTTGTTAACATTAGTGATGGCTTACCATCGCTAATTTAGTGACGGTTATGCGTCACTAAATTTAGTGACAGCTTACCGTCGCTAATTTAGTGACGTTTATGCGTCATTAAATTTTAGTGATGGCTTAAAGTCACTAATTTAGTGACGGTTATGCGTCGCTAACATTAGAATTGTATAATTATAATTTTTAATTTGATTAATTAAGCATACAAATCTCTAAATATTTTTTGAGTAATTAACAAATAATCTATTTAATGAAAATTATATTAATTATTTAGTGACGGTTAGCGTCGCTAAACTTAACAAAATCCCAAAAAATAGTAATAGTTCTCATATATTAGTCATTTTTTATGCTAACATGCCATCTCTTTTAACATAAATATTTTTTTTTGAATATATATACTATAGTGGAGATGTGGACCTTAAAGTCGCATAACAATTTAGTAGAGGGTTAAGAGCCACTGCCTGACATTTTCAAGATGAAAGCAAATAAACTAGCTACTTGATGATATAACTTAGAAAAAATATTTTGGCAAATGAGTGATGGGTAAGCTATTATTTTATTGATATATAATTAAATATTGATGTATTATTATTAATAATAAGAAATTTTATTATTTATTAAACTAATTTAATATTGTCATTTAGCAATTGATAGCCTTCACTTGTGGCTGATTATTTAATCTTGTTAATGTGACCTCAAATTTTTCAAATTTTATTTTACTTATTGTTTATGTTACATCTAGTTCAACAAAAGCAGTTATCATTTTTTATGTCACATGTTTAATTGTATAATTATAATTTTTAATTTGATTACTTTAGCATACAAATCTCTAAATATTTTCACTAGTAATTAACAACAAATCTATTAAATGAAAATTACATAAATGGACCATTGATTTATTGTGACATGATGGTTAACCTGAAAATAACTATTTTATAATCCCATTTTTAGGCTAGCGAGGGCCGTTAGTCGCTAGTTCTAAGCGACTTTAAGTCGTCGCTATATAGCTACTTAGTGAAACGCGCCTTGTTCTCTCCTGTTTAACAGAAGATCATTGCTTGTTTTCTTCGCACTAACTAATCTTCTCCATTTCGAACCCCTTCTCCAGACAGCCCTTGTCCCCTTCTCCAGCCTAAATCGCCAGCTCTGGTCGAACGCCCCTGTCTTTGACACCTCCCCTTCCGCAGCCTCCCCTGGATAGAGACGTTAAACACGTTGCCTCTCTACCTGAACCCACAGCGGAGCTGCTGGGTTGCCTCGCACCTCAGTTGTTTCGGCACAACAAATATAGAAATAATTTTCTTTCTCAAATCGAATTGGCCGAGATGAGAGGGGTCGGAGTGAGGAGGGAAGGGAACTACACAAACCCGTGCTTGACGATGCATCAACCCTGGGCTTCTCTATTATTTCACGGTATTAAGCGCATCGAAGGCAGGTCTTGGCCTGCTCCTATCAGAGGTTTCTTTTCTCTTGATTTACTTAATTCTTTTTTAAACTTGCTTTCTCAAAATAAATACCCAGTTCGTTTTCGTTTCAATTTTCCCCTTGAAAGGTCGCCTTTGGATCCATGCCGCTGCTAAAGTTCCAGATGAAGATACAATTAAAGCAATGGAGGAGTTTTACAGGGAAATATACGCAGTGGATGGAATTACTGATCTTAAGTTTCCAGAGCATTATCCTGTTTCGAGGCTCATAGGTATTGTACAACAATGTTCTTTTTCTTTTCCAGGAAATGCTTGTTTCAATGCTAGAGTGTGCTTTATTTGTCAATTATTGCCTTTCTTATAATTTCCTCACTTGTTCCAGAACTCTTTTGCTTCCATTTCACTCTTAACATGCTCACTTTATTGCCTTGCATGGCACTGCAATTACCTGTAAGTTCATCAATGCATTGCAGCTGGCCAAACATGATCTATGTCATTTAGTTACCAATTTCACCAATACCCTTTTCTGTTTGATTTCTTTCAAATTTACAAACCGATTTCTTTGTTTTTCTTTTTTGCGCAAGTTCTGTGTAAAGGATTTGGTTAACTGTGAAGCTATATATTTGGCTATCTAGGGTGTGTCAAAGTCGTAGGTTGTGTAAGATGTGAAGAATTGGTTCAATGGAATGTGCTGCCTGAAGGAGTGCGTGCTTCTGTCTCGTGTTACCTTATTCTTCCAAACAGCTGAATTTGATTTGTTTCTTTCTTCTGTTCTTTTGCCTATTGGATTTTTAGGTTAGGCTTGAAGGGCAAACTGATTTCTGCTGGCTTTGCGAGCAACCACAAGTAACCATTTCAATATTCTGAATTTACAATGTTCTGTTACTGGCTCATAAAATCTGAATTTCTTTGCCTGGAATTGCTTGGGTGCGATTCGGCGTTGTCTGCTTCTACGGAGCAATCTAGAGAAGTACAAGAGGATCCTAGTTGTTGCAATTGTCTTTATGCATAACGATTCTTGTTGTTTCTAAATAAATGTTTTAGCCTTCGTGTCGGGTAATTAACAGCAGGGTTTGTCTCTGTGTCGAGATTTTTCTCAATTGTCTGTTTTCCCGTCTGTTAATAGGACTCCAGCAGAAACTGAGTGTCTGTCGGAGGAGTCGGACCATTCTGGACTGGATCAATACTCATTTAATGGAGATTCTTATGAGCCGATCAATAGCAGCAAGGAGTTCAATATATCATACCATAAAACTGATCAAAGAAGCAGCCAAGATATGTACAATGGGGTTACACGAGTGTCTGAGCTGCATTCTTTACCTGAATGTGCTCATGTTTTTGAGGAAACTATCCCTCTGGACAAGGCTCATGGTCAGAATCCTGAAGTACATGTTACTGATGATGATGTCAATCTCGAGTTTCCTGCTGGGCAAATGAGGGAAAAACATCTCAGTAAGATGTTGCATTCATCTAATCGGGCTGTTGATGAAGTAAAGGCTATCGGTAATCTTGAATCTCAAAGCACAGATGGAAGAATTGGATCTTATTCTAATAAGCCATTTGTTACGATTTTCCTTGTTTGTATGTTCGTTTTTATGTATCCAAACTTTCATGTCTTCTAAATTGTTGTATTTGTGTCCATTTTGATGGAAATTTTTATGATATCTCCATGCTGGGGAGCTTGAGTGATGTTTGTTCATCATATCATAGTATTTCCATGTGAAGTAACATCCGATGTTTCAGTAGATTATCTATATTTCTAGCTTTCCTTTTCTCAGTCATGCTTCCATGCTTTGCTGTATTCTCAGTCTTTGCTTTGCTCATCCTTGCAGTTCTTTCTATTCACGTGGATGATCAGATTGATGGGAAAACTTTGGTTGGAAGCTATGTTTGTGCCGAGCAACCCGGTGAATTTAGATGGTAGCCAGGATCTCTAACCCAGGTAATAGCTTGTTCTTGAAAGAGGGAAGTTTATTCTGCGTTTTAATACATTTACTCTGTGAATTACAAATTATGTTATGTTACAGGCTGTTATGGATGGATTATGGGTTGTTTTTGAGGATATTGACAGAGCGCCAATGGATGTACTAACAAAAAAGATGGAGATTTAATCTCTTTGCTTTCTCCTCCAAAAAGTCTAGGTAGCCCTTCTTTTGTAAAGAGTTTTTTTTACTCATTAGAGTTGATTGAAGCGTGTATGTAATGCAACTTTTCTCCTTTTCCATTCTTGTGGCTTACAAATTCCAAAAGCTACATATTCCTGTTCCAATGCGGTACGATGAATTTGAGCTCAGTTTTTATCTTGTAAAGGAAATTATAACCTTATGTATTTTAATTGTCGAATGACATGACATGACATTATGTTAATCATATTTTGTATTAATGAAAAATACTTCAATACCCTAGTTGTTGCATTTGTTTGAAATCGATGACAATATTGCAAAAACAAGTTATTCGAATCCAAAGCGACAAACTTAGAACTTGAACTCCATTCCGTAATCACCTCAATTTAAGTAAAAAATTGCTATACTAACTAGCGAAGGCTATGCGTCACTAACTCAATAACTAGTAACGGCTATGCGTCACTAACTAGCGACGAATACGCGTCACTAACTAGCGACGTCTACGGGTCACTAACTACACTAACTAGCAACGGCTACGAGTCACTCACTAGTGACGGTTATGTGTCACTAACTAGCGACGACTATGAGTCACTAACTATACTAACTAACGACGGTTATGAGTCACTAACTAGCGACGTGTAACCATCACTAACGTGCCAGCCGATGCCATTACCGGAAAAGTGATGACGGTCTAGTTTGCGATGTTTAGCTATCGCTAATTAGTACTAAAATTTTGAAATTTTTACTAGTTATTAGCGACGGCTACGCGTCACTAACTAGCGAAGGCCATGCATCACTAACTGGAACTAACTAGCAACAGTTAAGCGTCACTAACTAGCGATGGCTACGCGTCACTAATTGACACTAACTAGCGACGGCTACGCGTCACTAACTGGCACTAACTAGCGACGGTTATGCGTCACTAATTAGCGACGGCTACGCGTCACTAACTAGCAACGTCTATGCGTCAGTAACTAGTGACGACTACGCGTCATTAACTAGCGACGGTTACGCGTCACTAACTAGCACTAACTAGCGACGGTTACGCGTCAGTAAATAGCGACGGCTACGCGTCGCTAACGCACCGGCAGACACTGTTACCGAAAAATTTGTGACGGCCTATTTTGCCACATTTAGCTGTCGCTAATTAGCGACGGTAACCGTCTCTAGAAAATCAGTGGCGAGTGAATTAGCGACGGTAATGGCCGTCGCTAAATGCGGTTTTTCTAGTAGTGCAAAAATATTGGTATTGCAACTTGGAAAAGGATTTTGAATGGATGGACAGGTATATCTAAATTTGGCTAATTTGCAGCATATTCCCTGAGTTTGGGTAATTGCGACTTCCACGAAACGTTAGCCACTTGTTCTGCAGTTATTATTGTTATGCACCTTTGTATAATTAGGGACACTAATCACCCAAAACTTGGCAAAAATACCCCTCGCCAAAATCTTCCCTTCTCTATAGAAACCTTACCTCACTACTACTACCTCCTCCGACACAGTCGCCTTCCCCAAACCATCATATCCTATGATCTCATCGTCACTGCTCTTACTCTTGATCATATCGCTGCCGTCGTTCTCCTTCCGAATCTCGCCTCTAGATCTCACTACAACTCCTATGCTCTGAATCATGTCGATTGTTGCACGCATGCCTCTGCAATCTCATCGTCAATGTTCTGATTGTTATTGCCACCGCCTCCGCCATTGCTGCCCACCATCGGAACATACGTCGTTGTAAAAATGCCTGAAGTAATGTGCAGACGTGTGTTAAGCAATATGCAAAAATGTCTAATGCAGTATCTGAAAGTGTCTAAAGTAGTTTACAAACAATATATTATAATAAGAAAAAAACAATTGTTCGAAGCTTCTCGATCGACGAAACTGCCAAAAATAATTTTGATATCACTAACAACTCAAAATAAATAAATTTATAGTATAGCAATGGAAACCAGGTTGAATCCTAAGGAAAATTTTTATCTGAAAGCTTCCTCACAGAAAACTTAGAATAAAATATTATGGGGCATTGTTTGCAATAAAACAATGAAATAAAATAAAATAAATGATTAGGGAACAAAAATTAAGAAATCTATCAAGTAAGAAACCAACAAAACAATCAAGAATTCAAACATTGGCATTAGTCAACATCCACTACCAAATTTCTACAACTGATCATCGATGCATAGATAAATCAATCAAGACTATGAATATTCATCATTGAAGCTATCTTCCTACCTCTCCTTAGTCATAGTTAATTAGAAAACAAGCGATCTAATTAATCCTAACCGCTAAACAACCTAAGACAAGCGCTTTGACTTAATTTAACAATTGCGTTAAAAATTAGAGAGATCGATGAAGCTAAATAACACAAACACAAGCGACTGCATTTAATTTAGTTGAATGTTCTTCCTAAGACCTAATGATTTCTGACCCAACAAATCACTAAACCTCAGTTGCTTCACAGATTATAGAAAC
Source organism: Aquilaria yunnanensis (assembly GCA_039654915.1). NCBI lineage: Eukaryota > Viridiplantae > Streptophyta > Magnoliopsida > Malvales > Thymelaeaceae > Aquilaria > Aquilaria yunnanensis. Next base: position 72,214,751 of record CM077597.1, read on the forward strand.
CAAACAATTACAGATTTGATTTCCAACCCAGCAATAGATTGAATTCGAATAACAACTAATAGGCCTCCTATCATATAAATGAAACAATCATGAAATTAATCATAGAAGAACATCCAGTACTCAAAATATTAATTGAATGAATAAAAATAACTTTGTTCTCACAGTACTGAAGAATTTGGGGATTCAGTCTCTTTCAACCAAGAATAAAAAGACCATTAAAAAGAAAAGAAAACAAACAAGAAAAGAGATAAAGAGAGTTGGGGAAGATAGAGGGGGGCAGCCCCCCGCGAGAGCGAGAGTAGAAGGCCATGGCGCAACTGCCACTTTAAACACCTAAAAGAATTAACCTAGTGTGCTAAACTCATAAAATCTCCCTAAAATTTCTATATTATTACAAAATTACCCCACATAAAAGTGTGAAAGTTGTAGAGCTCTTTCTTAGCTTCAAAACGATACCTGAATCTCATAAAACGGACATCTACAGCCAAATGTATGCTTAAATTCTACAGCTGCTTCTAAACCAGTGATGACTCGCAAATTACAAATTTGAAGCTAAATTTGACCCTCTTAACATACAAACCAGGTCTGCATATGATTTGTAGATCCAGATGTTAGCTTTTCAATGAATTAAGAATCACTCAATTTCGATCTCTATAGCTCAAAATATAATTTTTCTACCGGAATATCGCCAATCTGTCAAAATCCTAAAAGAACACAGCCAAATTAAAACTTGTAAAATTGCAAATTAAATCCACTTTCAATCAATTGAGTCCAGATATGCTCTAAGCTACAAAACATACTCAAAATATATTTTTAAGATTCAAAACATATTAAAACATACTAAATATGATAGAAATAAATATAATAAATATAGCTTATCAGAAGCAATAAGAAGTATCTGAATGAATATCGAAAAGCATTCAAAGGAATACTTGAAAGTGTCTAAACTAATAAGTAAACAATTTCTTCTCTTCAAAACATAACTATATAAAACAATAAAGAAGTTTATGAATAAATGTGTAAAAGTGTCTAAAAAGAAATCAAGAAGTGTCTGAATGAATATTGAAAAGTGTTTAAAGAAATATTTAAAAGTGTTTGAACCAATATGTAAACAATTGTTCTCTTCAAAAAAATAACTTTCTAAAACAATAAAAAAGTGCCTGAATGAATGTGCAAAATTGTCTAAACAAATATTAAAAAATGTTTGAAGCAATATGCAGATAAATTCTTTTCCTCATAAATAAACATGTGCAAACTAATAAAAAGGAATTGTCTAAATAAATATTTGAAAGTGTGCAAAGTAAAATATAAAAATATTTAAAGCTTATATTGCAGAGAAAATATAAAAGTGTCTTCTATTTCTTTCTCTGTAGATGGAAGGTGTCTTCATCGTCGGCTAGGATAATAGCTTCTCATTGTTCTTTCGTCACTCATTGCCATCATCACCGCCTCACCTCGAATCTTCCATTGTCAATCGTCCTCCAATTACTCATCATCCACTTTGCTTCTCAGGCAATGTCGACTAATAATCTTATTATCATTGTTCGATCATCTTCGCATTGCTTATAGCCCACTACTCAAGCGATAGTTCTATCATCCTCCTATTTCTCATACTCTGATTGTCCTCCTATCACTGATTTTCCTCCCATTCCTCATCATTCGATCGTTCAATCCCCCTTTCGTCACTCATTTCTCACTTCTCATCGTCAACTTGGGACTGTGGTTCCTTACACGGTGGCAATGAAGCGAAATCATCAGACCAATCTAGGAGGGAGCGATAAAGGAGATGATGGTGGTGGTGAGGTCCTGGGAGCAGGAATTGGAATTGACGGTGAAGAAGAAAATGAGCATGGGAATCGCAATCTCGATTGAGGTCCATAGAAAACATGATCCAGAGGGTGTGATGGAAATTAATTAGGTTAGTAAGGGGTAAAATTGGGAAATCACGGACTATGTCTAATTTAACATATGTTCACAACAACTATAGTACTATTTTGATGTTAACTTTAAAGCTAACCATTTACATGTTTTGCAAGCTTTAGGATTCAAGTAGAAATTTAAAATGTTGTAAGACTTAAACAACAGTTCTAAAAGATTTAGAACTGAAAATGTGGTCTATCCCCCTAACTTAATCTTTTTTTAGAATTAAGAATTTTTTATAATTTTTTTAGTAGTTTTTTTGTTATAATTTTTTTACATTTTTAAAATTTAGAAAAAAATCTAATATTATATGTTTTTTGTAAAAATAAAATTAAAAAAAACTTTTTGAAGATCTTAAAAGTGATTAAAAGTTTCAAAGAACAAAAAAATTTCAAAATAAAAATTTTTAGTCATCAAAAGTAATCTCCGTCGAACTTAGAAATAAGAAGTCTATTAATTGATATTTTTGTAAAGGTTTTGAATTGCCAACGGAACAAAAGCCAAGAAGAGACCACTTTCAGTCGTAAATCTTTTATAAATTTTTTATTTGAGTCCTAAAACTTTACAAATCTCTATTTAAGTTCTAAAACTTTTCAAATTTGTATTCAAGTTCTAAAAGCTGCAAAACATATAAATAATTAGTCCTAAAGTTAATCCTAGAATAGGTGGCCAACAGTTTTTTAGATTTTGCGTACTGAGAGTTTAAATAATGATTAAAAACTAAAAGATTCCTTTTTTGGTTTTGTGTAGCAAGAATTTAAATGAAAATTAAAAGGAGATTTTTTATTGTCTTTCGTGTAGTGACAGTTTAAATGATGGTGTTAAGGAAAATTAAAAGTTGAAAGCTTTCTAAAAGGGGGAATGTTTCATTTTTTTTGGGACATCCAAATAAAGGAATATGGTTAATTCTTTTTGGGATGGAAGGAGTATATAACTAGAAAATACACATTTGTGTTAATTAATAAAAATATCCACAACATTTCGAGCAAAACCCCAAATTTGTACAAGAATCCAAATTTACTACTAAATCCTAACGAGTCAATTTTATAAATAACACCACCAATACCCTAATCTTAGGGGGGAAAAAACTATCTCTAAACTTAATCCACCAAAATATCTGTTCATCAAAGCCTAAATCAACCAATCAAAGACCTTATTATAAGAATAAAAATTAAGCATAACATATCTATGTCATATATGTGTTAAATTTGATAGAACAACCTAAATCCACCATCTAAACAACAACTACATTGATGATATAAACATTAAAAATGAAAACAAAACATGAACATGAAGATTTGGGAAAGATTTTAGATTAAAATGATGTGAAAAATTCTGGCAACCGACGGGATGAAGAAGAATTTGAGAGAGACTGAGAGAGAGTGTTTGCAGTAAGTTCCTTATTGTGTGATAAACCGTGGTATATCTTGGATGTGCTATGCAATATATACCACAATAAGTCGTAAAAAAGGTAAAAATGTTATTTAAATAAGATACTGTAAAATACAATGACATATTGTGGTACACTTAACTGTAAACTAATAAAACGTGAAAAAAAAAATATTACCGCATATCATGTGTCTGCAATAAACAATTTACTATGCCATAAACTGTATTATTCAAAATAGTGTTTATACTAGGTTCACAATCACTCACAAGTTGCAGCGAGAAGAGTTTCATATTCAAAGTTTGCACTTTTAGGCTCTTTCATGATGAATGGCCAACTCCTCATCTAGATCATACATCTATTATTTCTGCCCCTTAGACACCAAACTCTTCCATTTGATGACCGGGTCCCCAGTTTGAATCACAACTGTAGGGATGTCAAGACCACTCTACCCTCCTTGAACCTAACTGTCCAAACCTAAACGTGCCCTTACTCGCATAGCCATGAGGAGGTTACAGGTTTAACTAATACTATTTGACCCTACCCGCACCCATCCCACAATAATATATTTATCTTTGAAATATGATTTTATTTCAAAATAAAATAAAATAACATAAATTACCATATATTACTCTAGTTTCTGATTTTTTAGTTATTATTAATTGTAAATATTCACATTCTTTTAAAAATATACATAAAAATATAAAAAAATATAAAAAATTAAACATATGTCTTAAATGGGTTGCGGGTAGTACCTGCCCACTTGTTAGATTGGTACTTACCTGAACCTGATTAATTGTCGGGAGGATTTGGGTTAGCTAAACCCGGTTAATTGATATCTTTAACAATGAACCAAATTGGGGACCCAATAATCACATAGAGGAGGTTTGGGACTAAAAGGTAAAAAACAACATACCTAGGGATCGAAATAGAAGTATAGCTACAGGGAAAAAGTGAAAAAAAAAAAAAACAAGCATAGGGATGTTAGTGTTCATAAACATTAATTCAACTCACTAGGTTTAATATATAGTAGCGAATGAGGTTTATGGTGCTTGTGTGTTACAGCTGTTCAATCCATGTCAATATTAAATATGAATATAAACAATGGTGATCATTGATGAGGGAAGAAAATTTCATAAAAATAGAAAAAGAAAAGGAAGAACCAGGATAGAAAAAGTCAAGGTAAAGTTTTGGGACTAAGGGACCAAAAAAAAAAAAAGATTCTAACTACTAAGAGATAAACTGTAGGAACTAAATTTTGTTTTAGAAGAGAGAAATGTTATGAAAAAATTAATAATAAAAGAGAAAGAGTGGAACTTTAGTAACAACAAGTGGGCTTTAATGATTAATAAATAAAAAAATGGTTTTCAGGCTAAGAGAGCAAATGTAAATATTTTAGGAATTAAATGCTTAAAAATTAACTTAATAAAGGAAAAAAAGAAAATAAATGAAAACATTGGCTAAAACGAATCCGCTCGAACCATACAAAAAAGTGGATAACTCATCATGAGTAAAGTTTTGTTTCAAAAAACAATAATAAAAAATCAACAAAAAAGGGTTAAACGAAGACACTATGATTGACTAAAAAAAGAAAGGAAACAAACCATGGTAACCAAGATTTTTATTTAGAAGGCAATAAAATAAAAAATAACAAAAACAATTAGAGACCAAGAAGACAAATGGGGAGATTTAGTGACCTGCACATCGTAGTAGATTTTTTTGTAATAATTTTGAATAATAAATAAATAAAAATTCCTCATCACTAAATTTATGATAATCAGTTAAAATTTCTATTTGTTTCAAATTTGAGTTGGGCTCCTTTCAAGTTATATTTATATCATTAAAATGATTAGTTATGATCAAAACATAACACTATAAAAAAAATACGGTATGTACTTTGAAACAATGCAAATCTTTTTTGTTAATTTAAAAATAATTCACTAAAAATTTTCATCTCTTATTAACTAAAAATCTTATTTTTAGTATCAATTAAAATTTATCTAGAAAAATTTACTTTCAATTCTGATAGCCGAAGGGCTATCGCCCCTGAAGGACTTCACGTGTGCGCGCCACCCTCGGCCAGCGCATCACCTTCGGTCGAAAATAGACACGACTGAACCCCGGCAAATAGAGGGTCTCAGCACCCTCGGACAAGCCGGATAGGCGCTACCCTCAGGAAACCCGTGGGACCGACTTTCGGTCAGAAGGGGCCATCACCCTTCCCGAGCGTAACCCCGCGCCGACCTCACGCGCCTAAAACCACCTTCGGAAGCGCACTCACGAAGTGCCATCGTCAAGAACCAGAGCCTAACCTCCCGAGAACCCAACCGAAGGTGCCCCGTATAAATAAGGGACCTCCCTCCAGAAGAGCTCACCTCCCCGAACAAGCTCTGTACCCCGAAGGAGTTCGGTCGCCCGAAAAGGCCAGTGGGCGTACAACCAAATAGCTGAGGGGTCTCTGACACACCGTACTCGTACAGCCCCCAACACGCTGCCCCTAGACACGCTCTGACATGCCGCCCTGGTGCTGCCTAGGCTCCCGGCCAGGCGGCCTATGGTCGATTAAAAGTTCCCCCTCTCGTCGAAGGTACGGATCATATTCGACCGAACACGTGTCATGATCTGGGCAACCTGTGGCAAACGAACTTCTCCTATTCATCTCCCTATAAATATTCGGGAAACGCCCAGGTAAAGGGGCTAAGCTCCAAGTAAAGATTTCTCTGCTCCTCATTTACCCTCCACCTTCAAATACTGACTAGGGCTTCGGAGGCTCCCTCCCCGGAAAAACACTCCGGGGAGCTCCTAACCCTCTGCTTTTCTGAGTCCTTGCAGTCCCTCTCCCGCCGGAGGTTCTTTATCCTGACGTCCTTCTACCGGAAGTTCCTGCCCCAGTTCCACCATGTTGCACAATGATGATGCCGAAGGCGATCATTTAGCGCCGTCTGTGGGAACCCTTTCCCAGGTCACCGTCGTAGAGACTCGTCATTCAAAGGACAATGGGCTCCAGAAGTCCCACTCTACGCCGGAGCCTCAGCCGGCGACTAAGCAGCCTACGGCAGAAACTTTTGCACCAAAAGACGACCGCCCTATAACAGTGACGATGGGCTTCTTATGAGATTTCCAGTGCTCCATCGTCGCTGAAATGACTCAGCAGCTCGACCAAAGGTGGCCCTAGCCTCCTCCTGTCCGAAGGGCCTCCTCCTCGGCGGTGTGCTGGGAGAGAAGTTTGAGGTCCACCCACCAGAGTTCCAGGAGCGGGGACTCTCTCGACGTGTCTTCTACGGAGGACGTGCCCCCTAGGGCGTGACTCACTAGAGATGGAGCCCTAAAAGAAACTAGGGCCTCTTGTCGGCGGAGCTCATCCCCGTACCGAAGGTCCCAGTCTCCTCCCCGCCGAAGTTACTCTCCGAGAAGAAGAAGAAGTTCGCCGTTGCCAACAACCACCAGGCAGTAAGGGGAAGCTAACACAGCTGCCCTCATAGAGAGGATCCTTGGAAGACTGGGAAAGGTTGAGAGGCAGATCTCCCGAAAACCAATCTGGTCAAGGCTATCCGACACTTATACCGCAGAAGAGTCACCCTTTGTACGGGAAGTGGTGGAGGCGCCCATGCCTAGTGACTTCAGGGTGCCACGCTTGGAAACCTACGACGGGCGTAGTGATCCCCCGGCGCACCTGACAAAGTACAAGTGAAGCATGGTGCTCCATGGCGCGGACGACGCTACTCTCTGCAAATGTTTCAAGGTGACCCTCTCCGGTTCAGCAACGGCGTGGTATAACTCTTTGGATCATGGGACCTTGCTAAGTTTCTAGGAGCTGTCTACCACCTTCACCCAGTAGTTCATTCGCAGTAGGCCAACAGCCAAAATGCTGGTACAGATGTTTGACATAACGCAGCGAAGTGGGGAAACCATACGCGACTACGTCGAAAGGTTCAACTGAGAAGCACTAAGCGTACCCGACTTTCGGCCTGAGATTCCCATCCTTGCAATGATAAGAGGACTGCGGAAGGACTCCCAACTCTTTTATGAGTTCTCCAAGGACCCCCCAGACACCCTCGGGGAGTTCTACAGAAGGGCCGAGTAGCATATGACGGCCGAAGAGCTCAGAATGGGAGGACCTAAGGTGGAACACACACGCCCCGAATGACTAAGCCACCAGCTTCGACCTAAGGTGACGAGCAATGTCATCAAATGACATTATTTGAGGGTTATGGCGTAAGTTGACCTTCATCAACTGCCATTCCTCATCGGGCAAGGAACGGATTATTGCTTGCACTTATTGCTCATCAGTGAGCACATGCCCTGCTGTCTTGAGTTGGTGGATCATTCGTGACATCTCACGCAAGTGAGCATTCATAGAGTGATCAGCACGCTTCACATAATTCTCAAACCTGAGAATCATTGAGCGTGATCTCTTGAGTGAGCACATCAAGAGTATCTTGCTCAGTTAAAATGAATTTGACCTTTTGTTGCCAAATTGAATAGTTTTCACCATCCAATTTGAGGTCACGGTTTAATTCAGCAACTATATTCTTACAAGCCATCTACATTGATGCAATTCACATGTTTTAGTTCAATTTACACAACAAGACTCAACAAAGCAACATGTGTATGAAACAACTTCTAACATGCTCATATATGGCAAAACAGATGCATATAGCATTCAATTAGAAATACACAACATGCCTTCATTGCTCCATACACATATCCTTCATTAGCCTTATCACAATCATACACATATGTATGATCCTAAATCATGCTCACTATATGCAACATATACATGTTCATGACCTAGGCTCTGATACCAATTGAAGATTTCAGGATCTTATGATCTTATGATAACATACTTTTATGTTATCTACTCATGTATATGCCACATGCATATTTGTTCATTTGAATTCAACATGGATATAGGCACGCATAAAATATTATATAACATATCAAGATCAAATACAAGTTGTGTTAAATAAATCCTAGCATGCTACTAAGAATATACAAAAATGAAACCTAACATGCTACTAAACCAAGAAAAGATGTGCACCTTTCTTCTTGGTTATCTTTAGCGAAAAAACTTGAGGGAGAACTTGATCTTAGAGGAGCGCCTTGAATCTTGAAATAGAGATGAACAATCTCTATGTAAATCCACCCACAATGCTCTCAAGAAGTGTTTAATATTTCGGCCTCTAAAGGAAATAGGAGGAGAACAATTTTCTCTCAAGAAAATGGAGAAAATGGAGTGCAAATTCGTGCTTAAAATGGCTGGCCTTTAAAGGCTATTTATAGATGACCAAAAGGCACACCTTTACACCAAGAAAGGTGTCTTTTAAGCCAAGGAACACTTCCTTTGGCCAAGGGTCATGTATGGTGGCGAAAATACATGTCTTTTAGCCAAGGAACACTTCCTTTGGCCTATAACCACCCCATAACTACCTTATGGCCGAATATACATGTCCCTTGAAGTCATAAGACATCACTCTTGGTGCAATAACCACCCCAACCACCCTCATGGCCGAATATACATGTCTTTTCACTCAAGGAACACTTCCTTTGGATGAAAAAACATGTTCTTTTAGCCAATAATCATCTCTTTTGATGAAGAGACATACCTTTACACAAAAGATGTGTCTCTTGGTGGTTTTGAGCTAAAAGCAAGGTGAGCTAGCACAAAGCTAGCTCACTATGCTACTTATGCACCATTGAGCTCTTCTGAACTCCAATCAAGCTCCATGAACTAAGGTCTAGTTCCCTGAACTGACCTTGAGCTGGAGTTAGCTACTCTTAGCTGAAATGAACTGAAGTCCAGCTACATTCAGCTACCAAAAGCTGAAGTGAGCTGACTTGAGCTAACTTGAGCTAAAGTCCTGCTACTTTGAGCTACTTATAGCTGAAGTGAGCTGACTTGAGCTGAAGTCCAGCTACATTCAGCTACCAGAAGCTGAAGTGAGCTGACTTGAGCTGAAGTCCAGCTACATTAAGCTACCAGAAGCTGAAGTGAGCTGACTTGAGCTAACTTGAGCTAAAGTCCAGCTATTTTGAGCTACTTATAGCTGAAGTGAGCTGACTTGAGCTAAAGGGAGCTACTTTTAGCTGCCTTAGATAGCTGTTCAAGCTAGAGTTAGCTCAATGAGCTCAAATCCTATCTTAAAAGGATCTTGTTGCCCAAAGAATTCCAACAAACTCCCACTCGCACTAAGATGCTTTTAAGCTTCCAGCTCCCACTCAAAACAAACTCTTTAATCCTAATAGCCGAAATAATCCAAACACTTCTACATATATAGAGTTGTGGGTGCGACCTCATGCACACACACTAAGTCTCTTCCATTGTGGTTGTTAGACTCTCAATAGAAGATTGTCATCTCCTCATAGTTTGAACTTCTTCAAACTTTCCTTTGAACACATCAAATTCAAGTGTGTTGCTTAAATACATCAAGCTTGCTTGAACACATCAAGTTATGCCTTTCAGACCCCAGACATATGATACACTTCTTAATCACAATCAGTCTGTTTCTTAGAATTTCAAGTCCTTGTAATCCATGATTGTATTAAGCATTCAGTACTCATTTCAATCACTTTTCATTCAATCTAGCATACTACTCACAGTAATATGTGGGCCCAAGATTGAATTTAGTGAACGTGTATCATCTTAATGTCTTTCCTTTTAGCTTCAACTACTTAGGTCAATGAGTTAACATGATTAACCAAAAGGAGGATACTCCAGTCTCATTTCTCTAAGACCTTCGACAACCAATCAAAGTAATCATAATTAACTCAACTTCCTAATAGCAAGCCATAGTCACTAAGAATCTGAATCGAAGAATCTCACACTAAGCAAGAATAGAGACACTTGCTTAAATTCTTCTCTGGTCATATTTCATGGTCATGGAACACTTGGAAACATATCCATTAAAGTTCCATAATACACTTCTAAGGTGTTTTACTCATGTCACTCCCACTTGGAGTGATCTCTATTCCAATTGAGGAGTGTGTCATTTCTCCCTCTTAAAACACCATGAAGTGTACTCCTCTTAACACATAAAAGGAGGACATGTCAATAACCATGAAATTTCTCCATGTAAGCCTTAGCTTACATCTAACATAGGCTAGGATGTATGAATGGTCATACAAACTGAATGCACCAAAGCATTGAATCTTGATTACTCATTGATAGCCGAACGGCTATCGCCTTTCTCAGTACATACTTCCTGACAAAAACATGGTCAGGAAGCCTGGCGTCATCAGAAAGAGGCACTATCACTGACCTCGGAAGGAACGAAGTCAGATACCACGGAGTCGGGACTTCGGCTAATATGCTAGGCGTTTCAAAGGTATCGCCGGCTCCCTCGGGGGACCAAGCGGATCGCCTTCGAGGATAAAGAACCGGCTATTGCAAGCAGGAGAGAACTTCCCCGAAGGCGGAACCCTCGAACCAGGGGACTTCCTGAACTACAAGCATAACTACCGAAGAAGGTCATCCGTACCAAAGAACGACCTCGCCCAAAGGACCTCGGGAGTACGGCATGAGCATTTAAGGAGCCTCTGACATGTCGCCCACAGGCATTACACGCCGCATCAAAATGCGGTCTGACACCCCGACGCCGTCCAGGTCTTGTCATGACCTGTCTCGGCTCAAGGCTCAAGGAGCCTGCAAACGGCTACTTGTCCCCTATGCCCGGAAACACAGAGAACATCCGACCGAACACGTGTCATGATCTGAACGGGCTGGGAACTCCTATAAATACCAGGGAACAGGCCCTGGCAAAGGGATCCCCAATCCGACCCTCTCCCCCTGAGAAAATACAAACAGGCAAGGCCACTAAACCTCTTAATGCTCCCCTTCTTTCACCTCTCATGACACTAACTTGGGCGTCGGAGGCTCCTCCCCGGAAAAAGATCCCGGGGACCTCCTAACCCTTTTCTACGAGTTTTACAGGCACACTCCCCTAGGAAATCTAGGCTCCAGACGTTCTCCCTCTCAGGAAGTCCTTCCCGAAGTCACGATGTCTTCCAACGAAGATGCCGCTGGGCATCATTTGGCGCCGTCTGTGGGAATTTACCCTCAGGTCGCCGTTGTTGAAACTCAGCGTTCGAAGGACAAGGGACTCCCGAGGTCCCTGTCCGCGCCTAAAGCTCAACCGGCTACTGAGCAAACCCTTCCAAGGACTTCCACGCCTGAGGAAGAGCGTCCTCTGGTCATAACCATGAGCTTTCTACGCGACTTTCAACATTCTGTTGTGGCTGAAATGACACAGCAGATAGACCGAAGGTGGCCACAACAAACCCAGGCCCAAAGGCCTCCCTCGCCTGCATGCCCTCGGGAAGGAAGCCCCAAACCAGTCCATCGTAGTTCGGGACACGGGGACCCACATGAAGAGTCTTCAACAGAAAATATGCCCCTCGGGGCAAGGCTTACAGGACGAGCTGGGTCCAAGCGACCCAAGATCCCACACCAAAGGAACTCGTCACCTGAGGCGAAGTCCCCATCCATTCAGTGCCGAAGTCACTCCTCAAAGAGGTGCCGGCAATCTCCCTTCCTAGAAGAAGAACCTAGTGCCACGATCCTTATGGAGAAAATATTAGTGAGGTTGGAGAGAGTGGAAAAACAAGTAGCTCGTAAGCCGGTCTGGGCCAGGCTGTCTGAAACCTTCTGTGGGGATGAGTCCCCGTTCACCCGAACTATAGTAGAGGCAGCCATGCCAAGTGACTTCCGAGTACCTCGGCTGGAAACTTATAAAGGCCGGACTGATCCACAGGCTCATCTGACCAGGTACAGACGCAGCATGATGATGCACGGTGCAGACGATACTACCTTGTGCAAATGTTTTGAGGTCACCCTCACAGGACCAGCAACTGCGTGGTACAATTCATTGGCTCCAGGAACCATCAGGGAGTTCCAGGAGTTATCTACAGCCTTCACACAGCAATTCATTGGAAGTCGGTTGACGGCGATGATGCCTGTCCAGATGTTCGACATAGCGCAGAGAAATGGAGAAACCATCCGCGACTATGTCGAAAGGTTTAACAGAGAAGCCTTGAGTGTCCCAGACTTTCAGCCCGAAATATGCATCCTCGCCATGACACGGGGCCTTCAGAGGGAGTCACAGCTCTTTTACGAATTTTCCAAAGACCCTCCGGACACGTTTGGCGAGTTTTACCGAAGGGCCGAGTAGCACATGATAGCCGAAGAGCTGAGGATGGCTGGACCAAAGTCCGAGCACGCCCATGCCGAAGGGTCCAGCCACCAAATACGGTGTTCGGCCGACCAGGCAGGCCGACCTCGGAGAGTGCGGGGAAGGAAACTCCCAAACTTTACACCCCTGAACACCACAAGGACCAACATCCTCATGACAATGGAAAGGCAGGGAACCCAGATCTAGTTGCCAAGGGCCATGACCGCTGATAATAAGAAAAATATGAAGAAGTTCTACCAGTTTCACCGTGACCACAGCCACGACACCGAAGACTGCTTCCAATTGAAGAAGTACATAGAGTCGCTAATAAAACTGGGCCAACTTCGACGTTATCTGTGAATGCCTTCCCCGAAGGGGAGGAAAGAGGAAGAAGGAAAGGCAGATGACGAAGATTACGACTCCAACAGACAGAGGAACTGAAGTCCGAAGAGGCGCCCTCCACCTCCGGCGGGGATAATACAAACAATCACAACAGGACTCCCATCCTCGAAAAGGAAGAGGAAGGCCAGAGAAATATCAGTCATGGAATATCAGAGCTCGACAAAGAAGCTGGCCCACAAGGATGGTTCCACCGTCGTCTTTCCCCATGACGACCCGCTGTTGGTCATGGTGAGGATAGGAAACTGGGACGTCAAGAGAGTCTTGCTTGACGATGGATCAAACGTAGACGTCCTGTTTTCACATTTGCTGCCGAACTTGGGCATATCCAACAGCGACCTCAAGCCCGTCACTTCACCCACCTTCGGGGTAGGACCATCCGAACTGCCTGTCCTCGGGTGGATCGATCTTCCCCTAATGATGAAAGAGACTTCGGTTGATGGGACAACCAAGTTATCGCCTCCACAATGACAAAGTTCATCGTTATGGATGTCCCTTCATCATACAACGCCATCCTTGGGAGACAAACACAGGGAAATCTGCATATTCGCCCTGATGTAAGATACTTGACTGTCACTTTTGCCACCAAGGATGGAGACGCGGAAATCTTCGTTGATCAGGGCAAAGTAAGGAAGGTGTTCATCAAAGAGCGAAAAGCTCCAGCAAACAACTTCGCACAAGCTGTAGAGGCAGAGGCTTTAAAGCCAAAAAAGGGCGAGGCAAAAGATTCCGTGAAGGTAGAGAAGGAAAAAGTAGAACTTGTCCCAGGCCGAAGTACCCGAATAGGGAAAAATTTGGCCGAAGATGACAAGAAAAAACTTGTATCCTTTCTACTGATGAATAAAGACCTGTTTACCTACTCACCGAAAGATATGCCGGGGGTAAGTCCTTGCGTAGTACAGCACAGCCTTAAAGTAAGTCCGGAAGCAAAACCTGTCTGGAAGAAGAAACAGGGCATCTTGGCCCACAAAAATGATTTTGTCAAAACCGAAGTCCAGCGCTTATTAGACGCTGATGTAATCAGGGAGGTCAAGTACCCCGAATGGTAGAGCAATGTGGTTATTGCCACAAAAGAAGGGACCAGTAAGCTCCGAATGTGCATCGACTTCAGAAACTTGAACGATGCTTGCCCAAAGGATTCATACCCTCTCCGCCCAATAGACCGGTTGGTAGACTCAACTATCGAATACAGGCTCCTAACTTTCCTCGACGCATTCAGTGGGTATCATCAAATAAGGATGGACCCCGAAGACGAGGAAAAAACCGCCTTCATCACCGAGGGTGGAACATATTGTTACATCAGGATGCCCTTCGGGCCAAAAAATGCAGGAGCCACTTACCAGAGGTTGATGAGTAAGGTCTTCAGTGACCAAGTAGGGAGAAACATGGAAGTCTACGTCGACGACATGATAGTCAAGAGCAAGCTGTCTAACGACCATGTCGCAGATCTAAAGGAAACTTTCCACCAGCTCAGAACCTTTGGGATCCGCCTTAATCCCGAAAAGTGCATCTTCGGAGTGACCTCGGGAAAGTTTCTTGGGTACATGGTATCAGAAAGAGGCATTGATGCTAACCCGGAAAAAATCAGGACTCTGCTCGAACTCCGAACTCCCGTCACAATAAAAGATGTGCAGAGACTCACTGGAAGGATAACCTCTCTTAGTAGGTTTATTTCCAAATATGGAGATCGGTGCCGAGCATTCTTCAAAGTCCTCACTAAGGCAGCAAAAAAGGAGGGCAACCTCGGAAGTGACGATCATCCTTGGAACGAAGACTGCCAAAAGGCCTGGGAAGAACTCAAAATCTACTTAGCACGTCTACCCACTTTGCGACAGCCTCGTGAGGGTGAGCCCCTCGTATTATACCTCGCCATCACAGAAAAAACAGTAAACTCGGTCCTCGTGAAAGAGGAAGGGCCGAAGCAATGGCCAGTCTATTATGTAAGCAAGTCCCTACACGGCGCCGAAGTCAGGTATCCTTTGCTGCAAAAAGCTATATATGCCTTGGTGCTAGCAGGAAGGAGGCTGTGACCATATTTTCAGGCTCACCCTATCATCCTCCGAAGTAGTCTACCTCTGCGGGATGTCATGAGAAAAGTTGATCATTCAGGAAGGCTCTCCAAATGGTGCATAGAGCTTGGCGAACACGACATTACTTGTGAACCTTGGAAAGCCATAAAAGCTCAGGCCCTGGCAGACTTCATTGCCGAAGTGCCCATCGCCGAGGACAGCCATCCGGATCCCAGCGAAGGTGAGCCAAAATGGACTTTGTATGTTGACGGAGCCTCGGGGTCCGAACACCAGGGCGTTGGGGTAATTATCAGAGGTCCCGAAGGTCTAGAAGTAATGAGGGCCATCAAGTTCAGCTTCAACGTCACCAACAATATGGCCGAGTATGAAGCTCTCATAGCAGGATTGCACCTAGCCAGAAAAATTGGTGTAAGAAACTTAAAAGCCCACAGCGATTCCCAACTGGTAGTTCGGCAAACAGCAGGGGATTATGGGGCGAAGGACCCGACCTTGGAAAAATACCATGAACTGGTAGTAGAGCTAATTCGAGAGTTTGACACCGTATGAATCAAAAACATACCTCGACGAGATAACGCCGAAGTAGACTGCTTGGCGAAATCAAAAACATGCACCGAAGTGCTAAATCAACTGAGCATCACAGTGCTGAGCACAGTAACTTCGGGAAGAGGCTGGGAAGACCCAATAAAAAGATATCTCGCAACCAATGCGCTCCCCGAAGAACCCCACAAAGCTGCAAGAGTTCGAAGACGCTCGGGTCGATTTTTCCTGATTGGAGAAGAATTATATCAGCAGGGATATGCAAATCCATTGCAGAGGTGTGTTGGCGAAGAGGATACTGAAATGATCCTCGAAGAAGTTCACGAAGGTGCTTGTGGTTTGCACGTTGGAACTAACGCCCACGCAGCAGTAATACTTCGGCAAGGATACTTTTGGCCTACTCTAAGAAAGGACGCTAGGCAGTTCGTCCGAAAATGTGGAAATTGCCAAAGACACGCGAGTATCCAGAGGACACCCTCAAAAATGGTAACTTTGGCTGACTATCCCTGGCCCTTCGCAGTTTGGCGCATAGACCTTATTGGGCCACTCCCAACAGCACCTGGAGGTGTGAAGTTCTGCGTAGTTGCAGTAGACTATTTCTCTAAATGGGTCGAGGCGGAACCCTTGGCGACTATCTCGGCAAAAGATATGCAAAAGTTCGTATGGAAGAACATTGTATGCAGATTTGGCATACCGAGGGTAATAGTAGCCGACAATGGGTCCCAGTTTACAGACAAAGGGTTTCAAGAATTTATCAACAACCTCAGAATAAAAATGCACTTCGCCCCAGTAGCTCACCCCCAAAGCAATGGGCAAGTAGAAGTATCCAACAGGACTATCAAAGATGGTCTGAAAAAGAGACTGGGGGAAGCAAAAGGGAAATGGCCGGGAGAGCTCCCAAGTGTGTTATGGAGCTACCGAACAACACCTTGAAGAGCCACAGGGGAAACACCTTTTTCACTTATTTTCGGTACAGAGGCTATCATCCCAGTCGAGGTAGTGCAGCCATCGGTGCGAGTGCAAGTGTTCGATGAAAGGGGAAATGACCTCGGCCTGAGAACCAAGCTTGACCTCGTTGGCGAACAAAGAGAAATAGCCGAGCTGAGGAGAAAAGCCTTTCAGCAAAGAGTGGCCGCGGCTATAAACTTGTGCGCCAGGCCAAAAGGAATAAAGAAAGGAGACCTCGTTCTCCGAAAGGCTGAATTTGGACCCCGAAGGCCATCCCATGGGGTATTTCGCGCAAATTGGGAAGGACCTTATCTGGTACTTGCCGAAGTGCGAAAGGGGTTTACAAGCTCGGTGATGCTGGAGGCATAGAGTTAAAAAATACTTGGCATTCGGACGCCTTGAGAAAATTCTATGCTTAAGATTTCGGTGAGAAGATTGTATTGTAAAGAAAAATTTCTAAGTACAAAAGTTCCTTAGCCAAAAATCTTGAGCATGAGTTATACAAGTCTGAATTTCACGAAGGTGACCGCTGACATAAGCGAAGATATGATTTTCTGAAGTCCCTTGAGCAAACGTGTTCGGAACAATGGGAAATGAAAAATCTCGCAAAAGACTTCAGCCAAAATTCTTGAGCATAAGTTGTACAAGTCGGAATTTCGCCAAGAAGATCGCCGTATTTTCCGAAGTCTCTTGAGCAAACATGTTCGGGACAATGGAAAATGAAAAATCTTACAAAAAGACTTAGCCAAAATTTTTAAGAAAGCGTCTTTATTGAGATGGATCTGCTTACAAAGAAGAAAGCTCGCCAAAAGAAGAAAAACAAAAAAGAAGAAAAAGAAGGCAAAGGACCCTAAAACAAACTAAGGAATCTCGGCGTCTCGGGAGCCACCAGCTCCTGTGTCCTTTTCCACCACCTTCGGCACCGGGAAAGAAAGGGGCAAGTTCAGGTGCTCGATTTTCGACCAAGACCACTGAGGCCCTTTAGGAATGTTTAGGGCCTCCAAGAAAGAGAGGTCCAGATCTGGGAACCTCTGAAGCACTTGGTGACGAACAAGGCAGAGGCCGTCTTGAAAACCGACCTTAGTCATTTCGTCGGCTTTCTTCTTCTTGACCGCCAGCTCATCACGTTCCCTCTCCAGATCGGCAATCTCCTTCCTCAGTGCCTTCGTCTTCTTCTTCTTTGGCTCCTTCTTCAAAGACTCGACCTCGGCCTGGAGCTCGACCTTCTCGGCAAGCACCTTCGCCAGGAGAGCCTCATAATCTGACTTCTCCTTTTGATATGATTCGTTCGCCGAGGTCAGCTCTGCCACCTTGGCACCGAGGTCAGAAATCTTCTGGGAGGAGTCCTTCAAAAGTTCCTCCTTCTCCTTCACGAACTCCTCCCGAATGGCAGCGACCTCCATCTTCACAGCTTCAGCCATCTCCGTGTTCTTGGCGGCCAATTCAGAGCACTTGGCCTTAGATTTTTCTATGTGATCTAAGGCCGAGACTCAGAACGCCACTTCCTTCGCCACCTAGACCCTGAGGAGGCCGGTGTACCCCAGCAGCTGCAAAGAAGTAAGAGCAAAAGTTAGTAAGGCAAAAAGTGGGCCAAACACTTAGAAGAAATCAAAGGGAAACAAAACAAAGGCCTGAAGTATACCTGGGCAGCGTGCTCGGAAACCTTGGCAGCGAGGGACTCATCGCTCGGGCACGCTTCGCAAACGGCCCTAAAGGAGGCCTCGGTAAGGATCCTCCTTGAGATTTGGTTGGCCATGTACGGGCAGCCGCCGGAGTACAAGTTCATGTCTTTCGTAAATGACCAAAAGGGCTCCCTCGGGATCTTCCCCTTCGGGACATGGGCATCCCGAATGGCCCGTTTCCGGGCGTGCTCGGCTGCCCAATTCGGGTATAGCAGCTCCCCTGCACGGCAAAGCAAGAAATTTATCAAGACAAGGAACCCTTAAAGAAATAAAGGTACCACAACTTGTCTAAGAAAACGAAACTGGTGGCACCTCCGCGACGTCATCATCGGAGTCCCGGACCTCCTCGGCAGGAATCTCCTTACCTTTACTCTTACAATGCTCCTTGGCAAAAGGGACTTCCACCAAGGCATCCAGAAGAGCCGCTGACGAAGAAGGACTCCGAGAAGGGGCAGGCAGCGGCAACCTCGGCCGGCGTAACAGCAGCAGCAGCATCCAACTCTTCGCGTGCCTCCTCGGGAATTTCCGCCTGAGGAGGAGGCGCATCTTTCTTTGCCCGTTTGGCCACGAATGGCCCAGCCCCAGATGATTTCCGCCTTCGGGAGACGGCCTTCTTCGTCTGCTCGCCCTTCTCGGCTTGACCGATGAAAAGGGACTTGTAGTAGGCAGCGGAGTCATCGCCCATCTCTGAAAAAGAGAGAAAACATCAGTGTGAGTCCAAGGTAAAACTATAACAAAAGAACCCTGAGATGACTTACTCTAAAAAAAGGACTCATAAGTGACTTCCTCCCTAAGGAGTTGCACCAACCAAGAGTGTTTCCCAGCGATAGCAGGAGCCGGCATCCCGAGGTCCGTCTTGTGCTCCTTCACCACCCCTAGTTCCCGAAGAACCTCCTCGGTCATCAGTTTCCATTTGATGGGGAAGGGGTATAGGGGGCACGAAGGGACCTCGGAATCCCAGTCGGAGACCGCTCGGATCCGTTTGTCGAAGTTCGTGAATATGAGTGCCAACTCAGGAGTCAGCATTATCCTCGGATCAACGACGTCCATCTCCAACCTTCCCCGAGCCCACTTGGTCGGCACGTGCGACCAGGCCTCCTCCATCTTCAGAAAGAAAAAATTTTGTTGCCACCCTCGCCAGCTGTCCTTGGTGGCAAAGGTGAACATATACTTTTTACTCCCTGATCCCTGAGGTAGCATGAAGTAAAAGCCACCCTTCGGGACCACAAAGAGCTTATAGTACTGCATGAAAAAAATAAAGTGGGGCTCTATTTTGAAAACACCGTACATACAGAGGAAGGCGTTGAAGTAGCAATACGAGTTCGGTGGAAGCTGATTTACGGCAATGCCATGGAATTGGCAAAAGTCGCAAATCATCTTCGGAGGAGGGTACCGAAGTCCGGCCTTCAGTTGGGCTCGGAAAACGGTAACCTCGTCGCCACGGTTCGAAAAGCTAAACTGGTCAGAACGTGGCAACCTTGTAATGGCATATGAAGGAAGAAAGAATTTGGTCTTCCATCTTTCTAATTTTTTAGAAGTGGTGCAGTAAAGGTGAGACAAAAAAGGTTGCTAGCTCTCCGGAATAGCCATGGTCGGCTGAAAAGCGATTTCGGAAAAAGGCCAAAAATGACTTCGGGAGATGAAAAAAAAAAGCAA
Organism: Aquilaria yunnanensis; assembly: GCA_039654915.1. Lineage (NCBI taxonomy): Eukaryota > Viridiplantae > Streptophyta > Magnoliopsida > Malvales > Thymelaeaceae > Aquilaria > Aquilaria yunnanensis. The sequence goes on from CM077597.1 coordinate 72,234,477, forward strand.
AAGACTCTGGAAGTTAAAACCCACCAAATGTTTTGCCAAAATCTGGATTTGAAGACGCCGTCGCGAAAGGTTGCCAGAAAACACTCCGTCAAAAAGGATCGCCGCAAAAAGCAGGAGAAAACGTGAAAGCAGTTCAAAGCAAAAGCAGAAGCAAAAGGAGGATATGACGGAACAGAGGTATATATAGGGCGAGGAGGGTAGGTGAACCGGCGTCATAAAGTACTCCACAAAGGTGAACAGTCACCATAACTGCTCATTGCGCGTAAAAAGGCACGCCTACTGTATCCGACGCAGTCCCCGCCAATAACAAGCTGCCACGTGTCAGCCATCGCACCAAAAGAGGGATACGCTTTCTGACACCCCTAGACCCTGGGCGCCCCGCTCCAGACTGACACGCCTGGTTACAAGACGCGATGTTACGCAGCCCTGCAAAAGGAGAGAAGTGGGTGACCTCGAAGACACCAAAGGACGGGCTATAACCGAACAGCCCATGTCTTCGGACAAAAGGTACATCTTCGGCACAGGTATTACACCCAAGGTCCCAAAGGACGTCCTCCAAAAGCCGACAAACCGAAGTTCCCACTTCGACTTTTCGGAGAGGGGCCTGTGATAGTCGAAGGGCTATCACCTTTCTCAGTACATACTTCCTGACGAAAAAATGGTCGGGAAGCCTGGCATCATCAGAAAGAGGCACTATCACTGACCTCAGAAGGAGCGAAGTCAGATACCACGAAGTCGGGACTTCGGCTAATACGCTAGGCGTTACAAAGGTATCACCGGCTCCCTCGGGGGACCAAGCGGATCACCTTCGGGGATAAAGAACCGGCTATTGCAAGCAGGAGAGAACTTCCCCGAAGCCGGAACCCTCGAACCAGGGGACTTCCCGAACTACAAGCATAACTACCGAAAAAGGTCATCCGTACCAAAGAACGACCTCGCCCAGAGGACCTTTGGAGTACGGCATGAGCATTTAAGCAGCCTCTGGCATGTCGCCCACAGGCGTTACACGCCGCCCCAAAATGCAGTCTGACACGCCGCCGTCGTCCAGGTCTTGTCATGACCTGTCTCGGCTCAAGGCTCAAGGAGCCTGCAAACGGCTACTTGTCCCCTATGCCCGGAAACACAGAGAACATCCGACCGAACACGTGCCATGATCTGAACGGGCTGGGAACTCCTATAAATACCAGGGAACAGGCCCTGGCAAAGGGATCCCCAATCCGACCCTCTCCCCTTGAGAAAATACAAACAGGCAAGGCCACTAAACCTTTTAGTGCTCCCCTTTGTTCACCTCTCATGACACTGACTTGGGCGTCGGAGGCTCCTCCCCGGAAAAAGATCCCGGGGACCGCCTAACCCTTTTCTACGAGTTTTACTGGCACACTCCTCTGGGAAATCTAGGCTCCAGACGTTCTCCCTCTTAGGAAGTCCCTCCCGAAGTCACGATGTCTTCCAACGAAGATGCCGCTGGGCATCACTCATAATCAAGGCGACCATAAAAGCTAAAGTGTCATGTGTTGGAGCATGACTCCCACTTAAATGTATCATCCATTTAAGTTTCATTTAAGTCTTTAGCCAGTCTCATCCTTAATCTTACACAAAGATCAAGGGCGGATGACTTGTGTGAGAAAGTCATCCTGTGCCTATGTTTGACATGTTCATTTGTTCGTTGTGATTCACAAAATTGAACTGAATATTTCATAATATAATCTGTATTATTTCAAAAAAATACATAACATGTGTGACACCAAAGAGGTGAAATACATCCAATATTTACATTCTTCTAAGACCCATTGCTTTAACGTGTCGAGCAAATACAAGTGGTGGCAATGGCTTAGTGAGAGGATCTGCCACCATCAGGTTTGTAGAAATGTACTCAATCCTAACTTCACCCTCTTCAATTGCATCCCTCACAAAGTTATATTTCATGCTAATGTGCTTGTTTTTTCCATGGTATTTGGGGTCCTTAGTATAAGCCATGGCTACCATACTATCACTGTAGATAGTAATAGGTTTCTCAATAGAAACCCTGGACTCCAAATTTTTAAGGAAATAACCTAGCCAAAGGGCTTCTTGTACAGCTGAGGCACATGAAACAAATTCAGCCTCCATTGTGGACAATGTTGTACAAGTTTGCTTCTTACTACACCTAGTAGTAGCCCCACCATTTAGCATGAAAATATAACCAGATGTAGACTTGCTGGAGTCTCTATCTCCTCCCCAATCAGCATCAGAATAGCCACGTAAACCAAGGTCTTTACCTTGGTAACAAAGCCAATAATCCTTGGTACCTTTGAGGTACCTTAGGATCCTCTTGACACTCTTCCAATGCTCTAGACCAGGGTTGGAAGAATATCGCGCTAGAAGTCCAACTGCTTGAGTGATGTCTGGCATTGTACATAACATGGCGTACATCAAGCTACCAATGGCACTTAGGTAGAGGACCTGAGCCATCTCTTCCTTCTCCTTTGGAGTCTTAGGACATAAGTCCTCTCCAATCTTGCAACCATATGCAATAGGTGTACTCATGGGCTTTGCATTTGTTAAGTTGAACCTTGCAAGAATCTTATCAATATAAGGCTCTTGAGAAAGGGCCAACAGCCTTGCCTTTCTATCCTTCAGGATCTTAACCCCTAGGATAAAGGCAGCCTCTCCCATGTCCTTCATGTCAAAGGTGGAAGACAACCATCCCTTGATGGTACTTAACAAAGCAAGCCCATTACTTGCAATCAAAATATCATCCACATATAGAGTCAATACTGCAAAACTAGACCCAGAAGAGTACAAGTATATACAATGGCCTTCATGCATCATCACAAAGCCATAGCTTGTGATTGCATGGTGAAACTTCAAGTACCACTGTCTTGAAGCTTGCTTAAGACCATAGATAGACTTCTTTAGTCTACATACCTTGTCCTCTTGACCCTTTTGGACAAACCCCTCAGGTTGTCTCATATATATCTCCTTACTCAAATCACCATTGAGAAAGGCGGTCTTTACATCCATTTGATGTAACTCTAGGTCTAGATTTGCCACGATGGCAAGTAATATCCTGATGGAAGTGAATTTTACAATAGGAGATAAGGCGTTTTTGAAATCAACACCCTCATTCTGTGTAAAACCCTTGGCCACCAAACAGGCCTTGTATCTTTTGATACTTCCATCAGAGTTCACCTTGATCTTGAGAACCCACTTGTTCCCAATTGCCTTACGGCCTGGAGGAAGATCACTTAGCTCCCAAACCCCATTGAGATGCATTGAATGCAACTCATCCTTAATTGCATTTAGCCACTCTTCCCTCTGTGCACCCTCAAGAGCCTCCTTAATGTTACTTGGCTCATCTATCTCAGATGCAACCAAATTTGCCTCACTATCCAAGATCCACCATTCTTTAGGTGGTCCAAATTTCCTCATTGATCTTCTCAATATAGGCTGAGATGGAGGCAACTCATGCTTCATCTCTTGAGGCTCAACATTTTGCTATTAAGTATCCTCAACTCCCTCTTGAACAAAACCTTCCTCTTGGAGGTCTTGCTCATGTTGGTCCATAACAACAGGCATTTCTAGAGCCATTGCTCCATGTGGTTGAGGTACTCCCTCTAGAGTAGGTGCATGTGTCCTAGGTGTCCTTATGTCACTTGGTTGATCCTCATCTAGGATCTGGCTTAATGAGGTTAAGTCACCACGCTCACCAACTTTGGGAAACTCATCCTCCACAAAGTTAGCATTCCTTGCATCAAAGATGTTCCCAGTTTTGTGACTTATATCCAAGAACACATAACCCCTAGACTGTTCAGCATAACCAAGGGAGGCACACCTTCTCCCTTTTGGACCCAACTTTCCCAAAGGATGGTCTGTTATGTGAACATAAGCTAAACAACCCCAAAGGCGTAAATAGCTTAGGTTAGGAGTTTTCTTCTTCCATAACTCATAGGGAGAAGAGTTCACATTCTTGGTGGGTACTCTGTTAAGGACATGAACTGCACACAGCAGTGCATCACTCCAATAAGTGATGTCTAAGTTGGCCTTTGCCATCATGGAACATACCATGTCCATAAGAGTTCTATTCTTCCTCTCAGACACTCCATTCTATTGGGGTGTCCAAGGAAGAGTGAACTCCCTTTCAATACCCTTCAAGTCACAAAATGCCTTGAATGCATTTGATGTATACTCTCCACCCCTATCTGTCCTCAAGGACTTAACCTTCTTACCTACTTGGTTCTCAACCAAGTGTACATACTTCTCAAAGCATGCCAAGGCCTCTGCCTTGTTTCTTAGTAGGTAGATGTGGGTGAATCGAGTATAATCATTTGTGAATGTGATGAAATACTTAAATCCATTTCTGGATTCAACCCTCATTGGCCCACACAGGTCAGAGTGAACTAAACTTAGTGCCTCACTTCTCCTAGTTGCTTTGCCAAAAGGCTTTCTTGTGGCTTTGCCCTCTAGGCATGATTGGCAACTTGGAAGGACAACCTTGGTCAAGGAACCTAGCAAGCCACTCTTGGCTAGCTTGTCCATTCTATCTTGACCAATATGACCTAACCTCTCATGCCATCTTATTTCATTTGTGACCTCTGTCACATAGTAACTAGGACTTGCAACAGAATGGTTAGTTGGCTTCAACTCATAAAGCCCATTGATGCCCTGAGACATCTTCACTGGAAGGCATGGTGACTTCCGGGAGGACTTCCTGTGAGGGAGAGCGTCTGGAGTTGAGGTTTCTCAGGGGAATGTGCCTGAAAAGCTTAGAGAAGAGGGTTAGGAGGTCCCCGGGGTGCTTTTCCGGGGAGGAGCCTCCGACGCCCAAGTCAGTTTCCTGAGAAGGTAAGGAGGAAGCACTAGAGTTTTTAGAGGGCTTGCCTATATTTTCTCGAGGAGGAGGAGTCGAACCGTTTGCCAGGGTCTGTTCCCTGGTATTTATAGAGTAGCCCAGCTCATTCAGATGACAACACGTGTTCGGTCGGATGTTCTCTGAGTTTCTAGCCGTAGGGGGCTAGTAGCTGGTGACAGGCTCCTTGAGTCTTGAACCGAGACAGGTCGTGACAAGACCTGGACGGCGTCGGCGTTTCAAATCACTGTTTGAGGTGACATGTAGCGTTTGTGGGCGGCATGTCAGAGGCTCCTTAAATGCTTATGCCGTACTCCCGAGGTCCTCTAGGCGAGGTCGTTCTTTGACACGGTCGCCCTTCTTCGGGAGTTATGCTCGTGCTTTTGAGGGGTTCCCTTGTTCGGAGGTTCCACTTTCGGGGAGATTCCCTTCTGTTTGCGATAGCTAATTCTCTACATCCGAAGGCGATCCGTTCGGTCCCCCGAGGGAGCTGGCACCATCTTTGCGATCCCTGGCGTTCTTGCCGAAGTTCCAAGTTCGGGGTGCTTGGCTTCATTCCTTCCAAGGTCAGTGATGGTGTCTCTTTCGGGTGACGCCAGACTTCCTGATCATACTTTCAGCAGGAAGTACGCACTAGGAGAGGAGATAGTCCTTCGGCTATCACCCATTATTAACTGAGCAAGTGCATACTATCTTATTATCTTTAATAATAGACACATTATTATTAAAGAAGTTAAAGCAATAATTGTACTTCAACATAGAACCTATAGAAATCAAATTTCTACAAATGTTTGGTACATACAATACATCTATTAGATACAAATATCCAATATTCACAGGAATTTTACATGTTCCTATGCCTTCTACTTCCAGCCTGACATCATTTCCCACTGAAACATGCTTAGCTCCTTTTGAGAGCTTCCTGTAGGCCACAAACCAGGACCTATCCTAGGCTATGTGGTCTGTTGCTCCCGAGTCTACAATCCACAAAGAATTGCACTCAGTTAGTAGTGTACATGACACAACATGTACAAAGGAAGTAGAAGGGTATGTATGTACCTTGGGTGGACCCTTGCAATCTTTTGCAAAGTGTCCTTTATACCCACAGTTGAAGCACTTCAGCTTGCTTATGTCCCGCTTCTTCTTGAACCTTTTCCCTTGCCCTTCCCTGGCCCTCCTTTGCCACCACTCTTCTTCCATCCCTTCTGGATAGAGGATGAGGCAACATGTGCCTTAGAATGGTCCTTGAGGGCCATCACCTCAGCCTCAAGGAGGAGGTGACGAGCAATGTCATCAAATGACATTATTCGAGGGTTATGGCATAAGTTGACCTTCATCAACTGCCATTCCTCATCGGGCAAGGAACGGATTATTGCTTGCACTTGTTGCTCATCAGTGAGCACATGCCCTGCTGTCTTGAGTTGGTGGATCATGCGTGACATCTCACGCAAGTGAGCACTCATAGAGTGATCAGCACGCTTCACATAATTCTCAAACCTGATAATCATTGAGCGTTGTTTCTCTACAGAAACATCTCCATACTTGGCCTTGACTGAGTCCCATAAGGCCTTAGCCCCCTTAAGCATGGAGAATTCCACCATAATCTCATCCACCATAGTGGAGAGGAGAATGACTCTACACATAGAGTTCTTCTTAAGGAATGCCTCATAGGCAATCCTATCCTGTCCCTCAGTAGGAGGCATGATCTCTTGAGTGAGCACATCAAGAGTATCTTGCTCAGTTAAAATGAATTTGACCTTCTGTTGCCAAATTGAATAGTTTTCACCATCCAATTTGAGGTCACGGTTTAATTCAGCAACTATATTCTTACAAGCCATCTACATTGATGCAATTCACATGTTTTAGTTCAATTTACACAACAAGACTCAACAAAGCAACATGTGTATGAAACAAATTCTAACATGCTCATATATGGCAAAAAAGATGCATATAGCATTCAATTAGAAATACACAACATGCCTTCATTGCTCCATACACATATCCTTCATTAGCCTTATCACAATCATACACATATGTATGATCCTAAATCATGCTCACTATATGCAACATATACATGTTCATGACCTAGGCTCTGATACCAATTGAAGATTTCAGGATCTTATGATCTTATGATAACATACTTTTATGTTATCTACTCATGTATATGCCACATGCATATTTGTTCATTTGAATTCAACATGGATATAGGCATGCATAACATATTATATAACATATCAAGATCAAATACAAGTTGTGTTAAATAAATCCTAGCATGCTACTAAGAATATACGAAAATGAAACCTAACATGCTACTAAACCAAGAAAAGATGTGCACCTTTCTTCTTGGTTATCTTTAGCAAAAAAACTTGAGGGAGAACTTGATCTTAGAGGAGCACCTTGAAGCTTGAAATAGAGATGAACAATCTCTATGTAAATCCACCCACAATGCTCTCAAGAAGTGTTTAATATTTCGGCCTCTAAAGGAAATAGGAGGAGAACAATTTTCTCTCAAGAAAATGGAGCAAATGGAATGCAAATTCGTGCTTAAAATGGCTGGCCTCTAAAGGCTATTTATAGATGACCAAAAGGAACACCTTTACACCAAGAAAGGTGTCTTTGAAGCCAATGAACACTTCCTTTGGCCAAGGGTCATGTGTGGTGGCGAAAATGCATGTCTTTTAGCCAAGGAACACTTCCTTTGGCCTATAACCACCCCATAACTACCTTATGGCGAAAATACATGTCTTTTAGCCAAGGAACACTTCCTTTGGCCTATAACCACTCCATAACTACCTTATGGCCAAATATACATGTACCTTGAAGTCATAAGACATCACTCTTGGTGCAATAACCACCCCAACCACCCTCATGGCCGAATATACATGTCTTTTCACTCAAGGAACACTTTATTTGGATGAAAAAACATGTTCTTTTAGCCAATAGTCATCTCTTTTGATGAAGAGACATACCTCTACACAAAAGATGTGTCTCTTGGTGGTTTTGAGCTAAAAGCAAGGTGAGCTGGCACAAAGCTAGCTCACTATGCTACTTATGCACCATTGAGCTCCTCTGAGCTCCAATCAAGCTCCATGAACTAAGGTCTAGTTCCCTGAACTGACCTTGAGCTAGAGTTAGCTACTCTCAGCTGAAGTGAATTGAAGTCCAGCTACATTCAGCTACCAAAAGCTGAAGTGAGCTAACTTGAGCTAACTTGAGCTGAAGTCCTGCTACTTTGAGCTACTTATAGCTGAAGTGAGCTGACTTGAGCTGAAGTCCAACTACATTCAACTACCAGAAGCTGAAGTGAGCTAACTTGAGCTGACTTAAGCTAACTTGAGCTGAAGTCCAGCTACTTTGAGCTACTTATAGCTGAAGTGAGCTGACTTGAGCTAAAGGGGGCTACTTTTAGCTGCCTTAGATAGCTGTTCAAGCTAGAGTTAGCTCAATGAGCTCAAATCCTATTTTAAAAGAATCTTGGTGTGCCAAGAATTCCAACAGGCTAGATAAAGCCCGGCAAAAATCCAAGTACAGACTTCGGCTACCAAAAAACCAGTTGCGACAGGCGAAGAGGCAGCAAGGGAGGAAATAGAAGAGTCGGAAAAAGTGGAAACAGAAGATGTAGAACTGATCCCCGGCCGAAACACCTGAGTGGGGAAAAAATTGGCCAAGGGTGACAAAGAAAGGCTTGTATCTTTTTTGTTAATGAACAAAGATCTATTCACCTACTCACCGAAAGACATGCCTGGGGTCGACCTCAGCATAATCCACCATAGCCTCAAAGTACGCCCTGACGCCAGGCCGGTTCGGCAGAAAAAATGGAACCTATCGGCTCATAAGAATTCATTCGTTAAAGCCGAGGTTAAGCGCCTGATTGAGGCATGGGTAATAAGAGAAGTGAAATACCCCGAATGGCTCAGCAACGTGGTCATCGCCATGAAAGAAGGGAGTGAAAAGCTCCAAATGTTCATCAATTTTCGAAACTTGAATAATGCCTGTCCAAAGGACTCCTACCGTTTGCCAGCCATAGACCAATTGGTGGATTCAACCGCCGAATACGGACTCTTCAATTTCCTTGATGCCTTCAACGGGTATCATCAAATTTGGATGGACCCCGAAGATGAAGAAAAAATGGCCTTCATCACCGAAATTGGTACCTACTGCTACGTTAGAATGCCCTTCAGGCTTAAGAATGCAGGAGCTACCTATCAAAGGTTGATGAATAAAGTGTTCGACTATCAGATCAAGAAGAACATGGAGGCGTATGTCGATGATATGATAGTTAAGAGCAGGATGCCTAGTAATCATATCATTGACTTAGGCAAAACCTTCCAAAATCTTCAGGAATTCTGCATTCGCCTTAATCCCAAGAAGTGTGTGTTTGGAGTAAGCGCAAGTAAGTTCCTCGGGTTTATGGTGTCAGAAAGGGGAATAGACGCCAACCCTGAAAAGGTCAAAGCCTTGCTAAATTCCCGAACACCCACAACCATTAAAGATATACAAAGGCTTACCGGGAGAATCACTTCCCTTAGTAGATTCATTTCCAAGTACAGTGACCGGTGTCGACCGTTCTTCAAGGTACTTACCAAAGCACGCAAAAGCGAAGGCAACCCCGAAACCAAGGAGCACCCTTGGAACCCAGAATGTCAGAAAGCTTGGGATGAACTTAAAAGCTACCTAACCCATCTGCCAACACTTCGGCAACCACGGGAGGGAGAACCTCTCATCCTCTACCTCGCAGTCACTAAAAAATCTTTGAGTTCAGTCCTAGTGAAAGGAGAGGCTAGGAGGCAGTGGCCGGTATATTATGTAAGCAAGTCCCTGCACGACGCTGAGGTCAGATACCCATTGCTCCAAAAAGCCATTTACGCCTTAGTGCTCGTGGGCAGGAGGCTACGACCCTACTTTTAAGGACACGCCATCATTGTCCGAAGCAACTTCCCTCTACGTGACATAATGAAAAAAGTAGAGCATTTAGGAAGGCTGTCAAAATGGTGTATCGAGCTCAGAGAATATGACATCACTTATGAGCCAAGAAGGGCAATAAAAGCCCAAGTATTGGCAGATTTCATCGTTGAAATTCTGGAAATCGAGGATGCCGAAGCTACCTCGAAGGATCTGACAAAGATTGAACCAGAGTGGAAACTTTTTGTCGATGGAGCCTTAGGCGCCGAACACCAAGGCACTAGAGTGGTTCTTCAAGGGCCCGAAGGCATGGAAGCCACCAAAGCCATCAAATTCGGTTTTGATGTCACCAACAACATCGCCAAATATGAGGCCCTCATAGCAGGACTGAAATTGGCCAGAAAAGTTGGTGTAAAAAAACCTTACGACCCACAGCAACTCACAGCTAGTAGTTCGGCAAATGAAAGGAGATTACGCTGCCAAAGATCCAACCTTGGCAAAGTATCATGACCTTGTTAAGAAGCTCATTGAAGAGTTTGACTCAGTACAAATAGAAAACGTGCCCTGAAAAGATAATACCCAGGCTGATACCTTGGCCAAATCCAAGGAACCCTCCGAGGTGCTAAAACAACCCAGCACAGAATTAATGTGCGTAGCAACCTCGGGAGAAGGATGGCAAGACTCCATAAAAAAATATCTGGCAACTTCGGCACTTCCCGAAGACCCTGCCGAGGCCACAAAAGTATGAAAACGCTATGGGAGATATTTCCTCATCAGGGATGAACTTTACAGACAAGGGTATGCAAGTCCCTTGCAGAGGTGCATAAGTGAAAACAATGTCAGAACAGTCCTCGAAGAAGTTCATGAGGGGACCTGTGGTTCCCACATTGGAACAGACGCCCTCGCTGGAGTACTGCTTCACCAAGGTTACTTTTGGCCTACCCTAAGAAAGGATGCAAGGCAATTTGTTCGAAGATGTGACAATTGCCAAAGACATGCCAACATCCTGAGGTTACCCTCGAAAAAGATAACTTCGGCAAATTACCCTTGCCCCTTTACCGTTTAGGGTATTGACCTTATAGGACCTCTCCCAACCGCCCCCGGTGGGGTAAGGTTCTGCATAATTGCAGTAGACTACTTCACTAAGTGGATCGAAGCAGAGGATCAAAGTAGAGCCTTTAGCATCAATCTCGGCGAAGGACACCAAGAAGTTCGTTTGGAAGAACATCGTATGCCGATTTGGCATACCAAGGTTAATAGTGGCCGACAATGGTACCCAGTTTACTGACAGGGGGTTCCGAGAATTTGTGTCTAACCTCGGTATAAAACTACATTTCGCCCTGGTAGCCCATCCTCAAGCTAATGGGCAAGTCGAGGTGTCCAATAGGACAATAAAAGATGGCTTGAAGAAATGGCTAAAGGAGGCAAAAGGGAAATGGCCAGGAGAGCTTCCAAGTGTACTATGGAGCTATCGCACCACTCCCCGAAAGGCCATAGGAGAAACTCCTTTCCCGCTCGTGTACGGGACAGAAGCCATTATTCCCATTGAGGCCATACGGCCTTCGGTAAGAATACAGGTATTCGACGAAGGAGGAAACAATCTCGGCTTGAGGACATAATTAGACCTTGCCAAAGAACATCGCGAAATGGCCGAACTCAGGAGGAAGGCTTTCCAACAAAGAGTAGCCGATGCTACTAACTTGCATGTGAAGAAAAAAGAAATAAAAAAAGGGGACCTTGTCCTTTGAAAGGCCGAATTCAAGCCACGAAGGCCATCAGACGGGGTACTTCGGGCAAACTGGAGTAGACCTTATTTGGTCCTCGACGAAATCCGCCCAGGGGTCTATAAATTGGGTGATACTGAGGGAGTAGAGTTGAAAAACACATAGCATTCAGATTCTCTGAAAAAATTCTACACTTAGACATTTTTTCTAAAGAAAAGATTATGATTACTCCTCCCCAAAGTCACCAGTAAAAACGTGGCTTATAAACCGAATACGGTCACGTTACTAAAAGAGGACTTCTAGCACATTGACTTTCTTCCAAAGGTGCTACTCCCTTAGCAAAGCCTAAAAATCGATGAAATACGTTCGGAAAAGCTAAAATAGTCCACATATCGGGAAAGTCTCACTAAGGGAAGAACAGTACGATACTCCTCGAAAACGTGGTTTCGAACGTAGATATTCGCCAAAGATACGCACATAGAATTATACAAACTTCTGAAGAATCGTATTCGAAGGAAAGAACGGGAACTTAAGAAAAATTTGCTATAAATTCGGAGGCAACGTTACAGAAGAGCAGGTTACAAAAAAAAAAAAAACCCCTATGGCTGAGCCGGAGCGTCCGGTACCTCTTCCGCTTCGGCATCTTCTTCTTGGATAGGAGCATCCAGAGGCATGGGTCCGGCAGGAGGAAGGTTGAGGAACTCCAGCTTCGACCACATCTACCTGGGCTCTTTGGGAAAATCCAGAGAGGACAGGAATGAGAGGTCGAGTTCGGGGTGCCAAGAAAGGACTTGATGCCGTGCCAAAAAGAAGCTGTCTTGATACGACACCTTCATCATCTGATCAGATTGCTCCTTCTCGGCACTGAAAGCTAACAGTTCGGCTGTAAGCTAAGCAACATCCCTCTCGAGTTTTTTTTTCTTCTTCTTACTCTTGGCCTCCTTCTTCAACGAATCGACCTCGGCTTGGAGATCAACATTCAAAGCGAGCGCCTTCGCAAGGTTCTCAGCATCTTCTGCCTTTTCCTTCCGAAGGGCTTCGTTCCTCGAGGAGAGAACAACATACTTTGCACCAAGGTCTTCAACCTTGGCCGAGAAGTCGAGGAGGAGCTCCTTCTTGCTCTCCCGAAGCTCGGTCCGAAGGTTCTCCACATCCTCCCTCATAATTTTGTTCAGTTCACCGTACTTGAGGATGTATTGGGCGTAGAACTCCTTCGCCTTCCTCAGAGAATCCTCGGACCAAGAGTGAGCCTCAGTCTACTTCGCTGCCTAGGATCGGAAGTACCTGCTGTACGCAGGAGCTACAGAAAAGAAAGCCCCGAATGAGGGTCAAAAGGCAACGAAAACTTAGAAGGAAATTTTTTCTAAGTGCCCAAAGAAAGAAAAAACCTACCTGGGCGGCGTGTTCAGTCATCCTCGCCGTTAGGATCTCCTCGTTCTGGCATTCGGCGATAAGCGATTGGAAGGTGGCATTCGTCAGCACGCCCTTCGCCATTTAGGGAGCCATCAACTGGCTGTGCTCGGAGAATAAGTTCATGTCCTCTGTGAAAGTCCAGAAGGGCTCCCTCGGTACTCTGTCCATTGGGATATGGCTATCCCGAAGAACCCTCTTTTGGGCATGAGCTTCCAACCAGGGAGCAGGTGTTACCTCCTCTACAAGACCACGCCGAAGTTCCATCAGTATGTCATCCCTTAGCCATTCATCTATAAAATCGTAGATACTAAAAACACTAAGATTTATAGAGGAACGGCTAAGGAACCAACCTGGTGGAACTTCGGTGACATTGTCCTCGGGCTCGCGTACTTCACGGACTTCGTCGGGAATGTTCTTGCCCTTCCTTCTCCTGCTCTCCTCGAGCTCTTGAATCGAAGTCTGTTCGACCGAGGTCCCAGCGGTGATATCTAGACTGAGAGCTGCCTCAAGAGTGGCAGGATCCGAGGGTGGATTGGCATGAGCAGGAGAATGGGCAGGCGACTGATCCTGCACTTCGATGATATCTTCGGTGGGAGGAGGAAGGGCATTCGCCTTGGCTTTCTTCACCTTGGATGGCCTTCCGGTAGTCTTCTTCCTCTTCGCAGTCGCCTTCCTTCGCGTCTGCTCCCCCTTTTCGGCCTGACCGAGAAAAAGGGACTTGTAAAAATCAGCAGATTGATCGCCCATCTCTATAAAAGGAAAAGACATCAGTGTAAGTCCAAAAGGAATACAGGTAGCAAAGCCCAGAGAATAACTTACTCTCGGCAAAAGCCTCGTACGAGAGCTCAGCCCGAAGAAGCATCACCAACCATGCCTTCTTCTCCGAGAGAACAGGTACAGGCATGTTCAAGTCGAACTTGTGCTCGTAGATTACCCCCAATTCCCGAAGGACCTCTTTAGACATGAGGTCCCATTTAATGGGAAAGGGGTACAAGGAACGCGGAGGGACCTCGGGGTGCACGAATGCGCCGGTCAGACTCGTCAAACTCGGCAGCCAATCCCGAGGTCAGCAACTTCCGAGGGTTAACAACGTCGATCTTCAATGTCCCCGAAGCCCATCTGGTCGGTAAGTAGCTCCATCTTTCGGGAACTGACAGGAAGAAGAACTTCTTCTGCCACCCGCGCCAGCTATCCCTATTGTCGAAGGTGAACGTGAATTTTTTGCTCCCGGACCCTCGGGGAAGCAGGAAGTAGAAGCCACCCTTCGGGACCGGGTAGAGCTTGTAGTATTGCATGAAGAAAAGAAAGTGGGTCTTTATCTTAAAAACCCCACACATGCAAAGAAAGGCATTGAAATAAGAATAAGAATTGGGAGGGAGCTGGTTCACAGCAATCCCATGAAACCTACAGAACTCGCACACCATGCGTGGGGGGTGGGTACCGAAGACCGGCTTTCAGTTGGGCGCGGTAAACGGTGACCTTACCAAAATGGGCCATGTAACCGAACGTGCTTGGGATAGGTAGCCTCGGGATGGCGTAAGTAAGGAGATAGAATTTTGCTACCCACATCGTCATTTTCTTCGAAGTAGTGCAGCATGGATGAGACTCAAGGGGGAGAAAGCTTTCGGGAGTAGGACGGACTGTCATCAGTGGAGTAAGATTCGACATTTCTCAAAAAAGAAGAGAGGCAACCTCAGGAAAAATAAGGAAAGAGAACTGAAGGAAGGAAGAACTTTGGAAAGAAAGACCCACCGAAAGTTTTGCTAACATCTGGATTCCTGAACGCCGTCGTGAGGGGTTGCCAGAAATCATTCTGCCGCTAGAACCGCCACCTGTAAGAGAAAGAAGACAAGAAAGAGCTCTAGAGCAAACGAAAGCAAAAGAGAAGAGTGTGAAGGTCTGAGGCGAGAGGTGCTTATATAGGCTGCAGGGGGTAAGCGAAACGTCGTCATTATTACTCCTCGAAGGTGAAGAGACGCAATTAAAGCAACCGACGTAACTATTCGCCACCCATTAGCAGCCACGTGTAAGCCAACACAGGAAACGAGGGCATGCCCCTGACAACTGGCAGACCTATATAACCCTACTCGAAGTAGAACGCCCATCTGTATGGGAAGACGAAACGATTCACTGATAGCAAGGTCAGTGGAAATACGCGCCTCAAATGATGACCTCAGCAGAGGAATTGCCTCGGTAGAGGACCTTATTTCCCTCCTAGGAAGAAAGAGACTTCGGATGGAAACCCATCAGGGCAAGAAAACCAGACATCGTTTGCCAGAAAGAAGATCCCGAGACTACCTCAAACCGAAGAAACATCTTTGGTTTTTCGAGGAGGGGCATGTGATAGCCGAAGGGCTATCGCCCCTGAAGGACTTCATGTGTGCGCGCCACCCTTGGCCAGCGCATCACCTCCGGTCGAAAACAGACACAACCAGACCCCGGCAAATAGAGGGTCTCAGCACCCTCGGACAAGCCGGATAGGCGCTACCCTCAGGAAACCCGTGGGACCAACTTCGGTCAGAAGGGGTCGTCACCCTTCCCGAGAGTAACCCCGTGCCGACCTCATGTGCCCAAAACCACCTTCGGATACTCTTTGGGCCATCCTCGGAAGCGCACTCACAAAGTGCCATTGTCAGGAACCCGAGCCTAACCTCGGGAGAGCCGAACTGAAGGTGCCCCATATAAACAAGGGACCTCCCTCAAGAAGAGCTCACCTCCCCGAACAAGCTCTGTACCCCAAAGGAGTTCGATCGCCTGAAAAGGCCACGTGGGCGTACGACCAAATAGCCGAGGGGTCTCTGACACACCGTACACGTACAGCCCCCGACACGCCGCCCCCAGACACGCTCTGACACGCCGCCCTGGTGCTACCTAGGCTCCCGGCCAGGTGGCCTATGGTCGGTTAAAAGTTCCCCCTCTCGCCGAAGGTACAGATCATATCCGACCGAACATGTGTCATGATCTGGGCAACCTGTGGCAAACGAACTTCTCCTACTCATCTCCCTATAAATATTCGGGAAACGCCCAGGTAAAGGGGCCAAGCTCCAAGTAAAGATTTCTCTGCACCTCATTTACCCTTCACCTTCAAATATTGACTTGGGCGTCGGAGGCTCCCTCCTCGGAAAAACACTCCGGGGAGCTCCTAACCCTCTGCTTTTTTAAGTCCTTGCAGTCCCTCTCCCGCCGGAGGTTCTTTATCCTGATGTCCTCCTACCGAAATTTCCTGCCTAGATCCACCATGTTGCACAACGATGATGCCGAAGGCCATCAAATTCTAACAATTATGGACCAAATTACTTTATTAAACTATAGAGCTTGAGGTAGACAATTGATGCTACAAAACCTAACCAACAGTAATGATAAAAAAATAACCGCAACACAAAACTCTGTTTAATATATGTTAATCAATTAAAAATCTAACCATTAACTTAATAAAAATAAAAGAAGAAAGTAAGAGAAAAAATTGACTAAAGCTGAATCAACCAAAACCAGATCAAAAGAAGGTAAATTATAATGATTAAAGTTTCATTTTAGAAAATAATAATAATGAAAATCAATAAAAAAAGTTAGGATCAAGACAAAAAAATAAAAAAATTAGGTATTAAGGATTTAACAATTGACTCAATAAAAATAAGAAAATGGTTTAACTAAAAAATAAACAAATTATGGTTACAAATGTCTTACTTTAGGAGATAGTACATAAAACAACAACAACAACAAAAATTGGGGACCAAGAGAGCAAATAGAAGATATGTTAAATAGTTATAAAATTTGAGGAGCAAAATGTGACACAGGCGTAGCTTAGCACCTAAAATGGAAGGATTATAAAGTTTGGCATTGAAAATGCATTTTGACCCAAACAAAACCTGAAATAGATTGAAACCATAAAAATTGCAACATAGGCCCTCAGAAAGGAAAGTGCCTTGAAAAAAGAGGATCAAATAGTATCCAACACACTGGAGATGAACAGTGAAATTTCTTTCTCTTTAAGAATATGGTATAAGAGGATTAACTAAGGTTATTGCTTGAAGTTTTTCAATGATTGTTTTTTTTCCTTCTCTTCTTTGGTGTCATGTTTTTTTTTTCCATTTTATCATGAAATAAGAATTTTACAATGTGTTGGTTCATTGGACAGCCTACTCTACTCAATATTTGGAGCATGATATTTTAGTTTTGTCATGTATTGTAGGAAGAGAATTGTTTAACTACCTCACGCACACCACATCAGCAGAAGCACATTCAATGTTCTAATCAAATCCAATATTGCGACATTTCAATTCTGCAACAACTTATAAGATTACCAGAACGACCAATTGTATGTAAGTATATATAATATAATAGATATACTGTAGATGAACAACATTTTAAAACTGTGTTTTAGTATATACGAGGTTATATCAACTCGCCTGTTGTAACTCATTTTTTTTAACAACAAATTTAGCATTAGAAAAATCTTAATAACTAATTAAAAAATTCCCACCCATAAATTTATTCAAACTAGTTAAAATGTTGTTTTATTTTAATTTTGACATTCATGTTATGTTTTATTATTGAAATAATTACTTATAATCGTAACATAGAATTATGAAACACAACACAATAAGTGCTTCAAAATCATGGATTTTTTTACTAAAAATAAAGAACAAAAAAATTTCATCTTTTTTCAACTCACACTCTAAGTCTTAATATTGAGGAGAAATTTATTTACAATAATTCACTTTAAATTTTAGCAAGTATGAACCGAATTGATTTATTAAGCCATAGAACTTTTTGAAGTAAATAACTCAAGCTACAAAAATGAATCATCAATAAAGAAATTGCAAAATCTAAACATAAAATTTTGTTTAATTTATATTAATAAACTAATTAACCATTAACTTAATAAATACAAAAAGAAAAAAATAATAAATTGACTAAAGTTGAATCATCTAGAACCATGCACAAAACTGGAAAAATCACAATGACTAAAGTTTTGTTTCAGAAAAAAATAATGAAGTAAAAAAAGAAAAAATAGTTTAGTGACCAATATAGGAAATGGAAAAAAACTTTAGATATTAATGGTTTAACAATTGACTTAATAAGAGAGAGGTGGGGGAGATGGTTTTACTAAAAAACAAACAAAACATGGTCACCAAGTTTTCCTTTAGAAGACAATACATACAAATTAAAGAATAAAAAATTTTGGGAAACAAAAAAGCAGATAGAAAGACCAGAATTAAATAATTATTAAGTTTGGGGCCAAAACATCACACAAATCAAACCTAGAGACAAAAATGGGAAGTAAAAGCAATTCAGTGATTGAAAACGTGTTTTAGCAAAAAAGAAACGTGAAACAAAATGAAAATGAAGAACTATGAACATAAGCCCTCAAGAATACTATTATCTTTCAAAAAGATGACCAATCTTCCAAAAAATGCAATTGCTTCTCAAAAGAAAATAGTAAAAAAAAAAAAGTGACACACATTGTTTACCACTGTAGATGATTCAAAGTGTGATTTAGCCAAAAAGAAATGTGAAACAAAATGAAAATGAAGAAATAGCAACATAGGCGTTCAAGAATAATACTGTCTTTTGAAAAAATGACAGATCTTCCTATAGAAGCAATAGGACCTCAAAAGAAAATAGGAAAAAAAAAACAAGCGATGCACACTATTTATGACTATATATGAATAGTGCATGCCTCAGCTTGGACCAAGGCCACTATTGTATTTATAGCTTACTGGTATTGTATGAACAGTATCCTTTGTTGGCAAAGTTTAGGGAACAAAATGAAAAAAAGGAAATTTGTAGCGGGTAAAAGAAAGTTAGACCATTACTCTAGAAAAAACCGAAAAAAAAAAAGGAGAGATCTAGCACTGTTCGTGAGCGATCATCATTGTCCACAATGCCAATATATACTATATATATATGTATATATATATATAATCGAAATGGAGTCATAGGTGGATAGGTGAGAAGGCGAAAATATTATAAATAAAAACAAGAGACACTATGGTTGGGCTAAAGTCGAGAAAGGAAGAGGAAAATTAAAAAAAAAAATGTTAAGCAGACAAGAGTAAGGAAGGCTGAACGACGTGCCTATTTAGGAATAGCTTTTGGAATGCTGAAAGTTCCTTCAACTGCTAAAGTTGACTAAATACCTTTTTGGTTTTTGCTCTAATTATAATTTCAGAATTGTTGAAAGACCCCTATCACCTCTAAACGTTGACCACTCTCATACCACTAGCTTTTCATAATTAATCCTCATGGCATTAAGGGACTAAAATGGCATTTATATCAGAAAAGTAATTCTTTCTTTTGTTTTCCTTTTTGAGTTGTGGAAAACTCTGTCCTCAATAAGCCAGCAATGAACTCTGTTCTTGACTCCCTATGCTTGATTCAAATCTAGCCAGCTAATAAGATGGATGAACCATGACACCTTCAACGAATGGTTTAATGTCCAAAAACAAATTATTACAAAAAAAAAAAAAAAAAAGAGGGATAGAATGACACACCAGCTGCACTATAACACACAACAACAAGTAAAGATCTTCTATGAAATCCATTGTCTTTTATTCATAAACCATCTTGAGATCATACACAGTTATGGTGTAGTGGGTGTGTTTAGCAGTTGTGGTGTTGATGGGGAAAAATACAAGCAGATTGCTAGGATGTTTTATGCAGATGTTCTTCAGTATTACAAAGATACACAAAAACATCTTCACAATGCATCTGAACGAGCTTTAAATGGCAATATATAGAGAAGTAACGGAGGTAAGAGTTGAACTCTTGACCTTCTACTTCCCATTGTATCCTCTTACCAATTTGGTAGAGTACCATTCCCAATAAATTAAATTAAACCAAGTGAGAAATATGAGAATTAACACACCCTTGCTAGATAGTAATGAAAAACTAAGGAGACCATAAAAAATATAATATTAAAAAATATAGAAAAATTAAAATTTGAAAGGATATATAACAAAAAAAGGGCCAGAAGAAAAGGAAACAAGTATTCCTCACCCGAGTAACACCTTCTCAAACTAGAATATTAGAAATCAAGCCTAGGGACCTATGCATGTCTTCAACAACGTTGCTTATGCTCCCTCCGCCTATATAAAGCCCATCCCAGTTCTCTCTTTCTCATCAGCAAACCAAATTCACAAATACAAAAACACTCTTGCAATCTTCCTTCCACTAGCTAACAATGGCCAGCCTCAAAATGACCAAGGAGGAGGTGAAGAGCGTCTTCCTCAGCTATGCCGGAGAAGCTAAGGTGATGAACAATGAGCAGCTCATCAAAGCTTTCAAGCCCTTGGGTGCCTCTAGCAAGGCCAAGGATGCACTTGCTCACTGCGACCTGAACAAAAATGGAGTCATCGACACTCCTGAGGAATTTGAAGCTCTTGCTGATTATGCTGTCTCCGCCTAATAACTTGTTAGGTACATCTTGTTAAATGTGTACCTAGGGTATTACTTGTGAGAGGACTCAAGTAATTATACGTATTATATAAATAAATCCTCTCATCATCTATGCTCAAATTCGTATATATTGTTCAACATTATTTTATTTTATTTTATTTATTTATTTATTTTTTTGCACCAAGAACATTAAGAAAGCCAACCTGGGAAAGAGGCAACACGCAACATCAATCCTTTCCCTTAACTGACATAAAACTCTAGCAAGCTTATGAGCCACCATATTACAACAACGAGTTCTAAGAGAATATATCTAATTAATTGAAAATTAGTTTATAACATCCTAATATCTCATAAGATGGCTCCAATGAATAATTATTTGTAGACATATCAAATTGTAATGCCTTAACAAGAACAAGAGAATTAATCGAACTCTATGTGAATTATAAACCTCCGTCCCCAAGCTACTTTTAAACCTCCTTCGGAGCTTTGAATGTTATTGCCAATGCCTCCACTTGCATGACATAGTTGGTAGTAGGACAACTCCCAAGAGATGAGTCGTGAAGGTTTCCGAGGTTTCCCTACCTGATTCCTTGCCACAATCCCAATACCACAAGAAGCATGATTCTGGAAATAGCAGCATCTACACCGTTTAAACTAACCGCAGAGTAGCGAATCATATATTTATATTTGAAATATGATTTTATTTCAAAATAAAATTATAATAACATAAATTACCATATATTACTCTAGTTTCTGATTTTTAGTTATTATTAATTGTAAATATACACATTCTTTTGAAAATATACATAAAAATCTAAAAAAATCTAAAAAATTAAACATATGTCTTAAATGGGTTACAGGTAATACTTGCCCACTTGCTAGATTGGTACTTACGTGAACCTGATTAATTGTTAGGAGGGTTTGGGTTAGCTAAACCCAGTTCATTGATATCTCTAATAGTGAACCAAATTTGAGACCCGATAATCACATAGAGGAGTTTTGGGACTAAAAGGTCAAAAATAACAAACCTAAGGATTGAAATAGAAGTTTGGCCATAGGGAAAAAATGAAAAAAAAAATGAGCACAAGGATGTTACTGTTCATAAACATTAATTCACCTCACTGGGTTTAATATATAGTAGTGAATGAGGTTTATGGTGCTTGCGCGTTATAGCTGTTCAATCCATGTCAATATTAAATATGAATATAAACAGTGGTTATCATTGATTAAGGAAGAAAGTTTCATGAAAATAGAAAAAGTAAAGAAAGAACCAAGATAGAAAAAGTCAAGGTAAAGTTTTGGGACTAAGGGAGAAAAGAAAAATAGATTCTAAGTATCAAGAGATAAATCGTGGGGACTAAAATTTTGTTTTAGAAGAGAGAAATATTATGAAAAAATTAATAATATAAGAGAAAGAGTGGAACTTTAGTAACAACAGGTGGTCTTTAATGATTAATAAATAAAAAAATGGTTTTCAGGCTAAGAGAGCAATGTAAAGATTTTAGGAATTAAATGCTTAACAATCAACTTAATAAAGGAAAAAAGAAAATAAATGAAAACATTGGCTAAAACGAATTGGCTCGAACCATACCAAAAACTGGATGACTCATCATGACTAAAGTTTTTTTTTTAAACAATACTAGAAAATCAACAAAAAAAAATGTTAAACGAAGACACTATGATTGAATAAAAAAAGAAAAGAAACAAATCATGATAACCAAGATTTTTCTTTGGAAGACAATTAAATAAAAAATAACAAAAAAAATTAGAGACCAAAAGGACAAATAGAGAGGTTTAGTAGCCTACACATTGTAGTAGCTTTTTTTTTTAATAAATAAATAAAAATTCCTCATCAATAAATTTATGATAACCCATTAAAATTTCTATTTGTTTCAAATTTGAGTTGGGCTCTTTTCATGTTATATTTATATCATTAAAATGATTAGTTGTGATCAAAATATAACACTATAAGAAAAATACGGTATGTACTTTGAAACAATGCAAATCTTTTTTGTTAATTTAAAAACAATTCACAAAAAATTTTCATCTCTTATTAACTAAAAATCTTATTTTTAGTATCAATTAAAATTTATCTAGAAAAATTTACATTCAATTCTAACAATTATGGACCAAATTACTTTATTAAACTATAGAACTTGAAGTAAACAATTGATGCTACAAAACTTAACCAACAGTAATGATAAAGAAAATGACCACAACACAAAACTATGTTTAATATATGTTAATCAATTAACAACCATTAACTTAATAAAAATAAAAATAAAAAGAAAAATAAAAAATTGACTAAAGCTAAATCAACCAAAACCAGGTCAAAAGTAGGTAAATTATAATGATTAAAGTTTCAGTTTAGAAAAGAATAATAAATAAAATCAATAAAAAAATTTAGGATCAAGACAAAAAAAAAGAAAAAAAGTTTAGGTATTAAGGATTTAATAATTGACTTAATAAAAATAAAAAAAAATGTTTAACTAAAAAATAAACAAATTGTGGCACAAATGTCTTACTTTGGAAGATAGCACATAAAAAAACAACAAAAAAAAAACTTGGGGACTAAGAGAGCAAATAAAAGATATAGTTAAATAGTTATAAAATTTGGGGACTAAAATGTAACACAGACTTAACTCAGCACCTAAAATGGAAGGATTAGAAAGTTTGGGATTGAAAATGCATTTTGACCCATGAAATAGATTGAAACCATAAAAATTGAAACATAGGTCCTCGGAAAGGCAAGTGCCTTACAAAAATATGATCAAATTGTATCCTACAAAAAAAAAAAAATTGCGGAACTGGAGATGAACAGTGAAATTTCTTTCTCTTTAAGAATATGGTATAATAGGATTAACTAAAGTTATTGCTTGAAATTTTTCAATGATTGTTTTTTTTTTGCCTTCTCTTCTTTGGTGTCATGTTTTTTTTTCCCCATTTTATCATGAAATAAGAATATTACAAGGTGTTGGTTCGTTGGACAGCCTATTGTACTCGATATTTGGAGCATGATATTTCGCTTTTGTCATGTATTGTAGGAAGAGAATGGTTTAACTACCTCATGCACACCACATCAACTAAAGCACATTCAATGTTCTAATCAAATCCAATATTGCCACATTTCAAGTCTGCAGCAACTTATAAGATTACCAGAATGACCAATTGTATGTAAGTATATATAATATAATAGATATACTATAGATGAACAGTATTTTAAAACTATGTTTTAATATATACGAGGTTATATTAGCCCACATGTTGTAACTGATTTTTTTTAACAACAAATTTAGCATTAGAAAAATCTTAATAACTAATTAAAAAATTCCCACCCATAAATTTATTCAAACTAGTTAAATTTTTTTTTTTTAATTTTGACATTCATATTATGTTTCATTATTAAAATAACTAGTTAATCATAACATAGAATTATGAAACATAACACAATACGTGCTTCAAAATCATGGATTCTTTTACTAAAAATAATTAACTAAAAAATTTCATCTCTTTTCAACTCACACTCTAATTCTTAATATTGAGGAGAAATTTATTTAAAATAATTCACTTTCAGTTTTAGCAAGTATGGACCAAATTGATTTATTAAACCATAGAACTTTTTGAAGTAAATAACTCAAGCTACAAAACTGAATCATCAATAAAGAAATTACAAAATCTAAACATAAAATTGTGTTTAATTTATATTAATAAACTAATTAACCATTAACTTAATAAATACAAAAATAAAAATAATAATAAATTAACCAAAGTTGAATCATCCATAACCATACACAAAAGTGGAAAAATCACAATAACTAAAGTTTTGTTTCAGAAAAAGATAATGAAGAAAAAAAAGAAAAAATAGTTTAGTGACTAATAGAGGAAATGGAAAAAAA
Source organism: Aquilaria yunnanensis (assembly GCA_039654915.1). Taxonomy (NCBI): domain Eukaryota; kingdom Viridiplantae; phylum Streptophyta; class Magnoliopsida; order Malvales; family Thymelaeaceae; genus Aquilaria; species Aquilaria yunnanensis. The sequence goes on from CM077597.1 coordinate 72,258,638, forward strand.
AACTTTAGATATTAAGGGTTTAACAATTGACTTAATAAGAGAGACGGGGAGAGATGTTTTTACTAAAAAACAAACAAAACATGGTGACCAAGTTTTCCTCTAGAAGACAATACATAAAAATTAAAGAATAAAAAATTTTGGGGACTAAAAAAGTAGATAGACAGACTATAATTAAATAATTAATAAGTTTGGGGCCAAAACATCACACAAATCAAACCTAGAGACAAAAATAGGAAGTAAAAGCAATTCAGTGATTGAAAACGTGTTTTAGCAAAAAAGAAATGTGAAACAAAATGAAAATGGAGAAATATGAACATAAGCCCTCAAGAATACTATTGTATTTCAAAAAGATGGCCGATCTTCCAAAAAAAGCAATCACTTCTCAAAAGAAAATGGGAAAAAAAAAAAAACAGAAAAGCGACACACATTGTTTACCACCGTAGATGATTAAAAGTGTGATTTAGCTAAAAAGAAATGTGAAACAAAATGAAAATGAAGTAATAGCAACATGGGCTTTCAAGAATAATATTGTCTTTAAAAAAAATGACCAATCTTCCTAAAGAAGCAATTGCATCTCAAAAGAAATTAGGAGAAAAAAAAAAAGCGATGCACACAATTTATCACTATATATGAATAGTGCATGCCACAGCTTGGACCAAGGTCACTATTGTATTTAAAGTTTACTGGTGTTGTATGAACAGTATCCTTTGTTGGCAAAGTTTAGGGACAAAAATGAAAAAAAGGAAATTTGTGGCGGCTAAAAGAAAGTTAGACCATTACTCTGGAAAAAACCGAAAAAAATAAAGGAGAGAGAGCACTGTTCGTGAGCGATCGTCGTTGTCCGCAATTACAATATAGTATAATATACATATATATACACATATTTATATATATGTGTATACATGTATATATAATTGCGAAATGGAGTCATCGGTGGATAAGTCAGAAGGGGAAAATATTATAAATAAAACAAGAGACACTAAGGTTGAGCTAAAGTCAAGAAAGGAAGAGGAAAATTAAAATAAAAAATGTTAAGTAGACAAGAGTAAGGAAGAAACTGAACGACAGGCCTATTTAGGAATAGTATTTAGGATGCTGAAAGTTCCTTCAACCGCTAAAGTTCACTAAATACCTTCTTGGTTTCCGCTCTAATTATGATTTCAGAATTGCTGAAAGACCGCTATCACCTCTAAACATTGACCACTCTCATACCCGTAGCTTTTCATAATTAATCGTCATGGCATTAAGGGACTAAAATGACATTTAGACCAGAAAAGTAATTCTTTCTTTTGTTTTCCGTTTTGAGTTGTGGCAAACACTTTCCTCAGTAAGCTAGCAATTAACTCTGTTCTTGACTCCCTATGCTTGATTCAAATTGACTGTTCTTTGTCTATCTAGCCAGCTAATAAGATGGATGAACCATGACACCTTCAACGAATGGTTTAAAGTCCAACAACAAATTATTACAAAAAAAAAAAAAGAATCGAATGACACACCAGCTGCACTATAACACACAATAACAAGTAAAGATCTTCTATGAAATCCATTGTCGTTTATTCATAAAACATCTTGAGATCATGGTGTAGTGGGTGTGTTTAGCAGTTGTGGTGTTGATGGGGAATGTTATTGCCAATGCCTCCACTTGCATGACATAGTTGGTAGTAGGACAACTCCCAAGAGATGAGTCGTGAAGGTTTCCGAGGTTTCCTACGTGATTCCTTGCCACAATCCCAATAACACAAGAAGCATGATTCTGGAAATAGCAGCATCTACACCGTTTAAACTAACCGCAGAGTACCAAATCATGAACTGCTCTAAACACTGCTTGAAGAAGTGGAAAAAGAGTCAATTAGAAAATAATTTGTGAGAGAGAACCAGGGAGAGAGAGAGAGAGAAAGAGAGAGAGCGGGCAGGAGGAGAGGCAGCGAGGCATTCCGGATTCAGAGGAATAGAGGCATGCAAGGGGAAGACTGGGGGAATCTTGACCGAGTTGCAGAGACATATTTTTTCACAAATTTTACGGATAATTGGGATGCAGGAGATTTCAATGGCTAACATCTTCACATGAAAGAAGTGGTTGTGCCAGTTGCAGGACTGATATTGGAGATTTTCTAAGCTTCGTTGTAGAGACACAAGCGATGGACATTCCACTAGGTGCGAGAAAATTTTCTTGGTGCAACTCTAAAGGTACTAAGATGAGTAGAATAGACCGTGCTCTTGCTTTGGAATGTTTTCTTCTGTTATGGCCTGGTTTATGTCTGATCGGTTTAGAAAGGAACATTTCAGATCACAACCCGATTGTATAGTAGGATTTTATCTAATGGGCGGTGGATCGAGGAGCCACATGAAAAAGAAAAGGAAGCTCTTAAATTTTTTAAAGAAAAATTCCAAGATAATGGCTAGTCCATGCCTCTCTATTCAACGAGTAGAATTAAGCGTCTTTCTCATTTGGATGCATTAGACTTATAATTAGAAGCCCCTATTGAGGAGGGTGAAGTAAATTAAATGATGCCATATGGAGTTGTGGTAGCTCGAAATCACCCACCCTGGATTGATTTGACTTTGGATTTTTAAAGAAGTGTTGGCATTTCGTTAAAGGAGATGTGATGAAGTTTGTAAAAGATTTTGAGGCATCGGGAAGATTGATAGAGGTTACAATTCTTATTTTATCACTTTAATATTGAAGAAGGTAAATCTGTCTGTTTGGAATGATTATCGACCTATAAGTTTGATTAGTTCAATTTATAAAATCATGCTAAAGTTCTTGCTAACAGCCTCAGAGGAAAATGCACTAGTTGATTAGTGAAACTCAATTTGCTTTTGTTCATGGTAGACATATTCTGGATAGTATTCTTATTGCTAATGAAGTTGTGTTGTTTGTGAAAAAGAGGAATGTCAAGACTCATATTTTAAAAGTGGATTTTGAGAAGCCTTTTGACAATGTAAATTAGGAATTTCTTTTTTACACAATGAGGCAAATGAACTTTGGAAATAGGTGGATTAATTGGATCAAGGGATGTTTATCATCTGCTATGGTGGCAGTTCCTATCTATGGTAATCCCACTTTTGAGTTTTGTATGGAAAAGGACTCCCGTCAAAGTGATCCTTTGTCCCCGTTACTATTCTTAACTATTGTAAAGGTGCTATATTGTCCTATTTTGGAATCTACTACTTTACGGGAGATCAATGGAATTCAGATAAGGATGGGTAATGTGGAGGTCATGCATCTCCGGTTTGCTAATGAAACCTTTTTTATTGGTGCTTGGGAAGAGCATAATATTCTGTACTTTCAAAGAATTTTATGGTGCTTCCAATTAATTTTGGGGCTTTGCATTAGCTTTGCAAAAGGCTATTTAATGGGTATAAATGCGATTGCCGGTGAAGTAGAAAATTTGGCTACACATATTGGATGCAAATAGGGTTTTGATCCTTTTACTTATTTGGTATGCTAGTTGTTGATTCAATGAAAAAGTCAGTTGAATGGCCTATAGCTGTTAATAAACAGAAATCCAAGTTGGCAGTTTGGAAAGCAAGATCTATGTCTTCTGGAGCTTGGTTTACTTGACTTAAGTCATGCCTTTCTTGTCCGTCTTTATACTTCCTGTCAATGTTTTGCTGCCCAACGAGTGTTTTCAAAAAGCTAGAATCCTTTTGTAAAAACTTTATTTAGGGGTTATGGGGAAGATAAGAAGATTCGCTAGTTGCTTGGCGAAAGGTGTTGTCGAATAGGGGGAAAAAAAGGTGGTTGAGCATAGGTAGTCTAAGGGAAAATTTAGCACTATTGTCAAAGTGGTGATGGAGAATTGAGTTAGAAAATGAGGCTTTTTAGAGGTGGATAATTGTTTTTTTGTGCAGCAAGGAATGTGAATTAGGGAATAATTCTTTACAGTCCACTCGGGGGCCTTACAGGAGTCTCAACAAGGTTGCTTGAGAAGGGTATATATTTAGGAGTGTGCCTTTCTTGGAGAGCGGGTAATGGTGAGGGGATAAGGTTCTAGTTTGATGTTTGGTTAGGGAATGAGAAGTTGTGTGAAAAATTTCCTAGAGTTTTTAGACTCTACTCAATTCAAAATAGCTTGGTGGTAGGGATGGGTGCTTGGAAGGGTTATAGATGGTTATGGGGTGGGATATGGAGATAGATTGCAATAACGATGAAGGAGTCTAAATGGAATATTTTCTTAATCTATTATTCTTTATTTCACTGTGCAGGGAAGACCTTGAGGACGTTGACCACCTGCTTTTTTATTGTAGAGTCTCAAGTTCAATTTTGGCAACCATTCATGCATGATGGGGATGAAATTATACAGCGTGCAGGAATTTTTCTTAGCTTGTATATCTCAATTCATCTGCAACAAGTTATTGAAGTAAAGGAAAACTCTGGGCACAATCATCAAAACATCTCTTTGGGTTCTTTGGTTGGTGAGAAATGGTCTTGTCTTCAACAATAAACTACTAAACCTTTTAGTAATCATCTCATCAATAATGTCACTTTCTTATTTTTGGATTTCAAAGAGGTCAAGGATGCGTCTTTCTTCTCTCGATGTGTGGTTTTTAAATCCATCCTTATCCTTGTAAGTTTGTCAAGCTAGATTGGAACTAATATGGTTTAAGGACCTATTGTACATGTTTTCTCTACCTTCTTGCTGGTTTTAATAATATTCTCTTATTACCAATAAAAAATATTTTCACTGCATTGTTTAATTACACTACAGTAGAATTGCCACTTATCAACAGAAAACAAATGTTGGTAAAATATCAAAGTGTTAGTATAATTCACCAACATGCAAACAAAGTGTGAGCAGCACTCAAATCGGTAGGGTTTCATTGACAATTTTCTTCTGTGTTGGTGAAGCACTTCAACACATATTGACAAACACAGGGTGTGTTAGTTAAAATGTTTTACTAACACACTTGTCTGTCTATTAATCATATGAGGGGTTGAATCCAACTGCATATTTACTAACACTTTACAATGTCAAAATTTTTTTTTACCAACATACAAATAGTGTCAGTTTAGAGGTTTCTTTTGCTATTTTGTTAATATTGTGTCATTGTTCAACCCTGTGAAACATGAAAAATAATTGCAAGAGTTCTAAAATAATGATAAAAATAATTGCATTACTTTAAATAAGAGTTGACAATAGTCATAAAACAAAAGAGTTCTAAAATCCAAGCACTTAAATTCATCATCTAGGACTCAGTCATCATTCCTAAATAAAAGACTACTATAACGTATAAAAGTTTTGAGCATGAACTTGCTCTTCACTCAACATGAAAAAACTGCTCATCAATGAGCACATATAGAAAAACATAAGAAATTATTGTAAAAGCAACAAACTAGTATATCTTCATGCTAACTGCTAGAAAAATATAGTAATAATTAAGACAAGTCCTTTACCATTACCATGATGATTTATAGCTGGTCATCTTTTTTTTTTCAGCCACATAACAATTTGAAGCACTACCAATATCACCATGAACCTCGAACCAATTAAATAAATGAACAAGAAAATTCAGAACAACACTAAGCATAAAAAAATAAGTATGGCCAACAGAAGTAAATAGGATAAAAGGAATAATTATAGTGTGTTAAGTATTGTTTTAGTTGAGCGTTCAAACACATTGTTAATATGAAATTAACTATTCAACTCTATAGTCACTGGATTAACCTACTAGTTATTGTGTCTATGTTAATTGGTTTCAAGGAACTAATCTCTAATCTTTAATTTATTGCTTTGCACTAATTTCAGACCTGAGCTTATAGATATTACAACCTCTGTACTTGTAAGTTTTGACATCATTAATAGCCACAACTATCCATCATGACACATTGAAGGTCCTTTATGGAAGATCTACCAACAAATTTCTTCACATTGGAGTCTTTGGGTCCTTCTCTTCTCCCCCGCCTTTGTAAAAATTTACAAATATCATAACCCTACTTGGCTGTGACTTCTCAAACACACATTGCACACAATTAAGAGTTTTCATGCACATATGCACTACATAGCACACACTTGTAGAAACACACCCAAATATACCTCAAGGATTCAACATTAAACAAAACTAACTATTCTGCTTTAAAAGATAATCTTAGCACAAGATCTTATAACCACTTAAAGCCCTTACAAATACAATTTATATATCCAAAGGAACTTATTGAAACAATTAAACAGAACCACAAATTGTCAAAACTGGAATTTGCCACCTTAAACCAAAAAAAAAAAAGTCAAATTACTACAGTAACCGAAACAATTCATTTCCTTGAATTCTCTTGGTCTTTTTCTATGTAAGTGATTTTAACACTTCACATATATGGTGAAGAATGTGTACATAAAGTTTCAACTCAAAATAAATTCTCTAGCAAAAAGTCAAGGTGAAAATTAAATTCACCCCTAAAGAACACATGCTTGCAGGAAATGAAAACAATGATTTATCCTTTAGAAAACCTTCTGTTACTAAAGAAACATTACCAACACATCACAAATAGGATCAACAACATGTTCATAAAATCTCATAGCAAACTAAGTCCTATATCAAAAGTCAAAAATAGGCTTGACTAACTATGAAATTCACTCAATTTAAGGGTTCAGTAACTAAATCCTTAAGTATATAGTGGCCGAATCCATCAAATCTATTTACTACAGTCAAATAAACTTTCCTACAAATAAATTTAAGAATTATTCTGCCAAAATGAGATTTTTAACCCGTAAGGCAAATTTCAGCCAACCCTTTACCCAAACAAGAACAATTTCCACAATAAAATGATTAACCAATGAGTTCAACAACTCGAATTTCATTTCCACAAGAACAACTTCAAACATGTTGGATTAAACAATGTTTGGACAATAATAAAACTTGCTTGTAGAGAACATGCAAAAAATTCCAAACAAAAGTAGATATTTTTTAACAAAGCCATAACTAAGCCACATTCTCTACAAAAATCTACGTAATGAATTTTTTTAAAGCAAAATCTCAAACCAAAACTTGAAAAAATAGATTTTAAGCTTCAAACATGATTCAAATATAAACCCACATCCGCTCTTCAAAAATCAGATCAATTTAAACTCTTCAAGTTACAAGTCAAATTTCAATCAATACTTTACTACTCATAGGCAAGTTTTGTAGAAGTGCAAGCTTTCACTAGGAAAGTCATAGAGACTAAAAGTTGATACAGGAATTTAACTACATAAACCAATAGGAAACTATTTAAGACACATCCAACTCATGAGAACCAAAGACACATATATTACTAAAAGTTCATACATGAAACGTCACCTAGGCATCTGCTTACTAGGTGCATTATGAGACCATTGCAAGCTAACATCACAGTTATGTAACCCATTTTTAGACATTCATTGACCCCATATACAAGCATACTACTCCTAAACTTCTTTTCATGCATGTATTTTGAGGATCATCAGACGTCATAACCAGAGATTCATTTTAGTCCTCCCCTAGCCTATACTACATAATTTAATAGGCCAAAATCACATACACCACAAGCTACTTACCCTGTTCTTTTCCTAAAAAAATATTAGCTAAATGTGAGTTCAAAAGAACTCAATAAAAGAACTATGATTAAACACATAACTCAATATCAAGCAAACATATATCACGATTAATCATAATTCACCTGACACAAGAGCTCCAAACCCTCATTGTTAACTAATCAATTAGGGTGTTCTATATTACACCAGGTTCTACTACATGCTTGCCACACAAACACTATCTTGGTTCTAATCAGGAACCAAGTTTACACTTATACACAAACTTGGAACTCATATCACTTCTCTACGATTTTTCTTCATACATACAACAACATTCTTCCTCACATTTCTTCAATAACAAATTTAAATACATAACAAACAAAAATAAGTTGCAATAATGTTCCAGAAAATTAAAATTTCCTTTACTTCACTCTAATTATTATGAAATTGGTTCGAACCAATACACAAGATCATAGCTGATAAGGAGTATGAGATAAGCAGTTTTGTTGTAGATAGACTTTTAGCCCTCTTAGATAACCTTTTCAGCTTTATCTTGTTTGTACATAAACCATGTGCTCTCCTATATATAATCAATTTACCAGGTAAATGAAATAAAGACTTCAAAGCCATATTCAAAATCTTCATGGTATCAGGGCTGAAACCTTGACACTCAATACCATAAAACTTCATCACCTTCTCTTTCTTAGAAGCCATGGTAGGTCCGAGCTAGAATGACAAAAACAGCAATATGGATGTGATGTTCCCATACTACATTCATTCCTAAAATAGTCCTATACAGATTTATGTTAGTGAGTTGCTCAATGACTGCAACTATTGAGAATGGGTAAATGACATGAAAAATGCGTTATTTTGCCAAAAACAAGATTGGTTTTGTGAGCAAAATGATTCCAACACTGTCAACAAATTCGCCAAAACTAAGTAATTGGCTGCGGTGTGATGCATTGCTAAAAGGATGGTCAAAAAGCACCATGGACAGAGGTTAGGAGTAGAGTCTTGTATGGTCAGGCCGCATAAGAAATATGGGTTGATCGTTTTATTGAAGCAGGAAAAAGTTTTTGTGTCATCCTACTACACTAAATGGAAAGATTTATGGATGAAATGCCATCCATTTTTCCATGGATGAAATTTCTGTGACATGCAGCGACAGTTTGTCGAAATAAGAGAAAATGAGCAACTTTATGACTTTCTTATGGGACTGGATGATGGATTTGGCACATTTAAGACACAAACACTCAATAAAAAGTCAAGACCTAGTTTCGGCCAATACTATCACCTGGTAAGGCACAACAGATGAACAACAGAGATAGATCTCTACCATGCACAAACTTATTGGTAACGTAGTGGCATTCTAGACCTACACTTCTCGTAATAACAAGAATGAAGATGATTGGAAGGCTGAGGAAGAAGTCAAGCCAAGATGCAAAAACTAGAACAAGTTAGGGCACATTGAAAAGTACTGCTTTGAGATAATTGGATATCCACCAAGATGGGGCAAAGGTAGACACAACAAGAAATCATGTTCCATGAACAACAAATGGACTAAGCCAAAAGTAGCACAAGTTGGTAATGATGTTAGTGCCATACCTGGTCTATCATAGAAGCAATATAATCGGTTATTGCAATAACTTGGGCTTGAAGGAAAGACACAAAAAGCTATGGGTCATATTTCACTCACGGTAAACAGGGCTGATAAGGTTAATTTTGCAAAATCATAGGTAATAAACTCAAGAGTGACAAAACACATTACCTTTAATATCAAAATGCTTGATGTGAAACAAAAAAATTTAGCATAGTCGCCGATCAAAATACCTAATGCAGAAATTATTCCAGTGAAAGGCGTGGGATAGCTAAGATTCCCAAATGGGATGTGAATTTATACATTGCTAATTTTAAGTGTAATCTTCTTTCTGTTCGTAAATTAACAAGAGATTATAATTGTGCACCAATTTTTCATTCTTATTTTTATGTGGTACAAGACTTATGTATGGGGAACATAATTGGAATGGGTAGCCATTGCGATGGCTTATATCTCCTAGAGCCAGTTTGATAAGGGGTTTTCCTTTGGCTATTAGTGGACCAGAAAATGTGGATTGGTGGCATTGGAGGCTAATGAATACTCATAAGTGTATAGATAGTAAGGGTTTAATTCATCATTATACACTTTGAGTATGATTAATTTTTCTAATTTGAGTAGTTTTTATAATCTAGAGTTGAAAAGCATTTATTTACAAATTGAGCTTAATAACTGCTTTTATGTAGGTGGATAAAATCATGACATCTATTAATTCTTAAATCAATGATAGGACCTCAATTTTCTACGATCTTTAGCTTACAGTCCAGCCTAATTGAGGGATGTAGAAGGCCAAACTTGATTACAAACTAAATTAGTTCCATCATTCACACACCTGGTGACGTTTCATGAGAAAATCATATTTTAGGATGTGGATGCTGGAATTGAGAGATTCTAGAGCCGTAAAAAATCCAACACATAGATATTCAACTTTACTTTATATGCTGGGAACTAATTCAATTGTTTTCTATGCTGAAATTTGGTTATAACATGTTGAGATCGATTGTTACTTCGTCAGAGCACGAATTCTATCTAGCAAGATAACACTAAGGAAAATATGAACTAATAATTAGCTAGCCAATTTGTTCACCAAAGCCTTGGGTAAAAGCAGGTTCAAGACATTATTGTTAGATATGGGCATTGTGAACCTTAATGCGCCAACTTGAAAGGATTTATGGAATTGGTTACAATTGATACATAAGCTTCATAGCTGATAAGGAGTAAGAGATCGGGAGTTAAGTTGTAGAAAAAATTTTAGCCCTCATATATAACACTTTTTAAATATATCTTGTTTGTTCGTAAAGCATGTGCTCTCTTGTACATAACCATCTTCAAAATTTACTTTTTTTAATTTTGACATGTTTTTGGCCTAGGAGAAACTATCGGGCTTAACCCAGAAAGGAAAAGGTATTGTAGCAGATGCTAGTGTTGTTCCTGGTGTCACTTTTGTCCTTGGTGTTTTAGTTAATATAATGAATTTTCTCTTTGTTTCTCTTCCTTTTAGTGCTTTTCTTCTCTTTGAAAAATTACTTCACTCTCTCTTGTATCATTATGTAAGCTTCAAGCATACTTTCTTTTGAAAGATATTACAATAGGATGATGGACGAGTAGGAAGTTGAATCTTGTTACTTTTCTAACAACTTAATGGCATTGACCGTTAGGCTAACTTGCGAAGCTTGAGTTGTTAGCTTTAATTGCATTCTAGTATTGTGTTTTTTGTTTTTTGTTTTAGTAAATATTGTGGTTCAATGCGTTATGAAAACAAATTAAGCAATACACATCTCAAACCATTTTTTTTTTCTTGTTGACAAACATCACAATGGGTATTACTTCCTATGTCTCATGTTTTTCACAACATTCACTATTTAGTAATTAATCTATAATTTTTTATTTTCATTAGCTTAGTATATAAATAAAAAAATTTTATATATAAATGATAAATAAAGACCTATAATTTCTTAATATAATTTTTTAAATTTTTTCTAACAAATAATAATATAAATAAATTTATGTCAAACTATTAAAAAAACTTAAATATTTCAAAGAATATGAGACGGAGAAAGTAATTTCTATTTGATCAAAATAAGCCCAAAGGCACAAAATGTGGCTAAGGGCCTCTATCAAAATCAGTAACGATGGAGAAATAAGTACTTGTCATGGAAGTGTCGATAGGCAATACATTTACAGAATCTTGTTCATCATGCTTGGTTTAATGATCAAAGTGTTGAAGTTATTGCCCAAGTTCAAGGTTAAAAAATCTTATTTGAAAGTGATGATAAAAGTATTTGGTGATCTTTCTTCTTTCTTTATTTCTTTCATTTTTAGGAATGAATTTGCTAACAAATTGTAGTTAAAAAAGTGCGTTTATGTTTTAGTATAGGTGATAATGTCATTAAAAAAGTGTTTATTGTAGTTAAAAAAAGTAGTTATTGGAGTGAAAAAAGTGATATTTTTGTATGGCAAATAGAAAAGGCAACAAGCAAAATAGATGCTAACTCACAGTCAAAGGCCTGATTGTGAACCATAGACTCCCTGATTGTGAATGCTTTTATCCACACGGAAATGCTTTTCTAGAAAGCCTTGTCACTTTTGTAGCCCACTTCATCACTTTTTTGGAGGCCTTATTGCTTTTTCAGTCTTCTTCATTGCTTTTTTGGGAGCATTATCACCTTTGCAGCCTACTTCATCACTTTGTTGGTTTTTTTTTTTAACGTTTTGCCTTGCTCCTCGTCTCTCCAAATTCCAACAATGCTGTTGTGCTTGACTCTCATTTGATTTACTTCTTTGTTACTAATTAATTCCAACTCGTCGCCCAACCTCTTCACCAAGCTTTCAATGTGTACTTCCTTCAATCGCTACGACTTTGTTTTTGCGTCGCCTTTTTTAAATTGTTATTTTTCCTTTTTCTACACCTAAAAAAAAGCCAGAGTTAACATTATCGACTCAGCGGGTTACTGGTTAACTTGCCAACTACCATCCAACGACTGTGGTTTTTCATTCTAATCTAATGGTTCAATTGTTACTACAGCATTATAGAACAACCTGTTTTTTTCATAATAATTTCTAGTTCTTAAAAAAATCTTGCTTAAAGAAAATTTACAGAAATTTGTAAAACTTCAAATCATTAGTAATTATTTATTAATTAGTATAATATCATAGACATCAACATTTTGCTACACTTTATTGGTCTTTTAATTTCAGCTATCAATACTAATTAACTACATATCAAGGAGATTAGGCCCAATTCATTTTAAGTTAAGTCAACTTAAGCCAAAGTAACTTATTTTTATTTTAACATCTTTTTTTCTGGAACCAATTTCATTTGATAGTTAATATTAGGTAGATGTAATAATTCATTTAAAATATAATTTTTATAATCTTATCAAATTTTCTTAAAGATTTTATTTTTTAATGCCTAAAAAATAAAAATTTATAAAAATTTAATAACATCATAAAAATTTATTTTCAAATGAATTATTATAGCTATATAATATTGGATTTCAAACGAAATTAGTTGAAGATAAAAAAGATGTAAAAATAAAATAATTTACTTTAAATTAATATAATTTAAGTTAAAATAAAATTGGTTGTTAGTCAAGCACAACAATAATTTATGACACTGAAAATTGTGGAAAGGGTCAATTTGGTGGCACAGTCGGGTAAGATTTTTCTCCTTTCCCGTCGAAAAATCATGGGCGAGTTCGATTGGCTTTAGTTGAATTAATGGGTCAAAATTTTGAGTTCAATCAACAGAGGGTAGCCTAGAAGGATCTGGCATGGGGAGAATTACAGGGTGCGCCACTCTTCATTTATTTTTCCATTTGCCTAGTGTCCTCTATCTCGTCCCACTTTCACCCAGCTACCCCAACTGCCAACCATTTGTATATCCGACACCTGCCCACTACTCGTCCACGCTCCTCCGCCCGTCGTCTGTGTGGTATCAAATTCCTTAAGCCAGATCCGCCCCACATTTGCTTCGTCCCAGCCGTAGCTTCATCTATTCAATCCTTTTCACCCTCCATCAAGTGTTTCCCACTGCCGTGTCATACGCAAAGGTGTTGTACACCTTCCGCCTAATTCCATCAAAATGAGGCAACTCCTTGTGTTGATTCATTTCTTTTTCCTTTTGTTCCCAACTTATTCGAAATGGGTTGGAACATGTTTCTGACTGATTTTTCCAGCTACTCATTCTAGTATTTCGTGTTTTGTAAAATGCTTTGTTATGTAACAGGTAGCTGGCAGCTAATTGTGGCTGGAGGTCTTCAAGTTTAAGCAAACAAAACTGTGACCTATAAGACTGGTGCACCCTGTAATTGTCCGCAAAACCAACCCTTAGACCCATCTTACTGGGCAACCCTCTGTTGACTGCACCAAAAATTTTGACCCATTAGTTCCATTAATCTAAACCAAACTCGCCCCATATTTTACAGTCAATCAACCACCTTTTGTTCTTTGCTACAAGCCAAGAAATGAACAAGCTATAAGAAATTGTTGAGAACAAATTCCCCAATCATCCATCATGCACAGCATAATAAAAACACGATCAAACAAGCATACACAAATTTAACATAGTTCAGCTCTTAACTAACCTAAATTCATGAATGAAAGAAATCCACTCAAATAAAATATAGAGATTATAGCAGAGGTATGTCGTTAGTGCTCACATTGGCCTATGGATCCGTTACACACAATTGACAACCCTAATATTTTGCCCTCATACAATTATAAGATATGGGAATTACAAATGACATCTTATCCTAGCCATCTTCGGCCTCCAGGCTTCTCCCCCCTCCTAGAACCCTCAAATCTTTCCTCTTTACCATATTAGTTTTTCTCTCATACTCAAAATCCCAACATAATAAGCCTTTTTATATGCCACATACAAACCCAAACCAAATCAAAATAGGAAAACTAAATTGCAAACAAATACAAAAACTAAAACCAAATCCTATGCAAACTAAAATTCTTAAGTTTTTTGAATTTGAGCCAACAAAGCAAACAATCTCCACCTTAGCATAAATTCTTCACCATGAGCATGAACATCACGAACACACGGTCACAATCAGAAACAGGAATGCCACGAACATCACCAAAACATTAACACAGCAACAAACGCAAACAAACACGAACATCATGAACATGAATCCAAACAACAACATCACAAACATCAACATACACAAACACAAGCTCTACTATGCCAAGCATGCATCACAAGCTCCACCATGGCAAGACCAAGCCATAAACTTTGATACCACTTATTAGGAAAAAATTTCCCAATCACCCATCACGCGTAGAGGAATAAAAACACGATCAAGCGAGCAAACACAAATTTAACATAGTTCGGCTCTTAAATAACCCACTTTCATGAATGAGAGAAATCCACTTAAATAAAATATAAAGATTATGGAAGAGGTATGCGTTTAGTGCTCACGTTGGCCTATGGATCCCTTACACACTACTAACAACCCTAATATTTTGCCCTCACACAATTACAAGATATGAGAATCACAAAAGGCTTCTCGTCCTAACCCTTTCCGGCCTCTGGACCTCTCATCCCTTCTAAAACCTGTTGGGTTTCGGGAGCCAAACAGCGCAGCGGAATTTAACCGAAACCCTCCAGGATCCAAGTGAAACGGGGTAAACCGGGTGTTCGAAAATTTCATACCTAATTTTCGGTTGAGATCTCTCACTCAACTGTAGAGTCGAATCACAAAACCTGAACAGTTGACGTGTTCAGGCTCTCTATGGTATCCACACGAGCCTCTCGGGATCACCACGCTTCCACCACGTCCCGGCAGATGCGTTTCTCTTGCGCTCGCAGTGCTAGCTTGCGTCCTCCAAGGAATTGCAAGAGAAGAGTGTGGCTGTCCTTTTGGGAGGCTAGGGCAAGGAGACCTGCGAATTTCTCACTTAAAAGTTGTATTTATAGTGAGACTCAACTTCCAGGCCTAATGGGTTTCAAAGCCCTAATCCAATTAGGATTTAATTTCGGGCTTAATAATGGCTCAACTCCTTGGCCCATTATTAATACGAAATTAAAGTGAAACCATAACCCAAATAATTAGCCCATGCACTCTAATGATCCAAATAGCTCTATGTGTGCGACCCAATAGGCTCTTGCCATGTTGGCAATGATCATAAATCACATTTATGATCATAAGCAATGAGCGGTGTCTAGCAACACATCATTGCTACCCAAGTGACAAGATTGTCGGTGAATCGACTAAACCTTTATGATCATCACCGATATATGCCATTGTCCCTTTGTCCAAGATATCAAGACTAAGCACGAGACATGGAATGTGTCACTTTCGTATAGCCCAATCTTTGGTTTCTTGATTACCGAGTAGACTAACTTAAACTGACGACATTGATATCATATATCAACTCATCGGAGCATGGCCATGCATTTTCTAAGTCTCACTCTATCAAGGGGCCCAAAGATATCACTCCCGTTACATAGGAGGGACAAATCCCATCTTGATCATACAAATCCCTCCGCATGATATGTGACATACCCAATGACCTCCTTCAAGTTCACTCAGTTACAAGCAACAAAGGAAAGTATCAAAGTATGTGACTCACATGTAGGGAACCTTGATGATCTTAGGTCGAAGGACTACATATACCATGATCACTATGAGAATCACTTATGACACTCATATAACGATCCATGAAGTGTTCTCATGGTGGGTCGGTCCAGTACACAAGTTCTCCAACTTGTACCCATATGTAGACTACATATCTCATATTAGTCTCCACATATGCTAGTCATTATGTATTATTGCAACCCGCTCCACAATAATACTATACTAGGGACGTTTAAGAATATCATTATTCTAGGGTTACAATTATGTTTATTACGTTACGCAAAAACAAAACAACAAACAAAATTGCTGGATTAATGCCTCAATAAAATATCATGACTCAATTTGCAAAAATACAATCATCTCATGATTGGCTTTTTGGGCACAACACTAACAAAACCCACATCTCTTGCCTCTTCACTACATTGATTTTTCTCTCATACTCAAAATTCCAACACAATAAGCATTTTTATTAGGCCACACACAAGCCCAAATCACATCAAAATAGAAAAACTAAATCACAAATAAACAGAAAAACTAAAACTAAATCATAAACAAACTAAAATTCTTAAGCTTCTTGGATTTGAGTCAACAAACCTTAAGAAGCTTAAGAATTTTAGTTTGTTTAAGATTGGGACTACATTTTTGCGTTGGATTTGTGTGTAACCTATAAAAATGCTTGTTGTGTTAAGATTTTGAGTATGAGAAAAAAGCCAATGCGTTGAACAAGTAAAATGTGAAAGTTTTAGGAGAGATAAGAGGTTCAGAGGCTAGAGAGTAGGGGTGAAATTAGAACCCGAAACCTGAAGTTTGACCCGAATCCAATCTGTAAAAAGCGGGTTAGGGTCTGTTTTATTAGAGGAAAATATGTATTTGAACCTGACCCAACCCGGCCCGATAAATCATTACCGAAGTAGATTCAGGTTGGTTGAAACCTGATAAATCAAACTAACCCGACTAGGAGTCTATGCCCAGCCCACCCCCTCCCTCTGCCTAATGCAACCCAGTCCTCTCTATACCTATTCCCTAATCCAACTCCCATGCCCAACCTAATTTGCTACTAGCCCAGCCCGTTTCACAACCCAGGACCTAAGAAAAGTCCTGCTTTGGAGTCCATTTGCACCATTTTGGATTTCGCAGGCAGCACGCAGCAGAATCGCAAGTTCGCAACTCTCGCTTCTTTCGTCTCTTGGCTTTCGTCTGATCGAACTCTCAAGTCTCATCTCTCATCCCTCTCGGCTCTCGACGCTACTTCCTGCTCAGTGCTCTACTGCTCTTCTTTCGGTCTCCTTTCACTTTCAGTCTCCTTTCGGTTGCGCTGCTTAGTGCTCTCAACGCCAGCTGCTTCTTGCTGCTTCCTCGTCACGCTACCAGCCTGCTGCGGTGCCCCTTTCACCGATTATCTCTCTCTCTCTCTCTCTCTCAATCTGAATGGAGTGGACCAACTCATAAATCTGTAAGGTAATTGCTATGTTTTCCACCTAGCTCTATTCTGTTTACTTTGTAGCTAAATTTTTTTGTTTGTTTAGGGTTTTCCGGTTTTGGGTCATTTTTCATGTCTTCCTTTTATCTACAAATAATTAACCATTAAAAATTGAAAAGTGATCCTTCTCCCCAAAACCAGTCTCAGTTTGGTAAAAGTTTACATTTTAAGTTAGTTTTTGTCTGATCTGTTGTATTACTGCTCCCTGAGAAGAAAAAGAGTATAATTCTTTCATTTACTTGTATCGGTTTTCAGTGTTACACATATTCTTGAAGGAAACTTGATGATCAATCATATTTCTTTGAAATTGTTGTTCCCTCTTTTTTCTTGTTCGACATCAATAGTCTTCCTTTTCAATTATTGCCCCAATGTCCAGATGCAATTTCATCAAGTTTATGATCAATCTTGGACAGTCTTTAAATCTTTCAAATATTTGGCATTTGCTATCTGATACAAAGATGAAGTATAAAACCGATCTCATGTCAGATATGGAGCAAGACAAAACAAACGACATCTTGGTTGCTTGAATTTCGAGTCTGGCCATAGAATCTGGAGTAATTCATTATGGAAGAACAATCCAGTGGCACACAAGTAACGAGTGAATTAGACAAAGTATTTGGAAGAGAATTTGGAGGACGGTGATGATGAATTTGACGTTCTGGAATGGTGGAAGATCAATAGTCCTCGGTTCCCAATCCTTTCAGCCATTGCTCGTGATGTTTTGCCTATTCCGGTATCAACCGTTGCTTCAGAATCAACATTTAGCACTGGAGGTCAAGTGCTTGATCCTTTAAGGAGTTCCTTAATGCCAAAGATAGTTGAGGCACTCATTTGTGCACAAGATTGCCTACGAGCAATCAAGGAGGAGTTGAATGTTGAGGAGCAATTGGCTATAGTTGAAAAGATGGAGCAAGGTTAGCTTATTTTATTTTACCCACGTTTCATATAAATGTTTGGCTTCAATTACGGATTATATAATTTTAGAAATTTTTCTATGTTTTTTTAGAGCTAGGAGGCATTGCTCGAGCACCTGGAGTTATCAATAATGAGTTTGCTTGATGCTTGGATGCTTGAGCTGCTGAATCAAGAACAATTATTGCTGCTGGTTTTCTTTGCTTAATGCTTGTTATGTGGATTTCTTTTAGTTTCTAAGGTGTACAAAACATGTGGATTGTTTATGTTATATGTGTGATGACGTATCATGGCAAATGTAGCCATGTAACAACTTTAAACTTAGATTTGGTCTATTTAGATGTTTTTGTCTGTTGAGGATGGTGTATGTTACATGTTTGTTGAACATTTGCTTAAATTTTCTTTGTTGCAAGTTATTATTTTTTTTTTTGTTCCAGGTGCCTGCCGCTGCTGTAAAATAAATCGGGTTAACCCGATTATACAAATCCTAACCCGACTTATTCGGGTTTGGGTTCGGGTTGGTTTTTTGAATAGTCAGGTCAGGTTCGGTTTACATAGTTAAGAAAAGAGTAGTCACAGTTCGGTGATAAGCTTATATTTATTATATTTATTTCTCTCATATTTAGTATGTTTTAATATGTTTTGAACCTTAAATATATATTTTGAGTATGTTTTGTAGCTTAGAGCATATCTGGACTTAATTGATTGAAAGTGAATTTAATTTGCCATTTTACAGGTTTTAATTTGGTTGTGCTCTTTCAGGATGTTGACAGATTGGTGATGTTCCAGTAGAAAAATTATATCTTGAGCTACAGAGATCGGAATGAGGTGATTCTTGATTCATTGGAAAGCTAACGTCTGGAGCTACAAATCACATTCAGCCTATGAAACCCAGTTTTCATGTTAAGAGGGTCAAATTCAGCTTCAAAGTCACGATTTACGAGTCACCGCCGGTTCAGAAGCAGTTGCGGTATTTTAGGCATATCTTTGGCTGTAGGTGTCCGTTTTATGCGATTCAGGTGTCGTTTCGAAGATAAGAAAGAGATCTACAACTTTTATGCTTTCAGTTTTGAGAAAAAATGGATGAATCAAGGTCGAATATCAGCTTGAAGTTTCTATTGCTGTTCTGGAGCATTACTTGGCTGACAACTTTGAAACCTTATAATTATTTTGAATCTTTTGATTTTTTTGGGGTACATTTGTAACAATATAAAAATTTTAGGGAGTTTTTATGAGTTTAGCCATAGGTTTTATGTTTTCTTTTGGTTTAAAAGCGCAGCCGCTGGACCCTGGGCGCATCTTTGCTTTTTCGCTTTTAGTTTTTTTTCAATTGTTCTTTGTTTCTCTTCCGATCATGGCTGAGTAATTTTCTGGTTCAGTTCTAGGGATGATTTCCATCGCCAACACCGGTTGTGAGGATTGATTTTTCTTGCTTAAACTTTCTTTAAATTCAAGTATTTACTTCATTGTTGTTCAGATTTATTGCAATTAATTTTCCTGTTCTCGCTTGTTGAATTGGTTTTGCAACTGCAAATCTGCTTGATTTTCTTTCAACCGCTTAGGTAAAGAAATCAATTAGAAGCAAGTGAATTGATTAGAGATTGCTTTTATTTCTGGTTAGTTCATACGAAGAAGTAAGACAGGTTAAATTGTTCAAGCTTTTGGATTGTTGCCTGGAATAAACATTTTGGTTCATTGATCTTAATGCTGATTTTGAGATAATTAGAAATTGCTTTTCAATATCTGGTTAATCAAAATTAAGAAATTAATCTGAAGCTTTTTCTGGTTAATTTTACTGCTGAATTCTTAGGGTTCTTTTTAGCTTTAAAGAGAGTCCTGTTTATTTGCTTGAATTGAAGAAATATTTTCTTTCGATGATCAACTGTGTGATTGGAATGGATAATCAACCCCTGAACTGAGCGTTTTTAGTATTAGTTAATTTCGTTTTGATTCTACCGTTAATTTATTTCAGCTTTTAATTGAAGAAAGCCCCCCAATCTTTTATTTCAGTTTTCTGACAGGAAGCTTTCAGTAAAAAAACTCCTTTGGGATTCGACCTGGTTTTCACTGCTAAACTATAAATTTATTTATTTTGAGTTGTTAGGGATACCAGAATTATTTTTGGTAATTTCGACGACCGGCCAAAAATTTTCTTTCAACCACTTAGGTAAAGAAATCAATTAGAAGCATTCTGGTCGGTTTTAACCCGAACCCGAAATTTCAAATCCGACTTTCACCCCTACTAGAGAAGGATAAGAAGAAAAGCATTTGATGATTCTCATATCTTGTAATTATGTGAGAGTAAGATATTAAGGTTATAACTAGTAGCATAGGAGTAGACTAGGCTCGTCAGCGGCTTTGTGCCGCACTGGAGTAGCCCAAATTATGGTTCCGCACCCTCCACCACTTCTCCGTTCATCTCCAATACGATCTGTGAAAACCCTATGAGCAAGAGGATGTTGAGGTCCGAAATTCGAAATAATATTGATTACTAACTCAACCACAACTCTTAATAATATTCTTTCTAAAGAAAATTTACTTTTATGTTATTAGCTCTGATTTCTGTTTTCTTTTTTAAAAAAATGTACGTACAAAATATATATATAACAAGTGTTATTGTCTTTTCTTAACCGAGAAAATATCATTGCGAGAACTCGATTGTTGGCGGCATATATGCTTTGTGTTGAAGGTTGGAATTAATTCCTTTCTCTTGGCCTAAATGACATGGCTCCTTTAAATATCACTAATTATATCACCAATCTTTATGCTTTGTAATGTCGGATTCCTACAAGTTAATTAGAAAGTTGTGAAGGTGTAGTGCATCGCTAAACACTGATAAAACACTCTTGGGAAAAAGATACTTTATTTGTCCCAATTTTTTTTGTTATAATTACGATTTTGGATAGCTTTAAAATTTTTATTTTTTATATTTAATATCTTTTTACTGTCAATTAACCATAGTATCCCCATTTTAAAATGCACATTCAAATCATAACAGAATTTCTAATTATTTTGTCAATTGTTTTTGTGGACTTCGGCATTTACGCTACTTGTATAAATAGCAAGATAAAAGGGAAAAAAAAAAGATATTGTGCCTTCAAATCAATTAAGTAATTCTCTAAATTCTTTTTTTTTTTTTTTGGGTGGCTTCTGGTTCTCTATTTGGATTCCCCAAAGATATCAAGAATTCATTATCCTCTACAACAATTATTTATGCAAGATGGGACAAAAATTAAGGAATCTGCTTTTAGCAAAAATATTGGTATTGCGACTTGGAAAAGGATTTTGAATGGATGGACAGGTATATCTAAATTTGGCTAATTTGCAGCATATTCCCTTAGTTTGGGTAATTGCGACTTCCCCGAAACGTTAGCCATTTGTTCTACAGTTATTATTGTTATGCACCTTTGTATAATTAGGGACACTAATCATCCAAAAATTGGCAAAAATACCCCTTGCCAAAATCTTCCCTTCTCTAGAGAAACCCTACCTCACTACTACTACCTCCGCCGACGCAGTCACCTTCCCCAAACCATCATATCCTATGATCTCATCGTCACTGCTCTTACTCTTCATCATATCGCTGCCGCCATTCTCCCTTCGAATCTCACCTCTAGATCTCACTGCAACTCCTATGCTCTGAATCATGTCGATTCTTGCACGCATGCCTCTGTAATCTCATCGTCAACCTTCTGATTGTTATTGCCACCGCCTCTGCCATCGCTGCCCACCATTGGAATATACGTCATTGTAAAAATGTCTAAAGTAATGTGCAAACGTGTCTTAAACAATATGCAAAAATGTCTAATGCAGTATCTGAAAGTGTCTAAAGTAGTTAACAAACAATATATTATAATAAGAAAAAAACAATTGTTTGAAGCTTCTCGGTCGTTGAAACTGCAAAAAATAATTCTGATATCACTAACAACTTAGAATAAATAAATTTGTAGTATAGCAGTATAAACCAGGTCGAATCCCAAGGAAAATTTTTATCTGAAAGCTTTCTCACAGAAAGCTTAGAATAAAAGATTGGAGGGGATTGTTTGTAATAAAAAATGAAATAAAAAAAAGATCAAAGAATAAAAATTAAGAAATCTATCAAGTAAGAAACCAACAAAACAATCAAGAATTCAAACCTTGGCATTAGTCAACATCCACCACCGAATTCTTACAACTGATAATCGATCAAGATTTTGAATATTCATCGTTGGAGCTATCTTCCTACCTCTCCTTAGTCGTAGTTAATCAGAAAACAAACGATCTAATTAATTCTAACTGCTAAACAACCTAAGACAAGTACTTTGATTTAATTTAACAATTGCGTTAAAAATTAGAGAGATCGATGAAACCAAATAACACAAACACAAGTGACTGCATTTAATTTAGTTGAATGTTCTCCCGAAGACCTAATTATTTCTGACGCAGCAAATCATCAAACCTCAGTTGCTTCGCAGATTAGAGAAACCAAACAATTACGGATTTGATTTCTAACCCAGCAGTAGATTGAATTCAAATAACAACTAGTAGGCCTCCTAGCATATAAACGAAACAATCATAAAATTAATCATAGAAGAACATCCAATACTCAAAATATAATTGAATGAATAAAAACAACTTTGATCTCACAGTGCTGAAAAACTCGGGGTTTCAGTCTCCTTCAACCAAGAATAAAAAGACCACTAAACAGAAAAGAAAACAGACAAGAAAATAAAACAAACAAGAAAAGAGACAGAGAGAGTTGGGGAAGAAAGAGGGGGGGCAGCCTCCCGCGAGAGCGAGAGTGGGAGGCTGTGGCGCAGCTGCCATTTAAATACCTAAAAGAATTAACCTAGTGTGCTAAACTCATAGAATCTCCCTAAAATTTCTATATTGTTACAAAATTACCTCACACAAAAAAAAAATTCAAAATAACTAGAAGGTTTCCAAGTTATGAGCCAAGCATTGCTCTAGAACATCAATAACAACTTCAAGCTGAAATTCGACATTGATTCAGCCATGATTTCTAAAAATTCAAAGCCTGAAAGTTGTAGAGCTATTTCTTATCTTCGAAATGATACCTGAATCTCATAAAACGGACATCTACAGCCAAAGGTAGGCCAAAAATTCTGCAACTGCTTCTGAACCAGCGATGACTCGTAAATTGCGACTTTGAAGATGCATTTGACCCTCTTAACGTGCAAATCGGGTTTCATGACCTTCATATGATTTGTAGATCCAGATGTTAGATTTTTAATGAATCAAGAATCACTCAATTCTGATTTCTATAGCTTAAGATATGATTTTTCTACCGGAATATCGCCAATCTGTCAAAATCCTGACAGAACACAACCAAATTAAAACTTGTAAAATTGTAAATTAAATCCACTTTCAATCAATTGAGTCCAGATATGCTCTTAGCTACAAAATATACTCAAAATATATCTTTAAGATTCAAAACATATTAAACATACTAAATATGAGAGAAATAAATATAATAAATATAAGCTTATCAGAAGCAATAAGAAGTATCTGAATGAATATCAAAAAGTGTTTAAAGGAATACTTGAAAGTGTCTAAACTAATAAGTAAACAATTTGTTCTCTTCAAAACATAACTATATAAAACAATTAAGAAGTGTCTGAATAAATGTGTAAAAGTGTCTAAACAAAAATCAAGAAGTGTGTAAATGAATATTGAAAAGTGTTTCAAGAAATATTTAAAAGTGTTTGAACCAATATGTAAACAATTGTTCTCTTCAAAAAAATAACTATCTGAAACAATAAAAAAGTGCTTGAACGAATGTGCAAAATTGTCTAAACAAATATTAAAAAGTGTTTGAACCAATATGTAAACAATTGTTCTCTTCAAAAAAATAACTATCTGAAACAATAAAAAAGTGCTTGAACGAATGTGCAAAATTGTCTAAACAAATATTAAAAAGTGTTTGAAGCAATATGCAGATAATTTCTTTTCCTCATAAATAAACGTGTGCAAACGAATAAAAAAGAATTGTCAAATAAGTATTTGAAAGTGTGCAAAGTAAAATATAAAAATATTTAAAGCTTATATTGCAAAGAAAATATAAAAGTGTCTTCTATTTCTTTCTCTGTAGATGGAAGGTGTGTTCATCGTCAGCTAAGATAACAGCTTCTCATCGTCCTTTCGTCGCTCATCGCCATCATCACCGCCTCACCTAGAATCTCCCATCGTCGATTGTCCTCCCATTACTCATCATCCACTTTGCTTCTTAGGCAATGTTGACCAATAACCTGCTTATCATTGTTCGATCGTCCTCCCATTGCTTATAGCCCACTGCTCAAGCGATAATTCTATCATCCTCCTATTTCTCATAATCTGATTGTCCTCCTATCACTGATTGTCCTCTCAATCCTCATCATTTGATCTCCCTTTCGTCACTCATCTCTCACTTCTCATCGTCAGCTTAGGACTGTGGTTCCTTACTCGGTGGCAATGAAGTAGAATCATACAACCAATCTAGGAGGGAGCGATAAAGGAGATGACGGTGGCAGCGAGGTTCTGAGAGCAGGAAAGGGAATTGGCGGTGAAGAAGTAAATGTGCATGGGAATCATGATCTTGGTTGAGGTCCAGAGAAAACATGATCCAGAGAGTGTGATGGAAATTAATTAGGTTAGTAAGGGGTAAAATTGGGAAATCACAGACTATGTCTAATTTAACATATGTTCACAACAACCATAGCACTATTTTGATGTTAACTTCAAAGCTAACCATTTACATGTTTTGCAAGCTTTAGGATTCAAATAGAAATTCACAATGTTGTAAGACTTAAATAAAAGTTGTAAAAGATTTAGAACTGAAAAATTGGTCTATACCCCTGAATTATTTTTTTTTTTAGATGTAAGAATTTTTTATAATTTTTTTAGTAGTTTTTTTGTTATAATTTTTTACATTTTTAAAATTTAGAAAAAAATATAATATTATACATTTTTTGTAAAAATAAAATTAAAAAAAAACTTTTTGAAGATCTTAAAAGTGATTAAAGGCTTTAAAGAACAAAAATATCTCAAAATAAAAATTTTTAGTCATCAAAAGTAATCTCTGTCAAACTTAGAAATAAGAAGTTTATTAATTGGTATTTTTGTAAAGGTTTTGAATTGCCAACAGAACAAAAGCCGAAAAGAGACCACTTTTAGTCCTAAATCTTTTATAAATTTTTTATTTGAGTCCTAAAACTTTACAAATCTCTATTTAAGTTCTAAAACTTTGCAAATTTGCATTCGAGTTCTAAAAGTTGCAAAACATATAAATAGTTAGTCCCAAAGTTAACCCTAGAATAGGTGGTTTTAGGATTTAAATAGAAATTTTCAAAGTTTAAAGGTTGAGTGTGTTCTTTGCTCACAGTTTTGTACCTACCGTATGAAACAATGTAACTTTTGCTCACCACTGCAAACTGGGCAAGGCCCACTCATCTACCACAGTGATTGTGGGTGGCAACTGAGGATCTAGTTCAGCACAATTTTGACAATTAAAGATTTATTTGGAAACTAGTTTTAGTTTCAGGGCCAATAAGTTAAGTTAATGATAGGTTAGGGGTCAATTGAGGATATATTCCATGGAACTCATTACCTACGGTAGCTAAAATAAACTTCCCGAAAAGTTTATTAGACTCCATGTACAGACATCAATAATATCAATAATAGTGTAGAGGAAAATGAAATTTAATAGATCCATTTCGAAAGAATATATGTTTTTTATTTTTCTTTCCAAATTGTATATTGGCTTGAATTTGTTCCACAAACCACTTAAGTGCCTATACAGTGGCCTTGTGTGACCATTTTATTGGTGGCTACATTATTATGGTAATATTTAATTAATGTATAATTAGGTATAAAAAAAATTAAATCTATGATTAATTTACAAGAAAACAATTCACTAGATTAGGTATGTACTCCCGCCATCTCACAATAATTGAAACGTTTCTCTGTGAATAGAGATTAAAGTGTACATAATTTATGTCATTTTTTTCAATTTTCCCATGAAATTGAAACTAAAAAAAATCTTTTTAGATTTTGTGTACTGAGAGTTTAAATAATGATTAAAAAATAAAAAATTTCTTTTTTGATTTTGTGCAGTGAGAATTTAAATGAAGATTAAAAAGAGATTATTTATTGTCTTTTGTGTAGTGAGAGTTTAAGTGATGGTATTAAGGAAAATTAGAAGTTGAAAGCTTTCTAAAAGGGGAAATGTTTCATTTGTTTTGGGACATCCAAATAAAGGAATATGGTTAATTCTTTTTGGGATGGAGGGAGTATATAACTAGAAAATACATATTTGATTTAATTAATAAAAATATCCACAACATTTCGAGCAAAACCCCAAATTTGTTCAAGAATCCAAATTTACCACTAAATCCTAACAAGTAAATTTTATAAATAACACCACCAATACCCTAATCTTAAGGGGGGAAAACTATCTCTAAACTCAATCCACCAAAATAGCTATTCATCAAAGCCTAAATCAACCAATCAAAAACCTTATTACAGGAAGAAAAATTAAGCATAACATATCTATGTCATATATGTGTTAAATTTGATAGAACAACCTAAATCCACCATCTAAACTATAACTACATTGATGATATAAACATTAAAAATGAAAACAAAACATGAACACACAGATTTGGGAAAGATTTGAGATTAAAATGATGTGAAAAATTCTGGCAACTGTCGGGATGAAGAAGAATTTGAGAGAGGCTAAGAGAGAGTGTTCAAAGAGTAAAATGAAAGGGGGAGATGAGTATTCCTTTATACGGGTGGAATTTGCGATCGTTTTGGTGACCAAAGTTTCAGTTGTCCAAATTGAATATCATGCAGCTACTAAGATTTAATTGTGAAAATTTAATGCAACCACCAAAAAGGTTATTGTTTAGCAACTAAATTAAGAGACCCATAAAAAATGGTGGCTAAAACCGTCACCCTTTTGTGACCATTAAGGCGACAATGAAAATTCATAATTAGATGATTGTCCCAAAGCATGGGGACCTTTTTAGTGGTTGCCCTAACCACTATTCTTGTGAACAAATAAAAATGGTAGATAAAAGATTGCCCTAGACCTCCGGTAGCTTTTCGACGACAGTTTTGGGCACCATTTTTGTGTCAACCACAAAAGTAGTCACCGAGAACGGTTGCTATTGGTGAGATTTGTTGTAGCATCGATTTATCACATCTTTGTGTGGTACTAGCAGAAAGCATGATTCCTTTTGGCCTCATCAATCATACCATAGATCTCCACAACTACAGAAAAATCTAAACATTTTTGCAAAGATAGAGCAAAGAAATTGAAAAGAAAATATTTCCAAAACCTGTATATTAATTTTATAAGTATATAGTACATTGATGTATATGATTTAAAATGAAATAAGAAAAAATCATTTTATTTTCATCCATGTACCATATACTCCCTCCGTCCCGATTTCTTTGATCCATTTGACTTTTTGGATTAGTTTGACTTTAATTTTTTTATATTATTGTTTGTTAGAAAAAAATTAAAAAATTTATATTTAGAAACTATGGGTCTTGATTTATCATTCACACATAAATTTTTTCATTTATATGCTAAAATGTCTAAAATAAAAAATCATATATTAATTGCTAAAACGTGAATGGTGCAAAGAATTTGGGACGGAGGGAGTATATAATATATCCCTATATGTACCTTGTATATACTACGGTAAGTGGAAAAAAAATACAAAAAATATAGATACATAAGATACCAAAAATACCATATATACCTATCATTAAACTGATAAAAAAAAACATATGTAACATATATTTGCAGTAAGTTCCTTGTTGTGTGATAAACTGTGGTACATCCTGGATGTGCTATGCGATATATACCACAATAAGTCATAAAAAAGGTAAAAATGTTATTTACATAAGATACTGTAAAATACAATGACATATTGTGGTACACTTAACTGTAAACTGATAATACGTGAAAAAAAAAATTGTCGCATATCATGTATCTGCAATAAACAATTTACTATGCCATAAACCGTATTATTCAAAATAGTGTTTATACTAGGTTCACAATCACTCACAAGTTGCAACGAGAAGAGTTTCATATTTAAAGTTTGCACTTTTAGGCTCTTTCATGATGAATGGCCAAACTCCTCATCTAGACCATACATCTATTATTTCTGCCCCCTTAAACCTCAAGCTCTTCCATCTGATGACTGAGTCCCCAGTTTCAATCACAACTGTAGGGATGTCAAGACCACTCTACACTCCTTGAACCAAACCATCCAAACCCGAATGTGCCCTTACTCGCATAGCCATGGGGAGGTTATAGGTTTAACTAATTATACTAGACCCTACCCGCACCCCTCCCACCATAATATATTTATACTTGAAATATGATTTTATTTCAAAATAAAACTATAATAACATAAATTGCCATATATTACTCTAGTTTCTGATTTTTTTAGTTATTATTAATTGTAAATATTCACATTATTTTAAAAATATACATAAAAATATAATAAAAAATAAAAAATTAAACATATATTTTAAATGGGTTGCGGGTAGTACCTGTCCACTTGTTAGATTGGTACTTACCTGAACCTGATTAATTGTAGGGAGGGTTTGGGTTAGCTAAGCCCAATTCATTGATATCTTTAACAGTGAACCAAATTGGGGACCCAATAATCACATAGAGGAGTTTTGGGACTAAAAGGTAAAAAACAACATACCTAGGGATTGAAATAGAAGTTTGGCTATAGGGAAAAAGTGAAAAAAAAAACACAGGGATGTTACTGTTCATAAATGTTTATTTACCTCACTCGGTTTACTATATAGTAGCGAACGAGGTTTATGGTGCTCACGCATTACAACTGTTCAATCCATGTCAACATTAAATATGAATATAAATAGTGGTGATCATTGATGAAGGTAGAAAGTTTCATAAAAATAGAAAAAGAAAAGAAAGAACGAGGATGGAAAAGGTTAAGGTAAAGTTTTGGGACTAAGGGAGAAAAAAAAAGATTCTAAGTATTAAGAGAGAAACTGTGGGGACTAAAATTTTGTTTTAGAAGAGAGAAATATTATGAAAAAATTAATAATATAAGAGAAAGAGTGGAACTTCAATAACAACAAGTGGGCTTTAATGATTAATAAATAAAAAAATGGTTTTCAGGCTAAGAGAGCAAATGTAAAGATTTTAGGAATTAAATGCTTAACAATCAACTTAATAAAGGAGAAAAGAAAATAAATGAAAAAAATGGCTAAAATGAATCAACTCGAACCATACCAAAAAGTGGATAACTTATCATGACTAAAGTTTTGTTTTAAAATAAAAAATAAAAAATCAACAAAAAAAGGTTAAACGAAGACACTATGATTGACTAAAAAAAGAAAAGAAACAAACCATGATAACCAAGATTTTTCTTTAGAAGGCAATAAAATAAAAAATAACAAAAACAATTAGAGACCAAGAGGACAAACGGAGAGATTTAGTGACCCGCACATCGTAGTAGATTTTTTTTGTAATAATTTTGAATAATAAATAAATAAATATTCCTCATCAATAAATTTATGATAATCAGTTAAAATTTCTATTTGTTTCAAATTTGAGTTGGACTCCTTTCATGTTATATTTATATCATTAAAATGATTAGTTATGATTAAAACATAACACTATAAAAAAATATGCTATGTACTTTGAAACAATGAAAATATTTTTTGTTAATTTAAAAAAATTCACTAAAATTTTTATCTCTTATTAACTAAAAATCTTATTTTTAGTATCAATTAAAATTTATCTTGAAAATTTTACTTTCAATTCTAACAATTATGGACCAAATTACATTATTAAACTATAGAGCTTGAGGTAAACAATTGATGCTACAAAACCTAACCAACAGTAATGATAAAAAAATAACTGCAACACAAAACTATGTTTAATATATGTTAATCAATTAACAGTCTAACCATTAACTTAATAAAAATAAAAGAAGAAAGTAAAAGAAAAAACTGACTAAAGCTGAATAAACCAAAACTAGCTCAAAAGTAGGTAAATTATAATGATTAAAGTTTCATTTAGAAAATAATAATAATGAAAATCAATAAAAAAAGTCAGGATCAAGACAAAAAAATGAAAAAAAATTAGGTATTAAGGATTTAACAATTGACTTAATAAAAATAAAAAAATGGTTTAACTAAACAATAAACAAATTATAGTCACAAATGTCTTACTTTAGGAGATAGTACGTAAAACAACAATAACAAAAAAACATGGGGACCAATAGAGCAAATAGAAGATATAGTTAAATAGTTATAAAATTTGGAGACCAAAATATGACACAGACATAGCCCTGCACCGAAAATGGAAAGATTATAAAGTTTGGGATTGAAAATGCATTTTGACCTAAACAAAACTTGAAATACACTGAACCATAAAAATTGCAACATAGGCCCTTAGAAAGAAAATGCCTTGCAAAAAGAGGATCAAATAGTATCCAACAAAAAAACAAAAAGGTACAAAACTGGAGATGAACAGTGAAATTTCTTTCTCTTTAAGAATATGGTATAAGAAGATTAACTCAAGTTATTACTTGAAGCTTTTCCATGATTGTTTTTTTTTTCCTTATCTTCTTTGGTGTCATGTTTTTTTTTTCATTTTATCATGAAATAAGAATTTTACAATGTGTTGCTTCATTGGACAGCCTACTCTACTCGATATTTGGAGCATGATTTTTCACTTTTGTCATATATTGTAGGAAGAGAATGGTTTAACTACCTCATGCACACCACATCAACAGAAGCACAGTCAATGTTCTAATCAAATCCAATATTGCCACATTTCAAGTTTGCAGCAACTTGTAAGATTACCAGAATGACCAATTGTATGTAAGTATATATAGTATAATAGGTATACTTGTGGCAACGTGCGGATCGTTTTCGGGAGTCGCCACCAATCAGTTTTCTTAGGTCGATTGGTCACCTTAAAATTGGCCTGCGAGAGTTCGGGGATCGGGAGTACGGTTACGTTAAAACAACTTTGTTAAAACGCCCAAAAATTGGCACCTTAGTTGATTTTAATTTTGTTTTGCTTTGCTTTTAAATAATTCTCAGTTAATTTTCAAAATTAGAAATTTTAACTGGATTAGTCGAAATGTGGATTTTTAAATTAATTAATTTGTATGAAATTTTATACTTCCGAACCATGGACTCTGCCGAGTCATTTGGACACGGAAGATTTTTGATTCCGAACCATGGACTCTGCCGAGTCATTTGGACACGGAATTTGGTGAAATTTTAAATAATTTAATCCATATTGTAAACATGGATTTCTATCTTTGTATTTATTTAATTTATTTATTTTAAAAAGTTTGATATTTTCCAAACCGTAGATCCTGCCGGATCATCCTGATATGGAAATTGATTTATCGTAATTATTTAATTCTTATTATTATGAAATTAATTTTTAAATGGTAATTCTTTTTGTTTATGAATGATTTTTAATACTAACTAAAAAAAATTTATCTTTATATTTTTACTTCTTTTTTTACTTTCTTTCTTTTTCTTCTTTTTTACTTATTTTTACTTCTTTTTTTTAAATTTCTTTAAATTTCTTTTCTTTTCTTTCTTTTTTTATTCTTTTCTTTCTTTCTTTTCTTTTTCTTTTTCTTTCTTTTATCTTTCTTTTCTTTTTCTTATCTTTCCTTTCTTTTCTTTATCTTATCTTTCTTTTATTTTTCTTTCTTATCTTTCTTTTATTTTTCTTGTCTTTTCTTTCTTTCTTTTCTTTTTCTTATCTTTTCTTTTATTTTTTTTTATCTTTCTTTTCTTTCTTATCTTTCTTTTATTTTTCTTTCTTATCTTTCTTTTATTTTTCTTATCTTTCTTTTTTTTTTTCTTGTTTACTTTTTTTGTTTTCTTGTTTAATGAAAGATATTTATTATTTTAAAGGATTACTCAATTTATAAAAGAATTAAAAAAATAATAATTAATTTTTATTTAATAAGAAGTTAATTTAAAAGAATTAAAGAGTTTAAAAATAAAAATTTTGATCATGGTACGGGGCGTTGTTACTCAGCCAGACCCTCTTCACCAGGTGAAGCAGCTCAAAAGCGGGCACGAGACAGTTTCCAGCCAATATACCATGAACTAAAAATTTTTTATTTTTTTTATATTATTTTTTATTATTTTTTTATTATTTTTTTTTTATTAAGAGAATCAAAAATTTTAAACAAAAGAAGAAAAGTTTTGATATTTATTTAATTTATTTTGGAATAAAAGATTATTTAACCGAAAACTTATATGTATTTTAAAACAAAAGTCTTGATATTTTTATTTTTATATTCTTCTTTGTTTGATGAAAGATTTTTTTTTTTTTTAATTTTAATTTATATTTCTGAAAATATATCTAATCAATAAGTCAAAAATATTTAAGAGAAAATTCAATTATTTTTGTTTTATTTTGTATTATTTTGAAATTATTTGATTAAGATTTTTATAAAAGAAACAAAAAGTTATATAATTTAATAAGTAAAATATTACTGAATAAAATATTAACCCAAAATTTTTACGCTTTTTATTCTTTTTATTAATAAAGAAAAAAAATTATATATTAATAGATAATTAATATATTAGTCTAAAGTTTTTTTTTATTTTTTATAAAGAAAAAATTTATTTATATATTTTATTTAAAAATATTTCCGAGCCATGGATCCTGGCGGATCATTTGGTCATGGAGTTTTAATTTTTTTTATTTCATTAATTTTTAATTTTAAAGATGTATTAAAAGAATGATTTTATGTTTATTTATTTATTTATTTTATTTTTGAATTATTTCATTATGTTTGTTTATTAAAAGGAATAAAAACTTTGTTTCAAAATAAAAAAAAGTAATTTTTATTAGCCTTTAGAAAATTATTCACGTAAAATTCCTTTTTTTATCTTTTAATCATAAAAAAAATTCAATTAATAAAGTGGGGTTTTTTGGCCATCCACTTTAATAACACAATAATAATAAAAGTTAGCACAATTAATATAGTTAGATTAGTTGGATTAGTTAGTTAATAACAATAAAAAGGTTAGTAAAAGTTAGATTAAATTAATTAACAACAATAATAAAAATTAGCCAAGTTTAATTAAATTAATTGTTAACAACAATAATAAAAAAGTTAGTCAAGTTAATTAAATTAATTAATTACAACAAAAATAAAAGTTAGACAATTTAATTAATTTAATTAATTAACAACAATAATAAAAGTTAGCCAAGTTTAATTAAGTTAATTAATTAACAACAATAAATAAAAATTAGCCAAGTTTAATTAAGTTAATTAATTAACAACAATAAATAAAAATTAGCCAAGTTTAATTAAGTTAATTAATTACAACAAAAATAAAAGTTAGACAATTTAATTAATTATTAACAACAATAATAATAAAGGTTAGTAAAAATTAGCAAGTTAGTTGTTAGTTGCTAATAACAAAAAAAAAAAAAAAGGTTAGTAATAATAACAATAATAAACAAATAAACAAGTAAACAAAATAAATGAGTTAGTTAATTAATTTTCTGCAAAGACAAAATAAAAAGGTTAGTGACCTAATAGAAAGAAATTGAAAAGATGATGGGTGAAACAAGGGTTTACCCTTTTAGTTTTGAATTTTGAATCCCAGGAAACGATGACGGCGTGAGGCAGGGGGGTGGCGCTGGCGGCGAGGGGAAGGGCAGGGGGCGACGGGCGACCGGCGGCGAGGGCGGACGGCACGGTGACGGCGGCGGGGGCAGGGCGACGGCGACGGGCAAGGCGGCGCGGCGGAGGTGTCCGGCGGAGGAAAAAGGAGAGAAAGAAGAACGCGGGCGGCGCGGCGGCGGGAGTTAGGCACGACGGCGACGGCGTCGGGACGGCCGGACGACGGCGGCAGGACGGTTGGGCGGAGGCGTGGTGGCCGGCGGACGGCGGTGGTGGGCACGGCGAGAGAGAGAGACAGAGAGAGAGAGAGAAAGAGAGACGGAACAGAAAAAAAAGTTTTGGCTTTCTGGGGAAGAAGGGAAGAGGGCTGGGGCTAAGGGATGTAATTTTATCTTTTTTTAAAACGGAGCTCTAAGTTTTTTTGCTATTTTTTTCTGTGTTCAGCACAAAATTTGGGGGGCTATTTATAGAGGAAGTTTAGCTGAACTGTTGATGGATAAATTAATAAAAAATTTCAAACTTATCTCTTAAATTGATAAAATGACAATTTTAGTCCTTTACGTCTCTCAGCCTCTGGATAAGTTCCTGAAGCTTCTGATTTTGACAATTTTGTCGTTTTCTGTCAATTTGAGCCAAAAACGTCGGCAGGCTCAAAATTTTATGTGACAAACTGCCAAATGCTCCTGGAACTTTCAGAATTTGTCAATTTTGCCTGAAACTTCTTAATTTTGTCATTTTTACCTCAAACTTTTAAATTTTGTCATTTTTATGGAGTTTTCTTTTTTTCTTTCAAACATACACATATACACACATATATCAAATCTTCACAAAACAAAACAAAAAAAAAAGTATATTTTTTAAACTAATTAAAAAAAATTAGTAATAATAATAACAATAATAATAATAATACATTTTTTTATTTAATTTTTTTTATTTAATTTTTTTAAAATTATTTTAATGGCCGGACGAAATTGGGTGTCAACAATACTGTAGATGAACAACACTTTAAAACTGTGTTTTAGTATATACGAGGTTATATCAACCCGCCTGTTGTAACTGATTTTTTTAACAACAAATTTAGCATTAGAAAAATCTTAATAACTAATTAAAAAATTCCCACCCATAAATTTATTTAAACTAGTTAAAATGTTGTTTTATTCTAATTTTGAAATTCATGTTATGTTTTATTATTAAAATAATTAGTTTTAATCTTAACATAGAATTATGAAACACAACACAATACGTGCTTCAAAATCATAGATTTTTTTACTAAAAATAATTAACTAAAAAATTTCATCTCTTTTCAACTCACACTCTAATTCTTAATATTGAGGAGAAATTTATTTAGAATAATTCACTTTCAATTTTAGCAAGTATGGACCAAATTGATTTATTAAACCATAGAACTTTTTGAAGTAAATAACTCAAGCTACAAAACTGAATCATCAATAAAGAAATTACAAAATCTAAACATAAAACTGTGTTTAATTTATATTAAGAAACAAATTAACCATTAACTTAACAAATACATAAAGAAAAAAATAATAAATTGACCAAAGTTGAATCATCCAGAGCCATACACAAAACTGGAAAAATCACAATAACTAAAGTTTTGTTTTAGAAAAAAATAATGAAGAAAAAAAATAGTTTAGTGACCAATATAAGAAATGGAAAAAACTTTAGATATTAATGGTTTAACAATTGACTTAATAAGAGAGAGGGGGGACAGGTGGTTTTACTAAAAAACAAACAAAATATGGTGACCAAGTTTTCCTTTATAAGACAATACATAAAAATTAAAGAATAAAAAATTTTGGCAACCAAAAAAGCAGATAGAAAGACTATAATTAAGTAATTATTAAGTTTAGGGCCAAAACATCACACAAATCAAACCTAGAGACAAAAATGAGAAGTAAAAGCAATTCAGTGATTGAAAACGTGTTTTAGTAAAAAAGAAACGTGAAACAAAACGAAAATGGAGAACTATGAACATAAGGCCTCAAGAATACTATTATCTTTCAAAAAGATGATTGATCTTCCAAAAAATGCAATTTCTTCTCAAAAGAAAATAGTCAAAAAAAAAAAAAGTGACACACATTGTTTACCACTGTAGATGATTCAAAGTGTGATTTAGCCAAAAAGAAATGTGAAACAAAATGAAAATGAAGAAATAGCAGTATAGGCTTTCAAGAATAATGCTGTCTTTCATAAAAATGACAAATCTTCCTAAAGAAGCAATAGGATCTCAAAAGGAATAGGAAAAAAAAAAAAAGCGATGCGCACTATTTACGACTATATATGAATAGTGCATACTTTAGCTTGGACCAAGGTCACTATTGTATTTATAGTTTTCTGGTATTGTATGAACAGTATCCTTTGTTGGCAAAGCTTAGGGAACAAAATGAAAAAAAGGAAATTTGTAGCGGCTAAAAGAGAGTTAGACCATTACTCTGGAAAAACCCGAAAAAAACAAGGAGAGAGAGCACTGTTCGTGAGCGATCATCATTATATATAATTGCGAAATGGAGTCAAAGGTGGATAAGTCAGAAGGCGAAAATATTATAAATAAAACAAGAGACACTAAGGTAGGGTTAAAGTCGAGAAAGAAAGAGGTTGGATTTGGAATTAAAGCATCACTTTAATTTTGAAGAAGGTAAATCTGTCTACTTGGAATGATTAACAACCTATAAGTTTGATTAGTTCAATTTATAAAATCATGCCAAAGTTCTTGGTAATAGCCTCAGGAGGAAAATGCACTAGTTGATTATGAAACTCAATTTGCTTTTGTTCGTGGTAGACATATTCTGGATAGTATTCTTATTGCTAATGAAGTTGTGTAGTTTGTGACAAAGAGGAATGTCAAGACTCATATTTTAAAAGTGGATTTTGAGAAGGCTTTTAACAATGTGAATTAGGAATTTATTTTTTACACAATGAGGCAAATGAACTTTGGAAATAGGTGGATTAATTGGATCAAGGGATGTTTATCATCTGCTATGGTGGCAGTTCCTATCTATGGTAATCCCACTTTTGAGTTTTGTATGGAAAAGGACTCCTATCAAAGTGATCCTTTGTCCTCTTTACTATTCTTGATTATTGTAAAGGTGTTATATTGTCCTATTTTGGAAGCTACTACTTTACAGGAGATCAAGGGAATTTAGGTAAGGATGGGTAATGTGGAGCTCACGCATCTTAAGTTTGCTAATGAAACCTTTTTGATTAGTGCTTGGGAAGAGCATAAAATTCTTTAGTTTTGGAGAATTTTATGGCGCTCCCAATTGATTTCGGTGTTTTGCATTAGCTTTGCAAAAAGCTATTTAAGGGGTATAAATGCGATTGCTGGTGAAGTAGAAAATTTGGCTACACGTACTGGATGCAAATAGGGTTATGATCCTTTTACTTATTTGGGTATGCAGTTGTTGATTCAATGAAAAAGTCAGTTGAACGGTCTATAGTTGTTAACAAAAAGAAATCCAAGTATGCAGTTTGGAGATCAAGCTCTATGTCTTCTGGAGCTTGGCTTACTTGACTTAAGTCATGCCTTTCTTGTTTGTCTTTATACTTCCTGTCTATGTTTTGCTGCCCAACGAGTGTTTTCAAAAACATAGAATCCTTTCGTAGAAACTTTATTTGGGGGTTATGGGGAGGATAAGAAGATTTACTAGTTGCTTGGTGAAAGGTGTTGTTGGATAGGGGAAAAAAAAGTGGTTCAGCATAGGTAGTCTAAGGGGAAAATTTAGCACTATTGTCAAAGTGTTGATGGAGAATTGAGTTAGAAAATGAGGCTTTTTAGAGAAGGATAATTGTTTCCTTGTATGGAAGAGAATGTGAATTAGGGAATAATTCTTTATAATCCACTCGAGGGCCTTACAGTAGTCTCAACAAGGTTGCTTGAGAAGGATATAGATTTAGGAGTGTGCCTTTCTTGGAGAGCAGGTAATGGTGAGGGGATAAGGTTCTAGTTTGATGTTTGGTTATGGAATGAGAAGTTGTGTGAAAAATTTCCTAGATTTTTTATACTTTACTCAAATCAAAACAGCTTGGTGGCAGGGATGGGTGCTTGGGCGGGTAATACGGGTGGGATATGGAGATAGATTGCAAGAATGATGAAGGAGTCTAAATGGAACAATTTTCTTGATCTATTATCCTCTATTTCACTATGCAGGGAAGACCTTGAAGATGTCGACCACCTGCTTTTTTATTGTAGAGTCTCGAGTTCAATTTTCGTAGCCATTCATGCATGATAAGGATGAAATTATACAGGGTGCATGAATTTTTCTTAGCTTGTATATCTCAATTCATCTGCAACAAGTTATTGAAGTAAAGGTAAACTCTGGCCATAATCATCAAAACATCTCTTTGGGTTCTTTGGTTGGTGAGAAATGGTATTGTCTTCAACAATAAACTACTAAACCTTTTAGTAATCATCTTATCAATAATGTCACTTTCTTATTTTTGGATTTCAAAGAGGTTAGGGATGCGTCTTTCTTCTCTCGATGTGTGGTTTTTAAATCCATCCTTATCCTGTCAAGCTAGATTGGAACTAATATGGTTTAAAGACCTATTGTACATGTTTTCTCTACCTTCTCGCTGGTTTTAATAATATTCTCTTATTACCAATTAAAAATATTTTCACTGCATTATTTAATTACACTATAGTAGAATTGCCACTTATCAACAGAAAACAAATGTTGGTAAATATCAAAGTGTTAGTATAATTCACCAACATGCAAACAAAGTGTGAGCAGCACTCAAATCGGTAGGGTTTCACTAACAATTTTCTTGTGTGTTGGTGAAGCACTTCAACACATACTGACACACACACATTGTGTTAGTTAAAATGTTTTACTGACACATTTGTCTACCTATGAATCATATGAGGGGCTAAATCCAACTGCATATTTACTAAAACTTTACAATGTCAAAAAGAAATTATACCAACAAACAAATAGTGTCAGTTTAAAGGTATCTTTTGCTATTTTGTTAATATTGCGTCATTGTTCAACCCTGTGAAACATGAAAAATAATTGCAAGAGTTCTAAAATAATGATAAAAATAATTGCATTACTTTAAATAAGAGTTGACAATAGTCATAAAACAAAAGAGTTCTAAAATCCAAGCACTTAAATTCATCATCTAGGACTCAGTCATCATTCCTAAATAAAAGACTACTATAACATATAAAAGTTTTAAGCATGAACTTGAGCTTCACTCAACATGAATAAACAGCGCATCAATGAGCACATATAGAAAAACATAAGAAATTATTGTAAAAGCAACAAACTAGTATCTCTTCATGCTAACTACCAGAAAAATATAGTAATAGTTAAGACAAGTCCTTTACCATTACCATAATGATTTGTAACTGGTGATTTTTTTTTTCAGCAGCATAGTAATTTGAAGCACTACCAATATCACCATGAACCTCGAACCAATTAAATAAATGAACAAGAAAATTCAGAACAACACTAAGCATCAAAAAAGTAAGTGTGGCCAATAGAAGTGAATAAGATAAAAGGAATAATTATACTAGCTTTAGTGTGTTAAGTATTGTTTTAGTTGAGCATTCAAACACATTGTTAATATGAAATTAGCTATTCAACTCTATAGACATTGGATTAACCTACTAGTTATTGTGTCTATGTTAATTGGTTTCAAGGAACTTATCTCTAATCTTTAATTTATTGTTTTGGACTGATTTCAGACTTGAGCTTATAGATATAACAACTCTTATACTTGTAAGTTTTGACATTATTAACAAGCCACAACTATCCATCTTGACACATTGAAGGTCCTTTATGGAAGATCTACCAACAAATTTCTTCACATTGGAGTCTTTAGGTCCTTCTCTTCTCCCCCGCCTTTGTAGAAATTTACAAATGTCATAACCCTACTTGGCTGTGACTTCTCAAACATACATTGCACACAATTAAGAGTTTTAATGCATATATGCACTACATAGCACACACTAGCACAAACACACCCAAATATACCTCAAGGATTCAACATTAAACAAAACTAACTATTCTGCTTTAAAAGAGAATCTTAGCACAAGCTCTTACAAGCACTTGTAACCTTTACAAATACAAATCATATATCCAAAGAAACTTATTGAAACAATTAAACAGAACCACAAATTGTCAAAACTGGAATTTGCCACCTTAAACCCAAAAAAAAAAAAAAACAACTCAAATTACTGCAGTAACCGAAACAATACATTTCCTTGAATTCTCTTGGTCTTTTGCTATGTAAGTGATTTTAACACTTGACATATATGGTGAAGAATGTGTACAAGAAGTTTCAACTCAAAATAAATTCTCTAGCAAAAAGTCAAGGCGAAAGTTAAGTTCACCCCTAAAGAACACATGTTTGCAGGAAATGAAAACAATGATTTTTCCTTTAGAAAACCCTTCTAGTACTAAAGAAACATTACCAACACATTACAAATAGGATCAAGAACATGTTCACAAAATCTCATAGCAAACTAAGTCCTATAGCAAAATTCAAAAATAGGTTTGACTAACTACGAAATTCACTCAATTTAAAGGTTCAGTAACTAAATCCTTAAGTATAGAGTGGCCGAATCCATCAAACCTATTTACTATAGTCAAAAAAAATTTCCTACAAATAAATTTAAGAATTATTCTGCCGAAATGAGATTTTTAACTCGTAAGTCAAATTTCAGCCAACCTTTTACCCAAACAAGAACAATTTCCACAATAAAATGATGAACCTATGAGTTCAACAACTCAAATTTTGTTTCCACAAGAACAACTTCGAACATGTTGTATTAAACTATGTTCGGACAATAATAAAACTTGCTTGTAGAGAACATGCAAAAAAATTCCAAAAAAAGTAGACATTTTTTAACAAAGCCATAACTAAGCCACACTTTCTACAAAAATCTATGTAATGAATTTTTTTAAAGCAAAATCTCAAACTAAAACTTTTAAAAAATATATTTTAAGCTTTAAGCATGATTCAAATATATACCTACACTCGCTCTTCAAAAATCAGATCAATCTAAACTTTTCAGGTTAGAAGTCAAATTTTAGTCAACACCTTACTACTCATAGGCATGTTTTGCAGAAGTGCAAGCTTTCACTAGGAAAGTCATAGAGACTAAAAGTTGATACAGGAATTTAACTACATAAACCAATAGGAAACTATTTAAGACACATCTGACTCATCAGAACCAAAGACACATATATTATTAAAAGTTCATACATGAAACGTCACCTAGGCATCTGCTTACCAGGTGCATTATGAGACCGTTACACGCTAACATCATAGTTATGTAACCCATTTTTAAACATTCATTAACCCCATATACAAGCATACTACTCCTAAACTCCTTTTCATGCATGCATTTCTAGGATCATTAGACCTCAAAACTAGAGATTCATTTTAGTCCTCCCCTAGCCTATACTACATGATTTAATAGGCCAAAATCACATACACCACAAGCTACTTACCTTGTTCTTTTCCTAAAAAATATTACCTAAACTTGAGTTCAAAAGAACTCAGTAAAAGAACTATGATTAAACACATAACTCAATATCAAGCAAACATATATCACGATTAATCACAATTCACTTGACACAGGAGCTCCAAACCTTCACTGTTAATTAATCAATTAGGGTGTTCTCTATTACACCAGGGTCTACTACATGACTGCCACACAAACACTATATTGGATCTAATCAAGAACCAAGTTTACACTTATACACAAACTTGGAACTCATATCACTTCTATATGATTTTTCTTCATACATACAGCAACATTCTTCCTCACATTTCTTCAGTAACAAATTTAAATACATAACAAACACAAATAAGTTGCAATAATGTTCTAGAAAATTAAAATTTATTTCCTTTACTTTACTCTGATTATTATGAAATTGGTTCCAACCAATACACAAGATCATAGCTGATAAGGAGTAGGAGATAAGGAGTTTTGTTGTAGATAGACTTTTAGCCTTCTTAGATAACCTTTTTAGCTTTATCTTGTTTGTACGTAAACCATGCACTCTCCTATATATAACCAATTTACCAGGTGAATGAAATAAAGACTTTAAAGCCATATTCAAATTCTTCATGGTATCAGACCTAAAACCTTGACACCTAATACTATAAAACTTCATCACCTTCACTTTCTTATAAGCCATGGCAAGTCCGAGCTAGAAGATGTTCCCATACTACGTTCATGCCTAAAATAGTCCCACACAGATTTATGTTAGTGACCTGCTCAATGACTGCAACTATTGGGAATGGGTAAACGACATGAACAATGTGTTATTTGCCAAGAACAAGATTGGTTTTGTGAGCAAAATGATTCTAACACCGTCAACAAATTCACCAAAGCCAGGTAATTGGCTGTAGTGTGGTGCATTGCTAAAAGGATGGTCAAAAAACACCATGGACAGAGGTTAGGAGTAGAGTCTTTTATGGCCAGACCGCATAAGAAATATGGGTTGACTGTCTTGTTGAAGCAGGAAAATTTTTTTGTGTCATTTTACTACACTAAATGGAAAGATTTATGGATGAAATGCTATCCATTTGTCCATGGCTAAAATGCACTTATGACATCCAGTGGCAGTTTGTTAAAATAAGAGAAAATGAGCAACTTTATGACTTTCTTATGGGATTGGTTCATGGATTTGGCACAGTGAAGACATAAATCCTCAATAAGTCAACACCTAGTTTTGGCCAAGCCTATCACCTGGTAGCCGAAGATGAACAACAGAGATGGATCTCTACCATGCACAAACTTATTGGCAAGGCAGTGACATTCCAGACCTACACTGCTCATAATAACAAGAATGGAGGTGATTGGAAGGCTAAGGAAGAAGTCAAGCCAAGATGCAAAAACTACAACAAGTGGGGGCACATTGAAAAGTAGTGCTTTGAGATAAGTGGATATCCACTAAGATGGGGCAAAGGTAGACACAACAAGAAATCATGTTCCATGAACAATAAATGGACTAAGCCAAAGGTGGCACAAGTTGGTAATAATGCTAGTCCTATACCTGGTCTATCATAGAAGCAATACAATCGGTTATTGCAATAACTTAGGCTTGAAGGAGAGACACAAAAAGCTATTGGTCATATTTCACCCATGATAAATAAGGCTGATAAGGTTAATTTTGCAAAAATCTTAGGTAATAAACTCAAGGATGACAAAACACATTACCTGTAATATCAAAATACTTGATGTGAAACAAAAAAATTTAGCATAATCGCCGATCAAAATACCTAATGCAGAAACTATTCTAGTTAAAGGCGTGGGACAACTAAGATTGCCAAATAGGATGTAAAGTTATAGATTCCTGATTTTAAGTGTAATATTCTTTTTGTTCGTAAATTAACAAGTGATTATAATTGTGCACCAATTTTTCATGCTTATTTTTATGTGATACAAGACTTATGTATGTGGAACATAATTGGAATGGGTAGGCATTGTGATGGCTTATATCTCCTAGAGCCAGTTTGATAAGGGGGTGTGCCTTTGGCTGTCAGTGGACCAAAAAATGTGGATTTGTGGCATTGGAGGCTAATGAATACTCATAAGGGTATAGATATTAATGGTTTAAGTCATCATTATACACTTTCAGTATGATTAATTTCTCTAATTTGAGTAGTTTTTATAATCTGGAGTTGAAAAGCATTTATTTACAAATTAAGCTTAATAATTGCTTTTATGTAGGTGGATAAAATCATGACATCTATTAATTCTTAAATCAATGAAAGGACCTCAATTGTCTACCGTCTTTAGCCTATAATACAGCCTAATTGAGGGATGTAGAAGGCCAAACTTGATCACAAACTAAATTAGTTCCATCATTCACGCACCTGGTGACGTTTCACGAGAAAAATCATATTTTAGGATGTGGATGCCGGAATTGAGAGATTCTAGAGGCATAAAAAATCCAACACATAGATATTCAACTTTGCTTTATATGCTGAGAACTAATTCAATTGTTTTCTATGCTGAAATTTGGTTATAACATGTTGAGATGAATTGTTATTTCATCCGAAAACGAATTCAATCTAGCAAGATAACACCAAGGAAAATATGAACTAATAATCAGCTAGCCAATTTGTTCACCAAAGCCTTGGGTGAAAGTAGGTTTGACACATTATTGTTTGAGTTGGGCGTTGTGATCCTTAATGCGCCAACTTGAAGGGAGTTATGGAATTGGTTATAATCAATGCATAAGCTTCATAGCTGATAAGGAGTAAGAGATAAGGAGTTATGTTGTAGAAAAACTTTTAGCCCTCTTATATAACATTTTTAGATTTATCTTGTTTGTTCGTAAAGCATGTGCTCTCTTGTACATAAC
This sequence comes from Aquilaria yunnanensis, assembly GCA_039654915.1. Taxonomy (NCBI): domain Eukaryota; kingdom Viridiplantae; phylum Streptophyta; class Magnoliopsida; order Malvales; family Thymelaeaceae; genus Aquilaria; species Aquilaria yunnanensis. The sequence continues at coordinate 72,302,700 of CM077597.1, forward strand.
CAATATACCAGATCAACAAAATAAAGGCTTCAACGCCATCATCAAATTTTACTATTTTTTAGTTTGGACATGTTTTTGGCCTAGGAGAAACTGCGGGGCTTAACCTAGAAAGGAAAAGGTATTGTAGTAGATGCTAGTGTTGTTCCTGGTGTCATTTTTGTCCTTGGTGTTTTAGTTAATATAATGATTTTTCTCTTTGTTTCTATTCCTTTTAGTGCTTTTCTTCTCTTTGAAAAATTACTTCACTTTCTCTTGTATCATTAAGTAAGCTTCAAGCGTACTTTTTTTTGAAAGATATTACAATAAGATGATGGATGAGTGGGAAGTTGGATCTTGTTACTTTTGTAACAAGTTAATGGCATTGACCGTTAGGCTAACTTGCGAAGCTTGAGTTGTTAGCTTTAATTGCATTCTAGTATTGTGTTTTTTATTTTTTGTTTTGGTAAATATTGTGGTTCAATGGTTCACGAAAACAAATTAAGCAATGCACATCTCAAACCATATGTTTTTTTCTTGTTGACAATCACAATGGGTATTACTTCCTATGTCTCATGTTTTTCACAACATTTACTATTTAGTAATTAATCAATAATTTTTTATTTTCATTAGTTTAGTATATAAATGAAAAAAAATTATATATAAATGATAAATAAAGACCTATAATTTTTAAATATAATTTTTTTTAAATTTTTTTCCAACAAATAATAATATAAATAAATTTATGTCAAACTATTAAAAAAAACTTAAATAGTTCAAATAATATGAGACAGAGAAAATAATTTCTATTTGATCCAAATAAGCCCAAAGGCACAAAATGTGGCTAAGGGCCTCTATCAAAATCAATAATGGTGGAAAAATAAGTACTTGTCATGGAAGTGTCAATAGGCAATACATTTACAGAATCTTGTTCATCATGCTTGGTTTAATGATCAAAGCGTTGCAGTTATTGCGAAGTTCAAGGTTAAAAAATCTTATTCGAAAATGATGATAAAAGTATTAGGTGATCTTTTTTCTTTCTCTCTTTCTTTCATTTTTAGGAATGAATTTGCTAACAAATTGTAGTTAAAAAAGTGTGTTTATGTTTCAGTAAAGGTGATAATGTCATTAAAAAAGCGTTTATTGTAGTTAAAAAAGTAGTTGTTGTAGTTAAAAAAGTGATATTTTTATATGGCAAATAGAAAAGGTGACAAGCAAAATAGATGCTCACTCACAGTCAAGGGTCTGATTGTGAACCATAGACTCCCTGATTGTGAATGCTTTTATGCACATAGAAATGCTTTTCTGGAAAGCCTTGTCACTTTTGTAGCCTACTTCATCACTTTTTTGGAAGCCTTATTGCTTTTTCAGTGTTCTTCATTGTTTTTTTGGGAGCATTATCACCTTTGCAGACTACTTCATCACTTTATTGGTTTTTTTTTTGACATTTTGCCTTGCTCCTCGTCTCTCCAAATTCCAACAATGCTGCTGTTCTTGACTCTCCTTTGATTCACTTCTTCGTTACTAATTAATTCCAACTCATCCCCCGACCTCTTCACTAAGCTTTCAATGTGTATTCCCTTCAATCGCTAAGACTTTGTTTTTGCCTCACCTTTTTCAAATTGTAATTTTTTCTTTTTCTCTACCTAAAAAAAAAGCCAGAGTTAACATTATTGACTTAGCGGCTTACTGGTTAACTTGCCAACTACCATCCAACGACTGTGGTTATTCATTCTAGTCTAACGGTTCAAATGTTACTGCGGCATTATATAACATCTTGTTTTTTTCATAATAATTTCTTGTTCTTAAAAAAATTTTGCTTAAAGAAAATTTACAGAAATTTTAAACTTAAAATCATTAGTAATTATTTATTAATTTGTATAATATCACAGACATCAACATTTTGCTACACTTTACTTTTCTTTTAATTCCAGCTATCAATACTAATTGACTACATATCAAGGAGATTTGGCCCAATTCATTTTAAGTTAAGTCAATTTAAGCCAAAGTAACTTATTTTTATTTTAACATCTTTTTCTCCGGAACCAATTTCATTTGATAGTTAATATTATGTAGATGTAATAATTCATTTAAAATATAATTTTTATAATCTTATTAAATTTTCTTAAAAATTTTCTTTTTTAATGCCTAAAAAAATAAAAATTCATAAAAATTTAATAATATCATGAAAATTTACTTTCAAATAAATTATTACAGCTATATAATATTGGATTTCAAATGAAATTAGTTGAAGATACAAAAGATGTAAAAATAAAATAATTTTTTTTAAATTAAGTTAATTTAAGTTAGAAGAAAATTGGTTGTTAGTCAAGCACAACAATAATTTATGACACTGAAAATTGTGGAAAGGGTCAATTTGGTGGCACAGGCACGTAAGATTCTTCTCTTTTCCCGTTGCAAAATCATGGGTGAGTTCGGTTGGGTTTAATTGAATTAATGGGTCAAAATTTTGGGTTCAGTCAACAAAGTGTAGCCTGGTGTCCTCTATCTTGTCCCACTTTCACCCCGCTACCCCAACTGCCAACCATTTGTATATCCGACACCTGCCTACTGTTTGTCCACGCTCCTCCACCCGCCGTCTGTGTGGTATCAAATTCGTTAAGCCAGATCCGCCCCACATTTGCTTTGTCCCAGCCACAGCTTCATCTACTCAATCCTCTTCGCCCTCCATCACGAGTTTACCACTGCCGTGTCGTATGCCAAGGTATGGTACACCTTCTACCTAATTCCACCAAAACGAGGCAGCTCCTTATGCTGATTCATTTCTTTTTCCTTTTGCTCCCAACTTATTCGAAATGGGTTGGAACATATTTCTGACTGATTTTTCCAGCTGCTCATTCTAGTATTTGGTGTTGTGTAAAATGCTTTCTTAGGTAACGGGTAGCTGGCAGCTAATTGCGGCTGGAGGTCTTCAAGTTTAAGCAAACAAAACTGTGACATGTAAGACTGGCGCACCCTGTAATTCTCCGCAAAACCAACCTTTAGACCCATCCTACTGGGCAACCCTCTGTTGATTGCACCCAAAATTTTGACCCATTAGTTCCATTAATCTAAACCAAACTCGCCCCATATTTTACAGTCAATCAACTACCTTTTGTTCTTTGCTACAGGCCAAGAGACGAACAATCTATAAGAAATTGTTGGGAACAAATTCCCCAATTATCCATCATGCACAGTATAATAAAAACACGATTAAGCAAGCATACACAAATTTAACATAGTTTAGCTCTTAACTAGCCTAAATTCATGAATGAAAGAAATCCACTCAAGTAAAATATAGAGATTACAGCAGAAGTATGCCCTTAGTGCTCACGTTGGCCTATGGATCAGTTACACACAACTAAGAACCTTAATATTTTGCCCTCACATAATTACAAGATATGGGAATTATAAAAGGCATCTTATCCTAGCCCTTTCCGACCTCCAGACCTCTCCCCCCTCCTAGAACCCTCAAATCTTTCTTCTTTACCATATTAGTTTTCTCTCATACTCAAAATCCCAACATAATAAGCCTTTTTATATGCCACATACAAACACATACAAACCTAAACCAAATCAAAATAGTTAAACTAAATTGAAAACAAATACAAAAGCTAAAACCAAATCCTATGCAAGCTAAAATTCTTAAGTTTTCTAAATTTCAGCCAACAAACCAAATAATCTCCATTTTTCACCATGAACATGAACATGACGAACACACGTCACGATCAGAAACAGGAATGTCACGAACATCACCAAAACATTAACACAGCAACAAACACAAACAAGTATGAACATCATGAACATGACTCCAAATGACAACATCACAAACATCAACATACACAAACACAAGCTCTACTACGCCAAGAATGCATCACAAGCTCCACCATGCCAAGACCAAACCCTAAACTCTGATACCACTTATTGGGAAAAAATTTCCCAATCACCCATCACGCGTAGAGGAATAAAAACATGATCAAGCGAGCAAACACAAATTTAACATAGTTCGGCCCTTAAACAACCCACATTCATGAATAAGAGAAATCCACTCAAATAAAATATAGAGATTACGGTAGAGGTATGCGCTCAGTGTTCACGTTGGTCTATAGATCCCCTACACACTACTGACAACTCTAATATTTTTCCCTCACACAATTACAAGATATAAGAATTACAAAAAAGCTTCTCGTCCTAACCCTTTTCGGCCTCTGGACCTTTCATCCCTTCTGAAACCCTCATATCTTGCCTCTTCACTACATTGATTTTTCTCTCATAATCAAAATCCTAACACAATAAGCATTTTTTATAGACCACACACAAGCCCAAATCACATCAAAATAGAAAAACTAAATAAAAAATAAACAGAAAAACTAAAACTAAATCCTAAACAAACTAAAATTCTTAAGCTTCTTTGATTTGAGCCGACAAACCCTAAGAAGCTTAAGAATTCTAGTTTGTTTAAGATTGGGACTATGTTTTTGCTTTGGATTTAGTTTTTCTATTTATTTAGGATTTGGTTTTTCTATTTTGGTGTGGTTTGCATTTGTGTGTGACCTATAAAAATGCTTATTGTGTTATGATTTTGAGTATGAGAGAGAAGTCAATGCATTGAAGAAGTAAAATGTGAAAGTTTTAGGAGAGAGGAGAGGTTTAGAGGTTGAAGAGGGATAAGAACAGAAGCATTTGATGATTCTCATATATTGTAATTGTGTGAGGGCAAGATATTAAGGTTATAACTAGTGGCATAGGAGTAGACTAGGCACGTCAGCAGCTTTGTGCCGCATTGGAGTAGTCCAAATTATGGTTCCGCACGCTCCACCACTTCTCCGTTCATCTCCAATACGATCTGTGAAAACCCTATGAGCAAAAGGATGTTGAGGTCCGAAATTCGAAATAATATTGATTATATAACTCAACCACAACTCTTAATAATATTCTTTCTAAATAAAATTTACTTTTATGTTATTAGCTCTGATTTTTCTTTTCTTTTTTTTAAAATATGTGCGTACAAAGTATATATATAACAAGTGTTATTGTCTTTTCTTAACCGAGAAAATATCATTGCGAGAACTCCATTGTTGGCGGCATATATGCTTTGTGTTGAAAGTTGGAATTAATTCCTTTCTCTTGGCCTAAATGACATTTTAAATATCACTAATTATATCACCAATCTTCATGCTTTGTAATGTTGGATTCCTAGAAGTTAATTAGAAAGTAGTGAAGGTGTACTGCATCGCTAAACACCAAGAAAAGGCTTTGGAAAAAAGATACTCTATTTGTCCAAATTTTTTTTGTTATAATTACGATTTTGGATAGCTTTAAAATTTTTATTTTTTATATTTAATTTCTTTTACTGTCAATTAACCATAGTATCCCCATTTTAAAATCCACATTCAAATCATAGCAGAATTTCTAATTATTTTGTCAATTGTTTTTGTGGGCTTCGGCATTTACGCTACTTGTATAAATAGCAAGATAAAAGGGGGGGAAAAAAAGAAAAGATATTGTGCCTTCAAATCAATTAAGTAATTCTCTATATTCTATTCTTTTTTTTGTGGATTCTGGTTCTCTATTTGGATTCCCCAAAGATATCAAGAATTCATTTTCCTCTACAACAATTATTTATGCAAGAAGCGACAAAAATTAAGACAACAATTATTTATGCAAGAAGCGACAAAAGTTAAGGAATCTGCTTTTAGCAAAAATATTGGTATTGTGACTTGGAAAAGGATTTTGAATGGATGGACAGGTATATCTAAATTTGGCTAATTTGCAGCATATTCCCTTAGTTTGGGTAATTGCGACTTCCACAAAACGTTAGCCACTTGTTCTACAGTTATTATTGTTATGCACCTTTGTATAATTAGGGACATTAATCATCCAAAAATTGGCAAAAATACCCCTTGTCAAAATCTTTCCTTCTCTACAGAAACCCTACCTCACTACTACTACCTCTTCCGATGCAGTCGCCTTCCCCAAACCATCATATCCTATGATCTCATCGTCACTGCTCTTACTCCTGATCATACCGCCACTAGCGTTCTCCCTTCGAATCTCGCTTCTAGGTCTCACTGCAACTCCTATGCTCTGAATCATATCGATTGTTGCACGCATGCCTCTGATTGTTATTGCCACCGCCTCTTGATAAGATTATATTTATTATATTTATTTCTCTTATATTTAGTATGTTTTAATATGTTTTGAACCTTAAAGGTATATTTTGAGTATGTTTGTAGCTTACAGCATATCTGGACTCAATTGAGTAAGAGTGGATTTAATTTGTCAATTTACAAGTTTTAATTTAGTTGTGTTCTTTCAGGATTTTGACAGATTAATGATGTTACAGTAGAAAACTCATATCTTGAGCTACAGAGATCGGAATCAAGTGATTCTTGATTCATTGGAAAGCTAACATCTGAAGCTACAAATCACATTCAGACCATGGAACCAATTGTGTACGTTAAGAGGGTCAAATTCAGCTTCAAAGTCACGATTTTCGAGTCACCACTGGTTCAGAAGCAGTTGTCGTATTTTGGGCGTATCTTTGGCTGTAGATATCCATTTTATGCAATTCAGATGTCGTTTCGAAGATAAGAAAGAGCTATACAACTTTTATGCTTTGCATTTTGAGAAATAGTGACTGGATCAAGGTCGAATCTCAGCTTGAAGTTGCTACTGCTGTTCTGGAGCATTGCTTGACTGACAAACTTTGAAACCTTCTATTTATTTTGAATCTTCTTATTTCTTTGGCGTACTTATTTAATAATATAAAAATTTTAGGGAGTTTTTATGATTTTAGCTCACTAGATTAGGTATTTAAAGTGGCTGCGCCACAGTTTTTTTTTAAAGGAGCAGCTGCCGCAGGGGGCTGCCTCCCTTCTCCTTCCCCAACTCTTTCTGTGTTTTTTTTCTTATTTCTTTTGTTTTCTTTCCTTTTAGCATTTTTTTTTTATTTTTTGTTGAAGGTAATTGAAACCCTAAATTTTTTAGAACTGTGAGATCAAAGTTGTTTTTATTCATTCAATTAATATTTTGAGTATTGGATGTTCTTTTATAATTAATTTCATGATTGTTTTGTTTATATGCTAGGAGGCCTACTAGTTGTTATTCGAATTCAATCTATTGCTGGGTTAGAAATTAAATCCGTAATTGTTTGGTTTTTTTAATCCGTGAAGCAGCTAAGGTTTAGTAATTTACTGCGTCAGAAATCATTAGGTCTTAGAAAGAACATTCAACTAAATTAAATGCAACCGCTTGTATTTGTGTTATTTAATTTCATCAATCTTTCTAATTTTTAATGTAATTGTTAAATTAAATCAAAGCGCTTGTCATAGGTTATTTAGCAGTTATGGTTAATTAGATCGTTTGTTTTCTGATTAACTACGACTAATGAGAGGTAGGAAGATAGTTCCAATGATAAATATTCAAAGTCTTGATTGATCTATCTATACATCGATAATCAGTTGTAGGAATTCGGTGGTGGATGTTGACTGATGCCAAGGTTTGAATTCTTGATTATTTTGTTGGTTTCTTACTTGATAGGTTTCTTAATTTTTGTTCTCTGATCATTTTTTTATTTTATTTCATTTTTTTGTTTTATTGCAAACAATCCCCCCCAATCTTTTATTTTAGTTTTTTGTCAGGAAGCTTTTAGATAAAGAATTTCCCTTTGGATTCGACCTAGTTTCCATTTCTATACTACAAATTTATTTATTCTGAGTTGTTAGTGATACCAGAATTATTTTTTGTGGTTTCGACAACCGATCACCTCTACCATCGCTGCCCACCATTGGAACATACGTCGTTGTAAAAATGTCTGAAGTAATGTGAAAATGTGTCTTAAATAATATGCAAAAATGTCTAATGCAATATCTGAAAGTTTCTAAAGTAGTTTAAAAACAATATATTATAATAAGAAAATAACAAATATTCGAAGCTTGTCGGTCTATCGGAATTATTTTTTTGTGGTTTCGATAACCGATCACTTCTGCCATCCCTGCCCACCATTGGAACATACGTCGTTGTAAAAATGTCTGAAGTAATGTGCAAACGTGTCTTAAATAATATGCAAAAATGTCTAATGCAGTATCTTTGCAACATTTTAATATCAGAAAGTAAAGGTCCTATTCTCCAGTCATCTTGATCCCTTAACATGCCAATTAACTCTTTATTAGACGACTCAATTTCTACAGCAGTGTGTCCATGGTGAAGCAAAACCTGGAGCCCCTTCCTGGCTGTTTCAGCTAACGCTGCTCGCTTGTGGGTGCTGGCAGCAAACAAGGCCTGGGTGTGGAGGACTTTCCCCTTCCGGTCGCGAGCCATATAGGCCACCCCAATCGAAGAACCCCTGTGCGCAGCAACTATGTTGATTTTGATGGATCCCCTAAGTGGTTTGCTCCACCTATCTGGGTCATGTCTTCTGTGCAGATTGGTTCTCGTATCAACCAACTTCTGGTGAGCTCGGTGATACTTAGCAGTAGCTGTTTTGATCCTGTGAATGACAGAATAAGGGTTAACTTTTTTCATTTGAAAGGTGGCCTCATTTCTTGCCAGCCAAATGAACCAGCATGTATAAGCAATAGTTGAGATAATAACCTCCCTGTTTTCCTACGTATGATGTAAAGCATGGCAAAACTCAAGCAACCATTGATCAAAGTTTGAATTCCAGCAATGTGTGGTTTATAATCTAAGCATACAAACCAAATAAGTTGGGTCCATTCACACTGCAGCACCATATGTTCCACCGTTTCATCATACGAACAAAAGGGACACTTAGGATTTATCAACATACCTCTTTTAACCAAGTTTAAGCGAACAGCTACTCCATTTTGACAGAGCCGCCACATAAAATTCTGAATCTAGGAGAACATTTAATTTTCCAGATTAGCTTCCATACACAAGGATTTATCAGATGAGAAGATGAAGCACAATTATTAACAGGAAGGTTTTTCTTCTGTACCTTATACACAGTCTTGACAGTAACTCTACCACTATTGTCATAAGGCCAAATTAATTTGTCTATCCCTGGGTTGTGGCTAATAGGCATCTGTAAAATAGCCTCTTTTTCCTTAGTAGAAATATAAGCAGAAATTTGTCTTAGATTCCATGTATGTGTTCTAGTATCAATCAGGTTACTTACTGTCATGTTCCTTACCTCCGCTGGAATGTTCATGTTGGGAGGAAGCTTAAAATCGCTAATGCTTGGGATCCAAGCATCATTCCAAACTGAGATAGATTGACCATCCTGTACTTGCTAGCATATATGCTTTTTCAAAAAATCCCTACCAGCTAAAACACTAGACCACCCCCATGAAGGTTTTGGTCATTTTCCTACAGTCCAGAAATTACCATCAGGAAAATAAAGTCCTCTAAGTATTTTTTCCAAATTCGTTTGAGGATTAGACATGATTTTCCAGGCCAGTTTTGCAATCAAACCTAGGTTCATAGCCTCTAAATCCTTAAACCCCATTCCCCCTTTTTCTTTTGGTAAAGACAAGTAGTCCCAATTTTTCCAGTGAATGCTAGAATCTGAATACTGCCCTTCCCACCAAAACTTAGACATTAAAGAGTGGATATTTTGACACCATTTCTTAGGAAATTTAAAACAGGCCATGGCATAAGCTGGTATAGCAGTTACCACAACTTTAAGCATTATTTCCTTACCAGAAAAAGATAGGAGAGCCTTCTTCCATCCTTGGATTTTTCTGATAATTTTGTCTCTAAGATAAGCCAAAGCCTTACTCTTTGAACGACCCCACAGGGTAGGTAAGCCTAAATACTTCCCTGGGTCCACAGCCTTAGGAATTTTCAGGAAAACACTAATTCTTTCCTGCAAGGCAATAGGAGTATTAGGACTAAAAAAGATAGTAGACTTTTCGAGATTTATACACTGACCAGAGGCCTGACAATACTGTACAAGAACCTGCTGTAATTGGTGTCCATTTCTGATACTAGCCTTGGCAAAGAAAAGAGAATCATCTGCAAACAACAAATGTGTTAGTGTAGGACAGTGCTTGTTCAGCTTAACACCTTCAATAACATTCTTCTATTCTGCACTTACCAACATTTGCAGTAATCCCTCAGTAATTATGATAAACAAATAAGGAGACAAGGGATCACCCTTTCTTATACCCCTAGAAGGCTTAAAAGTTTCAAACTCCTTACCATTAACCAGAAGAGTATAGGATACTGAAGTTACAAGGGACATAATCCAATTAATCCACCTAGGGGGAAACCCCATTCTATGCATGATACCCTCCAAAAAAGACCATTCCACACGATCATAAGCTTTTTGCATGTCAACTTTTATGGCCATATTCCAATTTAAACCTTTCTTTTTTGTGTTTAAGCTATGGAAAATTTCATGAGCTATTAAGATGTTATCCTGGATTTGTCTACCTTTAATAAAAGCATTTTGTGAAGGAGAGATGATATTATTCATATAAGGCTTAAGTCTATTAACAAGAACTCTAGAGATAATTTTGTAACAGTAATTCCATAAGCTAATAGGTCTAAACTGAGTGACTTTTTCAGGGTGGGGGACTTTAGGAATAAGAACAATAGTTGTTTTATTTAGACTAGGATTAAGGATACCTTCAGCAAAGAAGGCTTGAATCGCTTTGGTGACACTTTCTCCAACTTCATCCCAGTATTTTTGGAAGAAAATTCCTGAAAAGCCATCAGGCCCAGGCGCTTTTAAAGGGGCCATCTGAAACGCCGCTGACTTGATTTCTTTAGCTGCTACTTCCCTTTGAAGATTCTCCATCATATCCTTCTGGATAACCGTTTTAACATGGCTCAGCACCTCATTCATTCCAATAGATCCTTCTGAGCAAAAGAGTTTCTCATAAAACTGCTTGAAAGTTGTTGATATACTCTCCTCATTATCAACCCAATCTCCTTTCTCATTCTGGATCCGTAAAATTTTTTTTGAAGCCCTTCGCTGAATTGTAACATTATGGAAAAAGGCAGTGTTTCTATCCCCCAATCTTAACCAGTCAACTTTACTTCTCTGCTACCAATACATCTCTTCCCTAGTCCAATGCTCCTTTATTTGTTGAATAATCTGATTTTCATTCCCAGCCCCATATGTATCAGCTTTATCCTGTAATTCCTCCAGCTTTGAGGTCAACATTTCTATTGCCTTCCTATTATTAGGGTAATAGCACCTACTCCATTTAGTCAAAGCTCTACTACACCCTCTTAACTTTTTATGCAGAGCAAAAGTATCATTCCCATCATATACCTCCCACGAATGTTTAATAACCTCCTTACAAGCTGGTTCTCTAGTCCACATATGCTCAAATCTGAATTTTCTCCTTCTGGGAACATTTTTAGCTTCTGATGCAAGGATTATAGGACAATGATCAGATCCTATTCTAGGACAATGGAACACCTGTGTGTCGGGCTACAAAATCCTCCATGAACAACTCACTAAAGCCCTATCAATTCTTTCTTTAACTAGACCATCTTTTCTGCCATTTGACCAGGTGAATTGCTGTCCATGAAGGCCTACATCCTGAAGCTATGTCATTAACATCATTTCCTGAAATGCCATGGTTTGATCTTGAGCTTTCAGCCTGCCACCTATTTTCTCATGTTGTGCTGCTATTTCATTCCAATCCCCTATACACAACCAAGGTAAGGATTTTTGGCCAGCTAATTGCTTCAATACCTCCCAGTTCTGCCTCCTTTCCTTAAATTTTGGATCTGCATAAACCCAAGTAATTCTACTCGTGTTACCCAGGTCATCAGTTACTCTGGTATCAATGAAGTTCTTTGACTTCAAGTCAACACCCACCTGAATATCATCATTCCACCAAAGCGCCAGCCCCCCTGATAAACCAACAAGATCAACATAACATGCATTTTTTAAGCGAAGCTTTTTCCTATTCTTCTCCAGAATTTCAGATTTATTCCTTGTTTCCACTAAAAAACATAACTGAGGCTTATACCTCTTCTGGAGCCATTTTAGATGCTAAACTGTCAGGGCTAGCCCTATACCCTGGCAGTTCCAACTTATAAGCCTCATGATTCCAAGGTGGCTGATGGGCAGCCACCAGACCTATCCTCAGCTGTAGCAACCTTTCTAGGTCTTTTTCCAGTGTTCACCTCTACTGAATTCTCCTGATCAATGTTTTTTCTCTTTGGAGGTCTCCTTCTCTTTTTGCCCCCTTTCTGTGACACTACATCAGAAGGTTAATCCCCCTCAGCTGCAGTATTATCTGATTCTATCGAGGTTAGAGAAAATTGAGCCTGATGAATTTGATCAGTCATGCTTGGTGATACCATTTCAGGATTTGCATGCCCTACCATGTGCAGATATTTGAGCCCTTGTTCAAAAACTTGACTGTCCAGGGATATAGATGGAGAGTCTAGCTTTAGCCCCGTTAACCGCTGATCAACACTCACCATTGGAATGTTATCAATACCCGGTGATCCATTGGAAGATATATGTTGCCTTGTAAGCCTAACTACAGTTCCTGGCAACAGGTATTCTGGTCTTGGTGGTAAAGGCTTGGCAAAATCATTAGTAACTTTTGGTACTGTAGCTCTTAACCAAAGACCATACATCTGTTGTCCAGTACTCATAAGAACTGGCTGTGTAGCCTCCTTGCAGCTAATATCAGAGTGCCCAAGTCTTCCACATGTATAGCAGAGATCCCCTCGCCTTTCATACTTTGCTGCAATCCATTTCTTACAACCAAGAGGTTTAGACTGCCAAGACCCAGCTTTGATCGGGACCTTGAAATTCAGTTTAACCTTAATTCTAAGATAGCCCCTACACAATTCCCCCATATTCCCTGGGTCTTCAACCTCCAACACCACCCCAAATTGTTTTCCAATAACACCACCATTTGCCTTAGTCATTAGATTGAGAGCTAGACCATGTATCTGAACCCAAAATGGGACTTTAGTGAAATTCAGCTCCTGTAGAGACATAGATGGTAACCATTTCTGGAGCAAAAATATGCAGCCCATGATGTTCCATGGCCCGTCAGACATCACTCTCTCCACCATGTCATCATCCTTAAACACATAGTGTACTGTTCTGGCATCCAGAAAATTAACCGCTTGTATCCCATAGGTCTTCCAAATCTTTAAAAGAATATTCGCAATACCTTTCTGATTCAACTTTTTATCAGAGACAATCCTACCAACAAGAGATTTTATCTGATCTCCAGTTGCCAAATCAGGCTGTAGATCTAAAATCAGCTCCTCCTGGAGATCTGCTTCAAGATTGGAGAAAGTGTCACCCTCTGATGCCGCTTCCATTCTGAGCAAAAACAAAGAACACCAGTCAACTAACCTGGTGACAAAATGGGAACACATCAAGAACCGCCCCTGCCAAGACCAAACTATCGCAATAACAATAGAACAAATAGGAAAACAAATGGCACAAGCATCTCACATTAACCAAATCAATAATCGGAAACACATCAAGAACCGCCCCTGCCAAGACCAAACTATCCCAATAACACTAGAACAAATAGGAAATCAAATAGCACAAGCATCTCACATTAACCAAATCAAGAATCACGAAAAGATCAACAAGAAAACTTAAGCTAATATCTCTGTCAAAATAGAATCCCCTCAATCAGCCTACATAGACCCTAACTTCAAGCTATGTCCAGAATTAAGATCCCCTTCACCTCCAGAAGATCCAAATCTGGACAGCCCCGCGCTCTAGAGATCCAACCGGAGAAACAGAGCGACCCCGCGAGTGGTGTTGAAAAGATTTGAGTCCGTGAACGATGCTGAGGAAACGACGGGAAAGAAGATGAAAGGTCACTGAATAACAAACCAAGAGCAACAAGGACCTTTAATACCGTTTGGGAGAGACGACAATTTGTCCTGAAACAGATTCAGAGCTACTCTCATTCAGAGAGGGAGACTCTCACGAGGAGAGGGATTACTTCCTTGAAAAGTTGATTCCCTAGAAGGAAGAGATTTAATGTCTAATGCAGTATCTAAAAGTGTTTGAAGTAGTTTACAAACAATATATTATAATAAAAAAATAACAAATGTTCGAAGCTTGTCGGTCGTTGAAATCCCCAAAAATAATTTTGATATCATTAACAACTCAGAATAAATAAATTTATAGTATAGCAGTAGAAACCAGGTCGAATTCTAAAGGAAATTTTTATCTGAAAGCTTCCGCACAGAAAACTTAGAATAAAAGATTAGGGTGGATTGTTTGCAATAAAAAAATAAAATAAAATCAAATAAATGATCAAAGAGCAAAAATTAAGAAACCTATCAAGTAAGAAACCAACAAAACAATCAAGAATTCAAACCTTGACATTAGTCAACATCCACCACCGAATTCCTACAACTGATCTTCGATGCATAGATAGATCAATCAAGACTTTGAATATTCATCGTTGGAGTTATCTTCCTACCTCTCCTTAGTTGTAATTAATCAGAAAACAAGCGATCTAATTAATCCTAACTGCTAAAAAAACCTAAGACAAGCGCTTTAATTTAATTTAACAATTGCGTTAAAAATTAGAGAGATTGATGAAACTAAATAACACAAACACAAGTGGCTGCATTTAATTTAGTTGAATATTCTCCCTAAGACCTAATTATTTCTGACACAGCAATTCTCTAAACCTCAGTTGCTTTCCAGATTAGAGAAACCAAACAATTACGGATTTGATTTCTAACCCAACAGTAGATTGAATTCAAATAACAACTAGTAAGCCTCCTAACATATAAACAAAACAATCATATAATTAATCATAGAAGAACATCCAATACTCAAAATATTAATTGAATGAATAAAAACAACTATAATCTCATAGTGCGAAAGAATTCGGGGTTTCAGTCTCCTTCAGCCAAGAATAAAAAGAACACTAAAAAGAAAAGAAAACAAATGAGAAAAGAGACTGAGAGAGTTAGGGAAGAGAGAGGGGGGCGCAGCCCCCTGCGAGAGCGAGAGTAAGAGGCTGTAGCACATCTACCACTTTAAAAACCTAAAAAAATTAACCTAGAGTGCTAAACTCATAAAATCTCCCCAAAATTTCTATATTGTTACAAAATTACCCCACACAAAAAAAGATTCAAAATAATTAGAAGGTTTCCAAGTTGTGAGCCAAGCAATGCTCCAAAACATTAGCAGTAACTTCAAGCTGAAATTCAACCATGATGAAGCCATGGTTTCTCAAAATTCAAAGCATGAAAATTGTATAGATTTTTCTAAGCTTCGAAATGACACATGAATCTCATAAAACGAACATCTACAGCCAATGGTATGCCAAAAATTCCACAACTGCTTTTGAACCAACGATGACTCGCAAATTGCGACTTAGAAGCTGAATTTAACCCTCTTAACGTGCAAACTGGGTTTTATAGTAAGAATATAATTTGTAGTTCTAGATCTTAGCTTTTCAATACATAAAGAATCACTCAATTTCGATCTCTTTAGCTCAAGATATGATTTTTCTACCAGAACATCGCTAATCTGTCAAAATCCTGAAAGAACACAACTAAATTAAAACTTGTAAAATTACAAATTACATCCACTTTCAATCAATTGAGTACAAATATGCTCTAAGCTATAAAACATACTCAAAATATATCTTTAAGATTCAAAACATATTAAAACATACTAAATCCGAGAGAAATAAATATAATAAATATAAGCTTATCAGAAGCAATAAGAAGTATCTAAATGAATATCGAAAAGTGTTTAAAGGAATACTTGAAAGTGTCTAAACCAATAAGTAAACATTTTTTTCTCTTCAAAACATAACTATATAAAACCATAAAGAAGTGTCTGAATAAATGTGTAAACATGTCTAAACAAAAATCAAGAAGCGTCTAAATGAATATTGAAAAATGTTTAAACAAATATTTTAAAGTGTTTGAACCAATATGTAAACAGTTTGTTCTCTTTAAAAAAATAACTATCTGAAACAATAAAAAAGTGCCTAAATGAATGTGCAAAATTGTCTAAACAAATATTAAAAAGTGTTTGAAGCAATATACAGATAATTTCTTTTCCTCATAAATAAACGTGTGCAAAATAATAAAAATGAAGTGTCTAAAAAAATATTTGAAAGTGTGCAAAGTAAAATATAAAAATTTTTAAAGCTTATATTGAAAAGAAAATATAAAACTGTCTTCTATTTCTTTCTCTGTAGATGGAAGGTGTGTTCATCGTCAGCCGGGATAACAGCTTCTCATTGTCCTTTCGTTGCTCATCGCCATCATCACCACCTCACCTCGAATCTCCCATCGTCAATAATCCTCCCATTGCTCATCGTCCATTTTTCTTCTCAGGCAATGTTGACTAATAATATGCTTCTCATTGTTCGATCGTAACTTCCACTGCTTATAGCCCACTGCTCAAGCGACAGTTCTATCATCCTCCTATCTCTCATACTCTTATTGTCCTCCTGTCACTGATTGTCCTCCCATTCCTCATCATTCGATCATTTGATCGCCCTTTTGTCACTCATCTCTCACTTCTCATCGTCAGCTTGGGACTGTAGTTCCTTACTCGGTGGTAATGAAGTGGAATCATTGAACCAATCTAGGAGGGAGCGATAAAGGAGACGATGGTGGCAGCGAGGTCTTGAGAACAGGAAAGGGAATTGAGAATGAAGAAGTAAATGAGCATGGGAATCGTGATCTCGGTTGAGGTCTAGAGAAAACATGATCTAGAGGGTGTAATGGAAATTAATTAGTTTAGTAAGGGGTAAAATTGGGAAATCACGGACTATGTCTAATTTAACATATGTTCACAACAACCATAGTACTATTTCGATGTAAACTTCAAAGCTAACCATTTACATGTTTTGCAAGCTTTAGGATTCAAGTAGAAATTCACAATGTTGTAAGACTTAAATAAATGTTGTAAAAGATTTAGAACTGAAAAAGTGGTCTATACCCCTGACTTAATTTTTTTTTGGATGTAAGAATTTTTTATAATTTTTTTAGTAGTTTTTTTGTTATAATTTTTTACATTTTTAAAATTTAGAAAAAAATCTAATATTATATGTTTTTTGTAAAAATAAAATTAAGAAAAAACTTTTTGAAGATCTTAAAAGTGATTAAAAGTTTCAAAGAACAAAAATATCTCAAAATAAAAATTTTTAGTCATCAAAAGTAATCTCCGTCGAACTTAGAAATAAGAAGTTTACTAATTGGTATTTTTGTAAAGGTTTTGAATTGCCAACGGAACAAAAGCCGAGAAGAGACCACTTTTAGTCCTAAATCTTTTATAAATTTTTTATTTGAGTCCTAAAACTTTACAAATCTCTATTTAAGTTCTAAAACTTTCCAAATTTGTATTCGAGTTCTAAAAGTTTCAAAACATATAAATAGTTAGACCTAAAGTTAACCCTAGAATAGGTGGCGAATAGTTTAGGACTAATTGTTTACACATTTTGAAAATTTTAGGACTCAAATAGAAACTTACAAAGTTTTAGGATTTAAACAGAAATTTTCAAAGTTTAAAGGTTGAGTGTGCTCTTTCCTCATAATTTAGTACCTACAGTATGAAACAATGTAACTTTTTCTCTCCAAACTGTGCAAGGCCCACTCATCTACCACAGTGATTATGGGTCGCAACTGAGGATCTAGTTCAGCACAATTTTGATAATTCAGGATTTATTTGGAAACTAATTTTAGTTTCAAGGCCAATATGTTAAGTTAACGATAGGTTAGGGGTCAATTGAGGATATATTCCATGGAACTCATTACCTACGGTAGCTAAAATAAACTTCCCGAAAAGTTTATTAGATTCCATGTACAGGCATCAATAATATCAATAATAGTGTGGAGGAAAATGAAATTTAATAGATCCATTTCAAAAGAATATATTTTTTTTATTTTTCTCCAAATTGTATATTGGCTTGAATTTGTTCCACAAACCACTTAAGTGCCTATGTAGTTGCCTAGTGTGACCATTTTATTGGTGGCTACATTATTATGGTAATATTTAAATAATTGTATAATTGGGTATAAAAAAAATTAAATCTATTATTAATTTACGAGAAAACAATTCACTAGATTAGGTATGTACTCCCTCCATCCCATAATAATTGAAACATTTCTCTGTGAATAGAGATTAAGGTGTACATAATTTGTGTCATTTTTTTCAATTTTTCCATGAAATTGAAACTACTGAGAGTTTAAATAATGATTAAAAAATAAAAAATTTCTTTTTTGGATTTGTGCGGTGAGAATTTAAATGAAGATTAAAAGGAGATTCTTTATTGTCTTTTGAATAGTGAGAGTTTAAATGATGGTATTAAGGAAAATTAGAATTTGAAAGCTTTCTCAAAGGGGAAATGTTTCATTCTTTTTTGGATATCCAAAAAAATGAATATGTTTAATTCTTTTTGGGATGGAGGGAGTATATAACTAGAAAATAAACATTTGTGTTAATTAATAAAAATATCCACAACATTTCAGGCAAAACCCCAAATTGTACAAGAATCCAAATTTGCCACTAAATCCTAACGAGTCAATTTTATAAATAACACCACCAATACCCTAATCTTATGGGGAAAAACACTACCTTTAAACTCAATCCACCAAAATAGTTGTTCATCAAAGCCTCAATCAACCAATCAAAAACCTTATTATAGGAATAAAAATTAAGCATAACATATCTATGTCATATATGTGTTAAATTTGATAGAACAACCTAAATCCACCATCTAAACAATAATTACATTGATGATATAAACATTAAAAATGAAAACAAAACATGAACACGCATATTTGGGAAAGATTTTAGATTAAAATGACGTGAAAAATTCTGGCAACCGACAAAATGAAGAAGAATTTTAGAGAGGCTGAGAAAGAGTGTTCAAAGAGTAAAATGAAAGGGCGAGATGAGTATTCCTTTATACGGGTGGAATTTGCGATCGTTTTGGTGACCAAAGTTTCAGTTTTCCAAATTGAATATCATGTAGCTACTAAGATTTAATTTTCAAAATTTAATGCAAGCACCAAAATGGTTATTGTTTAGCAACTAAATTAAGAGACCCATAAAAAACAGTGGCTAAAACAGTCGCCCTTTGTGACCATTAAGGCAATAATGAAAATTCATAATTAGACGGTTGTCCTAAAGCACGAGGACCTTTTTAGTGATTGCCTTAACCACTATTCTTGTGAACAAATAAAAATGGTAGATAAGAGATTGTCCTAGACCTCCAATAGCTTTTTGGCGATTGTTTTGGGCACCATTTTTATGGCAACCACAAAAGTAACCACTGAGAACGGTTGCTATTGCTGAGATTTATTGAGCTAGCATCAGTTTATCACATCCTTGTGTGGTACTAGTAGAAAGCATGATTCCTTTTGGCCTCATCAATCATACCATAGGTTTCCACAACTGCGGAAAAATCTAGACATTTTTGCAAAGACAGAGCAAAGAAATTGAAAAGAAAATATTTCCAAAACCTGTATATTAATTTTATAAGTATATAGTACATTGATGTATATGATTTAAAATGAAATAAGAAAAAATCATTTTATTTTCATCCATGTACCATATATATAATATATCCCTAAATGTACCTTGTATATACTACGGTAAATGGCAAAAAAATAAAAAAAATATTGATACATAAGATACCAAAAATACCATATACACCTATCATTAAACTGATAAAAAAAACATATGTAACATATATTTGCAATAAGTTCCTTATTGTGTGATAAACCGTGGTATATCCTGTATGTGCTATGCGATATATACCATAATAAGTCATAAAAAAGGTAAGAATGTTATTTACATAAGATACTGTAAAATACAATGACATATTGTAGTACACTTAACTGTAAACTGATAAAACGTGAAAAAAAAATTTATCGTGCATCATGTATCTGCAATAAACAATTTACTATGCCATAAACCGTATTATTGAAAATAGTGTTTATACTAGGTTCACAATCACTCGCAAGTTGTAGTGAGAAGAGTTTCATATTCAAAGTTTGTACTTTTAGGCTCTTTCATGATGAATGGCCAAACGCCTCATATTTAGCTCATACATCAATTATTTCTGCCCCATTAGACCCCAAGCTCTTCCATCTGATGACCGGGTCCCTAGTTTCAATCACAACTGTAAGGATGTCAAGACCACTCTACCCTCATTGAACCCAACCGTCCAAACCCGACTGTGCCCTTACTCGCATAGCCATGAGGAGGTTACAGGTTTAACTAATCCTACTTGACCCTACCCGTACCCCTCCCACAATACTATATTTATATTTGAAATATGATTTTATTTCAAAATAATGTTATAATAACATAAATTACCATATATTACTCTAGTTTCTGGTTTTTTAGTTATTATTAATTGTAAATCTTCACATTTTTTTAAAAATATACATAAAAATACTAAAAAAATCTAAAAAATTAAACATATGTGTTAAATGGGTTGCGGGTAGTACCTACCCACTTGCTAGATTGGTACTTACCCGAACCTAATTAATTTTCGGAAGGGTTTGGGTTAGCTAAACCCAATTCATAGATATATCTAACAGTGAACCAAATTGGGGACCCGATAATCACATAGAGGAGTTTTGGAACTAAAAGGTAAAAACTAACATACGTAGGAATTGAAATAGAAGTTTGGCTACTGGGAAAAAATGAAAAAAAAAAAGCACAGGGATGTTACTATTCATAAACATTAATTCACCTCATTGGGTTTAATATATAATAGTGAATGAGGTTTATGGTGCTCGCGCGTTACAGTTGTTCAATCCATATCAATATTAAATATGAATATAAACAGTAGTGATCATTGATGAAGGAAGAAAGTTTCATAAAAATAGAAAAAGAAAGTAAAGAACTAGGATAAAAAAAGTCAAGGTAAAGTTTTAGGACTAAGGGAGCAAAAAAAAAAGATTCTATGTATCAAAAAATAAACTGTGGGGACTAAAATTTTGTTTTAGAAGAGAGAAATATTATGAAAAAATTAATAATATAAGAGAAAGAGTGGAACTTTAGTAACAACAAGTGGGCTTTAATGATTAATAAATAAAAAAATGGTTTTTGGCTAAGAGAGCAAATGTAAAGATTTTAGGAATTAAATACTTAACAATCAACTTAATAAAAGAAAAAAGACAATGAATGAGAACATTGGCTTAAACGAATCAGCTCGAACCATACCAAAAAGTGGATAACTCATCATGACTAAAGTTTTGTTTCAAAAAACAATAATAAAAAATCAACAAAAAAAGGTTAAATAAAGACACTATGATTGACTAAAAAAAGAAAAGAAACAAACCATGATAACCAAGATTTTTCTTTAGAAGGCAATAAAATAAAAAATAACAAAACAATTAGAGACCAATAGGACAAATGGAGAGATTTAGTGACCCGCACATCGTAGTATATTTTTTTTGTAATAATTTTGAATAATAAATAAATAAATATTCCTCATCAATAAATTTATGATAATCAGTTAAAATTTCTATTTGTTTCGAATTTGAGTTGTGCTCTTTTCATATTATATTTACATCATTAAAATGATTAGTTATGATCAAAATATAACACTATAAAAAAAATATGGTATGTACTTTGAAACAATGCAAATCTTTTCTATTAATTTAAAAAAAATTCACTAAAAATTTTCATCTCTTATTAACTAAAAATCTTATTTTTAGTATCAATTAAAATTGATCTAGAAAATTTTACTTTCAATTCTAACAATTATGGACCAAATTACTTTATTAAACTATAGAGCTAGAGGTAAACAATTGATGCTACAAAACCTAACCAACAGTAATGATAGAAAAATGACAGCAACACAAAACTATGTTTAACATATGTTAATCAATTAATAGTCAAACCATTAACTAATAAAAATAAAAGCAGAAAGTAAAAGAAAAAACTGACTAAAGCTGAATCAACCAAAACCAGATCAAAAGTAGGTAAATTATGATGATTAAAGTTTCATTTGAGAAAAGAATAATAAAGAAAATCAATAAAAAAAAGTTAGGATCAAGGCAAACAAAAAATGAAAAAAATTTAGATATTAAGGATTTAACAACTGACTTAATAAAAATAAAAAATGGTTTAACTAAAAAATAACAAATTATGGTCACAAATGCCTTACTTTAGAAGATAGTACATAAAACAACAACAAAAAGGAACTTGGGGACCAGGAGAGCAAATAGAAGATATAGTTAAATAGTTATAAAATTTGGAGACCAAAATGTGACACAGATGTAGCTTAGCACCTAAAATGGAAGGATTATAAAGTTTGGGATTGAAAATGCATTTTGACTCAAACAAAACCTGAAATAGACTGAAACTATAAAAATTGCAACATAGGCTCTGAAAAAGGAAAGTGCGCTGCAAAAAGAAGATCAAATAGTATCCAACACAAAAAACAAAAAAGTACGGAACTTGAGATGAACAGTGAAATTTCTTTCTCTTTAAGAATATGGTATAATAGGATTAACTGAAGTTATTGCTTGAAGTTTTTCAATGATTGTTTTTTTTTCCTTCTCTTCTTTGGTGCCATGTTTTTTTTTTCCCATTTTATCATGAAATAAGAATTTTACAATGTGTTGGTTCATTGGACAGCCTACTATACTCAATATTTGGAGATGATATTTCACTTTTGTTATGTATTGTAGGAAGAGAATGGTTTAACTACCTCACGCACACCACATCAACAGAAGCACATTCAATGTTCTAATCAAATCCAATATTGACACATTTCAAGTCTGCAGCAACTTATAAGATTACTAGAATGACCAATTGTATGTAAGTATATATAGTATAATAGATATACTGTAGATGAACAACAATTTAAAATTGTGTTTTAGTATATATGAGGTTATATCAACTCGCCTGTTGCAACTGATTTTTTTTAACAACAAATTTGGCATTAGAAAAATCTTAATAACTAATTAAAAAATTCCCACCCATAAATTTGTTCAAACTAGTTAAAAATTTTGTTTCATTTTAATTTCGACATTCATGTTATGTTTTATTATTAAAATAATTAGTTATAATCTTAACCTAGAATTATGAAACACAATACAATACATGCTTCAAAATCATGGATTTTTTTACTAAAAATAATTAACTAAAAAATTTCATCTCTTTTCAACTCACACTCTAATTCTTAATATTGAGGAGAAATTTATTTAGAATAATTCACTTTCAATTTTAGCAAGTATGAACCAAATTGATTTATTAAACCATAGAACTTTTTGAAGTAAATAACTCAAACTACAAAACTGAATCATCAATAAAGAAATTACAAAATCTAAACATAAAATTGTGTTTAATTTATATTAATAAACTAGTTAACCATTAACTTAATAAATACAAAAAGAAAAAAAATAATAAATTGACCAAAGTTGAATCATCCAGAATCATACACAAAAGTGGAAAAATCACAATAACTAAAGTTTTGTTTCAGAAAAAAATAATGAAGAAAAAAAAAAGTTTAGTGACCAATATAGGAAATGGAAAAAAACTTTAGATATTAATGGTTTAACAATTGACTTAATAAGAGAGAGGGGGGGCAAGAGATGGTTTTACTAAAAAGCAAACAAAACATGGTGACCAAGTTTTCCTTTAGAAGTCAATACATAAAAATTAAAGAATAAAAAATTTTGGGGACCAAAAAAGCAGATAGAAAGACTATAATTAAGTAATTATTAAGTTTGGGGCCAAAACATCACACAAATCAAACCTAGAGACAAGAATGGGCAGTAAAAGCAATTCAGTGATTGAAAACGTGTTTTAGGAAAAAAGAAACGTGAAACAAAATGAAAATGAAGAAATGTAAACATAAGGCCTCAAGAATACTATTATCTTTCAAAAAGATGACAGATCTTCCAAAAAATGCAATTGCTTCTCAAAAGAAAATTGGCAAAAAAAAAAAAAAAGCGACACACATTGTTTACCACCGTAAATGATTCAAAGTGTGATTTAGCCAAAAAGAAATGTGAAACAAAATGAAAATAGAGAAATAGCAACATAGGCTTTCAAGAATAATAATGTCTTTCGAAAAAATGACAGATCTTCCTAAAGAAGTAATAGGATCTCAAAAGAAAATAGGAAAAAAAAAACAAGCTATGCACACTATTTATGATTATATATGAATAGTGCATGCCTCAGCTTGGACCAAGGTCACTATTACTGGTATTGTATGAACAGTATCCTTTTTTGGCAAAGTTTAGGGAACAAAATGAAATTTGTAGCGGCTAAAAGAAAGTTAGACCATTACTCTGGAAAAAACCGAAAAAAAAAAAAGGAGAGAGAGCACTTTTCGTGAGCGATCATCATTGTCCACAATACCAATATAGTGTATATATATATATATATATATATATAATTGCGAAATGGAGTCATAGGTGGATAAGTCAGAAGGCGAAAATATTATTAATAAAACAAGAGACACTAAGGTTGGGCTCAAGTCGAGAAAGGAAGAGGAAAATTAAAAAAAAAATGTTAAGCAGACAAGAGTATGGAAGAGGCTGAACGGTGTGCCTCTTTAGGAATATCATTTAGAATGCTGAAAGTTCCTTCAACCGCTAAAGTTCACTAAATACCTTTTTGGTTTCCGCTCTAATTATAATTTCAGAATTGTTGAAAGACCGCTATCACCTCTAAACGTTGACCACTCTCATACCCCTAGCTTTTCATAATTAATCCTCATGGCGTAGTACTGGGTGTGTTCAGTAGTTATGGTGTTAATGGGGAAAAATACAAGCAGATTGCTAGGATGTATTATGCAGATGTTCTTCAGTATTACAAAGATCAAGTAGTCCATCACCTAAACTCGCAGGACCGCTTAATACGAGAGAAAAAATATGGTTGTATTTTGAAGTAATCTCTACCGCATTCTATGTCTAGCTTCTTCATAGCCTTAGTGCGGAGGCTATACTATGTATATTTAGTTACTCAATAATAAATCACCCATTTTGTTGTTGTTCAAAGAAAAAAAATAAAAAAGGCACAAAAGAATCTCCAATCTTTCAAATAGTGAGTTACAATGATTACCTATGACTTTTTTACTTATTTTACTCAGCTACTCCAAACTCATCTGCCAGTTAAAAAATTCTTTTCTATTAAATGCAGTTTCTGCTTTGAGCTGATATCATATTATTACTCTTTGTTTTGTTATATTCCCAATAATACTTTTTTTGGAACACAAAAACATCTTCACAATCATCTGAACGAGCTTTAAACGGCATTATACAGGGAAGTAACGGAGGTAAGAGTCAAACTCCTGACCTTCTACTTCTCATGGTATCCTCTTACCACTTTGGTAGAGTGGTTGGGACTATTTCCAATAAATTAAATTAAAGCAAGTGAGAAATTTGAGAATTGACACACTCTTGCTAGATAGGAATGAAAAACAAAGGAGGCCATAAAAAAACTATCGCATCAAAAGATAATATTACAAAATATAGAAAAATTAAAATTTGAAAGGATATATAACAAAAAAAGGTCCAGAAAAAAAGGAAACAAGTATTCCTCAACCGAGTAACACCTTCTCAAACTAGAATATTCGAAATCAAGTTTGGGGACCTATGCATGTCTTCAACAACGTTGCATATGCTCCCTCCGCCTATATAAAGCCCATCCCAGTTCTCTCTTTCTCATCAGCAAACCAAATTCACAAATACAGAAACACTCTTGCAATCTTCCTTCCACCAGCTAACAATGGCCAGCCTCAAAATGACCAAGGAGGAGGTGAAGAGCGTCTTCCTCAGCTATGCTGGAGATGCTAAGGTGATGAACAATGAGCAGCTCATCAAAGCTTTCGAGTCCTTGGGTGCCTCTAGCAAGGCCAAGGATGCACTTGCTCACTGCGACCTGAACAAAAATGGAGTCATCGACACTCCTGAGGAATTTGAAGCTCTTGCTGATTATGCTGTCTCCGCCTAATAACTTGTTAGGTACATGTTGTTAAATGTGTGCCTAGGGTACTACTTGTGAGAGGACTCAAGTAATTATACGTATTATATAAATAAATCCTCTCATCATCTATGCTCGTATTCGTATATATTGTTCAACATTTATTTTATTTTATTTGCACGAAGAACATTTAGAAAGCCAACCTGGGAAAGAGGCAACACGCAACATCAATCCTTTACCTTAACTGACATAAAACTCTAGCAAGCTTATGAGCCACCATATTACAACAACGAGTTCTAAGAGAATATATCTAATTAACTGAAAATTAGTTTATAACATCCTAATATCTCATAAGATGTCTCCAATGAATAATTATTTGTAGACTTATCAAATTGTAATAACTTAACAAGAACAAGAGGATTAATCGAACTCTATGTGAATTATAAACCTCCGTCCCCAAGCTACTTTTAAACCTCCTTCAGAGCTTTGAATGTTATTGCCAATGCCTCCACTCACATGACATAGTTGGTAGTAGGACAACTCCCAAGAGATGAGTCGTGAAGGTTTCCGATGTTTCCCTACGTGATTCCTTGCCACAATCCAAATACCACAAGAAGCATGATTCTGGAAATAGCAGCATCTACACCGTTTAAACGAACCGCAGAGTAGCGAATCATGAACTGCTCTGAACACTGCTGGAAGAAGTGGAAAAACAGTCAATTAGAAAATAATTTGTGAGGGAGAACCAGGGAGAGAGAGAGAGAAAGAGAGAGAGCGGGCAGGAGGAGAGGCAGGGAGGCATTTCGGATTCAGAGGGATAGAGACAGGCAAGGGGAAGACTGGGGGAGTCTTGATCGAGTTGCAGAGTCATACTTTCTCACCAATTTTTCGGATAATTGGGCAGCAGGAGATTTCACATACTTAAAGGGTCCTTACTGCTATATGGGAGATTTCAATGCCGTAACATCTTCACATGAAAGAAGTGGTTGTGTCAGTTGCAAGACTGAAATTGGAGATTTTCTAAGCTTCGTTGCAGAGACACAAGCGAGGGTGTAAAGGCTCTCCTAGTATTTCCTCTACATTAAATGTCGAGGTAAGTGAATCCCAAGTATTTTCCCTCAAATAAGTAGTATTAAGCAAGGAAAGCAAGCTAGTTGAGGTTAAATTGAGTTCCAAAGGGTAATTGGCACCTAAAGGGCAAAGAAGGGCAAAATGGTAATTTTGCCCCGAGTCAGTGGCATGACCGTAATTTTGGAAAAATTAGGTCCATGCAAGTATTTTGAGCTAGTTAAGTTAAGACCATAGGTATTTATAGCCATTTGAACCAAAAGCTTAAGTTAAGGGTGAAAAATGCACTAAGTAAGAATTTAAGCTATTGTGTCTTATAATGGCTAGGTGACTCAAGGGCAGTGTGTTTGGGTAAGAATAACCTTTCTTTGGGACCAAGGAGTGATAGAAATGGGAGTGTTTAAGTGGCCTAAGTGTTGCAAAACAAAGTTTAAGGGCCAAGGTGACAAGAGGATGAAACTTGGGCTAAATTGGTTTAAATGGAGGAGATGACACTATTCATCATCTCCCCCATTAGCCATTTTCGTAGCTCTTCTTTCTCCCTTGCTTTCTACCCCCCAAACCTCCCAAATCACTCAAGTTTTCATGGAATTCGAAGGTCCCGAAGCAATCCCAATAAGCCCTTAGCTCGTTTTTTATGGAATTGGTGCATTTGGAGTTGTATTTGCAAGTTTTGGTTCAAACCCAAAGGTAAACGTATTTGATCCTTATGGGTTAGTTTTAAGGTTGTTAAATGGTTAGAAATGGTCTTAACTTCGTGCTATTGGTGTCCAATTTGGTTGATTTTAAGTTTGGAACTCAAGGGTACCAATTGGAGCTTGGAGGTGCTCATAGCTTGTTCTTGCTTTCAAGATGATTTGAGGTAAGGGATTTAAGTTAATTAAGCTCAAATAATGCATAGAAATGTAGTCTTTTGTGTGGGAATGAGTTAGAAACAAGACCCAAGTGATTTGGTTATGGGATGAAGGAGTTTGAGCAGTTTTCGTGCTAGAACGCACGCTGTCGCACAATGCTGGAAAGCATTGGCGACGCATTGCCAGTTTTGACACCATTGGAGACGCGTCGTCGAGAAATGCGAAAGTTCTCCGAACGCTGATGCCTTTGGCGACGCGTCGCCAACAGCGCCGCTAAGGCATTTTGCCCTTAAGCTCCGGGCATCCTAAGAGTGTCTCAAACTCTCGGTTTCCATCCCTAGGCTAAGTTAAGACGTTCCGTAGCCTCGGTTGGGTCTAGAACTCGTTCCTAAGTCGGGAATTATGCATTATATAGGTAGTAGCTAAGTGGTGTGGTTAAGGAAGGGTAAGTAGTGGTGGCTAAGGAAGTCAAAGTGCTTCAGTTCTCAAGTGAGCACTAAAGGGATTAAGTTGGGTTTCAGACTCTTCGTTGGCCGAGCGGAATGTCATAAACCTATGGTCAATGAAAAGGAAACCTAAGAGAATCCCAACCAAACTTTATAGTTTGGTAAGTAAGCCACTAAGGGGCCCTAAGCTAAGCTTCAAAAGCTTGGTAAGTTGAACCACATAAGGTAGCTACTCTGCACAATAAGTTAAGGGAAGAGATGGGTAAGGAGTGAGTAAGTGGAAACTTACTCTAAGTTGCTCATCAAGGCGGGTAAGGTTGAGTAAGCAAGGTCTTACTCTAAGGTGCCCGTAAGAGGACTTCAAGGGGTTAGTAGTTAAGTGCTAGCATAGGATACGAGGGCCAGTATCCAAGTACCCCAGTCGTAAGAGCTCACGACAAGTCCAGCACCTACGGGTGTAAGGAAGTCCTAAGTGCATTTGCATGTGCATAACTCATTCATCCATCCATCCATCCATCACTTGCATTGTTTGTTGTTTATTTTCTTGCTTCTGGTTATCTTGTTGATTGCTTGTTTTGTTTTGTATGTTGTCTATTTATATGCTTGTTGTGCTTTGTATGCATGCATTGCTTTCCCCTGCAGGTACTAATCCCTTACTGAGTACTTTAGAGTGTTCACCCCTTAAGTGTTGTGCAGGTTTAAGCAGTTTTATTTGAGCTTAACAGTTGGTAAGTGTCGCAGAACGGGGCCCCAGTGCCCCATGACCTTGTAGGCCTTAGGGATTTATGAATCCCACTAGTTACTATTGGCTAACTATTACTTGTCAATATAAATTAAATAATTTATATGCAACTAGTTTCTTAGCCTACACAGTTTAAGTTATGCATGCTTCTGTCCTGGCATATGCAAACAAATTTTATAAGTCGTAGATTAAAACATTGCTCGAGCATTTCACTAAAACATATATAAACCGTACCAAGACCTTGAAAATACTGGTTGCTTTAACTACAAGTAACAGTTTGTGCATACATTACACCTCTAGTATGCACCCCAAAGTAACAAGATGGATTTACATCACAATGTATCCTATTAGAGGCAACTTACTTAGTACACAAAGTACTATGTACAAGAGACAAAAATTACTAACTAAGATCAACTACTTGAGTCCCACCTTGAGCTATACCAAGCTCCAAGTGTAAACCCTTCACTAGATCTTGTTCTTGTGTACTCTTAGCCTCTACACTGTAAAGGCACAACTTGGTTAGCACATAACTTATTTTACAAGTAACTTAGAATCACTAGGATTCTCAAGAGAAATACCCGCAAAACAGAAAGCTTAGGCCTCGACTATCACTTAGTGATTAGGCCCGGTGTTAGAACCTGCACAATAAAGCTTAAGGGAATGAGTACTTAAAAGTACTCAGTAAGTATCCCTTGAATACTTGCAAGGAAGAATGCAGTAACAATGCAATATGGCAACCAAGCAATCAAACAAGCAATTCAATCAACGAACAACTCAAACAATCAACAAAATATAAAATATGCAATGTATGAATGTATGGTATGAAATGCACACAATATATGCACTTGGGACTTTCTGCACTCTAGGTGCCTTAAAACTTTGCCGTGGGCTCAAACGGCGGAGGTACTTGAGATACTGGCCCTCGTATCCCGGATACTTTACCTCACTTAAGTCCCACTTACGGGTTCTAGAGTAGGTCGTCACCTATCTCAAACTTAACCGCCTTTACCCTCAACTTATTGTACAGGGTAGTCTTCCTATGTGGTTTAACTAGCTAAACCATCAAGGTTTAACTTAGAACACTACTAGTGGCTTACTTACCAAACCATATGGTTCTGTTGGGATCAACTTAGGTTTTTCTCTTCATTGACCGTATGCAAACGACACTCTATACGGCCAATAAAGAGTCTAAAAACCCACTTAAATCCCCTTAATGCTCATCCAAAAACTTAAGCACTATGGATAACTTAGCCACCAAGTCACACTTTTGTTCTTAACCACACAACTTGACTACCTTCCAAATAACGCATAATTCCCGCCTTAGGAATGAATTCTAGACCCAACCGAGGCTATGGAACGTCTTAGGATAGCCTACGAATAGAAACCGAGAGTCTAAGTTACTCTTAAGATGGCCGGAAAAATGGGCCAACACTTCATGAAGTTGCCTCTGGCGCTGCAGCGCCAGAGCCCCCCTGACGCAGCGCCAAAGAACAAAACTTTCTGTGTGCAAAATTGCCCTCTGGCGCCTAGGCGCCAGTGTACCTACCTCTGGCGCTGTGGCGCCAACGCAGTTTTCTGCATTGCGCGACAGCCGCATTCTTGCACACCAACTGCTCAAACTCTCTCATTTCTAATCCAAACTAAATGGGTCTTGTTCCTAACTCATTCCCACACACAAAACTACCAAACCATGCATTATTTGAGCTTAATTACTTGAACCCTTACCTCAATTTAGCCACACAAGCAAGCATTGACACAAAGCCTCCTTAGCTCAATTAAGCTTCCTCAAGCTTCCTTGAGTTCCACACCTAAAACCAATGCAATTTGGCATCCAACCTAATGAAACTAAGACCATCTCTAGCTCTAGAAACAACCTAGAATCAATCCAAATGATCTCAAGAAGCTTACCCACGAATTTGAGTCCAAAACTAGCTTCCAAAGAGCAACTTGAGCTAGAACACTAGCAAAGAAGCTTGGTGATGCTTTCTAACACCTTGGGCACCCTTAATTTAATGAAAACTTGCAAGGAAATGGAAGTTTGGGCTGTGATTTTGAGAGAGGAGAGGGAGCTACGAATTTGAGACTTAGAAACAAAATGACTAAGGAAGAAGAAGACTTAGCTTATAAGCTTATAAAGTAACTCTTCCCTCCCTTGCACTTAAGTCCTCCTACTCTCAAAAGCTTTAAGTGAGTCACTAAACTCTCACCCAAAACTACATTTCTTTGCTCTAAAGGATGCTAAAAGCTTCTCATACTTAATTTTCTTGGACACTTTAGCCACTTAAGTTCTAAATGGCTCAAAAACACACTTAGTGCCACACGCTCTCAAAACCCACAAGGATGGTTCTAAAAGCTAGAATAACTAATGGTCTTGATTTAACTATGCCAAATCACACTTAGGAACTCACTTACTTAATTAAGCTTACCTTACTCGCTTATCAAAGTGCTAACTTGAGGTACTTAATTTAATAAACACTTAATCAAAGTAAAATAAACACTTACTTGATTAATTTACTAGGAGAGCCGTCACATCCTCCCCTCCTTCAGAAATTTGGTCCTCCAAATTCTGACTTAATTGAGCAAACAAACTTGGATATTGCCTTAGCATATCCTGCTCGGTCTCCCAAGTGGCCTCTTCCTCCCCATGGTTAGACCATAGTACCTTGACCATTGGGATCTGTTTGGTTCTTAGTTTCCGGACTTGACAGTCAAGAAACTTAATGGGATGTTCTTCATAACTTAGGTCCTCTCTCAAAGGGATATTGGGCGGGGTTCACAATGCACTTCCTTAAGGAACTTACATGAAACACATTATGAACATGGGCTAAACTTGGCGGTAAAGCCAACCAATAAGCCACTTTTCCTACCCTTTCGAGGATCTCAAAAGGACCAATAAACCTTGGTGCTAACCCCTTTGGCCAAACCTAGCCACACCTTTCATTGGTGAAACTTTAAGGAGTACTTTGTCTCCTACCTCAAACTCTAAGTCTTTCCTTCGCACATTGGCGTATTTAGCTTGCCGGTCTGAGGCAGCTTTGATCCTTGCTTGGATCAACTTAATCTTTGCCGTGGTCTCGGCAATGATTTCGGGACCAACAATTATTTCATCAGCTTTATCTGCCCAACAATGAGGGGTCACACACTTACGCCCATACAAAGCTTCGTAGGGCGCCATCTTAATAGCTTATTGATAGCTATTATTATAAGCAAATTCAATCAAAGGCAGATGTTGGTCCCAGTCCCCTTTGAAGTCCATCACACAACTTCGTAACATATCTTCCAAGGTTTGGATCACCCGCTCAGTTTGCCCGTCAGTCTGAGGGTGATATGCAGTGCTTAGGTTCACAGCGGAACCCATAGCCTTTTGAAAGGCACTTCAAAACCTTGAAACAAAACGGGGATCTCTATCAGATACAATCTGATCAGGAATTCCATGAAGTCTTACTACTTCCCGAATATACAACTGGGCTAACTTCTCCATGGTATAAGTAATTTTAATGGGGATAAAGTGTGCAGATTTTGTCAACCTATCCACCACCACCCAAATGGAATCATGCTGACTTCTTGTGTTGGGCAACCCAACACAAAAGTCCATGGTGATGGATCCCCATTTCCTTTCTGGGAGTGGTAAACTTTGCAACATTCCTGATGGCCTTTGGTGCTCGGCCTTCACCATTTGACAGGTGAGGCACTTAGACACATATTCATATATGTCTCTCTTAAACTTGGGCCACCAGAAATGAGTCCTAAGGTCATGGTACATCTTATTCACACCAGGGTGAACGTTAAACTTACTCGTATGTGCCTCCTGCAACACTTGTTGCCTTAATTCACTTGGCACATAGAGCCAGTCACCATTGTAAAGTAACCCATCTTTGTACTGAAATTCCTTCAGTACAGTACCATGCTTTTCCTCCCCAGAAACTCTTTTCAAACTTGGGTCATTCTCTTGAGCTTGCTTAACCCTAGCCAGCCATGCTGACTGAATTTCAAGGACCATGACTTGAGCCATTTCCCATTCTCTCCACAATTCAAATAAAACTGTGAATTGCTCTGTACTAGGATCTTTTGAGGTTTGTGTTACTTGATCCTTGGAGAGAATTACTCCAGAATACTTACGGCTCAAGGCATCAGCAACCACGTTGCCCTTACCAGAACAATAGTCTATCGAGCAATCATAATCCTTGATATACTCGATCCATCTTCTCTGCCTCATGTTAAGATCCTTTTGGGTTAACAAATACTTCAGACTTTTATGGTCCGTAAAGATCTTAAAGGATCTTCCCATAAGGTAGTGTCTCCAGAGCTTTAAGGCAAACACAACTGCTGCCAACTCAAGATCATGCACCGGGTAATTCAACTCGTTAGGCCTTAATTGCCTAGACCCATATGCAATCACTTGCTTATCCTGCATCAACACACATCCTAATCCTGTCCCAGATGCATCAGTATAAACCACAAAAGTCTCATGCGGATCTGGTAGGATTAAGATGGGAGCAGAAATTAACCTATTCTTAAGCTCCTGGAAACTCTCCTCACACTTAGAAGTCCAAATAAACTTCTGTGCCTTCTTTGTCAAGGCAGTCAACGACGAAGCTATTATAGAAAATTTCTCAATAAACCTTCGATAATAGCCCGCCAAACCCAAGAAACTTCTAACCTCAGTTACAGTTGTTGGGCGTTTCCACTCCACCACAGCCTTTACCTTTTCTGGGTCCACACTTAATCCTTGAGCATTTATAATATGTCCAAGGAAAGGAATTTCACTTGCCCAGAACTGGCACTTAGATAGTTTTGCATAAAACTGATTACTCTTGAGTACTTGCAAAGCTATCTCTAAATGTTTCTCATGCTCGTGGGGAGTCGGGGAATACACCAAAATATCATCAATAAACACCTCAACAAACTGATCTAGGTAGGGCCTAAAAATCCGATTCATGGTATCCATGAAAACTGCCGGAGCATTAGTCACTCCAAATGGCATAACCGTATACTCATAATGCCCATACCTAGTCCTGAATGCAGTCTTCGGGATATCCTCATCCCTAACTCTTATCTGGAAATATCCAGACCTTAGGTCTATTTTGGAAAAGACCTTCGCCCCTCTTAATCTATCAAATAGATCATCAATTCTGGGCAATGGATACTTATTCTTCACAGTCACTGCATTCAGTTTTCTATAATCTATGCACAACCTTAAGGTTCCATCCTTTTTCTTTACAAACAACACTGGAGCACCCCATGGGGAAACACTTAGCCTAATAAAGCCTTTCTCAAGCAATTCTTCTAATTGCTTTTTCAGCTCATCCATTTCAGGTGCTGACATTCTATAAGGGGGTATGGAAATTGGTTCTGTCCCAGGCTGTAAGTGTATGGAGAATTCAATCTCCCTTCTTGGAGGTAATCCTGGGAGGTCTATAGGAAAAACTTCTGGAAACAGATTGGCTACTTGAATTTCCTTGAGTTGCTCCTCGACTGCCACTCCGTTCAACGAGCAAGTCACCAACTCACTCGGAACGGGAATGGACTCCATTAACTTGAGGTGCAAACTCTTAACACTACTTGCCAAACCGCCCGTGCAAGTTACACTTACCCCTGCGGCATCCTCAAGGGTGACCTTATGACCTGCACAGTCAATCTGGGCCTTAAACCTACTTAACCAATCCATTCCAAGAACAATATCATAAGGAATTGAGGTCAAGACCCAAAGGTCACTCAAAAACTTACAACCCCCTAATTCCAAAGGATATCCCATAACCATTTCATTGGTAAAAACAATATTCCTCCCAACAGACTTAATGAACCTCATTTCATCTAGCAAAGTTCTTTGTAAACCAAACTTAACAACCATGCTCAGCGAAATGACAGAAATAGTAGCACCAGTATCAAACAGAATTCTAATACTACTATCCTGAACATTAAAGTTACCTTGCACAGCTGTAGGCTCTCTGGGTGCTTGGCCCGTCAGTGCAAAAACTCGTGGTGGCACAGGGACTCTGACAAAAGTACTACCGATACTGCCAACTCCTGAGGTTCCCGGTCTTCCTTGACCTTGATCTTGCCTAAGCCTTGGGCACTCCTTAGCCCAATGTCCTGGCTGACGGCAGTAATTGCAGAGATCGGTTCCAAGGGTACAAGGTTTATTACCATGAAATCTCTGACACTTAGGACAACGGCCTTTTCCAACTTTCTTGATTTTCTTGGAGGGTCCTTGATCACCTCCTATACTAGGCCTTTTATCCATTAACCTTGAATGTACCGGAACCCTCGGCTCAACGGCCTTATCCGTAGATTTCGCCTCCATCAACTCCCTTTCCAACACTAAGGCTTTTTGGACAGCCTCATGATAGGTCCGAACTCCTATCACTGTCAAGAAACTCCTCAGCTCCACCTTAAGTCCACGAATGAACTTCTTTGCTTTTAGTTCATCTTTCCCGGCCAAATGAGGTGCATACCGAAAAAGAGAACTAAACTTCCTTTCGTACTCATGGACCGTTAACCTTCCCTAAATCAACTCATCAAATTCAATTCTTTTCTGATCCTGGGCAGCCTCACTATTGAATTCATTTCGAAATTCTTTCTCAAATTCAATCCAATCAAGCTCTTTAGGCCTTTGCCTGATCCTCCCTTCATTATAAGCATCAAGCCTTTCCATGACATCTTTCCACCACAATGAAGCCTTGCCTTCTAAAAAGAAAGGTACCAAATCCATCTTGGCTTTGTCATCCAACTTCATGTTCTTGAAGATTTCATTGATTTGATACAACCACCCTTCTGCCATATCAGGATCTCCTATGCCATTAAACTTGGGAGTGTTAATGTCCCGACATAAGGAAACAAGTCCCATATGGTCTGGAATGACGGGTCTCCTCTGTCTCCTCCTGGGATGGACGTCCTCCTCATCTTCCTCCTCACTGTCCTCACTGGAATCCACTTGAACATGCTCATTTACTGGCTCCTGACCTCGCACTTGCCCTTGGGGCGGGGGATTTCTCCCCTGACCTTGGTGCATCGATGGGCCTTGATGCACTTCGGCCCTTACCCCATTAAGGTCCTCCAAGGTCTCCCCCTGAATTGGAGGTTGAGCACGCTCCTCAAGCAAAATGGCCATGCCATGCAACATCCGGTCCATGGATTCATTAAGTTTCCTCAGCAAGGAAACTACTTCCCTCATATCTGCCCCACTGGGGTCACTAGTGCCTGCACCAGAACCCTGAACCTCAGCAGCAGTACCTGCCCGTGTGTTCACCATACCTGCAACCACAGCCAGAAGACCGCACCCAGAGCAACTTATAAGCAGTACTAACCACACTTAACACAAGAACACTTAGATCTTAGTTCACTTATTGCCTCTACTAGGTACATTAACCCGCTCTGATACCAAAAACTGTCGCGGAACGGGGCCCCAGTGCCCCATAACCTTGTAGGCCTTAGGGATTTATGAATCCCACTAGTTACTATTGGCTAACTATTACTTGTCAATATAAATTAAATAATTTATATGCAACTAGTTTCTTAGCCTACACAGTTTAAGTTATGCATGCTTCTGTCCTGGCATATGCAAACAAATTTTATAAGTCGTAGATTAAAACATTGCTCGAGCATTTCACTAAAACATATATAAACCGTGCCAAGACCTTGAAAATAATGGTTGCTTTAACTACAAGTAACAGTTTGTGCATACATTACACCTCTAGTATGCACCCAAAAGTAACAAGATGGATTTACATCACAATGTATCCTATTAGAGGCAACTTACTTAGTACACAAAGTACTATGTACAAGAGACAAAAATTACTAACTAAGATCAACTACTTGAGTCCCACCTTGAGCTATACCAAGCTCCAAGTGTAAACCCTTCACTAGATCTTGTTCTTGTGTACTCTTAGCCTCTACACTGTAAAGGCACAACTTGGTTAGCACATAACTTATTTTACAAGTAACTTAGAATCACTAGGATTCTCAAGAGAAATACCTGCAAAACAGAAAGCTTAGGCCTCGACTATCACTTAGTGATTAGGCCCGGTGTTAGAACCTGCACAATAAAGCTTAACGGAATGAGTACTTAAAAGTACTCAGTAAGTATCCCTTGAATACCTGCAAGGAAGAATGCAGTAACAATGCAATATGGCAACCAAGCAATCAAACAAGCAATTCAATCAACCAACAACTCAAACAATCAACAAAATATAAAATATGCAATGTATGAATGTATGGTATGAAATGCACACAATATATGCACTTGGGACTTTTTGCACTCTAGGTGCCTTAAAACTTTGCCGTGGGCTCAAACGGCGGAGGTACTTGAGATACTGGCCCTCGTATCCCGGATACTTTACCTCACTTAAGTCCCACTTACGGGTTCTAGAGTAGGTCGTCACCTATCTCAAACTTACCCGCCTTTACCCTTAACTTATTGTACAGGGTAGTCTTCCTATGTGGTTTAACTAGCTAAACCATCAAGGTTTAACTTAGAACACTACTAGTTGCTTACTTACCAAACCATATGGTTCGGTTGGGATCAACTTAGGTTTTTCTCTTCATTGACCGTATGCAAATGACGCTCTATACGGCCAATAAAGAGTCTAAAAATCCACTTAAATCCCCTTAATGCTCATCCAAAAACTTAAGCACTATGGATAACTTAGCCACCAAGTCACACTTTTGTTCTTAACCACACAACTTGACTACCTTCCAAATAACGCATAATTCCCGCCTTAGGAATGAATTCTAGACCCAACCGAGGCTATGGAACGTCTTAGGATAGCCTACGAATAGAAACCGAGAGTCTAAGTTACTCTTAAGATGGCCAGAAAAAAGGGCCAACACTTCATGAAGTTGCCTCTGGCGCTGCAGCGCCAGAGCCCCCCTGACGCAGCGCCAAAGAACAAAACTTTCTGTGTGCAAAATTGCCCTCTGGCGCCTAGGCGCCAGTGTACCTACCTCTGGCGCTGCGGCGCCAACGCAGTTTTCTGCGTTGCGCGACAGCCGCGTTCTTGCACACCAACTGCTCAAACTCTCTCATTTCTAATCCAAACTAAATGGGTCTTGTTCCTAACTCATTCCCACACACAAAACTACCAAACCATGCATTATTTGAGCTTAATTACTTGAACCCTTACCTCAATTTAGCCACACAAGCAAGCATTGACACAAAGCCTCCTTAGCTCAATTAAGCTTCCTCAAGCTTCCTTGAGTTCCACACCTAAAACCAATGCAATTTGGCATCCAACCCAATGAAACTAAGACCATCTCTAGCTCTAGAAACAACCTAGAATCAATCCAAATGATCTCAAGAAGCTTACCCACGAATTTGAGTCCAAAACTAGCTTCCAAAGAGCGACTTGAGCTAGAACACTAACAAAGAAGCTTGGTGATGCTTTCTAACACCTTGGGCACCCTTAATTTAATGAAAACTTGCAAGGAAATGGAAGTTTGGGCTGTGATTTTGAGAGAGGAGAGGGAGCTACGAATTTGAGACTTAGAAACAAAATGACTAAGGAAGAAGAAGACTTAGCTTATAAGCTTATAAAGTAACTCTTCCCTCCCTTGCACTTAAGTCCTCCTACTCTCAAAAGCTTCAAGTGAGTCACTAAACTCTCACCCAAAACTACATTTCTTTGCTCTAAAGGATGCTAAAAGCTTCTCATACTTAATTTTCTTGGACACTTTAGCCACTTAAGTTCTAAATGGCTCAAAAACACACTTAGTGCCACACGCTCTCAAAACCCACAAGGATGGTTCTAAAAGCTAGAATAACTAATGGTCTTGATTTAACTATGCCAAATCACACTTAGGAACTCACTTACTTAATTAAGCTTACCTTACTCGCTTATCAAAGTGCTAACTTGAGGTACTTAATTTAATAAACACTTAATCAAAGTAAAATAAACACTTACTTGATTAATTTACTAAGAGAGCCGTCACAGTAAGGAGCAGCTGTTAAAGCTAAGTTTTATTGGTTCAAAGGTATTCTCTAAGTAGGAAACTCTATGTTTTCTAAGTTACTTACGGCATAAGTAAGTACTGACCAAATTGTTTGCCTTACAGTTCAAGGCTAAGTGAGTACAAGGAAAGTGTGGCTCATAACTTGAAGCTAGCTTGCTTGGGTGAGGAGCTAAGGATGGATCTTAGTATCTTAGTAGTTAGGAGATGCTTCTTTTAGTATGTATGGTAATTTCATACATAGATTGCCTATACTAATGACCATTGGTGTGTATAACACTAGAGTTACATTTGGGTGCATATAAGTTAGAAATGTATGGACGTAGTTGTTACTTGAAGTTAAAGCAACTAAAGATTTATGTCTTGGCTTATTTGATTTATGTTTTCATTAATTGCCGCGGCACTATTTTCGATGAAGTTTTAATTTAAGTATTATTGCATAGCCAGGACAACGCATGCATATCTTTTATGCAGGGTAGGCTAAGTAACTAGTTGCACGTAATGATTTAAGGTATTTTACGAGTAATAACTAGCCAATTGTAACTTAAGTGGGATCATAGTTCTCTAGAGCCTACCAGTGTTAGCAATTCAGGGCACTGGGGCCCTGTTCCGCCACAGAGGGACCTTCCACTAGGTGCGAGGAAGTTTTCTTGGTACAACTCTAAAGGTGCTAAGATGAGTAGAATAGACCGTGCTCTTGCTTTGGAATGTTTTCTTCTGTTGTGGCCTGGTTTATGTCTGATCAGTTTAGAAGGGAACATTTCAGATGACAACCCGATTGTATGGTAGGATTTTATCTAATGGGCAGTGGATCGAGGAGCCACATGAAAAAGAAAAGGATGCTCTTAAATATTTTAAAGAAAAATTCCAAGATAATGGCTAGTCCACGCCTCTCTATTCAACGAGTAGAATTAAGCGTCTTTCTCATTTGGATGCATTAGACTTATAATTAGAAGCCCCTATTGATGAGGGTGAAGTAAATTAAAGGATGCCATATGGAGTTGTGGTAGCTCAAAATCACCCGCCCTGGATTGATTTGACTTTGGAATTTTAAAGAAGTGTTGGCATTTCGTTAAACCAGATGTGATGAAGTTTGTAAAAGATTTTGAGGCATCAGGAAGACTGATAGAGGTTACAATTCTTATTTTGTCACTTTAATTTTGAAGAAGGTAAATCTGTCTGCTTGGAATGATTATCGACCTATAAGTTTGATTAGTTCAATTTATAAACTCCTGCCAAAGCTCTTGCTAATAGCCTCAGGAGGGAAATGCACTTGTTGATTAGTGAAACTCAATTTGCTTCTGTTCATGGTAGACATATTCTGGATAGTATTCTTATTGCTAATGAAGTTTTGCAGTTTGTGAAAAAGAGGAATGTCAAGACTCATATTTTAAAAGTGGATTTTGAAAAGGCTTTTGACAATGTAAATTAGGAATTTCTTTTTTACACAATGAGGCAAATGAACTTTGGAAATAGGTGGATTAATTGGATCAAGGGATGTTTATCATCTGCTATGGTGGCAATTCCTATTTATGGTAATCCCACTTTTGAGTTTTGTATCGAAAAGGACTCCCGTCAAAGTGATCCTTTGTCCCTTTTATTGTTCTTGATTATTGTAAAGGTGCTATATTGTCCTACTTTCGAAGCTGCTACTTTAGGGGAGATCAAGGGAATTCAGGTACGGATGGGTAATGTGGAGGTCACGCATCTCTAGTTTGCTAATGAAAACTTTTTTATTGGTGCTTGGGAAGAGCATAATATTTTTGTAGTTTCAAAGAATTTTATGGTGCTTCCAATTGATTTCAGGGCTTTGCATTAGCTTTGAAAAAAGCTATTTAATGGGTATAAATGCAATTGCCGGTGAAATAGAAAATTTGGCTACACGTATTGGATGCAAATAGGGTTTTGATCCTTTTACTTATTTGCGTATGCCAGTTGTTGAATCAATGAAAAAGTCAGTTGAATGGTCTATAGCTGTTAACAAATAGAAATCCAAGTTGGCAATTTGGAAAGCAAGATCTATGTCTTTTGGAGCTTGGCTTACTTGACTTAAGTCATGCATTTCTTGTCTATCTTTATACTTCCTGTCTATGTTTTGCTGCACAACAAGTGTTTTCAAAAAACTAGAATCCTTTCGTAAAAAATTTATTTGGGGGATATGGGGAGGATAAGAAGATTTGCTAGTTGCTTGGCAAAAGGTGTTGTCGGATAGGGAAAAAAAAGTGGTTGAGCATAGGTAGTCTAGGGGGGAAAATTAGCATTATTGTCAAAGTGGCGATGGAGAATTGAGTTAGAAAATGAGGCTTTTTAGAGGAGGATAATTATTTCATTGTACGACAGGGAATGTGAATTAGGGAATAATTCTTTACAATCTACTCGGGGGCATTACAAGAGTCTCAACAAGGTTGCTTGAGAAGGGTATAGATTTAAGAGTGCGCCTTTCTTGGAGAGCAGGTAATGGTGAGGGGATAAGGTTCTGGTTTGATGTTTGGTTAGGGAGTAAGAAGTTGTGTGAAAATTTTCCTAGATTTTTTAGACTCTTCTCAAATCAAAACAACTTGGTGGCAGGGATGGCTGCTTGGGAGGGTAATAGATGGGTATAGAGTGGGATATGGAGACAGATTGCAAGAACGATGAAGGAGTCTAAATGGAACAATTTTCTTAATCTATTATCCTTTATTTCATTGTGCAGGGAAGACCTCGAGGACGTTGGTCACCTGTTTTTTTGTTGTAGAGTCACGAGTTCAATTTTGGCAGCCATTCATGCATGATAGGGTGAAATTATACAGGGTGTAGTAATCTTTCTTAGCTTGTATATCTCAATTCATTCACAACAAGTTATTCAAGTAAAGGTAAACTCTGGGACACTATCATCAAAACATCTATTTAGTTTGGTCGGTGAGAAATGGTCTTGTCTTCAACAATAAACTACTAAACCTTTTAGTAATCATCTTGTCAATCACGTCCCTTTCTTATTTTTGGATTTCAAATAGGTCAGGGATGCGTCTTTCTTCTCTCGATGTGTGGTTTTTAAATCCATCCTTATCCTTGTAAGTTTGTTAAGCCAGATTGGAACTAATGTGGTTTAGGAACCTATTGTACCTATTTTCTCTACCTTCTTGCTGGTTTTAATAATATTCTCTTATTACCAATCAAAAAAATATTCACTACATTGTTTAATTACACTACAGTAGAATTGTCACTTATCAACAGAAAACAAATGTTGGTAAATATCAAAGTGTTAGTATAATTCACCAACATGTACACAAAGTGTGACCAACACTCAAATCGGTAAGGTTTTACTGACAATTTTCTTGTGTGTTGGTAAAGCACTTCAACATATATCGACACACGGGGTGTGTTAGTTAAAATGTTTTGCGAACGCATTTGTCTGTCTATGGATCGTATGAGGGGCTGAATCCAACGACATATTTACTAACTCTTTACAATGTAAAAAAAAAATTATACCAACATACAAATAGTGTCAGTATAGAGGTATCTTTTTCTATTTTGTTAATAATGTGTCATTGTTCAACCCTGTGAAACATGAAAAATAATTGCAAGAGTTCTAAAATAATGATAAAAATAATTGCATTACTTTAAATAAGAGTTGACAATAGTCATAAAACAAAAGAGTTCTAAAATCCAAGCACTTAAATTCATCATCTAGGACTCAACATCATTCCTAAATAGAAGAGTACTATAACATATAAAAGTTTTGAGCATGAACCTGATCTTCACTCAACATGA
Source organism: Aquilaria yunnanensis (assembly GCA_039654915.1). Classification (NCBI taxonomy): domain Eukaryota; kingdom Viridiplantae; phylum Streptophyta; class Magnoliopsida; order Malvales; family Thymelaeaceae; genus Aquilaria; species Aquilaria yunnanensis. The sequence goes on from CM077597.1 coordinate 72,345,336, forward strand.
ATAAACAACTCATCAATGAGCACATATAGAAAAACATAAGAAATTATTGTAAAAACAACAAACTAGTATCTCTTCACGCTAATTGCCAAAAAAATATAGTAATAGTTAAGACAAGTCCTTTACCATTACCGTGATGATTTGTAGCTAGTGATCTTTTTTTTTTTCAGCCACATAGCAATTTGAAGCACTACCAATATCACCATGAACCTCGAGCCAACTAATAAAATGAACAAGAAAATTCAGAACAACACTAAGCATCAAAAAAGTATGGCCAATAAAAGTAAGTAGGATCAAAGGAATAATTGTAGTAGCTTTGGTGTATTAAGTATTTTTTTAGTTGAGCATTCAAACACATTGCTAATATGAACTTAACTGTTCAACTCTATAGTCACTGGATTAACCTACTAGTTATTGTGTCTATGTTAATTGGTTTCAAGGAACTTATCTCTAATCTCTAATTTATTGTTTTGCACCGATTCAGTTCTGATTTTAGACTTGAGCTTAGAGATATTGCAACTCCTGTATTTGTAAGTTTTGGTATCATTAACAAGCCACAACTATCCATCTTGACACATTGAAGGTCCTTTATGGAAGATCTACCAGCAAATTTCTTCACATTGGAGTCTTTGGGTCCTTCTTTTCTCCCCCGCCTTTGTAAAAATTTACAAATGCCATAACCCTACTTGGCTATGACTTCTCAAACACACATTGCACACAATTAAGAGTTTTCATGCACATATTCATTACATAGCACACACTAGCACAAACACACCCAAATATGCCTCAAGGATTCAACATTAAACAAAACTAACTATTCTACTTTAAAAGAGAATCTTAGCACAAGCTCTTATAGGCACTTGTAACCCTTACAAACAGAAATCATATATACAAAAAAACTTATTGAAACAATTGAAAAGAATCACAAAATGTCAAAACTGGAATTTGCCACCTTAAAACCACAAAAAAATAAAGTCAAATTACTGCAATAACCAAAAAAATTCATTTCCTTGAATTCTATTGGTCTCTTGCTATGTAAGTGATTTTAACACTTCACATATATAGTGAAGAATGTGTACATAAAGTTTCAGCTCAAAATAAATTCTCCAGCAAAAAGTCAAGGTGAAAGTCAAATTCACCCCTAAAGAAGACATGTGTGCAGGAACTGAAAACAATGATTTTTCCTTTAGAAAACCCTTCTGCTACTAAAGAAACATTACCACCACATCACAAATAGGATCAAGAACATGTTCACAAAATCTCATAGCAAACTAAATCCTAGAACAAAATTCAAACTTAGGTTTTACTAGTTAGGAAATTCTCTCAATTTAAGGGTTCAGTAACTAAATCCTTAATTATAGAGTGGCCAAATCCATCAAACCTATTTACTATAGTCAAATAAAAATTCCTACACATAAATTTAAGAAGTATTCTACCATAATTAGATCTTTAACCCGTAATTCAAATTTCAACCAACCCTTGACCTAAACAAGAACAATTTCCACAATAAAACGATTAACCAATGAGTTCAACAACTCAAATTTTATTTCCACAACAACTTTGAACATGTTGTATTAAACCATGTTTGGAAAATAATAAAACTTGCTTGTAGAGAACATGCAAATAATTCCAAACAAAAGTAGACAGTTTTTAACAAAGCCATAACTAAGCCACACTCTCTGCAAAAATCTACGTAATGAATTTTTTTAAAGAAAAATCTTGATGGCCAGGGGCCTCATCGTTTATAGTCATGGTGACTGGTGGAGAGACTTCTGGGAGGAGGAACGTCTGATGGAATGGATAGCCCAAAGGAGAGTGCCTGAAAGCTCAGAAACAAAGGGTTAGGAGGCCCCCGGAGTGTTTTTCCGGGGGGGGAGCCTCCGACGCCCAAGTCAGTGGTGGCTGAGAAAAGGCAGAGGAAATAGCACAAAGGGCTGAAGAGTCTTGCCTGGTAGTTTTCTCAGAGTGTGGGAGCAGTGTTTTGCCAACCGACCAGCCTCCTGCCAAGTATTAATTCCTGGTATTTATAGGAGTGCCTAGCCCGTTCAGATCACGACACGTGTTCGGTCGGATGTTCCTGAATTTCTGGGCATAGGGGACAGATAGCTGGTAGCAGGTTGCCTTGAGCCACGTGCTGAGATGGGCCATGATGTGATTCTGATGGCGTCCGTGTGTCAGAGCACCTATTCAGGGGGCTTTATGACATCTGTGAAAGGACGTGTCAGAGGCTTCCTTAAATGCTTCCATAAATGCTCCTGCCGTACTCCCGAGGTCCCTAGGTGAGGTCGTCCTTTAGTTCGGACAGAGCCTCTTCGGGAAACAAGCCCTCAGTTCGGGGGTTCCCAGTTTCAGGGAGTTCCGCCTTTGGGGATATCATGTTCGGCTCGCTGTCTGGTGCCGCTTTTCCGAAGGCGATCTGTTCACAACCTTTGGGGGGGCGAGTAGTGTCCTCGGGGTTTCCTGGCGTGCCGGGCTAGGAGCTCTTCGGCTATCTCCCGAGGTGCCTGATCGCACCTTTTCTCGGGTCGCGCCAGCTTCTTCTGGCCATCATTGTGGCAAGGAGTTCGGCCAGATAGAGGTGATAGCGTTTGGCTATCACATGCCCCCCTTTGGAAAGCCGAAGTGAAGACTTCGGTTTTGCATCTCTTTCCGAGGTTGTGTATGGGAGTTTCTTTGGAAGCTTAACCGAGGATGCGCCTTTTGCCCGAAGATCATGGGCTCTTCGGCCTTGGCCTGTTCTTTGGTGTCTTCGAGGCGGAGCCTGCGCCGAAGATACACCTCTTGCCCGAAGGTCATGAGCTGTTCGGCCATAGCCTGTTTCTTGGCGTCCTCGAGGTGGCCGGCTCTTTGTTTCTGCAGGTCTGTTTGGCCAAGCGTGTCAGTTTGAGCGGCGCGTCCCAGTTTTCCAGGGATGTCAGAAGACGCGTCCTAGCTTGCAAGGGACGTTTGGAGGACGTGTCCCCCATTTTCGCGCAGCGGTTGACACGTGGCGCTTTGCCATTGGAGGAGAGTCGCGTCGGTTACAGAGGGCGCGCCTTTCAGGTGCAGAGAGCAGTTACGGCGACGGTTCGCCTCCAAAGGGTACTTATGACGATGTTTCGGTTACCCACCTCTGGCTTATAAATAGCCCACTCCATCATAAGTTCCTTTTGCTTCCTCTTCTGCTCTTCTCTTTGCTTTGCCCCTGTTCTTGCACTTTCTTGCTTTCTGTGGCGAAGCTACCTTAATCAGAGCTTTTTTCCAGCCAGCTTTCACGACGGCGTCCTCAGATTTTGGCAAATCTTTCGGTGGGTTTTTGTTTTTCAGAGCGCTTTGATCCCTGTGTTCTTTTGAGTTTTTCTCTGGAAACTGTTTTTTCTTCCATTTTCTAACTCGTTTTCATGTCGAAAATGCCCATTCCTAAGAGCTGGCAGCCTCTTTTAGCCCATCCTTGTTGCACCACCCCTGAAAAGTTAGAGAGGTGGAAGAAAAAATTCTTTCTTCCCTCTTACGCCATTACTAGGCTGCCTCGTTCTAGCCATTATGCTTTTTCAAACCACAGTAAGGAGGTTACCGTCTTCCGAGCCCAACTGAAGGCCGGTCTTCGGTATCCTCCCCCGAAGATGGTGTGCGAGTTCTGCAAATTTCATGGCATTGTTGTGAACCAGCTTCCCCGAACTCGTTCTGCTATTTTAACTCCTACCTTTGCATGTGTGGCATCTTCGGGATAGAACCCAATTTCAGAATCTTTACGCAGTATTACAAGCTCTCTGTGGTCCCGAAGGGTGGCTTCTATTTCATGCTACCTCAGGGATCCGGGAGCAAGAAATTCATGTTCACCTTCGCCACTAAAGATAGCTGGTGGGGGTGGCAACAGAAGGTTTTCTTCATGAAGATGGACGAGGCCTGGTCGTACGTTCCGACCAAAATGGGCTCAGGGAACACTGGATGTGGACGTTGCTGATCCGAGGATGCTGCTGACCCCAGAGTTAGCTCCCTTGTTCGCGGATTTCGACGCCCGCATTCGGGCTGTCTCTGACTGGGATCCCGAGGTCGTTCCGCGTGCCCTTTACCCTTTTCCAATTAACTGGAGGTTGATGACCGAAGAGGTCCTTCGGGAGCTAAAGGTGGTAAAGGAGCACGAGACTGACCTCGAGATGCCAGCTCCTGCCATCGCCGGGAAGGATTCCTGGTTGGTCAAGCTTCTTAAGGAGGAAATTTCTTTCGAAGCGCTTGCCGAAAGTGAGTTATCTTCTACTCCTTTACTGCTTTTTTCCTTGGACTTACGATGATGTTTCTCTCATCTTTCAGTGATGGGCGACGCGACTGCCGCCTATTACAAGTCCCTTTTCACCGGCCAAGTGGAGAAGGGCGATCAGACGAAGAAGGCGTCTTCCCGAAGGCGGAAGTCTACTGGCGCGGGGCCTTCGAGGAAACGGGCAAAGAGAGCTGCCCAGGCTCCTCTAGAGGAAATTCCCAAGGAGACTGTCGAGGAGCCTGGGGCAGCCGAGATTCCGGAGTCTGAGGCTGCTGCTTCCGAGGTCCCTTCAACCGATGTCCCTCCTCAGAGTCCTACCGCGTCATAAGCCCTCCTTGATGTAGTGGTAGAAGTACCTTCTGCCGAGGAGCGGCGTAAGCGGAAGGGCAAGGGCATTTCGGCCGAGGAGGCCGAGGACTCCGAGGACGTTGTTGTCGAGGTTCCGCCAGGTTTGTTTCCAGACAAAGTGTACTTCCTTTGTTTTTTCTGGATTGGCTTCTTTGTCTTTAATCTCCTTCTCATTCTTATCATGCAGGGGAGTTGACTACCCCTGGCTAGGTGGCCGAACATGCTCGGAAACGAGCTCTTCGGGATGCCAAAATCCCGCAAGGGAAGATACCCAAGGAGCCTTTCTGGACGTTCACGGAGGACATGAATATGTACTCTGAGGACGTTCCTCAAATGGCTAAGGAAATTACGAATGGGGTGCTCACCGAGGCCTCCTTCAAGGCTATAGCGGCGGCCCATCCGGGGGATAACACCCTCGCCGCAAAGATCACCGAGCACGCAGCTCAGGTATATCCTTCACAGCTCTTTCCCTTCAATTTTTTCCTAAGTGTTTGGCTCTTACTGACCTTGCGTTTAATCTTTTTGCAGCTGATGGGGTACGCCGCCTTCCTCCGAGTTCGGGTGGCCAGGGAGGTTGCTTTTCGAACTTCGGCCACTCAAATCATGAATGAGACGAGGACCGCAGTCGTGGAGTCGGTCGCCAAAAACCAGCAGCTGAAAGAGGCTGCTGAGAAAGAAGTAGCCGCCCTTCGGGAGGAGTTCCGAAAGGAAAAAGAAGAACTTCAAAAGGACTCCTCCAGGAAGATCGCTGACCTCGGTGACCAAATGAAGGGGATGCTCGCCGCCAACGAAGATCTTCTCCAGCACAAGGCTGGTTCTGACAGCCGTATAGTGTCGTTGACGAGTGAGAATAACGCTCTCCGGGCCGAGGTCGAGTCATTGAAGAAAGAGCCGAAGGGGGAGGAGCAGATAAAGGCGCTGGAAGAGGAGATCGCGGACCTGAAGGACGAGCTTGACGACCTCGAGCTTGAGAAGAACAAGTCTGATCAGATAAGCAAGGTCGCGTTCCAGGACGGCTTCTGCCTTGCTCGGCACCAGGTTCTCCAGAGGTTCCCAGATCTGGACCTCTCTTTTCTAGAGGGTCTAAACATTCCTGGGGGACCTCGGTGGAAATGGTCCAAGGTCGAACATCTGAAACTTCCTCCTTCAATTCCAGCGCCGAAGGTGGTGGAAAAGGGCGGGCAAACGAGTGGCTCTCGGGACGCCGCGAACCCTTAGGCTATTTTAGGGCCCCTTTTCCTTCCCTTCTATTTTATAATCCTTCTTCGGGCAGTTCTTTACTGTAAAGCAGCTTTGCTCTTAATGAAGATTTTTTGGCTAAGTCTTTTCTTGCAAGTTTCTTCATTTCCATTGTCCCGAACACGTTCGCTCAAGAGACTTCGGAAAACCTGCGATTGAAGAAACTTTTTTACCTTCCTTTGTCCCGAGTGTGCTTGCTCGAAAGACTTTCTGGAAGGCCTGAAAAAATTTGACTAAGTCTTTTTGCAGGCTTTTGCATTTCCAAATTACCCCGAACATGATTGCTCAAGGGACTTCGGAAAACCTTCAGTCAAAATTTTTTTTGTTTTTCCAGTTGTCCCGAGCATGTTTGCTCAAGGGACTTCGGAAAACCTTTCGCGAGATTTTTCACTTCCCATTTTCCCGAGCATGTTCGCTCAAGGGAGTTCGGAAAATTATCTCTGCGCTGGCTATGGCGAGTACTTCTGCGAGATTTTTGTTTTCCATCTTTCCCGAGCGAGATGGCTTAAGGGACTTCGGAAAGTCATATCTACGCTTTATCATCGCGAGCATCTTTGCGGAATTCTGTTTTGCACAATTTTTGTACACTTAAGAATTTTTCTCAAGGCCATTCTGTACAACATAACTCCTCCGCTCAATCTTAAGAGTATAATTTTTTCAAGGCGTCTGAGTGCCAAGTGTTCTTCAATTCTACGCCTTCGGCGTCGCCAAGCTTGTACACGCCTTTTCGTACTTCGGCGAGAACCAGATAGGCTCCTTCCTAGTTTGTGCGAACTACGCCATGGGATGGCCTTCGGGGTGCGAAGTCGGCCTTTCGGAGAACGAGGTCTCCCTTCTTGATTTCTTTTGGCCTGGCCCGTAAGTTTACAGCCGCGGCCACTCTCTGCTGAAATGCTTTTCTTCTCAGCTCGGCTATCTCTCTGTGTTCGGCCACAAGATCGAGATTGGTTCTCAGGCCGAGGTCATTACCACCTTCATCAAATACTTGCACCCGTACTGAAGGTTGAACTACCTCTATTGGGATAATGGCCTCTGTTCCGAAGACAAGTGAGAAAGGAGTCTCCCCGGTGGCTCTTCGGGGCGTCGTTCGGTAGCTCCATAATACACTTTGGAGTTCTCCTGGCCATTTCCCCTTGGCTTCCCCTAGTCTCTTTTTCAGGCCATCTTTTATGGTCCTGTTCGATACTTCCACCTGCCCGTTGCTTTGGGGGTGAGCAACTGGGGCGAAGTGCATCTTTATTCCGAGGTCGCTGATGAATTCTTGGAAACCTTTGTCTGTGAACTGGCATCCATTATCAGCTACTAGTACCCTCGGTATGCCAAATCTGCATACGATGTTCTTCCATAGGAACTTTTGCACTTCTTTTACCGAGATAGTTGCTAGTGGTTCTGCCTCCACCCATTTTGAGAAATAGTCCACTGCTACCACGCAGAATTTCACGCCTCCGGGTGCTGTGGGGAGTGGCCCAATAAGGTCTATACCCCAGACTGCGAAGGGCCAAGGATAGTCTGCCGAAGTTACCATTTCCGAGGGTGTCCTCTGGATTTTCGCATGTCTCTGGCAGCTACCACATCTTCGGACGAACTATCTTGCGTCCTTTCTCAGGGTAGGCCAGAAGTATCCTTGGCGGAGTATCACTGCTGCCAGGGCATCAGTTCCAATGTGTGAACCACACATGCCTTCGTGAACTTCTTCAAGGACCATTTCAGTATCCTTTTCATCCACACATCTTTGCAGCGGATTCGCATATCCCAGCCGATATAACTCTTCGCCAATCAGGAAGAATCTTCCGGCGCGCCTTCGCAGTCTTGCAGCATCGCCGGGGTCTTCGGGGAGCAAATTCTCTGCGAGGTATCTTTTTATTGGGTCTTTCCACCCTGTTCCCGAGGACGTCATGCTCATCATTGAGATGCTCGGTTGGTCTAGCACCTCGGTATATGTTTTCGACTTCGCCAAGCAATCTGCCTCAGTGTTATTCCGCCGAGGTACATTTTCGATCCGTACGGCGTCAAACTCTTGGATGAGCTTTGCTACTAGCTCATGATATTTTGCCAAGATTGGGTCCTTCGCCCCATAATCTCCTGCCGTCTGCCGAACTACCAGCTGGGAATCGCTGTGAGCCTTTAAGTTTCTCACGCCAATCTTTCTGGCCAGGCGCAATCCCGCTATGAGGGCTTCATACTCAGCTACATTGTTGGTGACGTTGAAGCTGAACTTGATAGCCTTCATTACCTCCAGGCCTTCGGGGCCCCTGATGATTATTCCAGCTCCCTGGTGTTCGGACCCCGAGGCTCCGTCTACGTGCAAGGTCCATTCTGGCTTACCCTCTTTTGGATCCGAGTGGCTCTCCTCAGTGGTGGGTATTTCGGCGATAAAATCTGCCAGTGCTTGAGCTTTTATGGCCTTCCGAGGCTCATACGTGATTTCGTGTTCGCCCAGCTCTATGCACCACTTGGAGAGCCTTCCCGAATGATCAACTCTTTTCATGACATCCCGTAGCGGCAGACTACTTCGGACGATGATGGGGTGAGCCTGAAAGTATGGTCGCAGCCTTCTCCCTGCAAGCACCAAGGCATATATAGCTTTTTGAAGCAAAGGGTACCTGACTTCGGCGCCATGCAGGGACTTGCTGACATAGTAGACCGGCCATTGCTTTGACCCTTCTTCTTTCACGAGGACCGAGCTCACAGCTTTTTCTGTGACGGTAAGGTACAGTATGAGGGGCTCTCCCTCCCGAGGTTGTCGCAGAGTTGGCAGGCTGGCCAGGTAGACTTTGAGTTCTTCCCAGGCCTTTTGGCAATCTTCATCCCAAGGATGATCATTTCTTCCGAGGTCGCCTTCCATTTTTGTTGCCTTTGTGAGGACTTTGAAGAAAGGTCTACACCTATCTCCGTACCTGGAAATAAACCTGCTCAGAGAGGTTATTCTTCCAGTGAGTCTCTGCACATCCTTGACTGTGGCAGGAGTTCGGAACTCAAGCAGAGCCTTAATCTTCTCGGGGTTAGCGTCGATGCCTCTTTCGAATACCATGTACCCAAGGAATTTTCCCGAGGTCACCCCGAAGATGCATTTTTCAGGATTAAGGCGGATCCCGAAGGCTCTGAGCTTTTGGAAGGTTTCCTCTAAATCTGCAACGTGGTAGCCAGGCAGCTTGCTCTTGACTATCATATCATCAACATACACCTCCATGTTTCTCCCCATTTGGTCTTTGAAGACCTTGTTCATCAGCCTCTGGTAGGTGGCTCCTGCATTTTTTAGCCCGAATGGCATCTTGATATAGCAATATGTTCCTCCCTCGGTGATGAAGGTAGTCTTTTCTTCATCTTCGGGGTCCATCCTTATCTGATGGTAGCCACTGAAGGCGTCTAGGAAACTTAGGAGCCCATATTCAGCAGTTGAATCTACCAGTTGATCTATTGGCGGCAGAGGGTATGAGTCTTTCGGGCAAGCATCGTTCAAGTTTCTAAAGTCGATGCACATCCGGAGTTTGCTGCTACCTTCTTTTGTGGCGATGACCACGTTGCTTAACCACTCGGGGTACTTGACCTCCCTGATAACTTCAGCATCTAGGAGACGCTGGACTTCGGTTTTGACAAAGTTGCTTTTGTGGGCTGAGATGCTTCGTTTCTTTTGCCGGACAGGCCTTGCTTCCGAACTTACTTTGAGGCTGTGCTGTATTATGCCAGGGTTCACCCCCGGCATATCTTTTGGCGAGTAGGCAAACAGATCTTTATTTTCCAGCAGAAAGGATACAAGATTTTCCTTGTCACCTTCGGCCAAGCTCTTCCCTATTCGGGTAGATTGACCTGGGACAAGCTCTATTGCTTCCGTTTCTGTTTTGGCGAGATCTTCTTCTTTGCCTTTTTCTGGTGCCCTTGCCTCCACCGTTTGCGCGAGGTTGCTTGCCGGAGCTTTTCGCGCTTTTACAAACACCTTTCTTACCTCGGCTTGGTCTATGAACACCTCTGCATCTCCATCCTTGGTGGCGAATGTGACAGTCAAGTACTTCACATCAGGGCGAATATGCAGGTTCCCCATTGTCTGTATTCCAAGGATGGCGTTGTACGAGGATGGGACGTTCATGATGTTGGGTTTCGGGAGCCAAACAGCGCAGCGGAATTTAACCGAAACCCTCCAGGATCCAAGTGAAACGGGGTAAACCGGGTGTTCGAAAATTTCATACCTAATTTTCGGTTGAGATCTCTCACTCAACTGTAGAGTCGAATCACAAAACCTGAACAGTTGACGTGTTCAGGCTCTCTCTATGGTATCCACACGAGCCTCTCGGGATCACCACGCTTCCACCACGTCCCGGCAGATGCGTTTCTCTTGCACTCGCAGTGCTAGCTTGCGTCCTCCAAGGAACTGCAAGAGAAGAGTACGGCTGTCCTTTTTGGGAGGCTAGGGCAAGGAGACCTGCGAATTTCTCACTTAAAAGTTGTATTTATAGTGAGACTCAACTTCCAGGCCTAATGGGTTTCAAAGCCCTAATCCAATTAGGATTTAATTTCGGGCTTAATAATGGCTCAACTCCTTGGCCCATTATTAATACGAAATTAAAGTGAAACCATAACCCAAATAATTAGCCCATGCACTCTAATGATCCAAATAGCTCTATGTGTGCGACCCAATAGGCTCTTGCCATGTTGGCAATGATCATAAATCACATTTATGATCATAAGCAATGAGCGGTGTCTAGCAACACATCATTGCTACCCAAGTGACAAGATTGTCGGTGAATCGACTAAACCTTTATGATCATCACCGATATATGCCATTGTCCCTTTGTCCAAGATATCAAGACTAAGCACAAGACATGGAATGTGTCACTCTCGTATAGCCCAATCTTCGGTTTCTTGATTACCGAGTAGACCAAATTAAACTGACGACATTGATATCATATATCAACTCATCGGAGCATGGCCATGCATTTTCTAAGTCTTACTCTATCAAGGGGCCCAAAGATATCACTCCCGTTACATAGGAGGGACAAATCCCATCTTGATCATACAAATCCCTCCGCATGATATGTGACATACCCAATGACCTCCTTCAAGTTCACTCAGTCACGAGCAACAAAGGAAAGTATCAAAGTATGTGACTCACATGTAGGGAACCTTGATGATCTTAGGTCGAAGGACTACATATACCATGATCACTATGAGAATCACTTATGACACTCATATAACGATCCATGAAGTGTTCTCATGGTGGGTCGGTCCAGTACACAAGTTCTCCAACTTGTACCCATATGTAGACTACATATCTCATATTAGTCTCCACATATGCTAGTCATTATGTATTATTGCAACCCGCTCCACAATAATACTAGACTAGGGACGTTTAAGAATATCATTATTCTAGGGTTACAATTATGTTTATTATGTTACGCAGAAACAAAACAACAAACAAAATTGCTGGATTAATGCCTCAATAAAATATCATGACTCAATGTGCAAAAATACAATCATCTCATGATTGGCTTTTTGGGCACAATACTAACAATTTCCCACTTGCACTAAAAGCCAATCATCCATGTATCTAATACCGATGGACCTAGAATGGCTATCATGCTTCTGCTGCGTAAGGGGCTTTGTCAGTGGATCAGCAATGTTGCTGTTTGTCGAAGTCCTGCATATCCTTACATCACCCCTCTCGATGATCTCCCTGATGAGATGATAGCGTCGAAGTATGTGTTTGGATCGCTGGTGAGATCGAGGTTCCTTAGCCTGTGCGATTGCTCCATTGTTGTCACAATAGAGCTCTATCGGGTCAACAATGCTTGGAACCACTCCAAGTTCAGTGATGAACTTCTTGATCCAAACTGCCTCCTTCGCAGCATCAGAGGCGGCAATGTACTCAGATTCTGTTGTAGAGTCAGCTACTGTCTCTTGCTTTGAACTCTTCCAGCTTACAGCACCACCACCAATACAAAACACATAACCAGATTGCGATCTAAAATCATCCTTATCGGATTGGAAGCTTGCATCAGTGTAACCCCTTACAACGAGCTCATCTTCACCTCCAAAGACCAAGAATGCATCCTTAGTCCTTCGTAAGTACTTAAGGATGTTCTTAACAGCTGTCCAGTGACTTTCACCGTGGTTCGATTGGTACCTACTCGTCATGCTCAAAGCATATGAGACATCGGGACGAGTACATATCATGGCATACATGATAGATCCAATTGCTGAGGCATATGGAATCTTACTCATGCGCTCTCTCTCCTCGGTTGTACTCGGACACTGAGATCTAGAAAGAGTGATACCATGTGACATGGGCAAGAATCCTTTCTTGGAATCTTGCATGCTAAACCTCTTTAGCACCTTGTCAATATATGTACTTTGACTTAGGCCAAGAAGCTTTCTAGATCTATCTCTATAGATCCTGATGCCTAACACATAGGCTGCTTCACCCAAGTCCTTCATAGAGAAACATTTCCCTAGCCAAGTCTTCACAGACTGTAGCTCAGGAATGTCATTCCCGATGAGTAGTATGTCATCTACATACAACACCAAGAAGACAATAGCGCTCCCACTAACCTTCTTGTAGACACAAGGTTCATCTTCATTTTTGATAAAACCAAACTCTTTGATTGCATCATCAAAACGAAGATTCCAACTTCGAGAAGCTCTCTTCAGTCCATAAATGGACCTTTGCAATTTGCACACTTTATTGGCATTCCCAGGAGTGACAAAACCCTCAGGCTGTGTCATGTACACATCCTCAAGTAGCTTTCCATTTAGGAATGCAGTTTTGACATCCATTTGCCATATCTCATAATCATAGTGTGCAGCAATAGCAAACAAAATTCGGATGGATTTAAGCATAGCAACTGGTGAAAAAGTTTCATCATAGTCAATACCATGAATTTGCTTGAAACCTTTTGCGACCAATCGTCCCTTAAAGGTAATCACATTACCATCCATGTCAGTTTTCTTCTTGAAAACCCATTTGCACCCTATGGGTTTTACCCCTTCAGGTGGGTCAACCAAAGTCCATACTTGGTTTTCATACATGGATTCCATCTCGGATTTCATGGCCATTAGCCACTTCTCAGAGTCAGGCCCCGACATAGCTTGTTGGTAGGTTGTGGGCTCATCTTGATCCATGAGCATCACATCACCGGTGTGAGTCACGAGAAATCCATATCTCTCGGGCTAACGCCGAATCCTACCAGTCCTACGTGGGCTTTGTGCTACAGGAACAGACTTTTGAACCACAACATCTTGTGGTGTCTGTTCAGGTTCCATTTCAGGTTCGATGTCTTCTTGTTGTTCTTGAATTTCTTCAAGTTCTACTTTCGTCCCACTAGTTCCTTTAGAGATAAACTCTTTCTCCAAAAAGACACCAGTTCGAGCAACAAACACTTTTTGCTCAGAGGGATTGTAGAAATAGTAACCCTTTGTTTCTTTGGGATACCCAACAAAAAGACATTTTTGAGATTTGGGCCCTAGTTTGTTAGAGGATTGACGTTTTACATAAGCGTCACAGCCCCAAATCTTCATAAAAGACAAATTGGGACGCCTCCCACTCCATATCTCATATGGTGTCTTTTGAACCGATTTAGATGGAACTCGGTTTAGTGTAAAAGCGGCTGTCTCTAGAGCATGTCCCCAAAAGGAGTTTGGAAGGTCAGCTTGACTCATCATGGAGCGAACCATGTCTAATAGAGTTCGATTTCTCCTTTCAGAAACACCATTCCATTGAGGTGTACCTGGTGGAGTGAGTTGTGATACTATACCACACTCCTTCAGATAGTCAAGGAATTCTCGATCCAAGTACTCTCCACCTCGATCTGATCGAAGCACTTTGATACTCTTCCCGAGTTGATTCTCTACTTCATTCTTGAATTCTTTGAACTTTTCAAAGGATTCTGACTTGTGTCTCATAAGATACACATAGCCATATCTGCTGAAGTCATCAGTGAAAGTAATGAAGTATTGGGAACCTCCTCTAGCTTGTGTAGACATAGGGCCACATACATCACTATGTATGAGTCCTAGTAAGTCATTAGCCCTTTCACTTTGCCCTGTGAATGGGGCTTTGGTCATCTTGCCCAACAAACATGACTCACATGTCTCATACGATTCAAAATCAAATGAGTCCAAGAGTCCATCCTTATGGAGCTTGGATATGCGGGTCTCATTTATATGGCCCAAGCGACAGTGCCAGAGATAGGTCAAGTTTGAATCATTTAATCTGACCTTCTTGGTATTCACATTATAGATTGGATCTTCAAGGTCTAGAACATACAACCCATTGCTAAGTTGAGCACTACCATAAAAGATTTCATTCAAATAAATAGAACAACATTTGTCCTTTATTATAAATGAAAAACCTTTCTTGTCCAAACAAGAAACAGAAATCAAATTTCTACTAATAGTAGGCACAAAGTAGCAGTTGTCTAATTCTAAAACTAATCCACTAGGTAAAGTGAGAACATAAGTCCCTATGGCTAAGGCAGCAACCCTTGCTCCATTTCCAACACGTAGGTCTACTTCACCTCGGGCCAATCTTCTACTTCTACTTAGATCCTGCACATTTGCACAAATGTGAGATCCACATCCAGTATCCAATACCCAAGATGAGGAAGTAGAAAAGTTAGCCTCTATAACAAAAATACCTGAAGTGGAAGTCTTACTTCCCTTTTCCTTAGCAAGTTCTTCAAGATAGAGCTTGCAGTTGCGCTTCCAGTGTCCAGGTTGCTTACAATGGAAGCACTCCCCTTCCTTTGCCACACCACCCTTTGGTTTCAGTGCAGCTGAAGAAGAACTAGCATTAGACTTTCCATTAGCTTTATCCTTCTTCTTGTTGGCTTTTCCCTTTCCCTTGCCCTTTTGAACCATCAAAATGGGCTTAGCTTTCTTAAGGTTTTGCTCAGCAGTTCTCAACATGTTGAGCAATTCAGGGAGGGACTTGTCAAGGTCGTTCATGTTATAGTTCATGACGAACTGACTGTAGCTTTCAGGCAACGATTGCAAGACTACATCAATAGCCAACTCTTTCTGAAGAGCAAATCCCAAATTCTCAAGATTCTCAATGTAACCAATCATCTTGAGCACATGAGGACCCACGGGACTTCCCTCAGACATCTTGCACTGAAACAATGCCTTAGAGGTCTCAAACCTCTCATGCCTAGCTTGCTCTTGGAAAAGCATTTTGAGATGTTCGATCATATCGAACGCCCCCATGTTCTCATGTTGCTTCTGAAGCTCAGATTCCATGGTAATAAGCATGAGGCATGCAACATCCAAAGCATCATCAGAATGCCTCTTGTGAGCATCCCTTTCAGCTCTTGGAGCAGTGGCAGCAGGCTCATTCGGAATGGGCTGCTCTAGGACATATGCCTTTCTCTCTTGTTTGAGGACTATCCTCAAGTTTCGGTACCATTTGAGAAAGTTGGTCCCATTCAGTTTTTCCTTCTCAAGGATCGATCGCAACGAAAGTGTCGATGTGTTTTGTGCCATGGTTATCTACAACAGTAAATATGCAGTGTAAGAGTCATGTATTTTAATTCATTTAATAAGGACTTTTATTAAACGATACTCCCACTATTTTCCTCAAAATAATAACCCTCGGTATTATTTCGGAACACCTTGGCGCTAAGGTATTCTAGCGGGCCAAGATCCATATTTGACCACAACCTGAGTCAGCTTTGGCTTTTCTCTCAAGTTACAGCTATTTAGGTAGGCAACTCATTGCCAATTGCATCTTATGCAACTCTTGGATAGTTGGGTGAACAACACTTGTCCAAGCTCATCTCATGAACTTAAGCCCAACTCTATGCCTCTAAGTCCCTAATCCTATTAGGATGACTTAGTTAAGTCGAACCCAAAGTTAGCAGTTTGGATATCACTATTATCCCATCGCGCCTTACCAAGATGAACATAGGTGCTTTGCTTTGGCAAACCCACCTAATGTTGATCAAAGTCTTGACGAGTGCCAACATTTGGAAGGCATCACATTTAATGACTTAATATTTGTTTGAGGGATTTTTCTTTTGATCTCACCAATTTGTTATCTCCGGTTGTTTTATACATGCATCACATACAAATATAAAACATGCATCTCATGCTTACAAGAAATAAACGTGACATGGTTATAACCCAAACTATGCGATATTCTCAAGCCAATGAGAATATCATAAAAGCCTAAGAAAAGAAAATAGTCTTCACAAGCTCCTTCTTTTCCTTTCTTGGCTGCCTTTTTGTTGTCACCTCCTTGGACATACCACCTTGGACGAACCCATAATGCACCATTACATCAATAATAGAAACCTCGAGTTACATTCGAGGAGAGTAAGGTGAGAAGAGAATGTACAATGAGAGTGATAAGAAAAGGCACGACTCGCAGGCCGTATTTACAAGTACAACCAATAAAGGGCTATAACCATGCACCATGCTTCAAACACCAATCAGCATATCATGTCAAATCTCATTCAACAAAGATGCATGCCAATTTTCGCGTGTTGATTAACCAGGTTTTATTTATGTGGCGCTTCGCATACGGCGGTCCCGCTGGCCGGTTAGCGAGCGGTGGTTCCGCTGACCGGTCAGCGGACGGGGTCAAGGGGAGCCGCCCTTGCGGGGGGCGTGGGGGGCAGCGCCCCCCGGCGCAAAAAATTGTCTTACAATTGCTTAGCCCGAAATCTTCTATTTCGAGAAAGTAGGCACCCGAGAGTCCTCCATTCGAGCCACCAAAAATACCTTACTTTCGGTGCCCAAACAGGCCGAATCCGAACAAACCTAGGGTTTTTGCAACTATTGCAAGAATCCTAATCCATATAGGTATCTCATACCTATCAATTTCGGGTTATTCTCATTAACCAATTTGTGTCGTTTCTTCATATATCTCATATGTTCATTACGAATTCCGGTTTCATGCATCATGAATCAATCTAATTAATCATGGCCGAAAACCAATCGAACACATACCATCATGCGATTCAACACTCAATCCCGATTTAGGGTTTCACCAGTAGCTCTGATACCACTGTTGGGTTTCGGGAGCCAAACAGCGCAGCGGAATTTAACCGAAACCCTCCAGGATCCAAGTGAAACGGGGTAAACCGGGTGTTCGAAAATTTCATACCTAATTTTCGGTTGAGATCTCTCACTCAACTGTAGAGTCGAATCACAAAACCTGAACAGTTGACGTGTTCAGGCTCTCTCTATGGTATCCACACGAGCCTCTCGGGATCACCACGCTTCCACCACGTCCCGGCAGATGCGTTTCTCTTGCACTCGCAGTGCTAGCTTGCGTCCTCCAAGGAACTGCAAGAGAAGAGTGCGGCTGTCCTTTTTGGGAGGCTAGGGCAAGGAGACCTGCGAATTTCTCACTTAAAAGTTGTATTTATAGTGAGACTCAACTTCCAGGCCTAATGGGTTTCAAAGCCCTAATCCAATTAGGATTTAATTTCGGGCTTAATAATGGCTCAACTCCTTGGCCCATTATTAATACGAAATTAAAGTGAAACCATAACCCAAATAATTAGCCCATGCACTCTAATGATCCAAATAGCTCTATGTGTGCGACCCAATAGGCTCTTGCCATGTTGGCAATGATCATAAATCACATTTATGATCATAAGCAATGAGCGGTGTCTAGCAACACATCATTGCTACCCAAGTGACAAGATTGTCGGTGAATCGACTAAACCTTTATGATCATCACCGATATATGCCATTGTCCCTTTGTCCAAGATATCAAGACTAAGCACAAGACATGGAATGTGTCACTCTCGTATAGCCCAATCTTCGGTTTCTTGATTACCGAGTAGACCAAATTAAACTGATGACATTGATATCATATATCAACTCATCGGAGCATGGCCATGCATTTTCTAAGTCTTACTCTATCAAGGGGCCCAAAGATATCACTCCCGTTACATAGGAGGGACAAATCCCATCTTGATCATACAAATCCCTCCGCATGATATGTGACATACCCAATGACCTCCTTCAAGTTCACTCAGTTACGAGCAACAAAGGAAAGTATCAAAGTATGTGACTCACATGTAGGGAACCTTGATGATCTTAGGTCGAAGGACTACATATACCATGATCACTATGAGAATCACTTATGACACTCATATAACGATCCATGAAGTGTTCTCATGGTGGGTCGGTCCAGTACACAAGTTCTCCAACTTGTACCCATATGTAGACTACATATCTCATATTAGTCTCCACATATGCTAGTCATTATGTATTATTGCAACCCGCTCCACAATAATACTAGACTAGGGATGTTTAAGAATATCATTATTCTAGGGTTACAATTATGTTTATTATGTTACGCAGAAACAAAACAACAAACAAAATTGCTGGATTAATGCCTCAATAAAATATCATGACTCAATGTGCAAAAATACAATCATCTCATGATTGGCTTTTTGGGCACAATACTAACACATGACGATGAATCTTGCCATCGTGGAGGCATACAACTCAACTGCTCCGTTCACCGAAGTCCCTTTCATCATCAGCGGGAGGTCGATCAATCCGAGGACGGGGAGTCCAGATGGTCCAACCCCAAAAGTGGGCGAGGTGACAGGCTTCAGTTCACTGCTGGAGATGCCCAAGCTCGGCAGCAGGTGCGAGAATAGGACGTCAGCATTTGAGCCATCATCAAGCAACACTCTTTTGACGTCCCAGTTCCCTACTCTCGCCATAATCAGTAGCGGATCGTCGTGGGGGAAGACGACGGTGGAGCCATCTTTGCGAGCCAGCTTCTTTGATGGACTTTGATACTCCATGACTGCAATTTCTCTGGCTTTCCACTTTCTTTCCGAGGATGGGAGCCCCGTGGTGATGGTTTGGATAACCCTTGCTAGAGGTGGAGGGCGCTTGTTTGGACTTCTATTTCTCCGCCTATCGGAGTCATAGTCCTCATCTTCGGCCCTTTCTTCCTCCATTTTTCTGCCTTTCGGGGATGGCATCCTCAGGTATTTCCGAAGTTGGCCCTGTTTTATCAGCGACTCTATGTACTTCTTCAGCTGGAAGCAATCTTCGGTGTCATGACCGTGGTCACGATGAAACTGGAAAAACTTCTTGGCATTCTTTTTGTTATCGGTGGTCATGGCCCTTGGTCGCCGAATCTGCGTCCCTTGCCTTTCCAGCGCCATGAGAATGTTGGTCCGTGAAGTGCTTAATGGTGTGAAACTTTGAGGTTTCCTTCCTCGCATCCTCCGAGGTCATCCTGCGTGTTCGGTAGGATGCCGAGCTAGTTGACTGGACTCTTCGGCGCGGTGGTGATCAGACTTCGGCCCAGCCATTCTTAGTTCTTCGGCGGTCATGTGCTGTTCTGCTCTTCGGTAAAATTCTCCGAGGGTCTCCGGGGTTCCTTTGAGAACTCGTAGAACAGCTGTGAGTCTTGCCGAAGGCCTCGTGTCATGGCAAGAATGCGGATTTCGGGCCTGAAGTTTGGGACGCTCAGAGCTTCCCTGTTGAATCTTTCGACATAGTCTCGGATGGTTTCTCCATTCCTCTGCTCTATGTCGAACATCTGCACAGGCATCTTCGCCGTAGGTCTGCTCCCAATGAACTGCTGGGTGAAGGCTGTGGACAACTCCTGGAACTCAGTGATGGTTCCTGAAGGCAAGGAATTGTACCACGCCGTGGCTGGGCCTATGAGGGTGACTTCAAAGCACTTGCACATGGTAGCGTCGTCAGCACCGTGCATTATCATACTGCGTCTATACTTCGTCAGATGGGCCTGTGGATCAGTACGGCCATCATAAATCTCCAACCGAGGTACTCTGAAGTCACCTGGCATGGCTGCCTCAACAACGGCCTGAATAAATGGCGAGTCATCTTCGCAGCATGTTCCCGAGAGTCTGGCCCAAACGGTTTTTCTGGCCACTTGTTTCTCCACTCTGTCCAGCCGTGCTAGTATCCTCTCCATCAGCACTGTGGCGCTAGGGCCTTCTTCAGGGAATGGAGATTGCCGGCGCCTCTTCGGGGGGCGAGTTCGGCGCTGAGGGGACACGGACCTCGTTTCAGGTGACGAACTGCTTCGCTGTGAAACTCTCGGTCGCTTGGACCCGGTTTGTCCCACAGGCCGTTTCCCGAGGGCTATATCTTCTGTGGATGATTCTTCGCGAGGGTCTCCACTCCCCGAACTGCGATGTGTAGACTTGGGGCTTTTCTCCCGAGGGCGTGTCGGTGAGGGGGGTCTCTGGGCCTGTGCTTGCTGTGGCCACCTTCGGTCGATCTGCTGGGTCATTTCAGACACGACCGAACGCTGAAAGTCCCTCAAGAAGCTCATGGTGATTACCAGAGGGCGGTCTTCCTCAGGCGCAGAAGTCCCTGGGAGTGTTTGCTCAGCAGCCGGTTGTATCTCAGGCGCGGACGAGGACTTCAGGAGCCCCTTGTCCTTAGAACGCCGAGTCTCAACGACGGCGATCTCAGAGCGGGTTCCCACAGACGGCGCCAAATGATGGCCAGGGGCCTCATCGTTTATAGTCATGGTGACTGGTGGAGAGACTTCTGGGAGGAGGAACGTCTGATGGAATGGATAGCCCAAAGGAGAGTGCCTGAAAGCTCAGAAACAAAGGGTTAGGAGGCCCCCGGAGTGTTTTTCCGGGGGGGGAGCCTCCGACGCCCAAGTCAGTGGTGGCTGAGAAAAGGCAGAGGAAATAGCACAAAGGGCTGAAGAGTCTTGCCTGGTTGTTTTCTCAGAGTGTGGGAGCAGTGTTTTGCCAACCGACCAGCCTCCTGCCAAGTATTAATTCCTGGTATTTATAGGAGTGCCTAGCCCGTTCAGATCACGACACGTGTTCGGTCGGATGTTCCTGAATTTCTGGGCATAGGGGACAGATAGCTGGTAGCAGGTTGCCTTGAGCCACGTGCTGAGATGGGCCATGATGTGATTCTGATGGCGTCCGTGTGTCAGAGCACTTATTCAGGCGGCTTTATGACGTCTGTGAAAGGACGTGTCAGAGGCTTCCTTAAATGCTTCCATAAATGCTCCTGCCGTACTCCCGAGGTCCCTGGGTGAGGTCGTCCTTTAGTTCGGATAGAGCCTCTTCGGGAAACAAGCCCTCAGTTCGGGGGTTCCCAGTTTCAGGGAGTTCCGCCTTCGGGGATATCATGTTCGGCTCGCTGTCTGGTGCCGCTTTTCCGAAGGCGATCTGTTCACAACCTTGGGGGGGCGAGTAGTGTCCTCGGGGTTTCCTGGCGTGCCGGGCTAGGAGCTCTTCAGCTATCTCCCGAGGTGCCTGATCGCACCTTTTCTCGGGTAGCGCCAGCTTCTTCTGGCCATCATTGTGGCAGGGAGTTCGGCCAGATAGAGGTGATAGCGTTTGGCTATCAAATCTTAAACCAAAACTTCAAAAAAAAAATATTTTAAGCTTCAAATATGATTCAAATATAAACCCACACCCGCTCTTCAAAAATCAGATCAATCTAAACTCTTTGGGTTAGAAGTCAAATTTCAGTCAATACCTCACTACTCATAGGCAAGTTTTGCAGAAGTGCAAGCTTTGACTAGGAAAGTCAAAGAGACTAAAAGTTGATACAGGAATTTAACTACATAAACCAATAGGAAACTATTTAAGACACATCCAACTCATGAGAAGCAAAGACACATATATTACTAAAAGTTCATACCTGAAACGTCACCTAGGCATCTGCTTACGAAGTGCATTATGAGACCATTACAAGCTAACATCACAGTTATGTAATCCATTTTTAGACATTCATTAACACCATACACAAGCATACTACTCCTAAACTCCTTTTCATGCATGCATTTATAGGATCATCAGACATCAAAACTAGAGATTCATTTTAGTCTTCCCCTAGCCTATACTACATGATTTAATAGGCCAAAATCACATACACCATAAGCTACTTACCTAGTTCTTTTCCTAAAAAAATATTAGCGAAACATGAGTTCAAAAGAAATCAGTAAAAGAACTATGATTAAACACATAACTCAATATCAAGCAAACATATATCACAATTAATCACAATTCACTTGACCCAAGGGCTCCAAACCCTCACTGTTAATTAATCAATTAGGGTGTCCTATATTACACCAGGTTCTAGTACATGCTTGCCACACAAACACTATCTTGGTTCTAATCAGGAACCAAGTTTACACTTATACACAAACTTGGAACTCATATCACTTTTCTACGATTTTTCTTCATACATGAAACAACATTCGTCCTCACATTTCTTCAATAACAAATTTAAATACATAACAAACACAAATAAGTTGCAATAATGTTCTAGAAAATTAAAATTTCTTTTACTTTACTTTGATTATTATGAAATTGGTTCCAACCAGTACACAAGATCATAGCTGATAAGGAGTGGGAGATAGGGAGTTTTGTTGTAGATAGACTTTTAGCCCTCTTAGATAACCTTTTTAGCTTTATCTTGTTCATACGTAAACCATGTGCTCTCCTATATATAACCAATATACCAGGTGAACGAAATAAAGACTTCAAAGCCATATTTAAATTCTTCATGGTATCAAAGTCGAAACCTGGACACCTAATACCATAAAACTTCATCACCTTTACTTTCTTAGAAGCCATGGTAGGTCTGAGCTAGAATGACAAAAATGGCAGTATGGATGTGACGTTCCCATACTACATTCTTGCCTAAAATAATCCCAGATAGATTTATATTAGTGAGTTGCTCAATTATTGTAACTATTGAGAATGGGGAAATGACATGAACAATGTGTTATTTACCGAGAACAAGATTGGTTTTGTAAGCAAAATGATTCCAACACCGTCAACTAATTCACTGAAGCTAGGTAATTGGTTGCTGTGTAATGCATTGCTAAAAGGATGGCCAAAAAGTACCATGGACAGAGGTTAGGAGTAGAGTCTTGTATGGCCAAACTGCACAAGAAATATGGGTTGATCGTCTTGTTGAAGTAGGAACAAATTTCTGTGTCATCTTGCAACACTAAATGGAAAGAATTGTTGATGAAATGCTATCTATTTTGCCAAGGCTGAAATGCACCTGTAACAAGATATCCAACGACAGTTTGTCAAAATAAGAGAAAATGAGCAACTTTATGACTTTCTTATGGGACTGGATGATGGATTGGACACAGTTAAGACACAACTCCTCAATAAAAAGTCAACACCTAGTTTCGGCGAAGCCTATCAGTTGGTAGCCAAAGATGAACAATAGAGATTGATCTCTACCATCCACAAACCTATTGGTAAGGCAGTGGCATTCCAAACCTACACTGCTCGTAATAACAAGAATGGAAGATATTAGAAAGCTGAGGAAGAAGTCAAGCCAAGATGCAAAAACTACAATAAGTGAGGGCATATTGAAAAGTAGTGCTTTGAGATGATTGGATATCCACCAAGATGGGGCAAAGGTAGACACAACAAGAAATCATGTTACTTGAACAATAAATGGACTGAGCCAAAGGTGGCACAAGTTGGTAATGATGGTAGTCCCATACCTGGTCTATCATAGAAGCAATACAATCGGTTATTGCAATAACTTGGGCTTAAAGGAGAGACACAAAAAGCTATTGGTCATATTTCACCCAAGGAAACAGGGCTGATAAGGTTAATTTTGCAAAATCTTTGGCAATAGACTTAGGAGCAGCAAAACACGTTACCTGTAATATCAAAATGCTTGATGTGAAAGAAAAAAATTTAGCATAGTGGCTGATCAAAATACCTAATGAAGAAACTATTCCAGTGAAAGGCGTGGGACAGCTAAGATTGCCAAATGGGATGTGAATTTATACATTCCTGAATTTAAGTGTAATCTTTTTTCTGTTCGTGAATAAACAAGAGATTATAATTGTGCACCTATTTTTCATGCTTATTTTTATGTGAAACAAGACTTATGTATGGGGAACATAATTGGAATGGGTAGCCATTGCGATGGCTTATATCTCCTAAAGCCAGTTTGATAAGGAGGTGTGCCTTTGGCTGTCACTGGACCAGAAAATGTGGATTTGTGGCATTGGAGGCTAATGAATACTCATAAGTGTATAGATATTAAGGGTTTAAGTCATCGTTATACACTTTCAGTATGATTAATTTCTTTAATTTGAGTAGTTTTTATAATCTAGAGTTGAAAAGCATTTATTTACAAATTGAGCTTAATAACTGCTTTTATGTAGGTGGATAAAATCATGACATCTATTAATTCTTAAACCAATGAGAGAACCTCAATTGTCCATAATCTTTAGCTTACAATCCAGCCTAATTGAGGGATGTAGAAGGCCAAACTTGATTACAAACTAAATTAGTTCCATCATTCACGCACCTGGTGACGTTTCACAAGAAAAATCATATTTGAGGATGTAGATGCTAGGATTGAGAGATTCTAGAAGCATAAAAAATCCAACACATAGATATTCAACTTTACTTCATATGCTGAGAACTAATTCAATTGTTTTCTATGCTGAAATATGGTTATAACATCTTGAGATGGATTGTTATTTCATCAGAGAACGAATTCAATCTAGCAAGATAACACCAAGGAAAATATGAACTAATAATCAGCTAGCCAATTTGTTCACCAAAGCCTTGGGTGAAAGTAGGTTTGACACATTATTGTTCGAGTTGGGCGTTGTGATCCTTAATGCGCCAACTTGAAGGGAGTTATGGAATTGGTTATAATCAATACATAAGCTTCATAGCTGATAAGGAGTAAGAGATAAGGAGTTATGTTGTAGAAAAACTTTTACCCTCTTATATAACACTTTTAGATTTATCTAGTTTGTTCGTAAAGCATGTGCTCTCTTGTACATAACCAATATACCAGATCAACAAAAGGCTTCAAAGCCATCTTCAAATTTTACTATTTTTTAATTTGGACATGTTTTTGGCCAAGGAAAAATTGTTGGGCTTAACCTAGAAAGGAAAAGGTATTGGATCAAATGCTAGTGTTGTTCTTGGTGTCACTTTTGTCCTTGGTGTTTTAGTTAATTTAATGATTTTTCTCTTTGTTTCTATTCCTTTTAGTGCTTTTCTTCTCTTTGAAAAATTACTTCACTCTCTCTTGTATCATTAAGTAAGCTTCAAGCATACTTTCTTTTGAAAGATATTACAATAGGGTGATGGACGAGTGGGAAGTTGAATCTTGTTACTTTTGTAACAACTTAATGGCATTGACCATTAGGCTAACTTGCGAAGCTTGAGTTGTTACCTTTAATTGCACTCTAGTATTGTGTTTTTTGTTTTTTTTTTTTTTGTACATATTGTGGTTCAATGCCTTACAAAAACAAATTAAGCAATACACATCTCAAACCATATGTTTTTTCTTTCCTTGTTGACAAACATCACAATGAGTATTACTTCCTATGTCTCATGTTTTTCACAACATTCACTATTTAGTAATTAATCTATAATTTTTTATTTTCATTAGTTTAGTATGTAAATGAAAAAATTTTATATATAAATGATAAATAAAGACCTATAATTTGTAAATATAATTTTTTTTTAATTTTTTCTAACAAATAATAATATAAATAAATTTATGTCAAACTATTAAAAAAAATTAAATATTTCAAAGAATATGAGACAGAGAAAGTAATTTCTATTTGATCAAAATAAGCCCAAAGGTACAAAATGTGGCTAAGGGCCTCTATCAAAATCAGTAATGGTGGAGAAATAAGTACTTGCCATGGAAGTGTCGATAGGCAATACATTTACAGAATCTTGTTCATCATGCTTGGTTTAATGATCAAAGCGTTGAAGGTTAAAAAATCTTATTCAAAAGTGATGATAAAAGTATTAGGTGATCTTTTTTATTTATTTCTTCATTTCATTTTTAGGAATGAATTTGCTAACAAAACAAGTATGTCAATAACTAGTGGTTAACGCATGGAATCGAAACTAACCATTACTCAACTTCAATAAGGAAGATAGAGATGGTCATATTGGCTCTTTATAGTTTCTGCACTTTATATTTGGGAGGTGTAAAATTGCCACTAATATTTGCTTGATGGAGCAACTTTGTCACAAATGCTTGTGTGTGTGTGTGTGTAAATTTAACATTAATGTTAAGTCATGAGAGCAAGTTTGCCACTAAAATTGTAAAATAAGAGTTAAATAGGCACGAAGTGTCTAACAATTGTTTAACGTTAGGAATATTATGTGCAAAATAAGAATATCTTGTTTCAATCAACAATGGGTCAGCACCCTGTGAATTGGCTATTTGACGATTTTCTCCAATGGGTATGACCTTGACTGGTCAAGGGCTCCCACATGCAAATCTGAATCATGTCCTTCGACCTTTGGTTTTTCATTATTGACCTCGCCTCCCTACCCATGCACTGGGTCACTCCTATCACCGTCCTCTTAATCTTCCTCAAACTTTCACGCTTAAAACAACTAAAGCCCAAAAACCTCTAAAGCTACTTTATTTAAGAACCCACTTTGTCGATTAATTTCTAGCCTCATAAATCATTGGAAATTAGCAATATCCACTTTGATTCCAAGAAAGAGAATGAAATGGTGAAGGTCATTATGAAAATGATAAATTTAGAAACATAGGCTAGGGTTTCAGGTAAAGAAACATGAAACTAAAACTTATATGTTCCCTAATTTTCACTTTTTTCCAAATAAGCAATTCAATGGTCAATGATAAAATTGCTACCAATAGTAGGGATGACAATTGAGTGGGTCAGGTCAGGTTTGGGTTAGGCCATTTAAGTTTGGATTTAATCGGGTTAGCATCAAGTCGGGTCTAGGTCGGGTCATTTGGGTTCGGGTTGAGTGAATTTTGGGTTTAGGTTGGGTCGGGTCGAGTTTATTTGGGTTCAGGATCAACACAAGTCAGGTCAATTTTAGGTTGGGTTTCAATCCAAACTTGGGTTAATCAATCAAGTTTGTTTGGGTTACTGGCATTTATACTGAAATCACTTAATCAATTAAATTTTTTTGGTTAATTTTAGTTTTAAATTAAATAATTAAATTTTTTGTGCAATTAATTTATATTAGTTTTTCATTTCTTATTAGGTTAAATTAAAAAATTTATAACAATTTCCTTAATTATGTTCTGACAAATTTGCTATGATATCCAGCTTTTGTTATGAAATTACTACTAAACATAACTCTAGCTCACTTTTCCTCTTTAGTTACTAAATTGCAAAATTTTAAAAAATATGGGTGAAAATGAAAAGATTTGAAAATTTTAAGGACATATGTTGTAATTATTTTGGAGACTAAAATGAAAATTTTTAAAATTGAGATACCTTTTTACATTATACTGAAAAGTTTAGGAACCAATGTTGTAATTTGACAATTGCCTACATGATCATTAAATTTAGTAAATATGGAAATTACTTAGTTTAGAAGAACTCAAATATAGAATTTATTAAATATGAAATTCATTGATTATGGGACTTACTAAACATGTATGTTCTTAAAAAAGGAAAGTCATTAAATATGGAAGCCCCCAGATATAAAACTTATTAAATATGGAAGGTAATAAAAAAGAGAAGTTAAGGTTTTAGGTAAAGGTTAGAATTAATTGTTAAGGTTTAGGATAAGAGTTAGGAATAAAATTAAGTGTTAAGGTTTAGGGTTTATGGTTTTAAGGTTAGGGTTTAGAGTTAGGATTGAGGGCTTATGGTTAAGGTTAAGGTTTCAATTAGGGTTAGGGTTTATTATTTGGAGTTTATGGATTAGGTTTAGGTATATTATTTACAATTTGAATTGAGGGCTTATGGTTTAGGTTATGGTAAGTGTCTAGGGTGTTTTAGGATTTTGGGTTTATTGTAAATTAAATTCAAATTCAAGCATAAATAATTAAAGACTAATCTTATACTTACCATTCCTACTAATACAAGATAGGAAAATTTGTAATATGGGCAGGGCGAGAATGTTAATACTAGTGGAAGAAAAAACTCTTAAAAAATTTAATTTAACTAGATATAAAAATACTCTAATTCGAAACATTTGAAATTAATTAAATCAAATTTCAAACAATAAAGAGAACAATATTAATTAAATCAAATTTCAAATATCCTAATTTAAAACAATTAACTATATTAAATTAACATTATATTTACCAATTGAAATTTGTGCAGTAAATTTGAAACCCAAACAATCAATCCAAGTAACCAACAATTTAGCAAATTTGTGCATGATTACCAAAAAAAATGAAATGAAAAATTTTGTACTGTAAATGAAGTTTTTCCTAAATGGATATACTGCTGCTCGATCTGGATTACTTGACCTCCAATTTAATTATCATTTGAGACCCAGTGTGCTAGTTACATACTTGAAAAAAAATGTATAATCAAATCCCAAAATTATTAAATTTCAGAAGACCTCTACATAGAAGATATTTTTTTGTTAGTATTGACTTTCAAATGAAATTCATCACAGATAGAAAATATGTAAGAATAAAAAAATAACTTTTGATTAACTTAACTTAAAATGAATTCGCTCTAAATTCTTGATTTCTATATTGCTTCCTCCCATTTCATAATGCCAATAACAACCATGAAAATCAACTTTTCAAAAACTTTTTCAAAAAAATAACTCTCTTTTGGAATCTCTATTTTAAATAAATAGCATTTTAATTAGTGGAACAAACCCGATAAGTGATTGGCTTGTCATTATTTCCTCCGATTTTTGGACTTGTTTGTTGGGATAAATTCAGAAGTTGGACCATCATCACACATGATACCGATCCATATATAAGAGAGATACGTAGACAAAAGCAAGAAATGATATTGCCCCATCTAAAGGAATAATGAAATAATTTTTATTGAAAACGAGTTCAGTGGGCAGGTTTTTTTAGAAGATTCCGTATCGCCGCTGTGGCAAGTTGTCATAGAGACTAAAGCAAAAAATGACAAAAAAAGTATAAATAGTTTAGAAAAAGCTTTCACTGGTTAACTAGTTGTTTCAATGGTGAATGGTAGTTATAAGTATAATTTATAAACGGAATAAAGAGTAAAAAGATGAAACAATGTATAAGATTATATTAAACAATTCAGTAAAAATAATTGTTGGCATGTTATTGTTAAATAATTTAGATAGAAGTAAAAAAAAAATGGCATTAAAGAGTTTGAGAGAAAAAGTAGTATGTAATAAACGAGAAGTGGGTGGGTGGAGGGAAAAAGGAATGGAAGTTAATGTGGGGAATTTGATTTAATATGGAGAAGTAAATTACGGTAAGAGTAGTAGATATGCTTGTTGGTAAGATGGAGTTAAAACAATAATGAGGGTAGGTGGGTGGATCGGACAAAGTTTGGAAGTAGGAGTTTATAAGCTTTAGGCTCTGTTCATCTCCTTCCATAGTTATACCTCTAGAGAAGATTAATGTCATTGTTGTGAGAATGGAATGTAAGTGTAAGTCATACGTGAATCATTAAGATGAAGGTGTGAATCATCAAGGGTGAAGGTGTTTGTGAGGGAATCAGGTTAGTAGTGATGCTTAATTTATTTGTGAAATTTTTTTTAGAGGTTTTGGAAGAGTGTAGTAAAAGAGTGACACATGAAAACGCTTTTAAAGACACATAATAGCCTTTTTACTGAGCAAATCGCATTTGTTAGCACTAAATCACTTTTGTTTTTTACTAAGTCACATTTCTCTTGCATGAGATGTTGGCATTTATGAGTAATAAGAAGGCAATGATCAGTTAGCATTAGATTACCAATAAAAGTGATGAGTAAGATGAAAAGGTGATTAAAGTATGGTAAAAGCTATTAAGATATATAAAAAAAAAACAATTAGAACATTTATCATATATAAAAGGCATTTCTAGGTCCATAAAAGGCGATTGTGCTAATATAGGAACGTTTGTAACGTTAGCATCTATGTAGTTAAAAAAGAGTTCAAAGCTAAAGGAAAAGCATTTATTGTAGTTAAAAAAGTGCGTTTATGTTTCAGTAAAGGTGATAATGTCATTAAAAAAATGTTTATTGTAGTAAAAAAAAAGTGATATTTTTGTATGGCAAATAGAAAAGGCGACAACCAAAATAGATGCTCACTCACAGTCAAGGGTCTGATTGTGAACCATAGACTCCCCAATTATGAATGTTTTTATGCACCGCAAATGCTTTTCTGGAAAGCGTTGTCACTTTTGTAGCCTACTACCATCCAACAACTATGGTTATTCATTCTAATCTGATGGTTCAAATGTTACTACGACATTATAGAACAGCCTGTTTTTTTCAAAACAATTTCTAGTTCTTAAAAAAATTTTGTTTAAAGAAAATTTGCAGAAATTTTTAAGACTTGAAATCATTAGTAATTATTTTTTAATTAGAATAATATCACAGACGTCAACATTTTGCTACACTTTACTGGTCTTTTAATTCCAGCTATCAATACTAATTAACTACATATCAAGGAAATTAGGCCCAATTCATTTTAAGTTAAGTCAACTTATGCCAAAATAACATATTTTTATTTTAACATTTTTTTTTTTTGGAACTAATTTCATTTGAAATTTAATATTATGTAGATGTAATAATTCATTTAAAATATAATTTTTATAATCTTAATGAATTTTCTTAAAAATTTTCTTTTTCAATGCCTCAAAAATAAAAATTCATAAAAATTTAATAACATCATGAAAATTTACTTTCAAATGAATTATCACAGATATATAATATTGGATTTCAAATGAAATTAGTTAAAGATAGAAAATATGTAAAAATAAAATTATTTATTTTAAATTAAGCTAATTTAAGTTAAAAGA
Source organism: Aquilaria yunnanensis (assembly GCA_039654915.1). NCBI lineage: Eukaryota > Viridiplantae > Streptophyta > Magnoliopsida > Malvales > Thymelaeaceae > Aquilaria > Aquilaria yunnanensis. The sequence continues at coordinate 72,375,824 of CM077597.1, forward strand.
AAATTGGTTGTTAGTTAAGCACAACAATAATTTATGACTGAAAATTGTGGAAAGGGTCAATTCGGTGGCATGGGCACGTAAGATTTTTCTCCTTTCCCATTGAAAAATCATGGGCGAGTTCGGTTGGGTTTAATTAAATTATTGGGTCAAAATTTTGGGTTCAGTCAACAGAGGGTAGCCTAGTGGGATCTGGCATGGGGAGAATGACAAGGTGCACCACTCTTCATTTATTTTGCCATTTGCCTAGTGCCCTCTATCTTGTCCAACTTTCACCCGGCTACCTCAACTGCCAACCATTTGTATATCTGACACCTGCCCACTACTCGTCCACACTCCTTCGTCCGCTATCTGTGTGGTATCAAATTCCTTAAGCCAGATCCGCCCCACATTTGCTTCATCTATTCAATCCTCTTTGCCCTCCATCATGTGTTTCCCACAGCCGTGTCGAACGCCAAGGTGCGGTACACCTTCCACCTAATTCCGCCAAAATGAGGCAGCTCCTTGTGTTGATTCATTTCTTTTTCTTTTTGTTCCCAACTTATTCGAAATGGGTTGGAACATGTTTCTGACTGAATTTTCCAGCTGGTCATTCTAGTATTTGGTGTTGTGTAAAATGCTTTCTTAGGTAATGGGTACCTGGCAACTAATTGTGGCTGGAGGCCTTCAAGTTTAAGCAAAAAAAGCTCTAACTTGTAAGACTGGCACATCTTGTAATTCTTCACAAAACCAACCCCTAGAGCCATCCTACTGGGCAACCTTCTATTGACTGCACCAAAAATTTTATACCCATTAGTTCCATTAATCTAAACCAAACTCGCTCCATATTTTACAGTCAATCAACCACCTTTTGTCCTTCGCTATAGGCCAAGAAACGAACAATCTATAAGAAATTGTTGGGAACAAATTCCCCAATCATCCATCATGCATAGCATAATAAAAACACGATCCAGCAAGCATACACAAATTTAATGTAGTTCAGCTCTTAACTAGCCTAAATTCATAGATGAAAGAAATCCAGTCAAATAAAATATAGAGATTACAGCAGAGGTATGCCCTTATTGCTCACGTTGGCTTATGGATCTGTTACACACAACTGACAACCCCAATATTTTTCCCTCATACAATTATAAGATATGGGAATTACAAAAGGCATCTCATCTTAGCCCTCTCTGGCCTCCAGACATCTCCCCCCTCCTAGAACTCTCAAATCTTTCCTCTTTACCATATTAGTTTTTCTTTTATACTCAAAATCCCAACATAATAAGCTTTTTTATATGCCACACACAAACCTAAACCAAATCAAAATAGGAAAACTAAATTGCAAATAAATATAAAAGCTAAAACCAAATCCTAAGCAAACTAAAATTCTTAGGTTTTTTTTATTTTGAGCCAACAAACCAAACAATCTCCACCTTAACTTAAATTCTTCACCATGAACATGAACATCACGAACACACAGTTACGATAAAAAAACATGAATGTCACGAACATCACCAAAACATTAACACAGCAACAAAAGCAAACAAGTACGAATATCATGAACATGACTCCAAACAACAACATCACAAACATCAACATACACAAACACAAACACAAACTCTACTATGCCAAGAATGCATCACAAGCTCCACCATGCCAATATCAAACCATAAACTCTGATACCATTTGTTGGGAAAAAATTCCCCAATCACCCATCACGCATAGAGGAATAAAAACACAATCAAACAAGCAAACACAAATTTAACATAGTTCGGCTCTTAAATAACCCACATTCATGAATGAGAGAAATTCACTTAAATAAAATATAGAGATTATGGTAGAGGTATGTGCTTAGTGCTCACGTTGGCCTATGGATCCCCTACATGCTATTGACAACCCTAATATTTTGGCCTCACACAATTACAAGATGTGAGAATCACAAAAGGCTTCTTGTCCTAACCCTTTCCATCCTCTGGACCTCTTATCCCTTCTGAAACCCTCACATCTTACCTCTTCACTACATTGATTTTTCTCTTATACTAAAAATCCCAACACAATAAGCATTTTTTACAGGCCACACATAAGCCCAAATCACATCAAAATAGAAAAACTCAAAAACAAATAAACAGAAAAACAAAAACTAAATCCTAAACAAACTAAAATTCTTAAGTTTCTTGGATTTGAGCCGACAAACCCTAAGAAGCTTAAGAATTTTAGTTTGTTTAAGATTGGGACTATGTTTTTGCTTTGGATTTGGTTTTCATTTTTCTATTTATTTAGGATTTTGTTTTTCTATTTTGATTTGGTTTGGATTTGTGTATAACCTATAAAAATGCTTGTTGTGTTAGGATTTTGAGTATGAGAGAAAAGCCAATACGGTGTATAAGTAAAATGTTAAAGTTTTAGGAGGGAGGAGAGGTTCACAGGCTGGAGAGGGATAAGAAGACAAACATTTGATAATTCTCATATCTTGTAATTGTGTGAGGGTAAGATATTAAGGTTATAACTAGTGGCATAGGAGTAGACTAGGCACGTCAGCGGCTTTGTGCCGCACTGGAGTAGTCCAAATTATGGTTCCGGACGCTCCACAACTTCTCCGTTCATCTCCAAAACTAACTGTGAAAACCCTATGGGCAAAAGGATGTTGGGGTCCGAAATTTGAAATAATATTGATTATATAACTCAACCACAACTCTTAATAATAATCTTTCTAAAGAAAATTTACTTTTATGTTATTAGCTCTGATTTTTATTTTTTTTAAAAAAAATGTACGTACAAAAAATATATATATAACAAGTGTTATTGTCTTTTCTTAACCGAGAAAATATCATTGCGAGAACTCGATTGTTGGCCTAAATGACATGACTCCTTTAAATATCACTAATTATATCACCAATCTTTATGCTTTGTAATGTTGGATTCCTAGAAGTTAATTAGAAAGCAGTGAAGGTGTACTGCATCGCTAAACACCGAGAAAATGCTTTGGGAAAAAAAATACTCTATTTGTCCCAATTTTTTTTGTTATAATTACGATTTTGGATAGCTTTAAAATTTTTAGTTTTTATATTTAATTTTTTTTACTGTCAATTAACCATAGTATCCCCATTTTAAAATCCACATTCAAATCAGAACAGAATTTCTAATTATTTTGTCAATTGTTTTTGTGGACTTAGGCATTTACGCTACTTGTATAAATAGCAAGATAAAAAGGGGGGGGGGGGGGGGAAAGAAAAGATATTGTGCCTTCAAATTAATTAAGTAATTCTCTATATTCTTTTCTTCTTTTTTTTTTTTTGTGGGTTCTGGCTCTCTATTTGGATTCCCCAAAGATATCAAGAATTCATTTTCCTCTACAACAATTATTTATGCAAGATGCGACAAAAATTAAGGAATCTGCTTTTAGCAAAAATATTGGTATTGCGACTTGGAAAAGGATTTTGAATGGATGGACAGGTATATCTAAATTTGGCTAATTTGCAGCATATTCCCTTAGTTTGGATAATTGCCACTTCCACGAAACATTAGCCACTTGTTGTACAGTTATTATTGTTATGCACCTTTGTATAATTAGGGACACTAATCATCCAAAAATTGGCAAAAATACCCCTTGCCAAAATATTCCATTCTCTACAGAAACCCTACCTCATACTTCTACCTCCTCCAACGCAGTCGCCTTCCCCAAACCATCATATCCTATGATCTCGTCGTCATTGCTCTTACTTTTGACTATATCGTTGCCTTCTCCCTTCGAATCTCACCTCTAGATCTCACTGCAACTCCTATGCTCTGAATCATGTCAATTGTTGCACACATGCCTCTGCAATTTCATCATCAATCTTCTGATTGTTATTGCCACTGCCTTTGCCATAGCTGCCCACCATTGGAACGTATGTCATTGCAAAAAAGTTTGAAGTAATGTACAAATGTATCTTAAACAATATGCAAAAATGTCTAATGCAGTATCTGAAAGTGTCTGAAGTAGTTTACAAACAATATATTATAATAAGAAAATAACAATTGTTCGAAGCTTGTCGGTCATCGAAGCCACAAAAAATAATTCTGATATCACTAACAACTCAGAATAAATAAATTTGTAATATAGTAGTGGAAACCAGGTCGAATCCTAAGGAAAATTTTTATCTGAAAGCTTCCTCACAGAAAACTTAGAATAAAAGATTTGGCGGGATTATTTGCAATAAAAAATAAAATAAAATAAAATAAATGACCAGGGAACAAAAATTAAGAAACCTATCAAGTAAGAAACCAACAAAACAATTAAGAATTAAAACCTTGGCATCAGTCAACATCCACCACTGAATTCCTACAACTGATCATCAATGTATAGATAGATCAATCAAGACTTTGAATATTCATCGTTGGAGCTATCTTCCTACCTCTCATTAGTCATAGTTAATCATAAAACAAGCGATCTAATTAAACCTAGTTGCTAAACAACCTAAGACAAGCGCTTTGATTTAATTTTACAATTGCATTAAAAATTAGAGAGATCGATGAAACTAAATAACACAAACATAAGAGACTGAGAGAGTTGGGGAAGAGAGGGGGGGTAGCCCCCTACGAGAGTGAAAGTAGGAGGCTGTGGCGCAACTGCCACTTTAAACACCTAAAAGAATTAACCTAGTGTACCAAACTCATAAAATCTCCCTAAACTTTCTATATTATTACAAAATCAACCCATACAAAAAAAAGATTCAAAATAACTCGAAGGTTTCTAAGTTGTGAGCCAAGCCATGCTCTAGAACATCAGTAGAAAATTCAAGCTGAAATTAGACCTTGATATAGCCATTATTTCTCAAAATTTAAAGCATGAAAGTTGTATAGATCTTTCTTAGCTTCGAAACTGAACCTGAATCGCATAAAACAGACATCTACAGCCAAAGATATGCCAAAAATACCGCAACTGCTTCTGAACCAGCAATGACTCACAAATCACGATTTTGAAGCCGAATTTGACCCTCCTAACGTCCAAACTGGGTTTCATGGTCTGCATATGATTTGTAGCTACAGATGTTAGCTTCCCAATGAATCAAGAATCACTCACTTATGATCTCTTTAGCTCAAGATATTATTTTTCTACCGGAATATTGCCAATCTGTCAAAACCCTAAAAGAATACAGTCAAATTAAAACTTGTAAAATTGAAAATTAAATCCAATTTCTATCAATTGAGTCCAGATATGCTCTAAGCTACCAAACATACTCAAAATATATCTTTAAGATTCAAAACATATTAAACATACTAAATATGAGAGAAATAAATATAATAAATATAAGCTTATCAGAAGCAATAAGAAGTATTTGAATGAATATCGAAAAGTGTTTAAAGGAATACTTGAAAGTGTCTAAACTAATAAGTAAACAATTTGTTCTCTTCAAAACATAACTATATAAAACAATAAAGAGGTGTCTGAATAAATGTGTAAAAGTGTCTAAACAAAAATCAAGAAGTGTTTGAATGAATATTGAAAAGTGTTTAAATGAATATTTAAAAGTGTTTGAACCAATACGTAAACAATTTATTCTCTTAAAAAAAATAACTATCTAAAACAATAAAAAAAATGCTTGAATGAATGTGCAAAATTGTCTAAACAAATATTAAAAAGTGTTTGAAGCAATATGCAGATAATTTCTTTTCCTCATAAATAAACGTGTACAAACTAATAAAAAAAAGTGTCTAAATAAATATTTGAAAGTGCGCAAAGTAAAATATAAAAATATTTAAAGCTTATATTGTAAAGAAAATATAAAAGTGTCTTCTATTTCTTCCTCTGTAGATGGAAGGTATGTTCATCATCGGCTAGGATAACAGCTTCTCATTTTCCTTTCATCGCTTATCTCCATCATCGCCACCTCACCTCGAATCTCCCATCGTCGATCATCCTCCCAGTGCTCATCGTCTGCTTTGCTTCTCAGGCAATATTGGTGATAAGCTTATATTTATTATATTTATTTCTCTCATATTTAGTATGTTTTAATATGTTCTAAACCTTAAATATATATTTTCAATATGTTTTATAGCTTAGAGTATATCTGGACTCAATTGATTGAAAGTGGATTTAATTTGCAATTTTACATTTTTTGATTTGTTTGTGTCCTTTCAGGATTCTGACAGATTAGTGATGTTCCGGTAGAAAATCATATCTTAAGCTACAGAGATCAGAATTGAATGATTCTTAATTCATTTGAAAGCTAACATCTGGAGCAACAAATACCATTCAGACCATGAAACCTAGTTTTCACGTTAAGAGGGTTAAATTTAGCTTCAAAGTCGCGATTTGCGAGCCATCGCTGGTTCAAAAGTAGTTACAGTATTTTGTGCATATCTTTGGCTTTAGATGTCCATTTTATATGATTCAAGTGTAGTTTCGAAGCTAAGAAGGAGCTCTACAACTTTCATGTTTTGGTTTTTGAGAAATAGTTACTATATCAAGGTCGAATCTCAGCTTGAAGTTGCTGTTGCTGTTCTGGAGCATTGCTTGACTGATAACTTTGAAACCCTCCAGTTATTTTGAATCTTTTTATTTGTGTGAGGTGTTTTTTTAATAATATAGAAATTCTAGGGAGATTTTATGAATTTCACACACTAGGTGACATCATTTTTAGGTTTTAAAGGCAGGGGTTCTGCCCCCTCGCCGCAACTTTTTTGACAGCCTCTTAGGTTTTTTTTTATTCTTCTTTGTTTTTTTCTTCTGAAACATGAGTGAGTAAATTTTCTGGTTCAGTTCTAGGGACGATTTTCATCGCCAACACAAGTTGTGAGGATTGAGTTTACTTGCTTAAATTCTCTTTAATTTCAAGTATTTACTTCTTTATTGTTAAGATTTATTGCAATTAATTTTTCTGTTCTCATTTGTTGGATTGGTTTTGGGATTGTAAATCTGCTTGGTTTTCTTTTAACTACGTAGGTAAAGAATTCAATTAGAAGAAAGTGAATTGATTGGAGATTATTTTTATTTCTGGTTAGTTCATACGGAGAAGTAAGTCAGGTTAAATTGTTCAAGCTTTTGGATTATTGCCTGGAATAAGCTTTTGTTCATTATTCTTAATGCTAATTTTGGGTTTATTAAAAATTGGTTTTCAATATCTGGTTACTCGAAATTAAGAAATTAATCCAAAGCTTTTTCTGGTTAATGTTACTGCTGAATTCTTAGGGTTCTTTTTAGCTTTAAAAAGAGTCCTATTTATTTTCTTGGATTAAAGAAATATTTTATTTTGATGATCAACCAAGTAACTGGAATGGAATCAACCTTGAACTAACCGTTTTTAGTATTGGTTAATTTCATTTTAATTTTACAGTTAATTTCAGCTTTCAATTCAAAAAAATCCCCACCCTTTTATTTTAGTTTTCTGACAGGAAGTTTTCGGTTAAAAAATTTTCCTTGGGATTCGACATAGTTTTCACTACTAGACTACAAATTTATTTATTTTGAGTTGTCAGTGGTATTAGAATTATTTTTTGCAATTTTAATGATCGACTAGTCAGCTAATAATCTGCTTCTCATTGTTCGATCGTCCTCCCATTGCTTATAGCCCAATGCTTAAGCAATAGTTCTATCATCCTTCTATCTCTCATACTTTGATTGTCCTCCTTCATTGATTGTCCTCCCATTCCTCATCATTCGATCATTCAATCAGCCTTTGGTCACTCATCTCTCACTTCTCATCGTTAGCTTGGGACTTTGGTTCCTTATTCAGTGGCAATGAAGCGAAATCATTGAACCAATCTAGGAGGGAGCGATAGAGGAGATGACAGTGGCGGCAAAGTCCTGAGAGCAAGAAAGGGAATTGACAGCGAAGAAGTAAATGACATGGGAATCGAGATCTCGGTTGAAGTCCAGAGAATTCATGATCCAGAGGGTGTGATGGAAGTTAATTAGGTTAGTAAGGGGTAAAATTGACAAAACACGGACTATGTCTAATTTAACGTATGTTCACAACAACCATAGTACTGTTTTGATGTTAACTTCAAAGCTAACCATTTACATGTTTTGCAAGCTTTAGGATTCAAGTAGAAATTCACAATGTTGTAAGACTTAAATAAAAGTTGTAAAAGATTTAGAACTTAACTTAATTTTTTTTTTAGAAGTAAGAATTTTGTATAATTTTTTTAGTAGTTTTTTTGTTATAATTTTTTACATTTTTAAAATTTAGAAAAAAAATCTAATATTTTATGTTTTTTGTAAAACGAAAATTAAAAAAATATTTTTGAAGATCTTAAAAGTGATTAAAAGTTTTAAAGAACAAAAATATCTCAAAATAAAAATATTTAGTCATCAAAAGTAATCTCCGTCAAACTTAGAAATAAGAAGTTTATTAATTGGTATTTTTGTAAAGGTTTTGAATTGCCAATGGAACAAAAGCCGAGAAGAGACCACTTTCAGTCCTAAATCTTTTATAAATTTTTTATTTGAGTCCTAAAACTTTACAAATCTCTATTTAAGTTCTAAAACTTTGCAAATTTGTATTTGAGTTCTAAAAGCTGCAAAACATATAAATAGTTAGTCCTGAAGTTAACACTAGAATAGGTGGCCAACAGTTTAGGACTAATTGTTTACATGTTTTGAAAATTTTAAGTCTCGAATAGAAACTTACAAAGTTTTAGGATTTAAATAGAAATTTTCAAAGTTTAAAGGTAGAGTGTGTTCTTTCTTCATATTTTAGTACCTACAGTATGAAACAATGTAACTTTTGCTCATCACTCCAAACTGTGCAAGGCCCACTCATCTACCACAGTGATTGTGGGTGGCAACTAAGGATCTTGTTCAACACAATTTTCATAATTCAGGATTTATTTACAAACTAATTTTAGTTTCAGGGCCAATAAGTTAAGTTAATGATAGGTTATGGGTCAATTGAGGATATATTCCATGGAACTCATTACCTACGGTAGCTAAAATGAACTTCCCAAAAAGTTTATTAGATTCCATGTACAGGCATCAATAATATCAATAATAGTCTAGAGGAAAATGAAATTTAATAGATCCATTTCAAAATAATATATCAATAATAATCGTAACATAGAATTATGAAACATAACACAATACATGCTTCAAAATCATGGATTCTTTTACTAAAAATAATGAACTAAAAAATTTTATCTCTTTTCAACTCACACTCTAACTCTTAATATTGAGGAGAAATTTATTTAAAATAATTTACTTTTAGTTTTAGCAAGTATGGACCAAATTGATTTATTAAACCATAGAACTTTTTGAAGTAAATAACTCAAGCTATAAAACTGAATCATCAAAAAAATAATGAAGAAAAAAAAGAAAAAATAGTTTAGTGACCAATAGAGGAATGGTAAAAAACTTTAGATATTAAGGGTTTAACAATTGAGTTAATAAGAGAAAGAGGGGGAGAGATGGTTTTACTAAAAAACAAACAAAACATGGTGACCAAGTTTTCCTTTAGCAGACAATACATTAAAATTAAAAAATAAAAATGTTTGGGGAACAAAAAAGCAGATAGAAAGACTGTAATTATTAAGTTTGGGGCCAAAACATCACACAAATCAAACCCAAGGACAAAAATGGGAAGTAAAAGCAATTCAGTGATTGAAAACGTGTTTTAGCAAAAAAGAAACGTCAAACAAAATGAAAATGGAGAAATATGAACATAAGCCCTCAAGAATACTATTGTCTTTCAAAAAGATGACCGATCTTCCAAAAATAGCAATCACTTCTCAAAAGAAAATGGGCAAAAAAAAAAAAGCGACACACATTGTTTACCACTGTAGATGATTTAAAGTGTGATTCAGCCAAAAAGAAATGTGAAACAAAATGAAAATGAAGTAATGGCAACATGAGCTTTGAAGAATAATATTGTCTTTTGAAAAAATGACCGATCTTCCTAAAGAAGCAATTGCATCTCAAAAGAAAATAGAAAAAAAAAAAGTGATGCACACTATTTATTACTATATATGAATAGTGCATGCCTCAGCTTGGACCAAGGTCACTATTGTATTTAAAGTTTACTGGTGTTGTATGAACAGTATCCTTTGTTGGCAAAGTTTAGGGATAAAAATGAAAAAAAGGAAATTTGTGGCGGCTAAAAGAAAGTTAGACCATTACTGTGGAAAAAACCGAAAGAAAAAGGAGAGAATTAGAACTGTTCGTGCGCGATCATCATTGTCCACAATTACAATATATATATATATATATATAATTGCGAAATGGACTCATAGGTGGATAAGTCAGAAGGGGAAAATATTATAAATAAACCAAGAGACAGTAAGGTTGAGCTAAAGTCAAGAAAGGAAGAGGAAAATTAAAAAAAAAATGTTAAGTAGACAAGAGTAAGGAAGAAACTGAACGACGGGCCTATTTAGGAATAGTATTTAGGATGCTGAAAGTTCCTTCAACCGCTAAAGTTCACTAAAAACCTTTTTGGTTTCCGCTCTAATTATGATTTCAGAATTGCTGAAAGACCGCTATCACCTCTAAACATTGACCACTCTCATACCCGTAGCTTTTCATAATTAATCGTCATGGCATTAAGGGACTAAAATGACATTTATACCAGAAAAGTAATTCTTTCTTTTGTTTTCCGTTTTGAGTTGTGGCAAACACTTTCCTCAGTAAGCTAGCAATTAACTCTGTTCTTGACTCCCTATGCTTGGTTCAAATTAACTGTTCTTTGCCCATCTAGCCAGCAACTAAGATGGATGAACAATGACACCTTCAACGAATGGTTCAAAGTCCAAAAACAAATTATTACAAAAAGAAAAAAAAAAGATAGAATGACACACCAGCTGCACTATAACACACAAAAACAAGTAAAGATCTTTTATGAAATCCATTGTCGTTTATTCATAAAACATCTTGAGATCATACACAGTTATGGTGTAGTGGGTGTGTTTAGCAGTTGTGGTGTTGATGGGTAAAAATAGAAGCAGATTGCTAGGATATATAATGCAGATGTTCTTCAGTATTACAAAAACCAAGTAGTCCATCACCTAAACTCCTAGAACCGCTTAATACGTGAGAAAAAATATGGTCGTATTTTGAAGTAATCTCTACCGCATTCTATGTCTAGCTTCTTGATAGCCTTAGTGCGGAGGCTATACTATTTATATTTAGTTACTCAATAATAAATCATCCATATTGTTGCTGTTCAAAGAAATAAAATAAAAAAGACACAAAAGAATCTCTTATCTTTCAAATAGCCTATGACTTTTTTACTTATTTTACTCATCTGCCAGTAAAAAAATTCTTTTCTATTAATTGCAGTTTCTACTTTGAGCTGATATCATATTATTACTCTTGGTTTTGTTATATTTCCAATAAATTTTTTTTTATATAAAAAACATCTTCACAACGCATCTGAACGAGCTTTAAACGACATTATATGGGGAAGTGATGGAGGTAAGAGTCGAACTCCTAACCTTCTGCTTCCCATGGTATCTCTTACCACTTTGGTAGAGTGGTTGGGACTATGCCCTGTAAATTAAATTAAAGCAAGTGAGAAATATGAGAATTGACACACCCTTGCTAGATAGTAATGAAAAACTAAGAAGGCCGTAAAAAAACTATCACATCAAAATATAATATTACAAAATATAGAAAAATGAGAATTTGAAAAGATATATAACAAAAAAAGGTCCAGAAGAAAAGGAAACATGTATTCCTCACCCGAGTAACACCTTCCCAAACTAGAATATTCGAAATCAAGTTTGGGGAACTATGCATGTCTTCACCAACGTTGCTTATGCTCCCTCCGCCTATATAAAGCCCATCCTGGTTCTCTCTTTCCCATCAGCAAACCAAATTCGCAATACAAAAACACTCTTGCAATCTTTCTTCCACTAGCTAACAATGGCCAGCCTCAAAATGACCAAGGAGGAGGTGAAGAGCGTCTTCCTCAGCTATGCCGGAGAAGCTAAGGTGATGAACAATGAGCAGCTCATCAAAGCTTTCGAGTCCTTGGGTGCCTCTAGCAAGGCCAAGGATGCACTTGCTCACTGCGATCTGAACAAAAATGGAGTCATCGACACTCCTGAGGAATTTGAAGCTCTTGCTGATTATGCTGTCTCCACCTAATAACTTGTTAGGTACATGTTGTTAAATGTGTACCTAGGGTACGACTTGTGAGAGGACTCAAATAATTATACCTATTATATAAATAAATCCTCTCATCATCTATGCTCGTATTCGTATATATTGTTCAACTATTTTTTTTTTTTTTTCATCAAGAACATTTAGAAAGCCAACCTGGGAAAGAGGTAACACGCAGCATCAATCCTTTCCCTTAACTGACATAAAACTCTGGCAAGCTTATGAGCCACCATATTACAACAACGAGTTCTACAAGAATATATCTAATTAATTGAAAATTAGTTTATAACATCCTAATATCTCATGAGATGACTCCAATGAATAATTATTTGAAGACTTATCAAATTGTAATGCCTTAACAAGAACAAGAGAATTAATCGAACTCTATGTGAATTATAAACCTCCGTCCCCAAGCTACTTTTAAACCTCCTTCAGAGCTTTGAATGTTATTGCCAATGCCTCCACTCGCATGACATAGTTGGTAGTAGGACAACTCCCAAGAGATGATCCGTGAAGGTTTCCGAGGTTTCCCTACGTGATTCCTTGCCACAATCCCAATAACACAAGAAGCATGATTCTGGAAATAGCAGCATCTACACCGTTTAAACTAACCGCAGAGTAGCAAATCGTGAACTGCTCTGAACACTGCTTGAAGAAGTGGAAAAACCATCAATTAGAAAATAATTTGTGAGAGAGAACCTGGGAGAGAGAGAGAGAGAGAGTGGGCAGGAGGAGAGGCAGCGAGGCATTTTAGATTCAGAGGGATAGAGGCAGGGAAGGGGAAGACTGGGGGAGTCTTGACAGAGTTGCAGAGACATTTTTTCACCAATTTTCCGGATAATTGGGCAGCAGGAGATTTCACAAACTTAAAGGGTCCTTAGTGCTATATGGGAGATTTCAATGCCGTAACATCTTCACATGAAAGAAGTGGTTGTGTCAGTTGCAAGACTGAAATTAGAGATTTTCTAAGCTTCGTTGCAGAGACACAAGCGATGGACTTTCCACTAGGTGCGAGGAAGTTTTCTTGGTACAACTCTAAAGGTACTAAGATGAGTAGAATAGACCGTGCTCTTGCTTTGGAATGTTTTCTTCTGTTATGGCCTGGTTTATGTCTGATCGGTTTAGAAAGGAACATTTCAGATCACAACCCGATTGTATAGTAGGATTTTATCTAATAGGCGGTGGATCGAGGAGCCACATGAAAAAGAAAAGGATGCTCTTAAATTTTTTAAAGAAAAATTCCAAGATAATTGCTCGCCTCGCTTCTCTATTCAACGAGTGGAATTAAGCGTCTTTCTCATTTGGATGCATTAGACTTATAATTAGAAGCCCCTATTGAGGAGGGTGAAGTAATAAATTAAAGGAAGCCATATGGAGTTGTGGTAGCTCGAAATCACCCCCCTGGATTTATTTGACTTTGGATTTTTAAAGAAGTGTTGGCATTTTGTTAAAGCAAATGTGATGAAGTTTGTAAAAGATTTTGAGTTATCAGGAAGATTGATAGAGGTTACAATTCTTATTTTATCACTTTAATTTTCAAGAAGGTAAATCTATCTACTTGGAATGATTATCGACCTATAAGTTTGATTAGTTCAATTCATAAAATCACGCAAAAGTTCTTGCCAATAGCCTCAGGAGGAAAATGCACTTGTTGATTAATTAAACTCAATTTGCTTTTGTTCATGGTAGACATATTCTGGATAGTATTCTTATTGCTAATGAAGTTGTGCAGTTTGTGCAAAACAGGAATGTCAAGACTCATATTTTAAAAGTGAATTTTGAGAAGGCTTTTGACAATGTAAATTAAGAATTTCTTTTCTACACAATGAGGCAAATGAACTTTCGAAATAGGTGGATTAATTGGATCAAGGGATGTTTATCATCTGCTATGGTGGCAGTTCCTATCTATGGTAATCCCACTTTTGAGTTTTGTATGGAAAAGGACTCCCGTCAAAGTGATCCTTTACTGTTCTTGATTATTGTAAAGGTGTTATATTGTCTTATTTTGGAAGCTACTACTTTAGGGGAGATCAAGGGAATTTAGGTGAGGATGGGTAATGTGGAGGTCACGCATCTCGAGTTTGCTAATAAAACCTTTTTTATTGTGGCTTGGGAAGAGCATAATATTTTGTAGTTTCAGAGAATTTTATGGTGCTTCCAATTGATTTCGGGGCTTTGCATTAGCTTTGCAAAAAGCTATTTAATGGGTATAAATGCGATGAATGGTGATGTAGAAAATTTGGCTACACGTATTGGATGCAAATAGGGTTTTGTTCCTTTTACTTATTTGGGTATGCCAGTTGTTGATTCAATGAAAAATTCAGTTGAATGGTCTATAGCTGTTAACAAACAGAAATCCAAGTTGGCAGTTTGTAAAGCAAGATCTATTTCTTCTGGAGTTTCGCTTACTTGACTTAGGTCATGCCTTTCTTGTCTATCTTTATACTTCCTGTCTATGTTTTGCTGCCCAACAAGTGCTTTCAAAAAGCTAGAATCCTTTTGTAAAAACTTTATTTGGGGGTTATGGGCAGGATAAGAAGATTTGCTAGTTGCTTGGCGAAAGGTGTTGTCGGATAGGAAAAAAAAAGTGGTTGAGCATAGGTAGTCTAAGGGGAAAATTTAGCACTATTGTCAAAGTGGTGATGGAGAATTGAGTTAGAAAAGCAGGCTTTTTAGAGGAGGATAATTGTTTCGCTGTATGGCAAGGAATGTGAATTAGGGAATAATTCTTTACAATCCACTCGGGGGCATTACAGGAGTCTCAACAAGGTTGCTTGAAAAAGGTATGGATTTAGGAGTGTGCCTTTCTTGGCGAGTGAGCAATGGTGAGGGGGATAAGGTTCTAGTTTGATGTTTGGATAGGGAATGAGAAGTTGTGTGAAAAATTTCCTAAATTTTTTAGACTCTACTTAAATCAAAACAGCTTGGTGGCTGGGATGGGTGCTTGGGAGGGTAATAAATGGGTATGGGGTGGGATATGAAGATAGATTGCAAGAACAATGAAGGAGTGTAAATGGAACAATTTTCTTAATCTATTATCCTCTATTTCAGTACGCAGGGAAGACCTCGAGGACGTTGACCACCTGCTTTTTTATTGTAGAGTCTCGGGTTCAATTTTGGCACCATTGATGCATGATAGGGATGAAATTATACAGGGTGCAGGAATTTTTCTTAGCTTGTATATCTCAATGCATCCACAACAAGTTATTCAAGTAAAGGTAAACTTTGGGACATTATCATCAAAACATCATTTTGGGTTCTTTGGTTGGTGAGAAATGGTCTTGTCTTCAACAATAAACTACTAAACCTTTTAGTAATCATCTCGTCAATCACGTCCCTTTTTTATTTTTGGATTTCAAAGAGGTTAAGGATGTATCTTTCTTCTCTCAATGTGTGGTTTTTAAATCCATCTTTATCCTTGCAAGTTTGTCAAGCTAGATTGGAACTAGTGTGGGTTAGGGACTTATTGTTCATGTTTTATCTACCTTCTCGCTGGTTTTAATAATATTCGCTTATTACCAATCCAAAAAAATTTCACTACATTGTTTAATTACACTACAGTAGAATTGCAACTTATCAACAGAAAACAAATGTTGGTAAATATCAAAGTGTTAGTATAATTCACCAACATGCAAACAAAGTGTGAGCAGCACTCAAATCAGTAGGGTTTCGCTGAAAATTTTCTTGTGTGTTGGTGAAGCATTTCAACACATATCGACACACACAGGGTGTGTTAGTTAAAATGTTTTACTGGCACATTTGTCTGTCTATGAATCATATGAGGGGTTGAATCCAACTACATATTTACTAACACATTACAATGTCAAAAAAAAAATTATACCAACATACAAACAGTGTCAATATAGAGGTATTTTTTGCTATTTTGTTAATATTATATCATTGTTCAACCCTGTCAAACATGAAAAATAATCATTGTGGTGGAACAGGGCCCTAATGCCCTAAATTGTTAATACTGGTAGGCTCTTTGGGAACTATGATCCCACTTAGGTTACAGTTGGCTAGTTATTACTCGTTAAGTATCTTAAATCTTTACATGCAACTAGTTATTTAGCCTACCCTACATAGGAAATATGCATGCATTGTCTTGGCTATGTGATAACGATTAAATTAAAATGTAATTGAAAATAATGCCGCGGCAATTAATGAAAACATAATTCAAAACAAGCCAAGACATAAAACTTTAGTTGCTTTAACATCGAGTAACAACTATATGCATACATCTCAAACTCATATGCACCCAAATGTAACCCTAGTGTTATACACACCAATGGAGACTAGTAGAGGCGATCTATGTATGCAATTACCACACATATAAAAGAAGCAGCTAATATCTACTAAGATCCATCCTTAGCTCTTCACCCAAGCAAGCTAGCTTCAAGTGATGAGCCACAATTTCCTTATACTCACTTAGCCTCAACTGTAAGGCAATCACTTTGGTCAGTACTAGCTTATGCCATAAGTAACTCAGAAACTTGGAGTTTCCTACTTAGAAAATACCTTTAAACCAATAAAGCTAAGCTTTAACAGTTACCTCTTACCAACTGTTAAGCCTGACTAGTCCACTTAATACCTCCACAACAATTAAGGGGTGAGTACTCAGTAATGGATTTGGTACCTGCAGGGAAAAACAATGCAAGCATACAATGCATATATATAAAATGCAAACAAAACAAGCAAGCAACCGCCAATATCGGAAACAACAAAAGAACAACAAATAACGCAAATGATGGATGGATGGATGGATGGATTGATTGATTGATGGATGAAATATGCGCATGCACATGCACC
Organism: Aquilaria yunnanensis; assembly: GCA_039654915.1. Lineage (NCBI taxonomy): Eukaryota > Viridiplantae > Streptophyta > Magnoliopsida > Malvales > Thymelaeaceae > Aquilaria > Aquilaria yunnanensis. The sequence continues at coordinate 72,392,688 of CM077597.1, forward strand.
TCAGATTTCCTTACACCCATAGGTGCTAGACTTGTCATGAGCTCTTACGGCTGGGGAACTTGGATACTGGCCCTCGTATCTTATGCTAGCACTTAACTAACCCTATTAAGTCCTCTTACGGGCACCTTAGAGTAAGTCATCACTTACTCAAACCTTGCTCGCCTTGACGGGCTACTTAGAGCAAGTCACTGCTTACTCCCTCGTTACTCGTCTCTTCCCTTAACTTATTGTGCTGGGTATCTGCCTTATGTGGTTCAACTTACCAAGCTCTTCGAGCTTAGCTCAAGGCTCCTTAGTGGCTTACTTACCAAACCATAAAGTTTGGTTGGGATCCTCTTAGGTTTCCTTTTTATTGCCCAAAGGTTTATGACCTTCCACTTGGCCAACAAAGAATCTGAAACCTGCCTTAATCCCCTTAGTGCTGCCTTAGCAACTTAAGCACTTTAACTTCCTTAGCCATCATTCCTTACCCTGCCTTAACCATACTACTTAGCTACCACCTAAATAATGCATAATTTCCTAACTTAGGAATGAGTTCTAGACCCAACCGAGGCTACGAAATATCTTAAATTTGCCTAGGGATGATAACCGAGAGTTTGAGACATTCTTAGGACGCCCCGAGCTTGAGGAACTAATGCCTTGATGATGCTGTTGGTGACACGTTGCCAAAGGCATCAACGCTCTGGAATCCTGACATCCAACGGTGACACGTCTCCAGTGGCGACATGTCACCAAATGGCGTCGCCAACGGCAACGCGTTGCCAATGCATTACATCATTGTGTGACAACATGCGAACTTTCACGAAACTTGCTCAAACTTTCCCATCCCAAGTCCAATTCACATAGGTCTCATTTCTACTTCATTCTTACTCATAATACTACGTTTCTATGCATTATTTGAGCTGAATTAACTTAAATCCCTTACCTCAAATCATCTTGAAAGCAAGAAACAAGCAATGAGCATATTTGAGCTCCAACGAGTTCCTTTGAGTTCTAAGCTTGAAATCAACCAAATTGGACACCAAGAACACGAAGTTAAGACCATTTCTAACCATTTAACAAGTTTAGAACTAACCCATAAGGATCAAAGACGTTTTCCTTTGGGTTTGAACCAAAAACTTGCAAGAACAACTCCAAATGCACCAATTCCACAAAAAACGAGCTAAAGGCTTGTTGGGATGGCTTTGGGACCTTTTATTTCCATGGAAACTTGAGTGATTTGGGAGGTTTAGAGGTAGAGAGCTATGGAAGAAGGAGAGCTATGAAAGTGGTGGATGGGGGAGATGATGAATAGTTCTATGTCCTCTATTTATAACCAACTTAGCCCAACTCTCTTTCACTTGTCACCTTGGCCCTCAAACTTAATTTTTATTCACATAGGCCACTATAACCTCCACAAAACCATCTTTCCTTGGTCCCAAAGAAATGTTTTTCTTACCCAAACACTTTGCCCTTAAGTCACTTAAGCCATTATAAAACATAATAGCTCAATTTCTCACTTAGTACATTTTTCACCCTTAACTTTTGCTTTTGGTTCAAATGGCTATAAACACTTATAGTCTTAAATCAACTAGCTCAAAACACTTGTATGACCCTAATTTTACCAAAATTACGGTCATGCCATTGACTTGGCTAAAATTACCATTTTACCCTTTTTGCCCCTTATGTGCCAATTACTCTTTGGAACTCAATTTAACCTTACTTAGCTTGCTTTTGCTTACTTAATAAAACTTATCTGAAGGAAATAACTTGAGATTTACTTACCTCAACATTTAATGTAGAGGAAATACTATGAGAGCCTTTACAATTGCAAGAGTTCTAAAATAATGATAAAAATAATTGCATTACTTTAAATAAAAGTTGGCAATAGTCATAAAACAAAAAAGTTATAAAATCCAAGCACTTAAATTCATCATATAAAATTTTTTAGCATGAACTTGATCTTCACTCAGCATGAATAAACACGTCATCAATGAGCACCTATAGAAAAACATAAGAAATTATTGTAAAAGCAACAAACTAGTATCTTTTCATGCTAATTGCCAAAAAATAAAGTAATAGTTAAGACGTCCTTTACCATTACCATGATGATTTGTAGCTAGTGATCTTTTTTTTTTTCATCCGCATAGCAATTTGAGGCACTACCAATATAACCATGAACCTCGAACCAATTAAATAAAATGAATAAAAAAATTTAGAACAACACTAAGCATAAAAAAAGTAAGTATAGCCAGTAGAAGTAAATAGGATAAAAGGAATAATTATAGTAGCTTTAATGAGTTAAGTATTGTTTTAGTTGAGCATTCAAACACATTGTTGATATGAAATTAACTATTCAACAATATAGTCACTAGATTAACCTACTAGATATTGTGTCTATGTTAATTGGTTTAAAGGAACTTATCTCTAATATCTAATTTATTGTTTTGCACTTATTTTAGACCTGAGCTTAGAGATATTGCAACTCTTGTACTTACAAGTTTTGACATCATTAACAAGCCACAACTATCCATCTTGACACATTGAAAGTCCTTTATGGAAGATCTACCAACAAGTTTCTTCACATTGGAGTCTTTGGGTTCTTCTATTCTCCCCCACCTTTGTCAAAATTTACAAATGTCATAACCCTACTTGGCCGTGACTTCTCAAAAACACATTGCACACAATAAAGAGTTTTCATGCACATATGCACTACGTAGCACACACTAACACAAACACACCCAAATATATCTCAAGGATTCAACATTAAAGAAAACTAACTAATTTTCTTTAAAAGAGAATCTTAGTACAAGCTCTTATAAGCACTTGTAACCCTTACAAACATAAATCATATATCCAAAAAAACTTACTGAAACAATTAAACAGAACCACAAATTGTCAAAACTGGAATTGCCACCTTAAACAAAAAAAAAAGTCAAATCACCGCAGTAACCTAAACAATTCATTTCCTTGAATTCTTTTGGTCATTTTCTATGTAAGTGATTTTAACACTTCACATATATGGTGAATAATGTGTACATAAAGTTTCAGGTCAAAATTAATTCTCTAGCAAAAAGTCAAGGTGAAAGTCAAATTCACCCCTAAAGAACCCATGCTTGCAGGAAAGGAAAACAATGATTTCTCCATTAGAAAACCCTTTTGTTACTAAAGAAACATTACCAACGCATCATAAATAGGATCAAGAACATGTTCACAAAATCTCAAAGCAAACTAAGTCCCATAGCAAAAGTCAAACTTAGGTTTGACTAACTACGAAATTCACTCAATTTAACGGTTCAGTAACTAAATCCTTAAGTATAGAGTCGCCCAATCCATCAAACCTATTTACTACAGTCAAATAAACTTTCCTACAAATAAATTTAAGAAGTGTTCTACCAAAATGAGATTTTTAACCCGTAAGTCAAATTTCAACCAACCCTTTACCCAAACTAGAACAATTTCCACAATAAAATGATTAACCAATGAGTTCAGCAACTTTAATTTTATTTCCACAAGAACAACTTTGAACATGATGTATTAAACCATGTTTGGACAACAATAAAAATTGCTTGTAGAGAACATGCAAAAAATTCCAAACAAAAGTAGACTTTTTTTAACAAAGCCATAACTAAGCCACACTCTCTACAAAAATTTACGCAATGAGTTTTTTTAAAGCAAAAACTCAAACCAAAACTTCAAAAAACTGATTTTAAGCTTTAAACATGATTCAAATATAAACCCACACCCACTTTTCGAGAATCAGATCAATCTAAACTCTTTAGGTTAGAAGTCAAATTTTAGTCAATACCTTACTACTCATAGGCAAGTTTTGCAGAAGTGCAACTGTCACTATGAAAGTCAAAGAGACTAAAAGTTGATACAGGAATTTAACTACATAAACCAATAGGAAACTATTTAAGACACATCTAACTCATGAGGACCAGAGACACATATATTACTAAAAGTTCATACATGAAATGTCACCTAGACAACTGCTTACCAGGTTCATATGAGACCATTGCAAGCTAACATCACAGTTATGTAATCCATTTTTAGACATTCATTAACCCCATATACAAGCATACTACTCCTAAACTCCTTTTCACGTATGCATTTCTAGGATCATCAGACCTCAAAACCAAAGATTCATTTTAGTCCTTCCCTAGCCTATACTACATGATTTAATAGGCCAAAATCACATATACCACAAGCTACTTACCTTGTTCTTTTCCTAAAAAAATATGAGCTAAACATAAGTTCAAAAGAACTCTGTAAAAGAACTCTGATTAAACACAGAACTCAATATAAAGCAAACATATATCACAATTAATCACAATTCACTTGACACGAGAGCTCTAAACCCTCACTGTTGACTAATCAATTAGGGTGTCCTATATTACACCAAGTTCTACTACATGCTTGCTAGACAAACACTATCTTGGTTCTAATCAGGAACCAAGTTTACACTTATACACAAACTTGGAACTCATATCACTTCTCTACAATTTTTCTTCATACATACAGCAACATTCTTCTTTACATTTCTTCAATAACAAATTTAAATACACAACAAACACAAATAAATTGCAATCATGTTCTAGAAAATTAAAATTTTCTTTACCTTACTCTGATTGTTATGAAATTGGTTCAAACCAATACGCAAGATCAGAGCTGATAAAAAGTAGGAGATAAAGAGTTTTGTTGTAGATATACTTTTAGCCCTCTTAGATAACCTTTTTAGCTTTATCTTGTTTGTACATAAAGCATGTGCTCTCCTATATATAACCAATATACTAGGTGAATGAAATAAAGACTTAAATGCCATATCCAAATTCTTCATGGTATCAAAGCCAAAATCTAGACACCCAATACCGTAAAACTTCATCACCTTCACTTTATTAGAAGCCATGGTAGGTCCAAGCTAGAATGACAAAATGGCATTATAGATGTGATGTTCCTATAGTACGTTCATGCCTAAAATAGTCCCTGACATATTTATGTTAGTGAGCTGCTCAATGATTACAACTATTGAGAATGGGTAAATGACATAAACAATGTGTTATTTGCCAAGAAAAAGATTGGTTTTGTGAGCAAAATGATTCCAACACCATCAACAAATTCACCAAAGCTAGGTAATTGGCTACAGTGTGATGGATTGCTGAAAGGATGTTCAAAGAGTGCCATGGACAAAGGTTAGGAGTAAAGTCTTATATGCCTAGACCACACAAAAAATATGGGTTGATCATCTTGTTGAAGCAGGAAAAAATTTCTGTGTCATCGTACTACACTAAATGGAAAAATTTATGGATGAAATGCTATCCATTTTGCCATGGCTGAAATGCACCTGTAACAATTTGTCGAAATAAGAGAAAATGAGCAACAGTTTGTCGAAATAAGAGAAAATGAGCAACTTTATGACTTTCTTACGGGACTGGATGATGGATTTGGCACAGTTAAGACACAAATCCTCAATAGAATGTTAACACCCAGTTTCGACCAAGCCTATTGTAAAGGCTCTCCTAGTTTTTTCCTCTACTTTCAATGTTGAGGTAAGTAAATCCCAAGTTATTTCCCTCAAATAAGCTTTATTAAGCAAGGAAAGCAAGCTAAGTAAGGTTAAATTGAGTTCTAAAGTGTAATTGACACCTAAAGGGCAAGGAGGGCAAAATGGTAATTTTGACCCAAGTTAGTGGTATGACCATAATTTCAGTAAAATGAGGTTCATGCAAGTGTTTTGAGCTAATTGATTTAAGACCGTAAGTGTTTATAGCCATTTGAACCAAAAGCGAAAGTTAAGGGTGAAAAATGCACTAAGTGAGAAATTAAGCTATTATGCGTTATAATGGCTTAAGTGACTTAAGGGAAAGTGTTTGGGACTAAGAAAGATGGTTTAGCGGAGGTTTAAGTGGAATAAATGAATCAAAGTTCAGTTTGAGGGCCAAAGTGACAAGTGGAAGGGAGTTGGGCTAAGTTGGTTATAAATGGAGGAGATGGAATTATTCATCATCTCCCCCATCTACCATTTTCATAGTCCACAACTCTCCACCTCCAAACATCCCAAATCACTCAAGTTTCCATGAAAATCGAAGGTTCCAAAGCTATCCCAACAAGCCCTTAGCTTGTTTTTGGTGGAATTGGTGCATTTGGAGTTGTTCTTGCAAGTTTTTGGTTCAAACCCAAAGGTAAGCGAATTTGATCCTCATGGGTTAGTTCTAATCCTATTAAATGGTTAGAAATGGTCTTAAATTCGTGCTCTTGGTATCCAATTTGGTTGAATTCAAGCTTGAAACTCAAAGGAACTCGATGGAGCACGAGTGTGCTCATTGCTTGTTTCTTGCTTTTAAGATGATTTGAGGTATGGGATTTAAGTTACTTTAGCTCAAATAATGCATAGAAACGTAGTATTATGAGTGGGAATGAAGTAGAAATAAGACCCATGTGAATTGGCCTTGGGATGGGAAAGTTTGAGCAAGTTTCGTGCAAGTTTGCACGCTGTTGCACAATGCTGTAGTGTATAGGCGACACGTCACTGTTGGCGATGCGAACTGGATACACGTCGCTGTTAGACCTTAGGTATCCCAAGCATTGATGCCTTTGGCGATGTGCCGCCGACGGCCTCATCAAGGCATTAGTCCCTGAAGCTCGGGGCATCCTAAGAATGTCTCAAACTCTTGGTTATCATCCCTAGGCTAATTTAAGATGTTCTGTAGCCTTGTTTGGGTCAAGAACTCATTCCCATGTTGGAAATTATGCATTATTTAGGTGGTAGCTAAGTGGTGTAGTTAATGTAGGGTAAGGAATGGTGGCTAAGGAAGTTAAAGTGCTTAAGTTGCTATGGGAGCACTAAAAGGATTAAGGTAGGTTTCAGATTCTTTGTTAGCCAAGTGATTGGAAAGCTGAGGAAGAAGTCAAGCCAAGATGCAAAAACTACAACAAGTAGGGGCACATTGAAAAGTAATGCTTTGAGATAATTCGATATCCACCAAGATGGGGCAAAGGTAGACACAACAAGAAATCATGTTCCATGAACAAGAATTGGACTGAGCCAAAGGTGGCACTAGTTGGTAATGATGCTAGTCCCATATGTAAAGGCTCTCCTAGTATTTCCTCTGCATTAAATGTCGAGGTAAGTGAATCCCAAGTATTTTCCCTCAAATAAGTAGTATTAAGCAAGGAAAGCAAGCTAGTTGAGGTTAAATTGAGTTTCAAAGGGTAATTGGCACCTAAGGGGCAAAAAGGGTAAAATGGTAATTTTGGCCCAAGTCAGTTGCATGACCATAATTTTGGTAAAATTAGGTCCATGCAAGTGTTTTGAGCTAGTTAAGTTAAGACCATAGGAATTTATAGCCATTTGAACCAATTTCTTAAGTTAAGGGTGAAAAATGCACTAAGTAAGAATTTAAGCTATTATGTCTTATAATGGCTTAGGTGACGCAAGGGCAGCGTGTTTGGGTAAGGATAACCTTTCTTTGGGATCAAGGAGTGATAGAAATGGGAGTGTTTAAGTGGCCTAAGTGATTCAAAATTTAGTTTGAGGGCCAAAGTGACAAGAGGAAGAAGTTGGGCTAAATTGGTTTAAATGGAGGAGATGACACTATTCACCATCTCCCCCATTAGCCATTTTCGTAGCTCTTCTTTCTCCCTTGCTTTCTACTTCCCAAACCTCCCAAATCACCCAAGTTTTCATGGAATTCGAAGGTCCCGAAGCAATCCCAACAAGCCCTTAGCTCGTTTTTTATGGAATTGGTGCATTTGGAGTTGTATTTGCAAGTTTTGGTTCAAACCCAAAGGTAAACGTATTTTATCCTTATGGGTTAGTTTTAAGGCTGTTAAATGGTTAGAAATGGTCTTAACTTCGTGCTATTGGTGTCCAATTTGGTTGATTTCAAGCTTGGAACTCAAGGGAACCCATTGGAGCTTGGAAGTGCTCATAGCTTGTTCTTGCTTTCAAGATGATTTGAGGTAAGGGATTCAAGTTAATTAAGCTCAAATAATGCATAAAAATGTAGTCTTTTGTGTGGGAATGAGTTAGAAATAAGACCCAAGTGATTTGAGTTTGGGATGAGAAAGTTTGAGCAGTTTTCGTGCAAGGTCGCACGCTGTCGCGCAACGCTGGAAAGTGTTGGCGACGCGTCACCAGTGTCGACGCCATATTGGCGACGCGTCGTCGGTGGAGACGCGAGTTGGCGACGCGTCGCCGAGAAATGTGAAAGTTTTCCGAATGCTGATGCCTTTGGCGACGCGTTGCCAACGGCGCCGCCAAGGCATTTTTCCCTTAAGCTTCGGGCATCCTAAGAGTGTCTGAAACTCTCGGTTTCCATCCCTAGGTTAAGTTAAGACATTCCGTAGCCTCGGTTGGGTCTAGAACTCATTCCTAGGTCGGGAATTATGCATTATATAGGTAGTAGCTAAGTGGTGTGGTTAAGGAAGGGTAAGTAGTGGTGGCTAAGGAAGTTAAAGTGCTTCAGTTCTCAAGTGAGCACTAAGGGGATTAAGTCGGGTTTCAGACTCTTCGTTGGCCGAGTAGAATGTCATAAACCTGGTCAATGAAAAGGAAACCTAAGGGAATCCCAACCAAACTTTATAGTTTGGTAAGTAAGCCACTAAGGGGCCCTAAACTAAGCTTCAAAAGCTTGGTAAGTTGAACCACATAAGGTAGCTACTCTGCACAATAAGTTAGGGGAAGAGACGGGTAAGGAGTGAGTAAGTGGGAACTTACTCTAAGTAGCTCGTCAAGGCGGGTAAGGTTGAGTAAGCAAGGTCTTACTCTAAGGTGCCCGTAAGAGGACTTCAAGGGGTTAGTAATTGAGTGCTAGCATAGGATACGAGGGCCAGTATCCAAGTACCCCAGTCGTAAGAGCTCACGACAAGTCCAGCACCTACGGGTGTAAGAAAGTCCTAAGTGCATTTGCATGTGCATAACTCATTCATCCATCCATCCATCCATCACTTGCATTGTTTGTTGTTTATTTTCTTGCTTCTGGTTATCTTGTTGATTGCTTGTTTTGTTTTGTATGTTGTCTATTTATATGCTTGTTGTGCTTTGTATGCATGCATTGCTTTCCCTTGCAGGTACTAATCCCTTACTGAGTACTTTAGAGTGCTCACCCCTTAAGTGTTGTGCAGGTTTAAGCAGTTTTGTTTGGGCTTAACAGTTGGTAAGGGGCAGCTGTTAAAGCTAGGTTCATTTGGTTAAAAGGTATTCTCTAAGTAGGAAACTCCATGTTTTCTAAGTTACTTATGCCATAAGTAAGTACTGACCAAAGTGGTTGCCTTACAGTTGAGGCTAAGTGAGTACAAGGAAAGTGTGGCTCATCACTTGAAGCTAGCTTGCTTAGGTGAAGAGCTAAGGATGGATCTTAGTAGTTATGAGATGCTTCTTTTATATGTATGGTAATTTCATACATAGATTGCCTCTGCTAGTGTCCATTGGTGTGTATAACACTAGAGTTACATTTGGGTGCATATAAGTTGGAAATGTATGCACATAGTTGTTACTTGAAGTTAAAGCAACTAAAGATTTATGTCTTGGCTTATTTGATTTATGTTTTCATTAATTGCCGCGGCACTGTTTTCAATGATGTTTTAAGTTAATTACTATTGCATAGCCAGGACAACGCATGCATATTTCTTATGCAGGGTAGGCTAAGTAACTAGTTGCACGTAATGATTTAAGATATCTTACAAGTAATAACTAGCCAATTGTAACTTAAGTGGGATCATAGTTCCCTAGAGCCTACCAGTGTTAGCAATTCGGGGCACTGGGGCCCTGTTCCGCCACACCATACCTGGTCTATCATAGAAGCAATACAATTGGCTTATAATTGTGCGCCAATTTTTCATGCTTATTTTTATGTGATACAAGACATATGTATGGGGAACATAATTGGAATGGGTAGGCATTGCGATGGCTTATATCTCCTAGAGCTAGTTTGATCAAAGGGTGTGCCTTTGTCTGTCAATGGACTAGAAAATGTGGGTTTGTGGCATTGAGGCTAATGAATAATCATAAGTGTATAAATATTAAGTGTTTAAGTCATCATTATACACTTTGAGTATGATTAATTTTTCTAATATGAGTAGTTTTTATAATCTAGCATTGAAAAGCATTTATTTACAAATTGAGCTTAATAACTGCTTTTATGTAGGTGGATAAAATCATGATATCTATTAATTCTTAAACCAATGATATTACCTTAATTGTTTACAATCTTTAGCCTATAGTCTAGCCTAATTGAGGGATGTAGAAGGCCAAACTTGATTACAAACTAAATTAGTTCCATCATTCACGCACTTGGTGACCTTTCATGAGAAAAATCATATTTGAGGATGTGGATTCTGGAATTGAGAGATTCTAGAGGCATAAAAAATCCAACACATGGATATTCAACTTTACTTCATATGCTGAGAACTAATTCAATTGTTTTCTATGCTGAAATTTGGTTATAACATGTTGAGATGGGTTGTTACTTCATTAGAGAATGAATTGAATCTAGCAAGATAACACCAACGAAAATATGAACTAATAATCAGATAGTCAATTTGTTCAACAAAGCCTTGGGTAAAAGTAGGTTCGAGACATTATTGTTCGAGTTGGGCATTGTGAACCTTAATGCAGCAACTTGAGGGGAGTTATGGAATTGATTACAATCAATACATATGCTTTATAGCTGATAAGGAGCAAGAGATAAGGAGTTATGATGTAGAAAAACTTTTAGCCTCTTATATAACACTTTTAGATTTATCTTGTTTGTTCGTAAGGCATGTGCTCTCTTGTACATAACCAATATACCAGATCAACAAAATGAAGGCTTCAAAGCCCTATTCAAATTTTACTATTTTTTAATTTTGACATGTTTTTGGCCTAAGAGAAAATGTTGGGCTTAACCCAGAAAGGAAAAGGTATTGTAGCAGATGCTAGTGTTGTTCCTGGTGTCACTTTTGTCCTTGTTGTTTTAGTTAATATAATGATTTTTCTCTTTGTTTCTATTCCTTTTAGTGCTTTTCTTCTCTTTGAAAAATTACTTCACTCTCTCTTGTATCATTAAGTAAGCTTCAAGTGTACTTTTTTTTAAAACATATTACAGTAGGATGATGGATGAATGGGAAGTTGAATCTTGTTACTTTTGTAACAACTCAATGGTATTTATCATTAGGGTAACTTGCGAAGCTTGAGTTGTTAGCTTCAATTCCATTCTAGTATTGTGTTTTTTGCTTTTTGTTTTGGTAAATATTGTCATTCAATGCCTTATGAAAACAAATTAAGCAATACACATCTCAAACCATATGTTTTTTTTTCTTGTTGACAAACATCACAATGGGTATTACTTCCTATGTCTCATGTTTTTCACAACATTCACTATTTAGTAATTAATCTATATTTTTTAATTTTCATTAGTTTGGTATATAAATGAAAAAATTTTATATATAAATGATAAATAAAGACCTATAATTTCTAAATATAATTTTTTAAAATTTTTTCTAACAAATAATAATATAAATAAATTTATGTCAAACTATTAAAAAAAACTTAAATATTTCAAAGAATATGAGACAGAGAAAGTCATTTCTATTTGATCAAAATAACCCTAACGGCACAAAATGTGGCTAAGGGCCTCTATCAAAATAAGTAACGGTGGAGAAATAAGTACTTGTCATGGAAGTGTTGATAGGTAATACATTTACAGAATCTTGTTCATGATGCTTGGTTTAATGATCAAAGCGTTGAAGTTGTTGCCCAAGTTCAAGGATAAAAAATCTTATTTGAAAGTGATGATAAGAGTATTAAGTGATCTTTTTCTTTCTTTCTTTCTTTGATTTTAAGGAATGAATTTGCTAACAAAACGAGTATGTTAATAACCAGCGGTTAACGCATGGAATTGAAACTAACCATTGCTCAACTTCAATAAGGAAGATAGAGATGGTCATACTGGCTCGTTATAGTTCATACACTTTATATTTGGGAGATATAAAATTGCCACTAATGTTTGCTTGATGGAGCAACTTTGTCACAAATTTTTTTCTGTGTGTAAATTTAAGATTAATGTTAAGGCATGAGAGCAAGCTTGCCACTGAAATTGTAAAATAAGACTTAAATTGCCACCAAGTGTCTAACAGTTGTTTAATGTTAGGAATATTATGTGCAAAATGAGAATATCTCATGTCAATCAACAACGTGTCAGCACCCAATGAATTGGCTATTTGACAATTTTCTCCAATGGGTATGACCCCGACTGGTCAAGGGCTCCTACATGCAAATTTGAATCATGTCTTTCGACCTTTGGTTTCTCGTTACTAACCTCGCCTCCCTGCCCATGCATAGGGTCACTCCTATTGCCGTCCTCTTCATTTTCCTCAAACTTTCATGCTTAAAACAACTAAAGTCCAAAAGCCTCTAGAGCTACTTTATTTAAGAACCCACTTTACCGATTAATTTCTAGCCCCATAAATCATTGGAAACTAGTAATATCCACTTTCATTTCGAGAACAAGAGTGAAATGGTGAAGGTGATTATGAAAATGATAAATTTAGAAACATAGGCTAGGGTTTCAGGTAAAGAAACATGAAACTAAAACTTATATGTTCCCTAATTTTCACATTTTCCACTTAAGCAATTCAATGGTCAATGATAAAATTGCTACCTATAGTAAGGATGACAATTGAGTCAATCGGGCCAGGTTTGGGTCAGGCCATTCAAGTTTGGACTTAATCGGGTTAGCATGAAGTCGGGTCTAGGTCGGGTCATTTGGATTCAGGTTGAGTGAATTTTCGGGTTTGGGTTGAGTTGGGTTAGGTTTATTTGGGTTTAGGTTCAACATAAGTTGGGTCAATTTCAAGTTGGGTTTCAATCCAAACTTGGGTTAATCAGGCGTTGTTTGGGTTACTGGCATATATATTGAAATCACTTAATTAATTAAATTTTTTTGTTAAATTTTTGTTAAAATTTAAATTAAATAATTAAATTTTTTGTGCAATTAATTTATATTAATTTTTCATTTCTTATTATGTTAAATTAGAAAAATTTATAACAATTTCCTTAACTATGTTTTGACAAATTTGCTATGATATCCAACTTTTCTTATGAAATTGCTACTAAATATAACTCTAGCTCACACTTCCTCTTTTGTTACTAAACTGCAAAATTTTAAAAATTATGGTGAAAATGCAAAGATTTGAAAAGTTTAAGGACATATGTTGTAATTATTTTGGAGACTAAAATGAATATTTGTAAAATTGAGATACCATAGTACACGATAATTAAAAGTTTAGGAACCAATGTTGTAATTAAAAGTGTGGAAATTACTTGGTTTAGAAGAACCCAAATATACAATTTATTAAATATGAAATTCGTTGATTATGAGACTTACTAAACATGTATGTTCTTAAAAAAGGGAAGTCATTAAAAATAAAAGCCCCTAGATATAAAACGTATTAAATATGGAAGGTAATAAAAAAGAAAAGTTAAGGTTTAAGGTAAAGGTTAGAATTAATTGCTAAGGTTTAGGATAAGAGTTAGGAATAAAATTAAGTGTTAAGGTTTAGGGTTTGTGGTTTTAAGGTTAGGGTTTAGAGTTAGGATTGATGGCTTATGGTTATGGTTAAGGTTTCAATTAGGGTTAGGGTTTAGGATTTGGAGTTTAAGGTTTAGGTTTAAGTATATTATTTACAGTTTGAATTGAGGGATTATGGTTTAGGTTAGGGTAGGTGTCTAGGGTTTTAGGATTTTGGATTTATTGTAAATTAAATTCAAATTCAAAGATAAATAATTAAAAACTAATCTTATACTTACCATTCCTACTAATACAGGATGAGAAAATTTGCAATATGGGGCAAGGCGAGAATGTTAATACTACTGGAAGAAGAAACTCTTAAAAAATCTAATTTAACTAGATATAAAAATGCTCTAAGTCGAAACATTTGAAATTATTTAAATCAAATTTCAAACAATCAAGAGAATAATATTAATTAAATCAAATTTCAAATATCCTAATTTAAAATAATTAACTATATTAAATTAACATTATATTTATGAATTGAAGTTTGTGTGGTAAATTTGAAACCCAAATAACCAATCCAAGTATCCAACAATTCACCAAACTTGTGCTTGATTACCAAAAAAAAATGAAATGAAAAATTTTGTGCTGTAAATGAAGTTTTTCCTAAATGGATATACTGCTACTCGATCTGGATTACTCGACATCCAATTTAATTATCAGATTAGACCCAGTGTGCTAGTTACATACCTAAAACAAATGTATAAGCAAATCCCAAAATTATTAAATTCCAGAAGACCTCTACATAAAACATATTATTTTGTTAATATTGGCTTTCAAATAAAATTCATCTTGGTTAGAAAAGATGTAAGAACAAAAAAATAACTTTTGATTAACTTAACTTAAAATAAATTCACTCTAAATTCTTGATTTCTATATTGCTTCCCCCATTTCATAATGCCAGTAACAACGATGAAAATCAACTTTTCAAAAACCTTTCCAAAAAAATAACTGTCTTTTGGAATCTCTATTTTGAATAACAATCATTTTAATTAGTGGAACAGACCCATCGAGTGATTGGCTTGTCATTATTTCCCTCGATTTTTGGACTTGTTTGTTGGGATAAATTCAGAAGTTGGACCATCATCACACAAGATACTGGTCCATAAATAATTTTTATTGAAAATGAGTTCGGTGGGCAGGTTTTTTTAGAAGATTCCGTATTGCCGCTGTGGAAAGTTGTCATAGCGACTAAAGCAAAAAATGAAAAAAAAAAGTATAAATAGTTTAGAAAAAGCTTTCACTAGTTAACTAGTTGTTTCAATGGTGAATGGTAGTTATAAGTATAATTTATAAAGGGAATAAAGAGTAAAAAGATGAAACAATGTGTAAGATTATATATTAAACAATTCAGTAAAAATAATTGTTGGCATGTTATTGTTAAATAATTTAGATAAAAGTAAAAAAAAATTAGCATTAAAGAGTTTGAGAGAAAAAGTAGTATCTAATAAACAGAAGTAGGTGGGTGGAAAGAAAAAGGAATGAAAGTTAATGTGGGGAATTTAATTTAATGTGGAGAAGTAAATTAAGGTAAGAGTAGTAGATATGTTTGTTGGCAAGAGGGAGTTAAAATAATAATGAGGGTAGATGGGTGGATCGGAGAAAGTTTGGAAGTAAGAGTTTATAGGCTTTAGGCTCTATTCATCCTCTTCCATAATTATACCTCTAGAGAATGTTAATGTCATTGTTGTGAGAATGGAATGTAAGTGTAAGTCATACATGAATCATTGAGATGAAGGTGTGAATCATCAAAGGTAAAGGTGTTTGTAAGGGAATCAGATTAGTAGTGATGCTTAATTTATTTGTGAAAATTTTTTTTAGAGGTTTCGGAAGAGTGTAGTAAAAGAGTGACACATGAAAACGCTTTTAAAGACACACAATAGCCATTTTTCTGAGTAAATCGCATTTGTTAGCACTAAATCGATTTTGTTTTTTACTAAGTCACATTTCTCTCGCATGAGATGTTGCCATTTGTGAGTAATAGAAAGGCGATGATCAGTTAGCATTACATTACCTGTAAAAGTGATGACCAAGATGAAAACGTGATTAAAGTATGGTAAAAGCTATTAAGATATATAAAAAAGCAATATACAATTAGAGCGTTTATCATATATGATGCCCCAAAGCATCTTCGTTTGCTGTCATGTTGACAGGCGGAGAGACTTCCTGAGGAGGCGAGCGCCTGGAGCTCTGGTTTCCCAGCTGAGTGTGCCTGAAAAGCTCAAAGAAGAGGTTAGGAGGTCCCCGGTTTGCTTTTCCGGGGAGGACCCTCCGACGCCCAAGTCAGTTTTTTGAGTGAAAGTGGAGGAAGAACACTAAGGGATCAAGTGTCTTGCCTGTTTTGTGTTTTCTCAGAGGGAGGAAAAATGCCCATCCTTTGCCCAGTCCCGTTTCCTAGTATTTATAGGAGTAGCTGGTCCGTTTAGATCATGACACGTGTTCGGTCGGATTTGATATGTATTTTTGGACCTAGGGGACAGGCAGCCGTTTGCAGCCTCCTTTAGCCCTGGACCCGGACAGGTTGTGTCAGGACTGGGGCGGCTACGGCGTGTCAGTTCGCCGTTCTGATGTGACGTGTAGGGCTTGTGGGCGGCATGTCAGAGGCTCCTTAAATGCTCATACCGTACTCCCGAGGTCCCCTGGGCGAGGTCACCCTTCGGTGTGTGCACCCTCTTCGGATTCTATCCGTCCTTCGGTGCGAGCACCTTCTTCGGGATCTATCCCATAGTTCTGGGAGTTCCCTTGATGAACACCTTCTTCGGGACTCACACCCATAGTTCGGGGATTCCCTTGTTCAGGTGTTTCTTGTTCGGGCAAGACCTCTTCGGGGCCTCTGCCTTCGGGGAGATTCTCCCTTGCTTCAGAGAGATGGCTCTCTTACCCGAAGACGGTCAGTTTGGCCCCTCGATGGAGATGGTGTTGTCCTCGGAATTCCTGACGAGCTAACCAAAGTCTCGAGCTCATAGTGTTTGACTTCGCACCTTCCGAGGTCAATGAAAAGATCCTCTCTTGGGTGACGTCAGACTCCTCGGCCAATATTCTGGCAGGGAGTTACTACCGAGGAGGCAATAGCCTTTGGCTATCACAGGCCCCCCTCCGAAAAGCCGAAGTGAGAAACTTCGGTTCATCGGTTTTCAGGTCCTGTGGCTGTGATATCTGCGCCGAAGACGCCTTCTTCTGCCTGGAGCGATGGGCAGCCCTTTTTGCGTCCTCGAGGCGCGAGAAGATAGGCTGTCTCTTGGTGTCCTTGTGGCGAGGGGAAATAGGATAACCTTGTACCGAAGATAGACGTTTTGCCCGAAGTCACAGGCTGTCTTTTGGTGTCTTCGAGGTAACCTACTTTTTTGCCTTTATAGGTCTGCTCATGCGTCGCGTCCTGTATCCAGCAGAGTCAGTCTAGGGCGGCGCCTCTAGACCAAATGGTGTCAGAGGGCGTGCTCGACGTGATGGACGACACGTGGCACGTTTGCTGCGCGATGACCGACACATGGCACACTTTTATTGGGTAAGAATGTACTGAGTACGGCTGGCGCGACTTTTCAGGCGCTCTTAGCAGTTATGGCGACGCTTTGCCTTCCGAGGGGAACTAATGACGACGGTTCTCCTGGCCTTCTTGGCCTATATATATCAGTCCTGTTATAACCCTCTTTATTCTTCTGCTTTTGCTTTCTTTTGCCTTTTAATTCTCTCCCGATTTTCCGCGGCGGTTCTCCTTTTTCTGCGGCGGTTCTCCTTTTTCAGGCATTTTTTCGACCACTTTTCACGACGGCTTCCAGAAATCCAGATTCCGGAAAGACCTTTGGTGGGTTTTAGTCCTTCTGCTTTTTTCAAAGATTCTTCTTTGTTTTTCCCGAACTCATTTTCCTTGTTTTTCCCGAACTCGTTTTCATCATGCCTGTTCCCGAGAGTTGGCAACCTCTTCTTTCTCACCCCTGCTGCACTACTCCGGCAAAACTAGCGAAGTGGAAGAAAAAGTTTTTCTTACCCTCTTACTCTGTGACGAGGTTGCCCCGTCCTGACCAATTTCCTTTCTCCAACCGAAGTGATGAAATCACCGTTTTCCGAGCCCAACTGAAGGCCGGACTTCGGTATCCCCCCCCGGAGATGGTTAGCGCGTTTTGCAGCTTCCATGGCATTGCCGTTAACCAACTCCCACCGAAGTCGTACTGCTATTTCAACGCCTTCCTCTGTATGTGCGGCGTTTTCAAAATAAAACCTCACTCCGTAGTTTTTCTTCAGTACTACAAGCTCTTCGTGGTCCCGAAGGGTGGCTTCTACTTTATGCTACCTCGGGGATCCGGGAGCAAAAAGTATACGTTCACTTTCGCCACCAAAGACAGCTGGCGAGGGTGGCAACAAAAATTCTTTTTCCTGAAGAAGTCGGAGGCTTGGTCGCACCTCCCGACCAAGTGGGCTCAGGGGAGGCTCAAGATGGATGTTGTTGACCCGAAGATACTGCTAGACGCCGACGTAGCACCTATCTTTGAGGACTTCGACAGGCGCATCCGGGCCGTCTCTGACTGGGCTGCCGAGGTCTCTCCTCGTGCCCTTTACCCCTTTCCGATCAACTGGAGGCTCATGACCGAAGAGGTCATTCGGGAACTTAAGGTGGTAAAGGAGCATGTGACAGACCTCAATATGCCGAAACCGGCTTCTTCGGGGAGGGACTCCTGGCTCGTGAAACTCCTTCGGGGGAAGGAGACTTATGAGTCTTTTTACGAGAGTAAGTTACTTTCTCATTTTTTCCTTCATAACTTCATCTTGGACTTACACTGATCTTCTTTTTCTTTTTTCAGAGATGGGCGACGACGCGGCTGCCTTTTACAAGGCTCTTTTTACCGGGCAGGCCGAGAGGGGCGAACAGACGAAGAAAGCCGCCTCTCGGAGGCGAAAGCAGACTTCGGGCGGCCCTCCTTCCAAATGGGCAAAGAAAGGTGCTCCTTCTTCTCTTCCGCAAATTCCGGAGGAGGTAGGCGAGGAGCCCGAACACCCTGCTGCCCTTTTGCCCAAGGTTCGTTCTGCCGACGTCCCTTCTTCTGACGTCCTTCCTCAAAGCCCCACGCCTTCGCAAGCTCTTCTGGAGGGCGATGAGGAGGAGACCCCTTCTGCCGAGGAACGGCGCCAAATAAGAGGCAAGGGGATCTCTACTGAGGCGGCGTCGATTCTTGACGACGACGTTACCGAGGTGCCAGCAGGTTTGTATTTTGTCGAAGAGCCTTTTTTCTCTTGTAAATCCTTAAGAGTTTTCTGGCCTTAACCAATTTTTCTGCTTTGTTGTGCAGCGGAGGTGGCCACTCCTGACTGGGATGCCGAACACGCCCGCAAGAGGGCCCTTCGGGATGCCCAAGTCCCAGCAGGGAAAGTTCCGAAGGAGCCCTTCTGGACGTTCACGGAGGACATGAATATGTACTCCGAGAACTGTCCCGAGATGGCCAGGCAGATGTGTAAAGGGGTTTTTACTGAGGCCTCTTACATGGCCCTTACGGAGGCTTACCCAGGCGACATCTCTTTGGCCGCCAAACTCACTGAACACGCCGCCCAGGTACGCTTCACTGTTTCCTTAGTGCCAATTTCGTTTTTGCTTTTTACTTAGCATCATTTTCCCTTTGTTTGTTTTTTTTTGCAGCTGATGGGGTATGCCGGGTTGCTCCGTGTTCGCGGCGCGAGAGTCGGAAAGGAGGGCGTCACTCTGGGACCTTTACACCAAGACGAAGGCCCAGTGTTCGGCGTTGGCTGCCGATAATGCTCAGCTGAAGCAGTCTTCGGAGAAGGAAATTGCTGAACTTGGGGAGGGGTTCATAAAAGAGAAAGAGGAACTTGAGAAAGGCACCTCCCAGAAAATTTCCGACATCGGCTCTCGGGTGGCGGAGCTAACTTCGACCGTAGAAGCGATTCAAAAGGATAAGTCAGAAAGTGACGCAATCCTTGCGAAGACGCTCGAGGAAAAGGCCCAGCTCGAAGCCGAGGTCGCATCTCTGAAGAAGCCTTCAAAAGAGAAGAAGAAGATGAAGGCATTGAAGAAAAAGCTTAAGGACCTGGAGAAGCATTACGCGGATCTGGAGAAAGACTATGCAGATTTGGCGGTCAAGAAGCGGGAGTCCGATGATATGACGAAGTTGGGCTTTCAAGACGGCTTCTGTCTTGCTCGGCACCAAATTCTGCAGAAGTTCCCAGATTTCGACCTCTCCTTCCTCGAAGGCATGAACATCCCGAAGGAGCCTCGGTGGACTTGGTCCAAGATCGAGCACTTGAAACTGCCTCCTTCTTTCTCGGCGCCGAAGGCTGCTGACAAAAGCACAGAGGCTGGCAGTTCTCAAGACGCCGAGGTTCCTTAGTTTGTACTAGGGCCTTTTGTCTTCATTTTCTTCTTCTTTTTTGTAGTCTTTCAGCAACTTTCTTCTCTGTAAGCACTCTTTGGCTCAATAGATAAAAATTTGGCTAAGTATTTTTTGCCAGATCCCTTTGTTTCCCTTTGTCCCGAACATAATTCGCTCGAGAGATTTCGGAAAACCATACTTTTGCTTTCCTTTGTCCCGAACATATTCGCTCCAGGGACTTCGGAAAACCATACTTTTGCTTTCCTTTGTCCCGATCATATTCGCTCCAGAGACTTCGGAAAACCATACTTTTGCTTTCCTTTGTCCCGAACATATTCGCTCAAGAGACTTCGGAAAACCATACTTTTGCTTTCCTTTGTCCCGAACATATTCGCTCAAGAGACTTCGGAAAACCATACTTTTGCTTTCCTCGGCGATTGCTTTCATGAGACTCTTGTTTTTTACTTCTTCAGAACTTTTTACTTAGACAAATTTGTCCAACTTGTGCAATACAACTTTCCCACCAAACTTTTTAGGCATAGAATTTTTTCAAGGCCTCTAAGTGCCTAGTGTTTTTTAATTCTATGCCTTCGGCATCACCGAGCTTATAAACTCCTTTTCGTACTTCGGCAAGTACCAGGTACGGTCCTTCCCAATTTGCGCGAAGTACCCCGTGGGACGGCTTTCGGGGTGCAAATTCAGCCTTTCGGAGAACGAGATCTCCCTTCTTTATTCCTTTTGGCCTGGCGCGTAGGTTTATGGCTGCTGCCACTCTTTGCTGGAAAGCTTTTCTTCTCAGCTCAGCTACTTCTCTGTGTTCGCATACGAGGTCGAGCTTGGTTCTCAGGCCGAGGTCATTTCCTTTTTCATCGAACACTTGGACTCGTATTGACGGTTGTACTACCTCGACAGGGATGATGGCCTCTGTACCGAAGATGAGTGAAAAGGGCGTTTCCCCTGTGGCTCTTCGGGGTGTTGTTCGGTAACTCCATAGCACGCTTTGGAGTTCTCCTGGCCATTTCCCTTTTGCTTCTCCCAATCTCTTTTTCAGACCATCTTTTATGGTCCTGTTAGATACTTCCACCTGCCCATTACTTTGGGGGTGAGCTACTGGGGCGAAGTGCATTTTTGTCCCGAGGTCGCTAATGAACTCTTGGAATCCTTTGTCTATGAACTAGGATCCATTGTCCGCTACGAGTACCCTCGGTATGCCAAATCTGCATACGATGTTTTTCCATACGAACTTCTGCACTTCTTTTGCCGAGATAGTTGTCAGAGGTTCTGCCTCGACCCACTTAGAGAAATAGTCTACTGCTACTACGCAGAACTTTACACCTCCAGGCGCCGTTGGGAGTGGCCCAATGAGATCTATGCCCCAAACTGCGAAGGGCCAAGGATAGTCTGCCGAAGTCACGAACTCTGAGGGTGTTCTTTGGATGTTCGCATGTCTCTGGCAACTACCACATTTCCGGACGAACTGCTTCGCGTCCTTTCTCAGGGTAGGCCAGAAGTATCCTTGGCGAAGTATCACTGCTGCCAGGGCGTCGATTCCGATGTGCGAACCACAGGCACCTTCGTGAACTTCTTCGAGGATCATTTCAGTATCCTCTTCACTAACACACCTCTGTAGTGGATTTGCGTATCCTTGCCGATATAGTTCTTCTCCAATTAAGAAGAAACGTCCGGAGCGCCTTCGCACTTTTGCGGCTTCGTTGGGGTCTTCAGGGAGTGTGTTGGTTGTGAGATATTGATTGGTTCTTTCCATCCTTTCCCCGAGGTCGCTATGCTTAACATCGCGACGCTGGGGTGGCTTAGCACTTCGGTGCAAGTTTTAGACTTCGCCAAGCAGTCTGCCTCAGCATTTTCTCGTCGGGGTACGTTCTCGATTTTCACGACGTCGAACTCCCGAATAAGCTTTGTTACCAACTCATGGTATTTCACCAAGGTCGGGTCTTTCGCGCCATAGTCCCCTGCCATTTGCCGAACCACCAGCTGGGAGTCACTGTGGGCTTTCAAGTTTCTCACGCCAATCTTTCTGGCCAGGCGTAATCCTGCTATGAGGGCCTCATACTCGGCCATATTGTTGGTGGCGTTGAAACTGAACTTGATGGCCTTCATTACTTCTAGGCCTTCGGGGCCTCTGATAATCACTCCAGCTCCCTGGTGTTCGGATCCTGAGGCCCCGTCAACATATAACGTCCATTCTGGCTCGTCTTCGCCCGAGAACGAATGTCCCTCCTCGGTGTTTGGTACTTCGGCGATGAAGTCTGCCAAAGCTTGAGCTTTTATAGCTTTCCGGGGTTCATACGTGATGTCATGTTCGCCAAGCTCTATACACCACTTGGAAAGCCTTCCCGAGTGATCAACTTTCCTCATAACATCCCGTAGAGGCAGGGTACTTCGGACGATAATGGGGTGAGCCTGAAAGTATGGCCGCAACCTTCTCCCTGCAAGCACTAAGGCATATATAGCTTTTTGAAGCAAAGGGTACCTGACTTCGGCGCCATACAGGGACTTGCTGACATAGTAGACCGGCCATTGCTTTGGCCATTCTTCTTTCATGAGGACCGAGCTCACAGCTTTTTTCGTGACGGCGAGGTATAACACGAGGGGCTCTCCCTCCCGAGGTTGCCGCAGGGTCGGCAGGCTGGCCAAGTAGACTTTGAGTTCTTCCCAGGCTTTTTGGCAATTTTCATCCCAAGGATGACCATTCCTTTCGAGGTCGCCTTCCATTTTTGCTGCCTTTGTGAGCACTTTGAAGAAGGGTCGACACCTATCTCCGTACCTGGAAATAAACCTGCTCAGAGAGGTTATTCTTCCGGTGAGTCTTTGCACGTCTTTGACTGTGGCAGGAGTTCGGAATTCAAGCAGAGCCTTAATCTTCTCGGGGTTAGCATCGATGCCTCTTTCGGATACCATGTACCCAAGGAACTTTCCCGAGGTCACCCCGAAGATGCATTTCTAAGGATTAAGGCGGATCCCGAAGGCTCTGAGTTTTTGGAAGGTTTCTTCTAAATCTGCAACGTGGTAGCCAGGCAGTTTGCTTTTGACTATCATATCATCAACATACACCTCCATGTTCCTCCCCATTTGGTCTTTGAAGACCTTGTTCATCAGCCTCTGGTAGGTGGCTCCTGCATTTTTGAGTCCGAAGGGCATCCTGATATAGCAATATGTTCCTCCCTCGGTGATGAAGGCAGTCTTCTCTTCATCTTCGGGGTTCATCCTTATCTGATGATACCCACTGAAAGCGTCCAGGAAACTTAGGAGCCCGTACTCGGCAGTTGAGTCTACCAGTTGGTCTATTGGCGGAAGAGGATATGAATCTTTCGGGCAAGCATCGTTCAAATTTCTGAAGTCGATGCACATCCGGAGCTTACTACTTCCTTCTTTTGTGGCAATTATCACGTTGCTTAGCCATTCGGGGTAGTTTACCTCCCGGATAACGCTAGCGTCTATCAGACGCTGGACTTTGGTCTTGACGAAGTCACTTTTGTGAGCTGAGATGCTCCGTTTCTTTTGCCGGACAGGTTTTACTTCCGGACTCGCTTTGAGGCTATGCTGGATTACGCAAGGGTTTACCCCTGGCATGTCCTTCGGCGAGTAGGCGAACAGATCTTTATTTGCAAGCAGAAAAGATACAAGTTTTTCCTTGTCTCCTTCGGCCATGTTTTTCCCTATTCGGGTATTATGGCCTGGGACAAGCTCTACTTATTCTGTTTCCGCTTTTGTGGGATCTTCTGCCTCGCCACTTTCCAGCTCTTTTGCTTCTACAGCATGTGCTAAGTTGCTTGCTGGAGCCTTTCGTGCTCTGACGAACACCTTTCTCACCTCGCCTCGATCAATGAAGATCTTTGCGTCTCCTTCCTTGGTGGCGAAGCTGACGGTCAAGTACTTTACATCTGGACGAATGTGCAGATTTCCCTGTGTCTGTATGCCGAGGATGGCGTTGTATGACGAAGGGACGTCCATGACTATGAATCTTGCCATGGTAGAGGCGAACAACTCAGCAGTTCCTTTCTCCGAAGTTCCTTTCATCATCAAGGGGAGGTCGATCCACCCGAGGACAGGTAGCTCAGATGGTCCTACGCCGAACGTGGGTGAAGTAACAGCCTTGAGGTCACTCCTGGATACGCCCAAGCTTGGCAGCAAATGTGAGAACAAGACGTCTACGTTTGACCCATCGTCCAGCAGTACCCTCTTGATGTCCCAGTTTCCTATCCTCGCCATTATCAGCAATGGATCGTCATGGGGAAATACGATGGTGGAGCCATCCTCGCGGGCCAATTTTTTCGTTGGGCTCTGATATTCCATCACCGCTATCTCTCTGGCCCTTCTTTTTCTTTCCGAGGATGGAAGTCCGGTTGTGATCGTCTGTATTACTCCTGCCGAAGGTGGAGGACGCCTTCTCGGACTTCAGTTCCTTCGCCTGTCTGAATCGTAATCCTCGTCATCGGGCCTTCCTTCTTCCTCTTTTTTCCCCTTCGGGGAAGGCATTCTCAAATAACGCCGAAGCTGGCCCTGCTTTATCAGTGATTCAATGTACTTTTTCAACTAAAAGCAGTCTTCGGTGTCATGACCGTGATCACGGTGGAACTGACAGAACTTCTTCATGTTCCTTCTGTTGTCAGCAGTCATGCCCCTCGGTCGTTGGATTTGAGCCCCCTGTTTTTCCAACGCCATGAGGACGTTAGCCCTCGTGGTGCTCAGAGGTGTAAAGTTTTGGGGCTTCCTTCCTCCTACTCGCGCTCTCCGAGGTCGGCCTAACTATTCCGTTGGACACCGGGCTTGCTGGCTGGACCCTTCGCCACGAGCGTGAATATGGTCAGCCTTTGGTCCCGTCATTCTCAGCTCTTCGGCTGTCATATGTTGTTCATCCCTTCGGTAGAATTCTCCCAGCGTGTCCGGGGGATCTTTGGAGAATTCATAAAACAAGTGCGAATCCCTCCGGAAGCCCCTTATCATGGCGAGGATGCGGATTTCGGGACGAAAGTCCGGAACACTGAGGGCCTCTCTGTTGAACCTCTCGACATAGTCACGGATGGTCTCCCCGTTTCTTTGTGCTATGTCAAACATCTGGACGGGCATCTTCGCCGTCGGCTTGCTCCCAATGAACTGTTGGGTGAACGCTGTGGACAGCTCCTGGAACCCCCTGATGTTTCCGGGAGGCAGGGAATTGTACCAGGCAGTTGCTGGTCCTGCGAGGGTGACTTCAAAGCACTTGCAGAGTGTAGCATCATCAGCCCCGTGTAGCACCATGCTGCGCTTGTACTTTGTTAGGTGGGCCTGGGGATCAGTCCGACCCTCATAGGTCTCTAGCCGAGGTAGCCTGAAGTCACTTGGCATGGCCGCCTCGACCACTGTTCGGGCGAAAGGAGTTTCATCTCCAGAGACGGTTTCAGTTAGCCTGGCCCAAACAGGCTTGCGTGCCACCTGCTGTTCCACTCTCTCCAGTCTTGCCAAGACTTTCTCCAGGAGGAGTGTAGCACTGGGCTCCTCTTCTTGGTGCTTGGAGGTTTTTCAGTAAGAGGACTGTTGCTGTCTCTTCGGGGAGCGACTTCAGTGCCGAGGCGAGGGGGACTTTGCCTCTGGCGACAAACTTCTTCTGGACGGGACTTCGGGTCGTTCAGACCTCGCTCTTTCCGCCAGCCGTGCCCCGAGGGGCAAGTTATCTGTCAAGGACTCTTCCCGTGGCTCCCCACTTCCCGAGCTATGGTGGGTTACCCTTGGGCTTTTCTCTCGAGGTCGTGCTGGCGAAGTGGGTTTTTGCGCCTGGGCTGGTGGCGGCCACCTTCGGTCTATCTGTTGTGTCATTTTAGCTACAACAGACCTCTGAAAGTCTCGTAAAAAACCCATGGTGATGACAAGAGGGTGTTCCTCTTCAGGCAAGGAAGTCTCTGGGGGACTTTGTTCGGTAGCTGGTTGGGTCTCAGGCGCGGACGGGGACTTCGGTAGTCCTTTGTCCTTCGAACGCCGAGTTTCGACAACAGCTACCTGGGAGTAGTTTCCCACAGACGGCGCCAAATGATGCCCCAAAGCATCTTCGTTTGCTGTCATGTTGACAGGCGGAGAGACTTCCTGAGGAGGCGAGCGCCTGGAGCTCTGGTTTCCCAGCTGAGTGTGCCTGAAAAGCTCAAAGAAGAGGTTAGGAGGTCCCCGGTTTGCTTTTCCGGGGAGGACCCTCCGACGCCCAAGTCAGTTTTCTGAGTGAAAGTGGAGGAAGAACACTAAGGGATCAAGTGTCTTGCCTGTTTTGTGTTTTCTCAGAGGGAGGAAAAATGCCCATCCTTTGCCCAGTCCTGTTTCCTAGTATTTATAGGAGTAGCTGGTCCGTTTAGATCATGACACGTGTTCGGTCGGATTTGATATGTATTTTTGGACCTAGGGGACAGGCAGCCGTTTGCAGCCTCCTTTAGCCCTGGACCCAGACAGGTTGTGTCAGGACTGTGGCGGCTACGGCGTGTCAGTTGGCCGTTCTGATGTGACGTGTAGGGCTTGTGGGCGGCATGTCAGAGGCTCCTTAAATGCTCATACCGTACTCCCGAGGTCCCCTGGGCGAGGTCGCCCTTCGGTGCGTGCACCCTCTTCGGATTCTATCCGTCCTTCGGTGCGAGCACCTTCTTCGGGATCTATCCCATAGTTCTGGGAGTTCCCTTGATGAACACCTTCTTCGGGACTCACACCCATAGTTCGGGGATTCCCTTGTTCAGGTGTTTCTTGTTCGGGGAAGACCTCTTCGAGGCCTCTGCCTTCGGGGAGATTCTCCCTTGCTTCAGAGAGATGGCTCTCTTACCCGAAGACGGTCAGTTTGGCCCTTCGATGGAGACGGTGTTGTCCTCGGAATTCCTGACGAGCTAACCAAAGTCTCGAGCTCATAGTGTTTGACTTCGCACCTTCCGAGGTCAATGAAAAGATCCTCTCTTGGGTGACGTCAGACTCCTCGGCCAATATTCTGGCAGGGAGTTACTACCGAGGAGGCAATAGCCTTTGGCTATCAATATATAAAAGGCATTTCTAGGTCCATAAAGGCGATTGTGCTAATATAGGAGCATTTGTAATGTTAGTGTCTATGTTGTTAAAAAAGAGTTCAAAGCTAAATGAAAAGCATTTATTGTTGTTAAAAAAGTCCGTTTATGTTTCAATAAAGGTGATAATGTCATTAAAAAAGTGTTTATTGTATTAAAAAGTGGTTATTGTAGTTAGAAAAGTGATATTTTTGTATGGCAAATAGAAAAGACGACAAGCAAAATAGATGCTCACTCACAGTCAAGAGTCTGATTATGAACCATAGACTCCCTGATTGTGAATGCTTTTATGCACACACAAATGCTTTTCTATAAAGCCTTGTCACTTTTGTAGCCTACTTCATCGCTTTTTTTGGAAGCCTTATTGCTTTTTCAATCTTTTTGATTGCTCTTTTGGGACCATTATCACCTTTGCAGCCTACTTCATCACTTTATTGGTTTTTTTTTCTTTTTTGATGTTTTGCCTTGCTCCACGTCTCTCCAAATTCCAACAATGTTGCTGTTCTTGACTCTCCTTTGATTCACTTCTTCGTTAGTAATTAATTCCAACTTGTCCCCCCTCCTCTTCACCAAGCTTTCAATGTGTATTCCCTTCAATTGCTAGGACTTTGTTTTTGCCTTGCTTTTTCAAATTGTTATTTTTTCTTTTTCTCTCCCTAAAAAAAAAAAAAAAGCCAAAGTTAACATTATCGACTTAGCAGATTACTGGTTAACTTGCCAACTACCATCCAACGACTGTGGTTTTTCATTCTAATCTAACGGTTCAAATGTTATTGCGGCATTATAGAATAGCCTGTTTTTTTCATAATAATTTCTAGTTCTTAAAAAAATTATGCTTAAAGAAAATTTATAGAAATTTTTAAAACTTTAAATCATTAGTAATTATTTATTAATTAGTATAATATTACAGACATCAACATTTTGCTACACTTTACTGGTCTTTTAATTCCAGCTATCAATACTAATTGACTACATATCAAGGAGATTAGACCCAATTCATTTTAAGTTAAGTCAATTGGAGCCAAAATAACTTATTTTTATTTTAACATATTTTTCTCCTGGAACCAATTTCATTTGAAAGGTAATATTATTTAGATGTAATAATTCATTTAAAATATAATTTTTATTATCTTATTAAATTTTCTTAAAAATTTTCCATTTTAATGCCTAAAAAATAAAAATTCATAAAAATTGAATAACATCATGAAAATTTACTTTCAAATGAATTATTATAGCTATATAATATTATATTTCAAATAAAATTAGTTGAAGACAAAAATGTTGTAAAAATAAAATAATTTATTTTAAATTAAGCTAATTTAAGTTAAAAGAAAATTGGTTGTTAGTCAAGCACAACAGTAATGTATGACATTGAAAATTGTGGAAAGGGTTAATTCGGTGGCACGGGCAAGTAAGATTTTTCTCCTTTCCCATTGAAAAATCATGGGCCAGTTCGATTGGATTTAATTGAATTAATGTGTCAAAATTTTGGGTTCAGTCAACAGAGGGTAGCCTAGTGGGATCTCGCATGGGGAGAATTACAGGGTGCGCCACTCTTCATTTCTTTTGCCATTTGCCAAGTGTCCTCTATCTCGTTCCACTTTCACCCAGCTACCCCAAGTGCCAACCATTTGTATATCCGACACTTGCCCACTGTTCGTCCACACTCCTCCACCCGCCGTCTGTGTGGTTTCAAATTCCTTAAGCCAGATCCGCTCCACATTTGCTTCATCCCAGCCGTAGCTTCATCTATTCAATCCTCTTCGCCCTCCATCACATGTTTCCCACTGCCGTGTCGTACGCCGAGGTGTGGTACACCTTCCACCTAATTCCACCAAAATGAGGCAGCTCCTTGTGTTGATTCATTTCTTTTTTCTTTTGTTCGCAACTTATTCGAAATGGGTTGGAACATTTTTCTGACTGATTTTTCCAGCTGCTCATTCTGGTATTTGGTGTTGTGTGAAATGCTTTCTTAGGTAACGGGTAGCTGGCAACTAATTGTGGCTGGAGGTCTTCAAGTTTAAGCAAACAAAACTGTGACCTATAAGACTGGCACACCCTGTAATTCGCTGCAAAACCAACCCCTAGACCCATCCTAATAGGCAACCCTCTGTTGACTGCACCAAAAATTTTGATCCATTAGTTCCATTAATCTAAACCAAACTCGCCCCATATTTTACAGTCAATCAGCCACCTTTTGTTCTTTGCTACAGGCCAAGAAACGAACAATCTATAAGAAATTGTTGGGAACAAATTCTCCAATCATCCATCATGCGTAGCATAATAAAAACACGATCAAGCAAGCATACACAAATTTAATGTAATTAAGCTCTTAACTAGCCTAAAATCATGGATGAAAGAAACCCACTCAAATAAAATATAGAGATTACAGGAGAGGTATGCCCATAGTATTCATATTGGCCTATGGATCTGTTACACAGAACTAACAACCCTAATATTTTGCCCTCACACAATTATAAGATACGGGAATTACAAAAGGCATCTCATCCTAGCCCTCTCCGGCCTCTTAGAACCCTCAAATCTTTTCTCTTCACCATATTAGTTTTTCTCTCATACTCAAAATCCCAACATAATAAGCCTCTTTATATGTCACACACAAACCAAAACCAAATCAAAATAGGAAAACTAAATTGCAAACAAATACAAAAGCTAAAACCAAATCCTAAACAAACTAAAATTCTTAAGTTTTCTGAATTTGAGCCAACAAATCAAACAATCTCCACCTTAGCTTAAATTCTTCACCATGAACATGAACATCACGAATACACGGTCATGATCAGAAACAAAAATGTCACGAACATCACCAAAACATTAACACAGCAACAAATGCAAACAAGTACAAACTTCATGAACATGACTCCAAACAACAACATCACAAACATCAACATACACAAACACAAGCTCTACTATGCCAAGAATGCATCACAAGCTCCACCATTCCAAGACCAAACTATAAACTCTGATACCACTTGTTCAGAAAAAAGTCCCCAATCACCCATTAAATGTAGAGGAATAAAAACACAATCAAGTAAGCAAAGACAGATTTAAGGTAGTTCAACTTTTAAATAACCTACAATCATGAATGAGAGAAATCCACTCAAATAAAACATAGAGATTACGGCAAATGTATGTGCTCAGTGCTCACGTTAGCCTATGGGTCCCCTACACACTACTGACAACCCTAATATTTTACCCTCACACAATTACAATATATGAGAATCATAAAAAACTTATCGTCCTAACCCTTTCCGGCTTCTGGACCTTTATTCCCTTTTGGAACCTTCACATCTTGTACTACAAGAAAACAAGGCATTTAAGATGGGAAAAACTGTAGGAAAACCGTAGGAAATAATCATTTCCTACAATTAAAATCGTCGGACAAAACTGTAGGAAAAAGTAGTGTCGGAAATAAAAACTGTCGGATAAGCGTAAAATTGTGTTACGCTTTTGTGATGCCTGTGGACCCCAGCTTATCCGACGGTTTTGAGTTGCATTAATCCCTACGCTTTTCTAACAAAAGTTTTTCCTACGCTTTTTTGACCCTATTAGTCCTACGCTTTTGTGACCCCATCTGTCCTATGCTTTTGTGACTTTCAACGTACTACGCTTCTATGACAATTTTATGTCCTACAGTTTTGTGACATAAATCTCCTAGGCTTTTTTGACTAAGCTATATCCTACGGTTTTCTGACATAAACGTTTTGTTCCTATGGTTTTGTGACAACCTAAAGATTTTATTAAATTAATTTATACACAAAATAAAAACATATTATCTAGCATTATATGTATATATTATTATTATTATGATTTATATTATTATTATTATTATTATTATTTTCATTATTATTATTATTATTATTATTATTATTATTATTACAATTGATCAAAGTAGTCAATAATTCACTATACATAAAAGTAATGAAATGTCACAGGAAAAGTAAAGTACAAATAACTATAGGTCTGATATAATATCAATGGGATGCAGTGCCAGGCTGATCATCGTCATCTCGCTGGCTACGATCATCGTCATGATGCTGAGCGGAGGATCCGGTCTGTAGGTCATCTGAGAGAGCTGATGCAAGTAAAATCCCTTACTGAATCAACCTGTTAAGCATGGCGCTTATTGCAGCATTGGTCTGTCGCTGGACCTGAGTGTTAACATTTGCCTATAACTAGCTAAAATCACTCCGTAGCTAGGTGTTCTCAGCCTTCAGCTGAGCAATCTCCTCCAAATCAACACGTGTAGCCTAAAATTTTTTGATAAGTATCAATTAGCAATGTAAAAATAATAAGAACAACTAATTAAGTTTATTACAAATGAAAAATACCCGATGTGGTCCAAAAGTGTGGGGATCAGGGAATCGGAGCGGAACACCAGGTAGTCGACCTTTTTTTGGTGGCCCTCATACCTCGTTCTATTCCTCTGCATCAAACTGCGGGCGGTCCTCCGGATTCTGGTATTTTTGTTCAATCCACTGGACATATCCATCCTACAAGAAAAAGAAATTAGAGTTACTAAGACAGTTAATATATTTTTAAAACGTTGTTAGTAGTGGTAAATGAACATTTATTACCTGCAGCTGCTACGAAATTGGATCGATGGGCTAACCGGTCTTCTTGCGTCTATGAGTATGAGACCACCACTCATCAAATGATGGCTCAACTCCATCTCAGGCTTTTGTCTGCACAATTTTAGATATCATTAAAAATTTAAGTACTTAATAAATCATAAAAAAAATTATAATGTATGGAAGGGAGAAGTTGGTACCATACGATCCCAGTGCATCTCGCCTG
This sequence comes from Aquilaria yunnanensis, assembly GCA_039654915.1. NCBI lineage: Eukaryota > Viridiplantae > Streptophyta > Magnoliopsida > Malvales > Thymelaeaceae > Aquilaria > Aquilaria yunnanensis. The sequence continues at coordinate 72,424,377 of CM077597.1, forward strand.
GGATTGACCCAATCGTGTGTTTCGGAACAACGCCTGAGGTATCTGCTATGTGCTTGGCATGGGAACCAACCCTGCGATAGGTTCTTCCATTTCTCCTGCTCCCACTGGTCACACAGCTTGTTCCATACCTACTGACTGTAGCATGATGGAACAAGTGGCCGCAGTAAATTATGGTCAAGATTGGCAAAGAAGTTGGGGATCTTCTAAATCGGAACGGCCCTTCAATGATAGATGCGGTTTCACACGGACCGCAAACAGAAGTCAAACACAAACCGGCGGATGTGGACGAAGTCTTTGGGGTCCCATTTATAGTAGTTCTACAATATTAAAAGAGAGGATAACATATGAATTAGCCGATATAGAAAGTATTATTTAAAAATGTACAGAAAGTAATTACCTCTAGCTGGGTAACGTGCTCCTTTCGTGCAGCTCGAGATGCATGTGACCAACCAATACAACTTTCGTCCCACAACCTCACATGAATGGAGGCTACGGTGGAACGAATAGACTGATTAGTGTATAAGCTGTAACAAATTTAAATTATAGTTAGATATATATATATATATATTAAGTGATGTAATTAAATGATGTAGGAGTGCTGTAATTAAAAACAACGTATAATTATATCAACAATAAAATTTGTAGGAGTCAGTAACACTTACTCTCGAGGGACTAAAATCGAACGGTCCTACGGAGGTGGAGGTGGTGGTAAGTCAACTACCTGCGGGCCTCGCCCTCTGGGGGGGAGCGCCATGAGCTGGCTGCATGTCATGTGCAACGGCTGGGCCTCCATCATATGGCTACTGTTGAGTTGGCTATTGCTGCTGAGGCGGCTGCTACTGCTGATGGTGAGTCGGGTGTAGGGCAGGTGGATGAGTGGCTATACCAATGTCATCTGGATCAAGGAATGCATTAGGATCGAGTTCCCATGGGGGCTACCTGTGACAGCTCTCCTAGTCAATTAATCAAGTAAGTGTTTATTTACTTTGATTAAGTGTTTATGAAATTAAGTACCTCAAATTAGCGCCTTGTTAAGCAAGTAACATAAGCTTAATTAAGTTAAGTGAGTTCCTAAGTGTGATTTGGCATAGTTAAGTCAAGACCATTAGTTGTTCTAGCTTTTAGAATCATCCTAGTAAGTTTTGACAACTTGTGGCACTAAGTGTTCTTTTTGAGCCATTTAGAACTTAAGTGGCTAAAGTGTTCAAGAAAATTAAGTTTGGGAAGCTTTTTAGTATCTTTTTAAAACAAAGAAAAGTGAGTTTGGAGTGTGAGTTGGTGAGTTATTTGAAACAAATGAAAGTATGAGGGCTTAAGTGCAAGGGAGAGAAAAGTTGCTTAATAAGCTTATAAGTTAAGTTTCTTCTTCTCTTCTTCATACTTAGCCATTTCATTGCAACACCAAAAATTCGTAGCTCCCTCTCCTCTCCCAAAATCACAGCCCAAGCTTCCATTTTCTTGCAAGTTCTCATTGAATCAAGGGTGCCCAAGGTGTTAGAAAGATCACTAAGCCCCTTTGCTAGTGTTCTTGCTTCATTTGATCTTTGGAGCTTGTTTTGGAATCCAATTTTCGTAGGTAAGCTTCTTGAGATCATTTGGTGTGATTATAGGTTGTTTCTAGAGCTAGAAATGGTCTTGGTTTGATTGGTTTGGGTGCCAAATTTCGTTGGTTTTAGGCTTGGAACTCAAGGAAGCTCAATTGAGCTTAGGAGGCTTTGTTGCATTGCTTGCTTTGTGGCTAAAATTGAGGTAAGGGTTCAAGTAATTAAGCTCAAATAATGCATGGTTTTGTAGCTTTGTATGTTGGGATGAATTAGAAACAAGACCCATTAAGTTTGGATTAGAAATGAGAGAGTTTGAGTAGTTTGTGTACAAGAGCGACGCTGTCGCATAAACCCAGAAAAACAGAATTGGCGACGCGTTGCCAATTCGTCCGTGAATTGGCGCCGCGGCGCCAAGAAGCGAAATTGTACACAGAACGTTTACTCGGCGGCGCCGCGTCGCCAAAAGCATTTGCTCTTTGGCGCCGCGTCGCCAAATGCAATTTTGGCCTCGATTTCCGGCCATCCTAAGATTAACTTAGACTCTCGGTTTCTATCCCTAGGCTATTCTAAGACGTTCCATAGCCTCGGTTGGGTCTAGAATTCGTTCCTAAGGCGGGAATTGTGCGTTATTTGGAAGGTAGTCAAGTTGTGTGGTTAAGTATAAAAGAAATGTGACTTGGTGGCTAAGTAACTCATAGTATTTAAGTTTTTAAATGGAAATTAAGGGGATTAAGTGGGTTTTTAGACTCTTTATTGGCCATATAGAGTATCAATTACATATGGTTAATAGAGAGAAAAACCTAAGTCGATCCCAACCAAGCCATTTGGTTTGGTAAGTGAGCCACTAGTAGTATTTTGAGTTAAACCTTGAGGGTTTGACTAGTTAAACCACATAGTAAGACTACCCTGTACAATAAATCAAGGGTAAAGGCGGGTAAGTTTGAGATAGGTGACGACCTACTCTAGAACCCGTAGATGGGACTTAATTGAGGTAAAGTGTCCGGGATACGAGGGCCAGTATCTCAAGTACCTCAGCCGTTTGAGCTCACGGCAAGAATTAAGGCACTTAAGTGCAGAAAGTCCCAAGTGCATGTGTTGTGTGCATTCCATACCATACATCCATACATTGCATTTTTGGCATTTTGTTGATTGTTTGTTGTTTGAATTGCATGTTTGATTGCTTGGTTGCCATATTGCATATTTGTTGCATATTTCTTTGCAGGTATTCAAGAAGGGAATCCTTACTGAGTACTTTTAAGTACTCATTCCCTTAGTTTTATTGTGCAGGATCTAATCCCGGGCCTAATCACTGAGGTGATAGTTGAGGCCTAAGCTTTCTGTTTTGCAGGTATTTTATTGAGAATCCTAGTGATTCTAGTTTCTTGCAGTATAAGTTATGTGCTAACCAAGTTGTGCCTTTACAGTGTAGAGGCTAAGAGTACACAAGAACAAGGTCTAGTGAAGGGCTACACTTGGAGCTTGGCTTAGCTCAAGGTGGGCTCAAGTAAATGATCTTAGTTAGTAGTAATTTTGTCTCTTGTACATAGTACTTTGTGTACTAAGTAAGTTGCCTCTATTGGGATACATTAGGATGTAAATCCATCTTGTTACTTTTGGGTGCATGCTAGAGTTGTAATGTATGCACAAAACTGTTACTTGTAGTTAAAGCAACTAGTATTTCAATGACTTGGTACGTTTTCAGTATGTTTTAATGAAATGCTCGAGCAATGTTTTAATTCAAGACTTTTAAATTTCGGTTGCATTGCCAAGTCAGAAGCATGCATAACTTAATCTGAGTAGGCTAAGTAACTAGTTGCATATAAATTGTTTTAATTTATATTGACGAGTAATAGTTAGCCAACTGTAACTAGTGGGATTCATTATCCCTAAGAGCCTACAAGATTAGGGGCACTGGGCCCCGTTCCGTCACACTACCCGATCCCTGTATGCTGGTAGTGAGATGACCCAGATATTCCGCTCATATCCGGGTAATAGGCATTAGGGTGCGTGTCTCACAATTGATGAAATGCTGAGCTCGACACGCCAAAGGTCTGGGGAACATAAGGTCTAGGCACCGGCTGTTGAGGCACGTGGGTCTGTGCCTCCGAAGTCTGAATCTACGTATGTGGCAGCAATGGCTCTAATACCTGGGTCTGCGTCTAAGTCTGTGACACCTGTGAAGGTGTCATAGTAGACGGTCGTGGACCCCGAGTGCGTCGCGGGTCATGCAACTCCTTGGCTGGGAGTTTGCCCGAGCCTGACTGTCTGGGGCGAACTATCCTAAAATTATAATGTAACATGCTTTTAATTTTTTTTAATTATTGTAAAACCGTTATTACATATATATTTATGCTAGTATTCCCATTACATCACAGTATTACTGGAATAGCATTTACTTCATAAATTTAAATATTGAAGTAAAAAACTAATTTATTTTTAAATTGCCATTATTTCAATACCATTTGCGCTGAAAAATTGTTTTAATTTTTGAAAAATCGTTATTACTTAAATTTTTAATACTAAATTACCATTACTTATCACAGTGTCTTATTCATAAATTACCATTACTGCAATAAAATTTACTCATTAAATTTAATTATTGAAGTGAAATAATTAATTTTTAAATTACCATTATTTACAACATCATTTATGTTGTAACAATGTTTATAAATTAACAATTATTCGACTAAAACTTATTTATAAATTAAAATTATTAAACAATCATTAACTGGTTACACTAACATTATCATACTAAATTTAACAGAGTACATTACGATTATTGAAGTAAGCATAATATTACACTAACATTATTGACGTAATAGTTTTTTGTGTCTGCCCTCATACATATTACATGCTTTTGTATAAATATAACTTACCATTATTGCACTAAAAATTATTTATAACTAACCACATACATATTACTAACAACTGTTATAAAAAATTACTTAAGACATAAAATATGAAAAGTGGAAGTAAAAATTTTTACATGCAATACATGCATTATATAAACAACCATTATAATAACAAAGATTAATCATATAAGAAAAAAATGCTAAACAAAATTAAAAATATCTGGTAGAAAGATCTCTGGAGAGAGTTTGGCTGAGGGTTTGGAAGAGAGCGTCACAGAAGCACAGGGGAGAAGTGTGAGCGAACTGAGAAACTCCCACGAATTTAAAGGGAAGATGCGGTGGTTAGGGTTCCCAACTATTCCTACGATTTTGCTACACTTTTTAAAATTGTATGAAAATTGTAGGAAATATACCTACGGTTTTGCTACAAAAATTAAGAGATGTATCAAAACCGTAGGAAGTGAAAAATTTAAGCTTGCCACCTTTAATTCATTTCCCGCTTTTGGTCCGACAGTTTTCTGACACATATGTCCTACGGTTTTGCTACAAAAATTAAAAGATGTAGCAAAACCGTAGGAATTGAAAAATTTAAGATTCCCGCCTTTAATCCGTTTCCCATTTTTAGTCTGACGGTTTTCCTACTTATTTATAATATATATATATATATAATCTGTATAAACTAATTAAAAATACTATGTTTGGAAGTTTAATTGGTTCACCTTTTTTAGGTGAAGAATAAATGAAAATATTTATATTCTATAATTTAAATGTATGGATTTAATGTATATGGTTAGATTAAATTTTCATAATTTACTAACATTACTAACATTTTTTTAAAATGAAAATAAATTTGTGTTCCAAAAAAAATTGATATATTCATTTCAACGTAGGTAATTAACTATTTATGTGATGCATGATTAAATTTAAGAAATTTAATATCCTTTTACTCGAAAATGCATATGCATTCAAACTTATATTACGCCTTCAAATAAAACATATTGATGTGTTTAACAAGTACACATAATTAAATATCCTCGGCTCCATCTGACTCTAAAGTAACGAGTGATGTATCATCATCTGATGTATCCCCATCGGATTCTGTGCCATCAATATTCTGATCAATGTGTTGCACGATTTCAGGATAGCACGTGAAATCAACAAGTATGTTAATCTCATCGAGGGCAGTGCCATCACTTGTTACCATTGGTACTTCACTTGAAATCGCTTCTTGGAATAGCTCGTCAGTGGTTTCGTCCACACGTGTTTGCTCATCTAACATTTCTTCATTGTCCTTAGACCTAGACCGATCACTAACATTATTTGATGCACAATCGATGAAAGCTTGGGGCTTCGTCTTAACAACCGCCCACCACTGATGAAGAGTCTTGTTAGGGTACTCACAACAGTAAAGTTGTTGAGCCTGTGACGCAAAGCTAAACGGCTCAGGTGGTGATAATCTAGACTTCCATTTAATGTCAACAACACCGGTATGTGCGCAACTTAGAACACCACGTGTCGGATCAAACCAAGTACATTTGAACAGCGTCATGAATTCATACCCATTCCCGTGGTACTCAATGCATATAATCTCATCAATAACGCCATAAAAATCATACCCACTTGATCCCCATGTCTCACCCTTCATGCAAACACCATAATTCTGTGTCATTTTATCTTGGCCGTACGATTGTGTGTGAAAATGAAAACCATTCACAATACATCCACTGTATGAACGACCAACTCGAATAGGACCACGGGCTAATTGCACAATACGAGGATCTAATTTATTCTTGAAATGGTTCACCTAAAAATAGATAGTTAATATAATAACATAACTGCACATTAAATATAAACAGAACACATTTACGTACATTAAAAGTATCACACCATGATACTCACATATGATGAGAACCATTGGGTGAAATGTTCATCTCGATAACTTTGTAATTGACTTTCATTAAATTGGGGAAATTTTGTTGATATATAAGAGTCAAAGTACCTGAAATGATAAGTAGTCAATAATATTTTGAAACAATCTAATTGAAAGAAAAATAGAAACACTTGTTTATATATATGGCACCTGACAATCGGTATAATCTCATTGCAATTGCGCAAAGTGTAGATGTGCATTTGATGTCTCTCAGTGGGATCAACTAAGCATTGTTGTCCGCAGTTAGGTATATTATGACATCTTGTATTGAAGATAGATAACAATTGACCCTCAACATGAGCCACAGGTAAATTAATGTCATCATTTCGTGACACCCTATTTAATCATGTAGGAATATTTAGTTCAAAGTAGTGCCTACAGAATGTAGACATTTCCTGCACCAAGAATGCTTCCACAATTGAACCTTCAATTGCAGTTTTATTTCTGGCCTTTCGCTTCAATGACAGCATTAGTCTACCAAGTTAAAAAGAAATAACAATTACTGACATATAAAATCCAAAAATTATTGACATATAATATATGAAAGTTATTAACAGAAATATGAATGCAAACCCAAAAATTACCTTTCAAATGGATACATCCATCAAAATTGAACTGGACCACACAACTTTGCCTCATGAGGGAGGTGGATGACAAGATGTTCCATCGAATAAAAAAAGGCAGGAGGGAATATCTTTTCTAGCTTACATATGGTAACCACTATATTCTGCTCCAACTGTTGTATGTCATCAAATCAAATCCTACTTGTGCATAATGTTCTGAAAAATGAGCAAAACTCAAAAATTGTCTCCCATATAGGACCTGACATATACCCACGTAATGCAATAGGAAGCAACCTCTGCATAAACACATGACAATCGTGGCTCTTGAAGTTATAGAATGTACCGTCAATCAAGTTAATCGTATGGCCCAAGTTTGAGGCATATCCATCAGGCATATTTATCGTTCGCAGCCACTGAGTAACTTCTCTTATATGTTCCCAACTCAACGTATAAGATGCTTTTGGTTTCACACAATGCCCCCTAATATTTCGTTAATGTAGTTCACACCGCATGTTTTTAACTCCTCCAGCGAAATGCGAGAATTTGAGTTATCTTTTGTTTTCCCGCATATATCCATAACAATATTAAAAATATTCTCAAAACAATTTTTTTCAATATGCATGACGTCCAAATTATGGCGAACTAACAAATGCTTCCAGTACGGTAACTCCCAGAATATACACCACTTTAACCAATTATGCCACTCTCCAAACCCCGTAACTCGGTGTTTATCATATGAATAGGCAAACGGAGGATAACAATGCCCAACCAACATATCATGAATTTCCTCACCTGACTTATATGGACTAGGGACAGCACTAACTTTCTTCCTTGGGATGAACGATGTTACATTCGAACAGAATGTGTGATTATGCGGTAAAAAAACGCTGTGAAAATCAAACCAACATGGCTTTCTGCATTTCTTCAACATAAATGTGTCAATTTCATCCATGCAATATGGGCATGCAAGCTTACCATAGGTACTCCAACCTGAAAGGTTTCCTAGTACAGGAAAATCATTAATTGTCCATAATAAACATGTCTTCATGTTGTCGATAACTGTCCCATGTAACAACCCCTTTCGACCATAAAGTTTTGAGCTCCTCAATCAATGGTCGTAAAAATACATCAATGTTGCGTCCTAGTGCTCTAGGACCAGGAATTAGAAGAGTCATAAAGATGAAGGGTTCTTTCATACACAGTTCCGGCGGAAGATTGTAAATAACTATAAAGATTGGCCATATCATGTATGTTCCACCAATAACATTATTCGGGTTAAATCCATTGATACACAATCCAAGCCTAAAATTTCTTATTTCATCAGTAAATGATGGGAATGTTCGATCTACGTGATGCCACGCTTCAGACTGACATGGATGACCTATACTTCCATCATTGCATGATTTATTATAAGCATGCCAAGTCATATAAGTTGCTATTTTTGAAGACATGTCCAAGCGCTTCAATCTGCTGGTTAATGGTAGATACCGTAACAATTTCTTGGGAATCAACATCTTTCGTGCGGATGTTACTCTTTCTTTATATCTACTGCTCCCACATTCATGACAATGTGTTAATTTCTCATCTTCCTGATAGAATAGCATACAATTATTCTCACATGCATGAATTTTTATATATGGCAACCCAAGTCCTTTTGTGAGTTGTTTCGCATCATATAGCATGTATGGGAGTCTATTAGTTTCAGGCAACATTTCTTTCATAAGGGTCAGTACTCGATTGAAACAACGATCTGTCATATTCAATTCACTTTTGCAACTTAACAATTGGGTCATTGTAGACAATCGTGTATGTTTAGTGCACCCATCCCACAACGGTGCATTTGCATCATCCAACAAATTATAAAATTGTTGTGCAGTCGAATTAGGTAACCCTTCCCTCATTTCAGACACATCAAACACATTTTCATTATTATCACTGCCATTATCAGCTTCTTCAACTTCATCATCGATAAACTCTTCATCTGACAACATTCTTTCACTATTTCCAGATCCTACATTTGATGATAACGGACCTATTGATTCACGTACCATCTGTTCATACGCATTTACACTACTTGATTCTCCACCTATCCCTCCATATAAGTGCGATGGAAAATAGCTACCGGCCATACTGAAATTGTGTAGATTGCTATCATATTGTTCATTGTGACAGTGCCATATGTAATAGTTTGACGTAAATCCATATCAAAACAAATGCTCTCTCACTTTCGGCTTTATTCTATAAAATCTATTATTACATTTGCGACAAGAACATTTAATCATTTCTGACTCCTTCCCACTGTATGCAAACTGTAAAAACTCATTAACACCAGCCATAAATCCAGAATTCATATATCCATATGGATCTGTCCTCTGGTACATCCACTCACGTCCATTAACAGCCATTTTGGTTCCCTTGTAAAATAAACAGTAAAAACCCTCAACATAAATACGTAATAAATTTATTATATTTCATATAATATAAATATAATGAAAATGTATGTATATGAATTGCTTATATATGTCATGCATACATGTCAACCTTCCATAACTGAACCACCTACTCCATTAAGGTAAGGGCCCTACTCCATTGAAAATTGCATAAGCAGTAAAGCATTTTAACTGTTCCATGTTAGTAGCATTTTATGTAAATTTCGGCAGCATTTCCCTTCAGTTTCCATTCACAGTGTTTCTCAACAATATCAACTTATTGAGAAACACACGACGGAAACAATTTGGGAAATACTCTACCAAAATTCACAAACTGCTACTACGACAGGAACACATTAACTGCAATACTGCTTATGCAACTTTCAACTGTCCAACTTGGACAATCCATGATTATGTTAATTACAAATATAACTTAATCCAATACATTTTATTTGCCAACAATCTGAACCGGACCAATATTATATTTGTCATCAACATAATCATGGATGGAGAATCTAAGGTATAATAAATAAATACTTATTATGCAACAACATGCTGTGAGAAGTCAGCTACCTAAAACAACATAAGTATATATTATAAAAAATAAATAATTACCATTTAAATCACTAGCCTCTAAAGTTAGCTACCCAAAACAACATAAGTATATCTTATAAAAAAATAAATAATTACCATTTAAATCACTAACCTCTAAATTAATTTTAAATACCTCGATTGAGCTGAAGAAGATATTGAAGCGGAATTGAAAATGGATGCCGAAATAGTGGTAGAGACGAATTGGAGAAGAAGGATGGGGGAGGTATTTATAAGCAAAATCTATAGCAATATCGTAGGATATATATGAAAAGTTAAACTGCAAGAATAATGTAGGAAATTTGTAGTAACTTCCGCCAAAAAAACATAAGAAAAATAAATTGTAGGAAAATTGAATGACTAAAATTCCTACATTTTTAAGACGCCCATTCCTTTTTTATTTCAAAACCGTAAGGAAAAAAATGCAGGAAAAGCGTCGGATATGTTATCCGATGCTTTTCCTGCATATGTGGTCCCTACCCATTTAATTCGCCTCAAAAGCGTTGGAAGGTTTGGCGCCATTTTTCCGCCATCTTACCCTGACAATTGTCCTATGGTTTTATGTGTCACAGATTTATTGCATGAAAACCGTCGGACAGAATTTTTTGTCCGACGGTTTTCTTGCGAATAATTTTCCTACGCTTTTTTTCGTAGGAAATTGTCGTAGAAATACTCTCCATTCTTGTAGTGTTGCCTCTTCACTACATTGATTTTTCTCTCAAACTTAAAATCCCAAAACAATAAGTATTTTTTATAGGCCACACACGAGCGCAAAACGCATCAAAATAGAAAAAATAAATCACAAATAAACAGAAAAACTAAAACTAAATCCAAAACAAACTAAAATTCTTAAGCTTCTTGGATTTGAGCTGACAAACCCAAATAAGATTAAGAATTTTAGTTTGTTTAAGATTGGGACTATGTTTTTGCTGGTTTTAGTTTTTCTATTTATTTAGAATTTAGTTTTTCTATTTTGATGTGGTTTGGATTTACGTGTGACCTATAAAAATGCTTGTTTTCTTAGGATTTTGAGTATAAGAGAAAAGCTAATACAATGAAGAAGTAAAATGCAAAAGTTTTAGGAGCGATGAGAGGTTCAGGGACAAGAGAGGGATAAGAAGAGAAGTATTTTATGATTCTCATATTTTGTAATTATGTAAGGGTAATAGTGGAATAGGAGTAGACTAGGTGCGTCAGCAGCTTTGTGACACACTGGAGTAGTCCAAATTATGGTTCCGCACGGTCCACCACTTCTCCGTTAATCTCCAATACTAATTGTGAAAACCCTATGAGCAAAAGGATGTTGAGATCCGAAATTCGAAATAATATTGATTATATAACTCAACCACATCTCTTAATAATATTCTTTCTAAAGAAAATTTACTTTTATGTTATTAGCTCTGATTTTTCTTTTTTTAAAAAAAAATGTACGTACAAAATATATATATATATATATATATATATATATATATATATATATAACAAGTGTTATTGTCTTTTCTTAACCGAGAAAATATCATTGCCAGAACTCGATTGTTGGCGGCATATATGCTTTGTGTTGAAAGTTGGAATTAATTCCTTTCTCTTGGCCTAAATGACATGACTCCTTTAAATATCATTAATTATATCACCAATCTTTATGCTTTGTAATGTTGGATTCGTAGAAGTTAATTAGAAAGTAGTGAAGGTGTACTGCATCGCCAAACACCGAGAAAACACTTTGGGAAAAAGATAGTCTATTTGTCCCAATTTTTTTTTGTTATAATTACGATTTTGGATGGCTTTAAAATTTTTATTTTTTATATTTAATTTTTTTTTACTGTCAATTAACCATAGTATCCCCGTTTTAAAATCCACATTCAAATCATAACAGAATTTCGAATTATTTTGTCAATTGTTTTTGTGGACTTCGGCATTTACGCTACTTGTATAAATAGCAAGATAAAAGGGGGAAAAAAACAAAAAATATTGTGCCTTCAAATCAATTAAGTAATTCTCTATATTCTTTTCTTTTCTTTTTTCTTTTTTTTGTGGCTTCTGGTTCTCTATTTGGATTCCCCAAAGATATCAAGAATTCATTTTCCTCTACAACAATTATTTACGCGAGATGCGACAAAAATTAAGGAATCTGCTTTCAGCAAAAATATTGGTTAATTGCGACTTGGAAAAGGATTTTGAACGGATGGACAGGTATATCTAAGTTTGGCTAATTTGCAGCATATTCCCTTAGTTTGGGTAATTCCGACTTCCACCAAACGTTAGCCACTTCTTCTACAGTTATTTTTGTTATGCACCTTTGTATAATTAGGGACACTAATCATCCAAAAATTGGCAAAAATACCCGTCGCCAAAATCTTCCATTCTCTACAAAAACCCTACCTCACTACTACTACCTCCTCCGACGTAGTTGCCTTCCCCAAACCATCATATCCTATGATCTCGTCATCACTGCTTTAATCCTGATCATATCCCCGTCACCATTCTCTCTTCGAATCTTGCCTCTAGATCTCACTGCAACTCCTATGCTCTAAATCATGTCGATTGTTGCATGCATGCCTCTGCAATCTCATCGTCAACCTTCTGATTGTTATTGCCACTGCCTCTGCCATCGCTGCTCACCATTGGAACATACATCGTTGTAAAAATGTCTGAGGTAATGTGCAAACGTGTCTTAAACAATATGCAAAAATGTCAATGTAGTATCTGAAAGTGTCTGAAGTAGTTTACAAACAATAGATTATAATAAGAAAATAACAAATGTTCGAAGCAATAAGAAGTATCTGAATGAATATCAAAAAGTTTTTAAAGGAATACTTGAAAGTGTCTAAACTAGTAAGTAAACAATTTGTTCTCTTCAAAACATAACAATATAAAACAATAAAGAAGTGTCTGAATAAATGTGTAAAAGTGTCTAAACAAAAATCAAGAAGTGTCTGAATGAATATTGAAAAGTGTTTGAACCAATATCTTAACAATTTGTTCTCTTAAAAAAAATAACTATCTAAACAGTAAAAAAGTGCATGAATGAATGTGCAAAATTGTCTAAACAAATATTAAAAAGTGTTTGAAGCAATATGTAGATAATTTCTTTTCCTCCTAAATAAACGTGTGCAAACTAATAAAAAATAAGTGTCTAAATAATTTTTTGAAAGTGTGCAAAGTAAAATATAAAAATATTTAAAGCTTATATTGTAAAGAAAATATAAAAGTGTCTTTTATTTCTTTCTTTGTAGACGGAAGCTCATCATCGGCTAGGATAACAGCTTCTGATCATCCTTTCGTCGCTCACCCCCATCATTGCCGCCTCAGCTTGAATCTCCCATTGTCCACTTCGCTTCTCAGGCAATGTCGGCTAATAATCTGCTTCTCATTGTTCGATCGTCCTCCCATTGCTTAAGTAAGAATTTCTTATAATTCTTCTAGTAGTTTTTTTGTTATAACTTTTTAAAATTTAGAAAAAAAATCTAAAATTATATGTTTCTTGTACAAAGAAAATTAAATTTTGTTTTTTGAAGATCTTAAAAGTGATTAAAAGTTTCAAAGGACAAAAATATCTCAAAATAAAAATTTTTAGTCATCAAAAGTAATCTCTGTCAAACTTAGAAATAAGAAGTTTATTAATTGGTATTTTTGTAAAGGTTTTGAATTGCCAATAGAACAAAAGCCGATAAAAGATCACTTTCAGTCCTACATCTTTTATAAATTTTTTATTTGAGTCCTAAAACTTCACAAATTTCTATTTAAGTTCTAAAACTTTACAAAGTTGTATTCGAGTTCAAAAAGCTGCAAAACATGTAAATAGTTAGTCCTCAGTTAACCCTAGAATAGGTGGCCAACAGTTTAATACTAATTGTTTACACATTTTGAAAATTTTAGGACTTAAATAGAAACTTACAAAGTTTTAGGATTTAAATAGAAATTTTCAAAGTTTAAAGGCTGGTGTGTTCTTTTCTCATAACTTAGTACCTATAGTATGAAACAATGTAACTGTTGCTCACCACTCCAAACTGTACAAGGCCCACTCATCTAGCACAGTGATTGTGGGTGGCAATTGAGGATCTAGTTCAGCACAATTTTGATAATTAAGGATTTATTTGGAAACTAATTTTAGTTTTATGGCCAATAAGGTAAGTTAATGATAGTTTAGGGGTCAATTGAGGATATATTCCATGGAACTTATTACTGGTAGCTAAAATGAACTTCCCGAAAAGTTTATTAGATTCCATGTACTGGCATCAATAATATCAATAATAGTGTGGGGGAAAATGAAATTCAATGATCCCTTTCAAAAGAATATATGTTTTTTCATTTTTCTCTCCAAATTGTATATTGGCTTGAATTTGTTCCACAAACCACTGAAATGCCTATGCAATGGCTTAGTGTGACCATTTTATTGGTGGCTACATTATTATGGTAATATTTAATTAATTGTATAATTGAGTATAAAAAAAATTAAATCTATGATTAATTGACAAGAAAACAATTCACTAGATTAGGTATGTACTCTCTCCATCCCATAGTAATTGAAATGTTTCTCTAGGCATAGAGATTAAGGTGTATATAATTTATGTTATTTTTTTCAATTTTCCCATGAAACTGAAACTAAAAAAAAACATTTTAGAATTTGTGTACTAAGAGTTTAAATAATGATTAAAAAATAAAAATTTCCTTTTTTGGTTTTGCACAGTGAGAATTTAAATAAAGATTAAAACGAGATTCTTTATTGTCTTTTGTGTAGAGAGATTTTAAATGATGGTATTAAGGAAAATTAGAAGTTGAAAGCTTTCTAAAAGGGAAAATGTTTCATTTGTTTTGAGACATCAAAAAAAGGAATATGTTTATTTCTTTTTGGGATGGAGAGAGTATATAACTAGATAATACAAATTTGTATTAATTAATAAAAATATCCACAACATTTCGGGCAAAACCCCAAATTTGTACAAGAATCCAAATTTACCACTAAATCCTAACGGGTCAATTTTACAAATAACACCACCAATACCCTAATCTTAGGGGGAAAAAACTATCTCTAAACTTAATCCACCAAAATAGCTATTCATCAAAATTTAAATCAACCAATCAAAACCCTTATTATAGGAATAAAAATTAAGCATAACATATCTATGTCATATATGTGTTAAATTTGATAGAACAACCTAAATCCACCATCTAAACAATAACTACATTGATGATATAAACATTAAAAATGAAAACAAAACATGAACAAGCAGATTTGGGAAAGATTTTAGATGAAAATGACATGAAAAATTCTGGCAACTGACAGGATGAAGAAGAATTTGAAAGAGGCTGAGAGAGAGTGTTCAAAGAGTAAAATGAAAGGGGGAGATTAGTATTCCTTTATACGGGTTGAATTTGCGATCATTTTGGTCACCAAAGTTTCGGTTGTCCAAATTGAATATCATGTAGCTACTAAGATTTAATTTTGAAAATTTAATGCAACCATCAAAATGGTTATTGTTTAGCAACTAAATTATGAGACCCATAAAAAACAGTGGCTAAAACTGTCACCCTTTGTGACCATTAAGGCGACAATGAAAATTCATAATTAGACGGTCATCCCAAAGCATGAAGACCTTTTTAGTGATTGCCCTAACCACTATTCTTGTGAACAAATAAATATGGTAGATAAAAGATTGCCCTAGACCTCCAATAGCTTTTCGACAACTGTTTTGGGCACCATTTTTGTGGCAACCACAAAAGTAGCCACCAAGAATGGTTGCTATTGCTGAGATTTGTTGTAGCATCGGTTTATCACATTTTTGTGTGGTACTAGCAAAAAGCATGATTCCTTTTGGCCTCATCAATCATACCATAGGTTTCCACAACTACTAAAAAATCTAGACATTTTTGCAAAGACAGAGCAAAGAAATTGAAAAGAAAATATTTCCAAAACTTGTATATTAATTTTATAAGTATATAGTACATTGATGTATATGATTTAAAATGAAATAAGAAAAAATCATTTTATTTTCATCCATGTACCATATATATAATATATCCCTAAATGTACCTTGTATATACTACGGTAAGTGGCAAAACAATACAAAATTTATTGATACATAAGATACCGAAAATACCATATATACCTATCATTAAACTGATAAAAAAAACATATGTAACATATATTTGCAATAAGTTCCTTATTGTGTGATAAATCGTGGTATATTCTGGATGTACTATGCGATATATACCACAATAAGTTGTAAAAAAAGTAAAAATGTTATTCACATAAGATACTATAAAATACAATGACATATTGTGGTACACTTAATTGTAAACTGATAAAACATGAAAAAAAATATTTATCACATATAATGTATTTGGAATAAACAATTTACTATGCCACAAACCGTATTATTCAAAATAGTGTTTATACTAGGTTCACAATCACTCGCAAGTTGCAGCAAGAAGAGTTTCATATTAAAAGTTTGCATTTTTAGGCTCTTTCATGATGAATGGCCAAACTCCTCATCTGGCTCAAACATTTATTAGTTCCGCCCCCTTAGACCTCAAACTCTTCCATCTGATGACCAGGTCCCCAATTTCAATCACAAATGTAAGGATGTCAAGACCACTCTACCCTCCCTGAACCCAATCGTCCAAACCTGGATCTTCCCTTACTCGCACAGGCATGATGAGGTTACGGGTTTAACTAATCCTACCTGACCCTACTCGCACCCTTCCCACAATAATATATTTATATTTGAAATATGATTTTATTTCAAAATAAAATTATAATAACATAAATTACCATATATTACTCTAGTTTCTGATTTTTAGTTATTATTAATTGTAAATATACACATTCTTTTGAAAATATACATAAATATCTAAAAAAATCTAAAAAATTAAACATATGTCTTAAATGGGTTACAGGTAATACTTGCCCACTTGCTAGATTGGTACTTACCTGAACCTGATTAATTGTTAGGAGGGTTTGGGTTAGCTAAACCCAGTTCATTGATATCTCTAATAATGAACCAAATTTGAGACCCGATAATCACATAGAGGAGTTTTGGGACTAAAAGGTCAAAAATAACAAACCTAAGGATTGAAATAGAAGTTTGGCCATAGGGAAAAAATGAAAAAAAAATGAGCACAAGGATGTTACTGTTCATAAACATTAATTCACCTCACTGGGTTTAATATATAGTAGCGAATGAGGTTTATGGTGCTTGCGCGTTATAGCTGTTCAATCCATCTCAATATTCAATATGAATATAAACAGTGGTTATCATTGATTAAGGAAGAAAGTTTCATGAAAATAGAAAAAGTAAAGAAAGAACCAAGATAGAAAAAGTCAAGGTAAAGTTTTGGGACTAAGGGAGAAAAGAAAAATAGATTCTAAGTATCAAGAGATAAATCGTGGGGACTAAAATTTTGTTTTAGAAGAGAGAAATATTATGAAAAAATTAATAATATAAGAGAAAAAGTGGAACTTTAGTAACAACAGGTGGTCTTTAATGATTAATAAATAAAAAAATGGTTTTCAGGCTAAGAGAGCAATGTAAAAATTTTAGGAATTAAATGCTTAACAATCAACTTAATAAAGGAAAAAAGAAAATAAATGAAAACATTGGCTAAAACGAATTGGCTCTAACCATACCAAAAAGTGGATAACTCATCATGACTAAAGTTTTTTTTTTAAACAATACTAGAAAATCAACAAAAAAAAGGTTAAACGAAGACACTATGATTGAATAAAAAAAGAAAAGAAACAAATCATGATAACCAAGATTTTTCTTTGGAAGACAATTAAATAAAAAATAACAAAAAAAATTAGAGACCAAAAGGACAAATAGAGAGGTTTAGTAGCCTACACATTGTAGTAGCTTTTTTTTTTAATAAATAAATAAAAATTCCTCATCAATAAATTTATGATAACCCATTAAAATTTCTATTTGTTTCAAATTTGAGTTGGGCTCTTTTCATGTTATATTTATATCATTAAAATGATTAGTTGTGATCAAAATATAACACTATAAGAAAAATACGGTATGTACTTTGAAACAATGCAAATCTTTTTTGTTAATTTAAAAACAATTCACAAAAAATTTTCATCTCTTATTAACTAAAAATCTTATTTTTAGTATCAATTAAAATTTATCTAGAAAAATTTACATTCAATTCTAACAATTATGGACCAAATTACTTTATTAAACTATAGAACTTAAAGTAAACAATTGATGCTACAAAACTTAACCAATAGTAATGATAAAGAAAATGACCACAACACAAAACTATGTTTAATATATGTTAATCAATTAACAACCATTAACTTAATAAAAATAAAAATAAAAAGAAAAATAAAAAATTGACTAAAGCTAAATCAACCAAAACCAGGTCAAAAGTAGGTAAATTATAATGATTAAAGTTTCAGTTTAGAAAAGAATAATGAATAAAATCAATAAAAAAAGTTAGGATCAAGACAAAAAAAAAGAAAAAGTTTAGGTATTAAGGATTTAATAATTGACTTAATAAAAATAAAAAAAATGTTTAACTAAAAAATAAACAAATTGTGGCACAAATGTCTTACTTTGGAAGATAGCACATAAAAAAACAACAAAAGAAAACTTGGGGACTAAGAGAGCAAATAAAAGATATAGTTAAATAGTTATAAAATTTGGGGACTAAAATGTGACACAGACTTAACTCAGCACCTAAAATGGAAGGATTAGAAAGTTTGGGATTGAAAATGCATTTTGACCCAAACAAAACCTGAAATAGATTGAAACCATAAAAATTGAAACATAGGTCCTCGGAAAGGCAAGTGCCTTACAAAAATATGATCAAATCGTATCCTACAAAAAAAAAAAAAATTGCGTAACTGGAGATGAACAGTGAAATTTCTTTCTCTTTAAGAATATGGTATAATAGGATTAACTAAAGTTATTGCTTGAAATTTTTCAATGATTGTTTTTTTTTTGCCTTCTCTTCTTTGGTGTCATGTTTTTTTTTTCCCCATTTTATCATGAAATAAGAATATTACAAGGTGTTGGTTCGTTGGACAGCCTATTGTACTCGATATTTGGAGCATGATATTTCGCTTTTGTCATGTATTGTAGGAAGAGAATGGTTTAACTACCTCATGCACACCACATCAACTAAAGCACATTCAATGTTCTAATCAAATCCAATATTGCCACATTTCAAGTCTACAGCAACTTATAAGATTACCAGAATGACCAATTGTATGTAAGTATATATAATATAATAGATATACTATAGATGAACAGTATTTTAAAACTATGTTTTAATATATACGAGGTTATATTAGCCCACATGTTGTAACTGATTTTTTTTAACAACAAATTTAGCATTAGAAAAATCTTAATAACTAATTAAAAAATTCCCACCCATAAATTTATTCAAACTAGTTAAATTTTTTTTTTTAATTTTGACATTCATATTATGTTTCATTATTAAAATAACTAGTTAATCATAACATAGAACTATGAAACATAACACAATACGTGCTTCAAAATCATGGATTCTTTTACTAAAAGTAATTAACTAAAAAATTTCATCTCTTTTCAACTCACACTCTAATTCTTAATATTGAGGAGAAATTTATTTAAAATAATTCACTTTCAGTTTTAGCAAGTATGGACCAAATTGATTTATTAAACCATAGAACTTTTTGAAGTAAATAACTCAAGCTACAAAACTGAATCATCAATAAAGAAATTACAAAATCTAAACATAAAATTGTGTTTAATTTATATTAATAAACTAATTAACCATTAACTTAATAAATACAGAAATAAAAAAAATAATAAATTAACCAAAGTTGAATCATCCATAACCATACACAAAAGTGGAAAAATCACAATAACTAAAGTTTTGTTTCAGAAAAAGATAATGAAGAAAAAAAAGAAAAAATAGTTTAGTGACTAATAGAGGAAATGGAAAAAAAACTTTAGATATTAAGGGTTTAACAATTGACTTAATAAGAGAGACGGGGAGAGATGTTTTTACTAAAAATCAAACAAAACATGGTGACCAAGTTTTCCTCTAGAAGACAATACATAAAAATTAAAGAATAAAAAATTTTGGGGACTAAAAAAGTAGATAGAAAGACTATAATTAAATAATTAATAAGTTTGGGGCCAAAACATCACACAAATCAAACCTAGAGACAAAAATAGGAAGTAAAAGCAATTCAGTGATTGAAAACGTGTTTTAGCAAAATAGAAATGTGAAACAAAATGAAAATGGAGAAATATGAACATAAGCCCTCAAGAATACTATTGTATTTCAAAAAGATGGCCGATCTTCCAAAAAAAGCAATCACTTCTCAAAAGAAAATGGGCAAAAAAAAAAAACAGAAAAGCGACACACATTGTTTACCACCGTAGATGATTCAAAGTGTGATTTAGCTAAAAAGAAATGTGAAACAAAATGAAAATGAAGTAATAGTAACATGGGCTTTCAAGAATAATATTGTCTTTAAAAAAAATGACCAATCTTCCTAAAGAAGCAATTGCATCTCAAAAGAAAATAGGAGAAAAAAAAAAAAGCGATGCACACAATTTATCACTATATATGAATAGTGCATGCCACAGCTTGGACCAAGGTCACTATTGTATTTAAAGTTTACTGGTGTTGTATGAACAGTATCCTTTGTTGGCAAAGTTTAGGGACAAAAATGAAAAAAAGGAAATTTGTGGCGGCTAAAAGAAAGTTAGACCATTACTCTGGAAAAAACCGAAAAAAATAAAGGAGAGAGAGCACTGTTCGTGAGCGATCGTCGTTGTCCGCAATTACAATATAGTATAATATACATATATATACACATATATATATATATGTATATACATGTATATATAATTGCGAAATGGAGTCATCGGTGGATAAGTCAGAAGGGGAAAATATTATAAATAAAACAAGAGACACTAAGGTTGAGCTAAAGTCAAGAAAGGAAGAGGAAAATTAAAATAAAAAATGTTAAGTAGACAAGAGTAAGGAAGAAACTGAACGACGGGCCTATTTAGGAATAGTATTTAGGATGCTGAAAGTTCCTTCAACCGCTAAAGTTCACTAAATACCTTCTTGGTTTCCGCTCTAATTATGATTTCAGAATTGCTGAAAGACCGCTCTCACCTCTAAACATTGACCACTCTCATACCCGTAGCTTTTCATAATTAATCGTCATGGCATTAAGGGACTAAAATGACATTTATACCAGAAAAGTAATTCTTTCTTTTGTTTTCCGTTTTGAGTTGTGGCAAACACTTTCCTCAGTAAGCTAGCAATTAACTCTGTTCTTGACTCCCTATGCTTGATTCAAATTGACTGTTCTTTGTCTATCTAGCCAGCTAATAAGATGGATGAACCATGACACCTTCAACGAATGGTTTAAAGTCCAACAACAAATTATTACAAAAAAAAAAAAAAGAATCGAATGACACACCAGCTGCACTATAACACACAACAACAAGTAAAGATCTTCTATGAAATCCATTGTCGTTTATTCATAAAACATCTTGAGATCATGGTGTAGTGGGTGTGTTTAGCAGTTGTGGTGTTGATGGGGAATGTTATTGCCAATGCCTCCACTTGCATGACATAGTTGGTAGTAGGACAACTCCCAAGAGATGAGTCGTGAAGGTTTCCGAGGTTTCCTACGTGATTCCTTGCCACAATCCCAATAACACAAGAAGCATGATTCTGGAAATAGCAGCATCTACACCGTTTAAACTAACCGCAGAGTACCAAATCATGAACTGCTCTGAACACTGCTTGAAGAAGTGGAAAAAGAGTCAATTAGAAAATAATTTGTGAGAGAGAACCAGGGAGAGAGAGAGAGAGAAAGAGAGAGAGCGGGCAGGAGGAGAGGCAGCGAGGCATTCCGGATTCAGAGGAATAGAGGCATGCAAGGGGAAGACTGGGGGAATCTTGACCGAGTTGCAGAGACATATTTTTTCACAAATTTTACGGATAATTGGGATGCAGGAGATTTCAATGGCTAACATCTTCACATGAAAGAAGTGGTTGTGCCAGTTGCAAGACTGATATTGGAGATTTTCTAAGCTTCGTTGTAGAGACACAAGCGATGGACATTCCACTAGGTGCGAGAAAATTTTCTTGGTGCAACTCTAAAGGTACTAAGATGAGTAGAATAGACCGTGCTCTTGCTTTGGAATGTTTTCTTCTGTTATGGCCTGGTTTATGTCTGATCGGTTTAGAAAGGAACATTTCAGATCACAACCCGATTGTATAGTAGGATTTTATCTAATGGGCGGTGGATCGAGGAGCCACATGAAAAAGAAAAGGAAGCTCTTAAATTTTTTAAAGAAAAATTCCAAGATAATGGCTAGTCCATGCCTCTCTATTCAACGAGTAGAATTAAGCGTCTTTCTCATTTGGATGCATTAGACTTATAATTAGAAGCCCCTATTGAGGAGGGTGAAGTAAATTAAATTATGCCATATGGAGTTGTGGTAGCTCGAAATCACCCGCCCTGGATTGATTTGACTTTGGATTTTTAAAGAAGTGTTGGCATTTCGTTAAAGGAGATGTGATCAAGTTTGTAAAAGATTTTGAGGCATCGGGAAGATTGATAGAGGTTACAATTCTTATTTTATCACTTTAATTTTGAAGAAGGTAAATTTGTTTGCTTGGAATGATTATCGACTTATAAGTTTGATTAGTTCAATTTATAAAATCATGCCAAAGTTCTTGCTAATAGCCTCAGGAGGAAAATGCACTAGTTGATTAGTGAAACTCAATTTACTTTTGTTCATGGTAGACTTGTTCTAGATAGTATTCTTATTGTTAATGGAGTTGTGCAGTTTGTGAAAAAGAGGAATGTCAAGGCTCATATTTTAAAAGTGGATTTTGAGAAGGCTTTTGACAATGTAAATTAGGAATTTCTTTTTTACACAATGAGGCAAGTGAACTTTGGAAATATGAAGATTAATTGGATCAAGGGATGTTTATCATATGCTATGGTGGTAGTTCCTGTGACGGCTCTCCTAGTAAATTAATCAAGTAAGTGTTTATTTTACTTTGATTAAGTGTTTATTATATTAAGTACCTCAAGTTAGCACTTTGCTAAGCAAGTAAGGTAAGCTTAATTAAGTAAGTGAGTTCCTAAGTGTGATTTGGCATAGTTAAATCAAGACCATTAGTTATTCTAGCTTTTAGAACCATCCTTGAAAGTTTTGAGAACTTGTGGCACTAAGTGTGTTTTTGGGCCATGTAAATCTTGAGTGGCTAAAGTGTCCAAAAAAAATCAAGTTGAGAAGCTTTTAGCATCTTTTAGAGCAAAGGAAAGTTGGTTTTAAGTGTGAGTTAGTGACCTATTTACATCAAATGAGAGTTTGTGGGCTTAAGTGCAAGAAAGGGGGAAGTTTACCTTAGTAAGGGGGGAGTTAGTATAAGTTTTGCTAAGTCTTCTTCCTTAGCCATTTGTTTTCCAAGCACCATTTTCGTAGCTCCTTTCCCCTCACCAAATTGGCTGCCCAAACTTCCATTTTCCAGCAATTTTCCATCAATTTAAGGAAGCCCAAGGTGTTGGTAGGAATCCTCAAGCTCATTTGTTGTTGTTCTAGCTCAAGTTTGCTCTTTGGTGCTAGTTTGGATTCAAATTCGTGGGTAAGCTTCTTGGGATCATTTGGATTGATTCTAGGTTGTTTCTAGAGCTAGAAATGGTCTTAGTTTGATTGGGTTGGATGCCAAATTGCATTGGTTTTAGGTGTGGAACTCAAAGAAGCTTGATTGAGCTAAGGATGATTGTGTATCAATGCTTGCTTTTGTGGCTGAATTGAGGTAAGGGTTTAAGTAATTAAGCTCAAATAATGCATGGTTTGGTAGTTTTGTGTGTGGGAATGAGTTAGGAACAAGACCCATTTAGTTTGGATTAGAAATGAGAAGGTTTCAGCAGTTGGTGTGCAAGAACGCGGCTGTCGCGCAACGCAGAAAACTGCGTTGGCGCCGCAGCGCCAGAGGTATGTACACTGGCGCCTAGGCGCCAGAGGGCGATTTTGCACACAGAAAGTTTTGTTCTTTGGCGCTGCGTCAGGGGGGCTCTGGCGCTGCAGCGCCAGAGGCAACTTCATGAAGTGTTGGCCCATTTTTCCGGCCATCTTAAGAGTAACTTAGACTCTCGGTTTCTATTCCTAGGCTATCCTAAGACGTTCCATAGCCTTGGTTGGGTCTAGAATTCATTCCTAAGGCGGGAATTATGCGTTATTTGGAAGGTAGTCAAGTTGTGTGGTTAAGAACAAAAGTGTGACTTGGTGGCTAAGTTATCCATAGTGCTTAAGTTTTTGGATGAGCATTAAGGGGATTTAACTGGGTTTTTAGACTCTTTATTGGCCGTATAGAGCGTCATTTGCATACGGTCAATGAAGAGAAAAACCTAAGTTGATCCCAACCGAACCATATGGTTTGGTAAGTAAGCCACTAGTAGTGTTCTAAGTTAAACCTTGAGGGTTTAGCTAGTTAAACCACATAGGAAGACTACCCTGTACAATAAGTTAAGGGTAAAGGTGGGTAAGTTTGAGATAGGTGACGACCTACTCTAGAACCCGTAAGTGGGACTTAAGTGAGGTAAAGTATCCGGGATACGAGGGCCAGTATCTCAAGTACCTCCGCTGTTTGAGCTCACGGAAAAGTTTTAAGGCACCTAGAGTGTAGAAAGTCCCAAGTGCATATATTGTGTGCATTTCATACCATACATTCATACATTGCATATTTTATATTTTGTTGATTGTTTGAGTTGTTGGTTGATTGAATTGCTTGTTTGATTGCTTGGTTGCCATATTGCATTGTACTGCATTTTTCCTTGCAGGTATTCAAGGGATACTTACTGAGTACTTTTAAGTACTCATTCCCTTAAGTTTTATTGTGCAGGTTCTAACACCGGGCCTAATCACTAAGTGATAGTCGAGGCCTAAGCTTTCTGTTTTGCAGGTATTTCTCTTGAGAATCCTAGTGATTCTAAGTTACTTGTAAAATAAGTTATGTGCTAACCAAGTTGTGCCTTTACAGTGTAGAGGCTAAGAGTACACAAGAACAAGATCTAGTGAAGGGTTTACACTTGGAGCTTGGTATAGCTCAAGGTGGGACTCAAGTAGTTGATCTTAGTTAGTAATTTTTGTCTCTTGTACATAGTACTTTGTGTACTAAGTAAGTTGCCTCTAATAGGATACATTGAGATGTAAATCCATCTTGTTACTTTTGGGTGCATGCTAGAGGTGTAATGTATGCACAAACTGTTACTTGTAGTTAAAGCAACCAGTATTTTCAAGGTCTTGGCACGGTTTATATATGTTTTAGTGAAATGCTCGAGCAATGTTTTAATCTATGACTTATAAAATTTGTTTGCATATGCCAGGACAGAAGCATGCATAACTTAAACTGTGTAGGCTAAGAAACTAGTTGCATATAAATTGTTTAATTTATATGGACAAGTAATAGTTAGCCAATAGTAACTAGTGGGATTCATAAATCCCTAAGGCCTACAAGGTTATGGGGCACTGGGGCCCCGTTCCGCGACAGTTCCTATCTATGGTAATCCAACTTTTGAGTTTTGTATGGAAAAGGACTCATGTCAAAGTGATCTTTTGTCCCCTTTACTATTCTTGATTATTGTAAAGGTGCTATATTGTCTTATTTTGGAAACTACTACTTCACGGGAGATCAAGGGAATTCAGGTAAGGATGGCTAATGTGGAGGTCATGCATCTCCAGTTTGCTAATGAAACCTTTTTTATTGGTGCTTGGGAAGAGCAAAATATTCTGTAGTTTCAGAGAATTTTATGGTGCTTCCAATTGATTTTGGGGCTTTGCATTAGCTTTGCAAAAAGCTATTTAATGGGTATAAATGCGATTGCCGGTGAAGTAGAAAATTTGGCTACACATATTGGACACAAATAAGGTTTTGACCCTTTTACTTATTTGGGTATGCCAGTTGTTGATTCAATGAAAATGTCAGTTGAATGGTCTATAGCTGTTAGCAAACAGAAATTCAAGTTGGCAGTTTGGAAATCAAGATCTATGTCTTCTGGAGCTTGGCCTACTTGAGTTAAGTCATGCCTTTCTTGTCTGTCTTTATACTTCCTGTCGATGTTTTGTTGCCCAACGAATGTTTTCAAAAAGCTAGAATCCTTTCATAAAAACTTTATTTGGGGGTTATGGGGAGGATAGAAGATTTTCTAGTTGCTCGGATAGGGGAAAAAAAAAAGTGGTTGAGCATAGGTAGTCTAAGGGGAGAATTTAGCACTATTGTCAAAAAGGTGATGGAGAATTGAGTTAGAAAATGAGGCTTTTTAGAGGAGGATAATTTTTTCATTGTACGGAAAAGAATGTGAATTAGGGAATAATTCTTTACAATCCACTCGGGGGCATTACAGGAGTCTCAACAAGGGTACAGATTTAAGAGTGTGCATTTCTTGGAGAGCAGGTAATGGTGAGGGGATAAGGTTTTAGTTTGATGTTTGGTTAGGGAATGAGAAGTTGTGTGAAAAATTTCCTTGATTTTTTAGACTCTACTCAAATCAAAACAGCTTGGTGGCAGGGAAAAGTGCTTGGGAGGGTAATTGATTGGTATGCGGTTGGATATAGAGATAGATTGCAAGAACAATGAAAGAGTCTAAATGGAACAATTTTCTTAATCTGTTATCCTCTATTTCACTGTGCAGGGAAGACCTTGAAGACGTTGACCACCCACTTTTTTATTGTAGAGTCTCGAATTCAATTTTGGAAACCATTCATGCATGATAGGGATGAAATTACACGGGATGTATAAGTGTTTTTTAGCTTGTACATCTTAATTCATCTGCAACAAGTTATTCAAGTAAAGGTAAACTCTGGGACACAATCATCAAAACATCTCTTCGGGTTCTTTGGTTAGTGAGAAATGGTCTTGTCTTCAACAATAAACTACTAAACCTTTCAGTAATCATCTCGTCAATCATGTCCCTTTCTTATTTTTAGATTTCAAAGAGGTCAGCAATGCGTCTTTCTTCTCTCGACGTGTGGTTTTTAAATCCTTCCTTATCCTTGTAAGTTTGTCAAGCTAGATTGGAACTAATGTGGTTTAGGGACCTATTGTACATGTTTTCTCTACCTTCTCGCTGGTTTTAATAATATGCTCTTATTACCAATCAAAAAAATTTTCACTACATTGTTAATTACACTATAGTAGAATTGCCACTTATCAACAGAAAACAAATTTTCACCAACATGCAAACAAAGTGTGAGCAGCACTCAAATCGGTAGGGTTTCATTGACAATTTTCTGGTGTGTTGGTGAAGCACTTCAACACATATCGACACACACACTATGTGTTAGTTGAAATGTTTTACTGACACATTTTTTTGTCTATGAATCATATGAGGGGCTGAATCCAACTGCATATTTACTAACATTTTACAATGTCAAACAAATTTTATAACAACATACAAATAGTGTCAGTTTAGAGGTATCTTTTGCTATTTTGTTCATATTGTGCCATTGTTCAACCCTATGAAACATGAAAAATAATCACAAGTGTTCTAAAATAATGATAAAAATAATTGCATTACTTTAAATAAGAGTTGACAATAGTCATAAAACAAAAAAATTCTAAAATCCAAGCACTTAAATTCATCATCTAGGACTTAGTCATCATTCCTAAATAAAATAGTACTATAACATATAAAAGTTTTGAACATGAACTTGATCTTCACTCAACATGAATAAACAGCTCATCAATGAGCACATATAGAAAAACATAAGAAATTATTGTAAAAGCAACAAACTAGTATCTATTCCTCCTAACTGCCAAAAAAATATAGTAATAGTTAGGACAAGTCCTTTACCATTACCATGATGATTTGTAGCTGGTGATCTTTTTTTTTCTCATCCATATAGCAATTTGAAGCACTACCAATATCACCATGAACCTCGAACCATTTAAATAAATGAACAAGAAAATTAATAACAACAATAAGCATAAAAAAAGTAACTATGGCCAATAGAAGTAAATAGGATAAAAGGAATAATTATAGTAGCTATAGTGTGTTAAGTATTTTCTTAGTTGAGCATTCAAACACATTGTTAATATGAAATTAACTGTTCAACTCTATAGTCACTGGATTAACCTACTAGTTATTGTGTCTATGTTAATTGTTTTCAAGGAACTTATCTTTAATCTTTAATTTATTGTTTTGCACTGATTTCAGACCTGAGCTTATAGACATTACAGCTCCTATACTTGCAAGTTTTGACATCATTAACAAGCCACAACTATCCATCTTGACACATTGAAGGTCCTTTATGGAAGATCTACCAACAAATTTCTTCACATTGGAGTCTTTGGGTCCTTCGCTTCTCCCCCGCCATTGTAAAAATTCACAAATGTCATAACCCTACTTGGCTGTGACTTCTCAAACACACATTGCACACAATTAAGAGTTTTCATGCACATATGCACTACATAGCACACACTAGCACAAACACACCCAAATATACCTCAAGGATTCAACATTAAACAAAACTAACTATTCTGCTTTAAAAGAGAATCTTAGCACAAGATCTTATAACCACTTAAAAGCCTTACAAATACAAATCATATATCCAAAGAAACTTATTGCAACAATTAAACAGAACTACAAATTGTCAAAACTGGAATTTGCCACCTTAAATCAAAAGAAAAAGTCAAATTATGAAGTAACCGAAGCAACTCATTTCCTTGAATTCTCTTGGTCTTTTGCTATGTAAGTGATTTTAACACTTCACATATATGGTGAAAAATGTGTACATAAAGTTTCAACTCAAAATAAATTCTCTACCAAAAAGTCATGTTGAAAGTCAAATTCACCCCTAAAGAACACATGATTGCAGGAAATGAAAGCCATGATTTTTTCTTTAGAAAACCCTTATGTTGCTAAAGAAACATTACCAACACATCACAAATAAGATCAAGAACATGTTCACAAAATCTCAGAGCAAACTAAGTCCTATAGCCAAAGTCAAAAATAGGTTTGACTAACTACGAAATTCACTCAATTTAAGGGTTCAATAACTAATTCCTTAAGTATAGAGTGGCCGAATCCATCAAACCTATTTACTACAGTCAAATAAACTTTCCTACAAATAAATTTAAGAATTATTCTGCGAAAATGAGATTTTTAACCCCATAAGTCAAATTTCAGCCAACCCTTTACCCAAACAAAAACAATTTCCACAATAAAACGATTAACCAATGAGTTCAACAACTAGAATTTTATTTCCACAAGAACAACTTCGAACACGTTGTATTAAACCATGTTTGGAAAACAATAAAACTTGCTTGTAGAGAACATGCAAAAAATTCCAAACAAAAGTAGACATTTTTTAACAAAGCCATAACTACGCCACACTTTCTACAAAAATCGGCGTAATGAATTTTTTTAAAGCAAAATCTCAAACCAAAACTTCAAAAAATGGATTTTAAGCTTGAAACATGATTCAAATATGGACCACACCCGCTCTTCAAAAATCAAATCAATCTAAACTTTTCAGGTTAGAAGTCAAATTTTAGTCAATACCTTACTACTCATAGGCAAGTTTTGCAGAAGTGCAAGATTTCACTAGGAAAGTCAAAGAGACTAAAAGTTGATATAGGAATTTAACTACATAAAATAATAGGAAACTATTTAAGACACATCCAACTAATGAGAACCAAAGACACATATATTATTAAAAGTTCATACATGAAACGTCACCTAACATCTGCTTACCAGGTGCATTATGAAACCATTACAAGATAACATTATAGTTATGTAATCCATTTTTAGACATTCATTAACCCCATATACAAGCATGCTACTCCTAAACTCCTTTTCATGCATGCATTTCTAGGATCATCAGACTTCAAAACCAGAGGTTCATTTTAGTCCTCCCCTAGCCTATACTACATGATTTAATAAGCCAAAATCACATACACCACAAGCTACTTACCCTGTCCTTTTCCTAAAAATATATTAGCTAAACGTGAGTTCAAAAGAACTCAGTAAAAGAACTATGATTAAAAACATAACTCAATATCATGCAAACATATATCACAATTAATCACAATTCACTTGACGTAAGAGCTCTAAACCCTCACTGTTAATTAATCAATTAGGGTGTTCTATATTACACCAGGTTCTACTACATGCTTGCCACACAAACACTATCTTCGTTCTAATCAGGAACTAAGTTTATACTTATACACAAACTTGGAACTCATATCACTTCTCTACGATTTTTCTTCATACATACAGCAACATTCTTCCTCACATTTCTTCAGTAACAAATTTAAATACATAACAAACACAAATAAGTTGCAATAATGTTCCAGAAAATTAAAATTTCCTTTACTATTCTCTGATTATTATGAAATTGGTTCTAACCAATACACAAGATCATAGCTGATAAGGAGTAGGAGATAAGGAGTTTTGTTGTAGATAGACTTTTAGCCCTCTTAGATAACCTTTTTAGCTTTATCTTGTTTGTACGTAAACCATGTTCTCTTCTATATATAACCAATATACCAGGTGAATGAAAAAAAGGCTTCAAAGCCATATTCAAATTCTTCATGGTATCAGAGCCGAAACCTTGACACACAAAACCAAAAAACTTCATCACTTTCACTTTCTTCGAAGCCATGGTAGGTCCGAGCTAGAATGACAAAAATGACTGTATGGATGTAATGTTCCCCTACTACATTCATGCCTAAAATAGTCCCGGACAGATTTTTGTTAGTGAGCTACTCAATGACTGCAACTATTGAGAATGGGTAAATGACATGAACAATGCGTTATTCTGCCAAGAACAGGATTGGTTTTGTGAGCAAAATGATTCCAACACCATCAACAAATTCACCAATGTGACAGCTCTCCTAGTCAACTAATCAAGTAAGTGTTTATTTACTTTGATTAAGTGGTTATTAAATTAAGTACCTCAATTAGCGCCTTGTTAAGCAAGTAACATAAGCTTAATTAAGTTAAGTGAGTTCCTAAGTGTGATTTGGCATAGTTAAGTCAAGACCATTAGTTGTTCTAGCTTTTAGAATCATCCTAGTAAGTTTTGACAACTTGTGGCACTAAGTGTTCTTTTGAGCCATTTAGAACTTAAGTGGCTAAAGTGTTCAAGAAAATTAAGTTTGGGAAGCTTTTTAGTACCCTTTAAAACAAAGAAAAGTGAGTTTGGAGTGTCAGTTGGTGAGCTATTTGAAACAAATGAAAGTATGAGGGCTTAAGTGCAAGGGAGAGAAAAGTTGCTTAATAAGCTTATAAGTTAAGTTTCTTCTTCTCTTCTTCATACTTAGCCATTTCTTGCAAACACCAAAAATTCGTGGCTCCATCTCCTCTCCCAAATTCCCAGCTCAAGTTTCATTTCCTTGCAAGTTTTCATCAAAATTAAGAGTGCCAAGGTGTTAGGAAGATCACTAAGCCTCTTTGCTAGTGTTCTTGCTTCATTTGATCTTTGGAAGCTTGTTTTGGATCCAATTTTGTAGGTAAGCTTCTTGAGATCATTTGGTGTGATTATAGGTTGTTTCTAGAGCTAGAAATGGTCTTGGTTTGATTGGTTTGGGTGCCAAATTGCTTTGGTTTTAGGCTTGGAACTCAAGGAAGCTCAATTGAGCTTAGGAGGCTTTGTTGCATTGCTTGCTTTGTGGCTAAAATTGAGGTAAGGGTTCAAGTAATTAAGCTCAAATAATGCATGGTTTTGTAGCTTTGTGTGTTGGGATGAATTAGAAACAAGACCCATTAAGTTTGGATTAGAAATGAGAGAGTTTGAGTAGCTTGTGTACAAGAGCGACGCTGTCGCATAAACCCAGAAAAATTGAGTTGGCGACGCGTCGCCAATTCGTCCGTGAATTGGCGCCGCGGCGCCAAGAAGCAAAATTGTGCACAGAGCGTTTGTTCGGCGGCGCCGCGTCGCCAAAAGCATTTGCTCTTTGGCGCCGCGTCGCCAAGTGCAAAATTGGCCTCGATTTCCGGCCATCCTAAGATTAACTTAGACTCTCGGTTTCTATCCCTAGGCTATTCTAAGACGTTCCATAGCCTCGGTTGGGTCTAGAATTCATTCCTAAGGCGGGAATTGTGCATTATTTGGAAGGTAGTCAAGTTGTGTGGTTAAGTGTAAAAGATTGTGACTTGGTGGCTAAGTAACTCATAGTATTTAAGCTTTTAAATGGATATTAAGGGGATTAAGTGGGTTTTTAGACTCTTTATTGGCCGTATAGAGTATCAATTACATATGGTCAATAGAGAGAAAAACCTAAGTCGATCCCAACCAAGCCATTTGGTTTGGTAAGTGAGCCACTAGTAGTAATTGGAGTTAAACCTTGAGGGTTTGACTAGTTAAACCACATAGGAAGACTACCCTGTACAATAAATTAAGGGTAAAGGCGGGTAAGTTTGAGATAGGTGACGACCTACTCTAGAACCCGTAGATGGGACTTAATTGAGGTAAAGTGTCCGGGATACGAGGGCCAGTATCTCAAGTACCTCAGCCGTTTGAGCTCACGGCAAGAATTAAGGCACTTAAGTGCAGAAAGTCCCAAGTGCATGTGTTGTGTGCATTTCATACCATACATCCATACATTGCATTTCTAGCATTTTGTTGATTGTTTGTTGTTTGAATTGCATGTTTGATTGCTTGGTTGCCATATTGCATATTTGTTGCATATTTCTTTACAGGTAATTAAGAAGGGAATCCTTACTGAGTACTTTTAAGTACTCATTCCCTTAGTTTTATTGTGCAGGATCTAATCCCGGGCCTAATCACTGAAGTGATAGCTGAGGCCTAAGCTTTCTGTTTTGCAGGTATTTTATTGAGAATCCTAGTGATTCTAGTTTCTCGCAGTATAAGTTATGTGCTAACCAAGTTGTGCCTTTACAGTATAGAGGCTAAGAGTACACAAGAACAAGGTCTAGTGAAGGGCTACACTTGGAGCTTGGCTTAGCTCAAGGTGGGCTCAAGTAAATGATCTTAGTTAGTAGTAATTTTGTCTCTTGTACATAGTACTTTGTGTACTAAGTAAGTTGCCTCTATTGGGATACATTAGGATGTAAATCCATCTTGTTACTTTTGGGTGCATGCTAGAGTTGTAATGTATGCACAAAACTGTTACTTGTAGTTAAAGCAACTAGTATTTCAATGACTTGGTACGTTTTCAGTATGTTTTAATGAAATGCTCGAGCAATGTTTTAATTCAAGACTTTAAAATTTCGGTTGCATTGCCAAGTCAGAAGCATGCATAACTTAATCTGAGTAGGCTAAGTAACTAGTTGCATATAAATTGTTTTAATTTATATTGACGAGTAATAGTTAGCCAACTGTAACTAGTGGGATTCATTATCCCTAAGAGCCTACAAGATTAGGGGCACTGGGGCCCCGTTCCGTCGCAGAAATTGGTATCAGAGCGGGTTAATGTTCCTAGTAGAGGCAATAAGTGAACTAAGATCAAAGTGTTCTTGTGTTAAGTGTGGTTAGTACTGCTTATAAGTTGCTCTGGGTATGGTCTTCTGGCTGTGGTTGCAGGTATGGTGAATACACGGGCTGGTACTACTGCTGAGGTTCAGGGTTCTGGTGCAGGGACTAGTGATCCCGGTGGATCAGATATGAGGGAGGTGGTTTCCTTGTTGAGGAGACTAAATGAGTCGATGGATCGGATGCTACATGGCATGGCCATTTTGCTTGAAGAGCGTGCTCAACCTCCAGTACAGGGGGAGACCTTGGAGGACCCTATTGGGGTAAGGGCCGAAGTGCACCAAGGCCCAACGGTGCACCAAGGTCAGGGGAGAAATCCCCCGCCCCAGGGGCAAGTGCAAGGTCAGGAACCATTTAATGAGCATGTTTGTGTACTATGTAAGTTGCCTCTATTGGGATACATTAGGATGTAAATCCATCTTGTTACTTTTGGGTGCATGCTAGAGTTGTAATGTATGCACAAAACTGTTACTTGTAGTTAAAGCAACTAGTATTTCAATGACTTGGTACGTTTTCAGTATGTTTTAATGAAATGCTCGAGCAATGTTTTAATTCAAGACTTTAAAATTTCGGTTGCATTGCCAAGTCAGAAGCATGCATAACTTAATCTGAGTAGGCTAAGTAACTAGTTGCATATAAATTGTTTTAATTTATATTGACGAGTAATAGTTAGCCAACTGTAACTAGTGGGATTCATTATCCCTAAGAGCCTACAAGATTAGGGGCACTGGTGCCCCGTTCCGTCGCAGAAATTGGTATCAGAGCGGGTTAATGTTCCTAGTAGAGGCAATAAGTGAACTAAGATCAAAGTGTTCTTGTGTTAAGTGTGGTTAGTACTGCTTATAAGTTGCTCTGGGTATGGTCTTCTGGCTGTGGTTGCAGGTATGGTGAATACACGGGCTGGTACTACTGCTGAGGTTCAGGGTTCTGGTGCAGGGACTAGTGATCCCGGTGGATCAGATATGAGGGAGGTGGTTTCCTTGTTGAGGAGACTAAATGAGTCGATGGATCGGATGCTACATGGCATGGCCATTTTGCTTGAAGAGCGTGCTCAACCTCCAGTACAGGGGGAGACCTTGGAGGACCCTATTGGGGTAAGGGCCGAAGTGCACCAAGGCCCAACGGTGCACCAAGGTCAGGGGAGAAATCCCCCGCCCTAGGGGCAAGTGCAAGGTCAGGAACCATTTAATGAGCATGTTTGTGTACTATGTAAGTTGCCTCTATTGGGATACATTAGGATGTAAATCCATCTTGTTACTTTTGGGTGCATGCTAGAGTTGTAATGTATGCACAAAACTGTTACTTGTAGTTAAAGCAACTAGTATTTCAATGACTTGGTACGTTTTCAGTATGTTTTAATGAAATGCTCGAGCAATGTTTTAATTCAAGACTTTAAAATTTCGGTTGCATTGCCAAGTCAGAAGCATGCATAACTTAATCTGAGTAGGCTAAGTAACTAGTTGCATATAAATTGTTTTAATTTATATTGACGAGTAATAGTTAGCCAACTGTAACTAGTGGGATTCATTATCCCTAAGAGCCTACAAGATTAGGGGCACTGGGGCCCCGTTCCGTCGCAGAAATTGGTATCAGAGCGGGTTAATGTTCCTAGTAGAGGCAATAAGTGAACTAAGATCAAAGTGTTCTTGTGTTAAGTGTGGTTAGTACTGCTTATAAGTTGCTCTGGGTATGGTCTTCTGGCTGTGGTTGCAGGTATGGTGAATACACGGGCTGGTACTACTGCTGAGGTTCAGGGTTCTGGTGCAGGGACTAGTGATCCCGGTGGATCAGATATGAGGGAGGTGGTTTCCTTGTTGAGGAGACTAAATGAGTCGATGGATCGGATGCTACATGGCATGGCCATTTTGCTTGAAGAGCGTGCTCAACCTCCAGTACAGGGGGAGACCTTGGAGGACCCTATTGGGCTAAGGGCCGAAGTGCACCAAGGCCCAACGGTGCACCAAGGTCAGGGGAGAAATCCCCCGCCCCAGGGGCAAGTGCAAGGTCAGGAACCATTTAATGAGCATGTTTGTGTACTATGTAAGTTGCCTCTATTGGGATACATTAGGATGTAAATCCATCTTGTTACTTTTGGGTGCATGCTAGAGTTGTAATGTATGCACAAAACTGTTACTTGTAGTTAAAGCAACTAGTATTTCAATGACTTGGTACGTTTTCAGTATGTTTTAATGAAATGCTCGAGCAATGTTTTAATTCAAGACTTTAAAATTTCGGTTGCATTGCCAAGTCAGAAGCATGCATAACTTAATCTGAGTAGGCTAAGTAACTAGTTGCATATAAATTGTTTTAATTTATATTGACGAGTAATAGTTAGCCAACTGTAACTAGTGGGATTCATTATCCCTAAGAGCCTACAAGATTAGGGGCACTGGGGCCCCGTTCCGTCGCAGAAATTGGTATCAGAGCGGGTTAATGTTCCTAGTAGAGGCAATAAGTGAACTAAGATCAAAGTGTTCTTGTGTTAAGTGTGGTTAGTACTGCTTATAAGTTGCTCTGGGTATGGTCTTCTGGCTGTGGTTGCAGGTATGGTGAATACACGGGCTGGTACTACTGCTGAGGTTCAGGGTTCTGGTGCAGGGACTAGTGATCCCGGTGGACCAGATATGAGGGAGGTGGTTTCCTTGTTGAGGAGACTAAATGAGTCGATGGATCGGATGCTACATGGCATGGCCATTTTGCTTGAAGAGCGTGCTCAACCTCCAGTACAGGGGGAGACCTTGGAGGACCCTATTGGGGTAAGGGCCGAAGTGCACCAAGGCCCAACGATGCACCAAGGTCAGGGGAGAAATCCCCCGCCCCAGGGGCAAGTGCAAGGTCAGGAACCATTTAATGAGCATGTTTGTGTACTATGTAAGTTGCCTTTATTGGGATACATTAGGATGTAAATCCATCTTGTTACTTTTGGGTGCATGCTAGAGTTGTAATGTATGCACAAAACTGTTACTTGTAGTTAAAGCAACTAGTATTTCAATGACTTGGTACGTTTTCAGTATGTTTTAATGAAATGCTCGAGCAATGTTTTAATTCAAGACTTTAAAATTTCGGTTGCATTGCCAAGTCAGAAGCATGCATAACTTAATCTGAGTAGGCTAAGTAACTAGTTGCATATAAATTGTTTTAATTTATATTGACGAGTAATAGTTAGCCAACTGTAACTAGTGGGATTCATTATCCCTAAGAGCCTACAAGATTAGGGGCACTGGGGCCCCGTTCCGTCGCAGAAATTGGTATCAGAGTGGGTTAATGTTCCTAGTAGAGGCAATAAGTGAACTAAGATCAAAGTGTTCTTGTGTTAAGTGTGGTTAGTACTGCTTATAAGTTGCTCTGGGTATGGTCTTCTGGCTGTGGTTGCAGGTATGGTGAATACACGGGCTGGTACTACTGCTGAGGTTCAGGGTTCTGGTGCAGGGACTAGTGATCCCGGTGGATCAGATATGAGGGAGGTGGTTTCCTTGTTGAGGAGACTAAATGAGTCGATGGATCGGATGCTACATGGCATGGCCATTTTGCTTGAAGAGCGTGCTCAACCTCCAGTACAGGGGGAGACCTTGGAGGACCCTATTGGGCTAAGGGCCGAAGTGCACCAAGGCCCAACGGTGCACCAAGGTCAGGGGAGAAATCCCCCGCCCCAGGGGCAAGTGCAAGGTCAGGAACCATTTAATGAGCATGTTTGTGTACTATGTAAGTTGCCTCTATTGGGATACATTAGGATGTAAATCCATCTTGTTACTTTTGGGTGCATGCTAGAGTTGTAATGTATGCACAAAACTGTTACTTGTAGTTAAAGCAACTAGTATTTCAATGACTTGGTACGTTTTCAGTATGTTTTAATGAAATGCTCGAGCAATGTTTTAATTCAAGACTTTAAAATTTCGGTTGCATTGCCAAGTCAGAAGCATGCATAACTTAATCTGAGTAGGCTAAGTAACTAGTTGCATATAAATTGTTTTAATTTATATTGACGAGTAATAGTTAGCCAACTGTAACTAGTGGGATTCATTATCCCTAAGAGCCTACAAGATTAGGGGCACTGGGGCCCCGTTCCGTCGCAGAAATTGGTATCAGAGCGGGTTAATGTTCCTAGTAGAGGCAATAAGTGAACTAAGATCAAAGTGTTCTTGTGTTAAGTGTGGTTAGTACTGCTTATAAGTTGCTCTGGGTATGGTCTTCTGGCTGTGGTTGCAGGTATGGTGAATACACGGGCTGGTACTACTGCTGAGGTTCAGGGTTCTGGTGCAGGGACTAGTGATCCCGGTGGATCAGATATGAGGGAGGTGGTTTCCTTGTTGAGGAGACTAAATGAGTCGATGGATCGGATGCTACATGGCATGGCCATTTTGCTTGAAGAGCGTGCTCAACCTCCAGTACAGGGGGAGACCTTGGAGGACCCTATTGGGCTAAGGGCCGAAGTGCACCAAGGCCCAACGGTGCACCAAGGTCAGGGGAGAAATCCCCCGCCCCAGGGGCAAGTGCAAGGTCAGGAACCATTTAATGAGCATGTTTGTGTACTATGTAAGTTGCCTCTATTGGGATACATTAGGATGTAAATCCATCTTGTTACTTTTGGGTGCATGCTAGAGTTGTAATGTATGCACAAAACTGTTACTTGTAGTTAAAGCAACTAGTATTTCAATGACTTGGTACGTTTTCAGTATGTTTTAATGAAATGCTCGAGCAATGTTTTAATTCAAGACTTTAAAATTTCGGTTGCATTGCCAAGTCAGAAGCATGCATAACTTAATCTGAGTAGGCTAAGTAACTAGTTGCATATAAATTGTTTTAATTTATATTGACGAGTAATAGTTAGCCAACTGTAACTAGTGGGATTCATTATCCCTAAGAGCCTACAAGATTAGGGGCACTGGGGCCCCGTTCCGTCGCAGAAATTGGTATCAGAGCGGGTTAATGTTCCTAGTAGAGGCAATAAGTGAACTAAGATCAAAGTGTTCTTGTGTTAAGTGTGGTTAGTACTGCTTATAAGTTGCTCTGGGTATGGTCTTCTGGCTGTGGTTGCAGGTATGGTGAATACACGGGCTGGTACTACTGCTGAGGTTCAGGGTTCTGGTGCAGGGACTAGTGATCCCGGTGGATCAGATATGAGGGAGGTGGTTTCCTTGTTGAGGAGACTAAATGAGTCGATGGATCGGATGCTACATGGCATGGCCATTTTGCTTGAAGAGCGTGCTCAACCTCCAGTACAGGGGGAGACCTTGGAGGACCCTATTGGGCTAAGGGCCGAAGTGCACCAAGGCCCAACGGTGCACCAAGGTCAGGGGAGAAATCCCCCGCCCCAGGGGCAAGTGCAAGGTCAGGAACCATTTAATGAGCATGTTTGTGTACTATGTAAGTTGCCTCTATTGGGATACATTAGGATGTAAATCCATCTTGTTACTTTTGGGTGCATGCTAGAGTTGTAATGTATGCACAAAACTGTTACTTGTAGTTAAAGCAACTAGTATTTCAATGACTTGGTACGTTTTCAGTATGTTTTAATGAAATGCTCGAGCAATGTTTTAATTCAAGACTTTAAAATTTCGGTTGCATTGCCAAGTCAGAAGCATGCATAACTTAATCTGAGTAGGCTAAGTAACTAGTTGCATATAAATTGTTTTAATTTATATTGACGAGTAATAGTTAGCCAACTGTAACTAGTGGGATTCATTATCCCTAAGAGCCTACAAGATTAGGGGCACTGGGGCCCCGTTCCGTCGCAGAAATTGGTATCAGAGCGGGTTAATGTTCCTAGTAGAGGCAATAAGTGAACTAAGATCAAAGTGTTCTTGTGTTAAGTGTGGTTAGTACTGCTTATAAGTTGCTCTGGGTATGGTCTTCTGGCTGTGGTTGCAGGTATGGTGAATACACGGGCTGGTACTACTGCTGAGGTTCAGGGTTCTGGTGCAGGGACTAGTGATCCCGGTGGACCAGATATGAGGGAGGTGGTTTCCTTGTTGAGGAGACTAAATGAGTCGATGGATCGGATGCTACATGGCATGGCCATTTTGCTTGAAGAGCGTGCTCAACCTCCAGTACAGGGGGAGACCTTGGAGGACCCTATTGGGGTAAGGGCCGAAGTGCACCAAGGCCCAACGATGCACCAAGGTCAGGGGAGAAATCCCCCGCCCCAGGGGCAAGTGCAAGGTCAGGAACCATTTAATGAGCATGTTTGTGTACTATGTAAGTTGCCTCTATTGGGATACATTAGGATGTAAATCCATCTTGTTACTTTTGGGTGCATGCTAGAGTTGTAATGTATGCACAAAACTGTTACTTGTAGTTAAAGCAACTAGTATTTCAATGACTTGGTACGTTTTCAGTATGTTTTAATGAAATGCTCGAGCAATGTTTTAATTCAAGACTTTAAAATTTCGGTTGCATTGCCAAGTCAGAAGCATGCATAACTTAATCTGAGTAGGCTAAGTAACTAGTTGCATATAAATTGTTTTAATTTATATTGACGAGTAATAGTTAGCCAACTGTAACTAGTGGGATTCATTATCCCTAAGAGCCTACAAGATTAGGGGCACTGGGGCCCCGTTCCGTCACAGAAATTGGTATCAGAGTGGGTTAATGTTCCTAGTAGAGGCAATAAGTGAACTAAGATCAAAGTGTTCTTGTGTTAAGTGTGGTTAGTACTGCTTATAAGTTGCTCTGGGTATGGTCTTCTGGCTGTGGTTGCAGGTATGGTGAATACACGGGCTGGTACTACTGCTGAGGTTCAGGGTTCTGGTGCAGGGACTAGTGATCCCGGTGGATCAGATATGAGGGAGGTGGTTTCCTTGTTGAGGAGACTAAATGAGTCGATGGATCGGATGCTACATGGCATGGCCATTTTGCTTGAAGAGCGTGCTCAACCTCCAGTACAGGGGGAGACCTTGGAGGACCCTATTGGGCTAAGGGCCGAAGTGCACCAAGGCCCAACGGTGCACCAAGGTCAGGGGAGAAATCCCCCGCCCCAGGGGCAAGTGCAAGGTCAGGAACCATTTAATGAGCATGTTTGTGTACTATGTAAGTTGCCTCTATTGGGATACATTAGGATGTAAATCCATCTTGTTACTTTTGGGTGCATGCTAGAGTTGTAATGTATGCACAAAACTGTTACTTGTAGTTAAAGCAACTAGTATTTCAATGACTTGGTACGTTTTCAGTATGTTTTAATGAAATGCTCGAGCAATGTTTTAATTCAAGACTTTAAAATTTCGGTTGCATTGCCAAGTCAGAAGCATGCATAACTTAATCTGAGTAGGCTAAGTAACTAGTTGCATATAAATTGTTTTAATTTATATTGACGAGTAATAGTTAGCCAACTGTAACTAGTGGGATTCATTATCCCTAAGAGCCTACAAGATTAGGGGCACTGGGGCCCCGTTCCGTCGCAGAAATTGGTATCAGAGCGGGTTAATGTTCCTAGTAGAGGCAATAAGTGAACTAAGATCAAAGTGTTCTTGTGTTAAGTGTGGTTAGTACTGCTTATAAGTTGCTCTGGGTATGGTCTTCTGGCTGTGGTTGCAGGTATGGTGAATACACGGGCTGGTACTACTGCTGAAGTTCAGGGTTCTGGTGCAGGGACTAGTGATCCCGGTGGATCAGATATGAGGGAGGTGGTTTCCTTGTTGAGGAGACTAAATGAGTCGATGGATCGGATGCTACATGGCATGGCCATTTTGCTTGAAGAGCGTGCTCAACCTCCAGTACAGGGGGAGACCTTGGAGGACCCTATTGGGGTAAGGGCCGAAGTGCACCAAGGCCCAACGGTGCACCAAGGTCACGGGAGAAATCCCCCGCCCTAGGGGCAAGTGCAAGGTCAGGAACCATTTAATGAGCATGTTCAAGTAGAGTCCAGTGAGGACAGTGAAGAGGACAGTGAGGAGGAAGATGAGGAGGACATCCATCCAAGGAGGAGACGGAGGAGACCCGTCATTCCAGACCATATGGGACTTGTTTCCTTATGCCGGGACATCAATACTCCTAAGTTCAATGGCATAGGAGATCCCGATATGGCTGAAGGGTGGTTGTATCAGATTAATGAGATCTTCAAGAACATGAAGTTGGATGACAAAGTAAAGATGGATTTAGTACCTTTCTTTTTAGAGGGCAAGGCGTCATTATGGTGGAAGGATGTCATGGAAAGGCTTGATGCTTATAATGAAGGGAGGATCGGGCAAAAGCCTAAGGAGCTTGATTGGATTGAATTCGAGAAGGAGTTTCGAAATGAATTCAATAGTGAGGCTGCCCAGGATCAAAAGCGGATTGAGTTTGATGAACTAATCCAGGGAAGGCTAACAGTTCATGAGTATGAAAGGAAGTTCAGTTCTCTTTTTCGGTATGCACCTCATTTGGCCGGAAAAGATGAACTAAAAGCAAAGAAGTTCATTCGTGGACTTAAGGTGGAGTTGAGGAGTTTTCTGACAGTGATAGGAGTTCGGACCTATCATGAGGCTGTCCAAAAAGCCTTAGTGTTGGAAAGGGAGTTGATGGAAGCAAAACCCAATGAAAAGGCCGTTGAGCCAAGGGTTCCGGTACATTCAAGGTTAATGGATAAAAGGCCTAGTGTGGGAGGTGATCAAGGACCTTCCAAGAAAATCAAGAAAGCTGCAAAAGGCCGTTGTCCTAAGTGTCAGAGATTTCATGGTAACAAACCTTGTACACTTGGAACCGATCTCTGCAATTACTGCCGTCAGCCAGGACATTGGGCGAAGGAGTGCCCAAGGCTTAGCCAAGACCAAGGTCATGGACGACCGGGAGCCTCAGGAGTTGGTAGTGCCGGTAGTACTTTTGTCAGAGTTCCTCCTGTGCCACCACGAGGTTTTGCACTGGCAAGCCAGGTATCCAGAGAGCCTACAGCTGTGCAAGGTAACTTTAATGTTCAGGATAGTAGTATTAGAATTCTGTTTGATACTGGTGCTACTATTTCTGTCATTACTCTAAGCATGGTTGTTAAGTTTGGTTTGCATAGAACTGTGCTTGATGAAATGATGTTCATTAAGTCAGTGGGGAGTAACCTTGTGTTTACAATGAAATGGTTGTGGGATATCCTTTGGAATTAGGAGGTAGTAAATTTTTAAGTGACCTTTGGGTCTTGGCCTCAATTCCTTATGAGATTGTCCTTGGAATGGATTGGTTAAGTAAGTTTAAGGCCCAGATTGACTGTGCGGGTTGTAAGGTCACTCTTGAGGATGCCTCAGGGGTAAGTATAACTTGCACAGGCGGTTTGGCAAGTAGTGTAAAGAGTTTGCACCTCAAGTTATTGGAGTCCATTCCCGTTCCGAGTGAGTTGGTCGCTTGCTCGTTGAACGGAGTGGTAGTCGAGGAGCAACTCAAGGAAATTCAAGTAGCCAATCTATTTCCAGAAGTTTTTCCTGTAGACCTCCCAGGGTTACCTCCAAGAAGGGAGATTGAATTCTCCATACATTTACAGCCTGGGGCAGAACCAATTTCCATACCCCCTTATAGAATGTCAGCACCTGAAATGGATGAGCTGAAAAAGCAATTAGAAGAGTTGCTTGAGAAAGGCTTTATTAGGCCAAGTATTTCCCCGTGGGGTGCTCCAGTGTTGTTTGTAAAGAAAAAGGATGGAACCTTAAGGTTGTGTATAGACTATAGAAAACTGAATGCAGTAACGGTAAAGAATAAGTACCCATTGCCCAGAATTGATGATCTATTTGATAGATTAAGAGGGGCGAAGGTCTTTTCCAAAATAGACCTAAGGTCTGGATATTTCCAGATAAGAGTTAGGGATGAGGATATCCCGAAGACTGCATTCAGGACTAGGTATGGGCATTATGAGTATACCGTTATGCCGTTTGGAGTGACTAATGCTCCGGCAGTTTTCATGGATACCATGAATCGGATTTTTAGGCCCTACCTAGATCAGTTTGTTGAGGTGTTTATTGATGATATTTTGGTGTATTCCCCGACTCCCCACGAGCATGAAAAACATTTAGAGATAGTTTTGCATGTACTCAAGAGTAATCAGTTTTATGCCAAATTATCTAAGTGCCAGTTCTGGGCAAGTGAAATTCCTTTCCTTGGACATATTATAAATGCTCAAGGATTAAGTGTGGACCCAGAAAAGGTAAAGGCTGTGGTGGAGTGGAAACGCCCAACAACTGTAACTGAAGTTAGGAGTTTCTTGGGTTTGGCAGGCTATTATCGAAGGTTTATTGAAAAATTTTCTATAATAGCTTCGTCATTGACTGCCTTGACAAAGAAGGCACGGAAGTTTATTTGGACTCCTAAGTGTGAGGAGAGTTTTCAGGAGCTTAAGGAAAGGTTAATTTCTGCTCCCATCTTAATCCTACCAGACCCACATGAGACTTTTGTGGTTTATACCGATGCATCTGGGACAGGATTAGGATGTGTGTTGATGCAGGATAAGCAAGTGATTGCATATGGGTCTAGACAGTTAAGACCTAACGAGTTGAATTACCCAGTGCATGATCTTGAGTTAGCAGCAGTTGTGTTTGCTTTAAAGCTCTGGAGACACTACCTTATGGGAAGATCCTTTAAGATCTTTACAGACCATAAAAGTCTGAAGTACTTATTTACCCAAAAGGATCTTAACATGAGGCAGAGAAGATGGGTCGAGTATATCAAGGATTATGATTGCTCGATAGACTATTGTTCAGGTAAAGGCAACGTGGTTGCTGATGCCTTGAGCCGTAAGTATTCTGGGGTAATTCTCTCCAAGGATCAAGTAACACAAACCTCAAAAGATCCTAGTGTAGAGCAATTCACAGTTTTATATGAATTGTGGAGAGAATGGGAAATGGCTCAAGTCATGGTCCTTGAAATTCAGTCAGCATGGCTGACTAGAGTTAAGCAAGCTCAAGAAAGTGATTCGAGCTTGAAAAGAATTTCTGGGGAGGAAAAGCATGGTACTGTACTGAAAGAATTTCAGTACAAGGATGGGTTACTTTATTTTGGTGACCGGCTCTATGTGCCAAGTGAATTAAGGCAACAAGTGTTGCAGGAGGCACATACGAGTAAGTTTAATGTTCACCCTGGTGTGAATAAGATGTACCATGACCTTAGGACTCATTTTTGGTGGCCCAAGTTTAAAAGAGACATGTATGAATATGTGTCTAAGTGCCTCACCTGTCAAATGGTGAAGG
The DNA here is from genome assembly GCA_039654915.1 of Aquilaria yunnanensis. Classification (NCBI taxonomy): domain Eukaryota; kingdom Viridiplantae; phylum Streptophyta; class Magnoliopsida; order Malvales; family Thymelaeaceae; genus Aquilaria; species Aquilaria yunnanensis. The sequence goes on from CM077597.1 coordinate 72,468,892, forward strand.
CAGAGCACCAAAGGCCATCAGGAATGTTGCAAAGTTTACCACTCCCAGAAAGGAAATGGGGATCCATCACCATGGACTTCTGTGTTGGGTTGCCAAACACAAGAAGTCAGCATGATTCCATTTGGGTGGTGGTGGATAGGTTAACAAAATCTGCACATTTTATCCCCATTAAAATCACTTATACCATGGAGAAATTAGCCCAGTTGTATATCCGAGAAGTAGTGAGACTTCATGGTATTCCTGATCAGATTGTATCTGATAGAGATCCCCGTTTTGTTTCAAGGTTTTGGAGTGCCTTTCAAAAGGCTATGGGTTCCGCTGTGAACCTAAGTACTGCATATCACCCTCAGACTGACGGGCAGACTGAGCGGGTGATCCAAACCTTGGAGGATATGTTACGAAGTTGTGTGATGGACTTCAAAGGGGATTGGGACCAACATCTGCCTTTGATTGAATTTGCTTATAATAATAGCTATCAAGAAGCTATTAAGATGGCGCCCTACGAGGCTTTGTATGGGCGTAAGTGTGTGACCCCTCATTGTTGGGCAGATAAAGCTAATGAAATAGTTGTTGGTCCAGAAATCATTGCCGAGACCACGGCAAAGATTAAGTTGATCCAAGCAAGGATCAAAGCTGCCTCAAACCGGCAAGCTAAGTACGCCAATGTGCGAAGAAAAGATTTAGAGTTTGAGGCAGGAGACCGAGTACTCCTTAAGGTCTCACCTATGAAAGGTGTGGCTAGGTTTGGTCAAAGGGGTAAGTTGGCACCAAGGTTCATTGGTCCTTTTGAATTTCTCGAAAGGGTAGGAAAAGTGGCTTATCGGTTGGCTTTACCGCCAAGTTTAGCCCATGTTCATAATGTGTTTCATGTGAGTTCCTTAAGGAAGTGCATTGTGAACCCTGGGCAAGTGTTAACCCCGCCCACTATTCCCTTGAGAGAGGACCTAAGTTATGAAGAGCATCCTATCAAGTTTCTTGACCGTCAAGTCCGGAAACTAAGGACCAAACAGATCCCAATGGTCAAGGTACTATGGTCTAACCATGGGGAGGAAGAGGCCACTTGGGAGACCGAGCAGGATATGCTAAGGCAATATCCAAGTTTGTATGCTCAATTAAGTCAGAATTTGGAGGACCAAATTTTTGAAGGAGGGGAGGATGTGACAGCTCTCCTAGTCAACTAATCAAGTAAGTGTTTATTTACTTTGATTAAGTGGTTATTAAATTAAGTACCTCAATTAGCGCCTTGTTAAGCAAGTAACATAAGCTTAATTAAGTTAAGTGAGTTCCTAAGTGTGATTTGGCATAGTTAAGTCAAGACCATTAGTTGTTCTAGCTTTTAGAATCATCCTAGTAAGTTTTGACAACTTGTGGCACTAAGTGTTCTTTTGAGCCATTTAGAACTTAAGTGGCTAAAGTGTTCAAGAAAATTAAGTTTGGGAAGCTTTTTAGTACCCTTTAAAACAAAGAAAAGTGAGTTTGGAGTGTGAGTTGGTGAGCTATTTGAAACAAATGAAAGTATGAGGGCTTAAGTGCATGGGAGAGAAAAGTTGCTTAATAAGCTTATAAGTTAAGTTTCTTCTTCTCTTCTTCATACTTAGCCATTTCTTGCAAACACCAAAAATTCGTGGCTCCATCTCCTCTCCCAAATTCCCAGCTCAAGTTTCATTTCCTTGCAAGTTTTCATCAAAATTAAGAGTGCCAAGGTGTTAGGAAGATCACTAAGCCTCTTTGCTAGTGTTCTTGCTTCATTTGATCTTTGGAAGCTTGTTTTGGATCCAATTTTGTAGGTAAGCTTCTTGAGATCATTTGGTGTGATTATAGGTTGTTTCTAGAGCTAGAAATGGTCTTGGTTTGATTGGTTTGGGTGCCAAATTGCTTTGGTTTTAGGCTTGGAACTCAAGGAAGCTCAATTGAGCTTAGGAGGCTTTGTTGCATTGCTTGCTTTGTGGCTAAAATTGAGGTAAGGGTTCAAGTAATTAAGCTCAAATAATGCATGGTTTTGTAGCTTTGTGTGTTGGGATGAATTAGAAACAAGACCCATTAAGTTTGGATTAGAAATGAGAGAGTTTGAGTAGCTTGTGTACAAGAGCGACGCTGTCGCATAAACCCAGAAAAATTGAGTTGGCGACGCGTCGCCAATTCGTCCGTGAATTGGCGCCGCGGCGCCAAGAAGCGAAATTGTGCACAGAGCGTTTGTTCGGCGGCGCCGCGTCGCCAAAAGCATTTGCTCTTTGGCGCCGCGTCGCCAAGTGCAAAATTGGCCTCGATTTCCGGCCATCCTAAGATTAACTTAGACTCTCGGTTTCTATCCCTAGGCTATTCTAAGACGTTCCATAGCCTCGGTTGGGTCTAGAATTCATTCCTAAGGCGGGAATTGTGCATTATTTGGAAGGTAGTCAAGTTGTGTGGTTAAGTGTAAAAGATTGTGACTTGGTGGCTAAGTAACTCATAGTATTTAAGCTTTTAAATGGATATTAAGGGGATTAAGTGGGTTTTTAGACTCTTTATTGGCCGTATAGAGTATCAATTACATATGGTCAATAGAGAGAAAAACCTAAGTCGATCCCAACCAAGCCATTTGGTTTGGTAAGTGAGCCACTAGTAGTAATTGGAGTTAAACCTTGAGGGTTTGACTAGTTAAACCACATAGGAAGACTACCCTGTACAATAAATTAAGGGTAAAGGCGGGTAAGTTTGAGATAGGTGACGACCTACTCTAGAACCCGTAGATGGGACTTAATTGAGGTAAAGTGTCCGGGATACGAGGGCCAGTATCTCAAGTACCTCAGCCGTTTGAGCTCACGGCAAGAATTAAGGCACTTAAGTGCAGAAAGTCCCAAGTGCATGTGTTGTGTGCATTTCATACCATACATCCATACATTGCATTTCTGGCATTTTGTTGATTGTTTGTTGTTTGAATTGCATGTTTGATTGCTTGGTTGCCATATTGCATATTTGTTGCATATTTCTTTGCAGGTAATTAAGAAGGGAATCCTTACTGAGTACTTTTAAGTACTCATTCCCTTAGTTTTATTGTGCAGGATCTAATCCCGGGCCTAATCACTGAAGTGATAGCTGAGGCCTAAGCTTTCTGATTTGCAGGTATTTTATTGAGAATCCTAGTGATTCTAGTTTCTTGCAGTATAAGTTATGTGCTAACCAAGTTGTGCCTTTACAGTATAGAGGCTAAGAGTACACAAGAACAAGGTCTAGTGAAGGGCTACACTTGGAGCTTGGCTTAGCTCAAGGTGGGCTCAAGTAAATGATCTTAGTTAGTAGTAATTTTGTCTCTTGTACATAGTACTTTGTGTACTAAGTAAGTTGCCTCTATTGGGATACATTAGGATGTAAATCCATCTTGTTACTTTTGGGTGCATGCTAGAGTTGTAATGTATGCACAAAAATGTTACTTGTAGTTAAAGCAACTAGTATTTCAATGACTTGGTACGTTTTCAGTATGTTTTAATGAAATGCTCGAGCAATGTTTTAATTCAAGACTTTAAAATTTCGGTTGCATTGCCAAGTCAGAAGCATGCATAACTTAATCTGAGTAGGCTAAGTAACTAGTTGCATATAAATTGTTTTAATTTATATTGACGAGTAATAGTTAGCCAACTGTAACTAGTGGGATTCATTATCCCTAAGAGCCTACAAGATTAGGGGCACTGGGGCCCCGTTCCGTCACAACCAAAGCTAGGTAATTGGCTGCGATGTGATGCATTGCTAAAAGGATTATCAAAAAGCACCATGGATAGAGGTTAGGAATAGAGTCTTGTATGGTCATACCACACAAGAAATATGGGTTGATTGTCTTGTTGAAGCAGGAAAAAATTTCTGTGTCGTCTTACTACACTAAATGGAAAGATTTATGGATGAAATGCTATCCATTTTTCCATGGATGAAATTTCTGTAACATCCAATGACAGTTTGTCGAAATAAGAGAAAATGACCAACTTTATGACTTTCTTATGGGACTGGATGATGGATTTGGCACAGTTAAGACATAAATCCTCAATAAAAAGTCAACACCTAGTTTCGGCCAAGCCTATCACCTGGTAGTCGAAGATGAAAAACAAAGATAGATCTCTACCATACACAAACTTATTGGTAAGGCAGTGGCATTCTAGACCTACACTGCTCATAATAACAAGAATGAAGGTGATTAGAAGGCTGAGGAAGAGGTCAAGCCAAGATGCAAAAACTACAACAAGTGGGGGCACATTAAAAAGTAGTGCTTTGAGATAATTGGATATCCACCAAGATGGGGCAAAGGTAGACACAACAAGAAATCATGTTCCATGAACAACAAATGGACTAAGCCAAAGGTGCCACAAGTTGGTAATGATGCTAGTGCCATACCTGGTCTATCATAGAAGCAATACAATCGGTTATTGCAGTAACTTGGGCTTGAAGGAGAGACACAAAAAGCTATTGGTCATATTTCACCCACGATAAACAGGGCTGATAAGGTTAATTTTTCAAAATCATAGGTAATAAACTCAAGAGTGACAAAACACATTACCTGTAATATCAAAATGCTTGAAGTGAAACAAAAAAATTTAGCGCAGTCGTCGATCAAAATACCTAATGCAGAAACTATTCCAGTGAAAGGCGTGGGACAACTAATATTGCCAAATGGAATGTGAATTTATACATTCCTGATTTTAAGTGTAATCTTCTTTTTGCTCATAAATTAACAAGAGATTATAATTGCGCACCAATTTTTCATGCTTATTTTTATGTGATATAAGAATTATGTATGGGGAACATAATTGGAATGGGTAGGCATTGCGATCGCTTATATCTCCTAGAGCTAGTTTGATAAAGGGGTGTGCCTATGGCTGTCAGTGGACCAGAAAATGTGGATTTGTGGCATTGGAGGCTAATGAATACTCATAAGTGTATAGATATTAAGGGTTTAAGTCATCATTATACAATTTGAGTATGATTAATTTCTCTAATTTGAGTAGTTTTTATAATCTAGAGTTGAAAAGCATTTATTTACAAATTGAGCTTAATAACTGGTTTTATGTAGGTGGATAAAATCATGACATCTATTAATTCTTAAATCAATGATAGGACCTCAATTGTCTACAGTCTAGCCTAATTGAGGGATGTATAAGGCCAAACTTGATTACAAACTTGATTACAAACTAAATTAGTTCCATCATTCATGCACCTGGTGACGTTTCACGAGAAAAATCATATTTGAGGATGTGGATGCCGGAATTGAGAGATTCTAAAGCCATAAAAAATCCAACACATAGATATTCAACTTTACTTTATATGCTGAGAACTAATTCAATTGTTTTCTATTCTGAAATTTGGTTATAACATGTTGAGATGGATTGTCACTTCGTCAAAGAATGAATGCAATCTAGCAAGATAACACCAAGGAAAATATGAACTAATAATCAGCTAGCCAATTTGTTCACCAAAGCCTTGGGTAAAAGTAGGTCCAAGACATTATTGTTCGATTTGGGCATTGTGAACCTTAATGCGTCAACTTGAAAGGAGTTATGGAATTGGTTATAATCGATACATAAGCTTCATAGCTGATAAGGAGTAGAAGACAATGATTATGTTGTAGAAAAACTTTTAGCCTTCTTATATAACACTTTTAGATTTATCTTGTTTGTTCGTAAAGCATGCGTTCTCTTGTACTAACCAATATACCAGATCAACAAAATAAAGGCTTTAAAGCCATCTTCAAATTTTACTATTTTTTAATTTGGACATGTTTTTGGCCTAGGAGAAACTGTCAGGCTTAACCTAGAAAGGAAAAGGTATTGTACCAGATGCTAGTGTTGTTCCTGGTGTCACTTTTGTCCTTCGTGTTTTAGTTAATATAATGATTTTTCTCTTTGTTTATCTTCCTTTTAGTACTTTTCTTCTCTTTGAAAAATTACTTCACTCTCTCTTGTATCATTAAGTAAGCTTCAAGCATACTTTCTTTTGAAAGATATTACAATAGGATGATGGACGAGTGGGAAGTTGAATCTTGTTACTTTTGTAACAACTTAATGCCATTGACCGTTAGGCTAACTTGTGAAGCTCGAGTTGTTAGCTTTAATTGCATTCTAGTATTGTGTTTTTTATTTTTTATTTTGAAAATATTGCGGTTCAATGCCTTACGAAAAAAAATTAAGTAATACACATCTCAAACCATATGTTTTTTTTTTCTTGTTGACAAACATCACAATGGGTATTACTTCCTATTTCTCATGTTTTTCACAACATTCACCATTTAGTAATTAATCTATAATTTTTTATTTTCATTAGCTTAGTATATAAAAGAAAAAAATTTATATATAAATGATAAATGAAGACCTATATTTTCTAAATATAATTTTTAAAAATTTTTTTGTAACAAATAATAATATAAATAAATTTATGTCAAACTATTAAAAAACTTAAATATTTCAAAGAATATGAGACACATAAAGTAATTTCTATTTGATCAAAATAAGCCCAAAGGCACAAAATGTGGCTAAGGGCCTCTATCAAAATCAGTAACGATAGAGAAATAAGTACTTGTCATGGAAATGTCGATAGGCAATACATTTACAGAATCTTGTTCATCATGCTTGGTTTAATGATCAAAGCATTGAAGTTGTTGCCCAAGTTCAATGTTAAAAAATCTTATTTGAAAGTGATGATAAAACTATTAGGTGATCTTTCTTCTTTCTTTATTTCTTTCATTTTTAGGAATGAATTTGCTAACAAATTATAGTTAAAAAAGTGCGTTTATGTTTCAGTGTAGGTGATAATGTCATTAAAAAAGCGTTTATTGTTGTTAAAAAAGTAGTTATTGGAGTTTAAAAAGTGATATTTTTGTATGGCAAATAGAAAAGGCATCAAGTAAAATAGATGCTCACAGTCAAGGGTCTGATTGTGAACCATAGACTCCCCAATTGTGAATGCTTTTATGCACACGGAAATGCTTTTCTACAAAGCCTTGTCACTTTTGTAGCCTACTTCATCACTTTTTTGGAGGCCTTATTGCTTTTTCAGTCTTCTTCATTGCTTTTTTGGGAGCATTATCACCTTTGCAGTCTACTTCATCACTTTACTGGTTTTTTTTTTTACGTTTTGCCTTGCTCCTCGTCTCTCCAAATCCCAACAATGCTGTTGTTCTTGACTCTCCTTTGATTCATTTCTTCGTTACTAATTAATTCCAACTTGTCCCCCAACCTCTTCACCAAGCTTTCAATGTGTATTCCCTTCAATCGCTAGGACTTTGTTTTTGCCTCGCCTTTTTCAAATTGTTATTTTTTCTTTTTCTCCACCTAAAAAAAAAGCCAGTGTTAACATTATCGATTCAGCGGGTTACTGGTTAACTTGCCAACTACCATCCAATGACTGTGGTTATTCATTCTAATCTAATGGTTCAAATGTTATTGCGGCATTATAGAACAGCCTGTTTTTTTCATAATAATTTCTAGTTCTTAAAAAAATTTTGCTTAAAGAAAATTTACAGAAATTTGTAAAACCTGAAACCATTAGTAATTATTTATTAATTAGTATAATATCACAGACGCCAACATTTTGCTACACTTTTCTGGTCTTTTAATTCCAGCTATCAATACTAATTGACTTCATATCAGGGAGATTAGGCCGAATTCATTTTAGGTTAAGTCAACTTAAGCCAAAATAACTTATTTTTATTTTAATATCTTTTTTTTTGAACCAATTTCATTTGATAGTTAATATTATGTAAATGTAATAATTCATTTAAAATATAATTTTTAGAATCTTATTAAATTTTCTTAAAGAATTTCTTTTTTAATTCCTAAAAAAATTCATAAAAGTTTAATAACATCATGAAAATTTACTTTCAAATGGACTATTATAGCTATATAATATTGGATTTCAAACGAAATTAGTTGAAGATAAAAAAGATGTAAAAATAAAATAATGTACTTTAAATTAAGTTAGTTTAAGTTAAAAGAAAATTAGTTGTTAGTCAAGCACAACAATAATTTATGACACTGAAAATTGTGGAAAGGGTCAATTTGGTGGCACGGGCACATAAGATTTTTCTCCTTTCCCGTTGAAAAATCATGGGCAAGTTCGGTCGGCGTTAATTGAATTAATCGGTCAAAATTTTTGGTTCAGTCAACAGAGGGTAGCCTAGAGGGATCTAGCATAGGGAGAATTACAGGGTGTGCCACTCTTCATTTATTTTGCCATTTGCCTAGTGTCCTCTATCTTGTCCCACTTTCACCCCGCTACCCCAACTGCCAACCATTTGTATATCCGACACCTGCCCACTACTCGTCCACGCTCCTCCGCCCATCGTCTGTGTGGTATCAAATTCCTTAAGCCAGATCCGCCCCACATTTGCTTCGTCCCAGCCGTAGCTTCATCTATTCAATCCTTTTCACCCTCCATCACGTGTTTCCCACTGCCGTGTCATACGCAAAGATGTTGTACACCTTTCACCTAATTCCACCAAAATGAGGCAGCTCCTTGTGTTGATTCAATTCTTTTTCCTTTCCTTCCCAACTTATTCGAAATGGGTTGGAATATGTTTCTGACTGATTTTTCCAGCTGCTCATTTTGGTATTTGGTGTTCTGTAAAATGCTTTCTTAGGTAACGGGTAGCTGGCAGCTAATTGTGGCTGGAGGTCTTCAAGTTTAAGCAAACAAAACTGTGACCTGTAAGACTGGCACACCCTGTAATTCTCCACAAAACCAACCCTTAGACCCATCCTACTGGGCAACCCTCTATTGACTGCACCAAAAAATTTGACCCATTAGTTCCATTAATCTAAACCAAACTTGCCTCATATTTTACAGTCAATCAACCACTTTTTGTTCTTTGCTACAGGCCAAGAAATGAACAATCTATAACAAATTGTTGGGAACAAATTCCCCAATCATCCACGATCCACAGCATAATAAAAACACGATCAAGCAAGCATACACAAATTTAACATAGTTCAGCTTTTAACTAACCTAAATTCATGAATGAAAGAAATCCACTCAAATAAAATATAGAGATTACAGCAGAAGTGTGCCCTCAGTGCTCACGTTGGCCTATGGATCCGTTACACACAACTGACAACCCCAATATTTTGCCCTCACACAATTATAAGATGTGGGAATTACAAAAGGCATCTTATCCTAGCCCTCTTCGGCCTCCAGACCTCTCCCCCTTCCTAGAACCCTCAAATCTTTCCTCTTTACCATATTAGTTTTTCTCTCATACTCAAAATCTCAACATAATAAGCCTTTTTATATGCCACATACAAACCCAAACCAAATGAAAATAGGAAAACTAAATTGCAAACAAATACAAAAGCTAAAACCAAATCCTATGCAAACTAAAATTCTTGAGTTTTTTTAATTTGAGGCAACAAAGCAAACAATCTCCACCTTAGCTTAAATTCTTCACCATGAGCATGAACATCATGAACACATGGTCACAATCAGAAATAGGAATGTCACGAACATCACCAAAACATTAACACAGCAACAAACACAAACAAGTACGAACATCATGAACATGACTTCAAACAACAACATCACAAACATCAACACACACAAACACAAGCTCTACTATGCTAAGAATGCATCACAAGCTCCACCATTCCAAGACCAAACCATAAACTCTGATACTACTTATTGGGAAAAAATTTCTCAATCACCCATCACACGTAGAGGAATAAAAACAGGATCAAGAGAGTAAACACAAATTAAACATAGTTCAGCTCTTAAATAACCCACATTCGTGAATGAGAGAAATCCACTCAAATAAAATATAAAGATTACGGAAGAGGTATGCGCTTAGTGCTCACGTTGAACTATGGATCCTCTACACGCTACTAACAACCCTAATATTTTGCCCTCACACAATTACAAGATATAAGAATCACAAAAGGCTTCTCGCCCTGACCTTTCTAGCCTCTGGACCTCTCATCCCTTCTGAAACCCTCATGTCTTGTCTCTTCACTACATTGATTTTTCTCTCATACTCAAAATCCCAACACAATAAGCATTTTTATTAGGCCACACACAAGCCCAAATCACATCAAAATAGAAAAACTAAATCACAAATAAACAGAAAACTCAAACTAAATCCTAAACAAACTAAAATTCTTAAGCTTCTTGGATTTGGATTTAGTTTTTCTATTTATTTAGAATTTAATTTTTCTATTTTTATGTGGTTTGGATTTGTGTGTGACCTATAAAAATGCTTGTTGTGTTAGGATTTTGAGTATGAGAAAAAATCTAATGCATTGAAGAAGTAAAATGTGAAAGTTTTAGGAGAGAGGAGAGGTTCAGAGACTAGAGAGAGATTAGAAGAAAAGAATTTGATGATTCTCATATCTTGTAATTGTGTGAGGGTAAGATATTAAGGTTATAACTAGAGGCATAGGAGTAGACTAGGCGCGTCAGCTGCTATGTGCCGCACAGGAGTAGTCCAAATTATGGTTCCGCACGCTCCATCACTTCTCCGTTCATCTCCAATACTAACTGTGAAAACCCTATGAGCGAAAGGATGTTGAGGTCCGAAATTCAAAATAACATTGATTATATAACTCAACCACAACTCTTAATAATATTCTTTCTAAAGAAAATTTACTTTTATGTTATTAGCTCTGATTTTTCTTTTCTTTTTTAAAAAAATGTACGTACAATATATATATATATAACAAGTGTTATTGTCTTTTCTTAACCGGGAAAATATCATTGCGAGAACTCGATTGTTGGTGGCATATATGCTTTTTGTTGAAGGTTGGAATTAATTCCGTTCTCTTGGCCTAAAGGACATGACTCCTTTAAATATCACTAATTATATTACCAATCTTTATGCTTTGTAATGTTGGATTCAAAGAAGTTAATTATAGAAAGTAGTGAAGGTGTACTGCATCACTAAACACTAGGGATGGCCAAATCGGACCCGACCCGATGACCTGGTCCAACCCACCCGAACCCAAGCCCGACCTGACCCGATTTGACTAAAAAAGTCAACGACTTGAACCCGACTGTGCTCAACCCGACCTGAACCCAAACCCGATTAAAGGGAAACCCGAGAAAACCCGAATCCAAAATAACCCAAACCCGAACCCGAAATGACCCGAGCCTGAATTGACCCGAACCCGAAATGACCCAAACCCGAGACTGACTTGACCTGAACCCAAGATGACCCGATAACTAAACCCGACAAGACCCGATTTTAACCCCCACCCTAAACCTTAATTTTCTTTTTTCATTATTTTCCATATTAAGTCAGTCCTAAATATGGAGGTTTCCATGTTTAGTAACTTCCATTTCTTGAGACTTTCATCTTCAGTATGTCTTATATTTAGAAATGATGACTTCCGTTATTAGTAACTTCCATTTTTTTGGTACTTTTATATATAGTAAGTCTCATTTTTTGAGATGAGACTTTCATATTTAGTAGTTTCATTTCATTTTTTAAGATATTCATGTTTAATAATTTTCATATTTTGAGAAAGGATTTCCATATTTAGTAACTTTTATTTTTTTAGGACTTCTATTTATTGCAAGTATCTTATTTGGGGAAAAAAAATCCATATTTAGTGAATCCCATATTTGAATTTTTCCAACATAAGTAATTTTTATATTTAGTAAGTTTAATGATCTTAATAGGCAATTATTAAAATTACAATATTCATCCCTAAACTTTTAAGTATAGTACAATAACGTACCTAAATTTTAAAAATTTTTATTTTAGTCACCCATAATAATTACAACATGAATCGAAATTTTTTTGAAATCTTTGCACTTTTACCCAAAAATTTTTAAATTTTACAATTTAGTCACTGATAATTAACTTGATTTGCATTTCGTTGTAATTTCAAAGAAAATTCATTAAAACATAAACATAACAAAATTGTCATTGTGTATGTCTAGGTGATAGCTGGGTGAAGATCTGAATAATCTGTACAATGATAATTAAAGCTTATGGGTTTAGAAAAACAATCAAATATTACTAACAATATTAAATTACTTAAATATGTACTAAACTACAATGAAGAAGACTTTTATGAATATTTTAATTAAATATACTAAAAAATGAAAATTTAAATCACACAAAAAATTGAATTATTTGATTTAGATTTTTAAAAAATTGAATCGATTCAATCGTTTTGACTTCACATCAGTAACCCACGTGAACACAAAGGTTGACCCGAATTTGACCTGAAAGCTGGCCTGAAGTTACCCGAGACTAAAATTGACCCGACCTGAAGTGAACCCGAACCTAAATAAACCCAGCCCAACCCAACCCGAACTCAAAATCAACTCAACCTGAAATCAACCCGAACCCAAATGACCTGACCTGAACCCGACCTGGACCCGAATTCATGCTAACCCGACTAGACCCGAACCTGAATGACCTGACCCAAACCTGACCCGACCCACCCAATTGCCATCCCTACTAAACACCGAGACAACGCTTTGGGAAAAAGATACTTTATTTGTGCCAATTTTTTGTGTTATAATTACGATTTTGGATAGCTTTAAAATTTTTATTTTTTATATTTAATTTGTTTTTACTGTCAATTAACCATAGTATCCCCATTTTAAAATCCACATTCAAATCATAACAGAATTTCTAATTATTTTGTCAATTGTTTTTGTGGACTTCGGCATTTACGCTACTTGTATAAATAGCAAGATAAAAGGGGAAAAAAAAAGATATTGTGCCTTCAAATCAATTAAGTAATTCTCTCTCTCTCTCTCTCTATATATATATATATTTTTGTGGCTTCTGGTTCTCTATTTGGATTCCCCGAAATATCAAGAATACATTTTCCTCTACAACAATTATTTATGCAAGATGCGACAAAAATTAAGGAATCTGCTTTTAGCAAAAATATTGGTATTGCGACTTGGAAAAGGATTTTGAATGGATGGACAGGTATATCTAAATTTGGCTAATTTGCAGCATATTCCCTGAGTTTGGGTAATTGCGACTTCCACGAAACGTTACCCACTTGTTCTGGAGTTATTATTGTTATGCACCTTTGTATAATTAGGGACACTAATCACCCAAAAATTGGCAAAAATACCCCTCGCCAAAATCTTCCCTTCTCTATAGAAACCTTACCTCACTGCTACTACCTCCTCCGACACAGTCGCCTTCCCCAAACCATCATATCCTATGATCTCATCGCCACTGCTCTTACTCTTGATCATATCGCTGCCGTCGTTCTCCCTTCGAATCTCGCCTCTAGATCTCACTGCAACTCCTATGCTCTGAATCATGTCGATTGTTGCATGCATACCTCTGCAATCTCATCGTCAATGTTCTGATTGTTATTGCCACCACCTCCGCCATTGCTGCCCACCATCGGAACATACGTCGTTGTAAAAATGCCTGAAGTAATGTGCAAACGTGTGTTAAGCAATATGCAAAAATGTCTAATGCAGTATCTGAAAGTGTCTAAAGTAGTTTACAAACAATATATTACAATAAGAAAAAAACAATTGTTCGAAGCTTCTAATTAGAAAACAATCGATCTAATTAATCCTAACCACTAAACAACCTAAGACAAGCGCTTTGATTTAATTTAACAATTGCGTTAAAAATTAGAGAGATCGATGAAGCTAAATAACACAAACACAAGCGATTGAATTTAATTTAATTGAATGTTCTTCCTAAGACCTAATGATTTCTGACACAGCAAATCACTAAACCTCAGTTGCTTCACAAATTAGAGAAACCAAACAATTATAGATTTGATTTCCAACCCAGCAATAGATTGAATTCGAATAACAACTAATAGGCCTCCTATCATATAAATGAAATAATCATGAAATTAATCATAGAAGAACATCCAGTACTCAAAATATTAATTGAATCAATAAAAATAACTTTATTCTCACAGTACTGAAGAATTCGGAGATTCAGTCTCCTTCAACCAAGAATAAAAAGACCATTAAAAAGAAAAGAAAACAAACAAGAAAATAGATAGAGAGAGTTGGGGAAGATAGAGGGGGGCAGCCCCCCGCGAGAGCGAGAGTAGGAGGCCATGGCACAGCTGCCACTTTAAACACCTAAAAGAATTAACCTAGTGTGCTAAACTCATAAAATCTCCCTAAAATTTCTATATTATTATAAAATTACCCCACAAAAAAGTGTGAAAGTTGTAAAGCTCTTTCTTAGCTTCGAAACGATACCTGAATATCATAAAACGGACATCTACAGCAAAAGGTATGCCCAAAATTCTACAACTACTTTTGAACCATCGATGACTCGCAAATTGCGAATTTGAAGCTAAATTTGACCCTTTTAACGTACAAATCGGGTTTCATGGTCTGCATATGATTTGTAGATCCAGATGTTAGCTTTTCAATGAATCAAGAATCACTCAATTTCGATCTCTATAGCTCAAGATATAATTTTTCTACCGGAATATCGCCAATCTGTCAAAATCCTAAAAGAACACAGCCAAATTAAAACTTGTAAAATTGCAAATTAAATCCACTTTCAATCAATTGAGTCCAGATATGCTCTAAGCTACAAAACATACTCAAAATATAACTTTAAGATTCAAAACATATTAAAACATACTAAATATGAGAGAAATAAATATAATAAATATAGCTTATCAGAAGCAATAAGAAGTATCTGAATGAATATCGACAAGCATTCAAAGGAATACTTGAAAGTGTCTAAACTAATAAATAAACAATTTGTTCTCTTCAAAACATAACTATATAAAACAATAAAGATGTTTATGAATAAATGTGTAAAAGTGTCTAAAAAGAAATCAAGAAGTGTCTGAATGAATATTGAAAAGTGTTTAAAGAAATATTTAAAAGTGTTTGAACCAATATGTAAACAATTGTTCTCTTCAAAAAAAAAATAACTATCTGAAACAATAAAAAAGTGCCTGAATGAATGTGCAAAATTGTCTAAACAAATATTAAAAAATGTTTGAAGCAATATGCAGATAATTTATTTTCCTCATAAATAAACGTGTGCAAACTAATAAAAAAGAATTGTCTAAATAAATATTTGAAAGTGTGCAAAGTAAAATATAAAAATATTTAAAGCTCATATTGCAAAGAAAATATAAAAGTGCCTTCTATTTCTTTCTCTGTAGATGGAAGGTGCCTTCATCGTCGGCTAGGATAATAGCTTCTCATCATTCTTTCGTCACTCATCGCCATCATCACCGCCTCACCTCGAATCTTCCATTGTCAATTGTCCTCCAATTACTGATCATCCACTTTGCTTCTCATGCAATGTCGACTAATAATCTGCTTATCATTGTTCGATCATCTTCGCATTGCTTATAGCCCACTACTCAAGCGATAGTTCAATCATCCTCCTATTTCTCATACTCTGATTGTCCTCTCATCACTGATTTTCCTCCCATTCCTCATCATTCGATCATTCAATCCCCCTTTCGTCACTCATCTCTCACTTCTCATTGTCAACTTGGGACTGTGTTTCCTTACACGGTGGCAATGAAGCGAAATCATCAGACCAATCTAGGAGGGAGCAATAAAGGAGATGATGGTGGTGGTGAGGTCCTGAGAGCAGGAAATGGAATTGACGGTAAAGAAGTAAATGAGCATGGGAATTGCAATCTCGGTTGAGGTCCATAGAAAACATGATCCAGAGGATATGATGGAAATTAATTAGGTTAGTAAGGGGTAAACTAGGAAATCATGGACTATGTCTAATTTAACATATGTTCACAACAACTATAGTACTATTTTGATGTTAACTTCAAAGCTAACCATTTACATGTTTTGCAAGCTTTAGGATTCAAGTAGAAATTTACACTGTTGTAAGACTTAAACAACAGTTCTAAAAGATTTAGAACTGAAAATGTGGTATATCCCCCTGACTTAATTTTTTTTTAGAATTAAGTATTTTTTATAATTTTTTTAGTAGTTTTTTTGTTATAATTTTTTACATTTTTAAAATTTAGAAAAAAATCTCTTATTATATGTTTTTTGTAAAAATAAAATTAAAAAAAAACTTTTTGAAGATCTTAAAAGTGATTAAAAGTTTCAAAGAACAAAAATAACTATTCAACTCTATAGTCACTGGATTAACCTACTAGTTATTGTGTCTATGTTAATTGGTTTCAAGGAACTAATCTCTAATCTTTAATCTTTAATTTATTGTTTTGCACTAATTTCAGACCTGAGCTTATAGATATTACAACCTCTATACTTGTAGGTTTTGACATCATTAACAAGCCACAACTATCCATCTTGACACATTGAAGGTCCTTTATGGAAGATCTACCAGCAAATTTCTTCACATTGGAGTCTTTGGGTCCTTCTCTTCTCCCCCGCCTTTGTAAAAATTTACAAATATCATAACCCTACTTGGCTGTGACTTCTCAAACACACATTGTGCACAATTAAGAGTTTTCATGCACATATCCATTACATAGCACACACTAGCAGAAACACACCCAAATATACCTCAAGGATTCAACATTAAACAAAACTAACTATTCTGCTTTAAAAGAGAATCTTAGCACAAGATCTTATAACCACTTAAAACCCTTACAAATACACATCATATATCCAAAGGAACTTATTGAAACAATTAAACAGAACCACAAATTTTCAAAACTGGAATTTGCCACCTTAAACCCAAAAAAAAAAAAAGTCAAATTACTGCAGTAACCGAAACAATTCATTTCCTTGAATTCTTTTGGTCTTTTTCTATGTAAGTGATTTTAACACTTCACATATATGGTGAAGAATGTGTACATAAAGTTTCAACTCAAAATAAATTCTCTAGCAAAAAGTCAAGGTGAAAATTAAATTCACCCCTAAAGAACACATGCTTGCAGGAAATCAAAACAATGATTTATCCTTTAGAAAACCTTCTGTTACTAAAGAAACATTACCAACACATCACAAATAGGATCAAGAACATGTTCACAAAATCTCATAGCAAACTAAGTCCTATATCAAAAGTCAAAAATAGGTTTGACTAACTATGAAATTCACTCAATTTAAGGGTTCAGTAACTAAATCCTTAAGTATAGAGTGGCCGAATCCATCAAACCTATTTACTACAGTCAAATAAACTTTCCTACAAATAAATTTAAGAATTATTCTGCCAAAATGAGATTTTTAACCCGTAAGTCAAATTTCAGCCAACCCTTTACCCAAACAAGAACAAATTCCACAATGAAATGATTAACCAATGAGTTCAACAACTCGAATTTCATTTCCACAAGAACAACTTCGAACATGTTGGATTAAACAATGTTTGGACAATAATAAAACTTGCTTGTAGAGAACATGCAAAAAATTCCAAACAAAAGTAGACATTTTTTAACAAAGCCATAACTAAGCCACACTTTTTACAAAAATCTACGTAATGAATTTTTTTAAGGCAAAATCTCAAACCAAAACTTGAAAAAATAGATTTTAAGCTTCAAACATGATTCAAATATAAACCCACGCCCGCTCTTCAAAAATCAGATCAATCTAAACTCTTCAAGTTACAAGTCAAATTTCAGTCAATACTTTACTACTCATAGGCAAGTTTTGTAAAAGTGCAAGATTTCACTAGGAAAGTCATAGAGACTAAAAGTTGATACAGGAATTTAACTACATAAACCAATAGGAAACTATTTAAGACACATCCAACTCATGAGAACCAAAGACACATATATTATTAAAAGTTCATACTGTTGGGTTTCGGGAGCCAAACAGCGCAGCGGAATTTAACCGAAACCCTCCAGGATCCAAGTGAAACGGGGTAAACCGGGTGTTCGAAAATTTCATACCTAATTTTCGGTTGAGATCTCTCACTCAACTGTAGAGTCGAATCACAAAACCTGAACAGTTGACGTGTTCAGGCTCTCTATGGTATCCACACGAGCCTCTCGGGATCACCACGCTTCCACCGCGTCCCGGCAGATGCGTTTCTCTTGCGCTCGCAGTGCTAGCTTGCGTCCTCCAAGGAATTGCAAGAGAAGAGTGCGGCTGTCCTTTTGGGAGGCAAGGGCAAGGAGACCTACGAATTTCTCACTTAAAAGTTGTATTTATAGTGAGACTCAACTTCCAGGCCTAATAGGTTTCAAAGCCCTAATCCAATTAGGATTTAGTTTCGGGCTTAATAATGGCTCAACTCCTTGGCCCATTATTAATACGAAATTAAAGTGAAACCATAACCCAAATAATTAGCCCATGCACTCTAATGATCCAAATAGCTCTATGTGTGCGACCCAATAGGCTCTTGCCATGTTGGCAATGATCATAAATCACATTTATGATCATAAGCAATGAGCGATGTCTAGCAACACATCATTGCTACCCAAGTGACAAGATTGTCGGTGAATCGACTAAACCTTTATGATCATCACCGATATATGCCATTGTCCCTTTGTCCAAGATATCAAGACTAAGCACAAGACATGGAATGTGTCACTCTCGTATAGCCCAATCTTTGGTTTCTTGATTACCGAGTAGACCAACTTAAACTGACGACATTGCTATCATATATCAACTCATCGGAGCATGGCCATGCATTTTCTAAGTCTCACTCTATCAAGGGGCCCAAAGATATCACTCCCGTTACATAGGAGGGACAAATCCCATCTTGATCATACAAATCCCTCCGCATGATATGTGACATACCCAATGACCTCCTTCAAGTTCACTCAGTTACGAGCAACAAAGGAAAGTATCAAAGTATGTGACTCACATGTAGGGAACCTTGCTGATCTTAGATCGAAGGACTACATATACCATGATCACTATGAGAATCACTTATGACACTCATATAACGATCCATAAAGTGTTCTCATGGTGGGTCGGTCCAGTACACAAGTTCTCCGACTTGTACCCATATGTAGACTACATATCTCATATTAGTCTCCACATATGCTAGTCATTATGTATTATTGCAACCCGCTCCATCATAATACTAGACTAGGGACGTTTAAGAATATCATTATTCTAGGGTTACAATTATGTTTATTACGTTACGCAGAAACAAAACAACAAACAAAATTGCTGGATTAATGCCTCAATAAAATATCATGACTCAATGTGCAAAAATACAATCATCTCATGATTGGCTTTTTTTGGGCACAATACTAACAATCTCCCACTTGCACTAAAAGCCAATCATCCATGTATCTAATACCGATGGACCTAGAATGCCTATCATGCTTCTGCTGCGTAAGGGGCTTTGTCAGTGGATCAGCAATGTTGCTGTCTGTTGAAGTCCTGCATATCCTTACATCACCCCTCTCGATGATCTCCCTGATGAGATGATAGCGTCGAAGTATGTGTTTGGATTGCTGATGAGATCGAGGTTCCTTAGCCTGTGCGATTGCTCCATTGTTGTCACAATAGAGCTCTATCGGGTCAACAATGCTTGGAACCACTCCAAGTTCAGTGATGAACTTCTTGATCCAAACTGCCTCCTTCGCAGCATCAGAGGCGGCAATGTACTCAGATTCTGTTGTAGAGTCAGCTACTGTCTCTTGCTTTGAACTCTTCCATCTCATAGCACCACCACCAATACAAAACACATAACCAGATTGTGATCTAAAATCATCCTTATCGGATTGGAAGCTTGCATCGATGTAACCCCTTACAACGAGCTGATCTTCACCTCCAAAGACTAAGAATGCATCCTTAGTCCTTCGTAAGTACTTAAGGATGTTCTTAACAGCTGTCCAGTGACTTTCATCGGGGTTCGATTGGTACCTACTGATCATGCTCAAAGCATATGAGACATCGGGATGAGTACATATCATGGCATACATGATAGATCCAATTGCTGAGGCATATGGAATCTTACTCATGCGCTCTCTCTCCTCGGTTGTACTCGGACACTGAGATCTAGAAAGAGTGATACCATGTGACATGGGCAAGAATCCTTTCTTGGAATCTTGCATGCTAAACCTCTTTAGCACCTTGTCAATATATGTACTTTGACTTAGGCCAAGAAGCTTTCTAGATCTATCTCTATAGATCCTGATGCCTAACACATAGGCTGCTTCACCCAAGTCCTTCATAGAGAAACATTTCCCTAGCCAAGTCTTCACAGACTGTAGCTCAGGAATGTCATTCCTGATGAGTAATATGTCATCTACATACAACACCAAGAAGACAATAGCGCTCCCACTAACCTTCTTGTAGACACAAGGTTCATCTTCATTTTTGATAAAACCAAACTCTTTGATTGCATCATCAAAATGAAGATTCCAACTTCGAGAAGCTTGCTTCAGTCCATAAATGGACCTTTGCAATTTGCACACTTTATTGGCATTCCTAGGAGTGACAAAACCCTCAGGTTGTGTCATGTACACATCCTCAAGTAGCTTTCCATTTAGGAATGCAGTTTTGACATCCATTTGCCATATCTCATAATCATAGTGTGCAGCAATAGCAAACAAAATTCGGATGGATTTAAGCATAGCAACTGGTGAGAAAGTTTCATCATAGTCAATACCATGAATTTGCTTGAAACCTTTTGCGACCAATTGTCCCTTAAAGGTAATCACATTACCATCCATGTCAGTTTTCTTCTTGAAAACCCATTTGCACCCTATGGGTTTTACCCCTTCAGGTGGGTCAACCAAAGTCCATACTTGGTTTTCATACATGGATTCCATCTCGGATTTCATGGCCACTAGCCACTTCTCAGAGTCAGGACCCGACATAGCTTGTTGGTAGGTTGTGGGCTCATCTTGATCCATGAGCATCACATCACCGGTGTGAGTCACGAGAAATCCATATCTCTCGGGCTCACACCGAATCCTACCAGTCCTACGTGGGCTCTGTGCTACAGGAATAGACTCTTGAACCACAACATCTTGTGGTGTCTGTTCAGGTTCCATTTCAGGTTCGATGTCTCCTTGTTGTTCTTGAATTTCTTCAAGTTCTACTTTCCTCCCACTAGTTCCTTTAGAGATAAACTCTTTCTCCAAAAAGACACCAGTTCGAGCAACAAACACCTTTTGCTCGGAGGGATTGTAGAAATAGTAACCCTTTGTTTCTTTAGGATACCCAACAAAAAGACATTTTTGAGATTTGGGCCCTAATTTGTCAGAGGATTGACGTTTTACATAAGCGTCACAGCCCCAAATCTTCATAAAAGACAAATTGGGACGCCTCCCACTCCATATCTCATATGGTGTCTTTTGAACCGATTTAGATGGAACTCGGTTTAGTGTAAAAGCGGTCGTCTCTAGAGCATGTCCCCAAAAGGAGTTTGGAAGGTCAGCTTGACTCATCATAGAGCGAACCATGTCTAACAGAGTTCGATTTTTCCTTTCAGAAACACCATTCCATTGAGGTGTACCTGGTGGAGTGAGTTGTGATACTATACCACACTCCTTCAGATAGTCAAGGAATTCTCGATCCAAGTACTCTCCACCTCGATCTGATCGAAGCACTTTGATACTCTTCTCGAGTTGATTCTCTACTTCATTCTTGAATTCTTTGAACTTTTCAAATGATTCTGACTTGTGACTCATAAAATACACATAGCCATATCTGCTGAAGTCATCAGTGAAAGTAATGAAGTATTGGAAACCTCCTCTAGCTTGTGTAGACATAGGGCCACATACATCACTATGTATGAGTCCTAGTAAGTCATTAGCCCTTTCACTTTGCCCTGTGAATGGGGCTTTGGTCATCTTGCCCAACAAACATGACTCACATGTCTCATATGATTCAAAATCAAATGAGTCCAAGAGTCCATCCTTATGGAGCTTGGATATGCGGGTCTCATTTATATGGCCCAAGCGACAGTGCCAGAGATAGGTCGAGTTTGAATCATTTAATATGACCTTCTTGGTATTCACATTATAGATTGGATCTTCAAGGTCTAGAACATACAACCCATTGCTAAGTTGAGCACTACCATAAAAGATTTCATTCAAATAAATAGAACAACATTTGTCCTTCATTATAAATGAAAAACCTTTCTTGTCCAAACAAGAAACATAAATCAAATTTCTACTAATAGTAGGCACAAAGTAACAGTTGTCTAATTCTAAAACTAATCCACTAGGTAAAGTGAGAACATAAGTCCCTACGGCTAAGGCAGCAACCCTTGCTCCATTTCCAACACGTAGGTCCACTTCACCTCGGGCCAATCTTCTACTTCTACTTAGATCCTGCACATTTGCACAAATGTGAGATCCACATCCAGTATCCAATACCCAAGATGAGGAAGTAGAAAAGTTAGCCTCTATAACAAGAATACCTGAAATGGAAGTCTTACTTCCTTTTTCCTTAGCAAGTTCTTCAAGATAGAGCTTGCAGTTGCGCTTCCAGTGTCCAGGTTGCTTACAATGGAAGCACTCCCCTTCCTTTGCCACACCACCCTTTGGTTTCAGTGCAGCTGAAGAAGAACTAGCATTGGACTTTCCATTAGCTTTATCCTTCTTCTTGTTGGTTTTTCCCTTTCCCTTACCCTTTTGAACCATCAAAATGGGCTTAGACTTCTTAAGGTTTTGCTCAGCAATTCTCAACATGTTGAGCAATTCAGGAAGGGACTTGTCTAGGTCGTTCATGTTATAGTTCATGACGAACTGACTGTAGCTTTCAGGCAACGATTGCAAGACTACATCGATAGCCAACTCTTTCTGAAGAGCAAATCTCAAATTCTCAAGATTCTCAATGTACCCAATCATCTTGAGCACATGAGGACCCACGGGACTTCCCTCAGACATCTTGCACTGAAACAATGCCTTAGAGGTCTCAAACCTCTCATGCCTAGCTTGCTCTTGGAAAAGCATTTTGAGATGTTCGATCATATCGAACGCCCCCATGTTCTCATGTTGCTTCTGAAGCTCAGATTCCATGGTAATAAGCATGAGGCATGCAACATCCAAAGCATCATCAGAATGCCTCTTGTGAGCATCCCTTTCAGCTCTTGGAGCAGTGGCAGCAGGCTCATTCGGAATGGGCTGCTCTAGGACATATGCCTTTCTCTCTTGTTTGAGGACTATCCTCAAGTTTCGGTACCATTTGAGAAAGTTGGTCCCATTCAGTTTTTCCTTCTCAAGGATCGATCGCAATGAAAGTGTCGATGTGTTTTGTGCCATGGTAATCTACAACAGTAAATATGCAGTGTAAGAGTCATGTATTTTAATTCATTTAATAAGGACTTTTATTAAACGATACTCCCACTATTTTCCTCAAAATAATAACCCTCGATATTATTTCGGAACACCTCGGCGCTAAGGTATTCTAGTGGGCCAAGATCCATATTTGACCACAACCTGAGTCAGCTTTGGCTTTTCTCTCAAGTTACAGCTATTTAGGTAGGCAACTCCTTGCCAATTGCATCTTATGCAACTCTTGGATAGTTGGGTGAACAACACTTGTCCAAGCTCATCTCATGAACTTAAGCCCAACTCTATGCCTCTAAGTCCCTAATCCTATTAGGGTGACTTAGTTAAGTCGAACACAAAGTTAGCAGTTTGGATATCACTATTATCCCATCGCGCCTTACCAAGATGAACATAGGTGCTTTGCTTTGGCAAACCCACCTAATGTTGATCAAAGTCTTGACGAGTGCCAACATTTGGAAGGCATCACATTTAATGACTTAATATTTGTTTGAGGGATTTTATCTTTTGATCTCACCAATTTGTTATCTCCGGTTGTTTTATACATGCATCACATACAAATATAAAACATGCATCTCATGCTTACAAGAAATAAACGTGACATGGTTATAGCCCAAACTATGCGATATTCTCAAGCCAATGAGAATATCATAAAAGCCTAAGAAAAGAAAAGAGTCTTCACAAGCTCCTTCTCTTCCTTTCTTGGCTGCCCTTTTGTTGTCACCTCCTTGGACATACCTCCTTGCATGATCCTTGGACATACCACCTTGGATGAGCCCATAATGCACCATTACATCAATAATAGAAACCTCGAGTTACATTCGAGGGGAGTAAGGTGAGAAGAGAATGTACAATGAGAGTGATAAGAAAAGGCACGACTTGCAGGCCGTATTTACAAGTACAACCAATCAAGGGCTATAACCATGCACCATGCTTCAAACACCAATTAACATATCATGTCAAATCTCATTCAACAAAGATGCATGCCAATTTTCGTGTGTTGATTAACCAGGTTTTATTTATGTGGCGCTTCGCATACGGCGGTCCCGCTGGCCGGTCAGCGGGCGGTGGTTCCCGAGACTTTTGATCATGTCATATCGTCACTGCTCTTACTTTTGATCATATCATGTCATATCCTATGATCTCATCGTCACTGCTCTTACTTTTGATCATATCGCTGCCGCCGTTCTCCCTTCGAATCTCACCTCTAGATCTCACTGCAACTCCTATGCTCTGAATCATGTCGATTGTTGCACGCATGCCTCTGTAATCTCATCGTCAACCTTCTGATTGTTATTGCCACCGCCTCTGCCATCGCTGCCCACCATTAGAATATACGTCATTGTAAAAATGTCTAAAGTAATGTGCAAACGTGTCTTAAACAATATGCAAAAATGTCTAATGCAATATCTGAAAGTGTCTAAATTAGTTAACAAACAATATATTATAATAAGAAAAAAACAATTGTTTGAAACTTCTCGGTCGTTGAAACCGCAAAAAATAATTCTGATATCACTAACAACTCAGAATAAATAAATTTGTAGTATAGCAGTATAAACCAGGTCGAATCCCAAGGAAAATTTTTATCTGAAAGCTTTCTCACAGAAAGCTTAGAAAAAAAGATTGGAGGGGATTGTTTGTAATAAAAAATGAAATAAAAAAAAGATCAAAGAATAAAAATTAAGAAATCTATCAAGTAAGAAACCAACAAAACAATCAAGAATTCAAACCTTGGCATTAGTCAACATCCGCCACCGAATTCTTACAACTGATAATCGATCAAGATTTTGAATATTCATCGTTAGAGCTATCTTCCTACCTCTCCTTAGTCGTAGTTAATCAGAAAACAAACGATCTAATTAATCCTAACTGCTAAACAACCTAAGACAAGTACTTTGATTTAATTTAACAATTGCGTTAAAAATTAGAGAGATCGATGAAACCAAATAACACAAACACAAGTGACTGCATTTAATTTAGTTGAATGTTCTCCCGAAGACCTAATGATTTCTGACGCAGCAAATCATTAAACCTCAGTTGCTTCGCAGATTAGAGAAACCAAACATTTACGGATTTGATTTCTAACCCAGCAGTAGATTGAATTCGAATAACAACTAGTAGGCCTCCTAGCATATAAACGAAACAATCATAAAATTAATCATAGAAGAACATCCAATACTCAAAATATAATTGAATGAATAAAAAAAACTTTGATCTCACAGTGCTGAAAAACTCAGGGTTTCAGTCTCCTTCAACCAAGAATAAAAAGACCACTAAACAGAAAAAGAAAACAGACAAGAAAAGAAAACAGACAAGAAAAGAGACAGAGAGAGTTGGGGAAGAGAGAGGGGGGGCAGCCTCCCGCGAGAGCGAGAGTGGGAGGCTGTGGCGCAGCTGCCACTTAAATACCTAAAAGAATTAACCTAGTGTGCTAAACTCATAGAATCTCCCTAAAATTTCTATATTGTTACAAAATTACCTCACACAAAAAAAAAATTCAAAATAACTAGAAGGTTTCCAAGTTTTGAGCCAAGCATTGCTCTAGAACATCAATAACAACTTCAAGCTGAAATTCGACCTTGATGCAGCCACGATTTCTTAAAATTCAAAGCATGAAAGTTGTAGAACTATTTCTTATCTTCGAAATGATACCTGAATCTCATAAAACGGACATCTACAGCCAAAGGTAGGCCAAAAATTCTGCAACTGCTTCTGAACCAGCGATGACTCGTAAATCGCGACTTTGAAGATGCATTTGACCCTCTTAACGTGCAAATCGGGTTTCATGACCTTCATATGATTTGTAGATCCAGATGTTAGATTTTTAATGAATCAAGAATCACTCAATTCGGATTTCTATAGCTCAAGATATGATTTTTCTACCGGAATATCGCCAATCTGTCAAAATCCTGACAGAACACAACCAAATTAAAACTTGTAAAATTGTAAATTAAATCCACTTTCAATCAATTGAGTCCAGATATGCTCTAAGCTAAAAAATATACTCAAAATATATCTTTAAGATTCAAAACATATTAAACATACTAAATATGAGAGAAATAAATATAATAAATATAAGCTTATCAGAAGCAATAAGAAGTATCTAAATGAATATCAAAAAGTGTTTAAAGGAATACTTGAAAGTGTCTAAACTAATAAGTAAACAATTTGTTCTCTTCAAAACATAACTATATAAAACAATTAAGAAGTGTATGAATAAATGTGTAAAAGTGTCTAAACAAAAATCAAGAAGTGTGTAAATGAATATTGAAAAGTGTTTCAAGAAATATTTAAAAGTGTTTGAACCAATATGTAAACAATTGTTCTCTTCAAAAAAATAACTATCTGAAACAATAAAAAAGTGCTTGAACGAATGTGCAAAATTGTCTAAACAAATATTAAAAAGTGTTTGAAGCAATATGCAGATAATTTCTTTTCCTCATAAATAAACGTGTGCAAACGAATAAAAAAGAATTGTCAAATAAGTATTTGAAAGTGTGCAAAGTAAAATATAAAAATATTTAAAGCTTATATTGCAAAGAAAATATAAAAGTGTCTTCTATTTCTTTCTCTGTAGATGGAAGGTGTGTTCATCGTCAGCTAAGATAACAGCTTCTCATCCTCCTTTCGTTGCTCATCGCCATCATCACCGCCTCACCTAGAATCTCCCATCGTCGATCGTCCTCCCATTACTCATCATCCACTTTGCTTCTTAGGCAATGTTGACCAATAACCTGCTTATCATTGTTCGATCGTCCTCCCATTGCTTATAGCCCACTACTCAAGCGATAATTCTATCATCCTCCTATTTCTCATAATATGATTGTCCTCCTATCAATGATTGTCCTCTCAATCCTCATCATTAGATCTCCCTTTCGTCACTCATCTCTCACTTCTCATCGTCAGCTTAGGACTGTGGTTCCTTACTCGGTGGCAATGAAGCGGAATCATACAACTAATCTAGGAGGGAGCGATAAACGAGATGACGGTGGCAGTGAGGTTCTGAGAGCAGGAAAGGGAATTGGCAGTGAAGAAGTAAATGAGCATGGGAATCCTGATCTTGGTTGAGGTTCAGAGAAAACATGATCCAGAGGGTGTGATGGAAATTAATTAGGTTAGTAAGGGGTAAAATTGGGAAATCATAGACTATGTCTAATTTAACATATGTTCACAACAACCATAGTACTATTTTGATGTTAACTTCAAAGCTAACCATTTACATGTTTTGCAAGCTTTAGGATTCAAATAGAAATTCACAATGTTGTAAGACTTAAATAAAAGTTGTAAAAGATTTAGAACTGAAAAAGTGGTCTATACCCCTGAATTATTTTTTTTTTTAGATGTAAGAATTTTTTATAATTTTTTTAGTAGTTTTTTTGTTATAATTTTTTTAATTTTTAAAATTTAAAAAAAAATCTAATATTATACGTTTTTTGTAAAAAGAAAATTAAAAAAAAACTTTTTGAAGATCTTAAAAGTGATTAAAGGCTTCAAAGAACAAAAATATCTCAAAATAAAAATTTTTAGTCATCAAAAGTAATCTCCATCAAACTTAGAAATAAGAAGTTTATTAATTGGTATTTTTGTAAAGGTTTTGAATTGCCAACAGAACAAAAGCTGAAAAGAGACCACTTTCAGTCCTAAATCTTTTATAAATTTTTTATTTGAGTCCTAAAACTTTACAAATATCTATTTAAGTTCTAAAACTTTGCAAATTTGCATTCGAGTTCTAAAAGCTGCAAAACATATAAATAGTTAGTCCTAAAGTTAACCCTAGAATAGGTGGCCAACAATTTAGGACTAATTGTTTACACATTTTGAAAATTTTAGGACTCAAACACAAACTTACAAAGTTTTAGGATTTAAACAGAAATTTTCAAAGTTTAAAGGTTGAGTGTGTTCTTTGCTCATAGTTTTGTACCTACAGTATGAAACAATGTAACTTTTTCTCACCACTGCAAACTACGCAAGGCCCACTCATCTACCACAGTGATTGTGGGTGGCAATTGAGGATCTAGTTCAGCACAATTTTGATAATTCAAGATTTATTTGGAAACTAATTTTAGTTTCAGGGCCAATAAGTTAAGTTAATGATAGGTTAGGGGTCAATTGAGGATATATTCTATGGAACTCATTACTTATGGTAGCTAAAATAAACTTCCCGAAAAGTTTATTAGACTCCATGTACAGACATCAATAATATCAATAATAGTGTAGAGGAAAATGAAATTTAATAGATCCATTTCAAAAGAATATATGTTTTTTATTTTTCTTTCCAAATTGTATATTGGCTTGAATTTGTTCCACAAACCACTTAAGTGCCTATACAGTGGCCTTGTGTGACCATTTTATTGGTGGCTACATTATTATGGTAATATTTAATTAATATATAATTGGGTATAAAAAAAATTAAATCTATGATTAATTTACAAGAAAAGAATTCACTAGATTAGGTATGTACTCCCTCCATGCCACAATAATTGAAACGTTTCTCTATGAATAGAGATTAAAGTGTACATAATTTATGTCATTTTTTTCAATTTTCCCATGAAATTGAAACTAAAAAAAATCTTTTTAGATTTTGTGTACTGAGAGTTTAAATAATGATTAAAAAATAAAAAATTCCTTTTTTGGTTTTGTGCAGTGAGAATTTAAATGAAGATTAAAAGGAGATTCTTTATTGTCTTTTGTGTAGTGAGAGTTTAAGTGATGATATTAAGGAAAATTAGAAGTTGAAAGCTTTCTAAAAAGGGAAATGTTTCATTTGTTTTGGGACATCCAAATAAAGGAATATGGTTAATTCTTTTTGGGATGGAGGGAGTATATAACTAGAAAATACATATTTGAGTTAATTAATAAAAATATCCACAACATTTCGAGCAAAACCCCAAATTTGTACAAGAATCCAAATTTACCACTAAATCCTAACAAGTAAATTTTATAAATAACACCACCAATACCCTAATCTTAGGGGGAAAAACTATCTCTAAACTCAATCCACCAAAATAGCTATTCATCAAAGCCTAAATCAACCAATCAAAAACCTTATTATAGGAAGAAAAATTAAGCATAGCATAGCATATCTATGTCATATATGTGTTAAATTTGATAGAACAACCTAAATCCACCATCTAAACTATAACTACATTGATGATATAAACATTAAAAATGAAAACAAAACATGAACACGCAGATTTAGGAAAGATTTGAGATTAAAATGATGTGAAAAATTCTGGCAACTGTCGGGATGAAGAAGAATTTGAGAGAGGCTAAGAGAGAGTGTTCAAAGAGTAAAATGAAAGGGGGAGATGAGTATTCCTTTATACGGGTGGAATTTGCAATCATTTTGGTGACCAAAGTTTCAGTTGTCCAAATTGAATATCATGCAACTACTAAGATTTAATTTTGAAAATTTAATGCAACCACCAAAAAGGTTATTGTTTAGCAACTAAATTAAGAGACCCATAAAAAATGGTGGCTAAAACCGTCACCTTTTTGTGACCATTAAGGCGACAATGAAAATTCATAATTAGATGATTGTCCCAAAGCATGAGGACTTATATTTTTGTGAACAAATAAAAATGGTAGATAAAAGATTGCCCTAAACCTTCGATAGCTTTTCGACAACAGTTTTGGGCACCATTTTTGTGTCAACCACAAAAGTAGTCACCGAGAATGGTTGCTATTGCTGAGATTTGTTGTAGCATCGGTTTATCACATCTTTGTGTGGTACTAGCAGAAAGCATGATTCCTTTTGGCCTCATCAATCATACCATAGGTTTCCACAAGTAGGGAAAAATCTAAACATTTTTGCAAAGATAGAGGAAAGAAATTGAAAAGAAAATATTTCCAAAACCTGTATATTAATTTTATAAGTATATAGTACATTGATGTATATGATTTAAAATGAAATAAGAAAAAAATCATTTTATTTTCATCCATGTACCATATATATAATATATCCCTATATGTACCTTGTATATGCTACGGTAAGTTGAAAAAAAATACAAAAAATATTGATACATAAGATACCAAAAATACCATATATACCTATCATTAAACTGATAAAAAAAAACATATGTAACATATATTTGCAGTAAGTTCCTTGTTGTGTGATAAACCGTGGTACATCCTGGATGTGCTATGTGATATATACCACAATAAGTCGTAAAAAAGGTAAAAATGTTATTTACATAAGATACTGTAAAAGACAATGACATATTGTGGTACACTTAACTGTAAACTGATAATACGTGAAAAAAAAAATTATCGCATATCATGTATCTGCAATAAACAATTTACTATGCCATAAACTGTATTATTCAAAATAGTGTTTATACTAGATTCACAATCACTCACAAGTTGTAGCGAGAAGAGTTTCATATTCAAAGTTTGCACTTTTAGGCTCTTTCATGATGAATGGCCAAACTCCTCATCTAGACCATACATCTATTATTTCTGCCCCCTTAAACCTCAAGCTCTTCCATCTGATGACCGGGTCCCCAGTTTGAATCACAACTATAGGGATGTCAAGACCACTCTACACTCCTTGATCCCAACCATCCAAACCTGAATGTGCCCTTACTCGCATAGCCATGGGGAGGTTACAGGTTTAACTAATCCTACCAGACCCTACCCGCACCCTTCCCACCATAATATATTTATACTTGAAATATGATTTTATTTCAAAATAAAACTATAATAACATAAATTTCCATATATTACTCTACTTTCTGATTTTTTTAGTTGTTATTAATTGTAAATATACACATTATTTTAAAAATATACATAAAAATATAAAAAAATATAAAAAATTAAACATATGTTTTAAATGGGTTGCGGGTAGTACCTGTCCACTTGTTAGATTGGTACTTACCTGAACCTGATTAATTGTAGGGAGGGTTTGGGTTAGCTAAGCCCAATTCATTGATATCTTTAACAGTGAACCAAATTGGGTACCCAATAATCACATAGAGGAGTTTTGGGACTAAAAGGTAAAAAACAACATACCTAGGGATTGAAATAGAAGTTTGGCTATAGGGAAAAAGTGACAAAAAAAAAAAGCACAGGGATGTTACTGTTCATAAACATTTATTTAACTCACTCGGTTTACTATATAGTAGCGAACGAGGTTTATGGTGCTCACGCATTACAACTGTTCAATCCATGTCAACATTAAATATGAATATAAACAGTGGTGATCATTGATGAAGGAAGAAAGTTTCATAAAAATAGAAAAAGAAAAGAAAGAACGAGGATAGAAAAGGTTAAGGTAAAGTTTTGGGACTAAGGGAGCAAAAAAAAAAAGATTCTAAGTATTAAGAGATAAACTGTGGGGACTAAAATTTTTTTTTAGAAGAGAGAAATATTATGAAAAAATTAATGATATAAGAGAGAGTGGAACTTTAATAACAACAAGTGGGCTTTAATGATTAATAAATAAAAAAATGGTGTTCAAGCTAAGAGAGCAAATGTAAAGATTTTAGGAATTAAATGCTTAACAATCAACTTAATAAAGGAAAAAAAAAATGAAAACAATGGCTAAAATGAATCAACTCGAACCATACCAAAAAGTGGATAACTCACATGACTAAAGTTTTGTTTTAAAATAAAAAATAAAAAATCAGCAAAAAAAGGTTGAACGAAGACACTATGATTGACTAAAAAAAGAAAAGAAACAAACCATGATAACCAAGATTTTTCTTTAGAAGGCAATAAAATAAAAAATAACAAAAAAAATTAGAGACCAAGAGGACAAATAGAGAGATTTAGTGACCCGTACATCGCAGTAGATTTTTTTTGTAATAATTTTGAATAATAAATAAATAAATATTCCTCATCAATAAACTTATGATAATCAGTTAAAATTTCTATTTGTTTTGAATTTGAGTTGGACTCCTGTCATGTTATATTTATATCATTAAAATGATTAGTTATGATCAAAACATAACACTATAAAAAAATATGGTATGTACTTTGAAACAATGCAAATATTTTTTGTTAATTTAAAAAAATTCACTAAAATTTTTTATCTCTTATTAACTAAAAATCTTATTTTTAGTGTCAATTAAAATTTATCTTGAAAAATTTACTTTCAATTCTAACAATTA
Organism: Aquilaria yunnanensis; assembly: GCA_039654915.1. Taxonomy (NCBI): domain Eukaryota; kingdom Viridiplantae; phylum Streptophyta; class Magnoliopsida; order Malvales; family Thymelaeaceae; genus Aquilaria; species Aquilaria yunnanensis. Next base: position 72,501,068 of record CM077597.1, read on the forward strand.
TGAACCACATTACTTTATTAAACTATAAAGCTTGAGGTAAACAATTGATGCTACAAAACCTAACCAACAGTAATGATAAAAAAATGACTGCAACACAAAACTATGTTTAATATATGTTAATCAATTAACAGTCTAACCATTAACTTAATAAAAATAAAAGAACAAAGTAAAAGAAAAAACTGACTAAAGCTGAATCAACCAAAACTAGCTCAAAAGTAGGTAAATTACAATGATTAAAGTTTCATTTAGAAAATAATAATAATGAAAATCAATAAAAAAAAGTTAGGATCAAGACAAAAAATGAAAAAAATTTAGGTGTTAAGGATTTAACAATTGACTTAATAAAAATAAAAAAATGGTTTAACTAAAAAATAAACAATTATGGTCAAAAATGTCTTACTTTAGGAGATAGTACATAAAACAACAACAACAACAAAACTTGGGGACCAACAGAGCAAATAGATATAGTTAAATAGTTATAAAATTTGGAGACCAAAATGTGACACAGACATAGCCCTACACCTAAAATGGAAAGATTATAAAGTTTGCGATTGAAAATGCATTTTGACCCAAACAAAACCTGAAATACACTGAACCATAAAAATTGCAACATATGCCCTCAGAAAGGAAAGTGCCTTGCAAAAAGAGGATCAAATAGTATCCAACAAAAAAAAAAAAAAAAAGTACAGAACTGGAGATGAACAGTGAAATTTCTTTCTCTTTAAAAATATGGTATAAGAAGATTAACTCAAGTTATTACTTGAAGTTTTTCCATGATTGTTTTTTTTTTCCTTCTCTTCTTTGGTGTCATGTTTTTTTTTTATTTTATCATGAAATAAGAATTTTACAATGTGTTGGTTCATTGGACAGCCTACTCTACTCGATATTTGGAGCATGATTTTTCACTTTTGTCATGTATTGTAGGAAGAGAATGGTTTAACTACCTCACGCACACCACATCAGCAGAAGCAGATTCAATGTTCTAATCAAATCCAATATTGCCACATTTCAAGTTTGCAGCAACTTATAAGATTGCCAGAATGACCAATTGTATGTAAGTACATATAGTATAATCGATATACTGTAGATGAACAACATTTTAAAACTGTGTTTTAGTATATACGAGGTAATATCAACCCGCCTGTTATAACTGATTTTTTTTAACAACAAATTTAGCATTAGAAAAATCTTAATAACTAACTAAAAAATTCCCACCCATAAATTTTTTTAAACTAGTTAAAATGTTGTTTTATTCTAATTTTGACATTCATGTTATGTTTTATTATTAAAATAATTAGTTTTAATCTTAACATAGAATTATGAAACACAACACAATACGTGCTTCAAAATCATATATTTTTTTACTAAAAATAATTAACTAAAAAATTTCATCTCTTTTCAACTCACACTCTAATTCTTAATATTGAGGAGAAATTTATTTAGAATAATTCACTTTCAATTTTAGCAAGTGTGGACCAAATTGATTTATTAAACCATAGAACTTTTTAAGTAAATAACTCAAGCTACAAAACTGAATCATCAATAAAGAAATTACAAAATCTAAACATAAAATTGTGTTTAATTTATATTAATAAACAAATTAACCATTAAGTTAATAAATACATAAATAAAAAAATCATAAATTGACCAAAGTTGAATCATCCAGAGCCATACAAAAAACTGGAAAAATCACAATGACTAAAGTTTTGTTTTAGAAAAAAATAATGAAGAAAAAAAATAGTTTAGTGACCAATATAGGAAATGGAAAAAACTTTAGATATTAATGGTTTAACAATTGACTTAATAAGAGAGAGGGGGGGACAGGTGGTTTTACTAAAAAACAAACAAAATATGGTGACCAAGTTTTCCTTTAGAAAACAATACATAAAAATTAAAGAATAAAAAATTTTGGCAACCAAAAAAGCATATAGAAAGACTGTAATTAAGTAATTATTAAGTTTAGGGCCAAAACATCACAGAAATCAAACCTAGAGACAAAAATGGGAAGTAAAAGCAATTCAGTGATTGAAAACGTGTTTTAGCAAAAAAGAAACGTGAAACAAAACAAAAATGGAGAACTATGAACATAAGGCCTCAAGAATACTATTATCTTTCAAAAAGATGACCAATCTTCCAAAAAATGAAATTTCTTCTCAACAGAAAATAGGCAAAAAAAAAAAGCGACACACATTGTTTACCACTGTAGATGATTCAAAGCGTGATTTAGCCAAAAAGAAATGTGAAACAAAATGAAAATGAAGAAATAGCAATATAGGCTTTCAAGAATAATGCTGTCTTTCGAAAAAATGACAGATCTTCCTAAAGAAGCAATAGGATCTCAAAAGGAAATAGGAAAAAAAAAAAACAAGCGACGCACACTATTTATGACTATATATGAATAGTGCATGCCTCAGCTTGGACCAAGGTCACTATTGTATTTATAGTTTTCTGGTATTTGTATGAACAGTATCCTTTGTTGGCAAAGCTTAGGGAACAAAATGAAAAAAAGGAAATTTGTAGCGGCTAAAAGAGAGTTAGACCATTACTCTGGAAAAAACCGAAAAAAAAAAAAGCAGAGAGAGCACTGTTCGTGAGCGATCATCATTATATATATATATATGAAAGGTGCATAAGATAGAAGGTGAAAATATTATAAATAAAACAAGAGATACTAAGGTAGGGTTAAAGTCGAGAAAGGAAGGAGTTGGATTTGGAATTAAAGCATCACTTTAATTTTGATGAAGGTAAATCTGTCTACTTGGAATGATTAACGACCTATAAGTTTGATTAGTTCAATTTATAAAATCATGCCAAAGTTCTTGGTAATAGCCTCAGGAGGAAAATTAATGCACTAGTTGATTAGTGAAACTCAATTTGCTTTTGTTCATGGTAGACATATTCTGGATAGTATTCTTATTGCTAATGAAGTTGTGTAGTTTTGTGACAAAGAGGAATGTCAAGACTCATATTTTAAAAGTGGATTTTGAGAAGGCTTTTAACAATGTGAGTTAGGAATTTCTTTTTTACACAATAAGGCAAATGAACTTTGGAAATAGGTGGATTAATTGGATCAAGGGATGTTTATCATCTGCTATGGTGGCAGTTCCTATCTATGGTAATCCCACTTTTGAGTTTTGTATGGAAAAGGACTCCTGTCAAAGTGATCCTTTGTCCTCTTTACTATTCTTGGTTATTGTAAAGGTGTTATAATGTCCTATTTTAGAAGCTACTACTTTACGGGAGATCAAGGGAATTTAGGTAAGGATGGGTAATGTGGAGCTCACGCATCTCCAGTTTGCTAATGAAACCTTTTTGATTGGTGCTTGGGAAGAGCATAAAATTATTTAGTTTTGGATAATTTTATGGTGCTTCCAATTGATTTCGGTGTTTCGCATTAGCTTTGCAAAAAGCTATTTAAGGGGTATAAATGCGATTGCCGGTGAAGTAGAAAATTTGGCTACACGTATTGGATGCAAATAGGGTTGTGATCCTTTTACTTATTTGGGTATGCCAGTTGTTGATTCAATGAAAAAGTCAGTTGAATGGTCTATAGCTGTTAACAAACAGAAATCCAAGTATGCAGTTTGGAGACCAAGCTCTATGTCTTCTGGAGCTTGGCTTACTTGACTTAAGTCATGCCTTTCTTGTTTGTCTTTATACTTCCTGTCTATGTTTTGCTGCCCAACGAGTGTTTTCAAAAAGATAGAATCCTTTCATACAAACTTTATTTGGGGGTTATGGGGAGGATAAGAAGATTTGCTAGTTGCTTGGTGAAAGGTGTTGTTGGATAGGGGAAAAAAAAAGTGGTTGAGCATAGGTAGTCTAAGGGGAAAATTTAGCACTATTGTCAAAGTGGTGATGGAGAATTGAGTTAGAAAATGAGGCTTTTTAGAGGGGGATAATTGTTTCCTTGTATGGCAGGGAATGTGAATTAGGGAATAATTCTTTATAATCTACTCGGGGGCCTTACAGTAGTCTCAACAAGGTTGCTTGAGAACGATATAGATTTAGGAGTGTGCCTTTCTTGAAGAGCAGGTAATGGTGAAGGCATAAGGTTCTAGTTTGATGTTTGGTTAGGGAATGAGAAGTTGTGTGAAAAATTTCCTAGATTTTTTAGACTTTACTCAAATCAAAACAGCTTGGTGGCAGGGATGGATGCTTGGGCGGGCAATAGATGATTATGGGGTCGGAGATGGAGATAGATTGCAAGAACGATGAAGGAGTCTAAATGGAACAATTTTCTTAATCTATTATCCTCTATTTCATTATGCAGGGAAGACCTTGAAGATGTTGACCACCTATTTTTTTATTGTAGAGTCTCGAGTTCAATTTTGGCAGCCATTCATGCATGATAAGGATGAAATTATACAAGGTGCATGAATTTTTCTTAGCTTGTATATCTCAATTCATCTGCAACAAGTTATTGAAGTAAGGTAAACTCTGGGCATAATCATCAAAACATCTCTTTGGGTTATTTGGTTGGTAAATGGTCTTGTCTTCAACAATAAACTACTAAACCTTTTAGTAATCATCTCATCAATAATGTCTTATTTTTGGATTTCAAAGAGGTCAGGGATGCGTCTTTCTTCTCTCGATGTGTGGTTTTTAAATCCATCCTTATCCTTATAAGTTTGTCAAGCTAGATTAGAACTAATATGGTTTAAGGACCTATTGTACATGTTTTCTCTACCTTCTCGCTGGTTTTAATAATATTCTCTTATTACCAATTAAAAATATTTTCACTGCATTATTTAATTACACTATAGTAGAATTGCCACTTATCAACAGAAAAAAAATGTTGGTAAATATCAAAGTGTTAGTATAATTCACCAACATGCAAACAAAGTGTGAGCAGCACTCAAATCGGTAGGGTTTCACTGACAATTTTCTTGTGTGTTGGTGAAGCACTTCAACACATACTGACACACACAGGATGTGGTAGTTAAAATGTTTTACTGACACATTTGTCTGTCTATGAATCATATGAGGGGCTAAATCCAGCTGCATATTTACTAAAACTTTACAATGCCAAAAAAAATTTATAACAACATACAAATAGTGTCAGTTTAGAGGTATCTTTTGCTATTTTGTTCATATTGTGCCATTGTTCAACCCTATGAAACATGAAAAATAATCACAAGTGTTCTAAAATAATGATAAAAATAATTGCATTACTTTAAATAAGAGTTGACAATAGTCATAAAACAAAAGAGTTCTAAAATCCAAGCACTTAAATTCATCATCTAGGACTCAGTCATCATTCCTAAATAAAAGACTACTATAACATATAAAAGTTTTAAGCATGAACTTGATCTTCACTCAACATGAATAAACAGTGCATCAATGAGTACATATAGAAAAACGTAAGAAATTATTGTAAAAGCAACAAACTAGTATCTCTTCATGCTAACTGCCAGAAAAATATAGTAATAGTTAAGACAAGTCCTTTACCATTACAATAATGATTTGTAGTTGGTGATCTTTTCTTTTTTAGCCGCATAGTAATTTTAAGCACTACCAATATCACCATGAACCTCGAACCAATTAAATAAATGAACAAGAAAATTCAGAACAACACTAAGCATATAAAAAGTAAGTGTGGCCAATAGAAGTAAATAAGATAAAAGGAACAATTATAGTAGCTTTAGTGTGTTAAGTATTGTTTTAGTTGAGCATTCAAACACATTGTTAATATGAAATTAGCTATTCAACTCTATAGACACTGGATTAACCTACTAGTTATTGTGTCTATGTTAATTGGTTTCAAGGAACTTATCTCTAATCTTTAATTTATTGTTTTGGACTGATTTCAGACTTGAGCTTATAGATATAACAACTCTTATACTTGTAAGTTTTGACATCATTAACAAGCCACAACTATCCATCTTGACACATTGAAGGTCCTTTATGGAAGATCTACCAGCAAATTTCTTCACATTAGAGTCTTTGGGTCCTTTTCTTCTCCCCCGCCTTTGTAAAAATTTACAAATGTCATAACCCTACTTGGCTGTGATTTCTCAAATATACATTGCACACAATTAAGAGTTTTAATGCATATATGCACTACATAGCACACACTAGCACAAACACACCCAACTATACCACAAGGATTCAACATTAAACAAAACTAACTGTTCTGCTTTAAAAGAGAATCTTAGCACAAGCTCTTACAAGCACTTGTAACCTTTACAAATACAAATCATATATCCAAAGAAACTTATTGAAACAATTAAACAGAACCACAAATTGTCAAAACTAGAATTTGCCACCTTAAACAAAAAAAAAAAAAAATCAAATTACTGTAGTAACCGAAACAATACATTTCCTTGAATTCTCTTGGTCTTTTGCTATGTAAGTGATTTTAACACTTCACATATATGGTGAAGAATGTGTACAAGAAGTTTCAACTCAAAATAAATTCTCTAGCAAAACGTCAAGGCAAAAGTTAAGTTCACCCCTAAAGAACACATGCTTGCAGGAAATGAAAACAATGATTTTTTCTTTAGAAAACCCTTCTAGTACTAAAGAAACATTTCCAACACATTACAAATAGGATCAAGAGCATGTTGACAAAATCTCATAGCAAACTAAGTCCTATAGCAAAAGTCAAAAATAGGTTTGACTAACTACGAAATTCACTCAATTTAAGGGTTCAATAACTAAATCCTTAAGTATAGAGTGGCCGAATCCATCAAACCTATTTACTATAGTAAAAAAAAATTTCCTACAAATAAATTTAAGAATTATTCTGCCAAAATGAGATTTTTAACCCGTAAGTCAAATTTCAGCCAACCCTTTACCCAAACAAGAACAATTTTCACAATAAAATGATAAACCTATGAGTTCAACAACTCGAATTTTATTTCCACAAGAACAACTTCGAACATGTTGTATTAAACTATGTTCGGACAATAATAAAACTTGCTTGTAGAGAACATGCAAAAAATTTCAAAAAAAAGTAGACATTTTGTAACAAAGCCATAACTAAGCCACACTCTCTACAAAAATCTATGTAATGAATTTTTTTAAACAAAAATCTCAAACCAAAACTTAAAAAAATAGATTTTAAGCTTCAAGCATGATTCAAATATAAACCCACACCCGCTCTTGAAAAATCAGATCAATCTAAACTCTTCAGGTTAGAAGTCAAATTTTAGTCAATACCTTACTACTAATAGGCATGTTTTGCAGAAGTGCAAGCTTTCACTAGGAAAGTTATAGAGACTAAAAGTTGATACAGGAATTTAACTACATAAACCAATAGGAAACTATTTAAGACACATCCGACTCATGAGAACCAAAGACACATATATTATTAAAAGTTCATACATGAAATGTCACCTAGGCATCTACTTACCAGGTGCATTATGAGACCGTTACACGCTAACATCATAGTTATGTAACCCATTTTTAAACATTCATTAACCCCATATACAAGCATACTACTCCTAAAATCCTTTTCATGCATGCATTTCTAGGATCATTAGACCTCAAAACCAGAGACTCATTTTAGTCCTCCCCTAGCCTATACGACATGATTTAATATGCCAAAATCACATACACCACAAGCTACTTACCTTGTTCTTTTCCTAAAAAATATTAGCTAAATGTGAGTTCAAAAGAACTCAGTAAAAAAACTATGATTAAACACATAACTCAATATCAAGCAAACATATATCACGATTAATCACAATTCACTTGACACAGGAGCTCCAAACCCTCACTATTATTTAATCAATTAGGGTGTTCTATATTACACCAGGTTCTACTACATGACTGCCACACAAACACAATATTGGATCTAATCAAGAACCAAGTTTACACTTATACACAAACTTGGAACTCATATCACTTCTATACGATTTTTCTTCATACACACAGCAACATTCTTCCTCACATTTCTTCAATAAAAAATTTAAATACATAACAAACACAAAGAAGTTGCAATAATGTTCTAGAAAATTAAAATTTCCTTCTCTTTACTCTAATTATTATGAAATTGGTTCCAACCAATACACAAGATCATAGCTGATCAGGAGTAGGAGATAACGAGTTTTGTTGTAGATAGACTTTTAGCCCTCTTAGATAACCTTTTTAGCTTTATCTTGTTTGTATGTAAACCATGTGCTCTCCTATATATAACCAATTTACCAGGTGAATGAAATAAAGACTTTAAAGCCATATTCAAATTCTTCATGGTATCAGAGTTGAAACCTTGACACCTAATACTATAAAACTTCATCACCTTCACTTTCTTATAAGCCATGGCAGGTCCGAGCTAGAATGAAAAAAATGGCAGTATGGATGTGATGTTCCCATACTACGTTCATGCGTAAAATAGTCCCATATAGATTTATGTTAGTGACCTGCTCAATGACTGCAACTATTGGGAATGGGTAAACGACATGAACAATGTGTTATTTGCCAAGAACAAGATTGGTTTTGTGAGCAAAATGATTCCAACACCGTCAACAAATTCACCAAAGCTAGGTAATTGGCTGTAGTGTGATGCATTGCTAAAAGGATGGTCAAAAAGCACCATGGATAGAGGTTAGGAGTAGAGTCTTGTATGGCCAGACTGCATAAGAAATATGGGTTGACCGTCTTGTTGAAGCAGGAATTTTTTTTTTTCATTTTACTACACTAAATGGAAAGATTTATGGATGAAATGGTATCCATTTTTCCATGGCTAAAATGCATTTATGACATCCAGCGGCAGTTTGTTAAAATAAGAGAAAATGAGCAACTTTATGACTTTCTTATGGGACTGGTTGATGGATTTGGCACAGTTAAGACATAAATCCTCAATAAAAAGTCAACACCTAGTTTTGGCCAAGCTTATCACCTGGTAGCCGAAGATGAACAACACAGATGGATCTCTACCACGCACAAACTTATTGGTAAGGCAGTGACATTCCAAACCTACATTGCTCATAATAACAATAATGGAGGTGATTGGAAGGCTGAGGAAGAAGTTAAGCCAAGTGGGGGCACCTTGAAAAGTAGTGCTTTGAGATAAATGGATAACCCCCAAGATGGGGCAAAGGTAGACACAACAAGAAATCATGTTCCATGAACAATAAATGGACTAAGCCAAAGGTGGCACAAGTTGGTAATGATGCTAGTCCCATACCTGGTCTCTCATAGAAGCAATACAATCGGTTATTGCAATAACTTAGGCTTGAAGGAGAGACACAAAAAGCTATTGGTCATATTTCACCCACGATAAATAAGGCTGATAAGGTTAATTTTGCAAAAATCTTAGGTAATAAACTCAAGAATGACAAAACACATTACCTGTAACATCAAAATACTTGATGTGAAACAAAAAAATTTAGCACAATCGCCGATCAAAATACCTAATGCAGAAACTATTTTAGTTAAAGGCGTGGGACAACAAAGATTGCCAAATGGGATGTGAACTTATACATTCCTGATTTTAAGTGTAATCTTCTTTCTGTTCATAAATTAACAAGAGATTATAATTGTGCACCAATTTTTCATGCTTATTTTTATGTGATACAAGACTTATGTATGGGGAACATAATTGGAATGGGTAGGCATTGTGATGGCTTATATCTCCTAGAGCTAGTTTGATTAGGGGGTGTGCCTTTGGCTGTCAATGGACCAAAAAATGTGGATTTGTGGCATTGAAGGCTAATGAATACTCATAAGTGTATTGATATTAAGGGTTTAAGTCATTATTATACACTTTGAGTATGATTAATTTCTCTAATTTGAGTAGTTTTTATAATCTAGAGTTGAAAAGCATTTATTTACAAATTAAGCTTAATAATTGCTTTTATGTAGGTGGATAAAATCATGACATCTATTAATTCTTAAAAATAATGAAAGGACCTCAATTGTCTACCGTCTTTAGCCTACAGTCCAGCCTAATTGAGGGATGTAGAAGGCCAAACTTGATTACAAACTAAATTAGTTCCATCATTCATGCACCTGGTGACGTTTCATGAGAAAAATCATATTTGAGGATGTGGATGCTGGAATTGAGAGATTCTAGAGGCATAAAAAATCCAACACATAGATATTCAACTTTGCTTTATATGCTGAGAACTAATTCAATTGTTTTCTATGCTGAAATTTGGTTATAACATGTTGAGATGAATTGTTACTTCGTTAGAGAATGAATTCAATCTAGCAAGATAACACCAAGGAAAATATGAACTTAAATCAACTAGCCAATTTGTTCACCAAAGCCTTGGGCAATAGTAGGTACACGACATTATTGTTCGAGTTGGGCGTTGTGAACCTTAATGCGCCAACTTGAAGGGAGTTATGGAATTGGTTATAATTGATACATAAGCTTCATAGCTGATAAGGAGTAAGAGATAAGGAGTTATGTTGTAAAAAAACTTTTAGCCCTCTTATATAACACTTTTAGATTTATCTTGTTTGTTTGTAAAGCATGTGCTCTCTTGTACATAACCAATATACCATATCAACAAAATAAAGGCTTCAACGCCATCATCAAATTTTACTATTTTTTAGTTTGGACATGTTTTTGGCCTAGGAGAAACTACCGGGCTTAACCCAGAAAGGAAAAGGTATTGTAGTAGATGCTAGTGTTGTTCCTGGTGTCATTTTTTTCCTTTGTGTTTTAGTTAATATAATGATTTTTCTCTTTGTTTCTATTCCTTTTAGTGCTTTTCTTCTCTTTGAAAAATTACTTCACTTTCTCTTGTATCATAAAGTAAGCTTCAAGCGTACTTTCTTTTGAAAGATATTACAATAAGATGATGGATGAATGGGAAGTTGAATCTTGTTACTTTTGTAAAAGTTAATGGCATTGACCGTTAGGCTAACTTGCGAAGCTTGAGTTGTTAGCTTTAATTGCATTCTAGTATTGTGTTTTTTATTTTTTGTTTTGGTAAATATTGTGGTTCAATGCCTTATGAAAACAAATTAAGCAATGCACATCTCAAACCATATGTTTTTTCCTTGTTGACAATCACAATGGGTATTACTTCCTATGTCTCATGTTTTTCACAACATTTACTATTTAGTAATTAATCAATAATTTTTTTTTCATTAGTTTAGTATATAAATGAAAAAAATTTATATATAAATGATAAATAAAGACCTATAATTTTTAAATATAATTTTTTTAATTTTTTTTCCAACAAATAATAATATAAATAAATTTATGTCAAACTATTAAAAAAAACTTAAATAGTCAAATAATATGAGACAGAGAAAGTAATTTCTATTTGATCAAAATAAGCCCAAAGGCACAAAATGTGGCTAAGGGCCTCTATCAAAATCAATAATGGTGAAGAAATAAGTACTTGTCATGGAAATGTCGATTGGCAATACATTTACAGAATCTTGTTCATCATGCTTGGTTTAATGATCAAAGCGTTGCAGTTATTGCGAAGTTCAAGGTTAAAAAATCTTATTAGAAAATGATGTTAAAAGTATTAGGTGATCTTTTTTCTTTCTTTGTTTCTTTCATTTTTAGGAATGAATTTGCTAACAAATTGTAGTTTAAAAAGTGTGTTTATGTTTCAGTAAAGGTGATAATGTCATTAAAAAAACGTTTATTGTAGTTAAAAAAGTAGTTATTGCAGTTAAAAAAGTGATATTTTTGTATGGCAAATAGAAAAGGTGACAAGCAAAATAGATGCTCACTCACAGTCAAGGGTTTGATTGTGAACCATAGACTCCCCGATTGTGAATGCTTTTATGCACACAGAAATGCTTTTCTGGAAAGCCTTGTCACTTTTGTAGCCTACTTCATCACTTTTTTGGAAGCTTTATTGCTTTTTCAATCTTCTTCATTGCTTTTTTGGGAGCATTATCACCTTTGCAGCCTACTTCAACACTTTACTGGTTTTTTTTTTACATTTTTCCTTGCTCCTCATCTCTCCAAACTCCAACAATGCTGTTGTTCTTGACTCTCGTTTGATTCACTTCTTCGTTACTAATTAATTCCAACTCATCCCCCAACCTCTTCACTAAGCTTTCAATGTGTATTCCCTTCAATCGCTAAGACTTTGTTTTTAACCTTTTTCAAATTGTAATTTTTTATTTTTCCCTACCTAAAAAAAAAAGCCAGAGTTAACATTATCGACTCAGCGGGGTACTGGTTAACTTGCCAACTACCATCCAATGACTGTGGTTATTCATTCTAATCTAACGGTTCAAATGTTACTGCGGCATTATAGAACAGCTTGTTTTTTTCATAATAATTTCTTGTTCTCAAAAAAATTTTGCTTAAAGAAAATTTACAGAAATTTTTAAAACTCAAAATCATTAGTAATTATTTATTAATTTGTATAATATCATAGATGTCAACATTTTGCTACACTTTATTGGTCTTTTAATTCCAGCTATCAATACTAATTGACTACATATCAAGGAGATTACGCCCAATTCATTTTAACTTAAGTCAACTTAAGCCAATGTAACTTATTTTTATTTTAACATCTTTTTCTCTGGAACCAATTTCATTTGATAGTTAATATTATGTAGATGCAATAATTCATTTAAAATATAATTTTTATAATCTTATTAAATTTTCTTAAAAATTTTCTTTTTTAATGCCTAAAAAAATAAAAATTCATAAAAATTTAATAACATCATGAAAATTTACTTTCAAATGAATTATTACAGCTATATAATATTGGATTTCAAATGAAATTAGTTGAAGATAAAAAAGATATAAAAATAAAATAATTTTTTTTAAATTAAGTTAATTTAAGTAAGAAGAAAATTGGTTGTTAGTGAAGCACAACAATAATTTATAACACTGAAAATTGTGGAAAGGGTCAATTTGGTGGCACGGGCACGTAAGATTCTTCTCTTTTCCCGTTGCAAAATCATGGGCGAGTTCGGTTGGGTTTAATTGAATTAATGAGTCAAAATTTTGGGTTCAGTCAACAAAGTGTAGCCTAGAGGGATCTGGCATGGGGAGAATTACAGGGGGCGCCATTCTTCATTTATTTTGCCATTTGCCTAGTGTCCTCTATCTTGTCCCACTTTCACCCCGCTACCCCAACTGCCAACCATTTGTATATCCGACACCTGCCTACTGTTTGTCCACGCTCCTCCACCCGCCGTCTGTGTGGTATCAAATTCCTTAAGCCAGATCCGCCCCACATTTGCTTTGTCCCAGCTGCAGCTTCATCTATTCAATCCTCTTCGCCCTCCATCACGTGTTTCCCACTGCCGTGTCGTATTCCAAGGTGTGGTACACCTTCCACCTAATTCCACCAAAACGAGGCAGCTCCTTATGCTGATTCATTTCTTTTTCCTTTTGTTCCCAACTTATTCGAAATGGGTTGGAACATGTTTCTGACTGATTTTTCCAGCTGCTCATTCTAGTATTTTGTGTTGTGTAAAATACTTTCTTAGGTAACGGGTAGCTGGCAGCTAATTGTGGCCGGAGGTCTTCAAGTTTAAGCAAACAAAACTGTGACATATAAGACTGGCGCACCCTGTAATTCTCCGCAAAACCAACCTTTAGACCCATCCTACTGGGCAACCCTTTGTTGATTGCACCCAAAATTTTGACCCATTAGTTCCATTAATCTAAACCAAACTCGCCCCATATTTTACAGTCAATCAACCACCTTTTGTTCTTTGCTACAGGCCAAGAAACGAACAATCTATAAGAAATTGTTGGGAACAAATTCCCCAATTATCCGTCATGCACAGCATAATAAAAACACGGTCAAGCAAGCATACACAAATTTAACATAGTTCAGCTCTTAACTAGCCTAAATTCATGAATGAAAGAAATCCACTCAAGTAAAATATAGAGATTACAGCAGAAGTATGCCCTTAGTGCTCACGTTGGCGTATGGATCCGTTACACACAACTAACAACCCTAATATTTTGCCCTCACATAATTACAAGATATGGGAATTACAAAAGGCATCTTATCCTAGCCCTCTCCAACCTCCAGACCTCCTCCCCCTCCTAGAACCCTCAAATCTTTCTTCTTTACCATATTAGTTTTTCTCTCATACTCAAAATCCCAACATAATAAGCCTTTTTATATGCCACATACAAACCTAAACCAAATCAAAATAGTTAAACTAAATTGCAAACAAATACAAAAGCTAAAACCAAATCCTATGCAAACTAAAATTCTTAAGTTTTCTGAATTTCAGCCAACAAACCAAATAATCTCCATATTAGCTTAAATTTTTCACCATGAACATGAACATGACAAACACACGTCACGATCAGAAACAGGAATGTCACGAACATCACCAAAACATTAACACAGCAACAAACACAAGCAAGTACAAACATCATGAACATGACTCCAAACAACAACATCACAAACATCAACATACACAAACACAAGCTCTATTATGCCAAGAATGCATCACAAGTGCCACCATGCCAAGACCAAACCCTAAATCTGATACCACTTGCTGGGAAAAAATTTCCCAATCACCCACCACGCGTAGAGGAATAAAAACATGATCAAGCGAGCAAACACAAATTTAACATAGTTCGGCTCTTAAACAACCCACATTCATGAATAAGAGAAATCCACTCAAATAAAATATAGAGATTACGGTAGAGGTATGCGCTCAATGTTCACGTTGGTCTATGGATCCCCAACACACTACTAACAACTCTAATATTTTTCCCTCACACAATTACAAGATATGAGAATTACAAAAAGGCTTCTCGTCTTAACCCTTTTCGGGCTCTAGACCTTTCATCCCTTCTGAAACCCTCATATCTTGCCTCTTCATTACATTGATTTTTCTCTCATAATCAAAATCCTAACACAATAATTATTTTTTATAGGCCACACACAAGCCCAAATCACATCAAAATAGAAAAACTAAATCACAAATAAACAGAAAAACTAAAACTAAATCCTAAACAAACTAAAATTCTTAAGCTTCTTTGATTTGAGCCGACAAACCCTAAGAAGCTTAAGAATTCTAGTTTGTTTAAGATTGGGACTATGTTTTTGCTTTGGATTTAGTTTTTCTATTTATTTATGATTTAGTTTTTCTATTTTGGTGTGGTTTGCATTTGTGTGTGACCTATAAAAATGCTTATTGTGTTATGATTCTGAGTATGAGAGAGAAGTAAATGCATTGAAGAAGTAAAATGTGAAAGTTTTAGGAGAGAGGAGAGGTTCAGAGGTTGAAGAGGGATAAGAACAGAAGCATTTGATGATTCTCATATCTTGTAATTGTGTGAGGGCAAGATATTAATGTTATAACTAGTGGCATAGGAGTAGACTAGGCACGTCAGCAGCTTTGTGCCGCATTGGAGTAGTCCAAATTATGGTTCCGCACGCTCCACCACTTCTCCGTTCATCTCCAATACGATCTGTGAAAACCCTATGAACAATAGGATGTTGAGGTCCGAAATTCGAAATAATATTGATTATATAACTCAACAACAACTCTTAATAATATTCTTTCTAAATAAAATTTACTTTTATGTTATTAGCTCTGATTTTTCTTTTCTTTTAAAAAAAAATGTGCGTACAAAGTATATATATAACAAGTGTTATTGTCTTTTCTTAACCGAGAAAATATCATTGCGAGAACTCGATTGTTGGCGGCATATATGCTTTGTGTTGAAAGTTGGAATTAATTCCTTTCTCTTGGCCTAAATGACATGACTCCTTTAAATATCACTAATTATATCACCAATCTTTATTCTTTGTAATGTTGGATTCCTAGAAGTTAATTAGAAAGTAGTGAAGGTGTACTGCATCGCTAAACACCAAGAAAACGCTTTGGAAAAAAGATACTCTATTTGTCCAATTTTTTTTTTGTTATAATTACGATTTTGGATAGCTTTAAAATTTTTATTTTTTATATTTAATTTTTTTTACTGTCAATTAACCATAGTATCCCCATTTTAAAATCCACATTCAAATCATAACAGAATTTCTAATTATTTTGTCAATTTTTTTTGTGGACTTCGGCATTTACGCTACTTGTATAAATAGCAAGATAAAAGGGGGGGGGGGGGGGGAAAGAAAAGATATTGTGCCTTCAAATCAATTAAGTAATTCTCTATATTCTATTC
Source organism: Aquilaria yunnanensis (assembly GCA_039654915.1). Taxonomy (NCBI): domain Eukaryota; kingdom Viridiplantae; phylum Streptophyta; class Magnoliopsida; order Malvales; family Thymelaeaceae; genus Aquilaria; species Aquilaria yunnanensis. The sequence goes on from CM077597.1 coordinate 72,517,107, forward strand.
TTTTTTTTGTGGCTTCTGGTTCTCTATTTGGATTCCCCAAAGATATCAAGAATTCATTTTCCTCTACAACAATTATTTATGCAAGAAGCGACAAAAATTAAGACAACAATTATTTATGCAAGATGCGACAAAAGTTAAGGAATCTGCTTTTAGCAAAAATATTGGTATTGCGACTTGGAAAAGGATTTTGAATGGATGGACAGGTATATCTAAATTTGGCTAATTTGCAACATATTCCCTTAGTTTGGGTAATTGCGACTTCCACAAAACGTTAGCCACTTGTTCTACAGTTATTATTGTTATGCACCTTTGTATAATTAGGGACATTAATCATCCAAAAATTGGCAAAAATGCCCCTTGTCAAAATCTTTCCTTCTCTACAGAAACCCTACCTCACTATTACTACCTCCTCCGATGCAGTCGCCTTCCCCAAACCATCATATCCTATGATCTCGTCGTAACTGCTCTTACTCCTGATCATATCGGCACTAGCGTTCTTCCTTTGAAATCTCGCTTCTAGGTCTCACGGCAACTCCTATGCTCTGAATCATATCGATTGTTGCACGCATGCCTCTGCAATCTCATCGTCAATGCTCTGATTGTTATCGCCACCGCCTTTTGATAAAATTATATTTATTATATTTATTTCTCTCATATTTAGTATGTTTAATATGTTTTGAACTTTAAAGATATATTTTGAGTATGTTTGTAGCTTACAGCATATCTGGAATCAATTGATTAAGAGTGGATTTAATTTGTCATTTTACAAGTTTTAATTTGGTTGTGTTTTTTCAGGATTTTGACAGATTGGTGATGTTCCGGTAGAAAACTCATATCTTGAGATAAAGTGATCGGAATCAAGTGATTCTTAATTCATTGGAAAGCTAACATCTGGAGCTACAAATCAGATTCATACCATGGAACCAATTTTGTACGTTAAGAGGGTCAAATTCAGCTTCAAAGTCGCGATTTGCGAGTCACCGCTGGTTCAGAAGCAGTTGTGGTATTTTGGGCGTATCTTTGGCTGTAGATGTCTGTTTTATGCGATTCAGATGTATTTTCGAAGATAAGAAATAGCTATACAACTTTCATGCTTTACATTTTGAGAAATAGTGACTGCATCAAGGTCGAATCTCAGCTTGAAGTTGCTGCTGCTGTTCTAGAGCATTGCTTGACTGACAAACTTTGAAACCTTCTATTTATTTTGAATCTTTTTATTTGTTTGGCGTACTGATGTAATAATATAAAAATTTTAGGGAGTTTTTATGATTTTAGCTCACTAGATTAGGTATTTAAAGTGGCTGCGCCACAGTTTTTTTTAAAGGAGCTGCTTCCCTTCTCCTTCCCCAACTCTTTTTGTGTTTTTTTCTTATTTCTTTTGTTTTCTTTCCTTTTAGCATTTTTTTTTATTTTTGGTTGAAGGAAATTGAAACCCTAAATTCTTTAGAACTGTGAGATCAGAGTTATTTTTATTCATTCAATTAATATTTTGAGTATTGGAGGTTCTTTTATAATTAATTTCATGATTGTTTTGTTTATATGCTAGGAGGCCTACTAGTTGTTATTCGAATTCAGTCTACTGCTGGGTTAGAAATTAAATCCGTAATTGTTTGGTTTTTTTAATCTGTGAAGCAACTGAGGTTTAGTAATTTACTGCATCAGAAATCATTAGGTCTTAGAAAGAACATTCAACTAAATTAAATGCAGCCGCTTGTGTTTGTGTTATTTAATTTTATCAATCTCTCTAATTTTTAATGTAATTGTTAAATTAAATCAAAGTGCTTGTCATAGGTTATTTAGCAGTTATGGTTAATTAGATCATTTGTTTTTTGATTAACGACGACTAATGAGAGGTAGGAAGATAGTTCCAATGATAAATATTCAAAGTCTTGATTGATCTATCTATACATCGATAATCAGTTGTAGGAATTCGGTGGTGGATGTTGACTGATGCCAAGGTTTGAATTCTTGATTATTTTGTTGGTTTCTTACTTGGTAGGTTTCTTAATTTTTGTTCTCTGATCATTTTTTTATTTTATTGCAAATAATTCCCCCCCCCCCAATCTTTTATTTTAGTTTTTTGTCAGGAAGCTTTTAGATAAAGAATTTCCCTTAGGATTCGACCTAGTTTCCATTGCTATACTACAAATTTATTTATTCTGAGTTGTTAGTGATACCAGAATTATTTTTTGCGGTTTCGACAACCGATCACCTCTGCCATCGCTGCCCACCATTAGAACATACGTCGTTGTAAAAATGTCTGAAGTAATGTGCAAATGTGTCTTCAATAATATGCAAAAATGTCTAATGCAGTATCTGAAAGTGTATAAAGTAGTTTAAAAACAATATATTATAATAAGAAAATAACAAATATTCGAAGCTTGTTGGTCTACCGGAATTATTTTTTGTGGTTTCGATGACCGATCACCTCTGCCATCCCTGCCCACCATTGGAACATACGTCGTTGTAAAAATGTCTGAAGTAATGTGCAAATGTGTCTTAAATAATATGCAAAAATGTCTAATGCAGTATCTAAAAGTGTCTGAAGTAGTTTACAAACAATATATTATAATAAAAAAATAACAAATGTTCGAAGCTTGTCGGTCGTTGAAATCCCCAAAAATAATTCTGATATCATTAACAACTCAAAATAAATAAATTTATAGTATAGCAGTAGAAACCAGGTCAAATCCCAAAGGAAATTTTTATCTGAAAGCTTCCGCACAGAAAACTTAGAATAAAAGATTGGGGCGGATTGTTTGCAATAAAAAAATAAAATAAAATAAAAAAAATGATTCGAGAGAAAAAATTAAGAAACCTATCAAGTAAGAAACCAACAAAACAATCAAGAATACAAACCTTGATATTAGTCAACATCCACCATCGAATTCCTACAACTGATCTTCGATGTATAGATAGATCAATTAAGACTTTGAATATTCATCATTGGAGTTATCTTCCTACCTCTCCTTAGTCGTAATTAATCAGAAAACAAGTGATTTAATTAATCCTAATTGCTAAAAAAACATAAGACAAACGCTTTAATTTAATTTAACAATTGCATTAAAAATTAGAGAGATTGATGAAACTAAATAACACAAACACAAGTAGCTGCATTTAATTTAGTTGAATGTTCTCCCTAAGACCTAATTATTTCTGACACAGCAATTCACTAAACCTCAGTTGCTTTCCAGATTAGAGAAACCAAACAATTACATATTTGATTTCTAACCCAACAGTAGATTGAATTCGAATAACAACTAGTAAGCCTCCTAGCATTTAAACAAAACAATCATAAAATTAATCATAGAAGAACATCCAATACTCAAAATATTAATTGAATGAATAAAAACAACTATAATCTCATAGTGCTAAAGAATTCAGGGTTTCAGTCTCTTTTAACCAAGAATAAAAAGAACAATAAAAAGAAAAGAAAATAAATGAGAAAAGAGACTGAGAGAGTTGGGGAAGAGAGAGGGGGCGCAGCCCCTGCGAGAGCCAAAGTAAGAGGCTGTAGCACATATGCCACTTTAAACACCTAAAAAAATTAACCTAGAGTGCTAAACTCATAAAATCTCCCTAAAATTTTTATATTGTTACAAAATTACCCCACACAAAAAGAGATTCAAAATAATTAGAAGGTTTCCAAGTTGTGAGCCAAGCAATGCTCCAGAACATTAGCAGCAACTTCAAGCTGAAATTCAACCATGATGAAGCCATGGTTTCTCAAAATTCAAAGCATCAAAATTGTATAGACTTTTCTTAGCTCCAAAACGACACCTGAATCTCATAAAAAAAACATCTACAGCCAATGGTATGCCAAAAATTCCACAACTGCTTCTAAACCAGCGATGACTCACAAATTGTGACTTTGAAGCTGAATTTGACCCTCTTAACGTGTAAACTGGGTTTTATGGTAAGAATGTAATTTGTAGCTCCAGATCTTAGCTTTTCAATGAATAAAGAATCACTCAATTTCGATCTCTTTAGCTCAAGATATGAATTTTCTACTGGAACATCGTTAATCTATCAAAATCCTGAAAGAACACAACCAAATTAAAACTTGTAAAATTGCAAATTAAATCCACTTTCAATCAGTTGAGTACAGATATGCTCTACGCTACAAAACATACTCAAAATATATCTTTAAGATTCAAAACATATTAAAACATACTAAATACGAGAGAAATAAATATAATAAATATAAGCTTATCAGAAGCAATAAGAAGTATCTGAATGAATATCGAAAAGTGTTTAAAGGAATACTTGAAAGTGTCTAAACTAATAAGTAAACAATTTTTTCTCTTCAAAACATAACTATATAAAACAATAAATAAGTGTCTGAATAAATGTGTAAAAGTGTCTAAACAAAAATCAAGAAGCGTCTAAATGAATATTGAAAAGTGTTTAAAGAAATATTTAAAAGTGTTTGAACCAATATGTAAACAATTTGTTCTCTTTAAAAAAATAACTATCTGAAACAATAAAAAAGTGCCTAAATGAATGTGCAAAATTGTCTAAACAAATATTAAAAGGTGTTTGAAGCAATATACATATAATTTCTTTTCCTCATAAATAAACGTGTGCAAAATAATAAAAATGAAGTGTCTAAATATTTGAAAGTGTGCAAAGTAAAATATAAAAATTTTTAAAGCTTATATTGAAAAGAAAATATAAAAGTGTCTTCTATTTCTTTCTCTGTAGATGGAAGGTGTGTTCATCGTTAGCCAGGATAACAGCTTCTCATCGTCCTTTCGTCGCTCATCACCATCATCACCACCTCACCTCGAATCTCCCATCGTCAATCATCCTCCCATTGCTCATCGTCCACTTCTCTTCTCAGGCAATGTTGACTAATAATCTGCTACTCATTGTTCGATCGTACTTCCAATGCTTATAGCCCACTGCTCAAGTGATAGTTCTATCATCCTCCTATCTCTCATACTCTCATTGTCCTCCTGTCACTGATTGTCCTCCCATTCCTCATCATTCAATCATTTGATCGCCCTTTTGTCACTCATTTCTCACTTCTCATCATCAGCTTGGGACTGTAGTTCGTTACTCAGTGGCAATGAAGTGGAATCACTTAACCAATCTAGGAGGGAGCAATAAAGGAGATGATGGTGGCGGCAAGGTCTTGAGAGCAGGAAAGGGAATTGAGAGTGAAAAAGTAAATGAGCATGGGAATCGCGCTCTCGGTTGAGGTTTAGAGAAAACATGATCTAGATAGTGTGATGGAAATTGATTAGTTTAGTAAGGGGTAAAATTGGGAAATCACTGACTATGTCTAATTTAACATATGTTCAGAACAACCATAGTACTGTTTCGATGTTAACTTCAAAGCTAACCATTTACATGTTTTGCAAGCTTTAGGATTCAAGTAGAAATTCACAATGTTGTAAGACTTAAATAAAAGTTGTAAAAGATTTAGAACTGAAAAAGTGGTCTATACCACTGACTTAATTTTTTTTTAGATGTAAGAATTTTTTATAATTTTTTTAGTAGTTTTCTTGTTATAATTTTTTACATTTTTAAAATTTAGAAAAAAATCTAATATTATATGTTTTTTGTAAAAATAAAATTAAAAAATAAACTTTTTGAAGATCTTAAAAGTGATTAAAAGTTTCAAAGAACAAAAATATCTCAAAATAAAAATTTTTAGTTGTCAAAAGTAATCTCCATCGAACTTAGAAATAAGAAGTTTATTAATTGGTATTTTTGTAAAGGTTTTGAATTGCCAACGGAACAAAAGCCGAGAAAAGACCAGTTTTAGTCCTAAATCTTTTATAAATTTTTTATTTGAGTCCTAAAACTTTACAAATCTCTATTTAAGTTCTAAAACTTTCCAAATTTGTATTCAAGTTCTAAAAGCTTCAAAACATATAAATAGTTAGTCCTAAAGTTAACCCTAGATTAGGTGGCCAACAGTTTAGGACTAATTGTTTACACATTTTGAAAATTTTAGGACTCAAATAGAAACTTACAAAGTTTTAGGATTTAAATAGAAATTTTCAAAGTTTAAAGGTTGAGTGTGCTCTTTCCTTATAATTTAGTACCTACAGTATGAAACAATGTAACTTTTGCTCACCACTCCAAACTGTGCAAGGCCCACTCATCTACCACAGTGATTATGGGTGGCAACTGAGGATCTAGTTCAGCACAATTTTGATAATTCAGGATTTATTTGGAAACTAATTTTAGTTTCAAGGCCAATATGTTAAGTTAACGATAGGTTAGGGGTCAATTGAGGATATATTCCATGGAACTCATTACCTACGGTAGCTAAAATAAACTTCCCGAAAAGTTTATTAGATTCCATGTACAGGCATCAATAATATCAATAATAGTGTGGAGGAAAATGAAATTTAATAGATCCATTTCAAAAGAATATATGTTTTTTATTTTTCTCTCCAAATTGTATATTGGCTTGAATTTGTTCCACAAAACACTTATTTGCCTATGCAGTGGCCTAGTGTGACCATTTTATTGGTGGCTACATTATTATGGTAATATTTAAATAATTGTATAATTGGGTATAAAAAAAATTAAATCTATGATTAATTTACAAGAAAACAATTCACTAGATTAGGTATGTACTCCCTCCATCCCACAATAATTGAAATGTTTCTCCGTGAATAGAGATTAAGGTGTACATAATTTGTGTCATTTTTTTCAATTTTCCCATGAAATTGAAACTACTGAGAGTTTAAATAATGATTAAAAAATAAGAAATTTCTTTTTTGGATTTGTGCGGTGAGAGTTTAAATGAAGATTAAAAGGAGATTCTTTATTGTCTTTTGTATAGTGAGAGTTTAAATGATGGTATTAAGGAAAATTAGAATTTGAAAGCTTTCTAAAAGGGGAAATGTTTCATTCTTTTTTGGATATCCAAAAAAAATGAATATGTTTAATTCATTTTGGGATGGAGGGAGTATATAACTAGAAAATACACATTTGTGTTAATTAATAAAAATATCCACAACATATCAGGCAAAACCCCAAATTGTACAAGAATCCAAATTTGCCACTAAATCCTAACGAGTCAATTTTATAAATAACACCACCAATACCCTAATCTTAGGGGGAAAAACACTACCTTTAAACTCAATCCACCAAAATAGGTGTTCATCAAAGCCTCAATCAACCAATCAAAAACCTTATTATAGGAATAAAAATTAAGCATAACATATCTATGTCATATATGTGTTAAATTTGATAGAACAACCTAAATCCACCATCTAAACAATAACTACATTGATGATATAAACATTAAAAATGAAAACAAAACATGAACACGCAGATTTGGGAAAGATTTTAGATTAAAATGACGTGAAAAATTCTGGCAACCGACAGAATGAAGAAGAATTTTAGAGAGGCTGAGAAAGAGTGTTCAAAGAGTAAAATGAAAGGGGGAGATGAGTATTCCTTTATACGGGTGGAATTTGCGATCGTTTTGGTGACCAAAGTTTCAATTTTCCAAATTGAATATCATGCAGCTACTAAGATTTAATTTTCAAAATTTAATGCAAGCACCAAAACGGTTACTGTTTAGCAACTAAATTAAGAGACCCATAAAAAACAGTGGCTAAAATTGTCGCCCTTTGTGACCATTAAGGCAATACTGAAAATTCATAATTAGACGGTTGTCCTAAAGCATGAGGACCTTTTTAGTGATTGCCCTAACCACTATTCTTGTGAACAAATAAAAATGGTAGATAAGAGATTGTCCTAGACCTCCAATGGCCTTTTGACGATTGTTTTGGGCACCATTTTTATGGCAACCACAAAAGTAACCACTGAGAACGATTGCTATTGCTGAGGTTTATTGTAGCATCAGTTTATCACATCCTTGTGTGGTACTAGTAGAAAGCATGATTCCTTTTGGCCTCATCAATCATACCATAGGTTTCCACAACTGTGGAAAAATCTAGACATTTTTGCAAAGACAGAGCAAAGAAATTGAAAAGAAAATATTTCCAAAACCTGTATATTAATTTTATAAGTATATAGTACATTGATGTATATGATTTAAAATGAAATAAGAAAAAATCATTTTATTTTCATCCATGTACCATATATATAATATATCCCTAAATGTACCTTGTCTATACTACGGTAAATGGAAAAAAAAAAAAAATATTGATACATAAGATACCAAAAATACCATATACACCTATCATTAAACTGATAAAAAAAACATATGTAACATATATTTGCAATAAGTTCCTTATTGTGTGATAAACCGTGGTATATCCTGGATGTGCTATGCGATATATACCACAATAAGTCATAAAAAATGTAAAAATGTTATTTACATAAGATACTGTAAAATACAATGACATATTGTGGTACACTTAACTGTAAACTGATAAAACGTGAAAAAAAAAATTATCGCGCATCATGTATCTGCAATAAACAATTTACTATGCCATAAACTGTATTATTGAAAATAATGTTTATACTAGGTTCACAGTCACTCGCAAGTTGCAGCGAGAAAACTTTCATATTCAAAGTTTGTACTTTTAGGCTCTTTCATGATGAATGGCCAAACACCTCATATCTAGCTCATACATCTATTATTTCTGCCCCATTAGACCCCAACCTCTTCCATCTGATGACCGGGTCCCTAGTTTCAATCACAACTGTAGGGATGTCAAGACCACTCAACCCTCATTGAACCCAACCGTCCAAACCCGACTGTGCCCTTACTTGCGTAGCCATGAGGAGGTTACTGGTTTAACTAATCCTACCTGACCCTACCCGTACCCCTCCCACAATACTATATTTATATTTGAAAGATGATTTTATTTCAAAATAAAGTTATAATAACATAAATTACCATATATTACTCTAGTTTTTGGTTTTTTAGTTATTATTAATTGTAAATATTCACATTCTTTTAAAAATATACATAAAAATATAAAAAAATCTAAAAAATTAAACATATGTGTTAAATGGGTTGCGGGTATTACTTACCCACTTGCTAGATTGGTACTTACCCGAACCTGATTAATTTTCGGGAGGGTTTGGGTTAGCTAAACCCAGTTCATAGATATATCTAATAGTGAACCAAATTGGGGACCCGATAATCACATAGAGGAGTTTTGGAACTAAAAGGTAAAAAATAACATATGTAGGGATTGAAATAGAAGTTTGGCTATTGGGAAAAAGTGAAAAAAAAAAAAAGCAAAAAAACAAGCACAGGGATGTTACTATTCATAAACATTAATTCACCTCATTGGGTTTAATATATAATAGCGAATGAGGTTTATGGTGCTCGCGTGTTACAGTTGTTCAATCCATATCAACATCAAATATGAATATAAAAAGTGGTGATCATTGATGAAGGGAGAAAGTTTCAAAAAAATAGAAAAAGAAAATAAAGAGCCAGGATAAAAAAAGTTAAGGTAAAGTTTTGGGACTAAGGGAGCAAAAAAAAAAGATTCTATGTATCAAAAAATAAACTGTGGGGACAAAAAATTTGTTTTAGAAGAGAGAAATATTATGAAAAAATTAATAATATAAGAGAAAGAGTGGAACTTTAGTAACAACAAGTGGGCTTTAATGATTAATAAAAAAAAATGGTTTCTGGCTAAGAGAGCAAATGTAAAGATTTTAGGAATTAAATACTTAACAATCAACTTAATAAAGGAAAAAAGAAAATGAATGAAAACATTGGCTTAAACGAATCAGCTCGAACCATACCAAAAAGTGGATAACTCATCATGACTAAAGTTTTGTTTCAAAAAACAATAATAAAAAATCAACAAAAAAAGGTTAAACGAAGACATTATGATTGACTAAAAAAAGAAAAGAAACAAACCATGATAACCAAGATTTTTCTTTAGAAGGCAATAAAATAAAAAATAACAAAACAATTAGAGACCAAGAGGACAAATGGAGAGATTTAGTGACCCGCACATCGTAGTTGATTTTTTTTGTAATAATTTTGAATAATAAATAAATAAATATTCCTCATCAATAAATTTATGATAATCAGTTAAAATTTCTATTTGTTTTGAATTTGAGTTGGGCACTTTTCATGTTATATTTACATCATTAAAATGATTAGTTATGATCAAAATATAACACTATAAAAAAAATATGGTATGTACTTTGAAACAATGCAAATCTTTTCTGTTAATTTAAAAACAATTCACTAAAAATTTTCATCTCTTATTAACTAAAAATCTTATTTTTAGTATCAATTAAAATTGATCTAGAAAATTTTACTTTCAATTCTAACAACTATGGACCAAATTACTTTATTAAACTATAGAGCTAGAGGTAAACAATTGATGCTACAAAACCTAACCAACAGTAATGATAGAAAAATGACCGCAACACAAAACTATGTTTAATATATGTTAATCAATTAACAGTCTAACCATTAACTAATAAAAATAAAAGAAGAAAGTAAAAGAAAAAACTGACTAAAGCTGAATCAACCAAAACCAGGTCAAAAGTAGGTAAATTATGATGATTAAAGTTTCATTTTAGAAAAGAATAATAAAGAAAATCAATAAAAAAAAGTTAGGATCAAGACAAAAAAAATGAAAAAAATTTAGGTATTAAGGATTAACAACTGACTTAACAAAAATAAAAAATGGTTTAACTAAAAAATAACAAATTATGGTCACAAATGTCTTACTTTAGAAGATAGTACATAAAACAACAACAACAAAAAACTTGGGGACCAGGAGAGCAAATAGAAGATATAGTTAAATAGTTATAAAATTTTGAGACCAAAATGTGACACAGATGTAGCTCAGCACCTAAAATGGAAGGATTATAAAGTTTGGGATTGAAAATGCATTTTGACCCAAACAAAACCTGAAATAGACTGAAACTATAAAAATTGCAACATAGACTCTCAAAAAGGAAAGTGCCTTGCAAAAAGAGGATCAAATAGTATCCAACACAAAAAACAAAAAAGTACAGAACTGGAGATGAACAGTGAAATTTCTTTCTCTTTAAGAATATGGTATAATAGGATTAACTGAAGTTATTGCTTGAAGTTTTTCAATGATTGTTTTTTTTTTCCTTCTCTTCTTTGGTGCCATGTTTTTTTTTCCATTTTATCATGAAATAAGAATTTTACAATGTGTTGGTTCATTGGACAGCGTACTATACTCAATATTTGGAGATGATATTTCACTTTTGTCATGTATTGTAGGAAGAGAATGGTTTAACTACCTCATGCACACCACATCAACAGAAGCACATTCAATGTTCTAATCAAATCCAATATTGCCACATTTCAAGTTTGCAGCAACTTATAAGATTACCAGAACGACCAATTGTATGTAAGTATATATAGTATAATAGATATACTATAGATGAACAACATTTTAAAACTGTGTTTTAGTATATACGAGGTTATATCAACTCGCCTGTTGCAACTGATTTTTTTTAACAACAAATTTGGCATTAGAAAAATCTTAATAACTAATTAAAAAATTCCCACCCACACATTTGTTCAAACTAGTTAAAAATTTTGTTTCATTTTAATTTCGACATTCATTTTATGTTTTATTATTAAAATAATTAGTTATAATCGTAACATAGAAATGTGAAACACAACACAATACATGCTTCAAAATCATGGATTTTTTTACTAAAAATAATTAACTAAAAATTTCATCTCTTTTCAACTCACACTCTAATTCTTAATATTGAGGAGAAATTTATTTAGAATAATTCACTTTCAATTTTAGCAAGTATGAATCAAATTGATTTATTAAACCATAGAACTTTTTGAAGTAAATAACTCAAGCTACAAAACTGAATCATCAATAAAGAAATTACAAAATCTAAACATAAAATTGTGTTTAATTTATATTAATAAACTAGTTAACCATCAACTTAATAAATACAAAAAAAAAAATAATAATAAATTGACCAAAGTTGAATCATCCAGAACCATACACAAAAGTGGAAAAAATCACAATAACTAAAGTTTTGTTTCAGAAAAAAATAATGAAGAAAAAAAAATAGTTTAGTGACCAATATAGGAAATGGAAAAAAAACTTTAGATATTAATGGTTTAACAATTGACTTAATAAGAGAGAGGGGGGGCGAGAGATGGTTTTACTAAAAAGCAAACAAAACATGGTTACCAAGTTTTCCTTTAGAAGTCAATACATAAAAATTAAAGAATAAAAAATTTTGGGGATCAAAAAAGCAGATAGAAAGACTATAATTAAGTAATTATTAAGTTTGGGGCCAAAACATCACACAAATCAAACCTAGAGACAAAAATGGGCAGTAAAAGAAATTCAGTGATTGAAAACGTGTTTTAGCAAAAAAGAAACGTGAAACAAAATGAAAATGGAGAAATGTGAACATAAGGCCTCAAGAATACTATTATCTTTCAAAAAGATGTCCGATCTTCCAAAAAATGCAATTGCTTCTCAAAAGAAAATTGGCAAAAAAAAAAAAAGCGACACACATTGTTTACCACTGTAGATGATTCAAAGTGTGATTTAGCCAAAAATAAATGTGAAACAAAATGAAAATAGAGAAATAGCAACATAGGCTTTCAAGAATAATAATGTCTTTCAAAAAAATGACAGATCTTCCTAAAGAAGCAATAGGATCTCAAAAGAAAATAGGAAAAAAAAACAAGCCATGCACACTATTTATGACTATATATGAATAGTGCATGCCTCAGCTTGGACCAAGGTCACTATTGTATTTATAGTTTACTGGTATTGTATGAACAGTATCCTTTGTTGGCAAAGTTTAGGGAACAAAATGAACAAAAGGAAGTTTGTAGCGGCTAAAAGAAAGTTAGACAATTACTCTGGAGAAAACCGAAAAAAAAAAGGAGAGAGCACTTTCCGTGAGCGATCATCATTGTCCACAATACCAATATAGTATATATATATAATTGCGAAATGGAGTCATAGGTGGATAAGTCAGAAGGCGAAAATATTATTAATAAAACAAGAGACACTAAGGTTGGGCTCAAGTCGAGAAAAGAAGAGGAAAATTAAAAAAAAAATGTTAAGCAGACAAGAGTATGGAAGAGGCTGAACGGTGTGCCTCTTTAGGAATATCATTTAGAATGCTGAAAGTTCCTTCAACCGCTAAAGTTCACTAAATACCTTTTTGGTTTCCGCTCTAATTATGATTTCAGAATTGCTGAAAGACCGCTATCACCTCTAAACGTTGACCACTCTCATAGCCCTAGCTTTTCATAATTAATCCTCATGGCTACGGGTGTGTTCAGTAGTTATGGTGTTAATGGGGAAAAATACAAGCAGATTGCTAGGATGTATTATGCAGATGTTCTTCAGTATTACAAAGATCAAGTAGTCCATCACCTAAACTCGCAGGACCGCTTAATACGAGAGAAAAAATATGGTTGTATTTTGAAGTAATCTCTACCGCATTCTATGTCTAGCTTCTTCATAGCCTTAGTGCGGAGGCTATACTATGTATATTTAGTTACTCAATAATAAATCACCCATTTTGTTGTTGTTCAAAGAAAAAAAATAAAAAAGGCACAAAAGAATCTCCAATCTTTCAAATAGTGAGTTACAATGATTACCTATGACTTTTTTACTTATTTTACTCAGCTACTCCAAACTCATCTGCCAGTTAAAAAATTCTTTTCTATTAAATGCAGTTTCTGCTTTGAGCTGATATCATATTATTACTCTTTGTTTTGTTATATTCCCAATAATATTTTTTTTGGAACACAAAAACATCTTCACAATCATCTGAACGAGCTTTAAACGGCATTATACAGGGAAGTAACGGAGGTAAGAGTCAAACTCCTGACCTTCTACTTCTCATGGTATCCTCTTACCACTTTGGTAGAGTGGTTGGGACTATTTCCAATAAATTAAATTAAAGCAAGTGAGAAATTTGAGAATTGACACACTCTTGCTAGATAGGAATGAAAAACAAAGGAGGCCATAAAAAAACTATCGCATCAAAAGATAATATTACAAAATATAGAAAAATTAAAATTTGAAAGGATATATAACAAAAAAAGGTCCAGAAAAAAAGGAAACAAGTATTCCTCACCCGAGTAACACCTTCTCAAACTAGAATATTCGAAATCAAGTTTGGGGACCTATGCATGTCTTCAACAACGTTGCATATGCTCCCTCCGCCTATATAAAGCCCATCCCAGTTCTCTCTTTCTCATCAGCAAACCAAATTCACAAATACAGAAACACTCTTGCAATCTTCCTTCCACCAGCTAACAATGGCCAGCCTCAAAATGACCAAGGAGGAGGTGAAGAGCGTCTTCCTCAGCTATGCTGGAGATGCTAAGGTGATGAACAATGAGCAGCTCATCAAAGCTTTCGAGTCCTTGGGTGCCTCTAGCAAGGCCAAGGATGCACTTGCTCACTGCGACCTGAACAAAAATGGAGTCATCGACACTCCTGAGGAATTTGAAGCTCTTGCTGATTATGCTGTCTCCGCCTAATAACTTGTTAGGTACATGTTGTTAAATGTGTGCCTAGGGTACTACTTGTGAGAGGACTCAAGTAATTATACGTATTATATAAATAAATCCTCTCATCATCTATGCTCGTATTCGTATATATTGTTCAACATTTATTTTATTTTATTTGCACGAAGAACATTTAGAAAGCCAACCTGGGAAAGAGGCAACACGCAACATCAATCCTTTACCTTAACTGACATAAAACTCTAGCAAGCTTATGAGCCACCATATTACAACAACGAGTTCTAAGAGAATATATCTAATTAACTGAAAATTAGTTTATAACATCCTAATATCTCATAAGATGTCTCCAATGAATAATTATTTGTAGACTTATCAAATTGTAATAACTTAACAAGAACAAGAGGATTAATCGAACTCTATGTGAATTATAAACCTCCGTCCCCAAGCTACTTTTAAACCTCCTTCAGAGCTTTGAATGTTATTGCCAATGCCTCCACTCGCATGACATAGTTGGTAGTAGGACAACTCCCAAGAGATGAGTCGTGAAGGTTTCCGATGTTTCCCTACGTGATTCCTTGCCACAATCCAAATACCAGAAGAAGCATGATTCTGGAAATAGCAGCATCTACACCGTTTAAACGAACCGCAGAGTAGCAAATCATGAACTGCTCTGAACACTGCTGGAAGAAGTGGAAAAACCATCAATTAGAAAATAATTTGTGAGGGAGAACCAGGGAGAGAGAGAGAGAAAGAGAGAGAGCGGGCAGGAGGAGAGGCAGGGAGGCATTCCGGATTCAGAGAGATTGAGACAGGCAAGGGGAAGACTGGGGGAGTCTTGACCGAGTTGCAGAGTCATACTTTCTCACCAATTTTTCGGATAATTGGGCAGCAGGAGATTTCACATACTTAAAGGGTCCTTACTGCTATATGGGAGATTTCAATGCCGTAACATCTTCACATGAAAGAAATGGTTGTGTCAGTTGCAAGACTGAAATTGGAGATTTTCTAAGCTTCGTTGCAGAGACACAAGCGATGGACCTTCCACTAGGTGAGAGGAAGTTTTCTTGGTACAACTCTAAAGGTACTAAGATGAGTAGAATAGACCGTGCTCTTGCTTTGGAATGTTTTCTTCTGTTGTGGCCTGGTTTATGTCTGATCAGTTTAGAAAGGAACATTTCAGATGACAGCCCGATTGTATAGTAGGATTTTATCTAATGGGCGGTGGATCGAGGAGCCACATGAAAAAGAAAAGAATGCTCTTAAATTTTTTAAAGAAAAATTCCAAGATAATGGCTAGTCCACGCCTCTCTATTCAACGAGTAGAATTAAGCGTCTTTCTCATTTGGATGCATTAGACTTATAATTAGAAGCCCCTATTGAGGAGGGTGAAGTAAATTAAAGGATGCCATATGGACTTGTGGTAGCTCAAAATCACCCGCCCTAGATTGATTTGACTTTGGATTTTTAAAGAAGTGTTGGCATTTCGTTAAACCAGATGTGATGAAGTTTGTAAAAGATTTTGAGGAATCAGGAAGATTGATAGAGGTTACAATTCTTATTTTGTCACTTTAATTTTGAAGAAGGTAAATCTGTCTGCTTGGAATGATTATCGACCTATAAGTTTGATTAGTTCAATTTATAAACTCCTGCCAAAGTTCTTGCTAATAGCCTCAGGAGGAAAATGCACTTGTTGATTAGTGAAACTCAATTTGCTTCTATTCATGGTAGACATATTCTGGATAGTATTCTTATTGCTAATGAAGTTGTGCAGTTTATGAAAAAGAGGAATGTCAAGACTCATATTTTAAAAGTGGATTTTGAAAAGGCTTTTGACAATGTAAATTAGGAGTTTCTTTTTTACACAATGAGGCAAATGAACTCTGGAAATAGGTGGATTAATTGGATCAAGAGATGTTTATCATCTGCTAAGGTGGCAATTCCTATTTATGGTAATCCCACTTTTGAGTTTTGTATCGAAAATGACTCCCGTCAAAGTGATCCTTTGTCCCCTTTACTGTTCTTGATTATTGTAAAGGTGCTATATTGTCCTACTTTCCAAGCTACTACTTTAGGGGAGATCAAGGGAATTCAAGTACAGATGGGTAATGTGGAGGTCACGCATCTCTAGTTTGCTAATGAAACCTTTTTTATTGGTGTTTGGGAAGAGCATAATATTTTGTATTTTCAGAGAATTTTATGGTGGTTCCAATTGATTGCGGGGCTTTGCATTAGCTTTGCAAAAAGCTATTTAATGGGTATAAATGCAATTGCTGGTGAAATAGAAAATTTGGCTACACGTATTGGATGCAAATAGGGTTTTGATCCTTTTACTTATTTGCGTATGCCAGTTGTTGAATCAATGAAAAAGTCAGTTGAATGGTCTATAGCTGTTAACAAATAGAAATCCAAGTTGGCAATTTGGAAAGCAAGATCTATGTCTTTTGGAGCTTGGCTTACTTGACTTAAGTCATGCATTTCTTGTCTGTCTTTATACTTCCTGTCTATGTTTTGCTGCCCAACAAGTGTTTTCAAAAAACTAGAATCCTTTCGTAAAAAATTTATTTGGGGGATATGGGGAGGATAAGAAGATTTGCTAGTTGCTTGGCAAAAGGTGTTGTCGGATAGGGAAAAGAAAAGTGGTTGAGCATAGGTAGTCTAGGGGGGAAATTTAGCATTATTGTCAAAGTGGTGATGGAGAATTGAGTTAGAAAATGAGGCTTTTTAGAGGAGGATAATTATTTCATTGTGCGGCAGGGAATGTGAATTAGGGAATAATTCTTTACAATCCACTCGGGGCCATTATAAGAGTCTCAACAAGGTTGCTTGAGAAGGGTATAGATTTAGGAGTGCGCCTTTCTTGGAGAGCAGGTAATGGTGAGGGGATAAGGTTCTGGTTTGATGTTTGGTTAGGGAGTGAGAAGTTGTGTGAAAAATTTCCTAGATTTTTTAGACTCTACTCAAATCAAAATAGCTTAGTGGCAGGGATGGTTGCTTGGGAGGGTAATAGATGGGTATAAAGTGGGATATGGAGACAGATTGCAAGAACGATGAAGGAGTCTAAATGGAACAATTTTCTTAATCTATTATCCTCTATTTCATTGTGCAGGGAAGACCTCGAGGACGTTGGTCACCTGCTTTTTTGTTGTAAAGTCACGAGTTCAATTTTGGCAGCCATTCATGCATGATAGGATGAAATTATACAGGGTGTAGTAATCTTTCTTAGCTTGTATATCTCAATTCATTCACAACAAGTTATTCAAGTAAAGGTAAACTCTGGGACACTATCATTGAAACATCTCTTTAGTTTGGTCGGTGAGAAATGGTCTTGTCTTCAACAATAAACTACTAAACCTTTTAGTAATCATCTTGTTAATCACGTCCCTTTCTTATTTTTGGATTTCAAAGAGGTCAGGGATGCGTCTTTCTTCTCTCGATGTATGGTTTTTAAATCCATCCTTATCCTTGTAAGTTTGTTAAGCCAGATTGGAACTAATGTGGTTTAGGGACCTATTGTACTTGTTTTCTCTACCTTCTTGCTGGTTTTAATAATATTCTCTTATTACCAATAAAAAAAAATTCACTACATTGTTTAATTACACTACAGTAGAATTTCCACTTATCAACAAAAACAAATGTTGGTAAATATCAAAGCGTTAGTATAATTCACCAACATGTAAACAAAGTGTGACCAACACTCAAATCGGTAAGGTTTCACTGACAATTTTCTTGTGTGTTGGTAAAGCACTTCAACATATATCGACACACGGGGTGTGCTAGTTAAAATGTTTTGCTAACACATTTGTCTATCTATGAATCGTATGAGGGGCTGAATCCAACGGCATATTTACTAACTCTTTACAATGTCAAAAAAAATTTATACCAACATACAAATAGTGTCAGTATAGAGGTATCTTTTGCTATTTTGTTAATATTGTGTCATTGTTCAACCCTGTGAAACATCAAAAATAATTGCAAGAGTTCTAAAATAATGATAAAAAAAATTGCATTACTTTAAATAAGAGTTGACAATAGTCATAAAACAAAAGAGTTCTAAAATCCAAGCACTTAAATTCATCATCTAGGACTCAGCATCATTCCTAAATAGAAGAGTACTATAACATATAAAAGTTTTGAGCAAGAACTTGATCTTCACTCAACATGAATAAACAACTCATCAATGAGCACATATAGAAAAACATAAGAAATTATTGTAAAAGCAACAAACTAGTATCTCTTCATGCTAATTGCCAAAAAAATATAGTAATAGTTAAGACAAGTCCTTTACCATTACCGTGATGATTTGTAGCTAGTGATCTTTTTTTTTTTCAGCCACATAGCAATTTGAAGCACTACCAATATCACCATGAACCTCGAGCCAACTAATAAAATGAACAAGAAAATTCAGAACAACACTAAGCATCAAAAAAGTATGGCCAATAGAAGTAAGTAGGATCAAAGGAATAATTGTAGTAGCTTTGGTGTATTAAGTATTGTTTTAGTTGAGCATTCAAACACACTGCTAATATGAAATTAACTGTTCAACTCTATAGTCACTGGATTAACCTACTAGTTATTGTGTCTATGTTAATTGGTTTCAAGGAACTTATCTCTAATCTCTAATTTATTGTTTTGCACCGATTCAGTTCTGATTTTAGACCTGAGCTTAGAGATATTGCAACTCCTATATTTGTAAGTTTTGATATCATTAACAAGCCACAACTATCCATCTTGACACATTGAAGGTCCTTTATGGAAGATCTACCAGCAAATTTCTTCACATTGGAGTCTTTGGGTCCTTCTCCTCTCCCCCACCTTTGTAAAAATTTACAAATGCCATAACCCTACTTGGCTATGACTTCCCAAACACACATTGCACACAATTAAGAGTTTTCATGCACATATTCACTACATAGCACACACCAGCACAAACACACCCAAATATGCCTCAAGGATTCAACATTAAACAAAACTAACTATTCTACTTTAAAAGAGAATCTTAGCACAAGCTTTTATAGGCACTTGTAACCTTTACAAACACAAATCATATATACAAAGAAACTTATTGAAACAATTGAAAAGAATCACAAAATGTCAAAACTGGAATTTGCCACCTTAAAACAAAAAAAAAAAAAGTCAAATTACTGCAGTAACCAAAAAAATTCATTTCCTTGAATTCTATTGGTCTTTTGCTATGTAAGTGATTTTAGCACTTCACATATATGGTGAAGAATGTGTACATAAAGTTTCAACTCAAAATAAATTCTCCAGCAAAAAGTCAAGGTGAAAGTCAAATTCACCCCTAAAGAACACATGTGTGCAGGAAATGAAAACAATGAATTTTCCTTTAGAAAACCCTTCTGCTACTAAAGAAACATTACCACCACATCACAAATAGGATCAAGAACATGTTCACAAAATCTCATAGCAAACTAAATCCTATAGCAAAAGTCAAACTTAGGTTTTACTAGCTAGGAAATTCTCTCAATTTAAGGGTTTAATAACTAAATCCTTAATTATAGAGTGGCCAAATCCATCAACCCTATTTACTACAGTCAAATAAACTTTCCTACAAATAAATTTAAGAAGTATTCTGCCACAATGAGATTTTTAACCCATAAGTCAAATTTCAACCAACCCTTGACCTAAACAAGAACAATTTCCACAATAAAACGATTAACCAATGAGTTCAATAACTCAAATTTTATTTCCACAAGAACAACTTTGAACATGTTGTATTAAACCATGTTTGGACAATAATAAAAATTGCTTGGAGAGAACATGCAAAAAATTCCAAACAAAAGTAGACAGTTTTTAACAAAGCCATAACTAAGCCACACTCTCTGCAAAAATCTACGTAATGAATTTTTTTAAAGAAAAATCTTAAACCAAAAATTCAAAAACATATTTTAAGCTTCAAACATGATTCAAATATAAACCCACACCCGCTCTTCAAAAATCAAATCAATCTAAACTTTTTGGGTTAGAAGTCAAATTTCAGTCAATACCTCACTACTCATAGGCAAGTTTTGCAGAAGTGCAAGCTTTGACTAGGAAAGTCAAAGAGACTAAAAGTTGATACAGGAATTTAACTACATAAACCAATAGGAAACTATTTAAGACACATCCAACTCATGAGAAGCAAAGACACATATATTACTAAAAGTTCATACCTGAAACGTTACCTAGGCAGTTGCTTACGAAGTGCATTATGAGACCATTACAAGCTAACATCACAGTTATGTTGTGACGGCTCTCCTAGTAGATTAATCAAGTAAGTGTTTATTTTTACTTTGATTAAGTGTTTATTAAATTAAGTACCTCAAGTTAGCACTTTGCTAAGCAAGTAAGGTAAGCTTAATTAAGTAAGTGAGTTCCTAAGTGTGATTTGTCATAGTTAAATCAAGACCATTAGTTATTCTAGCGTTTAGAACCATCCTTGTGGGTTTTGAGAGCGTGTGGCACTAAGTGTGTTTTTGAGCCATTTAGAACTTGAGTGGCTAAAGTGTCCAAAAAAAAAATCAAGTTGAGAAGCTTTTAGCATCTTTTAGAGCAAAGGAAAGTTGGTTTTAAGTGTGAGTTAGTGACCTATTTACATCAAATGAGAGTTTGTGGGCTTAAGTGCAAGAAAGGGGGAAGTTTACCTTAGTAAGGGGGGAGTTAGTATAAGTTTTGCTAAGTCTTCTTCCTTAGCCATTTGTTTTCCAAGCACCATTTTCGTAGCTCCTTTCCCCTCACCAAATTGGCTGCCCAAACTTCCATTTTCCAGCAATTTTCCATCAATTTAAGGAAGCCCAAGGTGTTGGTAGGAATCCTCAAGCTCATTTGTTGTTGTTCTAGCTCAAGTTTGCTCTTTGGTGCTAGTTTGGATTCAAATTCGTGGGTAAGATTCTTGAGATCATTTGGATTGATTCTAGGTTGTTTCTAGAGCTAGAAATGGTCTTAGTTTGATTGGGTTGGATGCCAAATTGCATTGGTTTTAGGTGAGGAACTCAAAGGGAGCTTGATTGAGCTAAAGGGATTGTGAATCAATGCTTGCTTTTGTGGCTGAATTGAGGTAAGGGTTCAAGTAATTAAGCTCAAATAATGCATGGTTTGGTAGTTTTGTGTGTGGGAATGAATTAGGAACAAGACCCATTTAGTTTGGATTAGAAATGAGAGAGTTTGAGCAGTTGGTGTGCAAGAACGCGGCTATCGCGCAACGCAGAAAACTGCGTTGGCGCCGCAGCGCCAGAGGTATGTACACTGGCGCCTAGGCGCCAGAGGGCGATTTTGTACACAGAAAGTTTTGTTCTTTGGCGCTGCGTCAGGGGGGCTCTGGCGCTGCAGCGCCAAAGGCAACTTCATGAAGTGTTGGCCCATTTTTCCTGCCATCTTAAGAGTAACTTAGACTCTCGGTTTCTATTCCTAGGCTATCCTAAGATGTTCCATAGCCTCGGTTGGGTCTAGAATTCATTCCTAAGGCGGGAATTATGCGTTATTTGGAAGGTAGTCAAGTTGTGTGGTTAAGAACAAAAGTGTGACTTGGTGGCTAAGTTATCCATAGTGCTTAAGTTTTTGGATGAGCATTAAGGGGATTTAAGTGGGTTTATAGACTCTTTATTGGCCGTATAGAGCGTCATTTGCATACGGTCAATGAAGAGAAAAACCTAAGTTGATCCTAACCGAACCATATGGTTTGGTAAGTAAGCCACTAGTAGTGTTCTAAGTTAAACCTTGAGGGTTTAGCTAGTTAAACCACATAGGAAGACTACCCTGTACAATAAGTTAAGGGTAAAGGCGGGTAAGTTTGAGATAGGTGACGACCTACTCTAGAACCCGTAAGTGGGACTTAAGTGAGGTAAAGTATCCGGGATACGAGGGCCAGTATCTCAAGTACCTCCACCGTTTGAGCTCAGGGCAAAGTTTTAAGGCACCTAGAGTGCAGAAAGTCCCAAGTGCATATATTGTGTGCATTTCATACCATACATTCATACATTGCATATTTTATATTTTGTTGATTGTTTGAGTTGTTGGTTGATTGAATTGCTTGTTTGATTGCTTGGTTGCCATATTGCATTGTTACTGCATTTTTCCTTGCAGGTATTCAAGGGATACTTACTGAGTACTTTTAAGTACTCATTCCCTTAAGTTTTATTGTGCAGGTTCTAACACCGGGCCTAATCACTAAGTGATAGTCGAGGCCTAAGCTTTCTGTTTTGCTGGTATTTCTCTTGAGAATCCTAGTGATTCTAAGTTACTTGTAAAATAAGTTATGTGCTAACCAAGTTGTGCCTTTACAGTGTAGAGGCTAAGAGTACACAAGAACAAGATCTAGTGAAGGGTTTACACTTGGAGCTTGGTATAGCTCAAGGTGGGACTCAAGTAGTTGATCTTAGTTAGTAGTTTTTGTCTCTTGTACATAGTACTTTGTGTACTAAGTAAGTTGCCTCTAATAGGATACATTATGATGTAAATCCATCTTGTTACTTTTGGGTGCATGCTAGAGGTGTAATGTATGCACAAACTGTTACTTGTAGTTAAAGCAACCAGTATTTTCAAGGTCTTGGCACGTTTTATATATGTTTTAGTGAAATGCTCGAGCAATGTTTTAATCTACGACTTATAAAATTTGTTTGCATTGCCAGGACAGAAGCATGCATAACTTAAACTGTGTAGGCTAAGAAACTAGTTGCATATAAATTGTTTAATTTATATTGACAAGTAATAGTTAGCCAATAGTAACTAGTGGGATTCATAAATCCCTAAGGCCTACAAGGTTATGGGGCACTGGGGCCTCGTTCCGCGACATATGTAATCCATTTTTAGACATTCATTAACTCCATGCACAAGCATACTACTCCTAAACTCCTTTTCATGCATGCATTTGTAGGATCATCAGACCTCAAAACTAGAGATTCATTTTAGTCTTCCCCTAGCCTATACTACATGATTTAATAGGCCAAAATCACATACACCATAAGCTACTTACCTAGTTCTTTTCCTAAAAAAATATTAGCGAAACATGAGTTCAAAAGAAATCAGTAAAAGAACTATGATTAAACACATAACTCAATATCAAGCAAACATATATCACAATTAATCACAATTCACTTGACACAAGAGCTCCAAACCCTCACTATTAATTAATCAATTAGGGTGTCCTATATTACACCAGGTTCTACTACATGCTTGCCACACAAACACTATCTTGGTTCTAATCAGGAACCAAGTTTACATTTATACACAAACTTGGAACTTATATCACTTTTCTACGATTTTTCTTCATACATGCAACAACATTCGTCCTCAGATTTCTTCAATAACAAATTTAAATACATAACAAAAAAAATAAGTTGCAATAATGTTCTAGAAAATTAAAATTTCTTTTACTTTACTTTGATTATTATGAAATTGGTTCCAACCAATACACAAGATCATAGCTGATAAGGAGTAGGAGATAGGGAGTTTTGTTGTAGATAGACTTTTAGCCCTCTTAGATAACGTTTTTAGCTTTATCTTGTTCGTACGTAAACCATGTGCTCTCCTATATATAACCAATATACCAGGTGAACGAAATAAAGACTTCAAATCCATATTTAAATTCTTCATGGTATCAAAGTCGAAACCTGGACACCCAATACCATAAAACTTCATCATCTTTACTTTCTTAGAAGCCATGGTAGGTCTGAGCTAGAATGGCAAAAATGGCAGTATGGATGTGACGTTCCCATACTAGATTCATGCCTAAAATAATCTCAGACAGATTTATATTAGTGAGCTGCTCAATGATTGCAACTATTGAGAATGGGTAAATGACATGAACAATGTGTTATTTACCGAGAACAAGATTGGTTTTGTGAGCAAAATGATTCCAACACCGTCAACTAATTCACCGAAGCTAGGTAATTGGTTGTGGTGTAATGCATTGCTAAAAGGATGGCCAAAAAGTGCCATGGACAGAGGTTATGAGTAGAGTCTTGTATGGCCAGACCGCACAAGAAATGTGGGTTGATCGTCTTGTTGAAGTAGGAACAAATTTATGTGTCATCTTGCTACACTAAATGGAAAGAATTGTGGATGAAATGCTATCTATTTTTTCATGGCTGAAATGCACCTGTGACAGGATATCCAACGACAGTTTGTCAAAATAAGAGAAAATGAGCAACTTTATGACTTTCTTATGGGACTGGATGATGGATTGGGCACAGTTCAGACACAACTCCTCAATAAAAAGTCAACACCTAGTTTTGGCCAAGCCTATCAGTTGGTAGCCAAAGATAAACAATAGAGATTGGTCTCTACCATCCACAAACCTATTGGTAAGGCAGTGGCATTCCAAACCTACACTGCTCGTAATAACAAGAATGGAAGAGATTAGAAAGCTGAGGAAGAAGTCAAGCCAAGATGCAAAAACTAAAATAAGTGAGGGCATATTGAAAAGTAGTGCTTTGAGATGATTGGATATCCACCAAGATGGGGCAAAGGTAGACACAACAAGAAATCATGTTACTTGAACAATAAATGGACTGAGCCAAACATGGCACAAGTTGGTAATGATGGTAGTCCTATACCTGGCCTATCATAGAAGCAATACAATCGGTTATTGCAATAACTTAGGCTTAAATGAGAGACACAAAAAGCTATTGGTCATATTTCACCCAGGGAAACAGGGCTGATAAGGTTAATTTTGCAAAAATCTTTGGCAATAGACTTAGGAGCAACAAAACACATTACCTGTAATATCAAAATGCTTGATGTGAAAGAAAAAAATTTAGCATAGTTACTGATCAAAATACCTAATGAAGAAACTATTCCAGTGAAAGGCGTGGGACAGCTAAAATTGCCAAATGGGATGTGAATTTATACATTCCTGATTTTAAGTGCAATCTTCTTTCTGTTCGTGAATAAACAAGAGATTATAATTGTGCACCTATTTTTCATGCTTATTCTTATGTGATACAAGACTTATGTATGGAGAACATAATTGGAATGGGTAGCCATTGCGATGGCTTATATCTCCTAGAGCCAGTTTGATAAGAAGGTGTGCCTTTGGCTGTCAATGGACCAGAAAATGTGGATTTGTGGCATTGGAGGCTAATGAATACTCATAAGTGTATAGATATTAAGGGTTTAAGTCATCATTATACACTTTGAGTATGATTAATTTCTCTAATTTGAGTAGTTTTTATAATCTAGAGTTGAAAAGCATTTATTTATAAATTGAGCTTAATAAATGCTTTTATGTAGGTGGATAAAATCATGACATCTATTAATTCTTAAACCAACGAGAGGACCTCAATTGTCCATAATCTTTAGCTTACAATCCAGCCTAATTGAAGCATGTAGAAGGCCAAACTTGATTACAAACTAAATTAGTTCCATCATTCACGCACCTGGTGACGTTTCACAAGAAAAATCATATTTGAGGATGTGGATGTTGGGATTGAGAGATTCTAGAGGCATAAAAAATCCAACACATAGATATTCAACTTTACTTCATATGCTGAGAACTAATTCAATTGTTTTCTATGCTGAAATTTGGTTATAACATGTTGAGATGGATTGTTACTTCGTCAGAGAATGAATTCAATCTAGCAAGATAACACCAAGGAAAATTTGAACTAATAATCAGCTAGCCAATTTGTTCACCAAAGCCTTGGGTGAAAGTAGGTTTGGCACATTATTGTTCGAGTTAGGTATTGTGATCCTTAATGCGCCAACTTGAAGGGAGTTATGGAATTGGTTATAATCAATACATAAGCTTCATAGCTGATAAGGAGTAAGAGATAAGGCGTTATGTTGTAGAAAAAATTTTAGCCCTCTTATATAACACTTTTAGATTTATCTAGTTTGTTCGTAAAGCATGTGCTCTCTTGTACATAACCAATATACCAGATCAACAAAATAAAGGCTTCAAAGCCATCTTCAAATTTTACTATTTTTTAATTTGGACATGTTTTTGGCCTAGGAGAAACTGTTGGGCTTAACCTAGCAAGGAAAAGGTATTGGATCAAATGCTAGGGTTGTTCCTGGTGTCACTTTTGTCCTTGGTGTTTTAGTTAATTTAATGATTTTTCTCTTTGTTTCTATTCCTTTTAGTGCTTTTCTTCTCTTTGAAAAATTATTTCACTCTTTCTTGTATCATTAAGTAAGCTTCAAGCATACTTTCTTTTGAAAGATATTACAATAGAGTGATGGACGAGTGGGAGGTTGAATCTTGTTACTTTTGTAACAACTTAATGGCATTGACCGTTAGGCTAACTTGCGAAGCTTTGAGTTGTTAGCTTTAATTGCATTCTAGTATTGTTTTTTTTTTGTTTTTTTTTTGGTACATATTGTCGTTCAATGCCTTACGAAAGAAAATTAAGCAATACACATCTCAAACCATATGTTTTTTCTTTCCTTGTTGACAAACATCATAATGAGTATTACTTCCTATGTCTCATGTTTTTCACAACATTCACTATTTAGTAATTAATCTATAATTTTTTATTTTCATTAGTTTAGTATGTAAATGCAAAAATTTTATATATAAATGATAAATAAAGACCTATAATTTCTAAATATAATTTTTTTAAATTTTTTCTAACAAATAATAATATAAATAAATTTATGTCAAACTATTAAAAAAACTTAAATATTTCAAAGAATATGAGAGAGAGAAAGTAATTTCTATTTGATCAAAATAAGCCCAAAGGCACAAAATGTGGCTAAGGGCCTCTATCAAAATCAGTAATGGTGGAGAAATAAGTACTTGTACTGGAAGTGTCGATAGGCAATACATTTACAGAATCTTGTTCATCATGCTTGGTTTAATAATCAAAGCGTTGAAGTTATTGCCCAAGTTCAAGGTTAAAAAATCTTATTCAAAAGTGATGATAAAAGTATTAGGTGATGTTTTTTATTTATTTCTTTCTTTCATTTTTAGGAATGAATTTGCTAACAAACACAAGAATGTCAATAACCGGTGGTTAACGCATGGAATCGAAACTAACCATTACTCAACTTCAATATGGCAGACAGAGATGGTCATACTGGCTCTTTATAGTTTCTGCACTTTATATTTGGGAGGTGTAAAATTGCCACTAATATTTGCTTGATGGAGCAACTCTGTCACAAATGCTTTTGTGTGTGTGTGTGTGTAAATTTAACATTAATGTTAAGGCATGAGAGCAAGTTTGCCACTAAAATTGTAAAATAAGAGTTAAATAGCCACCAAGTGTCTAACAGTTGTTTAACGTTAGGAATATTATGTGCAAAATAAGAATATCTCGTTTCAATTAACAATGGGTCGGCACCCTGTGAATTGGCTATTTGACGATTTTCTCCAATGGGTATGACCTTGACTGGTCAAGGGCTCCCACATGCAAATCTGAATCATGTTGGGTTTCAATCCAAACTTGGGTTAATCAGTCTGGTTGTTACTGGCATTTATACTGAAATCACTTAATCAATTAAAATTTTTTGGTTAATTTTAGTTAAAATTTAAATTAAATAATGAAATTTTTTGTGCAATTAATTTATATTAATTTTTCATTTCTTATTAGGTTAAATTAAAAAATTTATAACAATTTCCTTAATTATGTTTTGAAAAATTTTCTATGATATCCAGCTTTTGTTATGAAATTACTACTAAACATAACTCTAGCTCACTTTTCCTCTTTAGTTACTAAATTGCAAAATTTTAAAAAATATGGGTGAAAATGCAAAGATTTGAAAATTTTAAGGACATATGTTGTAATTATTTTGGAGACTAAAATGAAAATTTTTAAAATTGAGATACCTTATTACATTATAGTTAAAAGTTTAGGAACCAATGTTGTAATTTGACAATTGCCTACATGATCATTAAATTTAGTAAATATGGAAATTACTTAGTTTAAAAGAACTCAAATATAGAATTTATTAAATATGAAATTCATTGATTATGGGACTTACTAAACATGTATGTTCTTAAAAAAGGGAAGTCATTAAATATGGAAGCCCCCAGATATAAAACTTATTAAATATGGAAGGTACTAAAAAAAAGAAGTTAAGGTTTTAGGTAAAGGTTAGAATTAATTGTTAAGGTTTAGGATAAGAGTTAGGAATAAAATTAAGTGTTATGGTTTAAGGTTTATGGTTTTAAGGTTAGGGTTTAGAGTTAGGATTGAGGGCTTATGGTTAAGGTTAAGGTTTCAATTAGGGTTAGGGTTTAGGATTTGGAGTTTATGGATTAGGTTTAGGTATATTATTTACAATTTGAATTGAGGGCTTATAGTTTAGGTTAGGGTAAGTGTCTAGGGTGTTTTAGGATTTTGGGTTTATTGTAAATTAAATTCAAATTCAAGAATAAATAATTAAAGACTAATCTTATACTTACCATTCCTACTAATACAAGATAGGAAAATTTGTAATATGGGGCAGGGTGAGAATGTTAATACTAGTTGAAGGAAAAACTCTTAAAAAATTTAATTTAACTAGATATAAAAATATTCTAATTCGAAACATTTGAAATTAATTAAATCAAATTTCAAACAATAAAGAGAACAATATTAATTAAATCAAATTTCAAATATCCTAATTTAAAACAATTAACTATATTAAATTAACATTATATTTACCAATTAAAGTTTGTGTGGTAAATTTGAAACCCAAACAATCAATCCAAGTAACCAACAATTCACCAAATTTGTGCATGATTACCAAAAAAAATGAAATGAAAAATTTTGTATTGTAAATGAAGTTTTTCCTAAATGGATATACTGCTGCTCGATCTGGATTACTTGGCCTCCAATTTAATTATCATATAAGACCCAGTGTGCTAGTTACATACCTGAAAAAAATGTATAATCAAATCCCAAAATTATTAAATTCCAGAAGACCTCTACATAGAACATATTATTGTTAGTATTGGCTTTCAAATGAAATTCATCACAGACAGAAAAGATGTAAGAATAAAAAAATAACTTTTGATTAACTTAACTTAAAATGAATTCGCTCTAAATTCTTGATTTCTATATTGCTTCCTCCCATTTCATAATGCCAATAACAACCATCAAAATCAACTTTTCAAAAACTTTTTCAAAAAAATAACTCTCTTTTGGAATCTCTATTTTAAATAAATAGCATTTTAATTAGTGGAACAGACCCGATAAGTGATTGGCTTGTCATTATTTCCTCCGATTTTTGGACTTGTTTGTTGGGATAAATTCAGAAGTTGGACCATCATCACACAAGATACCGATCCATATATAAGAGAGATACCTAGACAAAAGCAAGAAATGATATTGCCCCATCTAAAGGAATAATGAAATAATTTTTATTGAAAACGAGTTCAGTGGGCAGGTTTTTTTAGAAGATTCCATATCGCCGCTGTGGCAAGTTGTCATAGAGACTAAAGCAAAAAATGACAAAAAACGTATAAATAGTTTAGAAAAAGCTTTCACTGGTTAACTAGTTGTTTCAATGGTGAATGGTAGTTATAAGTATAATTTATAAACGGAATAAAGAGTAAAAAGATGAAACAATGTGTAAGATTATATTAAACAATTCAGTAAAAATAATTGTTGGCATGTTATTGTTAAATAATTTAGATAGAAGTAAAAAAAATGGCATTAAAGAGTTTGAGAGAAAAAGTAGTATGTAATAAACGAGAAGTGGGTGGGTGGAGGGAAAAAGGAATGAAAGTTAAT
The DNA here is from genome assembly GCA_039654915.1 of Aquilaria yunnanensis. NCBI lineage: Eukaryota > Viridiplantae > Streptophyta > Magnoliopsida > Malvales > Thymelaeaceae > Aquilaria > Aquilaria yunnanensis. Next base: position 72,547,191 of record CM077597.1, read on the forward strand.
GTGGGGAATTTGATTTAATGTGGAGAAGTAAATTACGGTAAGAGTAGTAGATATGCTTGTTGGTAAGATGGAGTTAAAACAATAATGAGGGTAGGTGGGTGGATCGGACAAAGTTTGGAAGTAGGAGTTTATAAGCTTTAGGCTCTGTTCATCTCCTTCCATAGTTATACCTCTAGAGAGGATTAATGTCATTGTTGTGAGAATGGAATGTAAGTGTAAGTCATACGTGAATCTTTAAGATGAAGGTGTGAATCATCAAGGGTGAAGGTGTTTGTGAGGGAATCAGGTTAGTAGTGATGCTTAATTTATTTGTGAAATTTTTTTTTTAGAGGTTTCGGAAGAGTGTAGTAAAAGAGTGACACATGAAAACGCTTTTAAAGACACATAATAGCCTTTTTACTAAGCAAATCGCATTTGTTAGCACTAAATCACTTTTGTTTTTTACTAAGTCACATTTCTCTTGCATGAGATGTTGGCATTTATGAGTAATAGGAAGGCGATGATCAGTTAGCATTAGATTACCAATAAAAGTGATGAGTAAGATGAAAAGGTGATTAAAGTATGGTAAAAGCTATTAAGATATATAAAAAGAAATATACAATTTTATCATATATCAAAAGGCATTTCTAGGTCCATATAGGCGATTGTGCTAATATAGGAGCGTTTGTAACATTAGCATCTATGTAGTTAAAAAAGAGTTCAAAGCTAAAGGAAAAGCATTTATTGTAGTTAAAAAAGTGCGTTTATGTTTCAGTAAAGGTGATAATGTCATTAAAAAAACATTTATTGTAGTAAAAAAAAAGTGATATTTTTGTATGGCAAATAGAAAAGGCGACAACCAAAATAGATGCTCACTTACAGTGAAGGGTCTGATTGTGAACCACAGACTCCCCGATTATGAATGCTTTTATGCACCGCAAATGCTTTTCTGGAAAGCCTTGTCACTTTTGTAACTCCTACCATCCAACAACTATGGTTATTCATTCTAATCTAATGGTTCAAATGTTACTACGACATTATAGAATAGCCTGTTTTTTTCAAAACAATTTCTATTTCTTAAAAAAATTTGGTTTAAAGAAAATTTGCAGAAATTTTTAAGACTTGAAATCATTAGTAATTATTTTTTAATTAGAATAATATCACAGACGTCAACATTTTGCTACACTTTACTGGTCTTTTAATTCTAGCTATCAATACTAATTAACTACATATCAAGGAAATTAGGCCCAATTCATTTTAAGTTAAGTCAACTTATGCCAAAATAACTTATTTTTATTTTAACATCTTTTTTTTTCTGGAACCAATTTCATTTGAAATTTAATATTATGTAGATGTAATAATTCATTTAAAATATAATTTTTATAATCTTAATGAATTTTCTTAAAAATGTTCTTTTTCAATGCCTAAAAAATAAAAATTCATAAAAATTTAATAACATCATGAAAATTTACTTTCAAATGAATTATCACAGCTATATAATATTAGATTTCAAATGAAATTAGTTGAAGATAGAAAATATGTAAAAATAAAATTATTTATTATAAATTAAGCTAATTTAAGTTAAAAGAAAATTGGTTGTTAGTTAAGCACAACAATAATTTATGACTGAAAATTGTGGAAAGGGTCAATTCTGTGGCATGGGCGCGTAAGATTTTTCTCCTTTCCCATTGAAAAATCATGGGCGAGTTTGGTTGGGTTTAATTAAATTAATGGGCCAAAATTTTGGGTTCAGCCAACAGAGGGTAGCCTAGTGGGATCTGGCATGGGGAGAATTACAAGGTGCACCACTCTTCATTTATTTTGCCATTTGCCTAGTGCCCTCTATCTTGTCCAACTTTCACCCGGCTACCTCAACTGCCAACCATTTGTATATCTGACACCTGCCCACTACTCGTCCACACCCCTTCGTCCGCTATCTGTGTGGTATCAAATTCCTTAAGCCAGATCCGCCCCACATTTGCTTCATCTATTCAATCCTCTTTGCCCTCCATCACGTGTTTCCCACAGCCGTGTCGAACGCCAAGGTGCGGTACACCTTCCACCTAATTCTGCCAAAATGAGGCAGCTCCTTGTGTTGATTCATTTCTTTTTCTTTTTGTTCCCAACTTATTCGAAATGGGTTGGAACATGTTTTTGACTGAATTTTCCAGCTGGTCATTCTAGTATTTGGTGTTGTGTAAAATGCTTTCTTAGGTAATGGGTACCTGGCAACTAATTGTGGCTGGAGGCCTTCAAGTTTAAGCAAAAAAAACTCTAACTTGTAAGACTGGCACACCTTGTAATTCTCCACAAAACCAACCCCTAGACCCATCCTATTGGGCAACCTTATATTGACTGCACCAAAAATTTTGACCCATTGGTTCCATTAATCAAAACCAAACTTGCCCCATATTTTACAGTCAATCAACCACCTTTTGTCCTTCGCTATAGGCCAAGAAACGAACAATCTATAAGAAATTGTTGGGAACAAATTACCCAATCATCCATCATGCATAGCATAATAAAAACACGATCTAGCAAGCATACACAAATTTAATGTAGTTCAGTTCTTAACTAGCCTAAATTCATAGATGAAAGAAATCCACTCAAATAAAATATAGAGATTACAGCAAAGGTATGCCCGTAGTGCTCACGTTGGCTTATGGATTTGTTACACACAACTGACAACCCCAATATTTTACCCTCATACAATTATAAGATATGGGAATTACAAAAGGCATTTCATCTTAGCCCTCTCTGGCCTCCAGACATCTCCCCCCTCCTAGAACTCTCAAATCTTTCCTCTTTACCATATTATTTTTTCTTTTATACTCAAAATCCCAACATAATAAGCCTTTTTATATGCCACACACAAACCTAAACCAAATCAAAATAGGAAAACTAAATTGCAAACAAATACAAAAGCTAAAACAATATCTTAAGCAAACTAAAATTCTTAGCTAAAACCAAATCCTAAGCAAACTAAAATTCTTAGGTTTTTTTATTTTGAGCCAACAAACCAAACAATCTCCACCTTAACTTAAATTCTTCACCATGAACATGAACATCACGAACACATAGTTACGATAAAAAACATGAATGTCACGAACATGACCAAAACATTAACACAGCAACAAACACAAAAAAGTACGAATGTCATGAACATGACTCCAAACAACAACATCACAAACATCAACATACACAAACACAAACACTACTATGCCAAGAATGCATCACAAGCTCCACCTTGCCAAGACCAAACCATAAACTCTGATACCATTTGTTAGGAAAAAATTCCCCAATCACCCATCACGCATAGAGGAATAAAAACACAATCAAGCAAGCAAACACAAATTTAACATAGTTCGGCTCTTAAATAACCCATATTCATGAATGAGAGAAATTCACTTAAATAAAATATAGAGATTATGGTAGAAGTATGCGCTTAGTGCTCACGTTGGCCTATGGATCCCCTACACGCTATTGACAACCCTAATATTTTGGCTCACACAATTACAAGATGTGAGAATCACAAAAGGCTTCTTGTCCTAACCCTTTCCAGCCTCTGGACCTCTCATCTCTTCTGGAACCCTCACATCTTACCCCTTCACTACATTGATTTTTCTCTCATACTAAAAATCCCAACACAATAAGCATTTTTTACAGGCCACACATAAGCCCAAATCACATCAAAATAGAAAAACTCAATCACAAATAAACAGAAAAACAAAAACTAAATCCTAAACAAACTAAAATTCTTAAGTTTCTTGGATTTGAGCCGACAAACCCTAAGAAGCTTAAGAATTTTAGTTTGTTTAAGATTGGGACTATGTTTTTGCTTTGGATTTGGTTTTCGTTTTTCTATTTATTTAGGATTTTGTTTTTTTATTTTGATTTGGTTTGGATTTGTGTGTAACCTATAAAAATGCTTGTTGTGTTAGGATTTTGAGTATAAGAGAAAAGCCAATACGGTGAAGAAGTAAAATGTTAAAGTTTTAGGAGGGAGGAGAGGTTCATAGACTGGAGAGGGATAAGAAGACAAATATTTGATAATTCTTATATCTTGTAATTGTGTGATGGCAAGATATTAAGGTTATAACTAGTGGCATAGGAGTAGACTAGGCACGTCAGCGGCTTTGTGCCGCACTTGAGTAGTCCAAATTATGGTTCCGGACGCTCCACAACTTCTCCGTTCATCTCCAAAAGTAACTGTGAAAACCCTATGGGCAAAAGGATGTTGGGGTCCGAAATTCGAAATAATATTGATTATATAACTCAACCACAGCTCTTAATAATAATCTTTCTAAAGAAAATTTACTTTTATGTTATTAGCTCTGATTTTTTTTTTTTTTTAAAAAAAATGTACGTACAAAATATATACATAACAAGTGTTATTGTCTTTTCTTAACCGAGAAAATATCATTGCGAGAACTCGATTGTTGGCCTAAATGACATGACTCCTTTAAATATCACTAATTATATAACCAATCTTTATGCTTTGTAATGTTGGATTCCTAGAAGTTAATTAGAAAGCAGTGAAGGTGTACTGCATCGCTAAACACCGAGAAAACGCTTTGCGAAAAAGATACTCTATTTGCCCCAATTTTTTTTGTTATAATTACGATTTTGGATAGCTTTAAAATTTTTAGTTTTTATATTTAATTTTTTTTACTGTCAATTAACCATAGTATCCCCATTTTAAAACCCACATTCAAATCAGAACAGAATTTCTAATTATTTTGTCAATTGTTTTTGTGGACTTCGGCATTTACGCTACTTGTATAAATAGCAAGATAAAAGGGGAAAAAAAAAAAGAAAAGATATTGTGCCTTCAAATTAATTAAGTAATTCTCTATATTCTTTTTTTTTTTTTTTGTGGCTTCTGGTTCTCTATTTGGATTCCCCAAAGATATCAAGAATTCATTTTCCTCTACAACAATTATTTATGCAAGATGCGACAAAAATTAAGGAATCTGCTTTTAGCAAAAATATTGGTATTGCGACTTTGAAAAGGATTTTGAATGGATGGACAGGTATATCTAGATTTGGCTAATTTGCAGCATATTCCCTTAGTTTGGGTAATTGCCACTTCCACGAAACATTAGCCACTTGTTCTACAGTTATTATTGTTATGCACCTTTGTATAATTAGGGACACTAATCATCCAAGAATTGGCAAAAATACCCCTTGCCAAAATCTTCCATTCTCTACAGAAACCCTACCTCATACTTCTACCTCCTCCGACGTAGTCGCCTTCCCCAAACCATCATATCCTATGATCTTGCCGTCATTGCTCTTACTCCTGACCATATTGCTGCCACCGTTCTCCCTTCGAATCTCACCTCTAGATCTCACTGCAACTCCTATGCTCTGAATCATGTCGATTGTTGCACACATGCCTCTGCAATTTCATCATCAATCTTCTGATTGTTATTGCCATTGCCTTTGCAATAGCTGCCCACCATTGGAACATACGTCATTGCAGAAAAAGTTTGAAGTAATGTACAAACGTATCTTAAACAATATGCAAAAATGTCTAATGCAATATCTGAAAGTGTCTGAAGTAGTTTACAAACAATATATTATAATAAGAAAATAACAATTGTTCGAAGCTTATCGGTCGTCGAAGCCGCAAAACATAATTCTGATATCACTAACAATTCAGAATAAATAAATTTGTAATATATCAGTGGAAACCAGGCCGAATCCTAAGGAAAATTTTTATCTGAAAGCTTCCTCACAGAAAACTTAGAATAAAAGATTTGGGGGGATTATTTGCAATAAAAAATAAAATAAATGATCAAAGAATAAAAATTAAGAAACCTATCATGTAAGAAACCAACAAAACAATTAAGAATTAATACCTTGGCATCAGTCAACATTCACCACCGAATTCCTACAACTGATAATCGATGTATAGATAGATCAATCAAGACTTTGAATATTCATCGTTGGAGCTATCTTCCTACCTCTCATTAGTCATAGTTAATGAGAAAACAAGCGATCTAATTAAACCTAGCTGCTAAACAACTTAAGACAAGCGCTTTGACTTAATTTTACAATTGCATTAAAAATTAGAGAGATCGATGAAACTAAATAACACAAACACAAGCAGCTGTATTTAATTTAGTTGAATACTCTCCCCAAGACCTAATGATTTCTGGTGCAACAAATCACTAAACCTCAGTTGCTTCACAGATTAGAGAAATCAAATAATTACGAATTTGATTTCTAACCCAGCAGTAGATTGAATTTGAATAACAACTAGTAGGTCTCCTAGCATATAAACGAAACAATCATGAAATTAATCATAGAAGAACATCCAATACTCAAAATATTAATTGAATGAAAAAAAACAACTATGATCTTACAGTGCTGAAGAATTCGGGATTTCAGTCTCCTTGAACCAAGACTAAAAAGACCACTAAAAAGAAAAGAAAACAAACAAGAAAAGAGACTGAGAGAGTTGGGGAAGAGAGGGGGGCAGCCCCCTGCGAGAGCGAAAGTAGGAGGCAATGGCACAGCTGCCACTTTAAACACCTAAAAGAATTAACCATGTGTGCCAAATTCATAAAATCTCCCTAAAATTTCTATATTGTTACAAAATCACCCCATACAAAAAAAAGATTCAAAATAACTAGAAGGTTTCCAAGTTGTGAGCCAAGCCATGCTCTAGAACATCAGTAGCAAATTCAAGCTGAAATTAGACCTTGATATAGCCATTATTTGTCAAAATTCAAATCATGAAAGTTGTATAGATTTTTCTTAGCTTCAAAACGGAACCTGAATCGCATAAAATAGACATCTACAGCCAAAGATATGCCCAAAATACCGCAACTACTTCCAAACCAGCGATGACTCACAAATCACGACTTTGAAGCTGAATTTGACCCTCCTAACGTGCAAACTGGGTTTCATGGTCTGCATATGATTTGTAGCTACAGATGTTAGCTTTCCAATGAATCAAGAACCACTCAATTATAATCTCTTTAGCTCAAGATATTATTTTTCTACCGAAATATTGCCAATCTGTCAAAACCCTAAAAGAACACAGTCAAATTAAAACTTGTAAAATTGAAAATTAAATCCACTTTCTATCAATTGAGTTTAGATATACTCTAAGCTACCAAACATACTCAAAATATATCTTTAAGATTCAAAACATATTAAACATACTAAATATGAGAGAAATAAATATAATAAATATAAGCTTATCAGAAGCAATAAGAAGTATTTGAATGAATATCGAAAAGTGTTTAAAGGAATACTTGAAAGTGTCTAAACTAATAAGTAAACAATTTGTTCTCTTCAAAACATAACTATATAAAACAATAAAGAGGTGTCTGAATAAATGTGTAAAAGTGTCTAAACAAAAATCAAGAAGTGTTTGAATGAATATTGAAAAGTGTTTAAGTGAATATTTAAAATTGTTTGAACCAATACGTAAACAATTTGTTTTCTTAAATAAAATAACTATCTGAAACAATTAAAAAAATGCTTGAATGAATGTGCAAAATTGTCTAAACAAATATTAAAAAGTGTTTGAAGCAATATGCAGATAATTTCTTTTCCTCATAAATAAATGCGTACAAACTAATAAAAAAGAAGTGTCTAAATAAATATTTGAAAGTGTGCAAAGTAAAATATAAAAATATTTAAAGCTTATATTGTAAAGAAAATATAAAAGTGTCTTCTATTTCTTTCTCTGTAGATGGAAGGTGTGTTCATCATCGGCTAGGATAACAGCTTCTCATCGTCCTTTCATTGCTTATCGCCATCATCGCTGCCTCACCTCGAATCTCCCATCGTCGATCATCCTCCCATTGCACATCGTCTGCTTTGCTTCTCAGGCAATATTGGTGATAAGCTTATATTTATTATATTTATTTCTCTCATATTTAGTATGTTTTAATATGTTTTAAACCTTAAAGATATATTTTCAGTATGTTTTATAGCTTAGCATATATCTGGACTCAATTGATTGAAAGTGGATTTAATTTGCAATTTTACATTTTTTGATTTGTTTGTGTCCTTTCAGGATTCTGACAGATTAGTGATGTTCCGGTAGAAAATCATATCTTAAGCTACAGAGATCAGAATTGAGTGATTCTTAATTCATTGGAAAGCTAACATTTGGAGCAATAAATACCATTCAGACCATGAAACCTAGTTTTCACGTTAAGAGGGTCAAATTTAGCTTCAAAGTCACGATTTGCGAGTCATCGTTGGTTCAAAAGCAGTTGCAGTATTTTGGGTATATCTTTGGCTGTAGATGTCTGTTTATATGATTCAGGTGTAGTTTCGAATATAAGAAGGAGCTCTACAACTTTCATGTTTTGATTTTTGAGAAATAGTTACTATATCAAGGTCAAATCTCAGCTTGAAGTTGCTGCTGCTATTCTGGAGCATTGCTTGACTGATAACTTTGAAACCTTCTAGTTATTTTGAATCTTTTTATTTGTGTGAGGTGTTTTTGTAATAATATAGAAAGTCTAGGGAGATTTTATGAATTTTGCACACTAGGTGACATCATTTTTAGGTTTTATAGGCAAGGGTTGTGCCCCCTCGCCGCAGCTTTTTTGACAGCCTTTTAGGTTTTTTTTTATTGTTCTTTGTTTTTTTCTTCTGAAACATGAGTGAGTAAATTTTCTGGTTCAGTTCTAGGGACGATTTTCATCGCCAACACCAGTTGTGAGAATTGATTTTACTTGCTTAAATTCTCTTTAATTTCAAGTATTTACTTCTTTATTGTTAAGATTTATTACAATTAATTTTCCTGTTCTCGTTTGTTGGATTGGTTCTGGGATTGTAAATCTGCTTGATTTTCTTTTAACTGCGTAGGTAAAGAATTCAATTAGAAGAAAGTGAATTGATTGGAGAATATTTTTATTTCTGGTTAGTTCATACGGAGAAGTAAGACAGGTTAAATTGTTCAAGCTTTTGGATTATTGCCTGGAATAAGCTTTTGTTCATTATTCTTAATGCTAATTTTGGGTTTATTAAAAATTGGTTTTCAATATCTGGTTACTCGAAATTAAGAAATTAATCTAAAGCTTTTTCTGGTTAATGTTACTGCTGAATTCTTAGTGTTCTTTTTAGCTTTAAAAAGAGTCCTATTTATTTGCTTGGATTAAAGAAATATTTTATTTTAATGATCAACTGAGTAACTGGAATGGATAATCAACCTTGAACTAAGCATTTTTAGTATTGGTTAATTTCATTTTAATTTTATAGTTAATTTCAGCTTTCAATTCAAAAAAATCCCTACCCTTTTATTTCAGTTTTCTGACAGGAAGCTTTCGGTTAAAAAATTTTCCTTGAGATTTGACCTAGTTTTCACTGCTAGACTACAAATTTATTTATTTTGAGTTGTCAATGGTATTAGAATTAGTTTTTGCGATTTTGATGATCGACCAGTCGGCTAAAAATCTACTTCTCATTGTTCGATCATCCTCCCATTGCATATAGCCCAATGCTCAAGCAATAGTTCTATCATCCTTCTATCTCTCATACTCTGATTGTCCTCCTGTCACTGATTGTCCTCCCATTCCTCATCATTCGATCATTCAATCGGCCTATGGTCACTCATCTCTCACTTCTCATCGTCAGCTTGGGACTTTGGTTCCTTATTCAATGGCAATGAAGCGGAATCATTGAACCAATCTAGGAGGGAGCGATAGAGGAGATGACAGTGGCGGCAAAGTCCTAAGAGCAAGAAAGGGAATTGGCAGCGAAGAAGTAAATAAGCATGGGAATCGAGATCTCGGTTGATGTCCAGAGAATTCATGATCCAGAGGGTGTGATGGAAGTTAATTAGGTTAGTAAGGGGTAAAATTGGGAAATCACGGACTATGTCTAATTTAACGTATGTTCACAACAACCATAGTACTGTTTTGATGTTAACTTCAAAGCTAACCATTCACATGTTTTGCAAGCTTTAGGATTCAAGTAGAAATTCACAATGTTGTAAGACTTAAATAAAAGTTGTAAAAGATTTAGAACTAAAAAAGTGGTCTATCCCCCTGACTTAATTTTTTTTTTTAGAAGTAAGAATTTTGTATAATTTTTTTAGTAGTTTTTTTGTTATAATTTTTTACATTTTTAAAATTTAGAAAAAAAAAATCTAATATTTTATGTTTTTTGTAAAAAGAAAATTAAAAAAAACTTTTTGAAGATCTTAAAAGTGATTAAAAGTTTCAAAGAACAAAAATATCTCAAAATAAAAATATTTAGTCATCAAAAGTAATCTTCGTCGAACTTAGAAATAAGAAGTTTATTAATTGGTATTTTTGTAAAGGTTTTGAATTGCCAACGGAACAAAAGCCGAGAAGAGACCACTTTCAGTCCTAAATTTTTTATAAATTTTTTATTTGAGTCCTAAAACTTTACAAATCTCTATTTAAGTTCTAAAACTTTGCAAATTTGTATTTAAGTTCTAAAAGCTGCAAAACATATAAATAGTTAGTCCTAAAGTTAACGCTAGAATAGGTGGCCAACAGTTTAGGACTAATTGTTTACATGTTTTGAAAATTTTAAGTCTCGAATAGAAACTTACAAAGTTTTAGGATTTAAATAGAAATTTTAGTACCTACAGTATGAAACAATGTAACTTTTGCTCACCACTCCAAACTGTGCAAGGCCCACTCAACTACCACGGCGATTGTAGGTGGCAACTGAGGATCTAGTTCAACACAATTTTGATAATTCAGGATTTATTTACAAACTAATTTTAGTTTCAGGGCCAATAAGTTAAGTTAATGATAGGTTATTGGTCACTTGAGGATATATTCCATGGAACTCATTACTTACGGTAGCTAAAATGAACTTCCCAAAAAGTTTATTAGATTCCATGTACAGGCATCAATAATATCAATAATAGTGTGGAGGAAAATGAAATTTAATAGATCCATTTCAAAACAATATATGTTTTTTATTTTTCTCTCCAAATTGTATATTAGCTTGAATTTGTTCCACAAACCACTTAAGTGCCTATGCAGTGGCCTAGTGTGACCATTTTATTGGTGGTTACATTATTATGGTAATATTTAATTAATTGGATAATTGAGTATAAAAAAATTAAATCTATGATTAATTTACAAAAAAACAATTCACCAGATTAGGTATGTACTCCCTCCATCCCATAATAATTGAAACGTTTCTCTATGAATAGAGATTAAGGTGCACAAAATTTATGTTATTTTTTTCAATTTTCCCATGAAACTGAAACGAAAACAAATTTTTTTTTTAGATTTTGTGTACTGAGAGTTTAAATAATGATTAAAAAATAAAAAATTCCTTTTTTGGTTTTGTGTCGTGAGAATTTAAATGAATATTGAAAGGAGATTCTTTATTGTCTTTTGTGTAGTAAGAGTTTAAATGATGGTATTAAGGAAGATTAGAAGTTGAAAGCTTTCTAAAAGGGAAAATGTTTCATTCTTTTTGTGCACCTAAAAAAGGAATATGTTTAATTCTTTTTGGGATGGAGGGAGCATATAACTAGAAAATACACATTTGTATTAATTAATAAAATATCCACAACATTTCGGGCAAAATGCCAAATTTGTACAAGAATCCAAATTTACCACTAAATCCTAATGAGTCAATTTTATAAATAACACCACCAATACCCTAATCTTAACTGGAAAAAACTATCTCTAAACTCCATCCACCAAAATAGCTCAATCAATCAAAAACCTTATTATAGGAATAAAAATGAAGCATAGCATATCTATGTCATATATGTGTTAAATTTGATAGAACAACCTAAATCCACCATCTAAACAATAACTACATTGATGAAATAAACATTAAAAATGAAAACAAAACATGAACAAGTAGATTTGGGAAAGATTTTAGATTAAAATGTTCAGATTAAAATGACGGGAAAAATTCTAGCAACTGATAGGATGAAGAAGAATTTGAGAGAGGCTAAGAAAAAGTGTTCAAAGAGTAAAATGAAAGGGGGAGATGAGTATTCCTTTATACAGGTGGAATTTGCAATCGTTTTGGTGACCAAAGTTTCGGTTGTCCAAATTGAATATCATGCAGCTACTAAGATTTAATTTTGAAAATTTAATGCAACCACTAAAATGGTTATTGTTTAGCAACTAAATTATGAGACCGATAAAAAACAGTGGCTAAAACTGTCACCCTTTGTGACCATTATGGCGACAATGAAATTTCATAATTAGATGGCCGTCCCAACGCATAAGGACCTTTTTAGTGATTGCCCTAACCACTATTCTTGTGAACAAATAAAAATGGTAGATAAAAGATTGCCCCAGACCTCCAATAGCTTTTCAGCGACTGTTTTAGCCACCATTTTTGTGGCAACCACAAAAGTAGTCACCTAGAACGGTTGCTATTATTGAGATTTGTTGTAGTGTCGGTTTGAAGATTTCAGGATCTTATGATCTTATGATAACATACTTTTATGTTATCTACTCATGTATATGCCACATGCATATTTGTTCATTTGAATTCAACATGGATATAGGCATGCATAACATATTATATAACATATCAAGATCACATACAAGTTGTATTAAATAAATCCTAGCATGCTACTAAGAATATACGAAAATGAAACCTAACATGCTACTAAATCAAGAAAAGATGTGCACCTTTCTTCTTGGTTATCTTTAGCGAAAAAACTTGAGGGAGAACTTGATCTTAGAGGAGCGCCTTGAAGCTTGAAATAGAGATGAACAATCTCTATGTAAATCCACCCACAATGCTCTCAATAAGTGTTTAATATTTCGGCCTCTAAAGGAAATATGAGGAGAACAATTTTCTCTCAAGAAAATGGAGCAAATGGAGTGCAAATTCGTGCTTAAAATGGCTGGCCTCTAAAGGCTATTTATAGATGACCAAAAGGCACACCTTTACACCAAGAAAGGTGTCTTTTAAGCCAAAGAACACTTCCTTTGGCCAAGGGTCATGTATGGTGGCGAAAATACATGTCTTTTAGCCAAGGAACACTTCCTTTGGCCTATAACCACCCCATAACTACCTATGACGAAAATACATGTCTTTTAGCCAAGGAACACTTCCTTTGGCCTATAACCACCCCATAACTACCTTATGGCCGAATATACATGTCCCTTGAAGTCATAGGACATCACTCTTGGTGCAATAACCACCCTAACCACCGTCATGGCCGAATATACATGTCTTTTCACTCAAGGAACACTTCCTTTGGATGAAAATACATGTTCTTTTAGCTAATAGTCATCTCTTTTGATGAAGAGACATACCTTTACACAAAAGATGTGTCTCTTGGTGGTTTTGAGCTAAAAGCAAGGTGAGCTGGCACAAAGCTAGCCCACTATGCTACTTATGCACCATTGAGCTCCTCTGAGCTCCAATCAAGCTCCATGAACTAAGGTCTAGTTCCCTGAACTGACCTTGAGCTAGAGTTAGCTACTCTCAGCTTAAGTAAACTGAAGTCCAGCTACATTCAGCTACCAAAAGCTGAAGTGAGCTGACTTGAGCTGAAGCCCTGCTACTTTGAGCTACTTATAGCTGAAGTGAGCTGACTTGAGCTGAAGTCCAGCTATATTCAGCTACTAGAAGCTGAAGTGAGCTGACTTGAGCTGACTTAAGCTAACTTGAGCTGAAGTCCAGCTACTTTGAGCTACTTATAGCTGAAGTGAGCTAACTTGAGCTAAAGGGAGCTACTTTTAGCTGCCTTAGATAGCTGTTCAAGCTAGAGTTAGCTCAATGAGCTCAAATCCTATCTTAAAAGGATCTTGGTGTGCCAAGAATTCCAACACGGTTTATCACATCTTTGTGTGGTACTAGCAGAAAGCATGATTCCTTTTGGCCTCATCAATCATACCATAGGTTTCCACAACTGCTGGAAAATCTAGACATTTTTGCAAAGACAGACCAAAGAAATTGAAAAGAAAATATTTCCAAAACCTGTGTATTAATTTTATAAGTATATAGTACATTGATGTATATGATTTAAAATGAAATAAGAAAAATATCATTTTATTTTCATCCATGTACCATATTTATAATATATCCCTAAATGTACCTTGTATATACTACGGTAAATGGCAAAAAATTACAAAAAAATATTGATACATAAAACACCAAAATACCGTATATACCTATCATTAAACTGATAAAAAAAACATATGTAACATATATTTGCAGTAAGTTCCTTATTGTGTGATAAACCATGGTATATCCTGGATGTGCTATGTGATATATACCACAATAAGTCGTAAAAAAGGCAAAAATGTTATTTACATAAGATACTGTAAAATACAATGACATATTGTGGTACACTTAACTGTAAACTAATAAAACATGAAAAAAATATTTATCGCTTATCATGTATCTGCAATAAACAATTTATTATGCCATAAACCGTATTATTCAAAATAATGTTTATACTAGGTTCACAATCACTCGCAAGTTGCAGCGAGAAGAGTTTCATATTCAAAGTCTGCACTTTTAGGCTCTTCCATGATGAATGGCCAAACTCCTCATCTAGCTCATACATCTATTATTTCTTCCCCCCTAGACCCCAACCTCTTCTATCTGATGACCGGGTCCCTAATTTCAATCACAACTGTAGAGATGTCAAGACCACTCTACCCTCCTTGAACCCAACCGTACAAACCTGAATGTGCCCTTATTTGCATAGCCATGAGGAGGTTACAGGTTTAACTAATCCTACCTGACCCTACCCGTACCCCTCCCACAATAATATATTTATATTTGAAATATGATTTTATTTCAAAATAAAATTATAATAACATAAATTACCATATATTACTCTAGTTTCTAATTTTTTAGTTATTATTAATTGTAAATATACACATTCTTTTAAAAATATACATAAAAATATAAAACATCTAAAAAATTAAACATATGTCCTAAATGGGTTACGGGTAGTACCTGCCCACTTGCTAGATTGGTACTTACCTGAACCTAATTAATTGTCGAGAGGGTTTGGGTTAGCTAAACCCGATTCATTGATATCTTTAACAGTGAACCAAATTGGGGACCCAATAATCACATAGAGGAGTTTTGGAACTAAAAGGTAAAAAACAACATAACTAGGGATTGAAATAGAAGTTTGGTTATAGGGAAAAAGTGAAAAAAATAAAAAACAAGCATAGGGATGTTAGTGTTCATAAACATTAATTCACCTCATTGGGTTTAATATATAGTAGCGAATGAGGTTTGTGGTGCTCGTGCGTTACAGCTGTTCAATCCATGTCAACAATAAATATAAATATAAACAGTGGTGATCATTGATGAAGGAAGAAAATTTCATAAAAATAGAAAAAAGAAAAGAAAGAACCAGGATAGAAAAAGTCAAGGTAAAGTTTTGGGACTAAGGGAGCAAAAAAAAAAAGATTTTAAGTATCAAGAGATAAACTGTGGGGACTAAAATTTTGTTTTAGAAGAGAGAAATATTATGAAAAAATTAATAATATAAGAGAAAGAGTGGAACTTTAGTAACAACAAGTGGGCTTTAATGATTAATAAATAAAAAAATGGTTTTCAGGCTAAGAGAGCAAATATAAAGATTTTAGCAATTAAATGCTTAACAATCAACTTAATAAAGGAAAAAATAAAATAAATAAAAATATTGGCTAAAACGAATTAGTTCGAACCATAACGAAAAGTTGATAACTCATCATGACTAAAGTTTTTCTTTAAAAAATAATAATAATAAATCAACAAAAAAAGGTTAAACGAAGACACTATGATTGACCAAAAAAAAAAAAAGAAACAAACCATGATAACCAAGATTTTTCTTTAGAAGGCAACAAAATAAAAAATAACAAAAACAATTAGAGACCAAGAAGACAAATGGAGAGATTTAGTGACCCACACATCGTAGTATATTTTTTTTAATAATTTTTAATAATAAATAAATAAAAATTCCTCATCAATAAATTTATGATAATCAGTTAAAATTCAAATTTGAGTTGGGCTATTTTCATGTTATATTTATATCGTTAAAATGATTAGTTATGATCGAAACATAACACTATAAAAAAAATACGGTATGTACTTTGAGACAATGCAAATATTTTTTGTTAATTTAAAAACAATTCACAAAAAATTTTCATCTCTTGTTAACTAAAAATCTTATTTTTAGTATCAATTAAAATTTATCTAGAAAAATTTACTTTCAATTCTAACAATTATAAACCAAATTACTTTATTAAACTATAGAGCTTGAGGTAAACAATTGATGCTACAAAACCTAACCAACAGTAATGGTAAAAAAATGATTGCAACACAAAACTATGTTTAATATATGTTAATCAATTAACAGTCTAACCATTAACTTAATAAAAATAAAAGAAGAAAGTAAAAGAAAAAACTGACTAAAGCTGAATCAACTAAAACCAGGTCAAAAGTAGGTAAATTATAATGATTAAAATTTTATTTTAGAAAAGAATAATAAAGAAAATCAATAAAAAAAAGCTAGGATCAAGACAAAAAATTGAAAAGAAATTTAGGTATTAAGGATTTTACAATTGACTTAATAAAAATAAAAAAATGGTTTAACTAAAAAATAAACAAATTATGGTCACAAATGTCTTACTTTAGAAGATAGTACATAAAACAACAACAACAAAAAAACTTGGGGACCAAGAGAGCAAATTGAAGATATAGTTAAATAGTTATAAAATTTGGGGACCAAAATGTGACATAGACGTAACTCAGCACCTAAAATGGAAGGATTAGAAAGTTTGGGATTGAAAATGCATTTAGACCCAAACAAAACCTGAAATCATAAACATTGAAGCATAGGTCCTCATAAAGGGAAGTGCCTTGCAAAAAGAGGATCAAATAGTATCCAACACAAAAAAACAAAAAAGTACGGAACTGGAGATGAACAGTGAACTTTTTTTCTGTTTAAGAATATGGTATAATAAGATTAACTGAAGGTATTGCTTGAAGTTTTTCAATGATTGTTTTTTTTTCCTTCTCTTGTTTGGTGTCATGTTTGTTTTTTCCATTTTATCATGAAATAAGAATATTACAATGTGTTGGTTCGTTGGACAGCCTACTGTACTCAATATTTGGAGCATCATATTTCGCTTTTGTCATGTATTGTAGGAAGAGAATGGTTTAACTACCTGATGCACACCACATCAGTAGAAGCACATTCAATGTTTTAATCAAATCCAATATTGCCACATTTCAGGTCTGCAGCAACTTATAAAATTACCAAAATGACCAATTGTATGTAAGTATGTATAATATAATAGGTATACTGTAGATGAACATTATTTTAAAATTATGTTTTAGTATATACGAGGTTATATCAACCCACATGTTGTAACTGATTTTTTTTAACAAAAAATTTAGCATTAGAAAAATATTAATAACTAATTAAAATATTCCCACCCATAAATTTATTCAAACTAGTTAAAATTTAGTTTTATTTTAATTTTGACATTCATGTTATTTTTTTTATTAAAATAATTAGTTAATCGTAACATAGAATTATGAAACACAACACAATATGTGCTTCAAAATCATGAATTTTTTTACTAAAAATAATTAACTAAAAAATTTCATCGCTTTTCAGCTCACACTCTAATTCTTAATATTGAGGAGAAATTTATTTAGAATAATTCACTTTCAATTTTAGCAAGTATGGACCAAATTGATTTGTTAAACCAAAGAACTTTTTGAAGTAAATAACTCAAGCTACAAAACTGAATCATCAATAAAGAAATTACAAAATCTAAACATAAAATTGTGCTTAATTTATATTAATAAACTAATTAACCATTAACTTAATAAATACAAAAAGAAAAAAATAATAAATTGACCAAAGTTGAATCATCTAGAACCATACACAAAACTGGAAAAATCACAATGACTAAAGTTTTGTTTTAGAAAAAAATAATGAAGAAAAAAAAAGAAAAAATAGTTTAGTGACCAATATAGGAAATGGAAAAAACTTTAGATATTAAGGGTTTAACAATTGACTTAATAAGATTGAGGGAGGGGAGAGATGGTTTTACTAAAAAACAAACAAAACATGGTGACCAAGTTTTCCTTTAGAAGATAATACATAAAAATTAAAGAATAAAAAATTTTGGGGACCAAAAAAGCAGATAGAAAGACTATAATTAAGTACTTATTAAGTTTGGGGCCAAAACATCACACAAATCAAACCTAGAGACAAAAATGGGAAGTAAAAGCAATTCAGTGATTGAAAACGTGTTTTAGCAAAAAAGAAACGTGAAAAAACATGAAAATGGAGAAATATGAACATAAGCCTCAAGAATACTATTGCCTTTCAAAAAGATGACCGATCTTCCAAAAAAGCAATTGCTTCTCAAAAACAAAAAGGCAAAAAAAAAAAAAAAAACCGACACACATTGTTTACCACTGTAGATCATTCAAAGTTTGATTTAGCCAAAAATAAATGTGAAAAAAAATGAAAATGAAGAAATAGCAACATAGGCTTTCAAGAATAATGTTGTCTTTTGAAAAAATGACAGATCTTCCTAAAGAAGCAATTGCATCTCAAAAGAAAATAGGAAAAAAAAAAAACAAGCCATGCACACTATTTATCACTATATATGAATAGTGCATGCCTCAGCTTGGACCAAGGCCACTATTGTACTTATAGTTTACTGGTGTTGTATGAACAGTATCCATTGTTGGCAAAGTTTAGGGAACAAAATGAAAAAAAGGAAATTTGTAGCGGCTAAAAGAAAGTTAGACCATTACTCTGGAAAAAACCGCAAAAAAAAAAAGAGAGAGAGCACTGTTCGTGAACGACCATCATTGTCCACAATTACAATATATATATATATATATATATATATATATATATATAATTGCGAAATGGAGTCATAGGTGGATAAGTCAGAAGGCGAAAATATTATAAATAAAACAAGAGACACTAAGGTTGGGCTAAAGTCGAGAAAGGAAGAGGAAAATTAAAAAAAAAAAAAAGGGTTAAGGTAAGGAAGAGACTGAACGACGGGCCTATTTAGGAATAGCATTTAGAATGCTGAAAGTTCCTTCAACCACTAAAGTTCACTAAATACCTTTTTGGTTTCCGCTCTAATTATAATTTCAGAATTGCTGAAAGAACGCTATCACCTCTAAACGTTGACCGCTCTAATTAATCCTCATGGCATTAAAGGACTAAAATGACATTTATACCAGAAAAGTAATTCTTGACTCCCTATGCTTTTTAGCTGTGGCAAACACTGTCCTCAGTAAGCTAGCAATTAACTCTGTTCTTGACTCCCTATGCTTGGTTCAAATTGAATGTTCTTTGTCCATCTAATGGATGAACCATGACACCTTCAACTAATGGTTCAAAGTCCAAAAGCAAATTATAACAAAAAATAAAAGCAAGATAGAATGACACACCAGCTGCACTATAAGACACAACAACAAGTAAAGATCTTCTATGAAATCCATTTTCGTTTATTCATAAAACATCTGGAGATCATTCACAGTTATGGTGTAGTGGGTGTGTTTAGCAGTTGTGGTGTTGATGGGGAAAAATACAAGCAAATTGCTAGGATGTATTATGCAGATGTTCTTCAGTATTACAAAGATCAAGTAGTCCATCACCTTAACTCCCAGGACCGCTTAATACGAGAGAAAAAATATGGTTGTATTTTGAAGTAATCTCTACCGCATTCTATGTCTAGCTTCTTGATAGCCTTAGTGCGGAGGCTATACCATGTATATTTATTTACTCAATAATAAATCATCCATTTTGTTTTTGTTCAAAGAAAAAAAATAAAAAAGGCACAAAAGAATCTCCAATCTTTCAAATAGTGAGTTACGATGATTACCTATGACTTTTTTACTTATTTTACTCAGCTACTCCAAACTCATCTGCCAGTGAATAAATTCTTTTCTATTAATTGCGTCTTCCTCAACTATGCCGGAAAGGCCAAGGATGCACTTGCTTACTGCGATCTGAACAAAAATGGAGTCATCGACACTCCTGAGGAATTTGAAGCTCTTGCTGATTATGCTGTCTCCACCTAATAACTTGTTAGGTACATGTTGTTAAATGTGTACCTAGGGTACGACTTGTGAGAGGACTCAAATAATTATACCTATTATATAAATAAATCCTCTCATCATCTATGCTCGTATTCGTATATATTGTTCAACATTTATTTTATTTTATTTTATTTTTTTATTTTTTTATTTTTTTGCATCAAGAACATTTAGAAAGCCAACCTGGGAAAGAGGCAACACGCAACATTAATCCTTTCCCTTAACTGACATAAAACTCTACCAAGCTTATGAGCCACCATATTACAACAACGAGTTCTAAGAGAATATATCTAATTAATTGAAAATTAGTTTATAACATCCTAATATCTCATAAGATGACTCCAATGAATAATTATTTGTAGACTTATCAAATTGTAATGCCTTAACAAGAACAAGAGAATTAATCGAACTCTATGTGAATTATAAACCTCCGTCCCCAAGCTACTTTTAAACCTCCTTCAGAGCTTTGAATGTTATTGCCAACGCCTCCACTTGCATGACATAGTTGGTAGTAGGACAACTCCCAAGAGATGAGTCGTGAAGGTTTCCGAGGTTTCCCTACGTGATTCCTTGCCACAATCCAAATACCGCAAGAAGCATGATTCTGGACATCATGAACTGCCCTGAACACTACTGGAAGAAATGGAAAAACAGTCAATTAGAAAATAATTTGTGAGAGAGAACCAGGGAGAGAGAGAGGGGGGGCAGGAGGAGAGGCAGCGAGGCTTTTTGGATTCAGAGGGATAGAGGCAGGCAAGAGGAAGACTGGGGGAGTCTTGACAGAGTTGCAGAGGCAAATTTTTTCACCAATTTTTTGGATAATTGGGCAGCAGGAGATTTCACAAACTTAAAGGGTCCTTAGTGCTATATGGGAGATTTCAATGCCGTAATATCTTCACATGAAAGAAGTGGTTGTGTCAGTTGCAAGACTAAAATTGGAGATTTTCTAAGCTTCATTGCAAAGACACAAGCAATGGACCTTCCACTAGGTGCGAGGAAGTTTTCTTGGTACAACTCTAAAGGTACTAAGATGAGTAGAATAGACCGTGCTCTTGCTTTGGAATGTTTTCTTGTGTTATGGCCTGGTTTATGTCTGATCGGTTTAGAAAGGAACATTTCAGATGACAACCCAATTGTATAGTAGGATTTTATCTAATGGGCGGTGGATCGAGGAGCCACATTGATGCCCAGGGGCTTCATCGTTGGTAGTCATGGTGACTGATGGAGGGACTCCCGGAGAGGAAGAACGCCTGGTGGCCGGTTTGCCCAAGGGAGAGTACCTGAGATGATCAGAAAAAGTGGGTTAGGAGGTCCCCAGGGTGTTGTTCCGGGGAGGAGCCTCCGACGCCCAAGTCAGTGGTGCTGAGAGAAGGCGGAGGAAATAGCACTGAGGGGTTCAGTGAACTCACCTGGTCGTATTTTCTCAGAGGGAGGAGTTGGAATATTTGCCAACCATTTTCCAGGGTGTATTCCCTGGTATTTATAGAGGTGTCCAGCCCATTCAGATCATGACACGTGTTCGGTCGGATGTTCTCTGAATGTCTGGGCGTAGAGGACAAGTAGCTGGTGGCAGGCTTCCTTGAGCCTTGAGCCGAGACGGGCCATGATGTGACTTTGATGGCGTCGGCGTGTCAGAGCGCCGTTTGAGGCGGCTTGTGACGTCTGTGGGCGACATGTCAGAGGCTTCCTTAAATGCTCCTGCCGTACTCCCGAGGTTCCTGGGTGAGGTCGTCCTCTAGTACGGACTGTGCCACTTCGGGAAACATGCCCCCAGTTCGGGGGTTAGCAGATTCAGGGAGTTTCGCCTTCGGGAAGATCATGTTCGGCCCGCACTAGCTGGTGCCACTTTTCCGAAGGCGGTCTGTTTACTACCTCGGGGGGCTAATAGTATCCTCAAGTTCCCTAGTGTGCCGAGCTCTGGCTCTTCGGCTTTTCTCCGACGTGTGTGATCCCACCTTTTTTCGGGTAGCGCTAGATCTCCTGGCCATTTTGGTGGCAGGGAGTTTGGCCAGGTGGAGGCGATAGTCCTTCGGCTATCATATGCCCCCCTTCGGAAAGCCGAAGTGACGACTTCGGTTTTGTTTTCTTTCCGAGGATGTTCTTTGGGAGCCTATAGAGAGTAACACCTGTGTCGAAGGTACACCTCTTGCCCAAAGGTGTGGGCTGCTCGGCCTTGGCCTATTTTTTTGGTGTCTCCGAGGCAAAGCCTGTGCCGAAGATACACCTCTTGCCCGAAGGTATGGGCTGTTCAGCCATAGCCCGTCTTCTGGTGTCTTCGAGGCAACCTGCTTCTTTGCTTTTGCAGGTCTGTGCAGTGTCGCGTCTGATGGCCAAGCGCGTCAGTCTGAGCGACGTGTCCCAGTTTTTTAGGGATGTCAGAAGACGTGTCCCTTATTTTGGCGCGGTGGTTGACACGTGGCACACTGTCATTGGAGGAAGGTCGCGTCGTTTACAGAGAGCGCATTTTTTCAGGCGCAGAGTGCAGTTACGGCGACAGTTCGCCTTCAAATGGCACTTATGACGTCGTTTCGGTTACCCACCCTTGGCCTATAAATAGCCCATTCCGTCATAAGCCCCTTTTGCTTTTGCTTCTGCTCTTTCCCTGCTTGCCCTTTTCTCTGCGCTTTCTCTTGCTTTTGCGGCAGAGCTGTTTTAACAGAGCTTTTTCCGGCAACCTTTTACGATGGCGACCTCCGATTTTGGCAAGTCTTTTGGTGGGTTTTTTCTTTCCAGAGTCTTTTAATACCTCTGTTTTTTCGAGTTTTTGCCGGAAGTTGTTTTCTTGCCTTTTTCCGAACTCGTTTTTCTGTCCAAAATGCCTATCCCTGAGAGCTGGCAACCTCTTTTATCTCATCCTTGTTGCACCACCCCTAAAAAATTAGAGAGGTGGAAGAAGAAGTTCTTTCTTCCCTCTTACGCCATTGCCCGGCTGCCACGATCTGACCACTATGCTTTTTCAAACCATAGTAACGAGGTTACCGTTTTTTGAGCCCAGCTGAAGGCCGGACTTTGGTATCCTCCTCCGAAGATGGTTTGCGAGTTCTGCCAATTTCATGGCATTGCTGTGAATCAGCTTCCCCCAAACTCGTACTGCTATTTTAACGCCTTCCTCTGTATGTGTGGCGTCTTCGGGATAAAACCCCATTTTGTAATTTTCATGCAGTACTACAAGCTCTTCGTGGTCCCGAAGGGTGGCTTCTATTTCATGCTACCTCGGGGATCCGGGAGCAAAAAATTCATGTTCACTTTTGCCACTAAGGACAGTTGGCGAGGGTGGCAACAGAAATTCTTCTTCCTGAAGATAGATGAGGCCTGGTCATATGTTCCGACCAAATGGGCTCGGGGAAAGCTGGATGTGGACGTCGTTGATCCGAGGATACTGCTGACTCCAGAGTTGGCTCCCGTGTTAGCGGACTTCGACGGACGTATTCGCGCAGTCTCCGACTGGGCTCCCGAGGTCGCTCCGCGCTCCCTGTACCCCTTCCCCATTAACTAGAGGTTGATGACCGAAGAGGTCCTTCGGGAGTTAGGGGTGGTCAAGGAGCATGAGACTGACCTCGAGATGCTAGCTCCTGCTATCGCCGGGAAGGACTCCTGGTTGGTGCAGCTCCTTCGGGAGGAAGTTTCTTTCGAAACGCTTTTCGAAAGTAAGTTATCTTCTACCCCTTTGCAGTTTTTCCCTCGGACTTACGCTGATGTCTTTTTTCTTTTTCAGAGATGGGGGACAGGACTGCTGCATTCTACAAGTCCCTTTTCTCCGACCAGGTGGAGAAGGGCGATCAAACAAAGAAGGCGGCTTCCCGAAGGTGGAAGTCTACTAGCCCTGGTCCTTCGGCGAAACGGGCAAAGAAAACTGCCGAGCTGCCTCTGCAAGAAATTTCCGAGGAGGCTGCCGAGGATCCTGGGGTAGCCGAGATTCCGCCGCCTGAGGCTGCTGCCGAGGTCCTTGCCGCTGCCGAGGTTCCTTCCGCTGACGTCCCTTCCCAGAGTTCTTCCGCACCACAGGCCCTTCTGGAGGCCGTGGTAGAGGCTCCTTCTACCAAGGAGCGGCGCAGGAAGAAAGGCAAGGGGATTTCGACCGATGAGTCTCAGGACTCTAAGGACGTCGTGGTCGAAGTGCCGCTAGGTTTGTTGTTTTCAGAACAAGTATGGCTCTTTTGTTTTTCTGAAATTTCCTTTGTCTCTGACCTGCTTCTCGTTTTTGCCATGCAGGGGAGTTGCTTACTCCGAACTGGGCGGCCGAACACGCGAAGAAGCGGGCCCCTCGCGATGCCAAAGTCCCGCAAGGGAAGATACCCAAAGAGCCTTTCTGGACATTCACGGAGGACATGAACTTGTACTCCAAGGACTGTCCTCAAATGGCGAAGCAGATTTCGAAGGGGGTGCTTACAGAGGCCTCCTTCAAGGCTATTGCGGCGGCCCATCCGGGCGATGACACCCTCGCCGCGAAAGTTACCGAGAATGCTGCTGAGGTATGCTCTTCACACCTTTTTCCCTTCAATTCTTCCTAAGTGCTTGGCTTTTACTGACCTTGCATTCATCTTTTCGCAGCTGCAGGGGTACGTCGGCTTTCTCCGAGTTCGGGTAGCCAGGCAGACGGCGTTCCGAGCTTCGGCCTTAGAGGCCTTAGAAAAAGCGAAAGTCATGTGCTCGAAATTGACCGCCAAGAACCAGCAGCTGGCAGATGCTGCGAAGAAAGAAGTTGCTGCCCTTCGGGAGGAGTTCCGGAAGGAAAAGGAAGACCTTGAGAAGGACTCCTCCCAGAAGATTGCTGACCTCGGGGATCAGGTGGCGGGGATGCTCGCTGCCAATCAAGACCTTCTCAAGGATAAGTCAGATTCTAACAACCTCATACTGTCGTTGGTGGCTGAGAAAAACACTCTTGAAGCCGAGGTCAAGTCTTTGAAGAAGGAGCCCGACGTGAAGAAGAGGATGAAGGCGCTGAAGAAGGAGGTTGCAGATCTGAAGGATGAGAGGACCTTAAGGTTGAGAAGGACAAATCCGACCAAATGACCAAGGTCACCTTCCAGGACGGATTCTGCCTTGCTCGGCACCAAGTCCTTCAGAGGTTCCCAGGTTTGGACCTTTCTTTTTTGGAAGCTCTGAACATTCCCGAGGGGCCTCGGTGGTCCTGGTAAAAAATCGAGCACCTGATCCTGCCTTTCATAATTCCGGCGCCGAAGGTGGTGGAAAAGGGCACAGAGGCTGGTGGCTCCCGGGACGCCGAGAACTCTTAGGCTGTTTTAGGGGCCTTTTCCTTTTTTTTTCTATTCGTTTTTGTGCTCCTTCTTTGGGCACTTCTTCTTTGTAAGCCTGATCATTCTCAATGAATATTTTTTGGCTAAGTCTTTTTGCAAGATTTTGCATTTCCATCGTCTCGAACAAGTTCGCTCAAGAGACTTCGGAAAACTATTCTGCGCTTGTTGCGGCGTGTACTTTCGCGAGATTTTTTCCATTTTTCCGAGCGTGATGGCTCAAGGGACTTCGGAAAATAACATCTGCGCTTTATCACGGCGAACACCTTCGCGGAATTATGTCTTGCACCATTTTGTACACTTAAGAATTTTTCTCAAGGACATTCTGTACTTAGGATATTTTTTGTACGACACAATCCTTCCGCTCCATCTTAAGCGTAGAATTTCTTCAGGGCGTCTGAGTGCCAAGTGTTTTTCAATTCTACGCCTTCGGTGTTGCCAAGTTTGTACACGCCTTTTCGTACTTCGGCAAGAACCAGATAAGGTCCTTCCCAGTTTGCGCGAAGTACTCCGTGGGATGGCTTTCGGGGTGCAAAGTCAGCCTTTCGGAGAACGAGGTCCCCTTTCTTGATTTCTTTTGGCCTGGCTCGTAAATTTATAGCCGCGGCCACTCTTTGCTGGAAAGCTTTTCTTCTCAGCTCAGTTATTTCTCTGTGTTCGTCGACGAGGTCGAGCTTCATTCTTAGGCCGAGGTCGTTTCCACCTTCATCAAACACTTACACCCGTACTGATGGTCTAACTATCTCGATAGGGATGATGGCCTCTGTTCCGAAGACAAGTGAGAAGGGAGTTTCCCCTGTGGCTCTTCGGGGCGTCGTTCGGTAACTCCATAATACGCTTTGGAGTTCTCCTGGCATTTCCCTTTTGCTTCCCCCAGTCTCTTTTTCAGGCCTTCTTTTATGGTCCTGTTAGATACCTCCACCTGCCCGTTGCTTTGGGGGTGAGCTACTGGGGCGAAGTGCATCTTTATTCCGAGGTCGCTGATAAATTCCTAGAATCCTTTGTCTATGAATTGGGATCCATTATCAGCCACTAGTACCCTCGGTATGTCGAATCTGCATACGATGTTCTTCCATACAAACTTTTGCGCTTCTTTCGCCGAGATAGTTGCTAGCGGTTCTGCCTCGACCCATTTGGAGAAATAGTCTACTGCTACCACGCAGAATTTCACGCCTCCGGGCGCTGCGGGGAGTGGCCCAATAAGGTCTATACCCCAGACTACGAAGGGCCAAGGATAGTCAGCCGAAGTTACCATTTCCGAGGGTGCCCTCTGGATGTTCGCGTGTCTCTGGCAACTACCGCATTTCTGGACGAACTGCCTTGCGTCCTTTCTTAGGGTAGGCCAGAAGTATCCCTGGCGGAGTATCACTGCCGCCAGGGCATCGGTTCCAATGTGTGAACCACACATGCCTTTGTGGACTTCTTCAAGGATCATTTCAGTATCCTCTTCGTTCACACATCTTTGCAGCGGATTCGCGTATCCCTGTCGGTATAGTTCTTCACCGATTAGGAAGAAACGGCCGGAGCGCCTTCGCAGTTTTGCAGTGTCACCGGGGTCTTCGGGGAGCACATTTTCCGTGAGGTACCTTTTTATTGGATCCCTCCATCCTTTTCCCGAGGTCGCTATGCTCAGTACTGAGATGCTCGGATGGTCTAGCACCTCGGTGTAGGTCTTTGACTTCGCTAAGCATTCTGCTTCGGTGTTTTTCCGCCGAGGTGCGTTTTCGATCTGTACGGCGTCAAACTCTTGAATGAGTTTTGCTACCAGCTCGTGGTATTTTGCCAAGGTTGGGTCCTTCGCCCCATAGTCTCTTGCCGTCTGCCGAACTATTAGCTGGGAATCGCTGTGAGCCTTTAAGTTTCTCACGCCAATTTTTCTGGCCAGTTGTAATCCTGCTATGAGGGCCTCATACTCAGCCACATTGTTAGTGACATTGAAGCTAAACTTGATAGCCTTCATTACTTCTAGGCCTTCGGGGCCCTTGATAATTACCCCAGCTCCCTGGTGTTCGGACCCCGAGGCTTCATCAACATGTAAGGTCCATTCTGGCTCACCTTCGTTCAGATCCGGATGACTGTCCTCAGTGGTGGGTATTTCGGCAATGAATTCTGCCAGTGCTTGAGCTTTTATGGCCTTCCGAGGTTCATAGGTGATATCGTGTTCGCCAAGCTCTATACACCACTTGGAGAGCCTTCCCGAATGATCCACTTTCCTCATGACGTCCCGTAGTGGTAGGCTACTTCGGACGATGATGGGATGAGCCTGAAAGTATGGTCGCAGCCTTCTCCTTGCAAGCACCAAGGCGTATATAGCTTTTTGCAGCAGAGGGTACCTGACTTCGGCGCCATGCAGGGATTTGCTTACATAGTAGACCGGCCATTGTTTTGGCCCTTCTTCTTTCACGAGGACCGAGCTCACAACTTTTTTCGTGACGGCGAGGTATAACAAGAGGGGTTTTCCCTCGCGAGGTTGTCGTAGAGTCGGCAGGCTGGCTAGGTAGATTTTGAGTTCTTCCCAGGCTTTTTGGCAGTCTTGATCCCAAGGATGATCATCCCTTCAGAGGTTGCCTTCCTTTTTTGCTGCCTTAGTGAGGACTTTGAAGAAAGGCCGACACCTATCTCCGTACCTGGAAATGAACCTGCTAAGAGAGGTTATTCTTCCGGTGAATTTCTGCACATCTTTTACTGTGGCAGGAGTTCGGAACTCGAGCAGAGCCTTAATTTTTTTGGGGTTAGCATCGATGCCTCTTTCGGATAGCATGTACCCAAGGAATTTTCCCGAGGTCACCCCGAACATGCATTTTTCAGGATTGAGACGAATCCCGAAGGCTCTGAGCTTTTAGAAGGTTTCCTCTAGATCAGCAACGTGGTTGCGAGGGAGCTTGCTTTTGACTATCATATCGGCAACATACACCTCCATGTTTCTCCCCATTTGGTCCTTAAAGACCTTGTTCATCAACCTTTGGTAGGTGGCTCTTGCATTTTTAAGCCCGAAGGGCATCCTGACGTAGCAGTATGTTCCTCCCTCGGTGATGAAGGCGGTTTTTTCTTCATCTTCGGGGTCCATCCTTATTTGATGGTAGCCACTGAAGGCGTCTAGGAAACTTAGGAGCCCGTATTCGGCAGTTGAGTCTACCAGTTGGTCTATTGGCGGAAGAGGGTATGAGTCTTTCGGGCAAGCATCGTTCAAGTTTCTGAAGTCGATGCACATCCGGAGTTTGCTGCTGCCTTCTTTTGTGGCAATGACCACGTTGCTTAACCATTCGGGGTATTTGACCTCCCTGATGACTTCAGCGTCTAACAGGCGCTGGACTTCGGTTTTCACAAAGTTGCTCTTATGGGCTGAGATGCTTCGCTTCTTTTGCCGGACAGGCTTTGCTTCCAGGCTTACTTTGAGGCTATGCTGTATTATGCCAGGGTGCACCCCTGGCATGTCCTTCGGCGAGTAGGCAAAGAGATCTTTATTTCCCAGTAGAAAAGATACAAGGTTTTTCTTGTCACCTTCGGACAAGCTCTTTCCTATTCGGGTAGATTGTCCTGGGACCAGTTCTACTGTTTTCATTTCCGCTCTCGTGGGATCTCCTTCTTTGCCCTTCTCTGGCGCATTTGCCTCCATTGTTTGTGCAGGGTTATTTTCCGGAGCTTTTCGCGCTTTTACAAACACCTTCCTTACCTCGGCTTGATCTATGAAGACCTCTGCATCCCCATCCTTGGTGGCGAATGTAACAGTCAAGTACTTCACGTCAGGGCGAATGTGCAGGTTTCCCTGTGTCTGCCTTCCAAGGATGGTGTTGTACGAAGAAGGAACGTCCATGACGATAAATCTCGCCATTGTGGAGGCGTACAACTCAGCTGTTCCGTCGACCGAAGTTCCTTTCATCATCAGGGGGAGATCAATCCATCCGAGGACAGGTAGTTCGGACGGTCCAACCCCGAAGGTGGGCGAGTTGACAGGCTTGAGCTCGCTGCTGGAGATGTCCAAATTCGGCAGTAAATGCGAGAATAGGACGTCAGTATTTGAACCATTATCAAGCAACACCCTTTTGACGTCCCAGTTCCCTATCCATGCCATGATTAGCAGCGGATCGTCATGGGGGAAGATGACGGTGGATCCATCTTTGCGAGCCAGTTTCTTTGCCGGACTCTGATATTCCATGACCGCAATCTCTCTGGCCTTCCGCTTTCTTTCCGAGGATGGGAGCCCCGTGGTGATGGTTTGTATCACCCCTGCAGGAGGAGGAGGGCGCTTTTTCGGACTTCTGTTTCTCCGCCTGTTGGAGTTGTAGTCCTCATCTTCGGCCCTTTCTTCCTCATCTTTTCTTCCTTTTGGGGAAGGCATCCGCAGATATTTCCGAAGTTGGCCGAGTTTTATCAGCGACTCAATGTACTTTTTTAGTTGGAAGCAGTCTTCGGTGTCGTGGCCGTGGTCGCGGTGAAACTGGCAGAACTTCTTGATGTTTTTCTTGTTATCAGCGGTCATGGCCCTTGGCCGCCGAATCTGCGTCCCCTGCCTTTCCAGCGCCATGAGGATGTTTGTCCGTGTAGTGCTCAGGGGTGTTAAGCTTTGAAGTTTGCTTCCCCGCATCCTCCGAGGTCTGCCTGCCTGTTCAGTTGGATGCCGGGCCTGCTGATTGGACCCTTCGGCGCGGTTGTGATCGGACTTCGGCCCAGCCATTCTCAGCTCCTCGGCGGTCATGTGCTGTTCGGCCCTTCGGTAAAATTCTCCGAGGGTGTCCGGGGGGTCCTTTGAGAACTCATAAAACAGCTGTGAGTCTCGCCGAAGGCCCCGTGTCATGGCGAGGATGCGTATTTCGGGCCAGAAGTCCGGGACGCTTAGAGCTTCCCTGTTGAATCTTTCGACATAGTCTCGGATGGTTTCTCCGTTTCTCTACTTTATGTCGAACATCTGAACAGGCATCTTCGCCGTTGGTCGGCTTCCAATAAATTGTTGCGCGAAGGCCATAGACAGCTCCTGGAACTCAGTGATGGTTCCTGGGGGCAATGAGTTGTACCACGCAGTTGCTGGTCCCGTGAGGGTGACCCCGAAACATTTACACATGGTAGCGTCGTCAACACCATGCATTATCATGTTGCATCTGTACTTGGTCAGATGGGCCTGCGGATCAGTGCGGCCATCATAAATCTCTAGCCGAGGTACCCTGAAGTCGCCTGGCATGGCTGCCTCGGCCACGACCCGGGTGAATGGGGACCCATCTTTGCAGAAGGCTCCCGTCAGCCTGTCCCAGACGGGTTTATGAGCTACCTGCTTTTCCTCCCTGTCTAGCCGCGCTAGTATCCTCTCCATGAGAACTGTGGCATTAGGCTCTTCCTCTGGGAAGGGAGATCGTCGGCGCCTCTTCGGGGAGCGAGTTTGGCGCTGAGGGGACAGGGACCTTGCCTCAGGCGACGAACTCCTTCGCTGTGAGACTTTCGGTCGCTTGGACCCAGTTTGTCCCACAGGTGTTTCCCGAGGGGTATATTCTCCGTAGATGACTCTTCGCGCGGGTCTCCACTTCCCGAACTGCGATGAGTCAACCTCGGGCTTTTCTCCCGAGGGCGTGCAGGTGAGGGAGGTCTTTGGGCCTGTGTCTGCTGTGGCCACCTTCGGTCGATCTGCTGTGTCATTTCGGCCACGACCGAACGCTGAAACTCCCTCATAAAGCTCATGGTGATTACTAAAGGACGGTCTTCCTCAGGCGCAGAAGTCCCTGGGAGTGTTTGCTCAGCAGCCGGTTGTGTTTCAGGCGCAGACGGAGACCTCGGGAGTCCCTTGTCCTTAGAACGCCGAGTTTCAACGACGGCGATCTCAGAGCGGGTTCCCACAGACGGCGCCAAATTATGCCCAGGGGCTTCATCGTTGGTAGTCATGGTGACTGATGGAGGGACTCCCGGAGAGGAAGAACGCCTGGTGGCCGGTTTGCCCAAGGGAGAGTGCCTGAGATGTTCAGAAAAAGTGGGTAAGGAGGTCCCCAGGGTGTTGTTCCGGGGAGGAGCCTCCGACGCCCAAGTCAGTGGTGCTGAGAGAAGGCGGAGGAAATAGCACTGAGGGGTTCAGTCAACTCGCCTGGTCGTATTTTCTCAGAGGGAGGAGTCGGAATATTTGCCAACCATTTGCCAGGGTGTATTCCCTGGTATTTATAAAGGTGTCCAGCCCGTTCAGATCATGACACGTGTTCGGTCGGATGTTCTCTGAATGTCTGGGCGTAGAGGACAAGTAGCTGGTGGCAGGCTTCCTTGAGCCTTGAGCCGAGACGGGCCATGATGTGACTTTGATGGCGTCGGCGTGTCAGAGCGCCGTTTGAGGCGGCTTGTGACGTCTGTGGGCGACATGTCAGAGGCTTCCTTAAATGCTGCTGCCGTACTCCCGAGGTTCCTGGGTGAGGTCGTCCTCTAGTACGGACCGTGCCACTTCGGGAAACATGCCCCCAGTTCGGGGGTTAGCAGATTCAGGGAGTTCCGCCTTCGGGAAGATCAGGTTCGGCCCACATTAGCTGGTGCCACTTTTCTGAAGGCGGTCTGTTTACTACCTCAGGGGGCTAATTGTATCCTCAAGTTCCCTGGTGTGCCAAGCTCGGGCTCTTCGGCTTTTCTCAGAGGTGTGTGATCCCACCTTTTTCCGGGTAGCGCCAGATCTCCTGGCCATTCTGGTGGCAGGGAGTTCGGCCAGGTGGAGGCGATAGTCCTTCGGCTATCACACATGAAAAAGAAAAGGATGCTCTTAAATTTTTTAAAGAAAAATTCCAAGATAATGGCTTGTCCATGCCTCTCTATTCAACGAGTAGAATTGAGCATTTTTCTCATTTAGATGCATTAGACTTATAATTAGAAGCCCCTATTGAGGAGGGTGAAGTAAATTAAAGGATGCCATATGGAGTTGTGGTAGCTCGAAATCACCTGCCCTGGATTGATTTGAATTTGGATTTTTAAAGAATTGTTGGCATTTCGTTAAAGGAGATGTGATGACGTTTGATGTGATGAAGTTTGTAAAAGATTTTGAGGCATCAGGAAGATTAATAGAGGTTACAATTCTTATTTTGTCACTTTAATTTTGAAGAAGGTAAATCTGTCTGCTTGGAATGATTATCGACCTATAAGTTTGATTAGTTCAATTTATAAACTCCTGCCAAAGTTCTTGATAATAGCGTCATGAGGAAAATGCACTTGTTGATTAGTGAAACTCAATTTGCTTCTACTCATGGTAGACATATTCTGGATAGTATTCTTATTGCTAATGAAGTTGTGCAGTTTGTGAAAAAGAGGAATGTCAAGACTCATATTTTAAAAGTGGATTTTGAAAAGGCCTTTGACAATGTAAATTAGGAGTTTCTTTTTTATACAATAGGGCAAATGAACTTAGAAATAGGTGGATTAATTGGATCAAGGGATGTTTATCATCTGCTATGGTGGTAGTTCCTATTTATGGTAATCCCACTTTTGAGTTTTGTAGCGAAAAGGACTCCCGTCAAAGTGATCCTTTGTCCCCTTTACTGTTCTTGATTATTGTAAAGGTGCTATATTTTCTTATTTTGGAAGCTACTACTTTAGGGAGATCAAGGGAATTCAGGTGAGGACGGGTAATGTGGAGGTCACGCATCTCTAGTTTGCTAATGAAACCTTTTTGATTGGTGCTTGGGAAGAGCATAATATTCTCTAGTTTAAGAGAATTTTATGGTGCTTCCAATTGATTTCGGGGCTTTGCATTAGCTTTGCGAAAAGCTATTTAATGGGTATAAATGCAATTTCCGGTGAAGTAGAAAATTTGGCTACACGTATTGGATGCAACTAGGGTTTCGATCTTTTTACTTATTTGGGTATGCCAGTTGTTGATTTAATGAAAAAGTTAGTTGAATGGTCTATTGTCACGGAACGGGGCCCCAGTGCCCCATAACCTTGTAGGCCTTAGGGATTTATGAATCCCACTAGTTACTATTGGCTAACTATTACTTGTCAATATAAATTAAACAATTTATATGCAACTAGTTTCTTAGCCTACACAGTTTAAGTTATGCATGCTTCTGTCCTGGCAATGCAAACAAATTTTATAAGTCGTAGATTAAAACATTGCTCGAGCATTTCACTAAAACATATATAAACCGTGCCAAGACCTTGAAAATACTGGTTGCTTTAACTACAAGTAACAGTTTGTGCATACATTACACCTCTAGCATGCACCCAAAAGTAACAAGATGGATTTACATCATAATGTATCCTATTAGAGGCAACTTACTTAGTACACAAAGTACTATGTACAAGGGACAAAAATTACTAACTAAGATCAACTACTTGAGTCCCACCTTGAGCTATACCAAGCTCCAAGTGTAAACCCTTCACTAGATCTTGTTCTTGTGTACTCTTAGGCTCTACACTGTAAAGGCACAACTTGGTTAGCACATAACTTCTTTTACAAGTAACTTAGAATCACTAGGATTCTCAAGAGAAATACCTGCAAAACAGAAAGCTTAGGCCTCAACTATCACTTAGTGATTAGGCCCGGTGTTAGAACCTGCACAATAAAGCTTAAGGGAATGAGTACTTAAAAGTACTCAGTAAGTATCCCTTGAATACCTGCAAGGAAAAATGCAGTAACAATGCAATATGGCAACCAAGCAATCAAACAAGCAATTCAATCAACAAACAACTCAAACAATCAACAAAATATAAAATATGCAATGTATGAATGTATGGTATGAAATGCACACAATATATGCACTTGGGACTTTCTGCACTCTAGGTGCCTTGAAACTTTGCCGTGAGCTCAAACGGCGGAGGTACTTGAGATACTGGCCCTCGTATCCCGGATACTTTACCTCACTTAAGTCCCACTTACGGGTTCTAGAGTAGGTCGTCACCTATCTCAAACTTACCCGCCTTTACCCTTAACTTATTGTACAGGGTAGTCTTCCTATGTGGTTTAACTAGCTAAACCCTCAAGGTTTAACTTAGAACACTACTAGTGGCTTACTTACCAAACCATATGGTTCGGTTGGGATCAACTTAGGTTTTTCTCTTCATTGATCGTATGCAAATGACGCTCTATACGGCCAATAAAGAGTCTAAAAACCCACTTAAATCCCCTTAATGCTCATCCAAAAACTTAAGCACTATGGATAACTTAGCCACCAAGTCACACTTTTGTTCTTAACCACACAACTTGACTACCTTCCAAATAACGCATAATTCCCGCCTTAGGAATGAATTCTAGACCCAACCGAGGCTATGGAACGTCTTAGGATAGCCTAGGAATAGAAACCGAGAGTCTAAGTTACTTTTAAGATGGCCGGAAAAATGGGCCAACACTTCATGAAGTTGCCTTTGGCGCTGCAGCGCCAGAGCCCCCCTGACGCAGCGCCAAAGAACAAAACTTTCTGTGTGCAAAATCGCCCTCTGGCGCCTAGGCGCCAATGTACATACCTATGGCGCTGCGGCGCCAACGCAGTTTTCTGCGTTGCACGACAGCCGCCTTCTTGCACACCAACTGCTCAAACTCTCTCATTTCGAATCCAAACTAAATGGGTCTTGTTCCTAACTCATTCCCACACACAAAACTACCAAACCATGCATTATTTGAGCTTAATTACTTGAACCCTTACCTCAATTTAGCCACACAAGCAAACATTGACACAAAGCCTCCTTAGCTCAATTAAGCTTCCTCAAGCTTCCTTGAGTTCCACACCTAAAACCAATGCAATTTGGCATCCAACCCAATCAAACTAAGACCATTTCTAGCTCTAGAAACAACCTAGAATCAATCCAAATGATCCCAAGAAGCTTACCCACGAATTTGAATCCAAACTAGCACCAAAGAGCAAACTTGAGCTAGAACAACAACAAGTGAGCTTGAGGATTCCTACCAACACCTTGGGCTTCCTTAAATTGAGGGAAAATTGCTGGAAAATGGAAGTTTGGGCAGCCAATTTGGTGAGGGGAAAGGAGCTACGAAAATGGTGCTTGGAAAACAAATGGCTAAGGAAGAAGACTTAGCCAACTTAAACTAACTCCCCCCCTACTAAGGTAAACTTCCCATTTTCTTGCACTTAAGCCCACAAACTCTCATTTGCTTTAAATAGGTCACTAACTCAAACTTAAAACCAACTTTCCTTTGCTCTAAAAGATGCTAAAAGCTTCTCAAACTTGATTTTCTTGGACACCTTAGCCACTTAAGATTTAAATGGCTCAAAAACACACTTAGTGCCACAAGTTCTCAAAACTCACAAGGATGGTTCTAAAAGCTAGAATAACTAATGGTCTTGATTTAACTATGCCAAATCACACTTAGGAACTCACTTACTTAATTAAGCTTACCTTACTCGCTTATCAAAGTGCTAACTTGAGGTACTTAATTTAATAAACACTTAATCAAAGTAAAATAAACACTTACTTGATTAATTTACTAGGAGAGCCGTCACATCCTCCCCTCCTTCAGAAATTTGGTCCTCCAAATTCTGACTTAATTGAGCAAACAAACTTGGATATTGCCTTAGCATATCCTGCTCGGTCTCCCAAGTGGCCTCTTCCTCCCCATGGTTAGACCATAGTACCTTGACCATTGGGATCCGTTTGGTTCTTAGTTTCCGGACTTGACGGTCAAGAAACTTAATGGGATGTTCTTCATAACTTAGGTCCTCTCTCAAAGGGATATTGGGCGGGGTTAACACTTGCCCAGGGTTCACAATGCACTTCCTTAAGGAACTTACATGAAACACATTATGAACATGGGCTAAACTTGGCGGTAAAGCCAACCGATAAGCCACTTTTCCTACCCTTTCGAGGATCTCAAAAGGACCAATAAACCTTGGTGCCAACTTACCCCTTTGGCCAAACCTAGCCACACCTTTCATTGGTGAAACTTTAAGGAGTACTTTGTCTCCTACCTCAAACTCTAAGTCTTTCCTTCGCACATTGGCGTATTTAGCTTGCCGGTCTGAGGCAGCTTTGATCCTTGCTTGGATCAACTTAATCTTTGCCGTGGTCTCGGCAATGATTTCGGGACCAACAATTATTTCATCAACTTTATCTGCCCAACAATGAGGGGTCACACACTTACGCCCATACAAAGCTTCGTAGGGCGCCATCTTAATAGCTTCTTGATAGCTATTATTATAAGCAAATTCAATCAAAGGCAGATGTTGGTCCCAGTCCCCTTTGAAGTCCATCACACAACTTCGTAACATATCTTCCAAGGTTTGGATCACCCGCTCAGTCTGCCCGTCAGTCTGAGGGTGATATGCAGTGCTTAGGTTCACAGCGGAACCCATAGCCTTTTGAAAGGCACTCCAAAACCTTGAAACAAAACGGGGATCTCTATCAGATACAATCTGATCAGGAATTCCATGAAGTCTTACTACTTCCCGAATATACAACTGGGCTAACTTCTCCATGGTATAAGTAATTTTAATGGGGATAAAGTGTGCAGATTTTGTCAACCTATCCACCACCACCCAAATGGAATCATGCTGACTTCTTGTGTTTGGCAACCCAACACAAAAGTCCATGGTGATGGATCCCCATTTCCTTTCTGGAAGTGGTAAACTTTGCAACATTCCTGATGGCCTTTGGTGCTCGGCCTTCACCATTTGACAGGTGAGGCACTTAGACACATATTCATATATGTCTCTCTTAAACTTGGGCCACCAGAAATGAGTCCTAAGGTCATGGTACATCTTATTCACACCAGGGTGAACATTAAACATACTCGTATGTGCCTCCTGCAACACTTGTTGCCTTAATTCACTTGGCACATAGAGCCGGTCACCATAGTAAAGTAACCCATCTTTGTACTGAAATTCCTTCAGTACAGTACCATGCTTTTCCTCCCCAGAAACTCTTTTCAAACTTGGGTCATTCTCTTGAGCTTGCTTAACCCTAGCCAGCCATGCTGACTGAATTTCAAGGACCATGACTTGAGCCATTTCCCATTCTCTCCACAATTCAAATAAAACTGTGAATTGCTCTGTACTAGGATCTTTTGAGGTTTGTGTTACTTGATCCTTGGAGAGAATTACTCCAGAATACTTACGGCTCAAGGCATCAGCAACCACGTTGCCCTTACCAGAACAATAGTCTATCGAGCAATCATAATCCTTGATATACTCGATCCATCTTCTCTGCCTCATGTTAAGATCCTTTTGGGTAAATAAATACTTCAGACTTTTATGGTCCGTAAAGATCTTAAAGGATCTTCCCATAAGGTAGTGTCTCCAGAGCTTTAAGGCAAACACAACTGCTGCCAACTCAAGATCATGCACCGGGTAATTCAACTCGTTAGGCCTTAACTGCCTAGACCCATATGCAATCACTTGCTTATCCTGCATCAACACACATCCTAATCCTGTCCCAGATGCATCAGTATAAACCACAAAAGTCTCATGCGGATCTGGTAGGATTAAGATGGGAGCAGAAATTAACCTGTTCTTAAGCTCCTGGAAACTCTCTTCACACTTAGAAGTCCAAATAAACTTCTGTGCCTTCTTTGTCAAGGCAGTCAACGACGAAGCTATTATAGAAAATTTCTCAATAAACCTTCGATAATAGCCCGCCAAACCCAAGAAACTTCTAACCTCAGTTACAGTTGTTGGGCATTTCCACTCCACCACAGCCTTTACCTTTTCTGGGTCCACACTTAATCCTTGAGCATTTATAATATGTCCAAGGAAAGGAATTTCACTTGCCCAGAACTGGCACTTAGATAGTTTTGCATAAAACTGATTACTCTTGAGTACTTGCAAAGCTATCTCTAAATGTTTCTCATGCTCGTGGGGAGTCGGGGAATACACCAAAATATCATCAATAAACACCTCAACAAACTGATCTAGGTAGGGCCTAAAAATCCGATTCATGGTATCCATGAAAACTGCCGGAGCATTAGTCACTCCAAATGGCATAACCGTATACTCATAATGCCCATACCTAGTCCTGAATGCAGTCTTCGGGATATCCTCATCCCTAACTCTTATCTGGAAATATCCAGACCTTAGGTCTATTTTGGAAAAGACCTTCGCCCCTCTTAATCTATCAAATAGATCATCAATTTTGGGCAATGGATACTTATTCTTCACAGTCACTGCATTCTGTTTTCTATAATCTATGCACAACCTTAAGGTTCCATCCTTTTTCTTTACAAACAACACTGGAGCACCCCACGGGGAAACACTTGGCCTAATAAAGCCTTTCTCAAGCAATTCTTCTAATTGCTTTTTCAGCTCATCCATTTCAGGTGCTGACATTCTATAAGGGGCTATGGAAATTGGTTCTGCCCCAGGCTGTAAGTGTATGGAGAATTCAATCTCCCTTCTTGGAGGTAATCCTGGGAGGTCTACAGGAAAAACTTCTGGAAATAGATTGGCTACTTGAATTTCCTTGAGTTGCTCCTCGACTGCCACTCCGTTCAACGAGCAAGTCACCAACTCACTCGGAACGGGAATGGACTCCATTAACTTGAGGTGCAAACTCTTAACACTACTTGCCAAACCGCCCGTGCAAGTTACACTTACCCCTGAGGCATCCTCAAGGGTGACCTTATGACCTGCACAGTCAATCTGTGCCTTAAACCTACTTAACCAATCCATTCCAAGAACAATATCATAAGGAATTGAGGTCAAGACCCAAAGGCCACTCAAAAACTTACAACCCCCTAATTCCAAAGGATATCCCATAACCATTTCATTGGTAAAAACAATATTCCTCCCAACAGACTTAATGAACCTCATTTCATCTAGCAAAGTTCTTTGTAAACCAAACTTAACAACCATGCTCAGCGAAATGACAGAAATAGTAGCACCAGTATCAAACAGAATTCTAATACTACTATCCTGAACATTAAAGTTACCTTGCACAGCTGTAGGCTCTCTGGGTGCTTGGCCCGTCAGTGCAAAAACTCGTGGTGGCACAGGGACTCTGAAAAAAGTACTACCGATACTGCCAACTCCTAAGGTTCCCGGTCTTCCTTGACCTTGATCTTGCCTAAGCCTTGGGCACTCCTTAGCCCAATGTCCTGGCTGACGGCAGTAATTGTAGAGATCGGTTCCAAGGGTACAAGGTTTATTACCATGAAATCTCTGACACTTAGGACAACGGCCTTTTCCAACTTTCTTGATTTTCTTGGAGGGTCCTTGATCACCTCCTATACTAGGCCTTTTATCCATTAACCTTGAATGTACAGGAACCCTCGGCTCAACGGCCTTATCCGTAGATTTCGCCTCCATCAACTCCCCTTCCAACACTAAGGCTTTTTGGACAGCCTCATGATAGGTCCGAACTCCTATCACTGTCAAGAAACTCCTCAGCTCCACCTTAAGTCCACAAATGAACTTCTTTGCTTTTAGTTCATCTTTCCCCGCCAAATGAGGTGCATACCGAAAAAGAGAACTAAACTTCCTTTCGTACTCATGGACCGTTAACCTTCCCTGAATCAACTCATCAAATTCAATTCTTTTCTGATCCTGGGCAGCCTCACTATTGAATTCATTTCGAAATTCTTTCTCAAATTCAATCCAATCAAGCTCTTTAGGCCTTTGCCCGATCCTCCCTTCATTATAAGCATCAAGCCTTTCCATGACATCTTTCCACCACAATGAAGCCTTGCCTTCTAAAAAGAAAGGTACCAAATCCATCTTGGCTTTGTCATCCAACTTCATGTTCTTGAAGATTTCATTGATTTGATACAACCACCCTTCTGCCATATCGGGATCTCCTATGCCATTAAACTTGGGAGTGTTAATGTCCCGGCATAAGGAAACAAGTCCCATATGGTCTGGAATGACGGGTCTCCTCCGTCTCCTCCTGGGATGGACGTCCTCCTCATTTTCCTCCTCACTGTCCTCACTGGAATCCACTTGAACATGCTCATTTACTGGCTCCTGACCTCGCACTTGCCCTTGGGGCGGGGGATTTCTCCCCTGACCTTGGTGCATCGATGGGCCTTGATGCACGTCGGCCCTTACCCCATTAGGGTCCTCCAAGGTCTCCCCCTGAACTGGAGGTTGAGCACGCTCCTCAAGCAAAATGGCCATGCCATGCAACATCCGGTCCATGGATTCATTAAGTTTCCTCAGCAAGGAAACTACTTCCCTCATATCTGCCCCACTGGGGTCACTAGTGCCTGCACCAGAACCCTGAACCTCAGCAACAGTACCTGCCCGTGTGTTCACCATACCTGCAACCACAGCCAGAAGACCGCACCCAGAGCAACTTATAAGTAGTACTAACCACACTTAACACAAGAACACTTAGATCTTAGTTCACTTATTGCCTCTACTAGGTACATTAACCCGCTCTGATACCAAAAACTGTCGCGGAACGGGGCCCCAGTGCCCCATAACCTTGTAGGCCTTAGGGATTTATGAATCCCACTAGTTACTATTGGCTAACTATTACTTGTCAATATAAATTAAACAATTTATATGCAACTAGTTTCTTAGCCTACACAGTTTAAGTTATGCATGCTTCTGTCCTGGCAATGCAAATAAATTTTATAAGTCGTAGATTAAAACATTGCTCGAGCATTTCACTAAAACATATATAAACCGTGCCAAGACCTTGAAAATACTGGTTGCTTTAACTACAAGTAACAGTTTGTGCATACATTACACCTCTAGCATGCACCCAAAAGTAACAAGATGGATTTACATCATAATGTATCCTATTAGAGGCAACTTACTTAGTACACAAAGTACTATGTACAAGAGACAAAAATTACTAACTAAGATCAACTACTTGAGTCCCACCTTGAGCTATACCAAGCTCCAAGTGTAAACACTTCACTAGATCTTGTTCTTGTGTACTCTTAGCCTCTACACTGTAAAGGCACAACTTGGTTAGCACATAACTTATTTTACAAGTAACTTAGAATCACTAGGATTCTCAAGAGAAATACCTGCAAAACAGAAAGCTTAGGCCTCGACTATCACTTAGTGATTAGGCCCGGTGTTAGAACCTGCACAATAAAGCTTAAGGGAATGAGTACTTAAAAGTACTCAGTAAGTATCCCTTGAATACCTGCAAGGAAAAATGCAGTAACAATGCAATATGGCAACCAAGCAATCAAACAAGCAATTCAATCAACAAACAACTCAAACAATCAACAAAATATAAAATATGCAATGTATGAATGTATGGTATGAAATGCACACAATATATGCACTTGGGACTTTCTGCACTCTAGGTGCCTTGAAACTTTTCCGTGAGCTCAAACGGCGGAGGTACTTGAGATACTGGCCCTCGTATCCCGGATACTTTACCTCACTTAAGTCCCACTTACGGGTTCTAGAGTAGGTCGTCACCTATCTCAAACTTACCCGCCTTTACCCTTAACTTATTGTACAGGGTAGTCTTCCTATGTGGTTTAACTAGCTAAACCCTCAAGGTTTAACTTAGAACACTACTAGTGGCTTACTTACCAAACCATATGGTTCGGTTGGGATCAACTTAGGTTTTTCTCTTCATTGATCGTATGCAAATGACGCTCTATACGGCCAATAAAGAGTCTAAAAACCCACTTAAATCCCCTTAATGCTAATCCAAAAACTTAAGCACTATGGATAACTTAGCCACCAAGTCACACTTTTGTTCTTAACCACACAACTTGACTACCTTCCAAATAACGCATAATTCCCGCCTTAGGAATGAATTCTAGACCCAACCGAGGCTATGGAACGTCTTAGGATAGCCTAGGAATAGAAACCGAGAGTCTAAGTTACTTTTAAGATGGCCGGAAAAATGGGCCAACACTTCATGAAGTTGCCTTTGGCGCTGCAGCGCCAGAGCCCCCCTGACGCAGCGCCAAAGAACAAAACTTTCTGTGTGCAAAATCGCCCTCTGGCGCCTAGGCGCCAATGTACATACCTATGGCGCTGCGGCGCCAACGCAGTTTTCTGCGTTGCACGACAGCCGCCTTCTTGCACACCAACTGCTCAAACTCTCTCATTTCTAATCCAAACTAAATGGGTCTTGTTCCTAACTCATTCCCACACACAAAACTACCAAACCATGCATTATTTGAGCTTAATTACTTGAACCCTTACCTCAATTTAGCCACACAAGCAAACATTGACACAAAGCCTCCTTAGCTCAATTAAGCTTCCTCAAGCTTCCTTGAGTTCCACACCTAAAAC
Organism: Aquilaria yunnanensis; assembly: GCA_039654915.1. Taxonomy (NCBI): domain Eukaryota; kingdom Viridiplantae; phylum Streptophyta; class Magnoliopsida; order Malvales; family Thymelaeaceae; genus Aquilaria; species Aquilaria yunnanensis. The sequence goes on from CM077597.1 coordinate 72,589,567, forward strand.
CAATGCAATTTGGCATCCAACCCAATCAAACTAAGACCATTTCTAGCTCTAGAAACAACCTAGAATCAATCCAAATGATCCCAAGAAGCTTACCCACGAATTTGAATCCAAACTAGCACCAAAGAGCAAACTTGAGCTAGAACAACAACAAGTGAGCTTGAGGATTCCTACCAACACCTTGGGCTTCCTTAAATTGAGGGAAAATTGCTGGAAAATGGAAGTTTGGGCAGCCAATTTGGTGAGGGGAAAGGAGCTACGAAAATGGTGCTTGGAAAACAAATGGCTAAGGAAGAAGACTTAGCCAACTTAAACTAACTCCCCCCCTAGTAAGGTAAACTTCCCATTTTCTTGCACTTAAGCCCACAAACTCTCATTTGCTTTAAATAGGTCACTAACTCACACTTAATACCAACTTTCCTTTGCTCTAAAAGATGCTAAAAGCTTCTCAAACTTGATTTTCTTGGACACCTTAGCCACTTAAGATTTAAATGGCTCAAAAACACACTTAGTGCCACAAGTTCTCAAAACTCACAAGGATGGTTCTAAAAGCTAGAATAACTAATGGTCTTGATTTAACTATGCCAAATCACACTTAGGAACTCACTTACTTAATTAAGCTTACCTTACTCGCTTATCAAAGTGCTAACTTGAGGTACTTAATTTAATAAACACTTAATCAAAGTAAAATAAACACTTACTTGATTAATTTACTAGGAGAGCCGTCACATCTATAGCTGTTAACAAATAGAAATCCAAGTTGGCAGTTTGGAAAGCAAGATCTATGTCTTCTGGAGCTTGGCTTACTTGACTTAAGTCATGCCTTTCTTGTCTGTCTTTATACTTCTTGTTCATGTTTTGCTGCCCAACAAGTGTTTTCAAAAAGCTAGAATCCTTTCATAAAAACTTTATTTGGGGGTTATGGGGATGATAAGAAGATTTGCTAGTTGCTTGGTAAAAGTTGTTGTCAAATAGGAAAAAAAAAAGTTGTTGAGCATAGGTAGTCTAGGGGGAAAATTTAGCACTATTGTTAAAGTGGTGATAGAGAATTGACTTAGAAAAGAAGGCTTTTTAGAGGAGGATAATTGTTTCATTGTACGGCAAGGAATGTTAAGTAGGGAATAATTCTTTACAATCCACTCAGGGGCAATACAAGAGTCTCAACAAGGTTGCTTGAGAAGGGTAAAGATTTAGGAGTGTGCCTTTCTTGGAGAGTGGGTAATGGTGAGGGGATATGGTTGTAGTTTGATGTTTGGTTAGGGAATGAGAAGTTGTGTGAAAAATTTCCTAGATTTTTTAAACACTACTCAAATCAGACACCTTGGTGGTAGGGATGGGTAGATGGGTATGGGGTGGGATATGGAGACAGATTGCAAGAATGATGAAGGAGTCTAAATGGAAAATTTTTCTTAATCTATTATCCTATATTTCATTGTGCAGGGAACACCATGAGGATGTTGATCACCTGCTTTTTTATTGTAGAGTCTCGGGTTCAATTTTGGCATCCATTCATGCATGATAGGGATGAAATTATACAGGGTGCAGGAATTTTTCTTAGCTTGTGTATCTCAATTCATCCACAACAAGTTATCCGAGTAAAGGTGAACTCTGGGACACTATCATCAAAACATCTCTTTGAGTTTTTTGGTTGGTGAGAAATGGTCTTGCCTTCAATAATAAACTACTAAACCTTTTAGTAATCATCTTGTCAATCATGTCCCTTTCTTATTTTTGGATTTCAAAGAGGTCAGGGATGCATCTTTCTTCTCTTGATGTGTGGTTTTTAAATCCATCCTTATCCTTGTAAGTTTGTCAAGCTAGATTGGAACTAATGTGGTTTAGGGACCTATAGTACATGTTTTCTCTACCTTCTCACTGGTTTTAATAATATTCTCTTATTGCTAATCAAAAAAATATTCACTACATTATTTAATTACACTACAGTAGAATTGCCACTTATCAACAAAAAAAAATGTTGGTAAATATCAAAGTGTTAGTATAATTCACCAACATGTAAACAAAGTGTGAACAGCACTCAAATCGATAGGCTTTTCACTGACAATTATCTTGTGTATTGGTTAAGCACTTCAACACATATCAACACACACAGGGTGTGTTAGTTAAAATGTTTTACTGACACATTTGTCTGTCTATGAATCATATGAGGGGCTAAATCCAACTGCATATTTACTAACACATTACAATGTCAAAAAAAAATTATACCAACAAACAAATAGTGTCGGTATAGAGGTATTTTTTGCTATTTTATTAATATTGTATCATTGTTCAACCCTGTCAAACATGAAAAATAATAGCAAGATTTCTAAAATAATGATAAAAATAATTGGATTACTTTAAATAAGAGTTGACAACAATCATAAAACAAAAGAGTTCTAAAACCCAAGCACTTAAATTCATCATCTAGGACTCAGTCATCATTCTTAAACAAAAGAGTACTGTAACATATAAAAGTTTTGAGCATGAACTTGATCTTCACTCAACATGAATAAATAGCTCATCAATGAGCACCTATGGAAAAACATAAGAAATTATTGTAAAAGCAACAAACTAGTATCCTTTCATGCTAATTCGCAAAGAAATATAGTAATACTTAAGACAAGTCCTTTACCATTACCATGATGATTTGTAGCTGGTGATCTTTGTTTTTCAGCCGCATAACAATTTGAAGCACTACCAATATCACCATGAACCTCGAACCAGTTAAATAAAATGAACAAGAAAATTCAGAACAACACTAAGCATAAAAAAAGTAAGTATGGCCAGTAGAAGTAAATAGGATAAAAGGAATAATTATAGTAGCTTTAGTGTGTTAAGTATTGTTTTAGTTGAGCATTCAAACACATTTTTTATATGAAATTAATTGTTCAACTCTATAGTCACTGGATTAACCTACTAGTTATTGTGTCTATGTTAATTGGTTTCAAGGAACTTATCTCTAATCTTTAATTAATTGTTTTGCACCAATTTCAGTTTTGATTTCAGACCTGAGCTTGGAGATATTGCAACTCCTGTACTTGTAAGTTTTGGCATCATTAACAAGCCACAACTATCCATCTTGACACATTAAAGGTCCTTTATCAAATATCTACCAGCAAATTTCTTCACATTGGAGTCTTTCGGTCCTTCTCTTCTCCCCTGCCTTTGTAAAAATTTACAAATGTCATAACCCTACTTGGTTGTGACCTGTCAAACACACATTGCACACAATTAAGAGTTTTCATGCACATATACACTACATAGCACACACTAGCACAAACACACCCATATATGCCTCAAGGATTCAACATTAAACAAAACTAACTATTCTGCTTTAAAAGACAATCTTAGCACAAGGTCTTATAAGCACTTGTAACCCTTACAAACACAAATCATATATCCAAAGAAACTTATTGAAACAATTAAGCAGAACCACAAATTGTCAAAACTGGAATTTGCCACCTTAAACCAAAAAAAAAAAAGTCAAATTACTGCAGTAACCAAAACAATTCATTTCCTTGAATTCTCTTGGTCTTTTGCTATGTAAGTGATTTTAACACTTCACATATATGGTGAAGAATGTGTACATAAAGTTTCAGGTCAAAATAAATTCTCTAGCAAAAAGTCAAGGTGAAAGTCAAATTCAGCCCTAAAGAACACATGCTTGCAGCAAATGAAAAAAATGATTTTTCCTTTCAAAAACCCCTCTGCTACTAAAGAAACAGTACCAACACATCACAAATATGATCAAGAACATGTTCACAAAATCTCAAAGCAAACTAAGTCCTATAGCAAAAGTCAAACTTAGGTTTGACTAACTAGGAAATTCACTCAATTTAAGGGTTCAGTAACTGAATCCTTAAGTATAGAGTGGCCAAATCCATAAAACCTATTTACTATAGTCAAATAAACTTTCCTACAAATAAATTTAAGAAGTATTATACGAAAATGAGATTTTTAACTAGTAAGTCAAATTTTAGCCAACCCTTTTCCCAAACAAGAACAATTTTGATAATAAAATGATTAACCAATGAGTTTAGCAACTCGAATTTTATTTCCACAAGAACAACATCAAACATGATGTATTAAACCATGTTTGGACAATAATAAAACTTGCTTGTAGAGAACATGCAAAAAATTCCAAACAAAAGTAGACATTTTTTAACAAAGCCATAACTAAGCCACACTCTCTCTTCAAAAATAAGATCAATCTGAACTCTTCCGGTTAGAAGTCAAATTTCAGTCAATACCTTACTACTCATAGGCAAGTTTTGCAGAAGTGCAAGCTTTCACTAGGAAAGTCAAAGGGACAAAAAGTTGATACAGGAATTTAACTACATAAACCAATAAGAAACTATTTAAGACACATCCAACTCATGAGAACCAAAGACACATATATTACTAAAAGTTCATACATGAAACGTCACCTAGGCATCTACTTACCAGGTGCATTATGAGACCATTACAAGCTAACATCACAGTTATGTAATGCATTTTTAGACATTCATTAACCCCATATACAAGAATACTACTCCTAAACTCCTTTTCATGCATGCATTTCTAGGATCATCAGACCTCAAAACCAGAGATTCATTTTAGTCCTCCCTTAGCCTATACTACATGATTTAATAGGCCAAAATCACATACACCACAAGCTACTTACCTTGTTCTTTCCCTAAAAAAATATTAGCCAAACATGAGTTCAAAAGAACTTAGTAAAAGAACTATGATTAAACACATAACTCAATATCAAGCAAACATATATCACGATTAATCACAATTCACTTAACACAAGAGCTCCAAACCCTCACTGTTAATTAATCAATTAGGGTGTCCTATATTACACCAAGTTCTACTACATGCTTGCCACACAAACACTATCTTGATTCTAATTAGGAACCAAGTTTACACTTATACACAAACTTGGAACTTATATTACTTCTCTACGATTTTTCTTCATACATACAGCAATATTCTTCCTCACATTTCTTCAGTAACAAATTTAAATACACAACAAACACAAATAAGTTGCAATAATGTTCCAGAAAATTAAAATTTCCTTTACCTTACTCTGATTGTTATGAAATTAGTTCCAACCAATACACAAGATCATAGCTGATAAGGAGTTGGAGGTAAGGAGTTTTGTTGTAGATAGACTTTTAGCCCTCTTAGATAGCCTTTTTAGCTTTATCTTGTTTGTACATAAAGCATGTGCTCTCCTATATATAATCAATATACCAGGTGAGTGAAATAAGGACTTCAAAGCCATATTCAAATTCTTCATGGTATCAAAGCCAAAACCTGGACACCCAATACCATAAAACTTCATCACCTTCACTTTCTTAGAAGCCATGGTAGGTCCGAGCTAGAATGACAAAAATGGCAGTATGGATGTGATGTTCCCATACTATGGTCATGCCTAAAATAGTCCCGGATAGATTTATGTTAGTGAGCTGCTCAATAACTGCAATTATTGAGAGGGGGTAAATGGCATGAACAATGTGTTATTTGCCAAGAACAAGATTGGTTTTGTGAGCAAAATGATTCCAACACCGTCAACAAATTCACCAAAGCTAGGTAATTGGCTGCGGTGTGATGCATTGCTAAAAGCATGGTCAAAGAGTGCCATGGACAAAGGTTAGGAGTAGAGTCTTGTAATAACCCTAGAAATAAAAAAAAAAAGAAAATTACCAAATTACCCCTAAATGCAAAAATTATGATTTTTCCCTTAAGGGTATTTTAGTAATTTTATCTATCAGTTTAGAAAATTAGTCTAAAACTAAAAATCTTGATCTTTTCAAATTTCCTTCAATGGTTATTAAGTCAAAATTCCAAGCCAAAAGCTCAAAGTCATTTTTTTTAGGCTAAGGGCATTTTTTTTCAATTTCAACTAAGCACTGAATGAAAAATCTGAAAGCACCATTGGATTATTCTCGTGAAAAGGAGTCAAAAGAAATTTACCTCACTCAATTCTGAATTCATTCACTTAGGTTTCCCAAAATTTAGCCAACACGCGTGTACGATTTAAACCGGGTTCGTGCTACCGCTACATAGGATTATTTTTTTCCCCTAACCCTAATTTATTTCTTACAAAACATTGCAGCCACAAAGCACCTACTAGGATTTTTATAAACTTTAGATTAAAAAAAATAAATAAAAAAAAACTTGCCAATCTAGTTTTTCCTAATTAATTACTCGGCATCGTTACCATATTATTATACTATTATTTATTTTTCCCTACACTTCTCTTTGGCGTGGAGCTTAATTCTCCTCACATAACTTTTGAAAATTTTGGCTCTTCTCCCGTTCACGAGTGCAACCAGCCACTAGCGAATATTTCATTGCTTAAATCACAACAAAGCCACCGATGACCATTCGATCATCTCCTCACATGTTCTTGTCTTCGATTATCCCTTCATGAAACCTATGTAAGCCATCCTTCCATGCTTCTATTCTTAGTTATTCTAGGGTATTAGAACATTAAATTAATTTCATATTTTTACCTAGATTCATCAAATCAAAAAGAACCCCATCGCGACATCAAAACAATCCTACGCACATACCGATGATGCCAAATTTGTTTGCATAAGTCTAAATCTCTCTATATCATTTTTTAAAAATTTTTTTCCAACACCTAAATACTTTATTTTTGTTCCAAATTTGATTGCTAGGTTTTTCTTGTTCAAAATTATAAGTTTTGCACTCATTTTCGATACGATCTAACCCCTACTTGCACCCAAGACCCGGTATGCCACTATAACTGTTTTGGAATTATTTTGGCTGAATATTTTGAAACTAACAGCCTTATTAAGTTCATTATCTTTACTGTCCATGTTGTTACGATGGGCTAGAAATTCCTTGAAGGTTTAGCGTTTCTTTGGACTTTTAGAGCGCTAGGGATCCCGAAAACACATCGATAATGAAAATCAAATTTTTTCATTCCAAATTAAGTGTTTATAGCCACTAAATGAGCTTATAACTAGGTGTATTGGCCGCTATAGTCAAAATCAAGAAGGCTCCCGACACGATCCCAAATAGGTACGAGGCCACCAGAGACACCCCAAGACCCCTTTTGGCCACTAGGTAAAATTTCGGCCTAGATGTCAAGAATGTGAACCTTCCAAGTACCATTTAGAAAATTTCTAAACTTTAGCATATTTTCTAATTTTTTACCTTACTAATATTTTTTAGGACTCTTCTAAGAAATCACCCCGATTCGCCGTGTTTTCCGTACTAGGTAAGGGGGAAGAGTGGGTTAGTTCTTGTGGGCCCTCTTAGGCCCAAAATAAGCATCAACCCGAACAATAAATTCTAAATAAACAATTGGGCTAAAAAAAATCTTTAAATGCGTGGGCAACATGGGTTAGGTAATTAATTAGTTTTCCTATAATTTTATTTTATTTTATTTTAGTTCTCTTCCATTGAGATGTAATTTTGGTTGGTTGGTAGCATGGTTGTAATGATGTGATATATGATGTATGTTTGGCACTAGTATTATACTATGACCGTTTGTAACAAGAATTAAATTAGAAGTATTTTAAGACCGCTTGAATAAACCCGTTAGTACCATGTTTAGGGCTGACAAGCTCGCTAGCAATGTGATGAGATTGAAAGCAACCGTTAGTGGCATGTTAATAAATTACTATAAGCCGATAGATAAATGATTAGGAGCGTAAATACTAAATGGAAAACTTAGAAAGAATTCATGAGAGAGGAGATGCACATATATCATAAATACACTTAAAAAGATATCATTGATTGTCATGTCATCATGGAACACTAAGCTAAGATAATAAGATAAAAGAAATAGAATGCATTAAAATCATGGCACTCTACTAAAAAGGGTTAAATAAAATGAGCTACACTCATGCATCAATTGGTTTTTGCATAAGATTGATGTTTGTCATACACAAGATTGCATTAAGTAAAAGATTTGAGGAGTAAGATAAAACACAATGCATGCAAGGTTGGTGACGAACCATATCTGCATGACCTAACAGGCTGTAAATTTATACGAGAGGTTCGGAACGGACGCTTTGAACCCTAGAGGCATGTTAGGGTGGCAGCGGACCGTCCCTAGTCATGACCCGATATTGACACGGAGTATGGCGATATGATTTTTGCACTGCCAAACCATACCTGGCGAGTGACCATGCTTATGGCTGGTATCACAAGAGGCTCTACCTCGGTGTAGGTATCCCGAGAGGCTCTAGCTTGATGGTATCCCTAATGGCACTGCCTAAGAGTTATCTCGAGAGTGAGTGATGTACACACTCACCACCTTAGGTTCATCCGACGGCATTTAAGTATTGGATTAAATGATTGATCAATAAGATATAATTTAATCGAAAAAAGGAATTATGCATATGCATAGTAGTTCAAGCATGCTAGTAGGACTTTAATATTGTTCTCATGCTGTTGTATGGAATTGTTCTTTAATTAAATTTTTATAACTTAAAGTTTATTATTCATTATTGTTTGTTGCGGGAATATTAGGACCCACATGATGGGCCTGATACTTCCCCCTTACTAAGCAAGTTGTGCTCACCGCTCCTTTTAACATGTTTTCTTAGATAAGTACTATGAGAAGACAGAGTACAATGAACCATATAGTGAGGTTCAAGATGTGGGGTAGACTAAGTGAGGGTATGCTATAGTCCATCGAAAGTAAAACTGGCTAGGACTGGATTTCAACTTTGTGTTATTTGATTTCTAACAAAACATATGGTTTGCTTAAATTGGTACATTATCCGTATATTAATGTTCCTGGGATTGTCACTTAATTACTCTGATTTCATTTAAGACTCTTATTATTTAGAAAATAGATTAAAAGAAAATGTTTTACCCCATATTTCTTAAATTATTTTTAATTAAATGCTTTATAATTATAGGAATTTAAGATATCTTTTAAAATTAAGGTTCATAAAATTGGGGGTGTTACAAGTCTTGTATGCCTCGACCGCACAAGAAATATGGGTTGATCGTCTTGTTGAAACAAGAAAAATTTCTTTGTCATCTTACTATACTAAATGGAAAGATTTATGGATGAAATGCTATCCATTTTTCCATGGCTGAAATGCACCTGTGGCAGGTGCACCTGTGACATCTAGTGACAATTTGTCGAAATAAGAGAAAATGAGCAACTTTATAACTTTCTTCTAGGACTGGATGATGGATTTGGCACAATTAAGACACAAATCCTCAATAAAAAGTCAACACCCAGTTTCAGCCAAGCCTATCACCTGGTAGCCGAAGATGAACAACAGAGATAGATCTCTGCCATGCGCAAACCTATTGGTAAGGTAGTGGCATTCCAGACCCACACTACTCGTAATAACAAGAATGAAAGTGATTGGAAAGCTTAGGAAAAAGTCAAGCCAAGATGCAAAAACTACAACAAGTGGGGCAGATTGAAAAGTAGTGCTTTGAGATGATTGGATATCCACCAAGATGAGGCAAAGGTAGACACAACAAGAAATTATGTTCCATGAACAAGAAATGGACTGAGCCAAAGGTGGCACAAGTTGGTAATGATGCTAGTCCCGTACTTGGTCTATTATAGAAGCAATACAATCGGTTATTGCAATAACTTGGGCATGGAGGAGAGACACAAAAAGCTATTGGTCATATTTCACCCACGGTAAATAGGGCTAATAAGGTTAATTTTGTAAAATCTTAGGCAATAGACTTAGGAGCAACAAAGCACATTACCTGTAATATCAAAATGCTTGATGTGGAATAAAAAATTTAGCATAGTAGCCGATCAAAATACCTAATGGAGAAACTATTCTAGTGAAAGGCATGGGACAGCTAAGATTGCCAAATGGGATGTGAATTTATACATTCCTGATTTTAAGTGTAATATTCTTTCTGTTCGTAAATTAACAAGAGATTATAATTGTGCACCAATTTTTCATGCTTATTTTTATGTGATACAAGACTTATGTATGGGGAACATAATTGGAATGGGTAGTCATTGTGATGGCTTATATCTCCCAGAGCCAGTTTGATAAGGGGGTGTGCCTTTGGCTTTCAGTGGACCATAAAATGTGGATTTGTGGCATTGAAGGCTAATGAATACTCATAAGTGTATAGATAATAAAGGTTTAAGTCATCATTATACACTTTGAGTATGATTAATTTCTCTAATTTGAGTAGTTTTTATAATCTACAGTTGAAAAGCATTTATTTACAAATTGAGCTTAATAACTGCTTTTATGTAGGTGGATAAAATCATGACATCTATTAATTCATAAACTAATGATAGGACCTCAATTGTCTACAATCTTTAGACTATAGTCCAGCCTAATTGAGGGATGTAGAAGGCCAAACTTGATTACAAACTAAATTAGTTCCATCATTCTTGCACCTGGTGACCTTTCATGAGAAAAATCATATTTAAGGATGTGGATGCTAGAATTGAGAGATTTTATAGCCATAAAAAATCCAACACATAGATATTCAACTTTACTTCATATGCTGAGAACTTATTCAATTGTTTTCTATGCTGAAATTTGGTTATAACATGTTGAGATGGATTCTTACTTCATCAGAGAACGAATTCAATCTAGCAAGATAACACCAAGGAAAATATGAACTAATAATCAGCTAGCCGATTTGTTCACCAAAGCATTGGCTAAAAGTAGGTTTGAGACATTATTTTTCAAATTGGGCGTTGTGAACTTTAATGCGCCAACTTGAAGGGAGTTATGGAATTGGTTACAATCGATACATAAGCTTCATAGCTGATAAGGAGTAAGAGATAAGGAGTTATGTTGTAGAAAAACTTTTAGCCCTCTTATATAACACTTTTAGATTTATCTTGTTTGTTCATAAAGCATGTGCTCTCTTGTACATAACCAATATACCAGATCAAAAAAATAAAGGCTCCAAAGCCATCTTCAAATTTTACTATTTTTTAATTTGGACATGTTTTTGGCCTAGGAGAAACTGTTGGGCTTAACCCAGAAAGGAAAAGGTATTGGATCAAATGCTAGTGTTGTTCCTGGTGTCACTTTTGTCCTTGGTGTTTTAGTTAATATAATGATTTTTCTCTTTGTTTCTATTCCTTTTAGTTCTTTTCTTCTCTTTGAAAAATTACTTCACTCTCTCTTGTATCATTAAGCTTTAAGCGTACTTTCTTTTGAAAGATATTACAATAGGATGATGGACGAGTAGGAAGTTGAATCTTGTTATTTTTGTAACAACTTAATGGCATTGACCGTTAGGCTAACTTGTGAAGCTTGAGTTGTTAGCTTTAATTGCATTCTAGTATTGTGTTTTTTGTTTTTTGTTTTGGTAAATATTGTGGTTTAATGCCTTACGAAAACAAATTAAGCAATACACATCTTAAACCATATGTTTTTTTTTCTTGTTGACAAACATCACAATGGGTATTACTTCCTATGTCTCGTGTTTTTCACAACATTCACTATTTAGTAATTAATCTATAATTTTTTATTTTAATTAGTTTAGTATGTAAATGAAAAAATTTTATATATAAATGATAAATAAAGACCTATAATTTCTAAATATAATTTTTTAAAATTTTTTCTAACAAATAATAATATAAATAAATTTATGCCAAACTATTTAAAAAAAATTTAAATATTTCAAAGAATATGAGACAGAGAAAGTAATTTCTATTTGATCAAAATAAGCCCAAAGGCACAAAATGTGGCTAAGGGCCTCAATCAAAATCAGTAACTGTGGAGAAATAAGTACTTGTCATGGAAGTATCGATAGGCAATACATTTATAGAATCTTGTTCATCATGCTTGGTTTAATGATCAAAGCGTTGAAGTTATTGCCCAAGTTCAAGGTTAAAAAATCTTATCCGAAAGTGATGATAAAAGTATTAGGTGATCTTTTCTCTTTCTTTCTTTCTTTCATTTTTAGGAATGAATTTGGTAACAAAACAAGTATGTCAATAACCAGCGGTTAACACATGGAATCAAAACTAACCATTGTTCAACTTCAATAAGGAAGACATACTAGCTCTTTATAGTTCCTGCACTTTATATTTGGGAAGTGTAAAATTCCACTAATGTTTGCCTGACTGAGCAACTTTGTCACAAGTGTTTTTTGTGTGTGTGTGTGTGTGTGTAAATTTAACATTAATGTTACGGCATGAGAGCAAGTTTGCCACTGAAATTGTAAAATAAGAGTTAAATAGCCACCAAGTGTCTAACAATTGTTTAAAGTTAGGAATATTATGTGCAAAATGAGAATATCTCATTTCAATCAAAAACGGGTCAGCAACCTGTGAATTAGCTATTTGATGATTTTCTCCAATGGGTATGACCTCGACTAGTCAAAGGCTCCCACATGCAAATCTAAATCACGTCCTTCCACCTTCAGTTTCTCGTTACTAACCTTGCCTCCCTTCCCATGCACAAGGTCATTTTTATTGCCGTCCTCTTCATCTTCCTCAAACCTTCATGCTTAAAACAACTAAAGCCCAAAAACCGCTAGAGCTACTTTATTTAAGAACCCACTTTGCCAATTAATTTCTAGCCTCATAAATCATTGGAAATTAGCAATATCCACTCTGATTCTAAGAAAGAGAATGAAATGGTGAAGGTGATTATGAAAATGATAAATTTAGAAACATAGGCTAGGGTTTCAGGTAAAGAAACATGAAACTTAAACTTATATGTTCCCTAATTTTCACATTTTCCACATAAGCAATTCAATGGTAAATGATAAAATTGCTACCAATAATAGAGATGACAATTGAGTAGGTCGGGTCAGGTTTGGGTTAGGCCATTCAAGTTTGGATTAATCGGGTTAGCATGAAGTCGGGTCTAGGTCGGGTCATTTGTGTTCGGGTTGAGTGAATTTCAGGTTTGGGCTGGGTTGAGTCGGGTTTATTTGAGTTCAGGTTCAATACAAATTGGGACAATTTCAAGTTGGGTTTCAATCCAAACTTGGGTTAATTAGTCAGGTTTGTTTGGGTTACTGGCATATATACTGAAATCACTTAATCAATTAAATTTTTTGTTTAATTTTTGTTAAAATTTAAATTAAATAATTAAATTTTTTCTGCAATTAATTTATATTAATTTTTCATTTCTTATTAGGTTAAATTAAAAAATTTATAACAATTTCCTTAATTATGTTTTGACAAATTTGCTATGATATCCAACTTTTGTTATGAAATTTCTAATAAATATAACTCTAGCTTACTTTTCCTCTTTAGTTACTAAAATGCAAAATTTTAAAATTATGGGTGAAAATGCAAAGATTTGAAAATTTTAAGGACATATGTTGTAATTATTTTGGAGACTAAAATGAAAATTCTTAAAATTGAGATACCTTATTACACTACACTTAAAAGTTTAGGAACCAATGTTGTAATTTGACAATTGCGTACATGATCATTAAATTTAGTAAATATGGAAATTACTTTGTTTAGAAGAACCCAAATATATAATTTATTAAGTATGAAATTCATTGATTAGGAGACTTACTAAGCATGTATGTTCTTAAAAAAAGGAAGTCATTAAATATGGAAGCCTCCAGATATAAAACTTATTAACTATGGAAGGTAATAAAAAAGAAATGTTAAGGTTTAGGGTAAAGGTTAGAATTAATTGTTAAGGTTTAGGATAAGAGTTAGGAATAAAATTAAGTGTTAAGATTTAGGGTTTATGGTTTTAAGGTTAGGGTTTAGAGTTAGGATTGAGGGCTTATGGTTAAGGTTAAGGTTTCAATTAGGGTTGGGGTTTAGGATTTGGAGTTTAAGGTTTAGGTTTAGGTATATTATTTACAGTTTGAATTGAGGGCTCATGGTTTAGGCTAGGGTAAGTGTCTAGGGTTTTAGGATTTTGGGCTTATTGTAAATTAAATTCAAATTCAAAGATAAATATTTAAAGACTAATCTTATACTTACCATTCCTACTAATACAAGATAGGAAAATTTGTAATATGGGGTAGGGCAAGAATGTTAATATTAGTGGAAGAAAAAACTCTTAAAAAAATTAATTTAACTAGATATAAAAATACTCTAATTTGAAACATTTGAAATTAATTAAATCAAATTTCAAAAAATCAAGAGAATAATATTAATTAAATCAAATTTCAACTATCCTAATTTGAAACAATTAACTATATTAAATTAACTTTATATTTACCAATGGAAGTTTGTGCAGTAATTTTGAAACCCAAATAACCAATCCAAGTATCCAACAATTCACCAAATTTGTGCACGATGACCAAAAAAAATTAAATGAAAATTTTGTGATGTAAATGAAGTTTTTCCTAAATGGATATATTGCTACTCGATCTGGATTACTCGACATCCAATTTAATTATCAAATGAGACCCAGTGTGCTAGTTACATACTTGAAAAAAATGTATAAGCAAATCACAAAATTATTAAATTCCAGAAGACCTCTACATAAAACATATTATTTTGTTAATTTATTTTTCAAAGACCCCTAAATAAAAATATTTTTATAGTATTTTAAAATTTCTTAAATTGTTTCGTCATAATTGATATGTAATTTAGATAAATAAGCAATATGTAAAAAATCACAATTTTTTAAAATCTCTACTGGCAATATATTTATGTTGATTTGGGTTAAAATTGGGTTATATTGGATCTAATCATAGTGTCATTTCAGGTTCAAGTCAGGTTAGTCTCACGTTTGAGTTATTTCGGGTTTGGGTCATTTTTATTTAAGTTTTTTCAAATTTCACTTCAATTGGGTTCCGGTTCAGGTCGGGTTAGACACAGTCGTGTTCAGACTATTGACTTTCCTGGTTGAATCGAGTTAGGTCAGGCTTGGATTCTGATGGGTCAAACCAAGGTATCGGGTCGGGTAAGATTTTGTTATCCCTAACCAATAGGTAATGTTAATGGCAAATTCAGAGGCACAATAAAAAAAACAAAAACAAAAACATTAGTGGCAAAATTTGCTCCGTTGATCAGACAGTAGCGACAATTTCGCCCTTTCTGCCCTTAGAAGTTTTATCACCGCCAATTTGCATGGCTCCCAGTGAAGGTCTAGCACGTGAAATAATCTATCTTATACTCCCTCCGTCCCATATTCTTTGCACCATTTGACTTTTTCACATAATTTGACTTGAATTTATTTATATCAGTATTTGTTAGAAAAAATTTTAAAAAAATATATTGTCTTGATTTATTATTCTTATATAAAAGTTCTTCATTTATATACTAAAATGTTGAAAATAAAAAATCATAGATTAATTGCTGAAAAGTGAATGGTGCAAAGAATATGGGACGGAGGGAGTAGTATTTTAGAATCTTCCGTTATGAGTATCAAAGCCACCATCCTTACTAGTTGATATATTACATTCAGCAAGACCTCCTCTTAACTGATCTCTATTTGTTAATTTCTAACAGCGATACTTTTCTAGAATATGTACAGAAACCCTAAGCTAAAATAATTGATTTCCTGAGAGGATATAGACAAGTGAGAACAAAATTTTCAAAGCTGCAAAACATATTTCCAGAAGGCAGAAGTCAGCCTACCTTGTCTTGCTAGTGAATCTTAAAGAGCTGCCGTGAATTTACCTTTGTGATCAATTTGATTATCTTGTGAATTCGCTTCAGAAAGGCTACCCTTCCCAGTCACGAAGTTCTTATCCACGTAAGAGGAGCTGGGGACAGCATTGCTGTTGCTGTGGATGTTTTCAATAGCTTTGTTGTCTGAAGAGGACATAAGTGGACTCCAAGATGGTGTACTTCTACAGGTAATTATTTCTTGCTCTGCTGCTAAGTCGGTCCCCACACTTGAACTGCAAGGTGTGAAAGAACCCTCTTCCACTGCATACTTGGTTTTGGTAGCTGATGAAACCTGGCTGCCACTCTGGTCCAGTTTTCTGCGGCGTATAAGCTTTCTTAGGTTCATCAGGAATTAGTTTTTGCTGGAGGTGCTAGCTCTGGATGCAGGTAAAATATCTACTAAATTGTCCTCCATTTCTCCACAGTCTGCCATGGATGGCGATTGGGAGGATAGGTTGGAATCAAAATCCATTAAGGTCATTTCTTTGTCCCTTACCACTTCTGACTGTTCATACTTGAGTATCATTTGCTTCGCTTTCTTATCAGACCTGGGGCTTAAGGAGACGTTCAGGCCTGACCTAGGGCTTAAGGGTATGTTTAAGCCTTTATTGCCTTTTTTAGCAGAAGCGTGCTGATAATTCTTTATCCATCGAAGATAAATGAGTTCCTCGTGTTGACTTTATTGCCCTGTGGGGCGCAGCAAATTTTTTTATTATTATTTTTCGCCCTTTTATCTCCCCTCTCTATTGTTTCTCTTTTCCTTTGCTGTTTCTATTATTGCGGCTGAAGAAACAGAAGGCTGCAGCAAACATTGAAATCAGGCACAGATACATGCTCGAGGCGGCACCGATTTTGAAAATCAGATGGAAGAGAACGTGTTATTTCTTCTATAAAAAGCCATGTCATTCCTCCCTCAGATCACCCGATGAAGCTGCTAAATTTGTAAGGAGCAAAAGAAAATTGTGTGAGAGAGATTTTTTTTTTTTTTAGTGACAAAATAGTGAGATAATTTTTGGGGTGTTTGGGAAATACTGAATTGTCACTATTTTTTGTTTATCTCATACCTCTAGAATTCTTGTTTAGAGAAGATTCTCACTTTATAAGCCTACTATTTTCATAGTGGAAGAAAATCTTAAAGTTTGTCCTGCGAACATAATCCTAAAATTAAAGGTAAATCATGTAAATTTTTTTGTCTCATTTCAATGATCCCTCGGAGTTATCACCCGCTTCCAGTTCTAACAACTGGTATCAGAGCACGACCCGGTGTTTATATTTACTTATTGTATACTCTGTGGTTGCTGCTGAAAAGTGGATCCTCCATATCAGAAAATAAGTTAGATTATTATTCATCATTTTTGCTTGATACTGGGTATTTATTATCATCATGGAGGCCAAGATCAGCAAGATGATTAGTTTGAATGGCTCAAGTTACCATATATGGAGAACCAAGATTAAGGATCTCCTATATGTGACGAAGATGCACTTGCCCATATTTGGTACAACCAAACTGGAGGACAGATTGGAAGAGGATTGGGCACTCGAGCATGAGCAAGTATGTGGTTTCATTCGACAATTTGTCAAAGATAATGTCTACAACCACATATCTACAGAAACTCATGCGCAGACACTATGGAGCAAGCTTGAAGAGCTGTACACTTCAAAAACCGACAACAGCAATTATTTTATCTGACAAACTTGCTTCAGATAAAATACCGGAAAGGTTCATCCATGGCAAATCATTTGAATGATTTGTAAGGAATTGTGGAACAGTTATACACAATGGGCATAAAGTTTGATGATGAGGTACTTGCTCTTATAATGCTGGCTTCCCTACTAGATTCTTGGGAGACTTTGAGAATTTCTATTACAAATTTTGCACCAAATCGTGTAGTAAATGTGGAATTCGTCAAAAGTAGAATACGAAACAAAGACATGAAACAAAGATCACAAGGATCTTCTTCATCACAATCAGATCTCCTTGTAGCAAATTCTAGAGGGAGAAGTGATACCAGAGGGCCAAAGCCAAAAGATAAGAGTAGAGGAAGGTCAAACAAATATGCAAATATTGAATGCCATTACTACAAAAAAAAATGGCATATCAAGAAGTTTTTCTGAAAAGTTAGGCAAGATCAGAAGAAAGGCAAAAGACCGAAGAAAAAAGATAGCAGTGATGATGAACAAGCAAATGTTGCCGATGAGTTTAACATTGTCCATGATGATGATATTGTCAATCTTGTAACTCATGAGACGAGTTGGGTGATTGACAGTGGTGCTACCATTTATGTCACTTCTTAGAAAGAATTTTTCTTATCTTACATACTTGACGATTTTGGTGTTGTGAGAATGAGAAATGAGCGTCTTTCACAAGTTGCAGGAAAAGGAGATGTTTCTCTAGAGACTTAAAATGGTACACGGTTAGATCTTGAAGAATGTCAAGCATGTTTTAGATTTGCGCCTGAATCTAATCTCAACAGGCATACTTGATGATGAAGGTTACTGCAACACTTTCTTTAATGGTTCGTGGAAGTTGACCAAATGAACCCTAGTGGTGGCCATTGAAACAAAGAACTCAAAACTGTACATGATGTAGGCAAAGCTCTCCTAGGATGCTATGAATGCAGTGGAGAATGACAGTATAGTGGAGTTATGGCATATACGATTGGGTCACATGAGTGAGAAAAATGACCCATTTTGCCAAAAAGAAGACGTTATCTAGATTGGATCAGGTCCATTTGAAGAAATGTGCTGACTGTCTGGCAGGAAAGTAAAACAAAGTGTCTTTCAAGAGTTCCCCTCCTTCCAGAATGAAAAATGTGTTGGATCTGGTACACTCAGATTTGTGTGTGCCAATGCCTAAGTCACTTCGTGGTGCTCGATACTTTGTGACTTTCATTGATGATCATTCTCGAAAGACATGGGTATACACTCTGAATTCAAAAGATCAGGTGTTAGAAGTTTTCAAGCAATTTCTAACCTTGGTTGAGAGACAAATCGGCAAGAAACTGAAGTGCATACGAATAGACAATGGTGGAGAGTACATTGGACCATTTGATGCTTACTGCAAAGAGCATGGTATTCGATATCAGACAACACCTCCTAAGATATCGCAGCTAAATGACTTAGCTGATAGGATGAATAGGACTTTGATGGAGAGAGTGAGATGCTTACTCTCACATGCAAAGTTACCTCAGATATTCTGGGGTGAAGCATTGCTAGCAGCTGCTCACATGTTGAATCTTTCATCATGTGTCCCTCTATAGTATGATGTTCCAAAAAAAGTATGGTCAGGAAATAATGTCTCCTATGATTATCTGCGAGTGTTTGGCTGCAAAGCTTATATGCATATCCCAAAGGATGAAAGATCTAAACTTGATGTCAAAACATGACAATGTGTGCTTATTGGTTATGGCCAAGATCAATTTAGCTATAGATTTTATGATCCAGCCACAAAGGGGCTTGTCAAAAGCCGTGATGTTGTATTTGTTGAAGATCAGACCATTGAGGATATTGAAAAAGCTGAGAAAAATGCTTTAGGATTTGATAGTAGTTCAACAAACTTACAGCATATTCCTCCAACAACAGTGCAAAGACAGGTTGGAGATGTTGTACAAAATGATCAACTAGAAGAAGGTGATCATGATACTCCCATTGAGAATGAACCAGGTAATACTGTTGATGATGATGTTCATCAACAACCACCAGCACCAATGAGTTCTCTAGTTTTAAAGAGATCTAATAGAGTCAGACAACGCTCTACTAGATATCTTGAAAATGAGTACGTGTTATTGACTGATGGGGGAGAACAAAAAAGCTTAAAAGAATCTATAAATGATGAACACAAGGAAAAGTGGATTCACGCCATACAAGAAAAAATGGGATCCTTGCATGAGAACAAGACATCTGAGCTGGTGAAGTTGCTAAAAGGCAAAAGGGCTTTGAAAAACAAATGGGTATTCAGAATCAAGTCTGAAGAATTCAATTCACAACCAGGGTTCAAAGCCAGATTAGTTGTCAAAGATTTTAGCCAAAGGAAAGGTATTGACTTTGATGAGATATTTTCACTGGTTGTGAAAATGACATTTATCCGTACAGTTTTGGGACTTGTAGCAAGTCTCGACTTGGAGATTGAGTAGATGGATGTGCAAACTACCTTCCTACATGGTGAGTTAGAAGAAGAAATATACATGGAGCAGCCAGAGGGTTTTAAAGTAAAAGGTAAAGAGGACCATGTTTGCAAGCTAAAGAAAAGCTTCTATGGTTTAAAGCAGGCACCCAGGTAGTGGTATAAAAAGTTAAAGTCGGTTATGGGGGAGCAAGGTTACAAGAAGACTACTTCAAATCATTATGTGTTTGTGTAGAAATTCTCTGATGATGATTTCATTGTTCTATTGTTCTATGTGGATGATATGTTGATTATTGGCAAGAATATTTCCAAAATCAACAGCTTAAAGAAGCAGTTGAGTATGTCTTTTGCTATGAAAGACTTAGGGCCAGCAAAGCAAATTCTTGGCATGAAGATAACAAGAGATAGGAGCGCCAAGAAATTATGGTTATCATTGAAGAAGTATATTGAGAAAGTACTTCAGAGATTTAATATAGACAATGCTAAAATGGTTAGTTTTCCAACGGCCTTTTCCAACACATAGGCGTCGGTAAATTCCAAATTACCAACACTTAGACGTTGGTGAATGGCCGTTGGTAAATTGATTGTTGGAAAAATTTTACCAACGGTATAATCTTGAGCCGTTGGTAATTTGCTACGCCTAGAAGTTGGTAATTAGGATGTTGGAAAATTACCAACGGCCTAATTTTCCAATGGCTAAGAGTTTACCAACACCTGCAAGTTGGTAATTTACCAATGAGTTAGGCCGTTGGTAAACTCTAAACACAAAAGCACCTAATTGCCAAAGAGTTAGCCGTTGGTAACAGTTTTCAAAAAAATTTAAAAAAAATTACTTAATATATATATTTAATTTATTAATAAATTATTTGTATATTTTTACAAAATACATTTATTATCAACAAATATTATATGATATATTTACAAAATTACAAAAAAAATAAAATAAAACCAACAAAATCGGAACATCACTTAATCATAACACATAATTACAAAAATCACTAAATCACTAAATCAAAGTTTTTAAAAATTCAAAAAAAAGAAAAAAAGAAAAGGAAAACCAACAAAATCACAACTAATAAACACAGATGCAAAAAAAATCACAGAATATACAAATAATACAACAAAATCACAATTTAATACGAGATCTGCAAAAAATAAAAAATGTAAACCACAAAAAATAAAAAAAGAAAATAGATCTATGATTCTGGTGCCAGAGGAGAGATGGTGTGGCGAGGCAAGGGCGAGAAAATCTATGGTAAGGCGAGAGGATGACATGACGGCTATGGAGTGACGAACGGAGGATGACGACGGCAAATGACAGTGAGGCGACCGACGATAGTGGAGGGAGAGGACGGAGACCGGCGACAGGGGACGTGGGCACGCGAGGAGGTTGGGGCGAGAAGGACGAGCGAGAGCAAAGAAGGAGAGCAAGGCAATTGGCAATAGGGGAGGCATCCACGCAAGGAAAAGGAGAGAGAGGCTGCGACAGAGAGGGAAAGGAAGGCTCCGACGAGAGGGAGAGGAAGGCTGCTACGAAGAGGGAGATCGAGGAAGGCTACGAAGGGAGGGAGAGGAAGATACGAGAGAGGGTAGATAGGGAGAGGAAGGTGAGGCGGGGAGATAGGAGGGTAAATGAGGGAGGAGCATCTGTTAGGGCATATATGTGGGTTAAATTAGGGTTATGAATGTTTTGGGCTTTATGGGCTTTTATATATATATATATATATATATATATATATTATGATAAATACATATCATGATTTATCATAACATATAATATATAATCTAATATAATATATTATATGTATCATCTAATATATTTGTAATATTTTTATGTATATAGATAGTATTTTATAGAAACACCTCTTTTAAGGAATTGTAGAAATAGTTAAAAACTTATTACAACTAAAGAGTTATAAAAATAAGAAAATTTATTTATCATTAATTCTTCAATTAAAAAAAGTGAACCAATTGACTTCCAAATATAATAATTAGTTAATTAATCAGTTTCAAACTCATTATATTGGTATGATACTAATTTATGATACATTATATGATTATATTTTAAATATAAATTATTATATTTTTAATATATATATATATATATATATATATATATATATTTAATTAATAAGTACTATATAATATTTAATTACATACATACATACATACATATATATATTCCCTAACAAGCAATACACTACTAGAAAAAATGAAATTAGCGACGGCGTTTTTAGCGATAGCTAAAAACCGTCGCTAATTAATAGTCGCTAAAAGTCCGGTGAGACTTTAGCGACAGCTGTTCGTCGCTAATATTTTAGTGACGCATAGCTGTCGCTAATTTAGTGACGTATAGCAATCGCTAATTTAGTGACGCGCTAGCCGTCGCTAATTTAGTGACGCCTAGCCGTCGCTAATTTAGTGACGTATTACCGTCGCTAATTTAGTGACGGTTAGCCGTCGCTAAAATAAAAGAAAGGACAAAAATATTAATACTTCTCCTGCAATAATTATTTTTTATGCTCAATTATTATCTATTGTAACATGAATAATTTTTTTTGATTATATATACTGAAGTTGGAATGTTTACCTTATAGTCGGATAAATATTTAGTAGGGGTTATGGGTTGCTAAATGATTCTTTAAATTAATGACGGTTAACCGTCGCTAAAATTATCAACTAAAAAAAAAAAGCCATAGTTGTTATCTGATATTTATTTTTGTTGTTAAATTGTTATGTACTAATACATAACTTATAAAAATATGTAATGTAGTGGATATGTGTACCATAAAGTCTTATAAAAGTTTACTATGGGTTAAATTTTATTCCTATTTAGTGACGTCATGGCGTCGGTAAAATTAAAAAAAAAATAAATAAAAAGTAATAGTACATATGTCATAGTTATTTTTTATGCTAAATTATTACCTACTAATACATAACTAATTTATTTTGAATATTTTTAATGGGGTCCAGATGTGTCCCTTCAATTCGTTAAAAAATTGAGTCGGGGTTAAAAGTTAGTACATTTTAATTTAGCCCCGGGACGGCTTACTGTTGCTAAGTTAGTCACTGGTTGCCGTGGCTGAGTTAGTGACGCATTACAGTCGCTAACTTAGTGACGCATTACCGTCGCTAATATTTTAGTGACGCATAGCCGTCGCTATTATTTTAGTGACGCATAGCCGTCGCTAATTTAGTGACGCATAGCCGTCACTAATTTAGTGACGTATTGCCGTCGCTAATTTAGTGACGGTTAGCCGTCGCTAAAGTAAAAGAAAGGACAAAAATATTAATACTTCTCCTGCAATAATTATTTTTTATGCTCAATTGTTACCTATTGTAACATGAATAATTTTTTTTGATTATATATACTGAATTTGGCATGTTTACCTTATAGTCGGATAAATATTTAGTAGGGGTTATGGGTTGCTAAATGATTCTTTAAATTAATGACGGTTAACCGTCGCGAAAATTATCAACTAAAAAAAAATAGTCATACTTGTTATCTGATATTTATTTTTGTTGTTAAATTGTTATGTACTAATACATAACTTATTTATTTTAAGAATATGTAATGTACTGGATATGTGTACCATAAAGTCTTATAAAAGTTTACTATGGGTTAAAATTTTATTCCTATTTAGTGACGTCATGCCGTCGGTAAAATTAAAAAAACTAAATAAATAAAAAGTAATAGTGCATATGTCATAGTTGTTTTTTATGCTAAATTGTTACCTACTAATACATAACTAATTTATTTTGAATATTTTTAATGGGGTCCAGATGTGTCCCTTCAAGTCGTTAAAAATTTGAGTAGGGGTTAAAACTGGGTACATTTTAATTTAGCCCCGGGACGGCTTACTGTTGCTAAGTTAGTCACTGGTTGCCGTGGCTGAGTTAGTGACGCATTGCAGTCGCTAACTTAGTGACGCATTACCGTCGCTAATATTTTAGTGACGCATAGCCGTCGCTAATATTTTAGTGACGCATAGCCGTCGCTAATTTAGTGACGCATAGCCGTCGCTAATTTAGTGACATATTGCCATCGCTAATTTAGTGACGGTTAGCCGTCGCTAAAGTAAAAGAGAGGACAAAAATATTAATACTTCTCCTGCAATAATTATTTTTTATGCTCAATTGTTACCTATTGTAACATGAATAATTTTTTTTGATTATATATACTAAAGTTGGCATGTTTACCTTATAGTCGGATAAATATTTAGTAGGGGTTATGGGTTGCTAAATGATTCTTTAAATTAATGACGGTTAACCGTCGCGAAAATTATCAACTAAAAAAAAATAGTCATACTTGTTATCTGATATTTATTTTTGTTGTTAAATTGTTATGTACTAATACATAACTTATTTATTTCAAAAATATGTAATGTACTGGATATGTGTACCATAAAGTCTTATAAAACTTTACTATGGGTTAAAATTTTATTTCTATTTAGTGACGTCATGGCGTCGGTAAAATTAAAAAAAAAAAATAAATAAAAAGTAATAATGCATATGTCATAGTTGTTTTTTATGCTAAATTGTTACCTACTAATACATAACTAATTTATTTTGAATATTTTTAATGGGGTCCAGATGTGTCCCTTCAAGTCGTTAAAAAATTGAGTAGGGGTTAAAGTTGGTACATTTTAATTTACCCCCGGGACGGCTTACTGTTGCTAAGTTAGTCACTGGTTGCCGTGGCTGAGTTATATTTTATCATTTAATTACGAATTAAGATTAAGAGTAGCGACGGGATTTAGTCGCTAGTTTTTCAGCGACATGTTACCGTCGCTATGCATATATGTTTTTTACCATTTTAATTCTCTCCCCGTGACTCAAGTCTCACTAAGTCGCCTGTGTCTTCCTCTCCGTTTGGAACCTTGCTCTGCTCCTCTACCAGGAATCATCTACGCTTCATCCCCTTCACCAGCGAGGGCTCGCGACCCATTCTCCTTCACACCACGTGTTCTCTTCCTCCCCTTCCTCAGCCGTTATCGACACCCCAACCGTGTTCTCTTCCTCCCCTTCCTCCGGGTGGACTCACCGGCAGACTTCGCTCCGCTGGTGCGACGGCCCCAATCTCCATAATCGATCCTTCCGCGCCGTTCAAATGGCCCCCTAATTTCAGGTACTGGAATCTCTCTTTCACTTTATTATTGTTTAACGCCTGCAATCGTCCATATATGTTTTAGGGTTTTAGTTAATATCATCCGTCTGAAACCAAATTATTGTTTCAGATGGGTATGTCTTCTTTGTTTTCTGATTTATTGCATAAGAAATCGGTTTTTATCCTATGTCAACTTTTAGTGATGAATGTGCAAAGTTTGCTGTGTATGCTAATGTGTTCCGAATTGCTTAAGCATTAAATGTGCAAAGATTTCAATTAAGTACTTGACTGTGCCAGTCATTGAAACCTTTTATAAAATATTGTTCTAATTTCAGGTGTTACTCTGGTATTTTTGTCACTTCACAATATTGCTTTCTCTCTGAATGCTTTAATTCATTTCCTTTTTCTCTCCAAAACTAGTGAGCCATATGTAACTGAGGATGAACTTAAGCTGATGTTGCGAGGAGCAGAGTTGAGCGGTGCTATAGAAGAGGAAGAACAGGTGCTTGAATTAAATAAGTTTTTCATTATATTTGAAAGGGGTTTTATAATATGCCCCAAGATACTAGACATTCTTGAATCTTCTGAAAGCTTATTGCCTAACAAAATTTGAATGATTTTGTTTGCTGATTTTCTTTCTCACTTAATTGCATGGAACTTCACTTTAAATGTATTTTCCAATGTATAGTTTGGTTGTCATCAAATCAGTTATCTAAACACTAAAGGATAGCTTTTTTGCTTATCATCTCTACTTGTGAATAAGATCCACTGGATCTTATTTGTTGTCTTATGAATACACATGTTAATGCACTCCCTTTGAAAATCTGGTTTCTGATGTTCCGATGAGAATGTGATTCATGGTTTTCGTTTTTGGGCATATAACTGGGCGCATGTTATTCAGGCTTGTTAGTAGGTCTAGTTAAGCAAGCTATATTCTTCATAGAGTTGAAATGTATTTCATGAGGGAGCTTTATTGGTGGGATGAAAGTAGGGGCTAGGCCGTTTTGGGGTTCTTTGGTATTGAGACTATTCCTATGTACTTCAGTGGCTGAACTTGTTTGTGTTTGCGAAGCTAATTTCAACAGCTAGTCTTTAGCAGCATTTAAGTTGACCTGTAATATAAGAAAGATAGGGACTTCAATTAACATTGTGATTAATGTCTGTAGTTATTCAATGATGGAGATGCTTCAATTTATTTTGTGGTCTTATGATATGCTTTTGGTTTATGGTTATCTTTCTCAATAGTTTAGTTGTCAAACCCAGGTGAGTGGATGAACACTTCAGCTGGGATGGCTTTTGCTCCACATGTAATCACCATTGGAGTTAGGGAGGTATGCTACTCTTTGTATATATTTCATGAGTTAATTCTGTAGTATCATGTAGGCACATCTAACATTATAATCATGGTACAATCTGTTGACATAGTATTTTTGTTGAGTTTCCTTTTTCTGCTGCAGCAAAGAGCCTCTTCAATGGAACATGTTTTACTTGTTCCAGAACTCTTTCAAGGAAACCAAATCCTAATGAGCTTCTTCAATGAGCTGTTACTGTTTTGAGCATATGATCACCTCATGATTAATATGATCGTCAGCTTTTACTGTTTTGAGCATATGATCACCTCATGATTCATCACTTCTTGTAAAACCTTGTAAGCTATCCTTTGGGATTATAATCTTAGCCAAGCTTGAGTCAACTAATACAGAGTTTCTTCCATGTTAAAATAACAAAAAAATATCACACAAACAGAAATTAAGACGTAACATTAATTTAACAATAACTTCATGGTATAGATACTGCAGAAATGTGCAAAAAGGAGCACATCCACCAGAGAAAATAGTAACCAAACATATCAGTATGATTTTGAAAGCATTTGATAATTTTTTTTTTAAAAAAATGCCCTTTTTGAAACCTAGTCAAACAAAAAAGTGTTGTATAAATGTGCACTGATCTGAGAATTCATGGATTGCAGCATTCTTTGGATCAAAGAAAGGTACAGTAGTAAAAATAATAATAGAAAAAGGGTCAGGACTGATGAATTTCAAATCCTCATAAGGAAACTAAAGTAAAAGATACAAAAGACATGCCTCATGAATCAAGTCTAATCTAAAGTCAAGAATGAAGGAAGTTTATCAGTGAAAGTTGGTAAGCAAGTCCAGCAGACAATTACAAAATGGACTGAACTACTAGAGAAGACAAGTAGAACAGTTTGCTGTAATGCAGCAGACTTGGAATCGAAATCCAGGGGAGAATGTAGAATTGAAATCACTTTGATCTGAAATCTTACCTCTTCACCCAAACGTTCAGCAATAAACTCGGAATATTTTTGAGAGGAACCTTCAACCTTTGCCCTTGTCTTCTTCAAACTGTCATAGACAAAAAGATTAAAGAATCTTCATATGTGACTACCTAGAATAGATGAAACTAAACCCAGGGCTAGATCCTAATGAGCTGGGATGGCTTTTGCTCCACATGTAATCACCATTGGAGTTGGGGAGGTATGCTACTCTTTGTATATATTTCATGAGTTAATAAGTAGTATCATGTAGGCACATCTAACATTAAAATCATGGTACAATCTGTTGACATAGTATTTTTGTTGAGTTTCCTTTTTCTGCTGCAGCAAAGAGCCTCTTCAATGGAACATGTTTTACTTGTTCCAGAACTCTTTCTAGGAAACCAAATCCTAATGAGCCTCTTCAATGAGCTGTTACTGTTTTGAGAATATGATCACCTCATGATTAATATGATCGTCAGCTTTTACTGTTTTGAGCATATGATCACCTCATGATTCATCACTTCTTGTAAAACCTTGTAAGCTATCCTTTGGGATTATAATCTTAGCCAAGCTTGAGTCAAAAGTTACAGAGTTTCTTCCATGTTAAGCGGGAACTCTCTGTTCATGAAACTAATCTTGTTAAGCGGGAACTCTCTGTTCATGAAACTACTCACAAAAATAAATATAGGATTAAAGATATGCCACAAAACTACCACATTACAAACTAATTCCAGTGTCCAAGCTGTCTAAGACAGTGCATGTGGTCTCACGATAATATGGCAATGAAATAGTTAAGGAAGTGTATCCTCCAACAGGCCCCTCTGCTGTTCTTCCCATTTAACCTGTAAGGTTCATGCTACTTTTCAAGTTCATTAAACTTGAGAGACAGTAGGGAAACACTGACAGATGTTAAAAGTTGCATGCAGCATTTAACACGGTTATTAGCTATGAGATAAGACTGTGGACTTACTTTCAAATGCACCAGCAATTCATTGATATGCATGATCTTTCCAGTTGCTGCAATTATCAAAACCAAATACACATGACAGAAAATAACATGAATAACAGATGTTAGCTGGAAATACTTAAAAAGTAGTCACAGAACCAGATCATAGGGGAATTTAAGTATAACATACTAATGCATGCAAGTGTATCAGATAGTACTGATAATAAATTGTATGATGAATCCACAGTAATAAGAAATTTAAAGTAGGAAGTACAACATTCTTGGGCGTATTCCACAAAAGAAGAAGACAGATGGAAATCTGAATAAAAAAGAATTACTTATTTATGAATGTAGCTCATTCGTAACTAAAGGTATCCAATACTACAGCTATGACATAGAAGAAAGAATAGTTTATTCTTTACAACAAAATCACCTGTTTTTCAGCTAAAATAAATTGTAGGATGCAACAGAAAGTGAAACTGCAAAACTAAATTCTAGTAGGTACCTCATAGAACTTAAAAGAAAGCTCTAAGTAATTTTGTACAAATCAATGCTTCTTTCATTGTTTTCCAGAAAATGAAAATTACAGTTCAGCATTACAGTGGTTCTGTTACAACTTACAACAACACATTTCTTTTTGTCATCTAGCAAAAACAACCTAAACTTACAAGAACATTATCCTACGAACTAATGCTTTTGGTGGAATATATTCAATCCCAATACAGCTTCAAAAAACATCCATTTATGCAGGTTCATCTGCCACAGGGTCATTCTTCATCATATGAGTATAGCAAGAAACTATCTTCTTGTCTAGTTCATAATAGTCCTCGCATTTTTTCAAAGGCTTCAAATCCAGGTCAATGAAGCAGACCTGAAAAACATTTCAACCTTGGATAAGAGACCAACTTCACAGTTATGATAAAGAAAATAAACACTAACTCACAGAACACAGGAAAAAAAATATTTATCAATGGAACAATATTCTTTTGTACCCTGGTTAATTGGATTAAAATTAACTAGCAAATATACAGTTGGGATGAGTGGTGCTTGTACAGTTTAACTCACATCATTTACTTTTAGTTGTTTTTCCGAATATCTGTATGTGATCATTTCGAAGGCAACCAAGTTGCATTTAGTTATTATATCTTCATGTACTGAAGTAGCAACATTGTTCTGAGCTATTGTACTGACTTCTATTAGTTGAAATGATATTTTTAATGTCTTAGGGATTGAGGCTCCAGGCTTTATCTTTGGTCCTCCAATAGCATTGGCAATAGGAGCAGAGTTTGTTCCTCTGATGAAACCGGGGAAGTTGCCTTGTATTTTCTCCATTTCCTTGTACTATAATCTGTACTTTCTATGAATCATATTAATTATGTAACTTAAGTTTTCATCTATCCCTCTATATCTGCCATCTATTGGCATATATTCAGAGTTAGGATTATCAACTAATACATTCCTGTGTACAATCTTGTATAGTTTATTGTTATTACTGTCCATTCAGCTAATAAAAAATCTGAGAAAGACTTAGAAGCCGGCCAGAAATAACTATTACACTATCGCTTCACACATACTGTAAGTTTTAATGTTTGGAGGCTTTCTTGGTGTCTGAATATCTTTCCTATTCTGGATACATTATCATGTCACGTGTAGTGGAAGTTACTTTCGGTAAGGAAGTTATGTTTGTGTGGCTTATAGGTTGATGGAATGAAGCATGATCCTTGATGTTTTCCCTTGTATGCCCAATCACTTGAGGAGCAGTACAGGGATACAAAATTGAAGATACTGCTGTTAAGAGTCCCTATAGAAGTACGGTAATTTGCCTGCCGTGCTTTTGAATCCCTTATCCTCTTAACTGGTGTCAGTTTTGAGCATTTGTGCGAATTGGATGACTTATGCTTGCATTAACTTGAAGCACAATTGACTGCTTCTTGCATGAAGTTGACTCATGGAGAAGTTGAATGTTTGTGTTAAAACACTATTGAATGCATGGTAACTGTTACTGTTGTATAATTTCATGTAATTTAAAATAAAGGCGAACCCTGTATTCTGGTTTGATAAAATGTCATTTTATTAATATACTGATAGACTACTTGGTTTAGGGTTTAAGAAGTACGGTTAAGTTGGTTTTTCTCAAAAAAGGGAAAAATAAATGACACAAAGACAGCGAGCCCTCTGAAAATATAAAACGACGACGTTTGGTCATTAAAACATACACTAATATATACTTATACTTATGTAAGTAGGTGTAGATGGAATGCAATTGAATGGGATACAGAAATAGATGAATGAACGTATGGCCTATTAGTACATTGTAGTACCAAATTGTTAGCAGAGCAATTAGCCAGCACAAAATCACCTCAATTTAACCAGTTGATTTTATCAGACACTAGGTAAGGAGCTTTAGTTGTTTTATATTGTTTTAGGGTTTAGGGGAACCAAATAAAAACATGAAGGATAGTTATTCCCATTAACAAACGGCAATTCTTATAATGAAGCGTTAATGTGGAGCAATATGTTGTTCAAAGGAATAGCTCAAATGTTCATGTTCCATACTTTATCAACATTTTGCTTAATCACCCATCAAATGGTAATTGATGATTACAGTTCCTGACGTAGAACGTTAATGTTATCTAAATAGTTGTTAGCTCCATGTATGTGTTGTTATTTCTTGACTGCTAATTATTACTGTTCTCGATTTAGACAATTATTTTATATGTCCTGTTGTGTTCTTATACATATAGTTTGACATGATCAGAAGTTATAAGGGATCGCCGCTATAATATTAAGGCACTGAACTTGGGCTGCAAGATAATGGAAAACGAGCGTACTTGGATGTACAGTAGACGTTACATCCGAGAGAAAGGGAGTTTTTCGGAGGAGTGGAGTAGGGGAGTGGAACAGTTTATAAGCTTCGCATGTTCTCATGTCCAGTTCATGAATGGGGACAAAATCCGATGCCCATGCCGGAAATGCAAGAACCTTCAATTTCGATCTTGTGACGAAGTCAGGGTTCATCTGTATAAGTGGGGATTCATGCCAATGTACTGGAATTGGACATCTCATGGTGAACCCGTAAATTTAGTGGGTTTGCCTCAGCCATACCAGTTTCATGAGAATTACGAAGATAATTCTTCGTCGGTTAACCAGTTCGAAAGAATGGTGTTTGATGCTGTAGGTCCTAATCAAATCACCCTTCCATTGATGTTGAGGTGGAAGAGGAGCCGAATGCTGATGCCCGGCGTTTCTATGATGTACTCGCTTCAGCATCAAGACCATTGTGGGATGGTTGTGAAAAACATTCCGAATTGTCAGCTGCAGTTCGTTTTCTAAATCTAAAATCGGAATACAATATGTCTGAGGGATGTTATGATGGCATTGCGAAGTTGATGCGGGAAACTCAGCCAATAGACAGCAATATGCCGAGTACATGGTACGAGACGAAGAAGTTGGTTTCCCGTTTGGGTCTTTCACATATAAAAATTGATGTTTGTGTGAATGATTGCATGCTGTATTGGAAAGGTGACCAAGATGCCAGTAGTTGCAAATTCTGTAATGCTCCATGGTATAAGGCTAGAAATGAAAACATAGGGAAATATCGAGCATTGAAGACCATGCATCACCTCCCACTAATACCTAGACTTCAACGACTATATGCTTCGCCCACTACAGCAGAGCATATGCGATGGCATAAAGTACATGCCCCTACCGCAAATGTACTGAAACATCCGTCAGATGCTGAAGCATGGAGGCATTTTGATAGGACATACCCTTGGTTTGCAGCAGAACCTCGAAATGTTCGACTTGGACTGTGTTCAGATGGGTTCAATCCTTTTGGATCGTCTGGCAGGCAGTACTCTTGCTGGCCGGTGATAGTCACTCCATATAACCTTCCACCATGGATGTGCGTGAAGCGTCCATATATGTTTCTAACTTCCATGATACCAGGACCACATAGTCCAAGGCAGAAGATTGATGTTTACCTACAGCCGTTAATAGAAGAGTTGAATCTCTTATGGGATGACGGCATTGAAACATGGGACGTCTCAACTAAGCAAAACTTTCGCCTTCGAGCGGCACTCATGTGGACCGTTAGTGACTTCCCAGCCTATGGCATGTTATCCGGGTGGATGACTCATGGTAAACTTTCTTGTCCCATTTGCATGGAAAAGTCGAAGTCATTTACACTCCAGCACGGCCGTAAAACATCATTTTTTGACTGCCATCGTCAGTTCTTGGATATGGAACACCCTTACAGAAGAAATAGAGTTTCTTTTAGAAAGGGGAAAGTTGAGAAATCCGCCCCTCCTAAGCGCCTAACAGGGGAAGAAATTTGGGATCGTGTGTCTCAGTGGCCATCAGTCATTGAAACTGGTAACATATGCAAGATGCAAGGTTATGGGGAAACACACAATTGGACAAAGCGTAGCATCTTTTGGATATTACCTTATTGGAGAACAAACCTCATCCGACATAACCTTGATATCTTGCATATTGAAAAGAATTTGACAATATATTCAACACTATCATGGATATGAAGAATAAAACGAAAGACAACGTTAAGGCACGTAGAGATA
This sequence comes from Aquilaria yunnanensis, assembly GCA_039654915.1. NCBI lineage: Eukaryota > Viridiplantae > Streptophyta > Magnoliopsida > Malvales > Thymelaeaceae > Aquilaria > Aquilaria yunnanensis. The sequence goes on from CM077597.1 coordinate 72,622,124, forward strand.
TGGAGATATTGTGTAAACGGCCAGAGTTGAATGTGATTGACTTAGAAGGTGGGGGTGTATTCAAACCTAAGGCTACATTCACACTGACCGAAAAGCAAAGGTCTGATGTGTTAATGTGGGTAAAGTCCCTCAAACTTCCAGATGGGTATGCGTCAAACTTCAGCAGGTGTATTGACAATAGCTCGACAAGAATGTTTGGAATGAAAAGTCATGATTGTCATGTATTTATGCAACGGTTACTTCCCATTGTGTTTCAGGCACTCCCGGATAACATATGGAAACCATTAACTGAATTGAGCCAATTCTTCCGGGATCTTTGCTTGCTTGAATTACATGTTGATGATCTTCAGTCTCTACAAACTAGCATCCCAATAATACTATGCAAGTTGGAGAGGATTTTCCCACCGGCCTTCTTCGACTCTATGGAACATTTTCCTATCCACTTGGCATATGAAGCATTAATTGGTGGACCTGTTCATTATCGTTGGATGTTCAAGTTTGAGCGGTAAGCTTTAATTTAATAATATCCACCTTAATGTCAGTTAATATGCTTCGTAACACGCTCTGTAATAAGCAGGTGTTTAGGGAATTTTAAGCATAGAGTCTCGAATAAGGCTCGTGTTGAAGGGTCGATATGCAATGCCTACTTGATCGAGGAGACATCAACCTTTTGCTCATACTATTTTGAGTCCCACATTCCCCGAATGGGTAATAGGGTTCCAAGGAATGATGATGGTGGGCAAGTTACACCAGATGGAACGTTGTGGAAAATATTCACATATCCTGGACGTCCATATGGACAGTCGAAGTATCGGTTTCTAAATGATTTTGAGCTGCAAGCTGCAACATTGTATATCCTGCTCAACTGTGATGAGATAAAACCATATATCACGTACGTAGTAAATGCATATAATTTGATCAGTTATGTTCATAGGTTTACCAAATTACTAACTTATTACCACGGAATTTTGTGATTTGAGAACAGGAAGTTTGTTGAATTCTTGCATCTGATGACACCAAACATATCTGACTTAGAAGTTGATGATAGAATTGAAAAGGATTTCACAACATGCCTACAACATTATGTAAGTCGTGTTACTCATAACCGTCACTATAAAGTACAGCAATGACGCTAACAACATTGTTTCACTTCCTGTAGGTGAGTGACAGTAGTAATGGCAAAGTAAGTCAAATGCTATGGGATGTAGCATGTGGGCCTTCACGGCGCGTTGAGTGTTGGCCTGTATTTTTCGTAAATGGATACAAGTCCTGGACTGCTGCATGGGGTGAGGGAAAATCAACGTATAACAGTGGGGTGTGGTTGAAATGCACTGCATCAACCAATAATGTTGAGACTGAGTTCTATGGAGTACTTCAAGAAATCATTCAGTTAGAGTACCCTGGAATGCCTCATAAGAACGTGGTGTTATTTAGGTGTGACTGGTTTGACACAACACCAGAATGTGGGACACGCATTCACCAACATTATAGAATTGTTGAAGTACGTTGCAACCGGAGGTACCCTAAGTATGATCCATTTATTCTTGCATCGCAAGCCGATCAAGTGTATTACACTTCTTACCCAAGTAAGTCAAAAGAGAAGGTTGGTTGGTGGGCAGTTCTTAAGATAAAGCCAAGACGTATTGTCAATTATGAAATAACTGAAGAAAATGAGGCTTTCCTAGAAGCAGTCGGGGAGCGGTTTCAACAAGTGATTCATGATGACCCAATTTACAATCTAGGTGATGTAAATGTGGGTGAAACTGTTGATGACGAGATATGTGAAACTAATGATGTGATGGAAGAACAGTAGATAGAGGATGAGGACACAACAAGCACGGAGGATGATGAGGAGAGTGAAGATGAACTCGATGAGTTAGAAACCGAAGATGAAGAAGATGATACTGATGATGTTTAACATTGTAGTCCAAACTACAAATTCTGTTGTTTTATTTTTAATTTAAGTTTTATGAATAAATTTGTTATAATAGACACCATGTGAACAACCAGTAAGTAGATGAACAAATCTGAATTATAAAGTCAATATAGTTTGCTTATAATGAATTGTTACAGTATTGTGCAAATGGCTGAAAGAGAAGACGATGGCGGTACCCAAGCAAACCAGTATAGAAGGCGGGGACTACCAAAGAAGAACCTGGTGAAAGACTTTGCAAATGCTATCGGCCTTAGAGAAATGAGCAGTAGTGGAGGTAAGCAGCCGTCGAGGCATACGGTTGTCGATATTACTCGGCCTATACATGGACCATCACCTCTAAACGATACGATTGTACCGGACACGGGTGTTTCAATGGAGCGTGGAGGCTCAAGATCATCGCACTCAAGTCGGTGTGGAGGTACGCCAAATGAGAGTAGATTGCCTGGAGGTCACTCCCACGAGTCCTCTGATCAGCCAGACTCCTTAGATGGTGGCATGGATTCTTTGACACCCGACCGATCTGGTGACGGGCTATCCCGACGTATTCACATATCACCTTATGCTGATACATGGTATGGTAATTAGTTATCATCCTTTTGCTAACTTGTTTTGTTCTTTCTGCACTGCTTATTGACAATTATTTATATATGTTTTCTTTGTCTAGCTTCGTTCCATACACTGCACAGGACCATATTGCTCATTGCATAAAGGGTCATTTTCATGGACCATATAGGTCATGGGAGGAGGCTGCCATGGCCGGAGCTGTTGATCAATGGTTTAGCGTCTTCCAGGTTCATAGATTCATTAAGTGATATTACAAGTATTATATAGCGTAGAAAAAAATAATTGACTTTGTTCATCCATTTCAGACTAAATGTTCGTGGGACCCTTCTGATCATAATTAGATATTTGCCATTTTCTGTAAATTGGGAAGGAGGCGGTTGATGCAATCATATGAAAAAATAAGACGAGAGAATGATCCGACGAAGCGAAAATCAAAAGCAAATTGGATGACGACAGAGACATTACAGGCACTTGAAGCTTGGTGGGCTTCACCAGAATTCAAGGATATGTCATCTAAGATGAAACAGGTTAGAAGTGCATCTGGTGAAGAAATGGCAAATTATGCTGGAGGTAGAGTCTCAGTTTTAGGACATAGGCTGAAGATGGTAAGAAAAAAAAGATACAGTTATTTCAAATTTGTCACAATAAATATGTAACTAACAAATTATGTCTGAAAAATTACCATGCAGAAGGAGGCAGATCCGGAAAAACACGATCCAGGCTTCTTCAAACCATGGAACAAGTGCTACACAAAGAAAGATGGAAAGAAGGTGAATAAGAAGATGGAAAATTTTGAGGTCCGTATGAACGAACTATTAGATACTAGTTTAAAAGAAATTGCATATACTACCGTAGCTTACTTGATTAACATCGAGCATTATATAGGCTCAATATCTTGCTGAGGTAGAGGAAATAACACAGCGTGCAAACGGTGAGGTTGAGTTCGATGAGGCATTGGTGTTTGCAGAGATTGCTGGGGGGAAAAATAAGGGGCGCATCACAGGAATGGGTTTTGAGAGTCATTTGGTGCCTGGTCGTCGTCATCATTCATACTACGGTGATGGGTCTAGTGCGCCAATCTTATTCACTCAGACATCTCAATTCAGGAATGAGGTTGACCGTCGGGTGGAGGAGAAAGTCTCCCAAAGAATGACTCAGTGGCAGTCACAGGTAGAAGAGGACATGGAAAGGCGTATTGCACAGATGGAGAAGTCATATCAGGATCAGTTAGCACATATGGAGCGCAGACATGAGGATCAGTTGGCGGCCATATGGCAAGCAATAGGAAAGAATCCGCCACCTGCATCAGAGTCTAATGGTTAGGTACTAATAGTCATAAAACTGGTTGTCATTACGGTAGAAATATTTCCCATTACCTTGTTTGACTATAATTATTAACATTTATGGAGATGCCAAAATACATTGTGAGACTATATGTATTCTAAATATCAATTGTGATGTTTATGATATATGGACGTGTTTCATGTTACATTTGATTACTAGGAACAAGTTTTCTGTTTAGGTTGTATGGAATAGACACATACAGAGTATGATTCGTGAAAAAAAATTTTAGCAGAAATTAGCGACGGCAACGCGTCACTACTGGACGTGCGTCACTAACTAACGACGGCTGCGCGTCACTAACTAGCGACGGGAACACGTCACTAACTAGCGACGGCTGTGCGTCACTAACTAGCGACGGCCACACGTCACTAACTAGCAACAGCTGTGCGTCACTAACTAGCGACGGCTGTGCGTCACTAACTAGCGACGCCTGTACGTCACTAACTAGCGACGGTAACACGTCACTAACTAGCGACGGCTGTACGTCACTAACTAGCGACGGCTATGCGTCACTAACTAGAGACGGCAATAGGTCGTTAAGATGCCGGCGGACTAGACACCGGAAATTTAGTGACGATCTCAGTAGCGACGATTAGCTGTCGCTAATTAGCGACGGTAGCCGTCGCTAATTAATTAGCGGCGAGTAGAGTAGCAACGGACCACTTAGCGACGGTTTGCCGTCACTAAGTAAGACTTAGCGACGGCAAACCGTTGCTAATTGCCGTCGCTAAAACCTCTTTTTCTAGTAGTGAATAGCTAGTCTAATTAATGACAGATATACTTATTAAAAGTATAGAACAAAGATTTTATTAATACCAAAAAATTTGAAAAAAGTTGATAAATTGTAAATATATTATTACAGATTATGATGTATGAAATATTGTTGTTTATATTATTATTATAATATATAATCATAATATTTAATATATCATCTAGTATAGTATATCACCTACTATATAATAATAATAATAATAATAATATGAATAATAGTAATATATAGTAGAAAATATACTGTATTAGATGATATATTATATATTATGATACGTATTATGGTACAATATGATACATATTTAAATAATAATAATAATATATTTGTAATAATAATAATATATTAAAAATAGTATTTACCAACGGCCAAATTACCAACGGTCAGGCGTTGATAAAATTACCAATGCGTTAGACCGTTGGTATAAAAATACAAAATTTACCAACGGCCATATGCGTTGGTAAAATTACCAACGCGTTACCTCAAGCGTTAGGTCGTTGGTAAAATTACCAATGTGTTAGGCCATTGGTAAATAATCAATGTGTTAGGCCGTTGGTAAATTGGCAAATTTTTTTACCAATGACCTAATGTGTTGGTAATTTTACCAACGCCTGGGCGTTGGAAAGTCTTTAGTTTTTAGTAGTCCTCTTGCTAATCACTTTTGATTAAGTTCGAAACGATGTCATTCTACAGATAAAGGGAAGGAAGAAATGGAAAGAGTTCCATATGCCTCAACAGTTGGAAGCTTGATGTATGCCATGAAATGTACACGGCCAAATATTACTTACTCAGTTGATATAATGAGTAGGTTCCTTTCAAATCCTGATAATGAATATTGGGCTGCAGTGAAGTAGATTTTCAGGTATCTTCGTGGTACTTCCAAAATGTGCTTATGTTTTGGAAATATAAAATCTGTGTTAGTTGGCTACACAGATGTAGATATGGCTGGCAATGTTGACTTAAGAAAGTCTACATCAGGATATCAGATTACATTTGCAGGATGAGCTGTGTCATAGCAGTCAAGATTACAAAAATGTGTTGCTCTTTCAACAACTGAAGCTAAGTTTATAGCAGCAATGGAAGCATGTAAGGAGTTGCTGTGGATGAAGAAGTTCTAAAAAGAACTTGTTTTCCACTAGAAGAAATATAAATTGTTCTGTGATAGTCATAGCGCAATTCATCTTGGTAAGAATTCCTCTTTTTATTCCAGATTAAAGCACATTGATGTGAGATATTATTGGATAAGGAATGCATTGGAGATGAAGCTATTACAGCTTGAGAAGTTCCATACTGATAAAAACGAATCTAATATGTTGACCAAGATTTTACCGAGAGAAAAGTTTGATTATTGTCGACTAGCAACAGGAATGCTGGAACTCCCACATGAGGCAAGAGGGGGAGATTGTTGAATTTATTGCCCCATGTGGGGCGTAACAAAATTTATTATTATTATTTTTCTCCCTTTTCTCTCCCCTCTCTATTGTTTCTCTCTTTTCCTATGCTGTTTCTATTATTGCGGTTGAAGAAATAGAAGGCTGCAACAAACATTGAAATCAGGCACATAGACATGCTAGAGGCAGCACCAATTTTGAAAATTGAATGGAAGAAAACGCGTTATTTCTTCTATAAATAACCATGTCATTCCTCTCTCAGATCGCCTGGTGAAGCTTGCTCAATTTGTAAGGAGTAAAAGAAAATTATGTGAGAGAGATTTATTTTTTTGGGAAGTGATAAAATAATGTGATAATTTTTTGGGTGTTTGAGAAACACTGGAGTGCCACCATTTTAGGTTTATCTCATACCTCTAGAATTTTTGTTTAGAAAAAATTCTCTCTCTGTAAGCATACTATTTTTATAGTGGAAGAAAATTTTTGAATTTGTCCCGTGGATGTAGCCCTAAAATTAAGAGTAAACCACGTAAATTTGTTTGTGCCATTTCACTAATCATCTTGCCCTCGAAGTTATCACCCTCTGCCCGATCCTAACACCTCGGTGTTAGCACTTCTATCTGCTTGGAGCTGCTCGATTTACTTTGTCAACCTCTCATTTTCCAGCCTCAAATAGTTACTTTACTCTCTTAATTCCTGTAACTGCAAGAACATATTGAATTCAGGAAGAATGAATCACATAGAAAATATTTGAGATATCTATAATTTCCTACCTCAGAGTTAGCTCAGAGTTCTCAGTTTGTAGCCTCACGTTTATCTTCCTTAGATCATCTGCCTCACATTCCAGAACCTTCAGCTTTTGCAACCGTACTTGAGTAGCGTGATCATCTCTAGTAGTGGCATGTTCATTCTCTTGCAACGTAGCTACTCTTTCTTGAAGGGTTAATATCAACTCTTTTGTTCTTCTCAGCATCATGCCTGAGTTTCTTCTTGAGCAACTTAAGTTTGATTTTGCATTTTCAAGCTCTGGTCTGAGTTTTGCTCGATCAGTAAGTTTTCCATGTAACCTTTTATTTTCTCCCTGTAACGATTCGATTTTAATTCTTAAAAGCTCAGCTTCCATGTCACTGATCTTTATTCGGTTCTGAAGTTGCATAACCAACGCTCCCTGCTCTTTGGGGCCACAATACCGCAACAACTGAACCTCAAGATTCTTCTCCCGTTCTTGAAGCACTCTTATCATGTTTCTTAAGTGCTTGATCTCTTGCTCATATTCTTCCTTCTCCAGACTTCTACCATATCTGGGAACATCTACGTAGAACTCCAGTGCCTTTACATCTTTCTCTAGAGAAGGCCCAACAATCACGTATTCCTTGTCCTCATTACACGCCGGTGAAAGGAACCCATGTTTGTGTGCGTTGTGTTTTTGTCTTTGTGAAAAATCAGTAACAGAATTGTCATTACAGGTTTTGTCTGCATAAACATCATCCTACAAGAGAATTTTATGCTAAAGAATATTAGGTTCAAAAACAACCCCCATCAAAGAAAGCCTAAACTTAAGACACATACTGGTCACTGGTTTTATTTGTACTTTTTGGCTGTAACAGATCGAAAAAAAAAATGCTTTCCAGATTTGAACGCCCTTAAGAAGCCATGCATTTCTTGTTATTCATGTCTTTGAATCTCATCCATGAATGAGGGAATAGCATGCAGCAACAAGACAGGGAGACACATTAATATTACCGGTGCATGGTACAGCTTTCCATTGCACTGTCATCCTGTAATATGCAATTGGCTTTCCATCTTGCCCTTTTCCAAACATATTCAACCTTATCTATAAGCCAGAGGATTCCATATTCAGGAATCATTCTGAAAGGAAGATCGTTAGAACTTCCTGTACCTTTAAAGCTTCATCATCTCTTTCTTCACCTTGTCTTCCTAAGTCAACTTCGGTAACATCATCTAGAGACATATATAAATGACCAGAATATAAGACTTGAAACAAAACCTAACAAATTAAGCACATCACCAAAAGGAATAACAGAGGCTGGAAAGAAAACCTGAGCACTGTGGTGAAGGAGGAGCCAAATATGGTTTGATCCTCCTGTTTCTCAGCCGAGAGTAAGTAAAACCAGCCAGAGAGAGCACAATAGCCACCCCAAATTTCACCAAGACAGGCCTTATATCCCTGCTTTCTACTATCATCATAATTAAGAACCTCTGGTTCAACAATAGTTCTCTTGAGCTCACCATCATCATTCTCCATCTACCGACCCAAAAACGAAAGGAAAACAGTTCAGAGAATAATTCAAAATCCAATTCCAATTTGATCTCCATAACCTTCATCATATGAAATAGAAATTCTAAACATATATGAAACATAAAGAAAAATCTGAACACAGGCAAAAGCCAACATGCATATCCCTGCGCAGCCAAGGCTTCACCCATTTTAATGTGCTAATATCAGAACAAAACTGAAACCCATCTCGATTCATGAGAAACCCAGATTGGAAACATCTTCAAACAATGCCCAGACGAAAGAAACAGAAATGGTAGGCCGAAATTTTGCTCCAGGGACCAACCTACAAAATAAAGCAGAGATCCTAAAACCCACAGAAACCAAATAGGAAAAGAATCAGAACAATGGGTCGATGCCTTCTTCGATGGCAGTTCGTAAAAGGGGTTGATTTGCGCTCCTTACATTTCACCGACCAAATTTTATGGGGGAAGAAAGAGTAACAAAAGTGAAAAGCCGCACCAATTACAATTTAGAGGGTAGTTATTCGTTTGTTTGGACTTTCGAGAAGACCCATTAGAGGCAAAGTATCAGGGGAAAATCAGGAGTTGTGGGTGAAATCCAAACTTGGTCCTTAACTTTATATGTTCCTATTAAAGCCCCTAGCTCAACTAATATACCTTATCTTGGTTCCTACTATCAATTTAGTTGTTATTTTTGGCAGAAATTACCTATGTCGTACACGCACTGCCGCATTGCCTCTTTCATGATAATAAGTAACTAGACCAGACCCAAACACATAATTTTAGGATAAATTAACAAAAACACACAATTTTAAGGACTAAAGAGTAGATTATTTCAAACTCTTCTTCTTCCCCAATCTTCTTTGAGTTATCACAGCCAAATCGTTGTTCAAACTAAAAATAAGTTTATCCTTTTCACCTCAGACCAACTCTAAGGATTCAGGCCTTCTCAAGTTCTTATTTTCTCCTTTCCCCTTTCATGGTGGCACTTAACCTGAACTAGATTCTACTGCTGCTCAAAGTTTGCCATGGCCACCTCCTGGACGACAATCGTGAGAACCTTGTCATCACTACTCCATTCATCTTTGACGATTGGATCACCCATGTAGCCCCTGCTATAACGGTTGGGAGGCCACTCCACTTCTAGCTCCGAATTCATCCTCCCCCACACCACTACACCGCCATCTACTACCTCCTTGCCATCAACAACTTCTATCCCTTGATCCACAATTTCCATTCGACACTCTTCATTCTCAGGATTTAACGACCCACTCATCGTCTCATCCCCTCTCTCTAGCCAATCTTCTGTCGAGTCTTCGGCTCCAGTCACACTGAAGCCAAAACAAAGCTTTCATTGAAGAAAAAGAGAAAATGGACTGGTAAATTCATTTCATTCATGAATTGATTTGATTTTCCACCCATTTCGCGTTGAATTGTGAAGCGTAGCAATAGGCTAGATAAATTTGCCCAATCCCTTTTTGCAATTTATTCTTACTCTATCTTTTTTATTTTGGCATAGGCTAACTGCTTTAATATCAAAGGGAAACAGTTTAAAAGGGTGCCAAATGGGAGGAGGGAAAAGAAAGTTGATTAGTTTACAAATGTCAATTTTTTTTTTGTTGTTTTCAAATGAACTTAGATGAGGCAAGAAAAGGGTGCCAAAGGAGGATGAGGGGAAAAAAAAGTTGGCTGTAGATGAGTTTGGGAAAGAAGATGAACTGGGTCAATCTAACTTTTAAGTCAATAAGATTATATATTTGTGTTAATTTTAAACTAAAATTTATTATTTTTCCAATCTAGTCACTTTTTGTCATGAAAGAGGCAGCTGCATAACAATATGGGTGCCACATAGGCAATTTTCGTTCGAAATAATAATTGAACAAACAGTAGAGACAAAAAATACGATATGCCAGTTGAGTGAGGGACTTTAATAGATACTTATAGAATTAAGAGACCACTTAGAACAAACATCATAGTTAGGACAACATTTGGATCTCACCCTAGGAGTTGCTGAATGAGTTATTGAATTGAAAAGATTTCGGTTCTAAAATTCTTTTTTGCTCATTTACTCATCAAACTTAAAGTAATTGTATTGTATCAGGCTACTAAATGCATCGTTAGTAGTGTTTTTAAAATTATGGTCCAAAATTACATTTTCTCAAATAAAAAAAACCAATAAAAAGAATAGTATGATCAAAAAACATTTTTTCTATATACTGAATTATTACGAAAGAATCTACCTTACATTTGCCCGTGCACCTACTTAAACTCATCTACCAGCTACAAAGGCAAGACATATTTTGCACAGGCTAGGACTCGAGTATTGTTCAACTATGTAATACGGTACTTATGATGCCAACTGAACTACAGCCCACTCGATAATAATATCAAGGGAATTTTACAATTAGACCCCCTGAACATAAGGGATTATTACATTGGTACCCTCGTGATTTTAAAACCTACACTTACCCCTTAAAATTTAAATGCCCTTGGTTTGACTGTTGGCAGAGGTCTTTGACCACCATAAAAGTACATGTATTTCATCCATTGCCCCTAGGTTGTTATAGATGTGAGTAAATAAAACCTACCAATTTGCCCAATCTTAGTTACAAAGTTGAGTCTTGGCAGACTCTCCATTGTTTAACCTAGAAAAAAAGAAGCAAACCAAGGACGAATGAGGAGCAAAGACACCTACAGCAGTGGGAAAAACAAAATAGAGAAAAAGGGGAGGAAAACATAGCAAGGTTGAAGAGTAGATCCTGTAGTTCCAAATAGTAGTAAGGTGGAAGAATAAAATGTCAACCAGATGTATGTTGAAAGACAATTTATAGTTCAATTACTGAGTAGTAAATATGTAAGAAAAGTTTATTCCTTGCATGTGTAAAAGACATAACTTCTTCAAGTGTAAATGGAAGATGGATGGAAAAACTTCAGTATGAAAATATTTACTATTTCTATGGAAAAAGGGCAAGAGTTCAAATTTCAGAATTAGATATCAACAGAAACAATTTGTACTACAACTATGAGGATGATAAGTGTGGATTTTTCAGGTGGTGTTTACCTATGAATGCTAATAGTAGAAGGAGCTATAGTAGTCAAATTCAACAAGACAGCATAGATGCAATTGCAAATGGTGAGTTTGGTGGAAGATTGTAAAGGATTGAAGAAACTGTTTCTTCAATTAAAGCGTGGGTAATTGGGGTCTTAATGTTTAATGTATTGGTGGTCGTGCTCATGATGGGTATTGTGATAGGTAGGTAGTTTGGCTGGAGAAGTGGGAGGTGGATGGGTTCAGGGTGTTTTGGCTTCTTATGCTTTTGTATTAATGATTGGAAAGATGGGGGACCATTTTCCACTTAGTTTATGTAGGTTAAACATTCAAAAGCTGCCAACTTTATATGCAAAGAAGGAAAAGAACAAAAAAGGTTTTGCATCACATAATAATATTTGAATACATGTAGAATAGAACCAAGATGAATCCATTTCCATTTCATCAGAATTCAATGTGCATTTCACCAAATTTAATGGGGACTTTAACCAGTAACCCTAATAACCTCAAAAAACAAGCGTAAAATGCTTACCCAATAAACACATCACAATGCAACAAATGGATCCCCTACACTTTTGTTGCAACAAAAAATGCGTATTTCAACCAAACACCCATTTTAGCACAAAAAACAGGAATGAGCACTCATTCACCACTAGAAAAGTCTGTCATATACACAAAACATGATCAACCCGTCTAAGTACAAAAAACAACAATACTTAATCCTTTTAGTTCTATTTTCAGCTACATCTATCCTTTGCAGCCTTCCACAAGTTCTGCTTCATAGTTGTAAATTTGAAAGGAATAGGGGTAGGCAATCAAAAGAAGTTTCAGCATAAAAAAAAAACCGTTCACCATGTCAAGGTAATAAAAAACTACACTAGTTTACCTTCTTTTTTTTTTCTTCTTTTACTAGTTTTGTCCATTTGGCTTCTTCATTTCCTACCCTTGGAAGTTATTAGGTTGCTTACCCTTATTCTATTTTTTTCTTTTGTGCCTAAAACATTATGATTTAGTTTTAATACTAGTCAAATTAATAAAAAAGAAGCTACTACTACTATGCTAAACTTACCTCAACAAGATCTGCCTTACAAGTTCTTTGGTTATGCCTATTCTTTAGGCAATGTGTACACTTCAATGTTGTTGGCCTTTTGTTATTGTAGGGTTTTAAGAGCTAAACAAATGTAGTGAAAGATAACTGAAACCCTTCAGGATCCAAATAAAACGGGGTAAATTGGATATTCAAAAATTTAATAGCTAGTCGATTGAGATCTTTCAGCCAATTGTTGAGTCAAATTACAAAACTTGAACAGTTGACGTGTTCATGCTCTCTACGGTATCCACATGAGCCTCTCGAGATCACCATGTCTCCACCATGTCCCGGGAGATGTGTTCCTCTTGCGCCAGTAGTGCTAGCTTGCATCTTCCAAGGAATGACAAGAGAAGAGTGCGGTTGAAACTTTCAGAACTCTTCTAATTTCTTCCTTAGGAAGGCTAGGGAAAAAGTTACGAAATTCTCACTATATGATGTATATATAGTGAGACTAAACTCTTAAGCCCAATGGGTTTCAAAACCCTAATCCAATTAGGTTTAATTTTGAGCTTCATTAATGGCTCATCCTTTGGGCTAATTATTAATCCAAAATTATTAAGAAACCAAAACCCAAACAATTTGGCCCATGCACTCAAATAATCTAATTGGCTCTATATGTGCAACCCAATAGGCTTCTACCACGTTGGCAATGATCATAAATCATATTTATGATCATAAACAATGACCAATGTCTAGCAACACATCATTGCTGCCCATATGACAAGATAGTCGGTAATTCAACTAAACCTCTATGATCATTATCCGTATATGCCATTGTCTCTTTGTCCAAGATATCAAGACCAAGCACGAGACATGGAATGTGTCACTTTCCTATAGCCAATCTAGGGTTTCTTGATTACCAAGTATACTAACTTAAACTGATGACATTGATATCATATATCAACTCATCTGAGCATGGTCATGCATTTTCTTAGTCTCACTCTATCAAAGAGCCCAAAGATATCACTCCTATTACATAGGAGGGAAAAATTCCATCTTGATCATACAAAACCATCCGCATAATATGTGACATACCCAATGACCACTTTCTTGTTCACTCAGTTACGAGCAACAAAAGGAAGTATCATAGTATGTGACTCACATGTAGGAAACCTTAATGACCTTAGGTCAAAGGACTACATATACCATGATCACTATGAGAATCACTTATGCACTCATATAACAATCCACGTAGCATTCTCATAGTGGGTTAGTCTAGTACATAAGTTCTCCAACTTGTACCCATATGTAGACTACATATCTCAAATTAGTTTCCACACATGCTAGTCTTTATGTATTATTGCAACCCACTCCACAATAAGACTAGACCAGGAAAGTTTAAGAATACTATTATTCTAGGGTTATAATTACGTTTGATTATGTCACATAGAAAGAATACAACAAACATAATTACTGAATTAATGCCTCAATAAAATATCATGACTCAATATGCAAAATACAATTATCTCATGATTGGCTTTTAGGCACAACACTAACAATTATAAGATACCTATTCTCCATCTTGGTCTTCCCACATACTTTTTAACAATTGGAGAGTGGACAACATCTTCTTTGCTAGGTGGAGAGTGGTCATTCTGTGGAATTGGTTGGATGACCTCCCCATAGACCTTCCTATACACGAAACTTATGTAATGCGCATCATAGAAGTCTTTTGGATTCAATCTCATGTGTGAGATTGTCTGAATTGCATGTTTACAAGGCATTCCAATCATCATCCATTCTTTACAAGTGCAAGTTCTTTGTACCATATTAACAACTTCTTAGGTAGAACCTCATATTATCTGAAATTCACCTTTTCCTGCAACAATCATGGTACATTTCCTTGAGGTTTGAACATTCCTATCAAGCATCGCCCTTGCTTTAGGAGTAAGAGCCCATGTATTTATGGTAGCAAACATTTTCTGGAATCTTGCCTTAACTTTTAACCTTATGCTCTTAGAAACTTGTAAGATGGGCTTACTTTGCACCTTCCCAACCCAAGCTGACATGGCCCTTTTAGGCTTCTGAGGAAGCTTGTGGGAACATGTCTCAAGCTAATTGATTACATGCGCACTAGTTAATTATGACTATGGTGGGACATGTTCCCATTGGCTTCCTGGCTAGGCCTACAAGGGGCTATGTTAGTTTCGTATCAGAGGTTGCAAATGGTACACAAAGCACTTTGGGAAGCCTCCAAAAGGCTCCCAAACAAGTTGGGAATGCAATCTCACTTAGCAAACCTATTAAACATACTCCCTAGGTCACAATCCACCATTCCTATGTAGCCTGAAGTGCACACAAATAACACAACAAGCTAGGCAAGCAAACTAGTCGACCATGTGCATATCATCCACCAACTAACACCTTTCACAAAATCACATGGATTCTACCTCAATTAAGCTACGAATGGCATCAATTATGCATGAATCATAAATCTCTTACCTCAATTAACATTGAACTAGCAATAATCAAACACCATAAGCTTCATGTTCCATGCACTAAGGATTGAAGTTTTTCCTAGGTTCTAAGCAACACAAGGCATATGGCACCAAATTAACACTAACACAAAAAAACCCAAGCTTAACTGAGCTAAAGAAACATGAAGACTTCAAGGTCAAAGCGTTACCTCATGCACAAAAGGGATCCTAAGCACAAAAATGTCCGAACAAGCTTGTAAACCATAAAACAAGAACAAAGTAAGCTTGCCTTCACTTGGGCACCTAAAAAACCTTCTAATTTCATGAAGAAATCATGGATTTGTGAAGATTTGAAGAGGAGATGAAGAAAGGAAGAGAAAGCTACGAATTTTAAGGCTGAAATGGAGTGAAAAGTGGTAGCTCAACCTTTCCAACAAGTTTAAATAGGCCAAATACTTCACCCCCAAAACTTTTTAAGTTTTTCAAAAATACCCCTTCCCCAAATTGTAACTAGGGTGTTTAACTACTTACAAAAAATTTAATTAACTTGGGTTTTGGTTTTTAAAACATTATTTTTTTTTACCCCCGAGACTCATCCTAACCTTTAGAGGTGCAAAATGGCCATTTTACCCCTAGGCAAACCTAGTTCCATAAACCACTCGAACTCTACTAAACCTTTTATAACTTGCTTGATTTTGCTAATTCACCTCTAATTAAGGCATTTATGCTAGGGATTTACAAACTTACCTTACTTGTTGATTATTTTGCTAGGAAGGCTATAACATTATGCTCTAATTAATGGACACATAATCAATTAGCTAATTGTGACTACGGTGGGACATATTACCATAGGCCTCATAGGCAGGCCCACAAGGGGCCGTGTCATAAGCATTAAAAGATTCTGTCATATTGTTGGTCATATGTTCATTCTTAGACCTAGAATCAAACCCAACCCTAGACCACTATTTAGCAAGTTTGGATTTTTGCCATTGTTCCACCTTCTCATTATTCATCTTTTTGATTGCTCCCTTAAAATTCCTCTCAATATATGATTTTGTAGCTTTCAAAAACTAAAATCTCAAGTACAACCTTGGAAATTTTGCCCTACGGTTGGCATATAAATGCCTAGCACATCCCTTATGTTAACTGTTAGGAAATATATCAGCAATGGCTTGTAACAATCCCTGCATATTTGGAATAAAAATAATTAAGAAGATTAACATGCACATAATTCTAAGAAGTTCATTAATTAACACAACCAACTTCAAACAAAAGCTACCTTATATTTATCAATCATGAAAACCCATGGTCCATCTTCAATATGGCACTATAGTTCTCTTAGCAAAAAAGGTCCAACTTTCTCTACATTTACCTCCACAACCCCAAATGCCAGAGGCAATATACCATTGTTTTCATCAAGTACAACAGCTGATTGTAGAATCCCACCAAATGGACTGTTAAGAAAAACACCATCCAAACCAATAAATGACCTACAACCACCTAGAAATCCTTTTTTCATTTCATAAAATGATAAAAATATTCTTTTGCAAGTACGAGGTTCAACTTCAAGGTTTGGTCTTTCATACAGTTCAATTGCCACTTGATAGCTAGGATTAGTTTCTTGAACAACTTGACAATACTTCCATAAATATGAGTAAGATATAGCATGATGTGCTACATTATCATCCCTACCAAGCCTTTTAGCCTTATATAGTTGCATCCAATGTTCTTTAATTCTAAATTTATCCATTAAAACTAGATTCATGGAATTGTAGCTATTGTTTGGATTTGACTTGATTAGTGAATCAAGCTGCTATAAAATCCATTTAGCATTTGGATCCTTGATTTTTTATGGCTGAATGCAAGTATGCTTGTTTCTTAGTGTCTTTACCAAGAAAATGACCTCATCTGGAAGAAAAGAAAGCATATATCATCCATTCAAAAATTTCACCTTATAGTAGGCCTTAACCAGATACTTCTCATTTTTCACTCTTTCTATGTCATAGCCTTCCTCTACATAATAATCCCTCAAAATAGTTCTAAACTGATATACATGTTTGAATACATGATATTGCTCAAATACATTTTTTCCATCTTGAATCATTATGAATTCTTTGCCCTTCACTTTATATGTTGGTTCAAACTCCTTGCCTTTTTTCTTTACTATCCTGCTATCCTCATCAATTGTGTATCCATCTTTTGAAGAGTCATTGTAATCACTCCACTCATCATTCTCAAAATCTTTTTCCTCAACAAGATCTTCACCTTCCCTTTCTGAAGCTGGATCCACCTTTAGAATCCATTCATCATCATTGTCATCATCAAACTCAAAAGCCTTTTAAGATGCATCAACCACTTCTTTATCCTTCTCAAACTCACTTATAGTTCAATCCTCTATCTTTTTACTTACTTGACTATTTTTTTTGTTTGCTGTTCAAGGGGGTCAAAGACCTCTACCAACAGTTAAACTGATGATGTTTAAATTTTAAGGGGGCAAGTGTAGGTTTTGAAACCATGAGGGGGCCTGTGTAATAACCCTTTATGATCAGGGGGTAATTGAAAAAAACCCAAAATAAAGTTATAGTTATACATTTCAATGCTAGGAATTTTGTAGAGTTGGGGGATTACAATTATGAGCCATAGAATAATTTTTTTTTGTAATTAAACTATTAGTTTAAAGAAAAAAAGATAATAATTCCTATAAATTTGATTAGAATGGATTTGATAAAATCTCAAAGTGAATTTATTGCTTAAATCGAATTGATATGATAAGATGTATGGATTGATATGATAAGATGTAGGGTTTGAATTCAAAAATTTTAGTTCATGTTCAAATCAGCTTATTCTAGTAATATTCATGATTTGAACTGAAAACTATAAGACTTATATTCAGTTCAAGGAAACAAGGAATTTAGGCGAAGAAGGAATTCAACCCATGTTAACAACTTTGGCATATTAAGGAGTGTGTAATAGTTATAATCAACTTGCAAATCCTAAAATTCTCATGAAGACCACAAAAAAGATATCCAGTCAAACCTAGTTGCCATAATTGGTTTCTTAGCCCTTGGGGAATTGCTCCCTAATTTCTTTAAATGTATTCTCTTATGGGAGGGAACCACAATCCCGAAGCTGCAAGAGTATGAGGAACCTCAATCATGAAGATTTTGAGGGAAATTTTTTTTACATCTTTTATACTTGAACGCCAGTATATATGGCCTTTTAAAAACTTGTGTACAACTTAATATAAAGTATAGGAGATAAACATAAAGAGATAAGAATACATATTTACTTGATAGAACTACAAGTATAAAATTAAAACCAATTAGGAGATGGTAATGCAATCTTCTACACTCACCCTTCAAGTTTATGCATAAACATCTCGCATGCTTAACTTATCTAAAGCTTGGTGGAATACTTTTCTTGATACTGCCTTAGTTAGGATATCTACAAGTTGGTCCTCGGATCAAACATGAGGAACTTCAATTACCTTTGCTTCTAGACATTCTTTAATAAAATGTCTATCAATCTCTACATACTTTTGTGCAATCATGTTGAGCAGGATTATAAGTTATGTCTTGTGTAACCTTGTTATCACAAATAAAACTTCATCAAAAGTGAGTGTAGCATTTTTTGTTCCTGCAATAGATTTTTAATCCTTAATAGCTCACACACTTTTTTGGCCATACCTTTCGGATTTAACTTCTGCACTTGATCTAGCCATTCCTTTGTATTTGGCTGTAACTCATTGTTTTTTTGCTTCACCATATAACCAAATTTCCTCTAAAAATGTCAAGTATCCTACAGTTGAGTGCTTATAAAAAATTAAACCAGCTTGATATGTACTAGTGTGTAGCCTTCAATAGATAAATCAACTTCTTTAGGAAACATGATCCTTTTACCTAGAAACAACTTCAAATATTGTATGATATGTAGTATGGCCTTCATATGTTCTTCACTTGGAAAATGCATATATTGGCTAACAACATTTAGAGAGTATGCTAGATCAAGTTTAGTATGAGTAAGATACATTAACTGTTCAGCCTTTGGTACTACCCTTTATTTGTAGGAATATGGTCCAGAAACGTACCCAACTTGACATTTTTAGCAGTAGAAGTTTTATTGGGTTTACATGCTAGCATGCTAGCTTCCCTTAGTAAATCTACTGTATATTTCTTTTGCAAAAAAAATATATGTTGCTTAGACATTAACACCTTAATTCTTAAAATAAAAAGTATTTTAAGAGTTCAAGATCTTTCATTTCAAATTCTTGAGAGAGATTAGTTTGCAAAGCCATTCTTTCAGTAACAACATTTCCTCTCACACTCATATCATCAACATATTTAATAAGCATCGTGAGCTTCCCTATAGTATGCTTTATGATGATAGTAGGATCGTAACTACTCTGTTGATACCTAAATGCCTCTATTAAACTTGGAAATCTACCAAATCATGATTTCCACACCCTAAATACTTGCTCTTTTCCTTCCACCTATACCTTGCATCCTAGAGGCAATTCCATGTGTATTTTCTCTTTATGAGCCATGTATGGAAGCATTCTTAGCATCAAATTAATGTAAGTGCCAACCAGGATTTACGACTAATGATAAGAGAACATGGAGAGTATTTATTTTGGTGACTGGTGCAAAAGTCTCTCCATAATCAATCACATATGTTTGACTATATCCTTTAGCAACCTTCCAAACTTTAAAGAATTCAATTCCTCCATTAGCTTTATATTTGATTGTAAATATTCATCAACATCCAAAAAGTTATTTTCCATCAAGTAAATCAACCACCTCCCTTGTTGCATTCTTTTGTCAAGATGTCATCTCTTCATTCATTGCATCTTTCCACCTGGAATCTTTCAAGGCTTCTTCAACACTATTATGAATATGTATAGTAGATAGTTGGTTTGCAATTGGTTTACATGTCTTTGACAATCTATTGTAAGATACATAATTATTTACTAGGTATTAAAGAGTAGAATCAAGCACAGGTTTAAAACTAACTCTAAGAACTCCTCTTGTCGTGCGTTTTAAAAGTACTCAAAGTAAAAGTTTAAGATTTAATTGAGGTTAAACTTGTGAAGATGACTCTTGTGGAATAGAAGATGACTCTTGTGGAATAAAAGTATGAAGTGAAGGTATTGATTGCCGTTGGGCTATATCTGGTTCAACTCTATTATTTTGATCACACGGTTTAAGTTCAAATGCCATTGTTTTAGTGGTTGTATCCACTTGTTTGATATGTGCTTAATGAAACAAATTTTTACCATGCTTTTCATTAGCATTTGTTTGTCTCTTGATTGGTTTTTGGTAAGAATTGGTGCTTAATTGGTTCATATTTTATTTTTTAGTCATACTTCATCTCATGTACAATTAGGAAGGATTTCATGAAGATTGGAGCCATAATATAAAGATTTTGGAGAATTCTAAGCAGATATTCCCTAGCTCACGGCCGTGTATCTTCTCTGCTTGTGTTTTGGGAGCCAACATGCCAGTGTTCATTGGAGTCACCCCTATGTTAGACCTATGCCTATGGTTGGAACGATGTCATTAATTAAAACATGAAATTTTGTGTCGAGAGATGAGACACAACTTAGATCATTACGTTGTCTGAGATAGTGTAGGCTGCTTACAGGATTTTTTCATATTTTTTTTATAATTTTGAAAAAGATAGAAAATAGAGGTTGAATAGTTAGACAACAGTTTTAGCATAGGTAGAATGTTAGTGAAGCAACTTTGGATGATCAACATCTTTTGAATCACAGCAAAGCAAAGATTTCTTGGATGAGAAGGTTCCTAGAGATGGTGTCTACTAATTCTAGTTTTCTTTTGTTATTGTTGTGTTTCTTTTTTCTGCATGATGGACTAATTTCTTGCTCATCCTTAAAGTGGATGAACCCCCTTGAATGATTACTTTTTTAAGATTTTTTTGGTTTAATCAAATATAGTTTCTTACAATCTACTTATATGTTCTTCAAGTTGTTGGATTAATAGTAGCTAGCTTATTGATTCAATGGTTGATTTTGAGCATCTCAAACTTTATGCCTATATGTTGGATTTGATTACCGTCTGGGTAGAAATGGATTGCAAGCATGCCTAGACATAGATCGACATAAGAGATCTAAACTAGGGTCAAACACAGGACATAGATCGACATAAGATATTTGAACTGAGGTGAAACACAGTCTTGAGACTCAATAAGTGAGTAATGTATTTTTTGAAGGGTTTTAGTTAATAGGAGATTTTGATCAATCAACTTGAAGGTAAGGTGTAGTTGCCTCAAGAGTGGAGTTACACTAATCTAGAAGTTCTCCAAGGTCTAAGTAAAACTATATAGCAATTAAGTCAAAGCACAAGTTGTTGGCGAGGGATTTCTAGAACGATTCATATCTAAGCATGATTTTTGTTGATTATTGAATCATTCAATTTGTTTCTTATTACTTTCAATTTATTGATTGCTTTAGCAATTTAATTTGTTTTAGTTCGTAGTTAGTTTAATCATCATCTCAATATATAGATTAGATAATAGAAAGATGATGTAGTAGGGTAGTCAATCTTATACCAAGTAGAATCTTGATACTTGCCAATGTTATGCTATGGGGCAATAGGTGCACTTGCCTTTAGTTCTCATATAGTTGAAAGTCCACAATTCCATATTTTATGGGTAGTTTAGGAAGCATTACTATTCATCTATTTCAAGTTTAGGTTCCACTGGTTCAAGTTTAGGTTTAGGCAAACTGTGGTTCACACTCTCACTTTCATGGCTAAGGGAGTACAAGTCAATACTTTTCTCCCCTAACTTACAATCAAGGCTAAAAAAAAAATACATCTAATGTCTTGGAATTTGACATTCATGGTAATATACATCTTGCAAGTTGGTGAGTGAAAACATCTATATGCCTTTTGGTGAAGACCAAACCTGACAAAGACCCACAAAAAAGCATGAGGATGTTGGAGTTTATGGCGTGCAAGGCTTGATATATGGAGAAATGCAATATACGTAAAAACTTTTGTCGATGGATTTGAAGCTGGTCGTGAGGTAAGCTATGATTTAGTGTTTCAAGTGGAGTATGAAAGTTTAAGTTGTGGGAAGAGATATGGTTTATCATAAAAGATGCAACAGTAAGTAATTCTCTATAATAATGAAGGAGCATATTGGCTTCAAATAATATGGCTTGAACCATTTCCAAAAAGTGTCAGTTTTTTCTTTTTGCAACCTTATTCTGTTGAGGGGACTAGGGCAAGGTGGTTTGATGAATAAAGCCCTAAAGATGTAAGAATTGCTTCAGTTCATTATTGAGAAATTCTCCTCCACTATTAGTACGAAGAGCTTGAATGGAGTTTTTGTACTAAGTGACAACCATTGAAATAAATTGTTTGAATAATGAGCAAACATCTTGTTTTTTCTTTATCAGACACACCCAAGTCATGCAACTATAATAATCAATGAAAGAAACAAACCATTGAGATCCATTCAATGTTTGTATTTTTGTAAGACCCTAAACATCATAGTGTACAATCATAAATGGCAAAAAACTTATTTTTCAAGCTTATTGGGAAAGGAACAATGTGGCTCTTTGCTAATATGCATGTAAACAATGGCAAAGATGTTTTTTAGAATAAGTTTGGAAACAAATATTTTAAATACCCAAATAAGGCATGTCGAAGACATTTATGTCAAATCAAATATTAGAACTAAAGGCTAAACTAGTAGCGATACTGACTTAAGCTTGATGACGTGAGATTAAGATAATAAAGCTTACTTTTTCTAGTACCACACCTCATCATCATCTTGGCCTTGATGTCCTTGAAAAAAAAATAGTCAGGCCAAAAATTTATGACACAATTTAGTGAAGTAGAAATTTGAGACAGAAATTAGATTAAAATTAAGGGATGAGACTGTAAGGACAAAATCCATGTTGAGTTTATCTAGAAAGCATGAACCTTTACCAATGACATTAGCCTTGGTATTGTTGCTTGTAGACACAATAGATTTTTCGGATGGTTTGAAGTTTGAAAAAAATGTGATATTTACATATGATCTGTTGACCTAGGATCAATAATCCATGTACAAAATCCAATGGCAACAAATCAACCAAAAGACTTATTGGGCGAATTTAAAGGGGTATGTAAGGCAACAAATTTTTGTGTAAATGATTCTGCTATGGCATTAGAAACAGATGTCATTTTTGTTACAATTTTTACATATGTTTTGGAACCTTGGAAGGGTCTTGGCCAATCTAGTTGAAGCATCAAATTTGAATGTGTCCTATTCCACCATAGTGAGTACAATGTCTAGATGATTCATTCTGCTTGTTTCCAGTGTTAAAGCAGTAGGAAGTTATGGTTGAAGAAGATGGTGTAGCACCAGTGTTGACTTGTTAGGTAGATGGTGTGCTTCATCGGGCTAACATAGCCACAGAATCAGAGGTAATTCGATCACCAATTAGAAAAGGCTTATGATTTTCTTTTTGACAAACATGGGCATATGTGTGATCGAGATTTGAACTTGTATCCATGCAAAAAATTTTCCTTATCATTTGTTCAATTTTAGTGTTAAGAGCATTCAAGAAAATGTGTATCCTCAATTTTCCAATGGATGCCTTATACATAATTACATCATCAGGATCTTTCATGTCACTTTTTCATGATGATAAAGTTCTTGAAATATTTCAACAAGTTCACCATTAGAAGTGGGAAGAGAATGACCAAATTGGTGAAGTGACAATGCATGTTGATTAAGGTCAAGGATTTGTGTTTCACCCGATCTATCACAAAATGCTTTGGCAAAAGCACTCTAAATTTCATGAGTAGTATGAAGCCAGAGATAACCTTTCATAATATTTAGTGTTGTTAACATAAGCAATCAAGTTTTAAATTTCAGATTTTTGACATACCATTTGCAATAAGAAGGATCATTTATGTCAGGTTGAGAAGAGTTATCGATAATATAATCGAGCTTCTCATGGCTAGCAATGCACATTTTGATGATTTGGGATTACGTGCCATAGTTGGTTTTAGTGAGGATTATGCCAATGTTGGTACTAGAATTTTCAGATTGGATATGAATAATAGGAGAGGGTGGTCTATTGGTATGTTTTGGTGGTTTGGGAGCCATGGTATTTGGTTCATATTGGATAAGCCTGCTATGATACCATGAAGATTTTAAGGGAAAAATTCTTTGTATCTTCTATAGTTGAACGTTAATATACATTGCTTTTTATAGACTTAGGTACAACTCGATCCAAAGTCTAGGAGATAAACATAGAATAGATGAGAATACATATTTACAAGAGGTAATTATAGGTATACAGTCACATCCAATTAGGAGAAAACAATGCAATCTTACATAATTCAACTTCTTTGATTAATGTTCATTTTCTTAGACCTCAGCTTATGTTGCATAGGTGGTTGAACATTTTCCCATCTTTTGACATCCTTTATAGTGCACTTTTCTTCTATGCCTGCATCAACTTCTCAAACTTGTGCTTATACTAGAGCTAGCATCAATTCCATAATCTTGGCTACCATAATAGAGAAATAATGCTAATTAGAATGAAGATCGAGTAGGGAAATCATAATGAGAATTTTACACTTAATACTATGTTAAAAAAATCTTTTTGCTTTCCTAAATTGTAGTAAAAGACCACTCCTTTTTCAAAAACATCAATAATAGAGGTTCATTAGAAGCTTAGACTACCACTTTAGCTAGAACAAAAGACTAGGCTTACAATTCGAATGAGCGGTTAAAAAGAAAAATTTGGCATGCTAGCACTTTTGGATGCTCGATGTTCTAAAGCGAACAACATTATTTCATCTTCACACCCTTAGGTAATAGAGCTAATAAGGTTACATTTAAGGAGAAGTATTGAAAAAAGGTGGAGCAGCTAGGCTACATGGCATATAACATGCAGAACAGCAAGCAAACATCTATTATGCAAAGCAATTCAAGAAAAAGTTCATTTACCTAAATACTATAAATTTTTCACAAATCCAAAAGCATTTTTGTGGGTGGTAAATAAAAGTTGATCTTTAATTTTTTTGCAAAACACTACCACCTCTTCTTTTTAAGGCTTGTAGCCATATTTGTGGCTTTTAAGCACATAAATTTGCAAATTTAAAGGGTGATAATACTTATCCCTCTAAAACTTAATCCTATCCATCGTCACCATCAGAATGAAATGTTCAATAGATTTTTAGGAAATTTATTCAATAACCGTAATGGACACCTGGGTGTGAATAGCAATAGAAAAAAATATATTCATGCAATTGCACTTTATAGAGTAGAGTTCAAACCCAAAACAAAATAAAGAATTCACTGTGAATGAAGAAGAGGAAGTGCTTACCTAGGTTCCTCAATAGTTAGAAGTATGTATAAGGTAGTGGAAGTATTTCCCTAGTAGGCAACCACCTTCTTACGGGCTTCTTTCAATCACTTTAACTTTAAACTCCAAAAAATCTGTGGAAGGAGTTTTTAGGACTTCCACGGGTGCTTTCCCCTTATCTTTGGACATGGTGTTGCCTACAAATTCTTAGCCCTAAGTACCTTTAAACCTTTAAATTGATAAAATCTTATATTATTTTGTTAAACATAGAAAAATACTTACACAATGTGGAACCTCCATTTCTAAAAGACCATTCAAGATCAATGTTGTCCACTAGTACTTTTAGACCAAGGCTTCATCCATAAAAGTTTTTAAGAAGGTTATGGCACAACATGCTTCATCAACCCTAAGATAATAGCTTCCCCAAAACCTTGAAAAAACCAAAATGTAAATTTGTTCAATTAAAAAAATAGAGCAATTTGTTGTTAAGCTTAGAATCAAGCAAAAATCTAACCCTAACATCCAATTATGTGTCCCAATGGATGAGATCCACAACTTTCCTTCTTATCTCGACAATGTGTGTTCGTATCATTCATTTATGTGTCACCATCAATTGGAGCAGTTAGAAAGAGAGAGAGAGAGAGAGCAAAATAGAGAAGGGATACAGTCTTGTAGAGATGTTTTGCCATTAACAACTAGAATGGGTTTCTTTATTTTGTTTTTCTTCTAAAGAAGAAATGCAATCACTTGATAAAGAGGAGACTACACATGATAGGATAAAAACCTTTTAGATATTGTTTTGCTAGAAAAGTCATTGTGTAAAAAAAAAAATGTACGTAGTAGAATTTGTACCACAGTCTCTTCTAGTCTCTACATTTATGATATCTTCAAACTTAACTCATTTAACTACTGTGAGATTAAATAATTTTCTATTAATAGAGATGAAGGCTTTGAGTTGATTCTTATAGCTTCAACCCTTCACTACCCTCTTGCACTCATTATTAAACATTTCTATAACAATTTCATAATTATTAGGCAATTTAAGTTATTAATTCTTTTCCCATTTTTTCTGTTTATCAATGAATAGTGGCAAGTATTGGCATAATTGCATTTTTTTATACAAACTGAATTTTTATCCAAACTTGTACGAGCTATGGTGGCCTTTGTAAGTTTCCAAAAACTAAAAAAATGGTCATTCTACTGTTTGGCCCATTAGATGGGAGATCTATTTTTACAATATAAAATTCCTATAAGGAAAATGTGTAATATGAAATTCAAAATAGGTAATCACATGTAACATTTACTTAGCATATTATTTGCAATAATTTCTATTGATGGATCAAGGTTGATGATATTGAGTGATTGAAATCTAGCAAACCCTCAAGTTTGAGGCACAAGTGGATGCTTAGAGCTTAATGTTGTTGGAAGCATTTGCATTTCATAAATTCTTTTATTTGAGAGATGACATAAACTTGGTAAACCTCTATGATCCACTTCCAACTCTTCTAGTTCTCCTAAATAACCAAGGGTCAAGGACTCTAGTTTTTGAAAACCTCCATTTAGGAAAACCCATTTTTTTCCATTGAACCATTCATTAAAGGCTAGAATCCTTAAGTTGATAGCCTTCCTAATTTCCAATTTCTCATGCCTGAGTTGGAAAGCAGGTTGGAATAGCAACTTATTAAGCAATTCTCACCACAATGGTCATCATTTTCACTAGTGCAATCAGAGGCCCTATATGCTAAGCTCCCTAGGATTTGTCAGTTTAAAGAGTTCTTCCACATCACAAATACCCATGGGAAAGTTCACCAAGGTTTGTGGGCTTTTGAGGTTGCCTAACCTCAACATGATTTTGAAATGACAAAGCTGAGGGAGATATAAATGCCTCAGTTACCCAATCTCCATAACACATTCGATGCTATGGTCAGGCACTTTGTATAGCCATTGACTCTCAAAACCAATGTCTACTGTAACATCAGTTCCCTAAGTTATATTAGCAGTTTAAGTATTATCCATGTATGTGTCAAATAAAGGTACTTTAGATGAATCAGGTTCCAAATTTTTCTTGTTAATTTGCAACCAATCATGCCTCCTCCCTCCACATCTAAAACTCCAAGTAGCTTGAAATTTTCAAATAAGTAGGGTAATAGTTGGTCTTTGGTATGGTTATAGTTATAAGTTTTCATGAGATTTTGAATACATAATTTTGCTGGATCCAGAGGAAAAGTGGGTACAAGTTTATCATGCAATGCTTCAAATAATATGAGAAACCAAACTAGCCAAGGTGCTATATATAGAAGTATGCTGGGTGTATATATGCCAAGCCTTTGAACAGTATCAACCATTACTCTACTCCAACTAGAGTTGTTGCCCATATCTTTCTATACTGAATGTGCAAAATTCTCTTTTTTTGCTTTCAACAACAATATGTTGGGCACAGTGGATGATAAATTCAAGTGTTAGATGATCAATAAAGATGACACTAGAAGTTTTTGTGGTTCACCTTTAACTTTGAGCTATGTCGACTGGACTCTTGATTTTCTTCTACTATTAACATAGCAGGCCTATAAAGAAAGAAACTTCTTTAGAAAAAAATTCTAGAGATTTGAGATAAACCTAAAACAATGGCACTTAAGTGTTTTTCTAACACCCTAAATAAATATCTCACTGTTTTGTCATTCTTGAAAATAAATCTCCTTCACAAAGAAATTTCCTCACAACATATGTGTTTTTGCTTTGGTTTTTCATTTTGTTTTTGAACTGAATAACCAATCCCTATTTATATGGAAACATTTACAGATATTTCCTACAAATTTGCCCTTGTAATTCATCGATTTCTCCACCCATCTTCCAATGATTTCGACATTTGCCTATTCCTTGTTGTCCATCAGTTCCAATTTCAAACAAGCCCATTACTAGCCCCATGCTTTTGGCTGAAAAGAAAAAAAGAAGCTAAAACATTTTCAACATGGGCAAGACCCAAATATTACTTTCAACAATCTCCCCTTCCTTCCTTATATTGGAGGTTCTACCATTCTTGCTGTCAATCAACAATATTGAAACTTTTTCCTTGGTAGATTCTTCATCAACATATCAGATCTAATATTCATCAATATTAATCTTCTCAACCCATAATAGCTTTGTCCCGAACACATTCCTCATCTAGTGATATCTCACATCAACATGTTTGGATATTGAATTATGTGGGGAATTCTTACTAAGGTGAATTGCACTCTTACTCTCCCGGAGCAACTAATATTTCTCTTGGTGAAACTTAAGTTCTCATAACAACTTTTTCATCCAAAACAACTCTTTACATACCTTAGTTGCTACAACAAACTCAGTTTTAGTTTTGAAAATGCAACAAACTTTTATAACCTTAACTACCATGACATAGCTCTCCTTTCAAATGTAATCAGGTAACTTGATATAGACTTTCTTAAGTTAACATCGCTTGCCATATCTACATCTGTTTAGCCAATTAACATAGACTTTGCATCTCTAAATCATAAACATATTTTTTTGGAAGAACTAAGATGATACTTGAGAATCTATTTTACTGTAGTCCAATGATCCTTTCCAGAACTTGAAAGGAACCTACTCACTGCACCAACTAAGTGAGCAATATCTGGCTGTGTTCATACTATAACATACATCAAACTTCTAAATGCTAAAGCATATGGTACTGTGTGCATTTCTTCCTTATCTTTATTAGTGAAAAGGCTTTGTTCAGAACACAATTAGCAAGAGGATAGTTAACTACTTTACATTTGTCCGTATTGAAACTTTGAAATACTTTTTCAATGTACTCCTCCTGTGATAACCATAATTCCTTAGCACCCCTGTGTCCTGTTATCTTCATGATAGGAATGTTTAAATAGCTCTTCTAACTGTTTTTTTAGCTCATCCATTTCAAGTGCTAACATTCGATATAGGAGTATGAAAATTGGTTCTGCCCTAGGCTATAAGTATATGGAGAAATCAATTTTTCTTTGGGGAGGTAACCCTAGAAGATCTATAGGAAATACTTTTGGGAACAAATTGGCTATTGGAATTTCCTTAAGCTTTTTCTTGACTGCCACTCCATTCAATGAGTAGTATTCTTGTTCATTCACAATGGGAATGAACTATATAAACTTGACATGCAAGCTCTTGGCACTACTTTCCAAACAGCCCATATAAGTCACTTTTACAGCAGAGGCATCATTAAGGGTGACTTTATGACTTGCACAATCGATCTAGGCCTTATGCTTGCTTAACCAATCCACTCCAAGGATGACATCATAAGGGATTGACATTATAATCCAAAAGTCACAAAAAACTTATAACCCCCTAACTCTAAAGGATTCCCCTTAACCATTTCATTGGTGTACATAATGTTTTTTCTCGATAGTTTTAATGAATCTCATCATGTCCATCAATGTTCTTTGCAATCCTAGCCTAACAATCATGCTCAAATAAATGAAAAAAATAGTAATACCAATATCAAATAAAATCTTAATACTACTATCTTGAACATTAAAGTTACCTTGCATAGTTGTTAGCTCCCTTAGTGCTTGGCCTATCAAAGGGAAGTGTCATTATTGCACAAGGGTTATGGTAGGTGCATTTCCAGCTCCTAAGGCTCTGACCCTTCCTTGACCTTGTTCTTTCCTAATATTTGGGCACTGCCTAGCCCAATGTCTAGGTTGACGGTAGTAATTGTTAGTGTTGTGCCCAAAAAGCCAATCATGAGATGATTGTATTTTTTCACATTGAGTCATGATATTTTATTGAGGCATTAATCCAGCAATTTTGTTTGTTGTTTTGTTTCTGCGTAACGTAATAAACATAATTGTAACCCTAGAATAATGATATTCTTAAACGTCCCTAGTCTAGTATTATTGTGGAGCGGGTTGCAATAATACATAAGGACTAGCATATGTGGAGACTAATATGAGATATGTAGTCTACATATGGGTACAAGTTGGAGAACTTGTGTACTGGACCGACCCACCATGAGAACACTTCATGGATCGTTATATGAGTGTCATAAGTGATTCTCATAGTGATCATGGTATATGTAGTCCTTCGACCTAAGATCAGCAAGGTTCCCTACATGTGAGTCACATACTTTGATACTTTCCTTTGTTGCTCGTAACTGAGTGAACTTGAAGGAGGTCATTGGGTATGTCACATATCATGTGGAGGGATTTGTATGATCAAGATGGGATTTGTCCCTCCTATGTAACGGGAGTGATATCTTTGGGTCCCTTGATAGAGTGAGACTTAGAAAATGCATGGCCATGCTCCGATGAGTTGATATATGATATCAATGTCGTCAGTTTAAGTTGGTCTACTCGGTAATCAAGAAACCAAAGATTGGGCTATACGAGAGTGACACATTCCATGTCTTGTGCTTAGTCTTGATATCTTGGACAAAGGGACAATGGCATATATCGGTGATGATCATAAAGGTTTAGTCGATTCACCGACAATCTTGTCACTTGGGTAGCAATGATGTGTTGCTAGACACCGCTCATTGCTTATGATCATAAATGTGATTCATGATCATTGCCAACATGGCAAGAGCCTATTGGGTCGCACACATAGAGCTATTTGGATCATTAGAGTGCATGGGCTAATTATTTGGGTTATGGTTTCACTTTAATTTCATATTAATAATGGGCCAATGAGTTGAGCCATTATTAAGCCCGAAATTAAATCCTAATTGGATTAGGGCTTTGAAACCCATTAGGCCTGGAAGTTGAGTCTCACTATAAATACAACATTTAAGTGAGAAATTCGCAGGTCTCCTTGCCCTAGCCTCCCAAAAGGACAGCCGCACTCTTCTCTTGCAATTCCTTGGAGGACGCAAGCTAGCACTGCGAGCGCAAGAGAAATGCATCTGCCGGGGCGCGGTGGAAGCGTGGTGATCCCGAGAGGCTCGTGTGGATACCATAGAGAGCCTGAACACGTCAACTGTTCAGGTTTTGTGATTTGACTCTACAGTTGAGTGAGAGATCTCAACCGAAAATTAGGTATGAAATTTTTGAACACCCGATTTACCCCGTTTCACTTGGATCCTGGAGGGTTTCGGTTAAATTCCGTTGCGCTGTTTGGCTCCCGAAACCCAACAGTAATTTCACAAACTAGTCTCGAGGGCACAAGGTTTCTTACCATGATACTTGTGGCACATTAAGTAATGGCCCTTCCCATTTTTTTACCATTCTTAGAGGGACCCTGCTCTCCTTCATAGTTAAGCCTCTTGCCTGACAATCTAGCATGCATTAGGACTATAGGCTATTTGGCCTTCTCCTTGGACCCTGCCTCCACCAACTCCCTTTCCAATGCTAAGGCCTTCTACAAGGCCTCATGATACATCAAGACCCTGACAATAGTAAAAAAGCTTCTCAACTCCACCTTTAGTCCATGAACAAATTTATTTGCCTTAAGTTTATCCTTCCCAACCATATGAGGTACCTACCTTAAAGAAAAACTAAATTTCCTTTCACATTCATGGACTGTCATATTTCCTTGGATCAACTCATCAAACTCAATCCTCTTTTGATCTTGGGTAGCTTCTCTATTAAACTCATCATAAAACTTCTTCTCAAATTTGGCTGAATTAAGCTCTTTAGGCCTTTGCTTGAGTCATTCCTCATTATAAGACTTGAGCTTCTCCATGACATCCTTCTACTACAAAGATGCTTTGAATTCTAAGAAGAAAGGCTCTAGGTCCACCCTAGCCTTTTCATCCATTTTCATCCTCCTAAACATTTTGTTTATTTGGTACAACCAACCTTTGGCAACATCGGGATCATCCATGCCATTAAAATTAGGAGTCTTAAGGTTTTGGTATACCATAAGAATCTCCTTATGGACCGGAATAACAAGTATCTGCCTTTTCCTATGGAGGTGGATATCCTCTTCATCCTCCTATTTGCTATCCTCCTCATTGTCCACTTGAACACACTCACGCACTTGCTATTGACCTTACACTTGCCCATGAGGTTGGAGATTTCTCCCTTGACCATGGTGCACCGGTAGGCCTTAGTGCACTTTGGCCCTTACTCATCAGGGTCCTCTAAGGTCTCCCCTCTATTCAAAGGTTGACCTACACAACAATGCCTCATATGTCCTCGATTAAGGTCACGAGTTCCCTTTTCGGGAACCCGAGCCTATATATTAGCACTTGACCAAGTATTAACCATGATACTTGCAGCCAAAGCTAGAAAATAACACTATAGCAAATTATAACCAGTACTAACTACATTTAGCGCAAGGAACACTTAGATCTTAGTTCACTTATTGCCTCTAATAGGACCATTGACTTGTTCTGATACCAAACTGTGATAGAACAGGTTCCTAGTACCTTGAGTTAATAAACTTATATGCTCCTAGGGACTATGATGCCACTTAACTACAATTGGCTAACTATTAATCTCTAGTAAATTAAAACAAATTATGTGTAACTAGTTACTTAGCCCACCCCATAAGAAGATATGCATGCATTTATCTTGGTAATGCAACTTAAATAAATAAAACAAGTAAAGAAAACATCACTTGAGCATTTCAATTAAGACATTTAAAATGTGCCAAGACACAAAATACTACTCATTTTTTCATTAAGTAATAGATTGTGCACACATAAGCCCTAGCATGCACCCAAAATTAACATAAGTGTTATAAAAACCATAATGCATCTATTAGGTGCATTTTGTGTCAGTCAAACTTGTTAGCTTTTAGTCAATTTTGACTGTAAAATTCTACCAATCCACTCAATATCTTTGATTAATTCTTGCTTTTTTTTTTTTTGTCATTTTGTATGTTTGAGAAAATGTTAGAAGCATCAGAATGAAGAGGGATTGAGCAGAGCGGAAATAGGCCAAGCAAAAAGTCAATGTGCAATCTTGCTTGTGGTGCCACTGGCTAGCATCACAACGCCAAAGGCAAAACCATTATGACTTCAAATTTTAGCTCAACAACGCAACACCATTAGGCAGTTACACAACACCACTAGTCATGACAAGGGCGACATGGTGCTAGAAAATGCTCTACTCCAATGACACAATGCCACCATGGACGGGATAAAATGGTCCCCTATGACATTTCTAAATTCTTACCTCTTATTGGTGGAGGGATTCTATCCTAACGTTGTAGTTGGTGACAAAACCCCCTTATCCCTTAAAAGACTTTAGACCCCAATACACATTTTGGATACTTGACTCTTCTTCTTCCTTGGAGCCACCATTGAAGCTACTTGGAAGAGCTTTTGGAGCACCATTTGGAGGAGCTAGGAGACTAGTCTTCAAAGGGGGCTTATTTGGTTTTACTCTATCCTTTATTTGTAATTCATAGATGTTATATACTCTAATTTCATGGATATTGTGACTATGTCTGTGGGGTAGTTTACTTTTTCTCTCTAGGATGTACATTTGACATTTGTTACTTAATGTCATTTTGAGGTATTTTATGGAAGTTGTTCTTGTGTTAATTCTTTTCTTGAACTTATCCATGTGTGTTGATTGATCGCCACATACATGCGTCAAAATCACATCATTGTCTTGAGATAGATAGTTGTGATAAAACTGGACGAAAACATAGTGGGTTAGTTTGATTAGATAGAATCAAGTAAACCATTAGGTGTAATTAAAGGGTTTGATCCTAATCCACCTTAATTTAACTTGTGATCTTGACAAAACTCATGACTAGATTATAGGTGAGGAAGCATTTTTCTTGAAAAATAGAGGCCTTGAATTTAGATTCCTTACACTACACTAAGAAAAGACAACCAAAATTCTTCAAGTTAACTTTGGGAGCAAGGTTAAGTTGTACCATCCTAGGGGGATTGCTTAATTTATAAGTTAGTCCAATCTATGTTAGTTCTAGTTAGTGTAGTGAGGACTCTCATTTCCATTGCATTTTATTTCTATATTTGCATTTTTACTTTTCTTTATATCAACCTAGAATTTTACAACACATGTTGTTTAATTTAATTTAGTTAATTGAGTTGTTTTGTGTTGTTTAATTTAGAATCAAAACTATCTCTTGGGATGATACTTGAATTCACCACTTGCACAACAACACACCGTATACTTGTGGGTGAATTGGCGGTTATAAATTTAATGCTCTTATTTCAAAATAAATTTTTTGGTGTCATTGCTAGGGATAGTTGTTTGATTATACTTTGGATATCAAACACTTGATTACTCTTGTTTACTAGTTGATTTCAATTTTATTCATTTGTGCTTTTTTTTTCCAATGCACTTATTTCAAAATAAATTTTTTGGTGTCATTGTTGGGGATAGTTGTTTGATTGTACTTTAGATATCAAATACTTGATTACTCTTGTTTACTAGTTGATTTCAATTTTATTCATTTGTTCTTTTTTTTTTTCCACTGAAGGTTCCTATAGTGCATGACCTATAACTCTTGCTCAAACCTAGTTCCATTCAATTTGGAAATTGAAAGAAGCTTGAGGAAGCTAAGGTTGAAATGTAAGGTAGTCAAAGAGTAGGACCCTTATTCTTTACAATCCATCAACATGGAGGATAACTTAGGAGACAATGCAAGGAATGAGGTTATGGATAATGGCCGTGGTTAGGTAACTAGAAATGGAGCAAGGTTTAAAGGAAGACCGATTCTTGATTACTTTTACCCTCAAATGGTGGAAGACCATGACAACATGATAAGCTAGGTTCCATTTCAAGGCCAAGCATTTTATGATCCTAAGCCATGTCCTACAACATGTGGAGGCAAACCCATTTAGTGGTTCTCAAGATGTAGACCCTAACAACCACATCAAAAGGTTTGTGTGGTTATGTGATACATTTAACTTGGAAAGGGCAAGTAAAGATTCCAATAGGATGAGATTTTTCCCTTTCGCTCTTATTGATGAAGCATTGGAGTGATTTGTGAACTTAAAACCAGCCGCCATCCACACTTGGAAAGATTTGTATGATGTTTTCATCTGGCAATTCTTCCATTCACAAAAGGCTTTTAAGATCAAGAATGTGTTGCTTGTATTCTGGAAAAATGAGTGGGAGTCATTGTCGGAAGCTTAGGTTTTCTTCAAGAGGATGGTATATAGGGTGCCCATATAAGACACTGACCAAGGACATCAATTGCATCTATTCTACAATTGTTTGAGTTTGAACAGAAAAATTTAAGTGGATGCCACTGCCTATAGCTTTCTTCTATTGAAAGATGTTGAAAAGTGCTTTAAGGTGCTAAACAACATGGCCAAGAGTTTGGAGTTGAGTGGCAAGAGAGCTCCAAGGAAAGGGAATGGACTATATGAAGTGGACAAGGACAAATCTCTTCAAGCACAACTATCCACTCTCACTAGCATGGTATCAAAGTGAGAATTGAGAAAGAATAAAAGTGCAATAAGTTATGGTTAATGAGGATTTAGATGATGGAGCTCTACATCCTTAAGGTAAATCTTCTCATGAATCAAATGCTTCTTTGAAAGACTTCATGAAAGGCATGGTGGGTTAATTTATGCATAAAGTAAGGGATATTGCAAGTGGTTAAAACAGAAAGATTAGTGCTTTGGAGAAAGAGATGAAGACTATGCAAGCCAACATTCAAGCATTTATCAAGAACTTGGAAACTCAAATGGGGTAAGTTGCCACTTCTATAAGACAATTGAAATAAAGCAAGTTCATTCCAAGTGGAACTGATATCAAACCAAGGATTCACCTTAAGAAGTAGGAAGAATGTTGTGACTCAACCTAAAGAACCTTTAACTTGAGAAGAGTTCAATTCTCAAGACCACAACCTCCCACTCAAGTTGGACTTCCTTATCCTTAAAGATTCAAGTCTAAGAAGGAGGATGCCTAATTCATAAAATTTCTCAAACAATTGATCACCAAGAGAAGGATATTCCTTGATAATGAACTCATCATGATCAAGGAGGAGGCTACTGCCATTATCCAAAGAAAAGTGCCCCAAAAATTGAAATACTTGGGGAGTTTTACTATTCCTTTAGATATTGGTTGTTTTCATTGTGATAAAGCTTTATGTTATTTGGGGGCTAGCATTAACTTGATGCCTTTGTCACTTTGTTTGGAAACTTGGTCTTGGAGATGTCAAGCCCTCATCCATTTGTTTTCAATTGGCAAATAGATCACTCATCTTTCCAAGAGTTATTCTTGAAGATGTTTTGGTAAAGGTTGGAAAATTCATCTTCCTAGTTTATTTCATTGTCTTGGATATAGAGGAAGACCAAAATATGCCTAACATTCTTGGATGGCCATTCCTTACAACTGGTAAGGCTGTCATTAATGTAGAGAAACATAGACTTACCTTGAAGGCTAATGATGAGGAGATTACATTTGATTTGGCTCATGCTCTGAGTACATATGATGATGATGCTTCGGAATAATTCATGATTGATGTAGTTAATGAAGATATTGATGGTGTTAGAAATTTCTTGCTTATGAAGGATTCTCTAGGAAGAGCCTTGATTTATGATGCCATTGAGTGTCTTTAACTCTTGGGAAAAGCTTAGTTTGGCAAAAAAAAAAAAGGTGGTTCACCAGTTGATGTTAAGTAAGGATAAGGAGGAGAGTCATAAGCTTGAGTTGAAACCTTCACCCAAGGATAAGTAGATAAGAGTTTTGAGGGGGCACAAAAGTGTCATTGCATGGTCTATCTCTGACATCAAGGGAGTTAGTCTGGAATTATGCATGCATAAAATCTTGATGAAGGATAAGTATAAGACCTCAATCCAAGCACAAAGAATGTTGAACCCAAACATGAAGGAAATTATGAAGGAGGAGATTTTAAAGCTTCTAAAGGTCGACAATATCTACCTTATTTTGTACTCTTAATGGGTTAGTCTTGTACAAGTTGTGCGTAAGAAAGGAGGAACTACTATAGTTAGGAATGCAAACAATGAATGGAATTCTACAAGATTGGTGACCAAGTGAAAGGTTTGTTTTGACTATTAGAACCTTAACAAGGACACCCGAAAGGACCATTTTCCTTTGCCATTCATTGACCAAATCTTGGACCAATTGGTGGGGGCATTCTTTCTATTGCTTGTTGGATGGATACTCCAACTACAACCAAATTGTAATTCCTCAAAACATCAAGAGAATACTACTTTTACTTGCCCAATGGGAGCATAAGCATTCCGATGGATGCCATTCAATCTTTGCAATGCGTTGGAAACCTTCTAACGGTGCATGATGACAATCTTTTTGGACATGGTGGACAAATGCATGGAGGTGTTCATGGATGACTTTTTAGTTTTATGCTAAACCTTGTTATACATGCTTGGATAATCTAACTCTAGTCATGAAAAGATGCCAAGAAAAAAATTTGGCTTTGAATTGGAAAAAATGTCATTTCATGATTAGGTTTACTATAGTGCTTGGTAACAAGATTTCTTGTGAAGGTATGGAGGTGGATATAGCTAAGATTATTACTATTGAGAATTTACCAACACTAACCAATGTTATGGGGGTAAAGAGCTTCTTAGGCCATGCCAGGTTATATCAAACCTTTATTGAGGATTTCTCCAATATTTTCAATCCTTTTTAAAGCTTGCTTGAGAAAAAGTCTCCATTTGTGTTTGATAATCATTGTCTTGAAGCCTTTGAAAATTAAGGGAGAGATTGGTAAAGGCTTTCATAGTAGTAGCACCCAATTAGAAGGACCCCTTTGAGATTATGTGTGATGCTAGTGGTTATGTTGTCAAAGTGGTGTTGGGTCAAAAAGGGGATGATATTTTTTGGGTGATCTATTATTAGAATGGGCTCAACAAAATTATAATACTATGAAGAAAGAATTGCTAGCGATGGTGTTCTTGGTTGACAAGTTATGCCCATACATTATGGGTTCCAAGGTGATAGTGCACCACCGACCAAGCAGCCATTAAGTACCTTTTCATCAAGAAGAATGCCAAGCCTAGATTCATCCAGTGGATTCTACTTTTGCAAGAATGTGACTTACAGATCAAGGATAAAAAGAGAGTGAGAACTTGGTAGCAGATTATTTATCAAGACTTGAAGTGCATATGTCATCTTTGGGAGGTCAAATTCAAGAACATTTTCTAGATGAAGGTCTCTTCAAGGTGCAAGCTAAGTTGCCTTGGTATGTGGATTATGTGACCTTTCTTGCTTATGGAGTTCTACCTTCAAGAGAAAAAGAAATTTCAAGCCAATATCAAGCACTACATTTTGGACTATCCATTATTGTTTAGGAGGTGTGCCAATCATGTGCTGAGGAGATGTGTCACAGGTCAATAAGCTAAAGAAATCTTGTATCATTGCCACCCTTATCCTTTTGGTGGTCATTTTGGAGCTACCAAGATGGCAAGCAAAGTGCTCTAAACCAAGTATTATTGTCCAACTTTCTTCAAAGATTCATACATTTGTGCTTACTTCTTATCTATGTCAAAGTTTAGGAAATATATCTATAAGGAATGAGATCCCCTACAAAACATCTTGGAAGTGGAAGTATTTGATGTATGACAACTCGGTTAGAATTAAACATTCATAATGTGGATAGAGTGAAACATTCACAAATTCATTAAAATAAAATGGAAACATTCACGACTTGGTTAGAATGATATGAAAACATTTATAACTTAGATAGAAAGAAATGGAGACTTTCAAAACCTGGTTAGAACGAAATATTCACAACCTAGTTACAATGAAAAGCAAACACTCACACCTTTTTTAGAATGAAACATTCACAAAATGGTTAGAATAAATTGGAAATATTCACATCTCGATTTGAATGAAATGGAAACATTCACAACTTGGCTAGAATGAAATAGAAATATTCACAACTTTGTTAAAATAAAGTGAAAACATTCACAAGTTTGCTAGAATGAAACATTCACAGCATGATTAGAACCAAAATGAAACATTCATAACCTGGTTAGAATGAAATTGAAACACTCACAACTTGGTTAGAATGAAACATTCAAAACTTGGTTAGAATGATGTTGACACCCAATTTTGTCCTCGCACTAACTTTTGTTTAGTTATAGGTTAGAAAAATTAATTTAGGGGGCATTTTTGTCTTCGGGGGCAGTTTGGTTTTTTTTTTTTTTCATTTTATAGCTTAGGAAGTTGGTAGAATTACGTCCATTTAGATTATGTTTTCATTTTGTGTTATGAATTTTTAGGAATTTAAAATGGTCATCTCGACTAGAAATAGGAATAAAATTAGTTTAAGTACTAATTTGGAGTTCTAAAGGTTTTGTATTGTCAATTTAGGCAAAAGGGAAAAGTATGGGTGGAAACTTAGTGTTCGTAGAAGATTCTAGGCAAAATTGGAAAGTTTGGGGCAAGTCTGGCAAAATCATGAAATTCTTGGCAAATTTGTTACCACCTCCAAAAGTGGCAAAATTATAGTATAAAGACATAATGGTTATAAACCATTATATAGCATAATTTCCACCATAGAGAATGGAATGTGAGGGCAAAAAGTATAATCTATAGCTCCTCAAAAGATTCACACAATGGTTACTTGGCCCTCAAGGAAGCCCTAAAGTATTACTTGTTTTACAAGTAATCTATGGACTTTATTGTAAGATTTCAAGACTTGGGTACTCAATTATACAACTTTAAAAAGAGCTTTTGGAAGGATTTGAATGGTATGGAAACATTTGTTGGGAGATAAATTGCATAAAGGAAACAAAGGCTAATTGTTTAAGAACCTACAACAACTTGGTGTATTGGGATAAATTGCATAAAGGAAACAAAGGCTAATTGTTTAAGAACCTACAACAACTTGGTGTATTAGTGTCCATAAAATAACTAAAGGATTTGATGACATTTGAAAAGGTCAAATGGGATCATTTTTATCATTTTCCCACCCTTCCATGGTTGTTTCATATAGTAAAAAACGTTGGCTAAAGATTAGCCAAAATATCTTTACTTAAGTTATACTTATAATGACCTAAGTAAGGGTTAAGATTAAGCTAATCAAGTCAAGGAAAAATGTCTTGATTTCTTTCCCTTCCTTGGCCATTTTGGCCATCACCAGCCACAGCCCCCTTCCTTAGCTCCTCCATAAGCTTCCATAGCTACCATAGCTCAAGCTCTCAAGAAATCACAAAGGAAGGCAATCATATTCAACAGGAGATAGAAAAACCCTAGTTTTCGGGTTTATTGAGTTTCTCTTGGAAATTTCAACCTTCACAGCTTAGGTAAGGGTTTTATCTTTATGTTTCATGGTTTTTTACTGTCCTAATATGATGATCAAGCATTTATGAAGCTAAGACCATGCTTGGAAAAGAGCAAAAAGGTTAAGGAACCAAGTATGGGTTAAGGGGGAGTGCATGAACAAGGTTTCAACCTTATTGTTTTTCATGCACTAAGATGACAGTGTTTACAGGGGTTTATAGAGCCCAAGTTAGTACTAACTATGACCAATTAACCTCATAAGACCAAGCATTAGCTTGAGGAGGGCTGCCATAGTGATTGCATATTGTTTATTTGATTGTTTATGGATTAAATCTAATTATGTATTGCAGTTAGCATTGCATTTGTTTGTTGCTGTGTTTGTTGTGCATTTGAATGGTTATATTCATGTTTATGTGTTTGTTTTAGTGTCTTTGGATTTCAGGTATATGGTTGGGAATTCAAGATTTTAATGATAAGCCCTTACTAAGTTCTTTAAAGGAACTTGCCCCCATTTTTGTCCATTTTCAAGAGCACCTAAAAGAGATCATTCAAACTAATATCTGTAATTTGAATTTCTCTATGAATTTCAGGTACATTAACTTCAATATGTTTAGTTGTGAACTGGAGTGTTTCATGATTTTTAGAGCACATTAGCTATTTTTAGTCATGCTACTTTCTGCCTTACACATTAGCTGGTCCCTTCAAGTTTTTGGAGTGCTTGGTGCTTTTGAATCCCTCCAAGAGGCTTAGTGTATGTAGAAACTAAGTTATTGGCATGTATGTAGTACATGAATGCATGTAAATGAATTGGGTATGTTGTATGTGTAGTGTGAGAATGATATATGGAACAATGAAGTGTAGTTTGAAGTGTACGTATAATGCTGTCCTTATGTTGTTTATGGGATGTTTTGTTGGCATTTTTATGAATAATGGTTAGAAGGGCTCTAAAATCAAGGGAATAGTTTTTCCATGTGTGTAAGACATGTATGGACACTACCAAGTGGGTTTTGCACCTGGAAATGAAGTGTATGAATATTATGAAATTTTGTATGGGCATAATGGTCAATAATGGCTAAAATTTGGTACTCTGTACTCCAATAGCAATAAATTTCTGTACTTAATGAGTTTGGCTATAAAATTTTAACCACACTTAGAACACTTCAAGATGAAGAATTTGACATTTGAATTACTAGATTTGGTGCTTTGTAGCCAAAGTTATGGCCTATCCAAGTTGGCTGATTTTGCTATGTACTGTTCATATGGCCATTTCTACCTAGCTAAGTGTAAAATTCATAATTGCAAACTTAGATGGATTTAATATCTCAAACCTATTTCCCTATGAATGTTTAAGTATATTAAATGGTTTAAAATCTTTAGGGGACAGGAGGACACAGGTAGAATTTGAGTTGGACATGGCGTGAAAGTTTGGACATATAAAATGGGCACCAATAGCATCAAGTGTGCATATGAATGTACATGCACTTAGGGATTTTACTTAAATTTTATATTGGCTAGGAATAAAGAATTTGACTATCATCATTACTTCCAAATGGAATTGTATGTGAATATGCATGTGAAGGTTGACCCA
This sequence comes from Aquilaria yunnanensis, assembly GCA_039654915.1. Lineage (NCBI taxonomy): Eukaryota > Viridiplantae > Streptophyta > Magnoliopsida > Malvales > Thymelaeaceae > Aquilaria > Aquilaria yunnanensis. The sequence goes on from CM077597.1 coordinate 72,663,986, forward strand.
ATGTACACATCTTTGTATAATGACCAAGAGGGTCACTTGGGTAAACATAGTGTACATGTTCTGCTTGGCCTAGAGGATATAAATTGCCTGAGACTTAAGCTCACTAAAAATGATTACTGTATTTAAGTACTCAGAGTGGTAACAGAATCTACGCAAATTTGTGAAGTTTTAGGCTCAATTGACAAATTAGAGAAGTATTGGGTGAAATTGAAAATTAGTGTAGAGGGTATGGCAGAATCAGCAACTCAAAAGTTTTTCTGAACTTAGACAAGCATTCTAGCCAAATTATATCTTAACCTCTTCAAATTGAATTTGGATGAGTTTTAGAATTCTAAAAACCTAGTTAATCTCACCTAAGATCCCTTAGTATAAATATGGGTCACCACTTGAAGGAAAAAGAGGAGAAATTTGAAACCCTAAGCTTCTAGCTAGAAAACGGTGAAACTGCAGCCTTGGTCCCTGTTTTCTCACAACCCCTACCTAGAAACCCCAAGTTTCTCCTTGACTACTGCCCGCCCCGGAAGTTACGGTCTCCCCTACTGATGCTCCAGCCGCTGCCCCTGCCGCCGTCATCGGCCCTCTCTAGCCTCCATTGCTCCGTCTGACCCCGCGCCACCATCTCCTGAGAGCCTCTTGCAGCCGCTCCTGTCAATCGAATGAAAGAATAACAATCGCGTTCGTTCAAAGCTCTATCCAAGCCCAGGTTGCCCTTTGCCCCAGCGTCGCCGGAGACAAGAGAGGGGAAGGCGGTCCACGCGTGACCCGCTTTCAACCCGCAAACCCGACCTGATTGCCCATACCCGATTCAGTCAAGCTTCTCTTTTTGGTATCATTTTCGTTTTAGCCACCTTATCCTTTTACTTCGTTCGTACAAGTCACTAACTTTCTTTTCTTTTGCAGATTCATCATTGACAACAAGCTTTTATTCTTTATTTTTTATTTTATTTTATTTTATTTGTTTTTATTTATTTGTTTGTTTGGCCATGTGTTAAATTTAACCATTAAATTCACATAAGAATATAACTTATGATTTTTATTTATTTATCTATTTGTTTATCTTTTATTTTCTTTTGATTTTAGAACAATTTGATTTTCTTATTTTAATCCTTGCATCCTGAAGTTGATGATATACAAAAATTATTCGTTATGTTAGATAATTTTAATTTTTCTTAGAAATTAGAAAGAGAATAAATTGAGGTAAATTGCAAGATATTTAGCAAATCTTCAACGATCTGTTCTTAGTGGATTTGATAAAATCCCGAGAAGGATTATTTGTTTAAATCCGATTGATTTGATTAGATTCACGATTTGATCAAGATGCTCCTTTCAAATTCTTGGTGGATTTGATAAAGTCTAGAGATTTCAAAGACATCTAGGATTTCATGTCTGGTAAGATTCACGGTTTAAAATTAAATTAAAAAATTAATTAATTCATTAATTAATTAAACATAATTAAATAAAATTCATTAAAATATTTTCATCAATGATTAAGTAAAGAAACAAGAATTTTAGAAAAAGATAAAATTGAACCCTAACAGTACCAATTTTTGAGTGTTATAATAAGGTTATCTTAGCATAACCGACTCACGATATTAGAACCCCTCGTAGACCATAACAAGTAATTCAATCGACCTAGGTGACACAAATTGGTGATAACTTCTAAAAATACATCGCTACAACTTGGTGACTCCACTAGGGATGAGTCTAGCCATAAGAAGGGTTTTCTTTTCCTATTTTCCTTTTTTTTTGTTTGTTTATTTCTTAACTTATTGATTTGATGTGTTGTGCTTCTTTTAGGTTTCGATACGCACACACCTCGGCATACATAATGAGCTCAATACCCAAGCTCACTCCAACCAAGTTTTACAAAACACCCGGGTTAGACTAGTCACATGAGACAATACTCTTTGCACTTTTTCTAATCCGTAATAGTAAGTATTGTTGCTCGAGTGTGATGATAGTCACCCAATGGGACCATGAAAGCTGTGGCTTGAATTAATCTTTCCTCACTTAACCCTTGTAGGTAAAGAATTTGGCATTTTCTAGTTCGATAGGACTTAGTAAAAAGGATTCAGGAACAAACCTATAACCTATCTTTTAAAAACTACCTATGCATATAGTGACCATAGATCCATCCACTAGGACCTCCATAATAAGAGACACGTATTTGCCTTGTTACTTCCTTGTAACTTATTCAATTATTTACTGTACGTTGTTATGCCAATGATACTAACCTTTTTTAAGTTACTTTTCTTTTTGCATGCATTGCACTATAGGAAGCACTTAGCGCAACCTCTATTACCATGGATATTCTTAACATACTCCCAACCGACAGCAATGAGGCGGGGCGGCCAGCGTAAAAGAAGGTCAACTGGAAGCCATAGACTTCTCTAAGGAATCATAACTAGTCCATGGATATTGCCTTTTTCATTTGAAAGTGAGCTTGACTTGAAAAGCCAGGTTCATTTTTTTTTTAGCAGAATTCATTAAAAGAGCTATCACAAATCTAGATGGCTTGGTTTCCTATGGAAAGGGGGATATTCGCTAATGAATTTGGGCACATCACTTATCTTTTGGTGGTCAAGATCGACAAGGGCTTGTTTCAAGCACTAATATTATTCTAGGATCCATATTATCATTGGTTTTCGATCAACAAGATGGATTTGACTCCAACTAGCAAAAAGTATGGCGCCCTTTTGAATACTCCTTTTAACTTCCCAACTGAGGCATATTCGTTTAATGAGAAGAGCGATGTTGTAAGGTGTTTATCTCATTTCCTAAACATGCTAGTCATGGATTTCAAACATTGGGCTAATATGAAGGGGAATGGAAAAGGCTTGGCATGGAGCACTATTAAACCTATTATGGACACATTGTCATCAAAATTGCAAAAAGGAAAGGTGTTTGTACTAGCAATGGCTTGTTATATTCCTACGGGCATTATCACACATTGATGCCAGGGTGATCAAGCTATTGGATCAAGTACAAATAAAACACTTGAGCCCCTTTCTTATGATTTTAGCTTAGACGATTCGTTTTCCTAATTTTTGTTGACACAATGGATGACGGTTCATTGGTTGTGCTCCACTATTACACATTTAGATTAAAAGTCACCTCTCATGCATAAAAAGAGAGATCGGTCACTGTTACTTTTAAGATTTTGTTCTGATCAAAGCTTTTATGGACAGTTCCTGGATAAATAAGAAAAGCAAAGAAGAGTGGAGAGAGTTCTTTAAAAACTTATAGGATTCTCAGGTCATATAGAGGATTCCATTTATCTCAGGAAGACCAAGTGGTATATCGATGTGGGAAGCTCCAACAGGTTCCTTTTCTTGGAATATGGGGAAGAACAAGTTATGCCTTAGCCTTGGTTCGTAGGCAGTTTAGATCTCAACAACTCTTACCCATGACACATCAATTGCATGAGCTCAAGTTTTCATATGAAGATCCACAATGCCCCCACCTCATTTTTAGAACAAGAATAACATGGAAGAAATTTTACTTGGTGAAACCTAGAACCTTAGTATCTTCAAAAAGATATCCAGAGTAGAGGCAAAATCTAAAAAAAGGTATTCTCCCACTAGACAGACCTGGTTGTTCTACCAAAAAAGATCACGAGAATGAGCTTAAGGAGGAAAAAGGGAAGATGAAGAAGATCTGCGTCAAGGTATATGAGAACTCTAAACTAAAGGCACTGAGGAACGAGAATTTACTCTTGCAAGGAAAGCTAGAAGATAAACATGCCATCACTAGGCAATTAGCTGAGGAATGCGATTAAAATGAATGGGAGAATGAGCACTGGAAATGAGAATATATCCGGCCTTTATGTCATATTGAAGACTTCATGGCAGAAGTATTAAAGGTCATTCTTGTTGAAAAGAGAATGGGCGAAAAGGCCCATGATATAATCACTAATGCCCAGCCCAGCTCATGTTCAACATAGCGAAAGATGACCTACTACATAAAAAAGGCTCGAAAGCAATATAACCACATTGGGAAATTTTTTTAGTCTTTTAGTTTTCAATGTAACAAAGCAGGCTTGACCACTATGGCTTTGGGGTTTGGTTTTAAGATTCCTTTGGTGATTTAGCATTGCACTAAGTGTTTAGGCATGAATAGTCATTAGAGTTTGGAAGTGTTGTGATAGTGACCATTCAACTCAGTTTCTCTAATCACATTAATAAAAATTATCATGCGCATCATGCATCATTTATCAATTCACTTATACATGAAATCTAATAAAAGTAATCTCACTTTTAAAAAGGTAAAAGATTGGTACACGATATCCATATTCAACTCAGCTACAAACAAGACTTATGGCGGAACAAATAGAAGGGCGTCTCACTGATATCGAGTCAAAGATAGAGAGCATGGCAGAACAAACGAAACATCTAATGGAGCTGATTAAGGGGAAAGCATTTAAACCATCGTCAAAGACTCATAAGATCCCATCTACACCACGGGATTTTCCCCACAACGAGTCTCAGTTCAAGAAAAGCTTTTTCAAGATTCAGGTCCATCAAATGGCATTCATTTAAGGCATAATGTTTTCTATGAGGAAAAGAAGTCATTGCTGAGAGAGGAAGAGGATGATCAAAATCTTGAGACTATAAAGAAGAGGCTTTGAGCTATTGAAAGAGGCACCATACTCAGATCTCTTTCTATGGATGATTTTTGCTTAGTGCTAGATATTGTAATTCCTTCAAATTTCAAGGTGCTAGATTTTGTTAAGTATGATGGAACAAGTTGCCCCGTCACTCACACAACAGTTTTCTTAAGAAATATACAACCGCTCATAAAAGGACAAAAAGATGTGGATGGCTTTTTTCCAATAAAGTCTCACAAAATCTACATTGCAGTGGTATTTGGGCCAAGGTCCAAGAAACATCAAGATCTGGAATGACCTTGCTCAAGCTTTCATCAACAATTACAAGCATGTTATGGACTTAACTTCTGATCGCCAAACTCTTCAGAATATGCAAAAGAGGAAACAAGAAACTTTTAAGGAGTATGCTTAAAGATGGAGAGACTTGGCAGCAAAAGTTCAACCATCCATGATGGAAAAAGAAATGATGACCTTATTCATCCAAACATTGAAATACACATACTATGAAAAACTCTTTGGCAACTCTACAAATAACTTTTTTGATATTGTCTTCTTTGGAGAATGAATTGAGCATTAGATCAAGATTGGAAAGATTGTCGAGTCCTTTAATGACAAGGTGAAAAAAGGATGACCATCTAGAATAAAGGATGAAGAGGTGCAACAAATAGGTCGAAGAAGAGGGACTCCCCTAGCAGGTGCATTAGCCATTGGGCCTCACCCATGTTATTCTGCCGCTAGGCTTACTGAATCACAAATACCTGCTCTACCTTTGCCAGTGGCTGTGCAAAGATGGAGTTCGCTCTAACTCCTATGACCTACACAATGTTATATCCCAAGCTCATCGAAAGTCAACTTATTTGCCCAATTTCTACAAAGCCAATGGAACCACCCTATGCATGGTGGTATGATCCCAATGTAACTTGCCTATATCATGACGGTGCTATGAGCCATATTATCAAAAAAAATTTGGCTTTGAAATGCATGGTACAACAACTAATCGAGTCAAAGTGGTTGGATTTTTCTAATGAGCCAAGTGTCACCCACAACACAATGCCATCTCATCAAGCCAGACCTGTGAATATGATAGAAGTAAACCATTTTATAAAGAAGTCAGCGGATGATATTACAGCCCCTCTTGATTTTGTATACTCTTGGCTTGGGAAAGAAGATGTCATTATTGAAAGCCTTCATTTAAGCACAAAGAAGACAAGGATGAAAAGTGGTGTGCTTTTCACGATAGTAAAGGTCACTCTATCTAAATTTGTTCACAATTTTGTGAGGTCTTACAACAACTTATGGATTCATCTCAACTCATTATTTCTATGCCAAATGGAGAAGTTGATGCAAATGGAATCATTATGGAAAGAGACAGTTCGGCTAGACCCAAGCCCCTGGTCATACCAGCTTTAAGGCCAATTATTAGGCCCTTAAGGATTCAAGTTCCAACTCCATTCCCCTATAAGTTGGGCAAGGCAGTCCCATGGAGGTATGACTATACTTCCAAAATCACATTAACTCCGCTAGAGGTTAGGGATATGACTAGAAGTGGTCAATGTTACTTACCGGAACAGATGGACAAGCTCCAATGTGATAAGAATATCTGGAACTGAAGTCTGTGCCTATCACTACAAATGTGTCAGAGGAGCAAAGGGCACCTTGAGTAATGACTGATAAACAAGCATGTGAGTTCTTCAAGCTCATAAAGCAAAGTGAGTATAGTATTGTGCAGCAGTTGAACTGTCTGCTGGCAGAGATTTCCATACTCTCATTTTTTTAAATTCTGACGCTAATTGATAAACTCTCCTTAAAGTATTGAATAAGGCTTATATTGCACATAAAATCTCTATGAATAGCTTTGATCACCTCATCAACAAAATCATAGCTCAGAATCTTATTACTTTCATTGATGATGAAATACCAAAACAAGGGAGGGGGCACTTTAAGGCTTTACATATTTCAACTAAGTGCAATGATCGAATCATGGCCAGGGTCCTCATTGACAATGGGTTAACTCTGAATGTAATGCCTTTGGAAACCTTACATAAGCTAGGTGTGGACCCATCATGCATCAACAACAGCCATTTGGTCGTTCGAGCATTTAATGGAACGAGGAAAGACGTTATAGGGGACATAGAATTGCCAATAGTAATTGGCCATTGTGTCTTCCATATCATATTCCAAGTGATCAACACAAGCCTTCTTATAGTTGCCTATTGGGAAGACCATAGATCCACATGGCCGATGCATTTCCTTATTCATTGCATCAGAAATTGAAATTCATTATCGAGGGAAAATTGATAAATGTGTTCGCTAAAGAGGATATTCTACTATCTAGACTTGCAGATGGTCAATATGTGAAGACCAATGAAGATATGCCAGATTGCTTGTTTAGATCCTTTGAAGTGGTCAATGTTACATATGTTGGTGAATATGGAGAATAGCCCATCCCCAGCATGTCTAAGATGAGTCAGATGGTGGCAAAACTCATGATGAAAGGAGGATACATGCCAGAACTAATCATGGGATAGGCCTTGCAAGGGATCTCAAAGCCCTCAAATATCCCTATGAATGAAGGAAGATATGGCCAGGGTTTTACATCAACTAGGCAAGATAAAATGAAAATGATAGCTAAGAAGAAAGAAAAAAGATTTCACAACTAGAGTGGCATGTTTTGGATGGGGAAGATTTAAACATCCCCGACATAAATGGAACTTTTGTGAGTAGTGGCTTGGTTCCAAGGAGTGACGACAAAGGGTGCACTAATTGTTGGCATCAGTAAGCCTTTTGAAGACTTATCAATTTAGGCGATAACCAGTGACTTAACTATGGATGAAAAGCTCATTCAACCATATAGCTCATGGGATATGCTAGACTATAAGGAGGCAACAGAACTGCCTATTGTAATAGAGAGCTTTTCAAAGTAATTTAATAGTCAAAATCTCCTAAAGGTAGGTCTAATCAATAGGGTGTAGTCTTTGCTTAGGAGGAATTTTTAGTTATTGCTATTTGTTTAAATAAAATTGTGGTTTATGCACACAATTAATAAAACACCTATCATCGTTCATCTCATTTTTTCTATTTTCTTTCATTTCTCTCTCTCTCTTGCTAATGCAACCCTAAACCTTTCTTCGATGACAATCAAAGAATGAACTTTGATAATCTTGTAAACAATGCTGACTCTAACAATGAAGATCTACAAATATCTCCTGATTTATTGGAAATAATCGAGCAAGATGAAAATAAAAGGGCAACAAGTTAGGAACCAACTGAGATAGTTAACTTAGGAAATAATCAGAATGTGAGAGAAGCTAAGATTGGTACTCTATTTCCTTCTAAAGAGAAAGAAGAGCTAATCCACATGTTGAGAGAACATGTAGATGTATTTTCTTGGTCATATCAAGATATGCCTGACCTAAGCTCGGACATGATGCTACAAAAAATACCATCAAAGCTCTAGGTAAAGCCCGTCCAATAGAAGCTATGAAGGTTGAAGTTAGAGTTAATCCTAAGAGTTAAAGATGAGATTCAAAAGCTTTGGGATGCAAGATTCCTTAGGGTCACAGAATACACAGAATGGGTTGTCAACATACTTCCAGTTGAAAATAAGAAAAGTGGGAAGCTAAGATACTATCAAAACTAACGACCCCTAAATGAGATAAGCCCTAAAAATAACTTCCCGCTTCCCCACATCGATATGCTGGTGGATAATACTGTAAGGAACTCTTACTTTTCTTTTATGGATGGCTTTTCTGGGTACAACTAAATCAAAATCGATCTTGATGATATGATAAAGACTACTTTTATTACCTTTTGGGGGACCTTCTACTATATGGTAATTCTTTTCATGTTGAAGAATGCTGGGGCTACTTATCAAAGAGTTATGGTTGCCTTATTTCGTGACATAATGCACAAATAGATTGAGCTATATGTAAATGATATGATCGCATAATCCCATAATGCTAGGGGGCATCTGGATGAACTTAAAAAGCTGTTTGATAAACGTTACAAGTGCCAGCTAAAATTGAATCCTACTAAATGTACTTTTAGGGCTTCTTCAGGCAAGTTATTAGGCTTCATGGTAATCAAAGGTGGGATTCGAGTTAACACAAGTAAAGTAAAGGCGATACAAAAAATGCCTCCTCTGAGGAGTTCAAAGGAGGTAAGAAGTTTCCTGGGCAGAATTAACTTCATTGCAAGGTTCATATCATAATTAACATCCAAATGCTAACTTGTTTTCAAATCATTGAAGAAAGACAATCCAATCAAGCGGGACGACGAGTGTCAAGAGGTGTTTGAAAGAACCAAGGAATACTTGTCTAATCCAACAGTTTTCGTGCCACCCCAACCTGGAGAGCCATTGATTTTATACTTGTCAGTACAGGATTCTTCATTAGGATCTGTATTGGATCAACGCGAAGAGACGGGCAAGAAAGAGCATGCAGTGTACCATTTGAGCAAAAAGTTCACCACCTATGAAGCAAGATACTTAGTGGTAAAAAAGACTTGTTGTGCCCTTGCATGGGCGGCAGGCTAACTATGACACTACATGCCCAATCATACTACATTGTTGATCTCTAAAACTAATCTTATCAACTATATCTTTGAGATGCCCGCCTTATCAAGTAGGATCCTAAAATGGCAAATGCTTTTGTCAGAGTACGACATACAATATGTTACCCAAAAGGTCATAAAATGGAGTGTAATAACTGAATATTTGGCTGATAGAGCATTGGAGGATTATGAGCCAATGAAGATGGATTTTCTTAATGGAGATATAATGATGACGGAACCTGAAGTCCTAGAAGAAGATGAAACACGAAAAATGACATTTGCATCTAATGCTTTGGGACAAAGAATTGGAGTTGTATGTGTCTCTCCAAGAGGAGAGCAGTACCCCCTCACTGCACAAATCACATTTCCTTATACTAATAATATAGCAGAATACGAGGCATGCACTATGGGACTCCAAATGGCCTTAAAATTAAAGGTACGAGATCTTTGAGTTTATGGAGATTCTACATGGGTTATATATTAGACTAAAAGTGACTGGGAGACTAGGGACCCAAAGTTGATCCCTTACCAAAGACTCATACTAGACTTGGCAAAGCAGCTCAGAAGGATAAGCTGTCATCATATTTCAAGAGAAGAAAATCAAGTTCCGAATGCTTTGGCTACTTTAGCCACCTTGTACAAGATAAGTAGCCATGAACACACTCATGTTTTTGAAATGAAAGTACTAGATTCTCTAGCCTATTATATGAATGTGAGAGAAGAGTTAGATGGGAAACCATGGTATCATGATATCAAAAGACACCTCCAAGAACTAGTATATCCACCCAAAGCATTGGAAAATGATAAGAAGTTTTTGTGGAGATTGTTGATGGGTTTCCTCTTGAATGCAGATATACTTTAGAAGAATAACCTAAATTTCGTGTTAATTTGATGTGTCGACTCTTATGAAGTGAGAAGGATCATGGAAGAAGTTCATGCTGGAATGCATGGAGTGCACACCAGTGGTCATACCATGGCAAGACAAATAATGCAAGCAGGCTACTATTGGCTTACATTAGAAACTGATTGCATCAATTATGTGAAGAAGTGCTATAAGTGCCAAATATATGCCAACAAAATCCAAGTTCTGCCTGTTCCTCTCAATGTATCAGCAATACCTTGGCCTTTTGCTATGTGAGGGATAGATGTCATTGGGGCAGTTACCCCTAAGGCATTTAATGGGCACAAATTTATTGTGGTGGCAATTGATTACTTCACTAAGTGGGTAGAGGCGGCATCTTATACAAGTGTAACTCGAAAGGTTTGTCAAGAGAGATTATTTGCCGGTACAGGTTGCTAGAACATATCATCTCAGACAATGCTACAAACTTGAATAATGAGATGATGCAGAACCTATGCCCCCAATTTAAGATCAAGCATCATAATTTAGCACCTTATCGACTAATGATGAATGGTGCAATGGAGGCGGCCAATTAGAACATTTAAAAGATTATCTAAAGTATGACTATTACTTATAAGGATTGGCACGAGATTTTACCTTTCGGGCTACATGTGTATAGAACTTATGTTCGCATTTCTTCTAGAGCTACAAATTTTTCCATGATATATGGTATGAAAGCCGTATTTGCCTATTGAAGTTGAGATACCTTTATTGAGGGTGTTAATGGATGTCTTTTTTGGAAGAAATAGAGTGGATCAATGCTAGATGTGAGTAATTGAATCTAATCAATGATAAAATGATTGTTATCCTTTGCCATGGACAACTTTATCAGAGGAGGATGATCTGTGCTTACAATGAGAAGGTCCGCCCTCGATAATTCTATGAAGGTGACATTGTTCTCAAGAAGGTTCTACCCATCCAGCACGATTTTAGAGGGAAATGGACACTAAACTATGATGGACCCTATGTGGTGAAGAAAGCCTTTTTAGGATGAGGCTTAATTGTAATAGAAATGGATGAATGAGAGTTGCCAAAACTAGTGAATTCAAATTCAGTGAGGAAGTACTATGCATGATGATGGAGCTCTTTGGATGAAGGGGAAAAAGTGGAATCAAGGTTATAAGAGTTTGTTCAATCAAAGTTGTCAAAGAATGTTCTTTTCTCGAACCTTCTGTTTTCTTCATCTATACTTAAGATCTTTGTACCCTATTATTCATGAATAAAAGAGCCATTCTTCCTCTCTTGTTCTTTTTTTTCAAATCTCACATTCCTTTTAACCCTTAGTGTGCAATGAATCACGATTTTATGGAAAGGGTTGTAATAACTAAAGCTAAAAAAAACAAAGATCGTAAATTACTTTGATAAGCTCTATGAATTAGAATGGGTAAGATCAAAGTCTTTCCTTGGGAATGGCACAAAACATTTGCTAACGGGGAAGAATAGGTAACAAGTCTTTTGGTGATATTCCTTGGTGGTTGTCTGAATGATTGCTCCAAAAGTATTACATTAAAAAAAAAGGAGATCATGGCCATATCAGCGAGCCATATTGTTAGTAAGAGAAAAACCTACTCATGAGGGTTTCATAAACCCAATAACAGGGGTAAGTATCCAAGGGGGCATAAAGTGCGAGGCGAGCATACCATAAGAAGTTGTGACAAAGGTTCAAGAACAAGTTAAGGAAGTTAATAGTTTCTTCAAATGGTGTTTTGAAAGGTCAAGTTTGAGGCCAGATTGGATCAGGGACAAGAACTTAGAAGCCTAGTGAGGTTCAATGACATTCTGAGAAAGCAGTCACACAGAAAAGCTAGCAAAGTCGAGATAAAAAGAACCTGATTCATACGACCAATCAGGTGACGATAGCTAAACATAGATACAAGGAAGTTAGGATAATAAAGAGAATAATAAAAAGAAGTCATTAGTCACACAAACTTTAGATCCATGCATTTGCATTTTGCATGCATTGAATTTTGCATAGCAGGAATAAAAAAGGATGCATATCCAAAGAATAACTATGGCATTACAAGGAATATTTGAGACTTGAGGAAAGGTAAACAGTGAAGTACACTCCAAGCAAACTCATTCAAGTTCACATTGATGATAGTTAAGGTGATAAGAGGATACGTAAGGCAATAGAGGTGGTAAAGAGTCAAGGTGCTCTACCACAAAGGAATTTAGAGGTGGTAAAGAGATAGAGTTCTCTACCTCAAAAGTCATCAGAGGTGCTAAAGAGTTAGGATGCTCTACCTCAAAGGAATTTAAAGGTATTGAAGTGACAGAGTTCTCTACCTCCAAGGTAATAAGAGGTCGTAAAGAGACAGTTCTCTACCTCTTAAATCATGGTAAGGGAGAGTTCTCTACCAAAGGTAAAATGAATGAGATAAGAGTTTCTCTCTTCCATAGAAAAGTTTCTATAGAAAAGAAAGCATAATGAAGGTTCCTTAACTCTTCAAGAAAAGAGGAAAGGGTTTTCCCCTTAGGTTTGGAAGTAATAGGAAGGCTTTTATTGCAAAAAGGCAAGGAGAGTTCACTAGCTTGGTAAGTAAGAAGGAAAAAAATTTTCTCCTTAGATTCTTAAACAATAAGAAGGTTTCTATCGTATAGGTAATAAGGAAGGTTCCTTAGCCTTAAAGTGGAAGAGAAAAAGATTTTTCTTGTCAGGAGTTTTGGCAGTGAGAAGGTTCTCATTGTCCCAAAAAAAAGGCCGCATAAATTTGGTCACAGCTTTCCATGCATTATGCTCCGTGAAACATGCAAAGGGGGGCAACTGTTGACACTTAATTTTGTGCAGACACTAACTTTTGTTTTGTTCTAGGTTAGGAAAAATAGTTTAGAGCCATTTTTGTTTTTGGGGGGCATTTTTGTTTTCGGGGGCCAGTTTGGTCTTTTTGGTTATTTTATAACTTAGGAAGTTGGTAGAATTATGTGCGTTTGGATTATGTTTTCATTTTGTATTATGAATTTTTATAAATTTAGAATGGTCATCTATGGTAGAAATAGGAATTAATTTAGTTTATTACTAATTTGAAGACCTAAAGGTTTTGTAGGGTCAATTTAGGTAAAAGGGAAAAAGTTTGAGTGGAAATCAAGGGTTCTTAGAAGATTCTAGGCAAAATTGGAAGTTTAGGGCAAATATGGAAAAATCATGAAATTCTGGGCAAATTTGCACAAATTTGTGAATTTTTGGGCTCAATTAACAAATTAGAGAAGTATTAGATGAAATTAAAAATTCGCATAAAGGGTGGGGCAGAATCAGCAACTCAAGAGTTTTCCTGGACTTAGACAAGTATTCTGGCCAAATTATATCCAAACCTCTTCACATTGAATTTGGATGAGTTTTAAATTTCTAAAAACCTTGCTATTCTTGCATAAGATCCCCTAGTATAAATATAGGTCACCATTTGAAGGAAAAAGAGGAGAAATTCGAAACCCTAAGGTGGCGTTTAGTTGTAGAAAATTTTCTCATTTCTCTTTTTCAAATTTTCTTTGATGAAAGTTTGATCGTATAACATGTTTTAAGGATATGGAAAACTCTGTTTTCTAAGCTTTGGAAAATTCATGTGTTAAAATGGAAAACATTTAAAACAAAGTTTTCTATTGTATAACATGAGTTTTCTAAAATTTAGAAAACAAGGTTTTCTAAATCATTAAAACTACCTATGCACTCAAACTTCTATCAAAGAAAATTTAGAAAAGAAAAATAAGAAAAATTTTCATATCCAAACACCACCTAAGCTTCTAGCTAGAAAACTGTGAAACTGCAGCCTTGGTCCTTATTTCCTCACAACCCCTACCCAAAAACCGTAAGTTCCTCCCTTACCACCGCTGCCCCTAGAAGTTATAGTCTTCCCTGTCAACGCTTTAGCCACCGCTCCCGCCACCATCATCGGCCCTAACTAGCCCCTATTGCTCCGACAGACCCCACGCTAGCATCTCCTAGGAGTCTCTTACAGCCGCTCGAGTCGATCAAAGGAGAGAATGACAATCGCATTCTTTCAAAGCTCTGTCTGCCACTACCTCATCGACATCGATCGCCATCTTTGCCTTACTTAGGGTCACCGCTGTCCCCAGTTATAATATAAATCTGGAATCAAGCGGATTATGGGCTAGGGTAGAGATGAACTACTTTATAAGTGGATAGAGTTCATTGAGATGGGCGATCACAATATGGGGTGAACTGTAATAGAGATAGGTGATGCAAAAATGGCCGCTCTCGACCGGGGAACTACAGCAAAGAATGTATTCCAGGGTCATAAAAGACTATCACCACAAGTAAAGTGAAAGAAGCAAAGAAATCGAGCATTAGAGAAGGAGGGTTCAATCACTCATTCATAATTCCAGGAAAATTATTACAAAGTATATAAGACATGTACCTTCAGCTAAATGACACCATTTGGGGAGGTGCCTATTTCTGCCACATAACAATCCTTCCCCTTTAAAAGACTTTTGTCCACAAGAGTTAATAAGGATAAGCAGCAACAGAAAATAGAAGACTGAATTGCAAGAACTAAAGAAATGCTCAGATCATACTAGTTTATCTTGCTAAATAAGTAAACTATAGGTATAACTAGCTCTTGAATATTCAGCCTTGCCCATTATGTTGAATCATCGAATAACTAAGCATTGAGTACCTTGACCCTTTCAATTTTATTGAAGCTTCAAAATAGGCAGCATCCTTACTTTGTGGCGTTGTAGAAACCAGCAACTTGATTCCAACTTTATCATCAGTCTTGTTAGCTTATTTGTAGTAACTTAACACTTTTGTCTCTTTCATCAGCCGACCTAATTAAAGTACGTTACCCATTTCAGAGCTATTCTTTCACTTGCTTGATAAGGCTGCTCTCAATTAGTATCACATACTTTAGTTTGAAGCATAACCTCATGAATTTTCTAACTTTCATGGTTATTAGACTTGCTGGCAGTTTCCTGGTTCACACCTTTACTTCCCACAACTGTATCTTCATTAGCTTCAGTATTGCTCTTTGCTCAAAATTTTTCTTCATGATCAACCAACTCAAGACCTTTTACAATACTGGGAATAAACGTGCAACTCTTGTTTTTTTTTTAATTTTTAGTCTATCAGATTTTATGAAACCTTCTGTGACTTCACTCATGTTCTCATCTATCAAAAGACCAGCCTTGGTTCTCTTGTTTGTTTTTCCATCAAAATATGCATTCTTGAGATTTTATGAGCATAACCATCTCACAATAATAGACCCCTTAGTTGTGGCAGCATTAGCTTATTCTTTAACAAGACATTCTCCACCATTGAAGGCCACGTTTTGGGCTACCCCAACACTTACCTCTACTGAGAATTTTTCTGTACATGTTATGGCCTTAAAGTTTTCTCAAGGACCCGTTCACCTTTCTACAATCTCACCTTCACTTACTCTAGTTATATTGTGACCAAAGCTAAAGGGACTTGTATATTTCGCCCTTTGACTTCCTACAGCAATACCCTAAACAGCAGACATGACTTGCTCATCTGCTTTTCTTATGCCTAGTTTATATGACAAAATTCACCAAAGCCCTTATATGCTATCTTGAGGGCTTCTTCACTTTCCATTGTTTTCTTGTCAAAGCATAAATCACCATCAAATTTAAGAGCACAGCAGTTCGACACAGAAAAATCAGCAAGGTCTGCCTTACAAAGTTAATCATAATTGTCATCATTTCTACCCTTGAGGAAAGCTCCCACTGTTGTACCAATTGGTGCAACTTCATCCAGTTGATTTGTCCTAGTGTCTACAGAGGAAACTCTTGGGTTGGATGAGAGGTATCCCTCACATCTCTAATCCCTTTAGCATTTTTCTTCTTGGCAGTTTGTAGTTCCTGTAATTTGGCTCACCCACGAGCCTGCACAACATTTTTTGGTGCAAATTTTCTAACATAAGATTGAATCTCCTCTTGCAATCCATTCAAAAAGCAGCTGACAACAAATTCTTCATATGGGTTGTTGATCTTACTCAATAATGCCTCAAATTGTTCTTGATATTCTATAATATAACCATTTTTCTTTAAGCACTTCAACTCTTCGATGGTAGCCTCTTGTTCCATACTTCTAGAATTCATTTGACCATTCTCCAGTATTTTAGCAAAACAATTGGCCTTTTCTAAATTTTTAGGCCTCAATGCCTTTACATTCTTCCTAATATCTTCTTGCAACCCATCCACAAAATAACTAACCAAGAGTTTCTCAGGTAGTTCATTTACCTTGTTTAAACAAATCTGGAATTGATTCCAATAGCTTTTAACGGAACCTTGCTACATCAATTTCTTCAAGGCTAATGATGTAGAAATTTTTTCATCCCATGTCGACCTTGAAATCCTTGCTGCTGTATCTTGATTATCAGAGCATGCATCCATCTCTTGTAATTCATAAATTGAAAATCGTGTTATGCTTTTCTAAGTTTACTAATTCAGGAATTTTGTCAAACACCTGATCCACCAAATCCCAAGTCCCTTTCTAATCTTGAAACGATGCTCTGATTTTGCTACTGGTGCCGGGATGATACTATGATACCATTTGTTACAATATAAATCCGAAATCAAGTGGATTATGGGCTAGGGTCGAGATGAACTACTGTATGAGTGGATAGAGTTCACTAAGATGGGCGATGACAATATGGGGTGAACTGTAACAAAGATAGGCGATGTGAAAATGGCCATTCTCGACCGGGGAACTACAGTGAAGAATGGGTTCCGGGGCTATGAAAGACTTATCACCATAAGAAGAGGGAAAGAAGCAAAGAAATTGAACCAGAGAGGAGGAGGATTCAATATGACTTATTCATAATTCCAACAAAATTATTACAGAGTATATAAGACATGTACCTTAAGCTAAAAGACACCGTTTAAGGAGGTGCCTATTTCTGCCACGTAACATCCCCTCATCCAAGCCCATGTTGCCCTTCGCCCCAATGTCGCTGGAGATAAGAGAATCGAAAGTGGTTTGATCGTCACCCTCTTTCAACTCGCAAACCCAACCCGATTCACCCACTCTTGATTTGGTTAAGCTTCTTTTTTGGTATACATTTTGTTTTAGCCCCTTATCCTTTTATTTCATTCATACAAGTCACTCGTTTTCTTTTATTTTGTAGATTCATCACTGATAACAAGTTTTATTCTTTATTCTTATTTTATTTTATTTTTTCTTGCTTTTATTTATTTGTTTGTTTGGCCATGCATTAAATTTAACCATTAAATTCACATAAGAATATAACCTAGGATTTTTATTTATTTATCTATTTGTTTATCCTTTATTTTCTTTTGATTTTAGAATAATTTGATTCTTTTATTTTAATCCTTGCATCCTAAAGTTGATGATATGCAAAAATTATTCGTTATGCTAGATAATTTAATTTTCTTTTAGAAATTAGAAAGAGATTAAATTGGGGTAAATTGCAAGATATTTAGTAAATCCTCAAAGTTCTGTTCTTGGTGGATTTGATAAAATCCTAAGATGGATTATTTATTCAAATTTGATTGATCTGATAAGATTCATGGTTTGATCAATATACTCCTTTCAAATTCTTGTTTGATTTGATAAAGTTCTGAGATTTTAATGATGTCTAGGATTCTATATTTGGTTGGTTTGGTAAGATTCATGGTTTAGAATTAAATTAAAAAATTAATTAAACATAATTAAATAAAATTCATTAAAATTATTTTCATCAACGATTAAGCAAAGAAACAAGAATTTTAGAAAAAGATAAATCTAACCCCCATGATACCAATTTTTGGGCGCTATAATAAGGTTATTTTAGCTTAACTGACTCACGATCTTAAAATCTCTCATAGACCATAACAGGTATTTAATCAACCTAGGTGAAATAGATTGGTGGCAACTTCTAAACATATGTTGCTACAAATGAAATGGAAGCATTCACAACTTGGTTAGATTGAAATGAAAACATTCACAACTTAGCTAGAATGAAACATTCACAACTTGATTAGAATGAAATGGAAATATTCATAACTTGGTTAGAATTAAATATTCATAACATGGCTAAAATCAAATGGAAACTTTCATAACTTGGTTAGAATGAAATTGAAGCATTCACAACTTGGTTAGTATGAAATGAAAATATTGATAGCTTGGTTAGAATAAAACATTCATAACTTCATTAGACTGGAATAGAAACATTCATAACTTGGTTAAAATGATATGAAAACATTTACAACTTGTTTAAAATGAAACATTCTTTATTTTTCTTTTCTTTTATTTTTTCTTACTTTTATTTATTTGTTTGTTTGGCCATGTGTTAAATTTAACCATTAAATTCACATAAGAAAATAACCTAGGATGTTTATTATTTATGTCTTTGTTTATCCTTTATTTTCTTTTCATTTTAGAACAATTTGATTCTTTTATTTTAATCCTCGCATCTTGAAGTTGATATGCAAAAATTATTCGTTATGCTAGATAGTTTACTTTTCTTTTAGAAATTAGAAAGAGATTAAATTGAGGTAAATTGCAAGATATTTAGTAAATCCTCAAAAATCTGTTCTTGGTGGATTTGATAAAATCCTGAGATGGATTATTTGTTCAAATCCAATTGATCTGATAAGATTCACGGTTTGATCAAGATACTCCTTTCAAATTCTTGGTGGATTTGATAAAGTCCTGAGATTTTAATAATATATAGGATTCTATATCTAGTTGGTTTGGTAAGATTCACGGTTTAGAATTAAATTAAAAAATTAATTAAACATAATTAAATAAATTCATTAAAATTATTTTCATCAACGATTAAACAAAGAAACAAGAATTTTAGAAAAAGATAAATCCAACCCCCATGGTACCAATTTCTGGGCGCTATAATAAGGTTATTTTAGCTTAACTAACTCAAGATCTTAAAATCTATCGTAGACCATAACAGGTATTGAATCAACCTAGGTGAAATAGATTGGTGGCGACTCCTAAAAATACGTTGCTACGAATGAAATGAAAACATTCACAACTTGGTTAGAATGAAATGAAAACATTCACAACTTGGTTAGAATGAAATGAAAACACTCACAACTTGGTTAAAATGAAAGATTCACAAATTGATTAGAATGAAATGGTAACATTTGCAACTTGGTTAGAATGAAATGAAAACATTTACAACCTACTTAAACTGAAATGGAAACATTCATAACCTAGTTAGAATGAAATGAAAACATTCATAACTTGGTTAGAATGAAATGGAAACATTCATTGCTTGGTTAGAATGAAATGGCAGCATTCACAACTTGGTTAAAAAGAAACATTAACACCTTGGTTAGAGTCAAATGGAAACATTCACAATATGGTTGGAATGAAACATTCAAAACTTTGTTAGAATGAAGCATTCACAAATCGATTAGAATGACATGCAAACATTCATAGCTTAGTTAGAATGAAATGAAAATGTTCACAACTTGTTTACAATAAAATGGAAATGTTCACCACTTGGTTAGAATGAAATAGAAACACTCACAACTTGGTTAGAATGAAGCATTCAAAACTTGGCTATAATGAAATGGAAACATTCACAACTTGGCTAGAATGAAACATTCACAACTTGGCTAGAATGAAACATTCAAAACTTTATTAGAATGAAATGGAAATATCACAACTTGGTTAGAATTAAATATTCACAACATGGCTAAAATCAAATGGAAACAATCATAACTTAGTTAGAATGAAATTGAAGCATTCACAACTTGGTTAGACTGAAATAGAAATATTGATAGCTTGGTTAGAATGAAACATTCATAACTTCATTAGATTGGAATAGAAACTTTCATAACTTGGTTAGAATGATATGGAGACATTTACAACTTGGTTAAAATGAAACATTAACAACTTGAATAAAATGAATTAGAAACATTCGCAACTTGAGTAGAATGAAATGAAAACATTCACAACTTGGTTAGAATGAAATTGAAACATTCTAGACTTGGTTGGAATGAAATGGAAACTTTCATAACTTGGTTAGAATGAAATGAAAACATTCACAACTTGGTTAGAATGAAATTGAAACATTCTAGACTTGGTTGAAATGAAATGGAAACATTCATAATTTGGTTAGAATGATACTCCTGGCCATAGATCATGTTTCTATGTGGGTGGAGGCAATCTCCACTTCTTCTTGTAATGCATCGATTGTGGTTATGATCCTTCAAAAGAATATCTTCTCAAGGTTTGGGTGCCAAAGGTAATTATTAGTGATAAGGGCACCCACTTCATCAACAAGGTGGTGGTATCAACACTAGCTAAATATGGTGTTAGACACAAGGTTGCTCTCACCTACCATCCTCAAACCAATACACAAGCGTAGATATCTAATCGGGAAGTGAAAAAGATCTTGGAAAATAAGGTTGACATCAACTGAAAAAAGTGGGCTCAAAAGCTAGATGATGCACCATGGGCATACCAGACGGCATACAAAACGTTCATTGGTATGTTTCTGTTCTGGCTCTTATTTCGAAAAGCTTGCCATTTGTTGGTTGAACTTGAGCTCAAGTTTTTTTGGGCAATCAAAAAGATGAATAATGACTTGAAGGATGCTCAACAGTAAAGGTTGTTAGAGTTGGATGAACTTGAGGAGCTCTAGCTAGAAGCTTATGAGAATGCAAGAATTTACAAAGAGAATACAAAAGCTTTGGTATAACAAGAAAATCATGAGGAAGAACCTCAAGCCTGAGCAACTTGTGCTCTTATTCAATTGAAGATTGAAAGCTATTTCCTGGAAAATTAAGGTCTAAATGGTCGGGTCCATTTGAAATTATGAAGGTTTTCCCATATATAGCAGTGCAGTTAAAAGCTAAGGATGGTTCCACTTTTCAAGTTAATTGATAAAGAATGAAGGCTTACTATGGTGATGAGCTCCAACAACTTGGACAAGTCAATTTGTCAGAGCCACCTTTGTAAAATGTGGTCTCCTACCTAAACGAGTAAAATCAAGCCCGTTAAAGTAAAGATCAAATAATAGTAACCGGTTTAAGATATATTGCCGATCTGATGTCCGGGGACATCTTCACTGGAAGGCATGGTGACTTCCGGGGGGACTTCCTGTGAAGGAGAGCGTTTGGAATTGAGGTTTCCCAGGGGAATGTGCCTGCAAAGCTCAGAGAATGGGGTTAGGAGGTCCCCGAGGTGCTGTTCCGGGAAGGAGCCTCCGACGCCCAAGTCAATTTCCTTAGAAGGTGAAGGGGAAGCACTAGAGTTTTTAGTGGGCTTGCTTGTGTTTTCTCAAGGGAGAGGAGTCCAACCTCTTGCCAGGGTTTGTTTCTTGGTATTTATAGGAATGTCCAGCCCGCTCAGATCATGACATGTGTTCGGTCGGATGTTCTCTGAATTTCTGGGCATAGGGGACAAGTAGCCGGTGGCAGGCTCCTTGAGTCTCGAACCGAGACAGGTCGTGACAAGACCTAGATGGTGTGGGCGTGTCAAATCACCATTTAAGGTGACATGTAGCTTTTGTGGGCGGCATGTCAGAGGCTCCTTAAATGCTCCTGCCGTACTCCCGAGGTCCCTGGCCGAGGTCGTCCTCTGGTACGAACGATGCCCCTTCGGGAAATATGCCCGTAGTTCGGGGGTTCCCTAATTCAGGGTTCCGCCTTCGGGGAGATGCTCTTCGGCATGCAATAGCTGATTCTCCGTTTCTGAAGGCGATCTGTTTAGTACCTCGGGGGGGCTAATAGCTTCCTCGCGTTTCCTGACGCTCCGAGTTTGGGTCAGATAGAGGCGATAGCCCTTCGGCTATCACATGCCCCCCTTTGGAAAGCCGAAGTGGAGACTTCGGTTGGTAGTCTTTCCGAGGATACTCTTTGGGAGTTTTTAGGGAGTAAAACCTGTGTCGAAGGTACACCTTTTGCCCAAAGATATGGGCTGTTCGGCCATGGCCTGTCTTTTGGTGTCTTCGAGGTTACTTACTTCTTTCCTTTTTCCTTTTCCAGGTCTGTGCAGCGTCGCGTCTCATGACCAGGCGTGTCAGTCTGGAGCGGCGCGTCCCAGTTTTTTAGGGGTGTCAGAAGGCGCGTCCCCTATTTTGGCGCGGCGGCTGACACATGGCCTACTGTGATTGGCGGAGAGTCGCATCGGTTGCAGAGGGCGCATCTTTTCGGGAGCAGAGAGCAGTTACGGCAACCGTTCGCCTTCAGGGGATACTTATGACGCCGGTTCGTCTACCCTCTTTCGGCCTATATATAGCCCATTACATCATAAGTTCCCTTTTTACTTTTGCTTCTGCTCTTTTCCCTGCGTGCCACTGCTTTTGCGTTTTCTCTTGCTTTTTACGGCGGAGCTGTTTTAACAGAGTTTTTCCGGCAACCTTTCACGACGACGACTTCAAACCCAGACTTTGGCAAGTCTTTTGGTGGGTTTTTGTTTTCCGGACTCTTCTGATTTTCAGAGTTTTTTCCGGAACTTGTTTTCTTGCCTTTTTCTGAACCCATTTTTCTGCAAATATGCCTATTCCCGAGAGCTGGCAGCCTCTTTTATCTCATCCTTGCTGCACCACTCCCAAAAAACTGGCAAGATGGAAGAAAAAGTTCTTTCTTCCTTCGTATGCCGTTACGAGGTTGCCTCGTTCTGACCAATTTTGTTTTTCAAACCGTAGTAATGAGGTTACCATTTTCCGAGCCCAACTGAAGGCCGGACTTCGGTACCCTCCTCCGAAGATGATTTGCGAGTTCTGCCAATTTCATGGCATTGCCGTAAATCAACTTCCGCCGAACTCGTACTGCTATTTTAACGCCTTCATCTGCATGTGTGGCGTCTTCGGGATAGAACCCCACTTTATTATTTTTATGCAGTACTACAAGCTTTTCATGGTCCCGAAAGGTGGCTTTTACTTCATGCTACCTCGAGGATCTGGGAGCAAGAAATATACGTTCACCTTCGCCACCAAGGACAGCTGGCGACGGTGGCAACAAAAAATTTTCTTTCTGAAGATGGAGGAGGCCTGGTCGCATGTTCCGACCAAATGGGCTCAGGGAAAGCTGGAGATGGACGTCGTGGGTCCGAGGATACTGCTAACTCCGGAGTTGGCTCCTATCTTTACGGACTTCGACGGCCGTATCCGTGCTGTCTCGGACTGGGGTCCCGAGGTCCCTTCACGCTCCCTCTATGCCTTCCCAATCAATTGGAGGTTGATGACCGAAGAGGTTCTTCGGGAGTTAGGGGTAGTGAAGGAGCACAAGACGGACCTCAAGATGCCAGCTCCTTCCATCGCCGGGAAGGATTCCTGGTTTATGCAGCTCCTTCGGGAGGAAGTTTTTTATGAAACTTTTTATGAGAGTAAGTTATCTCTGACTCCCGTTGTTATAGCTTTCGTCTCGGACTTACGCTGATGCTTTCTTTCCTTTTCAGAGATGGGCGACGGCACTGCTGCCTTCTACAAGTCCCTCTTCACCGGCCAAGTAGAGAAGGGCGAACAGATGAAGAATGCGGCTTCCCGAAGGCGTAAAACCACTGATGCTGGACCTTTGGCCAAACGGGTGAAGAAGACTATTCTTCCTCCCCCTTTGGAAAGTATTGAGGAGGAAAGCGAGGAGCCCGAGGTCGCTGCCATTCCGCCTTCCGAGGTTGCTGCCGACGTCTCTTCGGCCGACGTCCCTCCTCAGAGCCCCACTCCGTCGCAGGCTCTTCTGGATGCCATGGTGGAGGCTCCTTCTGCCCAGGAGCGGCGTAAACGCAAGGGTAAGGAGATATCTACCGATGAGGCCCCGGCTTCTGACGATGATGTCGTCGAGGTGCCGCCAGGTTTGCTTTTTCCGCCGAAGTGTAATGCCTTTATTTTCCGAAGTTCTTTTTGTTCTCACCAGCTGCTCGTTTTGCCAGGCAGAGGAGTCACTTACTCCAAGTTGGGAGGCCGAACACGCCCAGAAGCGAGCTCTCAGTGATGCCAAAGTCCCGAAAGGGAAGATTCCGAAGGAGCCTTTTTGGACGTTTACGGAGGACATGAATTTGTTCTCCGGAGACTGCCCCCAAATGGCTAACGAGATTTCGAAGGGGGTGCTTACTGAGGCCTCCTTCAAGGCTATTGCGGCGGCTCATCCGGGCGATGACACCCTCGCAGCGAAGGTTACCGAGCACGTTGCTCAGGTATGTTGGTTTGCCCTTGAAGAATTTTTTCTAAGTGTTTAGCTTTTACTGACCTCGCCTTCATCTTTTTGCAGCTGATGGCGTACGCTGGCTACCTCAGAGTTCAGGTGGCCAGGCAGACGCAGTTCCGAAACTCGGCCTTAGAGACCTTAGAAAAAATGAAGGCCATGTGTTCGGAACTGGCCGTCAAGAACTTGCAGCTGGCTGATGCTGCGGAGAAGGAGGTTGCCGACCTTCGGGAGGAAAAAGAGAAGATTTTGAAGGACTCCTCCCATAAGGTTTCCGACCTCGGCTCCGAGGTGGCGGGACTGCTTTCGACCAACGAAGCGCTTCTAAAGTCAAAATCAGAGTCTGAAGAACTTCTGGCGAGGTTGCTAATTGAGAAGAATGCGCTTTATGTCGAGGTCGATTCCTTGAAGAAGGAGCCTGAGAAGAAGAAGAGGATAAAGGCGCTGAAGAAGGAGGTCGCGGACCTGAAGGATGAGCTCGAGGACCTGGAGGTTGAGAAGGATAAATCCGACCAGATGACTAAGGTCGCTTTCCAGGACGGGTTTTGCCTTGCTCGGCACCAAGTCCTCTAGAGGTTCCCAGATCTGGACCTCACTTTTTTGGAGGCTTTGAACATTCCCGAGGGGCCTCGGTGGTCCTGGTCCAAGATCGAGCATCTGAACCTGCCTTCTTCTCTCCCGGCGCCCAAGGTGGTGGAGAAGGATGCAGGGGCTGGTAGCTCTCAAGATGCCGAGAATCCTTAGTCTATTCTAAGGCCCTTCGCCTTTTTCTCGTTCTTTTTTCTGGCAATCCTTCTTCTTTGTAAGCTGCTTTTATCTTTAATGAAGATTTTTTGGCTAAGTCTTTTTGCAATTTTTTTTTCATTTCCCTTTGTCCCGAACACATTCGCTCAAGAGACTTCGGGAAACTGCCCTTGCATTTGTTATGGCGAGTATCTTTGTGCGGTTCGCCATTTCCCATTTTTCCCGAACATGGTTGCTCAAGGGACTTCAGGAAATCACCTGCGCTTTTTTCGGCGAGCACCTTTGCGGAATTCTGGTTTTGTACTTCAAGAATTTCTCTAAGAAACTTTTGTACTTAGAATATTTCTCTAGTTTGTACAACACAATTCTTCCACGAAGCCTTAATCATAGAATTTTTTCAAGGCATCTGAATGCCAAGTATTTTTTAATTCTATGCCATCGGCGTCGCCGAGTCTGTACACGCCTTTTCGTACTTCGGCAAGAACCAGATAAGGTCCTTCCCAATTCGTGAGAAGTACTCCGTGGGATGGCCTTCGGGGTGCGAAGTCAGCCTTTCGGAGAACGAGGTCTCCTTTCTTGATCCCTTTTGGCCTGGCTCGTAAATTTATGGCCGCGGCCACTCTTTGCTGAAAAGCTTTTCTTCTCAGCTCGGCTATTTCTCTGTGTTCGCCGACGAGGTCAAGCTTTGTTCTTAGGCCGAGGTCGTTTCCACTTTCATCGAACACTTGCACCCGTACTGATGGTCGTACTACCTCGATTGGAATGATGGCCTCTGTACCGAAGACTAGTGAAAAAGGCGTTTCCCCTGTGGCTCTTTGGGGTGTTGTTCGGTAGCTCCATAATACGCTTTGGAGTTCTCCTGGCCATTTCCCTTTTGCTTCCCCCAGTCTCTTTTTCAGACCATCTTTCATGGTCCTATTAGATACTTCTACCTGCCCATTGCTTTAGGGGTGAGCTACTGGGGCGAAGTGCATCTTTATTCCGAGGTCGCTGATAAATTCCTGGAATCCTTTGTCTATGAACTGGGATCCATTGTCAGCTACTAGCACCCTCGGTATGCCAAATCTGCATACGATGTTCTTCCACACGAACTTCTGCACTTCTTTTGCCGAGATAGTTGCTAGTGATTTTGCCTCAACCCATTTGGAGAAATAGTCTACTGCTACCTCGTAGAATTTCATGCCTCCAGGCGCTGTGGGGAGCGGCCCAATGAGGTCTATGCCCTAGACTGCGAAGGGCCAGGGATAGTCAGCCGAAGTTACCATCTCCGAGGGTGTCCTCTGGATATTCGCGTGTCTCTGGCAACTACCGCATTTCCGGACGAACTGTCTTGCGTCCTTTCTCAGGGTAGGCCAGAAGTATCCTTGGTGAAGTATTATTGCTGCAAGGGCGTCGGTTCCGATGTGTGAACCACAAATTCCTTCGTGGACTTCTTCGAGGATCATTTCAGCATCCTCCTCGTCCACGCACCTTTGCAGCGGATTTGCATATCCCTGCCGATATAACTCTTCGCCGATTAGGAAGAATCGGCCTGAGCGTCTTCGCAACTTTGCAGCGTCGCCGGGGTCTTCGGGGAGCACATTTTCTGTGAGATACCTTTTTATTGGGTCTTTCCATCCTTTTCCCGAGGTCAATATGCTCAGCACTGCGATGCTCGGATGGTCCAGCACCTCGGTGTATGTTTTTTATTTTGCCAAGCAATCTGCGTCGGTGTTATTACGTCGAGGTATGTTTTCGATTCGCACAGTATCGAACTCCCGAATGAGTTTTGCCACCAGTTCACGGTATTTTGCCAAGGTCGTGTCCTTTGCCCCATAGTCTCCTGCCGTTTGCCGAACTACTAGCTGGGAATCGCTGTGGGCTTTTAGATTTCGCACGCCAATTCTTCTGGCTAGGCATAATCCTGCTATGAGGGCATCGTACTCAGCCACATTGTTGGTGACGTTAAAGCTAAATTTAATAGCCTTTGTTACTTCAAGGCCTTCGGGACCTCTGATAATTACCCCAGCTCCCTGGTGTTCCGACCCCGAGGCTCCGTCAACATGCAAAGTCCATTCGGGATCACCTTCGCCAGCGTCCGGATGGTTGTCCTCAATGGTGGGTACTTCGGCGATAAAGTCTACCAGTGCTTGAGCTTTTATGGCTTTCCGAGGTTCATAAGCGATGTCGTGTTCGCCAAGCTCTATACACCACTTGGAGAGCCTTCCGGAATGATCCACCTTCCTCATGACATCCCAAAGTGGTAAACTACTTCGGACGATGATAGGGTGAGCCTGAAAGTATGGTCGTAGCCTTCTTCCTGCCAGCACCAAGGCATATATAGCTTTTTGCAACAAAGGATACCTGATTTCGGCGCCATGCAGGGATTTGCTGACATAATAGACCGGCCATTGCTTTGGCCCCTCTTCTTTTACAAGGACCGAACTCACAGCTTTTTCTGTGACGGCGAGATATAGCACGAGCAGCTCTCCTTCGCGAGGTTGTCGCAGAGTAGGCAGGCTGGCCAAGTAGATTTTCTGTTCTTCCCAGGCCTTTTGGCAATCTTCACCCCAGGGATGGTCATCACCTCCGAGGTTGTCCTCCTTTTTTGCTGCCTTTGTGAGGACTTTGAAGAATGGCCGACACCGATCTTCGTATCTGGAAATAAACTTGTTGAGGGAGGTTATCCTTCCAGTAAGTCTCTGCACATCTTTTATTGTGGCGGGAGTTCGAAACTTGAGCAGAGCCTTAATTTTTTCTGGGTTGGCATCAATGCCTCTTTCGGATACCATGTACCCCAGGAATTTTCTCGAGGTCACGCCGAAGATGCATTTTTCGGGATTGAGACGGATCCCGAAGGCTCTGAGCTGGTGAAAAGTCTCCTTAAGATCCATGACGTGTTTGTCAGGCAGCTTGCTTTTGACTATCATGTCGTCGACATACACTTCCATGTTTCTCCCTATTTGGTCTTTAAAGACCTTGTTCATCAACCTTTGGTAGGTGGCTCCTGCGTTTTTGAGCCCGAAGGG
This sequence comes from Aquilaria yunnanensis, assembly GCA_039654915.1. Taxonomy (NCBI): domain Eukaryota; kingdom Viridiplantae; phylum Streptophyta; class Magnoliopsida; order Malvales; family Thymelaeaceae; genus Aquilaria; species Aquilaria yunnanensis. The sequence goes on from CM077597.1 coordinate 72,691,878, forward strand.
CATCCTGACGTAACAGTATGTTCCCCCTTCGGTGATGAAGGCGGTTTTTTCTTCATCTTCGGGGTCCATCTTTATTTGATGATACCCGCTGAAGGCATCTAAGAAACTTAGGAGCCCGTATTCGGCAGTTGAGTCTACCAATTGGTCTACCGGAGGGATAGGGTATGAGTCTTTTGGGCAAGCATCGTTCAAGTTTCTGAAGTCGATGCACATCTGGAGTTTACTGCTGCCGTCTTTTGTGGCGACGACCACGTTGCTTAACCACTCGGGGTATTTGACCTCCCTGATAACCTCAGCGTCTAGCAGGCGCTGGACTTCGGTTTTGAGGAAGTTATTTTTATGGGTTGAGATGCCTCGTTTCTTTTGTCGGACAGGCTTTGCTTCCGGACTTACTTTGAGGCTATGCTGTATTACGCCAGGGTTCACACCTGGCATATCTTTCGGCGAGTAGGCAAAGAGATCTTTATTTTCCAGTAGAAAGGATACAAGTTTTTTCTTGTCACCTTCGGCCAAGCTCTTCCCTATTCGGGTAGATTGACCTGGGACAAGTTCTACTGTTTCCGTTTCCGCCTTCGCGGGACTCTCTGCCTCACCCTTTTTTGGTGCCTTTGCTTCCACAGCTTGCGCAGAGTTGTTTGCTGGAGCTTTTCGTGTTTTGACGAACACCTTCCTTACTTCGCCTTGATCTATGAAGATTTCCGCATCTCCATCCTTGGCGGCGAAAGTAACGGTTAAGTACTTGACATCAGGGCGAATGTGCAAGTTTCCCTGTGTCTGTCTTCCAAGGATGGCGTTGTACGATGAAGGGACATCCATAACGATGAACCTTGCCATTGTGGAGGTGTACAACTCTTCTGTCCCCATCACCGAAGTCCCTTTCAACATCAACGGGAGATCGATCCAACCGAGGACGGGCAGCTCGGCCGGACCTACCCCGAAGGTAGGTGAGGTGACGGGCTTGAGGTCGTTACTAGATACACCCAACCTCGGCAGTAAGTGTGAAAACAAGACGTCGGCATTTGATCCGTCATCGAGCAGCACTCTTTTGACGTCCCAGTTTCCTATTCTCGCCATGATCAACAATGGGTCGTCATGGGGAAAAATGACGGCGGAAACATCCTTTCGGGCCAGCTTTTTTGTTGGACTTTGATACTCCATGACTGCTATTTCTCTGGCCTTCCTCTTTCTTTCCGAGGATGGGAGTCCCGTCGTTATTGTCTGTATAATTCCTGCTGGAGGTGGGGGGCGCCTTTTCGGACTTCGGTTTCTCCACCTGTCGGAGTCGTAGTCCTCTTCTTCTGCCTTTCCTTCTTCCTCTTTTCTCCCTTTCGGGGAAGGCATGCGTAGATAATGCCGAAGTTGGCCCTGTTTTATCAGCGACTCTATATACTTCTTCAATTGGAAGCAGTCTTCGGTGTCGTGACCATGGTCGCGATGAAACTGGCAGAACTTCTTCATATTCTTTCTGTTGTCGGTGGTCATGGCCCGTGGCCGCTGGACCTGAGTTCCTTGCCTTTCCATTGTCATGAGGATGTTGGTCCTTGTGGTGTTCAGGGGTGTGAAAATGGGGGGTTTCCTTCCTCGCGTCCTCCGAGGTCGGCCTGCCTGTTCGGTGGGATACCAAGTTTGCTGGCTGGACCCTTTGGCCCGGGCGTGATCGGACTTCGGTCTGCCCATTCTCAGTTCTTCGGCTGTCATGTGCTGTTCGGCCCTTTGGTAAAATTCACCGAGGGTGTCCGAGGGGTCCTTAGAGAACTCGTAAAACAGCTGTGAGTCCCTCCGAAGGCCCCGTGTCATGGCGAGGATGAGTATTTCGGGCCGGAAGTCCGGGACGCTCAAAGCTTCCCTGTTGAACTGATGCGAACCCCGATGGTATAACGACCATGAAACGCGCCCAAGATGTGATTCAAGCTCCACAAGACATCAAAAAGACTAGGTTTAAAACCCCCACACCTAATCAACCTGTGATTAGAAACGAGAAGTATAGAACTCCAAGAACACAAGCACACTTGTGCACCAAGGCAGTCCACAAAGAACCAAAGAAAAAACCTCTCCAAAGGGCAAATTTATTTCAAAATTTTTCTGTATATTTACATCCAGAATATGTGCCTTTATATAGGCCTAAACTAGGGTTAAAATCTGGGCAAAATTCGCAGCCCAAGTCACCTAGGAAACCTAGTTACAAAAGACTCTCAATAGGCTTGTTGGGAGGATTGAAGACATTGACTTGAGGTTGCCAAGGAGACCAAATCCCATCTTGCAACCAAGGAGAGGTCCAAGGAGAGAAGAACCCGAGGAGGAAGAAGGACATTGGCATGACCATGGGCTTCCAAGGAGAGGGGAGCCAAGGGAGGACAACAATCTAAGCTCTATCAAATTGTCCATTCCACCTTTTCAAGGGAGGAGTGATCCGGATACATATTGGGAGTGGGAGCAAAAGATTGAGATGGTGTTTGAGTGCCATCACTATTCTGAGGAAAAGAAAGTTAAATTGGCTAATATTGAATTCACTGATTATGCTCTTGTATGGTGGAACCAGGTTGTCACTTCTAGAAGGAGGAATGAGGAGGAACCCATCAATACATGGAGAGCTCTTAAAGCCATGATGAGAAGGAGATTCGTCCCAAGTTACTACTATAGAGATCAACACCTCAAACTTCAAAGGCTTGTGCAAGGCCAAAGGAGTGTGGAGGACTATCACAAGGACTTGGAGATGACACTAACCCGAGCCAATATCATTGAGGATGAGGAGGCAACCATTGCTAGATTCATCAATGGCCTTAACCATGAGATTGCCAACAAAGTGGAGATGGTGCAATATGTCAACATGGAGGATTTGCTTCACCATGCCACCAAGGCCGAAAGAATCATCAAGAGGTCTAAGGCATCCAAGATGGCTCAAGGAGGGAGTTCCACATGGAGGGGAACATGGAGCAATGAGGCACCAAAGCCAAGAATGGAGGCTACCAAGGGAAGCATGTCTCGGCCTCAACAAGACAAGCCCAAGGTGCCACCCAAAGATGTGCCAAAGTCAAGGGAGATTGAGTGCTTCAAGTGTAGAGGCAAGGGGCACTACATGAGAGATTGTCCTAACAAAAAGGTGATGATTCTCAAAGATGATGGTGAGATCACATCCGAGGAGGAGGATGCCATGGAGGAGACCCCACCATTGGAGGAGGATGAGCAAGACACACTTGAGCCCGAGGAGGGTGACTTTGCTTTTGTTGCTAGGAGAGCTCTAAGTGTGCAAGCCAAGGAGGAGGCCAATCAAAGAGAGTGCATCTTTCACACTAGATGCCGAATTAAAGATCAAGTGTGCAGCCTCATTGTTGATGGAGGGAGTTGCACCAATGTAGCAAGTTCAACCATGGTGGAGAAATTGAAGCTTCCAACACAAAAACACCCACAACCATATAAGCTTCAATGGTTGAATGATGCCGGGGAGGTAAAAGTGGTAAAGCAAGTTTCGGTTAAATTCAAAATTGGTACTTACCATGATGAAATTCTTTGTGATGTTGTTCCTATGCATGCTTGCCATATTTTGCTTGGAAGGCCGTGGCAATTTGATAAGAAGGTCACACATGATGGAGAGAAAAACTTGTACTCATTTTTCCATGAAGGAAGGCCGGTTACACTTAGCCCACTTTCACCACAACAAGTTTTGGAGGATCAAAGGAAACTTCAAAGTAAGGTTGAGAGAAAAATAAATGAGGGGAAAGTTGAGGGCAAGAGTGAAGAGGGGAAAGCCGAGAGACAAAATGAGAGAACAAGTGAGGTGAGTGACCATGAGGGGAAGAAGAGTGGAGAGTTCCCGAGAGAAAAGAATGAGAGGAAGTTGAGTGGCAAAAAAGAGTGCTATATTGCTAAAATGAGTGATGTGAGGAAAGCCATTCAAGCACAAAGACCAGTGCTTCTTTTAATTTACAAAGAATCTTTACTTGTTGTCAATGATCTAACACATCTTCCTAGTATTGTTGTGTCTTTGTTGCAGGACTTTGAAGATGTTTTCCCTGAAGATCCGAGGGGTTTGCCTCCAATTAGAGGCATTGAGCATCAAATAGACCTAGTCCCGGGAACACCAATTCCAAATAGGCCAGCCTATAGAACCAATCCCGAGGAGACTAAAGAGATTGAGAAGCAAGTAAAGGAGTTGTTGGACAAAGGCCTTGTGAGGGAAAGTTTGAGTCCTTGTGCCGTGCCTGTACTTTTGGTGCCAAAGGAGGATGGCTCATGGCGCATGTGCATGGATTGTAGGCCTGTCAACAAGATCACTGTAAAGTATAGACATCCTATTCCTAGACTTGATGATATGCTTGATGAGTTGCATGGTTCTACTTTGTTTTCAAAGATTGATTTAAAAAGTGGGTACCATCAAATTAGAATGAGGGAAGGGGATGAATGGAAAACTGCTTTCAAAACCAAGTTTGGACTTTATAAATGGTTAGTTATGCCTTTTGGACTAACTAATGCTCCTAGTACTTTCATGAGACTTATGAATCATGTCTTGCGTGACTTCATTGGAAAGTTTGTTGTTGTGTACTTTGATGATATCCTAGTATATAGCAAGAACTTAGAAGAGCATGTTGGACACCTCACACAAGTACTAAGCACCTTAAGAGGACAAAAGTTGTATGCTAACTTGAAGAAGTGCTCTTTTTGTGTTGACAAAATTGTTTTCCTTGGATTTGTTGTGAGTTCACATGGAATTGAGGTAGATCAAGAGAAGGTGAGAGCCATACAAGAATGGCCGACGCCAACATCCATTACTGAGGTGAGATCATTCCATGGGTTAGCTAGCTTCTATAGGAGGTTTGTTAGAAATTTTTCTACCATTGCTGCACCCCTAACTGAAGTTATAAAGAAGAATGTGGGATTTAAGTGGGGAAAAGCTCAAGAAGATGCTTTCGGGTTGTTAAAAGACAAGTTATGCCACGCACCACTTTTAGCTTTGCCTAACTTTGCTAATACTTTTGAAGTTGAGTGTGATGCTTCAGGTATAGGCATTGGAGCTGTGTTGATGCAAGGAGGCCGCCCCATTGCATACTTTAGTGAGAAGTTGAATGGTGCTAGCTTGAACTATCCCACATATGACAAGGAGCTCTATGCTTTGGTAAGAGCTTTGGAGACTTGGCAACATTATTTGTGGCCAAGAAAGTTTGTGATTCACACTGATCACCAAGCCCTTAAGTTTCTTAGTGGGCAAGGTAAGTTGAATAGAAGGCATGCTAAATGGGTAGAGTTTATTGAGTCATTCCCATATGTTATCAAATACAAGCAAGGTAAGGATAATATAGTGGCGGATGCACTTTCAATAAGGTATGCTTTACTTTCGGCTTTAGATGCAAAAGTTTTGGGTTTTGAACACTTGAAGGATTTGTATGCTAGTGATGATGATTTCAGTGAGATTTATTCTAAGTGTTCTAAGTTTGCTTTTGAGAAGTTCTACCAAGTTAATGGCTTTCTTTTCAAAGAAAACAGGTTGTGCATACCAAAGACATCTTTGAGGGAATTGCTCACAAAGGAAGCTCATTGTGGAGGACTTATGGGTCACTTTGGACAAGCCAAGACTTTGCATACTTTGAAGGAACATTACCATTGGCCGAATATGGTAAAGGATGTGAAGAAGGTATGTGAGCAATGCATTGCATGTAGGAAGGCAAAATCCACTCACACTTCACATGGGTTATACACACCACTTCCTACACCTAGTCATCCATGGGTAGATATTTCTATGGACTTCATTGTTGGATTGCCTAGGACTAAAGGAAACCGTGACTCAATCTTTGTTGTTGTTGATAGGTTTTCTAAGATGGCTCATTTTATTCCATGCAATAAAACTGATGATGCTATTCATGTGGCTGAATTGTTTTTCAAAGAAATTGTTAGACTTCATGGTGTTCCTAGAACAATAGTTTCGGATAAAGATACTAAGTTTCTAAGCCACTTTTGGAGGACTTTGTGGGGTAAGTTAGGAACTAAGCTTTTGTTTTCTACATCTTGTCACCCACAAACTGATGGGCAAACTGAGGTAACTAATAGGACTTTAGGTTCCATGCTTAGGGCTATCATTGGTAAAAATTTGAAAGCTTGGGAAGATTGTTTGCCTCATGTAGAATTTGCTTATAATAGATCCATGCATTCTACTACTAATTTGTCACCTTTTGAGATTGTTTATGGTTTTAATCCTTTAACTCCATTGGATCTTTTACCATTACCTACTCATGAGGTATCTAGTTTGGATGGTAGTAAGAAGGCCGAGAGCATCAAGAAGTTGCATGAGAAGGTTAAGCAACAAATTGAACTCAAAAATCAACAAGTTGCTAAAAAAGCCAATCAAGGCCGAAGGAGAGTTGTGTTTGAGCCTGGAGATTGGGTTTGGTTACACATGAGAAAAGAAAGATTTCCAGCTGCAAGGAGGACTAAGCTTCATCCAAGAGGAGATGGTCCATTCCAAGTCATTAAAAAGATCAATGACAATGCATACATGCTAGACTTGCCGGGTGAGTATAATGTGAGTGCTACTTTTAATGTTTCTGATTTGTCTCTATTTGAACATGCAGATTCGTGGACGAATCCTTCTAAGGAAGGGGGAGTTGATATGATCAAGGAAGGCACACATGGAGAAGGAAAGGACCCATTGAAGGTTTCTAGTGGACCTATGACAAGGAAGAAAGCTAAGGAGCTCTCAAGTGCACTACAAGGCTTTGTTTCAAGTTTCTTCATGGAGAATGGACATGAAACTTCACAAGGAGCTGCTAGAACTTTCAAGACACAATATGGACATGATGGATATGCTTGGTACTCAGTTCTGGAGTGCTTAGATAAGTCACAAAACAAGGACACCAAGGACACCACTCAAAGTGCACCATTTGAGCCACCTTAAGCGTTCTTGATGCATTTTGTGTCCACAAGCTGGATTTTTGAGCTCTAACTTTCCAGACCTTCATTACCACATCTAATATGAAGATTCATGCCATTGGAACTCAAAGATTCAAGCTTGGAGCTGAAGATACAAGAGAGAACCTTAAAGTGCCCAAAATGCACCCAAAAAGGCTATTTGGGAGTTTTCGGGTTTAATCTTGTATTTATATTTTATTTTCGTTCAAATCCTATTTAGATACATTATTTAGGAAGTTATTTAGGCTATGGAATAGTTTTAAATCGTTTTGGGCAAGTGGAATACGCTGCATTTATTAAACTTGTTCAAACTAGGAATTAGAGTCCTAATTTGACTAGGATTTCCTATGTCTTTGTATCTAGGATTCCTAAGGGATTTAGGCTGCGAATTTTGCCCAACTTTTAACCCTAGTTTAGGCCTATATAAAGGCACATATTCTGGATGTAAAGACACAGAAAATTTTCGAAATAATATTGCTCTTTGGAGAGGTTATCTCTTTGGTTCTTTGTGGACTGCCTTGGTGCACAAGTGTGCTTGTGTTCTTGGAGTTCTATACTTCTCGTTTCTAATCACAGGTTGATTAGGGGTGGGGGTCTTCAAACCCAGTCTCTTTGATGTCTTGTGGAGCTTGAAAACATCTTGGGCGAGTTTCATGGTCTTTATACCATCGGGGTTCGCATCAGTGATCTACAACTTTCATGCTTTGAATTTTGAGAAATCATTGCTGCATCAAGTTCGAATTTCAGCTTGAAGTTGGAGACACAAGCCAGAATCACCCAAGAAGGCTATTTTGGAGTTTTTATGGCCAATCTTGTTTTGTAACGTATTTTATTTTATTTTCGTATTTATTTACATTATTTAGGATGTTATTTAGGCCATGGAAGGTTTCAAATTGTTTGTTCCTGATTATTTCTTATCTTTCTGTTTCGTGTCCAGCCTTGTTAACCTTTCTTGTTTTCATTGTTTCCAGCATCCTAGAGTCAATAAAACACCAAAAAAAGAAGGATCCAAGTTGAGGAAGTTTTGGTATCAAAAAGTTGCTTCAAATTGTGCCAATTTCACTAGTTTTCTTGTCTTGGCCGAAAAGAATTTTAACTTTTTTTCTTTGGCAGCAAGGAGTTTCAAGGAGAACGTTTGGTTAGCATCAAAACAGCAAGCAAAAAAAAAAAAAGGAGGAAAAAAAAAAGGAAGGAAAAGAAAAGAAAAAGAAAGAGCAAAGAAAAGAAAAGAAAAGAGCTTGCAAAAAGAAGTTTTCTCAAAGTGTTGAAAGTTGTGCGCCCCAAAACCTATCCCATTGTTTTGAGCCAAAAAGCTTTCTTTGTGGTTCTTGTAATCATCAATTGCAAGGGCTTCCTAGAGTCTTTTAAAGCTTGTTTAGGCCACCTCTTTTGGAGTCAAAATAGTTCTTCAAAAATTCAAGTTTTCTTGTGTGCTTTGAGGATAGTTTTCTTAGAACTTTGGAGAACTCTTTGAATAAGCAATATCTCACTCACAAATTGAGTGTTTTGAGTGTTCATATTTTGAGTGAAACACGTGAGGTGAGTGTTTGTGAGGATCTTTGTTATTTTCAGGAGTATGGAGGGCCAAGAGGATAGGAGGATGAAAGTGAGACACAATGAGGAGCCAACCATGAGAGAATTTCAAGAAACTCTCAATAGACTTGTGGGGAGAATTGAGGACATTGATTTGAGGTTGCCAACGAGAGGTCCAAGGAGAAAAGAACCCAAGGAGGAAGAAAGAGTTTGGCATGACCATGGGTTTCCAATGAGGTGTGAGCCAAGAGAGGATAACAACCTAAATTCCATCAAGCCTACCATTCCACCTTTCCGAGGGAGGAGTGATCCCGACGCATATTGGGAGTGGGAGCAAAAGATTGAGATGGTGTTTGATTGCCATCATTACTCCGAGGAAAATAAGGTTAAATTGGCTACCATAAAGTTCACTTATTATGCTCTTGTATGGTGGAATCAGGATGTTACTTCTAGGAGAAGGAATGAGGAGGAGCCCATACACACATGGAGAGCCCTGAAAGCCTTGATGAGGAGGAGATTTGTGCCTAGCTACTACACTAAAGATCAACGCCTCAAGCTTCAAAAGCTAGTGCAAGGCCAAAGGAGTGTGGAGGACTACCATAAAGACTTGGAGATAACCTTGACCCGAGCCAACATCATGGAGGATGAGGAGACCACCATTGCTAGATTCATTAATGGTCTCAATCCTGAGATTGCCAACAAAGTGGAAATGGCACCTTATTTGAACATGGAGGATTTGCTTTATTATGCCACCAAGGCCGAAAAAATCATCAAAAGGTCCAAGGCATCCAAGATGTGTCAAGGAGGAATTTCCACATGGAGAGGAGCATGGAGCAAAGATGTAAGAGAAGTACCCAAGCCAAACATGGAGATCACAAAAGGAGACTTGTCTCAATCGCAACAAGAAAAGTCAACCATGCTTGTTCCACTTTCACCACAACAAGTTTTGGAAGATCAAAGAAAACTTCAAAGTGAGGTTGAGAGAAAAGAAAAAGAGGGGAAAGTTGAGGGCAAGAGTGATGAGGGGAAAGTTGAGAGAACAACCGAGAGATTAAGTGAGAAGAGTGAACATGAGGGGAAGAAGAGTGGAGAGTTCCCGAGAGAAGAAATTGAGTGCGAAGTTGAGAGAAGACAATAGTGTAATGAACCCAAGCCGAGTGAAGAAAGAAAGACCTACAGAGAAGCCATAATTTCATCTAACATAACAAAGTCTTCTAGTGTTGTGTTGTCTTCTTTTCAGGACTTAAGTGGATATGAACTTCAAGAATCAAGTGAGTTGCTGCCCATTAAAGAAGTTGGTGTTCCTAATATTCTAAGCCATGTCCCATGCATCAAACCAATGAAGGAGGTTGAAAAGGAACAATTTGAGGTGAGTCCAAGTGATTTCATATGCAAAAGTTTGCCTAACATTGTTTCTTATCCTATGTTTGAAGGGGATGAAATTAATGTAACTCCAACCGAAGTCATTGAGTGCAAAGGTGAAAATTTTATGGTTCCTACACCGAAGGAAGATACTTGGAGACTAAGTCCAACCACTGTAATGTATTTCTTCCTAGCACCTAGATTTGATGTAGTTTTGCATGAAAATCTCAAACAATGTGTGTTTGCTTGCAATGTTATTTTGACAAATGGTTTTCATGAAACTAGATTAAGAGAAGGAAGTAAACATGGGAATTTGACAAAATATGGTTTAAAAGCTTCTAATTCTTTAGTTTTGTCAAATCATCTTTGGAATTGCTTGAGTTTCTCTAGAGGAAAATCTGTTTTGTTGTCTTTTGTTTTTGAATTTGTTTACTTTGCATCCATGTCACATTGTTTTGTTTTGTGTCAAGTTAAATCTACTTCTTTAGAATTTTGCATGCATAAATTGGTTGTTACCCATGCATTACATATTTATTTGTTTCCCATTTATATTCAGCCCATTTTTCTGTGTCAATCTTTAATTTCCAGCAAGTATCTTTTTGTCATGACACATGCATTACACAAACTTTTGAGTCTTGATCTTTTTGCTTTATGTCCAAACCTAAGAGTTTTTATTTTGAGTGAAAATTCTGGTTTTAAATTCAGCCTTTTAAGGAGGTATGTTGAGTCCTTTGTTTTGTGTCACATTTCATACATTTTCACAATTTTTATGCATTGTGGTGCATATACATACAAAAATAAGTTTGATCTTGTTTCATTTAAAATGCTTAGGATTTTTGTGAAATTCATGCATCCTAGTTTTGTTATTAGTTTAGGCCATATTGTGTTCAATTCTTGTTTGTTTGAATGGCCTATGAAAAGTATTGTCTTGACATGCATAACTTGTGCTTTTCATGACCTTGACACTTATGTGAGTTTAGGTCCATTTGTTTTGAGTGCATACAACATCCCTAAGGTAAATTATGCCTACACTTTTACTTGTTGTGAGAATAATGTTTTTGAGATGGCAAAGGCAATGAAAGTGATGCCTAGAGTTAAGATGAAAATTGTGCAAACATTCAGATTTTTTGTGCTAATTGTTTCAAGCTTTGTCTTTGATCCAGGAGGTATCATTGCATTTGGATATTGGTTCAGGTTTTGCTCAAGATTAAAGCTCCATACACAAGCATTCCGTGCTATTGGTGCATATGTGAAAGGTAAGTGCTTATGTGTTGATTATTTCATTGTTATTGATTCAACTCCCTTTTCTAACGCAGGTTTTGATTCGAGGACGAATCCTTCTAAGGAGGGGGAAGCTGATATGATCAAAGAAGGCACAACCAAGAATGGCAAGGATCCATTAAAGATAACTAGTGGACCATTGACAAGGAAGAAGGCTAATGAGCTCACTAGTGCACTTCAAGCTTGGATTTTGACAGATTGGCGATGTTCTGGAAGAAAATTCATATCTTGAGCTAAACAGATCGGAATTGAGTAATTCTTGATTCATTGGAAAGATAACATCTGGAGCTACAAGTCATATGAATACCATCAAACCCAGTTTGGACGTTAAGGAGGTCCAATTTAGCTTCAAAGTCACGATTTACGAGTTATCGCTGGTTCAGAAGCAGTTGCAGTATTTTGGGAATATCTTTGGATTTAGAAGTCCATTTTGTGTGATTCAAGTGTGGTTTCGAAGCTAAGAAAGAGATCGGATGTTATTTAGGCCATGGAATTGATTCAGGTCATTTAGGATAAAAGGAATTCGCTGCACACCTTAAACATATGTTAAAAGTGTGTTACCAATCTGTCAAAATCCAAGCTTGAAGTGCACTAGTGAGCTCATTAGCTTTCTTCCTTGTCAATGGTCCACTAGTTATCTTTAATGGATCCTAGCCATTCTTGGTTGTGCCTTCTTTGATCATATCATGAACCTTTCGACATAGTCGCGTATGGTCTCTCCAATTCTTTGCGCTATGTCGAACATCTGGACCGGTATCTTCGCCGTTGGCCGACTTCCGATAAACTGCTGGGTGAAGGCTGTGGACAACTCCTGGAACTCCGTGATGGTTCTTGAGGCCAATGAATTATACCAGGTTGTTGCTAGCCCACTGAGAGTGACCTCGAAGCATTTGCACAAGGTGGCATCGTCGGCACCGTGCATCATCATGCTGCGTCTGTACTTGGTCAGATGGGCCTGCGGATCAGTACGGCCATCGTAAGTTTCCAGGCGAGGTACTCTGAAATCACCTGGCATGGCTGCCTCAACTACATCTTGGGTGAATGGGGACTCGTCAGCACAAAAGGTCCCAGACAGCCTAGCCTAGACGGGTTTACGGGCCACCTGTTTCTCCACTCTGTCCAACCTTGCCAATATTTTCTCCATAAGGGCCGTGGCGCTAGGTTCTTCTTCTGGCAGGGGGGATTGTCGGTGCCTCTTCGGGGAGCGAGTTCGGCGCTGAGGGGATGGGGACCTCGCCTCAGGCGACTGGCTCCTCCTGTGTGTGCTTTTGGGTCGCTTTGACCCCGCTTGTCCCGCGAGCCGTGCCCCAAGGGGCATGTTTTCTGTTGAAGACTCCTCTCGTGGGTCTCCGGATCCCGAACTACGATGAGTTGGTTTGGGGCTTTTTTCCCGAGGGTGTGCTGGCGAAGGAGGCCTTTGGGCTTGAGCTTGTTGCGGCCACCTTCGGTCTATCTGTTGTGTCATTTCAGCCACAACAGAACGTTGAAAGTCGCGCAGGAAGCTCATGGTTATGACCAGAGGGCGCTCTTCCTCAGGCGTGGAAGTCCCTGGGGGGGCTTGCTCAGTGGCCGGTTGGACTACAGGCGCGGACGGGGACCTCAGGAGTCCCTTATCCTTAGAACGCCGAGTCTCAACGACGGCGACCCGAGGATGGTTTCCCACAGACGGCGCTAAATGATGTCCGGGGACATCTTCACTGGAAGGCATGGTGACTTCCGTGGGGACTTCCTGTGAAGGAGAGCGTCTGGAATTGAGGTTTCCCAGGGGAATGCGCCTGCAAAGCTCAGAGAAGGGGGTTAGGAGGTCCCCGGGGTGCTGTTCCGGGGAAGAGCCTCCGACGCCCAAGTCAGTTTCCTGAGAAGGTGAAGGGGAAGCACTAGAGTTTTTAGTGGGCTTGCCTGTGTTTTCTCAAGGGAGAGGAGTCCAACCTCTTGCCAGGGTTTGTTTCCTGATATTTATAGGAATGTCCAGCCCGCTCAGATCGTGACACGTGTTCAGTCGGATGTTCTTTGAATTTCTAGGCGTAGGGGACAAGTAGTCGATGGCAGGCTCCTTGAGTCTCGAACCGAGACTGGTCGTGACAAGACCTGGACGGCGTCGGCGTGTCAAATCGCCGTTTGAGGTGACATGTAGCGTCTGTGGGCAGCATGTCAGAGGCTCCTTAAATGCTCCTGCCGTACTCCCGAGGTCCCTGGCCGAGGTCATCCTCTGGTACGGACGATGCCCCTTCGGGAATTATGCCCGTAGTTCGGGGGTTCCCTAATTCAGGGTTCCGCCTTCGGGGAGATGCTCTTCGGCATGCAATAGCTGATTCTCCGTTTCCGAAGGCGATCTGTTTACTACCTCGGGGGGGCTAATAGCTTCCTTGCGTTTCCTGACGCTCCGAGTTCGGGTCAGATAGAGCCGATAGCCCTTCGGCTATCACGATCATTCCTACTCGTCACCCGTCACTGGCGACAAGAATCAGAGGGAGAAGCCCTTTGTTACACCATTTCCTATCATCGATATGTACTTCCTTCTCTGTGATTTCGTGTACAATCCGCCACCACCAGATTTCATGTACAATCCGCCATCACCGTGATTTCATGTACAATCCACCCTACCTACAATTTCATGTACAATTCGCAATTTTATGTATCTTTTTCCCTCGCCACAATTTTATGTACGATTGCCATCGCCAGATTGTCATCATCACCATTGGAAATCGAGGATGAAACCGCCTCCACCCGCGAACATATTTCCTCACCTAGAACCAACCCAACTTTAACCAGTTTACCAAGATTCTCGATAAAACTTGCCTTTAACCCTCCAATCTCTACGTTAGTTTGTTTTTGTCCTAAATGCTTTTATGTTCACAAAATAGTCACTAACAACAATGGTAATTTGTATTTTTATTTGATTTTTGTTTATTTGTTATTTTATTGAAAAGTGGATTTAATAAAATTGATAATACAGAGGATTATAATTTTAGGCTACTTATACAATTATTTAATTAATTTAATTTACTTAATCTTTTTAAGAATTCAAAAATTTATTGAATTAAGACACTACAATACTTAATAAACCTTTAAGTAAATTGTTCTTGCTGGACCTGGTAAAGTCCCAAAAAATATTTATTTCATTCAAATCTGATTGGTCTTGTAAACCATATAAGTGGTCCGATCAGCCTAGGAAAATTGATTAGTGACAACTCCTAAAAAATAAAGCAAATGTCAACTATCAATAATTTTTAAAAAAGTACACTTATCTCCCTAATCCTAATCCCTGCCTGAACCCAAACCGTAAACTTAACCTAAGCCCTAACCCTAACCCTTACCCTTGCCCCTGCCCCTAACCCCTAAACCTGACCTAACACTAATCCTTTACCTAAGCCTTACCCTACTCTAACCTAACCCTAATCCCTAACCCAAACACTAATCACTAACCCTATCCCTAACCCATAGCCCTAACCTAAACCTACTCCCTAACCCTAAACCTAATCCTAAACACTTAACTATAAACCTTCCCTAACCTTAATCGCTAAACCTAATCTCTAACCCTAATCATAAAACTAAACCCTAACCCCAAAACCAAAGCTCCAAACCCTAAACATTTCTTAACAGTAAATACATGCATAAGCTTATCAAAAATTTACCAAATAGTCATCAAATTGTAAGCCATCTGTCCTAGACATTTACAACATTTTTTTAGGCCTTGAACTATTTAAGTTTTCAAAATAAAATAATGCAGGCTTTACAACAAAAGTTCAAATAATGGGCCACATTAAAAGAAAAAACAGTTAAAACAAATAGGTAACAAAAATAGCTCTGATTTATTTATGTTATTAATTGTTGGACAAAAGGTAAAAAAATATTAAATTTTTTATTTAGAAACTATAAGTTTACTTGAGTATGCTGACTGTACAATTTAAATTAAGCTTTTTAGACTTTTTAATAGACAGCGGAAACAATTTAAGGTTATGGGTCTCAAACTAATTGATTTATAAGGGTACCAAGTTAAGGTTATGGTAGTATCTAGTTAAAGTTATGGTGGTACATAATTAAAGTTATTATGGTACTTAGTTAAGGTTATAATGGCACCAAGTTAAGTTTATAGTGGTACTAAGTTATTTAATAAAATTTGTAATATAGAATACTTCCCTGCATTTCATAAAAACCGACTCTTTTACTATCCATAGCACTTAATTTATGATTTTATTTCTTTCAAAATTTATTATAAAAATATGAATATTTTATATGAAAATGATAGTTTAAAGATTATAGTTTCTAAATATCATTTTAAATTTTTTTTTGGCAATACATATTAATACAAATATGATTAAATCAAACTTCAATAAAAAAAGATAAAATAGTCAATTAATATGAAACAGATAGAGTATTATAATTTTAGGCCTGTTATCCAATTATTTAAATAATTTAATTTACCTAATCTTCTTGAGAAGTTAAAAATGAATTGAATTAAGGTGCTAAAATCTTTAATAAATTTCTAAGTAAATTGTTTATGGTGGACTTGGTAAAGTCCCGAGACAAATTTATTTCATTTAAATATGATTGGCATTGTAGACTAGGTCATGAATTTGGGTTCAGGTCATGAATTGGGTCTAGGTTAGGTTCAGGTCAGGTTCAATTTTTATTCGATTATTGTCAAAATTTATACTCAAGAATTCAATTTTTGGTGCAATTATATTTAGGTAAATTAGCCTTTTTAAAGTGTTTAAGTAAAAATTCCTAACCTTAACCCTACTTTTAGAAACATCTTAAAACCTTAACCAATTGACTTAACCTAAATCTCATACCACATGGATTTGAATATCATATTATATAACTTGATTCTTATACCACATAAATCTGAATCTCACACCACATAACCTCATTTTTATACTGCAAGAACTAGAATCTTATACCACATATATACCACATGAACCTGAATCTTATAGTACATATATACCATATGAACTTAAATCTTATACAACATACATACTATAGGAACCTAAATCTTATACCATATATATACCACTAGAGCTTGAATCACATAACACAGGAACCTGAATCTCATACCTCATGAACCCAAATCTTATACCATATAACATGATTCTTCTACCACCTAAACTTGAATCTCATACCACATAACCTGGTTCTTAAACCACATGAACCGGAATATTATACCACATATATGCCACATGAACCTTAATCCCATATCACATATATACCATATGAACCAGAATCTCATACACATATATATCATATGAATCTAAATCTCATAACACATAACTTAATTTTTAGAC
Organism: Aquilaria yunnanensis; assembly: GCA_039654915.1. Lineage (NCBI taxonomy): Eukaryota > Viridiplantae > Streptophyta > Magnoliopsida > Malvales > Thymelaeaceae > Aquilaria > Aquilaria yunnanensis. Next base: position 72,708,236 of record CM077597.1, read on the forward strand.
CAAATGAACTTAAATCTCATACCACATATATACCATATGAACTAGAATCTCATACCACATGAACCTGAATCTTATACCACATAACCTGATTCTTACACCACATGAACTTGAATCTTATACCACATATGTACCACATGAACCTCAATCTCAAACACATATATATCATATGAATCTGAATCTGAATCTCATACCACATAACGAGATTTTTACACCACATGAACCTAAATCTCATACCACAAATATTCCACATGAACCTAAATCTTGTACCACATGAACCTAAATCTCATACCACATAACTTGATTCTTATTCCATATGATCCTTAATCTGATACCACGTATATACCACATGAACCTGAATCCTATACAATATATATATCACATGAACTTGAATCTCATACGATGGATATAGAACAGGAACCTGAACCTTATACCATATAACTTGATTTTTATACTAGATCAACCTGAATCTCAGACCACATATATATGGCATGAACCAGAATCTCATACGTCATGAACCAGAATCTTATACCACATGAACCTGAACCTCATACCACATGAACCTGCATCCCATACCATATATCCCAATTCTTATACCACATGAGCTTGAATCTCATATCACATAACCTGATTCTTATACCATATGAACCTGAATCTTATACCACATATATACAATATAAACTTGGAGCGCGTACCACATATATACCATGTGAACCAGAATCTCATACCACATATATACTAAATGAACCTGAATCTCATACAACATAACTTGATTTTTATACCAGGTGAACTTGAATATCATACCACATATATAGCACATGAACCTGAATCTCATACAACATTAACCTAAATCTTATACCATATACCCTGGTTCTTATACCACATGAACCAAAATCTCATACTGCATAACTTGATTCTTATACCATATTAACCTGAATCTTATACCACATATATACCACATAACCTGATTCTCATATCACAAAAACTTGAATCTCATACCACATATATACCACGAAAACCTAAATCATATACAATGTAACCTAAATCTCATGCCACATCTACCTAATATGACAAAAACCTTAATCTTATACCAAATGGACCATAATCGCATACCACATGAATCTAACATCACATGTACCTGACTCTAATACTATTTAACCTAAATATGGTATCACTTAACCCGAATCTTATATTATTTAATCTGAATTATATACCATGTAACCTATAATCTGTTATTCAGGTTACATTGTAATTCCTTTATTTTGTATAATTTTTTTTCTTTTCTAAACTTAGGCCCTTAACTGATCAAAAGAAAAAAAGTTCGAGGATGGGCCATGAAAAGGGGGGGCATCGTTACCCCCCAAGTATACTACAGCAGTCTCATTGTGCTACCTATACATCCATATGTGCAATGTTTGCAACATAGGCACATAGGCACCTTACCAAATCATCAATCCATGTCACATTTTCATCCTAGATGCCACATAGGCATCCTCTTGTGTATACATTTTGCCATGTAAGCACTTTAGCCTTATGGGGCACACTTATGCACACTTTCTTTCATTTTAGGGGTTTTCACCATTTTCTTTACATATTCAATTACCTACACATGGACATTTCATTACTCACACAATACACTTAGGCAATAGTCCATTAAGTTAAGAATGTTTCAACTAAACATATAAGCATTTACATTGACATACATAAATGCATAAGTGCTTATCAGTTTATTGCCCACCCTTAAAAACCTAAGTGTATAGACTAATACATCTATAAAATCTTCCAATTGAAAAATTATTTTAAAATTGGATTTTTTAATATGTTTTGGAGTTTTTGGGAAATTAGTTTATTACTACTAGATTGAATTGGTCATTTTATTATCTAGAGAATTTGACACGGCCGTCCTTGGCCCCTGCTTAGGAAGCCTGTGAGAACTGGTCTCACGGTGGTTGCAATTGGCTAGCTGTATGTGTGTGTAGATTAAAACTCTGTGATACTAGTTGATTAACCTAGAATATGCAAATGCATGTTCTTTATGCTTTGACTTGGATTAAAAAAATCCATAAAACATTGACTTGGCCAAGATACTTCCATAGAAATAAGTTTCAAATAGTCAAAGCATTTAAAATCAACATTTATGTGAATTTACTACACATAACAACTGTGTGGGAGCATTCATACATAAAGTAGACTAATGCCCTTACCTAAGAGCAACCCTAGAGTCTAGGACTCCTCAAAACATAGACAATGGAGGCAATTAAGAGTACTATATACAAGCCTCAACTGAGATTTTCTTGAACAAATTCCCACTTTGGATGCGAGTCTCAGTAGCGAGTCACAAAAGTCATTGTCCATGTGTTGCTAGGCTCTACAACCAAAGGAAGACTATAGTTAGTACTATTACTTAACCAACAAGTCACCCAAATAGACTAGAATCAGAAAGATTCTCAAGCAAGGTACCTGCAGAAACAACAAACTACCGTGACAACCCTCAGTGGTTATCTAGTCCAGTAACATTAGAATCTGCACAACATAATTAGGGAGTGAGAATTCATACATTCTCAATAAGGGTCTTCACTTCACCTGTAAGAAAAGCTACTAAAAACTCTGCATATGAGAATATATGTAACCTGTTGTGAGCTCATACAACTTGAGGGTCTAATATATGCATATATCTAGGTCTCTTGGGACCCCTCCTCATCCTAGTCCCTGAACTACAAGGCATAGCCTTGTCTTCTAGCAAGTTTAGCTTGCCAGCCTAATTAGTGATAAATCACCAATTGAACCTCTCACTTTTATGTTGTACAAGGGCATTATGGTAAGACTATTATAGACTAGGCCATAAAGACCTTGTAGACTAAGCCGTAAAGACCATGTAGACTAGGTGCATTAAGGTTTCACCTTGTAACCTTGTGGCTAACAGCACGACTAGGTCACCAAGGGTTCTAAACCTTTCACCCAAGCTAGTGGTAATTAGTTGTGATTTTTTGAAAACTAGTTTCCTTGCTTATGGTAAAAGTAACTATAAAACTCAAGGAAACTCCTAGGTCTCGAAGGAGTTTTGGAAGACTCGGAGTACCCCCGGAATGCTTAGACCCCAAGGCACCCTAAGAATCCCCTTAGGTCTTCTCCCAACCTCTCTAGCAAAATTGGAAAATTTCAATCATTATGCTTGTGGCAACGTGTCACAGTTGTCAACGTGCTGCCTGTTGTTGTGGCATTGGTGACACATCGTGGGAACTAATATCGATTGGCAACACATCGCCAATCTTGCGAAATACCCAGAAAATTTCAGTTTTGCTGCTATGAACTTTGGACACTTTCCAAACATATTAAACATGCATAGAGAACCTTCAAACTTCACATACATGTAGTACATGTTGCATAGATCACAACTAACCATCACAAGCCTTCCTATGATCCCTTGTAACATCATTCCAATCATCACAAACCTCATAGTCCACCAAGATTCAACCTTGCCCACTAACTAATGCTATTGCAAGAACTATTTGAACTCACCAAGCAACTCATTCCAATAACATCAATTAAGCTTCAAAACTTAACTCCCTTACCTAAACTTCACCTCACAAGCAAGAAACAAGCAACCCTTCCTCAAGAACTCAAGTTCTATGAAGCTCCACCTAGTTCCAAGCAACCAAAGGCACAAATCACATAATTACTACCTTCTAACTAAAACCCAAGCTTCCAAACATCTAATACACAAGAATCTACCAAGAACATAAGTGTTACCTCGCATTAAAAACAAAGGATGGTGGAAAACTTGGTTCCAAGCTTCAAAAACATTAAATCACCCTTGAAACAAGCTTTCCATAGCATGTACATCCTTGGTGGCTTCAATTTTCATTAAAATCTCTTGGTTTTGGGCTTGGATTGATAGAGAATTGCTAGGGTGAAGGAGGAACTCGGGTTTAAGCCGCAAATATGGCCTCCTTCCTCACTTTACCAAGTTTTATAGCCTCTTAACCAAGAAGCCATCCAAGAATTTAAAAAGTTACAAATAAGTTCCCTCCTTTAGGTAACCTTAGTCAAACTTGGTCAAATCTTGTTTATTTCAACTAATTTTGGGTTAAAGTTAAAAGTTAGGTTATCAAAAACTCATTTTCAATACTTAGGACCTAGCTCGACTATTTGGGACCTAAAATTAACATTTTACCCCCAAACCTCATTCAGTGCCATAATCTCCTCAGAACTTAGTGAACTTTGCTAAACTTACCCATTCTTGCTAAGTGAGCGTGAGTTAAGTTTAGAATTTTAATTTCAAACACCTTCCCTTCCTCAAGCAAGCCTTCAGTCAGGAGAGCCATAACAGAATCAATTTTAAAAAGTGTAAATTTCACTTTTTTATTAATTTATTATTTTTAATTTTACATATATTCTAAAAAATAAAAAATTATTTAAAAATATGATTTAAAAATTGGAGTTGGTACATTGCTTAACAGCTTTTTCCTTAAAACTTTAGCTGCTCCTTATCTTATAGTACACTAGATGACAGCAAATAAGATCTCAATTGTTTAATTTGCATAACTTATCTCTTATTAAAAGGTTTTGCCATAAAAATAAAGTTAATCATTATCTTATAGTACACTAGATAACAATAAATAGGATCTCAATGGTTTCATTTTCAAAACTTCATACCTGTCAAAACTTATTGTTTTGGAAATAAAGTTACTCCTTGCCTCAGTACCTAAAATTGCTCTTTGTCTTACAGTATATTAGATGACAATAAGTAGGATGTCAATTGTTAACTTTATACCTGTTAAAAGCTTTTTTCTTGAAAATAAAGTTGTTCCTTGTCTTATAGTACACTAGATGACAACAAGTAAGATTTCAATAATTTCATTTTTAGAACTTCTTACCTGTCAAAAGCTTTTATCTTGAAAACAAAGTTACTCCTAGCCTTCTAATACACTAGATGACAACATATAGGATCTTAATTGTTTCATTTGCAAGACTTTTAATTTTCCTTGAAAATAAAATTGCTCCATGTCTCTTAGTACAAGATGCGGTAGCTTGGGTCACAACCATTTGATTGGATAAAAAATCTTCAAGATACAAAAAAAAAAAAAAAGGATAGACATTGGTGTTGTTACATAAAATTTAATTTATTTAACTAAAGGACAACTTTTTTAGTATGTGACTGACCTTGCACTTCTTTTCACTTTGTTTTGTTAGGAAAAGAAAATAGAAGAAATATATATATTAAAAAAGAAATTTTAGGTCAAATTTTCTAAGTTATTCATTTTCTTCATAAGCCTATCTACTATATATACATGGATATCGGTAGACTTTAGAGCCTCCCCTGATCAATGTCACTATCGGCGATGCTTAATTGAAGAAATGAAGGGATCACGAACAAGTTCGCACCACATTTTGAGCCAAATCTGCCATCACCTACGTCAACGCCCATCGTTTGTGCTCTAGGTGGTTGCGTAGGCCATCGCCTGTGAAGGCCATTCCTTTTATTGGAAAACTATCATCACCGTAGAGTGAATCAGGGGTGAATCCACTTTGCAACCTGTTTCACCCCTTGACACCCGACTCAACCCAAAACCCAACCCAGACGCATTCTGGTAAAACTATTATTTTTTTCTTTTAGTTTTATTAATTTATTTTTTTAAGTCACTAGCTTTAATTTTTATTTATAAATTAGTCACTGGAACTTACAACTTTATTTTGTTATATTTAGGTCATTGATAGAATCTTATTCTTTGTTTTCTTGGAAAAACACAAAGAATAAAAGAAAAAAAAATTTCAGCGGTCAACCATTGGAAAAAAAAGCTGTTGAAAATTTCCAATGGCTGTTATTAGGCTGTAACGTGTTCAGTTTTCCAATGGGCTTTTTGAGGTTTCCAACGGCCAATGGCCAAGGTCGTTGTAAAATTTGTGTCTCATTTCCAACAGCTTAGGCTGTTGAAAATTTTCCAACAGCTATATTATGTGATGTTGATGAAAATTTTCCAACAGCTAAGGCTATTGGAAATCATTTTTCCTGATGTGATTTTTCCAAAATTTGATTCAATTTATTTTAATAGGAAAGCATTACAGTTAAGTTGAATCTAACTTCCAAAATGCACATAATCCACCTAAATATAGCCGATTATATCAAATGTAGTCAAATACTGAACTGAATTAACATAAATGTAGTCACAAATCCCCATAAAAACATACATAATTCAAAATGCAGTCATTCCATCATCCTAATAAGTGTAAAAGGAGTTGAGAAACAAACATAGTAGCATGATATACCTCATCTAATCTTCATCTGATCCCGAGGCATTTATGCCATCTTCGGCAAGCACGGGCAGAGAAATGCGAAGTGATTGACCTATGTACTCCATCTCAGCTCACTATCTCCTTTTAAGACGCTCCAGTTTTGGCTCATAATATGATGCTTGTTGCATGGTATGCTATGCTACCAACCCCTATACCTGTTTAGTGAACTCCGGTGTCTGAGTGACATCAACATGTTCTATAGGAGTTTTCCCCGATCGTCATCATCCACTCACAACATGTTGTTCTGATCCAAGGCCAAATACACGCCTTTTCTTCCTGTCACCAACAGCTGCACTCATAATTGCAACCTCATCAATGTCTTCTGCGCTTGCTTCTTCATCCATTTACTGCATTTGTTCCTTAATCTTAGCAATTATCTTTGCCTACAAAAGTAAAGGTAAAGATAGGTTATTAGTGAGACTCTCATATATGGTAATTAAAAAGCTCATATCTAACTAGCATGATACTTATCACTATTTGTTCAATCCGCCTGTTAATGTAATCCTCGTTCTTTTTCTTATGAGTTTCCTGCATGACCTTGAACAAGCTAGGGTCTCTCTTTTCCGGATCTTTCTCCTGCTACATTGGTTGTTAGTTAAATAATTTTGGTACAATATAAATAACTTCAATTGGCTGTAAAAGAGGTTGATAATTTTACCGGTGTGAAATAATCGAAAGAGAGCCTTTTTCATAAGTAGCACTGAATCCACCAGTCAAGGAAGAGTCCTCTAATGATGATGCTCGAAGTGTCTTCCCCTTAGCCGATCGCTTGTGAAACTCTGATAAAGCCCACCATTCCTCCATTTGTTCATATTGTGTGTCAGTCATAAAAGACGCCCTTGCTCGCTATTTCGTAGGATCTTTCTCGCGACGGATGTTTCCTAACTTTGATCGGTAATGATAGTTGCCATCATTTGCCAAGTGTGATACACCTCATTATGGTGAGTTGAATCCCACTCACACAATCCCTGGACATAAATAAAATTGAACGAGTTCAATAATTGCCAGCATGACTGAAAACATTGAAATTGAAAAAACAAAGTCCATACCACAAATACGCGCCACCATGCTTGAATATTTATTGGGCTTGCACTTGTCCAATTATGATATGCCTTAAAGTGTGTGGTGAAGCATTGAGTCACCAACCGTGTTGCTCTGGCTGTAAGGAAGCTACATAGAGTGCATGTTCCAACACAACATATATAATTTATTTGGTAGTAAACATAGTGCAGCTAACATAAACTATTATTGGTGAAAAATGGTTCATTACTTACATGTTATTGTAAGTTGTAATGCGTAAGCGAGCCTAAATCAAGGCTTGGGATAATGACGCTTGAACATTAGAATTCACACCATCGGGTGAAGCTATAGGGGACGGAGTAAATGGACTTGCAGTATGGTCACGAAACTCAGTGCAAATATCACTTATAGGAGGATAGGAATTTGGAACAGTTGTTTGTTCTATTGAAGGCTGTGAAGCCGAATGGAAGGATTGCGATTGGCCTGCTCTTTATTGTCTGGAAATGGGTTCTGCCAACACTTCTTTCATTTGCTGAAATAAGCTTTTCCCTGGATGACGTTTATACGTTGCATCACCTTTAGGTGGCATCTACATTAATTAAAAACAGCATACAATAGTTTAGAAAGATAACATATAGGAAAAAATTCATTCTATTGTCATTCCACCTACCACGGCAAAGTTCCACTTAATATTTACATATTAGAAGTAACCCCATTTTCATATTACAGTCAATGGACATTATCATCATCAAATTGTTCTTCTAAATCATTATTCTCAGTATCCCCGGATTTAAATTCATCTTCTTCATCACTTGCTTCAAGGGACTCGTCTACGAGAGAATCATCATCATGTGGCAAAGTTCCTTCCATGATCGGCATGTCATAATGTACAGCTTCCCCTACTCCTGTTTTAGCTAAATTATCGACTGGGTCATCCATAATTTTGGTAGGATTGTTTGAACCGCCCAATAATTTTTCCTAAAATGCATCTTCTACCTTAAATACATTATAATGAATGATGCATCTAGGTTTGATTTTCAAAATGACTGACCACTCTGTTTTTCCACATGACTTTGTTGGGTAAGGGGTGTAGTAAACTTGATCAACTTGGGATGCAAGAATAAATGGGTCAAACTTTCCCTATTGACAAGCATCACGAACCTCAACTATACCATATTGTTTATGAACCCGAGTCCCAAGAACAGGTGTAGGGTCAAACCAATCACACCTAAATAATACAACATTTTTATTTGGCTATCCAGGATATTCGAGTTGAATGATTTCTTGTAACACCCCACAAAAATCACATTCAACCTCACTTGACCCTGAAGTCCTTATACATACTCCACTATTATATGTTGTTTTGTCATGACCCTAATCATTGATGTGGAACTTGTACCCATTTATGAAATAAATAGGCCAAGTCTTAACATGATTTGATGGGCCGCATGCAACATCCCACAACATGCAGTCTGTGATATTGTTACGCACATCATCCACCTAGTTACATTTCTATATATGAATAAGTCTTCCCTTTGAAGCGAAAAATGGCTTAAGTTTAAGTGTAGGTAACTTACGTAGTTTCTAAGCCATGTGCCAAAGTTATTATCAATGTAGACATCCAGCTCTGACAGAGCTAAATTGGGGTCAAGCCTACGCACATCATCAACAAACAAACTACAAGATATGTATAGAGGTTAGTTGAGCATAAACTATTTATCTAGAGTATATAAAGAAAAAATTATTATGGCTTTTACTCGAGGTATGGCTTCACCTCATTACAATTTAGTAAGACATATGCAATAACGACCTTCACTTCATTGTCATCAAGATATCAATATTTTGATACACCATATGGACGACCCAGGTATCTAAAGATAGACCACAATGATTCATGATATGGTCTTGGTTCGCCATCATTACTTCAAGGTACTCTATTTGCCATATGTGGTATATGGGATTCAAAGTAGTGAGAGGAAAATATAGAGCTATCCTCAATTAGATAGACATCACAAATTGAACCCTCTATATGAGCCTTATTGGATACTTTCATTTTGAGGTCATGCATGCAACGCTCAAATTTGTACATCCACCTATACTAAACAAGGCTTCTAACCCTTGCTTCATAAGGTAGGTGGACCGGCAAATGTTTTATCGAATCAAAAAGAGCAGGTGGAAAAAATTCACTCCAACTTGCAGAGTATGACAGGAATATTGGCTTCCAACTCAACCATTTGATTCACATTTTACTCTGGAGAGCATAAATCTAAAAAAAAATTGGCTTAACTCGATCAATAGTTTTCATATATTTTCAGGTATTGCTTAAAGGGCTATTGGGAGGAGACTCTGCATTATTACATGAAAATCATGGCTTTTCATACCAGACATATGAGTAACATTAGTGTCAACACACCTCCCTAGGTTCGATGCATAGCCATTTAGGAGTCTAAGTGTTTTAACCTAATTCAGCACATCTGATCTCTATTGTGTGTTTAGTGTAAAAGTGGGTTTGGGTTTGAATACTCGGCCATCCGCCTGAGGAATCAAATTTAGCTCTGATCGACTGCACAGCATCTCAAGGTCCTTATGAGCCTTTATGTTGTCCTTAGTTTTATTCCATACATCCATCACTGTGTTCCATATATTGTCAAAAACATTCTTCTCTATGTGCATCACATCCAAATTATGGCGGATTAAATTATTCTTCTAGTAAGGCAACTCCCAGAAAATACGTTGTTTTGTCTAATTATGAGTTCTCCCATAACCAGGTATGTTACAAACATGTCCATTGTGAACTATAGATGGAAAATTTGAAATACGTTGAAATATTGATTCAAGTGGAAGACGCTCAGGAGGCAATGATTTCTCAACTTTTCCTTTCTTAAAAGCAACTTTGTTTCTTCTATATGGGTGATCCAACTCGAGAAATTTTTTATGACAATAAAAAAAGGAAGTTTTCCCCCCGTGCTCAAGCTAGAAGGCTTTACTATTTTCCATGCAAATAGGGCAAGATAACCTCCCATGAGTCATCCATCCGACCAACATCCCATTAGTCGAGAAGTCATTTATGGTCCACAGAACTGAAGCTCGGAGATGGAAGTTTTGTTTTAGTGAAACATCCCATGTTTCGACACCATCTTCCCTCAACTACTTCAACTCATAGATAAGAGGTTGTAAGTACACATCAATATTCTTACGTGGACTTCGAGGGCCTGGTACCAATGAAGTCAAAAACATATATGGCTTCTTCATACACATCCACGGAGGTAAATTATAAAGAGTAACGATGACTAGCCAACATGCATATTGTTTTCTAAAGTTTCCAAACGGAACAAAGCCATCAGAACAAATGCCAAGGCAAACATTTCGGGGCTCTGCAGCAAACCATGGATACGTACGATCAAAATCTTTCCATGCTTCCCCATTTGAAGGATGTTTTAAAACATTTGGCTTAGATTGATGCTCACTATGCCACCTCATGTGCTGTGTAGTTGAAAGTGAAGCATATAGTCGATAAAGGCAAGGAGTTAGTAGTAAATAATGCATGGTATTTCTTGCTCTATATTTACCCCTTCCATCTTTTCTTGGCTTAAACTGAGATTCACCACAAAACTTGTAATTTGTAGCATCTTTCTCATTATTCCAAAACAACATGCAGTCGTTAACACATGCATCAATTTTAATATGCGCAAGACTTAGTTGTGAAACTAATTTCTTTGTCTCATACGAATTGGATGGCATTTTTGCTGTCACTAGGCTGCATCTCTTTCATCAAGGTCGTGATACCATCATAACGGCCTCTTGGTATGTGATATTCTGCTTTAAGGTTTAAGAAACGAACTGCAGCAGATAGCTCAAAATGCGTATCACATCCATCCCATAGAGGTGTAGTTGTCTTGTACAATAAATCAAAAAATCATCTAAAACCTTCATTAGGTTGTTCATCTACTTGAGTGAAATTCTAATGGGAACTTGGTCCAACTACATCAAATACCATTCGAGCATATTGGTTCACATTTGAACTATACTCATATTGTTCATACTAATCAGAATTATGAAATGGTTAATCCGGAGGGTCATTAAATGGCTTGCCATGAGTTGTACAGTTTAAGTAATAAGGCATGAAACCCCATTTGTATAGATGAACTCTAATGTCATCACAATCCTTAAACCTTAAATTTTTACATCTTCTGCACGGGCAACGTATTTTGTTTCCATCCATATGGTCTGGATTACTACAAGTAAATGTTATAAACTACTCAACCCTTGTCTCCTACTCCTCTTTATACCCAATTTGCACGGGTAAAAAATAATTACTATACATCCAACTATGTTCTTATTCCATGAAGTACTATCAACATAAATTATATACTTACCTTTATCACATCTCGAAAAGCATGAGCAAATAAAATTAATTTCCTAAATTACAAAAATTAAAAATTAAATCCATGAATTCCATCTACCAATAGGCAACATATTTTTTTTAATTGCATGCATAAATATTGCACACAATTAAACAGTGTAAGTTAAAACTAACAATATGCTAAGTTCTAATTAAATCCTTAAATCATAAAAATTTAAATAACTTCTACAAAAATTACATATATTAATATGTATTTAAGGTTTAAGGTTTAGCTAGGGTTAATAATACTTAGGTTTAAGGTTTAGGGTTTAGGGGAATATAATAATAATAATTATTATTATTATTACTATTATTTTTATTATTATTATTACCACCACTATTATTATTATTATTATTATTTTTTATTTCATGCATAAATATTGTACCCAATTAAATAATGTTACTTAAAACTAACAATATACTAATTTCTAATTAAATCCTTAATCAAAAAATTTGAAATAACTTCCAAAGAAATTACATATATTAGGTAACCTATGACCTTTAATTTCATACATAAATATCCTACCTAATACTATACAAACTTAATTAATGCTAAAACTATACTAATATACAATTAAATCCCATAATTAAAAACAAAACCACATATTCCATATATCATATGAATGAGTCACCTATCAACTATAATTTCTCACATAAATATACTACCCAATTGAAAATTTTAATTAAAACTAATTATATACTAATTTTAATTTAAACCTAAAATTTAAAAAAATTAACAAAATTGGCAAAAACTCTAAATACCAATGGGTAACCTAAATACTTTACTTCCAACCATCAACAACTACAAATCACCTACATTTCACATATTTCTAAACAATTAAACTTAGAAACTTCTGAATTTATTCCATTTTTTGTGAAAAATGAAATTAAAAATAAATGAGAAAATAAATACTTCAAGATCTTACCTCAAATCTGAAAATGAACCTAAAAAATGCATGGGAATGGCTTTTAATCTGGCAACACAAGCAAAGTCTTCCACCCATTATCATGGGAAACTTCAAAAAAGTAAAAAAAATGAAAATATGAAATGAAAGAAGGAAAAAAAATTAAAAATAAGCAAAATTCACCAGATCTACAAGTTTTAGTTGAAAAATCACCAATGTCAACATTGAACAACCTCGTTTTGTTGTCCCAGAAGCTATTTGTGCAGTGTGTGTGTGTGGGAGAAGAAGAGAAATGAAGGAGTGAAAATTTCAGCCCTTGTGAAATGAACCAGATATGAAGGTGGAAGACAATTTAAAATTTTCGTTTCCAACGACCTTAGTCGATGGAAAAAAAATATCAAAACTATCACACCCCACATAGGCCCCAGCCTATGCACCTATAGTGCTACTCAACTGTGCTACTAAAGCACTAATACTTATGCGCCACTATTACACTTAGAGTGATTTATAAGTAGGTTCATGGCTCGGCCATGTTTCTTGCACTTGATTCAAGTGTTTACTTATGTGGCTAAGGCCTGGGAGGTGCCCTAAGAGTCTAATTAGGTAGCTTTTAATCATTTATTGCATTATAACGCAAGGTTTAAAGAGTTACTTGCAACACAAGGCAAGTCTTATATACTTTCATGGTTAAGTGTTTAGAGTGTGTACTCATCAAGTGTGGCATTCCAATACATGGCAACCAAGAAGTTCATAACCATTCAAGTTTTAAAAACACAAGCTTTTCATGTCATATGCACATTCGGCACAACAATATCCAAGAGAGATTCAACACATTATGGTCAAAACCATCAACAAGTACTTATAGCATAACTTGGCATTTCATTCATAACACTTACATAATAGTTCCATGAGTCATCCGAGGCTATATACACAAAATAACCTCCACACTAAGGCTTACATACTTGGAACCATACCAAGAGTACCCAAAATACAAAATAGCCATTTGTTATGCATTACATATCCAAGTTCCCAGTAGTACCCAAGAGCTACCTTAAGGGTATAGCACAAAATAAAGGCTTGTAGAAAAAGTCCTACAACCATACCCATAATCAACAAAGCCATCCACAAAACTAATGCCCATGAACACACATCCATAGTCCTAGAATTGTTCCACAAATCTACACAAGCCTGCAAAACTCAAACACGTGAATTTGTGCAATAACCTTAAGACTTGCACTACGTACATATAAAGCCAAGCTCTCGGTCTAGAACATACCTTGGCAAAACCAAGCACTAACTTAGCACACAGCAGTTACTTAAGCTCAAATTCTTTTCCTGTGGCATATATAAAATGAGGCATGAGTTTTCGAAACTCAGTAAGGAATCACTACAGCTCATTGAGCTTATTTAGTTAAGCCCGAGGGCTTAACCTCCCACAATTAAGCTTTACCTGCAAACAAAGACAAGAAAACACCAAAACGACATGTACAATAGCATTTACACATAACATCTACTTCTAATAAGGTTAGCAAGCACAAACAACACAACAAAGCACACAACTCACACACCACACACAATGTCCATTCTCAGCCGAAGCCAATTAGCAAGTACCCAAGAAATTTCCATCGAGCTTCACCCTACTTACACCATTCTACTAGAGCTCCAAGTTCAACTATAGGTTGGCCTACCTATAAAGAACTTTAGTACTTGCCATTAGTAACTAGCTAGCCATATATCACATAAACCCGAAGGTATCACATACGCCCCTATAGCATTCCAAGATCATCTAGCTCAAAATACCATTACTTAAAAGCCAAAACACTACTTGAACATGGAACAATACCAAAATCAAGTAGTATACCATGATTTCCTTACCACTTTCTTGCTTTGAGCTCTCGGTTACCACTTGAATCTCCAATACTAGGCTTGAAAACACAAGTGCAAGAACGCCAATGGCTGAAATCACCAAATTTAAGCTTGATTCCTCAATTTAAGCTTCAATCACCAAGAATTTCGCTTGAACCCAATGCTTCCAACCCAAGAACCCCAACTTTTTGCCAAGAACTCGGTCAAGCTTAAACAAAAAAGGTTTGACCCGAAATCATGGCATTAGTCTTAATGGAAGCATGCATTTTCAGTAAATGGCCACATGGCACACAATAGGGCATAATGCCCTTCTCAGCTACACCATTTCTTTGCATGGTGCCATGTAATCCGCCATTAACATAAGTTTAAGTTTAAGCACTTGATTACAAGTACAATTCAGTGCTTAAACTTTGTTTCTTGCCATTACCACTTAAGCCATTTCACATGTACATTTTGAACCTGATAAGTCTCGGTTGAACATACACATGAGATTTTCCATTTTTGCTTGAGTCCCTCATTGTTTTAATGCATTTCTCTTGCATTTTTGGGCATGGACTAAGCAATAAGGTAAGGTCCTGACAAAAATGCATCGTTTAACTTAATTATTTTCCAACTGTCAATCCATATTTTTCCAACTGTCTAAGCCGTTGGAAATATAAACATTAAACACAGTCACATTTAAAATAATTTCCAACTGCTTAACAGAAAAAAATAATAAACATCATTTCAATTAAATATTGCCATTGAAAAATCTATCTAAAAAATGCCCCGTTTACATACTTCAAGGTTCCAATGGCAATGGTTTGGCAGTTAGAAAATACGATTTTTTTAGGAGTGGCTATAGCCTTTGTTTTTTTGATCATGCAAGACACACTATCTTTGATTCAAGGTGATCTAACCATCCTCATCATTGAATTCCACATCACAAGGTGATATGACCATTCTTGTTGCTACCATAACATTAACCATCTAAGTACAAGCTTAATTGGTAACCCGAGCTTCCCATTCACATGGGAGTGAACTATGTAGGCTTTAATCCCAACTCAAACCTGAATACATATGAAGCTTCGGAGTTCAACCCAAGTCAAAGCCTAAAAATTAAAAGCATTCAATCACTTTATTGTTTGATAGTTAATGCATGCATGCAATCTTTTAGCTAGTAACATTGGTTTTCACATGTTTTAAGCTTTTTTTAAGCTTTTTTTTTTTTTGCTACAACATTAGTAACTCCTTAATAGGTTTATAATTTCACTAGCTCTTTTAAAGCTTTACAGTTCTAGTAGCTTTGAGTAAGCTCTCCCAATCAACATCAAGCACCCACTTGGACCTAAAGACTCCATTATGCACCATAACACCCTATAATTCTCCATGGTGCTCTAAGGAACACTTTTTTTCCTTCGTTCGTCTCTTTAGCTACCTTAAGCACCTACTTGACCTTCTCATTTCCATATACAATGTCTTAGTTAGTAAACAATGTAATAGTAGAAGCATAATACATGTATGCATAGTAATGAATCATATATATACTATTGCCATGAATTCACAATGAGGACCTTAAGGACACTCCAATAAACTGCATTTTTACTTATCATTAAAGAGCTTTAAGAATTTCAAGAAGATAAGTTAACATGCTTAGTTTACTTATCTGCAACTGTTATTGAATACAATAAATGTAATAAAACTACCAAATGCTCTTTGGAGGTAAAATGACAAGAATAACCTTAGTTCTACCTTTTGCAAATGCATTTCTTATAACATGACTAGACCATCCATAAACACATTAAAAAATAGCATGTATCCCTATGCATATAACAAATCATGTTCAAGAGCTCATAACTACATATTAGTTTTTGTTGGGTTTGTTGGCTCAAGTTCAAGAAGGCTAAGGATTTTGATTTGTTTAGGATTTGGTTTTAGTTTTCCTATTTGTTTAGGATTTACTTTCCTATTTTGATGTGATTTGGGTTTGTGTGTGGCCTACAAAAAGGCTTGTTGTGTTTAGGTTTAAGTATGAAAAAAAAACCAATGTGGTGAAGAGGCAAGATGTAAGGATTTTAGAAGGGAGGAGAGGTCCAGAGGCCGGTGAGTGCTAGGATGAGAAGCCTTTTTTTATTCTCATATCTTATAATTGTATGAGGGAAAAATATTATTGGAGCTATTAGTAGTGTGTAGGGTATCTATTGGCCAATGTGAGCACTAAGGGTGTACCTTTACTGTAATCTTTATATTTTGTTCAAGTGGATTTCTTTCATTTATGGATGTAAACTAGTTAAGAGCTAAACCACGTTAAGTTTGCATGTGCCTAATTAATTTTTTTTATTTTTCATTGTGTGTGACGGGTGATTAAGGAATTTTTTCCCAACAAGTTGTATCAAAGCTTATGGTTTGGTCCATCTATGGTAAACCATGTGGTGTATTATGGCATGGTAAAGCGTTTAGATTGTTTGGTGGAGCCCTAGGGAATCATCGTAGGGATATTTGATAGTGGTTGTAGCGTGATACTGATGGCTCGATACAAGTTTGAAGATTGAAGATTTCATTCATATGTGTTGATGCTCGTGATGTTGATGTTCATGATGTTCGATTCATGGTCATTTACATTCATTGTTGTTCATGTCTTGGTGGTGTTTGTCATTCATAGCCATGTTTGTGTTGTTTGTAATCATTTCAGTTCATTGTTGTATTCGTGCTTTAGTGATGTTTATGGTGCTCATGTCTGTGATCATGATCGTGTGTTCTTGACATTTATGTCCATGGTGAAGAAGACTAAGGATTTTCATCTTGTTTAGGATTTGGTTTTAGTTTTCTTATTTGTTTAGGATTTAATTTTCCTATTTGGATGTGATTCGGGTTTGTGTGTGACCTATAAAAAGACTTATTGTGTTAGACGTTGAGTACGAAAAAGAAGCCAATGTAGTGAAAAGGAAAGACGTAAAGGTCTCAGGAGGGATGAGAGGTCTAGAGACTAGAGAGTGTAAGGATAAGAAGCATCTTGTAATTCTCATATCTTGTAATTGTATGAGAGAAAAATATTAAGGTTGTCAGTAGTGTGTAGGGGATCTATAAGCTAGTATAAGCACTAAAGGCATACATCTACTGTAATCTCTATATTTCTTTTTAGTAGATTTCTCTCATCTGGGGATATAGGCGAGTTAAAAGCTAAACCACGTTAAATTTGTGTGTGCCTGATTAATGTTGTTTATTTTTCACTACACATAATTGGTGATTGGGGATATTTTTCCCAATAATTTTATAGTTGAGTCATTGTGAACATATTCATTAAGCAACTCAACAATGCATATACACAAAAGTACCAAATTGGAAAGCAACTATCAATCAATAATAAGTGCAAGAACTTGTTTCAAAGCATTTCAATCAATCAAAATCATTGGTTTGGCCAACAGCCCTTGGGCTCCACATAAAGCATCAATGGGTCCCAATGTGTCCATCTAATGCTTTTTGCCATTAATACTTCAAATCAACAAGCACAAGCATGAAAAACTGTTCAATTTACCATTTTAACTGAATATTTATGAATTTTAATGAATAAAATAGTTGGGGGATGGAATGGGTAAACACGCTTGAAACCTTTAAGGGCTCCATCATAGGTCTCATGTTCACACCCACACCTTTCAACAAAATTTGCGGCCTCATGCTCATGTATTAAGGCTTGGTATCAATGATATGACTTGTACACCTTTCTTAAAGCTTTTTGTGGCCTCTTGAAACAGATTAATTAAAGGTTTGTAGAGGGAGATATTGCTGAAATACTAAAGGGGATATAATTCTTTATGAGAATCACAGAAACTGTCTTTCTCAATTTCTCGACCCAAATCTACCAATTGTCCATGAAATATGACGATATGAGATTAAATCTCGTGAGCTCAGGAACAACACATTGAAGTTTGAGCTTAAACAAAATAGAAAGGATATTGCCAGAAGGAATTCAAAAATCCACCAGCTCATTGTGCTCTCTTTCCTTTTTCTTTGGGCTTTTTGTGAGATAACCCTCGCTCTTCTTGAGCAAATACAAGAGTCTGACCCTTCTTTGGTTTCTCATACCTTTTAGGATCTTTTGAGCTTCCTTCATGTTGAAGGACTCCTAAAATTAAGAAAAACTCATTTTAAGTCTTGAGGAAATTGTTAGGCTTTCTTCACCATGACGCTCTTCACTCGCATTAGCTTCTTTCACTATTAAAGTATGGCTACCTAAACGCTCATGCATCATAGACCACATTAAGGGTTATTATGCAAGCTATACATCAACATGTGCACCCTCAGCAATGTAGGCACACAAGCACCTAACCACATCATAACTTGTCAAATGGACAAGGCAGTACTTCATATACAAACGCGTGTTAAGAGAACCATTTCCTCTATGCATAATGAAAACACAGTATTTTATTAGGAAGAATAATGGAAACAATGAATAAAAGATAAATTATCAATTTCATGCTCTTAAAATTTGGGTAAATTATAAAAGCCCCCAGTGGTTTGATTTAACCTACATTTTACCCATCTATTTTTAAAAACCTACACTTTACCCCTTACTTTCTTTTTAGTATCCGACAACAACTTCTGAAACTTTACATTAAATTGTCTGATAACCATCTTCTAGTAATTTCAAGATTTTGATATTTTTTTTCATAGCTAACAGACCTTTAAAAAAATAATGATATGCATTTACAAGAAGAAAAATGTATTTACAGGAAGGAAAAATGGATAATTTAAAATATCTATTAACTATAAAAAACTTTGGAGAGACCGACATTACTAAAATCTGACTATCGTACAGTTTAAATTACAGTTTAAAAAATTGTTATTAGATAGTATAAAAAAATCAAGAAGAAAGTGTAGGTTTCTAAAAATTAATGGGGCAACCTATAGTTAGGGTAAATCTCAAGGGTAATTGTAACTTTTCCCTTAAAATTTTGGAAGGCCATAAAATTCGTTACTATTATATCATATCTTTCAACTTAATAGTAGCTATAAAAAAGATTTACGTTAGTGATGATTATTTTGGTAATTCAAATATTCTTGCAAAAGCGACATTAACTTTTTTGACGGACTGCCCTAAAATCATTTATTTAAATAAATGACAATTGTTACAAACACAAACTTATTAATTTGAAAGTGAGGAGAAGCAAAACCTTTAGGGCCAGTTCCTCTGGATTTAATTCCCTTAAATTAATGTGTTCTTGCTCATTAGACTTAAACCAATATGGGAGCAAATAACTTTTACCCCAAACTTACTTTAAATTAAATCCAACCCTGTCTTTGTTCTACAATTCTTCCTCACCGATGGTAGCAATTTGCCTCCACCTCAGTCTGCCTTCAACCTACTTTGCCTCTACCTCACTTAGACTCTGCCCCACTCTACCACACTTTGCCTCCACCCTACTCTACCTTTGGCTCAATTTGCCTCCACCCCACTCAACCTATGCCCCACTTTGCCTCTACCTCACTTAGCTAGCATGCTCTGAGTTGTGTACTGTAAGATGTTTTTGACATCAATAGATGGCCCTACCCAATTGGGATCCTTCGTTGCCCAGATCACTGCCACCCCCAAGTGACCCATTCAGCCTCTTGTCGTCAGTTCACTGTCAATGGCTGTGGAGAAGGCGGTGCTGGTGTGTCGCACTACAGATTAGCTTAGGGGAAGAATTTCGGCTGGTAAAACTATAATTAAACTCAACCTCAGAGTCTAATAAGAGTGAAATGAAAGAGACCCCACTAGCAAAAATGGCCCAATCTAATTAACATATTAACTCCATCAAATTAAAGAAAAATGAACAAGTGGTTAGTACCATATTTCATAATCATCCTTAATAAGAAAGCAAGTTGTTACAAAAGTCTGTCAACTAATAAACATTATCAGAATTGATTAAGCAATAAAAAACTTAAAGTTTTAATTGTTTTTTAAATAATAACAAAGAAAAAGTTTTAATAAAAAATGCTATAGCAGTTGTCTAAAAAAACATAGAGTTAAAAATTGCCAAGGGCTTAACAAAGAGACTTTTACTTAGGCCCAATTAATTTAACAAAAGATAAACAAAGTTTGGCCCATTAATGTTGGGCAATTAAAAACTTAATCTACTAAAATTCTAAGAGGCTCTACGTTCAGGTCGAAATACCTAAGCCTACTTATATGGGCCGAAAAGGGTAAAGGGGAAAAGGGGGAAAATTTTGGTCCACCAAGCGAATCACTACGATGAAGGGTGGGGAAGATGTAAGTTGGTAAAGGTTGGATGTTCATTGAATGAAAAGGTGAGATAAGGTACTGCCTACGTAATTTTTTTTCCCAATTGCCATTTCACTCATCCTCCCACCCTTTTCTCCCCATTTTGTTTTACTTCATTGTGCTCCTCACAACGTACAAACTCCGTTTTCTCCTTGTCTAAAGAACTAAACGCTTCAGATCCTCTCTCCTTTTTATTTTTTTCCCAATTGCCATTTCAGGCATCCTCTTCATTGTGTTCCGTGACCTCCTGAAACTTTAGCTTCTCAAGAATTAAATGCTTCAGATCATCATTCACTCCCCCAAAGAAAATCTTGGTCTGCAATTTCTTGGCTCGGCTTCAGACCTGAAATATGAAAGAACTGAACCACGAATTGATCACAAACTACCACAGGATTTTCACAGATAACATATCACCTTTACAGAGTAAAAGCAAGTTATCTATAAAGGCTCAATGAGTTAGTCTCAGAGGCACACACTTGGGATGGAAATGGAAACCAGCTACTTTATGAATATTCTTCAAATATCTGGAAAGGACCTCCACACAGATCACAAACAAATAAGGAGAGATAGGATCCCCCTGCCTCAAAGCCTTTTCACCTTTAAAACAAACCTTCAACCGATCCATTTAGGTAGATAGAGTACATGGGAGAATTAACACATACAATAATCCAAGAGATGAACTAGTCCAGGAAATTAACAGCACACAAAGCATCTTTCAAAAACTGCCAATGCACAGGGTCATAAGCCTTCTTAATATCTAATTGAATTGGGTACCGTGGGAATACATTCTTCCTCGAATAATGATTTAAAAGCTCACTGCCCAACATTATATTCTAAAAAATGGATTTTTTTCTTATAAAAGCTACTTGATTAGGGCTAATGATATCATCCAACATCTTCCTCATACGATTAGCCATAACTTTAGATAAACATGTGTACGAAACATTGCAACAAGCAGTAGGAAGAAAGTCACCTACCTTCCTTACCTGCATCAGTCTTCTTAGGCACCGGCACTAGATTAGTAGTACTAATAGCCTTCAATAGCCTCCTAGCTTCAAAACATTCTTTCACTGCTTTTGTTTTTTTTTTAACAGCAACAAGAAAATATATTAAGAATAAGAGAACAAGGGAACAGTCACAAGCCAGAAGCTAGCAATCACCAAAACACGACTACCCCACCCCTCCCCCGGAAAATGGAGCAATACAAACCCCTGAGAACTGCTTGCACTCTTAAACTAGATACAGTTTTGTAAAGCTTGACATGGGTTGAGCAACCAATCCACCTATGACAATTTTGTCTTTTTGGATCTATGACTAATCCAGAAGAAAGAATAAAACTGGATATCCCCAAGCATCTGCATCACTGTTACCCTAGTATCATTAAAAACATAACTATTTCTAGCCTTCCAAATAATCCAGCAAGTAACACAACACACTGCCTGCCAAATTTCTGAATCAAACCTGGTAGACGCTGAGACCATGAATTAGATAGTGCATCCGTAGTATCCAAAGGGGTAGTTCTAGGAAGTTGCCACCACGACAGAACCTTTTGCCACAAACATGAGGACAAGCTGCAGCGAGCCATGATGTGATCAACTGTTTCCTCCCTGCTTTGACACATAGGACATCGAACATCTGCAATTTCCAATCCTTTACTGGCCAGATTAGTCCTTGATGGCAATCGACCAAGAACCGCCCTCTAGACGCATAAGTTTACTTTTTGAGGTATCTGCAAGTTCCATGAGAATAAGGGCGTCGAAAGCTCCGGCTACAAGCACACTTCATCAAGCAAGGAAGAAAGTCTCCTCACTGTAAACGCACCCCCTGGGTCTAGCGCCCAAGTCCAATCATCTTTCGCATCTGTTGACAATGAAACATTTAATAACAGAGAAATGAGTTCTACTAATTGCTTTTCTTTAGCACCCCTAAGACTTCTCTGTTAGTGTCGTGCCTAAAAAGCCAATCATGAGATAATTGTATTTTTGCACATTGAGTCGTGATATTTTATTAAGGCATTAATCCAGCAATTATTTTTGTTGTTTTGTTTCTTCATAACGTAATAAACATAATTATAACCCTAGAATAATGATATTCTTAAACATCCCTGGTCTAGTATTATTGTGGAGCGGGTTGCAATAATACATAACGAGTAGCATATGTGGAGACTAATATGAGATATGTAGTCTACATATGGGTACAAGTTGGAGAACTTGTGTACTGGACCGACCTACCATGAGAACACTACATGGATCGTTATATGATTGTCATAAGTGATTCTCATAGTGATCATGGTATATGTAGTCCTTCGACCTAAGATCATCAAGGTTCCCTACATGTAAGTCACATACTTTGATACTTTCCTTTGTTGCTCGTAACTGAGTGAACTTGAATGAGGTCATTGGGTATGTCACATATCATGCGGAGGGATTTGTATGATCAAGATGGGATTTGTCCCTCCTATGTAAGGGGAGTGATATCTTCGGGCCCCTTGATAGAGTGAGACTTAGAAAATGCATGGCCCTGCTCGGATGAGTTGATATACGATATCAATGCCATCAGTTTAAGTTGGTCTACTCGGTAATCAAGAAACCAAAGATTGGGCTATATGAGAGTGACACATTCCATGTCTCGTGCTTAGTTTTGATATCTTGGACAAAAGGACAAAAGCATATGTCGATGATGATCATAAAGGTTTAGTTAAATCACCGACAATCTTGTCACTTGGGTAGCAATGATGTGTTGCTAGACACCGCTCATTGCTTATGATCATAAATGTGATTTATGATCATTGCTAACATGGTAAAAGCCTATTGGATTGCACATATAGAGCTATTTGGATCATTAGAGTGCATGGGCTAATTATTTGGGTTATGGTTTCACTTTAATTTCATATTAATAATGGGCCCAAGAGTTGAGCCGTTATTAAGCTCAAAATTAAAGCCTAATTGAATTAGGGCTTTAAAACCCATTAGGCCTGGAAGTTGAGTCTCACTATAAATACAACTTTTAGTGAGATATTCGTAGGTCTCCTTGCCCTAGCCTCCCGAAAAGGACAGCCACATTCTTCTCTTGCAATTCCTTGGAGGACGCAAGCTAGCACTGCGAGCGCAAGAATAACGCATTTGTTGGGACGTGGTAAAAGCGTGGTGATCCCGAGAGGCTCGTGTGGATACCATAGAGAGCTTGAACACGTCAACTGTTTAGGTTTTGTGATTCGACTCTACAGTTGAGTAAGAGATCTCAACCGAAAATTAGGTATGAAAATTTTCGAACACCCGGTTTACCCCGTTTCACTTGGATCCTGAAGGGTTTCGGTTAAATTCCACTGCACTGTTTGGCTCCCAAAACGCAACATCCTCCGCCAACTCCATTGCCAGACCCACTCCTCCCCTTCCCACACACCCTTATCAGCCACCATGCACTCTCTATTTACCTCCGCCCTATATAACCTAGGAAATTTATCTTTTAGACACATGTTCCCAACCCAAACATCTTTCCAAAATTTCACCTCGTCCCCTCTCCCCACCTTTCTCCTAAAATAGTTAACAAAGCTAATCCCTTTTGCCTCTATTTCAAATCCTACACTAACAATGTTACCCCAAACTTCGGTAACCTGACTTTCTTCCTTAGACCTCCCTACCCCTCCACTCTCCCCCAAAATTGCTTTAATAACTCTAACCCACAAGGATTCCCCACTCTTCCTAAACTGCCACCACCATTTCCCCACTAAACCCAGATTTTTTGCATGAAGGCTACCTACTCCTAAACCACCCATGCTTTTACTAGAAAGGATTTTTTTCCAAGCAACCCATGTAATTTTCTTTTCCTCCCCATCCCCTCCCCAAAAGAAGTTATTCCTCACACTCTCAATGTGTTTGATGACCTTTACTGGGGCACGAAACAGAGAGTAGAAAAATAAGGGCAAGCTTCCTATAACAGATTTGATCAGTGTCAACCTCCCGCCAGCTGCTAAGACTTTACTCCTCCAGGCATTTAACCTCCTTTCAATTTTCTCTATCACCGTCTTCCAAGATTTAATCCTCTTCATGTTTTTTCTCACTGGAAGCCCCAAATAGATCAATGGTAATTTATCATCTTTGCAGCTCACTTTATTGGCAAGAATGCAGACCTCATCTTTCGGCACACCAACCCAAAAAATTCTACTTTTGGTTAGGTTCACCAGAAGGCCAGAGGCCAATTCGAAACACCTCAACATTCTCACCAAATTTACTAAATTATTCTCATTCGAATCTCCCAAAAAACCCGTGTCATCCGCATATTGGAGGTGAGAGATCATTAGATTCCCATTTCCTACCTTTAAGCCTGTGAATAAATTATTCTCCACCGCCTCAAGCATCATAACATTAAGGGCTTCCGCAACAATCAAAACAGGAAAGGGGATAACGGATCTCCTTGTCTCACTCCTTTCTCCATCTTGAATTCAACAATTGGGCACCTGTTCACCAGCACCGACACCATAGATGATTCCAAACAAGAATGAATCCATTTCCTCCACTTGGGGCCGAACTCCATTTGATGCATAACATCTTCTAAAAAATTCCAACTAATGCTATCATATGCTCTTTCAAAGTCTACTTTGAACAACAACACTTTATGCCGTTTCTTCTTTGCCACCCGCAGTAACTCGTTAATAACTAGTACCCCATCCAGGATATGTCTTCCCTTTATAAACCCTGTTTGGACCTCACCTATCAGCCTTGGCATAACCTTTTTCAATCTATTAGCCAAGACTTTGGTAATGATTTTGTACTGGCAGCCCACAAGAGTAATTGGCCGATAATCTCAAAGGGCAGTTGGGTTTTTGCTCTTTGGAACCATAGTGATAAAGGAGGAATTACACCCTTTGTCAATCTCAGAGGATTGGGCAAATCCATGCAACCACTTCATCACATCCCCCTTAACCACATTCCAGAAACGCTTTAAAAAGTTAAAGGAAAAACCATCTGGCCCCGGGGCCTTACTCCCCCCACAACTCCAAACCGCATCCTTCACTTCTTCTTTTGAAAAAGGAGCCTCCAACAGCTGGTTCATATTCTGATATACTTTTTGGAACTTCCTGCTCCTAAAATTTGGCCTTGCCATGTTATCTTCTTTGAAATTCCTTTGGAAGAATTTGAACACCTCATCTTTTATTTCTTTTAGGTCCTCATTCCAATCTCCATTGATACAAAGGCCATTCAAATTATTTTTCCTACGTCTCCCATTTATCAAGGAATGGAAAAAATGAGAATTTTCATCCCCCTCTACTGCCCAATTGATTCTCACTTTCTGCTTAGCCTCCTCGTCTTTTGATTTTTCTAGTTTCAAAATGCTGTACATAAGCTCCCCCCTCACTTTCACCTCATCCTCAGTAAGATCCCTTTGTTCAGCTACTCGATCCCAATCTTCCAGCTGTGACTTCATTGCTTCGACTTTGTTGATTTCACCATCCAACACGGTTACCTTCCACTTCTTTATTGCCTCTTTGATATTTTTTAATTTAGCTTTGATCACCAATCCTGGCCGCCCTTGAATTGAATTATCGCTCCAAACAGAATTCACTAGCTCAGGAAACTCGGGGTGTTCCATCCAGGTGTTAAACAATCTGAACGGAGTTGGGCCGAAATCACGTTTATCCACCTTCAAATTGATGGGGCAGTGATCAGACACACATCTCCTTAATGCAACCGTCCTAGCAGTAAGCCACTGCTTGACAAAATTACTTGTTACTAGAAATCTGTCAAGCCTGCTCATTTTTTAGCCTTTTTTGTTAAACCAAGTGTACTTCCTGCCACCTAATTGTAATTCAACCAACTTAACTTGCTTAATAAAATCGTTGAAAGCTAGCGCCACCCTCTCATCAAAACTGTTGTCTCTTCGCTCGTCGAACGTTCTCACAGCATTAAAATCTCCTAGCAGAATCCAAATTCTAGACCGCTCTTTCATCTCCTCCTTCAAAGCATCCCACAAAGCTTCTTTCTGATCAGCCTGTTGAGGGGTGTAGATGTTCACTATATTCACTTGCTCAGAACAACCACTCCATAATCCAGACACTCCTAAATACCCGTGGCCAACAAACTGATCCGAGAACTGAAAGCAATTAGTATTCCATATATTAATTAAACCCCCTGACAAACCAATGGCCTCCTGATGCACAAATCCAAAATCATCCGTTCCCCATATCGATTTCACCTTCGGACTAATATGACCAGCAGAGATTGTTTCTTGAAGGCCCATAAACTCCACTTTTTCAACTCGACATAGCTCCCGGACGACCCTTCTCTTCCAAGATTTCCCCATCCCTCGAATATTTAAAGAAAGAATTCTCATAAGGTAAGCTTAGTCCCCTTACCTGTCCGTGTGCCTTTCAATTGCTCCACAATTTGCTCTTTCGCTGCCTCCATGTGGAAACCCACCAAGCTCCCTATTTGACAGATTGACTCTGTCTCCAAGGATATGCTATCTTCAACGCCTAGATGATCTTCAATTTGTTTCATCCCAGCTAGCCTCGCCATGTTCTGCAGGTTTGAATCTGACAATGATTGTCTTGCTATGTCCCTCGATTCCATCAGCCGATCCCTTTGGTCCCGCTCTTTAGCATCAGTCTTCTCTTCTCTGGTGTTCTCTGTCTCCACCGTCTGTCTCTGTCTCGCAACCTTTTTCATGGACCGAAGGCTCATTTTTCCTGCCCAGCCCCCTGTTTGTTGAATGACTTCGTATAAATGCTTTGACTTGCTCTGTTTCTGCCGTTCCTTCACCGAATTTCTGGGCTGGGCCTTTACACGCTGCCTTTTGTTCTCAGTCAGAAGCGCAATGTGTTCCCCCAAATCCACTTCTTCTTGATCTCCGTCATAGCCCATTAGAAGCCCATCCACAAGTCGGTCTAATTTCAATTGCTTATTTATCTTTGACTCCTCCAGGCGTCGGACTTTTTTCTGCACGGTTTCTGCCATTCTATGGTCATCCGCTGCATCCGCCGAATCTACTATTAATATATAAAGCAGGATCATATCCATGGATAGACATGTCTTTTCCTTAACTCTGCTTATGTGTATTTAACCTAGATGTGCCACATGGCACTTCTGTCATGTGCAAATGCGTTAAAGATTTCTCACATCCCATATTGTCCCTCCCTTGCTTTTAATTGGTATGGCAAGTGATCACAAAATATTAATTATGGGAATTAATCAATCAAGCAATTAATTTGGAAATAATTTAATTCCAGCATTTGTTTCATCTTTGCTTATAGAAAGGAGCGTTTAATTACAATCCCTTTACATAATTTACGTTGAGCAAAATGCTAATATAAATACAGCAACCAATTCTGTCATGTACCACACACAGAAACACCCAAGTTGCAGCCAGTAGATGCACAGAAGTACCCAATTCATGGCCCCCATAAATGCCCGTGATGCTATCCAAAGTGCAATTGAATATGCCAAGGATGTCTGTGAAATTGTGATCCGAGAACACGAGATCTTGAAGAAGCGTGTGGAAGGTTTGGAGCGCGAGAAGGATATGCTCATTGAGAACATTGCTTTGCTGCAGAAAATGGTTAGAAACAATTTAATTTGATGGTAGCTACACTTTGATGCAATTTAATATGTAATTTAATTTACAATCTAATGTGAGGACATTGATATGCGACTTACTATATGACTTATTTTTGTTTTTTTCAGATTGGTCAGAATAACTCAAGTAAGGAGAAGATGGATGACATTGATTATGGTGATGACTATCTTACTGAAAGTGATAACAATGGCTGTAGAGGAATAAAGAGAAGGGCTATTCATGGTGCTAGAATCTTTCCTCCTGGTGTTGGGGCTGATGGTCAGATCAAGGATGAAGGCATGAATAATTAGGTGCTTAGTTAAAATGAAGAAAAGAAGAAAGATGATGACTGGCTTGATGGTTTTATCGATGACTAAAGAGTTATGACTACTAGATTTCTTTTCAATATTCTATTATGTTGCTTTATTTGCCATTGTCTAATAAAGGCCGGAGTAATTGCTTTATTTTCCATTGTCTAATAAAGGCCGGAGTAATTTTTCATCAATGTCATCATATCTTTCAATCTACTCATTAATTTAATATTCATTTCACGATATTTACTATTTTGTCAGTTATATTCATTTCCTTATATATTAAATCATTATATATTACATCATTGGTAATTTTCTTAGCAAAAACCTATATTAAAAGGTAAAATTAGTCACCAATAAGCGCATCTTTATTTTACGATTAAGCTCAGAATAATCACACACAATTATATAAAACAATAATAACAACTATAGTCGATTTGTATTAAATAATTCAATCCTTTAATGGGCTA
The DNA here is from genome assembly GCA_039654915.1 of Aquilaria yunnanensis. Taxonomy (NCBI): domain Eukaryota; kingdom Viridiplantae; phylum Streptophyta; class Magnoliopsida; order Malvales; family Thymelaeaceae; genus Aquilaria; species Aquilaria yunnanensis. The sequence continues at coordinate 72,737,293 of CM077597.1, forward strand.
ACATTTGACTTTGTGGGATATGCCATTATACATTCCAATAAAACATCAGTAGTTAATTTTAATTATTATTACTACTATTATAAGGCTAAAAGATTATTTATTTTAATTTGTATTTCACAATAGTTACTATTTCATTATTAATAATTTTTTATTAAAAATTTTTATCAATAATCATTATTAATAAATAATTATTATTTATTAGTAAAGTAATTTTATTACCTTTTATTTATTAATTTTAAATTATAATAACTCTTATATTTGTTTTTACAATATTTTTATTTATTACTAATTATTCTAATTATTTATTATTAGTATATTTTTTCAATTACTTATTACTAATAATATTTCAATTAGTAATTTTTTATCAATGTCATCGTATTATAATTTTGATATTAGTATATTTTTTGATAAACTAATTTTAATAATTGTTTACCTACATTGTTATTTATTAGTACTTTTTAATAACAATTATTTTAATTTTTTATTATTTTAAAAATTGTTATTTATTAATTTTAATTATTACTACCATTATAAGGCTACAGGATTAATTGTTCTGATAATTATTCCACAATATTGTTATTTATTACGAAATCTTATTATGTAGCATAATCTACTGATTTGTGTGTTATATGATATCAATGGTATGTATTAATAAATTGATATTACCATTTTACAAGGAAAACACGCAATCTATTGTATTGAATTAAATTTCCAACCAAAATTAACTTAAAAAAGGAAAACACCATTGATTAGGGTAATTGCACAATCTTTCCGCGCTATTCCAATAGGTTTACCAAATTGAGAACTAAATAATTTTCACTCACGGATTCATCCTCTCACTATAAAAAAGGCTTAACAACTGATTCTATCTAGGGCTTTTTCGCAACTAAGATCAGTGTAAGTATCTAACAATATCAGTCATAACGTTTGTCCATCATAGTGTTCTTGTGAGAAGCAAAAACTAATGTTTTTAACGAAAATCCCAGGGTGATACTGCTACAACTCGGCAGCGAAGACAAAAACTTGAGTGAGGTAAACAATTCAGTGATCCTATTCCATTAACAATATTCACAAATACTGTTGCTTTCAATCTACTGGAATTCTAACTAATGTCTTATTAATGTCATCTTCTACTATTTCTATCAATCTATTGGATTTGCGCTACCCACATTGGGATATCCCTTGGAACATACCCTCTCCAATACTCGGTGAGCCTTCTCCCTTTTATTTTATTGAAATTTTAGTCACGTTATGCAATATTAATCCGGTTTCCTTTTCCCCAGAAACTACTACAGCATTCTTACACAACTTATTTCCAGTGTTACCACTCTTCCCTAAACCAACCAAACCAGTTCTGAGGTACCATATTTATTATACTACTTGGCTGTGTTTTGCTCATCATGTACATCAAGTTTGTTGTTTGATCTACTAGATCCATGTTAGTGATATGTCTATTATGCCTTTCGTAATATGATTATATATAACCCAAAATGAATGCTTAGAAACCCAAAATTGTCCTGACATATCTAACATTACATTATTTTATACTTTATATAAATTTTAACTCAAGTTTAAATCTATTAGATCCATGTCAGTTACATGTCTTTTTTCTTTCTCATAATATGATTATCAATGTCATCACTATACATAATCAAACAAGCTCAGAATAAACAAATGAAATTAATCTATCCAATATTGTTGTCAATAATTCAATCTTAAACTATAGCCAACATAAGTTCTGCCATATATATAATATTACATTAGTATATACTTTATATGAATTTTAACTCTCAAGTTTAAATCTATTAGATCCATGTCAGTTATATGTCTTTTTTCTTTCTCATAATATGATAATCAATGTCATCACCATAATCAAACAAGCTCAGAATAAACAAATGAAATAAATCTATCCAATATTGTTGTCAATAATTCAATCTTAAACTACAGCGAACAAAAGTTCTGCCATATATAATATTACATTAATATATACTTTATGTATATTTTAACTCAAGTTTAAATCTATTAGATTCATGCCAGTTATATGTCTTTTTCTTTCTCATAATATGATTATCAATGTCATCGCCATAATCAAACAAGCTCAGAATAAACAAATGAAATTAATCTAACCAATATTGTTGTCAAAATAAACATGAAATAAACAACTTAATAAACAACTTAATGAACAGTTCCCAATAAACATCCTCCTGCTATCAACATGAAAATCCCATATAAATATGGATGACATTTTGGGGCTGATTAGTATAAATCTGAAGTACAATTTTTTTGGTTTTTTAATTCTAAGTGTTCATTATTGCAGAATATGGATGACATAAACATTTCATTTGTCCAACTACTTCACTCAATCACTAAACAAGAGTCTCTGCCTAATCCTATATATCGTCATAAGCGCACAATGGATGGCCTGTACAATGGCTGTGTCGAAGTAGAATTCAAGGTTGATGGGGGAAAAAAGATTCAACAATTTAGGAGCACTGAACCAAAGATAACCATAAATGAGGCAAATGAAAGTGCTGGTCGGGTTGCAGTCAGGGAAATCATGGATATTTATGAGATAGATATAATTGATGCAAACTATGAAGACCTTGAAAGGTTGGTGGTTGATTTAAACTCATCTAACAATCAGAATGTGAGGTTATTGTGGGAGAAAAGACAACTTGAGAATGAGAATGCAAAATTAAGGAAGCAGATAAGGAACCTACAGAATCAAATCTCAGAGCTGGCTCATGGAGGAGGAGATAATATGATAGTTATTGATTAAAACATATACTAGCCTTAGGTGTTAGATTTTAGTACTTTATATATGCTATCCGTGCAATAAAACATTAGTCTTTTGCATACTTTTAGTATTATTCTTAGTAAGTATAGTAAACAGCTTATATTAAGTGCATCTTTATTTTACAATTATTTTGTATAATTATTTTGTACAATTATATAAAACATTAATAAAAAGTTGAAAAGTATTTCTTCTTCTCTATTTTAATTATTATTACTACTATTATAAGGCTAAAGGATTAATTATTTTAATTTTTATTTCACAATATTTACTATTTTGTTAGTTATACTAATTTTAGTACTTATTTTACAATATTGTTATTTATTAAGAAAGCTGATTATGTACAATAATCTATTATACATTACATATGTGAGCATGATAAATTATAATTTACTTAGTAAGTATACTCGATTTGTATTAAATATTTCAATCCTTTAATGGGCTAACATTTAACTCGTGGAATATGCCATTATACATTACAGATTAATCCCAATATACATTCAATCCTTTAAATATTATACGTTGCAAACACACTTATCCTTTGAATAACAATAATAATAATAATTATAAGTTAAGGAGCAGATGTTGTACTTGCAATTTTTTTTCAGAGTTAAATTCCCTTAAAACATAATGAACTAGGATATCAAATTTAAGAAGATAGAATCTTCACTAAAGGAAGGATATAAGACTATTACCTTTTGCAAATTGACAATACTAGCTTTGCTGAAAAATTCTGAAGCTCCTAATCATTCTCAGCGTGTCTATGCCTTAATCCTTTCCCAACCAGGCAGGTAAGAATGGAAGGCATCAATTGGTGTAACTGATGAAAAATAGGACAAATTAATTAGGCAACATAGACATTATTGACAATATTCAGTTTTGCATGGTAGCAAGCATAAGTTAGAATAGCTTTAGAGAAGCCCCAAACCTTCAACTTAATTAGTCAAGTTTTAAAAGCAGGACAATCAATCTGACTCTCAAAAAATCTTAGTATATGTTTTGAAATAACAATAATAAGAAGAAGAAGAAGTTAAGGAGCAGATGTTGTACTTGCAATTTTTTTTCAGAGGCAAATACCCTTAAAATATAATGAACTAGGATATCAAATTTAACAAGATAGAATCTTCACTAAAGGAATGATATAAGACTATTACCTTTTTTGAATATATATTATAGCTTTGCTAAAAAATTTCTGAGCTCCCAATGTTTCTCAGTGTGTCTATGCCTTAATCCTTTCCCAACCAGGCAGGTAAGAATGGAAGGCATCAATTGGTGTAACTGATGAAAATCAGGACAAATTAATTAGGCAACATAGACATTATTGACAATATTCAGTTTGCATGGTAGCAAGCATAAGTTAGAATAGCTTTAGCGAAGCCCGAAACCTTCAACTTAATTAGTCAAGTTTTAAAAGCAGGACAATCAATCTGACTCTCAGAAAATCTTAGTAATATGTCTCTACTTCAAAGCCATCACTACAAATACATCACCGGTTAACATTTTAAAGAGAAAAAAACAAGCACTCAGCTTAGTATGAAATACTTACATAGGGTTCTATATGCATGTGGGGATTCTGAAAAAGGCTTCTAGCAACACGAATCATGCCAAACAAATGAGGCAGACTATGTAAATTTCTTCCAACCTGTTAAAAATTGAGAACCAAAAAGCTTTTTCATCAGTTCTGAAGGTGAAGGGAAGATGATATCATAGCATGCACAGAGGGAAGTTCAATGTTCAAACACAGAGAAAATGATGTTAAAGTTGAAAAAGAAATATGACACAAATAAGAAGATCGTAGAAATCACATCAGGATTCTATGGTTTGAAACGCTTTTATGAAAAAAAAATTAACAATTTTACATTAGAGGGTTGTGGATCAAGAAAAAAGACACCTAGATCTAAAAGATTTTGAAACCTCTAAAAAAAAAAAAACCGGGCAGTGCATGGTTGAAGGAAATTGTCTTCTCAGTGATAAACCGAGATAACAGTACCATTGTAAGGGTAGAGAGGAGCAACAAGAAAAAAATCATGACAGAGTTGCAGATCGTCATAGAGGAAACCTAGATCTGAAAGATTTTAAGACTTAAAGGGGAAAAAATGCCATAAATGGCGGCCACAAACCTCATTGGCCCGATGGAGCCTAAGAAACAGGCCGATGGAACTGTTGAACAAGGCGTCGCCGATGAAGATCTGGAGAAATCTAGACACCGGCCTGTACGGACGACTAGAGACATCATTAGCTGAGAGAGTCTTAGCATTCGGCACGTTGGCTTTTTGGTTCGTCTGGAAAAATTTCAAGAATCCGGCCAAGAATGGCTGCAGAAAATCAGATTTGCAATGGCTGCCGCTACGCCTCGTAAAAGCTAGAAAGAAGCGTGAGAAAGAAAAATCTAGAGTGAAATGGGAAAGTAGGAAATATTTTTTGGGTGTATATAAGCCGTCAAGTAACTACTTTTTTGTCCTTAAAGTCAACAACAATAACACGAAGCCAAGTTAATTTCTTGCTTTTACAGATTAGTATATGAGATTTGGAAACAAAATGATTGCGTACACTTGGACATTTGCTTTTGAAAAAGATAATTACTATAACTGGAATCTTCAACAATAATGGTCATAAAACATTAAATAGTGAGAAATTTGAAAATTTCGTATAATGATTATATTAAGGGACTTAAAAAATATTTTTTGTGTAAAACATGCTACCCCTATTAAATAATATCTCAAATACAATAAATATTTTATCCAACTTAAAATTTTAACTTAAAAGTACAAACTAAGTTTGTTCTACTATAAAGTCTTTGAATATAAAATTTTGGCCAATTAAATTTTTTCAATATGGATGAATATATATGATATGAAAGCTTACTTATCTAGATGCGGATAATTTTAAAGAAAATTATCTAGAAAAAAAATTTAAAGAAACACAAATACATATAATATTCAAAAAATTATTAACAAAAATAATTAATTAATTCAGAAATAATTTTTTAATCTAGCCTTTAATATTTGTTTTTTTAATCTAGCCTTTAATGACTACGGCTTCTAGATTGTTACTAAAGTTTTTATTATTTTTTATTTTTTACGTAAAACATGCTACCCCTATTAAATAATATCCCAAATACAATAAATTTTTTATGAAACTTAAAAGTATGAACTAAATTTGTTCTACTATAAAGTCTTTGAATATTAAAATTTTGGTCAATTAATTTTTTCCCAACGTGGATGAATATATATGATATGAAAGCTTACTTATCTAGATACGATAATTATCTATCAAAAAAATTTAAAGAAACACAAATACATATAATATTGAACAAATTAATAACAAAATTAATTAATTTTATGAAAAAAAATTGAATTGTTTTGAAACTGAACTTTCAATGTGATTATTGTTAAGGTAATAATAGTGTGTTTAAATGAACTCTAGAAATAAAATCTATTTTAAAAAAATGCAATGAAAAAAAACTATTAATATGCACGTGAGTAAGTGATTTGATAATACTTCTTTTTTTAATCTAACCTTTAATGACTACAGCTTCTAGATTGTCACTAAAGTTTTATTTTTATTTTTATTTTTATTTTTGCGTAAAACATGCTACCCCTATTAAATAATATCTCAAATACAATAAATTTTTTATAAAACTTAAACGTATGAACTAAGTTTGTTCTACTATAAAGTCTTTCAATATAAAATTTTGGTCAATTAATTTTTTCTCAACTTGGATGAATATATATGATATGAAAGCTTACTTATCTAGATGGAGATAATTTTAAATAAACTTATCTATAATAAATTATAAATTAACACAAATACATATAGTATTCAACAAATTAATAACAACATTAATTAACTTTAGCAAAAAAATCAATTGTTTTGAAAATGAACTTTCAATGTTATTATTGTTAAGGTAATAATAATATGTATGAATAAACTTTAGACAGAAAATCTATTTTAAAAAATGCAATGAAAAAAACTATTACTATGCACATCAAAGTAAGTGATTTGACAATAATTTCTTTCAGTAGGTTATATATTATAATATGAATATTGTTAAATCTATAACATCATATAATCATTTCAATTTTGAAATGATTAAAACATTTGGAACCAAAATTCCATAAATAGTGACTACATGTTCTTGTGTTCCAATTTATTTATACACTTATTACCATTGCAATCCAATTTTCAATTGGTTGACTAAACTTGAATAATGGACCAAATAGTGATGGATGCTCGAATTAATCGAGCCGAACGTATCCATATTTTGCGTTCTCGGACGGCCAGGAGGCGCTCTACAATTGATTCCTCACAATTGCATTCGCAATTGACTTCTGTAGCATCTCGATTAGATGTTGATGTTCCTTCATCCACAGCATTTCCTCCACCTCATGTCCCATCTACGGTGATTCAAAACACACAAATTTCTGGTCTTACACATGTTTATCATGTTGAGAATGAAGACCAAAATACTTCCTCACGATCTCATCGGCCTTGGACACCAAGACATAATGTTGCATGGTGTGGATCTAATAATCCCTCCTTGGCAAAAAAGATAATAGGCTCTGGGAGTTCAATGCCTGTTCGAGTGCTGCAGGGTGAAAATCCCCCTGTTCCATCTGCACGCCATTCACCTTTAAGTGACATAACCAATCACTATTTCTCACCGGCAAATCCAATAGATCGGCAGGAAGGAACATTGGATAGAAATCAGAATTTTTTAAGTGTTGAACCAAACTCATCAACGCCATCATTGCGACGTACAATTGAAGTTGGAGAACCATCAAATACTAGATCTATACACTATAAGAGGCCAAGATCATCTAGACCAGAATTGCAACCAATTCCGATGATGGGTCTCATTCATGAAGAACAAAACTTTGAAGGTATAGATGTCTAAATACAATATTCAACCTCTTATTAATGTCTTTACCTTGATCAACTTAATAAATGGTCTTGCAGACAATCTTAGCATTCTAGATGACATGTGCTGCAATACTGCAGGCAACTTTGTTTTCCACCACCAGAGTATGTACATACTCAACCTATCAATCTTTTATTAGTCCTTAATATCAATTAAGGAAATTTACAACCTCACCTATCACTTATGTAGGGAGATTTACACAGCGTGAAGACTTTGGACCACCCGATAGTGTCTGCCCTTATGACCATTGTCAGGCTATTGTTTGGTCATTAGAGAGAAGTGTTCGTTCTCTTAAACAAAGAAACCCTACATTTTCTATTTGCTGCCAAAATGGTAAAGTTGAACTACCTTTCGAGCAACCGCCTCCTGAGTTCTTACGTGAAATGTTGGATTACAATGGTGGACAGCTGTCAAAGTACTTCCGAGCAAACATTCGGGAATTCAATTGTCGATTTTCATTCACTTCTACTGGTGGGCAGATTGACACACGCATAAATGATGGTGGCGGTCCATATGTTTTCCGAGTTAAAGGTGAAAATTATCATAAAATTGGTTCATTGGTGCCATCAAATGGGGATCGCCCAAGATTTGCACAGCTATACATATATGATACTGAGCATGAAGTAGATAACCGATTAAGGAGCTTTGGAAATGCTGAAGGCAATGCTTTTGATAGGCAAATAATTGGTGGATTAACGCAGATGTTTGATGACAACAATCAATTGGTGAAGGAGTTTAGAAGAGCACGTGATATGCACCAGGAATCTAATTACCTTCCTGTTCGTTTGAGATTATTGACATCTAGATCTGGAGATGGCCGTAGGTATAACTTGCCTGAGTCACGAGAGGTTGCTGCTTTAACATTTGGGTTAGATGAGGATGAAGGCAATAAGCGTGACATCGTGGTATTCACTCATGAACATGGTGTAAGGACTATCCACATTTTGCACCCAAAGCTTATGGCGTTACATTTTCCGATTGCTGTACCCAATGGCGCTGATGGATATTGGAATGGAATTTCACATCGAGATACGAGAACTAATGGGGCATCTCGAAATAAGGTGACTATGAGGGAGTATTATGCCTTTCAGTTGCAGCAACGTCACTTTGTTTATTCCATCATTCTCAAATGCGGCAGACTTTTCCAGCAGTACGTTGTTTATGCATATTGCTGTATTTTGGAGGAACGGTTCTGCTGGATTAGGGGGCATCAAGATCAGTTCCGCTGTGAGGTTTTATATGGTCTACAGGATGCGATTAACAGGGGTGACACTAATGCATCTCGTACAGGCAAACCTTGCATATTGCCATCGTCTTTTACTGGTGGGCCACGGTACATGGTACAGAATTATCAAGATGCAATGGCTATATGTAGGTGGCTTGGGCATCCAGATTTGTTCATTACAATGACTTGTAATCCAAAATGGAATGAGATAACTAAATTCCTAGAGCTTATCCCAGGACAAACATCTGATGATAGACCAGATATTGTGGCTCGTGTGTTCGAGATGAAACTATATTCACTACTTCAGGATATAACAAAGCAATCGCATTTTGGAAGATGCGTTGGAGGTAATGTTTAAATACACCAAAAACCCAATAATTTTGTTATTTACATAATTTAATTTAATTCTAAATCTTGAACTACCAATTTGTGCAGTGATTGTCACTATTGAGTTTCAAAAACGTGGCTTACCACATGCGCATATTGCACTTTTCCTACATCCTGAAGACAAAATTAAGGACCCTTATACTATTGACCGTTTTGTATCAGCTGAATTACCTGACAAAGAAAAGGACCCTATTGGATATGATGCTGTTTCGAGGCATATGGTTCATGGACCATGTGGGACTGCTAATCCCAGGTGCCCTTGTATGGTTAATGGAAAGTGCAAGAAACGATATCCACGCCCATTAAAGCGTGAGACTTCTGTAGGAGATGATGGTTATCCAATTTACCGCCGTCGTTCAACAAGGCATCCTATTGTTAAGAATGGAATTGAACTTGACAATGCCTGGGTGGTGCCTCATAATGTTGATTTGGTTGTTAAACATGACTGTCATGTTTGTGTGGAGAAGACAAATAGGGATATGTGCGTCAAGTATTTATGCAAATACATGCATAAAGGTTCTGATCGTTCCACTGTTGTCATTGAAAGCAATGGTATTCAACAGGCTTCAGACAATAGACACTTAACTACACATGTCGATGAGATCAAACAGTATATGGATTGTCGGTATATATCGGCATCAGAAGCATGTTGGAGGATCTTTGGATTTTTCATCCACCGACATGACCCACCAGTTGAACGTCTGTCATTCCACCTTCCTGATGAACAAAATATCTTGTATAGAGCATATGATGATATCCAATGTGTAGTACAAAGACAGAGAGACAGTGTTACAAAGTTCCAAGCATGGATGTTGTGTAATCAGACTGATGAAGCTGCAAGGTTGCTAACATATGTTGAGTTCCCAACAAAATATGTGTGGAATAGACAACTTAAAAAGTGGACGGCAAGATCAAAAGGCAGAAGTGTTGGGCGGCTGTATTATGTACACCCTACAGCAGGGGAGAAATACTATTTGAGGATGCTACTAAATGTTGTTCGAGGTCCAAAGTCATATGAGGATTTACGAACTGTTAATGGAGTCTTGCATTCGACATTTAGGGATGCATGTTTCGCTTTAGGATTGTTGGAGGGTGATGGAGAGTGGCATGAGGCACTTCGAACAGCTTCTGAGTGGGCGATGGGAAATCAGTTGCGTGATTTGTTTGTTACATTATTATTATTTTGTCAGGTGGTTGAACCACATTCATTATGGAGTCAACATGCAGAAGCATTGTCAGATGGGATTTTACATGCACAACGCAAAATTCATAATGATGCAAGCCTTATGTTGTCAACAAGCCAATTGCATAATTATGCTTTATATGAGATTGAGAAGTTGATGAATAGAATGGGTCGTACTTTGAAGGAATTTGAAGGTATGCCATACCCTGATACAAGCCTGATCGTAATGGAATCAAATTCCTTGATTATGGAGGAATTAAACTATAACAGACCATCATTGTTAGCTGAACATGTTGAATTGTTTGCCAAACTTAACACAGGCCAGCGTGAAGTATATACTTCAATACTTAGATCTGTTGACAATTTTAGTGGTGGTTTGTTTTTTGTATATGGAAGTGGTGGAACAGGGAAGACTTATCTATGGCAGACAATTTTGGCTCGCTTGCGATCTGAAGGAAAAATAGCTTTAGCAGTTGCATCTTCTGGTATTGCAGCTTTGCTTCTTCCTGGGGGTAAAACTGCCCACTCGCGTTTGAAGATCCCAATCAATCTGGACAAATATTCATATCTAAATGTTAAGCATTCAACCCCAATTGCCGAGCTCTTATGTCGGGCGAGTATAATAATCTGGGATGAAGCTCCAATGGCACATCGTCATGCTTTTGAAGCGTTGGATCGTTCACTTCGTGATCTCATGCGTTCCTATGATCCTTCTACTGAATCACATATATTTGGTGGAAAGACCATAGTTTTAGGAGGTGATTTTCGACAGATACTCCCTGTAATCCCTCATGGAAGCAGAGGTGATATTGTAGCAGCTTCAGTGTGCTCTTCTTATTTGTGGTCACATTGTTGTGTCCATACACTCACTCAAAACATGCGCTTACAGAACTCTACCTCTCCTGATGTCATTTTATTCAGTGATTGGCTGTTGCAATTAGGAGAAGGCACATTGCCATTGAAAAAACTTTCTGATGATGAAGAAGATGCAACATGGTTGAAGATACCTGAAAAGTACTTAATCCCGATCATTGGAGATCCACTAGATTCAATCATTGGGTCAACATATCCAAATTTACTAATGAGAATTAATGATAGGGATTACTTAACAGAGAGGGCGATACTTGCTACAAAAAATGAAATTGTTGATGATGTGAATGATCGTCTTATGTCACAATTTCCAGGAGATGTTATGACCTATCTCAGTGCAGATCGTATTTCTCCCACCTCTGAGAATGCTGAAGCTCAGATTGAATTGTATCCAGTTGAGTACTTAAACACTTTAAAGTTTTCTGGTTTACCAAATCACATATTGGTATTAAAAGTTGGTGTGCCAGTTATTTTGATGCGGAATATCAATCAAGCAAATGGATTGTGCAATGGGACAAGATTGATTGTTACAAAATTGGCTTCAAGGGTTATTGAAGGTGAAATCCTTACTGGTAGTCATGTTGGACATCGTTGTTTTATACCACGGATAGAAATGGTACCATCAGATACAAAATTGCCATTTAAGCTGTCACGCAGACAATTTCCTATAAAGGTGTGCTTCGCGATGACAATAAATAAGAGCCAAGGACAAACTTTCAGACATGTTGGTCTCTATCTTCCAGAACCAGTTTTCTGTCATGGGCAATTATATGTTGCTGCGTCTCGAGTTACATCACCAGATGGTTTCCATGTATTAATAAATAATACTCCTTCAATTGGTTGTTCACTGACAAAAAATATTGTTTACTCCGAAGTATTTGACCGATTGTACCAACATCAAATCTGATCATGGTCAAGTAATTCCCCGTCTTGAAGCTTTTGGTAGTTTTTATACATTATATATGATTATATGTCATGTCTACTTATTGATGTTTTCTTTATATATTCATTCTTATTAAAGATCTAACAATCATGTTATTTCAGGTTACTCATGCAGCAACAATACCATCTTATTCAACACCTTTCACCGATTGGATACAATTGGTGTTTAAAGGTTCGAGTTACCCGATTATGGGATGCAATAAACATAAAGGATGGTTCATTTTTAGGTATTGAGATGATTTTATTGGACTCAAATGTAAGTATTTTGAATTTTCAATCATTTTTAAATAATTTAAATTTATTTTTGTTAGAGTCTAATCTTCAACAATGTATACATATTAATGGTTATATTTATGATATATTTGTAGAATGATCACATTTGTGCTCGTATCCCGAGAGAACATGTCATGAAGTACCGTTCTCTTTTAAAGGAAGGATGTGTCTATTTCATTAAGAACTTCAATGTTTCAAAAGCATCCCCTTATTGGCGACCAGTTTCATGCCTTCAAAAAATATTCTTAACGAAGTATACATCAATTAAACCCATTGAAGATCATTCTGATAGTATTGCTCGGCAAAAATTTGAGTTTGTGGAGTATGCGGATGTTTCATCTCGGTACCCTCAGAACTCTAATTGCACAGGTAATTGTTACTGTTTCTAATTGTTATACATAATTTCTTACATATATAAGTTTTATCAATTAATATTTTGTATTTCCTATTATATACTATGTTTTTTATTTACATTTATTTGCAGATATTATTGGAAAAGTATTTAAGGTTGAACCATTCTGTGATAATAGCAATGATGGTAGGGGAACGTCAAAAAAACTATCTGTGTGGCTACGAAATTTCAGGTTCCAATAATTTTTTCTTGGAGTGGTATTTATTTCATAACCTCAACAATAATAAACTTTAACACTTCTGTTTTTTCAGTGGGGCGGACATTGAAATTGTATTACTTGGGGATAATGTTGACCTTATGCAAAATGCAGTACAAGAGAATTCCACTCAACAGTTGATAGTTGTTATAACTGGAACTTATGTCCGTCTTTTTGCACGTATGTCATATATGCTCGATTAATTATATTTCAAAAATATTTAAGACACATATACTAATGTTAAGCTATTGTTGTAAATTACAGGTCGTTATTACCTGTATTCAACATGTGGTACGAAGGTTTACTTTAATCTTCAGATCCCAGAGGCTCTTCTTTTATTGCAATCGTATGTATTTTAATTTAATTACATTTTCTATTGAAGACTTATAATTTAGACATGCATATCCATTCCATTCTCATTTTTTGATGCTAATGTTATTTAAAAAATACAGACCAAATATTGGCAATGTTGATATACAATTGGGTAAGGTTGATCAGGAACATGCAAGATCAAATGTGTCACCTGAAATGCACCAACGTATCACATTGCATGGACTTGAGACAATTCGTAGAAGTGGTCAATCATTGGTAAAAATCTTAAAATTTGAGTCACTATTACATTAAATGTCATAAGAAGCTAAAAATGTATTCTTTATTTTTTCCCAGTTTAAAACTTTCAATTGTCTTGCAACTATTATGGGTGTCGATGAAAGGTTTCCTTGGTGGTACATTGGATGCAAAATATGCTTGAAAAAGGTAGTGACTCATGGTGCACAATTTTATTGCGAACATTGTAAGAGAACGACCCATACAGCAACGATACGGTACAAATATTTTCATTTACCCTTAAAACATATGTAACAGTTTATTTATAAGTATTTTTTTTAACATTACTTCTTTTTTCTTTCGTATATTTATAGGTACAAAGTTGAGTTATACGTTGCAAACACTACTTGTGAAACCCGTTTTGTGATGTTTGATAAAGTAGCTTCTGGGTTGTTGCAATCTCCAGCTGAATCATTATACGCCGTTAAAAAAACCGTATGCTTATTGAAGATATACATTCCTTTATTATGCTTTTATTTGAACAAGATTTTTCTTTCATTACATTATAATGTTATTTGTGCTTGATGTCCACTGTCTCTACTTATCATAGCTTACTTATAGCCTGAAGGTCAAAGTAAAATATATGAGACACTTGAAGGGATTAAAGGTGTGCAGTTATTATGGGAAATTGAATTAACTGAGTTTAACTTTCAAAATCATTCTTCTGGATTCACTGTGAAGAAAATTCATAATGTGGACTATGCAAAAGAGAGTCGCAGATTGTTGAATCTTATATCACAGGTATCAATAAGATTTTTTTTATTTGCAACAGGTTGATGGTGTTATACTTTTTCTTATATACAATAATATGATTTCATTAATTTCAGTTAGCATCAGAACGACACTCTGTCACCAAACGTATTGATGACGCTCCCTCATCATTGAATTCATTTAAAGCAAAACACCATCACCATATAAGGTTAAGTGATATGTACTATTATAGTTTATGTGATGACAATATTACTATTCCCCCTCACCTAAAATCATTTAGTTTTTTTTAAGCAGTGGATCAATGAAACCACCTGTTGACATAAATCTTAATGGCTGCACCTTGGAAATAGATGTCAATGCATCAAAAAGGTCTGATATATCTATCAGGTATTAAATATTTCATTCTCAAAATATTATATACTTAATATAACTTTTTGCTTATAAATAGATAAATAACATCATCTTATTTCAGTAAGTCAATGTGCCGAGAAGCACCATCAATTGGACCACTCGACAGCTCATTCACATATGATGATTCTCAAGATGCAGAGATAGCAGAGATTATTGATGTGGCAGAAATATTGTAAGTAGATTGAACAAGTGACGAATGATTTTGTTAAATTTAAATTTTAGGTTCGAATTATAACTCATTTTCTATATAATAGGGTCGGCTTTCAAAATCATCCTATATATGAAATAACCAAAGATGATGCTGGATACACTGCAGATGCCGATCATAGTAATAGGTAATACTCATTTGATTATTATTTTGCTTATAATTTTTTGATAATTGGCAAATGCATATAGTTTTTAGTTATGTTTTCTTTTTTCAAAACAGGATACTCAATGATGCAACCATTGATAATAACAAAGATATAAATGACAACACACTGGAGTGATGGATGCGTTGGATTGATGGATATTTGTTCCTTGAAATATGGCATATGACTAAAAATATTTCTGTTTCACTTACTATTACGTTTGCCTTGGTATATGTGTGAGTGTTTATACTCTTAATTTGGTATAATTTATAAATTGGGGATTTGCCCACTGCTAACTATTTCGAATCAACTTGAGTATACAATCTAATCACGAAAAATATATTAAACAATATGTTACACTGATAAATGTTTGACCCTTCAAATATGTCATATAGTAATAATATTTTTTGTTAAACTATATATTGTTCTACTTGGTATTCTTTTATGATATTTTATTTTTTAAATACAAGTGTATTGGTTTGTACTTTTACTCCCGAGGCAACGCCGGGTATTAAAGCTAGTTTGCTACTATTGTGTCTTCAGAATCCTTTTTTCCACTTGCCAGCTGGTCTTGCTTTGAGGTGTTTACCAGAGCACGTGATGGCGTGCGTTGACCTTCCCGTAAATCCGCTGCAGCTTCAGCCTTCCCATATCCCCAAGCATCTTCTTCTCCACCTGCTCTACTGTCCTCCATGTCTGCTTCTAGCGAGTCGTCTTCCTCCTCTACACTTTCTTCCTCCCACCTTGCTGCCTTATTAGCTGAGAAACCTGATTCTTCAGACTGGTATATAGGGCCGAAATCCACTTTAAGCAAGGGATCTTCTGAAACTCTCACATCATAAAATGTATCATTTGCTTTTACTTTTATCACCGTAACAATCTGCTCTAAAAATTGAGTTAAGACACAGACTTTTCCAACGTGAATTTGGACTTTTTCCCGAGTGAATTCCTCTACCACTATAATTTTGCCCCACCTACTAGCAATGGTGGCCAAGGTGTCTGCACACCAAGCATGCAACGGGAGTCCTTCTTTGTTCAGCCACACAACTCTGCCGGGATTATTCACCTCCATTGACCACGGTGCTATCCACTCAAACCATTGCCGAAACCACCCCACTCCCTCCCTTAGCATTATATTTCTCTCCTCCTCCGAAACGCACTCCAGCAGGACTCGCAGCCCGCCTACATATTTGATCACCCACGGACCAATTCCCTCTTCGTCGCAAAGATTTTGTAGACCTTTAATTGTCTGGAAATTTTTTACCTCCCCAACAGCACATCTTTGCAGCCACTCCAGCTCCTCCTCCTAGCTTGCACCTCAATTCCTGGCCAGACATCCTTAGCTACCGTTTGTACTTTCAGCTTCTGCTTTTCACTGCTCGTTCCTGCTACTACATCCGCATAGCTTCTGTTCTCACCCCGTATTAATCCCTCATTCTCTGAGATCTGAACTCTGAAGCCCCTTTTTTTGGCTAGTAGCTCGACTTTCACTTGCTCTTCTCTGGAATCTTGATACATTCAGCCTTAGCTTGTAACTTCCTGTCCAAATTTCGCTTAACTTTTTCTCCAGCTCCGCCACTGTTTCCACCTTCTTGAATCTCACAAACCCAAATTTTTTTCCACTCTTAGATCTCTTCCTTGCGAGATAGACGTCTAGGATGATTCCATACCGTTGAAAGATTGGCCATAGGTGTTTGGAGTCCCAATCTTCTGGAAAATTGCTGAAAAATAACGTCGTCGCTAGCTTGTCCATGGCACGATCCAAATCTCGGACGGAATTGCCTGCCCTATAATCCTTCTCAAGATCATGGCCCCTGAAACTCTCTCTCTCTTTCGCTCGGTCTCTCTCTCTCTCTCGGTCTCTCTCTCTCATGTCTCTCCGATACACTGCTATTCTTTCACCGCTATAGTAACTAGATTACCCAGTTTGTCCCAAGCAGCCCTGTAAAACCTAGCTGAGAAACCATTCGGCCCAGGAGCACTCTCCTCAGCAATTGACCGTAAGGCTGCTCTAATTTCTTGATGTGTTACGGCACTTATTAGGCCCTTTTGCTACTCACCTGTTAAACACCTATAACTCTGCACCACGCCAAGATCCAACTAATCTTTAATTTCTTCCTTGGAGCCCAGCAACTATTTAGAATAGTCCAAGAACGCTTGCACCACCTAATGATGGCCCACCTTTAGATTATTAAATGAGTCCTCCACCTCCTATATATGAGCCTTAGCTCTTCTCTGCTATAATTTTGCATAAAAATATTGAGAGTTTGCATCGCCTTCTTGAAGCCATGAAATTTTTGCCTTCTGTTGAAAGTAGTGCTTTTCGGCCTTCAGTATTCTGGTAAGCAATTCGAGCTACTTTCTCACTGTTGATTAAAGTTTGATTCTTTCTATTTGCCTGAAGCATCATCTAGATCTCAGATAGCTTTCTTCCAGCTTCCATTGTTCTTCTCTGAATATTTGAGTAATTAACCCTACTTAACTTTTTCAAGGTCTGCTTGATCCTCTGAAGTTTTTTAACTAATTGGAACATATGGCAGCCATTAACTTGAAGGTTTAGACCCTTAAAGATATAAGATTCAAAAGCAGGGTCCTGAAGAAAAAAATTAAGGAACCAAAATTGAGCTCTTCTTAAGATCACCTCCTCGTGAGTATTTACTACCATGGGAAAGTGGTCTAACATCATGGGAGTTAGAAACTTCACCTGAGTATTTGGTAAAGCCTGCATCCAATCCACATTAGACAAAACTCTATCAATCTTACTCCAAACAACACTTTTACAGTTTTGTTAATTATACCATGCGAAAAAGTTCTTAATAAAAGGAACGTCTTCCAGACCTAACCGATTAAAACAGTTATTTATATCCAGAATTTCTTCATCTGAAACAGGGTTGGAGTTGTCTCTTTCTGACTTCTTTAATACCACATTAAAATCACCCAAAATTATCCATGGACCCTGATTATTCAAATATTGCAATCTTCTCCACAGACCTTTTCTGGAAGCTTCAGTATTATAGCTAGACATACACAAAAGTGCAGGCAATCTACAAAGCATCATTAAATAAAAAAAAAAAGTATAATATACTAATCAGAAAGATTAAAGTAACCTTATCGCCAGGCCATGCCTCCATGTAACAATAATCCTGTCATTTCTATGCACATCACAGTTGCTAAAAAAACCCTATGCCAACATCTAGCTAGCTCAAAAAGTTTAGTGTTTTTAATTCTACTTTCTAATATTCCCAAAATTTGTATCTTATTTATAGCAGCAAAATTTAAAATCCCATGAAGCTTGAGAGGCTTGCTGCACCCGCTTACGTTTCATGCTGCAAATATCATTTCTTTTTAGAAGAAGGTAGCCTTTTGTCCACCATAACCTTCTTCAAGGGGGCACTAAAGGAAGTCTTTGAAACTGGCCCATCTTTACCATCGTCCTTCCCCAAGCGTGAAAAATGATTAGAGAGGTTAATAATAACCTTACTTGAACTTGGTTTCCTTACCCCCCATTTTGTCGGCAACTTTTGGAGTGTATTGAGTATGTTTGTTGGTATTATCCTTCTCTATCAGCCCATCCTGAGTAGGACCTAAAATGTAGCCTTCTGCCCTTGAACACCCTGAGCTGCTTTGGGAACCTATTGCATTTTGAGCTCTTCTTTCTTGTGTTCTTCAGGTTTCCTTTTGCAGGTATCCAAATTGTGCCCCACCATTTGACATTCTTAACAGAATTGTGGGAGTTTTTCATAGGAGAATCGAACTTCCATCTCTATACCATTAGGCATTCAGACCCTAAAACTCTTGACAAGAGATTTGGCCAAGTCCACCACAACCAAGACTCGAGAATATGAAATTCTGTCTTTAGTGTGGTAGTTAATTTATCTATGAAAATTGGAAGACCTACTCTATTGAGAAATTTACTCAATGCTTTCACATTCCAGAGGACCATCGAGTAGCGCACCGAAACCCACACTGGAATTTTGGATGAATCCTCCTCTTGAAAGTTAAAATCCAATGACCATTTCTTTAGAATCCAAATTTGAGATAGTGATAATGACTGAGGAATGTAGTCCCGCATTGTTAAAGGAGTTACCTCAGAAGTTGAAAGATCCTAGTAATTTCACTATTCCATGTGACATTGGCACTCATCACTTCAACAAGGTACTATATGACTTAGGTGCAAGTATCAACCTTATGCTATACTCGATCTTTGACCTAGTGGTCCAGATACGCAGGGTAGAACCACTGCTATTCTAAGCTCCAATATATGGGCCACTTCAATGACATTGTTACCCTATGGGCGTGGTTGAGGACAAAATGTGGAAGGTTGACCAGAACAAGTGGACCGAACAGAGTTACCCTATGGAGGTCACTATAGGAGATACCGGCATTTATGAGTGCAGTGTCATCGTCAAAATCTACAATTAGGAGTACCTACTCTACCTAATCATGTCATAACATCCAAATAATGCTCTTTGTACAATTTGATTACTGCCCAATAAATTTTTGCGTTATGTCTTTCTAAGCTCAATTGTGTTTGTGTTATGTTATAACTGTATCCTATGGTGTGCCAAATGCATGCCTCTGTACTCCTATCACTACTAAAAAAACCTTTTTTACCAACGGTCAATTTTCCAGCGGCTTGGC
This sequence comes from Aquilaria yunnanensis, assembly GCA_039654915.1. Taxonomy (NCBI): domain Eukaryota; kingdom Viridiplantae; phylum Streptophyta; class Magnoliopsida; order Malvales; family Thymelaeaceae; genus Aquilaria; species Aquilaria yunnanensis. Next base: position 72,757,215 of record CM077597.1, read on the forward strand.
CGTTGGAAATTTCGGATAAAAATTGATCCTTGCGAAAAAAAATTCTCCAACTGCTTGGCTGTTGGAAGTGTTGAAAATTTTCCAACGGCCTAAAACGTTGGAATATATGTTGGTGTGAAAATGTATGTGGTGATAATTAAATAATTCAACGTTGTCCGATTTCAAGATTTGTGTGCCATCTATAGAGAGATCTATTCCGATAAAAAAAAAATAAAGAGATGTATCAAAACAAATTCAATTTGGGAAAGAATCTCTTTGATAATCTTATGCAGGTTCTAAACTCTCAATCTTCATTTCTGTCAGAATAGTGGCCTATCATGTTGTCAATGGTGAGCCATTAGAACATTTGCTGACCGTCTTTCGATGGTTGCACATTAGATTTTTTTTTCCTAAAAAAATAAGTTAATTAAATTAGGAAGAAAGAATTGGGGGAAGAAACAAATATGAGCACTGTGGCATGAAAGAGATGGATAAAGAAGAGGAAAAGGAAAAAGAAAAGGAAGTTATAGAAGTAAAGGAGGCGGAAGAAGAATAAGAAGAAGAACAAGAAGAAAAAGAAGAAGAAGAAAAAGAAAAAGACAAGAAAGTTATAGAAGTAAAGTCAAGAGTACATAGTAGAAAAAGAAAAGGAAGTTGAAAGAAAGGAGCACGAAGAAGAAGAATATGGTAAGAGGTATAGAGGGAGTAAGGAAATAAATAGGAGAAGTAGCAACATTATAATGGTGTTCTTTTTTTTTTTTGCAACAGGAAAATGAGGCAAAACTTTTGATGTCCTGACTATAGGAAAATGGCGAATTGAAAATTTTAAATTAACTTTTTGGGGTCGAAATTGAGGAAAAGTGGAAAAAATTTTGGACGATGTACTATAAGAATTTAGCATTTTTAGACCTAAACTACAAAACACAAGACAGACTCAATCATGTTCATCTACGTAAGAAATACCGCCATGAATCCAACTCATGCTCGATCCTATTGGTAATCAATTAAGAAACTCGTAGAGTCTTACTCAGCCAAGAGACTCATTTGAAAAATAGTGTTAATTGCATAACCCCCATGAAGTTGAACCATAAACGGCATGTCCCCCTTCGGTTCCAATGCTTTCAATTACACGTTTACTGAAAAATAACCATGATAGATAAAAATAATTACAATTTGCCCCTCTAAAGTTCGGTCATACTTCCTTATAATCCCCACTACAAGAAAGACGAACAGATGCCATTGTCTAGGTGTATCACAAATTTTTTGCTGGAAAATGAATTTTTAAGTAAAAATGATGAATTACCAATAAAAATTTTCATTTTTTTTGAAAGTAACAAAAAAGCTTATAAATAAATCACTTTTTTGTCTCCCCTTCTACAAATTTTTCAATAGCGACGGATTTTACGATGAATAACTATGTGAAAACTTTTAATGGTGACTTTTTAATCATTTGTGCACTTGTCTTGTAGTACCCCTATACGTTTTGACAAATTATAGTTTACCCATGATTTTGTCAAGCTTATCTAGCTTTCAAGCTGAGCTAAACCTTGTATTATGATGCAATTGCTTACAAGGTCGAGGTCTGGTAGAACGAGGGACGGATCTAGAAATCTTTTTCTATGGGCTCATATATAATTATTTTTTATATGTAACATACTTATAAAAGAAAATTAGAAATTTTAATTTAATTCCAATGTACTTATAGAAAAATAATTTTGATTATACATTTTTATTTTATTTTTCTCATTTTATTAAATTAATGAAATCATTTTATAAATTTCAGTGGGTCTACATAAAAGTTACTTAATATTTTTTAAAGAAATTAATATTCTTAGTGGGATCCATGGACCCCACATTAAGACATATGGATTAGTTCATGGGTAGAACTATTAATTTGTCGAGCTGAGCATGAGCCTAGTATAGTATCGAGCTGAAGCCAGACCATTTACAACCAACTTGTGTCAATATTAAATTCTTTCTTAAAAACTCGCTTATGTACCAAACTAATAAAAGCTAGCTCTTCAATACTTGTGCTTCATATAGTGTTCAGTAAATTACGAAAAATCCCCTGACATATATATGGTTTGATTTATTTAATTTTTAATGTTAACAAACTTGCATTTATTTAGTTTTAATATACAACGCCACCACATAGATAAACGTGTGCATGTGAAGTAGTAATAAAACCTCAATAGGTTTAGGATTGGACAATTTGACGAGCCAAGGCTTAAGCTTCGGGTATGGGGGCAACATAGATGGGCACATCTTGGACACTTGGTGTGTGCTCCCCACCGGAGCTAAAGATGGCATCAAGTATAAATCCAGCCAGCACCGCCAACACCATGCCTATGCCTACACTAAGCTGCCGTGCTTGGTGTTGAAGTTGGTGATGGCGTGCTTGAACTGCTCTGCGTCCTTGGCGAGGTGGCGGTCAGCGGCCTCATCGGTAGAGTCGAGCCGGCGGAGCTGTCCCATGGTGTCATCAGCGTTGGCGACCACCTTGTTGAGGAACTCCTTTTGCACGGTGTAGTTGCGCACGGCCTGGATGCCGAAATTGACGAGGGCCTTCAACATCTCCCACACGAGGTGGGCGATCTTGTACTTGGTCTCGTCACTCTGCAATGAGTCCAACAGACTGTGGTCGGAGTCGAGGAGGTCTGTTGAATTTTTGGGATTGGTTTAGTTGGTATTTAGAATAGTTGGGGTAGTTGGGAAATAGTTTGGAATAGTTGAAGGATTAAATTTATAATTTGAAATAGGGAAAGGACTTAGTTGAAAGATTTTGTTTATTGATGTTGGAAAGGAGTAGTACAAGCTTTGTTAGGTCACTATGGGGGTTTGCCCTTTAATAACTCAGTCCTGACAACATATTTGTAGAACCTTCCGCATTCTAGCCCCTAACTTTGACTATTTTCACTTTTTTTAGATTTCTCTTGAAAAATATCTCTATATTTTTTTCTAGGAAATTTCTAGATTTTCTTAAGCTCCAAGTAATTCTAGAGTTTTCTTGATTGTTTTTTTAAATTTGCAGCAATACTTTAACACTCATTCTTGATACAAATTTGTTGAACTCCGAACTTGGTCCGTAGATACTCAAACATTGTTCTTGGTAATGCCTTGGTGAAGATGTCAACAACTTGCTCCTCTATTGAATAGTATTCTAGCTTGATCTCATTGTTTGCTGATGTCTCCCAGATAGAGTGATATTTTATTGCAACGTGTTTTGTGCGGCTATGGTAGACGGGATTCTTTTTCATGCATAAGGATGACTTCCTGTCACATAAAATCTCTGTTGGCTTTTTTGCGACTCACCTATGTCCACTAGAATCTATTGTAGCCATATAGCTTGATTGGTGGTTCCCGTAACTGCTACATATTCCACTTCTACAAATGATTGTGCCATAGAGTCTTGCTTCTTTGATGACCATGAGAAGAATCTTGATCCCAATGTGAATCCATAGTTAGGAGTGCTTTTTAGATCATCCACTGATCCTCCCCAATCACAATCTATATACTCGAGCAGCCACGAGTCGGTAGTGGATCCAAACCAAATTCCAAAATCCTTAGTTCCTCGGAGATACCTAAGAATTCTTTTGGTAACTTTGTAGTGGATCTCGCTTGGCTTTTACATGAACCTTGATAGTAGGCTTGTTGCCTACATTATGTCTGGTTTTGTAGCCATTAGATATAGCATGCTTCTAATAAGGCTTATATAGCGAGAGGCATCTGCTTTTCCAGAGTTGTCTTCTTTTCTTAGTTTCTTATTTGCTGCCAGAGGAGTAATGACGGACTTGTAATGGTCAATCTTGAACTTCTTAAGGAGATTTTCTTTGTATTTCTTCTGCAATATGAACATTCCTTCTTCTTTTTTACTTACCTCGATCTTAAAGAAGTAGTGCATTAGACCCAAGTCACTCATTTCGAACGTCTTAATGATGTCTTCTTTGAAGTCTTGAATCATACTCTCATTGTTTCCTATAAAGATTAAATCATCTACATATAAAGAAACAATAAGGGTTTTTTACTTTGGGTTTTCATATAGAGCATTGGGTCGCTCAAGCTCTTCTCGAATCCTTGATTTGTGCAGTATCCATCGATGCAGTTGTACCAAGCTCGTGGTGCTTGCTTTAACCCATATAGGGCTTCTTTAGTTTCAGGACTTTGTCTTCATGTCCTTCCGCCATGAATCATGGTGGTTGTTCTGCGTAGACTTCTTCTTCGAGGATTTCATTGAGGAATGCTGATTTACATATAGTTGATAGATTTTCTGTTTTTTTTTTTTGCAGCTAGAGTGATTAATGCTCAAATTGTATCTAGCCTTACAATTGGAGCAAAAGTTTCAATATAGTCAATACCTGGTTGTTGTGAGTAGCCTCTGGCAACTAACCTTGCTTTGTGCTTTTGTAGTGTTCTATCGTGGTTAAGTTTTGTTTTGTATATCCACTTAACTCTGATGATTTCTTTTTCTTGTGTCTGATCTACCAACTCCCATGTTTGGTTTTTCTCGATCATTCTAATATCCTCTTTCATCATTTTCACCCATTCTTCTTGCTTTGCAGCAACTTCAAAACATTCATGTTCTACCAATGTGAAGCTACAGGTTTCATATAGTTTTATTAGTGATTTTGTCCTTCTTGGACTTGATTCTGAATAATTAGAACTGGAGGTGATAAAGACTCTAGAGCTATTGGCTAAGATGAAGCTCTTTCATTATCTCTAGTTTGCTTGTCTTTTTATTATCCACTTGGAGTTGATAGTCGTGGCATGTATATTATTTCTGCCTTCTTCTCAGTCTTTTGTTCATCCCAATTCCATGATGCTGCTTCATTAAACTCCACATCATGGCTTATTGCCAACTTTTTTGTCTCTAGAGTATAGATTTTGTATCCTTTTGATTGTGTGCTATAGCCTAGAAAGATTCCTCTTTCACTATTGTTGTCAAGCTTACCTTTTTTTTCTTGTGTAACATGGATGTAACATATGCTGCCGAAGACTCTAAGATGTTTGGCTGAAACCTTTCGTCCACTCCATGCTTTAATTGGTGTTTTGCCTTTTACAACTTTAGTTGGACACCTATTTAGTATATAACAGACAGTATAAACAGCTTCTACCCAAAATGTTTTTTGCAAGCCTTTTTTTACTAGCATTGACCTTGCCATCTCCATTAGAGTTTTATTTTTTCTTTCTGATACACCATTTTGTTCTGGTACATAACCGAAGGTGAGTTGTCGATCGACTCCTTCTTCGTCATAGAACTTGTCAAATTCTCTTGATGTGTTCTCCTTTCCTTTATATCTTCTTAGGGTCTTGATATGATGCCTTGTTATAGTGTTTCCTACAGATAGACCAATTAATTTACTCTCCAAGCAAACTAAAGAGGTTATTTTTAATGTGGTCCCTTGTTTTCCTTTATGTTACATTACTTTTTGTTTTTTGGGAAAGGCAAAAATTCCATATATGCACAACCTTCATACAAAATCAAATGTAGGCATACCCGTGGAAAAGTCATAAAGAAAAATTCATACATAAATACTCCTACACCAACTAGATGTCAACAATTCGGGGAATGGGAATACAATATAATCCAGTACATATATCCACCTTAATGCTCGCAATCACATCTTTCGTTGTACTAAACTTACCACCATAGAACTGCTTGCTTCTTTCCAACGAAAGATGGTAGATAGTAGCCATCAATCTTGCTCGTTAGACTGTTTGGATTATATGCCTGTTAGGCGCATAATTCAACGGTCAAAGTTGTTGACTTTTCAGCAACTTTGACTGTTAATTACTTGTACCTCTTCCATTTTATCTTAGTTTTTTCTTGTTTTCATTGGCTTTCTATAGATCAAATGGTGTTGTGGACATAGCGGTTAGGAGCGGGATTGAGCGAGACAGAGTTGGGCAAATGAAGCAGTTGAAGATAAAATGAAGCGTTGGTGATGCGTCGCCAACATTAGCGACGTTCTGTCAAGTTTTCTCCAATCGATGACGCGTTGCCACATCTCGACCCAGTTGGCAATGCATCGCCAACGTCTACTCTATTTCACCGAGTCTCATAATTTTGATGGTCCCCCACATTTCCTACCTGTTGACCTATCCTTGAAAGAGGGATTTTTATCCCTTTAGGGTTTTGGAAGAGAAGAGGAGGAGATAAGTGGCCTGGGGTATAAATATAGGAAGGAAATAAAGAGATCATCATCTACCTTAACACCCTTTTTTTCTCATCACTTTTTGGGATTTCCATCATTGGAGGAGGCTTGAAGCTTGGAGAATGAGACTAAAAGTCAAGTAGGCTCAGACTACTAGGATCCATCTTGGGTTTCTTCTTTTCCTTTTCTCTTTTATTTGGATTTTCATGGTTAGTTTGTTTATAGGTTTATTGTTGAACACATTGATGGAGTGTGAGTAGGTTGTTACATCTCTCTAGGATGACACTTCTTTTCTTTGCTATTCAATGGATCTCTGTATATTTTTTATGGATGTGGATCACTGTTGAGTGCTTAATTCAACAGTCAAAGTTGTTGACTTTTCGGCAACTTTGACCGCTAATTACTTGCATCTCTTCCCATTTATCTTAGTTTTTCTTGCTTCCATTATCTTTTTATAGGTGGGCTGGTGCTGTGGACATGGCGGATTGGAGTGGGATTAAGCGAGACGGAGTTTTGGCAAGTGAAGCGGTGGAAGCTAGAAATCGAGGCTAGCAATGCGTCGCCAATGCCTACTCTGTTTCGCCGAATCTCAAAATTTAGATGGTCCCCCACACTTCCTACTTTGTGACCTGGCATTGGAAAGGGATTCTTATCCTTTTAGGGTTTTGGGAAGAGGAATCAAAGAGGGAAATGACCTGAGGTATAAATAGAAGAAAGAAGGAAGAGCCCAAAACACACCCACCTTGGCATCATCTTCTTCACATCATTTTCTGGGGATCTCCGCCTTTTTGGAAGGAGTTTTGAAGTGTGGAGAAGGAAACTAGAGCCAAGGAGGCTTAGATTCTTAGGGTCCATCTTGGGTTTCCTTTTTTCCTTTTCTCTTTTTGTTGGATTCTTATGGTTAGTTTGTTTATTGCTTCATTGTTGAACATCATGTTGGATTGTGAGTAGGTGATCATATCTCTCTAGGATGACACTCCTTGACCTTGCTATTCAATGGATTTCTATTTATGTTTGATGAATGTGGATTACTTGTGTTACCTCTTCTTGAGCTAATTCTTATGTGTTGAAAGGCCTTCATACACATTTTACTAATTCACTTAGTCCTTGAGAGAGGATTATTAGGTGACGGAAAGATAAGGAAGAGGGCATAATGGGTCTCTTGGATTAGAGGTAATTTAGGAATCCATTAGGTGTTTACGGAGGGATTAAGGGTTAATCCACCTTAGGTTAAAGCTTGAGCTTGAGTATTGCCTTGCTTAATCTTTGGTGAGCAAAATCTTATCTTGGGAGAGGAGGTTTTGAACTTTGTACCTCATCACCACACAAGGGGAGTCCACCTTAGGGCCTCATTTATCTTGGGTAGCAAGGAAGGAGGTGGAATTCTAGAGAGATAGTTTTCCCATTTTTAGCCTATTTCACAAGTCTATTTTAGTACTTCGTGCATCTTTAGAGCCTTTCATCTTCTAGTGCTTAGTAATTAGGAACTTCATTCTTTCTATTTCAATACTTATCCTTGGTTATTTAGGTAGCTAGAGTAATTAAATTTCAATTCTGCGTAAAAAAAAAATCTCATTATCCCTTGGGACGATATGCATATTTGCCTTGTAGTACATGACAACTCTATACACTTGCGGGTAAAAGAGGGTTATAAATGAAAAACTCTTGGTTTTACAACAATCACTTGTGTTGCCTCTTCTTGTGCTAAATGTTGTGTTGATAGGCCACCTCACATAAATCACCAATCTCATTTAGTTCATGAGAGAATAACAAAAGGGAATGGAAGAGAAGAAGGGGGCATAATAGGTCTCTTAGATTAGAGATAATCTAGGAATTCATTAGGTGTTTAAAAGAGGGTTGAGGCTTAATCTACCTTAGGTTAAAACATGTGCTTGAGTAATACCTTGTTTAATCACGGGTGAGCAAAAACTTGTCTTAAGAAAGGGGGTTTTTGAACTTGAACCTCATCACCACACAAGGGGTGACTATCTTAGGGCTTCAATTGGCTTGGGTAGCAAGGAAAGGGAGTGGAATCCTTGAGGGATGGTTTTCACATTTTTAGCCCCTTTGACAAGTCTCTTTTAGTGCCTAGAGCATTCGTTAGCTTAACATCTTACATTGCTTTAGAAATTAGCATCTTCATTCACTCTATTTCAATACTTTTCCGTGGTTGATTAGGTAGCTTGAGTAGATAAATTCAATTCTTGGTAAAACCTCATTATCTCTTGGGATTATACCCATATTTGCCTTTTAGTACATGACGACTTCGTACACTTGCGGGTAAATGAGGGTTATAAATGAAAAGCTCTTGGTTTTACAACAAAATTTTTGGCGCCGTTGCCGGGGATTTTGATTAGATTTTTACCTTGGTTATTGAATGTTAGTTACTCTTGTCTACTTGATTTTTGCCCTTGTAGTTAGTGTGCTTTTCTTTGTCAATTGTAGGTACATTTAGTGCATGACCCGGAGCTCTTGTTCTCAATGGGTACCGCTTGATCCAGAGATTAAAAGAAGCTTAAGGGAACTTCGTTTATGAAGCAAGGTGGTTGAGGAAGGTAATACTAGTACTTCTGATTCCGTCAATATGGAAGGAAATCAAGGAGACAACATGAGAAGCCTTGGAAGGGAAAGGAATGTCAATGCCATGGATCCCAATGGGGTTGAAGAAGTGATGGACAATGGTAATGATGCTAGAAGAAGAGGTAGACCAGTGCTTGACTACTTTCGTCCTCAAAGGGTGGAGGATCATGATAACATGATAAGACCGATGCCGCTTCGAGGGCGAGCTTTCATGATTCCTAGCCATGTTCTCCAATTAGTTGAAGCACATCCATTCAAAGGAGCTCTTGATGAAGATTTAAACAACCATATCAAGAGGTTTGTTTGACTATGTAATACTTTTGATTTGGAAGGTGTAAGTGAAGATGCGAAAAGGATGAGACTTTTTCCTTTTTCTCTTATGGATGAAGTGGCGGAATGGTTTGAGAATTTGGAGCCTACATCAGTTCATACATGGAAAGAGTTATATGATGCATTTATTCGAAGGGTTTTCCCATCTCAAAAAGCTTTTGAGCTTAAGAACGAGTTGTTGGCCTTTAGGCAAATTGAATGGGAGTCACTTTGCGGAGGCATGGGTGTGCTTCAAGAGGATGGTGAATAGGGTCCCAACTCAAGATATTGATCAAGCTCACCAACTTCATCTCTTCTATAATGGATTGAGTTTAAATACTCGTTTGCAAGTTGATGCCGCCGTTGGTGGTTTCTTATTATTGAAAGATATGGAGCAGTGCTTTGAATTGTTAAACAACATGGCCAAAAGCCTTGAGCTTAGTGGAAAAAGGGCTCCAAGGAAAGGGAGTGGTTTGTATGAGGTAGACAAGGTTACTTCTCTCAAATCACAACTTTCGGCACTCACTAGCATGGTATCCAAATTGTCAAAAAATCAAGATAGGATGAAATTGCAACAAGCTATGGCTAGTAAGGATGTGGAAGAAGTAGAAGATGTGAATTTTGTGGGGTACCGGAATCCTTACCCACCCAAGCAAGGGGGAGGAAACTTCTTTCCAAGGAATAGTCAACATGAAGGGTTCAACTATTCAAATCCAAAAGGTGCTATGCAACCACAAGGTGAGACCTCTAATGAATCGGAGACCTCTTTGAAGAACTTCATGAAGGGAATGATGGGAGAGTTCATGCATGAAGTGAAGGGGATGGCTAGTGGACAAAACAAAAAGATTTGTGATTGGAAGATGAAATGAAGACAATGCAAGCTAACACTCAAGCATCAATCAAAAATTTGGAAACATAAATGGGTCAACTAGCTTCTTTTATGCGGGAACTCCAAAAAGGGAAGTTTATACCTAGTGATATGGATGTCAACCCAAGGGATTCTTGCCAAGCTATTACTCTAAGAAGTGGGAGGAATGTGGTGACACAACCCAAGGAGCCACCCATTCAAGAAGATTATCCTCTCCAAGGACCCACCTTACCGGAAAGTGTTGAAGATGTTCAAGTGTCACCACCAAGAGGTGAGGAAGCTAATTCAAAGGGGGAGGCAAGAAATGTACCCATGCAAGAGGAAGCATCAAAGCATATTCCTACTTTTCCATACCCCCAAAGGTTCAAGCCCAAGAAGGAAGACACTCAATTTATGAGGTTTCTAGAAATATTCAAAAAGCATTCCTTTCTTGGAAGCAATAAATCAAATGCCTTCATATGTTAAGTTCCTCAAGGAGTTGATCACTAAAAAGGGGAAGGTCCTTGATAATGAACTTATTTTGATGAAGGAAGAAGCAAGTGTCATTATTCAAAGGAAGATGCCTCAAAAACTCAAGGACCCGGGGAGTTTCACTATTCCTTTAGACATTGGGTCTCTCCATTGTGACAAGGCTTTATGCGACCTTGGGGCTAGTATTAAATTAATGCCATTATCTATTTGTAAAAACCTTGGTCTTGGAGAGGTGAAGCCTTCATTGATTTGTCCCCAATTGGCAGATAGATAATATCTTTCCAAAAAGAGTTTTAGAGGATGTGTTGGTAAAGGTTGGCAAGTTGATATTCTCGATAGACTTTGTGGTGTTGGACATGGAGGAAGATCGAAACATGCCAATCATACTTGGGAGACCATTCCTCACTACCGGGAAAGCAGTGATAGATGTGGAAAAAAGTAATCTCACTTTGAAAGCTAATGATTAGGAAATTACTTTTAATCTTGCTCAAACCATAAAATCTATTGATGATGAGGTGCCCAAGTGTTTTATGGTTGATGTGATTGATTCTTGTATTGAAGAGAAAAGGGATTTATTGCTTATTGAGGACCCCATTGGAAGAGCACTTGTTTTTGGAAATCCATGTGGTGAGGAAGACTATGAAGTAATGAGCACCTTGGGTACCCTTGATTCTTGTGGGAAGTTGCAAGCGCCAAGGAAAATGGTAGAGCAACTTTTATCTTGTGATCTCAAGGAAGAGCCTAAGTTGGAGTTGAAGCCACTACTAAAAGATCTCAAGTATGTTTATCTTAGCAATGGAGGGTCCCTTCTGGTGATTATTTCTTCCACATTGACTACTTTGGAGGAAGAGAAATTGATTCAAGTGTTGAGGGAGCATAGAGGGGCAATAGCGTAGTCCATCTCCGACTTTAAGGGAATTAGCTCAGAAATTTGCATGCATAAGATTCTTATGGAAGATGACTTTAAGCCTTCCATTGAAGCTCAAAGAAGGTTAAATCCAAAGATGAAGGAAGTAGTAAAAGAAGAAATTGTGAAGTTGCTCAATGTCGGGATTATCTACCCAATCTCGGATTCCCATTTGGTAAGCCCGGTGCAAGTGGTACCTAAAAAGGGTGGTACAACCGAGGTGGGAAATAATGACAATGAATGGATTTCTATTCGGTTAGTCACCAAATGGAGAGTGTGTTTCGATTATCGGAAGGAAGCTCAATAAGGCTACCCAGAAAGATCATTTCCCCTTTCTTTTTATTGATCAAATATTAGATAGGTTGGCGGGGCATGAGTTTTATTGCTTCTTGGATGGGTATTCAGGTTATAATCAAATTGTGATAGCACCGGAGGATCAAGAAAAAACTACTTTCACTAGTCCTTGGGGTATATATGCTTTTTCAAGAATGCCATTTGGACTTTGCAATGCGCCGGCAACCTTTCAAAGATGTATGATGGCCACCTTTTCTAACATGGTGGAAAAATGCATTGAGGTATTTATGGATGATTTTTCGGTCTTTGGTGATTCTTTTGATACATGTTTGGATAATCTAACTCTTGTCTTAAAGAAATGTCAAAAAACTAACTTAGCTTTGAATTGGGAAAAATGTCATTTCATGGTTAGCTCAGGTATAGTGCTTGGGCACAAAATTTCTTGTGAAGGCATGGAGGTGGATAGAGCCAAGATTATGGCCATTGAAAAATTACTGCCTCCTTCCAATGTGAAAGGGGTGAGAAGTTTCTTGGGGCATGCCGGCTTCTACTGGAGATTTGTAAGGATTTTTCCAAGATTGCTAAGCCATTATGCAACTTGCTTGAGAAGGATGTGTCATTTCATTTTGATGATAGTTTCTTGGAACCATTCAAGATTTTGAAGGAGAAATTGGTGAGTGCACCGGTGGTGGTAGCACCCAATTGGGATGAACCATTTGAAATCATGTGTGATGCTAGCGATTTCGCCGTGGGAGTGGTATTAGGTCAAAGGAAGGAAAAGATTTTTTGAGTTATTTATTACACTAGCAAAACCTTTTGGATGAAGCTCAACCAAATTATACCACAATGGAAAAAGAGCTCTTGGCGGCGGTCTACGATGTGGACACATTTCGGTCATACATTGTGGTTTCTAAAGTTGTGGTTTACACAGATCATGTGGCAATTAGGTATTTGTTTACCAATAAGGATTCCAAACCAAGACTTATAAGATGGATTCTCTTGCTTCAAGAATTTGATTTGGAGGTAAAGGACAAGAAAGGATGTGAGAATTTTGTGGCCGACCACTTATCTAGATTGGAAGGCCAAGAGCAACCTTTAGAGAGACCTATTCAAGAGCACTTCCCGGATGAAAATCTATTCAAAATAGAAGGTAAGTTATTATGGTATGCGGATTATGTGAATTATCTAGCTTGTGGAGTCTTGCCACCAAACTTGTCTTACCAAGAAAAGTAGAAGTTTCAAGCCAATGTCAAACATTATCTTTGGGATGAGCCTCTCCTTTTTCACCGGTGTGCCAATCAAATTATAAGGAGGTGCATATCAAATAAGGAGGTAAAGGATGTTCTCCACCATTGTCATTCCCCACCATGTGGCGATCACTTTGAAGCTTCCAAGACGGCAAGTAAGGTATTGCAAATCGGCTATTTTTGGCCATCTTTATTTAAGGATCCATATACCTTTATGAAGACATGTGATAAATGCCAAAGGTTAGCAAACATTTCTAGGAGAAATGAAATGCCATTGCAAAATATTCTTGAAGTAGAAGTGTTTGATTTATGGGGTATAGATTTTATAGGCCCTTTTCCTCCCTCATTTGGCAATCATTGTATTTTGCTTGCGGTTGATTATGTTTCTCAATGGGTGGAAGCCATTGCCACCCCTTCTTGTGATGCTAATGTGGTTGTCAAGTTCCTTCAAAGGAATATTTTGCAAGGTTTGGAACACCTAGAGCAATCATCTCCGACAAGGGATCACACTTTATCAACAAGACTTTGGCTCAAGTTCTAGTGAAGTATGGTGTGTGGCATAAAGTGTTCTTCCCTTATCATCCACAAACAAATGGCCAAGCTGAAATTTCAAACCTGGAGATCAAGAAAATATTGGAAAAGATGGTAGGAATCAATCGAAAAGATTGGTCACAAAAGTTGAGTGATACACTTTGGGCATATCAAATGGCATTAAAGACACCTATTGGAATGTCTCCGTATTGACTTGTGTTTGGGAAGGCTTGCCACTTACCGGTGGAGTTGGAGCACAAGTCATATTGGGCAGTGAAGAAGATGAATTTTGAGTTGAAGAGTGCCTAAGAGAAGATAGCTATCCAATTGGATAAGTTGGATGAAATCCGCCTTGATGCTTATAAGAATGCAAGGATTTACAAGGAGAGAACGAAGCTTTCGCATGATAAGATGCTTTTGCAGAAGGATTTCCAACCGGGTCAAAAAGTGTTACTTTTCAATTCAAGGTTGAGGCTTTTCCCAGGAAAGTTAAAATCCAAGTGGTCAGGCCCGTTCGAGGTGGTTAAGTTGAAGCCATATGGAGCGGTGGAGCTCAAGGGTCACGATGGATCCATATTTCAAGTTAATGGACAATGAGTGAAAGCCTATTATGGCGATGAATTTCGGCACATTGGCTATTGATTTTGGCTGAATCCGACCCTTGAAAGAATAGTCAAAGGCGCCTAGTTAAAGGCATAAAAAGCAAGCGCTAGTCGAGAGAAAACCCGATTTCCATTACCTTGTCTTTTCACTTTCATGAGTTACTTTGTGTTTTCTTTTTGATTTTGTGGTTATTTGGTGTTTTAATGTGTTTTTGTAGGGTTGGAAGAGCCATAGGAAGGAGAAATGAGGGGATGGGCAACACTAGTTCAACTTGAGGAAGTACAATTCTTTGATTGGTTAAGTAGTAAGTGAGTAAGTATAGAAAATTAAGGGGTTAAATTGCAGAACCATTAAAAACTGAGGGTGTGTTCGCAAACACTAGCGATGCGTCGCCAATTTGCAAAGAAAAATGCCAGAACGTTCATAACTTTGGCGAAGCTAGCCAGAATTTCGCCTTCAGTGGCGACGCCTCGTCAATTTGCAGAAAAATGACAAAACGTTCATAACTTTGGCGACGCGTCGCCAGAATTTTGCCTTCATCGGCGACGCGTCGCCGATACCTAAATTGTCATTTTTATCTCTTATGTTTTCACTTCTCTTCACTTTTTAACCTAGCCCTCCACCAAAGAACCTCTCAACTCTCAAACCCTAGCCCTTCCATAAGCCTCACGGTTCGATTTTCTTGTTGGCTTTCCTCTCAAGATTCAAAGCAAGTAAGTTCCTCTTCCTTTTCTTCTTCTTCTCTTGTCCTTTTCCATGCTTTATTGGGTGTGAATCGTGCATGCTTGCAAGGTCCTGAAATTGATTAATTACACTTTGGATTTATGGATTTCTTGCTTGATTTTGATCTACATTAAGCATATGTATGTATTGGGAGCATTTTATGGATTGGGTTATGGATTTGGAATGAAAATCATAGTTAGAAAATTGCCTACAAAGAGGGCCACGAAATTTTTTCATGGCAATTTCTTGATGATGCTTATTCTTGTTGGTTGGTGGCTCTGAAAGTTTTATCTACATGGATTAGGAGTGGGTCAAGCTTGAATTCCTACTAATTTGCTCTAGGGTGCTTGAATTTAGCTCAAATTCCTCCATAGGTACTTTGCACTGCAATGTAGCTTCATGCTTTTCTTGTTTATCTTAATTCTTTATATAGGTTGCATCTAGGTATTGCATAGTGCAAGTTTGTGCCATTGGTTTACACCTGGAAGCATGATTTTCATATGTAGCGAAGGCAACAATCATGTACGGACTATTGTGAGGATTCTTGTGATAGCATGTTTATGAGGATACAACTCTTGGCCTGGGCTTCGTTCTTCATGATGAATTGCTCAACTAGCAAGTATGTATTTCATATATGACTAATCCCAACGTGCTCGGGCCTTACCACACTTAGAACAATTTCCTAGAATGCTCCAATACGCCAGCATGAACATGAACTAGGCATTAAAATGCCTCAACTTTGCATCAGCTTTTCTTGTATAGTTTTCCAAGTTGAAATGGTATTCGTGGTCATGAATGCTAGTTATTTGTCCCGTAATGTTTCATGCAAGGGATCTTGAATTGAATTTTGTGTTTGGCTTTGTAGGAAACATGCCTCGTAAGTCAGTGCCAATTCATTCTTTTAAGGAAAAGGGAAGGGGAAAAAGGATCCGTGGGGAGGAGCCTCAAGAACCTCCTTATGACAAGAACCATTTTGTCTCTTCTCGGTCTCACAGGAAGCTCTACTTCAGCTCCTCAGCTCTCCCACCTAAGATGAAAGCATGGAATTACTTCATCCTCAGCTCTCCCACCTAAGATGAAAGCATGGAATTACTTCATCTCTTCTCGCCTTATCCCGATGACTCACGTTCGGGAGGTCACCCCAAACCGTTTGGAGGTCCTATATTGTATTGCATATGATTTCCAGATAGATGTCAGACGCCTCATCTTCAAGCATATCCTTCATGCCATAAAGTCAAAGCGGGGGAATCTACCCTTCCCACAGTTAATCACTAGTTTTCTTTTGGGGGCTGGTGTCGACTTGGAGGACCCCTTGAAGGTATCTTTGCTCATAAGACCAATTTCAGTGGACAAACTAAGCGGAGCATCGACGGCATTCAAGAGATAGCTTCAGAGGAGGAGAAGGAAGACATCGTTCATGAGCAAGAGCAAGTTGAAGAAGAGGAAGAGCAGTTTCAGGAGCAGGATCAGGGGGGAGATGAGCAAGGGGGGACTTATGAGCAATTGGTCAACCCGGCTACCACTACTCTGGCATCATTAGCCGTGGCGCTTAACAAGATGTACATGCTCATGAAAGAGCAGCACGATGAGTCGGTAGCCCGGTTTGAATCGGTTGGTGGTACCTTCGCTTCTTTTGCTAAAGAAATGTGTGAAGGCATATCTCTCCTCGCCGGTAGTCAAGAATCCCTCGCTAGCCAAGTTCATTGGGGCCACCAGTAGTAGTAGCAGAGCCTACCTCAGGAATACCCCCTTTTCCAACCCATTCCTTCACATTTCCACCCCTCGACATACCCGTGGTACATGCCGCATCCCTCCAGCCATCCACCTTAATTTTACCCGCATTTTGGGCCTCCCTGTGACTCGTCTGGGGGTCCATCTTCTTTCCTTCCGGCCGGCGACTCTTCCGGCCACGATGACATGGTCAAGGATTAGTAGGGGTGGGAACATCCGCCCCCAGGTATGATTCTTGAACAACTCCTTTCCATTCTTCACTCTCATTGAGGATAATGTTGTGCTTAGGTTTGGGGGGGGTTTTGTTTTACAATCATGCCTGATATTCCTTGTTTGTGCCATTGTTTTTTTTTATATATAGGTGTTTGTCAAATTTTTTTAGTCTAAGTTGTTTTCTTGAGAATTAGGTTAATCTTGTTTGTTTCATTTACGGTGACCTTTTATTTCATTCTTTTCTTTCATTTAATCGTTGTAGGCTGCATGGGCAAGGATTAGTAGGGGTGGGAACCATCGTTGCATGTGGATGAACAAGGTTGCTAGTTTTACTCTCTTGAAGTTTTGGTGAATTTGGAAAGTAGTTTTGAAATTTTCAGTGGAACCTTTATGGTGTGATGTTTTGAGCTTGGGATTATTGTGCTATGAACTTGTTCTCTCTTGAGATCCTTGTGCTGTGTTTCAATCTAGAACTTGCCTGAGGACCCGTCAAACCCATAGTAGCTGTATGAAATTTGAAGCTCGTTTGGTTTCACCCACAGTAGGATGAATTTTTCTCCCAAATAACCATCCCCATCATGCTTCCTCTTAGTAAGCCCTTTTGTGCCTAATTGCTTATTTCTTTGTTCCACCATATTTTGAGCTCTTACTCTCTTTATTTCATTTTTTTCCACCCAAGGTGGAAAATGTAAATCATGGGCTTAGAAGAGGCTGCATTGAGTTGAATGAAGTAGTGAAATAAGAGCAAGTTTGGGGGATCTTGATGAAAAAAAAATTCTTAATTACTACTCCGCTATTTCGTAGTATCGAAGTAGGTTGGGGTCTTCTCCTAAGGCAAAAGTTGATCACAGCTTGAAAAAGATGCTTGAGACATGAGTATGATATAAAAAAAAATCACCTTGGATTGTATTAAGTTAGTAGCTTGGGTATAAGCAGAGCTCTTATTTGTACACTTGCTAAACGGCGAAATACAAGAAGAGGAAATAGTAGTTGGTTAAGAGGTATAATGTGTTGGTGGACTTTGGGTTGACGCTTGTTCAATTCGTTTGTTTCTTTTCAGCCCTTGATTTATTTATTTTTTTACCTCATTAGCTCCATTTAGAAAGCCTTCATCCAGCTCCACCTCTTTTCCTAGCCCAGACCCATTGCAACCTTTTGAAAAATCATTTGAGCTTTGAGTTTTATACAACTTACCGTAAAGGAATATGGTAGGGGAAGTAGAATCCTATTGCAAGCCTATGGAAAGAAACATAGTATAAGTTTCAAGTTATATGGCACAACCCTTTTAGTAGGAATTAAGCTTAAGTGTTAAAGGTATGACCCTCAAGGGTTCCACCTTAAGTAGCAAAATCTTTCTTTCCTTAGTCACTATTTTTTCCTGTGAAGTTGAACTAGTGGATCATTGAAGTTCAGGTGTGCCGATTGGTTGGCATTGTAGTTTCTATGTTTTATTGTGTTTAGTTTTTCTAGGTTAGGGCACTAGGGACTAGCTTAGGTTTAAGTTTGGGGGAGTTTGTTAAGCGCATAATTTAACGGTCAAAGTTGTTGACTTTTTGGCAACTTTGACAGTTAATTACTTGTACCTCTTCCCTTTTATCTTAGTTTTTTCTCTTGTTTCCATTGGCTTTCTACAGGTCGGATGGTGTTGTGGACATAGCGGTTAGGAGTGGGATTAAGTGAGACAGAGATGGGCAAGTGAAGCAGTTGAAGATAAAATAAAGCGTTGCCGATGTGTCACCAACGTTAGCGGCATTCTGTCAAGTTTTCACCAATCGGTGACAGGTCGCCACCATCTTGACCCAGTTGCCAACGCGTCACCAACATCTACTTTGTTTCATTGAGTCTAGCAATTTTGATGGTCCCCCATACTTCCTACCTGATGACCTATCCTTGGAAAAGGGATTTTTATCCCTTTAGGGTTTTGGAAGAGAAGAGGAGGAGAGAAGTGGCCTGGGGTATAAATAGAGGAAGGAAATGAAGATATCATCATCTACCTTGGCACCCTCTTTTTTTCATCACTTCTTGGGATTTCTACCATTGGAGGAGGCTTGAAGCTTGGAGAATGAGACTAGGAGTCAAGGAGGCTCAAATTACTAGGATCCATCTTGGGTTTCCTTTTCTCTTTTATTTGGATTTTCATGGTTAGTTTGTTTATGGGTTTATTGTTGAACACGTTGATGGAGTGTGAGTAGGCTGTTACATCTCTCTAGGATGACACTTTTTTTCTTTCTATTCAATGGATCTCTGTTTATTTTTTATGGATGTGGATCACTTGTGTTGCGTCTTCTTGTGCTAAATGTTGTGTGTTGATAGGCCACCTCACACAAATCACCAATCTCATTTAGTTTGTGAAAGAAGAACAAATGAGGATGGAAGAGAAAAAGAAGGCATAATGGGTCTCTTAGATTAGAGGTAATCTAGGAATTCATTAGGTGTTTAAAAGAGGGTTAAGGCTTAATCCACCTTAGGTTAAAACATGTGCTTGAGTAATGCCTTGTTTAATCATGGGTGAGCAAAAACTTGTCTTGAGAAATGGGGTTTTTGAACTTGAACCTCATCACCACGCAAGGGGTGACTATCTTAGGGCTTCAATTGGCTTGGGTAGCAAGGAAAGGGAGTGGAATCCTTGAGGGATGGGTTTCACATTTTTAGCCCCTTTGAAAAGTCTCTTTTAGTACCTAGAGCATTCGTTAGCTTAACATCTTACATTGCTTTAGAAATTAGCATCTTGATTCACTCTATTTCAATACTTTTCCGTGGTTGATTAGGTAGCTTGAGTAGATAAATTCAATTCTTAGTGAAACCTCATTATCTCTTGGGACGATACCCATATTTTCCTTTTAGTACATGACGGCTCCGTACACTTGCGGGTAAATGAGGGTTATAAATGAAAAGCTCTTGGTTTTACAACAATGCCGTCCTTTAAGATATGGATGAAAGATCTCTAATGCTTTATGCTGGCTGCGACTTTCTTCGTTTGGATCCACCAAACTACAGAAAACCAAACCTACTAGAAAAAGGATAGGAAAGAAACAAATGATCTGCAGTCTCCTCTGCCCCCTCAAGTAAAGGGCATCTACTAGCCAAAGAAAGTCCTTAAGCTTTTAACTTTGCTTGGACAAGGAGGCACCGAGAGTGCATCTTTCTTTTTTGTGGATGGCCCAAAGCAGATGAAGAATAAGGCACTGATTCTTAGATGCGAGTTGTTTCACCCCTAAGCCTCCTTCATTCTTAGGAAAAGTCACTTTATGCTAAGTAATTAAAGGATGAATCCTTACTGCAGGCTTACCTTTCTAGAAAAATATTAGGCAGTTCTTCTCAATCTTCTTGATAACAATCTTAGGAAGAACAAACACTGACATGTAGAGAAGAGTCACACTTTGAATAACTGAATTTATGTTACATTACATTGAAGATAACTAGTCATGATTAAAATTTAATACATTGTTAATAGTAGTGATCCAAACATTTCATTTTTTTTATTTTTAATACCATTAATCAAGTTAGTTAATAGTAACAATAAACGTATATAATTTTATTGGAAACGAAATTATGAACATTTATTTGTAAAAAGAAAACATTTCAAAAAGAATAACAGTAGACTGTTTTATTTAAGAGATGTAAGTTTGACAGATAATGTAATTTTAGGAGAGGTTTTCGCTTCATTTCCTCCAGACCCTTGCTGCATTATTTTTTTTAGTCTTGTAGATTTCTTAGGTAATGAAGTATATTTGTTGATTGTGTGTGTGTGTGTGTGTGTCTACATATGTGTGTGTGTGTGTGTGTGTGTGTGTGTGTTTGTGTGTGTGTGTGTGTGTGTGTGTGTGTGTAATACTTTACCTTGAAAAATATTGTACGGTGTCTAAAGGGTCGAGATTGAGTAGCTCTATCTTCTCTCTCTAGAAATTTGTACATTCATGATGAGATTTGACACATAAATTCAATTTTTAACTAAGAAAAAATCTTTCAATATTTTTACCGAATGGATGAAAGTTGAAGATCTCGCAAAAGTTGTTGCAAATGGTCATTAGTCTCAATGTTTAATCAATATCATTGGTCAAGAGATTGATTGGTTTATCTCATGTTGGAATGAGACTAAAGGATGTAGGGATGCAAAGGGAGGAAGAAGTTTGGCGATCAAATCAATAAGACTTACTTTTATCCTTCAAAGAAAACTGCAATGCACTATTTTCTAGAATTGTTTAAAGGCAACAAACTCCAGCTGTTAAAGCATAATAATTCTAGAAGAAGGTGATTCACAGATATGGTATCAAATCCATAAGTTGTTAGATTCTATGTCAGAAAAGGGTTGGATCAATTATGGTGTTGTATTTAAGTGCAGATGAGGTAGCCCTATCTGGTAGGCATAAGGTAGTACCTCATTGAAAAGGGTGTTGGATTCAAGCTTTTTCATTTGTGTCGAGGGGCTTGGAGGGATGGAGAAAATGCCCAATGGGAGGTGGCGAAGAAGAGTGATGAGGCAAAGCGATGAGGTTTAACATGGTGAGGCAGTTTTGTCTGGCAATAAAGCAAGACTGCTTGATGGGGGTTGGACAACGTGTCTTCGCTTGGACTTGTAGATGGTACCGGCTGGCCAAGGAAGAGCCAGTGAAACAAGGAAAAGGTTGGTGCTACTTCAGGCGATCTTGAGATAAGGAAGGGTCAGGTTAGGGTTTCTCCAAAAACCATGGGAATGGGCCCGGCTACTCATGTTAGGGGGCTTGGTCTAGTTTATGTTAGGCTAGAGAATGATTCTTTAAATGAGTCTATAAGGCCAATAAAGGTAGAAAAGAATGAGTCAATTTTTTATATATCGTAAAGGGTAAACAATAGAAAGGCTGAGTTATGCAGAACCAAAAAACCCAATTTTCTGACAACAATATTTCCAACGGTGAAAAGCCATCAAAATTTTTTGATGTCATGTCATCAGAACTTTTTTGGTCAATGTTTTCCCTTGCTATCAAGTCTTTAGCATTGGAAATATTCTAATAGCACCCAGTTGGAAGATCTCCAATTGCCTTCCATGGTGGCTCACCAAAATCTTCGTGATGGCATGTTGTCGGAAGACCTTTGGTGTGCCTCCTGATGTTATGCTATCCACAAGTTTCCTATGAGCCACCACCTGAAATTTCTCTTATTTTACTTGTTTAGAAGAAATTGTATTTGCTTGATAAATAGTGGTAGGTATGGACATTTTTGTTGAAAATGGAGATGTTTGGAGATGCTTAAAACTTGAAATTTTGGGAATGGATAAATATGTCACTTCTTTCCTTTTCTTGTTCTTCCCCTCTTACTAAATTTTTCTCCAAAAAAGGACAATTCCAATGGTAGACCCTCAGAAAAACCTTTAGTATCATTTTCTGGCAGCCGTCAGTGGATTGCTATTCTAGGAAGCCTCGCCAGGCCTTTTTCTAACAGCTATTTTTCCAGTGGCATTGTTAGAACTCTCAACAACAAACTGTTTGATTTTGTTTCCCAACAAAAGTATATTCACTAGAAATTTTCCAATGGTTTGCCATTACAATTTAGCATTTTTCTATAGCCAACTGTCAGTATAGCCTTTTTTTCTTGTAGTGAGGGGTGGGGGAATAATTTATTAAGAATGAGTCTTATTTAATCTTCACCGATGAATTATCAATTTTGAAGGAAGCTTTTAGAATACCCACCCTCAAAAGGGGGGCACTGCTCTTCCCTCAATTGCAGTCAATGGGTGGCTGTTGACATCAGCAAATGAAACCGACAGGATTGGGGCAACTAGTGGAGAGGAGAAAGAAGAAAAAGATAGGGACACATGTGAGAGGGGAAAGAAGAAAATGGAGAAAAAATGGGTAAGAGACAGCAGATAAAGAAAAAAAATGTAAAAGATACGTGGGAACATAAAGATAGAATAAAATAATAAACTTAAAATCAACCTATTTTTATCAGATAAAGATTATGAAAATTGGAAAAATGTTTTTTAGAATTGAAAAGTAAACAAATAAAAATCATTATCAAATTTTTTGAAACGAAAAAATTGTTATCAATTAATTTATTTCAGTAAACTACTTTTTAAAATGAGTGGTACCAAATATATGTTGTAACTGCCCTCATAGTTAATATTCTAGATTATTGAGATAATCTTGATTATTTTAATAATTTCATATACTTAGAATGTTTATTGCAAGTAAAGTCTTGATTTAATGAAGTATAATAGCTTAAAAAGGGCAAAATTGGTTATTTAGGCAAACCGACCAAGAGTGGCATTGTAGTTATTTCACATAATGGCTCATTTTTATTGAATGGTTGGATAGAATATGAATAAATTTTGCATTTGAGATATCACGGTTTTTTGTGATTTCCACTTTATCCCTATGAAATTGTGACTTGATTATGTTGCCCTTAGGTGGCTTAAAATGAAACCTAGAATTGTTTATGACTTAGTTGCATAATTGATAAAGCTTGGAGGTCGGATTACGTAATTAAATTAAGAAGGAATTTAGATTACAAAAAACCTAGAATTTAAGGGTCATCATTTGATCTATGTGGTTTAAACCAGATTATAAGAAACTGAATAGACCGAATTAGCCTATAAAACTGAACTCAAACCAAACTGAAATATTTTGGTTCAGTTAGGTCCAAACCAAATTAATTGAGAAAAATGAGAGTGAGATTCTATAAGAGAGGGAATGAGAGGGATACATTGTTTTTTCTTCAAAATTCCATTCAATATAAAACATTTATTGTCAATGGAAAGAAAGAAAATAAAAATTCAAGCTACTTTGATTTATTGAAAAAATCTAATAACAAAATTTTGGTTAATTTGGTTACCGAATTAACTAATATCCAAAATTAAAATAGAACTAAAACCGAATTTTTTGTTGTTCAATTTCAATAGAAACTGAACTGAATTATCAAA
Source organism: Aquilaria yunnanensis (assembly GCA_039654915.1). NCBI lineage: Eukaryota > Viridiplantae > Streptophyta > Magnoliopsida > Malvales > Thymelaeaceae > Aquilaria > Aquilaria yunnanensis. The sequence goes on from CM077597.1 coordinate 72,780,718, forward strand.
TTAACTGAACCAAATTCTGAAATTATTTCAATGTTTTTTATTTTATCGATTTGAACCGAATATTGATCATTGCTACTAAAATTAACCCTAAAGTTCTAGCCTTCTTGCACTTAAGGACTAAGAGTTAAAAAACATGCACTTGTTCAAGTTTAATAAATAAGCTACTAGAAAAAGGACAAAGGAGAGCATAAGACCAAGACTTACAAGAACATTAAGACTTCGTGGTTGCTTAAATAAATTATTCTAGGTCAAGGATAGTTTAATTGATGAATTAAAGCTTGGTATGGTTATGACACTTGTTGTGTGTATGTGATTTACCATATGGAAGCTTTGATTTAGTGAGTATGTTTGTAAGGGTACCAAGAGCTTGGAGTGTAAGTAGTTGTACAACTAGGCGTCATATTGCCTAAGGGAGGGATTGGTACCTAGGAATCGAAAGCCCTAAGCTTATTATGGGTATATAAGTGGTAACTTAGGATCTAAGTCACCAGCAAACCAGTAATATCTCGAGTAGTAAACTGGCATAAGCAACTTAGTTGAACTTGACGTTATGTATTGGTAAACATTAGCTTACTAGTAATAGGACTTAATCCTGTAGTAAGGACTAGCTTGAGGGTGTTTCATTAAATGTTAAGCTATGGTCATATGCTTAGACCTTGACCTTAAACCGTAAACTTAAACCCTAATCATAAACCCAAAACCCTAACTCGAAATGCTAAAAGTATGACTTGAAACCCTAATCCTAGACTCTAATTGTAAATCCTAACCCTAATAAGGCAACCTTTTTTTGGTACATTAGGAAGAAGGGCAAGGGGAAATGCAAAAATTAAACCTTGAATCTCATCAACACAAATAAAACCCTTAACCACTAAGTCAAAGTTTTAGTCACTAACAAAAATTATAATTTATAGGTTAGCAATAATATATAGCAAGAAGTTTAAAATGAATATTATAGTACATGTGGTAGTTATGTAATGTTAAAATAATAATAAATTATACTATAGATGCTTTTTATAATTTTTGTGATATAAAAATTAATAATTTAAGAATTGGATACCTAAATTCGAAACCAATCATAAAATCAAGCACATAATAATTTTCCTTCTTTTACTATGTTTAATTAAAAAATTCATAAAAATTTTCTTAATTTTGTTCCTATGAATTTGGTACAATTTTCAATTTTTTCTATTTTATTGGATAAAATTTTTTTAAAAATGAGGATAACACTTTTTAAAATATTAGTGGTGTAAAAAAATATTAATTGTTGAATAATACACTTAATAAAATATTATTTAATACATATGCCAATGGTACTCAAAATATAAAAATTTGTATATATTGATCAGCTTAATAAAGCAAATGAAAAGTATTTTAGAAAGTAATAGTAACAAAGCAAGGAATTTAGAATTGAGTACCTAATTGTATATATGGTTGATGTACAATGTTCAAAGAATAATATATACTAGTGACAAGTTTTGTAGTTTTTGTGATGTAAAAAAATTAATAATTTAAAGATTAGGTACCTAAATTTGAGACAAGTTGTAAATTCAAGGATCTAATTGTCACCAAAATAAGGCACCATTATATTTCTTTAAACATTTCATATAGTCATTAAAATGTCAATTATGATTCTAAAAAATATTGTTTAACAAAAATGAGGGATGATAATTAGGTAGGTTAGGTAGATCATTCAGGTTCGGGTTTAATTCGGTTAACATGAATTCAGGTCCAACCTAGTTATTTGAGAAGTTATTTGGGTCAAATATTTCGGTTTGGTTTAGTCCAAACTGAATGAACCAAGAAAAATGAAAGTGGGATTTTGTGAGAGAGGCAATGAGAGAGAGATATTGTTTTTCCTTCCAAATTACATTCATTATAAAAGATTTATTGTCTATGGAAAGAAAGAAAACAAAAATCAAAGCTAATTTGGGTAGGTCAAGTCAGGTTTAGGTAAGACTATTCAAGGTTAGTTTTAATTTAGGTTAGCATGAATACGAATTCAAGTCAGATTATTTGAGTTTGCATTGATTTTGGGATAAGTAGAATTTGGGATCTGGTTTAGTTGGTTTAGGTTTATTTGGGTTCGGACTCAAAAAAATTTTCCTTCTTTTAGTATATTTAATTAAAAAATTCATAAAAATTTTCTTAACTATGTTTCGATAAATTTGCCATAATTTCCAACTTTAACTATAAAATGTAACTCTAGTTCATCATTGTCTATAATGAATGAATTCGTAAATTTCAAAATTTTTAAGATAAACTTAGTCACAATATTATGTAAAAAGAAAAAATGTAAATTTAACCCTTAAACCTAGCATTAACCTGAAAACGAAAACTTAGTCTTAACTCTAAACAAAGCCTTAACCCTAAATTAAGTCTTAAACACTAGATTAAGCTTTAAACCCAAACCTAAACCCTAACTCCCATACCCTAAACCTCATACACTAACCTCAAACCCCAATCCTTAAACCTTATCCCAAACCCAAACCCAAAATTGAGCACCTAAACCCTAACTCTAAACTGTAACCTAACCCTTAAGCCCTACATCCTAACCCTACCCACTAAACCCTTAAATCTAACCCTAACCCTAAACTTCATACCCTAACTGAAAACTTAACCATAACCTAAACTTCATACCATAACCCTAAACATCATAACCTAACCTAAAACTTCATACCCTTAAAACTTAACCATAACCATAACCTAAACCTTAACCTTAACCTTAAGTCTTAAAGCTAACTGTAAACCATAAACCCCAACCTTAAACCTTAACCTTAAACCTTAAACCTTAAACTTTAAATGTTAAACCAAACGTTAAACCTTAAGCATAACCTTAACCTTAAACCTAACCCAAACTCTAAAGTGTGACCGGGTCACCTTGGATGTACCTAAAGTGCAATCAGATCACTTTGAATATGACCTAAAATGATGTCTAGGTCACCTTCAAAGTATAAGGAAGGTGACCAGCTCCCTTTGAATGTAACTTAAAAAGAAGACCCGATCACCTTGAAGGTTATAATATGTAACCATGTCACGTTAAATGTAACCTAAAAAAGTTACCCGGTCACTATGAAGGTACCCAAAGTGTAACCAGCACACCTGAAGGGTAACCTCAAAAGGTGACCCGATCACTCTAAAGGTACTTAAAGTGTAACCGAATCACCTTGAAGGTAATCTAAAAAATGGGACTAAGTTACATTTAAAGTACCTTAAACGTAACCAAGCTACATTGCAGGTGTTAGTGTTGTGCCCAAAAAGCCAATCATGAGATGATTGTATTTTGCACATCGAGTCATGATATTTTATTAAGGCATTAATCCAGCAATTATGTTTGTTGTTTTGTTTTTGCGTAACGTAATAAACATAATTGTAACCCTAAAATAATGATATTCTCAAACGTCTTGGTCTAGTATTATTGTGGAGCGGGTTGCAATAATACATAACGACTAGAATATGTGGAGACCAAAATGAGATATGTAGTCTACATATAGGTACAAGTTGGAGAACTTGTGTACTGGACCGACCCATCATGAGAACACTGCATGGATCGTTATATGAGTGTCATAAGTGATTCTTATAGTGATCATGGTATCTGTAGTCCTTTGACCTAAGATCATCAAGGTTCCCTACATGTGGGTCACATACTTTGATACTTTCCTTTGTTGCTCGTAACTGAGTGAACTTGAAGGAGGTCATTAGGTATGTCACATATCATGCGGAGGGATTTGTATGATCAAGATGGGATTTGTCCCTTCTATGTAACGGGAGTGATATCTTCGAGCCCCTTGATAGAGTGAGACTTAGAAAATGCATTGCCATGCTCGGATGAGTTGATATACGATATCAATGTCATCAGTTTAAGTTGGTCTACTCGGTAATCAATAAACCAAAGATTGGGCTATACGAGAGTGACACATTCCATGTCTCGTTCTTAGTCTTGATATCTTGGACAAAAGGACAATGGCATATATCGGTAATGATCATAAAGGTTTAGTCGAATCACTGACAATCTTGCCACTTGGGTAGTAATGATGTGTTGCTAGACACCACTCATTGCTTATGCTCATAAATGTGATTTATAATCATTGCCAACATGGTAAGAGCCTATTGGGTCACACACATAGAGCTATTTGGATCATTAGAGTGCATGGGCTAATAATTTGGGTTTTGGTTTCACAATAATTTCGTATTAATAATGAGCCCAATAGTTGAACCATTATTAAGCCCGAAATTAAAGCCTAATTGGATTAGGGCTTTGAAACCCATTAGGCCTAGAAGTTGAGTCTCACTATAAATATAACTTTTCATGAGAAATTCACAGGTCTCATTGCCTAGCCTCCTGAAAAGGACAGCCGCACTCTTCTCTTGCAATTCCTTGGAGGACGCAAGCTAGCACTGCGAGCGCAAGAGAAATGCATTTTTCGGGACGTGGTGGAAGCGTGGTAATCCCGAGAGGCTCGTGTGGATACCATAGAGAGCTTGAACACGTCAACTGTTCAGGTTTTGTGATTCGACTCTACAGTTGAGTGAGAAATCTCAACTGAAAATTAGGTATGAAAATTTTCGAACACCCGGTTTACCCCGTTTTACTTGGATCCTGGAGGGTTTCGCTTAAATTCCGCTATGCTATTTGTCTCCTGAAACCTAACAGTGGTATCAGAGCTACTGGTGAAACCCTAAATCGGGATTGAATGTTGAATCGCATGATGTTATGTGTTCGGTTGCTTTCGTCCATGATTAATTAGATTGATTCATGATGCATGAAATTGGAACTCGTAATGAACATATGACATAGATGAAGAAACAACACTAATTGGTTAATGAGATTAACCCGAAATTGATAGGAATGAGATACCTATATGGATTAGGATTCTTGCAATAGTTGCAAAAATCCTAGCATGGTTCGGATTCGGCCTGTTCGTGCACCAAAAGTAAGGTATTTTTTGTGGCACGAATGGAGGAGTCTCGCAACCCCATGCAAGGGCGGCCCCCATTGACCCCGTCCGCTAACCGGTCAATGGAACCACCACCCGCTGACCGGCTAGTGGGACCGCCGTACGCGAAGCACCACATAAATAAAAACTGGTTAATCCACTCGTGAAAATTGGCATCCATTTGTTGAATGAGATTTGGCATGTTATGCTGATTGATGGTTGAAGCATGGTGCATGGTTATAGCCCTTGATTGGTTGTACTTGTAAATACGGCCTGCAAGTCGTGCCTTCTCTTGTTACTCTCATTGTACGTTCTCTTCTCACCTTACTCCCCTCAAATTTAACTCGAGGTTTCTATTATTGATGTAATGGTACATTATGGGATCATCCAAGATGGTGTGTCCAAGGATCATCCAAGGTGGTATGTCCAAGGAGGTGACAACAAAAAGGCAACCAAGAAAGGAAGATAAGAGCTTATGAAGAACCTTTTCTTTTCTTAGGCCTTTATGATATTCTCATTGGCTTGGGAATATCGCATAGTTTGGACTATAACCATGTCACGTTTACTTTCATGTAAGCATGATATGCATGTTTTATATTTGTATGTTATGCATGTATAAGACAACTGGAGATAACAAATTGGTGAGATCAAAAGAAAAATCCTTCAAACAAATATTAAGTCATTAAATGTGATGCCTTCCAAATGTTGGCACTCGTCAAGACTTTGATCAACATTACGTGGGTTTGCCAAAGCAAAGCACCTATGTTCATCTTGGTAAGGCGCGATGGGATAATAGTGATATCCAAACTGCTAACTTTGGGTCTGACTTAACTAAGTCATCCTAATAGGATTAGGGACTTAGAGGCATAGAGTTGGGCTTAAGTTCATGAGATGAGCTTGGACAAGTGTTGTTCACCCAACTATCCAAGAATTGCATAAGATGCAATTGGCAAGGAGTTGCCTACCTAAATAGCTGTAACTTGAGAGAAAAGCCAAAGCTAACTCAGGTTGTGGTCAAATATGGATCTTGGCCCACTAGAATACCTTAGCGCCAAAGTGTTCCTAAATAATATTGAGGGTTATTATTTTGAGAAAAATAGTGGGAGTATCGTTTAATAAAAGTCCTTATTAAATGAATTAAAATACATGACTCTTACACTGCATATTTACTGTTGTAGATAACCATGGCACAAAACACATCAACACTTTCATTGCGATTGATCCTTGAGAAGAAAAAACTGAATGGGACCAACTTTCTCAAATGGTACCGAAACTTGAGGATAGTCCTCAAGCAAGAGAGAAAGGCTTATGTGCTAGAGCAGCCCATTCCGAATGAGCCTTCTGCCACTGCTCCAAGAGCTGAAAAGGATGCTCACAAGAGGCATTCTGATGATACTTTGGATGTTGCATGCATCATGCTTATTACCATGGAATTTGAGCTTCAGAAGCAACATGAGAACATGGGGGCGTTCGATATGATCGAACATCTCAAAATGCTTTTCCAAGAGCAAGCTAGGCATGAGAGGTTTGAGACCTCTAAGGCATTGTTTCAGAGCAAAATGTCTGAGAGAAGTCCCGTGGGTCCTCATGTGCTCAAGATGATTGGGTACATTGAAAATCCTGAGAGTTTGGGATTTGCTCTTCAGAAAGAGTTGGCTGTTGATGTAGTCTTGCAATTGTTGCCTGAAAGCTATAGTCAGTTCGTCATGAACTATAACATGAACGACCTTGACAAGTCCCTCCTTGAATTGCTCAACATGTTGAGAACTGCTGAGCAAAATCTTAAGAAGGCTAAGCCCATTTTGATGGTTCAAAAGGGCAAGGGAAAGGGAAAAGCAAACAAAAAGAAGGATAAAGCTAATGGAAAGTCCAATGCCAATTCTTCTTCAGCTGCACTGAAACCAAAGGGTGGTGTGGCAAAGGAAGGGAAGTGCTTCCATTGTAAACAACCTGGACACTGGAAGCGCAACTGCAAGCTCTATCTTGAAGAACTTACTAAGGAAAAGGGAAGTAAGACTTCCACTTCAGATTTTTTTGTTATAGAGGCTAACTTTTCTACTTCCTCATCTTGGGTATTGGATACTGGATGTGGATCTCACATTTGTGCAAATGTGCAGGATCTAAGTAGAAGTAGAAGATTGGCCCGAGGTGAAGTGGACCTACGTGTTGGAAATAGAGCAAGGGTTGCTGCCTTAGCCGTAGACACTTATGTTCTCAATTTACCTAGTGGATTAGTTTTAGAATTAGACAACTGCTACTTTGTGCCTACTATTAGTAGAAATTTGATTTCCGTTTCTTGTTTGGACAAGAAAGGTTTTTCATTTGTAATAAAGGACAAATGTTGTTCTATTTATTTGAATGAAATCTTTTATGGCAGTGCTCAACTTAGCAATGGGTTGTATGTTCTAGACCTCGAAGATCCAATCTATAATGTGAATACCAAGAAGGTCAGATTAAATGATTCGAACCCGACCTATCTCTGGCACAGTCGCTTGGGCCATATAAATGAGACCCGCATATCCAAGCTCCATAAGGATAGACTCTTGGACTCATTTGATTTTGAATCATATGAGACATGTGAGTCATGTTTGTTGAGCAAGATGACCAAAGCCCCATTCACAGGGCAAAGTGAAAGGGCTAATGACTTACTAGGACTCATACATAGTGATGTATGTGGCCCCATGTCTACACATGCTAGAGGAGGTTTCCAATACTTCATTACCTTTACTGATGACTTCAGCAAATATGGCTATGTGTATCTCATGAGACACAAGTCAGAATCCTTTGAAAAGTTCAAAGAATTCAAGAATGAAGTAGAGAATCAACTCGAGAAGAGTATCAAAGTGCTTCGATCAGATCAAGGTGGAGAATACTTGGATCGAGAATTCCTTGACTATCTAAAGGAGTGTGGTATAGTATCACAACTCACTCCACCAGGTACACCTCAATCGAATGGTGTATCTGAAAGGAGAAATCGAACTCTGTTAGACATGGTTCGCTCCATGATGAGTCAAGCTGACCTTCCAAACTCATTTTGGGGACATGCTCTAGAGACAACCGTTTTTACACTAAACCGAGTTCCATCTAAATCGGTTCAAAAGACACCATATGAGATATAGAGTGGGAGGCGTCCTAATTTGTCTTTTATGAAGATTTGGGTTGTGACGCTTATGTGAAACGTCAATCCTCTGACAAACTAGGGCCCAAATCTAAAAAATGTCTTTTTGTTGGGTATCCCAAAGAAAAAAAGGGTTACTATTTCTATAATTCTTCTGAGGAAAAAGTGTTTGTTGCTCGAACTGGTGTCTTTGTAGAGAAAGAGTTTATCTCTAAAGGAACTAGTAGGAGGAAAGTAGAACTTGAAGAAATTCAAGAACAACAAGGAGACATCGAACCTGAAATAGAACCTGAACAGACACCACAAGATGTTGTGGTTCAAGAGTTTGTTCCTGTAGCACAGAGCCCACGTAGGTCTGGTAGGATTCGGCGTGAGCCTGAGAGATATGGATTTCTCGTGACTCACTCTAGTGATGTGATGCTCATGGATCAGGATGAGCCCACAACCTACCAACAAGCTATGTCGGGGCCTGACTCTGAGAAGTGGCTAGTGGCCATAAAATCTGAGATGGAATCCATGCATGAAAACCAAGTATGGACTTTGGTTGACCCACCTGAAGGGGAAAAACCCATAGGGTACAAATGGGTTTTCAAGAAGAAAACTGACATGGATAGTAATGTGATTACCTTTAAGGGACGATTGATTGCAAAAGGTTTCAAGCAAATTCATGGTATTGACTATGATGAAACTTTTTCACCAGTTCCTATGCTTAAATCCATCCGAATTTTGTTCGCTATTGCTGCACACTATGATTATGACATATGGCCAATGGATGTCAAAACTACATTCCTAAATGGAAAGCTACTTGAGGATGTGTACATGACACAACCTGAGGGTTTTGTCACTCCTAAGAATGCCAATAAAGTGTGCAAGTTGCAAAGGTCCATTTATGGACTGAAGCAAGCTTCTCAAAGTTGGAATCTTCATTTTGATGATGCAATCAAAGAGTTTGGTTTTATCAAAAATGAAGATGAACCTTGTGTCTACAAGAAGGTTAGTGGGAGCGCTATTGTCTTCTTGGTGTTGTATGTAGATGACATACTACTCATCGGGAATGACATTCCTGAGCTACAGTCTGTGAAGACTTGGCTAGGGAAGTGTTTCTCTATGAAGGACTTGGGTGAAGCAGGCTATGTGTTAGGCATCAGGATCTATAGAGATAGATCTAGAAAGCTTCTTCGCCTAAGTCAAAGTACATATATTGACAAAGTGCTAAAGAGGTTTAGCATGCAAGATTCCAGGAAAGGATTCTTGCCCATGTCACATGGTAGAACTCTTTCTAGATCTCAGTGTCTGAGTACAGCTGAGGAGAAAGAGCGCGTGAGTAAGATTCCATATGCCTCAGCAATTGGATCTATAATGTATATCATGATATGTACTCGTCCCGATGTCTCATATGCTTTGAGCATGACGAGTAGGTACCAATCGAACCCCGGTGATAGTCACTGGATAACTGTTAAGAACATCCTTAAGTACTTACGAAGGACTAAGGATGCATTCTTGGTCTTTGGAGGTGAAGATGAGCTCGTTGTAAGGGGTTACACCAATGCAAACTTCCAATCCGATAAGGATGATTTTAGATCGCAATCTGGTTATGTGTTTTGTATTGGTGGTGGTGCTGTGAGCTGGAAGAGTTCAAAGCAAGAGACAGTAGCTGACTCTACAACAAAATCTGAGTACATTGCCGCCTCTGATACTACGAAGGAGGCAGTTTGGATCAAGAAGTTCATCACTCAACTTGGAGTGGTTCCAAGCATTGCCGACCCGATAGAGCTCTATTGTGACAACAATGGAGCAATCGCACAAGCTAAGGAACCTCGATCTCACCAGTGATCCAAACACATACTCTGACGCCATCATCTCACCAAGGAGATCATTGAGAGGGGTGATGTAAGGATATGCAGGACTTCGACAGACAGCAACATTGCTGATTCACTGACAAAGCCCCTTACGCAGCAAAAGCAGGATAGCCATTCTAGGTCCATCGGTATTAGATACTTGGATGATTGGCTTTTAGTGCAAGTGGGAGATTGTTAGTGTTGTGCCCAAAAAGCCAATCATGAGATGATTGTATTTTTGCACATTGAGTCATGATATTTTATTAAAGCATTAATCCAGCAACTATGTTTATTGTTTTGTTTCTGCGTAACGTAATAAACGTAATTGTAACCCTAGAATAATGATATTCTCAAACGTCCCTGGTCTAGTATTATTGTGGAGCGGGTTGCAATAATACATAACGACTAGCATATGTGGAGACTAAAATGAGATATGTAGTCTACATATGGGTACAAGTTGGAGAACTTGTGTACTGGACCGACCCATCATGAGAACACTGCATGGATTGTTATATGAGTGTCATAAGTGATTCTCATAGTGATCATGGTATATGTAGTCCTTTGACCTAAGATCATCAAGGTTCCCTACACGTGAGTCACATACTTTGATACTTTCCTTTGTTGCTCGTAACTGAGTGAACTTGAAGGAGGTCATTGGGTATGTCACATATCATGCGGAGGGATTTGTATGATCAAGATGGGATTTGTCCCTTCTATGTAACGGGAGTGATATCTTCGAGCCCCTTGATAGAGTGAGACTTAGAAAATGCATTGCTATGCTCGGATAAGTTGATATACGATATCAATGTCATCAATTTAAGTTGGTCTACTCGGTAATCAAGAAACCAAAGATTGGGCTATACGAGAGTGACACATTCCATGTCTTGTGCTTAGTCTTGATATCTTGGACAAAAGGACAATGGCATATATCGGTAATGATCATAAAGGTTTAGTCGAATCACTGGCAATCTTGTCACTTGGGTAGCAATGATGTGTTGCTAGACACCGCTCATGGCTTATGATCATAAATGTGATTTATGATCATTGCCAATGTGGTAAGAGCCTATTGGATTGCACACATAGAGCTATTTGGATCATTAGAGTGCATGGGCTAATAATTTGGGTTTTGGTTTTACAATAATTTCGTATTAATAATGAGCCCAATAGTTAAGCCATTATTAAGCCCGAAATTAAAGCCTAATTGGATTAGGAATTTGAAACCCATTAGGCCTGGAAGTTGAGTCTCACTATAAATACAACTTTTAGTGAGAAATTTGCAGGTCTCCTTGCCCTAGCCTCCTGAAAAGGACAGCCGCACTTTTCTCTTGCAATTCCTTGGAAGACACAAGCTAGCATTGCGAGCGCAAGAGAAATGCATCTGCCGGGACGTGGTGGAAGCGTGGTGATCCTGAGAGGCTCGTGTGGATACCATAGAGAGCTTGAACACGTCAACTGTTCAGGTTTTGTGATTCGACTCTCCAGTTGAGTGAGAGATCTTAACCGAAAATTAGGTATGAAAATTTTCGAACACCCGGTTTACCCCGTTTCACTTGGATCCTGGAGGGTTTCAGTTAAATTCCACTGCGCTATTTGGCTCCCGAAACCTACCAGCAAATGACCTAAAAAAATAACCAGGCCACCTTTTGGGTACCTAAAATTTGACCTGGTCACAATGAAGGAAACCTAGTCATCTTTTCGGGTTAACTTTAAGGTAACCTGGCCACATTAAAGATAACCTAAAAAGGTGACTTGGTCACATTGAAGGTACTCGAAAAGTGACTAGGCTACCCTGAAAGGTAACCTGAAAAGGTGACTGAGTCACCTTTTAGGTACCTAAAGTGTGATTGGGCCATATTTAAGGTAACCTAAAAAGGTGACATGGTGACCATGAAGGTACCTAAAAGGTGACCAAGTTACCTTGAAAGTAACTTCAAAAGGTGCCTTGGTCACTTTTTAGATACCTAAAGTATAACCAGGTGACATTGAAGGTAAGTTAAGAAGGTGACCCGGTAACATTGAAAGTACCCAAAAGTTAACTAGTCACCTTTTTAGATTACCTTTAAGGTGGCCCAGCCACTTTCTAGTTATCTTCAAGTTGACCCTGTCACCTTTTCCAATTACCTTCATGGTGACTCGGTCACCTTTTAGGTGCTTTCAAGATGACCCGGTGACCTTTTTAGGTTACCTTCAACGTGACTTGGTCACCTTTCAGGTATTTTCAGAGTGACCAAGTCACCTTTTTATGTTACCTTCAAGGTTACCTGATCACTTTTTGCGTACCTTCAACACAACTCAGTCACTTTTTCGGGTTACCTTCAAATTGACCTAGTCACTTTTTAGGTACTTTCAAGGTGACTCAATCACATTTTTAGGTTACCTTCAAGGTGACCCGGTCACTTTTTCAAGTGCTTTCATGATAACCCGATCACCTTTTCAAGTTACCTTTGATGTGACCCAGTCACTTTTTAGGTATCTTCAAGATTACCTGGTCACCTTTTTAGATTACCTTCATGGTAACTAGGACATATTGAATCTACATGAAAGTTATATATTTTTTATGTTACCTTCAATGTGACATTGTTACTTTTTTAGGTTACCTTTAAGGTTACCCGATCACACTTAAGGTGTTGGTTACCATAGATTTTTTTATGTTACCTTTAAAGTCACATTTTTTTGTTACCTTGAAGGTTATTTTTAAGACATATTCAAGGTGTTGGTTTATGGTGCATGATTACGGTTACATGGTATCTTATAGTGTTGGGTTTAAAGGTATGGTCATAATTTTAGGGGTTAGGTATGTGGAATGACACTACAATAGTTAGGGATAAGGATTACAGTTTTTGTTACTGTTTAGGGTTTGGTATAGCTTATGTTTCGGGAGTTTAGGTTTTGGATTTTAGGATTTAGGGTAAGGTTTAAAGGTATGATTTAGGGTTAGGGTTTAGGTTAGGTTTTGTGGAAGGATTGATTTAGGATTTAGGGTTTAGGGTTTAGGTTATGGTTTAAAGATATGATTTAGGGTTATAGTTAGGGCTTTGGTTTTGGTTTAAAGATTGGTTTAGGTTTTGGTTTTGGTTTAAAGATATGATTTAAGGTTAGGATTAGGGTTTAGGGTTTATGGGGGGATTGGTTTAGGGTTTAGGGTCAGTGTATAGGTTTTGAGATTAGGGTTTATGGTTAGTGTATAGGTTTTAAGTTTAAGGTTTGGGATTTTGGGGGGGAATTAGTTTAGGGTTTAGGGTTTAGGGTTAGTATATAGGTTTTGAGTTTAGGGTTTAGGGCTTTTATGAGGGATTGGTTGAGGATTTAGGTTGTGGTTTGAAAGATATGATTTAGAGCTTAGAGTTTAGGTTATGTAGGGGGATTCTTTTAGGGTTTAGGGTTAGTCCATAGGTTTTGGGTTTATGGTTTAGGATTAGGTTTAAAAATATGATTGATGGTTAAGGTTTGTTGTGTTTCAAGAATATAATTTTTTGGGGGCACACTTAAAAGTATTATGGATTAATGGGTTTTAGGAATATTGAAAAAGAACCCTAGTTTCCTACTTTGTTTGTAGTTTTACCAAATATATGTAAATGTCTTAAAATTTTGAAACATCGTTTATATATAAATAGTCTTACTCTAAGGTACTTAAATTAATAATCGAATTAAGATTTAGACACTTGAATAAAAATTATTAATTTATTCATCACAGAGCTACGTTTACAAATCATCTATAATTCATTTTTTTTGTTTTTGTTAAAATTTAAAGTAAATAAATTGATCTTTTGGTGCAACTGACACTGCAATACTTTTACTTTTATTTAATTATTTTAAAAAAAATTCATAACAAAGTAAAAGGTTTTTTTATTTTTAAGTTTAGGTTACTTAAAAAGTGACACTATGTAACCAAATATAGTTTTGTGTATCTAGTTTTATGTATCCGGTTTTATGAAATTTCTTCCATACCCAAATTAATAAAGAAAAAAATCAATAAATTGAACTTACTTTTTTGGAAATATTTATTTTATAGACAAGAATTATACATACATACATACATACATATATATATATATATATATATATATATTGGTGTTCCTTTTAAAAATTGTTCTTAAGGATCAATTTAATTATATTTATTTTTGAACAACCAATAAAAATTTAATAACTTTGAAAAAAATTTCATTCAATTGGTTATTACAGTTATATAATATTGGGTTTCAAATAACATTAGTATGGAAAAAAAAAAAGTAAGTGTAATAATAATCCAATGTGAATTAATATAATTTATTTAAAATGACTTGATAAGAAAAATTTATGTTTATGGAACATTCATAAATTTTTGTACCCCTTATTTTTTTAAAAATATTTTATTAAGGTGTAAGTTAAATAAATTTATGTACCACTCAATTGTTAAAACTATCTTTCCAATATTTTTTTGTCCAATAAAATAGATTTTTTTTCTCATTTTTTTTCTCTCTTCTCCTTAACACCACGTTTTTTTCTCCTTCCCTCTCTTCCCTTCATTTTCTCTCTATTTCTTCTCACTCCTCTCACTAGTCACAAGTTGCCCCAATTTTTTTTTCTCTTTTTCTTCTCTTCTTTCCACCCATTAAACTAGTTTCCCATTTTGATCTGCAGCCTTCAACGACTGCGATTGAGGGAGGATTGGTCTCCCATTTTTCAAGGGGTATTGTAGAAAGCCCCAATTTTGAAGGCCTTTTCTTGCTTGAGAGGGGTACTATTTATAACCTTTGAGCCTCAATTAAATATTTAGTGCATTAATCAACACATTTAATCCACAAATCTTGCTAGAATTTGGGAAAATCCCATAATTACATATTTAGTCAACTAAATTAACCTAGAATCCTCAATTGAGGCTAGAACTTTAAAAAATATTCAATTGAGCCCAAAACTTCAAAAGAATTGTGTAATATACCCCGTAACCTTATAAACTTGCTAGATTTGCCTCAAACATTTAAAACTTGACAAATTTGCTCTAGAACTGCCATTTTCACCCAAAACTTTCTAAAAAGGCTCTAGTTTACTCCCACACTTTATTTTTTTTCCTAGAATGAACCTAAATGACTCTTAATACTTTACATTAGTTCATAAATTAATTTAATTCCTTTTTTGACCTTAAATGACAATTCTAAATTCCAAAAAATGTACAACACAAAATAATAAGATAATCTAAATGTAACAAATTCTATAAACTACCTAAGCTCTAAAATGACAAATATGACCCAAATATCCTAACAAAAGACAAATTACCCCTGTAAAATTGATATGCTCCTAAACTAAATTTTTCTAACCTATAACTAAATTAAAATTAGTACCTTGGGAAATTTAGGTTTCAACATTTTTCATTCGTTGTCATAGGGAGGTGTAGCCCTTTTGATGATCATTATTATGTCCCCATTGTTCTCTATAGTCATAAAGATGTCATTTGTCCTACATTAGACTAGAATCAAGTTCTTTTTTACAAGATAAAATAACAATAATGAAGTCCAAAAACTAATTAGTCTCCATCTAGTTGTATCCTGGTTTCACTACAAGATGGATGTGAAAAAGTCACTAAACTTCAAGTCATTTTTAAAAGTGATTGAACATTAACTGATGTTAGCAGCTGAAAATGTTAGTCGTTAAAGGGAATGGACCCGAACATAAAAGCAACTAAAGTTTTAGTCACTCCACACATTTCCCTTTTTAAAAAAAATTAATTGTTAGTAATTTTTTTTAATAGAAACACAAGATGTTTTATTAATAAGGATCAAAATTACACAGTTTAATCCACCTAATACTAGCAAAAGGCTAGCCACTACCCAAGTACATAAAATTACACTCTATCTTATGCCTACCAATACACAAATATCTTAACAATGAAAACAACTCCAAACACTAGTTGACAAACTTGTTTTATACAAATAGAAACCTACAACAACTAAAAATAATGCAACTTCAATGTCATAACCAAACAACATACAATGGATTTATCATCCACTCAACCCAACCACATTATTGCATTTGCTCAATATCTTAAAAAATGATAGAATTTGAATCCCATCAAGTTCCATCAAACTTAGTACCTGAGCATTTTAAAATATGTGTTTATTTCCTACCTTCCAAATTGCCTAAATTATAATGAAGCAAATCGCCCCTTAAACTTTCCTCTGATGTTTGCTAATTTGAATTAGTTGACAATCATCAATTATCCTTGACATGCTTAGCCCATTCAATGAATCAAGTTGCCACCAACTATATAATTTTATCCAAATTTCTCCTGTGAATCTACAACTAACAACAACATGGTCCATCATCTCTTCTTCTTTTTTACAACATAGGCAAACTACTCTAGGTTTGATTTGAACTCTTCTATGACCTAAGCTCTGTCTCATTGGAAGCATTCCCTATCTTACCTTCCACACACATATGTTAATCTCCTGTGGGATTGTCAAATTCCACCTAATGGTTATACACCATCCATCGACTGTAACTGCATCTCATCCAACCTTTTGCTAATCTTTTTACAAAAAATTTGGCACTAGGGTCATAGCTCCACCACCATTTATCTTGTACATCAACCAGAAAATGTACATCGTTAAGACTTATCAATAGTTCTAGCAATTATGCCTCCTTATCCCTTGGAGGCCGACACCAATCCCACCTGCACATCCCAACGTCTCTCTTCCCACCCTTCCTTTTGACTTATTGAGCAATTTTTTTGTCTTCAATCTAAACAACGTACTAAATTTCTCCTTCAGACTTATACTTCCTAACCAAGCATCTTCCCAAAACAAAATTTTTTTTCCATCCCCCAATCTCCTTTTAAAAGAATTGACAAATTCCACTCCCCTCTCTTTTATTTCAAAACCAGCCTTCAAAATCCCTCCCCACATTCCCCCAAAACAACTATCCTTCATATTTCTTCCCAAGCCTCCTCTTTCACCATATAGGGCCTTAATAAACCTAACCCATAAAACTTTCCGTCTACCTTAAATAATTACCACCACTTGCCTAGGAGAGCTAAACTTTTTGACTCTAAGCTTCCCATACTTAATCGCCTTTCTTCCTTGCTAGCTAAAATCTTATTCCATACAACCCATACTATACTCTTACCCTACCCTTTCCCTCTCCAAAAAAATTGATTTCGGAGACTCTCAACACATTTGGCAACACTCACTAGGGCTCTATACAATGAGAAGACAAATAAGGGAATACTGTCTAGCTTGGACTTAATCAAGGTTACTTTTCCCCCCACAAATAAAGTTATCTTTTTAAAATTAGATCGCTTATTTATGATCTTGTCAACAACTTGATTCTACGCAACACATCTTCTTATATTATCTCCAACCAAAAGTCCAAGATACTTAATTGGTAAATTCGTAACACCACAATTTATCTTTTTGACCAAAATTTGAACTTTTGTGCAATGCAAACTTCAAAAATTTTACTTTTTTTTTTTCTAAGTTCAATTTTAATCTCAAAGGCAATTGGAAACATTTCAATAATCTTAACAAACTCGAAACATTTTGTTTTGACCATTCTCCTACAAATAGTGTGTCATTTGTATATTGAAGATAAGATATCACCAAGCCTCCATGGCCTATATTTACTCCTTTGAATTTTTTTTTTCTCTTTTCCCTCTGCCATCATAATACGTAATGCCTACGCCACAATAAAGAAAAGAAATGATGACAAATGATAACCTTGCCTTACTTCTTTCTCCATTTTAAATTCTAGTTTTGGACTCCAATTCACTAACACTGAAATATAAAATGACTCCAAACAAGCTTTAATCCACTCACTCCATCTTTCTCCAAATCCTATCTGCTACATAATTGAGTCAAAAAATCTCTAATATCTCTACCAATAGCACGCTCGAAATATACTTTGAATAACATTTTTTGCTCCCTTTCCTCCTCGTGGCTTGACTCACTAACTCATTTGCAATAAGGACTCCATCAATAATATGGTGCCCTTTCACTAAGCTGGACTAAACATTACTAAAGATATGAGGAATTACTTGTCTAATTCTTTCTGCTAAAACTTTCACAATTGTTTTGTATTAACAACTAATCAAGCTAGTGGGTCTATAATCTCTCAAGCAAATAGGGATGCTTCATTTAGGAATCAGTGATACAAAAGAGGAATTACATCTCTTATTGATCTATCCATATCTGTAAAAATGTTGCACATACTCTATCACTTCCTCCTTTACCACTTCTTAGTTTTTCTTCAAAAAATTAAAGCAGAACCCATCAGGTCCAAGGCCTTTGCTGCCCAAGACCACACTGCATCTCTAGTTTCCCCCTTATTAATTCGCTTCTTCAATTTTTTTCTCATCTCTTCACTTTTCCTCTTCAATTAATTATTTTTAAAAATTGGACGATCCATTTTAGACTCCCAAAAATTTTGTTTGAAAAATTGAAAGTGTGACAACTCTTTTAGTCAATGCCTTGTTTTGACTCGGTAAGTATGTTTAATTAAAGTGTTTTTATTTAAATGCCTCAAATTAGTTTCCTATTAAATAAGAAAAACAAGCTAAGTAAGGTTGTATTTAGTTCCTAAGTGTAAAATGGCACCAAAGGGCAAAATGGGCAAAATGGTAATTTTGACCCAAGTGAGTGGCATGGCTGTAATTTCATTGAAATTAAGGTCATGTAAGTATTTTTTACTAAATAAGTTAAGAATGTAAGCTACTCTAACCATTGGAACCAAAAATGAATGTTAGGGGACTAAAATGCACTAACTAAGTAATTAGGGTTTTTGTGCCACTTATGGCATAAAATAAAAATGCTAGGGGCATGGAAACAAATTTTCCCTTTGGGACCTAAAGAAAACCAGCTGGTGAAGGATGAAAAAAATAATAATTTGGCATGTGGAAGAAAATTTTGTCAAAGTTTTAGTGGGAGAAGGTGATGACCTTTTAGAACATAACAGATAACTATTCATCATCTCTTTCCAAGCCATTTTCGTTCTTCCCTTTCCTCCATAGCTCATCTTCACCATTTCTTCAAAATCCCAGAAAATTCATGCAAAATTGAAGGTCCCAAAGCATATATATCAAGGCTTTAGCTTATTTTTGGTGGTTTGGATGCATTTGTCTTGTCTTTTACAAGTTTTAGCTTCAAACCCTAAGGTGAATTTTTCCATAGGTTTAACTTGGTTTTAAGCTTGAAATATGGTTAGTGATGGTCTTAATTTAGTGCTTGTGGTACCCATTTGGCTTGGATTTAGGCTTGGAACTCAAGGGAAACAAATTGAGCTCAAGTGGGCTTTATGTGGCTTGTTTTCTTTAATCTTGCTTTGGTTTGAATTTGAGGTAAGGGGTTAAGTTAATCTAAGTTAAATTAATGTGCTTCATTTTTATTTCATGAATAGGAAGTAAAATTGGAAGTGACAAAGATATGGAATTACTTGAAGATTAAGTGAAATGGAGGAAAGGGCGTGATAGGTACAAAATTGTTGCACCTCCAAGGGTGATGTGATCACACCCCTATGCCTGGTGTGACCACATCAATTCCAGAAAAGTGGCCAAAAGTGAGATGCTATCAGTCCTTATATTGGGGTGAGACCACATCATGCCTTATTTTGCCCAAAGTTCATCCTATATGTCCTTTATGCATTATTAAGGGCTTCCTTCCACTTTTAACATTATAGAAAACATTAAATATATTCCAAAGTCACTTCTAAGATAATTATAAGCATCAATTAAGTAGGGTAATTAAGTGTGTGGTTTAAGAGGGCTAAACTTGGTGGATAATTAAGGGTACCGTAATGAAGAATTAAGGTGCCAAATGAAGGCTAAGTAGGGTTTGATTTCTCTAATGACCTAAGTGTTGGGTCATAGACCCCGGGCCACTAGAGTAGAACCTAAGGGAGTCTTAACCAAGCTAAAAAGCTTGGTAAGTAGGTCCACTAAGGGTGCTCGAGTCAAGTTTGAAGAATTTGGCAAAGTCAAGCCACTAAGTCAATTACCCTGAACAATAAGCAAGGGAAAAATGGGTAAGTGCTGGGAGGGGGTGAGAACCTACTCTAGGACCCGTAAGTAGGACTTAAGGGGGGTAAAGGATTCGGGATACGTGAGCCAGTGTCTCAAGTACTTCCGTTGTTTGAGCTCACGGTAAGCCTAAGACACCTTAGGGTGTAAGAAGTCCCAAGTGTTCTATGTTGCATATCATTCACTTATGCGTTGGATTTATTATTATTTTCTTATTTGTGGTTGATTATTGGATTCGTGATTGTTTGTTTGCCATATGAAAATGGTTTTTTGAGTTTCCTTGCAAGTACCAATAAACCCCTTGCTGAGTACGATAACTTACTCAATCCCTTAAGCTTATCTATGCAGATATTAACCCTGGGCCCAACAACTAGGTGGGTAGTTGTGGGCTAAGTTTATCTATTTTGCAAGTACTTATTCTACTTGGAACCTTATGTTTCTAAGTTACTTATAAGCTAAGTTTAACACTAACTAAGTATTTGTGCCTTTATAGTCTAAAGGCCAAAAGTTGCACAAGGACAAGTAAGGGCTTTGCACTTGAAGCTTGATAGCTCAAAGGTGGGAGCTTAAGTAGATAATCTTAGTAATGAAAGTTGCACAAGGACAAGAGAGTGCTTTGCACTTGAAGCTTGATAGCTCAAAGGTGGGAGCTGAAGTAAATGATCTTAGTAGTGTTTTGCCTTGTATATTGTTGGGTTTCAGGAGCCAAACAAGTGCAGCAGAATTTAACCAAAACCCTCCAGGATCCAAGTGAAACGGGGTAAACCGAGTGTTCGAAAATTTTCATACCTAATTTTTGGTTGAGATCTCTTACCCAACTGTAGAGTTGAATCACAAAACCTGAATAGTTGACGTGTTCAAGCTCTCTATGGTATCCACACGAGCCTCTCGGGATCACCATGCTTCCACCACGTCTCGATAGATCCGTTTCTCTTGTGCTCGCAGTGCTAGCTTGCATCCTCTAAGGAATTGCAAGAGAAGAGTGCAGCTGTCCTTTTGGGAGGCTTGGGCAAGAAGCTGCAAATTTCTCACTAAAACTTGCATTTATAGTGAGACTCAACTTCTAGGCCTAATGGGTTTCAAAGCCCTAATCCAATTAGGCTTTAATTTCGTGCTTAATAATGGCTTAACTCTTGGGCCCATTATTAATACGAAATTATTGTGAAACCATAACCCAAATAATTAGCCCATGCACTCTAATGATCCAAATAGCTCTATGTGTGCAACCCAATAGGCTCTTACCACGTTGGCAATGATCATAAATCACATTTATGATCATAAGCAATGAGCGGTGTCTAGTAACACATTATTGCTACCCAAGTGACAAGATTGTCGGTGTTTCGACTAAACCTTTATTATCATTACCGATATATGTCATTGTCTCTTTGTCCAAGAAATTAAGACTAAGCACGAGACATGGAATGTGTCACTCTCATATAGCCCAATCCTTGGTTTCTTGATTACCGAGTAGACTAACTTAAACTGATGACATTGATATCGTATATCAACTCATCTGAGCATGACCATGCATTTTTCTAAGTCTTACTCTATCAAGGGGCCTGAAGATATCACTCCCGTTATATAAGAGGGACAAATCCCATCTTGATCATACAAATCTCTCTGCATGATATGTGACATACCCAATGACCTCCTTCAAGTTCACTCAGTTACGAGCAATAAAGGAAAGTATCAAAGTATGTGACTCACATGTAGGGAACCTTGATGACCTTAGGTCAAAGGACTACATATACTATGATCACTATGATAATCACTTATGACACTCATATAACAATCCATGTAGTGTTCTCATGGTGGGTCGGTCCAGCACACAAGTTCTCCAACTTGTACCCATATGTAAACTACATATCTTATATTAGTCTCCACATATGTTAGTCGTTATGTATTATTGCAACCCGTTCCACAATAATACTAGACCAGGGACGTTTGAGAATATCATTATTCTAGGATTACAATTATGTTTATTACATTACGCAGAAACAAAACATCAAACATAATTGCTGGATTAATGCCTTAATAAAATATCATGACTCAATGTGCAAAAATACGATCATCTCATGATTGGCTTTTTTGGGCACAACACTAACATATATATGGTACCTTGTGTACTAAGACATTGTCTTTATTAAAACGTATTGTAGTGTAAGACCATTAAGTTACTTTTGGGCACATGCTAAAGCTTATGTATGTGCACAAAACTATTACTTGAAGTTTAAGTAACTAGTGTTTTATTGTCTTCACACGTTTTAAATATGTTTTAAATGAAGTACTCGAGCAATGTTTTCTTTACTTATTTTATTTATTTGAGTTGCATTGCCAGGACAAATGCATGCATATCTTTCTGCAGGGTAGGCTAAGTAACTAGTTGCACATAAATTGCTTTAATTTACCGACAAGTAATAGTTAACCAATAGTAACTAAGTGGAATCATAGTCCCTAAGAGCCTACACATTAAGTAATTTAGGGCACTAGGACCTCACTTCGTGACAGAAAGACCTCTTGCTTATTCCATGTTTCTCTAGTTTCTTTTTTAATATAACATCAAGTGAGCCAGAAAAATTATTTCCATATTCCATGTTGAGGTTAAAATCTCTTGAAAATCCTCATCCTTCATCTATGTATCAAAAAATTTAAAAGGAATAGGCCCATAGTCCGATACCTCTTCTTTTAACAAAATGTGTACATGGTCAGAGATGAACCTATTCAAAGCCATTACAAATGCTCCAGGCCTCCACAGTAAAAAATTTTCTGAAACTAAGAATCTATTCAATCTACTCATCTTTCATCCCTCCTTGTTGTACCAAATATATTTCTGACCCCCATCTGAAGATCACATAATTCAGCCTACTGAATAAAATTTTCAAACTCCATTGCAACCCTTTCATCAAAATTACTCCCTCTTTTCTCATCCCTCTTTATTACCACATTAAAATCACCAAACAATATTCAGATTCCATATCTACACCTCCAGAGATTCAATATCTTCTGCCACAACACTTCTTTTCGACTTAACCCCTGGGGGCATAAATATTTATGAGGGTAATATAATCTGTGCACCCTTCGTACTTCCCAGCCACACAAATGAAACCTTGCCCTAAGAAATGTTCTTGTTTGTGAAATAAGCTTGCATCCCACACGCATACTAGACAACTTGACCTTCCTATTGCATCCTGATGCACAAAATCAAAGCCATCTGCCCCCCACAATGACCTTACTTTCATATATGTATCACCTGTAGTAATTGTCTTTTGAAGTCCCAAAAATTCTATTTTTTCTACAAAACACAATTCCTTGACCAACCGCGTCTTCAAGGAAATACCTACCCTTCATACTTAAAGATAGTATACGTATAACTTAAATTTTACATCTCCCTCATTTTGAAAATAATCCCCCTGCCACCAATTTCTTTTTACAACTTTCAGGCACTGTATCTAGAGTTGTTCTCTCGCTACCTTCTAAGCTTGTCTTTTGCTTGTCTCTATTCATCCTTTCCTCACAAATTTGTTGGAGTAAGTGAACCAATGTGGCAAAAAGACACTGACGTGGAGTCCAAGGTGTAGGAAGTGAACGTTGTAGCTGTTGCAGAAAACTAGGAAGATTAGTTTAGATAAGGTTAATATGACTGAGTCTTTAGTTGTTTGTTTAAGATGGTTTTCCTGTTTCTTAAGTTGTAGCAAAGTTTGTTTATAACACGCCAAGTGTAATGCCTATATAAGGCATGTTTTGATTCAATAAAATATATGCAGTAGTTACCATTGCTTTTATCTTCTTGTTCTACCATTTTCCTTCATTGTGGTATTAGAGCTAAGGTTTTAATCCTCGACTAGTTTGTGTTCTTTCTACCCCTTGTCTATGGTTAATAGAAAGAACAATGGCAAACGAAACTATTGGAAATAATTCAGTAAATGTGTGACAACCTCAAATTCCTCTGTTTAAAAGAGACTCCTATGAATATTGGAATGTTAAAATGAAAACCCTCTTTAGATCTCAGGACCTATGGGATCTTGTTGAACAAGGTTTCAATGTAGAAACCTAAGAAGAATGAGCTACTAGGGAACTGATGAAGAAATATGCAAAAGCCCTCTTTTTCATCTGACAAGTTGTGGATGAATCAATATTCTATCGCGTTGCTGGAGCAACTACAGCCAAACAAGCATGGAGTACACTCAAGATTGAGTACCAAGGATCAGCAAAAGTCATCACAGTGAAGTTGCAACTTTTAAGAAGAGATTTTGAAACCGCTCTTATGAAAAATTGGGGGTCTGCTCAAGACTTTTTGGAAAGAATCTCATTTATGGTTAGCCAAATGAGAGCATATGGTGACAAAATCACAAATGAAACAATGGTTGGAAAGATACTCAGGAGTTTAATTCCCAAATTTGATCATTTAGGTGCTGCCATTGAAGAATCAAAAGATCTGGCCATGTTTTCAATTGATGAGCTGATGGGATCCCTATAGACTCATGAGGCCAGGATTAATAGGATAGTAGGAAGAAAGGAAGAGAAGGCATTTAAGGTCCATAGGGAGAAAAACAGACCTTCCTAATCTAGAGGAAGAGGAAGGAGCTTATTCAGAGGAAAAGGGTAAGGTAGATCAATCCAATGTACGTATTGTAAAAAGTTTGGACATAGAGAAGATGTCCATTGGAGCAAAGAGGACCAGGCCAAATTTGCATAGGAGGTGGAAGCTAGTGAAGACTACTTGTTCATGGCCAGTGAAAAAACTAGTCTACCTTTGAAGGAAATATGGTATTTGGACAGTGCATGTTCAAATCATTTAACTGGAGTCAAGGACAAGTTCAAAATATTGGATGAGGCATACAAGGCTCAAGTTAGACTTGGAAATGACAAGCAGGTACAAATTTAGGGTAAAGGTATTGTGTCAGTTCATTCAAATGGTAAGGAAAGAATGATTAAGGATCTTAACCATGCACTAGGTTTAGCACACAATCTCATTAGTGTTGGACAGCTAGTAGAGAATAGTTATTCAGTCATATTTAAAAATGGGGTTTGCTATGTTAAGGCTAATGCAGGGAAAAATGTGCTGGAATCCAACATGACTAATAACAAGATGTTCCCAAGGAAGTTTGAGTGCAAAAGCAAGTGTTTGTTAACAAAGAGTAAGGATGATAATTCAGAAAAGTGGCATCAAAGATATGGACACCTTTACATTCAAGGTCTGCACCTTTTGGCCAATAAAGAAATGGTGACAGGATTACCAAGTATTGGAAATCTGAAAAATGTGTGTGAAGGGTGTGCTATAAGGAAACAGACAAAAAAGCCTTTTCCCAAAGGTAAAGCAAAAAGAGTCAATCAGGAGCTGGAGTTAATCCATGCTGACATTTGTGGACCTATGAAAACAGAATTGCATGCTAGAAGTAAGTTCTTCCTGTTGTTTATTAATGATTTTTCAAGAATAAGTTGGGTTTATTTTCTTAGTCACAAGTTTGAAGCATTTGAACATTTCAAAAAATTTAAAATTTTGATTGAAAAACAATGCAATTAAACAATAGAAACTCTAAGGATAGATAGAGAAGGTGAGTTCTACTCCAAAGAGTTCAACAGTTTCTGTAATGAGCATGGCATTAGAAAATAACTGACAGCACCCTACACCCCAGAACAAAACAGCATTGTTGAAAGGAAAAACAGGATAATGGTAGAGATGGCAAGGGCCATGATGTAGACTAAAGGGCTCTCAAAAGAATTCTGGGCAGAAGCCATTAATGTTGCAGTGTATCTCCTCAACCTTTCTCCGATAAAGGTAGTATGAAACAAGACACCTTATGAAGCCTGGTACAACTCAAAACCATCTGTAACTCATTTAAGAGTCTTTGGATGTGTATGTTATGCCTTAATTCCTGTAGGCAGACATAAATTGGATCAAAAGTCTAAGAAATACATCTTTGTTGAATATAGGATAAACTCAAAGGCATATAGATTATTTGATCCAGAAACAAAGCTCATTGTGATTAGTAGGGATGTTAAGTTTGATGAAAATTTGAGTTAAAAAGAGGAAAGAAAAATGGATAGTTCAAGGGTGGATATCAAGGAAGAGCCTGCACTAGTAGAAGTGGAAGCTATACCAGCAACTCCTGGTGAGGAGACACCTGTGAGGTCACCTTCAATATCATCTGAAAGATCATCTCCTCCATCAGATAGAGCTAAAACAAAGTCTTTAAGAGAAATCTACTCCTCAACCTATGCAATGTTTGCAGTAGATCTAATTGATGTACATATAGCTCTAGAAAATGAGGTCTGGAGAGAAGCCATGACAGTAGAAATTGATGCTATCAAAAGAAATGAAACTTGGGAGATTACTAACTTGCCTCCAGGAAAGAAGATAGTAAGCCTAAAGTGGATTTTTAAAACAAAATACCACTCAGATAGAACAATTCAAAAACACAAGTCAAGGCTAGTGGTATGTGGATACACACAAGAGTAAGGAGTTGATTTTGATGAGGCATTCTCACCAGTTGCTAGGTTTGAAATAATAAGAATGATCCTTGTAGTTGTAGCAAAGCATCAATGGAAAATATCCAATTTGACGTGAAGCCTGCCTTTTTCAATGGAGAATTGAAAGAAGAAGTTCATGTGCAACAACCTCAAGGGTTCGAAAAGCTAGGAGAAGAAAGAAAGGTCTACAAACTCAAGAAAGCTTTGTATGGCCTGAAACATGTGCCTAGAGCATGGTACAGTAAAATAGATGAGTTTTTCCAAACTCATGGCTTTCACAGGAGTCCCAATGAACCTACCTTATATCTAAAAAAAGGATGAGATCATGTCATCATGGTAAGTCTATATGTAGATGACATGATCTATACGGGTTCATCATCTCAGCTCATAAAAAAGTTTAGAAGATCAATGATGGAAGTATTCAAGATGACTGATATGGAGACTCTCAGTTACTTTATTGGCTTTGAGGTCCAGTAAACCAAAGAAGCTATCTTCATATCTCAGCAAAAATATGCCTTTGATGTACTAAAATAGTTCAATATGGATAAGTGCAAAGCTGCAACTACCGCAATAAATGCAAATGAAAAGCTTAAAGCTCAGGATGGAACTGAAATGGCAAACTCAAGGAGGTTTAGAAGCTTGGTTGGTAAGATGCTTTTTCTGTCTTATGCTCGCCTAGATATAATGTTTGCAGTAAGCCTAGTGTCAAGGTACATGCAAAGCCCCACAAAGCATCATTATGGTGCAGCCATAAGGATACTTAAGTACATTTCAGGAACAAAAGATTATGGAATTTGGTATTTGAAGGATGCAAACCTAGTTTTACAGGGATATACTGACAGTGACTAGGCTAGAAGTCAAGAAGATAAAAGAAGCATTAGTGGGAACTGTTTTGTCCTAGGGTTTAGATTTATATCCTGGTTATCTAAAAACCAAAGCACGGTTGTTCTAACTTCAACTGAGGCATAATACATTGCTGCCAATGTCGCTGCTTGTCAAATTATTTGGCTCAGGAGATTGTTATATGATTTGAATCAACAACAACAGGAAGCAACTGTACTCTTCTGTGATAATGCTTCAGTAGTGGCCATGATGAGAAATTTTATTTTGCATGGAAGGACAAAACACATTGAGATCAAGCACAGCTACATATGGGAATTAGTTAACAATAGAGAAGTAAAAGTAAAGTTCTGTAGAACAGAAGATCAAATGGCTGACTTGTTTACGAAAGCACTACCATCGGCAAAGTTTGAATATCTGCGAGATAGACTAAACATTGGCCACATTGGCTCAAGGGGGAATGTTGGAGTAAGTGATCCAATGTGGCAAGAGGGCACTGACGTGGAGTCCAAGGAGCAGGAAGTTAATGTTGTAGCCACTACAGAAAACTAGGAAGATTAGTTTAGATAAGGTTAATATGACTGAGTCTTTAGTTGTTTGTTTAAGATGGTTTTCTTGTTTCCTAAGTTTTAGCAAAGTTTGTTTCTAACGTTCCAAGCGTATTGCCTATATAAGGCATGTTTCTATTAAATAAAATATATATGCAGTAGTTGCCATTGCTTTTATCTTCTTGTTTTGCCATTTCCCTTCAAAATTTCATCATCAATCTTAGACTTGTTTTTCGTTTCCAACCTCCAGACTTCTCCATTACCTCATAAACATGTCTGATCTTTTTTTCTTTTTATCCTCGTTTTAACATTTCCTGACCCAACTTTCTTTTGCTTCTTGCTTCTTTGTTCATCTGAAATCAAGTTTCACTCTTAATACCTTAAAGATTAACTCCATACTATGAGTTAACACACAGACTCGGCCCCTATGTATTTGAGCTTTCTCCTATAATTAATGAACTATTTGTCATCAATACACGACCTCAAAGCACACCTATGGTGGCAAACGACTTTTTGCTCCATCCATTTCAAGGAAGGCCTTCAACATTCAACCAGACAATACCAGGTTTGTTTAGATGATTTTACTTTGACTGGACCCAAACCTTCATTATTACATAATTTCTGAAATGAATTTATAATTTCTTCCTCATTAACTTCACCAGCAACACACTCCTGCAGCCATTGCATCTCCTTGTCCCTTGTCTGTAATTTCATCCCAGCCCACTTCTCCAGAGAATTTCTCACCTTCATTTTATTTCTTCTTGTTGCTCCCTTATCACCACTTCTGCAAATTTTTTTCCATCTCTCCACCCACCATGCAACATATCTTGCTCATCAACATCTCCAAGATCCCTTGTCTACCACTCTGTGAAACCTCAAAACATTGACCCTCGACTTAAAAGATCCGATCCATGTATTATCCAAATCGCTTGCCAACTTACCTTTATCCTTCACATAATTGAATCGAGCAAAACCGAAATGTGCACCTGTCTTCGTGCGATTCCTTGCCACATACACATCAAGGACAACACCATATCTTTGAAAAACCAGCCACAAGTGTTTTGCTTCCCAATCCTCTAGAAAATTAGAGAAGAAGAATGATGTCAAGATTTTGTAGATAACCCTAACGAAATCCCTTGCTGGCTTATTATCCCTGATTTGCTTCCCACGATCTATACCCCTCTCACTCTCTCTCGAAATATTTCCATGGTACTCTATAACCATTTTCTCCATATTCCTACATGTACAAGTTAGATTATTAGATTATTGAGGCAATGTTACTATTTGCTTAGTCGGTCCAGTAGAGCTAGGTAAATAACTTGAGCAGGTTGCCTGAAGTAATGTTGCTCCTTGATTCATCTATGGACAATGGCTACATGTGGCGCCAACAGGATGCAACCCCCAAACCAAATATTCTACAGTAGCTGCTATAGATTTTCTTTCCATCATTTGAGCAAAGAACAACAAAATTATCAAGCACACACATAACTGATTCGATCAAGGTCAACAGATGGCAGCAAGCAAGAGCTGTGATTTTTTATTGCTTCTAATTTTCCCTTGTTTATAGAAAGCCAAGCATTTTTCTGAGGGAACAACTCTACAGCCACTCATAAAGCTAAATTTCAACAAGAAAAAAAGCTAAATAACGTGGAAAAGTGAAGAACATACATGTAAAAAGTCACTAATTGATAGAACAATACAACTACAGTAGTAGAAATGTGCCATTCGAGCCTCTCGAGTATGAGTGTAACTTTTGGGTTTCGGGTCAGGTTCGGGCCGGAACTCGAAAAAGATGAAGGCTTTCACAACCCGAACCGACTTGAAACAAATGGAGAACCCAAACCGACCCTAAACCAAAAAAATAGGTTGGCTTTCGGGTTCACGCGACACCCCACCGCCGGTTGCCGCCACTTCGTCTCCTCCGCCATCTCTTTGTGATTGACCACAATTTGAAGTGGTGACGCCACGGGCAAATGGATGATGCCAATTTGTGAATGGTGGCGAAGTTGCAAACGGCGAACTGGGGGATGACGACAACTTGCAAACGGCAGCGGATGGACGAACCAAAGGGCAGAGGCTAAAGATGAAGCGACGGGCGAAGGAGACTAAAGCGAGCAAATGGTGCCAGATGACGCGATAAGTGGGGGCGGCGAGAAGAAATGTGACGGCGAAGTACAATGCGACGGTGAAGGACGACTCAATGGGCAAAGGTGGCAGGACTTGAGAGGGTGGCAGAAGGGCGGAGTGGAGGAAGGGAGCGGTGGATGGCAAACAAGCAAAGGTGAGAAAGAAGAGGAGGACACACACGACGGCAGGGGGAGGAAGGTATGCTGGCTGTTGGGATTAGGGTTACAAATAGTTAAGTGATTGGGCTTGGGCTGGTGAATAATTAGGGATTGGGCTGGGAAATGTTTAATGATTTGGCAATAAAAAATCAGGTTAATTCAAGTTTGACCCAAACCAACCCGATTTTATTTTTATAAATTGGATCGAGTTCAGGTCAACCCGAATGCCACATTTTCCTTTCCTTAACCCGACCCTAACCTAAAAAATTGGGTCAAACTTCGGGTCAGGTTTCGGGTTAGGGCTAGAGTCTTCTACCCCTACTTTGGAGGATGAAAAAAAGTAGTTGAGAGTATTATAGTATGGCTCGAGTTGAGAGTTGAGGGTAACACAAAAAACACTCGACTCAAAAGCCATCAAGACGTAAAAGCAACTTAGAACTGATATCTATCGAACAAAACAATAAGAAGAACATCAACTATGTAATGTCAATGACAATTTTTTTTTCTGAACTGCAAGAACTTTATTAAAAAGCACATAGGTACAACCTATTGAGAAACCTAGAAGAAAACTGGACTTTCAATTTGCTTAAACAACAATTTCTCCAAGGTTTATAGGCACTAACTAATTACAAGTGATTTTGAATGGAAGTAGTAGGTTCTTGGCACCATTCATGCCACGAGTAATTGAATTTTTTAAATCTACTAGAAAGCCGAAAGAACGACATTCTTTAGATTTCATTCACCAATTCACAAATGCTATTGGTTTTGGCATTGAAAGGCATTAAAAACAGCATTTGTTTCGTCCCAACCAACGCAACTAGGCTACAATTCTTTTTGTGACATCCCAAAACATTACCTATTTTCAACTTCTCAGTGGAGATTGATTAATTTTCCTTTAATAGTTCCTTCAGGTTTGTGTTGGTTGGCCCTGGAATGTTCCACCATTCGAATACTTTAGACGAGACTTGGAATCAAAACCTACATGAGTAAAAAACGTGGTTTGCATCCTCAATATCGTTGTTGTAGAAAGGGCAAGTTTCTTCTATGTGTTGTATTCCCCGTATCAGCATATTGAGCTTTATTGGGAGTCTATGGCCTTTCTAGATGAAAATATTTATTTTAGAGGGAATCCCTTTGCTCCATTCAAAGTTCTTGGTCTCCTAGTTGACTTGCAACTATTTCTTATCAAGTTCTTCTCAAAGTGATTTGATAGAAAAAATTCTGTTGGATGAGAGTGAGCACCATGTAAGGCCCTCAGAATGCTTGTTAACCTGTACTTCTCTGAGTAGCTCCGTTAGAGTATTAAACTCACTTATTTCTCTTCCTCTTGGGTATCTCCTCCAATCCCAAACCCATAGCCACTTCCCATTAGTCCACTCACCCCTCTCAATAATTTTGAAATGCTTATTAAGTGCTAATGCATATAACATAGGGAACAAAGACTCCAACTTGCAATCTCCCACCTACAAGTCTTTCTAGAATGAAATCTTTTTCCCATTTCCTACTTTATATCTAAATATTTTTCCCAAATCTAAGCCCAGCCTATTATTGTCAGTGACAGTAACAACAGAATGTTAAAACATTTCAAATTTGGAGTATTTTACAAGTACCATGAGAAGAGAAGCGACAGCAACAATAACTGAAACGCCCAAAATGTCCAAAGCCCACCTCCGGCGCTCTCTTCTCTGCTGCCGCTCCTTCCTCCGCCGATCGAACTCTCCATGTCTTTCTCTCCCTTCCCCTCTCTCTCTCCTCCCCTTCTCCAGAACACTCTCCAAAATGACCAGACTGTCCCTTCCAGTCAGCTCCCTCCCCTCCATCTCCATGTCCACCATCTCCAGCCTTATCTCCCTCACGTGCATCTCATAACCCTTCCTCCTTACGCACGTGACCACCGCCTCGCACTTCACCCCCGCTCCGACCACCGTGGCGAACCGCAGTTCCACGTCGCTCAACACGAACGGTCTGCCCGACACCATTCTTCTGCTCGACACGTTGACCGCCCGCTTCCTGGTGGGGTCGATTATGATCCAGCTTAGAGTTAAGTGACTCTCCAAATCTTCGATGAACCCGTCGTCTGGACCTTCATAAGTCAGTGCTGTCGGGTACGTCTCCATTGGATCCAGGAGGTAGACACGGAAAACAGATCTGTTGAACCAGCGCGTGGTAGTCACTGTGTCTTGAACCTGGGACAAGACGGCTGTGCCGCGGTAGTAGATATCGACGGCAGAGATCAATCTCGCGGGTGCACTGGTGCTACTGCCGCCACCAGCATCTGTGTGGTGGAGGAGCGGGAATGAACTGGAGAAGAAGGATCGGTAGCCGGAGGGGAAAGAAGAGATGATTTGGTCGAGGCGTGGGTCTCGCACTGAAGGCCCGGTGGCGCAGCAGATATCGCGCCATATGTGCTGGCCGGAGCACAGGGAGTTGAATCGGGAGGATACGCAGCCGAGAGCGGCGAGCGTGGCGCCGTCCAGGCGGGGGAGGATGTGGCTTTGGATGATGTCGTGAGGGAGGGAACTCAAGGAAGAGATAGTTTCATCGCTGCCAAGACGTCGGAGTTGTGGTGGCTGCGACGGTGGTCGTAGTTTGGGCGCCATTCGGATTGGACGACATTTGGTTGGTAGGCAAAGGCAGGTCAGCTTGACTTTTTGTAGTCGAAAATGTTGATTTTTCTTTTTTCTCCGATGAGCATTTTATTTTCAAAACTAACTATTAGAATAAGATTCTTAGTATGTTTAATGGTAATTGTGTAAGAAATTAACAAATTTATGTCCGGCCGGCAGCTCGTGATGTCTTTTCTCTTTTGGTGGACCACATAATAATGGGAAGTGTTAAAACCAGTTGTTCCTCCACTTTATCGATCTTGCTTTATATTTTATTTGTGGCCCAAATTTTTACAATATTTTCATATTTCATATTTTTTTTGTTTTGTAAAGGATAGTCTTTTTTTTTTTTAAGTTTAACTTAAATATATTTATTTTAATTTGTACTGTAAATAATTTTAAAAAACTATATGCATAAACTAAAGTTTTTAAAGTACTATTTTTATATAGAGAGTTTATATTTCTATAAAAAAAAAATTTAACAAATAATGAATTAATTACTGTGAATGGTTAAGGTGACAATGTGACAAATTTTGTAAGACGGAGTAAGTAATTTTATCATACTATATTTCAAATTATTATTTTAATATTTGCTCTTTCCAACTTTTCTAATTTATGTGTAAAAAATTACATACAAAAATAAAAATAACACATAAACTTTTTCTATTTTCTCCAAACAAAATAAAATGGCATTGATGAGACGGGGGAGTATATTTTCCTTTTTGGTTAGAATGAATGATACATTGAAGACCCATCACGATGATGGGAAGCACTACAAAAGGGTTTATGATGGCAGATAAATGATACAATGCAGGAGAACAATCCTACCTCACCTCCCTAACTTACCTCAGAACTAAGAAATGATTTAAGCACCAGTTTGTGAAAGATACATAAGCTTAAGTAGCTATCTGTTGACCTAGTGCATGACATATACCTCACCCTTGTATTTTATGAAATAGTATATTTATATAAATAAAATAATACATTTTTTTTTAAATGGAACAATGCATCTTACCATATGAGTACCATCATTAAGAACATTATATTTGTATTTAGGGAACAACAACTTCAACTAGAAAGAATGACAAAATTTACAAACAGAATTCCTTACAAAATAAATAATATATTATTTATATTATAGGATAGTACATTATTTATAAAAATGTCACTGCATTCAAATAGTGCATTCAATAAAATAAATAATACTTCTTACTGAAAAAAACATGTTACAATATATTATAAATAATACAATTATATAAATGAAACATCACTTTGCATTAAACAGAAAAATATTACTCCCTCCGTCCCAGTTTACTTGAAACATATTCCTTTTTGGGATGTCCCAAAATGTTGAAACGTTTCTCCTTTTGAAAAAGTTTAAATAATTAAATAATCTTTTTACACAAAATCCAATAAAGACTCTTTTTTTAATATCCACTCAATTTTTCATTGCACAAAACCCAAAAAAGAATCTTTTCTTTTTTAATCACTATTTAAACTTTTACTACATAAAAAATTAACACAAATTACATACACCTTAATTTTCGTGCCCAGTCAAATGTTTCAACTTATTTGAGACGGAGGTAGTATTTACAAACAGCAAATCTTGTCAGATGAATAACTCAATTGTCAAAACAAAGCAACACTTTTATTAACAAGATTTTTTATTACCCCACTGATATAATTTTCTGACTTTAATCTTATTTAATTAAAAAAAATTTATATTTTCACAAATTATAGTAAAACCCACAGCAATGGACAGCTCAAATCCATTTATCATAATTGTGATCTGTGACCTGACCTAAATAATACTCTTAATCAAATGAGCGCTGTACGAATGTGTTTAGGTGAGGCCGATGGTGTTGCACCGAAAATGAGAGAGAGAGACTCAACATGAGAGTTGTAGGTCCACCAATAGGTAAATAATGACCAATTAATAAAGTGAGAGAGCGAATGTACGAGTGGGCTGGTGATATAGAGATAAAACAGATAAAGAGGGGCTGGCTGGTGAGAGGGAGAGGAACCAGGTAAAGAGGCGAGCTGGGAAAAATAATACGCGCTTCCCCAACATTTTAATTATTTTTTTTATTTTAATATTTAACTTTTATTTTACTCGTATAATACCTTAAGCTAATGACAATTAAGTCAATGAAACCCATGATCCATAAATATTTGTCTATGATAGGTAGGTAAAATAGGTAAAAATATTTGTAATGGGACGGATATGTGTTGTAAATTACACCCGTTTAGAGGATATGGACGTATGACGGCTAAGGAATATCCATAATGTGTAATTCAACGTTATCTTCCTGTAAAACTCACGCATGTAAAATTTTTACTTATCTATTATATATATATAAAGAAGGATACACTTAATAAGTTAAAGGTCTTTTCACTTAATAAAATAAACAACAATTTGACATATGTCACTTTTTTACTTAAGAAATAAATTTATGTGTTCAAATTGTGAATTGACACGTTAACCTTGCAGTTAGAATACAATTAACAGCCTGTTCGGCTTTAATTAATGCAATGCTACTAACCTATTTTTGAGGCCTATGTGAGATTTTGGATGGATCCCATTATTTTCTTCCTTTTGTGCCCCCATAGTTGAAAGAAATTACATCTTCCAGCCATTTTTTTCTTGCTCACTTGCCTTTGCCGGCTTCACCCACCAACACTTTCCACCTCAGCTCCTTTCTTCTTTTTTTGCATGATCTGATTGTCACTCCTCCTTCTTTCCTTCTCCATCGCCATTTCCCTTAATTCAGATGCCTCATTTAGACATCACAGAAATACTGGGCATTTTTATTAATTTCCCGAATATAGTTATCTGGTTCGGCCTTCGACAATGAAGACACGTACTCAAATCAAATAGTGAAAGAGAAGTAAACTCACCAACGGAAGCCGGAGTTTAGCGGCAATTGAAAATATGACGGAGTTGAGCCCAGACGACGGAGCTGAGGGCCAGTTTTCGAATCGGCCCAAGAACCAATATATCAAGCTGAATGGTGACCCTAAAGGTAGGATCAACCTGAAAATGGACTGAAAAGGTCTCGAGTTTCACATTTTTGGCTGCCGAGGAGCTTTTCTTCTCTCTCCACAGAACTAGTGTGATAACGCCGGAAGATAAGGTTCCCAATGGTTTGATTGTAAATAATAACTTGGTTTAATGACATTCATATTTGGGCCAAGTGGGTTAGACTAGCCATGGTGGAAAAACGTATTAACGGGGTTGATTTCACACGAAATGAACTAGGCCTAAGAGTTTCACTATCTTTTCACTTAACAGGCTTAACAACCAGTTGACATGTGGTTTTTTTTAGTTAAAGGAAACCAAAATATGTGTTTACATTGAGAATTGATGTGTTTACCCTCCTTGCCATTTCAATAATAAAAAATGTTCCATTGTCCACAATAAGCAATTGCCTGAAATATTGGCAAAAAAAAAAAAAACCATTTGCCCGAAATGCATATTGTTCGACTAAGGTAAATACTTAACATAATCACCCTTTTTTAACTTGCTAGTTAAAAAAAAATGTTTTATCACTACTATTTGAATTTCAAATTTAACTTAACAACATGGCCAATTAGTGGGAAAACTACCTACGGTTTTTTGGAGATGGCAAAATTTGTCATCAATTAACCAATCCAATCAAATCAAATTAGTTTTAATGGTTAATATTCTAACCATATATGTTTACAAAAATACTAGGTAAAAAATCAACTTTCCATGAATACCAAATATTTTAATTTAATTACTCGTTTCATGCTTAATATATTTGGAAAAAATAATGACTTTCCTTTAAAACATACCTCTATATATTCTAACACTTCTCACATTCATAGAACCCGACAACAAGACATGTATATTATCTCTCGCCTTTCCAGATATTTAGTATCATCTATATTTCTTTCTCGATTGATTAGTGCTATTGCTTGTATATTATCTCTTCCTTTTTCTCTTCAATAAAATTTATATTTTTTAATTGATTTATTAGTGTTATTGCTTGTATATTACCTCACGCCTTTCTCTTTTAAAATTCATATTCTCCATATTTGTTAAGACTATATATTTTTTAGTACTATTTGTATTTTTCTATTTTGAATCATTAGTGTTATTAGTGTTATTGCTTTTAAGTTCATGATAACGCTTTTGTCATTGATGATTATGGATTTTTCAATTATATACTAATATATGTAATTATCATCTTTTTTACAGGGTGTTTCAATTTAATTGGTAGCTTGTGAAGATTGAAGTTGGACGTTGGATCTAGATGGGTAGCTCTCAATGAGGAGGTTGTCAAAGTTTTTTCTTATTTATGGGTTGGAAGTATGTGTAAGAAATTTATGTGCAAATGGATGGATTGGTTAATTAATCCAGGCCAGACGTTGAAAAATAGGTTATGATATTGATCTCTGTAGTTTTTTGTTCATGTGTGTTTTGTAAGCAGGGGTGGGGTAAGCTGCAAGTAGATATTGTGTTGCTTGTGGTACAGATATATAGCATAAAATGTAGGGGTGGGATGCTATGCTAAAGCTCCTTGATAGTACTTTTGTTTCTTTATTTCCTAAACAAAAGAAGCATATAGTTTTGTTGTTCAATATGTGTGTGTGTGTTATAATCATATTTCTTTCTAGGCTCTTTCATCCTTTAAGCTTCAATTTTATGATATTGGTCTATAATTTGAAGGTTCATTCTATCATTTGTTGTTTTTTCTCTCATTAGTTATTTCCATTCTTTGGTTTAATTTATCTTTCTGTTTCATTATTTATTTTTTAATTTTTTGGTTTACGTTTTATCTTTCTTTCATCCTTCTATTTTTAAATGTATTTTAAAAAATATATATTTGCAAGCGATGGCAGCCTTCGTGGATTAGAGGGTAATGGTGGTGGCACCTTTGAGCCATAAGCTAGGCATAACTCCCAAAACCTCACTCTGAAACAAATTGAGCCATTTAGAATTTAAGTGAAACATTGGGAATTGAATCTATATATACTGTGGTTATGACATTCATATATTAAGTATACATATAGCCATCCGAATTTTTATACCAATCTTCTATTGATAAATTATAACTGTACTTAAAGTTATTAACTAAATTTCTTTGAAATGTTTTATCCTAGCTTAACAAATAAATCTATACATACTATAGTTATGACATTCAAAAATTTATACATTTTTTAGAACCGAATACAACTTCGGACGCCGTACCAATGCCGGGTATGTAAACTACCCAATGTAATAAAGTTGATACATTTCTTATGGTGATACAAGTTGGATGTGAAACAAAATTAATATGCACTCACGTCCATTTTAATCATTTCCGATGTATCTTATTAACCTTGGAGTAATTAACTGGCACAATTTTGATGCAATTTCCTTCCAATTTATTTGGAAAGTATTCTTGCATTTGTAATTTTTATTGAAATTCGTTTGTTTAATAGCTTTCCTTTTGTATATCGACTTAATGCATAAAATTTTTTGTCAATCAAGTGTATTCAAAAGTTTAAAAATCAATAGATCCAGTTCCATGGAAATACGACGTATCATAGAGTGATAGCTAAAGATAATTAATTAATTTTGAAATCTTACAAAAGTTCAAATCCAAAAATAATCATTAACTATATCTGGGTTTGTTATATTAGCAATTCATCAATTTATTATACTATATTCTAAAGAAGGAATTGATTTTACTGTTCATCTACGGTAGATGAACAGTACAATTTTTTTTTTGGGCTTTTGTTTTTTTTTTTTTTGCCCTTTTTCGGATGCGATTTGCTCTTTTATTAGTTTGATCCTCTTTTAGCAAGGTCCTCACCTTTGTGAGGGCCAATGTTGCAATGTTTTTTGTTTTAACTCTATTTCACGTCTATTTCGGTAAAAAGACAGTTTCAGTACCTAGTTTTATAAGTTTTTCAGTTTAGGCCCTGAGTTACATCTGTGTTACATTTTGTCCCTAAATTTTATAATTATTTAATTAGATCTTCTATTTGCTCTTTTGATTGCTAAATTTTTTTTTTGTTGTTTTATCTACAATCTTTTGAACTAAAACATTAGTCACTATAGTTTTTTTATTTTTTAGTTAAATCATTTTTGAATTTATTAAATCAATTATTAAACATTTAATGCATAAAATTTTTCCAGTTTATATCTTGGTCCAAATTTTTTTTATTATCTTTAATTATTATTTTTTTAACTGTTTTTTCAGCTAATATTTCTGTATTATTTTTTTTTGAAATGAAACTTAAATCATTATAATTTACCTATTTTCTGAAATGAAACAATTAATTGATTGACATAAGTTAAATACAATTTTTGAGTTTTGGTCATTTTTTTTATTATTGATAATTGAATTTTGCTGCATCAATTATTTACTTTAAGGTCTATAGTTTACTAAAATAATTTTCAATAATTGCTGAAATTTAAAGTATAATTTTCTAGATAATTTTTTTATTGATGTTAAAATTTTGAGTTTGAATTAATAGGAGATGGAAAATTTTAGTAAATTATTTTTTAATAACAAAGAAAATATATATAGATTCAAAGCACACACAATTTTTTGTTTCACGATATTATGTTTTAATCATAACTAATAATTTTAATGATAAGAATATAATGTAAAGAGAACCCAACTCAAAATTAAAATAAAGCAAAATTTTAGTTGATTAATGTGAATTTATGGGTGAAAAATTTTTAATTACTTATAATAAAAATTTATTTTATTGTAAAATTTATAGAATTAAGTCCCCACAATATCGTGTCGGTCATTGAAACCTCATATGTACTACTCCCTCCGTCCCATATTCTTTGCACCATTCACTTTTCAGCAATTAATCTATGATTTTTTTATTTTCAACATTTTAATATATAAATGAAGAAATTTTATATAACAATGATAAATCAAGACATATAGTTTTTAAATATATTTTTTTAAATTTTTTTCTAATAAATACTAATATGAATAAATTCAAGTCAAATTATATAAAAAAGTCAAATGGTGTAAAGAATATGGTACGGAGGTAGTATATATTAATTGCCAACCAGATCATTGTGCATAAACAGTGCTTTTCCTTTTCTTTTTTTTGGTGTTTTCCTATGTAATGGTTTAACTCCTCTTCCACCACCAATAGATTTCATTTCTTGTGTTTGGTCCCTTAACTATTACTGTTAGCATATGGGTTTTTTCTCTACTACTATAAAATTATTAAAGAAATATCAGATTTGAGACCATGCAATCATAATTGGAATCAATCAATAGTTAAAGGAAAAATTCAATTAAATGTAATATAACATGTAAACCGGACAATCTAAAATGGAATATACTATAATTTAACTACACAATATTATAACTGAACAATACTATATGGAATGTAAAGTCAATAGTTTAATGTTCATATACACAATCCAAAATTGAGGAATAAAAACTAAATTAATTTTGTACAAAAATATTAGGATTGACTTAGTACCCGATTCATATTACATTAATATCTTGACTGAATATGTTCTTTTTATATATGCCCAGAAACGGAAATTTACTTAACTATTTTATTTGAAAATTTAATAGAAACTCAGGATAAAATCGTCTACAATCAATACTAAAATTTTATGACCCTGATTAAATTAATTAAATTAATTAGAAATATTACAGAATTAGTATCAAAATTTCATACCATTAATTATAATATCCATTTTATACATTACTCAACTTAATCACAAAATCATGGTTTATAATTTCCAAAAGTTATGCGAAATTAAGAAAAAGGTCGAGTATAATCAGTACAAAAATATTATGATTGACTTATTATCATTTTATATTACATTAATTTTATGATTGATTATATTCTTTCCATATATGCTTAGAATTAAAAATTTAGTTAACTATTTTATTTGCAAATTTAACATGAGATAAGGATAATAAAACTACAATTATGACTGATTATATTATTTCCAAACGTACCTAGTAGCAGAAAGTCTATATAAACATATGTGCCCCATTTACAAATGGGGAGAAAAAAGTTTAGATTTCGGTAATTTAGGTGACGATAGCTTTGATCAATGGGCAAACGGGTAAAAATATGCGCAACGGGGCCGACATGGGTGATAAATCATACATGCCTAGTGGGTACAAGTGAGTTGCCGGTATAAGGCATCTATCAAGGGTAAAATTCACCCCGCCTAACCGTGAAACTTATGAGTATAAATTTTCTATTTTTTAATTATAATGGATGCAACACCTACACTTAAGTAATATTTTATACTAATTCTCATTGAATATTTTCTGGTATGTATGTCATGATTTTGTGTATTTTATGATTTTGTTGTATTATATTTGAACAATGACGTGTATGTATGTTTTATATTTTATTTTTATGAAATAGAAAAACATAGTTTAAACAACAAATTATCTGTGAGTATGGATTATGTACGAGTTGTGGGCGAAGGTGAGATTTTACTTCTCTTGCGGATACCCACAAAGTCTCCAGCACAAAAAAAAAAAAAATTAGTGGGCACAAATAACGGGTAAGGGTATCCACACCCAATCCACCCTATTACCATCCCTAATACCATTTTGTTGATTAATATATCAAGAGGCAATAATTTGGATGATATTTTGAAAAGTACTGTGTGATTTACAGTATAATTGTAGAATTGCCAGTTCCGTTGGATTTATCAATTCTGAGCTATAAAATATGTGATTACTTTAGGCTTTTTTTTTTTGTTCCCATGGCAATACCAGGTATATAAACTAATTAATTATAATATGATGCCACACTTACACTCGAATAATATTTTATACTAATTCTCATTGAATGCATGAAATGTTATCATTTTGTATATT
Organism: Aquilaria yunnanensis; assembly: GCA_039654915.1. Classification (NCBI taxonomy): domain Eukaryota; kingdom Viridiplantae; phylum Streptophyta; class Magnoliopsida; order Malvales; family Thymelaeaceae; genus Aquilaria; species Aquilaria yunnanensis. Next base: position 72,822,183 of record CM077597.1, read on the forward strand.
TTATGATTTTGTTGTATTATATGTGAACAATAACTTTGAATGTATTTTTCATATTTTATTTCTATGAAATTTAAAAAAAAAAATAGTTTAAACCGCGGGTTACTTGTAGGTATGGATTACCCGCAAGTTGGAAGCGGGTAAGATTTTTCACCTATTTGCAAAAACCTTTAAAATCACAAGTACAAAATAAAACCATGGGCACGGATAGCGGAAAAAGAGTATCCACGCCCCGATCCACTTCATTGTCATCCCTACTAACCTCATTAAAACATTTCATTTGGCTCCTTTTTGGATAGAAATCACTATCTTGAACAGAAAATGTCACATGAGTATGGGATTGTAAGGGAAAAAGCACGTTTTAACTCCCTAAAAATTTTCTCTTTGCCGAAGAGACCTAAAAGCTTTGGAACCTAACGATCTGACCACCTCCATTGCCACCTAAAAAAAATTCATAACTTTAGTCTTCCCTTCCGGTTTTGGTTGTTGTTTTCATTTTTTTTAACTTTCTCTTCTGCCATTTCTTCCAAAACTCAATTGATTTTTATAAATCAAGCTTTAAAGATTCAGGTTTCAAAATTTCAAATGTAGATGTATGAAAATTTGTTCAAATTTAGAAGAAATCATAGAAGAGAAAATTAAAAGGGATGAAAAATGCTATCAAACAATGTAGGCTGATCAAAATTCTAGAAAATTTTTAATTCACCTTCATGGTTTGATTGCATTTTTCATCCTCTTTAACTTTCTCCTTTCATTTCTTTTGAAACTCAACCTATTTTTGTAAATCAAGCTTCAAATATTCAGGTTTAAAAATTTTAAATCTAGATATATAAAACTCTGTTAAGTTTTGGAAGAAATAATAGAAGAGAAAGTTAAAGAGGATAAAAAACACTATCAACTCATGAAATTTGAACAAAATTCTAGAATTTCTTTTTGCCATTACGTTGGAAAGCTTATCGGCACTGCAACGCTAGCTAGCGGAAAAAGAATTTTCTAGAATTTTGATTGGCCTACATGGTTTGATGGCACTTTTCATCCTCTTTAATCTTTTCTTTTATCATTTCTTCTAAATCTCAATGGATTTTCATATATCTGCATCTAAAGCTGTGAAACCCGAATATTTGGAGCTCGATTTATAAAAATTGGTTGAACTTTAGAAAAAAATGGCAGAAAAGAAAGCTAAAGAGAATGAAAAAAGCTACCAAACCATAAAGACTGATTAAAATTTTGACTTTTTTTTCAGGTGGTGATAAGGGTAGTTAGATTGTTAGGCTACAAAGTTTTTAAGTCTCTTTGATTAAGAGAAAGTTTTTAGGGACTTAAAACTAGCATTTTCCCCTATAATCCCATGCTGATATGGCATTTCTGTCCAAGATAACAATTTTCATTAAAAAAAAGGGCAAAAAAGAAAAGTCTTAATAAGGATAGGGTATTGTACAAGCAAATGAAGGTTAGGGTTAGAACAAGAACAATAATTAAAGGCTGAGGGTAGCGCTTATAATTTACCTAGTGAGCTAGAGAGAGAGAGAGAGAAGCAGGAAAAGGAAAACTGGCTGGTTGGAGAGAGAGAGAGATAGACATGGAGAGTAAAGATTTAGGGATGCCAAAAAATACCATATCTAACCTTATCCTCCCCGAACTTGGCTATCAAACTTGAACCCAATCTTATCCGCAAATTTGTGAGGAGGATATGGGTTTAACTAATCCTACCAAACCTTACTTACGGCCTTCCTAAATTAGTATATTTATATTAAAAATATGACTTTATTTCAAAATAAAATTATAATTTAACATAAATTATCATATATTACTTTAGTTTATGATTGTAAATATACACATCATTTTGAGAATATATGTAAATATATAAAAAAAAATTCTAAAAAATCAAACTACGTCTTAAAATGGGTTGTTGGGTAGCTCCACCCAGCCCATTGGCATCCTTATAAAGATTAGACAAAACTACTGGGCTCATGGCATGTATTTTCAATGTGAGAGAAAGAGGACATGGAAAATTTGTAAATTTGGTGAATGAGGGAGGAGAAGAAATGTTCCGGTAGGACTAGAGGTTTGCACACCATTTGGATTTTAGGGAGATTCTAAAATACATGTTCTGTAACCATACCCCCTTAATCTCCACTGTCCATCTCAGAAAAATTGTCTTTTTGGCAAAACCCTAATTTTCAACTAGAAGTTTCACCCTTTTGATGCTCGAGTTTTTATATTTTATTTTTTGTCTTACCCTTTTGAGATAAGAGTTAGTCAAATTTCAAAAGATTTTATCCTACAAATAATTAAAGATTATTGTTAAGGTTTTCCTAGACTATCATGCAAGTCACATATCCACCATAAAAGCTATTGTTGAAGTGGAAAAGGGCAGTAAGTTGGAGTAAAACATTGATAGATAGCTATTAAAGTCTTAATATTGATCAATAGTAATTGATGGCTGGAATCTTTAGAAGTTTGCCCAAATCTTTTTCAAAGAGACAACAAGAAGAAGAAACTATGGAGACTGGAAAAAGTAAAAAATTCTCAAGTTATAATGATTAGGGATGTAGAAACAATGTTAGGAAATTGAAGTATCACGAAGATAAACAAATCTGATGTTCATCAGAAAGGAACTTTTGATATCAGAATGACTTATGTCATAAAAATAGCAAAAAGAACTATTCCAATAATGGAAAAGGATCATAAATTTGAACTATTGTCCAAATACATGATAAAAAATTATTTAGAAAATCATTGCAATTATTTGCATTTTAGATTGGCTCAACTTGCTTTAAAACCTTTAACAAGAAATGGTTTGAATATGTTTGTGATTATTGCTTTGAAGGATTGCAGACACAATAAATTTACTTCAATTACCATCCAAATTTCACTATTTTTTTAAAGACCCCCATTTCATAAAAGTCTTGACTACAAACATAATAGCCATAATAACATCTGGTTTTGATATGATTGAAGGATCCCAAAATCTTGCATTTGCTTATAGAATTTAATACAAAGTAATGACAACACAAATTGGGCCAAAAGCTATATAATTTGATATAAAAAGAGAAACTTTTTTGTTACTAGCCAATACAGAAAAAAGTAATATAGTAATCCTTAGGCCAATCAAATGGAATGACATTAAGCTTCCAAAAAAATGGACCTTTTAGAATGAAAACCAGTGAAACCTCAAAAAAGTTTTTTGTTATTACCCAATACAAAGAAAAGTCATATAGTAATCCTTAGGCCAATCAAATGTAATGAGATTAAGCTTCCAAAAAAATTGGTCTTTTAGAATGAAAAACCAGTGAAACCTAAAAAAACTCAAGAACTAGAAAGAATAATTGAATGTGACAATGGAGAAGTTGAAATGAGATTTAGTAAGGAAAGAATTATAATAATTGATTTTTTAGAAACAGAACCAAGAAGACCTTCATCAAGAATTTCTTAAAAACCCTTTAGAGCTTCATGTTTTTATGTCCTAAAATCTGAATATGAAAAATTAGTATGAGAAGTTAGAGAATCCATAGAACAAATGTCGCATCTTATTTATATAGTTGACCTAGTTGTCTTAGAAAGATGACAAGACACAGGCAGTAAGAGGAAGAGTTAAAAATTTGTATCAATAGGATCACTCAATTCTAGTTTTTTAGATTTTCAATTGAATGCAAAAATAGAACCATTTAAGATGGATAGCAAGAGTTTGAATGATGATTTTTTTTTCTAAAAGGAATGAAGCTAAAAGATATTGGTTCATGGATACATATACCAAAGAGGAAAGAAAAACAATTAAACACCTTCAGTGTAAACACAGTTTTGAGAACTAAAAATAATTTAAAATTCTTTGAATGGTTTATCTTTATCATAGTTTTGGATGAGGAAACTGCCCTATATATGTTAAAAGAACCTTCATGTACATATAAGACTACGGATGGAAAAGAAAAACGGGCATCACATCTGGTTTTGATATGATTGAAGGATCCCAAAATCTTGCATTTGCTTATAGAATTTAATACAAAGTAATGACAACACAAATTGGGCCAAAAGCTATATAATTTGATATAAAAAGAGAAACTTTTTTGTTACTAGCCAATACAGAAAAAAGTAATATAGTAATCCTTAGGCCAATCAAATGGAATGACATTAAGCTTCCAAAAAAATGGACCTTTTAGAATGAAAACCAGTGAAACCTCAAAAAAGTTTTTTATTATTACCCAATACAAAGAAAAGTCATATAGTAATCCTTAGGCCAATCAAATGTAATGAGATTAAGCTTCCAAAAAAATTGGTCTTTTAGAATGAAAAACCAGTGAAACCTAAAAAAACTCAAGAACTAGAAAGAATAATTGAATGTGGCAATGGAGAAGTTGAAATGAGATTTAGTAAGGAAAGAATTATAATAATTGATTTTTTAGAAACAGAACCAAGAAGACCTTCATCAAGAATTTCTTAAAAACCCTTTAGAGCTTCATGTTTTTATGTCCTAAAATCTGAATATGAAAAATTAGTTTGAGAAGTTAGAGAATCCATAGAACAAATGTCGCATCTTATTTATATAGTTGACCTAGTTGTCTTAGAAAGATGACAAGACACAGGCAGTAAGAGGAAGAGTTAAAAATTTGTATCAATAGGATCACTCAATTCTAGTTTTTTAGATTTTCAATTGAATGCAAAAATAGAACCATTTAAGATGGATAGCAAGAGTTTGAATGATGATTTTTTTTTCTAAAAGGAATGAAGCTAAAAGATATTGGTTCATGGATACATATACCAAAGAGGAAAGAAAAACAATTAAACACCTTCAGTGTAAACACAGTTTTGAGAACTAAAAATAATTTAAAATTCTTTGAATGGTTTATCTTTATCATAGTTTTGGATGAGGAAACTGCCCTATATATGTTAAAAGAACCTTCATGTACATATAAGACTATGGATGGAAAAGAAAAACGGGCATCACATCCACCTGATACCATAATTGTATTAAGGGAAGGAGCCAAAGCTTCACCTTTTAAAACATTCATAGAAAACCCTGAGAATAGTGGAAAAACTACAAAAAAGAAATATCTCTAGAACATTACAAAGCAGAACAACTATACAAATCTTTACCTACAGTCAATAGGTAAGTAAATGAACAGAATTGAGACGTCTTTGAATAAGCATAAGCTTAATCTTACAAAAAACTTCTATTTTTAAGCAAGAACTTTTGCCAGAAACCTCAAAGTCACCCATAAGTTTTTCCATGACAAATCCAGAATTTAGGTTAAAGCTAAAAGGTATAATTGTTGATTTAACTGATCAAGTAGCTAAATTAACAATCCAATTTGATACAAACCAAAAGGAATCATCTATAGATAGGAAATAGAAAGGTCTTCGAATTAATGTTGTTGAAAACATTCAAGAAGTTAATAACCTTCACTAGGAAGAAAATCAAAAGTTAGAACTTAATCGTCTCAAAATGAAAAGGGGGGAGAAGGATAGACAAAAACAACAAAAACGTGCGTTGTAGCTCACCTATATACTTTAAGACCATCCTCAGTTGATTTGAGACTAGGAAATAGTTTTGAATCATATGATTTTATAGAATATAATGGAGACTATATAAGAGAATGAGACATAGATGATTTATCATAATATCAAATCATAAACACTATACAACACATCATTAAGTTTGGAATAGCTACTCAAAAGGTAGCTAATAACTCATTTTTAGAAATAGTAGAAATTATTATAATTGGATTTACCGGGCAACTAAGAAATTGGTAGGGAAAGTGCTTAACAGAACAAGCTAGGCAAGAAATGAAAAATACAGGAAAAATGGTCACAACATAGCATGAAGGACACATAATAAATTCAAGTGAGTCTGTTGTCATCAATACTTTGCTGTTAACCGCATACTCTCATTTTGTTGGAAGCACAACAAGTAGAGAAAGTAAGAATGGAGAATTGTTGTTAAACTTAAGATGCAGAACTTTGTCAAATTTAGAATGGTATAAAGATACTTTCTGTACAAGAGTTTATGAAATAGATGGATGTAGATCATCAATCTGAAAAGAATAGTTCATTCAAATATTGCCAAAACATTTTGGAGAATTGGTCATGGATCACAACAAAGAAAAGAACCAAGGGTAGGTTAATTTAGAGAATTACATGTGTGGTCTAATATTAGCAAAAATAAAATATGTTGAACTTAAGGTATGCCATAAAATAAAATGGCATAAATATGTGAAAAAAGAAAAAATGGCTGGAAAAAAATAAATAGGAAACTTTTGTTCTTAGTTTGGGTATATCATTCAAAGGCCATGTCTTGAACATGACTTTAGAAAATAAAAGAAGCATAAATATTATAACAAATATAAGAGAAAAAGGTCTAAGAGATCAAAAGAAAGGCCTAGATCTTCTAAAAGATACAAGAAAAGATGATTCTCAAAAGGCCCTAAGGTCTGCTAGAAATGTGAAAAATCAAGGCATTTTTCAAATAAGTGTAAAACAAAATAGAAAATAAATTCCTTAGAATTAAGCTTTAAGAAAAGCCTAATACAAATCTTGCTAAATAGTGACAATGAATTTGTAGAAGAACAAGAAGAAATGACTCTTGAAAAAAGTTATGAAGAAGTGAATGTTACTAGTCTTTCAGATAGTTTAGAAGCTAAATAAGAAAGTTGTAGTTCCAAATATCATTGTGATTCATATGAATTACAATACACTTTTAATCACTTACAATTAAGCATGATTCAAGTTAATGCTATTATTGAAGAAGATGAAAGAATTTTAGAATTTGCTCAAAAAATTGATGATATAGAACTAGGAAAAGAAGTTTTATCTAAGTATCTTGACAAAGTTGAAAAACAAGAACCTCAACAAGATCAAGAAGAGTATTGAAAGAATTAAAAAAAATAGAGATATAGGAACTAACAAAACTGCCAGTTTGTAGCTTTAATGAAAATTTTAAAGGAATTAATGAATCACAAAAAAGTTATATGGAGCCAACCATTGCAAAATTAAAAAGTGAAATTTTAGAAGTTAAAATCGAAATAAAATCTCTAGCAAATAGAACTAAAATTTTGGAAATTCAAAATTTTGAAGAATATTCTCATAATACTCAAGAAGATGAACTTATAGTTGAGGATATGGAAGAATTTGAATTCAAGACAAAACAAAAAAAAAAAAAAAGAGGGGTAAGAATATCCCATAAACAAGTCAAATGAATATAGAGGATGTTCCTAAAGAATTACCTTTTCAAATCAATAAAGTCTATTTTGCGCCTAATCAAAGATTTACAAGCAAAATGATTTTGGTGATTGAAAATTAATTTGGAATTACAATAGTGGTTTTGATTGATTCAAGAGCTGATAAGAATTGCATTAAGGAAGGAATTGTCCCTTATCAGTACTTAGACAAGCCTTTTGGATTGATCACAGTACAAACAAAGAAACATAGCCTATAAGATTTAAATTGACAAATATTGATGTTTGCAATAATGATGTGTGTATTAAACAACACTTCACATTTTTAAATATAAATCAGAACATAACTCTAGGAACTTAGTTTGCCGAACCTCCTCCAAGATCTTTGTTAGAAGAACTTACTATAGCCCTAAAAAGAAAACATGTGTTAATGTGTTTACAAGAGAAAGAAAAATACAAAAGTGTTAAATAAAGATTAAAAGAAAAACAGAAAATTGAAAATTTTAAAGGATTTCAAGAAAAAAGAATATGTGTAGATATTCCAAATACTTTTTGGGAGATAAAGAAATATATTGTGAATTGATAGAGCTAACAGTTCTAGTAAGTTTTAATTCCTAGGACAAATCAAGGTATAAATCTCATGAGGAATAGATATTTAATTGCTTATGAAAAATAAAAGAAATAAGTTTATATTTTAAGGAGTAAAATCAAATAAAATTAAACTAAGATTAAACTAAACCAATGATGAGAATAATGAACTGGGAAGAAAACAATTATGGCATAGCTACGGCTTGAGTTTCACCAAGCTGAGGATCATCCAATTAATTATTTGGGTAGGTTTTTAGTTGTCAATAATTACTCCTAGTATTACAACTCTCTCTCAATCAATTGCAATGTGTTTGATTAACCTAAGATTATTTCTAGATCTCTTACATAATTAATCAAACGCATTACGTTCAAGTTGTCAAATTAATAAATTACAATAAATAGATATATTTCTATCTTAATTATTATAACTCTATTTCCCTAGTGTACGGATCAAATTTCACCTTTTCGTCTTTCATTCAAATCCTATGGATAAATTATTTATAGTGATCCGGTATAGATAATATTCATTGTTGCAAAGAAAATAGACTAAAATGCAACCCAAATAAATTAATTAAAATAATTCAAGTAGGCTACATTTCTAACATTAGCATAGAAATTTAACCTCTCATGTTAGATTAAAAAATCATCAATGATCCCAAGAAATAAGAGCAAGCCATGACCAAAGAACATTCAAATTCAATTTGAAAATGACCAAATAAAAAAAAAAGGAACAAAATTTGTTTTCTCTTCCTCCAGCTCCTTTTCGTTGCTTCAGCAACAGTTTTGCAATTCTTTTCTCCTGCTCTTTAATTCCGTTTTGTCTCTCTGGTTCTAATTCGCCCTTTTCTGATTTTCTCTTGCTGTTTCTATTCCAATATAATTTTTTCCCCCTTGGCAACAGCCCCCTTCGTTTTTGGCTCAGATTCGTCTTCTCTCTTCTCCCCCCGTGTGCGGCTCCTCTCTTTTTTATATTTGTATGTTTCTAATCCTTACTTAAAATAGAATATAATATTGTAAAAAAAATATTTCATTTAAATAAAAGAGAGAATTTATTCCAATTATATATAGCTGCAACTCTTGTTCTATAATTTCTTACAATTTAGTCATTTTGCTTCATAAAAATTTAGTCAACTCTTTTGGCAAAGATCTTTAACCTAAATAAAATAAAAACTAAATTAGTGAGGGTAATAAATCACATAATTATAATAAAGCTAACCTAAAATAAGCATAAAATTAACACATAAATTAAGCTGATTAAATTCTCCCATACTCAACTCTTTGCTTGTCTCCAAGCAAAGGTAAGTTGAAAATTTTTAAAGAAAGATAAATCATACTCTTGAGCAATGACACCATAGAAGAAAATTAAAACTTTAAAGCTTTCAAGAACTTAATAAAAGACATTAAATATGCAATCTCTTCAATAAAATGTAACTCAAAAGAAAAAAAATTTATGAAAACAACTTCTTCACAAGCTAGCAACCACAATCCTTCAAAGTTCAGTAAGAACATCAATCTTTCATGCAAAGTACAAAGTAGAAAACATATTAGATTAGAGCTCATATGCATCCAACTAACATGTCACAAAACCATGGATAATAAGTAATTAACTGTATTTTTCTTTACTGATTTTTTTTTTCAAATCTTCTTCTTGTGTTTCGCCCTTTAGCAAGTGTACCAACATGGGTTCTGTTTATATCCAAACTACTAGCTAAACACAAATCCAAGGTGATCTTTGATCATACTCATGTTTTAAGCATCTTTTCAAGTAGTGATTGATTCTTGTCTTAGAAGAAGACCCCTACCTACTTCAACACAAAGAAATTGTAACGACCCAAGTCCAGAACCGGTCAACGGAATACCTGCCCACACCACATGGGCTATCCTTTAGAAAATGATAAGCGCTAGGTGCTTATGTTCTGGAATTGGAGCCTATATATCCACATAAGGCTTCCCACAATTCACCCATGTGGGATATGGGGGTGTTACAAACTCCCCCCCTTATGTACCCAACGTCCCCGTTGGGGTCAATCGAATTACTTGATTCCCCAGACCAAGTAACCTCTCTAATCAGACTACTTGGCCTTTTGCTAAGTAGCCCCTCGAATCCAGGATCAGTCCCGGTAGACGATGAATGTGCATACCCACTATGCCACACCATCGTGGTCCCGGGTTGGCTCTGATACCATTTGTAACGATCCAAGTCCAGAACCGGTCAACGAAACACCTGCCCACACCACATGGGCTATCCTTTGGAAAAAGATAAGCGCTAGGTACTTAGGAATGGACTGTCAGTATAAAGAAGTTCCCCCGTCCCATATCGGCAGACTCAACCATATACTTTGAACCAAACCAGGCTCTGATACCATCTGTAACGACCTAAGTCCAGAACCGGTCAACGGAACACTTGCCCACACCACATGGGCTATCCTTTGGAAAAGGATGGTTTGGTGTGTTGAAGTCCTGTAGAAGTCTTTTCTAATGATTTTCAGAACAACCTATTCTTGTTCAAGGATCCCTTCATACATTTTGTTAGATATCAAGGAAAATCTATTCTTGCTTCAAACGATACGCCTCTTCTGATGAATAAGTGGAAATATTACTTTATCAATTTATGGCAATATCATTTTTATGTGTGGTCTCAATCAGGAGGGGTCCGTATAAACCAATTATGCAAATATTCTCTTGACTTTCTAGGCTGTTCAAATGTGCGATTAAATCCTTCAGTGGTACGCAGTCAAATGCTAGAAAACTTCTTTCTAATAGATAATACTATTAAAAAGCTAGATACAAAAATTCCAATGATTTCTTTGATTGGATCATTGTCTAAAGCGAATTTTTGTAACGCATCGTGTCATCCTATTAGTAAGCCAACTTGGGTCGATTCATCAGATTCTGATATTATCGACCGATTTTTGCGTATATGCAGAAAATTTTCTCATTATCACAGCGGATCCTAAAAAAAAAAGGGTTTGTATCGAATAAAATATATACTTCGGCTTTCTTGTCTTAAAACTTTGGCTCGTAAACACAAAAGTATTGTACGTGCTTTTTTGAATAGATTAGGTTCGGAGTTTTTGGAAGAATTCCTTACGGAAGAAGAACAATTTCTTTCTTTGATCTTACCAAGAACTTCTTCTACTTTTCGAAAGTTATATCGAGGGCGGGTTTGGTATTTGGATATTATTTCTATCAATGCTTTGTTCAATCATGAGTAATGATTAGGTATGAGACCCTGTCAATAAAAAAAATGGAAATTTTTCCTAAATGATGAAGAGATGGTAGAAGAACTCATTCTTTTTATTAAATGTTCATGCAGTAAGAATGTAATAATAGGGGGCGATCCGCTGAGTATTCAATTCCACTTTTTTAGAGGTCCTGTTTTTTTTTGTTTAAGGAAGAAAAAGCATTTTAGATGTATACATAGAGAAAGCCGTGTGCAATGAAAAATGCAAGCACGGTTTGGGGAGGGATTTGTTTACCTATTTCATTTTAACAAGGAAATTTTCTACTCCATCCGACTAGTTCCGGGTTCGAGTCCCGGGCAACCCATTCTGATTATCATATCGAAATTCAATTCATATATCATATGTATATCAATCGACATTATTTCTTTTTATAACTAAGGAACTATATGATTATGATTAGAAAAAAATAGGATAAATCTAGATAAAATCATAGGTATCTTTTTTCTATTTGATATTGGTTGACACGTGTATATAAGTCATGTTATACTGTTGAATAACAAGCCCTCAATTAGCTATTTCTAGAGAATTTGTGTGCTTGGGAGTCCCTGATGATTAAATAAACCAAGATTTTACCATGACTGCAATTTTAGAGAGACGCGAAAGCGAAAGCCTATGGGGTCGCTTTTGTAACTGGATAACTAGTACTGAAAACCGTCTTTACATCGGATGGTTTGGTGTGTTGATGATCCTTACTTTATTGACCGCAACTTGCGTATTCATTATTGCCTTCATTGCTTCTCCTCTAGTGGATATTGATGGTATTCGTGAACCTGTTTCTGGGTCTCTACTTTATGGCAACAATATTATTTCTGGTGCCATTATTCCGACTTCTGCAGCTATAGGTTTGCACTTTTACCCAATCTGGGAAGCGGCATCCGTTGATGAATGGTTATACAATGGTGGTCCTTATGAGCTAATTGTTCTCCATTTCTTACTTGGTGTAGCTTGTTACATGGGTCGTGAGTGGGAACTTAGTTTCCGTTTGGGTATGCGCCCCTGGATCACTGTTGCATATTCAGCTCTTCTTGCAGCTGCTACCGCCGTTTTCTTGATCTATCCAATTGGTCAAGGGAGTTTTTCTGATGGTATGCCTCTAGGAATCTCTAGTACTTTCAACTTTATGATTGTATTCCAGGCTGAACACAACATCCTTATGCACCCATTTCACATGTTAGGCGTAGTTGGTGTATTCGGCGGCTCCCTATTCAGTGCTATGCATGGTTCCTTGGTAACCTCTAGTTTGATCAGGGAAACTACAGAAAACGAATCCGCAAATGAAGGTTATAAATTCGGTCAAGAGGAAGAAACCTATAATATTGTAGCTTATGTTCTGGAATTGGAGCCTAGATATCCACATAAGGCTTCCCACAATTCACCCATGTGGGATATGGGGGTGTTACAAACTCCCCCCCTTATGTACCCAACGTCCCCGTTGGGGTCAATCGGATTACTTGGTTCCTCGGACCAACCTCTCTAATCAGACTACTTGGCCCCTGGCTAAGTAGCCTCTCGAATCTAGGATCAGTCCCGGTAGACGATGCATGTGCATACCCACTATGCCACGCCATCGTGGTCTCGGGTCGGCTCTGATACCAAATTGTTACGCCCCCAATTTTATAAACCTTAATTTTAAAAGATATCTTAAATTCCCAGAATTATAAAGCATTTAATTAAAAATAATTTAAGAAATATGAGGTAAAACATTTTATTTAAATTATTTTCCAAACAATGAGAGTATTAAATGAAATCAAAGTAGTTAAGTGACAATCCCAGGAAAACTAATATGCGCATAATGTGTCAATTTAAACAAACCATATGTTTCTTTAGAAATCAAATAACACAAAGTTGAAATCTAGTCCCAGCCAGTTCTACTTTCAAGGGGCTACAGCGTACCCTCAGTCAGTCTGCTCCACATCTTGAACCTCATTATATGGTTCAGTGTACTCTGTCTCCTCATAGTACTCACCTAAGAAAAACATGTTAAAAGGAGGGGTGAGCACAACTTGTTCAGTAAGGGGGAAGTATCAGGCCCATCACGTGGGTCCTAATATTCCGGTAACAAACAACAACGAATAATAAACTTTAAGTTGTAGCAATTTAATTAAAGAACAATTCCATACAACATCATAACAACAAAATCAAAGTCCTACTAGCATGCTTAAACTACCATGTATATGCATAATTCATTTTACCGATTAAATAATACCTTATTGATCGATCATTTAGTCCAATACTTAAATGCCGTCGGACGAACCTAGGGTTGTGATTGTGTACATCACCCACTCTCGGGATAACTCTTAGGCAGTGCCACTAGGGATGCCACCAAGCTAGAGCCTCTCGGGATACCTATGCCGAGGTAGAGCCTCTCGTGATACCAGCCATAAGCATGGTCCATCGCCAATTATGGTCTGATAGCGCACAAATCATATCTCCATACTCCGTGTCAATATCGGGTCATGAGTAGGGATGGTCCGCCACCACCCTAACATGCCTCTCGGGTTTGAATCGTCCGTTCTGAACCTCTCGTCTAAGTTTACGGCTTGTTAAGTCATGTAGATATGGTTCGTCACCAACCTTGCATGCCTCGTATTTTATCTTACTATTCAAATCTTTTACTTAATGCAATCGTGTGTATGACAAACATCAATCATATGCAACAACCAATTGATGCATGACCGCAGCTCATTTTATTTTAGCTCTTTTTAGTAGAATGCCATGATTCTAGTGCATCCTATTTCTTTTATCATGTTATCTTAGTTTAGGGTTACATGATGTCATGACAATCAATGATATCTTTTAAGTGTATTTGTGATAAATGTTCATCTCATTTCTTGTGAATTCTTTCTAAATTGGTCATTTAGCATTTACGCTTCTCATCCTTTATCTATTGGCTTATAATAATTTATTACGGCCCTAACATGCCACTAACGGTTGCTTCCAATCTCATCATGTTGCTAGTAAACTTGTTGGCCCTAAACATGGTACTAGCGGTATTTGTCTCGCTGGCCCTAAACATGGTACTAACGGTGTTTATTTAGGCGGTCCTAACATACTTCTAATTTAATTCTTGTTACAAGTGGTCCTAGTATGATACTAGCACCAAACATACATCATACATCACATCATTACAACCATACAACCAACCAACCAAAATTACATCTCAATGGAAGAGAACTAAAATAAAATAAAATAAAATTTTAGAAAAACTAATTAATTACCTAACCCATGTTGCCCACGCATTTAAAGATTTTGTTTAGCCCTATTGTTTATTTAGAATTTATTATTCCGGTTGAAGCTTATTTTGGGCCTAAGAGGGCCCACGAGAACTAACCCACTCTTCCCCCTTACCTAGTTCGGAATAATACGGCGAAAGGAGCGATTTCCTAGGACGGTCCTACAAAATGTTAGTAAGGTAGAAAATTAGAAAATGTGCTAAAATTTAGAAATTTTCCTAAATAGTACTTGGAAGGTTCATGTTCTTAACATCTAGGCCGAAATTTTACCTAGTGGGCAAAAAGGGTCTCAGGGTGTCTTTGGTGGCCTCGTGCCTATTCGGGATCGTGCAGGGAGCCTTCTTGATATTGATCCTAAAAATTATAGTAGCCATACACTAACTTATAAGCTCATTTAATGGCTGTAAAAATTGATCTTGGAAGGAAAAAAATTTTTATTTCGGTTACCGATGTGTTTTCGGAATCTCTGATGCTCCGGGAGTCCAAAGAAGCACCAAACCTTCAAGTAAGGATTTTCTAACCCTTTGTAACAACATGGACAACAAGGAAAAGAGAATTATTAGGGCTGTAATATTCGAAATTGGCAGCCAAGATAATTTTTAAAAGAGGCTAAGGGGGCTTAGAACCAAGTATGGACAAGATTGCACCGGAAATGAGTGGAAAAACCCAAAACTTGGATTAATGATAATCTACCAAAGATCTACAGCAAAGATATAAGGCCTTTAGGTGCTGGAAAAAAAAATTAAAAGAGTGATATAGAATAATTTAGACTTACACAAATGAATTTGGAATCGCCGGTGCGTGTAGTATCGTTTTTGTGTTCCAATAGGGTTTCTCCTCAATCTAATAAATCTAGGTAAAATATGGAATCAAATTAACGTTCTAGTATTTTTGAATAACCAAGAATCAAAGCATGGAGAGATGACTTACACAAGTTTGATGGAGCACTAAATGGAGGCAAACAACCGGCGCGAAAGGATGAAAGAATTGTGGACGATCTTCAGAAAAATCCAATTTCTTCTTATGGCTTAGGCGGCGGTTGATGGGGAGAAGAAAAGAATAGATTAATTTGCCTAGGTGTAGTTTCTACAGGCTTTTGACAATGTAGGAACATGCGGAAAAATGCAAAAAGGAAAGGAAACGAATAATGGCATTATAATATTCAATGTGATTTAATTTAAGGAAAAGAAAACGGAAGGAGAAAATGAATTAATTTTTCGATATCATTATTGTAAAGGTGTTGCAGCTGGATGCTATATAAGAGAGAAATTAGGGTTAGGGAAATAAAAATAAACAGATAAATAAATAAAAATATAATAATCCTATGTAGCGGTAGCATGAACCCGATTTAAACCCCACACGCGCGTTGGCTAAATTTTGGGAAACCTAAGCAAACGAATTCAGAATTAAGTGAGGTAAATTTCTCTTAACTCATTTTTTAGAGAAGAATCCAATGGTGCTCCCAGATTTTCCATCCGTTGCTCGATTGGAAATGACAAAAAATGCCCTTAGCCCAAAGAAAATGACTTTGACCTTCCCGATTAGAATTTGACTTAACGACCACTAAATAAATTATCTAAGGATCAAGATTTTAAATTTTATGTTGATTTTCTAAATTGGTAGGTAAAATTACAAAAATACCCTTGAGGACAAAATGTTAATTAATTTACTTTTATTTATTTATTTATTTACTTATTATTATTATTATTATTATTATTTCATTATTATTATTATTTTTTTGTTATTATTTATTTATTTAGGGTAATTTGGTAATTTTATTTTACTTAATTTCTAGGGTTATTACAGCATCCTCCCCTTAAAAGAAATTTGTCCCCAAATTTGAAAGAGGTTGTTGAGAAGTACCATAAAGCTGTGGATACTTTTTCTGAAGCTCATCCTCAACTTCCCATGTTGCTTCTTGCTCTCCATGATTATTCCAAATAACCTTTACTAGTTGAATGACTTTGTTGCACAAAACCTTTTCTCTACGATCCACAATGGCCAAAGGCTCCTTGACGTAAGTCAAATCCTCGCGTAACTGCAACGGCTCCCACGGAATAACATGTGCTGGATCTGGCTGATACTTTTGAATATTACTCACGTGGAACACGTTATGAATTCTAGCCAAGTTAGGTGGTAAGGCTACTCTATAAGCCACCTCTCCAACCCGTTCTAAAACTTCAAAAGGTCCAACAAAGCGCGGGGCTAACTTTCCTCTCACTCCAAAGCGTTGAACTCCCTTGGTCGGTGACAGCTTTAGGAACACATGATCACCAACATAAAACTCCAAGGGACGACGCCTCTGGTTTGCATAACTCCGCTGCCTATCTTGAGCCGCTACCAATCGTTGTTTGATTATTTTGACCTTATCTGAAGTTTGTTGTACCAAATCTGGTCCTAATAAAGGCCTGTCGCCCACTTCTTCCCAACACACTGGAGTACGACAACTACGTCCATACAAAGCCTCATATGGGGCCATCTGAATGCTGGAGTGATAGCTATTATTATAAGCAAACTCCACTAGTGGCAGGTCATTATCCCAGGAGTTCTTGTAATCCAGTGGACAAGCTCTAAGCATATCCTCAATAGTTTGTATAGTCCTCTCCGACTGCCCATCTGTTTATGGATGATAAGCGGTGCTCATTAATGTCACAATGCCCAACTATTCTTGTAAAGCCTGCCAAAACTGTGATGTGAATCGTGGATCCTTATCAGAAACAATGCTCTCGGTACTCCATGAAGACAAACTATCTCAGATATGTTTAATTCAGCTAATTTAGCTACAGGCCAAGTCTTTTGGATTGCCAAAAAGTGGGCTGACTTGGTTAACCGATCAACTATAACCCATATTGCATCATGTCGACGATGAGTGGTACGTAGCCCGACTATGAAATCCATTACAATGTCATCCCACTTCCATTGAGGAATCTCTAATGGCTGTAGCAGTCCTCCAAGTCTCTGGTGTTCTACTTTGACCTTATGACAAGTCAGACATCTAGATACAAACTCTGCAATATCCTTCTTCATGCCACTCCACCAAAAGCTTTTCTTCAAATCATGGTACATCTTGGTGCCCCCTGGGTGGATGGTCAACCGAGATGCATGTGCCGCCGATAAAACATCATACTTCACCTCACTACCTTGAGGAACAACAATTCTATTTTGAAATTTTAGGGTACCATCCACATCCACACTGAATCCTTTTTGCCCTAGAACCGACCATTCTCGGCATTGTGGATCCTCCTTTTGCGCCTCCTTGACCCTTGCCACAAGTGTAGGCTCCATATGCAAACTGGCCATGAGAACCTGGGGTCCCTTCACTTGAATACCTAAGCTCATAAGACTAAACTCCTCTAGTAGTTTCCACTCAAAAACCACCATAGCATTCAGTTTAGCACCCGTTTTTCTACTCAAAGCATCAGCCACTAGGTTAGCTTTACCTGGGTGATACTGAATAGTGCAATTATAATCGGAGAGATATTCAACCCAACGACGTTGTCGATTATTGAGTTCCCTCTGTGACAATAGATACTGTAGGCTTTTGTGATCAGTGAAGACCTCAAACTGTTCTCCATACAAATAATGTCGCCAAAGCTTTAATGCATGTATGACAGCTACCAACTCCAGATCATGAGTTGGGTAATTAAGCTCATGAGGCTTCAACTGCCTAGACCCATAAGCGATCACCTTTCCCGCATGCATCAATACATAGCCAAGCCCCTGATGTGATGCATCTGTATAAACTGCAAAACGACTTCGCCCATCAGGAAGAGTAAGAACAGGTGTAGAGACTAACCGCTTCTTCAACTCCTGAAAATTATTCTCGCACTGCTCGGTCCACTGGAATGGCTGATCCTTCTTAGTCAGTTGGGTCAAAGGCCATGCCAGCTTTGAATAACTTTCTACAAAACGTCTATAATACCCAGCTAAGCCCAAGAAACTCTGAATCTCAGACACGGTCTTCGGTTGTTGCCAGTTCACCACAGCTTCAACCTTACTAGGATCCACTAAATTTCCTTCCTTAGTTACCACATGGCCTAAAAAGGTGACACTGTCCAACCAAAACTCGCACTTGCTAAGCTTTGCATACAGCTTATGCTCCTTCAACGTCTGAAGTACAATCCTCAAATGTTCTCTATGGCTTCCAGCATCTGGTGAGTAAATCAGAATATCATCTATGAAAACGATGACAAACTGATCTAGGTATGGTTGGAACACCCTATTCATTAGGCCCATGAAAGCTGCGAGTGCATTCGTTAACCCGAAGGGCATCACTAAAAACTCATAATGCCCATAACGAGTCTTGAATGCTGTCTTTGACACATCTCCCTCTTTGATTTTCAGTTGATAGTACCCATACCTCAAATTGATCTTGGAGAACACTGATGATCCCCTCAGCTGATCAAACAGGTCATCAATCCGAGGCAAAAGGTACCTATTCTTTATCGTCACCAAATTCAGCTGTTGATAATCGATGCACATCCTCAAGCTGCCATTCTTCTTCTTCACGAATAAAACAGGAGCACCCCAAGGTGAGGTACTTGGACATATGAACCCCTTTCCAAGAAGCTCCTGTAATTGACTTTTTAGTTCCGCCATTTCTGAGGGAGCCATTTGATAAGGTGCTTGAGAGATAAGAGCCGTTCTTGGAAATAAATCAATGGTGAAGTCAACATCCCAGCTAGGTGGCATTCCAAGTAACTCCTCCGGAAACACTTCTGAAAATTCTTCCACAATGGGAATACCAGCTACTGATTCAGGATTCTCTGACTCTATCTGCACATAAGCCAAATAGCCAACACCACCTTGACGGAGATATCTATTAGCTTGCAAGCCAGAAATTAAGATTGGAGTGAAGCTCTTTTTATCCCCAACAAATTGCACTTCTGACCCATCAGGCAAGGAGAAGGTAACTAGCTTCTGATAGTAATCCACTTTAGCATGGTGGCGATGTAGCCAATCCATGCCCAAAATACAATCAAATTCAGATATCCCAAGCACAAAGAGGTCAGAGTCCAAATCGCGTCCTCCAACAGAAATCGAGCAAGATTGAAGTACACGAGTAGAACTCATACTAGTGTCTGATGGTGTAGAAACCACTAGTATGAAAGAGAGCTCTTTAACAGGCATGCCTAATGGATTTGCTAGTCTAGGAGATATGAAGGAATGTGTGGACCCCGAGTCTATAAGAACTCTAGCAGGGAACCCAGAAATAGAAAGAGTACCTACGATCAATTCAAACAATCACTAACCTAAGCATGCCACTACCATGAACTTGAAATTAAAGGCTATAATTAAAAGCTATAAATAACAGCGTACCTTGCACCACACATGGAGCATCCTCTGCCTCCTCGGCTGTCACTGCGTAAACACGTCCTGCCACACGAGGTTTATTTGTTGGTGGTCCTGCCGGTGCTGTTGGTGGAACGTGTGCTACTAGTGGAGCATCCCTCTTAGGACATTGCCTGGATAGATGCCCTATCTCCTGGCAATAGAAACAGGTCACACACCGCCCTCCAATTGGGTGAAAGAAATGATAAGTCTGACATCTAGGCCCTCCCTGGCCCTGAAAAACCGGTTGCACTGTAAGCCCTCCTGTCCCATTAAGCTGTAGTTGGGTAGCTCTACTATCGATTGGCTGACCTCTGCCAAAATGTCCTCGCCCCTGGGTAGGCATCGGTCATGGTATAGGACGGAAACTGCCTGCATGTGTAGGTCGTGATGGCATATGACTCCGACTCGTGTCAAGCAGTCTAGATAGTTGCTTATCTCGCATCCTTGCCTCACCCCGTTGAGCTAAGGATACTGCCTTCTCAAAGGTATCAATCTCTTGCATAATCAGCCTATCTGCCAGCTCGTCACGCAAACCATTAACATACCTCTTGATTTTCCTTGGTTCATGTGCCACAATGTGCTCAGCATAGCGGGCCAAGGCATTAAATCTAGTTGTGTACTGATCTACTGTCATGCTCCCCTGTACCAATGCAAGAAACTCCTGCTCATTTCTGTCCCTCATGGCCTCAGAGAAGTATCGACCATAGAAAGTATGCACGAATGTCTCCCAAGTGATATATCCACCTTCAGTTCTCGGAACCCCTGGTCGAGTGGCCTCCCACCATGTCTGGGCCTCCTCAACCAAGCTAAAGGTAGCTAAGTCCACCTTGTCCTCTTCTGGAATTCTCAAAGCTGTAAGTGTCCTCTCCGAAGCCCTGATCCACTCCTCAGCTTTGGTAGGGTTAACCCCACCAGTGTACTCACCAGTTAGCCTCTTGAACCGCTCAAGTAGGTCGGTCCTATGCTGATATCTGGCTGGGGCATGAGGCTACTGCTCCCGCTCATTCAAATTCTGAGAGTACTGGCCTAGGGCAATAACTGTTTGACGCAATGGATCATCATTGGCCTGCTGACCAAGATTCTGGGTTTGTTGCCCATGATTCAGTATGTCCTATCCAGGCACTTGAGCATTCTGACCTCGACCTCGTAGGGGTCGTCCTCGACCACAAGCTGGCGGCTCATCCTGTGCGCCTCGCCCAAGACCCAAGGCAGGGTACTCATGTGGGTCCATGACCTAAAAAGGATATTGTTTCCTTGTTGACTAGCATCAAATTTGATCCCGCTATTGGCATGGTTCCCGTGAACCCTAACAAGTAGGATACACAAACTTTAGTACGTATAGTAATCGTACTTGAATATTTGTAACTTGGGATTGGATTATGTGTGACATGTATTGCCTTGTTCTAATCTTTGTCTCATTGTTTAGCAAGTTCACCTTAAGGAAAAGTTCTTGCGAAATGGCCAAGTCCTATATTGGGTTGATCTTGTTGCCATGTTTGGTGACTACTGTAACTACTCGAATTGCAGTATTTCTTCACAGCCTTGCTTATGTCATGGTACCATTCGACGCAGCTAGCATGACGGTGGAGCCCAGCATCTAGGTGCATCACCACTGTCGCCACCCACCATACACATTTCCTAACAGATATGGCCATCCCCTCAAGGCCTTAGAGCTACAAGGTGAGCATCCCGTGCCATTCACAACTCCTCATACAACCTGATTTGGAACCCATCAACGCGGTCTTGGGGCTTCATATTGCAAGTGTGCAATGTGCTTTAAAATCATACTCTACCCTGTAAGTGCACCAGACTTTTGGTAATAAAAGAGAATGAGTGTCGATCCTATGAGAATTGTTAGTTGAATCAAACAATTACCAACATTTTCACAATTCACTCTAGCAAAACCACCAACAATTAGATGACTCTACTTAATTCAATTAATCTACTTCAATTGAATGACCTAAGTTCTTAAAAACAAACAAGCACTTAACAATCAGACAAAGACAAATAGCACTCACTATCTAAAAGGTTTTCTTGGCATTAAAGGTCAATACACTTCACATGGTGTTCATCACTTGACTAGGTTAAGTTGGTAAATTAATCCTAGGGTTTAGATTCCTCTACTTGTTCGTGAGGTGTTCAACTTCATTTCTTGCTTTCCTAAGCTAAGAAATTCTTTCCTATACCAAGGCTAGCAAGGACTCTCATCACTTATACAAACATAAAAAAGGGCATTGGCAAAAGCTATTTTCCATCACCTTAATAATTGAAACAAGTCTCCTAACTATGCCTATAATCACTACCTTTCTTACCTTGGTCCAATTCCCCTTTCACTTTCCCAAGCATAAAGTGGAATCTAATGCATCAATTGATTATGGCCGTCAACCAGTCAAGCAATAACTAGGCACAAAACAAAGAATGAACAAGTATTAAGAAAGAAATATAAACACCCATTCATGCATTCAACCAAACAAAACCATTTTCAAGTAATTACAACTATAAAAAGTGCAAAACAAACTACTCCATGTTTAAACTATGAACAAACATCATACTTAAATCCAACAAGCTTTCACTAAATGAAAAAGAAAAGAGAGGAAGGAAGAAACCAAAAACCCTTTGTAGAAACAATGACTTAATCTCAAAGGCAACTTCTAGCTCATCCTTCAAAAGTCTAGAAAATCTAAGTTGAAAAACACAAGAAACCTCAAGAACAAGGTCTAGCTTATTTCAAGGAGGCACAAAAAGAATATGATGAAAAACCTAGGCTAGAATGAGATTCAAAAACAAGTCCTAAGCATTATCCTCTTCCTTCTCCTCTTAAGCTCTAATAGCATGCTTGGTAGGTGGAAAATGTGGGTCTCAAAATATGGAAACCACCTCCAAGCTCGAAGTGGCCCTCCTCCTCCTAGATATGAAGTGCAATCCCACTTTCAGAATGTAATTGCATATTTTTTTGCAAGTCCGTGATGAAGTGTGATCACACTCTCACCCCTCTGGTCTTCATTTACTTCAACAAGGTGTGATCACACTTTTCTCTTATTCAACTCCTCTTCTTCTTTTGCCCCTCCAACTCTGCTCTAATGTGCAATTGTACCTTGATTCAACACCTTTGTCCACTGTAGCCCTCCAAAAATGAAATGTAACCTAAAAAACTTAAAAGGCACTATGTACTAGAAAATTTAATGTTAAATTAGCATAAAAGTGGGGGAAAACATATAGGAACATACATGACTATCACTTCACTAAATCATTTGCAATAGATACCAATTAAGGATGGTCCCATTCTACTTTCCCAATAGACATGGACACTAGTCAACTATCGGTATGGTAGAACACACCGTTGCCTACCCATTCTTCCATCCATGGCCTGATATGCTTTTAACAGGGCCAACACTTCTTATGGCAGCAAACAGCGTAAGTCGGGTAGTAGGGTTGTTGACCAAACATACAATGTGAGGTTTTGGACATGCTCTGACAGTGCAAGGTAGATCTTGATTGTCATTGCGCTAGTTCATATGCATGCCAACAGGACTTGAGCATTACTTCTTGTCACAGAAGAGCTTCTTGGCTTTGAGGAGGGAGGTCCAGACTTGGTTGTAGCTACTTTATGTATTGGTCAGATGGCATGGTTATGGGACTGTTTGGTTGGTGCATCCACTACTGAGGCCAGTATCTTGTTGCTCCTACCGGTGATTAGGGAAATCAGGTCAAAGGGTTTTTTTTGTGGATGCTGATTTGGCATCATTTGATTTGGACTTGATTACTTATGTTGGTTTGGCTTGACTTTATGTTTTCTATTGGCAGACTAATTTGAAGTTGTTTGTGTTTGTTGTTGCAGTCTTTATGAGTTTATGGACTAATTACTTACAGATACAATTTAGCTTCACTTTATGTTTTATTGCGCGGTCTTTGCTTTCATGGATTAACCGTTTTGCTTATCCTTGGTCATTATTTGCATGCTTTAGTGCATGTGAGTGCTTTCATTGTGGGAATGGCATGGGTTTTAGAGTTCCTTTTTTTAGAGGGAATCATGTAATTATGGTGGTGGTCTGAACATTCCATGGGATGATCCTTAAAAAATAGAGACTCAATCCCTAGAACAAGAACACTATTCAATAGATGATGATTTTCTCCATGATGATAAGTGCCAGCACCGTTTCAGATGTCTAGCAAGGGAGTCAATCTTGTTTTTTTGGAGAATCATCATCAGATGCTCCTGCTAAATACATCCAAGAAAACCCATTTGGACTAGCATGCAGTATGTCCTTCATCTCATGTCTCATCTGTGAGAATTTTGGATTTATTCAAGTGAGTGTAGAATGTTTTTGGGATTTACTAGACAATCTCAAAATGCATCATGGCCTTCATGACACCGGAATAGTTATAGCTTATAAGGGGCTAGCCATGTTTCTTACCATTTGTGCACATGGCTTCAAGTATGATGATGTTTGACAAGTGTTCGCACATTCGACTGACACCATCTCATGATGGTTTAAGTGTACTCTTAATTTTGTCCTAGGACTTGCAGAGGACATAATTGTGCCGCCCAATCGAACATTCTCGATACCTTCCCCTAAAGCTGCCAATTCATGGGGCAATGCCTTTAGTAATGTGATTGGGGCCATTGATGGTACGCATGGCTTTGAAATATATAGCAGCCGTGATCAGCAGGCGTACTTAAGGCATTTCAGGTGTACGAGCCAAAATGTGAGGGTTGTGTGTGCCTTTAATTTGCAGTTCACCTATGTTTACGCTATGACATCCCAAGGTTGTGCACGATAGCTAGGTGTTTCGAAATGCGAGAAACATGCTTGGATCAGGTTTTCCAAATACGCCTGATGATACGAATAACACTTGGAGACTAATCACATAAATATATTTTAATAAATTATTATTCAATATTCGTGCATAATTCGCTAAATAAGGCAAAATCATAACAATTTTGACACCAACTTTAACGTTACACCTAATTAATATATTAGACCTCAAAGCACACTTGCTGAAACACATTTGAAATGTAAAAATATTCGTAGATTTTAACTTGATGTTACACTCTAACATCTGACGTGATCATTGTGTAGGTCGTTATTACCTAGTTGGCTCGGGTATGCCAGGACGGAGGGTTTCATTGCTCCATACCGTGGTTTTAATTACCATTGCATTGATTTCAGGTGGAAAGTCCCCGATGGAGCCAAGGAAAAGCTCAACTTTGCGCATTCGAGTGTGTGGAATGTAATGGAGAGAATAATCAGGCACAAGAAGATAAAATGGGTGATATTGCGCAGAATGAACCGGTTCAGCCTCGAGTTGAAGTCCCGGATTGTTACAGCATGTTGTGCACTGTATAACTATATTCAAATGCGGGATGTGTACAAACCAGAAATGCGAGCGGCTCAGTTTCAGATCGGCCAGCCGAATTATGCGTCACAGATCCGGCCGAAGAAGTGTTTGGTAGGGTGATACAATGGCCATGCGGATATAACGAAACTATTGAAGTTCAATTTTTTCCATACCCAAATAGAAGCTGGCATGGCTAGGAAGAAAAATCCTGCTTTGATGTACCGGCTCTTTTGTATCGGACGGATGATGACGTATTTGGACGGCCACCTATTGTATCCTCACTGTACAGATGTATTCGATCAAATGCGCATGTTGAATGTGTTTGGGAAGGGAGGCCCGATGGTGTGGTATTAAAAATGTGAAGAGGCACTTACCGGTCTGAGCTACAAGTCCTCCGACGAGTAAATAATGACCAAGTAATAAAGTGAAAGACAGAGAAACGGACAAGTGAGTGGACTGGTGATCCAGAGATAAAATAAATCAAGAGGGTTGATTGGTGAGAGAGACAACTAAAAAAAAAAAAAAAGGAGCTGTCCCGGCTGGTGAGACAGAGAGGAAAAAGGTAAAGAGGTGAGCTAGTGACAGAGAGAAACGGGAAAAGTAAAACTCTCCAGCTGCTGAGAGAAGTGTAGATATTTAACAATGTCAAAAAAATTCTATCGCCCCTATCCTCCCTAAATACAGTTATCTAGACATGAATTTTATCTTACCCATAAATTTATGAATGGGGTATGAGTTTAACTAATCCTATTTAGTTCTACCCCATTCCTACAAAATATGTTACTTTAATTTATAATTTTTTAGGCATTCATTAAATGTAAATATACATATCCCCTAGAAAATATATCTAAATATATAAAAACGAAGGAAAAAAAAATCAAACTATTTCATAAAATGAGTTGACGGATAGTACCTGCTTACCCACGGGATGAATATTAGCCGAACCCAATTACTTGTAAAAAGAGTTTAGGATTAGCTATACCCAACCTGTTGACATCTCTAGAAAGATTATACAAAACAGTTGGCGGATGCATTTATTTTTAACGTGAAAGGGAGAGAGAGGACATGCAAATTTGTAAATTTAGTGATATTCCGGTGCAACCATATCACTTCGCGCCATTCGGATTGTACAACATTCGGTAGTTATGCAAAAGCAAGCCAGGCTCTTGTTTTTGATGACTTTTTGTAGTTAAAAATGTTGATTTTTTTTTTCTCCAACGAGCATTTTATTTTCAAAACTAACTATTAGAATAAGATTCGTAGCATGTTTAATGCTAATAGTGTAAGAAGCTACCCTGCTTAAGCTGGCTGTTTTGAAATCGAATTGGCTCTAAAACCACCATATCCACACCACAACTCTAACGGCTTGGCAGCTATGAAACTATCTCTTCCTTGAGTTCCCTATATCATGACATCATCCAAAGCCACATTCTCCCCAACTTCGACAACGCCATGCTCGCCGCTCTCGGCTGCGTATCCTCCCAATTCAACTCTCTTTGCTCCTGCTAGCACATATGGGACGATATTTGCTGTGCCACGTGGCCTTCCAAGCACGACCCATACCTCCATCGAATCATCTCTTCTTTTCCCTTTGGCTACCGACCCTTCTTGTTACGAAGAGGGTCCCATTGTCCCAAATTACTTAAGCTTGTAGGCCTCTTGCGATTGTGATCCTAATTAAATACTATTGGTTAACCATTACTTGTTTAACCATTACTTGTAGGTAAATTAAAACAATTTATGTGCAACTAGTTTCTTAGTCTACCCTACAATAAGATATGCATGCATTTGTCTTGGTGATGCAACAAATAAGTAAACCATTTAAGAAACCATGACTCACGCATTCATTTAAAACATACTACCTCCATCCCAAATTAGATGAAATATTTGACTGGGCACGAAGATTAAGGTGTATGTAATTTGTGTTAATTTTTTATGTAGTAAAAGTTTAAATAATAATTAAAAAAAATATTCTTTTTTGGGTTTTGTGCAGTGAGAGATTGAGTGGATATTAAAAAAAGAGTCTTTATTGGGTTTTGTGTAAAAAGATTATTTAATTGTTTACACTTTTCCAAAAGAGGAAACGTTTCAACCTTTTTGGGACTTCCCAAAAAGGAATATGTTTCAAGTAAACTGGGACAGAGGTAGTACTTAAGATGTGCCAAAACAATAAAATACAAGTTACTTCAACTTTAAGTAATAGTTTGTGCATAGTTTACAAAACTAGCATGCACCCAAAGTAACTTAATGGGTTTACCGCCACAATGCATCCTAATAGAGGCAACATCTTAGGACATAAGGTACTATAGATTTACAAGACAAAATTCCTAACTAAAATCCTTTACTTGAGCCTCAGCATGAGCTATCAAGCTCCAAGTGTAAGCCCTTTCATTGTCCTTATGCACCACTTAGCCGTTATACTGTAAAGGCACAACATTTAGTTAGTACAAAACTTATCTTATAATGAAACTTAGAATCTTAAGGATTCTAGAAAATAAATACCTAGAAAAGAGGAAAATTAGCCTACAACTATCCACTAGTTGTTAGGCCCATTGTTACAACCTGCACAACAAACTTAAGGGAGTGAGTACATAAATGTACTCAGTAAGGGTCCCTTGGGATACCTACAAGGAAAATAGCAAGCAAACATGGAATATGGCATACGAACAAACAAGCAACCAACCAACAAACAACACAAGACAACAACAAAAAAAAATATACAATGCATGAATGTATGATATGCATCACACAATTCTTGTGACTTCTTATACCTTAGGTGTCTTATCCTTGTCGTGAGCTCAAACGGCAGAGGTGCTTGTGACACTGGCCCTCGTATCCCAAATCCTAACCAAAGCTCCTTAGTGGCTCACTTACCAAACCTCATGGTTTATTTAGGATTTCCTTAAGTTTCTTCCTCATTTTCCCAATAGTCTAAGACTTAACCCTCAGGCCAATGAAGACTTCGAAACCGCACTTAATCTCTCTAGTGCCCCCTTGACAACTTGAGCACTTAAACCCCCTTGCCACTTAACTTAGCTCTATCTTAACCACACCACTTAGCTACCTCTTAAATAATACATAATTCTTAACTTACGAAGGAGTCTTAGACCCAACCGAAGCTACGGAACATCTCAAAATAGCCTAGGGATGCTAACCGAGAGATTAGAACACTCTTAGGATGCCTTGAGCTTGAGGGGTTTGTGCCTTGGCGATGCGTTGCAATCAGCACAAACATTCAGGCTTCCTAGAAAAACTTCGGCGACGCATCACCAATGGTGACACATTGCCAACCAGCCTCGCCAGTGGCAACGCGTCGCCAATGCTTTACTAGCATTGTGCGACCGGAAATGAACTCGTACAAAACTTGCCTAACCTCTCAATTCTTAAAACCAAATCACATGGGTCTTGTTTCTACTTTATCCCCACATGTAATACTACAATTCTATACATCATTTTAGCTAAATTAACTTGAACCTTACCTTAATTTAGCCACAAACCAAGAACAAAGCACAAGCACCAAGAACCTTAAATTAAGACCATTTCTAGCTGTCTTGTGTTCTAAACCTAAAACCAATGTGATATGGCACCAAGAACCTTAAATCAAGATCATCTATAGCTATTCAAACAACTTAAACTAGTTCAAACTAAACCAAGAAGCTTACCTTATGTTTTAAGTCCAAATAAGCGTTAAAGAGCTAAATTGAAGCTAATATTAAAAAAACAAGCTTGAGGCTTTTTGCAATCATCTTGGGGCCTTCAAATTTGATGGAAACTTGAGGAATTGGGGAGTTTTGGAGCTGGAAATATAGTAGGGAAAGGAAGCTATGAAATTTTGGAGAGAAGGAATGAAAATGGGAGTCAAAGGCTTGGTAGAAATATCCTACCAACTCCACTAAGCCCATTTCTTGTTTTCTTGTCCCTTAACCCTCATGTTCTTATTTGTTGCACTTTGGTTGCTAAAAACTCACCCAAAACCATTCCTCCTTGGCCCTTAAGGATGCCCAAAAGTCTCTTATACTTAACCTCTTAGGCACTTAAGCCATTTAAGGTATAAATGGCTCATTTGAGCACTTAGTGAAATTTTTGCACTTTCCCTTCAATGATACTTTTAATAGCTAGGATAACTTATGGTCTTAACTTAACTTGTCAAAATTCCCTACATGAAACTAATTTAATCAAAATTATAGTCATGCCACTCACTTAAGTCAAAATTACTATTTTGTTGTTTTGACTCTTCGGTGCCAAACTACACGTAGGAACTCATCTTTACTTAAACTTAGCTTGTCTTTCTTGCTTAATAAAATGCTAACTTCAGGTACTTAAGTAAAAATAATTAAATAAACATACTTACCAAGTCTAAACCGTTGTTGACTAGAAGAGCCGTCACATTTATTCTCCAATTCATTCCCATTTCTCCACAACATAGAGACCAATGGCGACAATAGCATTAGTGTGCCGATGAGATTGTTAGTGACTTTATTTCCTTCCTTCCTTATCTTTATCATAACTTATCTCCTTCCTCCCTTATCTTTATCATAACTTAAGTGATAGACTTATGATAGATGTAGACTTCGTATAGATAAGGGAGACCTGTTGTATGAGTAGCTAATTTGTACGTAAAGCAATACAAGTTGAAACCAAAATTCACATGGTATCAGAGCGGGTCTCCTCACTTAAAACTCGAGAAAACATTACCATCTGATGGGGGATGATCCAAACCAGAATGTTCGTAATTCTAGATCACCTCCAAATCCAAATGATCCCTCCTCTTTGTATTACCTAAACCCATATGATAGCCCAAGATTTACCTAAACCCATCAGATAGCCCAAGATTAAATATGGTTGGATGTTTGTTGAAGGAGGACAATTATCCTACTTGGAGGTGTTCGATGGAGAATAAACCAATGGCAAAGAACAAACTTGCCATCATAAATGGTACGATCGAGAAGCCAAATGAGTCATCGACACTTTTACAGGTTTGGTAAAAGTGCAATTCTATGGTGGTCTCTTGGATATTCAATGCACTATCGCCAGAGCTATACCAAAGCGTTGCCTACATTGAAACCGTATAGGATATATGGGCAGATCTGCATGAAGGATTAATGCTTATACAGCAACAAGACCAATTTATAGATGTCTACTTCACATGATTGAAGTGGCTGTGGGTCGAATTATCAATATACTTGAATGTTTCGACATGTACAAGTGGTGCTGCAAAGGAGCTGATTATTGAAAAGGAACGTGAGAAACTACATACCTTTCTTATGGGACTAAACAACAATTTTAGTGTGTTGAAATCCTAAGTATTAAATATAGAGCCCCTTCCCTTGTTCAATAAAGTCTATGAACTTGCCGTGAAAAAAGAAAGACAAAATATTTAATGTTGCAAGCAATCCTATGACTCAAGCAGCGACACTTGCCGTCAAACCTCAACAAGGAAATAGTCCTAGCAAGGATAAAAGTAAGATGGTCTATAAGCATTATGGCAAAAGTGGGTACTTATGTTCAATGTGCTTCGAGATAGTTGGTTATCCGGATTAGTGGAAAACAAAGGCAAGCCTGCTACAAATCAAAAACCTACCAAGTAGGGAAAAATAGTGGCAAGCAATGCAACCGTGGACTCAAACAAAGGTGTCACAATGCAAGTTCTTGCCCTCACCTAAGAACAATATGATAAGCATATCTCATCACTCTTGAATCAAATTCTCTTTGCCGGTTTTGCGGGTAAGACCACAACTAAAAAATCCAAGTGGATTATAGATACAAAAGCCTCCGAGCATATGACTTCATATGGGAAAGCTTTAACCAAAATTCAATCTACTCACAATTTTTTGCCTATACAACTGGCTAATGGAACTACATCTATGTCTAAAATTGTTGGTGAAGCTTTGTTGTCCTTTGACATTAAGCTAACCAATGTTTTCTTTTTTCCAACCTTTACGTGTAATCTATTATCCGTGAGTAGATTAACCAAGGATTTGAACTGCTGTGTAACCTTTTTTTTTCCATCCCACTGTACCTTACAGGACTTAGCTAAGATAAGGTAGATTAGCAGGGGTGAACTTAGGGGCTGACTGTACTACTTCAAGGAGAACTTTGCATCTGTTACTACTACAACCAAGAGGGATCATCAGGTTATGTTATAGCACAGGCAACTTGGCCATGTTCCCTTTAGAGACTTATCCTTTATTTTTCATTTATCAAGTATGTCCTTAGAAAGCATGAATAAGTGTTATGGCTCATGTCATCGAGCCAAACAAACTAGAAAACCCTTTTCTTCAAGTTCCATTAAAAGTGAACATTATTTTGAATTGGTGCACATTGACATTTGGTGTCCTATTCTTTCGTGTGCTCATTACTTACTCATTATTGTTGATGACTTTAGTAGAAATACTTAGGTATATTTCTTGAAAAATAAATCTGATGATTATTCATACTTCACAATTTTTCATGCCATGGTAAAAAATCAATTTGGAAAAATCATTCATCAAGTAAGAAGTGACAATGCTCCCTCACTCATAACTGGCCAAATGTTGACATTTTTCCAACAAAATGCAATTCTCCTTTAGACTTTCTATGTCAAAATGATGTTCTGGAGAGAAAACACCGACATTTATTGGAAATAGCTAGAGCCTTAAGATTTCAAGTTGATCTTCCAATGAAATTCTGGGTAGATTGTGTTCCTACGGCAACTTATCTAATCAATCGTATGCCTTCAACAAAATTGAGAGGTAAAAGCCCATTTGAGATACTTTAGTTGAAAAAACCTACATTTGATCACCTGTGTGTCTTCGGATGTTTGTGTTATGTCCACAATAGAACTAAAGACAAGCTTGAAAGTTGCTCATACCCTTTTGTGCATATTGGATATCCAGCTGGTAAAAAAACATACAAGGTCTATGATCTTAAATCTCACAAGATTTTTGGGTCAAGAGACATTATCTTCTATGCAAGACGACTTCCCATTCTTAACAAAAGATGAAAGCATGCAAACCAGTGTCCCTATTTTCCAAACTCCTCATTTTGACATCATTCTAGATGACCCCTCACCTCACAAGACAAACACAAAAACCCTAGGCACAAATGAACCTTCATCACCTTAACCAAATTGACTGGTTGAAAATGAAAGTAACTAACCACAATGTAATAGATGACTAACATTTTGGTCGTAGGTCTTTATATGTGATCTCCTTCAAGCCGACAGCTCGACTCACACTCATGCAAATATTGTCTCCTCAGGTATGCCTCACCCACTTTCCAACTACTTGTCTTACACAAAATTTAACCCTTATTATAAAGCTTTCCTTGCAATTCTTTCTAGCAACTATGAACTAGAAACATATGCTTAATCCTTTGTTGAACCAAAGTGGCAGTTGGTAATGAAATAGGAACTAGAAGCACTCAAAAGGAATAAGACGCAGTTCCCCTTATGCCGAGCCAAGTCTGTGATGTTGTTGGATAGGAAAGGTGGTCGGTCTAGACCTCAACATCCCAGTTTCATGTAATATGTCAAGGACATATTTTGTTTGTGATACAAATATCCCATTTGGTGAACGAGCTATTTCAAGCCCAAGGAAATAACGCAGTTTTTCATGATCCTTGATATAAATTTGTCATTCAAGCACTCCTTCAAGCATTGCATTTTTGTTGAGTCATTCTCTTAAATAATAATATCATCTACATGGACAAGAATAACTGTGAAGCTACCATGGAAATCTCGGGTAAACAAGGAATAATCAGCTTTTAATTGGATAAAACCATATTCTTTCAGTGCATGAAAGAATTTGGCAAACCATTGTTTCGAGCTTTGTTTCAAATCATAGAGTGACTTTCTCAATCTACATACTCGTTGATCACTTGGTTTAAGAAAACCAGAATGTGGCCTCATATAAATTTCCACCTCAAGATCTCCCTACAAGAATGCGTTATTCACATTTACCTAATGGAGTTCTTATCCTTTAATAATGCCAATACTAAGTAGACAATGAACAATAGTCAATTTCACAACAAGTGTAAATATTTCTATATAATCGATACCTTCTATCTGACTATAGCCTTTTTGCAACCAATTAAGCTTTTTGGCACTCCACTATTCCATTAGCCCTTCGTTTCATTTATACACCCACTTCACACCTATAGGCTTCTTTCTAAGAGGTAGCGTTCATTCAAAATTCGAAGCCATACAGGTGATTCATTGGCAAACTCATATATCTTACAACCACCAAGCCAGATATCATTAATACCGCCAACCAACTTAGTCAATTTATGAAGGAGCCATGTCAAGAACACCAAGATGCTGCAAATGTTTCTTCTTATATATTTGAAAACAACAGCAGGTCAAGGCATATTCTTTCCAACAAGAGGCAAGTTACAACTGAAGGCATTTTGTGATGCCGACTAGGCTAGTTGCCTAATAATATGAAGATCAACAATCAGGTTCATTACTATGATCAATAATAAACCTATCTCTTGAAAATTAAAAAAGTAAATAACAATTTCTCATTTTTCAACCAAAGCAGAATATCAAGCAATGGTTGCAACAACTTGCGAGCTAGTATAGCTTTGAACGGTGTTACAAGACCTCAAGGTTTAGCATCCTTCTCCTATGATACTGCATTATGACAACCGAGCTACCATTCATATTGTTTCAAACCCAATGTTCCATAAGAGAACTAAGGATATTGAGCTAGACTATCATTTCGTGCGTGAAAAGCTTCAAAATGACAAGATTGAAACTTGGCATGTTAGTAGTACCAATCAGCTTGCTGATGCCTTCACTGAAGCACTTGGAAAGAAACAATTTAGATATTTTATTGACAAGTTGGGCATTATCAATCTTCATGCACCAACTTGAGGGAGGTGTTAGCTGCTTTATCTCCTTCCTCCTTTATCTTTATCATAACTTGAATGATAGGCTTGTGATAGATGTAAACTTTGTATAGATAAGGGAGACATGTTATGTAAGTAACTAATTTGTACGTGAAGCAATACAAGTTGAAACCAAAATTCAAAAAGATTAATCTTCGCCATCGACAGCTACTACCACAGCCAGTCATCCTGTCAGTGAGAGGGTTAGCTATAGTGAGACTTGGTGGTGTAGAGGTAGTGGAGTTGGAGAGGAAGGGTGGGAAGGTAGAAAGATGAGGTTTAACATTGGTGAGGTTATTTTGTTCGGTAAGGAAGTAAGGTTATTTAATGGGGGTTGGAAAAGGTGTCTCCACCTGAAGCTAAAGATGGTGTCAGTTGGCAAAAGGAGACCCAGGGAGATAAGGTGAAGGTTTGTCCAACTTTTACTTTAGATGGCAGCAGGATGAGGAAGGATCATGTTAGGCTTCCCCAAAAACCTTAGGTGTGGGCTAGGTTGCTGGCTCTAGTGGACCTGACCTGGTTTTTGTTGGGTTAGAGAATGATTCTCTAAATGAGTCTATTGGGCCAAAAAATGGTGGAAAAGAATGGGTTAGTTTTTTTATATATAGTGAGGGGGTAAATTATAGAAAGGTTGAGTAAGGCTTACTATTTGAAAAACTAATTTTCTAGTGTCAATACTTTGGTGAAAAGCTGGCAAAATTTTTTTATGGCACGTCATGGAAACATTTTTTGTCAACTTTTTCTGATGGTCAGCCATCGAAAAATTGTTATTAAGGGTCTCCCATTAGAAATATTTGAAAGGCACTCCGTTGCAACACTTAGCTTTCCAATGGTGGTTTGTTGTAATTTTCACAATAGCAAGCCATCGAAAAACCTATGGTAGGCTTTTTTTACGGCATGCCATCAGAAAGTTTCCAATGGGCCACCATTAAAATTTCTCTTATTTCACTTCCCTACCTTTGTTCCTTCCATCGCCGCTCAAACTCTCTATGTCTTTGTCTCCCTTTCCCCTTCTCTTTCCTCCTCCACTCTAAAATGCACTCCAAAATGACCAAACTGTCCCTCCCACTCAGCACCCTTTACACCATTTCCATGTTGCCCGAAAAAAAATTCCCAATGGCTTGCATTCTATGCTTCAAAATTCCAATTGCACCATTTAGAAAATAATTGTTGGAAAAGGTTTGGTGATGTTGGCTGTATCGACAGTTTACTGATGGCATGCCATCGGAATAGATGTTCCATCAAAAAATGGCCAACTGAAAATTTCAAATTAAATCTTACTCTTTTTTTTTTGGCCGGACAATGTGAAGAAAATTTCCCAATGGGTGCCATAAGAATTTAATTTTTTTTTGGGCCTACATTGCAAAACCACAAAGACTGGACTCAATGATAATTAAGTGCAAACTTTTCTATCCCTTATTGTGCTCATCATGTTCTTTTGCACAAGAAATACAGTCATGAATCTAGCTCAAGCTCGATTCTTAGTGAGGCTAAAGAGTACTATGAAAAATAGTGTTAATTACATTAACCCCTTTGAAGTTAGACCATAGGTACATATATCCAACTTAGATTCCAATTCTTTCAACTACCTGCTTATTGAAAAAATGACCATGATAGATAAGAATAATTATAATTTACCTTCTAGAAGTTAGGTTATACTTTCATATAACCCCTACTACAAGAAAGATGTACAGATGCCTTTGTCCAAATTTGTGGCAAATTTTCATAGAAAAAAAGAATTTTTTGGTGAAAGTGATAAATTAAAAACAACATATTTCATCATTTTTTTCCAAAATTAACAAAAAAAAACTATCAATAAATCACTTTTTTGTCTCCCCTTTACAAATTTTTGAATAGCGATGGATTTTGCCATGAATAACTATGTGACAACTTTTTGTCACTCTTTCATCACTTTTGTGCACCTGTCTTATAGTGCTACTAGGTTTTGACAAGTTATAGTTCACCCCTGATTTTGTTAAGCCTATGTAACTTTTGAGCTGAGCTTGAAGCTAAATTGTAGTATCATTACTTATTGAGGTTAAGGTCAAGGTTAGGTAGAACTGTCAATTTATCGAGTTGAGCTTGAGCACAATAAATTATCAAGCCTCAGTGCAAGCCATTTACAACCCACTTACATCAATATTAAATGCTTTCTGAAGAACTCCCTTATATACCAAACTAATAAAAGCTAGCTCTTCAATATTTGTGTTTCGTTTAGTGTTCGGTAAATTACAAAAATTCCCCAGGCATATGGCTGAAAATAATGCGTGTCTTGTTCAATGGCGAATTCAGGAACTTTTTAAAGGGGTCCACAAGCTGCTGTAATTATATGTAGTATCTTAAGTAATGTTTTTCTTACAGAGATTATGGTTTGCATTGCTTACAATATTGCAAAATGTTGAAATATTATCCAAGCTATTATGGTACTACCGTACTGCAAAATATTTCATGACAAATTGCAAAATGTGAATTTCTTGATTTTCTTTTCTCTATTTCTCATCATATCTCTCACGTTTTATGCAATAATAGTTTGATAGCAAATTTATCATGATACCAGACACAAATTATTGACTGAAGATTACGTACTACTGCACTAGTTTAAAATAGTGTGTATTTGCCTAGTCTTTGTAGAATGACTTCAGTGCAATTTACAAAATAAGAAATTGTGGAGATACACAGTATAACGCTTATATAGAATATAAAAAAAGGCAAAAGCCTCTTTTTAATCCCTTAACTTGTGTAATTTTAGACTAACCCCCTTTAACATTTCCTTGTACCAACTCGATCACCCTTAAACTTTTCCACATGTTTGAAGAGAACAGAGAGTGCAAAAAAAAAAATCAAGATCTAGTTGTGAAGAAACATGAAAGTTTAGGGACCAAAAAGAAGGCTTTCACGAGTAAAAATATTGTTTGAAGAAAGAAGAGAGCGGTCGTTGTTGAGTGAAATTTATTTTTGGTCCCTAACCTTTTCTCGTTGACTCAAAGGGGTCCCAAACATTCATTTTATCCTCTTAAAGTCTCTAACCTACTTATTTTTGCTCCAAACGTGGTCCTTCCGTCAATTTTACAGTTAAATCTAATGAAATCTCAATAAAAATACTAACTTTACTCCCTAAATTTCATTCCTCTCACTCAAAGCATCCTCAAACCTTTAAAATTTTAACTCTTTCTCCCTTTTCTCTCATCCATTCCAACTTCCTAGAAATAAAAAGAAAATCTATTCCACCTCACCCTCCTAAAGTCTTCTTCTTCTCTGGGAAAATGTAAAAAAAAGTCCTATAACTTTTTCAACTCTACTAAGTCCTATATCTTCATGATTTTTTGTTTAAGTCATCTATCTTAAAAAACGTGATCTCTATTAGTGCTATAGTCAAAAAACTTGACAGAAATCTTATGTGATAGATAATGGACATTAAAAACAAGGAAAAATATCAAAATTGGTCATCTAACTTCATAACTTTTTTAATTAAGTCACCAAGTTCTTGTTTTCTCACAACCTCCCTCAGAACTCTAAATATTCTCTTCTGTTGTTGTTGTTGTCCTTCAAGCACAAATCTCTTCTTCTTCCTCCCTGAGAATGAAGAACAAGGAACAATTTTTGTACTTTCCAGTAAAAAAACACATAATTTTAACCAATAACACTAATCATGATTGAAAAATTAAAAACATACAAAGCTTCTAGAAAATCGAGAATTCCCAGTCGAAAGAAAAATAGAAAACCTCTAGCCAAGCAATCGTCGGATCATGTTCCAACGAGAAAGTAGGAGCTAAATGATGACTTCAATCCCAATCTAGATGTCGAGGACTTGATTATACTGCATCAGAATTTTATAATTAATCAATCTTCTTATTTATCTATATATGCATTAGTTTATAAATTCATTTTTTCATCATCAGTGAAATCATCATCATTACACGATTATTGACGATATATATATATATATATTGCAAAATTTTTAGTTTATTCTTTCAAGCTTATATAAAAGCATGAAGAATTAATGTGAAGAAGATTGTATCGACTTATCATGGAATCCAGAAAGTACAATGAAATATTACAAAATTGCCTGTGAAATATTAAGTAATAAGCTATTTAATATACTAGTATTAATTAATATTTTTGATTTTTCATTTGACTTGTAAATATAATAGTTTATTTAGAAAACAAGAAGAAGAAAATGAAGAAGAAGAAAAAATGGTTTATTTTGAACATTTTCTGAAAATTTCAGATACAAAAACAATAATCCAACTTGTACATTCAATTAGAATTACACAGTTCTATATTTCTTTTAAACCCATGAGTGAATTGTGAGAAAATAGGGACCTTGTGACTTAATTAGAAAAGTTACAAAGTTAGAAGACCAATTTTAATATTTCTCCATTATTTTTAACGTCAGTTATACACTACATAGGATTTTTGTTAAGTTTTTTGGCTATAAGATTAACAGAGATCATATTTTCAAAAATATAGGAATCAAATAGAAAATTATGAAGAT
This sequence comes from Aquilaria yunnanensis, assembly GCA_039654915.1. Classification (NCBI taxonomy): domain Eukaryota; kingdom Viridiplantae; phylum Streptophyta; class Magnoliopsida; order Malvales; family Thymelaeaceae; genus Aquilaria; species Aquilaria yunnanensis. Next base: position 72,860,452 of record CM077597.1, read on the forward strand.
ATAAGACTTACTTAGAAAAGTTTTGAAAGTTATAGGACTTTCTTTTACTTTTCCCCCCATCGTCTCCTACTCCTTTCCCTAAATCCTCGTCTTCTCTGCCTCTCTTACAAGTCATTTCCTGCAAAATCCAATGAAGGTTTTTTTCCTTTTCTACACACGAAATGGAACCCCATTTATAAGTAATTTGTGAAGATTATTAAGCAAAATCATATGTTTATTGTAACCACAAAGGTGCCTCCCTCTTCCTTCCCATTATTTAATCCGACATGAATCATTTAGCTATAGCACTTCATCCTCAACTGCCTCCAACGCTTCATGCTTCACCCACAAGCCTCGCATTGGGTCCAGTGCTGCAAATCTCAAGGCTCACACTAACGTCATCCCTAAGATGCTTGGGGACTGGTCCTTCGATGCTCTTAAGCCGGATCAACCGAAGCCAGTTATAGCAGAGGAGATATCGTCAATTAGTGGCGGAACTAAAAAGGGGCTAGCAGGGGCTTTTGCCCCCCTAAAATTGTAAAATACCTTTAATTTCCTTTAAAATTTAATGGAAAATGTATTCTTGCCCCCCTTAAAATTGGTGGAATTCCCTTATAAAAATATAGTTCAGGATAAAATTTATTTGGCCCCATTTTTTAAAAAACCTGGTTCTGCCTCAGTTGTCAATGCTGAGTGATGTGAATCATGACGACGAGGGCCTGGGAAGTCAGAGTGGATAAGGGAAAGAGAGAAAGAGAGAAAGTGCTAAATTTAAAGGCTTGGGAGTGATTTAAGTGGGAAGAATAAAATTTAATGACCAAAATTGGCATTTTTCTCAAGATTTTGTTAACTTTAACTGTACGGAAGAATTACGGTTGGGACAAAAATAGGGAGATTAAGGATTTTAAGTGGATAAAATGAAGGTTACATACCCGTTTAGGACAACACAAAAATATTAGGGACCAAAAATGAATTTTACCTCTTCCTTTTGTCTTTCTTTGAGGTAGAAGGAACTCACCTTTTCTGTTCTAATATATGTTCTAAAGAATAAGGGGTTTATTAAAAAATTAAAGGGGTATAATTACTAAATTATGCATTCCTTATTACTCTCTCTGTCCTAAAATGTTTGTAATGCTTCGTTTTTCATAGAGACCAAGAAAACTCATTGTTCCCCTATTCTATTTCATAATTGCCCTTCTCCTTCTCGGTTTCTCGATATCGCTGCAACACAACTCTACCACTTCTTATCTCTGCCAAAACCTCCTCCAGTAGCAACCATCAACAAACATCTGTAGCCTCTATTGCCTTAATTTGGCGCCTCTTTCTATGATGAACCTGGGATCCATCGCCCCCATTGCCTTTTTCCCTCACTCCATCTGTCGTTAACTTGATCTAGAAGAGAGGCCACTTTGTCACCACCAAGAAGGATAAGAAAGTCTTCAACGCTACTTGTTGTGCCTGTTAAACACGCTTTATTCTCAATTGTTACTGTCTAGGCTTGTTCTTGATTCTCATGAATTTATTAAGTGAGGTCAAGTTTTTCCTATGTTGATGATATTGATAATACTAGGGTTTGAGCAATGGGAGAACAAACATTGAGATCAGAGAAGGAGAGAACAAACTAGAAAAGTTGAGCAATGGGCAAATAAAGGAATAGAGGAATTGATTGGTGATAGAATGAGGGGTGTAATGGTAAAACTGCATGGTAAAACTTACTAAAAAAGAAATATTGTAAATAATTTGGGATGACTCAAAATAAAAAGTGTTATGAAGAATATTGGACAAAGGAAGAAGTATTTTTCCAAAAAAAAAAAAAAAGGATCCATGAACCCCTACATTTTATGAGTGGATCGACTATTAGTCTTTTCATGTCTTGAAAATCTACACTTTACCTTTTCTTGTGAACAATTGCTTTTTCTTTTAAAATATGAATATTGCATACATTAAATGAGCTACTTAATTTCATGTTTTAAAGACGTGGAAGGTGTTTGGCACAACAGTTAAAGATATATTATTACCTGGATTATTTTTCTGTGGACATGCATGTAGCTTACAAATAGAAAGACTAACTAAAGGTGCTGAGATAATGAGTTTCATTTATTTAATTTTTAATGTAAATAAACATGCACTTATTTAGTTTTTGTGTACAACGCCACCACATAGATACGTGCATGTGAGAGAGTAATAGAGTCCCAATAGGTTTAGGATTGGACAATTTGACGAGCCAAGGCTTCACCGTCGGGCATGGGGGCAACATAGATGGGCACATCTTGGACACTTGGTGTGTGCTCCCCACCGGAGCTAAAGATGGCATCAAGTATAAATCCAGCAAGCACCGCCAAGACCATGCCTATGCCTACGCTTAAAACAAAGCACCCAACCGAGATCATCGTGCCCGCACCTTCTATCAGTGCCAGGTCTGTGTCCATCAAGGCCCCTCTAATGAAACCCCCCAGCGTCGACCCAGCAACGCTGGCCGCTATGTCCTTCACGTCGCGTGTTGCTCGCTCGATCAACGAGGTCGAGGGGTCCAAGTAAATGTCCCACACCGTAACGGCTGCCACGAAAGTGAAGAGTCCAAACCCTGTAAGCAACTCCTTCCTAGCAGCAGCAAAGCCATCTTCCACTATTTGCCCACGCCCGGAGGCCTTGATGATGTCCTCGTACACCGAGAACTTTTCGTCTTGGCTTAGATCTTTGAATGGCCCATAAAGCCCACGCTTCACCTTGTACCTTGAGACGAGCTGCTCAAAGGAGATCCCTTCCTGCTTGATCTCTTGGGAGAAAATCTTGGAGGCTAAGCTGCCGTGCTTGGCGTTGAAGTTGGTGATGGCCTGCTTGAACTGCTCGGCGTCCTTGGAGAGGCGGCGGACAGCGGCCTCATCGGTAGAGTCGAGCCGGCGGAGCTGTCCCATGGTGTCGTCGGCGTGGGCGACCACCTTGTTGAGGAACTCCTTGCGCACGGTGTAGTTGCGCACGGCCTGGATGCCGAAATTGACGAGGGCCTTCAACAGCTCCCACACGAGGTGGGCGATCTCGTACTTGGTCTCGTCGCTCTGCAACGAGTCCAACAGGCTGCGGCCCGAGTCGAGGAGGCCCATTGCGTTGTCGTAGTTGGCGTTGCAGGTCCGTAGGTATTGGACGCGCTCGTTCTCGGACCCGAACGGAATGGTCTGAATCCTCTGGAGTTCCTGGCCGCGGACGAGCTTCGCCAGCCGCCGAAGCTGGTCCTCGTTCAGCTCCAATAGCCCTTCTCCCATATCGTTGTTTCTGATGCGATCTAATTGCTTGTGGCTGCCTGGTTTTATAGGTACAGATAAGATGACATTAGAGGATCTTATTTGTCTTTTAAGGTAGTTAAAAATTAGAAACTTACTTTTGTCCCAAGGAATGTTGAAAGTTTTGTGCTTCCTAGGGACGGACCAATTAATCTACTCTCCAAATAAAAACTAAAGTTGTTATTTTCAAAGTGGTCCCTCGTTTTTCTTTCTGTTACATTACGTTTAAGGTAACTAGTCCTAATTAACATTTAATACACTGTTAATGAGTAAAGTTCACCGGGGTACTTTAGCTTTTATTCTTGTCTCAAATAGATACCCTATCTTTACATTTGTTCTATTAAATTACATAAACTCATATAATACATCCCAATTAGGTATTTTTGTTCATTTTGCCATTAAATTGGATCAAAATTAGTGACGTGACATTAAATAACATTAAAATAAATTAAAAATAACAACTTTGAACACTATTATTGAATTTGTTCCATTCATTGCTCATATTTATTTGATTTTGATGATAACAAAACATATTTTTTTTATATGTTTCAAAGCTCTACCTAAAGATTTATACATTGGTCTCTTGTTGATAAAGTTTTGATCATTGGAAGGAAAATATTTCTTAAGTATATTTGAAGTATTTATGGTGATTTAAGCATTGCTTGTGAAGGAAGAAATATTTTTGGTGAAAAATTCATTGAGGTTTGGAAGTTTGGAAGTGAGAAAAATCTAGAGCTACAATTTCAGCAAGGTGAAAATATTTCAACGCGTTTAAACTTGACTATTTTTTTGAACTCGAGAGCATTTTGGTTCTGGAACAGAAAAACACTCTAGTATCAACCAGGTGAAACTGGAGTGATTTTTCGAACCCGAGAACATTTTGGTTCTGGAACAAGAAAACACTTAAGTGAAAAATTTTCAACCGGGTGAAACGTGATTCCAGACATACGCGTGCTTTTTCGGTTTGAAAATTTTTTAAAAAATCTTTTTAAAATCATACCACATCAGATTATCACATGGACCAGGTGCTGACATGTCATTAATGAGCAATATAACCGTTGGAGATCAAACATTGAATTTTGTTATCAGACTGAATTTTCAACCGAGTGAAAGTTTTTCACTTGAGTAAAACTGGGTGACAGAAGAAAAAATCTGTCAAATTTGACAGTAACGGTCACCTGCTTTCTTGGAGACTTTTTTGACCTTCCCAACGGTTCTTCAACATATCTTTGGCCCCCAAATGAGCACAAATACATGGAGAAACACTTTGGAGATAACTCTTGGCCATTAGAAGTGAAGATTCATCATTAAATCCAAGAGAAAGAGCTTATCTTGAGAAATTCATTGTTGAGGTTGTGCTTTCACTTGTATATCTAGCAAGAATGCTATTGTGTGAGTTTGTGAGTTTGTAAACATTTCAAGTCTTAGAATCTTTTGAGTATGAAGTGATTTCTAGTGAGCCTTAAAGAAAACTAGAAAGTGGTTTCTAGTGAGCCTTGGAGAAAACTAGAAATTGGTTGGGTGTGAACCTTGAACAAAACACTATTGTAATATTGATCATGACATAGTGGAGGAAATCTCAAGTGGGCAAGCTTGAGGAGAGGACGTAGACTCTGGTTGGTGGAATTGAACCTCTATAAATCCCGATGCACTCTTTTCTTTATCCTCCTTTATTTACTTGCTTTATTTGTGCTTAGCATTACTTGGTTTGTTCTTGATCTTTGGTTGAGTGAATTTAGTAGTAAATTTTGATTTTACTAAATTTTTTAAAACAACCAATTCACCCCCCCTATTGGTTGCACTTGGGCCAACAACTATATTTTTACAATCACTAATTCTAGGTCTTAAAACTTCAACTAAAATAAATTTTCCTCTCCAATGCCAATTTACTCGCCTGATGTCAGTTTCTTTATCTCTCTTTCTCCACTGTCGCCCAACTGCACAAACGCTGCTGCCATCGTTGTCATCCACCCTACCCACGACGCTAGTCCCCCTTTGCTTTTGCACCATCCAACCATTGTCCACACCTTGAATCGAGTGAGAATTGCCCATCACCATCATCCCATCATTGAATCGATTGAGAATTGGCCGTCATTGGGAGGATCAAGTGAAAATCGGCCATCGTCATTTCTTGAATCGATCACCTAGTTGATTGATGGTTTCGGTGGGAGCACAAATGGTTGACTCAATTGAGCAAGAATTGGAGACGAGGATTAAGGTGACAATCAAAGGAGGAGGTTAGCAACACCAGCGGTGAATCGGCACTCATGGGGGTGGCTCTGGGGGCGGTTAGCAATTTTTGGCATGGTGGCCCCCTAGAAATCGTGGTCACCGGTGGCGGTTAGTAGCTCTAAATTGAGGCAAGTGTGGACGAATGCCATCCTTTTGTTTCTCATTTTTGCGTCGCTAGTGGGCTAGGTTTGGTGGACGACTGTGGCAGCTGTTGCTGTGTGGCGGATTCAGGCTAGATTCAGGCAACGATAGTAGCGACATGGAGAGCCAGAGGTGGGCAGAGGCTAGTGTAAGGAGAGAGAGAGAAGGAGAGTAGATTTAGGCTAGGACGAGTAGGTTTAGAAATTTAGGGTTTTAAATTATTGATTGAAAATGCTTGAGAACTAAAATTGTCATTTTAATTTAGTGTTATTCAATATCATATCATCATTTTCCATCCAATTTAATGATAAAATTAACAGAAAAAATCTCAGTGGAACACATATAAAGAGATTAGGTATTTCACTGAGACAAATATAAAGTAAGGTGCCCATTTCGGTCAAGAATAAAAGCTATGATACCCCAATGGACTTTCCCTCATTGTTAGTACTAGTGATTGCACTTTTTATTTTGGTTTTAGGTAGAAATAGGAGATTCTACGCTAAGGTTAAATAGCATTTTCACCTATCATGCACCATTAACAGATCTAAGGATTTTTTTTCAGTTTTCTAGATTTCTTAAGTATTGAAGTATATTTGCTGATAAAAAAAAAACAAAAAACAGTATATAAATACAATTTTACCTTGAAATAGAGCAAAAGTAACGAAGGGTTTGACTATAGAACCAAGTAAAAAAAAGAGGGGAAAACATTTAACATATAGTTTTACTATATATGGCTTTCCATTAGACTATGATTTCATAAGGCATCTGAGAACTTTACGGCGCGCTAACAAATTATTTGCGGCATTAGCATCGGGTGGCAGGGGGAGCACTAATCTTCTACAATTAGACTTAAAAGTTAGATCTCTTATAAGTAATTTTCTTTCATACAAATGATTTTGTATCAAATCCAATAGTTTTTAGTTAAATGTATCTAAATCTCTACTCCGAGTAACTTCCGTAATTTTTTTAGAAAAAATAATTCTACATTTTTAACTTTTGATTTTATAGATTATTATGTGTGAGCCGAAAGGTCCCTCACTTTTGTTGATGTTAAGTTACGTTTAAGAAAGAATCACCTACTAACTTAGCTGACATATTCTAGATAGGGCTATATAAGAACATGTAGTAAAATCCACCAAGGCCACCAAGTTTATTTTTATGTTTAAATGGGTACTTGACCTTCATATCGTCCTAACAAGGTACATTTTCTCCTATTGTGCATCTAGGGATGTTAATGGGTCGGATTGGGTAGGATAAGGGCAATACCACATCCTACCCGTTACGTTGGGCACCCTACCCTCATCCTACCCGTCACCCATCAGGTGAACAATTTTATCACCCATATCCTACCCATTTTTAGGCGGGTAGGATCGGGTAAAAACCCGTGCATCCACCACACTTCTACACGTATACACACAAAAAAAAAATTAAGTAAGAAGCTATAAATTACATCAATTAAAGACGTCAAAAACATTATTAATAAGTGAAAAAAAAATAGGAGGTACACCATAAGAGAGTACCACACATAAATTCACACTTCAAATATACCAACACACTACAAAAAACATACTCTAGAATCAGTATATCACAAACATAGCAAGTCTTTTCTAATTATAATAGATGATTATTTGTACCAAGCAAATATTTAATAGCATATATATATATGGGGCGGATATGGGGTGGATGGACCCCAAACCCGCACCCTTACCATATCCGGCGGGTAAAAAAAAAAAACTCATATCCACCTTATATCCATTTAATTATAAAAAACAATGACCCGTCAGGTAGGATACATTAGAATCCCCATTGGGCCGGATATTCGTTGACATCCCAGCGCGTCCTAATCAATTACTTTCCATCAATTCTAGCATTAAGCGTGACGGGAAATGCTAATGTGCTACAAAAAAATACTAAAATAAACCGTAAAATAGCACTTGTGGTCCTAAATCTATTGTTTACATTCCTAATGTAATGAACGCTCTCATTCTCTAGTTCCGTTGCCCTTCATCGCATCTCTCCTTCTCAAAGACCATCGTTTGTTACTGCTACTCCTTGCTTATCATTGTCAATCTCGTTGATACCAGCAACACTGCCACCCAACTTGACATTCATTGTTTTCTAGATTAGATCCAACTTCAAAACCAACTCGACCGCTTCCAAATTCTAAAATCAAAAAATTCCCTCAAAAAAATTGTAAAATATTTTTCCATTTCTACTTGTGTGTTGCAAATTTTTTTTCCCAAAATCAACAAATTCCCCCAACTCGACCCAAACAAGCCGGTGTCGCCTTCATCTTCTTCTTTGCTCGTCTTTGCCATTCGAGCACCAAGGCTCAAGTGCACTATTTGTCCAATAATGATTCATCAAATCACCGAATTTAGCAAAGATGCACCTAGATCTTTCAAGCGAATGGCGAACCCTACATTCACTCCATAATTAGTGAGACCACAACATCGTCAGTGCTAAAAAATCGGAGCCGTTGAATTATCACCGCCAAATTCCCAGCCAATTTCTGTCTTCAGTCAGATTCGTCTCCACCTCACCTCATCATCACTCTTTCGCAGCCTCTTACCTCATCAACAAATGTGGGCTACCCCAAGAATCGGCCCTTTAAGCTTCCAGGCACCTCAACTTTGAGAACCCAATAAAGCCAGACTCGGTCCTCACATTTTTCCGTGAGATTGGTTTCTCAAAACACCAAATTTTGACCATCATCAATAAATTACCTACCTTTTTGGCATCAGATCTCCACTGGATTCGGTGGACAAGGAACAGAGGAAGAGAGATGTGTGAGGAAGGGAGAGGGAGCTAAAGAGAAGAGGGTTTAGAAGCATAAATAATATAATTAGAATTTTCAGTTTGAAATTGTTGATAGAAAAATTTAGACGATTGCAAGTATTATTTTATGATTTATTTTAGTTTTCTTATAGCACATTAGCATTTTTCATTAGGCTTAGCACTGGAATTGACAGAAAGTAGCTGATTGGGATGTGGAATAGGAGGAAAGGTACTTTGCTATGACAACAAAAAGGTTAAGTACCCATTTATGACACAAAAATAAGTTAAGTGACCCATAATAAATTTTACCCCTAAGAACATTAAAAAAACTTGATGGCTATATAAAACGAGCTAGCAATCTTGAATTGATCAGGCCTCTAGTGCAATAATATCTTAATGGCAAGATCCAACAATGAGTATCAATGTGTACAGAAGCGTTATCACAAAAAAGATATTGAGATAGATACCACCATACAACTCTCAAGTTTTCCAGCTCTCAAGTAAGGAACTCAATAAAAGTAACACCGGTAATTCATTGTCGAGCTCCAACTCCATAGTAATCAACTGATTAATCAAATTCTTGAAATCATTCAATTGCTTGAAAATTGACTCTTTCTTTAAGCTGCAAATTCACAAGCTTCTATATAGTAAAAACTTTATTCTGAGCAGTTTTTCTCTTAGATAAGCTTTCTAGTTTCTTTTACAGAGTCTTAAGTCTTTGTCTCTGCAGAAAAATGATGGAACATGTTGATATCCATCCATCTCCTAATGGTGTCAACTGTCTTGCGATCGAGTTTCTTCCAATCATCATCTAACTTGTCCTTTGGGTTAGTTGAATCACCTAAGACAGTATCATACAAATCAATATAATAAAGTAGATCATCCACCATTGGCTTCAAATCAAATAATTCAATGCACTCAATCTGATCATTGAACTTAAGCCTATCACTCATATCCTCTTTAGTTACAGGCTCTGATACCACTTGTTAGGATGAACCTGAAATAATCACTGTAAAACACACACGATAAAATCAACAAACGTTCAAGCAAATAAATCATACCAAAAAATAAACAATTAGAAAAATTAGCATCAAGAAGAAATAAATCGAGACACATGACATATATGGAAATTCATCTAGAACCAAATGTAGAAATCAAAATATAATTGGGTTAAAAAATATTAAACCCAATTTAAATTGTCTAGCCCATTTCCAAATTGATGTCCAAAATTCAAAAGTTCACAAATTTTGGAAACTACGAATTCAAGAAACCCAATTTTTTTAGGAGCCCAAAAGCACACAATTGGAGGCCCTGAATAAAGACTCATTATGTCATTTTGGCCAAAGTCCACTTTTGGCAAATTGGGCCTTAAAATTCAAAATGATTAAAGCCCATGATTTTGCTCAAATATTCTAGAACATTCTAGAATGCTTCATTAATTATCTTTTTAAATTAAATAAATTGGATAATTAGTGAGAGATAATTATCATATTTATTTTCTATTAAGATAAATACAAGAGATAAATATATGATAATTGTCACATGTGGTTCTCTTGAACCAAACCACTTCCTTTCTATAGCTATAAATAGGTTCCCAAAGCCAAAGGAAAAAGAGGGGGGAGAAACAAAAATTGGAGAAGCAAAAACTTAGAGAGGAAGAAAAATCTCTCTACAAGAAGTTTTCTCCTATTTTTCAAGCTGATCAAGCACAAAAGCCTAGCGAAAGAAAAAATCAACTCCAAAGAAGATCAAATCCCAGTTTCAATGCCAGATTTGAAGAATGCTGCGAGGAACGCAAAGAATGCGGGACAGCGCTACATCAAGTTCAAGTCCAAATCCTGCGGAAGTAGTGAGGAACGTGAAGGATTCATTTCTGTGCTGCGTCAAATCAAACTCCAAGGAAAACAGCAAGGAAGCGGGTGACATTGACCGAAGACCCCAAGTCCAAGGAGTACAACAGAAATCTTACACCAAAAGAAGCAGATAGGGCCTCGGTTCGTGTTCATGCAAGACAAATCCGGAGTCCGTGTTCGTGAAGAGGCCGTTCGTGTCTTCGCCAAAAGCTCGAAGCGTTAATAAGAGGATTGTGCACGCTAGAGAGTCGATCCCCCAAAATCTCTGTTCTAAATTTTAATATTGTAATTTGTGCTACAATTAATTTCAGGGTATAATTTTTTTAACACGCGAAATTTGTGCATACAAATTTTTGGCGACTCCACTAGGGACATTCTCTACCTCTCATCTCTTGCATCGAGAAAGCTTTGAAGAAATTCAAGTAAAGATCATGGAAGCAAAAAGTGCTGCTGTCAACACCGAGAAATCTGCGGCAAAAGAAAAGGAAGTTACACCGGTCACTCGTGCCAAAGCTCGTGCTAAAGGATCTCAATTGGCGTCTCCGCTAAAGCAATTTTCTCAAGTTACTGTAGAGAAGCAATAAATTCAACCAACAAAAGGGAGATCCAATCCTTCAAGCCACTCCAACCATTCAAGTAGGAACAAGGATGTGGAAGTTTCCGCAGAGAAGATAAGGGCTCAGTCATCTTCCAAGACATCAATGAAAAAGGCCACCACAAGTGAAGAATCTAAAACTAGATCTGTGACTTTCACAAAGAAAAGGTAGGCAGATTGCTCTTCATTCTCAAAGTCGAAGTTGCCAGCCTTGGTAGTAGATTCTGGAAATCTTGAGGATCGTCTTGAGTAAATAGCATTTTCCATTGAAAGGTTGACAGAAAAACTTGAAGAAAAAGATGCCCAGATTGCGTTGTTGATGAGTAAATTAGAAGCTCAACATTTTTTGGGGGAAGCAACTACAAGTGGCACTAAGCAAGTTGTTGCTCCTATTGTTGAAAAGCTCGAGAACATGGAAAAGCAGCAAAAGCAAAGTCAATATAATCGTACAGCCTTGCAAAGTGCTTTGAACGACACAGCCCAAAGGTCTGTGGCCTCATTGTCTGTGCAACAATTGCAACACATGATCATGGATACCATTCGAGCTCAATTTGGAGTGGCTCCACAATAATTCCTAGTGTATGCAAAGCCGTACTCAAGGAGGATCGATGAGCTAATGATGCTGTTAGGCTATCAACCACCAAAATCCTAACAATTTGACGGCAAGGGCAATTTTAAGCAACATGTGGCTCACTTCATTGAAACTTGCAACAATGGCAGGACCTATGATGATCTTATGGTGAAGCAATTTGTGTGATCATTGAAAGGGGCTGCCTTTGACTGGTACATGGATATGCCTGCTGGATCCATTGATGGATGGAACCAACTTGAAAGAGAGTTTTTATCACGTTTCTACAACAAAAGAAGGACGATCAGCCTCCCAGAGTTGGCAGCGATCAAACAAATGAAGGACGAGCCAGTGACAGAATACATAGAGTGATGGAGAACCAACGTCCTCAACTGCAAGGAGCGGATAAGTGAAGCCTCTTCCATCGATATATGTGCGCAATGGATGCACTGGGGAATACTCTATAGCTTGAAGGGAAACATGCCACATTCATTTGAAGAACTCACAACAAGGGCTCATGACTTGGAGATCCAGATTGCAAGGCATGGGAGCTATGTTCCAAGCAATTCCTCTCAAAAGAAAGATGGCAAGAAAGACAAAGAAGAAAAGGTTGTGAAGACAAAAGAAACCATGGCTATAGCTGCTATTCCGGCAAAGATCTCCAAAGGGAGCTCAAGTCTTGATACTAAATTTGTGAAGGGCCAACCGGATGTAAAGAAAAGATTGACACTCAAGGAACTTGAAGCAAAACAATACCCATTTGTAGATTCGGATGTGTCGGCAATCTTGGACCAGTTGCTAGAAAGGAACTTGATAGAACTGCCAAATCCAAAGAGACCAGAGGAGGTTGGAAGGGTAGACGACCCTAAGTATTGCCGATTTCACTGTATCGTTGGCCACCCCGTCGAGAAATGCTTTGTGTTAAAGGATCTTATAGTCTGCATGGAAAAGGAAGGGCATATCAAATTTGATGATTTGGAGGAACCATTGGTTTCCAATGTTGCCAAGATATGCTTTGAAGTGACTTCCCCAAAGTTCGTAAAAAAACTTGAGGATGAAGTCAAGGTCTCTACTCAAGACTTCGTAGAGAAGGAAAATACACTTGAAGTACTCACATGTGGCCAAAATGATGTTGTCCCAATGAAATTTGAGGTCGATGGCGAGGTGACAACTATTTATGCATACCCTGGTATGCCAAAATACTCTAAAAACCCAAACGCCCCAAGCTTCTATGATGTCATAGTCGATGACTTAGATACATGGGAGTCCTCATCTGAGTCGGAAGACTAAGTCAATGATGGATGGTCAACGTTCATAAGTAAGAAAGAAAAGTGTGCTTGGAAAAGAAGGGTAAGCATCCCAAGTCCTTCAAGAATGTTTGACCTGATGAGTTACCGAGCAGAAAAGCCAACTGGGTGGGGAGATTTAGCAAGTTCTAGTTTATCAGACGAACAAGATGGTGAATGGAAAATGGTGAGAGACCGAAGACGAAGAAGGAATCAACCACCACACTATCCCTTGCAAAAAGCTCCGAAAGACAAAAAACTGGAAGGGTGTAACCCCACAAGAATGCATCCTCAAATGCCTAGGAAAGTTTGGAAGCCACTACATCCAACAAGTGCAGAATCACAATAGGTGGTTAGGAGGTCCATGACACTGCTTGACTATTTCTCAAAGTCATATTTATAAAACACAATGTGGAGGTAAACTCTACGGGCATTCATGGAGATAGTGAATCAAGTCGTAGCCAAAAAGGACCCGGCAAAGTAAGCATTGGAGATAAGGTTGATGTAGTAAAGGCTGGGATCATCTCCAAACTCAAAGATCTCCCTACAACCATGACCATGAATGAGGTCCTCAAACTACCACAAGATGTTCGGCTAGCCATACTTTAAGTGCTCATTGACCCATGAGCTTATGAAGGAAAGGTGTTTCACAAAAAGACAAATGATAAGTGTGTCACCTGCATGGCTACAATCTCTTTTGATGACAAAGATTTGCAGTTGGGCCGTCGTTTGCATAATCGACCTCTTTATGTAAACGGATATATTTGAGAACACCAGATTGGGAGGATCATAATTGATGGTGGCTCAGCTGTGAATATCATGCCTATTCGAACATTGAAGAAGGTCGGCCTATCCGTAAAGGATCTTTCAAGTAGCAAGTTGACCATCCAAGGTTTCAACCAAAAGAGGCAATGCTCTGCAGGGAAAATTCAGCTTACAATGGAGATAGAAGAGTTCAAGACCTCCGCTTTGTTCCATGTTATTGACGCAAATACTTCATATGACTTGCTGCTCGAGCGTACTTGGATGCATGAAAATGGAGTTGTACCATCAACTTGGCACCAATGCTTTAAGTATGTTGGCGATGATGGAAGCATCAAGCGTGTAGTGGCAGAAACCGCCCCTTTTGACATCGAGGAAACCCATTTTGCTGACGCCAAGTTCTACTTGGAAAACTGCCAAGGTATGAAGCCCAAGGCTTTCTCCATAGTGCTCCCTAAAGCAAAAAGCACCAAAAGGAACATCCTTGCCTCGACCAGCAAACTTCGCTTTTCTAAAGAAGATGCTAGACTGCTAAAAGAAGACATGGCCCTACCAATCTCCTTGCTCTCTAAATTGATTATGTCTGATGAATCTGCAAAGAAAATGAAGGAATTTCAAAGCTTGAAAGCAAATGCATGGTTTGGTCCCAAGGTCGAGAGATTGTTTCAAAAAGTAGGATATGGTAAAGGTGAACCCCGGCAACTTGGTGATTTGGATGCAATCCTGGAAAAAAAACAGCTTGGAGAAAAGTATGGTTTATGATATCAACCATCTAACCTCGTAAAGAATGCGTCATGCAACCCGGTGATGATTTAGATTTATGAGTATGATAAAGATCAAGTAAAGTTGCAGGTTAACCAGGAGGAAAAAGAAACCAGTGAGAATGTTTGAATCTCCGTATTTAAATGCTTAGGACCAAAAGCCCCTACTAATAATATACAAAGGACTTCAGCTTTTGCACGGCTTAGGCCAAATGGAGCTTATCCGAAAGCACAAGCAAAGGTCAAACGCCAGAGGCAAAGGAGACAAAGGCATCCCCACCAAACATCTCACGAAGGTGATGATCCTCAAGAGGAAGTAGCCTCCTGCAATAATGTCGCACTTGAAGGACGAGATCAAGATGAGCCAAGCATGGAAAAAGTAGTCGAGGAAACTAAACCAAGCCCTGCGCCTGAAGCTTTTGAGGAAGGAGGGCAAACAACTGTTGATGACTTGAAGGAACTAAATTTAGGGATGCCGGATCTTCCAAATCCGGTGTTTGTGAGCACCCTGCTGGGTTCTGAAGAAGAGGCGCGGTACTTCGAGCTACTGAAAGAATATGAAGATGTCTTTGCATAATCCTATAGGGAGATGCCCAGATTGGATCCAAAGATCGTTGTCCATCACCTTGCCGTGGAGCATGGATCCCGCCCCGTCAAACAGGCTCAACGAAGATTTCGGCCAGAACTTATTCCACAAATTTAGGCTGAAGTAGATAAACTTATTGATGCGAGTTTCATTCGAGAAGTTAAGTACCCCACCTGGATTTCAAACATTGTGGTCGTGAAGAAGAAGAATGTCCAAATCAGAATCTGCATAGACTTCCGAGATTTGAATCAAGCCTGCCCAAACGATGACTTCCCCTTGCCAATAACGGAATTAATGGTTGACTCAACAACGGGACACGAAGCTTTGTCTTTCATGAATGGGTTCTCTGGTTACAACCAAATTCACATGGATCCAAAAGATGAGGAATTTACAGCTTTTCGTACTCCAAAGGGGATCTATTGCTACAAAGTTATGCCATTTGGACTCAAGAATGCTGGTGCAACTTACCAACGAGCGATGCAAAGAATCTTTGATGACATGTTGCACAAGAAAGTAGAATGCTATGGCGATGACTTGGTGGTGAAGACGAAAAACAAGTCAGAGCACCTAAAGGACATGCGTGATGTCTTTGATCGGCTCCACAAATACCAACTAAAGATGAATCCTCTCAAATGTGCTTTCGATGTTACTTCTAGAAAGTTCTTAGGATTCATTGTCCGTCATCGTGGCATCGAGGTGGATCGATCAAAGATAGATGCAATCCTAAAAATGCCTAAGCCAAGTAACACTCGTGAGCTTAAAAGCCTACAAAGAAGATTAGCATACATAAGGCAGTTTATCTCCAACTTAGCAGGACAATGCCACTCGTTTAGTAGGCTCCTAAAAAAGGATACGCCTTTTATCTGGGATGACGCTTGCAAGAATGCATTTCAAAGTATGAAGGACTACCTACTCCATCCACCCATCCTTGTTGCTCTAATTCAAGGAAAGCCTTTAATATTGTACATAGCTGCCCAAGAACACTCATTGGGGGCACTTCTTGCTCAACAAAATGATAAGGGGAAAGAAAATGCACTCTACTACTTGAGTCGAAGGCTAGTGGGGCGGAGGCTAACTATTCTTCCATTGAGAAGATATGCCTTGCACTGATCTTTGCTATAAAGAAGCTAAGGCATTATATGCTAGCCCATGTAGTCCATCTTGTGTCAAAGGCTGATCCACTGAAGTACTTGATGTCAAGACCGGTGCTTTTCAGGAAGGTTGGCTAAATGGGCTCTTCTTCTGTCTGAATTTGACATAGTGAGTGTTTGTCTTGCAAAAGGCAATCAAAGGACAAGCATTGGTGGATTTTCTTGCTGATCACCCTATACCAGCAGAATGGGAACTCCCAAAAGACCTGCCAGATGATGAAGTCTTTCTTGCACAAATCATCCCAACCTGGCTCTTTGATGGTGCATCTCGAGAATATGGAGCGGAGGCAAGCGTGGTATTCGTCTCTCCCTACAATGAAGTTTTTCCATACTCTTTCAGCTTACTCGAAAAGTGCTCGAATAATGTAGTAGAGTACCAAGCCTTGCTAATTGGATTAGAAGCAGCCATGGACATGCAAATCTAAGAACTTGAAATCTTTGGAGATTCCAAGCTGGTGGTCAACCAACTTCTCCAAGAATATGATGTTCGTAAACCTGAACTACTCCCTTTATTTGAATATTCAAGGCATTTACTGGACCGATTAGATCAAGTAAGGATCCATCATATTGCCCGAGGGCACAATCGACATGTCGATGCTTTAGCCAACCTGGCGGCTGTTCTAGCAAATTCAACTGAGCAAAAAGCCTTGATCCAAGTACATAAGAGATGGGTGGTACCACAAATATTAGTCGAGAAATATGGGTGCAGTCATACTATCTCCGTCATCGAACCAAAGGAGGATTGGCGACAATCGTTTATTAGTTACTTGGAACATGGTAACCTACCTGAAGACCCACGCTGTCGAGCTGATATTTGCCGAAGAGCACCAAGGTTTGTCCACTTCAAGGAGGTTCTCTATCGCCGCTCTATCGAAGAAGTCCTCCTTAGATGCCTAAGTGATGAAGAAGCGGGGCAAGTTGTAGAAGAAGCTCATTCTGGAATCTGTGGAGCTCATCAATCTGGACCAAAACTTTACCATCATATCAAAAGAATGAGGTATTATTGGCCAACTATGGTGAATGATTGCATCAACTACGCCAAGAGATGTCAAGCCTGCCAATTCCATGCCAACCTCATTCATCAACCTTCGGAGCTGTTACATCCCACAGTGGCTTCTTGGCCTTTTGATGCTTGGGGGCTTAACACTGTGGGGCCAATCACTCCTAAGTCATCCGCTGGGCACTCATTCATCTTGGCTGCCCCTGATTATTTCTCAAAATGGGCGGAAGCTATCCTATTGAAGGAAGTCAAAAAGGAGAATGTCATGGAATTCATCAAAATAAATATCATTTACCGATATGGAGTTTCCTGCTACATCATCACCGACAGTGGAAAGTCATTCTATAATAAAGTGATGGATAAACTTTGTGCCAAGTTCAAGTTTGTCCAACATAACTCATCTATGTACAATGCTGCAGCAAACGGTTTAGCCAAAGCCTTCAATAAAACGCTGTGCAACCTTTTGAAAAAGGTTGTCTCATGATCAAAGAGATATTGACATGAGAAAGTTGGAGAAGCCTTTTGGGCATATCGAACAACGCACAGGACCCCTACTCATGCAACTCCATATTCTTTGGTCTATGGCATAGAAGCAGTCCTCCCATTGGAATGCCAAATTCCTTCTTTAAGGATAGTTCTGCAAGAAGGATTGATCAATGAGGAAAATGCCAAGTTGCGGCTAGATGAGCTGGATGCTTTAAACGAGAACAGACTTGAAGCCCAACAACGCTTAGAGTGCTATCAAGCTCACATGGCAAAAGCTTTCAACAAGAAGGTGCGCCCAAGGATTTTTCAAGTTGGGGACTTGGTGTTAGCCATTAGAAGACCAATCATCATGACAAAGCATGCCAGAGGAAAGTTTGTGTCAAAATGGGATGGCCCGTACGTGGTGACCGAAGTCTAGACTAACGGTGCTTACAAAATAATGGACAACGATGGTTTAAGAATCAGCCCCATCAATGGGAAGTTTTTGAAGAAGTTTTATGCATGAAGACTCGGGGGCATGCTCCTTGTCACAAGAGCCTAAATTGTATGACAAAACACAAAAAAAAACACAAAAGAAAAAAAAACATAAAACATAAAACATAAAAAAATTGTAATACTCCTGGCCCGCACGAGTATAAATTGTGTATGGCGAAATCCTCAAAAAAAAAATGTAACACTCCTGGCCCGCACGAGTATAAACTATGTACGGCGAAATCCTCAAAACAAAAAATGTAATACTCCTAGCCCGCACGAGTATAAACTGTGTATGGCAAAATCTTCAAAACAAAAATGTAATACTCCTGGCCCGCACAAGTATAAACTGTGAACAGCTAAATCAAATGAAAATTTCCCTTTTAAGCTATGTTTTGCTTGTCACTTAGTTCAAGTACATCCTTATTATTAAGGTTGGGATGTTATTTAAAGATTGGGAATAAGTAAGATGATGAGATTCAAAAAAATAAAAGAGATATCTTCATTGCATTCCGGAATCCTGCTACAGCCTACCTAATCCTAAAAAAGGGAAAGGAAAGTAAAGCTACATGGAAATGGTGGCCCAATCCCCAGAAAAAATGTCTAAAAGCTCCTTCTCAAGTGCTTGCCTCCACCGATTTACTACTTCAATCCTAGATCCCCCTGCAGCTAAGCGATCTTTGATTTCTTCGCGCCTTGCATCCAAGGAACTAAGTGCTTCAAGAGATTTCTGACTCTCATCACAGAACATATCAATAGCAGTTGATGAATCGGCTACTTGCTGTTGAAGCTTATCTATCTGGGCATTAGCATTCTTTATGATGTTAACATGTGAATCTATCTTCTCAGTAAAAGTCACCACTCATGAAGTATGAATGCCAGATTCTGCTTCAATAGAAGCAAGCTCCCTTTGATTCACCTCTGGGTCTAATGACTGCATGGCTTCCTACCTCTGTGAAAGGTACACCTCAGTCCCTTTAAGTAGAGAATCTATCTTTTCAAGTAAAGGGGAGCAATCCACAAAGAAACATTTTGTCAGAGGATTAGGAATTTCATCCCTCTTGCAATGCCATCAATCTCGTAGTGAAGAAAATCCATTTTGCAAAGTAGCGTCACCTTCCTTCTTCAAGTAGTCTATGAGACCACGATAAATAATCTCCTTAATGAGATCCACTGAAGCAAAAGACTCCTTTGGCATGCTAGAAGCACAAGAGAATATTGGCACAATTTGTGAGTTTCCCTTCAGAGGAAGAGGCGTCAAGACTGCATCAATGGTAGGTATGTTACATGGAGAAGCTATGACTTGGCCATTCGACACAACTTCCACTTCATCTTTCTCATTTGAATTATCTTCTATAGGCCGATCAGATAAACCATCTAAAGCTCCAATCATCTTAATGCCATGTGTCAGGTCCTCTTCAGAGAGAAGGTGTTTTGATTCCGGTACATCAGGGAAGACTGTAACAAGGAGAAAATTAGACAAACTAAAATGAAGAAACAAAATTTTTTTTTAATCAAAACAGAAGGGAGATACTTACCCTTATTAAGAGACATCGGGAACATGCCAAGACTGTCTCCTAAGCTTCGACAAGAAGAAGAACATTTGTTACTTGAAGCTTGCATGCTAGGTTCCGGCAAAACCTGCTCACGAGGTTTCAACTTGATCCTCTTTCCTGTAGGAGCCACTAATGCTCCCGTCACCTGACGCTTCTTTGGATCTAGGCTCTGCTCCTTAACTAAGGTTGGTGGAACTTTGACAAGAGATAACTCGAAGCTTGGTTTCTCGCTCTCCAACAATACAGAAATTGGAATTTTCTCCAAAGTAAGGAGTACCTCACTTTTCCACCAATTTGTATAGCTCAGGTCAACTTGCAAGCCAATGGTAGAAGAAAACTTGGGGATGTGGAACTTAGCACCTGTACCAATCCGAGTCAAAGACAACCACACTTCATATAAGGAGTCAAGTCGAGAAGGAAGAATAGTGAGCTTTGGGTTGCCAGGAAGCCTTTGAAGAAAGCCATGCTGCTGAGAAAACCGATGAAGATTATAGTACTCCAAGATAAAGGTATTGTTTCGACGATATGTCAAGTACCTGGGACGTAGGCTCATCATGAACTCTGCGGTATCTTGCCCTCTTTTTCCATCATCAGCACGCTCCCCTGGATTTATTGAAGCCGGCATAAGATTCCATGAGAAATCACGAGACGGAAGTCCATCACGTAGCAAAGACCTACAGTCAGCAGCAGAATCTTCCTAATGTTGATAGGCATTTAAGGTTCCACGAATCTTCTGGATCAGAGGACGAGGCAAATCTTTGCTCATGGTGTCATAAACTCCCCATGGAAAATGCAAGCCAGCCCAAGCATAAAAAAAATGACCAGGAAATGCTACTTTCACCCTGCCAAGATCATGAGACTCTTCTTCAAGCTGCCCAGTCTCAAAGAGCCCTCTATAAATGCATGCTAGGATAGGAGGTACCAAACTAAAGGTGACTCCCTATACCATCTTTGATGCAGCTTTAAAAGTTCCAGGTCGTAAGTCATCATTGAAAGGGAGAACGTAGCGGCAAAGCCATAAAGCCAAGTAAGCAGCAATTTTGAGCTCATCATGAAATTTTGGAGAAGTAGGACACCCAAGCTTAGGGAAAGCCGGCAAATCAAATGGAAAATCAGAGTTTTGGGAAGCCATCATAAACGGTCTCTTGATTTACGGACTTTTAGTGCATCGGCCGCTACGATCATACTTCACTTGAGTCGCCACCTGATATTGCTTAGAGGCACGAGGATTGGGCATAGGATCCTTTACTTTAAACCAAAAATCAATTTAATCAGCATGCGAAAGCCTATCTTTGTTCTTGCTAGAAGCAATCTTTGAGAAAGCCTTGAAAAGGTACATACAAGTCTCCAGCAAGCCATCCATAGTACAATCCATGAGCTTAGTGTAGCTTGGCACAACCTCTTCGTAATACTCTCCCTGAACGGAAAGGCCGCTAATCTCACGTAACTCCCTGAGTGACATGCCGATTTCACCTTCTGAAGTGATGAAAGTATTTCTGCCAGGAGACCAAGCCTCAACCAAAGCACGATACATCCAATTCGGCCGATGATAGTCAAAACACGCAGCTCCAATGGCAGAAGCTAAGTCAGTAAGTCCGTTCACCCACAGCAAACCACAAGTGTCGACAGTCCATTCCTTGAAACCATGCAAATACTGAATCTCACCTCTTGAATCAAAGGAAGAGCCCCACTTCAGTTGATGACAGGACATGAGCTCAGCCACATGCGGCCTTGGAACATCATGAACATTCACATGAGACAGGGGAAAGCATAAGGATGGTCAACGATCTGGCAAGACAACACCTCCAGGAACCATATCCTTCTCTAAGGGATACTCACTAAGCCTTGGCATGCTCGGTTCTTCAATGCGGTGTAGGTGCTCCACGGCATAAGAACCGACAAAAGGATAGCGAACGACAAGCTTAATTGGGCCAACATCACCTCCAGAATGCGGCTTCACAGTGGCCTTTGGAAGTATCAAATACTTGCCATCGTTAGACTTAGCAATCCAATCAATCTTCACAGGCCTGGAAGCTGGTACAACTTCTAAACGCACCTTCGGGCCAGCCATCTTGCAACAAAATATTTGACTTGGAGAAGAAACTTGACGTAGCAGCAGTAGCAATGATGATCGGTTCACAACAAAAAGGACTTAGGCGGTCCGTGCTCCAAAAAGAAGTACAAAGACAATGCTAAAAAGATTCGCCTTAAAACCTAAAATGTTTGTCTACATTCTCGGGATTCGGAAAGATTGAAAAATCTAAAATTAAAGTTTGGAGACGATCTATACCTAAGCCTTCAAATCTCCACAGTACCCAAGAATCACCAAGAAATTTTGCTAAAAAAAAAAAAGTCAGCTCCAGCAATATTGCATAAAAAGGGGGGGGGGGGGGGGGGACAAACAACCGAAAAAAAAAAAAAGAACACAAGAAACAAAAAACAGTTCCGGCAAATTTTGCACAGACATCTCCAGCCGAAAACACAAAGAGGCCAAAAAAAAAAAAGAAAGAAAAAAAGGGCGAAAAAAAAAACGAGTGAAAGAAGCAACAGACGTAGGACAGAACATGCCTACCTTTGCTGACCTTTGCTTGACTGCACCTAAAAGAAAAGCACAGAAACAAAAAATCAGACAGTGAAGCCAGCAGCCACCTAGAAAAAAAGTAGCACGAAGAGAAAAGAGAAGCGTACCTGACCTGTTAAAAATCGTAAATTGATGTCAAATTTATACAAGCTGTTGGTTTGGTTTAATCGGGTTTGCAAAATTTAATTAAGCTAAGAGATCAAATCCTAATGGAATTAAAGCTCTGCTCTGACCCATGTATTTGTCACAAAATAAAAGGTAAATTCAACTCCTACTTCAGGTCAAGTTTATTTAATGTTGGAGTTCAAATCAAATATTATTTCCTACCCAAATTGGAAATATACTTCATAGAGGAGACCAAAGTTGGTGCAACCAGGGACATGCCCCATGGCAAAATTCTTCTCACATCTTGAATGACATAATAAATTTTTCTCATAAAAAAAAATCAATATTATTTTATTTATTACACAAAAAAAATGTATAGATAAATAATCTTGATGGGGCATTTGTAGACATCAAAATCTATTAATAGATATGAAAGCAGGAAGAATGGCAGCATTGACATTTTACATTTTCAAAAAGTTTTTTTGATTGTTGTGTGATTGCCACGTACTGGCTGGCTGAATTTTCTTCCACATTTACCCCGACCAATGCCACGTGTCTTCCTTAGGCTTTTTCTCTTCTTATATATTTTTTTAAACAAAAAATAAAAATTCAGGTTAAGGTCATTTACGTGCAAGATACATGGGATTAGATAGTTGATTTTATCCTATGAAAAAAATTATTTACAGCATTTTAAAATGCAAAACCACCCACTAACATTTTAATCTATATCTATAAATAAATATAAATGCAGGATCATTGACAAAACTGTACTTTCATAAATGTTAAAAAATTGAAATAAATTCCAATACCACCACGTGGAGTGTCAGATTGATATAGAAACGCCACGTGGTGATTTCCAAAAATAACCCTCACTAAACCAAACCAATTTACGTTAACCGTTGGAATCCCACTACTTCATTCCCACGTGTTACTCTCCTTACTCCAGTACCACATTAATAACTTCCCATTACTTTTTTACAGTTACAACTATTGAATATAAATCAGCCAATTATTTACATTTTTGTGTTTCACTTTACGGAAAACTTCCAACTTTTCAAAAGTACTTGCTTCTTTCTGTTTCAATTGCTCTGGCGACTAGAGAAACAAATCTGTCGATTCAATTCTGTCAGTGTCTCTACGTCAACAGCAGCTATGTCCAACAGTGTCTACTCGCTATCCACCTCTATCTCCGCAGAAATCCTGCAACCATATAGTAATCTGTTTTACTTCCCAACTCTTAAATATGTTTTACAGCATATAATATTCTATACTAATTTAGTAACCTGTTTTAGTTCCCAACTCTTAAATATGTTTTACATCATACAAAATTCTATACTAATTGGTTTTCCATCACTGAACTTTTTAACAGGCACTTTCATTTACTAAGGTAGTTTTCCAGCTTCCTACCGTCCCCAACCGCGCACTGTAAACGTAATTTCTTGACCTTACAACTATCATTTACTTCATAAAGCACACCATGTATTATACTAACAGCACACAATTGTTGGGCAGGAAGCACAAATTCGTGAGCACAAATTTGGATTTGGTCTCCCCAAGGAAACATGTTCCATATTTATTTACGGTGGCTTTTTATTTTAATTGCAAATTGGTTGTTTGCTTTCGTCCACTGTGGTTTTCTATCAATTTATGTTTGTATGGCTATGGGTTTTTTAAGGATACTATGTATAAAAAGAAAAGTTCCAATAGGGTGGATAAAAAAAATAAACACAAACTTACATTAGTGTATTTAGTTACAACTTCCAAACATAATAAATGTAGGCTATGATATAGGGAAAATGCAATGTTCCCATAGTTTTTCTTCACTGGCATGCACAAAATCATTTCAACTTAACTATTATTTCTTTTGAAGTAAAATTTTTGTAACATAATCAGTATTTTTTTATGGTTCAATGAAGAAGTATACTATGGAGGTCATCCAATATTTTTATTAAAAACCAGGAAAACTGTTTATTTTAATAACCAAAACATGTTCACATTTTTAATTTTTAAGCAAACTTAATGAT
Organism: Aquilaria yunnanensis; assembly: GCA_039654915.1. Classification (NCBI taxonomy): domain Eukaryota; kingdom Viridiplantae; phylum Streptophyta; class Magnoliopsida; order Malvales; family Thymelaeaceae; genus Aquilaria; species Aquilaria yunnanensis. The sequence goes on from CM077597.1 coordinate 72,884,645, forward strand.
TTTGGTTTAATTTTAAATGCTAATGTTTTAATTTAATTACCATTCCTTCTTTTTCAGTTTAATGGATACAGAGATGATTGAGGTTGTCCCAATCCCCTTTGTTGTTACCCTTGAACATGTTTGCAAGAAGTTTAAACTGGAACCCCCTGTTTATACCAATGCCCTTAAAGGATTAAAATTTAGGTTTTATGTCTGAATAGAGCTTGGGAAAAATGAGAAAGGGGAGAAAAAAGGGGGTACTGTTTAGGGACCTAGGGTTTGCCATGGAGTCCGCTGCAGAGAATGCAATTCATAGGATTAGGAGGTTCCATAACTTCTTCAACCATGACATTAACTTTGACGCTAATCTGGCACTGCAGGAGCGGCTAACTCAGAAGGAGAAGGAGGTTCATGGCCTCAAGTATGAGATTACCTTGGTTAGGTTCAACTAAGCTTGTGTGAATAATGTGTACAAGGACCAGATCAAAGGGTTAGAGGCTGAGACTGCATCGCTGAAGCAACTGGCTGATCAGGGACAGGAGAATGAGGGAAGTGTGGTTGGGGTTGAAACAGATCCCTCTGAAGCCGCCAGTTCAGGAAATGACCTCTATGACTAGGGGTTTTAAATTTAGGACATATTAGGACAGTTTGTTTCAGACTTTCATGAAGACAATGTTATGCAATTTCTCTACTTTTATTTAGGCAAGGATTTGGTTACTTTGATATTTTCCTAATATGCATGTATATTCTGGTTTTACTTTTTTTGGTTAATTAACCTATTTTCGTATCCATTATTATTAGCTAAACTTTTCTTACGAATTCACTATGCACATTGCATTTTCCCTATATGTTTAAAAAAATTCATATAACATATTTGATTAGTTGGTGATAAAAGACAAACTAATGACTAAAACATCTGCTTAGTACAAAAATTATTCTTTGATGCATACTTCTGTAAAAGAAAAAAAAAAAAGGTTAGTGTGAGGATTACCAAGAAAATCGGTATAGCCAGAGGGTTTGGCTGAGAGCATATAGGATCCGGTTGACACAGGAGCACACATTTGTTCCCTGAACCTTAAGAAAAAAAAAAGATCTCATTAGATAAATTTGTAGTACCAACTTCTCAATTATGAATAAAATTGAAGTGCTAAGTCTTTTGAAATATACCTTACTTTTGGGATTTAGGAAGGAAAATGATTTCACTTCATGTCAAAATGTTTGGAAAGCTACGACACCCCAAAGATCAACTCATTATTCGGCATATAACCAAAGGATTAAACACGACAAGCCATCAAATCTAGACTTGTCTTGTCCGTTCATGGTGGAGAACAAAAACCCTCGATCGTATCGAAGAACATTGACGGAGGACAATGAAAACATTTTATGGGAAACTAGACTTTTGCAATTGATGAAATTGGTTGTAGAAAAATTTGTCCGCCTTTGAACGTGGCTTGCCGAAAGAGTGGAGACTCAAACGGCAACCAGCGTAAGAGGGAGTCTCTGTAGATTTGTACCGGCAAAACTTTGTAGGAAAACAGAGTGTCAAGAAAATAGACACACCTTTGTACAATTAAAAAATCCAGTAACAAACCATGTGAGTTGGGGGAAAAAATCACACGGCTTTCATCCATAAGTAGGAAAACGTCGGTCGATGGGCCACTAGGGGGAGGACTAACGAAGAGGGGTTTAAAAAAGAAACAAAATTAAGGGAAACGAAAGGATCTCTTTTCGCCTTAGATGGACTCCTCACTGACGCAACAACGAACGCGTCGGCGAAAGGCCAGCAGCGGCGCCTCAGCGTGTTTTCCTCCACCCATTTAAGTTTTTGTTCACTCGTGAGAGAGTAATAAACCCAAGAATGAAAAGGAACAAACAAAGGAAAAAGAATAGGATTTCTTTTCGCCTTGCATGGAGTCCCTGCCGTCGGAAGTAGTACAACGGCGGTGAACACTCACTGGCGGCGGCTTTTGGTCTCCTAGGTTTAGGGTTCATTTGATGGCGTGATAGAGAGAGAGATGGATATTTGCTCGGGTTCGGACATACATCTATGTTTATAGGATCCTCCAGATAATTAATATACCCCTCACACCTTCAATTTTTATTCGGTTGCTAATTTACCCATTACTTTTTATTTTTGCGATTTTGGTCCCCTCTCACACTGCGCTCTCTGGTTCGTTATTTATTCTATACGGGATAGTCTTTCCTCCCTAATATTCGTTCTTCCGTGTGGGCTAAATATTGGAAACATTTTGGGCTGGCTTTTATTATTTCAACCATTGGACTATACCATTGTTTATTTAGTTTAACCTAAAAATCTATTGGTCTGCCATGTCCTAACATTTTTACAGCCCATAATCATTAAAGTCAGCCCATGTGTTTTTTGGTTTGTTTAAATTGTCTATGTATATTTTTTTTAATTAGCAAAATTCTTTTTTGTTTTCCAATTAGGCAAATTTTTTTAATTTATGTTCCACCCATTTATTTCCACGTGATATAATATTGATATTTTTTTACTATTTCCCAGGTTAATACTTCAATTTTACCCATGTGTTCTAATTTTTTCGCCTGCACAAATACTTTGCTTAATATTTTCCTCTAATTTTTTAGATATTTTTATTTCAATGCTACATTATCCGAACTATTTTTTTTTCCTATTTCAACAAATTTTAAACTGTACTTCTTAAATTTCTAATCTCATTATTTATTTAAATTTATATAAAATTTTCATAACTCCTTAAATTTATACATGAAATATATTTATATACAATTACCGTAAATATTTAAATCTATGTAGTCATTATTTCATAAAATTATGTAGTTCTCTTTTGTTTTGAATTACACCTTACAAATATGTCATCATTTATACTACTAATGTCGCGGAACGGGGCCCCAGTGCCCCATAACCTTGTAGGCCTTAGGGATTTATGAATCCCACTAGTTACTATTGGCTAACTATTACTTGTCAATATAAATTAAACAATTTATATGCAACTAGTTTCATAGCCTACACAGTTCAAGTTATGCATGCTTCTGTCCTGGCAATGCAAACAAATTTTATAAGTCGTGGATTAAAAACATTGCTCGAGCATTTCACTAAAACATATATAAAACGTGCCAAGACCTTGAAAATACTTGTTGCTTTAACTACAAGTAACAGTTTGTGCATACATTACACCTCTAGCATGCACCCAAAAGTAACAAGATGGATTTACATCATAATGTATCCTATTAGAGGCAACTTACTTAGTACACAAAGTACTATGTACAAGAGACAAAAACTACTAACTAAGATCAACTACTTGAGTCCCACCTTGAGCTATACCAAGCTCCAAGTGTAAACCCTTCACTAGATCTTGTTCTTGTGTACTCTTAGCCTCTACACTGTAAAGGCACAACTTGGTTAGCACATAACTTATTTTACAAGTAACTTAGAATCACTATGATTCTCAAGAGAAATACCTGCAAAACAGAAAGCTTAGGCCTCGACTATCACTTAGTGATTAGGCCCGGTGTTAGAACCTGCACAATAAAACTTAAGGGAATGAGTACTTGAAAGTACTCAGTAATAATCCCTTGAATACCTGCAAGGAAAAATGCAGCAACTATGCAATATGGCAACCAAGCAATCAAACAAGCAATTCAATCAACAAACAACTCAAACAATCAACAAAATATAAAATATGCAATGTATGAATGTATGGTATGAAATGCACACAATATATGCACTTGGGACTTTCTGCACTCTAGGTGCCTTAAAACTTTGCCGTGAGCTCAAACGGCGGAGGTACTTGAGATACTGGCCCTCATATCCCGGATACTTTACCACACTTGAGTCCCACTTACGGGTTCTAGAGTAGGTCGTCACCTATCTCAAACTTACCCGCCTTTACCCTTAACTTATTGTACAGGGTAGTCTTCCTATGTGGTTTAACTAGCTAAACCCTCAAGGTTTAACTCAGAACACTACTAGTGGCTTACTTACCAAACCAAATGGTTCGGTTGGGATCGACTTAGGTTTTTCTCTTCATTGACCATATGTAAATGACGATCTATACGGCCAATAAAGAATCTAAAAACCCACTTAAATCCCCTTAATGCTCATCTAAAAGCTTAGCACTATGAATAACTTAGCCACCAAGTCACACTTTTGTTCTTAACCACACAACTTGACTACCTCTTAAATAATGCACAATTCCCGCTCTAGGAACGAATTCTAGACCCAACCGAGGCTACGGAACGCCTTAGAATAGCCTAGGAATAGAAACCGAGAGTCTAAGTTACTCTTAAGATGGCCGGAAAAACGGGCCAACATTTCATAAAGTTGCCTCTGGCGCCGCGGCGCCAAAGCCCCCTAACGCAGCGCCAAAGAACAAAACTCTCGGTGTGCAGAATCGCCCTCTGGCGCTGCGGCGCCAACGCAGTTTTCTGCGTTGCGCGACAGCTGCGTTCTTGCACACCAACTGCTCAAACTCTCTCATTTCTAATCCAAACTAAATGGGTCTTGTTCCTAACTCGTTCCCACACACAAAACTACCAAACCATGCATTATTTGAGCTTAATTACTTGAACCCTTACCTCAACTTTAGCCACAAAGCAAGCATTGCAACACAATCATCCTTAGCTCAATCAAGCTTCTTTGAGTTCCACACCTAAAACCAATGCAATTTGGCATCCAACCCAATCAAACTAAGACCATTTCTAGCTCTAGAAACAACCTAGAATCAATCCAAATGAACCCAAGAAGCTTACCCACAAATTTTGAATCCAAACTAGCTTCCAAGAGTCCAATGAAGCAAGAACACTAGCAAAGAAGCTTGGTGATTCTTTCTAACACCTTGGGCACCCTTAATTTGATGAAAACTTGCAAGGAAATGAAGCTTTGAGCTGCCAATTTGAGAGAGGAGAGGGAGCTACGAATTTTTGGAACTTAGAACAAATGGCTAAGGATGAAGGAACTTAGCTTATAAGCTTGTAAAGCAACTTTTCCCTCCCTTGCACTTAAGCCCTCATACTCTCAAAAGCTTCAAATAGGTCACCAACCCTCACCCAAAACTACATTTCTTTGCTCTAAAGGATGCTTAAAGCTTCTCAAACTTAATTTTCTTGGACACCTTAGCCACTTAAGTTCTAAATGGCTCAAAAACACACTTAGTGCCACAAGTTCTCAAAACTTTCAAGGATGGTTCTAAAAGCTAGAATAACTAATGGTCTTGATTTAACTATGCCAAATCACACTTAGGAACTCACTTACTTAATTAAGCTTACCTTACTTGCTTAGCAAGGTGCTAACTTGAGGTACTTAATTTAATAAACACTTAATCAAAGTAAAATAAACACTTACTTGATTAATCTACTAGGAGAGCCGTCACATCCTCCCCTCCTTCAGAAATTTGGTCCTCCAAATTCTGACTTAATTGAGCAAACAAACTTGGATATTGCCTTAGCATATCCTGCTCGGTCTCCCAAGTGGCCTCTTCCTCCCCATGGTTAGACCATAGTACCTTGACCATTGGGATCCGTTTGGTTCTTAGTTTTCGGACTTGACGGTCAAGAAACTTGATGGGATGTTCTTCATAACTTAGGTCCTCTCTCAAAGGGATAATGGGCGGGGTTAACACTTGCCCAGGGTTCACAATGCACTTCCTTAAGGAAGTTACATGAAACACATTATGAACATGGGCTAAACTTGGCGGTAAAGCCAACCGATAAGCCACTTTTCCTACCCTTTCGAGGATTTCAAAAGGACCAATAAACCTTGGTGCCAACTTACCCCTTTGGCCAAACCTAGCCACACCTTTCATTGGTGAAACTTTAAGGAGTACTCTGTCTTCTACCTCAAACTCTAAATCTTTTCTTCGCACATTGGCGTACTTAGCATGCCGGTCTGAGGCAGCTTTGATCTTTGCTTGGATCAACTTAATCTTTGCCGTAGTCTCGGCAATGATTTCTGGACCAACAATTATTTCATCAGCTTTATCTGCCCAACAATGAGGGGTCACACACTTACGCCCATACAAAGCTTCGTAGGGCGCCATCTTAATAGCTTCTTGATAGCTATTATTATAAGCAAATTCAATCAAAGGCAGATGTTGGTCCCAATCCCCTTTGAAGTCCATCACACAACTTCGTAACATATCTTCCAAGGTTTGGATCACCCGCTCAGTTTGCCCGTCAGTCTGAGGGTGATATGCAGTACTTAGGTTCACAGCGGAACCCATAGCCTTTTGAAAGGCACTCCAAAACCTTGAAACAAACCGGGGATCTCTATCAGATACAATCTGATCAGGAATTCCATGAAGTCTTACCACTTCCCGAATATACAACTGGGCTAACTTCTCCATGGTATAAGTAATTTTAATAGGGATAAAGTGTGCAGATTTTGTCAACCTATCCACCACCACCCAAATGGAATCATGCTGACTTCTTGTGTTTGGCAACCCAACACAAAAGTCCATGGTGATGGATCCCCATTTCCTTTCTTGGAGTGGTAAACTTTGCAACATTCCTGATGGCCTTTGGTGCTCTGCCTTCACCATTTGACAGGTGAGGCACTTAGACACATACTCATATATGTCTCTCTTAAACTTTGGCCACCAGAAATGAGTCCTAAGGTCATGGTACATCTTATTCACACCAGGGTGAACGTTAAACTTACTCGTATGTGCCTCCTGCAACACCTGTTGCCTTAATTCACTTGGCACATAAAGCCGGTCATCATAGTAAAGTAACCCATCCTTGTACTGAAATTCCTTCAGTACAGTACCATGCTTTTCCTCCCCAGAAACTCTTTTCAAACTTGGGTCATTCTCTTGAGCTTGCTTAACCTTAGTCAGCCATGCTGACTGAATTTCAAGGGCCATGACTTGAGCCATTTCCCATTCTCTCCACAATTCAAATAAAACTGTGAATTGCTCTGTACTAGGATCTTTTGAGGTTTGTGTTACTTGATCCTTGGAGAGAATTACCCCAGAATACTTACGGCTCAAGGCATCAGCAACCACGTTGCCTTTACCAGAACAATAGTCTATCGAGCAATCATAATCCTTGATATACTCGATCCATCTTCTCTGCCTCATGTTAAGATCCTTTTGGGTAAATAAATACTTCAGACTTTTATGGTCCGTAAAGATCTTAAAGGATCTTCCCATAAGGTAATGTCTCCAGAGCTTTAAGGCAAACACAACTGCTGCCAACTCAAGATCATGCACTGGGTAATTCAACTCGTTAGGCCTTAACTGCCTAGACCCATATGCAATCACTTGCTTATCCTGCATCAACACACATCCTAATCCTGTCCCAGATGCATCAGTATAAACCACAAAAGTCTCATGCGGATCTGGTAGGATTAAGATGGGAGCAGAAATTAACCTGTTCTTAAGCTCCTGGAAACTCTCTTCACACTTAGAAGTCCAAATAAACTTCTACGCCTTCTTTGTCAAGGCAGTCATTGACGAAGCTATTATAGAAAATTTCTCAATAAACCTTCGATAATAGCCCGCCAAACCCAAGAAACTTCTAACTTCAGTTACAGTTGTTGGGCGTTTCCACTCCACCACAGCCTTTACCTTTTCTGGGTCCACACTTAATCCTTGAGCATTTATAATATGTCCAAGGAAAGGAATTTCACTTGCCCAGAACTGGCACTTAGATAGTTTTGCATAAAACTGATTACTCTTGAGTACTTGCAAAGCTATCTCTAAATGTTTCTCATGCTCGTGGGGAGTCAGGGAATACACCAAAATGTCATCAATAAACACCTCAACAAACTGATCTAGGTAGGGCCTAAAAATCCGATTCATGGTATCCATGAAAACTGCCGGAGCATTAGTCACTCCAAATGGCATAACCGTATACTCATAATGCCCATACCTAGTCCTGAATGCAGTCTTTGGGATATCCTCATCCCTAACTCTTATCTGGAAATATCCAGACCTTAGGTCTATTTTGGAAAAGACCTTCGCCCCTCTTAATCTATCAAATAGATCATCAATTCTGGGCAATGGGTACTTATTCTTCACAGTCACTGCATTCAGTTTTCTATAATCTATGCACAACCTTAAGGTTCCATCCTTTTTCTTTACAAACAACACTGGAGCACCCCACGGGGAAACACTTGGCCTAATAAAGCCTTTCTCAAGCAATTCTTCTAATTGCTTTTTCAGCTCATCCATTTCAGGTGCTGACATTCTATAAGGGGGTATGGAAATTGGTTCTGCCCCAGGCTGTAAATGTATGGAGAATTCAATCTCCCTTCTTGGGGATAATCCTGGGAGGTCTACAGGAAAAACTTCTGGAAATAGATTGGCTACTTGAATTTCCTTGAGTTGCTCCTCGACTGCCACTCCGTTCAACGAGCAAGTCACCAACTCACTCGGAACGGGAATGGACTCCATTAACTTGAGGTGCAAACTCTTAGCACTACTTGCCAAACCGCCCGTGCAAGTTACACTTACCCCTGAGGCATCCTCAAGGGTGACCTTATGACCTGCACAGTCAATCTGGGCCTTAAACCTACTTAACCAATCCATTCCAAGAACAATATCATAAGGAATTGAGGTCAAGACCCAAAGGTCACTCAAAAACTTACAACCCCCTAATTCCAAAGGATATCCTATAACCATTTCATTGGTAAAAACAATATTCCTCCCAACAGACTTAATGAACCTCATTTCATCTAGCAAGGTTCTTTGCAAACCAAACTTAACAACCATGCTCAGAGAAATGACAGAAATAGTAGCACCAGTATCAAACAAAATTCTAATACTACTATCCTGAACATTAAAGTTACCTTGCACAGCTGTAGGCTCTCTGGGTGCTTGGCCCGTCAGTGCAAAAACTCGTGGTGGCACAGGGACTCTGACAAAAGTACTACCAGCACTGCCAACTCCTGAGGTTCCTGGTCTTCCCTGACCTTGATCTTGCCTAAGTCTTGGGCACTCCTTAGCCCAATGTCCTGGCTGACGGCAGTAATTGCAGAGATCGGTTCCAAGGGTACAAGGTTTGTTACCATGAAATCTCTGACATTTAGGACAACGGCCTTTTCCAACTTTCTTGATTTTCTTGGAGGGTCCTTGATCACCTCCCATACTAGGCCTTTTATCCATTAACCTTGAATGTACCGGAACCCTCGGCTCAACGGCCTTATCCGTAGGTTTCGCCTCCATCAACTCCCTTTCCAACACTAAGGCTTTTTGAACAGCCTCATGATAGGTCCGAACTCCTATCACTGTCAAGAAACTCCTCAACTCCACCTTAAGTCCACGAATGAACTTCTTTGCTTTTAGTTCATCTTTCCCGGCCAAATGAGGTGCATACCGAAAAAGAGAACTAAACTTCCTTTCGTACTCATGAACCGTTGACCTTCCCTGAATCAACTCATCAAATTCAATTCTTTTCTGATCCTGGGCAGCCTCACTATTGAATTCATTTCAAAATTCTTTCTCAAATTCAATCCAGTCAAGCTCTTTAGGCCTTTGCCCGATCCTCCCTTCATTATAAGCATCAAGCCTTTCCATGACATCTTTCCACCACAATGAAGCCTTGCCTTCTAAAAAGAAAGGTACCAAATCCATCTTGGCTTTATCATCCAACTTCATATTCTTGAAGATTTCATTGATTTGATACAACCACCCTTCTGCCATATCGGGATCTCCTATGCCATTAAACTTGGGAGTGTTAATATCCCGGCATAAGGAAACAAGTCCCATATGGTCTGGAATGACGGGTCTCCTCCGTCTCCTCCTGGGACGGATGTCCTCCTCATCTTCCTCCTCACTGTCCTCACTGGAATCCACTTGAACATGCTCATTTACTGGCTCTTGACCTCGCACTTGCCCTTGGGGCGGGGGATTTCTCCCCTGACCTTGGTGCATCGATGGGCCTTGATGCACTTCGGCCCTTACCCCATTAGGGTCCTCCAAGGTCTCCCCCTGAACTGGAGGTTGAGCACGCTCCTCAAGCAAAATGGCCATGCCATGCAACATCCGGTCCATGGATTCATTAAGTTTCCTCAGCAAGGAAACTACTTCCCTCATATCTACCCCACTGGGGGTCACTAGTGCCTGCACCAGAACCCTGAACCTTAGCAGCAGTACCAACCCGTGTGTCCACCATACCTGCAACCACAGCCAGAAGACCATACCCAGAGCAACTTATAAGCAGTACTAACCACACTTAACACAAGAACACTTATATCTTAGTTCACTTATTGCCACTATTAGGTACATTAACCTGCTCTGATACCAAAAACTGTCGCGGAACGGGGCCCCAGTGCCCCATAACCTTATAGGCCTTAGGGATTTATGAATCCCACTAGTTATTATTGGCTAACTATTACTTGTCAATATAAATTAAACAATTTATATGCAACTAGTTTCTTAGCCTACACAATTCAAGTTATGCATGCTTCTGTCCTGGCAATGCAAACAAATTTTATAAGTCGTGGATTAAAAACATTGCTCAAGCATTTCACTAAAACATATATAAAACGTGCCAAGACCTTGAAAATACTTGTTGCTTTAACTACAAGTAACAGTTTGTGCATACATTACACCTCTAGCATGCACCCAAAAGTAACAAGATGGATTTACATCATAATGTATCCTATTAGAGGCAACTTACTTAGTACACAAAGTACTATGTACAAGAGACAAAAACTACTAACTAAGATCAACTACTTGAGTCCCACCTTGAGCTATACCAAGCTCCAAGTGTAAACCCTTCACTAGATCTTGTTCTTGTGTACTCTTAGCCTCTACACTGTAAAGGCACAACTTGGTTAGCACATAACTTATTTTACAAGTAACTTAGAATCACTAGGATTCTCAAGAGAAATACATGCAAAACAGAAAGCTTAGGCCTCGACTATCACTTAGTGATTAGGCCCGGTGTTAGAACCTGCACAATAAAACTTAAGGGAATGAGTACTTGAAAGTACTCAGTAAGAATCCCTTGAATACCTGCAAGGAAAAATGTAGCAACTATGCAATATGGCAACCAAGCAATCAAACAAGCAATTCAATCAACAAACAACTCAAACAATCAACAAAATATAAAATATGCAATGTATGAATGTATGGTATGAAAAGCACACAATATATGCACTTGGGGCTTTCTGCACTCTAGGTGCCTTAAAACTTTGCCGTGAGCTCAAACGGCGGAGGTACTTGAGATACTGGCCCTCGTATCCCGGATACTTTACCTCACTTGAGTCCCACTTACGGGTTCTAGAGTAGGTCGTCACCTATCTCAAACTTACCCGCCTTTACCCTTAACTTATTGTACAGGGTAGTCTTCCTATGTGGTTTAACTAGCTAAACCCTCAAGGTTTAACTCAGAACACTACTAGTGGCTTACTTACCAAACCAAATGGTTCGGTTGGGATCGACTTAGGTTTTTCTCTTCATTGACCATATGTAAATGACGCTCTATACGGCCAATAAAGAATCTAAAAACCCACTTAAATCCCCTTAATGCTCATCTAAAAGCTTAGCACTATGAATAACTTAGCCACCAAGTCACACTTTTGTTCTTAACCACACAACTTGACTACCTCTTAAATAATGCACAATTCCCGCTCTAGGAACGAATTCTAGACCCAACCGAGGCTACGGAACGCCTTAGAATAGCCTAGGAATAGAAACCGAGAGTCTAAGTTACTCTTAAGATGGCTGGAAAAATGGGCCAACATTTCATAAAGTTGCCTCTGGCGCCGCGGCGCCAAAGCCCCCTAACGCAGCGCCAAAGAACAAAACTCTCGGTGTGCAGAATCGCCCTCTGGCGCCTAGGCGCCAGTACACACGACTCTGGCGCTGCGGCGCCAACGCAGTTTTCTGCGTTGCGCGACAGCTGCGTTCTTGCACACCAACTGCTCAAACTCTCTCATTTCTAATCCAAACTAAATGGGTCTTGTTCCTAACTCGTTCCCACACACAAAACTACCAAACCATGCATTATTTGAGCTTAATTACTTGAACCCTTACCTCAACTTTAGCCACAAAGCAAGCATTGCAACACAATCATCCTTAGCTCAATCAAGCTTCTTTGAGTTCCACACCTAAAACCAATGCAATTTGGCATCCAACCCAATCAAACTAAGACCATTTCTAGCTCTAGAAACAACCTAGAATCAATCCAAATGAACCCAAGAAGCTTACCCACAAATTTTGAATCCAAACTAGCTTCCAAGAGTCCAATGAAGCAAGAACACTAGCAAAGAAGCTTGGTGATTCTTTCTAACACCTTGGGCACCCTTAATTTGACGAAAACTTGCAAGGAAATGAAGCTTTGAGCTGCCAATTTGAGAGAGGAGAGGGAGCTACGAATTTTTGGAACTTAGAACAAATGGCTAAGGATGAAGGAACTTAGCTTATAAGCTTGTAAAGCAACTTTTCCCTCCCTTGCACTTAAGCCCTCATACTCTCAAAAGCTTCAAATAGGTCACCAACCCTCACCCAAAACTACATTTCTTTGCTCTAAAGGATGCTTAAAGCTTCTCAAACTTAATTTTCTTGGACACCTTAGCCACTTAAGTTCTAAATGGCTCAAAAACACACTTAGTGCCACAAGTTCTCAAAACTTTCAAGGATGGTTCTAAAAGCTAGAATAACTAATGGTCTTGATTTAATTATGCCAAATCACACTTAGGAACTCACTTACTTAATTAAGCTTACCTTACTTGCTTAGCAAGGTGCTAACTTGAGGTACTTAATTTAATAAACACTTAATCAAAGTAAAATAAACACTTACTTGATTAATCTACTAGGAGAGCCGTCACAACTAAATTATTCTTACTTCCATTTTCTAGGTATTATTTTATGTCATGAAATTATTGCCTTCTTCCATTGTTGCCCTTTGTTTGTCTAGGGTTGTTGCAGAGTTTCCGAAGATAGAAAATCCTTATATTATCTGATTTTCTTTCCTCACCAATATAAATGTATGATGCAACATTCACACTATTGTCTTCATGTGAAATACCTAACATTTCTTAGACCTTATAATTGTATCGTATCATACCTTCTTATATGACCAAATTATCTGTCCGTTAGACGGGTTATGAAACTAGTTTAATTGGGTTAAAAAATATTAAACCCAATTTAAATTGTCCAGCCCGTTTCCAAATTGATGCCCAAAATTCAAAAGTCCGCAAATTTTGGGAACTACAAATTCAAGAAACCCAATTTTTTTGAGAGCTCAAAAGCACACAATTGGAGGCCCTGAATGAAAACTCATTATGTCATTTTGGTCAAAGTCCACTTTTGGCAAATTGGACCTTAAAATCCAAAATGATTAAAGCTCATGATTTTGCTCAAATATTCTAGAACATTCTAGAATGCTCCATTAATTATCCTTTTAAATTAAATAAATTGGATAATTAATGAAAGATAATTATCATATTTATTTTCTCTTAAGATAAATACAAGAGATAAATATATGATAATTGTCACACGTGGTTCTCTTGAATCAAACCACTTCATTTCTACAGCTATAAATAGGTTCCCAAAGCTAAAGGAAAAAGAGGAGCAAGAAACAAAAATTAGAGAAACAAAAACTTAGAGAGGAAGAAAAATCTCTCTACAAGAAGTTTTCTCCTATTTTTCAAGCCGATCAAGCACAAACGTCCGGCGAAAAAAGAAATCAACTCCAAAGAAGATTAAATCCCAGTTTCAATGCCAGATTTGAAGAACGTGACGAGAAACGCAAAGAACGCGGGACAGCGCTACATCAAGTTCAAGTCCAGATCCGGCGGAAGCAGTGAGGAACGTGAAGGATTCATTTCTGTGCTGCGTCAAATCAAACTCCAAGGAAAACACCAAGAAAGCGGGGGACATTGCCCAAAGACCCCAAGTCCAAGGAGTACAACAGAAATCTTACACCGAAAGAAGTGGCAAGGGCCTCAGTTCGTGTTAATGCAAGACAAATCCGGAGTCCATGTTTGTGAAGAGGCCATTCGTGTCTCCGTCAAAAGCTCGAAGCGTTAATCAGATAATTGTGCACGTGAGAAGCACGCTAGAGAGTCGATCCCCCAAAATCTCTGTTTTAAATTTTAATATTGTAATTTGTGCTACAATTAATTTCAGGGTGTAATTTTTTTTACACGCAAAATTTGTACGTACACCAAAAACAAACTAGTAGCAATCCACTAAAAAAAATATTACAACATACATGATCCAAATTATTACATAAACTTGAATTCGATCACAATAATTTGAGAAAAACTTGAAATTTAATACTTTAGGATTCCTACAAAAAATTTCACACCACCAACTTTTTAAAGTACCAATACTCGCAGATTGATGCTCATAATACTAAGATAATGACTTCTGAAATTACAAAATCAAAACTCACAATGTAAAGAAAAATTATTCTCGAAAAAAAATAATCTAGTCATTCGCGGCACCTGCGTTAGCCTCTGTCTCTAATTCTCTAATTTTCTCGGAAAAAAAAATTACCTGCAAGCCACAGCAACAAGTCCTTGAAGGACTTTCAGACCAAAACCAATTAGGCTTTTAACAAGCCACTCCACATGGACATGGGAAAAGTAGAAAAAATAACAAGAAGAAATATGGGATTGAATCCATATTCAACATTAATTTTCAATATATATATATATATAGACGCACACGCAATTTACTTTGTTACTCTGTTTTTTCACTCGATTCATGGATGGGGGAGCGGAACAAGAAGCAGTTTGTCGGCTCACGGATCTTCCGGATCAGATTCTGGTCGACATTATCGAGAGACGATTCACCCCCTTATGCAGGGTTCGCTTCGCCGCCGCTTCAAAGACCTCGGCGCTCCTGATTCAGAGACTCTCCCCCCTGCTTTCAATTGATCAACAACTCCCGTGGCTGATCACCTACAGAATCGATTCAATTTATCTCCACTGGCCAAATATCTCGCGCAATGGAAGATATATCTCAGCCGTCGGCCATCAGGAGCCAGCTCCGTTGATGGATGAGCTCTTCCCCGGCTCAGATGACCGACGGACAGCGGAACCATTTATGGCGAAGTTCGGGTGGGTCGTTTATCGACTGGGTACTCAAACCGGCACCCGTCTCTGCTTATACAGCCGGGTTCCCGGAGGCGTGGAGAATGTTATCTTTGTCGGAGGGAGTTTCTACTGCTTGTTTAAATACGGCACTGGAGCGGCCTTCAACTTGGATGTCTCCGACAAACCATGGGACATGTTGACCGAGATAGAGCCATTAAAGGGTGAAGGAGAACTGAAAAATTTCTACTCTTTTTCTGGGAATGTTTATGCTTGGAGGCCGTGTCGGGAATCTTATGTAGTAGAATCTGTTGATGGAGATCTGTTGCTAGTACTCGCTGTAGAGTATCCGTGGTTGAACCCCGACCGGTTGCCCGTTTGGAGGTACAATCTGGCGGCGAGGCAGTGGACGAAGGTGACAAGGTTGGGCGATCAAGTTGTGTTTCTGGATTCAAGAAGTTCCGGCAGCGGGAAGGCGGTTCCGGCGGTGGGGGACTTGAAGGGTTTCGCCAACAGGTTGTATTTTCAATCGCATGACTACTATTCATTGGCGGACGGTAAGACCTCTGGCGGCGTCTACTTGGGCACTTCACGTTCTGACTTTGGCTTTTGAAACCAACCAGAGTTCAGCAATTTATTTTACCTTAAATAAGCTTAATTTAAAATGGTTTATTTTTATTTTTATACTTTTTTATTTAAAATTAATTTCATTTAAAAGTGAATATTATATAGATATGATAATTTATTAAAAATATAATTTTTATAATCTTATTAAATTTTATGAATTTTTCTTTTTCAATACTTAAAATTATAAAAATTTATAAAAATTTAATAACATTATGAAAATTTATTTTTAAATGGGTTATTATATCTATATAATATTGACTTTGAAATGAACTTGGTTCTAAACAAAAAAGTCACAAAAAGAAAAAAATAATTATTTTAGATTAAATTAACTCAAGTTAAAATAAATTAGGTTAATGTAGAAAGGTTGCAAGTTATTTTAGCACTTTTGGTTTTGATTCTTCTAGCAGTCGACACTATTGATCGTGCCCTAAAGCTAATTTATGGTTTTAAGGTTGTTAGTCTGACTAAGCACTAAGGTTTAAAGCATCTCTCTCCCTCGAGCTTGCTGCTATACACTAAAAACAAAAAATTATTGGATATGCCGTGGATATGATTAGGGATGTCAGCGAAATATTTACCCTGACAAATATCAAACTATATCTTACCCGATAAATAAGATTTTTTTTACAATTAAATGGATTTAGAGCAGATATGAATTTTATTTTTTTTATACATGGTGGATGTTGGTAGGATGGGGGTTTATGCTTACCTACCCCATACCCTACCCGTATGTATATATATATATATATATATATATATATATATATATATATATATATATATATATATATATATAACCATTTTGGCTTGGTGTTACAATGATACTTAGTTGCGATTATAAGTAGTTATGTAAACTATATCTATATATATATAAGTATTATATATAAATATTATAAGTATATATATATATACTTATAATCGCAACTAAGTATCATTGTAACACCAAGCCAAAATGGTTAGGGCAAAGCTTTGAGGAAGGTTCGCATTTTTTTTTCTTCACAAAGTTGTGCGCTTGTACAAATGCTAAGTATGTGCTCATTTCACTAATTTGATTAGGCCAAAT
Organism: Aquilaria yunnanensis; assembly: GCA_039654915.1. Classification (NCBI taxonomy): domain Eukaryota; kingdom Viridiplantae; phylum Streptophyta; class Magnoliopsida; order Malvales; family Thymelaeaceae; genus Aquilaria; species Aquilaria yunnanensis. The sequence continues at coordinate 72,901,303 of CM077597.1, forward strand.
TCTTTATGATTGATCTATGGCTAAGTCAATTTCTATTTTTATTATTAATACTGCTTTTTTTTTTTTGCAAGATCAGTTTTAATAATTTTTTATGGCACTCTATTATAGCATTATTTTTTTATTATGAAATTATGCAATGGGTAGGTAGTTTTTATCTGATCCTACCCCACCCTAAAATGGATAGAATATGGATATTAAAATTATAAAACCGATGGATGACAGATATGATATAGATTAAGTGTTAAACATAATGGATAGGAGGCAAGTTTAACACTATCCTACCCACATCCTATCCATTGCCATCCCTAGATATGATAGTTGTAACTCTACACATTTCTGGAAGCAAGCACATATAAAGAAATTATGTTGTTCATCACATTTCTATACTCTATTGCAAGGAAAATGGCTTAGTCAGTCCTAAAATTTTTGCCTTTTTCCTATATCAATTCTAAAATTTAATGTTTTTCTAAGTGAGTCCTAAAACGTTAACGTCGTAAGCACTGTTAGTCCTAAAATGGATGTCTGCTAAGATGTCAAACGGAATATCCTAGCTAGCCTCATTTTTCCATTAATCCCTTGACATGTCAGCATAAAAACCAAAACCCCCTTTTTCCTCCCCTCACTGGCAAAACTTGGCCACTCTTGTTGTCCTCCGCGGCAATTCCAACTGCAATTTCCAACTCTTTAACATACCTCTGCATATTTTCCTGTGATTTCTAGTTCTAACTCCTTCGATTGTTTCTCAAATTTAGATCTAGTGTCTGATTCCGATTGTGCCCAATAATTTGATGATTTCAATTGCCTCTCTCCACGGCCACAACCAGCTGGTGGTCAGAGAGAAGGAAGTCTATGAGGAAGAAATAGAAAGAGGTGGAGGTGAAGCAGGAGAGAGCTAAGGGCAAGATGTATAGTTTGGACAACATGAACAAAGAGATTTAGGAAAAAATAGCTCAGTCAATCCTAAAATTTTTGCATTTTTTCTATATCAATCCTAAGATTTTACTTTTTTCTATGTGAGTCCTAAAACATGAAAGGGTTAGCGGAAGTTAAAGGCCACATAAGGCATTCTGTTTGACATGCGGATCATCATCCATTTTAGGACTAACAATGCTTACGGTATTAATGTTTTAAGGCTCACTTAAAAAATGAAAATTTTTAGGATTGACATAGAAAGAATGAAAAAGTTTTAGGACTGACTAAGCTATTTTCCTGCATAAACATCTATATGTGGATATCATGTGGATAGATAGAAATTAATGAAGCAATTTTTCATGGTAAAAGAAAGCTGGCCCTCAAAAGCACTATGTAGAGGATTGTGAAGCTGATAACCTACACATAGCCCACATGCTAATTTTGGTATTGTACAAAAAATATGGCAGAGTTGGTTGAAATAGTTAACAGGTAATAACAAGCAATTATAACAAGACACAACCTAACTATATATAAAAGCACACCCCATCCCAAATTATTCAGTCATACCTTATATGAAATTTGTATATGTAAGATAATCTTTTTCTCTACTAGTGTCAAAAACACTATAATAGAATGGGGAATTCTAACAATTTCCTGCTATGCTCTAAATTGTAGTAGATAGAAATCGTCGCAGATTCATCATATGCTCCAAAGAAGACCAATCAAAGGCCCAATCTATGACCATTCTACAATGATTGCGACAACAAAAATCATTGCTATTATATTGCGACAAAAGTAACTACAGCAATATCATCTGACATAAACACAGGAAATTCTTATATCTTGCCTATTCACCATATTAACTTCTCTACTATAATATGTCTATTTATAGGCTACAGACAAACCTCAAATGCAACAAAATAGGAAAAATAAATTCTAAACAAATAAGACAACTAAAATCATGACAAAGTGAGAAACAACACTTAATCAAGCAAAGTGCTAAATCAAAGAAATAAATTAGAATTCACTCGTAGAGAATGCTGAAGCAAATTGAAATATTTTAATATTATTTAGAGAATGAACAAAAATAACGTAAGTTAACCTATTTATAGGCATACAAATGAAACTTAAGCCAAAATAAAGAAAGAAATTGAAAATAACTAAGAGAGTCCAAAATGACATAAACTTCAAATGCCCAAAGCCCCCCACAAAATAATAAAATTTTAATATGTCAAACACAATTATCATGCCTTGTTACGGTAACACTTGTAGAGCATGAAATTCTTTTCAAAACTACATATTATAATAGTAATCTAATAACTATAATACAAGTTATGGCATCTGAAAATTAAGAGTTGTGTAGAACCTATTTCCACATCTTATTTTTTGGTTTCACTCGATTGACCCACCCCAGGAGTTCATGAACGAGACTTTTCACATCATATTAAATTCTAAACAAAAACCAAAATCATTAAATTTCTTAGATTTGAACCAATAAACCTAACACTTTCTATTTCTATTAATAGCGAGGCTTACAAGTTTGCTAGAGTGCCAATTATGTTGTTTGCAAACAAGATTTGTCTAGAAATCTACGTACATACCTGGGTTTTGGAAACAAGATTAGACAGTCAACCTTTGTCTTACTGCAATGAATGGCCTCAAGCATTCTCGGTTCTTACAAATGATGGTTAACGGAGTCTATAAATACTTATGTTATTTTTGATTTTTTCTTTATTTCAACTTATGTTTCCTTTATAGGCCTATAAATATGCTCCCTGAGGTTGTTTTTTTTAATCATTTTATCAATAATATTAAGATATTTCAGTTTGTTTAGTATTCTCTACAAGTAGAATCTCATTTGTTTATTTGGTTAAGCACTTTGCTTGATAAAGTATCTTTTCTCGCTGAGTCATGGTTTTAGTGTACCATTTTACTCAACACATTTTACCCAACAGAGCTAAGGACAGAAATGGCTTAAGTGTACTATTTTACCAAGGTAAAAGGATGAGTTGGATCGACTTGTGGTCTAAGAGGTTAATTAAGTATTCTAGTCAACTGAGTTTTGAGGGCTTAAAACGCCTTTAGTCTTATTCTTGGTGCTCAGATCGTGCTTTCCTCAAATCAAATCTGATTATAATGCAGCAGAAGGGTAGAGAAAGAAGGGCATGGGAATAAGCTCAATGGACTCATCATGATTTGTTAAACATAGAAAGGACTAAAAGGAGTAAGAGGAAAGATAAGAAGCAGCAACATTATGAGCTGGACAAATGCGGTACTGCCACCAAGTAGCGATCTACTAAATCCAACAACAGTAAAAGATCTCGGCCTCAAACATTATAATAAAGTATGACCGTATGAGGTAAAAATAGATATTCCTTTTGTCCCATATTTTTTGAACCATTCACTTTTCAGCAATTAATTTATAATTTTTTATTTTCAACGTTTAGTATATAAATTAAGAACTTTTATATAAGAATGATAAATCAAGATATATAGTTTCTAAATATATTTTTTTAAAATTTTTTCTAACAAATACTAATATGAATAAATTCAAGTTAAATTATGTGAAAAAATAAAATAGTGCAAAAAATATGGGACCGAAAGAGTATTTTTTTACCAATTTTTTCAGGAAAAAATTACAAAAAACCCTCTGTAATTTAATCTAACCTACAGTTTGCCCCTTATGTTTTTACCATTGTTTGATAACAACTTCTAAAACTGTATTTAAACTATACAATAATCATCTTCCAATAATTTCAATCTCTCCAATATTTTTTTATAGTTAATAGACGTTTTAAACTATTAGTTTTTCATTTCTGTAAATATACTTTCCCTCTTATAATTATATTTTTTAAATTTTATTTTTTAATTACATATCAGTATTTTTTAAAGGTCAGTTGGCTATAAAAAAATATCAAAAATCCTAAAATTAATGAAACATTATTATCATACATTTTAAATTAGGATTTCAAAAATTATTGTCGGACACTGTAAAACAAACAAGAGGTAAAGTGTATGTTTTTAAAAATAAATGGGACAAAGTATAAGTTAGATCAAACCACATGGGGTTTTTATAATTTTCCCATTTTTTGAGGGACCAGAGTATATTTCTCTTTAAAATTTAGGTACTACAACTAACATTTTCCCATTTCCGGACTGCCTCAGAGGAGGGAGTCCTTCGAAAGGATCTTGGAATGGGCCTAATATTATAACAAGCTGCAATAACATTCCTTGCAAGATCACAAGGTCCAATGACGGGTTCGACCTTTGGTCGGGCTAAACAAGTTTCATCTGCATAATAAGGCCAATAATATTTCAGTGTCTTTTGCCTCATTCTAGCACACAAAACAGGTATGATAGAAGCTACTGACAGTACTATCAAATACAATATCTAAATCTGAAACTTGGAACTCTGACGCTGTCATTCGGCCTTTGCAGATATATGATTGCCACCGGTAGCGATTTTGTAGAGATAAAATCCAGCCATAAGTGCACTGCAACACAGCAAACATCACTAGATTAATGTCTTTGAGGTAGGGAGGCCAGACATAGAAACAACAGCATAAGCCCATGACGAAAAGAATGGCAAATGAACTGAAAATCTTATGCATCCCTGCCTTATTGGAGGCTACATGTTTAGAAGTCTCGTGTTCACTTAAACAACATGACAGGCAAGGGTGGAATCAGAAAAATTCATCAGTGGGTGCAGATATTATGTTTAACACTAAGGATGTTGGTTTGGGTGGGGAGGTGCTGGGGCGGTGGTTATATACTGTTAAATATTTGAAGAAATTAATATTATGCACCTCTTACTAAATGAACAGGACAGCTGCCCTCAGCGCTACCCCATCATGTAGCAGGTCCATGGTGTGCCAAACAATCAAATTTTGCAGAAAGTTCATGTGAAGTTAAACAAATTACCTAATTGGACAAGACGAAAGAAGAATGGTATACTGCAAGATTTTATTGTTGATTACTATTATTTCAGCATCTAAAATATACTAATAATCTATAATACTATCGAAAAGGAATTCGTAATTACATGCTCAAGCATACAAAATTTTTATACTAGAGAAATCCTTAGATCATCCTGACATACCTGATCCCAGCAATAACACCAGCAGGCATGATCTTTGACGTCTGGTAGTAACGCTGACCCATAACCCATGCCAACACGGCAGCACAAACTGTTACAAAGAGAAAACAACTAGCAAATTTAGAACCTAGTTCGAGCTAGACCGATAGATGGGAGTAATTAAAGTGGGTGCACAGTCTAGAAAAGTTCACAGGAGAAAGTCCCAATAAGAAGTTCCAAGACACTTTGCAATGACAGACTTGACATTTTGTTGTGGTGCTTGGTTACAGGCATCGAAGTTACCAGATCATGACAATACAAGGAACAAAAAATAGATTTTTAGCACCAATGAATTCTTGCTTACTGAGTTATAAATGATGGATGGAAATAAAATGGCCAGACACCGTTGGCGTATTGCACTTGGGGTTCACTACAATGCACTAACCGCTAATACAGCATAGCAATAAGTGCAAAAAGAATACATGATAAAACTATCGAAGATGCTAGGAAAAAACAGTATCCATAACATGACTATAATCTGTGGTAAGCTTTATAACCATTCAAGCTTTGATGAGGCACCACAATCCTTGACCATCATTGAGGTCTGACACCTTTGCTTAAGTGCAAGCAACAAGTTTGCTAAATCATAAAGGTTAAAGAAATCAAGGCATCATCAATAGTGCCTAATATCAACGTAAATAAACTCATAAGACTTTAGAAGCGTGAGTGCAACCCTCTTGCTTTTGCAACAGTTACTGTACTTCAACGTGCAGTCTCGCATTATAATTTGCACATCTAGCTTCTATGGCCCTGCAGTGGTGGTTTCCAACGTACAATTTCTTCCCAGCTTGTTCTTCTTTGTGATACCAGGCAGGCTAACACAACTTTCTTGTTTTGATCTTTTCCAAGAAACCGAGTTCTATAGAATAAGATTTAGAAGTTTTCCTATCTAGTATGATCAAATGGTTGCTGACTTATCATGCTTAGATTTACCTGATCATTAGATTAGATGATCACTTCAGGAAACTCAGAGCCCTTTTACAACTGTGCAGGTTAACAATTGCAGTTGAAATCTATGCCAGTATTTGACAGTTGACACCTCGTTTGTGATCGGTTGGGGTAAAAATATAAATAGAAGGAAACTTCTGTCACTTGATAGGGTGGAAAAGGTGAATAAACAGAAGGAATGTCTTAGGAACTTGGTACAGCAACGCATAACATGTAAGGGATGCAATTTGTTAGTTGACAAGGAGGCAATCCCTCCCATGTGAGGCACCAGCTTAAAGCATTTTTGAGGTTCAGAAGCAACAACCATTTAGAAGATCCTGTACAAAAATAAATACGTGGCCTATGGTAGATTGCTAATAGTAAAGAGGCCCTTCCTCAACTTGTTGGCTGTGGTGATGCACCAGAGGAGGGCATAGAATTCCACATCGGTAGCAGGTGCTGATACTTTTTTGATAGATTCAAACCAAAGGATGACGAATAGTTGACGAAGTTGGATTGAATCACTATGTCGTTTTAAGTGAAAACGAAGGAATTCACCATGACAAAAAGGAAGCTAAGAAAATCCGTCACTTTTATAGAACACCTTCAGAGACTGATACAGAAATATGCTACATCAACATATCCAGATGTCCTTGGAAACCCTGTGATTAACAAACATCACATCGGTTTGAGTATCTCTATCACCCGGCTTCATCCAAACTCTGTTTCCCCCAGCTCTTCACTTGCCTCAACAAATATAAGCTAGACCTTCATGATCTACTGAAGGCTAAACTAAGCTGATTTATAAGTGACAATATGACATTAAAGCACTAAAATTTAAAGGTGTTGGAGAACTATTATCATCACAACACAAGCTACTATCAGCCATGAGCATCAAGCAAATTACATGCCAAGGACCATCCTGATCATACCTCCTTAAATTTCACAACAGGAGCACTAAATCATAAACTTCACTTAATTCACCAAGTAAAAAAGACAACATTTCATAACAACTTAAGCTTGGCCTCACGTTCCTAGCTTTGAACTTTCTACCCCAGGTCCAACTTTCAACTCTTCCTCCGGCGTTGACCTCTCATAATATGTACCCAAACAAAGGAAATGAACTGAACAATACAACTTTTCGCATTCATTTGTTCCTAGTCTAAATTATGGACACAAAAACTAAAGAAAATTAAAGCAACCCAGATCAAGTTGTAGTGAACCCAAAAGAAAACAATTAAGCAAATGAGGAACAGAAATTTTTATAAAATGAACTTGATGAAAGAACATTACCTGTCTCAAGAAGCAAAGCGAAAAATGAGTTCTTCCTTTTCCCAAAAGCTTTGAGACTCAAATAGCCGGCAAGAACAAGCACCAACCCAGCTCCAAACCCGCCGGCTAGCGACGTTGAGCTACCCTTTCTCAGATAACCAGAAACACCACCGCCGATGAGGATCAAAGCGTAAGGGAATGTGAAACAGAAATCGTGCATCTTGCTACAATCGGGTTTCCCAGGGAAAGATGATTATTTTTTTTCGGGAAAATTACAGAGAGAATAGCCAAAGGATGAAGGAAAAAGGAATTGAAATTTAAAGTAGTACTGAAAGTGGAAGAACAGGCTTTTTTTTTTTTTTTTTGTTTGGCGTTGAGCTTTTCAGGATTCAGGTGTAGAAAGTTCCTAAATCTGCGGATTCTTGGCGTGTGGAATGGTTCGTTAAGTCAATAATCCTTCAACTACTACCACTTTATTATTTAGTTTCACGGTTAGTACCTAAACTTTTTTTTTTTATGGACGTACCTAAACTATTTTAAATTTGAAGACGCTTAATTTGTTTTTCTTTCCTAGTTTTATTAAAGAAAATATAATAAAACAATATATATATATAAGGAGCATTAATGAAAGACATGACGAACATTTCCCATAACAGATGAAATTTAGAGACAACACATAGAAAACTTTCCTTAAATAACTGCAATATTTTATACATAGTCTACCGAAGATATCATAATAAAATAAAACAATACAGTGATAACATATGTGTGGCAACGTCGGGTTTTCGGGAGTCGCCACCAATCTGTTTCACCTAGGTCGATTGGACACCTTAAAATTGGTCTGCGAGAGTTCGGGGATCGGGAGTACGGTTACGCTAAAACAACTTTGTTATAGCGCCCAAAATTGGCACCTTAGTTGATTTTAATTTTGTTTTGCTTTGCTTTTAGAAAATATTCAGTTAATTTTCAAACTAGAAATTTTAACTGAATTAATCGGATGCGGATTTTTAAATTAATTTATATAAAATTTGATACTTCCGAACCATGGACTCTGCCGAGTCATTTGGACACGGAAGATTTTGATTCCGAACCATGGACTCTGCCGAGTCATTTGGACACGGAATTTGGTAAAATTTTAAACAATTTTATCCATATTGTAAAAAAATATGGATTTTTATCTTTTTATTTAATTTATTTATTTTAAAAAGTTTGATATTTTCCAAACCGTAGATCCTGCCGGATCATCCGGATATGGAAATTGATTTATCGTAATTATTTAATTCTTATTATTATGAAATTAATTTTTAAATGGTAATTCTTTTTGTTTATGAATGATTTTTAATACTAACTAAAAAAATTTATCTTTATATTTTTACTTCTTTTTTTACTTTCTTTCTTTTTCTTCTTTTTTTACTTATTTTTACTTTTTTTTTTTAATTTTTTTTTAATTTCTTTTCTTTTCTTTCTTTTTTATTCTTTTCTTTCTTTCTTTTCTTTTTTTTTTTCTATCTTTCTTTTCTTTCTTATCTTTCTTTTATTTTTCTTTCTTATCTTTCTTTTATTTTTCTTATCTTTCTTTTTTTTCTTTCTTATCTTTCTTTGTTTTCTCGTTTAATGAAAGATATTTATTATTTTAAAGGATTACTCAATTTATAAAAGAATTAAAAAAAATAATTAATTTTTATTTAATAAGAAGTTAATTTAAAAGAGTTTAAAAATAAAAATTTTGATCATGGTACGGGGCGTTGTTACTCAGCCAGACCCTCTTCACCAGGTGAAGCAGCTCAAAAGCGGGCACGAGACAGTTTCCAGCCAATATACCATGAACTAAAAATTTTTATTTTTATTTTTTTTATTATTTTTTTATTATTTTTTTTATTAAGAGAATCAAAAATTTTAAACAAAAGAAGAAAAGTTTTGATATTTATTTAATTTATTTTGGAATAAAAGATTATTTAACCGAAAACTTATATGTATTTTAAAACAAAAGTCTTGATATTTTTATTTTTATATTCTTCTTTGTTTGATGAAAGATTTTTTTTTTTTTAATTTTAATTTATATTTCTGAAAATATATCTAATCAATAAGTCAAAAATATTTAAGAGAAAATTCAATTATTTTTGTTTTATTTTGTATTATTTTGAAATTATTTGATTAAGATTTTTATAAAAGAAACAAAAAGTTATATAATTTAATAAGTAAAATATTACTGAATAAAATATTAACCCAAAATTTTTACGCTTTTTATTCTTTTTATTAATAAAGAAAACTAAAAAAAATTATATATTAATAGATAATTAATATATTAGTCTAAAGTTTTTTTTTTTATTTTTTATAAAGAAAAAATTTATTTATATATTTTATTTAAAAATATTTCCGAGCCATGAATCCTGGCGGATCATTTGGTCATGGAGTTTTAATTTTTTTTTATTTCATTAATTATTAATTTTAAAGATGTATTAAAAGAATGATTTTATGTTTATTTATTTATTTATTTTATTTTTGAATTATTTCATTATGTTTGTTTATTAAAAGGAATAAAAAATTTGTTTCAAAATAAAAAAAAGTAATTTTTATTAGCCTTTAGAAAATTATTCACGTAAAATTCCTTTTTTTATCTTTTAATCATAAAAAAAATTCAATTAATAAAGTGGGGCTTTTTGGCCATCCACTTTAATAACACAATAATAATAAAAGTTAGCACAATTAATATAGTTAGATTAGTTGGATTAGTTAGTTAATAACAATAAAAAAGGTTAGTAAAAGTTAGATTAAATTAATTAACAACAATAATAAAAATTAGCCAAGTTTAATTAAATTAATTGTTAACAACAATAATAAAAAGTTAGTCAAGTTAATTAAATTAATTAATTAACAACAATAATAAAATTTAGCCAAATTAATTAATTGTTAATTAACCAAGTTGATTAAATTAATTAACAATAATAAAAGTTAGTAATAATGCAAAAATTAAAAGGTTAGTAACAATAATAATGTTAAAAGTTAGTTGTTAGTAAGTTAGTTAACAAGTTAATAATAACAAAAAAAAAAAAAGGTTAGTAACAATAACAATAATAAACAAATAAATACACAAGTAAGAAAAAATAAAGTTAGTAATTAATTCTGAAAAAAAACAAAATAAAAAGATTAGTGACCAAAATGAAAAGAATTGAAAAGATGAAGTATTAAAGTAGAATTTTACCTAAAGGTTGAAATTTTTGAATTTTGCTGGGTACAGGCGCGACGCGAGCGCGAGGGGGGAAAGGGGCTGGCGGCCGGCGGCGGCTGGGCCAGGGGCAGGGGGGGACGGCGGGGGGTGGCGCGGCGGCACGGGCACGGGGCGGCGAGCGACGGCACGGCGGAGACAGCGGCCGGCGAGGGGCGGAGGTCCGAGGAGAAAGAAGGAAAAGGAGGGAAAAGAAAAGGGGACGCGGCGGCGGGCCGGCGGGGCGACGGCGGCACGGGCACGGCGGAGGCGGGACGGCGGGGCGACGGCGGCACGGGCACGGCGGAGGCGGCGACGGTGAGGAGAGAGAGAGAGAGAGAGAGAAACGGAACAAGGAAAAAAAAAGTTTTGGCTTTCTGGGGAAGAAGGGAAGAGGGCTGGGGCTAAGGGATGTAATTTTATTTTTTTAGAAACGGAGCTCTGAACTTTTTTCTCTGATTTTCTATGTGTTCAGCACTGAATTTGGGGGGGTATTTATAGAAGGAGATTAGCTGAAATGTGGACGGATAAATTAATAAAAAATCTCAAACTTATCTTTTAAATTGGTAAAATGACAGTTTCAGTCCTTTACGTTACTCCAGCTCTGGATAAGCTCAGAAGCTTCTGATTTTGACAATTTTAACGTTTTCTGTCAATTTGGGCCAGAAACGTCCGTTTAGGCCCAAAATTGACGCGAAAAATTACCCAAAGCTCCTGAAACTTTCAGAATTTGTCAATTTTGTCCGAAACTTCTCAATTTTGTCATTTTTACCTCAAACTTTTAATTTTTTTGTCATTTTTTTCTGAAATTTTATTTTTATTTCAAACACATACATATTCACACATATATTATTTTAAATCAAATCTTCTCAAAATAAAAATATATTTTAAACTAATTAACATAATTAAAATTTTTTAGCAATAATAATAATAATAATAATTTTTTTAATTAGTTTTTTTTTAAAATTTTTTTAAAAAAAAAGGCCGGACGAAATTGGGTGTCAACAGCTGCCCCCCTTTGCATGCTTCATGGGACATGATGTATGCAAAGTTAGTTACCAAATTTCGTCCAGCTTAGCTAGGCATTGAAAACCTTCTCGCCGCCTAAACTCTGAGATTTAAGGAAAGGTCCTTAGAACCTCTAACGATAGGAAAGGTTCTATCGTTGTAAGATGGACTGAATGATTGATTGTTTGTTTGAGGTTTAAGAAAAGGTCCTTAGAACCTCTAACGATAGGAAAGGTTCTATCGTTGTAAGATGGACTGAATGACTGACTGTTTGTTTGAGGTTTAAGGAAAGGTCCTTAGAACCCCTAACGATAGGAAAGGTTCTACCGTTGTAAGATGGACTGAATGATTGATTGTTTGTTTGAGGTTTAAGAAAAGGTCCTTAGAACCTCTAACGATAGGAAAGGTTCTATCGTTGTAAGATGGACTGAATGATTGATTGTTTGTTTGAGGTTAAGGAAAGGTCCTTAGAACCTCTAACGATAGGACCTCTAACGATAGGAAAGGTTCTATCGTTGTAAGATGGACTGAATGATTGATTGTTTGTTTGAGGTTAAGGAAATGTCCTTAGAACCTCTAACGATAGGAAAGGTTCTATCGTTGTAAGATGGACTGAATGATTGATTGTTTGTTTGAGGTTTAAGGAAAGGTCCTTAGAACCTCTAACGATAGGAAATGTTCTATCGTTGTAAGATGGACTGAATGATTGATTGTTTGTTTGAGGTTAAGGAAATGTCCTTAGAACCTATAACGATAGGAAAGGTTCTATCGTTGTAAGATGGACTGAATGATTGATTGTTTGTTTGAGGTTTAAGGAAAGGTCCTTAGAACCTCTAACGATAGGAAAGGTTCTATCGTTGTAAGATGGACTGAATGATTGATTGTTTGTTTGAGGTTTAAGGAAAGATCCTTAGAACCTCTAACGATAGGAAAGGTTCTATCGTTGTAAGATGGACTGAATGATTGATTGTTTGTTTGAGGTTAAGGAAAGGTCCTTAGAACCTCTAACGATAGGAAAGGTTCTATCGTTGTAAGATGGACTGAATGATTGATTGTTTGTTTGAGGTTTAAGGAAAGATCCTTAGAACCTCTAACGATAGGAAAGGTTCTATCGTTGTAAGATGGACTGAATGATTGATTGTTTGTTTGAGGTTTAAGGAAAGGTCCTCAGAACCTCTAACGATAGGAAAGGTTCTATCGTTGTAAGATGGACTGAATGATTGATTGTTTGTTTGAGGTTTAAGGAAAGGTCCTTAGAACCTCTAACGATAGGAAAGGTTCTATCGTTGTAAGATGGACTGAATGATTGATTGTTTGTTTGAGGTTTAAGGAAAGGTCCTTAGAACCTCTAACGATAGGAAAGGTTCTATCGTTGTAAGATGGACTGAATGATTGATTGTTGTTTGAGGTTTAAGGAAAGGTCCTTAGAACCTCTAACGATAGGAAAGGTTCTATCGTTGTAAGATGGACTGAATGATTGATTGTTTGTTTGAGGTTTAAGGAAAGGTCCTTAGAACCTCTAACGATAGGAAATGTTCTATCGTTGTAAGATGGATTGAATGATTGATGTCGAGGCAAAGGTTCCATCCTTAAAACCTCGGATTGATAATTGATCTCGAGGCAAAGGTTCCATCCTTAAAACCCCGGATTGATGAAAATTCATTGTTTTCGAGGCAAAGGTTCCATCCTTAAAACCCCAATGATGAAAATTGATTGTTTTCGAGGCAAAGGTTTCATCCTTAAAACCCCGATGATGAAAATTGATTCTTTTCGAGGCAAAGGTTCCATCCTTAAAACCCCGATGATGAAAATTGATTCTTTTCGAGGCAAAGGTTCCATCCTTAAAACCCCGATGATGAAAATTGATTATTTTCGAGGCAAAGGTTCCATCCTTAAAACCCCGATGATGAAAATTGATTCTTTTCGAGGCAAAGGTTCCATCCTTAAAACCCCGATGATGAAAATTAATTATTTTCGAGGCAAAGGTTCCATCCTTAAAACCCCGATGATGAAAATTGATTGTTTTCGAGGCAAAGGTTCCATCCTTAAAACCCCGATGATGAAAATTGATTTTGAGGCTAAGGAGCTTTCCTTAGGACCTCGAGCGAAATTTATATGAAAGCAATTGAAATTGGAATAATTTTCTTCGAAAGTGTGAATTTTCATAATAGGTGAATGCAAAAATTTAAACTTCGATAAGATGAGTGAATTTTGATGATGACAATAACACTGACAAATTATGTAAAGGGAACGGATGTTTGGAATCAATATCCAAGGTTCATCTAATATTTTCTTCAGTAAATATAGATTCCCTTGTGAGATATGTCATCCAAATAAGGTTAAAGCTTAACTACCCCAAAATGTTATGCCTAGTAGACCTAATAGGATGCGTCTCAAGAGTAATAAAAATTACTCTTTACTCAGCCATTCCAACCTAAAGGCATTGTCCCATGGTTTTAATATCAGCATGGACGAAACTATCTTATAAGAAAAGAAATTCCTTGAAAAGAAAAACTGAAACGCGAAAGAAAATGCTGATAATAAAACTAAAGGACAAGAAAAACGGATCAGATCGCTTCTTTCTTCCACAATACTTCAACAGGGTGAGTAGAGGACCATTATGGGAGTGAACTGGTCGGGAAAGACTGTCGTGTCCAGTCTATCTGAATCATTGCTGGATCTGGTTCAGGAACAAAAGCTTGTATTTTATCTAGCAATTCTTCAGCAGTTGTTGCGGATATTATGATTCGCCGTGCCACTCTTGATATGAAATTCTTCTGCATAGCATAATCCATAAAAGCTATCAGACCTGTAAAGAAATTGTTAACATTTAAAAGCCCAATGGGTTTCTTATGCAAATTAAGTTGGGCCATGGAAGCAATTTGAAAGACTTCTCCCAACGTGCCAAAACCACCTGGTAGAGCGATAAAAGCATCAGCATTTAAAAGCATTTGTAACACACGCTCTTGCAAATTTTTAACCACTAATTCTTCTCCAATCGTACCCCCAGAAACAAATTTCAAAGGTCCAGGGATGATGCCCAAAACTTGACTTCCTCCTAAAGATGCTGCTGATGCTACACCTCCCATTAATCCGACACTACCTCCTCCATAAACTAAATGTATTTTTCGCTCAGCTAATACTCTATCCAAATGGTTGGCTGCCTTTAAATACTCTTCATCTTTTCCAGGAAAAGCCCCAGAAAATACACAAATACTTCGGGATTTACGAGTTGGGGTTTTCTCCATTCCTATCCTTATCCTTGTGAGAAAAGAGAATATATTTATAGAGATGAAGAGATAAGGCAATAATTTTATTTTCAAGAGTGGATACATTATTGCCAGCTATACACAGTAGTCACGAGTATGACTCTGGTCAGGTATGGGTACACTATCGTTAAAAGAGGAGGAAATTTTTCAAAATAGCTGCTAGCATGTACAGTAGTCACTACTGTAGCTTACGTCAGGAGTAGGTATGTGATTGTTGGAAGGGAAGGAAAATTTCAAAAGTGGCAGCTATATACAGTAGTCCGTGTCAGGAGTGGGTACATTATTGCCAAAGGGGAGGAAAATTTCAAAAGCGACAGCTAGCACGTACAGTAATCGTAACTATGGCTCATGTCAGGAGTGGATACATTATCGCTGAAAGGGGAGGAAAATTTCAAAAGCGACAGCTAGTACGTACAGTAATCGTGACTTTGGTTCACGTCAGGAGTGGATACATTATTACCAAAAGGGGAGGAAAATTTCAAAAGCGACAGCTAGTACGTACAGTAATCGTGACTTTGGTTCTCGTCTTCCACTGGCTTTGCGTCCAGTAATGGCTTCAATGCTTTCTATGAATCGGTGATTTGCATCTCATCTAGCTTTCTCACAAACTGGCAAACAGGGTCGTTTAGGGTCAGATTCCCAAGACTGTAACGATCTCGTTCTTTTTGGAAAATTATCCATAATCCAACAACCTCAAATTGCACTATTCAGCAAGAATGCGCTTCAAGAACCTCTCGAATATCTTCTAGAGATTCCTTACGCAAGCCATTCTTAATGAATCTTATTCTATCATTACGATTTCTGGTGATCACTCCTGGAGCACGACATTTATTGCCGCAAATCCACCATCCACAATTATGACAAACGCCTAGCCTCTTTGCTCTTCTTTTTTTGGCATAAGCGCTTTTACCAAAGCCGGGCATACGGGGAAAGAACGCTTCGGGAACTTCACCAGCTGAACGAACCTTAGCTTCAATTAGCCACCGCACATTATCAGGAATGCCTTTGTGCATAAATACTCTGAATCGTTCACATCTAGCTTGATAAATCTTTTTAAGAACATTTATTGGGAAGGAAGGAAAATACTTTCGTAGGGCGGAAAGAGAAGACTCCATTGATGAAGGAGGCAAAGAAAGAAATTAGTGATTGTAGGAAACGAACATAACTAACACATATTTATAGTGATGAAAGGGATAATGCGTTTATTACACTTACAGAAGCAAGTACATTATTGTCAAAAGAAAAGACAAATGACAGCTTATATGTACAGCAATCATGACTGTGGCTCTCATCTTCCACTGATTTATGTCTAGTAACGGCTTCAATGCCTTCTATAAGTCGGGGATTTGCTTCCCATCCAGTTTTCTCACAAACTGGCAAACAGGGTCATTAAAAGTTAGATTTCCAAGACTGTAACGATCCTGTTCTTTACGGAAAGTCCACCATAAATCCATAATTTCCCATTGCACTATTTCACAAGAATGTGTTTCAAAAGTTAATAGGATATCATCCAAAGATTCCTTACGCAGGCCATTCTTGATGAATTTTCTTTTATCTTCATGATTTCTGGAGATGTATCCTAAAAAGCGACATTTAGTATTACAATTCCATCGTCCACATTTATGACAGACACCTAGCCTCTTTGCTCTTCGCTTTTTGGCATAAGCGCTTTTACCAAAGCCGGGCATACGGGGAAAGAACGCTTCTGGAACTTCACCAGCTGAACGAACCTTAGCTTCAATTAGCCACCGCACATTGTCAGGAATGCCTTTGTGCATAAAGACTCTAATCCTTTCACATCTAGCTTGGTAAATCATTTTAAGAACATTTATTGGGATGGAAGGAAAGTATTTTCGCATGGCGGAAAGAGTAGAATCCATTGATAAAAGAAGAATTTGAGAGAAGAGATGAAGAAATCAGTTATTGTAGGAAACTGAAATAACCGATTATGAGAGTCAGAGAGTATTGCATCCGCTACTTAACCGGAAAGAAGAACACGCATTTATAGCGATGAAAGGATAACGTGTTAATTACGCTTACAGGAACAAGTATATTATTGTCAAAAGAAAAGACAAATGACAGCTTATATGTACAGGAATCATGACCGTGGCTCTCATCTTCCCCTGATTTATGTCCAGTAATGGCTTCAATGCCATCTATAAGTCGGGGATTTGCTTCCCATCCAGTTTTCTTACAAACTGACAAACAGGATCGTTTAAAGTCACATTCCCAAGACTGTAACGGTTTCGTTCTTTATGGTAAGTCCTCCATAAACTGATAATTTCACCTTGCACTTTTCCACAAGAATGCGTTTCAAGAGTCTCTCGGATATCTTCCAGAGATTCCTTACGCAGGCCATTCTTAATGAATTTTCTTTTATCTTCACGATTTATGGAGATGTATCCTAAAGAGCGACATTTAGTAATACAATTCCATCGCCCACATTTATAACACACGCCTAGTCTCTTTGCTCTTCGCCTTTTGGCATAACGGCTTTTACCTAAACCGGGCATGCGGGGCATAAATGCATCTGGAACTTCACCCGCCAGACGGACCTTAGCTTCAATTATCCACTGCACATTATCGGGAATGCCTTTGCGTGTAAAAACTCTGATTCTTTCACATCTAGCAAGGTAGATCTTTTTAAGGACTTTTATTGGAAAGGAAGGAAAGTATTTTCGCAGTGCAGAAAGAGTAGAATCCATTGATGAGAAAAGAATTTGAGAGAAGAGGGAAATGAATCAGTTATTGAAGGAAACTTAGATAACCGACTGGAAGAACATGCATTTATAGCGATGAAATGGATAACGTGTCGATTACACTTACGGGAGCAAATACATTATTAAAAGAAAAATGGAAAATTTTAAATATGATAAATTGTATGTACAGTGATTGTGACTGTGGCTCACATCTTCCACTGGTTTTACGTCCAGTAACGGGATTAATGGCTTCTATGAGTCGAGGATTTGCTTCCCATCCAGTTTTCTTACAAGCTGACAAATAGGGTCGTTTAACGTCAGATTCCCGGGACTGTATCGTTCTCGTTCTTCATGAAAAATGCTCCATAAATCGAGAAGTTCACGTTGCACGGATCCACAAGAATGCGTCTCAAGAGTCAATTGGATATCATCCAATGAGTCCTTACTCAGGCCATTCTTAATGAATCGTATTTTATCTTCTCGATTATCAGAGATTATCCCTAAAGAACGACATTTAGTATTACAGGTCCAGCGTCCGCATTTATGACAGACGCCTAGTCTCCTCGCTCTTCGCTTTTTGGCATAAGAGCTTTTGCCTACACCAGGCATGTGAGACACAAATGCCTCTGGGATTTCACCTGCCAGACGAACCTTAGCTTCAACTAACCACCGCACATCTTCAGGGATTCCTTTATGCATCAGAGCTCTTAATCGTTCACAGCGAACTTGGTAGATCTTTTTGAGGATGTTCATTGGGAGAGAAGGAAAATATTTTCGCAAGGCAGAAAAAGTAGGATCCATTTTCTAGGAGAAAGTAAAAGAAAGGAGGGAGGAAATGATCAGTTATTATGGGCAACTGAGAGAACCGACTTGAGAGTCACGGAGTACCGTATCCGCCGCTTAACCGGAAAAGTGAATCCTACTTTATTTTGATGTGATAGATATTCCATCCAGCTGACGTCGATTCAGTCCTTGATTATTGAATCCATTGTCCGCTTTTGACGAATTTTCAACGACAATATTTCTTGATGTCTGCCTTATCTTTGACGATAGTTATCACTCATCTTGGATGCTGCTAAGCTGGCATCAATTCTGTTCTTTTAGGTGTAGCCTCAATTGCCAGGCTTTTGACGATATTGTATGCTTTATCCTTGGATTCCTGATGGGGCTGGGTCCAGCGTATTAGCTATGCGTCCAATTAGTAAGAGCTGATGTCATTAAGATCTCAGCTTATACTGCTGCAATCATGCTGCGGACATGCTTTTCATTTGATCCCTGTTATGTAAAAGCCATGCATGCATGATGTGAAATGCATGAATGCAAGGCATGTGTAATTGATGGTTTTTTTTTTTTTTGAATCTAGCTCTTCATGTCTTTGCTTTACTTTACTGGATCTTCTTTGTGATTTCCTTCTCGGACTATTATTGAATCTCTTTATGCTTTCCAGCTGTTGTCCATTGTCTCAAAAGCCCAACTCTGTTCAAAAATCCTCTTTCCTTGCCTTATTTTTGAATTTTGACCTCAATTTTCTTTAATGCCCGCCTCATATTTTATGCTTCTCTGGATAATTGTCCCTGTTGAAATATTCGTGAGCATGATTCTTTCCTGCTGACATAGACATGTTAAGACTTCTGAAATGATCATTCAGGCTACCACCAAGGCTATCTCCCAAAGATTTGTTACTCCTTCTTCTTTGTTAGCCTATGTTCTGTGCTGCTCGCAAAGCAGGACCTCAATCTTACCTGTTTTAATTCACAAAGCTTATCAAAGTAATCTACGGTCTTTGTTTTTTTTCTAAGTTTTAATTATTACTATTCTTCCTTCAAAAGTCACAATTTATTGCACACTTAAGGCTAGTAGGAATGTGAGATTTGAAGGAAAAGAACTGGATAGAAGCAACTTTAGCATTTTGAACGTGAGAATCTAAGGTAAGTTAAAGAGAATTGGCTTTTATTTATGGGTAAAAGAATATGAAAATCTTAGGTACAGATAGATAATGAAAGTGTAAGGGAAGAAAGCTCTCTTTGACAACTTTGATCAAATAAACTTTGGTAACCCTGTATCCACTTCTCCCATTCTGTTCGAAAATTTCTTCATTATGCAAAGTATTTCTTTACTGCATCCGAATTTACTGGCTTCGGTAATTCTCGTCCATCCATTTCTGTCAGAATTAGTGCCCCTCCTGAAAATGCTTTCTTCACGACATATGGCCCGTCATAATTTGGTGTCCATTTTCCTCTTGAATCATGTTGCATGGGTAAAATTTTCTTGAGCACTATGTCACCTTCGTGAAATTGTCGTGGGCGAACCTTTTTGTTGTAAGCACGAATCATCCTTCTTTGATAAAGTTGCCCATGGCAGAGGGCTATCATTCTTCTTTCATCAATTAGATTTAATTGCTCGTATCTAGCTTTGACCCATTCTGCTTCTCCTAATTGAGTATCCATTAGTACCCTTAATGAAGGAATTTCAACTTCGATAGGCAATACAGCCTCCATACCGTATACCAGAGAAAAAGGTGTTGCTCCAGTAGAAGTACGGGTAGAAGTTCTATAAGCATGCAGTGCAAAAGGTAACATCTCATGCCAGTCCTTGTAAGTGACGATCATCTTTTCAACAATTCTCTTGATATTTTTATTGGCCGCTTCTACTGCACCATTCATCATCGGTCGATAAGGTGCTGAATTGAGATGCTTGATTTTGAATTGCCGGCACAAAGTCTGCATCATTGCATTATTCAGGTTCGTGGCATTGTCTGAGATGATACACTCTGGCGGTCCATAGCGACAAATGATTTCTTTCTTAATGAACCGGCATACCACCTTTTGAGTTACGCTTGCATAAGACACAGCTTCTACCCATTTAGTAAAGTAGTCAATTGCAACTAGGATGAATTTGTGACCATTGGAAGCTTTAGGGGTAATCGCTCCAATAACATCGATTCCCCACATGGCAAAAGGCCAAGGTATTGCTGTTACATTAAGAGGAACAGGTGGAGCTTGGATCTTGTTGGCATATATTTGGCATTTGTGACATTTTCTTACGTGATTGACGCAATCACTTTCCAATGTGAGCCAATAGTAACCAGCCCTCATTATTTGTCTTGCCATGGTATGACCACTAGTGTGTGCTCCACATATTCCAGAATGAACTTCTTCCATGATCTTTCGTGCTTCATGAGTATCTACACAGCGAAGTAGCATCGAGTCTGGGGTTTTCTTGTAAAGTATGTCTAGGTTTAAAAGAAAACCCATTGACAATCTTCGTAGAAATTTCTTGTCATTTTCTGATGCTTCTGGTGGATATACTCTTTCTTGGAGGTATTTCTTGATATCGTGATACCAAGGCTTTCCATCCAATTCTTCTTCGATGCTCATGCAATAAGCTGGAGAATCTATTATTCTCATCTCGAACACAGGAGTATGCTCGGGGTCACTGATCTTGTACATAGCAGCCAAAGTAGCTAAAGCATCCGGTATTTGATTATCTTCCCTTGGAAGATGATGGAAGCTTATACTGTTGAATTTTCGAGCCAAGTCTAGTATGAGCTTTTGGTAAGGGATCAATTTTGAATCCCTTGTCTCCCATTCTCCGTTGATTTGATATATGACTAATGCGGAATCCCCATAAACTCGGAGATCTCGCACTTTCAATTCCAGTGCCATTTGGAGTCCCATAGCACATGCCTCATACTCTACTATATTGTTGGTACAAGGAAATGTAATTTTTGCTGTAAGAGGGAATTGCTCTCCACTTGGAGAGATGAGTATGGCTCCAATCCCTTGTCCCAAAGCATTAGATGCTCCATCGAATGCCATTTTCCATGTTTCATCATCTTTAGAGACTTCCTGTTCTATCGTCATTATATCTCCATCAGGAAACTCCATTTTCATTGGCTCATAATCATCCAATGCTCTATCAGCCAGATATTCAGCAATCACACTCCCTTTTACAGCCTTTTGGGTGACATACTGTATGTCGTATTCAGACAACAGCATTTGCCATTTTGCGATCCTGCCTGATAAAGCTGGTTTCTCAAAAATGTACTTAATGGGATCAGTCTTGGAGATTAGCAATGTGGTGTTGTTGAGCATGTAGTGTCGTAGTCGGTGTGCTACCCATGCAAGGGCACAACAGGAATTTTCTACTATTGAGTATTTCGCTTCATATGTGGTAAGCTTCTTGCTCAAATAGTAAATTGCGTGCTCTTTCTTGCCTGTCTCATCACGTTGACCCAATACGGATCCTAATGAAGAATCCTGTATGGATAAATATAGAATCAACGATTCTCCAGATCGGGGTGGTACCAAGACTGGTGGATTTGATAGATATTGCTTGATTTTCTCGAATGCTTCTTGGCATTCGTTATTCCACTCGATCGGATTGTTCTTCTTCAGTGATTTGAAAAGAGGTTCACACTTGGATGTCAATTGTGAAATGAACCTTGCTATGAAGTTGATTCTGCCCAGAAAACTTCTTACTTGTTTTGGAGTCTTCGGTGGTTGCATTTCTTGTATTGCTTTGACTTTACTCGGGTCAACTCGAATCCCATCCTTGCTGACCATGAAACCCAATAACTTTCCTGAAGAGGCTCCAAAAATACATTTGGCAGGATTCAACTTCAGTTGATATTTGCGAAGTCTATCGAATAGTTTTCTTAGCACTTTTAGATGCCCCTTAGCAGTGAAAGTTTTGGCGATCATGTCGTCTACATATACTTCAATTTCTTTATGCATCATGTCATGGAATAATGCAACCATGGCTCTTTGATATGTAGCACCAGCATTCTTTAACCCAAAAGGCATCACCTTGTAGTAGAAGGTACCCCAAAGGGTTATAAAGGCAGTTTTTATCATATCATCTGGATCAAGTTTGATTTGATTGTATCCAGAGAAGCCATCCATGAAGGAAAAATAGGAGTTTCCTGTGGTATTATCCACCAGCGTATCAATGTGAGGAAGTGGGAAGTTATCTTTAGGACTGGCTTCGTTCAATGGCCGGTAGTCCTGACAAACTCTTAGTTTCCCGCTTTCTTTCTTTTCGACTGGAACAATGTTAACCACCCATTCTGTATATTCAGCGACCCCAAGAAATCCTGCATCCCACAGCTTTCGAATCTCGTCTTTTACTCTTAAGATTAACTCCGGCTTTAATCTTCGTAACTTCTGTCTGACAGGCTTCGCCCCAGGCTTCAAAGGTATTTTGTGTAGTACTATGTCTGAGCTTAAGCCAGGCATATCTTGGTATGACCAAGCGAATACATCCACATATTCTTTCAATAAATGGACTAATTCTTCTTTTTCTTCAGGAGGGAATAAAGTGCCAATCTTGACTTCTTTTACATCCTGACTGTCTCCCAGGTTGAATACCTCAGTTGGTTCTTGACTTGTTGCTCTTTCTTTTTCATCTCGCTCAATCATTTTTAATAGCTCAGGAGATACTTGAAGATCTTCGTCATCCGAGTCGGTAGTGTTTACAGGATTATCAAAGTTCATTCTTTCATTGTCATCAAAGAGAGTTTTGGGTCTGCATTATCCAGAGAGAAAAGAAAGAGAAGAGAAAAAAAAAATGGCACGAATGAGATGGATGCAAACTGGTACTTTATTTACAATGTGCATAAATCACAACTTTATTGGAATAAAAAGCAATAACTAAAAGGTTCACTTAAACAAAGACTACACCCTATTGATTGAACCTTTCTTTAGGAGGTTTTTACCATTAGATTACTTTGGAAAGCTTTCGATTATAACAGGCAGTTCTATCGCCTCCCAATTGTTCAGCACATCCCGTGGGCCACAAGGTTGAACAAGCTCCTCCTCTTCAGGTGAATCGCTGATGATTGCCTGAATAGAAAGACTTTCAAAAGACTTGTTGATGTTGATAGTCAGCTTGCCTTCATTGTCATTTTTTGGAATGAGACCACCACTCACGAACGTTTCGGTGATTTCAGGGATATCCAGATTTCTTTCCTGGAGAGGATGCCCTGTTAATCGTGCAATCCTCTTTTCTCTCTTTTCAGCTATTGCCTTCATTTTATCATGTCTTGTCGGTGTGAAGCCTAGGCCGTATTTCCCTTCATTTGTGGTGATTTTCAATGGTTCTGTGATTCCTTGTAAATCTTGTCCCAGTCCTAACCCCGGTGAGTATCCTCCTTTTATCATGAGTTTGGCAACCATGCGACTTGTTTTAGAGATGCTAGGAATGGGTTCTTCTCCATATTCGCTGACATAAGCAGCATTGACAATCTCAAAAGACCTGAAGGAGCAATCAGGTATATTTTCATTGACTTCGACATATTGAGCATCCGCAGGTCTTGATAGCAGGATGTCTTCTTCAGCGAAGACCGTGATTATCTTTCCTTCAATAATGAATTTCATTTTCTGGTGTAATGAAGAAGGAATTGCTCCGGCCATATGGATCCATGGTCTTCCCAGCATGCAGGTATAAGATGGACAAATATCCATGACTTGGAATGTGATGTGGAAAAGACAGGGACCAATCCCTATTGGTAGCTCTATTTCTCCAACAACATCTCTCTTCGTTCCGTCAAATGCTCGAACAACAATATGACTGTTGTTGAGGTATGATGGGTCTAAACCAATCTTATGTAAGGTTTCGAGTGGCATTACATTTAGAGCTGACCCATTGTCGATAAGAACTTTGGCCATAATCCGATCTTTGTATTTAATCGAAATATGCAGAGCCTTAGAGTGACCCCTTCCTTCTGCTGGTATCTCATCGTCAGTGAATGTGATGAGATTTTGTGCCGTGATGTTGTTGACAAGGTGGTCAAAGTTGTTCACGGAGATATCTTGTTCAACATAAGCCTTATTCAGGACTTTGAGAAGAGCTTCTCGATGGGCATCAGAACTTAAGAGTAATGAAAGTATGGAGATCTTTGCTGGCAGACGGTTCAACTGCTCCACGATACTGTATTCACTTTGCTTTATGAGTTTGAGAAACTCAGTAGCTTGTTCATCTGTTACTGCTCGAGGCATCTCTTGCTCTTTAGATGTGTTAATAGGTCCATTTGCTGGATCCGTAACATTCTTCTCTTGTTGGAGCTTGTTCATTTGCTCGGGAGAATAACACCGACCGCTTCTAGTCATGCCCCCAACTTCTAACGGAGTTGATGTGATGTTAGAAGTATAGCCATAGTTCCATGGAACAGTTTTGTCTGATTTGTACGGGAATGGCTTTGGAACTTGAATTCTTAAAGGCTTGAGAGCAGATTTTGATATTGGAATGACTAGTGGTCTTGGCATGATATTGACTTCTTGTTCTTTAATTATCACATTCACGTCATCCTCTTTATCTGACATAAAAACGATGATTTGGGAGGAGTCCATAAGACTTTGTAGACTTTTACGGAATTCTGGGCATTCTTGGATAGAATGACTCTTACTGTTATGAAAGTTGCACCACTCCTCATCCTCGACTTCTTTATTTCCAGAAGACTTTCCTATGATAATCCCTTCTTTCACAAGGCATGAATATACATGCTTAAGAGGGGTTATGATATCATTGACTGTTTTCTTCATCGGCCAGTATTCTTCCATCATATTGACTGGTTTGGCTTGATGAGGAGGCAATGGATTATGAGTGACGTTTGGTTCATCGGAAAAGTCCAACCACTTTGACTCAATTAATTGTTGGACTATACGCTTCAATGCTATGCAATTTTCCAGTCCGTGGCCCACGGTACCATCATGATATGGGCAATTTATGTTAGGGTCATACCACCTTGGATACGGGGGTTCCAATGGCCTTGTAGGGATTGGGCGAATAAGTTGACTTTCGATGAGTTTTGGATACAGCTCAGTGTAAGTCATGGGAATTGGTGCGAAGATTTCTCTTGGTCTTGGTGCAGGTACCGGAGGAGTTGGAACAGGTGGCCGTAACTGATTAGGTCTGTTGGGAGGATAATTGTTGGGTCTATTGGGAAGATAATCATTGGGCCTATTGGGAGGATAATCATTGGGCCTATTGGTAGGATAATAATTGGGCTTATTGGCAGAATAGGATAGGCGAGGTCCGGTGGCCACAGTGCCCACGAAGGGAATCCCTCTTCCTCTTCCTATTTGTTGTATTTCTTCATCTTTTCTTCTGGAAGGTCCTCCTCTTTTCATAGGATCGCTAAAGGATTCAGTAATCTTCCCAGTCCTGATACCATGCTCGATCCTTTCTCCAGACATTACTACGTCGGAGAAGTTAGTTGCCGCATTGCCAATAAGTTTGTCATAATATGGGTATTTCAGTGTCTGGACAAACAAAGTGACCATTTCTCTTTCTGTCATGGGTGGCTGTACTTGTGCAGCTAAGTCCCTCCATCGTTGGGCGTATTCCTTAAAAGTTTCTGTTTTTTTCTTCTCCATGTTTTGGAGAGTTTGGCGATCCGGAGCTAAGTCCATAACATGTTTATAGTTGCCGATGAAGGCCTGAGCAAGGTCATTCCAAGTTTTTATGTTTCTTGGACCTTGGCTTAGATACCACTGTAATGCTGATTTTGTGAGACTTTCCTGAAAAAGTGCGATCCACACCTTCTCATCTTTGGTAAGTGGTTGTAGTCTTCTGAGAAACAAAGTGATGTGAGTGATGGGATCACTCGTTCCATCGTATTTTACGAAATCTGGCACCTTAAAGTCCGAAGGGATTTCGACGTCTGGCACTAAGCAGAGATCATCCACTGAGAGAGATCCGAACATAGTACCTCCTTCAATGGCTCGCAGTCTCTTTTCTATTGTTTCAAGTTTTTGAGATTCTGCTTCTTCTTTTGGTAACATCTTCTTCTCTTCATGTACGGTGTCTTGTTTCAGGTGAACACTAGCAGAGGGTCCTGATTCTTGAAACAGGTTTTCTTGGACTGAGACTCGTTGCGGGGTGAATCCCGGGGGATAAGTGGGATCTTGTACTTCTTTGATGGGGACTTGAGTTGCTTTCCCTTTGATTAATTCCATCAATTGTTTCATCTGTTCTGACATACTTTCAATCTTGGACTCCATCTCCATGAGACGTCCTTCGGCTTGTTCTGCCATTAATCTTGTTTGGAGTCGAGTTGAATATCGGTGTTGAGGTCCAATTTTACCCCTTTAAAGGAATATTTATTTTATTAGATTCTATGTGTGTATGATTGATGTGATGGATGCATGCATGAATATTGTAAATACTTGGTGAAAGAAGAACTATAATGGAATTTCTCAATTACATTCAGCAAAGGTTTGTTTAAAAGAAACGACCCAAAGTACAATACTGCTTTCTGGCCTTAGATATGAACTCCATCATTCTTTGAACATTTACTGATGGAGTAGGACAGCTCAGTTCTTCTAACTCCTTGGCTTCTTCGCCCATTAGTTGGGCTTGTTCTGTAACTTTTCTGACTTCTACCAAAAATGTTTGCAATTGATCTTGAGAAAATCTGTATTGATCTTCCCAGTATCTGACTCTCATCTCTTTTTGATCGGTTTCATCAACCAATTGGGAGATGACTTGTTTTTGGTATTCAATTTTCTCTTCGAGGAGTTGTGTTTTGTGACCGAGCTATTGCATGTCAAGGAGCATTCTCTTGTTCTTCTCCTTTTCTTCCTCTAGTTCTTTCTCCAACTCTCTTTTCGCCAATTTTCTGATGACCTCTTCAGGTAGAACTATTCCTTCCTTCCGGTTATTTCTCCATTCATAATAAGCAGTGGGAGAAATAATAGGCCCCGACTTCAATATGAAAATTCTTTTCCACGTAACTGAAATACCCATGGCGAGCTTATTTGAATTTGGATCTTCGTGTGAAAATTCCAACTTACTCAGATTATGCGTCATGGGTATAAATTGCATGGACCCAAATTGTTTTCGTACTTGAGCTGGGGCATAACTTGTTCCTCCTCATATACCTAAGAGAGGAACCCACGGGCAATTGCCGCAACGGTAGACAACGCGGGTGGAGGTAGACCAGGGGGCTCTCCATTCAATTTGGAATTCGGTGATGTTCTTGAAATAATCAACCCATGCTTCCTTGCTGTTGTGATGAATGGTTTCACTTTTCAAAAAGGCTTCGATTGGGATGAAGTCCTTTGAAAAGCGATTTCCAAAATGTTGCTTCTCACAAGGAATGTGGCTTTTGATCCAAATGTTGAGGAGATGTGAACATCCTATGAATTTGCCCCCTCTTTGGCGACAAAAGTTTAATGCCCTGATAGTTTCACATAATATTACTGAGGTCGGATTTATTTGAGCATTGCAGATTTGCTCAAATAGTGTAATGATGTCTCCTTCAATGAATCCGACGATTCTTGGGAAGACTATCAGGCCATATATCGCCAAGGCGAAAAGCTTGCGTCGTTGATTTTTCTGAGGGAGAACGTGACTTAATTGTTTTAAGTCGATCCAACTGATAAATTTTCGAGATCCTTTTGTTGCAAACTTGGTTTGAAGACTGGAAGCTGGCATATCCAATAATTTTGCTAGGGCTCGATGAGGCTCCGTTCTTCTATCATGTTGATAAGTCTCGATTGGATAGTCGGAGGACCAACCCAAGAGGCTGTTGTATTCTTCAATGGTTGGAACCAGATCCATCTTATCGAAAGAAAAGCATCGATAAAATGGATCCCAAAATTGTATTAGAGCCCGGACAAGTGATGCATCAACGGTAACCTTTAGTAGGCAAGTGATATGACCATATTTTGCCGTAAAAGCTTCCCGATCAGCAGAATTCCAACTATTCCAGACTTGCAATAATTCCGTGGTGTCGTTCTGATTTATCCGGACCGATATCTGGTCCTTAAGCTGTACGTGAGAGTGGGATGTCAGAGCATCTCCGTGAAGCTTTTGAGTCGTTTCGGAATATTCCATAGCTTCAGGCTGAGTTTCGATTACCGTGTCATTCCATGATCCAGTAACAGCCATGGGAAGATAATCGAGAATATCCATGATAATAGTTCTTTCACCAAATACTTATCTTTAATGATGAAATGTATATGCCGGAAAAATAAGGAAAAATAGAGTTAGTAAAAAAATAACACATAGGATCATACAAACATATAGATAAAACAAAACCTATGGAAATGGGAACCGAGGTATGGGAAATTCTTAATGGCTGGTTCTAAGGTAGAGTAAGGAATTCTACATGCAGAAGGTGGTTTATCAAAAAGGTAAGGGATAGTTCCCGAATCCCGTCACTGAATCATAGTGACGGCCCGATTCCTTACCCTCTAGGGTTTATGTAAGGAATGGATTAATTCGAGTCGTAGCTTTTCGTGGGCCCATGCAGAGACTAACCGTCTCAGAAGGCAATACACTACTTTGCTACTTTGAAACCGGTGAAGGCTTGGAGACCGTGGCCTCACAAGGACAGCAACACCAATTCCGCTTAGAAAGAATCGCGTTTGATTTAAGGAAGCTCGGGTATAGAGCTTCATTTTGTGAATGCATTATGCATGTTTACTTAAGTAAATATAATATATAAATCCACATAATAGTAAAGCAAAGTAAATAAAAACAAATCAACTTTAGGCTCGACTCACTAACGTCGAGTCCCCAGTGGAATCGCCAAGCTGTGGCAACGTCGGGTTTTCGGGAGTCGCCACCAATCTGTTTCACCTAGGTCGATTGGACACCTTAAAATTGGTCTGCGAGAGTTCGGGGATCGGGAGTACGGTTACGCTAAAACAACTTTGTTATAGCGCCCAAAATTGGCACCTTAGTTGATTTTAATTTTGTTTTGCTTTGCTTTTAGAAAATATTCAGTTAATTTTCAAACTAGAAATTTTAACTGAATTAATCGGATGCAGATTTTTAAATTAATTTATATAAAATTTGATACTTCCGAACCATGGACTCTGCCGAGTCATTTGGACACGGAAGATTTTGATTCCGAACCATGGACTCTGCCGAGTCATTTGGACACGGAATTTGGTGAAATTTTAAACAATTTTATCCATATTGTAAAAAAATATGGATTTTTATCTTTTTATTTAATTTATTTATTTTAAAAAGTTTGATATTTTCCAAACCGTAGATCCTGCCGGATCATCCGGATATGGAAATTGATTTATCGTAATTATTTAATTCTTATTATTATGAAATTAATTTTTAAATGGTAATTCTTTTTGTTTATGAATGATTTTTAATACTAACTAAAAAAATTTATCTTTATATTTTTACTTCTTTTTTTACTTTCTTTCTTTTTCTTCTTTTTTTACTTATTTTTACTTTTTTTTTTTTTAATTTTTTTTAATTTCTTTTCTTTTCTTTCTTTTTTATTCTTTTCTTTCTTTCTTTTCTTTTTTTTTTCTATCTTTCTTTTCTTTCTTATCTTTCTTTTATTTTTCTTTCTTATCTTTCTTTTTTTTCTTTCTTATCTTTCTTTGTTTTCTCGTTTAATGAAAGATATTTATTATTTTAAAGGATTACTCAATTTATAAAAGAATTAAAAAAAATAATTAATTTTTATTTAATAAGAAGTTAATTTAAAAGAGTTTAAAAATAAAGATTTTGATCATGGTACGGGGCGTTGTTACTCAGCCAGACCCTCTTCACCAGGTGAAGCAGCTCAAAAGCGGGCACGAGACAGTTTCCAGCCAATATACCATGAACTAAAAATTTTTATTTTTATTTTTTTTTTATTTTTTTATTATTTTTTTATTAAGAGAATCAAAAATTTTAAACAAAAGAAGAAAAGTTTTGATATTTATTTAATTTATTTTGGAATAAAAGATTATTTAACCGAAAACTTATATGTATTTTAAAACAAAAGTCTTGATATTTTTATTTTTATATTCTTCTTTGTTTGATGAAAGATTTTTTTTTTTAATTTTAATTTATATTTCTGAAAATATATCTAATCAATAAGTCAAAAATATTTAAGAGAAAATTCAATTATTTTTGTTTTATTTTGTATTATTTTGAAATTATTTGATTAAGATTTTTATAAAAGAAACAAAAAGTTATATAATTTAATAAGTAAAATATTACTGAATAAAATATTAACCCAAAATTTTTACGCTTTTTATTCTTTTTATTAATAAAGAAAACTAAAAAAAATTATATATTAATAGATAATTAATATATTAGTCTAAAGTTTTTTTTTTTATTTTTTATAAAGAAAAAATTTATTTATATATTTTATTTAAAAATATTTCCGAGCCATGAATCCTGGCGGATCATTTGGTCATGGAGTTTTAATTTTTTTTTATTTCATTAATTATTAATTTTAAAGATGTATTAAAAGAATGATTTTATGTTTATTTATTTATTTATTTTATTTTTGAATTATTTCATTATGTTTGTTTATTAAAAGGAATAAAAAATTTGTTTCAAAATAAAAAAAAGTAATTTTTATTAGCCTTTAGAAAATTATTCACGTAAAATTTCTTTTTTTATCTTTTAATCATAAAAAAAATTCAATTAATAAAGTGGGGCTTTTTGGCCATCCACTTTAATAACACAATAATAATAAAAGTTAGCACAATTAATATAGTTAGATTAGTTGGATTAGTTAGTTAATAACAATAAAAAAGGTTAGTAAAAGTTAGATTAAATTAATTAACAACAATAATAAAAATTAGCCAAGTTTAATTAAATTAATTGTTAACAACAATAATAAAAAGTTAGTCAAGTTAATTAAATTAATTAATTAACAACAATAATAAAATTTAGCCAAATTAATTAATTGTTAATTAACCAAGTTGATTAAATTAATTAACAATAATAAAAGTTAGTAATAATGCAAAAATTAAAAGGTTAGTAACAATAATAATGTTAAAAGTTAGTTGTTAGTAAGTTAGTTAACAAGTTAATAATAACAAAAAAAAAAAAAGGTTAGTAACAATAACAATAATAAACAAATAAATACACAAGTAAGAAAAAATAAAGTTAGTAATTAATTCTGAAAAAAAACAAAATAAAAAGATTAGTGACCAAAATGAAAAGAATTGAAAAGATGAAGTATTAAAGTAGAATTTTACCTAAAGGTTGAAATTTTTGAATTTTGCTGGGTACAGGCGCGACGCGAGCGCGAGGGGGGAAAGGGGCTGGCGGCCGGCGGCGGCTGGGCCAGGGGCAGGGGGGGACGGCGGGGGGTGGCGCGGCGGCACGGGCACGGGGCGGCGAGCGACGGCACGGCGGAGACAGCGGCCGGCGAGGGGCGGAGGTCCGAGGAGAAAGAAGGAAAAGGAGGGAAAAGAAAAGGGGACGCGGCGGCGGGCCGGCGGGGCGACGGCGGCACGGGCACGGCGGAGGCGGGACGGCGGGGCGACGGCGGCACGGGCACGGCGGAGGCGGCGACGGTGAGGAGAGAGAGAGAGAGAGAGAGAAACGGAACAAGGAAAAAAAAAGTTTTGGCTTTCTGGGGAAGAAGGGAAGAGGGCTGGGGCTAAGGGATGTAATTTTATTTTTTTAGAAACGGAGCTCTGAACTTTTTTCTCTGATTTTCTATGTGTTCAGCACTGAATTTGGGGGGGTATTTATAGAAGGAGATTAGCTGAACTGTGGACGGATAAATTAATAAAAAATCTCAAACTTATCTTTTAAATTGGTAAAATGACAGTTTCAGTCCTTTACGTTACTCCAGCTCTGGATAAGCTCAGAAGCTTCTGATTTTGACAATTTTAACGTTTTCTGTCAATTTGGGCCAGAAACGTCCGTTTAGGCCCAAAATTGACGCGAAAAATTACCCAAAGCTCCTGAAACTTTCAGAATTTGTCAATTTTGTCCGAAACTTCTCAATTTTGTCATTTTTACCTCAAACTTTTAATTTTTTTTGTCATTTTTTTCTGAAATTTTATTTTTATTTCAAACACATACATATTCACACATATATTATTTTAAATCAAATCTTCTCAAAATAAAAATATATTTTAAACTAATTAACATAATTAAAATTTTTTAGCAATAATAATAATAATAATAATAAATTTTTTAATTAGTTTTTTTTTAAAATTTTTTTAAAAAAAAAGGCCGGACGAAATTGGGTGTCAACAATATGGTAATCAAAGTCACAATTATTGACTTTTACTTAAAATTTAAATTAAAAATTCAAAAATAAATTTAAATCTAAACAAATCCACAATTAAGAAAAATACACTTTTAAACAAATAGGATCTCATCTAAAATGATTTCTTCTCATAAAAAAGATTGAACAATTATCTGAATATTTATTTGGATTATCTAATAATAACCAAGCTACAAAATTTGGTTTATCTACTAATCTGTAATTCAAATTTTTGCTTAATTGATAATGTACCGCGATTTAATGTGAAAGATTTAAATTTAAATTTTATTTATTTTTTTCATGGCTATATTAATTTTAAAAGTTTTAATAATTTATTTAATATTGATCAGCACGATGAATTCTACAGACGATTATCGAAAAAATAGAAGGAACTATTACATTTTTCAACAACATCCTTAATCTGAGAATGTGTTAATTTATTATTAACAACATTCTTAACTTGATAATTTTATTTAATATTTATAATCAGACTTGATTAGTGATTACCCTCTAAAACTATCAACTCTTGAAAATTCCACTTTTTCTAAAATGGAGCATTATTTAATAGCTATGTTCATTATAAAAAATTTACGATTTTATCTTGCCAAATACAATTTTTTTAAACGGAAGCTGAAACAAATGAAGTTTTAGCTAAAGTTATCATTGGGATAACTATGTTCGGGGATTAAGCCCCTAATTGAAAGTAATGATTGTAAAGTTATTCCAATAGAAAGAAGCATCTCCAAAATTTTTGGTTGGT
Source organism: Aquilaria yunnanensis (assembly GCA_039654915.1). Lineage (NCBI taxonomy): Eukaryota > Viridiplantae > Streptophyta > Magnoliopsida > Malvales > Thymelaeaceae > Aquilaria > Aquilaria yunnanensis. The sequence continues at coordinate 72,934,467 of CM077597.1, forward strand.
TAAAAAGGAATGCATAAATTACTGGCTAATATTCAAAATTATTCTCACAAATTTATCTTCATAGATTAACAAGCTAATATTTCAAATTATAGGATTTTTACAGTGGAATGCAAAATTTAAAGCTTGAGGTTATAATTTCTTATTTGGAAAATTATGATTTAATCTATTTAAGGGTGATTATGTTATGGTTTAATCCACTTAATTTATTTGTTAGAAAAGCTCAATAAACTTGAGTTATAATTACATTAAAGAATCATTTTTAATTAGGAACATATGAAAGTTGCTCTGAATTTAGTGATTTTAATATTTGTTGGTTTAATGATAATATTGGTGTTTAATATTACCTTCATATAGCAAAACTTGTCATCTTTACTATTTATAGCAATTAATTTATTATTTTATTTCTTTTAAAATTTCTTATATAAATATAAAATTTTTATATGAAAATAGTACCTTAAAAAATCTAGTTTATAAATATATTTTTTAAACAAAAATTTACAATAAAAATTAATATAAATATATTTAAATCAAACTTTAGTAAAAAAAAGGTAAAAGTGTCTATCTTTATGAAACGGAGGGAGTAATATTTATATAAGATCTATATATATTATTTTTAAAAAATGTAAACTGAAATTAGAATCATGAGGGAATACTAGGTATGTAAACTAGTAAAAAATTATTTATTTATTCTATAAATATTTGAGTAACAAAAAATAAAATAAAAAAAAATATATATATATATAAAGGAAGATTCATTTAAGAGTGATTTTGTCTTTTTCTTAATGAGAGTGATCAATTGTGGAGCTGTCATGTGGCATGCTTTCCTTTTTAGTGTGTTACTCACAAACTTTTGCACTTGGTTTATCAAATATATCCCTAACCCTTTGATGTAATATAGTGGTTACACGCAGCGGTCAAAGCCGCAATTTTTTACTTACATCCAAAGTTTAAATTTAGATAGTTAAATACAATATTAAATTTAAATTAATCTTGATTTTGCTAAATCCCAAAATTTGAATTAAGTGTTAAGAAATAATCAAATTATTTTTAAAATAATTTTTATAGTGAAATTTAATTATGAAATTAGTTTTTATGAAGGAAGCTTTTAACTAGCATGAGTGCAAATTCCAATCAGGCTTTTAAGGTAGAATGCGACCTTCTGAAACAATAAGGGTTCCTATTAGTGGTCCTTAGTCGCCAGGCTTGCCCTTTTGGTATAAAATCAATATCCTCATTTGTAGGGTGAGAGGGGTAAACTGTAATAGTAGCTTACATCCATCTATGTCAAGTTGTTGGAAGCAAATTGGGTGGGGAGTTTCAAATTTTCTTCATGAGGACCACCTAAATCCATGTAAATGCTTCAGTAAATCATAAAGAAATGGATGGAGACATGAAGGACTAAGCATGTTAGCCGAGTACATTTCAATTCTTTTGTTATTTTTTTTTCTTTTTACTTTTTTTCCATTTTGTTTTTGTTTCTTTACTTTTTTTTTCACATTTAAATTAGTAAGGGCTATAATCATGTTACATACAACTTAAAAGTTGAAACTCATTCTTAAAGTTATTAAACTAATGGGACACATGATTTGAAATGGAAACATTTTCAAGAACTCAAGAGTACATAGGATAACATCGCCAAGATACTATAAAGCTAAGGAATAAATGTATTATTTTGTTACATAAAAACTCAATCAGTATTCTTTTTTTTTTCTTCTCCCTCTTTATTTTTCCCTACATTGTAGCCGGGCTAAAGTATCTTTTCATCTGTAACTTTCTGTCTCAGTGCTAACTTTCGAATAAAGGGAAGAACAAGGTAACTAATGCAACCACAAAAGTACTTAATTTTACTAATACGCTATACTTTCACCGTTTTTTTATTGTGATTTGCTTATGTGCGTTCTGGAATTTGGAGGTGCTCCTAATAGAGAAGAAGATGAAAGGTCATAACTACATATTGCGATGAGATATGGTCTCTTTGTTGAGAAAAGACTCTAATGCTCTAGGGTTTTAATCAGACTATGGCCTTAAAGTTGAAGCTAACCGTCTTCAAGAACTTGAGCTCTATTACTTCCTAAAATTACTCTTAGCCTACTTTGTGTATTCTTTTTTCTTTCTGTTACACATACTCTCTTAACACATCAAGACAAATAGGTTTAAATTGCACGAATAGTTTGGGAAATCATGATTTATTATTATATGTTCTTTTATATATTGGTAGTTAGACTCATGCTAGAAATTCAATTTTTTAATTCCTTCACAATTTTTTTTATTGCCTTTGCAGTATGAAGCTAGTATATATTATTTTCAAGAACTAAAAAAATAAAACAAAATCCCAATGCAACGTAAGGTACGTAACTAGTTATGGATATAAAAGAAACAAAAAGAATTGGACAAAATTCATTTTAGAACTAAGGTTTATTAAGTCTTCTTGTCATCTTAAGAAAACAATAAAAATTTGTTAATTTGAACTTAAAAAATCGGCCTCATCTTCTTGCACCTGGGATTTCCCTTATTTTTTCATCAGGAACAAATCAATTAAACTTTAAAGATTGGGATCTAATCGTAAAATTTACCTCCATAATTACCGTGGATACTAAACATGTACTTTCCTTCCTCATATTTTGACCAAAATGCTTAGGGCAGCTTCTATCAGCATTCAATTACAGAACCATAAACAAATTTCATAACACTAATTACTAAAAAGAAAAATAATAAATTAAATATGTACTTTATTTAATCCCAAACCAATGCCTTAATTTAGGGGGCCAAGTCTGATTGTTGTCAAAGGTTTGGGGGCCAAAAGGGACCTTGGCCAAGAAAAAGTTGCAGAAAACCTTGATTGCTTTTTCATGTCTGCCGAGTAAGGGAAGCTCTGGTTTTTGAGGCGAGCATGTATGATTTCCCACGCGTCGTTCGTAACCCAGTACTTCATAGATTAAAAAATTACTTCTGCTTGCCTCTTTCGATCAGCATTTCTCCGTTATCTGATCGGGTCAGAACCTACTGCCCGATCCGCATCAACCCGTTTCATCCGGTTCTCGGACCTTCCCGCCTCGAGCGACCCAAAGCTTCTCAAGCCATATCAATGGCGGCGAGCAAGCCCCACCCGAAACCCAAGCGACCAACATGCCCAGAATGCTCGAAACCCGCACGATTCTGTCTCTGCGCCCGGCTCCGGACCAGAAAGCTCGATAATTCAGTAAGTGTGACTATTCTTCAGCACAGTTTGGAGAAAAAGCACCACCTTAATTCCACTAGGATTGCCAAATTAGGGCTCAAGAATCTTAATGTCTTAACGGTTTGTAATGTTTCTTTTGAAGCGCGCTTCGTCATTAGCTCGTCGTCGCGTTCAGTCCAGGATGCATTGGAAGGGTCTTGTGTTGGTCGAGTTTCTGATGAGAGGGAAACCTCAAAATTGGACTTTGATGGGCCTAGTTGGAAGGTAGAAAATGGGAGCAGGTCTGAAATTACAAGAAGTGGTTTTGGAGATTTCAATTCTACGGCAAGTTCAGAGCTTTTGGCAGATGGTTTTGGTTCGAATGAAGCCATGAACGGTGGAGCAGAAGAAATGACATTTTTCACTGCTAAAATAGGAAAATATGGGGTGACCAGTGATGGGAAGAAGCAGGACTTCCATGGGAATGCACCTCCATGGCTGGCCGTGTCAGAAGACTTTACTGTGAAGAAATTCCAAACTCGAAAGTTGGAGGGAGCTGATGAGTTTGAAGAGTACGAGGAGTTTGAGCTCAAGGTGCCCGCTGGATCAGTGGTTCTGTTTCCTACTGAAAATGCAGTTGGGGTTGATGAAGTCAAGATGATGCATTTTGAGGTTAAGAACCTGATTCTTTTGGATGGGACCTGGGCCAAAGCAAAGAGAATGTATGCTGAGAATCCTTGGTTGAAGCTTTTGCCGCTTCTTAGGTTGGAGGTGGATAGAATGAGTTTGTATAGTGAAGTGAGGCAGCAACCAAAGGAAGGATATTTGTCAACCATAGAGAGCATCGTGCACAGCTTGAAGGCATTAGGAGAGGATCCGGAGGGACTGGAAGGCCTCTTGGATGTTTTCGAGTCAATGGTTGCTGATCAGAGACGCTGCAAAGATGAGAGATTGAACAGAGTCTCTATGAACTGATCCTCTTCTATTACGGAATCTCGGAAATCCTCAACACGAAATTGAGGGATCAGATTGCAGAAATTGGAACTTGTGAAAAGATTTAGTCGTTGGAATTAATACAACGTTCCTCTTATTAATCATGGATTGAGGAGATAGATAGGAAGAAAGATGCCTATGCCAGCATAAGGTAGAAGTGCCTTTTAGCCTCTAAACTTTTATTTCTTTTTCGCCTTCTTACCATATAACTATATCTTGTGTCAAACTAGCCCCTTACCATTTCATATGTCTGAAGAGAAATAAATGTGGTGAGAAATGCTCAAAGGTCTAGGTCGGAAGCAACATGGAAGTATAGGGACCAAAATAGGACTTTTGGTAATGTAGAATTATTAATAAAGAAAACAATGACCCACTTTTTATTTTTATTGAGGTACAAGTGGCTTGTTTTTTTTCCGATCAAAAGAATGCCGTGAAAATTATAACCTCCATTAAACAATTAAATGAGATGCAATTACAAAATTATATACCTCTTATTAGCAATTTTTTAAGAACCATAGACAACTGTGGAGATATCGTACATCCGCCTTTGCTGCAATATTACTCTAGTCTAAAGTTCAGCTGAAAACTCTTAATTGCAACTAAAATAACTAAAATGCACTTCAACTGAACTGTGGTTGATTACATACATCAAACAACCATGGGAATAATTACACTACCTCTTAACATTTGGAAATAAACAACTCCCTTACTTTTTAAACTCCGCTAGTAAGCAATTAATCTAAGTTATTGTACAACCCCAAGGTTTTGAATTCTACACTTCATCCATGCTTTTTTTTATTGTCTGATGGTAATTTCTAAAATCTTAATTAAATTATCTAAAAAATGCCTGCTAGTAAATTGAAATTTATTAAATGATTTTTTTCAATCTATATAATATTTTTTACGGTTGACAAATATTTTAAATTATTAATTTTTTCTCCCTATAAATATAAAATAGTAGTATGAGATTTCAGAAGTTACTATCAGAATGTGAAAAGCATGATTGAAATGCATATTTCAAGACCTCAGGGTGTAACTGTACAATCTAAATTTAGGGAAGGTAACTATAGCTTTAACTAACAGTTGATTAACGACATTTAAAAGCAGGAGGGAAAGTGTATATTCACAAATGTGGAGTAAGTGTAACATTGACTATTGTTCAGGGGAGAAAACTGCAAATAACCTAAAATTTAAGAGTCAGAACAAACATTTTAGGAGAGCTTGGTCCGCCTGTGGGTAGTAATTCCTTTCAAAGGGTATTTGAATGGATCATGATTTCATTACTTCATTTCTGAATCATAACTGATTAGGGTAAAAAATAAATTGATGAGTCGTATCAACGAATAACGATGATTCCAAAATACAGATCCAGTAGTTCTAAGACAATAATCTGGAATTTGTAGAAAAGTAATAACCGTATTAGATACGAAACGATATACTGTTGTAGAAACAATAAATGAACTGTGAAAATAAGAAGCGATTCATGTTTCAAACGAATAGACCAATCAGACTGCAAGAATAGCAACCAAAACAGTAGTCAGTCACTCATCAAAACAATTTGATTACCGGTCAATTTAGTACTAGTTGCTTGTGGTCTGCAAGCTTGAGCACTAACCAGAATCTTCTAGGCACTCCACGTCTGTAGAAAGAGCTTTCTGGATTAGTTGATCCTGGTAATTCATCAAACAGCTGTTATAGTTAAATTTGACAAGGGACTAGTACATGCCAGAAAACACATCAGCCCATCTACTTCTCTGATTGCTCTAGTATCAGCAAGAGAGTGAAAGGAAACTCAAAATGCCGCCATACAAGTTCAATTTATTTCTCCTCTAGCTCAGTAACTTCCATTTCAGTGCTGTTCCACTCCTTATTTTGCATTTCAAGAAGTTTCTGTTGTTCCTCTTCACTCTCTTGTGCTTTAGCTTCTTCCACAGCTTTTGGTTTCTTACTTGTAGACTGCTGATACAAGATTCCACCCAACATACAAATTAATAGTCCTACTGTTCCAACAAAAGTGGAATGCTTGTCCCATATCACTAAATTGATCACCACAGTTAGCAGCTTGTTAACTATTCCAAGAACGGTAAAGCCTGTAGCAGAAATTGCCCTTCGGCAAGAGAAGCCAAAGAAAGAGATAGCCAGGCCAAATAAACATGACAATCCCACTGGCAAAACCACTTGGAAAGAGTACCAATCAGACTCGTCAGAGATTTCATGCTCTATTTTCTTCAGTTCCCCCATTATAAGAAGTTCAAGAGGAAACAATAGTAGAGCTTCGAGATTATTATACAGCACAAGACCCCATGTATTCAAACCAATGGTCATCACCACATGCTTGATGTAAACAAAATCAATGGACATGCTCAACAGGTAAGCTAGAGCCCAGATGTAAGCAGTGAGCGTGAACTGATAATCTGTAAGAACATAAAGAACACTTCCACCAAAGATAGTGGCAAGTGAAGCCCATGTTTTCGTAGATGGCCAAGGCTGATGCAAGAAAACTGTCTCACCAACCGCAACAAAGATAGGAACTGCTGAACGGAATACAATGAAAGTGTCGACATTAGCATGAAGGAGGAGCTCACTATTTGTGAACAGAGAAAGATAGAATATGATGGCTGCTGGGAGGAATCGCCACATGGTCAGAAGGTCAAGCGGATCATGCTCTACTAACTTGAGCCTCCCACATAGGAATACACCTGCTGCACTTGTTAGGTACTGTAAGGCAGTTAAGGCCCCAGGATAGGGGAATCTCATAACAGCCCATTTATTAATAACGGAAAGTAGAGAAGCTGAGATGCAATATCCTGCAGCAACTCCATAAACTGAGGCTTGCTGAAATAAGGTATTATACCATGTTTCCTGGAAACCCAAGCAAGAGGCAGTGTTTGGGCCATTCTGCGTTGCATTTGCATCAGCATTTTCCAGATCCTTGGACATCTAATCAGAAGTAAAAGATCTCACCCCCATGCTTAAACAGTAGCAAAGTTTTACAAATGATATAAAAATTAAACCAGAGATGTAGGCCCAACAGCAACATTTTTTTAATACCACAGAAAAGGTTCCAGGGGCAGAACAAGGGGTATGCTTCACAAGAAACTGACAACAATTTCCAGCACACCCCCCCCCCCCCCAAAAAGAAGAAAAAAAAAGAAAAAAGACATCGACACCAATGGTTTTTGATAATAAAATCAACAACAATGTTAGAGAGTTCATGTTTAAGAAGCCAGGCTAAGAAATGTTCTGTCCTAGTTCCTTCATGTACCATAAGTCTAATCATCTAATATGAATCAAATAAATTGTATTTGCATAAAATTGGGAAGTTCAGTAACTGGAGAATAAAAGAAAACCTACCAACCTCATGGAGTGGAGATTAAAGAGATTATGATTGGGGTACTGACAAGTTTAGGTAATTTACGTTTGAACAAACGTGTAATTAGAATGAGTAAGAGCTGCCAATGAACTCCCCAGATAGAGAGCCAAATAAAAACAAAGCAAAAGTTGCTGTCAACTCTTATGCTCATGCACTTTTGTGCAAACAACTCCAATTTTCCTGCTTGATAAATATTATAAAATTCAAAATATAGCAAGAGATACAGAAAGGAAAATCAGCAGGAAAGAATGTCCTTAAGATTTATCAACTTTGCACAAATAGTAGTTGTCGTACCGGAGGATGGTTAGCTTGGTTGCCTTGGCGAGTTTCAAACACAAAAGGAGATGAATTTTGAATTTGTGGTGGAACCTGGTTAGGATCACACTTTGATGGCCCTGCTAATGGTGCTCCAACTTGGCTCATCGTTGATCATAGGTTGGTCATTGCTTGATTTTGCAAAGGTGGTGGCTTTTCTTATCATCCTTGGTGGTAGTGACGAGCCAGGAATTGAAGGATGGGCCATCTGAAAAAATTTAAGAACACTTTTACTGAAAATCCCATCACTCATAAACGCACTGTACTTGCAACTCCTTCATGCCAATTTCAGAACCATTCTAAAACAACAACCATCACCCATGAAGAGGGGCCACAGAAACTGAAAAAAAGCATATATGACACCAAATCCAAGGTTAACTCCGAGCAGCAATCAACAACATAGCCCCAAAATTTTGAGCTGCTAACTAATATTTGAATGTTTCTTTCCATTTTTATTCAGGTAAAGTAAGGCAAGAATTAAATCGTAACAGCAGATGAACATCCAAAAAAGAAATTAGGAGAAATACTCCACCAAAAAATATTGATTCTTGTAAAAGAATTCCATACGCTAAGTTGAGGTAACTAAATTGAGACACTCTGTAGTATATCATACGTGATTGTGGTTTTTGGTTTTTAGCACTTCCCAAAATCCAGCAGACAAGAACAGTTCACTCCAAGCCCAAGGTGGTCAGGTAAAACCAATATATATTTTAGTACACAGAACTATTTAAAGAATATGGTATCTTGCTAGCCGGAAACCCCATATAGTACTCAGCTCTCATTCTTTCACTGCCATACTGAATGGGACAAATATTTACATCCAAAACTTATTTGTTCTTTATGTTATCAGTAAAGCACAAGGCTATACTCTGCATCGATAAAAAATTAGAGACAGAGACAGAGAGAGAGAGAGAGCAGAAAAACAACATCCAGCAAGAGAATTAGCATCTACATAACAGTTTACTGACACCTTCTGCATGGAATCTCTTCGATATCATCCTAAATGTTACAAGACTAGCCAAAACTGTATCACTGTATCATCTTAACAAGAATTTGCCATGGCTGATGATTTATGGAAACCTACAAGACAAAAGATTACAGCAAGGGGACCAACAATTACCCGTTGCTGCTGCATTGTCCAGAGCTGCTGCCCATAAGGCAAACCAGGGGCTGGTTGACTCGCTTGAGGTTGAGCTGCAAAAGTGGATGGAGTCTGCAAAGGAGCAGCTGGTGGAGCGCCGAATGCACTTGCCAGAACTGATCCAACAGGAGGTTTGTGAAACACTTCCATTGTAAAGGAATCAAACCTTCATAGTTCCCATGATTCACCATATATAGAAGTAGAAATGACCACAATCGATCTGAAACACAAGAAATGAACAAGTTCTCGAAGCTAAAGCGTACCTGAGGTCGAAGAAGCTCGGATCTTTCTCAACTGTCACAGTGATCAATCGATATGAGATAGGGATTTGAAATCCGAGATTGAAGTCAGAACGGAAGCGGAAAGAGTGATGGGCGGATGCTCGTAGGTCCGTGACGCAAGTTACGCAGCGAGCGAAGAAGAGTGGGTATGTTTAAGAATCCAGCTCCACTGTTCACATTGGGTACCTGAATCTTTGAGATTAGTCAATTTAGTAACTAAACTAATTTTTATTCAATCTAGCACTTGCTCTTTTTGACATGGTGAACATTTTGGCACGCAACTCTGAGACGGTAAAGAAAAACTTACAATAACTCTCTATGGTTTGGTATAATCTATACTTTGTCTCCTTTCTTTTTAAATACTTACATTTTTTCTCATACTTGTTTTACATTGTTCAACAGTAACTTCTAAAATATTAATTTAAACTGTATGGTAGCTATCTTTCAATAATTTCAATCTTGTTAATATTTTTTTCATAATTAATAAGCATTCTTAAATTATTAATTTTTCTTTACTGTAAATGTATTTTCTTTTTTTGTAAATAGAAATCAGCGTTAATGTCAGTTCACTGTGAAAAAAATGTTAAAGCATTTTAAATTACTTAAGTATAGTTACCAAATAATTTAAATTAAAGTTTTAGAGGTTGTTATAGAATAGTGTAGAAGAAATATAATATCAAAAAATTTTAAAATTTAACAATATGTAAGCTTTCTTCTTACCTCAAATCACTAAAGAACTAGCAATTTCAACAGCACTTGAAAATGAAACAATCGGTTGAACACTACCGCCCACTATCAAGTTAGGCACCAAAAATATAGAGAAGAGATGGAGGAAAGAAGAAAGCAGAGGAGGGAGAAGAAAAGAGTTCAAGTTGATTTATCACCTAACAATTATGATAAAGTCATAGCAAACACCCAATCATCACATAATTGTATCAAAAACTACTACGATACTCTTAACACTCATTTTGCCCTTCATTCAGGTGTCTTAGGATAGATTAGGCAAAATTTGGTTAATTAGTGTCTATGGGCATTTTGGTCATTTTATTTAAAATTATTGTGCCATGTCCTAAAGTTTGTTCTTGAGTCTTTAAATTTTGTTTAGGTGTTTATTAGGTTATTTTTTATTTTTAGTGTCAAATTTGAACCATTTGGATAATTTGGGTTAAAATTGTGCTTAATTTTTTACCATGTAACCTGTTGACCTTGTTCCTTCTGGCATGTATTTGCTACTCGCTTAGTTATGTTCAAGCTCATTATGAAGCATTAAGTTCTTTTTCTTTCAACTTCTTATTCATATTTCCTTTTTAAATTTTTAATGACTCTGTTTAGAGCTTTTTGTTTATTTCCCTTCTAAGTTCTTTTCATTATTTATACTTTATGTACCCTTCTTTTTCTCTTTTGTAATTAAAACCACATTAGCTGGAGGCTAGGCAAAGATAAATGAGATTTCTACTGTCAGCAAGAATTCCTTCATGTTCTCCTGCCTTACTTAAATTTCATTTTCCTGCTTTTCCTTCCAAAAAATTTACTATTATAGTTGTGCTTTTAAGCTATGTCACCGATTTATGACTTTAGATTCACCTGAAGCTTTTAAGGAGGGGGTAAATATGTTCTATTGGCAGCTCAGTTGGGACTTACATTGGGTAAAAAGAACTGGAATTCTACAAATTGTTAGTACTTATTTCTTTTGCAGGAATACATGTCTTCTACTGCTCTGGTGCTTTCCAGCGCTTGAGGTCCATTATGGCCTCAACTGACTTGAGAAGATCTTTTTCATGCACTTTGCAGGTGTTTCCTTTCTTCCCTATTGTCAGGGAAGACGTATCACATTTTTGCTAGAGCTAAGGAGTTGTAGTCTGCAAAACTAGGAACTGTGTATGGTCCTTCCAGTATAGCTCCAGAAATCAATCTGTAGGTGCCTTCTGTGTAATGAAAGCCATCCCAGTTAATGTATAAAAACAGATTAATGCAAGCTTTCACGTTCGGTTGAGCACATTTGTCAATTGGGTTATAATTATAATGCCCCCCTCTACCACAGCAAGCTGCAAGAGTTTCCTCAGTAAAACCTGAATTGCAATGTTAGAGCCAGGATGAGTGATGTGTAACAGTTGCTGAAATCTACATCCAGGGGACAACAAAAGCTTTGGTTTACCAAATCTTTCCGGTGAAGTGTAAAATGGCATTGTGGCATTGTAGTAGTTTACATAAAATATTCTTGCATGAGGATGGACCTTTCAAATTTGATCCAGTCTTTCTTGAAGCTTTTAGTTATGGTACTGTGAGAATTCATTTAGCCATGTCAGGCAGCCAGTTTACGAGTCATATTTGTTCTTTTTTGAACCTTCAAAGTACATAAAATATGATGGGCTGCAACCAATCGGAAGGTTCCCAGGCACTAAAAAGGTCACTGCCCCAAGCTTTATCAGCTCCTACATTGCCATTTCATACCTACTAGTTATAATTTATCAGTTTGGTGAAAAAAAAAAGAAAACTTCGTATTGATACATCTAAGTTTCCAATTACCTTGATCGTTGAAGCAATCATATTGATGATAAGAGGGACAAACTCTCAATTCTTTTCAAGGCCTACACCTTGCACGAAAGCATGGTTATAGTCGTTCCCTCTGATTTCTCCCAGTATAATCAACGGCCTACCAAGGAGCTTTGTTCGTCCTGTCAATAAAAGGGTAAATTTGCATGGAATCTAACTATACATACCTTATTGTAGTGCTCCGAACTCCTCGTATCCCACTTTCCATCATGCTTTCTTTGTACCCAAGAAAACTCGATCCACAAACTAGTGCTTTGAGCAGCTATTGAGGGTACTAAGGTACCATTAGTCACCTTCCACCCCAAGAGCTCTCAAGCACTCATTAGCCCCTCACTTTGAAGAAAAATACAAAAAAAACTAGGCCAATTTAGCCTTGAGTGAAAGCATGAACGTTATAGATCTTTCTCTTAGCTTTGTGTAAGATGTTGAATCGCCTTAATCGGACACCCGAGTGAAAAGTTATGACAAAAATACTACAGCATATCAATGCTGTCAAGTCCTAGCGGTGCCCCCGACAATTCTCTCGGGTTCTAGGTTTGGGTTCTAGGTGTTGTAGCACTAGTGGCGCCGCAACACCATGACCTCGAGCCCAGTAGCACTAATCTTTGTCCATAACATGTTTGGAGGCCTCCCAAGCCACCCAAACCTTCATACCAAGCCTCCACAAGCTCCAGTTCATTATGACTACTACAATGGGCCATAGATATGTAAAACTAACCAAGTCTTAAGGCTTCAAACATGCCTCATTAGACCAAGGTTTCACACTAATCCATCACAACACAAATCTCACCATAACAATGCATATCTCGCAAACCACTTGAAACCAACATTCAAGCAAATAAGACATACATTATAAGAGTATGTAACTAAATCTCTTACCTCAATTGAGAAGAACAAGCAAGCAATCAAGTATCCAGACCAAGAAATTGGGCTCCACTAAGGTATCCTATGGTTCCAAGCAAAACCAACACATAAGGCACCAATTCAAGCTCATTCTCATTAGACCCAAGCTCATGGAAGCTAAAGAAATCAAGAATAATCAAAGAACAATTAGTCCCAGCTGAATTTAAAGCTTACCTAGCTCAAAAGCGTGATTTTGAGCTCAAATCATGCAACCCACATAAAAACAAGCTCCTTTCCACTTTAGTTCTTCATGAGGCTTTGATTTCCACCAAGAATTAATGTTTTGGGTGAGATTTGGCTATGGAATTGAAGAGAAGAGGGAGAGCTACAGGAATGGGAGGTTAAAGATGATGAATAGTGAAGTCCCAAAAGTCCAAAAATGGTTTAAAAAGCCATCTTCTCACTTTAGCCCTTCAACTTCTTTAGTTTTGTCAAAAAGACCCCATGCTCAAATAGTAACACTAGTTTCAGCAATTTTGTCCCACACTTTGGTTTCTTGCCACTTAGGTCCAAAAGAGCAACTTATGAGCTTAAATACCAAGCCTATCACCTCAGGGTACAAAATGCCCTGGTGACACTTAGTTGCCAAAATGACCTAAGAACCACCTAACCCTTAATAGACTTGCTTGAATTTCTAATTCAAACTAATTGAGGCATTAAACTAGGGATTTTGACTTGTTTAACAAGTCTTACCTGATCATTCAAGGTCCACTGACTAGAGGGTCGTAACAAGTAATCTTGACGCGGCCGAAGATTGGTTGTGCCAAATAGATGAAATATTTGGGAGGATGAGATCAGATGACAAGTCTAAGGTAGACCTAGTGCCATTTTTCTTGGAAGGCAAAGCATCTTTACAATGGAAGAATATCATGAGGATGCTTAAGTCCTATGATGATGGCTGACCCATGCGAAGGCCTAAAGAACTTGAGAAGGGCTTTATAAAGCCAAGTATTTCCTCATAGGGTGCCCTAGTGATGTTTGTGAAGAAAAGGGAAGGAACTCTACGTTTGTGTATAGACTACAGGAAATTGAATTCAGTAACCATAAAAAGCAAATTCCCATTGCCCAGGATTAATGAATTATTTGATAGGATAAAAGGGGCAAAAGTCATTTCCAAAATAGACTTGAGGTTTAGATACTTCCAAATAAGGATAAATGAAGAAGATATTCCTAAAACTAGATTCAAGACTAGGTATGGGCATTATGAAAACACAATTATGCCTTTTAGAATTACAAATGCTTTGATAGTTTTCATGGATACCATGAATCAAATTTTTAGGTTTTACCTAGATTAGTTTGTTAAAGTGTTCATTGTTGGCATCCTAGTGTACTCAAAGACTTCCCAAGAACGTGAAGAGCATTTAAAGGTAGTTTTACAAGTGCTTAAGGATAACCAGTATTATGCGAAACTATTTAAGTGGCAATTTTGAGTAAGTAAATCCTATTCCTTGGGCACATCACAAATGCTCAAGGACTAAGTGTTGGCTAAAAAAGGTAAAGGCAGTGGTGGAGTAGAAATAACCAACCACTATAAGTGAAATTGGAAGTTTCTTGGGCTTGATAAGTTATTATAAAAGATTATCAAGAAATTATCAGTGATAGCTTCATCGTTGACTGTCTTGACAAAAAAGGCATTAAAGTTCATTTGGACTTCTGAGTGCGAGGATAGTTTCCAGGAGATTAAGAGAAGGTTTATTTTTTTTTCCCATCTTGATCCTACTAGATCTGAATAAGACTTTTATAGTTTATACCAATGCATCTAGGATTAGATTAAGATATGTGTTGATGTAGGATAAGCAAGTGATTACATGTGGATCTAGGCAATTAAGGCCTAATGAAATGAACTTCCAAGTGCATGATCTTGGGTTGACAACTGCTGTGATTGCCTTAAAGTTTTGGAGACACTACCTCATGTGAAGGTTTTTTAAGATCTTTACAGACTATAAGAGCTTGAAGTATTTGTTTACCCAAAAGGACCTAAAGATGAGGCAAAGATGGCAGATCGAGTATATCAAGAATTATGATTGCTTAATTAATTATTATTATTAATGCCTTATGTTATAAGTATTATAGGGTGATTCATTTTAAGGATCAAGTGGCTGGTACCTTAGAAGGTTCTGATGTGAAATAGTTATTGGTCTTGTATAAAATCTGGTGGGACTATGAAAGAACTCAAGTGATGTTCTAGAAGATTTAGTCAACTTGGCTAGACAAAATTAAGAAAGCTTACGACAAAGACCCGAACTTGATAAAAATTTATGAGGAGGAAAGACATGGTATTGTATTTATGGGAAGGAAAGATATGGTACTGTACTGAAAGAATTTCAATAAAAGTATGAGTTGCTTTACTATGATGGCTTGCTCTATGTGCCAAGTGACTTAAGTCAACATGTGTTGTAAAAGGTTTATACGAGTAAGCTTAAAGTTCACCCTAGTATGAATAAGATGTACCATGACTTATTTTTGGTGGCTAAAGTCAAATAGGTACATACATGAATAAGTTTTTAAGTGCCTCACTTGTCAAATGATGAATGTAAAGCACCAAAGGCCATCAAGAATGTTGTAAAGTTTACCCCTTAAAAAAAAAAAAAAGTGGGAATCCATCATCATGGACTTTTTTTGTTGGGTTAACCAATACAAGAATTCAGCATGATTCAATTTGGGTGGTGGTGGATAGGTTCACAAAGTTGTCACACTTCGTCCCCATTAAGATTACTTATACCATGAAGTCCTTGGCCTAATTGTATATTTGGGAAGCAGTGAGACTCCATGGAATCCCTAATCAAATTATATCTAATAGATATCCCTGTTTTGTCTCGAAGTTATGGAATTCCTTTCAAAAGGCTAAGGGTTCCAACTTGAGCCTAAGCACTGCTTATCACCATAAGACCGGTGGACAAATAGAATGGGTGATCTAGATCTTAGAAGACATATTGAGAACTTATGTGATATATTTTAGAGGGGATTAGGACCAGTACCTGCCCCTTTAGTTAAATTTGACTATACTAATAACTTATAAGAATCTATTAAGATGGTGCCTTATGAAGCTTTGTATGGGCGTAAGTGTGTAATGCCTCATTGTTAGGCGGATAAGGTAGTTGAAGTTGTTGTTGGCCCAAAAATCATTGTTGAGACCATGACAAAGATTAAGTTGATCAAAGGTAGGATCAAGGCTACCTTGAATAGGCAAGCCAAGCATGCCAATGTGTGAAGGAAAGACTTAGAGTTTGATGTAGAAGACAAGGTGCTCATTAAGGTTTCCTTGATAAAGAGAGTGGCTAGGTTTGGCCAAAGGAGTAAGTTGGTGTCTTATGAAATCTTTGAAAAAATGATGAAAGTAGCTTACTAGTTGGTTTTTCCATCAAGTTTGGCCCATGTTTACAATGTCTTCCATGTGAGTTCCTTGAGGAAGTGCACTGTAAAACCCGGGTAAGTGTTAGCCCGGTTTGTGTTACAGATAAAATATGACTTAAGTTATGAAGAATACCCCATTAAGTTTCTTGACTATCAGGCCTAGAAGTTAAGAGTAAAGTGGATCCCAATTGTCAAGATGCTATGGTCTAACCATGGTAATGAAGGGACCACCTAGGAGATCGAGCAAGATATGCAAAAAGCAACATCCAAGTGAGATTGTTCAGTTGATTTGGAGTTTGGGAGACCAAATTTTCAATAAAGGGAAGATTTGTCTGCTCTCCTAATCAACAACTTGCTTTGACCAAATAAGTACATTTAATTTAAGTGTTTTTATTTAAATACCCAATGGGCTTAATTTAACTATTTTTATTTAAGTATCTAATAAGCTTACATTTGTTATATTTATTTCCATCATATTTAGTATGTTTTGATGTGTTTTGAGCCTTAATGATTTGATTTGAGCCTTTTTTTATAAGTTAAGGTGAATCTGGATATATTTATAGGAAGGTAAAGAAGGATGTAACTAGGGAGGTAGCGCAAGGTTCCATAGCCGACAAAGAATTTGTAGCTACTGAAGAAGAAGCTATTAAAACTTGTTCTAGTGAATCTAAACAAGAAGAGATGGCTATCAACTACTACCAAAATCAAACTTTCAAATAGCTAGCTGCTCCTAATCTAAATCAACAATCTTTACGGATTGTTTATCTTGATATGAATGTTTTTTTGTAATTTAAGTCTGGTTGATCCCTTTACTACGTACTTTTCATCGTCTTGAATGAGAGGATCCACACAAACATCTAAAAGAATTCCATGTGGTATGCTTAAGCATGAAAACGCCAAGGGTTGATGAGGACCATGTCAAGTTATGAGCTTTCTCATTCTCATCGGCAGACAATGCAATGGATTGGCTTTACTACCTCCATGAAGGAACCTTTAACAACTGAAATAGGATAAAAAAGCTATTTTTAAAGAAGTACTTCCCAGCTTCAAGAGTAGCCAATATCAGAAAACAAATATGTGGCATCAAGAAGTACAATGGGGAGACTTTGTGTGAATATTGAGAGCTATTCAAAAGACTATATGCAAGCTATCCTTAACATCAGATTAGTGAGCAATTATTGATCCAATATCTTTATGAGGGATTATTGCCAATAGATATAGCCATGATTAATGTTACAAGTGGGAGAGCCTTGGTAGACAAAACACCAGAAACTACTAGGAATCTAATTGTGACTATGGCCGACAATTCACAATAGTTTGGAACTCTAATGAACCATATGCCACATAAGGTGGTAAACCAATCAGTTTTAGAAAATTAAACTTTTGAACTAACATTTTAGTTTTTAAGTTGGCTGTAGAAAAAGTCCATGTAGCAAAGGTTTATGGAATATGTTCTATCACATGACATTCAACAGTTAACAGATATGTGCCCTACCCTACAACATGAGGGAATGTAATGAGAAAATGCTATTGGGGTTTCTTGTTCTACTACAAAGGATATATGATCTATATGCAAAATAGTTACAATTCTAAATGATGAGACCATCCTAATTTGAGTTATGAGGCCTAACAAAATCGATCACAGCTTCTATTCCAACCTAAACAGCAACTAATTCAGCCTTCAAGCTCAATTATGTCTCTAGATGAAATTGTTAAGGCCTTAGCAGTTAATACTCAATAATTTGAATAGAATACAAACATTTTTTAGCAAGATACAAAAGCCTATATTCAAAATTTGGGAAAGCAAATGAGACAGATGCTAACTGCAATTAGTGGACTTGAAGGACAAGCTTCCAATAGACTTTCTCTTCACAACCACTGGTGTACCAAAGAGAGAAAGTCAATGCAATAATAATAAGAAATGGCAAGGAAGTTTAGAGTTCAAAATTTGTGGAGAAAGATAAAAGAAAAAGGGAAATGAAACAAAAATTGAAAATTCCAAAGAAGTTCTTTAGATAAACCCTAAACCTAAAGTAAATAAATTTATTTTTAACATGAGTCTTCCTTTTCCTGGCAGGCTAGTGAAATCAAAGAGAGAACAAGAAGAGAAGAAGATTATGGACACCTTAAGAAATGTTAAGGTGAACTTACCTTTGTTAGATGTCATCGAACAAGTTCCTTGATATGTAGAGTTTCTAAAAGATATGTGTACATCAGGTAAAAGGTTGTGAAGAAGTGAAAAGGTTATGGTAATTCAAAATGTGTATGTTGTAATTCAAAAGAAACTAGCTTTAAAGTGCAAGGATTGGGGTACATTTAGTGTTCCATGCATAATAGGCATAACTAGGTTCGAAATAGTTATCTTGGATTTAGGTGCTTCAATTAATGTTATGCATTTTTCAATTTATGCATCTTTAAATTTAGGTCATTTAAAGGAAACTAGAATGATTATTTAATTGGTTGATCATTCAAATGTGTATCCTAAAGTTATTGTTGAGGATGTTTTAGCGTAGGTAAATGAACTAATATTTCTAGGAGATATTTATGTTTTGAACATGGCATAATAATCCTAGTCTTGTAACCCTAGTCTTGGCTACTATATGAAGAAGGGCTAGGAGGTTGTGAAATCATCATCATCTACTCATTATATTATTTTGTTTTCATCTTTCATTAGGCTAGCTTAAGCTTTTCATTCAAGTTAAAAGAGATTTTTTGCTCAATTATTGAGATTGTGAGACTCAAACTTTTGTTCTTAGTATAAATTGAGTGTCTATGTTTCTCTAAGCCAAAATTTTTTGCATGAAGATTATCTAATTAAACCTATTATATGGTTGTTCCTGTGATCACTATACTTATTGTCTTGATCAAGGTTGTTAAAATTGCAATCATCATCGTAGGATCATACGATCCTAAAATAGAAAATCTTTTCAAAACATTATAGGATCAAAGACATGATAAGATCATGGTAGGATCGTAGGATCATAAGATTGAAAGATTCGATCGATCTTACCCGGGTGTTAATTTTTGTTGGGGATAAATTACATGGATGATCCTTAACATTTAATTTTCATTCTATTTTCATCTCTAGTCTATTAAATGTTCTGTTTAGATCCTAAACATACTAAAAATGTTTATTTTAGTTTTAAATCTATTAAAAACATTTCATTTTGGTCCCCAATTGGATGAAATTTGTTAACTCAAGGTAACTGTCTAATAACAACTTTTTAAACCATAATTTAAATTATCCATTAATTTTCAAATTGTAAATTTAATATGTATGATAATATTCTTTTACAGTTAATAGACATTCAAATTACTAGTTTTTCTTCTCTATAAGTTGACTTTATTTTATTCAGCAAGAAAAAACTACTAATTTTAAATTATTTACGTATTGTAAAAAAAATCATTATACATTTTAAACTTATTGGAAGTCAATTATTGAATATTTAAATTATGAACATTGTACTCATTTTTATTTGTCAATAATATGTTTGTTAATGAATTTCTTTCGGCCTTGTGTTGATTATTTTATTGATTATGTTGATGTATACTCTATTAAAGTTTAAATTTTACTTGCATTGTATAACACTTAAATTTTAATTGAGTTTTTAATATAATTGGTATTTTACATAAATTATATTATTTAGACAAGAAATTTTAAGCTGTTGGTAATATCTTATGATTTACGATCCGATCTTACGATCTCGATTTTACATGGCAAAAAATGATCCTAGGTAGAATCCCAATCTTGAAAACCTTGGTCTTGATCCATAATTGTCTAGCAGGGTAATGGAAGCAGTAGCTGGAACTTTATAATATAATTGGTATTTTACATAAATTATATTATTTAGACAATAAATTTGGTAAGCTTTTGGTAAGATCTTATGATTTACGATCCGATTTCACGATCTCAATCTTGCATGACAAAAAATGATCCTGGGTAGAATTCCGATCTTGAAAACCTTAGTCTTGATCCATAATTGTCTTGCAAGGTAGTGGAAGCAGTAAGCTGGAAATTTCTAATATAATTGGTATTTTACTTAAACTATATTATTTAGACAAGAAGTTTTAAGCTTTTGGTAAGATATTATGATTTACGATCCGATCTCACGATGTCGATCTTGCATGGCAAACAATGATCCTGGGTAGATTCCCAATCTTGAAAACCTTGGTCTTGATCCATAATTGTCTTGCTAGGTAGTGGAAGCAATAAGCTGCATAAGGTGCTTGCCTAGGGGAAATATAGTTCAATTTAAACAATGGGTGCTGGGTGTTATTGTTATGGCCCTACTAGTGGGAAGCATGCCTGAAGAAGGTAAAGTGTTTTAAATTAAGTTTGGAACCTTAATTCAAGTTTACATAGCAAGAATAGAAAAGTTTAGCAAAGTTCACTAAGTTCCAAAAATGTTAAGGCACTAAATGAGATTCAGGGGCAAAATGGTAATTTTGCATCCTAAATAGTCGAACTAGGTCCCGAGTGGTTAAAATGAATTTTTATAACTTAACTTTTAACTTTAACCCAAATTTGATGAAATAAACAAGGATTAATAAAAAATAGCTAAGGTTACCAAAAGATGGGCACTTAAGTGTATCATGTTTAATACTTTGATGGCTTAGATTTAAAATAGGGTTATAAGAGGGTAAAGTGGAGGGGTGGCTGCCATAAACCCGAGTTCATCCTCCCCACCCTCATTTTTCCATCCAATTAAGCTTGAAATCAAAGTTTCTTAGTGGAAAGAGAAGCCATCATAAGTATATAGGCCATTGGGAGCTCATTTCAAGCATAAAACCATGGTTTTGGAGCTTGGTAGCATGTTTTCTCCCATCCCCTATTTTTAGTACAAGGTAACCAATGTGTTCTTGATTGATTTCGTGTTTATTGGTTAGTTAGGAGATTGGGTTTTGGTTAGAAAACAAGAATTTGATGTTTGGTGCCTATGTTTTGCTTGGAACTTAGGTGGTGCTTTGGTGAGCTTAGTGGATTGGAAAAGTGCTTGATTCTTGCTTGTTACTTGGACTTAAGGTAAGGGAGTTGTATTTTTTATTTCAATTAATGCTATTGGGATGATTTTACTTGAAGAATTTGAGTAGTTTTAGCAATAGCATTAATTAGTGGGCAAGGTTGAATTATGGTGGACTATTAGGTTTGTGATGATTAGGATGATGTTATAATGCATCATAGATTAGCTTGTGATAGTTGGTTGTGATCTATGCAACATGTTTTACATGTATGTGAAGTTTGGAGGCTAACCAAGCATGTTTAATATGTTTGGTAAGTGTCCAAAGTTCATAGCAGCAAAATCTGTGAAAATTCTATAGATTCACAAATTGGCGACGTGTCGCCAGCTTTGTACCATTGCCCACGATGTGTCGCCAATACTGGAAAGTTGGCAGAACGTTACCAACTGTGGTGATGCGTCGCCACAAGTATGTTGGCTAAATTTTCCAAGTTTTGCTAGGAGGGTCAAGGGGAGACTTAAGGGGGTTCTTAGGGTACCTTAGGGTCCGAGCATTCCGGGGGTACTCCAAGAATTTCAAATGTCCTTTAAGACCTAGGAGTTTTCTTGAGTTTTATAAAAGTTTTATGGTTACTTGTACCATAAGCAAGAAAACTAGTTTACAAAGGATGACAGCTAGGTATCATTAGCTTGGGTGAAAGGTTTAAAACCCTTGGCGACCTAGCTGTGCCATTAGCTATGAGGTTGCAAGGTGAAACCTTAGTGCACCTAGTCTACAAGGTCTTTATGGCCTAGTCTACAATAGTCCCATCATAGTGCCCTGTACAACATCAACTTGTGATTTATCACTAGTTTAGGTTGGCAAGCTAAGCTTGCTAGAGGACAAGGCAATGCCTTGTAGTTCAAGGACCAGGATGAGGAAAGGTCTCAAGGGACCTAGGTATATATGCATATATTAGACCTTTAAGCTATATAAGTTCACAGCAGGTTACATATGTTATCATATGTTGAGTCCTTAGTAATTTTCTTGCAGGTATAGTGAAGACCCTTACTGAATATTTCTGAATTCTCACTCCCCAGTTATGTTGTGCAGATTCTGAAGTTGTTGGGTTGGGTAACTGTTGAGGGTTATCGCGGTAGTTACTTTTGTTGTAGGTATTTCACTTGAGAATCTCTAAGATTCTAGCATACATAGGTAACTTGTTGGTTAAGTAACAGTACTAACTACGGTCTTCCTTTGGCTGTAGAGCCTAGCACCACGTGGACAAAGACTTTTGTGACTCGCCACTGGGACTTGCATCAAAGGTGGGAGTTAGTTTAAGAAGATCTCAATTGAGGCTTGTATATATAGTACTATTAGTTGTCTCCATTGTCTATGTTTTGAAGAGTTCTAAACTCTAGGGTTGCTCTTGGGTGAGGGCATTAGTATACTTTATTTATGAATGCTCCCACACAGTTGTTATATATAGTAAACTCACATAAATGTTGATTTTGTATGCTTTGACTATTTGAACTTATTTTCTTTGAAAATGTTTTGGCCAAGTCAATGTCTTATGAAATTTTGTTAATCCAAGTCAAAGCATGAAGAGCATGCATTTTGCATATTATAGATTAATCAACTAGTATCACGGGATTTTAATCCGCGCACATATACAACTAGCAAATTGCAACCACCGTGAGACCAACTCTCATAGGCTTCCTAGGCAGGGGCCAGGGATGGCCATGTCAGTTATTGTTAATTGTCATACCCTCTTCTTGGATCGCTAATGTTGTTAATGATTTGTGTTTAGGTTGCTTTTAATACTAATTGATTAATAACAATATCTAATCATAGTGCTAGGCTAGTGTCAGTATGGTAAGGGAAGGAATAAGGATTTTTATGGCTTTCGCATGGAGTTCATTAGCTAAGTAATTGAGTAGGAACTAGTATATTGGAGCATATGATCAATCCAATAATTGCTCCATAAGCTCTTTTGATCTAAAGTTTATTTGAATAAAATTCCATCAATTTAATTGCTTGCTTGCCACTTTCATAATAGTTTCATTGATTTCTAGTTTTTAGCATACAAAATCCCCCATTGTTTATGCCAACTTTCTGGTCAAGGAAAAATGATTGTTTCATTAGTTTCTAGGTTTTGACTTGATCTCACTACTACTATAGAAATTATGTGAAAATGGATTTAATTTTTGTGGGTTATGACAACCATGAATACCTCAATTTAGTTTCTATTTAAGCGAAAAAACAATAAGCTAAGTAAAGTTATCTTGAGTTCCTAAGTATGATTTGGCACCCAAGGGGTTATAAGTTGAAAATGATAATTTTGAATTTAGTCGATGTTATGACCATAAATTCTATGAAATTAAGGTCATGTCAATGTTTTTGGCTAAATAAAGTAAGACAATAGGGTATTCTAAAAGTGAAAATTAAGAGGCTAAAAATGCACTAAGTGTTTAAAGGGGCTATTTGTGCTTTAAGTGACTTAGGTGACTTATGGGCAATGCTTGGGGGTAGGGAAAACTATTTTGAGGACCAAGGAGGGATAGTTTTTAAAGGAAAAGAAGTGGCCAAATTGAAACTAAAACAGATTTAGGGGCCAAAGTGGAAAGGAAGCTAAGAAATTGTGAGTGGGAGCAGTTGAGATATATTTGGTTGTTAAGGTCTTGTTCATCATCACCATCACTTGCTATTTTTGTACCCCTATCTTCTCCAAAATTTTCCACCTTCAATCCTTACAAATTAATCAAATTTTCTATAAATTTAAAGGTCCCAAGGTAACCACAACAAGCCTCTAGCTTAAATGTGGTGGTTTTGGTGCCTTTGTGAGTGCTTTTACTTGATTTAGATTAGACCCTAAGGTAAGCCTTGTTCTTTGTTATAAGTTGGTTTGAATATTGTTGAGTGCTAAAAATGGTCTCAATTTCAAGTTCTTGGTGCCAAAACACATGGATTTTTGGATTCTCGAAAGGAGCTAAAGGAGCTCAAGTGTGCATGTGTGCTTTGTTGCATGTTCTTGCTTTATTCTTGGATTAAGGTAAGGGTTCAAGTTGCTTTGTATCATATAATGCATGGAATTGAACTATATTATGTGTGAATGAAGTTGAAACAAGTCCTATTTGTATTGGTGTTGGGATAATGGCATTGTGGGCAAAATTGTGCAAGTTACACAAAAAAGTGCATGTCTAGGACATGCCCTGGGCATTGCAGCCCCGGCTGGGTGCTATGGCCACAAAGGATGAGAAAAAGGACTAGAAGCTTTGTCCTGTGGCACCATCATTGGGCACCGCAGTGCCACAAGCCAAAATGGCCCAAGCTAGGGCAACACTAAGGGACTCGCAATGTTTTAGTTTTCATCCCTAGACTATCCTGAAGTGTTATATGGATTTTTTTGGGTCAAAAACACATCCCTAGTTCTACAATTATGCATTATTTAGGTTTTAACTAAGTGCTATGGTTAAGGCAGGTAAGCTAAGTTGGCTAAAGGGGTTAAGGTGGTTGAGGTGGCAAGGTTCAAAAAGGGCACTAAGGGGATTAGAGTGGGTTTTGGACTCTTCATTGGCCCAAGTGGTAGGTCTTGGAC
The DNA here is from genome assembly GCA_039654915.1 of Aquilaria yunnanensis. Taxonomy (NCBI): domain Eukaryota; kingdom Viridiplantae; phylum Streptophyta; class Magnoliopsida; order Malvales; family Thymelaeaceae; genus Aquilaria; species Aquilaria yunnanensis. The sequence continues at coordinate 72,959,073 of CM077597.1, forward strand.
CTTTGGGTAATGAAGAGGTAACCTAAAAGAATCCCAACCAAACTTTATAGTTTGGTAAGTATGTCAATAAGAATGCCCAAGCTAAGCTCTAAGAGCTTGGCTATGTTAGACCACATAAGAGGGAAAGACGTGTAAGTTTGAGAGTAAGGGATGAATTACTCTAGGCCTATAGGTGGGACTTAAAGGAGGTAAAGATTCAGGGATACATGGGCTACTGTCTTAAGTACCTCATTTATTTAAGCTTACTACAAGGGAATAAGGCACCTTGGGTATAAGAAGTACCAAGGATTATGCATGTTGCATATCATACAAACATGCATTGCATATTTATATTGGTCATTGTTTGTGTTAATTGTAACTTGGTTGTTGCTTGTTTGTATGCCAAATTTGGATGGCTTACTAAGTACTATAATGTAGTCATTCCTTTAGGTTTCTTGCATAGGTTCTAACATCTAGCTTAACTTTCACGGAAAAGAGTCCCAGTGCCCTAAATTAATTATCTTGTAAGCTCCTAAGGATTATGGTCCCACTTAGTCACAATTGGCTAACTATTACTTGTAGGTAAATTAAACCAATTTACGTATAACTAGTTACCTAGCCTACCTTACAAGAAGATATACATACATTTATCCTCGTAATGCAAATCAAATAAGTAAACAAAGAGGATAAAGCATAACTCAAGCATTTCATTTAAAACATATTTAAAACTTGCCAAGACAACAAAATACTAGTTACTTAAATTTCAAGTAATAATTTGTGCACACTCTTTAACACTAGCATGCACCTAAAAGTAACTCAAGGGTAGTACACCACAGTTTATCCTAATAGAGGCAAGATCTTATTACACAAGGTACCCTACATACATAGCAAAAAGCATATCCAAGATCCATAACTTAAGCCCTACCTTAGATTTATCTAGCTTCAGGTGCAAGCCCTTCACTTATCCTTGTGCAACACTTAGCCTCTTAATTGTTAAGGCATAAAAACTTAGTTAGTACAGATCTTAGCTTATAAGTAATATAGAAACACAAGGTTCCAAGTAAAAATAATTACCTACAAAAAAAGAGAAACTTAGCCCACAACTACCTACTTAGTTGTTAGGCCTAGCGTTAGTACCTACACAAACAAGCTGAAGGGAGTGAGTACATTGTTGTACTTAGTAAGGGATCCCTAGGTACCTACAAAATAACTCAAGGAAAAATGTAAATATGGCAATCAAACATCCAAGCATCCAACAAGCAGTCACAACTAAGAAAATAATAACAATAAATGCAATGCATGTGTAAGTAATATGCAACAAACAACATTTTGGACTTCTTACCCCCTAAGGTATCTTAGACTTGCCATGAGCTTAAAAGGCGGAGGTTCTTGAGACACTGGCTCACATATCCTGATTTACTTCTCTTAAGTCCCATTCTAAGGTCCTAGAGTTGATTGTCACCCACTCCTGTCACTTACTCGTCATTCTCTTCTATATTGTGTAGGGTAATCACCTTAGTGGCTTTAAATTGCCAAGTTCTTTGAACTTGTTTCTTAGCTTAGTTGGGACTCCCTTAGGTTCTACTCCAACGTCATGGGGTCCAAAATCCAATACCTAGGATAGAGAAACTGAACCACAGTTAGCCCTACCTTAGCAACTTACTGCTTCCTTAAAGTAGCCTCACTTATCCACCAAACTTAGCTATCTTAAACCAACCACTTAATTATCCTACTTAATTGATGCACAAAAAGTATTTTGGAAGTAAATTGAAAACTTAATCTGAGCATGATAAGGCCTTGTACTTGCATAGGAAACATTTAAAGTTAATTTAGGAAGATAATAAAACAATTTGAGGTAACTTGGGCTAGATGCTGTCGCACCCATTGGATAGTACAAGTGCACATCCATTTTCCCCCAGACACTAGAAATGGTGCGGATGCATTACCAAATGAGGTGTGATCACACCAACCTAGTGATACATTTGCTAAATGCTTTTTATGCCCTTTTCCCTTCCAATCTTATTTCCATGCAAATCCATCTCAAGTCTAGCTCAAATCTCACTTCCAATAATTAAATTGGGTAATAAATACATCAATTTAACTTAATTTAGCTCAACCCATTACCTCAAAATCAAACCAAAGTAAGATCAAAGCCACTAAGCATAGACAAGGTACAATTGTGCCCCATTTATTTCTCTTAAGTTCCAAACAAAGTAAGCACCACAAGCAATGAATTAAAACCATCCTTAACCATATTTCAAGCTTAGAACCAACTTAAATGTATAGATAAATCATACCTTAGGGTTTGAATTCAAACTTGAAGGAATGAGCACAAAATGCACCAACTTTTAGTTAGGACATTGATGTAATTGCTTTGGGACACTTAATTTTCATGAAGATTGGAGCAATTTAAGAGAGTTGAAAGCCAATGGCTATGGAGGAAGCAAAGAAACGAAAATAGATTGGGAGAGATGATGAATAGTTGTTTGTTTTTGTACAAAACATCTTTACCTACTCCCACAACCCATTAGCCTTATTCCCTCCACCTAATTAAAACGAGTTTCAATTTCTTATTTTTTCCTTCACCAGCCCTCTACCTCAACCATCCCACTTTGTCCCATGGATAAATCCTCTCCTTGCCCTTAGCCTTTTACCATTATGCCATAAGAGGCATAATAACCCTAATTCTTAGTTAGTGCATTTTAGTCCTTTAATGTCCCTTCTTGGTTGCAATGGTTTGAGTAACTTATAGCCTTAACTTATTTGTACAAAATTACTAACATCACCTTAATTTCACTAAAATTATAGCAATGCCACTCACTTGAGTAAAATTACCATTGTACCCTTTTTACCTTTTGGTGTCATTTCACACTTAAGAACTCAATACAACCTTACTTGGCTTTCTTTTCTTGCTTAATAAGAAACTAATTTGATGTATTTAAATAAAAAAATTAATTAAACATGCTTACCTAGTACCGTCACAGTAACAACTAGGCGGTAAGTTGTACGCTAAGTTTATCTCTTTTGTTGGTACTTATTTACTTTAATCCCTCAAGATTATAAAGTTGGTTGGATGTTAAGTTTGTAGAAAGTATTTATGCCTCAACAGTTTAGAGGCTAAGGTTGCATGAAGAAAAGTAAGGGCTTTTTACTTCGAGCTTGATAGCTTAAATGTGGGAATTCAAATGGATAATCTTAGTATAATTTTATCCTAATTATATAGTACCTTGTGCGCTAATATGTTGCCTAAAATAGGATACATTGTTGTGCGTATCACTAGTCTTACTTTTGAGTCCTTGCTTGGGCTTATAAGTGTGTACAAATTATTACTTGAAATTTAAGTGACTAGTGTTTTGTTGTCTTGGCACTTTTTAAATATGTTTCAAATGAAAAGATCAAGCAGTGCTTTCTTTACACAGTTTATTTATTTGAGTTCCATTTTCAAGACAAACACATGCATATATTCTTTCCAGGTAAGCTAAGTAACTAGTTGTACATAAATTATTTTAATTTACCGACTAGTAATAGTTAGCCAATTGCAACTACGTGGGATCATAGTCCTTAGGAGCCTACAAGCTAATTAATCCATGGCACTAGGACCATGTTCTACAATAAGAGATATGAAAATGAAAGGTAAGAAGATGATGAATTGTGATTACAAGCCTCCTAAAAGTATCGACAACTATTCCCATTAACAAACTTAGCTCTTTTTTTCACTTTGGGCCAAAACTTCATTTTTCTCACTTAGGCCATTCTTTCCCCTCATTTAAACCATCCTCCTTTCATTCCTAATAAAGGTTTTCTTGCCCCCAAGCTTGCCCCTTAGTCAGTTAACTCACTTAAGACACAAAATGAGTCAATCTTATGTTTAGTGCATTTTTAGCCCATTAACTTTCACTTTTGGTTCAAATGGTTATACTAACTTGTGGTCTTACCATATTTAGCAAAAACACTTACATGACCTAATTTTACCAAAATTATAGCCATGCCACTGACTTAGCCCAAAATTACTATTTTGCCCTTCTTTCCTTTAGGTGCCATTTCTCACTAGGAACTTAACCTAACCTTACTTAGCTTGCTTTTTTCTCCTTACTTAATAAAAAATTTTTGAGGAAAAATAAATTTGGATTTAATTACCTTGGCAACCAAGCCAAGGGAAATACTTGGAGGACTTTTACATTCTCCCCTCCTTCGAAAATTTGGTCCTTTAGATTCCAATTCTAATCCAATTACAACACTTGGGTGTTATTCGTCTTACATCCTACTTTGTCCTTACACATTTTATTCTCCTTAATATGGTTAACTATAGCCCTTAATGACAAACTTACTTTATATTCTTAGCTTATTGACTAATTGGTCAAGAAACCACTTAAGGTACTCCTCAAAGACATTTCCTTTGAGACATTACTTATAGGGTGGACACTTTGCCTTGACTCACAAGCCACTCCCCCATACTCCCAACTTCCATTATGTCCTATGTAACTTAAAGTTAATTTGCTCCCTTTCAGGCATTACTCTCATTGGGGTACTTCTGTAAGCACTTAGTCTCTTACTTTAAATCTTTGACCTTGGTTGGACATAGCATTATCTTACACCATACTTAGGCCCTCAACCCCACTTAGTTGTTTTATTAGTCACCATTGCTTAGTACTATTGGCACAACTTAACTTGGCAACACTTACACCCGACTTAGGCACTTAAGCTAATCCTAAGGTGCATTTTGACCTTGTTGCCCTCTAATGATGTAGGCACATAGTTCCTCGAATACTTACCCTTGGCCATGTTAGGTAGCTTCTCAACATTTACTACCTATGCATCGTAGCCTTAAAGGCATCCATGAGTTTAAAGTCTCAGCCTTGTTATAGGCACCTAAGTCCATATAGGCCTCTTATCTTTTCGGTGTCCTTAGAAGTAATTCCCACTGCTCAACTTTTTAACCATTAAATCCTCCGAGTAATCACTTAACACAGTCAAGTTCCTCAATTACTCACTAGCCATTTTGCCCTTCCTTCATCTTTAACCCTTAGGGCACGCTTAGCATGTTCCTTTACCTTTTATGACTTAGGAGTCATTCCTTAACTACCTTGGCCTTCTTAGGCAACAGGATTTTCTTAGCCATTAGATTACTTAAGACCTACCATTAGCACCTTTAGTCAACTTTACATAAGAGCTCTAAATATCCCACACTGCTTAACATTTCACTACCACGGCTTTTAGCCAGTACTTTGATTACTTGACCACATTGGTTGTACACTTGGCATTGAGCTGTCTAATGTTCTATGACCACCCTTCTTAACTATGCTCAGGAATTCTTTAGGACGCTTCACATTTAGCCTTTCATAGTCCCCCTTAATGCCTCCACTTTGGTATGCTTTGTATCCAACAACTTATGCCACACCCCTCGGCCTTTCTCATGAATTTGGTTCACTTGATTTTAACTTAGCACTCAGTATTTCAAGTGCTCATGTTTCTCCATGTTTTTTATAGGACTTCTTAGGATCCTTTCTTAACACCTTAAAGTCATTGGGTTAACACAACCTGAGTACTTCCCATGAGTGCTCCCAATAGACGTTTATACCTGAATAAGACTTACAACCCTTATGGCCCATTGAGATTGCTATGGTACCTATACTTTGCTTCCCAATACTTAGGTATATTTCTAGGTCATTGCCTCATTAGCCCATCCTTATGTACTAACCACCGTGACTACTTAATGTGATCTACACACCCATAGTCCATAGTGTGTGCACCTTTAGGCTTAACCGAGGCCTACAACCCCTTATGCCCGAGGAAGACACATTTGGCACCTTTTTGGCCGCAGACTACACTTAGGCACTTAAAGTCTCTTCAAGCATTACGACTTCTAAAGTTTTTGCTACAACTTACTCTAATGGGCGCTTAGTGATTCAAGGCTAACATTCACAATCTAAACTTCCAGGACTCACTAGGTAGCTCTAGCTACCTTAAGTCCAAGGACTCTTTGTCGAGGTTTTAGTTTCTTCATTTTCCACCTTTTTGTCCAAGAATCTTTCTTAGTTATTTATTGACCCACACTTAAACCCTTACACCACTTAGGTACCTTTTTTAACCTCAAGACAACAAAGAGTTCCATGCTTCTAACGCTTTGCAAGTCGTCTCAAGTTCCCAACAACCTCAACCTTTAGTTGCCTTCGGTTCCATTATTGAAGATGTTACCTCAATTCATTCTTAGCTCTTTCTTGAGCTTTCCGGGCCAATGAGACCCTAACTCAGCATGTTCATCCATACACCCCATTGCCAATTCTCCTAAAATTACCAAGCACACTTTGATAGTGGGGTGCATTTCAGACCCTAATGTCTGCTATCTTATGAACCTTTAAAGTTCACTTAGGTTAGCACTTATAGCCTTTTGGTTTAAGGATTTCTTGCTTCTTTGGAACAAGTATTGAACCTCACTATCTAAAATAATTGAACTCCAAAACCACCCAGAATGCCACTCAGGTCACTTATACTCTCTATGAGTAGCCTTGGGTCAACAAAGACCCTAATATAACCATTAGGCTTAAGTTTATTACTTGGAGTTCTTTTTACCACCACGGGTGTCATTAATAGTAAATAGGTCCTAGTTGCAAAACCTTGGTAACCATTATCAATTAGTGAGCAACACTTCTTGGAATCCGACCGTCCATGTCTATCTTAGAGCTGTCATTCCTTGAACCATCCCTATAGTGCATAGAGTATTTTTTACACCATAGAAGCAAGTGTAATTAACTTAAGGCTCAACTCATGGCACGACTTATAAACTTCCCTGTCTAAGTCAACGTTACCCTTGGTGTACTTCCAAGGGTCACTTATGACCTACATGGTTAAGTCAGCTCTTATGCCCTTAATCAATGCTCTTCCTAACTGTCACCACACCATTCATTAAAACCATAACCACTGATCACTGTGCTTACTACTCCTAGGAAAAACCTCAAACCAACCAAGGTTTAACCAAAACTTACTCTTGGCGCTCTTATGGGTTGAACTTTCCCCATACATCCTTGAGATCCTTGTTCTCTAGGTAGGCTAGTTACAACCACAGACATAGCAACTAAACAATTCAAACTACTTACAATTATGTTGTAAACTTAAAGGTACCTCTCTTTATTGTCGACTACTTGACCACTTCATTGGTCCAAACAAGTTTTCTTGGTTGCCTTTTTGTACCAACAATGCTTCCACTATGACCGAGGCATTCTTGAGCTTAGCTTTGTTCAGGCCTTGACCTCAACCAAACTCTTGCCCTCAGTCGTTTGCTTTTTTTGATTCCATGTACCAAGCACATGGCCCCTATTCTCATTCATGCCATTCCTTTTAGTTCTTCTTTTGGTTCCATGGCCTCCAAGTTAAATGGTCTTTACATGAGCTCTTGCATTGTGCCTAAACTTAACTTGGTATGGAAATGCTTTTCTCTTGGCCCGAGTGCACTTATTGACCTAGGGCACCTTAGCCCTCAACCCCATTGTCTAACACTTTCGTAGTGTCCAAGTTACCCCTTGCCTTTAGGTGATAATAATTCACTTAGCCTCACTGTAGCCTAATAACTTGGTGCCCCTTAACTCTTACCCTTGGGCTATCCTAACCATGTTCTAGTTGAAACTGAATTAGCATGCCCTACAGCATTCTATTTACCTTGGTCCTACCTCTTGTGTTGGGGATATCTCACTTTTTTCTCAGTGTATCAGTAGGCTTTAGCATACCTTAACCCTTACCCCTTAGACATTAACCATGGTTTCCCCTCTTTTGAGGTTTTCACATTTTTTCTAGGCCACCACTGCCTTAGTGCTACTGGGACTACACACAAAAACTACCACTTTCCCCATATAATCAACCATAAGGCCACTTGTATTATTACTCGATCTTTTGCCTGAATACAAGAACCATACCAACTTTCTTGCAGATATACTTGCAACCTAAGCCAAATAGCAACTCTAGAAACACTTATGAGCAGTACTGACACGGCCGTCCCTGGCCCCTGCCCAGGAAGCCCTGTGAAAGCTGGTCTCATGGTGGATTGCAATTGGCTAGTTATGTATGTGTGCGGATTAAATCCCGTGATACTAGTTGATTAACCTAGAATATGCAAGATGCATGCTCTTATGCTTTGACTTGGTTTATTAGAACCATAAAACATTAACTTGGCCAAGTAATTTCTACACAAAATGAGTATAAATAGCCAAAGCATACAAAATCAACATTTGTGTGAATTTACTACACATAACAACTCGTGAGAACATTCGTACATAAAGTAGACTAATGCCTTCACCCAAGAGCAATCCTATAGTCGAGGACTCCTTATAACATAGGCTATGGAGGCAACTAAAAGTACTGTATAAATACAAGCCTCTACTGAGATCTCTTTGACTTAACTCCCACCACGGATGGAAATCCCAGTGGCGAGTCTCAAAAGTCCTTTGCCAAGTGCTACTAGACTTTGCAGCCAAAGGAAGATACTAGTTAGTACTGTTACTTGACCAACAAGCCAACTAAATACACCATGTAGACTAGAATCACAAGGATTCTCAAATACTGTACCTGTACGCACAAAAGAACACTACCGCGATAATCCTCAACGATTACCCGGTCTAGCAACTTCAGTCTCTGCATAACATAACTAGGGAGTGAGAATTCGACAATTCTCAGTAAGGGGTCTTCAGTGTACCTGCAAGAAAATTACTAGGACTGGACATATGATGAACATATGTAAACTTGCTGCGAGCTCACACAGCATGAGGGTCTGATATATGCACATATAACTAGGCCTTTGAGACCTCTCCTCAAACTAGTCCTCTTCACGGTGCATCACTCCGTGCCTAGCGAGTTCTGATCACTAACCCGCTCCTAGCAAGCCGAAGCTTACTGGATACAATCATGTAGCCTTCCCATAGTCGTTATGTAGGGGAATTATGGTGGAACTTTGTAGACTAGGCCATAAGACCTTTTGTTGTAGACTAGATGAACAAGGTTTCACCTTGCGACCTCGTGGCTATGGCACGGCTAGGCCGACAAGGGTTCTAAACCTTTCACCTGAGCTAGTGGTACCTAGTTATGCTCATTTGCAACATAGTTTCCTTGCTTGTTGCACAAGCAACCTTAAAACTCTACAAAACTCAAGGAAACTCTTATATTTTGTGGGACTTTCGGAAGTCTCGGAGTACCCCCAGAATCCTTAGACCCCTAGGTACGCTAAGAACCCCCTTAGGTCTCACTTGGATCATCCTAGCAAAATGTGAAAAATTTGCCATTTCTGTCTGTGGCGACGTGTTGCCATAGTTGGTAACGTTCTGTGAACTTTCGCTGGATTAGCGACGCGTCGCTAGGGTCGACTTGTAATTGGCGACGCGTCACCAATCTACAGAAATGCAGAATTTGGCGCATTTTGCTGCTATGAACTTTGGACGATTCCTACACATATCAAACATGCATGGAATGCCTCCAAATTTCATACACACATAGAACATGTTGCATAGAACATAACCAACTATCACAAGCTAAGCTATAATGTCTCGTAATATCAATCCAATCCTCCGAAATCCTCTAGTCTACCACAATTCAACCAAAACTTTTAACTAATGCTATAGCTAAAACCACTCGAATTCTTCAAGCAAACTCAAGCTATTAGCATTATTTGAACTTGAAAACATACTCCCCTTACCTCAACTTCAAGTAACACGCAAGAATCAAGCTCCCTTTCAACCAACCAAGCTCACCAAAGTTCCACACCAATTCCAAACCAAAAACAAAGCGCTAATCACTAAGACTTCATTCTCTAACCAAAACCCAAGCTTCAAACTAACTAATAAACATGAATTCAATCAAGAACACATTTCTTACCTCGTTCAAAAAAAAGGATGTGGAAAAACGCCTTTCCAAGCTTCAAAATCATGGTTTCAAGCTTGAAATTGGCTTCTCCAAGCTTATACACCTTGAATTGCACCTCTTGATACCAAGATCACTTGATTCCAAGCTTAATTTGAGAGAGAAATGAGTGAGGGAAGGATGAAAACGTGGTTATTGCAGCCTCCCCCTTCTCTTTCCCTTCTTAAAGCCTTACTTAGCATCAAGGTCACCAAGGTTTCAAGTTTAATGCAATTAAGCCCCCCATCATTGTAACTTAGTCATTCTTGATTAAATTCTTGTCTATTCTTTAAGTTTGAGTTAAGGTTTAAAGTTAAGTTATAAAAATTCATTTTAAAACACTTGGGACTCGTCCCGACTATTCAGGATGCAAAATTACCATTTTGCCCCTGAACTTCGTTTAGTGCTTTATTTTTCTCAGAACTTAGTGAACTTTGCTAAACTTCTCTATTCTTGCTATGCAAACTTGAATTAAGGTTCTAAACTTAATTTAAAACACTTTACCTTCCTCAATTTCGCCTCCCACTAGAAGGCCCATAACAAGTACTAACCCATGAGGACACAGTTGGATCTTAGTTATTTATTGCCTCTACTAGTACCATTGACTTGCTATAATACCAAAAATGTTAGAACAAGGCCCCAGGGCCATTAATTTACTATCACTAGTAGGCTCTTAAGAAACTATAATCCCACTTAGGTTATAATTTGCTAGCTATTACTCATCAAGTATCTTAAATCGTTATATGCAACTAGTTACCTAGCTTGCCCTAAACAGAAAATATACATGCATCGTCATGTGTATGAAAATAAAAGTAAATTAAACAATGGGGAAAACCATGGTGCACCGATTAATAAAACTTAAGTTAAAATAAGCCAAGATGTAAAAGACATAGTTACTTTAAAATTCAAGTAATAACTATGTGCATAAAGCTGAACCTTATATGCACCCAAATATAACCCTAGTGTTATAAACACCAATAAACACTAGTACTGGCAACACTTGGTATGCAAAATACCATACATATAATTGAGACAATAATATCTACTAAAATCCATCCTTAGTTTTCCACTTGTGCAAGCTAGCTTTAAGTGGCAAGCATTACTTTCCTTGCACATAATTAGCCCTAAAAGTTGAAAAAACATTGCCTTGGTTAATAGTAACTTACATTATAAGCAATCATCAACCGCAAAAATCATACTTAAAAAGTATATTTAAACAAATAATACTTAGCATTCATAGTTGCTTCTCAATGACTGTTTGGGCCAACTAGCCTTCTAAGTACCTTTACAGCATTAAAAGGGTGAGTACTCAAAAGTACTTAGTAAGGGATTTGGCACCTCCAAGGAAAACATATGCATGCATGCAAATAAATATATATATATAGACACACACACACACACATACATATATATACACACACATACACACATAAACAAACCAACCAATCAAAGAACACAATATGCAACAAGCACAAACAATTAATAAAAATAATAATAATGCAATGTAATGGAAGGATGGAAAAGTGAATTCACCTGCTTATGCACTTCATACTTCCTTACACTTAAAAGTGTTCTTAACTACCGTCAGCTCATATGCTGGGGCACTTGCTAGGGCACTTGGATACTGGCCCTCATATCCAATACTAGCACTTAAGTAAACCCAATAAAGTCCTCTTTTCGGGCAACTTAAGTAAGCAATCGCATACTTGACCTTTTTTGCCTTTTATGGGCTCATTAGAGTGAGTCATCACTTACTCACCTCTTACCCGCATCTTACCTTTTCTTATTGTGTCGAGTATTCAACTTATTGGCCAAACTTCACTATGTTCTATTGAGCTTGACTCAGGTAACTTAGTGAATTCGCTTATCGAGGTCATTAACTCGCTCGATAATTCTTATGCACCGCCTTAACGCCAAGAGGTACTTAACCTCTACCCTTGGGCTGTTAGGGTTCTCAGACCTTTCTTAGGTTCCCATCCAACACCTAAGGTTCACGACCTCATCCCTTGGCTATTGGAGGAATCATACTATACTTGGTCGCTCTTTAGTACCATACTTACAACTAAGGTATTTAACTTATACATCTACCCTTGGCCCGCTTAACCACCTACTTATTACTCATTTATTAATGCATAGCTTAATCTTTAAGAGTACTTATGAGCCATTTTAGGATGACACCTAAGCCTTTGGAATACATTTGGGGCATTTAAGAAATAATTTGGGTGGCTTTGGGCATGTTGATGCGATGACATTAACAGTGGTAAAATAATACTTTTAGTCTTAAATCTCTTCTAAATTTTTTTATTTAAGTCCTAAAACTTTGTGAATTTCAATTGGAGTCCAAAAATTGGCAAAACATGTAAATAGTTAGTACTGAAGTTAACCTTAGAACTGGTGGTTAACATTTTAGGACTAACTATTTACAAGTTTTGAAAGTTTTAGGATTCAAATACAAACTCAAAAAAAATTATGATTTAAATTGAAAAGTGATAAAAGTCTTAGGATTGAATTTGATTTTTCCTCACTAAATCATTGTAAAATTGAATCCCCCTCCCTTGGTTCAATTTAAAGAGCCATATTCATGATCAAATATTTTGATCCACTTCTCAAAGAGAGAAAAACGGACATTTTGCTTAAATTTCCTACTGCAAACATAAGTTTTAACTTAAAAAGCAATGCATATGATACTTAAACTAATTTTTAAAATAATTGAAATAAAAATTTCATGAGACATGGAACATGTTTTTATTCAGAAGTTTTAATAGGGTAACTTCAATTGGAAAATTAGAAAAAAACTCACAAAAAGAATCAAATTAGAAAATTATCAAGTCCATGAATTCCATGATTACAATATTTTTAGTTGGATATCGATTTTGTTTGGGGGGTGGGGGGAGAGATGAAGATTTAACGAACTGTCAAAAAAGTAAGAATGGAAGAAAGAAGTCCAATGTGCATGACGTTAATGCTTACAATGAAAGAGAGACCGAGGAAATTGAACTAGCTAATCTGGTTTTTCCTATAATAATAATAATAATAATAATAATAATAATAATAATAATAATCATTGGATTGTTATCCTTTACGAATGTCAAACGTACACATAGTAACTAGCAGCAACAAAATTTTGTTTGTCATGTTTAAGGAGCTCTTAAAACACGTGAGATATCGGTTGAGATTTTTATATCTAGTGTAGTTAAGATAATTAAAATTTAGTAACAATTTTTATTATTTAATATTAATGCAAAAGCATTGGAGAATTTTGCACAAAAGTGCTGGAAGTTTATTACACTTAGAAGCGAATAAAGGAAAATAACGGAAAAGCATCTTTGTCTCTTGCTGTTGCTAATGCAGTAGCTTTTATAGCCAAACAACTTTCAATCCTAGTAGACTTATACTTCCTAATTAGAATAGAACTCAAGAAGCAAACAAACCATAAACAACAGTAATTGAAAACCATTTATACATTTAGGCCTTCTTGACTCACGCCTAAGTCGAGGCGGCGGAACTTCCTCTAACATATCAACCAAGTGATTTGTCGCGCAACGTGGAATATCAACCAATGGGGAAACAATTAGCACGAAGATGAACCCAAACCAAGTCTCTTACTTGAAACTTGACATGTCACCCGGACCTATTCGCATTCTCAACATTTTTCTGATCAGTGATCTTTAACTTAGCAACTACTTGTTGATGTAATGATTTGACAAACTACTTGGAACGGAGATAATCCGCTGAACGGCTATGTTCCAACCAAAAGAATCAAATCAAGTGGTGTGATAGTGTTCTTACCATACACTACTTGGAACGGAGACAATCCAGTAGAACGCTGATACAACAAGTTGTAAGCAAACTTAGAATGAGGAAGAACTTGTACCCAAGTGGTCTCATGTTGACACACCAATGCTCGAAGCAAATTACCTAGTGATCTATTAGTTGCTTCAGTTTGGCCATCTGTTCGTAGATGGCCCCACAATGAAAATTGTAAAGATATGCCCATCTTACACCATAAATTTCTCAAAAAATGCCCAAAAAACTTTGCATCATGTCAGAAGTGATGGTACAAGGAAGGCCATGCAATTTCACTACATCTCAAAATAGAGCCTTGCAATATGACTTGCATCAAATGTGTGGATCCAAGGAAAGAAGTGAGCCATTTTTAGAATCAATCAACCAAAATTAATATAGAATCATGACCTCTTCGTGACTGAGGCAATCCCAGTACAAAATCCATGCTCACCTCTTCCTAAGGATAATTCAGCTTTGGCAATAGAGTATAAAGCCCAAGTGAGTTTTTGCAGTGAAACAAATATGACATCATCAAACATATCTATCAACATCACGCTGCAATTGAGGCCAAAAAAATATTTTTTAGCCACTAGCAACAATGTTTTATCATGCCCAAAATGGCCTCCAAGGCTTCCAACATGACATTCAGCAATAATAAAGTTGTGTAGAAATGATCTAAGAACACGTGAGTCCTTTCTTGGCACTTTCTCCACGCCTCCTAAAAGTCTTCATCTCCATCATATAAATTTTGTAGACAATCAAAGCCGATTGTCTCAACTCTCAATACATAAAGTAGATGCACCATGCGACTAAAAGCATCGGCCACCTTGTTTAGTGTCCTAGAGTTATGTTGAACCACAGAACAATAGTCTTATAGCTCCTCCACCTAAGTGGCATGTCTCAAATTGAGTTTTTGTTGTCCATTAATGTATTTTAGTGCTTCATGGTTAGAGTACCACATGAATTCCTTGGACAACAATTATTGTCTCCAATGCTTCAGTGCTTGTATGATGCCATAAAATTCCACATCATAAGTTGAGTATTGTTTCCAAACATCATTAAGATTCTTGTTGATGTCTTTCTTGGCTTTATACTGCCTCTAGTCCAACCTTCAATGCATCACAATCAACCTCAAACACCTTGTCAAAATTTAGTATAGCTAGAACTGATGCTTCTATTAATGTTCGCTTAACAGCCTTAAAACTCTTACCTATTTCATCAGTCCAAGAAATAGTAAACCCTTACAAATAATTTGTGAGTGAAGCCACCAAGGTATTGAAGTTACGATTGAACCAACGATAGAAGGAAGCTAGTCCTTGAAAGCTCCGAACACCTTAGATGTTCTTGGGTTGTGGCCTCTCAACAATAGCTTGAACCTTTAACTAATCAGCTTCTACTATGGTTGTAGAGACAACATAACCCAAAAATAGTACCATATTTGTTATAAATTCACACTTCTCAAGCTTGGCAAAGAGTTTCTCAACCTATAGCACTTTAAAAATCTGTCATAGGCGCTCCATATGTTGTTGCAAAAACCAGCTATAGACAAGAATGTCATCAAAATAAACCATCACAAACTTCCTAATGAAAGGCTAAAATATTGTGCTCATTAATATCATAAAAGTACTTGGGGGCAATTGTAAGGCCAAAAGGCATAACAAGCCATTTGTATAACCCATCACGAGTTTTGAATGCCTTATTTCATTCATTACACTTGCTGATCAAATTTGATAGTATCTACTACAAAGATCAATTTTAAAAAATATCTGTGAGCTTGGCAGTTGTTCAAGCATATCATTTAGGCGTGGAATTGGGAACTGATACTTGATAGTGATTTTATTTATTGGGTGCTTGTCAATACACATGTGCCAACAACCATCCCTATTTGGTGCAAGTAAGGTGGAATCACACATGGGATCAAAATTTCTTGAATCTAACCTTTGTCCAACACAGCTACTACTTGTTTGTTAACATCCTCATGCTCCTAGGGCTTAACATATAGTGAGGCCAACTTGGAACGTTGGCTCTAGGCACAAAATGAATCTATTGCTGAGTACTGCACTTCAGTGGCAATGCAGATGGTAATTCTTTTGCACAACATCAACAAATTTCATCAATAAAGCCCCATCTTCCTTAGGAATTAGTTTACCAACATTTGCCTAGTACTAGATAGCATACCTTGTTTTCCTTCAACAAGTCACTAGACTTGGTGCTTGTAAGGGCATTTTCAATCTCCTTTGCTCGTGGAGTTTCAAATGTTTTAAACTTCAATAACCCTAAAATAATTTTTACCCCATGTTTCCAAAAGGTATATGTGTTTTTATGGCTATCCTTTATCCTTTATGACCATGCAATCAAGTTCCCATGGTCACACAAACAACAAGTAATAAGAATCCACCTGAATTACATCACACCATCCCTCATCGCATTAATGATTTTCGATAAAAAATGCCATCAAGCAAGAGTAAGTTACTAGAATCTCATTCCCTTTTTGGACCATCCAATATTATATTGTTGTTTTTTCTCAGTCTTCAGTTTCAGCTTGTTGCTATCTTAGTTAATGTCATAGTTTCTTCACTTCCTCTTTCTATAATCACATTGCACACATTACCTCCAGCTATATATCATGTCCTAAATATATTGTTTTGTAGCCTAGGTTCATCCTCTATTCTGGCCATTTTCATAACTCTTCTTACAACTAGAGCTTTTTTATTATCACCCCAAGTGATTTCCTCCTCTAGTTCCTTGCCTCTATAATCATCATGTTTAGGCTGCACATCTTTGAAATCATCAGTAAACTCAAGAAAATCCTCAACCACATTAACATACCTGCAATTCATGCTTTCGAAGGCTATATGGCTGGACCTATGACACTTGAGACATTGAATCAGTTCTCAAACTTTCTCCTCACCTTTGGGTTTTGAACTTGTTCCAGCCTCCAATCTTCGATTCTCCTAGGTAGTGTGATTACTTGAAGTTAGTTGTGCTCATTTAAGAGTAGGTTTATCCTCCCATTGTTAACTGTGGTTATTGTTCTTTGACCTATTCTTACGTTGTTTGTCAATAGTGAGAGCCAATTTGTAAGCATCATTGTAAGACCAACATGGACGTAGCTCTAGGATACAACAAATGTCACTCTAGTCCTCTAGCGTATCTTGCCAAGGTTTGTTCTTCCAACTCTGTTAGGCCACACCTCATCATTAGCAGATCAAATTCCTCAGTGTACTCATCTATTGCTTTTACTCCATGATGCAAATTATACAACTTGGAATAATTATCTTGAACATAGTGATTTTGGAGGAATTTTTTTGTCATTTCCTTTCGCATCTTTGCCTAGGTTATGGTCTTTTTTTTCCCTACACATTCTCTTCAAACCTTTAGTTGTTCCTACCAAGTTAAAGCTAGTTTTGTAAGCCTCATAACAATAGCCTTTACTTTCTGGTCATCTGGGTGGATTTGGCCAATTAGGACTATCCACGCTAGTTTGTTTTGACGGAACAAATTAATATAGGAGATAATGTCAAATAGGGCCTTTTCTTAACCTTAGTTTTTCAAGCGATTTAGTCATTTAGTCAAGAGTTGGATTTGCTACCACAAATCCTCATTTTTTCCTACTAGATTATCTAGTTATAGCACTGCCCGAGTAGCACCGCCATGTCCTTGATGCCCTACCATGGTTGTGAAGCAAGCGTGCACAATTTCCCTCAATCCATATGATCAACATGCTTTGATACCAAATAAGGCAAAAATGTTAGAGAATTTTGCACTAGAGAGCTGGAAGTTTATTACGCTTAGAAGTGAATAAGAGAAAGGAAAAACTTCTTTGTCTCTTGCTATTGCTATTGCAGTAACTTTTCTAGCCAAACAACTTTCAATCCAAATAGAATTATACTTCCTAATTAGACTATAACTCAAGAAGCTAATAAAGAAAAAAATAACTATAATTGAAAATCATTTAGATATTTAGGCTTTCTTGACTCACGCCTTAGTCAAGGTGGCAAAACTTCCTCTAACATATCAAACTATTATTGGCCTTCGTCCCTTGATGATGCATTGGCATCAAATACATCTAGAAGTTTTCTCTAGCATGCCCATGTTTAAGTTTTCATGTTTTATTTGGTAATAAAAATTTTAAATTTCTTTTAGGGAAAAAAAATTAAAGTGTAAAAAGCTGTTGTTACTAATCTTCCATATTTTGGTGCTAACTTCTTTGACATTGTACACAATCTCCCTTAAGTTTCAAATATATTGATGTTTGCTATCTGCCCTAAAGACATCTTTCATAATTTGTGTTGGCCTTCCATCTTAGAATAAAATGATAGAGCATCCAACTCAAAACTAATTAGTGATAGGTGGAAAGGTATCAATCATTATATAAACCCTTAACTTAACCCCTTTTCTTTGCCATGTGGGATTTTCCTACTTAACATGCCCCTTCATGTCTATGCTATTCCAGCTCTATCACTTAGGTTATTTTTTACAATGGCTGAGGCAGCTTTGAGCCTTAGACTCAGATATCATGTTAAAGCATCCAGCCTAAAATCAAGTGGCAATAGTTGGAGATGCCTTAATCACTATATAAAGTATTGACTAACCGTTGTCTTGACCATGTAGGATTTTCTTACTTAAATAAACCCTTGACTTAATCTCTTTTCTTGGCCATGTGGGATTTTACCAATTAACCAATTAGTTTTAGGTTAGATTAGAGCCCAAGATTCAAAGTTGTCCTAGCCATTGCAAAAAATAAGCCAAGTGTTAGAGTTGAAGCGGGCTATACGTGAAAGGGCGTCTTAAGTGGGAAAATACCACATGGCCAAGAAAATGGGTTAAGTCAAGGGTTTATATAGTGATTGAGAACTCTCCACCTAATACCAATAGGTTTTAAGTTAGATGTTTTAACATAAAACATTTTTTTCAAGTCCATTTTCTCTTGAGATGTATTTCAAAACACGTACAGGTTGGAAACTAGTAGTGTCAAGCAAAGTAGTGGACTAATAATGTTTGGCTTGAAATATTGATTGAGTTTGATATTTTTTCCATGTTTAGATTGGAAACAATCGAAAATTCTTGTATCCACCGAGTGGACATACACCCGGTTAAAAAATGTGAAGGAGACGTTTATTTTTTAGAGAATATGGAAATTAGTTTCGGTTAGGATAATTGCCACGATTAGGTGATAAGTGTGATCTATTTACCTTTAATAAAATATTTAATATGGTTATTATCCATACTAATTTTGAATTTAGTGATTCCCTCATTCTTCACTCATCTTATACTTTATTCGATCATTATATCAATTTTTATTTTTTATATTTTTTTGAAATAGTTCTATTATTTCTTTCTTTGCATTTCGATAGTTGGTATAACATGGTTTTTGACTTGAAAAAAATTCTACCTGTTGAAGATAATTCTATTGGTGCTCAGGGCAAGGAAGACATTGGGGAGATAAATTGTATATTTGATGAAGATGAAAGTAGCAGTTTAAACATTGAAGTTAGAGGATATGGGAAAGAGGTCGGCGACGATTATGTGAATCCTTTTTTAAATTGTTGAAAATACTCATGCACGCAATACCCTGTACTAGCATTGTATTATTCTGTAGTTTGATAGTTTAAAAAAGAAAACCACACAACTATATAGATTTCGCCAACAATAACACCATACAATTAACGTATTAATCTAGAAACTCAATGTATTATTCTGGAAATCACATGTATTAGTCTGGAAATCCAATGTACCATTATATACATTCATTGTATTAAACTAGAAATTCAATGTATTACCCTAGAAATCCAATGTATCATTCTGGAAATATAAAGTATCATTCTATACATTCCTTATATTAAATTGAAAATCCAATGTATTAATTTGGAAATTCAATGTATTATTCTATACATTCGTTGTATTAATCTTGAAATCTAATGTACCATTATATATATTCCTTGTCTGAAACAAAAAATTCAATGTATTACCCTGGAAATCCAATGTATCATTCTGGAAATCCAAAGTATCATTCTATACATTCATTGTATTAAACTGTAAATCTAATGTATTAATTTAGAAATCCAATGTATTATTCTATACATTCATTGTATTAAACTATTCAACCATGTGATACATACCATAATCAGACCCAAAACCCAAATAAAAAATAAGCCATGGACATGGGAGACAGAGGCGGTGGTTAGAAGGATAAGGGGAATGATCTGTTGGGGCTGCTGCTGGAGGTGAATAAAGGGGATCAGGAGATGAGGAAGTTGACAACCATGGAGCTGGTGGACGAGTGCAAGACCTTCTTCTTCAGCGGCCACGAGACGACGGTGCTGCTACTGTCGTGCCCTAAACTGCCCCTGGCCCATTTGGGCCTGATTTTTTTTTTTTAAACATGCAGCAGAAGTTTTCATTACACAGAAGGGGCTTTTAAAACTTACTAAGACTTATGGGCACGAACCCCAGGATACTTATCGGTACTAGCTCGTTAAGTTCTTTAATTAAGGTTAAGTTGAAGTGCTCTCAGAAACAAGCTAGCACCTATGTGGATTTCATGTGTTCATTTTCATGGTCTTTACCAAGCTTAGCCAAGAATATGCATGGCAACCAAAACACCAACTTAAGTTTAAAAACTTATTTTCTTGCATATGCTTTGCATGCTTATGTGTTTTGGTGTTCACTAGTGCACATAATCACTTAATGCCTTTAGATGCAACTAATGCTTAGGCATGTATTAATTCACATATGTGCACTTAAATTTCTTATTAGCCAAACTTTACACAAGCATCCAATTTCATGCTTTTTCCAAGTTTACTTGCATGTTCTTTACTAAGTGAGCATACATAGCCAAACATTGCATGCTTTCAACATAGACATGGGCTTATGGGCCTTTTAGTACTTAACATGCATATGGCCCAAAATTAACCAAGAATAAAATCAAAATTTTCAAGTTCTTATTTAAGCCCAAAACGTACATTTAAGCCCAATTTCAACATGCTTCAAGTTTCATGAAAACATAACCCATAAATTCATGCATGGGCCTTGGTAAGTCCACCAAGCAATAAAAAGACCCAAAAATGTCCAAGTCCATAATACAAGCCCAAAGCCAAGTTTGGCCAAATTTTAGCTAAGTCCATAATTTGGTCACTAAAGTTAGACCAACAAAAACATGCTTAAAAGCAAGCCATAAATCCACAAAGCCATGGAACACAAATTTCCACCTTAATAGACCTTGTTCCCACAATTCTAAAACTTCAAGTCCTGCACAGAAAGTCCACATTTTTTTTTTAGCTTGTTTACAAGCAGCTTATATACTTAGAATACTTAGAATATTTTGAGCAATACCATACACAAATCCAACCTTAGAATACAGAAAGAGTACTCAAGACTCTTAGCTTGATCTTTCAAGCAAACCTTTACCTACAAAAGTAGAGTAGGGCGGGTGAGTTATAAAACTCAATAAGGATTCCGTGGCATCCAATGCCTAACTTATGGCCTCCAAGGCCTAACATATGCCAAGAATGTAATGGAAAAATAATCCTTATTCCTGCAAAGAAAACATAAAGACAACGAAAACAAAAAGATACATGCATATAGCAATAATATCATAATCGGGGGTTAGCATGCACAACAAATCAAAGAAGCACACAAACACACGCCACTTAACACTTTGTTCACAGAAGGGCAACAAGCATCCCTCAAGTTTTAATTCATTAATTTCATATACTTAATGTTTTCGGAGAGCTCACTTAGCATAGGAATTAAGGTGGCCGCCTTAACTCCTAGCCCATAATGCTTGCTTACTTAACTTAGCTCATGAGCAAAACAGAATTGCCGAAGCAATAACATAACTTAAGCCCTCTTAGCACTCCTAGGATCACATGGTTCTTTGACCATCACCTAGGGGCCCGAATACTCACATAAAAAGGCCATGGAATTATACCATGCAATAAAGTGAGTATAGGAATCCTTACCCACAGCACTGAAAGCTTTAGAAGCTTATTTTCCTTCGTTTTCCTTGCTTGTTGACTCTAGAAATTGTTTTCTAGCATAAGAACCAAGATGGGCCGAATTTTATTAGTAACCATAAGATACCAAGAACACTTGGTGATTAACTCAAATAACACAAAATACCAAGAACACTTGGTGTACACTTACAGAACCTCACAGAAGAGGTAAGGCCAATTTCTTGTGCTTGATGTTCTTCAAGCTTCTTCTTGATTTCTTGCTTCTAATGAACTTAGGAACTCAATCACACAAAGAGCTCCTTGAGTGGAGTTTAAAACCTCCAAGAAATGGAAATGGTCGAATTTTCCTCCTTGGTTTTCTTTGAATTCTTCACCTGATTCTTGCTCTTTATGGTCTTAGAGCTTGAATTCAACCAAGAATACTTGGTTTTAATTTGAGGAATGATTATTTCTAGCTATGGACGAATATTTAGATGAGAAAAGAGTTTGAAATGTGTTTGGAATGGTGAGACTTGGTATGGAAGAAAATGGAGAAAGAAGGAGAGAGTTTGAGAGCAAAATGGCTTTGAATGAGTGGGTTGATTATGTTTTAATGTGTGGGAAGGTGATGGCCAGCCATATGGGAAGGAAAATGAGTGTATAATGTGCTTGGAAGAGTGGGAGACAAGATTTAATGGATGGAAGACTAATTGGAAGACTTTTGTGTAAGTTGGTAGAAAAAGTCAAAAGTAGGAGACATGTAGGTGAAGAAAGAATCCAAAGTCTTGACTAAGGATGGGAGGTGGATTAAAATAATAGGAAATTAATAATGTGTTTGAAATGAGTGGGAGACAAGATTAAAAGAAATGAAGACTAATTGGAAGACTTTTGGGTAAGTTTGGTAGAAAAAGTCAAAAGTAGGTGAAGAAAGAATCCAAGGTGATGACTAAGGATGGGAGGTGGATTAAAATAATAGGATTTGGAGGAAGATGACATAAAATATTGGGAATTGGAGGGGCACGGCTGGCTAAGGCATCCTAGGCCAGTAAAATGGCATAATTCCCCCTTTAGTCCTTCAACTTTCTAATTTTGGGCAATTGATCCCAACCACTAAAAATCCCTTTGTTCAATTTAGTCCCTCATCTTTAAAAACCACCATTTTCATTACTATTACTCTTGGCCTAAGCCAAGCTTATTTTTAAGATGTTCAACACTCAATTATGCACATGCCATATTGTCTTCTCAATTTAATTGAGCTAAATTCTCGATTAAGGAAAAATTCTTATGCTCCAAATCCATTTAACCCGGGACCTAATCACTTTGGATTGTCCGGGCATTACAGCTACTGCTGCTGGAGGGGCACCCCCGGTGGTAGGAAAAGTTGTGGGAGAAGATTGCAAAGGTTGTAGGTGACAGTCCGATTCTCACCTTTGCACAATCGCGACGCCCCGTCATCCATATCACAACGCCCCGTCCTCCGTATCGCATCACCTTCCCACCTGTGCAACCCCTTCTAGACCATGTATTTGACGAACCATTCAATACAGAGAGTACTCAGCGCCATACAATAGCCCTGAACCTTACATGTATTAATCTAAACCCTCAATGTATTAAGCTGTGATACATATGTATTATCTCAAGCACATGAAAATACTCATGCCTAATTCATATCCACTGCGCATCAATAAACCAACAAAGATGCATAGTTTTCTTCCACACAATACATAAATCACTTCAATCAATACATATCATCTTCAGTTACATAGTATCTACCCAATTCATATACATATTAAACTGAAGAGTTAATGTATTGTTCTGGAACACTATTGTGTGCAACAGCCACAAAGCCCCTGTGATAAATATGTATAATCTCCAACACCCTAAAAATGCTAATGCCTAATTAATATCCAATTTGCATCAATACATCAACAGCAACGCATAGTTTACTTCCACACAATACATAAACCACTTAAATAAATACATAACATCTTCAGTTACATAGTATCAACCTAATTCATACACAAATTAAACTGAATAATTAATGTATTGTTCTGGAATACTACTGTATGCAATAGCCACAAAACACGGTTCATGCTAACTTTCATTGCGATATTACCTTCAGATGGTTAGTAATGGCTGATCCACAAGTTTCAATGTTGATTTGTTATGCCCAACCCACTAGGCTCTTCCCCGAAACCAGAATACCGGCTAACGGAAGACAGAACAGGCGGCAGCCGTTACCCTTCCACTTCACTACCAAATTGCCCACCGTCGCACCGCTGTGCCCACAATGGAACAGGACAACAGAATGACAACAGCAGAGGTGAGATGACGGAATCTGGCCGCGGGTTCCTCCGGTTGTAGCCGACGAAGACGTGATGAGGTATTTATCTATCAATTTTTACGATAAGCAAAATGATGCTTCGGTGACGCTCTGATTGTGGTTTTAGGGTTAATAGAGCTTTGGTAAGAATTTGTATGGAAATAGCAAATAGGAGTCTAAACATGGTAACTTCCGCATTAAGTCCACAATCCTTGCGCCTCCGCCTCTTTTTTTCTTTTTCTTTTTGAAACTGGGTAAGGGACGGGAACTGGTAAAACCCCTAACGGTGTTAGATGGTGTATATACACCAGGTGGATATTTTCAATTCCCGGAAACAATATCAATAAACCGTAAATTAGCTTTTAACCAATTGTGCTCAAGCTATTCACTTAAATTAAGTGAAAAATCTAAGATTGAGCCGATTAGAGCTAAGTAATAAGAAAATTGAGCTTTGTTTGAATTGTAAATTAAGCTTAAAACTTTATTCAGCCTTGATTTGATAACAGTTTGGATGAGTCACAAATGACCTTTAGCTCGAGCCTAACTCGAGTTGTTTGTTCCTTTTTCAACCTTAAACATGTAGAGCTGTCGTTGCTTCTTCTTCATTTTTTTTTTCTTTTTTGATGACCCAGTGAAAAAAAGGCATCAGGGAGTGGTAGCAACTAGTTAGAACGTGGGCCAACACCCCCATCATTTGTCTAATGTAGACACTAGAAGTGCAGGGCATACCGCACAATCACACACAGCAGGTAAGTTAGGATTCTCTAGAGACAGATCAAGTACTAACACCCCATGCAAATTACAATAGAGCATGCAGACTAAAGCCGATCAAGACTAAGTTAATTAATGCTGAAAACGACCCTAAGGAACATCAATATGCTCTTATGAATGTAAAGCTTTTTTTTTTCTCCATGCAAGAATGAATTTGAAGTGCTTGCAGATAGATTCTTTTAATTAGAATTTAATACCCTTAAGATGTGTTTCATGGCTACAATATTTTATCTTTATAAAAGATTCGAAATCTCTCAACTTCTAAGAGCCAATTCATTTCAACTTAAATTAACTTAATTCAAAATAACTTTTTTTTATTATTTATTTTTTTTTCTAGAGCCAATTTAATTCGAAAGTCAAGATTATGTAAGTATAACAATATATTAAAAATAATATTTTTTATGTTATTAAAATTTTATGATTTTTTCTTTATTAATGTCTAAGAAATTCATAAAAATTTAATAATACCATAAAAAATTATAGTCTATGGATTTATACATCTAAATAATATTGGCTTTCAAATAAAATTCATTACAAACAGAAAAGATGTAAGAATAAAAAAATAACTTTCGATTAAGTTAACTTAAAATGAACTTGCTCTAAATTCTTGATTTCTATATTGCTTCCTCCCATTTCATAAAGCCAATAACAACCATGAAAATTGGTTGATCATAAAAAATGCCAAAAATAATTCTGGTCTCACTAACATCTCAGAATAAATAAATTTGTATTATAATAATGAGAACCAGGTCGAATCTCATGGGAAATTTTTTAACCAAAAGCTTTCTGTTAGAAAACTGAAATAAAATATTAGGGGGGGATTGTTTGCAATCAACAATAAATTTGAAAATAATCAGAGAACAAAAATTAAGAAACCTATCAAGTAAGAAATCAATGAAACAATCAAGTATGTAAACCTTGACATCAGTCAACATCCACTACCAAATTCCTACAACTATTTATCGATGCATAAATGGATTGATCAAGACTTTAAATATTCATCATTGGAGCTATTTTCCTACCTCTCCTTAATCGTAGTTAATCAGAAAACAAGTGATCTAATTAACCTTAACTACTAAACAACCTAAGATAAGCGCTTCAATTTAATTTAGCATTTGCATTAAAAAGTAGAGAGATCAATGAAACTAAATAACACAAACACAAACGATTGTATTTAATTTAGTTGAATGTTTTTCTTAAGACCTAATGATTTCTGACACAACAAATGAACAAACCTTAGTTGCTTCACAGATTAGAGAAACCAAACAATTACATATTTGATTTCTAACCTAGCAGTTGATTGAATTCGAATAACACTTAGCAGGCCTTTTAGCATATAAATAAAACAATCATGAAATTAATCATAAAAAACATTCAATACTTAAAGTACCAATTGAAAGAATAAAAACAACTTTGATCTCACAGTACTGAAGAATTCGGAGTTTCAGTCTTCTTCAACTAAAATTAAAAAGAATTAGCTAGACATGGCCATGAAAAATCACTCAAAAAACAAGAAATAAGAAAAAAAAACAGAGTTGGTGAAGTGTGGGGGGGGAGGGGGAGCCTGCCACCCCAGAGAGACAGATGAGCTACTATGCTCCAATTTTAATAAAAACTAACCTAGTGTACTAAATTGAAAAAATCTACCTAAACTTTCTATATTGTTACAAAGTTACCCCACATAAATAAAAATATTCAAATTAACTAGAATGTTTCAAAATTGTGAGCCAAACAATTCTCTAGAACTTCAGTAGAAACTTCAAGCTGAAATTTTACCTTGATTCAGTCATTATATCTCAAATCTCAATGAATTAAAGTTGTAGAGCTCTTTTTTAGCTTCGAAATGACAGCTGAATCATATAAAATGGACATCTATAGCCAAAGATATGCTCAAAATACTACAACTGCTTCTGAACCAGCGATGCTGCACAAATTGCGACTTTGAATCTAAATTTGACCCGCTTAACATGCAAACTGGGTTTCATAATCTACTTATGATATGTAGCTTCAGGTGTTAGTTTTCCAATAAATCAAGAATCACTCAGTTATGATCTTTGTAGCTCAAAAGATGAATTTTCTACTAGAACATCACAAATTTGTTAAAATCCTGAAAGAACACAACCAAATTAAAATTTATTAAATTGAAAATTAAATCCACTTTTAATCAATTGAGTCCAGATATGCTCTAAGCTACAAAACATACTCAAAGTAGACCTTTAAGGTTCAAAACACATTAAAACATACTAAATATGAGAGAAATAAATACAGCAAATGTAAGTTTATCAAAAATCAACCTTCCAAATTTTTTTTTCAGAAAAATAACTCTCTTTTGGAATCTCTATTTTAAATAAAAAGCATTTTAATTAGTGGGACAGACCTATCGAGCGATTGGCTTGTCATTATTTCCTTTGACTTTTGGACTTGTTTGTTAGGATAAATTTAGAAGTTGGGCTATCATCACACAAGATACCAATCCATATATAAAAGAGGAACCTAGACTAAAGCAAGAAATGATATTGCCTCATCTAAAGGAATAATGAAACAACTTTTACTAAAAATGAGTTTGGTAGGCCGGTCTTGTTTAGAAGACTCGGTATTGCGACTGTGGTAAGTTGTCGTAGCGACTAAAGTAAAAAATGACAAAAAAAATATAAATAAATTAGAAAAAGCTTTCACCAGTTAACTAGTTGTTTCAGTGGTGAATAGTAGTTATAAGTATAATTTATAAGGGGAACAAAGAGTAAAAAGATGAAACGATGTGTAATACTATATTAAACAATTTACTAAAAATAATTGTTGGCATGTTATTGTTAAATAATTTAGGTAGAAGTAAAAAAAATGGCATTGAAGAGTGTTGACACCCAATTTCGTCCGGCCATTAAAAAAAATTAATTAAAAAAAAATTATTATTATTATTATTATTATTTCTAAATTTTTTAATTAGTTTAAAATACATTTTTTTGTTTTGTGAGGATTTAATTAAAAATGATATATGTGTATAAATGTATGTATGAAATAAAAAGGAAAACTCCATAAAAAATGACAAAATTAAAAAGTTTGGGGTAAAAATGACAAAATTGAGAAGTTTTGAGAAAAATTGACAAATTCTGAAAGTTCCAGGAGCATTTGGTAATTTTTCGCGTCAATTTTGGGCCAGACTAACGTTTCTGGCCCAAATTAACAGAAAACGACAAAATTGTCAAAATCAGAAGCTTCTGAAGCTTATCCAGAGTCTGAGAGACGTAAAGGACTGAAACTGTCATTTTACCAAATTAAGAGATAAATTTGAATTTAATTAATTTTTAATTTTTAACATTCCAGAACCCCTTCCCTATAAATAGGGGTCCAAAATATGTGAAGAAAGCACAGAAAAAAATAGAAAAAAAATCTAGAGCTCCGTTTTAAAAAAGGGGAAAAATTACAGCCACAGTCTCTGACCTCTTTCTCGCTTCCCAGAAGCCTAAGAACTTCTCTTTCTCTTCGTTTTAGCCACTGTTCCCGTTTGCTCTCTCTCTCTCTCCTCTCGTGCGTTCTCTCTCTCTCTCTTCTGCTTCCTTCCTCCGTCGCCGTCCCGCCACCGCCAGCCCACGCCCCGCCGTCTCCGTCACTTCCCTGCCGTCGCCCCGGCCGTCCCGCGCCGCCGCCGTCCTTTTTCTTTTTTCCTCCTCCTTTCTCCTCGCCTCGCGCCGTCCACCGCCTCCGCCGTCACGCTGCCGTCGCTCCGGCCATCCCGCGCCGCCGTACACCCTCCGCCTCGACGCCCCACGCCCGTGCCGCCGCGCCAGCGCCGCCAGCCCAACCCCCTGCCCCTCGCGCGCGTCGTTTTCCTGTTTCCAGAAATTCAAATTTTAATTTGAAGGGTACAACTCTCATTTAATCCTTAATCGTTTCAATTTCTTTCACTTTGGTCACTAACGTTTTATTTTGTTCTTGCAGAATTAATTACTAACTCTTTTAATTCTTACTTGTTTATTTATTTGTTTATTGTTACTAACTTTTTTTTTATTGTTATTAACAACTAATCTAACTTTACTAACTTTTATATTTATTGTTATTAACATCTAATCTAACTTTACTAACTTTTATTGTTATTATTATTATTATTATTAATTGCTAACATAACTAACTTTTATTGTTATTGTTATTATCATTATTAACTTACTAACTTTTATTATTATTGTTGTTATTATTGTTAATAATTAACTCAACTAACATTACTAACTTTTATTTTTATTGTTATAATTGTGACTAACTTACTAACCTTACTAACCTTTTATTATTGTTATAATTGTTACTAACTTACTAACCTTACTAACCTTTTATTATTGCTATAATTGTTACTAACTTACTAACTTACTAACCTTTTATTGTTATTATTGTTATTAACAACTAACTTTACTAACTTTGCTAATTTTTATTATTGTTGCTATTATTATTGTGTTAGTAAAGTGGATGGCCAAAAAGCTCCACTTTATTATTATTAATTGTCTATTTTTTTATTTCACTTTTAATTTTTATAAAAAAAATAATAATAACAAATTATTAACAAAAAAAAAAAAGAAAGAAAGAAGAATTTTATGTAATTATTAAGGCTAATAAAAATCATTTTTTTAAAAAAAGCCAATTATCTTTTGTTATTTTGGAATACATGTTTTTATTATTTCTTTAAAGATAACAAAAAAGTTAACTTTTTATTCCTTTTGTTAAAAATTAATAAAAAACATAATTAAATAATTCTAAAAATACAAAAAAAATCAATTCTGTTTTTTTTAAATATATTTTTAAAGTAATAATTAAAAATTCAAGAAAAATAAGAAAAATAATAAAAAGAATCCAACAAAAATTATGATTAAAATTAATAATTAATTAATTAATTAATTAATTAAAAAAAATTTAAATTAAATTCCATGTCCAAATGATCCGCTAGGATCCATGGCTTGGAAAATTTTTTTAAAGTATATAAAATATTTTTTTAAAATAAAATATATAAATAAATTTTACTTTATTATTAAAAAAATAAAAAAAAATAAAAACTTTGGGCTAATATTTTTGCTTATCTCTTTATCCAGCAATATATTAATTATTTATTAAAATAATAAAATATAACTTTTTAGTTTCTTTATTAATAAAAAGAATAAAATAGTAAAAATTTTTGGGTTAATATTTTATCCAGTAACATTCTACTTATTTCTTTTAAAATAATAAAAAGATATAACTTTTTTTTTGTTTCCTTTATTAAACAAAAATAAAATTTTAACCAAAAGAATTAAATTTTCTCTCAAATATTTTAGACTTATTAATTAGATGTATTTTTAGACTTATAAAAAAAGAACATAAAAATGAAATATAAATATAAAATATTTTCCTTTATTTTTAAAATATACATATAAATCTTTGATTTCTTTATTAAATAATCACTTTTTTTAATAAATTATAAATATCAAATCTTTTCTTTTTGTTTAAAATATACATATGAATTTGTGGTTTTCTTTATTAAATATACATAAAATCTTAATTAAATAATTACTTTTGATTAATATTTTATTAAAAATAAATTAAATAAATATCAAGACTTTTCTTTTTTTTTTATATTTGGTTTCTTAATCAAATAATTACTTTTGGTTAATCTTTTACTAAAAAAATACTAAAATATTAAGTCTTTTCTTTTATTTTATATACATATAAAATCTTGTTTTCTTTATAAAATTTTGATTAAATAATTAACTTTTAATTCACCTTTTATCAAAAGAAATATCAAGACTTCTTTTTTAGTTTCTTTATTTAATAAATAAAATTTTGATTAAATGAAATATTAAGATTTTTTTATTATATATATAAATTTTTGGTTTTCTTATTAAATAAATAAAATTTTGATTAAATAATTAATTTTTTTTATCAAATCAAATATTAAGACTTTTCTTTTATTTTGGTTTCTTTGTTAAATGAATAAAAATCTTGATTAAATAACTATTTTTTTTATTCAGCTTTTATTAAATAAAAAGAATAAACAAAACATAATATATAAAGTTTTATTTTAATATAAATCCATAATTTCTTTAAATGAAACTTCGATTAAATAATTTATTTTTGGTTATTCTTTTATCAAATAAATAGAATAAACATAAATAAATGTCGAGATTTTTCTTAAATCTTTATTTTCTTTAAAGATTTTTGATGTTAAACAATTAAAAAGAAATTATTTTTGAATTGAGTAATTATTTAAATAGGTAATAAATATCTTTCATTAAACAAGAAAAAAACCAAACAAAAAGAAAACTAAAACTGAAGAAAAAGAATAAGAGAAAGTAAAAGAAACGAAAAGAAAGAAAGGACTGATTGATTGATTAAGATAATTAATCCAAAGAATAAGAGAATGAGTAATTACATAAACAGAGATTCTGGGTTCGTTCCCCAGTGGAGTCGCCAAGCTGTGGCAACGTGTGGTTCGTTTTCGGGAGTCGCCACAAATCTGTTTATGTTTAGGTCGATTGGTTACCTAAAATATGGTCTGCGAGAGTTCGGGGGTTCGGGAGTACGGTTACGTTAAAACAACTTTGTTAAAATGCCCAAAAATTGGTACCTTAGTTGATTTTAATTTTGTTTCGCTTTGCTTTCAAATAAATTTCAGTTAAATTTCAATCTAGAATTTTTAACTGGATTAATCGGATGTGGATTTTTGGTAATTAATTTGTATAGAATTTTATACTTCCGAACCATGGACTCTGTCGAGTCATTTGGACACGGAAGATTTGATTCCGAACCATGGACTCTGCCGAGTCATTTGGACACGGAATTTGGTGAAATTTTAAACAATTTTATCCATATTGTGAATACGGATTTTTATCTTTATATTTATTTAATTTATTTAGTTAAAAAAAAAAGTTGATATTTTCTAAACCGTAGATCCTGACGGATCATCCGGATATCGAAGTTAATTTAATTTATAGTTAATTATTTAATTCTTATTTTTATTAATTATTAGTTTAATTACTAATTCGTAATTCTTTTTGTTTATGAAATTTTTAGATTTATTAATAATCTAAAAATTTTATTTTTTTATATTTTATATTTTCTTTTCTTTTCTTTTCTTTCTTTTCTTTCCTTTCTTTTCTTTCTTATATTTTTTTTCTTTCTTTTTTTTTTTATTTTTCTTTTCTTTCTTATCTTTCTTTTCTTTTTCTTATCTTTCTTTTTTTTTTTTTGAATTTTTTTCTTGTTTAATGAAGGATATTTATTATTTAAATAATTACTCAATTTATAAAAAATTCAAAAGTAATTAATTTTCTTAATAAGAAAGTTAATTAATTAATCTTGAGATTTATTTTATGTTTTTAAAAAAATAAATTAATCAAGAAAGATTTATATTTGTTCTTTTTTATTTAATAAAAGAAATTATTTAATCAAGATCTTTAATAAAGAAACCAAAGAAAAATGTATATTTTAAAAATAAAAGAAAAGTCTTAATATTTTATTTGATAAAAGGTGAATCAAAAATGAATTATTCAATCAAAATTTTATTTATTTAATAAAGGAATACAAAAAATTTATATATATAAATTTTTTTTAATATTTTATTTGTTTTATTTTGTTTTGATAAAGGATTAACCAAAAGTAATTATTTAAATAAGAAAACCAAAACATTTATATGTATATTTTAAATAAAAAAGAAAAGTCTTGATATTTATTTAATTTGTTTTG
The DNA here is from genome assembly GCA_039654915.1 of Aquilaria yunnanensis. NCBI lineage: Eukaryota > Viridiplantae > Streptophyta > Magnoliopsida > Malvales > Thymelaeaceae > Aquilaria > Aquilaria yunnanensis. The sequence goes on from CM077597.1 coordinate 72,991,446, forward strand.
AATAAAAGATTTTATGTATAAAAAAAATTTATATGTATATTTTAAAAATAAAAAAGTGATTATTTAAGAAAAGAAACTAAGAATTTTATGTATACAAAAGTCTTGATATTTATTTGTTTTGTTTTTGATAGAAACTTAACCAAAAGTGATTATTTAAGAAAAGAAACTAAAAATAAATTTTATGTATATTTTTAAACATAAAAGAAAAGTTTTGTTATTTATTTATTTTATTTTTGATAAAAAATTTAACCAAAAGTGATTATTTAATGAAGAGACTAAAAATTTACATGTATATAAAAAATCTTGATATTTACATTTTATTCTTATATTCTTTTTGTTTGATGAAATATTTATTTTTTTTAAAAATAATTTTAATTTATATCTCTGAAAATATATCTAATTAATAAGTCTAAAATATTTCAGAGAAATTTTATGGAGTGGGCGATAGCGCGGCGTGGGCAAGGGGGACGACGGCGCGGCGTGGGCAAAGGACGACGGCGGAGCGACGGCTGCGTAGGTTGACGACGGCGGCGTGGGGTGACGACGGCAGCGTGGTAAAAGAGGAAGGGACAGCGAGTGAAACGGAAGAGAGAGAAAGGAAGAAGATGGTCTGATCGTAAGAAAACAAAGTTTGGGACTTTCTGGGCAGAGGGAGGATAAGCTAGGGAATAAGGCTGTAATTTTACGTTTTTTTTAAAACGGAGCTCTAAGCTTTTTCTCTATTTTTTTTCTGTGTCTTCCTCACAGATTTTGGACCCCTATTTATAGGGGAAGGGGTGCTGGACTGTTCAAAATTAAAAATTAATTAAATTCAAACTTATCTCTTAATTTGGTAAAATGACAGTTTCAGTCCTTTACGTCTCTTAGACTCTGGATAAGCTTCAGAAGCTTCTGATTTTGACAATTTTGTCGTTTTCTGTTAATTTGGGCCAGAAACGTTAGTCTGGCCCAAAATTGACGCAAAAAATTACCAAATGCTCCTGGAACTTTCAGAATTTGTCAATTTTTCTCAAAACTTCTCAATTTTGTCATTTTTACCCCAAACTTTTTAATTTTGTCATTTTTTATGGAGTTTTCCTTTTTATTTCATACATACATTTATACACATATATCATTTTTAATTAAATCCTCACAAAACAAAAAAAATGTATTTTAAACTGATTAAAAAATTTAGTAATAATAATAATAATAATAATAATAATAAAATTTTTAATGTCCGGACGAAATTGGGTGTCAACAGCTGCCCCCCTTTGCATGCTTCATGGGACATTATGTATGCAAAGTCGTTACCAAATTTCGTCCGGCTTAGCTAGGCATTGAAAACTTTCTCGCCGCCTAAATCCTGAGGTTAATGAACTTTCTTAGAACCTCTGCGATAGGAACTCTCCTATCGTTAAATAAAAATTGATTGATTGATTGAGGTTAAGGGCCCTACCTTAGAACCTCTACGATAGGAACCTTCCTACCGTCGAAAAGAAATTGATTTGGTTGGTTTTAAGGTTTAAGGAAAGGTCCTTAGAACCTCTACGATAGGAAAGCTCCTATCGTTGTAAGATGGACTGATTGATTGATTGTTTGAGGTTAAGGAAAGGTCCTTAGAACCTCTACGATAGGAAAGCTCCTATCATTGTAAGATGGACTAATTGATTGATTGTTTGAGGTTTAAGGAAAGGTCCTTAGAACCTCTACGATAGGAAAGCTCCTATCGTTGTAAGATGGACTGATTGATTGATTGTTTGAGGTTTAAGGAAAGGTCCTTAGAACCTCTACGATAGGAAAGCCCCTATCGTTGTAAGATGGACTGATTGATTGATTGTTTGAGGTTTAAGGAAAGGTCCTTAGAACCTCTACGATAGGAAAGCTCCTATCGTTGTAAGATGGACTGGTTGATTGATTGTTTGAGGTTTAAGGAAAGGTCCTTAGAACCTCTACGATAGGAAAGCTCCTATCGTTGTAAGATGGACTGATTGATTGATTGTTTGAGGTTAAGGAAAAGTCCTTAGAACCTCTACGATAGAAAAGCTTCTATCGTTGTAAGATGGACTGGTTGATTGATTGTTTGAGGTTTAGGGAAAGGTCCTTAGAACCTCTACGCTAGGAAAGCTCCTATCGTTGTAAGATGGACTGATTGATTGATTATTTTGAGGTTAAGGAAAGGTCCTTAGAACCTCTACGATAGGAAAGCTCCTATCGTTGTAAGATGGACTGATTGATTGATTGTTTGAGGTTAAGGAAAGGTTCTTAGAACCTCTACGATAGGAAAGCTCCCCTCGTTGTAAGATGGACTGGTTGATTACGAGGCAAAGGTTCCGTCCTGAGAACCTCGTTGAAATTGAAATTGATTAATTGATTGGTTACAAGGCAAAGGTTCCGTCCTTAGAACCTCGTTGAAATTGATTAATTACGAGGCAAAGGCTCCGTCCTTAGAACCTCGTTGAAATTGAAATTGATTGATTACGAGGCAAAGGTTCCGTCCTTAGAACCTCGTTGAAATTGAAATTGATTGATTACGAGGCAAAGGTTCCGTCCTTAGAACCTCGTTGAAATTGAAATTGATTGTGGAGAAAAACTCTTTCCTCCTTTTTAAGTACCTTAGACAATCGAAGTTGAAATGTTCTATTCGGGAGTGTGAATTTTCATAATAGGTGAGTGCAGAAATTTAGACTTCGATAAGATGAGTGAATCTTGATGATGACAATAACACTAACAAATTATGTAAAGGGAACGGATGTTTGGAATCAATATCCAAGGTTCATCTAATATTTTCTTCAGTAAATATTCCCTTGTGAGATATGTCATCCAAATAAGGTTGAAGCTTAACTACCCCAAAATGTCATGCCTAGTAGACCTAATAGGATGCGTCTCAAGAGCAATAAAAATTACTCTTTACTCAGCTATTCCAACCTAAAGGCGTTGTCCTATGGTTTTAATATCAGCATGAACGAAACTATTTTATAAAAAAAGAAATTCCCTGAAAAGAAAAACTGAAACGCGAAAGAAAATGCTGATAATAAAACTAAAGGACAAGAAAAACGGATCAGATCGCTTCTTTCTTCCACAATACTTCAATAGGGTGAGTAGAGGACCATTATGGGAGTGAACTGGTCGGAAAAGACTGTCGTGTCCAGTCTATCTGAATCATTGCTGGATCTGGTTCAGGAACAAAAGCTTGTATTTTATCTAGCAATTCTTCAGCAGTTGTTGCGGATATTATGATTCGCCGTGCCACTCTTGATATAAAATTCTTCTGCATAGCATAATCCATAAAAGCTATCAGACCTGTAAAGAAATTGTTAACATTCAAAAGCCCAATGGGTTTCTTATGCAAATTAAGTTGGGCCATGGAAGCAATTTGGAAGACTTCTCCTAATGTACCAAAACCACCTGGTAGAGCGATAAAAGCATCAGCATTTAAAAGCATTTGTAACACACGCTCTTGCAAATTTTTAACCACTAATTCTTCTCCAATCGTTCCCCCAGAAACAAATTTCAGAGGTCCAGGGATAATACCCAGAACTTGGCTTCCTCCTAGAGATGCTGCTGATGCTACACCTCCCATTAATCCGACACTACCTCCTCCATAAACTAAATGTATTTTTCGCTCAGCTAATACTCTACCCAAATGGTTGGCTGCTTTTAAATACTCTTCATCTTTTCCAGGAAAAGCACCAGAAAATACACAAATACTTCGGGATTTACGAGTTGGGGTTTTCTCCATTCCTATCCTTATCCTTGTGAGAAAAGAGGATATATTTATAGAGATGAAGAGATAAAGCAATAATTTTATTTTTCAAGAATGGATACATTATTGCCAGCTATTCATAGTAGTCACGGGTATGACTCTGGTCAGGTATGGGTACACTATCGTTAAAAGAGGAGGAAAATTTTCAAAATAGCTCCTAGCATGTACAGTAGTCACTACTGTAGCTTACGTCAGGAGTAGGTACGTGATTGTTGGAAGAGAAGGAAAATTTTAAAAGTGGCAGCTATATACAGTAGTCATAACTGTATCTCATGTCAGGAGTGGGTACATTATTGGGAGGATAATTTCAAAAGCGACAGCTAGCATGTACAGTAATCGTGACTTTGGTCCACGTCTTCCACTGATTTTGCATCCAGTAACGGCTTCAATGCCTTCTATAAATCGGCGATTTGCATCCCATCCAGTTTTCTCACAAACTGGCAAACTGGGTCGTTTAAAGTCAGATTCCCAAGACTATAACGATCTCGTTCTTTTTGGAGAATTATCCATAATCCAACAATCTCAAATTGCACTATTCCGCAAGAATGCGCTTCAAGAACCTCTCGAATATCTTCTAAAGATTCCTTACGCAAGCCATTCTTAATGAATCTTATTCTATCATTACGATTTCTGGTGATCACTCCTGGAGAACGACATTTATTACCACAAATCCACCATCCACAATTATGACAAACGCCTAGCCTCTTTGCTCTTCTTTTTTTGGCATAAGCGCTTTTACCAAAGCCGGGCATACGGGGAAAGAACGCTTCTGGAACTTCACCAGCTGAACGAACCTTAGCTTCGGTTAGCCACCGCACATTATCAGGAATGCCTTTGTGCATAAATACTCTGAATCGTTCACATCTAGCTTGATAATCTTTTTAAGAACATTTATTGGGAAGGAAGGAAAATACTTTCGTAGGGCGGAAAGAGAAGACTCCATTGATGAAGGAGGTATTTAAGAGAAGAAAGAAATTAGTGATTGTAGGAAACGGAAATAACTAACACATATTTATAGTGATGAAAGGGATAATGCGTTAATTACACTTACAGAAGCAAGTACATTATTGTCAAAAGAAAAGACAAATGACAGCTTATATGTACAGGAATCATGACCGTGGCTCTCATCTTCCACTGATTTATGTCCAGTAATGGCTTCAATGCCTTCTATAAGTCGGGGATTTGCTTCCCATCCAGTTTTCTTACAAACTGACAAACAGGGTCGTTTAAAGTCACATTCCCAAGACTGTAACGGTTTCGTTCTTTATGGTAAGTCCTCCATAAACCGATAATTTCACCTTGCACTTTTCCACAAGAATGCGTTTCAAGAGTCTCTCGGATATCTTCCAGAGATTCCTTACGCAGGCCATTCTTAATGAATTTTCTTTTATCTTCACGATTTATGGAGATGTATCCTAAAGAGCGGCATTTAGTATTACAATTCCATCGCCCACATTTATAACACACGCCTAGTCTCTTTGCTCTTCGCCTTTTGGCATAACGGCTTTTACCTAAACCGGGCATGCGGGGCATAAATGCATCTGGAACTTCACCCGCCAAACGGACCTTAGCTTCAATTATCCACTGCACATTATCGGGAATGCCTTTGCGTGTAAAAACTCTGATTCTTTCACATCTAGCAAGGTAGATCTTTTTAAGGACTTTTATTGGAAGGGAAGGAAAGTATTTTCGCAGTGCAGAAAGAGTAGAATCCATTGATGAGAGAAGAATTTGAGAGAAGAGGGAAATGAATCAGTTATTGTAGGAGACTGGAATAACCGACTTTAGAAGTCACGGGGTATCTTATCCGCTACTTAATCAGAAGGAAGAACACGCATTTATAGTGATGAAAAGGGATAACGTGTCGATTACACTTAGGGGAGCATGTACATCTGTCAAAAGAAAATGCAAACTTTTCCAAATATAACAAACTGTATGTACAGTAATTGTGACTGTGGTTCACATCTTCCACTGGTTTTACGTCCAGTAACGGCATTAACGGCTTCTATGAGTCGAGGATTTGCTTCCCATCCAGTTTTCTTACAAGCTGGGCAAACAGGGTCATTTACAGTCAGATTCCCGGGACTGTAACGGTTTCGTTCTTCATGAAAAATGCTCCATAAACCAAGAAGTTCACGTTGCACAGATCCATAAGAATGCGTCTCAAGAGTCAATTGGATATCATCCAACGAGTCCTTACTCAGGCCATTCTTAATGAATCGTATTTTATCTTCTCGATTATCAGAGATCATCCCTAAAGAACGACATTTAGTATTACAAGTCCACCGTCCACATTTATGGCAGACTTGTAACCTATTCGCTCTTCGCTTTTTGGCATAAGAGCTTTTGCCTATACCAGGCATGTGAGACACAAATGCCTCTGGGATTTCACCTGCCAGACGAACCTTGGCTTCGATTAACCACCGCACATCTTCAGGGATTCCTTTGTGCATCAGAACTCTTAATCGTTCACAGCGGACTTGGTAGATCCTTTTGAGAATGTTCATTGGGAGAGAAGGAAAATATTTTCGTAAGACAGAAAGAGTAGGATCCATTTTCTAGAGGGAAGTAAAAGAAAAAAGAGAGGAAAGAATCAGTTATTATGGGCAACTGAGAGAACCGACTTGGGAGTCACGGAGTACCGCATCCGCCGCTTAACCGGAAAAGTGGATCCTACTTTATTTTGATGTGAATGATATTTCTTATCTTTGATATTCCATCCTGCTGACGTCGATCGAGTCCTTGATTATTGAATCTTTTGTCCGCTTTTGACAAAGTTTCAACGACAATATTTCTTGATGTCTGCCTTATCTTTGACCACAGCTATCTCTTATCTTGGATGCTGCTAAGCTGGCATCAATCCTGTCCTTCCAGGTGTAGCCTCGATTATTGAATCAATTGCCAGGCTTTTGACAATATTGTGTACTTTATCCTTGAATTCCTGATGCGGGTTGGTCCCGCATATTAGCTGTGTATCCAGTGATAGATTGGTAAGAGTTGATGACATTGAGATCTCAGCTTATACTGCTGTAACTGTGCTGTGAATGTGATTCCCGTTTGGTCCTTGTTATGTAAAGGCTATGTATGCATGATATGAAATGCATGAATGCAGAGCATGTGTAACTAATGGCTTTTTTTTGTATGGATCTAGTTCTTTATGTCTTTGTTTTACTGGATCCTCTTTGTGATGGCCTTCTTGGACTATCATTGAATCTCTTTATGCTTTCCAGCTTTTGTTCGCTGCCTCAAAAGCCCAACTCTTTTCAAAATCCCCTTTCTTTGACTTGTTCTTGAATTTTGGCCTCAATTTCTTTAAAGTTGGCCCGCCTCATAATTTATATCTCTTTCGGGTACTCATCCATTGTCATGCATTTGATACCATCAAAGGCTTTATTTTCAATGTCTGCTTTGCCCCTTTTCTTGTGACCGTGCCGACACTTACTTATCCCCATGTTATAATCTGAATGATTGCTCTTCCTTGAACTCATGTTTTGATCCATAAGACTTGCCCCCTTGTCTATTGAACTTCTTTGTTGGCAGTACTCCTCTTACGCTTCGTAGAGACTACTTTGCCCCCCTGAATATGGTGTTTATGTGGAAAGAGATATCATCTCGCCTTTGATTTAACAGAAGGTCGAGCATTTCTAGACCTTTGTGATGGCACTTGATCGTAAATTTCTCTTACAAGAACCACATCTTATTAAAGAAAGACTCAAGCTATCTCCTCACTTTTAAGTCTACATACATTAATGAATAATGGTTTGGCCTTAAAGAAAAACTTTCATCAATTTGCAAAGCTTGACAAAGTAGTTTACGGTCTTTGTTTTTAATTAAAATATCCTGCCATTCTTCCCTTTCCAACTCGAAGACATAAACTGTGCAAGGCAATAAGGTAGAAACATGATTCACAATAATAGCCTTTTAACTGAACGAGGATGATATCGAGAGGTAAATGTTAGGTGTGAGGAAAGTTAAGTTTGAATGTTTTTTTTTTTGTGGCAGTCTTTTAGCTGAATGAGAATAATATTAAGAGGTAAATATTAGGTCTGAGTAAAGTTAAGTTTGAGTGGTGTGAAAGAAGGGTCTTTTAATAGTACTCGTGAGCAAATTTGATTATGGTAAAAAAATTCAATAGTGATGACCTCAAACTTGCCACTCTTTCCAGGAAGTTAGACCTCAACTGTTGCCCCCCAACTATTGTGGTTTTTGTGTGCGCTTGGTTTGAGGGTCGTTCTTGTCTTCTAAACCGCCTTTGCAAGTTTTCAGTCTAGAATCCATAGCTCACTTTTTCTTTGTTTTCTTTCTTTTGCTCTAACTTGAGGGCCTTTTTTTTTTTGTTTTCTTTTTTTTATTTCCCTTTTTTTTTTTTTGTGTGAGCTATGGTGATAACATACTTGATAACTCTCTTGAAGTGAGATGACTCAAGTGGCCTTGCTTGCTCGTGCTTGTTCTCAGTCCTTTTTGGTTTTGAATTTTCCCTTGTTGCCTTTTGATGGAAGGGATGAACTTCTCTTTCTTTTTGGAGTTTGTGTTGCAGAGAACCGAGATTATAGCCCTCTTGAAGTGAGATGACTCAAGTAGCTTTACATGCTCGTGCTTGCTCTCAGTCTCTTTTTGTTTTGGATTTTGAATTTTCCCTTGTTGTCTTTTGATAGAAGGGAGGAACTTCTTTCCCTTTTTTTTTTGAGAATTTGTGTTGCGTAAAACTGAGAACTTTTTTTTTCTTTTTTTTGAGCATTTGTGAGAATTGGGAGGTCACTGAAGTCATTTAATATAAGAGCTACCTTCTTTGGAAGCTAACCCAAGACTTCTTGCAAGGATGTTGATAACCACTGTGAATTCTTTTTTTTTAGTTGAGGTGCAACATTTGAAATCATTCTCTTGAAGATCACTACTATCAAATATTTCTTAACTTTCATTTTCACCCACGAGTAGTATTGTTTACAAAGTAAAGTGTGATGGTAATAATGGATAGTGTAATGGCAATGAATGAGAGATAGATGTGAGAAAATGAAATTTTTGATAGAAAGTGGTAGAATATGTGGATGTAAAAATGGAATTTTTGGTAAAAAGTGGTAGAATGCACACATTACATCTTTTTGTTGTACCAGAAAAAGAATACCAGGTGTCCATCTAACAAAGACTACACCCTAGATTCTGGACTAAATCTAGGAGATTTTTACTATTAAATTACTTTGGCAAGATATCAAAGATGCAAGTTTAGTAAAAGGATTCCCTGTCATTCAAAAGTGTGTGCGAACTGTTAGGTCAGATCTGACTTGGAGTCCTTCCAAAATCAATGTAATTCTAGCTCGAAATCTTCACTTTCAATTAGCAATCACATTTTGGCCTAGGAACTTGGACTCGGCCAACTGTTGGACCTTGAGTTTCAGTACCACAGAATTTTCAGTTACATTTGGGATTTGGGTCACACCAACTTGGAAGAGGAGGCCATTTGATCTTTGCTACCGTTGGTATGGATAATAGCAGAATGTCTTCACCAGCAAAGACTGTGATTAACTTTCCTTCAAAAATGAATTTCATTTTTTGGTGTAATGAGGAGGGAATTGCTCCGGCCATATGAATCCATGGTCTTCCCAACAGACAAGTATAAGAAGGATTAATGTCCATAACTTGGAATGTGATATGAAAGACACAAGGGCCGATCTCTATTGGCAGCTCTATTTTTCCAACGACATTTCTATTTGTCCCGTCAAATGCTTGAATAGTGATATGACTGTAGTTGAGGTATGATGAGTCTATACCAAACTTGTGTAAGGTCTCAATTGGCATTATGTTTAGAGCTGACCCATTATCAACAATAACTCTAGTCATAGTTCAATCTTTGTATTTAACCGAAATATATAGAGCCTTAGAGTGACCCCTTCCTTCTGCTGGTATCTCATCGTCAATGAATGTGATGAGATTCTGTGCGGTGATGTTGTTGACGAGGTGGTCAAAATTATTCACTGAAATATCTGGCTCAACATAGGCCTTATTCAAGACTTTGAGGAGGGTTTCTCGATGAGCATCAGAGCTTATGAGTAGTGAAAGTATGGAGATCTTTGTTGGCAGGTGGTTTAACTGCTCCACGGCGCTGTACTCACTTTGCTTCATGAGTTTGAGAAACTCAGTAGTTTGTTCATCTGTCACCTCTTGAGACATCTTTTGCTCTTTGGATGTATCTGTATCTAGAGGCTCACTTGTTGGGTCTGTGACGTTCTTATCTTGTCGAAGCTTGTACATTTGTTCTGGAGAGTAACATGGACCACTTCTAGTCATACTCCTAACTTCTAACGGAGTTGATGTGATGTTGGAAGTGTAATCATGGCTCCATGGAACAGCCTTGTCTGATTTGTAGAGGAATGGCCTCGGGACTCGAGTTCTTAAAGGCTTGACAATAGATTTTGAAATTGGTATAACTAGTGGTTTTGGCGTAGCATTGACTTCCCGTTCTTTAGTGATCACATTTACATCATCATCTTTATCCGACGTAGAAATGATGAGTTGGGATGAGTCCATGAGCCTTTGTAGACTTTCACGGAAATCTGAGCATTCTTGGATAGAATGACTTTTACTGTCATGAAAGACACACCAGTCCTCATCTTTGACTTCTTCATGTTTAAAAGAAGACTTCCGGATGATAACCCCTTCTTTCAGAAGGCATGAATATACATGCTTAAGAGGGGTTATGATATCGTTGACTGACTTCTTTATCGGCCGGTGTTCTTCTATTACATTGACTGGTTTTGATTGATAAGGCGGCAATGGATTGTGAGCGATGTTTGGTTCATCGGAAAAGTCCAACCATTTTGACTCGATTAATTGTTGGACTGTACGTTTCAATGCTATGCAATTTTCCAGGCCATGGCCTGTAACGCCATCATGATATGGGCAAGTTATGTTGGGGTCATACCATCTTGGATATGGTGGTTTGAATGGCTTTGTAGGAATTGGACAGATGAATTGTCTTTTAATGAGTTTTGGATACAACTCAGTGTAAGTCATAGGAATTGGCGCAAAGACTTCTCTTTGTCTTTGTGCAGGTACTGGAGAGGTCAGAACAGGTGGCTGTAATTGATTAGGCCTGTGGACAGGATAATTGTTGGGCCAATTGGTAGAATAGGATAGGCGAGGCCCGGTAGCCACAGTACCTACGAGGGGAATCTCTCTTCCGCGTCCTATTTGTTGTACTTCGTCCTCCTTTCTTCTAGATGGTCCTTCTCTTTTCATAGGATCATTAAAGGACTTGGTAATCTTCCCGGTCCTAATCCCATGCTCGATCCTTTCTCCAGACATGACGACGTCAAAGAAATTAGCTGCTGAATTGCCAATGAGTTTGTCATAATATGGGTGCTTCAGTGTCTGAACAAATAAAGTAAGCATTTCTCTTTCTGTCATGGGTGGCTGAACTTGTGCTTCTTTGATGGGAACTTGAATTGCTTTCCCCTTGATTAGCTCCATCAATTGTCTTATTTGTTCGGCCATACCTTCTATCTTGGACTCTATCTGTATGAGACGTTGTTCGATTTGTTCTGCCATTAATCTTGTTTGGAGCAGAGTTGAATATCGGTGTTGAGGTCCAATTTTATCCTTTTAAAAGTAAGATTTATTTTATTAGACTCTACACGTATGTGATTTATGCAATGGATGCCTGCATGCAAAATAAGATTATGTTTTTATCAGACTTTGTATGTACGTGATTGATGTAATGGATGTATGCAATGAGATTATGTTTTTATCAGACTTTATATGCACGTGATTAATGTAATGCATGCGATGAGTGAGTTTGATTATCCATTATCGTGGAACTTCAAGACTTCTAGTTGTCATTATAAAGACCAAAAAGTTAGTATAATTTGATGCATGGTTTTGATGCATGAAGAATAATTGCACAAGAAAGATAAGGTTATTAATAAGTTAGATAGCAATTAACAACTCATGAACTATTATGAAAAAAATGAATTAAAATCATACGAAGAAAAGTGTAGAGTAACAACACAGCATAACAAGGATATGCTTATGGCGTTGGTAAAATGGTAGAAATTCTATGGTCAGTTCTATGGTTAAGTGGGGAGTTCTATATGCATAAGGTGGCTTATCAAAAAGGCAAGGGATAGTTCCCGAATCCCGTCACTAAATTATAGTGACAGCCCGATTCCTTACCCTCTAGGGTTTATGTAAGGAATGGATTAATTCGAGTCGTAGCTTTTCGTGGGCCCATGCAGAGACTAACCGTCTCAGAAGGCAATACACTACTTTGCTACTTTGAAACCGGTGAAGGCTTGGAGACCATGGCCTCTCAAGGACAACAACACCAATTCCGCTTAGAAAGAACGTGTTCGCTTTGAAGAAGCTCGGGTATAGAGCTTCATATTGTGAATGCATAATGCATGTTTACCTAAGTAAATATAACATATAAATCCACATAAATATAAGCAAAGCAGAACAAAACAAACCAACTTTTAGGCTTGACTCACTAACCAGGGTCCCCAGCGGAGTCGCCAAGCTGTGGCAACGTCGGGTTTTCTGGAGTCGCCACCAATCGGTTTTTTTCTTAGGTTGATTGGTCACTTAAAATATGGTCTGCGAGAGTTCGGGGATCGGGAGTACGGTTACGCTAAAACAATATTGTTAAAACGCCCAAAATTGGCACCTTAGTTGATTTTAATTTTGTTTTACTTTGCTTTTAGAAAATATTCAGTTAATTTTCAAACTAGAAATTTTAACTAAATTAATCGGATGTGAATTTTTGGTAATTAATTTGTATAGAATTTTATACTTTCGAACCATGGACTCTGCCGAGTCATTTGGACACGGAAGATTTGATTCCGAACCATGGACTCTGCCGAGTCACCCGGACACGGAATTTGATGAAATTTTAAATAATTTAATCCATATCGTAAATATGAATTTTTACCTTTTTATTTAATTTATTTATTTTTAAAGGTTGATATTTTCCAAATCGTAGATCCTGCCGGATCATCCGGATATGGAAATTATTTTAATTTATCGTAATTATTTAATTAGGTAATAAATATCTTTCATTAAACAAGAAAAAAACCAAAAAAAAAGAAAACTAAAACTGAAGAAAAAGAATAAGAGAAAGTAAAAGAAACGAAAAGAAAACTAAAAATAAAAGAATAAGAAAGAAAGAAAAGAAAAGAAAGTAAAAGAAAAGTAAAATAAAAAAGTAAAAATAAGCAAAAAGAAGAAAAAGAAAGAAAGAAAAAGATGTAAAAATATAAGGAAAATAAACAAAAAGATAAAATTTTTTAGTTAGTATTAAAAATCATTGACAAAAATCTAAACAAGATTTTTCATAAGCAAAAAGAATTACCATTTAGTAATTAAACTAAAAATTAATTCCATAATAATAAGAATTAAATAATTACGATAAATTAAAATAATTTCCATATCCGGATGATCCGGCAGGATCTACGGTTTGGAAAATATCAACCTTTAAAAATAAATAAATTAAATAAAAAGGTAAAAATCCATATTTACGATATGGATTAAATTATTTAAAATTTCATCAAATTCCGTGTCCGGGTGACTCGGCAGAGTCCATGGTTCGGAATCAAATCTTCCGTGTCCAAATGACTCGGCAGAGTCCATGGTTCGGAAGTATAAAATTCTATACAAATTAATTACCAAAAATTCACATCCGATTAATTTAGTTAAAATTTCTAGTTTGAAAATTAACTGAATATTTTCTAAAAGCAAAGTAAAACAAAATTAAAATCAACTAAGGTGCCAATTTTGGGCGTTTTAACAATATTGTTTTAGCGTAACCGTACTCTCGATCCCTGAACTCTCGCAGACCATATTTTAGGTGACCAATCGACCTAAGAAAAAAACTGATTGGTGGCGACTCCAGAAAACCCGACGTTGCCACAAAGAGTTTGAGAGAAAAAGCAGTATATAATAAAGGAGAAGTGGGTGGGTGGAAGGAAAAAAGAATAAAATTTAATGTGAGGAATTTAATTTAATGTGGAAAAGTAAATTAAGGTAGGAGTAGTAGTTATGTTTGTTGCTAAGACGGAGTTAAAACAATAATGTGGATAGATGGGTGAATCGGAGAAAGTTTGGACTTTAGAAGTTTTAGGCTTTATTAATCTTTTTCCATAGTTATACCTCTAGAGCAGATTTATGTCATTGTTAAGATAATGGAATGTAAGTGTTAGTCATAAGTGAATCATCAAGATGAAGGTGTGAATCATCAAGGGCGAAGATGTTTGTGAAGGAATCAGGTTAGTAGTGATGCTTAATTTATTTGTGAAATGTTTTTTTAGAGTTAGGTTTAGGAAGAGTGTAGTACAAGAATCACACATGAAAACGCTTTTAAAGACACATAATAGCCTTTTTATTGAGTAAATCGCATTTGTTGGTACTAAATCACTTTTGTTTTTTACTAAGTCACATTTTTTTCGCATGAGGTGTTAGCATTTATGGCTAGTAGAAAGCCGATGATCAATTAGCATTAGATTACCAATAAAAGCGATGAACAAGATGAAAAGGTGATTAAAGTATGGTAAAAGCTGTTAAGACATAAAAAAGTGATATACAATTAGAGCGTTTATCATATAAAAGGCATTTCTAGGTCCATAAAGGCGATTGTGCTAATATAGGAAAGTTTGTAATGTTAGCGTCTATGTAGTTAAAAAATAGTTCAAAGCTAAAAGAAAGCATTTATTGTAGTTAAAAATGCGTTTATGTTTCAATAAAGGTGATAAAGTCATTAAAAAAGCATTTATTGTAGTTAAAAAGGCAGTTATCATAGTTAAAAAAAAGTGATATTTTTATATGGCAAATAGAATATGACAAGTAAAATAGATGCCCACTCATAGTCAAGGGTCTAATTGTGAACCACAAACTTCCTGATTATGAATACTTTTGTACACACACAAATGCTTTTCTGCAGAGCCTTATCACTTTTGTAGCCTATTTCATCGCTTTTTTGGCAGCCTTATCACTTTTTCAATCTTCTTCATTGCTTTTCTGGGTGGATTATCACTTTTTGCAGCCTACTTCGTTGCTTTACTGGTTTTTTGTGACGTTTTGCCTTGCTCCTCATCTCTCCAAATTGTAACAATGCTGGTGCTCTCAGCTCTCCTTTGATTCACTTCTTCGTTTCTAATTAATTCCAACTCATCCCCCAACCTCTTCACCAAGCTTTCAATGTTTAATCCCTTCAATTGCTAGGACTTTGTTTTTTCCTCACCTTTTTCAAATTGTTATTTTTTATTTTTTCTCTACCTAAAAAATTAAAGCCAGAGTTAACATTATTGAATCAGTAGGTTACTCGTTAACCTACCAAATACCATGCAATAGTTATTTCTTCTAATATAACAGTTCAAATGTTACTGCAGCATTATAGAAGGGCTTGCCTTTTTTGCATAAGAATTTCAGTTCTTAAAACAAATTTTGCTTAAAGAAAACTTTTAGAAATTTTTAAAACTTGAAATCATTAGTAATTATTTATTAATTTGTATAATATCGTACACATTAACATTTTGCTACGGTTTACTGGTCTTTTAATTGCAGCTTTCAATACTAATTAACTACATATCAAGGAGATTATGCCCGATTCATTTTAAGTTAAGTCAACTTACATCAAAATAACTTATTTTTATTTTTACATTTTTTTTTTGCTTGAAACTAATGTCATTTGAAATTTAATATTATGTAGATGTAATAATTCATTTAAAATATAATTTTTGTAATCTTAATAAAATTTCTTAAAAATTTTCTTTTCTAATGCCTAAAAAAGAAAAATTCATAAAAATTTAGTAGCATCATGAAAATTTACTTTTAAATGGATTATTATAGCTATATAATATTGGATATCAAATGCATTTAGTTGAAGGTAAACAAGATGTAAAAATAAAATAAATTTTTTTAAATTAAGTTAATTTAAATTAAAACAAATTGGTTGTTAGTCAAGTACAATAATAATTTATGACACTGAAAATTGTGGAAAGGGTCAATTTGGTGGCATGGGAACGTAAGATTTTTCTCCTGTCACGATGAAAAATCATGGGCGAGTTCAGTTGGGTTTAATTGAATTAATGGGTCAAAACTTTGGGTTCAGTATCAACAAAGGGTAGCCTAGTGGGATCTGGCATAGGGGTTGGTTTGGGGAGAATTACAGTGTCTTCTATCTCGTCCCACTTTCACCTAGATACCCCAACTGCCACCCATTTTGTACATCTGGCACCTGCCCATTGTTTGTCCACTCTCCTCTGCCCGCCCTCTATGTGGTATCAGATTCCTTAAGCCAAATCCGTCCCACATTTGCTTCGTCCCCGCCATAGCTTCATCTATTCAATCCTCTTCATCCTCCTTCGCGTGTTTCCCGCCGTCGTGCCATACACCGAAGTATGGTACACCTTCCACCTGATTCCACCAAAATGAGGCAGCTCCCTGTGATGATTCATTTTTTTTTCTTTTATTTCCAACTTATTCGAAATGGGTTGGTATATGTTTCTAATTGATTTTTCCAACTGCTCATTCTGGTATTTTGTGTTGTGTAAAATGCTTTCTTAGGTAACGGGTAGATGGCAACTAATTGTGGCTGAAGGTCGCCAAGTTTAAGCAAAAAAAATTGTGACTTGGAAGACTGGCACACCTTGTAATCTACAAAATCAGTACCTAGACACATCCCACTGAGAAACCCTTTGTTGACTGCACAAAAAATTTTGACCCATTAATTCCATTAATCTAAACCAAACTCGCCCCATATTTTATAATCAATCAGCCACCTTATGTTCTTTGCTTCAGACCAAGAGACGAACAATCCATAAGAAATTGTTGGGAACAAAATTCCCTAACCATCCATCACGTGCAGTATAATAAAAACACGATCAAGCAATCACATATAAATTTAATTTAGTTCGGCTCTTAACTAGCCTAAATTTATGGATGAGAAAAATCCACTCAAATAAAATATAGAGATTACAGTAGAGATATGTCTTTGGTGCTTACGTCAGCCTATAGATCCGCTACACATAACTGACAACCCCAATATTTTCTCCTCCCACAATTATAAGATATGAGAATTACAAAAGGCATCTCATCCAAGCCATCTCCGGCCTCCAGACCTCTTCCCCCTCCTGTAACCTTCACATCTTTCCTTTTCACCATATTATTTTTTCTCTCATACTCAAAATCCCAACACAATAAGCCTTTTATATGCCACATACAAATCCAAACCAAATCAAAATAGGAAAGCTAAATTCCAAACAAATACAAAAGCTAAAACCAAATCCTAAACAAACTAAAATTCTTAAATTTTTTGAATTTGAGCTAACAAACCAAACAATCTCCACCTTAGCTTAAATTGTTTATCATGAATATGAACATTATGAACATACGGTCATGATCAGAAACAGGAACTTCATGAACAACGCCAAAACATGAACATAGCAACAAATGCAAACAAGTGCAAACATCATGAATATGACTGCAAACATCAACACACAAACACAAGCTCTACTATGCCAAAAATGCATCACAAGCTCCACCATGCTATGACCAAACCATAAGCTCTGATGCCACTTGTTGGGAAAAAAGTTCTCCAATCACGAATCACACGTAGAGGAATAAAAACAACAATCAAGCAAACAAACACAAATTTAATGTAATTCAACTCTTAAATAACCCACATCTATGGATAAGAGAAATGTATTAAAATAAAATATAGAGATTATGGTAGAAGTATACTCTTAGTGCTCACGTTAGCCTATAAATCTCTTACACATAACAGACAACCCCAATATTTACTTTTAATATTGATTATATAACTCAACCACATCTCTTAATAATATTCTTTCTAAAGAAAAATTACTTTTATGTTATTAGCTCTGATTTTCCTTCTTCTTCTTCTTCTTTTTCTTTAAATGTACGTACAAAATATATAACAAGTGTTATTGTCTTTTTTTAACCGAGCAAATATCATTGCGAGAACTCGATTGTTGGCGGCATATATGCTTTGTGTTGAAAGTTGGAATTAATTCCTTTCTCTTGGCCTAAATGACATGACTCCTTTAAATATCATTAATTATATGACCAATCTTTATGCCTTGTAATGTTGGTTTCGGATTCCTAGAAGTTAATTAGAAACTAGTGACGGTGGACTGCATCGCTAAACACCGAGAAAATGCTTTGGGAAAAAAGATACTCTATTCGTCTCAATTTTTTTTTGTTATAATTACGATTTTAGATAGCTTTAAAATTTTTATTTTTTATATTTAATTTTTTTACTGTCAATTAACCATAATATCCCCATTTTAACATCCACATTCAAATCATAACAGATTTTCTAATTTTTATGGAAATTACAGATTGATCCCTACAGTTTTTAAAACTTTCACTTTTTCCTTATTTTACAAAAAATTATAAAGTTACCCTAAAACTTTGATAAAATTCCCAAGTGACTTACCACCATATGTGTGTGTTGTAGGTTTAATAAAACCCAACAAGCGACCGAATGACGTATTGTGTGTTGTAGGATTAATTCATGAGGTTATAAAAATGGATTGACATCATAATTTTGTCAATTGTTTTTGTGGAATTCGGCATTTACGCTACTTGTATAAACAGCAAGATAACAGAAAAAAAAAAAGATATTGTCCCATCAAATCAATTAAGTAATTCTCTATATTCTTTTTTTTTTTTTTTTTGTGGCTTCTGGTTCTCTATTTGGATTCCCAAAAGATATCAAGAATCCATTTTCCTCTACAACAATTATTTATCCATGATGCGCCTAAAACTAAGGAACCTGCTTTTAGCAAAAATATTGGTTAATTGCGACTTGGAAAAGGCTTTTGAATGAATGGACAGGTATATCTAAATTTGGGTAATTTGCAGCATATTCCCTTAACTTGGGTTATTGCGACTTCCACCAAACGTTAGCCACCAGTTCTATAGTTATTTTGTTATGCACCTTTGTATAATTAGGGATACTAAATCAACTCTTAATCCATCAAATATAATATACTAACCATCCAAAAAATTGATAAAAATACCCCTTGCCAAAATCTTCCCATCTCTACAGAAACCCTACCTTACTACTACTACCTCCTCCAATGCTGTCGCCATCCCCAAACCATCATATCCTAGGATTGCGTCATCGGTGCTCTTACTCCTGATCGTATTGCCATCGCATTCTCCCTTTGGATCTTGCATCCAAATCTCATAGTGACTCTTCTGCTCTAGATCATGTCAATTGTTGCACGCATGGCTCCGCAATCTCATCGTCAACCTTCGAATCATTATTGCCGCTGCCTCTGCCATCATTGCCTACCATTGCAACTTACATCGTTGTAAAAAAGTCTAAAGTAGTGCACAAACATATCTTAAATAATATGTAAAAATGTCTAATGCAATATTTAAAAGTGTCTAAAGTAGTTTATAAACAATTTATTATAATCAGAAAATAACAAATGTTCGAAGCAATAAGAAGTATCTGAATGAATATAAAAAAGTATTAAAAGAAATACTTGAAAGCGTATGAACTAATAAGTATAAAATTTGCTCTCTTCAAAAAATAACTATCTAAAACAGTAAAAAGGTATTTGAATAAATATATAAAAGTGTATAAACAAAAATCAAGAAGTGTCTGAATGAATATAAAAAACAGTTTAAAGAAATATTTAAAATTGTCTGAGCCAATATGTAAACAATTTGTTCTCTTCAAAAAATAACTATCTGAAACAATAAAAAAGTGTCTTAATGAATGTGTAAAATTTTCTAAACATATATTAAAAAGTGCTTGAAGCAATATGCAGATAATTTCTTTTCCTCATAAATAAACGTGTGCAAACTAATAAAAAAGAAGTGTCTAAATAAATATTTAAAAGTACTCAAAGTAAAATATAAAAATATTTAAAGCTTATATTGCAAAAAAAATATAAATGTGTCTTCTATTTCTTTCTCTACAGACGGAAGGTGCGCCCATCGTCAGCTAGGATAACAGCTTCTCATCGTCCCTTCATCCCTCATCACCATGATCGCTGCCTCACCTCGGATCTCCAGTTGCCAATTGTCCTCCCATTGCTCATCGTTTGCCTTGCTTTTCAGGGAATGTCGGCTAATCGTCGACTTCTCATTGTCTAATTGTGCTCCCATTTCTTATCGCCCACTTCTCAAGCAACAGGTCAATCATCCTTTTGTCACTCATAGTCTGATTGTCCTTCTATCATTGATCGTCCTCCCGTTCCTCATCATTTGATCAACCTTCTATCACTCATCTTTGACTTCTTATCATCAGCTTAGGATTGTGGTTCCTTACTCGGTGGCAATGAAGTGGAATCATCAAACCAGTTTAGGAGGAAGTGAAGGAGGAGAGGACAATGGCGGCTGTAAAGGATCTCCTAGTATTTCCTCTACATTAAATGTCGAGGTAAGTGAATCCCAAGTATTTTTCCCTCAAATAAGTAGTATTAAGCAAGGAAAGCAAGCTAGTTAAGGTTAAATTGAGTTCCAAAGAGTAATTGGCACCTAAGGGGCATAAAAGGAAAAATGGTAATTTTGGCCCAAGTCAGTGGCATGACCATAATTTTGGTAAAATTAGGTCCATGCAAGTGTTTTGAGCTAGTTAAGTTAAGACCATAGGTATTTATAGCCATTTGAACCAAAAGCTAAAGTTAAGGGTGAAAAAATGCACTAAGTAAGAATTTAAGCTATTATGTCTTATAATGGCTTAGGTGACGCAAGGGCAGTGTGTTTGGGTAAGAATAACCTTTCTTTGGGACCAAGGAGTGATAGAAATGGGAGTGTCTAAGTGGCCTAAGTGATTCAAAATTTAGTTTGAGGGCCAAAGTGACAAGAGGAAGAAGTTGGGCTAAATTGGTTTAAATGGCGGAGATGACACTATTCATCATCTCCCCCATTAGCCATTTTCGTAGCTCTTCTTTCTCCCTTGCTTTCTACCCCCCCAAACCTCCCAAATCACTCAATTTTTCATGGAATTCGAAGGTCCCGAAGCAATCCCAACAAGCCCTTAGCTCGTTTTTTATGGAATTGGTGCATTTGGAGTTGTTCTTGCAAGTTTTTGGTTCAAACCCAAAGGTAAACGTATTTGATCCTTATGGGTTAGTTTTAAGGTTTTTAAATGGTTAGAAATGGTCTTAACTTCGTGCTATTGGTGTCCAATTTGGTTGATTTCAAGCTTGGAACTCAAGGGAACCCATTGGAGCTTGGAGGTGCTCATAGCTTGTTCTTGCTTTCAAGATGATTTGAGGTAAGGGATTTAAGTTAATTAAGCTCAATATAATGCATAGAAATGTAGTCTTTTGTGTGGGAATGAGTTAGAAACAAGACCCAGGTGATTTGGTTATGGGATGAAGGAGTTTGAGCAGTTTTCATGCAAGAATGCACGCTGTCGCACAATGCTGGAAAGCATTGGTGATGCGTCGCCAGTTTCGACACCATTGGCGATGCGTCGCCAGCGGAGACGCGAGTTGGAGACGCGTCGCCGAGAAATGCAAAAGTTCTTCGAATGCTGATGCCTTTGGTGACGCGTCGCCAACGGCGCCGCCAAGGCATTTTGCCCCCAAGTTCTGGGCATCCTAAGAGTGTCTCAAACTCTCGGTTTCCATCCCTAGGCTAAGTTAAGACGTTCCGTAGCCTCGGTTGGGTCTAGAACTCGTTCCTAAGTCGGGAATTATGCATTATATAGGTAGTAGCTAAGTGGTGTGGTTAAGGAAGGGTAAGTAGTGATGGCTAAGGAAGTTAAAGTGCTTCAGTTCTCAAGTGAGCACTAAGGGGATTAAGTCGGGCTTCAGACTCTTTGTTGGCCGAGTAGAATGTCATAAACCTATGGTCAATGAAAAGGAAACCTAAGAGAATCCCAACCAAACTTTATAGTTTGGTAAGTAAGCCACTAAGGGGCCCTAAGCTAAGCTTCAAAAGCTTGGTAAGTTGAACCACATAAGGTAGCTACTCTGCACAATAAGTTAAGGGAAGAGACGGGTAAGGAGTGAGTAAGTGGAAACTTACTCTAAGTAGCTCGTCAAGGCACGTAAGGTTGAGTAAGCAAGGTCTTACTCTAAGGTGCCCGTAAGAGGACTTCAAGGGGTTAGTAGTTAAATGCTAGCATAGGATACGAGGGCCAGTATCCAAGTACCCCAGTCTTAAGAGCTCACGACAAGTCCAGCACCTACGGGTGTAAGGAAGTCCTAAGTGCATTTGCATGTGCATATTTCATTCATACATCCATCCATCCATCACTTGCATTGATTTTTGTTTTATTCCTGCTTCTGGTTATCTTGTTGATTGCTTGTTTTGTTTTGTATGCTGTCTATTTATAAGCTTGTTGTGCTTTGTATGCATGCATTATGTTTTTCCTGCAGGTACTAATCCCTTACTGAGTACTTTGGAGTACTCACCCCTTAAGTGTTGTGCAGGTTTAAGCAGTTTTGTTTGGGCTTAACAGTTGGTAAGGGGCAGCTGTTAAAGCTAGGTTCTTTTGGTTAAAAGGTATTCTCTAAGTAGGAAACTCCATGTTTTCTAAGTTACTTATGGCATAAGTAAGTACTGACCAAAGTGTTTGCCTTACAGTTGAGGCTAAGTGAATACAAGGAAAGTGTGGCTCATTACTTGAAGCTAGCTTGCTTGGGTGAAGAGCTAAGGATGGATCTTAGTAGTTATGAGATGCTTCTTTTAATATGTATGGCAATTTCATACATAGATTGTCTATACTAATGACCATTGGTGTGTATAACACTAGAGTTACATTTGGGTGCATATAAGTTGGAAATGTATGCACATAGTTGTTACTTGAAGTTAAAGTAACTAAAGATTTATGTCTTGGCTTATTTGATTTATGTTTTTAGTAATTGCCGTGGCATTGTTTTCGATGAAGTTTTAATTTAATTATTATTGCATAGCCAGGACAACGCATGCATATTTCTGATGTAGGGTAGGCTAAGTAACTAGTTGCACGCAATGATTTAAGGTATTTTACAAGTAATAACTAGCCAACTGTAACTTAAGTGGGATCATAGTTCCCTAGAGCATACCAGTGTTAGAAATTCAGGGCACTGGGGCCCTGTTCCGCCACAGCGGCGATATGCTAAAAGCAGGAAAGGGAATTGACAGCAAAGGAAGAAAAAAGCATGGGAATCACGACCTCAGCTGAGGTCAAGAGAAAACATGATCTGGAGGGTGTGATGGAAATTAATTAGGTCAGTAAGGGGTAAAATTGGGAAATTGCGGATTATGTCTAATTACACATATGCTCACAATAGCCATAGTACTGTTTTGATGTTAACTTTAGAGCTAACTATTTACATGTTTGCAAGCTTTATGATTCAAGTAGAAATTTGAAATATTTTAAGACTTAAATAAAAGTTGCAAAAGATTTAGAACTGAAAGATGGTCTGTCCGACATAATTTTTTTTTTAGAAGTAAGAATTTCTTATAATTTTTTCATTTTTATTTGATTAGTTTTTTGTTACAATTTTTTACAGTTTTTAAATTTATAAAAAAAATAAAATTATATGTTTTTTGTAAAAATAAAATTTAAAAAAAAAATTAAAGATCTTAAAAACAATTAAAAGTTTCAAAGAACAAAAATATCTCCAAATTAAGATTTTTAGTCATCAAAAGTATCTTTGTCAAACTTAGAAGTAAGAATTTATTAATTGGTATTTTTATAAAATTTTTGAATTGCCAACGTAACAAAAATCGGGAAGAGACCACTTTTAGTCCTAAATCTTTTATAAATTTTTTATTTAGGTCATAAAACTTTATAAATTTCTATTTAAGTTCTAAAACTTAGTGAATTTGTGTTTGAGTTCTAAAACTTGCAAAACATGTAAATAGTTAGTCCTAAAGTGAACCCTAGAATAGGTGGCCAACAGTTTAGGACTAAGTGTTTACACATTTTGAAAATTTTAGGACTCAAATTGAAACTTACAAGTTTTAGGATTTAAATAGAAATTTTCAAAGTTTAATGGCTGAGTGTGTCCTTTCCCCATAATTTAGTACTTATAGTATGAAACAATGTAAGTTTTGCTTACCACTCCAAACTGTACAAGGTCCGCTCATCTACCATAGTGATTGTGGGTGGCAACTAAGGATCTAGTTTGGCAGAATTTTGATAACTCAGGATTTATTTGGAAACGAATTTTGTTTTCAGGGCAAATAAGTTAAGTTAATGATAGGTTAGGGGTCAATTGAGGATATATTTCATGGAACTCGTTACCTACGGCAGCTAAAATGAACTTCCCGAAAAGTTTATCAGATTCCATGTATAGACATCAATAATATCAATAATAGTTTGGAGGAAAATGAACTTTCATAGATCCCTTTCAAAAGAATATATGTTTCTTATTTTTCTCTCCAAATTGTTTATTGGCTTGAATTTGTGCCTATTCAGTGTCCTAGTGTGACCATTTTATTGGTGCCAACATCATTATGGCAACATTTAGTTAATTGTATAATTGAGTGTAAAAAAAATTTAAATGCATGATTAATTTACAAGAAAACAATTCACGAGATTAGGTATCTACTCCTTTCACCCCATCATTTTATTGAATTTTTCCCATAAAAATGAAATTTAAAAAAAAGATTTTTTTTTTTAGTTTTGTGCAATGGGAGTTTAAATGAAATTTAAAAAAAGATTCTTTATTGTGTTTTGTGTAGTGCGAGTTTAAATGATAATAGTAAGATATATTAGAAGTTGAAGTTTTCCAAAAGGGAAAATGTTTCATTCCTTTTGGGACATCCAAAGAAGGAATACATTTCACTCTTTTTGGGATGAAGGGAGTATATAACTAGAAAATACACACTTGTATTAATTAATAAAAATACCCGCAACATTTCGGGCAAAACCCAAATTTGTACAAGAATATAAATTTACCACTAAATCTGAATGAGTCAATTTTATAAATAACGCAAACACCCTAATCTTAGGGAAAAAACTATCTATAAACTCAATCCACCAAAATAATTGTTCATTAAACCCTAAACCAACCAATCAAAAACCTTATTATAGAAATAAAAATTAAGCATAACATATCTAGGTCATATATGTGTTAAATTTGACAGAACAACCTAAATCCACCATCTAAACCATAACTACATTGATGATATAATCATTAAAAACCAAAACAAAACACGAACATGCAAATTTGGGAAAGATTTTAGATGAAAATGACGTCAAAAATTCTGGGAATCAACGGGATAAAGAAGAATTTGAGAGAGGCTAAGAGAGAGTTTTCAAAGAGTAAAATAAAAGGGGTAGATGAGTATTCCTTTATACGGGTCGATTTTGCAATCGTTGTGGTGACCAAAGTTTTAATTGTCCAAATTGAATATCATGCAGCTACTAAGATTTTATTTTAAAAATTTAATGCAGCCACCAAAATGGTTATTGTTTAACAACAAAATTATGAGGTCCATAAAAAATAGTGGCTAAAAATATCACCTTTTGTGACCATTAAGGTGATCATGAAAATTGATAATAAGACGGTCATCCCAATGCACGAGGACCTTTTAGTGACCACCCTACCCACTATTCTTATGAAGAAATAAAAATGGTAGATAAAAGATGGCCCTAAACCTCCAATAGCTATTCGACGACTGTTTTGGCCACCATTTTTATGGTGACCACAAAAATAGTCAGCAAGAATGGTTACTATTGCTGAGATTTGTTTTTGTTGGAATTTAGTTTTCAAGAATGATTACTAAATTCTATAGACGCACTAAGATATACTTGTTTTACCACTGCTTAGTGTAGTCACATCATATGTTGGTGTACATGTACACTTTGACACATGAGATAATTATTTAATAACTATCCCATAACTACTCATATTATGAAGAGATATGACATTTAAATGAAAGGATGTGTTTATCCCAACATATATGACCCTTGGGGAGGTAGTTATGCATCATAACTACCATAGTTAGTGAAATAACATGACTTTTAGTGAAAGGTCATATTTTAGGCGAATTTAACAACCTTTAGAAGGTGGTTATGACCTTGATTTAAGGAGACACAACTCTTAGAAGAGTTGTGACTCTAAGGCCGAACCAACACATCCCTTCTAAGGGTAGTTATTGCCTTATTTTAAAGAAGGAAGGGTGGATATAGGCATATCTTGGCAAAGTAGTACAACCTTTTATGAAAAGTTGTGACTCTTTTATGAAGGGTTATGACCCTTCATAAGTGCCAATTCATCCTTTATAAATATAGGGCAATAGAATTGTGCAATGTGAAGTTGTGAACACAATTTCTAGAGGCTCTACTTATTCTATTTAACCATACACACTTCTTTATCATAACAAATAGAATTATGGTCGAATATTGTGTGTGAACCAACATATTTAATTACTTGTATTTTCAAGTTAATTAAATATCTGATCTTGGGTGTTCACAATAAGTCACGTCTTCCGCAAATACATTTAAAGAGGAGTTTTTCATCAAGGAGGCTATCACCCGGTTCTTTGATGATAACCAAGTACACCTTAATTTTCACATTAATTTTATATCATGGAAATTAAAGTGCTCATTAGTTGTGCACTAAATTTCCTTCAGTTTTAGTGTTGGTTTATCACATCTTTGTGTAGTACTAGCAGAAAGCATGCTTGTTTTTGGCCTCATCAATCATACTATAGATTTTCCACAACTGCTGAAAATCTAGACATTTTTACAAAGACAAAGCAAAAAAATTGAAATTTTTTTTTCTAAAACCTGTATATTAATTTTATAAGTATACAGTAGATTGATGTATATGATTTAAAATGAAATAAGAAAAAATCATTTTATTTTCATCAATGTACCATATATATAATATATCCCTAAATGTACCTTGTATATACTACGTTAAGTGGGAAAAAAATACGAAAAAAGTTGATACATAAGATACCAAACATACCATATATGCCTATCATTAAACTAATAATACAAAAAAAACATATGCAACATATATTTTCAGTAAGTTCTTTATTGTGTGATAAACTATGGTATATCATGAATGAACTATGCAATATATACCACAATAAGTCATAAAAAAAGTAAAAATGTTATTTACATAAGATACTGCAAAATACCATGACATATCATGCCACACTTACCTATAAACTGATAAAATGTGAAAAAAATATTTATTGCGTATCATGTATCTGCAATAAACAAATTACTATGCCATAAATCGTAGTAGTCAAAATAGTGTTTATACTAGGTTCACAATCACCCGCAAGTTGCAGGGAGAAGAGTTTCATATTCAATGTTTGCTTTTTTTGGCTCTTTGATGACGAATGGCCAAACTCCTCATCTAGCTCATACATCTATTATTTCTACCCCCTTAGACTTCAAACTCTTCCATTTGATGATCGGGTCCCCAGTTTCAATCACAACTGTAGTGATGTCAAAACTACTCAACCCTTCCTGAACCCAACCGTCCAAACCTGAATGCGCCCTTACTTGCATAGCCATGAGGAGATTACAGTTTTAACTAATCCTACCTAACCATACCCGCACCCTTGCCACACTAATATATTTATATTTGAAATATGATTTTACTTTAAAATAAAATTATAATAACATAAATTACCATATATCACTTTAGTTTTTGATTTTTTAGTTATTATTAATTGTAAATATACACATTCTTTTGAAAATATACATAAGAATTAAAAAAAAAAGTCTAAAAAATTAAACATATGTCTTAAATGGGTTGGTGGGTAGTACTTGGCCACTTGCTAGATTAGCACTTCCTGAATCTGATTAATTGTGGGGAGGGTTTGGGTTAGCTAAACTTGGTGTGTTGATATCTCTAACAGTGAACCAAATCAAGGACCCGATAATCACATAGAGGAGTTTTGGGAATAAAAGGTAAAAAATAACATACCTAGGGTGGAATAGAAGTTTGGCCATATGGAAAAGGAAAAAAAAAAGCACAGGGATGTTACTATTCATAAATACTAATTCACCCCACTAGGTTTAATATACAGTAATGAATGATATTTATGGTGCTCACGTGTTATGGCGGTTCAATCTATGTCAACATTAAATATGAATATAAACAGTGATGATCATTGATGAAAAAAGAAAGTTTCATAAAAATGGAAAAAGAAAAGCAAAAACCAGGGTAAAAAAATTAAGGTAATGTTTTGGGACTAAGGGAGCAAAAAAAAAACACAAACAAAGATTCTAAGTATTAAGATATAAACTGTAGAGACTAAAATTTTTGTTTTAGAAGAGAGAAACAATATGAAAAATTAATAATATAAGACAAAGAGTGGAACTTCAGAAACAAAAAGTGGGCTTTAATGATTAATAAATAAAAAAATGGTTTTCAGGCTCATAGAGCAAATGTAAAGATTTGAGGAATTAAATGCTTAGCAATCAACTTAATAGAGGAAAAAAGAAAATAAATGAAAACATTGGTCGAATGAATCAGCTCAAACCATACTAAAAAGTGGAAAACCCATCATGACTAAAGTTTTTTTTTTTAAATAATAACAAAAAATCAGCAAAAAAAGGTTAAACGAAAACACTATGATTGACTAAAAAAAACAAGAAACTAACCATAATAACCAAGATTTTTCTTTAGAAGACAGTTAGAGATAAAGAGGATAAATGGAGAGATTTTGTGACTCAAACATTGCAGAAGGTATTTTTTTGTAATAAATTTTCATAATAAATAAATAAAAATTCCTCATCAATAAATTTGTGACAATCAATTAAAATTTCTATTTGTTTTAAATTTGAGTTGAGCTCTCTTCATGTAATATTTATATCATTAAAATGATTAGTTATAATCTAGATATAACACTATAAAACAAAATACGGTATGTACTTCAAAGCAATGCAATTTTTTTTTAATTTAAAAAAAATTCACTAAAACTCTAATTTTTAGTATTGATGAAAAATTTACCTAGAAAAATTTACTAACAATTCTAACAACTATGGACCAAATTACTTTATTAAACTATAGAGCTTGAAGTAAGCAATTGATGCTACAAAACTTAATCAACAATAATGATAAAAAAATTGACTGAAATACAAAACTATGTTTAATACATGTTAATCAATTAATAGTCTGACTATTAACTTAATAAAGATAAAAAAAAAGAAAGTAAAAGAAAAAACTGACTAAACCTAAATAAACCAAAAAAGGTCAAAAGTAGGCAAATTATACAGATTAAAGTTTCATTTTAGAAAAAGATAATAAAGAAAATCAATAAAAAAGCTTAGAATGAAGACAAAAAAAAAGGAAAAACTTTAGGTATTAAGGATTTAACAATTGACTTAATAAAGATAAAAAAATAGTTTAACTAAAAAATAGACAAATTATGGTCATCAATGTCTTAATTTAGAAAAAAGTACATAAAAGAACAACCAAAAAAAAAAAAAAAGGGGCCAAGAGAGCAAATAGAAGATATAGTTAAATAGTTATAAAATTTGGGGACCAAAATGTGACACAGAAGTAACTCAACACCTAAAATGGAAGGATTAGAAAGTTTGGAACTGAAAATGTGTTTTGACCCGAAACAAAACTTGAAATAGACTAAAACCATAAAAATTGCAACATAGGCGCTTAGGAAGGCGAGTGCCTTGCAAAAAGAGGATCAAACTAAAAAAGGATCAAATTGTATCCAACAGACAAAAAAAAAATGTATGGAACTGTAGATGAATAGTGATTACTGTTGATGAATACTAGAATTTCTTTTTCTTTTAGAATATTGTATAATAGGATTAACTGAAGTTATTGCTTGAAGTTTTTCATTGATTGTTTGTTTTTTTTTTCCTTCTCTTCTTTGGTGACATGTTTTTTTTTTCATTTTATCATGAAATAAGAATATTACAAGGTGTTGGTTCATTGGACAGCCTACTATACTCGATATTTGTAGCATGATATTTTGCTTTTGTCATGTATCATAGGAAGAGAATGGTTTAACTACCTCAGGCGCACCACGTCAGCGGAAGCACATTTAATGTTCTAATCAAATCCAGTATTGCCATGTTTCAAGTTTGCAGCAATTTATAAGATTACTAGAACTACCAATTGTAAGTAAGCATATATAATATAATCAATATATTGTAGATGAACAGTATTTTAAAACTTTGTTTTAGTATGTTTGAGGTTATATCAACCTGTACATTGTAACTGGTATTTTTTTACAACAAATTTAGCATTAGAAAATTCTTAATAACTAATTAAAAAATTACCACTCATAAATTTATTCAAACTAATTAAAAAAAATTTTATTGTAATTTTGACATTCATGTTATATTTTATTATTAAAATAATTAGTTATGATTGTAACATAGAATTATGAAACATAACACAATACATGCTTCAAAATCAAAGATTTTTTTACTAAAAATAATTAACTAAAAAATTTCATCTCTTATTAACTCACACTTTAATTCTTAATATTTAGGAGAAATTTATTTAGAATAATTCACTTTCAATTTTAGCAAGTATGCGCCAAATTGATTTATTAAACAATAGAACTTTTTGAAGTAAATAACTCAAGCTACAAAATTGAATCATCAATAAAGAAATTAAAAAACCTAAACATAAAATTGTGTTTAATTTATATTAATAAAGTAACAATTTAACCATTAACATAATAGATACAAAAAGAAAAACAATAATAAATTGACCAAAGCCGAATCATCCAAAACTATACACAAAAGTGGAAAAATCATAATGACTAAAGTTTTGTTTCAGAAAAAAAAATATTGAAGAAAAAAATAAAAAATAGTTTAGGGACAAGTTGAGGAAATGAAAAGAAAAACTTTAGATATTATGGGTTTAACAATTGACTTAATAAGAGAGAGAGAGAGAGAGAGAGAGAGATGGTTTGGCTAAAAAACAAACAAAACATGGTGCCCAAGTTTTACTTTAGAAGACAATACATAAAAATTAAAGAATAAAAAAGTTTTGGACCAAAAAAGAAAATAGAAGACTATAATTATGTAGTTATTAAGTTTGGGGCCAAAACATCACACATATCAAACATAGGGACAAAAATGGAAAGTAAAAGCAATTCAACGATTGAAAGCGTGTTTTAGCAAAAAGGAAACATGAAACAAAATGAAAATGTAGGAATATGAACATAAACCCTGAAGAACACTATTGTCTTTAAAAAAGATGACTAGTTTTCCAAAAAAAGCAACTGCTTCTCAAAAGAAATGGCCAATTCTTGTGTGCGCCAGGCGCACATGTGCGCTTGGCTTATTTACATCCGTGCCATTTAACAGTCGGCTGGCTTATTTACATCCATGCCATTATGACCTATTTACTCTTTTTCTGTTTTTTTCTTTTTTGGGTCGTTTCTTGTTAGTTTGTTGCTCTGCTTCTTCTTTTACTCCGTTTCTTCTCTAGCTTTGTCTCGCAATTTTTGCGTTCCATCGATCGTTCTTAGGTGTGTATTAGTTGCTTTGCTTCTTCTTCTAATTCGTTTCTTCTTCTAACTTTGTCTCGCGAGTTTCGGGTTGCATCGATCGTTCTTCGGTGTGGATTTCGATCTTAGTTTCTTTTCTATGCCGTTGAAGGACAAGTTTCGGAACTCTTGTTTTGATGGAGGTGTTTGCTTGTGGTCGGTAATGGATCTAGATCTGAATGTTTCTCCTGCTCTGTCGTCCGACGTTATTTGCTCTGTTAACTTAGGTACGAACGTTATTTGGATTGCCTTTTCATGTTTGATATTTATTTGTGTTTTTTAATGTTTTTTAAATGTTTGCCTCAGTTTCTGGTGATTTAGGTTGTGGATTAGATGTTTGGTCTTTGATATCTGCTGTTGAGGGATCTGATTTGGGTGCATTGTCCAATTCTCTGGCGATTTCATGTGGTATTCATGTTGAAGGTACATGTTCTTTTTTATATTTGTATTTGTTCTTTTTAAGAATACTGTTTGTTCTTTCTAATAATACTGTTTGTTCTTGGCTATTTTAGACATTGTTATTTTTTTGTTTTTTATATTGGTTTTATATATATGCTTTTTGGTCTGGGGCGTTTGCTTTTTATGAGTTAGCCTTCATTTTTTTATGGTTCACAGTCTGTTGTCTTTACGGAACTGATGTTTTGGGCTTTTATGTTCTTTTCTTCATTAGTATTTGTACCTTTCTACAGAACTGTTTGTACCTTTGTGTTTCAGACCTTGTTCTTTTATGCTACATAGTTTGTTCTTTTAAAAATGCATATGTTCTTTTATGAGTTAGACTTTTTTGTTTTTGCATGTTGTATATGCTCTTATAATGGAACTGCATGTAGGTTATTCTGAAGATGATGGATTTGAACGGATTGATATGACTGGTATGGAGTTTGGCGGTGAGAATCAAGCATATGAGTATTACAGGAAGCATGGTCTTAGCCATGGTTTTGATGTAAGGAATACTAGGCTCCGTCGTCGGGTAGATGGTTCTTGTTATGGAAGGGAGTTTTGCTGTTCTTGTGCTGGTGAAAAACATAGTTCTGTGATTGATGGGAGTCATGAAAGAGCCAGTTTTCGTTCTAATTGCAGGGCATTTGTGAGGTTTAAAATTGATATGAGTGGTACTTGGAAGTGTGATAGACATGATAGGCAGCATAGTCATCCATTTGTTCCACAACATCAGACTCATTTTTTGCATGCTGCGAGGCATATAGATGATAGTAAGAAGAATATGTTGATGTCTTTCATGCAAATTGGTATTCGAGCTATAGATGCATTCAGGATAATGTACCAAGAATGTGAAGGTATTGAGTCTGTTGGGTTTACGAAGAGGGATTTATACAATTTTTTTACTCGTGAAAAGTCAATTCAGATTGGGAGTGCTGATGCGCAGTCATTGCTTGATTGTTTTAAAGAAAGATATGTTTGTGATGGCAATTTTTACTATCAATATCAAGTTGTTGACGGTCGTTTGGGTAATTTTATATGGAGAGATTCACGTATGTATGAAGATTATCAGTGCTTTGGTGATGTTGTTGTTTTTGATACAACATACAGAACAAATATGTATGGTCTCATATGTGCCCCATTTGTTGGAGAGAACAATCACCGGCAGATTGTTATTTTTGGTTGTGGCTTCTTGATCAACGAGGAGAAGGAGACTTTTGGGTGGTTGTTTGATCAATTTTTGGAGAGTATGGGAGGTGTTCAGCCATCAACTTTTATGACAGACCAAGATGCTGCCATTATGTTTGCTACTGAGAGACATTTGCCTGGTTCTAAGCATAGGTTGTGCCTGTGGCATATTTCACAGAATGCACGAAAACATTTGGGGTGGTTAATGAACAGCAACAAAGAATTTTCTAGAGCTTTGTGCCGGTGTTTTTATGGTTGTATTACTGTTCAGGAGTTTATTGAAAGGTGGTCAAATATTATAGAGACATTTGGTTTAGAAGGTAATAGTTGGCTGGAGAGTATATTTGCACTGCGGGAGAAGTGGTGCCCTGCTTATTGCAGAGATGTTTTTTCAGCGGGTAATTTCCCATCTATATGTGTGTTGTTTTATATATTGTTGTTTGTTTTTCTTCAGTTAATGCTTGTTCTTTTATGTATTAGTGTATGTTCTTTCATTCGTTAGTTGGTGTTCTTTTATGAATTAATGTCTGTTCTTTTCGTAGGTATATTGTCAACCCAGAAAAGTGAAAGTACAAATCACATGTTGAATGGGATTTGCAGCAACTAGACATCACTTTTGTCAATGTTTCATTCGATTGAGCAGAGAATCAGAGAATGGAGAGATGCTGAGGTTGGTGAAGATTTTCGTAACCGAGGGTCATTGAGTGTGAAATTTCGTTGTTTGCTTTTGATGCATGCTGCTGAGGTATATACATTTCGTATT
Source organism: Aquilaria yunnanensis (assembly GCA_039654915.1). NCBI lineage: Eukaryota > Viridiplantae > Streptophyta > Magnoliopsida > Malvales > Thymelaeaceae > Aquilaria > Aquilaria yunnanensis. Next base: position 73,024,988 of record CM077597.1, read on the forward strand.
TATAAAGAGTTTGAGGATGAGCTTGAGATTGGTTCTTTTGCTGATTACAAGTTGTTAAGTGAGGTTGATGGTGTTTCTGAGTATGAAGTTGCAAATCAAGATTCTGAAGGACGTTACTGCATGGTGTCTTTCAGAAACAGTGATTCAATTAAGGTAAATTGTTCATGCAAGCATTTTGAGGAGATGGGGTGGTTTTGTTTGCATATCCTCAGAATTTTTAATGTGAGAAATGTTACAACAATTCCTATTGCGTATATTGTGAGAAGGTGGACAAAGAATGCTAGAGCTGGTAAGCGTATTGATAGTATGGGTGGTGGAACTAATGTGAAGTTTGTTAGCATGTTTTGGAGAAACAAGTTGATGAAAGATATATATGATGTTGTGATTTCATGTCAAGAAATTGAGGAGGCGAGGCATTTATGTGAACAATGGGTCACAGATTTGAGTATAAAGGTGAGTGTTTGTTTGAGTTCTAACCAAGCGATGGGTCCTAGCAGCAGTTGTGTGTCTGGGGTTGATGAGACTGGAATACAAAATCCGTTGCCTGTTAGGACAAAGGGCCGCAGCAAGAAGCGTATTCAGAGTTGTGTTGACAAGCAGTTGAAGAAGTCAAAGAAGTAGTTTCATATATTTCTTTGTTATTTTATGGTTAGAAATTTGTTCTTTCATGGGGAACTGTTTGTTCCTCTATGAAATTTTATATGATTCCCTACAGAGGACTAACATTTTTATACAAGTGTTATGAATATGTAGTGTCAGGTAAAAGTACAAACAGGTTCTGATATAAGAACAAAGAGTTGCATCGGAATGAACAGTTGTTCTGATGTAAGAACAAAGTTTTACGGTGAAAAGAACAAACATAAAAGAACAAAAGAACAAAGAGTTATAGCGAAAAGAACAAAGAGTTACAGTGAAAAGAAAAAACATAAAAGAACAACAAGTTACTGTGAAAAGAACATACATAAAAGAACAAAAGAACAAAGAGTTGAAAATAAAAAAACAATGAGTTACATTGAAAAGAACATACATAAAAGAACAAAAGAACATAGAGTTACAGACAAAAGAACAAAGAGTTACAGTGAAAAGAACAAACATACCCTTCTAAAAGAGCAAACACGTAACGACAAAAGAACAAACGTTCCTTTCCAAAAGAACAAAGAGTGGTTTTGAAATGAAGAAACACAAAAGAACAAAAGTTCAAACAGTCACTCATAAAAAACAGACAAACAGTGCCTTGTAGCATAGAAGGTAACATGAATGAACAAAAATTTCATTGCCAAAAGGATAATAATTTCTTTGATATTCATATTTTCTTCACAGAATAACATATACAATCTGTATGGAAACAACCAGTGTAGATCCAAAAACCTTATACAAAAGTATAACAGTTGACCTAAGAGTTTGTTTCTCTACTGTCCTATGGCGCTAAGAACAATATTCCTTTTGCTGTTGTGCTCCGAAAGGAGAAGTTCCGCTGCAATCTTGATGCGATGAATCTTCATTATGTCATTTGGTCCCAAGTCAGAATGAAACTGCTTACCCTTATAAAGTTCCAAATGCCTACATGTGAAAATTCCGCAGTCAACTGCGTTCAATATATATTCATCTTTCCTGCCAGCTTTATGCATGACTTCCTTCCAAATTAGCTTCACATTTGAGTGTTTGAAGACTGTTACTGGATGCTTGAGTTTGACATTGTTTTCGACAAAGTAGGAGTTGAATATTAACATCTGAAACAAAAAGAAAAGAAACCATCCAATGAGTCACAGTTTTTAATACAGTAGTTATATAGTAGAAGGAACAAATATTGACATAAGAGGTACAACCAACAGAATATAAAACAACAAGTGATACAACAAATAACTAAGAGAGAATTCTAAAAGAACAAACAGTAACACGTAAAAGTACAGAAAATAACATGGAAAAGAACAAACACTAACACGTAAAAGAATAAACAAGAAGAAATAAAGAAGACTAAAAGAACAAACAGTAACATGCACATATGGTCAAAGTACAGACAAGAACGTGCAAAAGAACAAAGAGTAACATGTAAGAGAATAAAAAAGCTAAAAAAAAGGATTCTAAAAGAATAAACAGTAACAAAAGAAATGATATGTACATATCTTTCAGAATAAAAGAACAAGAGGCAACACATAAAAGAACAGATAGATTGACCAGAGATTGAGCGACTTACGAGTGCACTTCTTATTTTCCCGTATCTTGCTTCAACTGGTTGCAGGTTGTCAATTGACCTGACTTTTCTTGCTTTCATATCAAACACTATAATGAAGAAGTGTTCGTGCTGGATGACAGGAAAGAAAATCTACATCAAAGTAAAATTATATCAAATAATAGACACTAACATAAGTGGAATAAACGTAAAAAATAAATTCTACCAGTTCATATTGTTCCAGTGGTCGTAAATTCTGGCTTGCAGTCCAGTTTTTCAAAGTTTCAATTCCCGCTAGTTTAATCTCGTCAACAACAACTTTTTCCTTCTTCTTTTCCTTTGTCCCATTATCCAGGATATTCAGGACAGTGAACTTGTGGAAATGAGCAGAGAGACACGGAAGAAAAAGCACCAACATGCAAAAGGACAGACAGAAGCATAAAAAAGAATAAACAGTACCATAAAAAAGAACAAACAATAACATGCAAAAAAAAAATGAATTAGAGCAGTGGTTTGGGATTACTGATAAGAAAGGAGTGATGAAAGCCCTTTTACTGTGAGGACTCTGGTTTTCCTTCATGTTTAGCAGGGCTGTCCACACTTGTACAATTTGTACTTCAACATAACCTTCACCAATTAATGTTGCAAGTATGTCCGTTGGAACCAAATTATCAGAAATTTGAATCAAACTTGAACTGCAGATTATAAATCACAAGCAATTTATACAAGGGACTAAAAGAACAAACACGCACTTCTAAAAGAACAAACAAGGCTTTCTAAAAGAACAAACACAAGGTTTTCTAAAAGAACAAACACAAACTGAGAAAAAACAAATACGCAGTTCTAAAAGAACACACAAGGTTTTCTAAAAGAACAAACACCAATGGACAAAAGAACAAACAAAACTGTAAGTTTTTCAGTAAATTTGCAGGAATAATACCTCATTGAAAGTGCCTTTTCCACAGCTCTAATTTCAAGGTCTGTAAGGTTTTCAGTAGGTGCATGTGCAGCATACTTTCGGATGAATTCATTCTGAATGAAGCTGATGTCTCTGGTAGGCATGGTAGCTTCCTCTGGTTCTTTGGTTTGTTCATTCAAAGTATTTGGTGGAGGCCTCAATATTGGGAGCTCAGTCAGGAGTTTTGATATGGGAGAGTTTGGAACAGCATTATCAGTTTGAGAGTCCGACAGCAATGTGAAGTATGGTATTTCATCCAAGTAACTCACAGGTTCTGCAAAGAAAATGTAGAAGATCATTTGTAATGCAAAAAAGAAAACAATCATTAACAAAATTAATAGTGAGAGAATATAAGCTTACTCTTATTTGTCTTTTCTTGTTTCTTGGTCTGAATAGCAATCGATTCTTCATGTACAAATGGTAAAAGAACAATTAGTAACTCATAAAACAACAAAAAGTAACTCATAAAAGAACTTACGAGAACATACCAGCTGGTTGGCCTCCAAGAATTGATTCATGTTGTTCTTTCAAAATATTTTTGTGATGATCATGTTCTTCCAGATCATCAAAACGTAAATCACCTTCATCTTCATGTAAATATGGTAAAAGAACAATTAGCCACACATAAAAGAACAAAGAGTAACACATAAAAGAACAAAAATTAACACATAAAAGAAAGAACAAGAAAAAAAGAACATACCAGCTTGTTCGTGTTGTGTTTGACCTCTTTTTCCTTCATGGCATGTATGAAGTGATTCATGTTGTTCATTACCAGACTTGCGTGAAAAGAGGAACGTAATCCTCTGTTTTTTTGCATGTTTTTCTTCAACAGGGTTTTCCAGAGCTTTGTCAACTCCTTGCTCCCCTGGTTGCTCTGCCTGTGATTCATGTTGTGCTTCATTGCCTCCTTGCTCCCCTGGTTGCTCTGCCTGTGGTTCATGCTGTGCTTCCTTGCCACCTTGCTTCCCTGGTTGCTGCAAATCATCATCGTCATCACTGTCATGATGATCTTGCTGCAAATCATCAAAACATAAATCATCTGCACTTATCTGCTCATCCTCTTCTTCCCCATCATCATGAAACCCTCCTTTACGCACGCTCTCACAACTGTGTCTCTGTGGTTGTGTGAATTGTTCTCTTGCACGCTCCCATAGCTGTGTCAACTCATGAATTTGGTTGAGGGCAGTTGAACTGAACTGAGAGTCAGATGGCCCTTCTTGTGCAGATGTCCTTATTGCCATGTATTCAGCAATGGTTGTTGTCTGATCAGGGTAGGCATCCATGGCATCTTTCATGGCCTTAAACAAATCCTGATTGGCATCCGCAGCCCTCTTTGCATGCTGTAACACAGCATCAATAAGTTCCTCAAATCTTTCAAGCTCTTGCGAGGCCGATTCTCCCTGTGCATTTTCCTCAGCCTCTCTAGATGTGTTTTGCAAGTTTTCCAACCATTTTTGTCTGACAGTAGCAACCAGTGTATCATCCGCCACCTAAACATAAAAAACAATGGTAATGAACAAAGAGTAACATGTAAAATTACAGACAAGAACGTGGAAAAGAACAAACATTGATATAAAAGGTACAACCAACAGAATATAAAACAACAAGTGATAAAAAAAATAACAAACAGATAATTTTAAAAGAACAAAAAGTAACATGTAAAAGAACAGACAGGAATGTGGAAAAGAACAAACACTACCATGTAAAAGAATAAACAAGAACAAATAAAGAAGCCTAAAAGAACAAACAGTAACATGTACATATGGTCAAAGTACAGACAAGAACGTGCAAAAGACCAAACAACTAAGAGAATAAAAAAGCACAAAAAAAGGATTATAAAAGAACAAACAGTAACGTGTAAAAGAACAAAAGAGAACAAAAAAGAAGAAAGAGTGTCACCTTTCCCAGTCCAAAGGAACCTGCAGCTTTTTCTTGGTTGATTCTTTGGATGATTAATTTGTTGTCCCCTCCAGACACTCTTGGTATCTGCCTAGCAACAGTTGGTTGTCCCTTCATCCAAAATCTGTCAAAGTATAGTTGCTGCGGATGAACTTTTTAGAATTAGTTAGTTGTAACAATAGCGACCTAACAATGTTATGACATGATAAGAGGAATACCTGAAGTAGAAGTGTGCATCCACCAATGTTGGCCATTGAACTTTTCTGCTTGTATTTTTCTACTGATGAAACAAGAGAATCAATCAAGTACTGAGCCCAGTTCATATTCTTGACAAGTGACAAATCCTCTGTTGCTTTCACAACTTTCCATGTGCAGTCATTTGCTTTTGCTGTTGGAGCAATCAAATGTGTAACAACAAAGACAATAGAGTTCCTCTTGAAATTGTCCCCTCCCTCAATGTCCTGAAGAATTGCTTCCCTTAGTTGCCTCGGGTGTGGGGATTTGCCACCAAATTGCTGCGCCCAAAAAGCAAATAAGGGTGCTCGATCAGAGTTTGGTGTGAAGAACGTGTCATATGTTGGCACAGTTATCTGCCCAAAGGGTATCCCAAACAATACATGGGCATCAGCAGCGTCAATCTCAATCTCCCTCTTGTTTGGAATACATAGACTCGAAGAGTTGCAGTCAAAGGCGGAGATTAAAAATGTCATCAGCTCCTGCCTAATAGTGATCTCGGGAAGATGGAAAAGCTTTTCAAAGCCAAGCTCCACAACAGCATTTTTCTGGTCAGGGTTGTTTGATATTATTTGCATAAGCTCATGAACTTGCAATGTAGAGCACCTGGGTGTAACAGATGACCTGCAAACAATGAAAAAAAAAAGAACAAACACTTGAGTACAAAAGAACCAACAATACCTTCTAAAGGAACAAACAGGGACTTCTAAAAGAACAAACAACCAAAGGAACAAACAGGCCAGTTGTAAGCAAAAAAGAACCAACAATGCCTTCTAAAGGAACAAACAGGCACTTCTAAAAGAACAAACACACAAAAGAAAAAACAGGGCTGCTCTAAGAACAAAAGAACCAACAATGGCTTCTAATGGAACAAACAGGCACTTCTAATAGAACAAACACACAAAAGAAAAAAACAGGCCTGTTGTAAGCACAAAAGAACCAACAATGCCTTCTAAATGAACAAACAGGCAGTTCTAAAAGAACAAACACACAAAAGAACAAACATGCCTGTTGTAAGCACAAAAGAACCAACAATGCCTTCTAAATGAACAAACAGGCAGTTCTAAAAGAACAAACACACAAAAGAACAAACAGGCCTGTTGGAAGCACAAAAGAACCAACAATGCCTTCTAAAGGAACAAACAGCCAGTTCTAAAAGAACAAACACACAAAAGAACAAACAGGGTTGCTGTAAGAACAAAAGAACCAACAATGGCTTCTAATGGAACAAACAGGCACTTCTAACAGAACAAACAAAAAAAAAAAAAAAAAAAACAGGCCTGTTGTAAGCACAAAAGAAAAAACAATGAATTCTAAAGGAACAAACAGGCAGTTCTAAAAGAACAAACACACTAAAGAACAAACAGGGCTGCTGTAAGAACAAAAGAACCAACAATGGCTTCTAATGGAACAAACAGGCACTTCTAACAGAAAAAATACAAAAAAAAAAAAAAAGCAGGCCTGTTGTAAGCACAAAAGAACCAACAATGCCTTCTAAAGGATCAAACAGCCAATTCTAAAAGAACAAACACACAAAAGAACAAACAACCCTGTTGTAAGCACAAAAGAACCAATAATGCCTTCTAAAGGAACAAACAACCAGTTCTAAAAGAACAAACACACAAAAGAACCAAGAATGCCTTCTAAAGGAACAAACAGGCACTTCTAAAAGAACAAACACACAAAAGAACATACAGGCCTATTGCAAGCACAAAAGAACCAACAATGCCTTCCAAAGGAACAAACAGGCACTTCGAAAAGGACAAACACACAAAAGAACAAACATGCACTTTAAGAAAACACGAGATCTAAGACGCACAAACCTCCTCAAAAGAACAAACACATTCACATTTGAAGAACATAGAGGAACATACGGATATCGTTAAAAGAACAAAAAAGAGAGATACCTTTGATTCTTGATTTCTTTTGACTTCTTTCCAATTTTTTTACTCCTCGTAGATTCTTGTAGTTCGTCTTTTGCAGCCGGTCTGATTTTCTTTTGTTTTTCTTGTTCCCCTTGTTCAGAAGCTTTTCTCTTTTTTGTCGCTCTGATTATCGACTTTCTGCAGGGATTAAATACGTTTATGGTGCGAAAAAACGACAAACAATGGAAGATGCAACAGGTTAGATGTACTTACAGTTGCTCACTAAGCGTTTCTTCTTCCTGCGATGTCATCGTCGTTGTTTATCGTCGGCTTGTTTTTTCACGACCAAAGTTTAGCGGCTAGGGCAGAGATTCTCTCCGGCGTTTGAACGGAAAACCGAGTGTTGTGGCTGAATGGAACAGTATGCAACGATTCGTCGACGACGGAATAGAAGCTTCTCATTGAAGTTGAAATGTATCGGTTTTCGCGCTCAGATATTTATTGGATGGCATGAGATGTAATTTCGAGAGATTTGGACGCGGTGGCACGCCCGTAATTTCATAGAAATTGTAGCGCGTCTGCCGAATGTTAGTTTCTAATAGGTAGGGGTTGAAGTGACAATAGTTATATAGTAGAAGGTAGGCTTATGGCATAAGCCAGGCTTATGCAATCAATACTGAAAGAAAATAGGCAAAAAAAAAAAAGCGACATACACTGTTTACCACTTTAGATGATTCAAAACGTGATTTAGCAAAAAAAGAAACGTGAAACAAAATGAAATTGAAGAAATAGCAACATAGGCTCTCAAGAATAATATTTTTTTTCAAAAAGATGACCGATCTTCCTAAAGAAGCAATTGCATCTCAAAAGAAAATAGGGAAAAAAGTGATGCACACTGTTTATCACTGTATATGAGTAGTGCACGCGTTAGCTTGGACCAAATTCACTATTGTATTTGTAGTTTACTGGTGTTGTATGAACAGTATCCCATTTTGGCAAACTTTAGGAACCAAAATGAAAAAAAAATTAAATTTACAGGGGCTAAAGAAGAGTTAGACCAAGAAAAAAAGGAGAGAGAGCGCTGCACAGTGAGCGATCATCATTGTCCACAATTAGTATATATATATATATATAATTGTGAAATGGAGTCATAGGTGGATAAGTTAAAACGTGGAAATATTTTAAATATAACAAGAGACACTGAGCTTGGGCTAAAGTCGAGAAAGGAAGAGAAAAGTAAAAAGAAAATGTTAAGCAGACAAGAGTAAGGAAGAGACTGAACAACGTGCCTATTTAGGAATAACATTTAGAATGCTGAAAATTCCTTCAATCGCTAAAAGTTCACTAAATACCTGTTTGGTTTCTGCTCTAATTATAATTTCAGAAACGCTGAAAGCCCGCTGCCACGTCTAAACACTGACCAGTGCCATACCCCTAGCTTTTCATAATTGTCATGGCATTAAGGGACTAAAATGACATTTAAGCCAGAAAAGTAATTCTTTCTTTTGTTTTCCCTGTTGAGTTGTGGAAAACGCTGTCGTCAGTAAGCTAGCAATTAACTCTGTTCTTGACTCCCTATGCTTGGTTCATATTGACTATTCTTTGTCCATCTAGCCAGCTAATAAGATGGATGAACCATGACACCTTAAAGGAATGGTTCAAAGTCCAAAAAACAAATCATTACAGCAAAAATAAAAATAAAAATATAATGACAAATCAGCTGCACTATAACACACAACAAGAAGTAAAGATCTTTTATGAAACCCATTGTCGTCTATTCATAAAACATCTTGAGTTCAAACACAGTTCTGGTGTAGTGGGTGTGTTTACCAGTTGTGGTGTTGATGGGGCAAAATGCAAGCAGATTGCTAGGATGTATTCTGCAGGTGTTCTTCAGTATTACAAAGATCAAGTAGTCTATTACCTAAACTCCCATGACCGCTTGATACGGGAGAAAAAATATGGGGTAGTTCATTTGGGTTTAATCCCATTAGTAGGTCAACTGTTTTAGGTCGGTCAAAGGAGGAAACAAGCATGGGAAATGGAAATGGGTTAAAATTTGGCAGATTTATAATCCATGCCACTCTGCTTTTGGCTAAGATTCGGGCATCTCTTCTCACCTCAGTCTCGCCTTTTATGTCAAAACCACCCACTGTTTGGCTTGGACATGTGAACTCTGCTTATCCACAAAGCTCCGACAACCATCCCCTTTCCCTTCACCGGCCACCGTCTCCTGGTGTGAAGATTGTCACAACAAAAAATGGGATTTTGTGGGCTGAGTTTGTAGTAGCTGGGGTAACCATCGCCTGTCTTATTCAATTTGAAAGGGGTTTACAGTTATTTTTCAGTTCTTATATACATGATTGAATAGATTAGCTTCGATTCGTTCCTTTAATATGTTTTATGTTTGATTCTTTGATTGAATTCCTCAAGACTACGAGTTGCATTTCATTGGTAATGAAGTAATATACAAGAGATGGTTCAGACTCAATTGCTTTTTTTTTTTTTCTTTTTGTGTCTTCGTATTTGTCATAATTGGTTTGTAAAAGACGTGCGAGGAAGGATTTCTTTGTCCTATTAGTACTTCTGATGTTGTGATCTAATTTCTGTGCTGAGGTGAGAGAGAAGAAGCCAGAAGTTGAGCAAAAAGCAGAGCAGCATGAATTGTAAATTTGCCCAAATATCAACTCATTTTTGTTTCCATGATTGTTTCGTCCTTCGATCGGTCCAAAGCAATTAGCCCATTAAATCGGGTTAAACCCAAACAATTGCCCCTATGGTTGTATTTTGAAGCAATCTCTACAGCAATCTATGTTTAGCTTCTTGCTAGCCTTGGTGCGGAGGCTATGCTATGGACATTTAGTTACTTATTAATAAATCATCCATTTTGTTGCTGTTCAAAGAAAAAAAAATAAAAAGGGGCACAAAAGAATCCCTAATATTTTAAATAGTGACGATGATTATCTGTGACTTTTTAACTTATTTTACTCGGCTACTCCAAACTCATCTGCCGGCAAAAGAATTCTCTTCTATTAATTGCAGTTTCTACTTTGTGTTGATATCATATTATTACTCTTGGTTTTGTCATATTTCCAATAATTTTTTTTTGCACACATCTTCACAATGCATCCGAATGAGTTTTAGACGACATTGTATACGGAAGTGATAGAGGCAGAAGTCGAATTCCTAATCTTCTACTTCTCATGGTATTCCTTTATCACTTTGGTAAAATGGTTGAGACTATTTCCAATAAATTAAATTAAAACAAGTGAGAAATATAATAATCGACACACCTTTGCTATATAGTAATAAAAAGCTAAGGGTGGTCATAAAAAACTATTGCCTCAAAATATAATATTACAAAATATAGAAAAATTAAAATTTGAAAAGATATATAACAAAAAAAGGTCCAGAAGAAAAGGAAACAAGTATTCCTCACCCGAGTAACACCTTCTGAAACTAGAGTATTAGAAATCAAGTTTGGGGACCTATGCATGTCTTCAACAACGTTGCTTATGCTCCCCCCACCTATATAAAGCCCATCCCAGTTCTCTCTTTCTCATCAGCAAACCAAATTCACAAATACAAAAACACTCTTGCAATCTTCCTTCCACTAGCTAACAATGGCCAGCCTCAAAATGACCAAGGAGGAGGTGAAGAGCGTCTTCCTCAGCTATGCCGGAGATGCTAAGGTGATGAACAATGAGCAGCTCATCAAAGCTTTCGAGTCCTTGGGTGCCTCTAGCAGGGCCAAGGATGCACTTGCTCACTGCGATCTGAACAAAAATGGAGTCATCGACACTCCCGAGGAATTTGAAGCTCTTGCTGATTTTGCTGTCTCCGCCTAATAACTTGTTAGGTACATGTTTTTAAATGTGTACCTAGGGTACTACTTGTGAGAGGACTCAAGTAATTATACGTATTATATAAATAAATCCTCTCATCATCTATGCTTGTATATTTTGTTAAACTCTTTCTTTTTCTTTCTACCTTTTTTATTTTTGCATCAAGAACATTTCGAAAGCCAACCTGGGAAAGACACAACTCGCAACATCGATCCATTCCCTTAACTGACTTAAAACTCTAAATCAATAATAAACCTCCGTCCCCAAGCTACTTTTAAGCCTCTTTCAGAGCTTTGAATGTTATTGCCAATGCCTCAACTTGCATGACAACTCCCAAGAGATGAGTCGTGAACGTTTCCGAGGTTTCCCTACGTGATTCCTTGCCACAATCCCAATAACACAAGAAGCATGATTCCGGAAATAGCAGCATCTACAATTATTTTCAGTACACCGTTTTAGCTAACCGGAGAGTAGCAAATTATGAGCTGCTCTGAACACAGCTGGAGAGTATCAATTAGAAAATAATTTGTAAGAGAGCGAGAGAGAGAGAGAGAGAGAGAGAGAGAGAGAGAGAGAGGAGAGGCAGCGACGCATTTCGAATTCAGAGGGATAGAGGCAGGAAAGGAGATCTTTGGCGAGTTTTTTTTTTTTTTTTTGAGACAAGGCAGAGTGCTGGATGTCTTCGTTTCCCAGAGAAAATCTAAAGCTGGATTACACTTTGGCTTTGTCAAGTTCCGCAAGAGTGACGCTTCGCCTGACCTGGAATCAAGGCTGAATCAAATTTGGATCGGTTCTTTTAAGCTGCGAGCCAACAAGGCAAGGTTTCGGGCAGAGAAATGAATATGAGAGGTTCTCTTCCGAATCAACCATTTCTAACAGCGAAAAGAAGCTATAATTGGTGCTAAAAAAGTGCTTCACCCATTGGTCGTGTTCAACAAAATTTCTTCCGTCTCATTACAGTGTGGTGTCGATGATAATTATTCAGACTCACTCAGATTCAAAGTGTGGCTGGATGGTAAGAGAAGACGATGAGTCATGTGAGGATAGTGATGAGTTGGGGGTAATTGAAGAGTCTGCTGAAATAGCAGAGTTCGAGGCAGAGTTGGCCTTGAAAAATGCTCAGATAGGGAACTGCTACAGGAAATTTGTTAAGTGGATGGTGAGGAAGGGAGAGCAGCTCCTACCATGGAAAGGGACATGCTTCAAGAGAATAAGGTGGAGTTTCTTTTACTACAAGAAACGAAAGCTGAGACTGCGACCTTTCCTCTAGTCAGATGCTTATGGCATGGTAATCGTCTTTTTTATGATGAGAATGTTGCAGTTGGCTTAGCGGGAAGATTGCTATGTATCTTGGACCCGGAGGGGTTTACTTTGGTGGAACCATTCAGTGGGGAAGGATTCCATGGCTTGGTGGGCCGCATGTGCTAATCATTAACATCAACGGCCCCATTGCCTCGTTTCAAAAAGAGATCTATGGGATAGTCTGAATTTACCGGTATCAAACTTCGAGGGTCCTTCTATAGGGGAGATTTCAATGCGGTAGCATCTTGAAATGAAAGAAGTGGTTGTGTCAGTTGCAAGACTGAAATTGAAGATTTTGTAAGCTTTGTTGCAGAGACACAAGCGATCGACCTTCCACTAGGTGCGAGGAAGTTTTCTTGGTACAACTCTGAAGGTACCAAGATGAGTAGAATAGATAGACCATGCTGTTGCTTTGGAAAGTTTTCTTCGGTTATGGCCCGGTTTATGTCTGATCAGTTTAGAAAGAACATTTCAGATCACAGCCTGATTGTATAGCAGGATTTTAGCTAATGGACCGTGGATGGAGGAGCCACATGAAATAGAAAAGGATGCTCTTAATTTTTTTTTAAAAAAATTCCAAGATAATTGCAAGTCCACGCCTCTATATTCAACGAGTAGAATTAAGCGTCTTTCTCATTTGGATGCTTTAGACAATTAGAAGCCCCTATTGAAGAGGATGAAGTAAATTAAAGCATGCCATATGGAGTTGTGGTAGCTCGAAATCACCCGGCCTGGATGGATTTGACTTTGGATTTTTAAAAGGTGTTGGCATTTCGCTAAAGGAGATGTGATGAAGTTTGTAAAAGATTTTGAGGCATCAGGAAGATACACAGAGGTTACAATTCTAATTCTATCACTTTAATTCTCAAGAAGGTAAATCCGTCCGCTTGGAATGATTATCGACATATAAGTTTGATTAGTTTAGTTTATAAAATCATGTCAAAGTTCTTGCTAATTCAGGAGGAAACTGCACTTGTTGATTAGTAAAACTTAACTGCTTTTGTTCATGGTAGACAGATCCTGGATAGTATTCTTATTACTAATGGAGTTGTGCAGTTTGTGAAAAAAGAGGAAGGTCAAGACTCCTCTTCTAAAAGTGGATTTTGAAAAGGCTTTTGATAATGTAAATTGAGAATTTCTTTTCTACAAAATGAGGAAAATGAACTTTGGAAACAACTAGATTAATTGGATGAAGGGATGTCTATCATTTGCTGTGGTGGTAGTTCTTATCAATGGCAATCCCACTTTTAAGTTTAATATGGAAAAGTGATTCCACCAAAGTGATCCTTTGTCCACTTTGTGGTATCCATTACCCTACCCGGGTACCATAGGGCTCACCTCACTCACATTTCGAGTAAGGCCTATCAGTGAAGTGAGTCCTACCAAGATCTTTGGGATCCATATTAAGTGATAGTAATGCAGAAGCTCAATTTATGTACTTGCATTACCATTTTGTTGCTTTGTGGTTCAATAAAATATGTGCATGCTCTTAATGTGCATGCTCTTAAGCTTTCTAAGTTAGTTCTAACAATAATCATGCATGAATAGCTTTGGTGTTCATTTTAAACATAAGACATACAACAGAAAACATGGTTGGCCAGCACTTAGTAATAATATTGAAATAGTACCAAAGCATAAAACAAATATTTCTTTTAACCATATTTAAGCAATTGTCAGTCATATATGTCCCACACCATGTGGACTAGTACATGCAAGTTTCTTCATGTAAGTTAGGCAAAATGCTACTAGATGCATCCACTTTTTAAGGAATACAAAACCTTATGTGGCATAAGTATCTCAAAACAAGATCCATATTATAGGCCTATACTGTGTACCTTTTAGTGCCATAGTGCCCATAGTGTCCGAGTCCTTTCAATGCCTTCATGTCCAATATCTACTACCTTGACCCTTTTGAGCAAACAATGCTACAGTTGCTAGGCTCCATACCCATGTTACCTACACATAATGTATGGGGTAACTATTCCATGAATACTCAATAAGGCCTTATGTACTTGCAAACAACCACATAGTACTCTATGTATAAAATATATACATAGTCATCACATAGGATTCATTCACTATTGGAGAATTCCAGCAGTGATCATCCCATGTTAGAGGTCTTCACGAGCTACCTCCCTCCTAGATAATGAGCTCCTATGCACTAGGCCCTAAACATATGATTACCATGTTCAAGGGTCACATTGGAATACTTTGCATCTAATTTCCTCCTTAGTCTTATTTGTAAGAGAATCAAAGGTCTTTATCCTTGGCAAGAGGGCATACCTAGCTCATATTCTCTTTATAATTACTAGCTCATAGCCAGTATACTATTGGGCTTGCTAGTATTCCACTAATGTCCAATTTACTTTTACCTTTTATGTGCAGGAGTAAGTATATTGGCAAACAAATTTGTGTCAGATACGATGTAGTGCCCCTTTAAGACTCCCTGACTGACTTAGGGCACTCTCAACTCCATAAGCTCTCTTGTGGATCTCTTGATTCTTCCAAGGACAATAGGCAATTTAACACCCTTTACCTACATAATTCTTCCATGGTCTAAGTGTATTCGACACCAATTCTAACCGTGAGCTACCTTATCATTACTTCCTTTTCTCATTCTTATTTCCTGAACAATATATCCATTTGTACCCATATATAAATTTCATAGCTAACATTAAAAAAATAAGCAAGGGATATTTGAATTTAACTGTTACCATAGTAATATTAAATGCAAGCATCTCATGTCATATCCAATGTTTCGGTCGTCTCTGTTTTAGTTTCTTCTAAGGTCTTATTATAGTAGCTTGTAATTACCTATAATTGATCATTTAAACATAAGACAGAGCATACCTAGGCCAAGATTAAACAATTTTCCATATGGTTTAAGTGACCAAAACCCAACGTTTATCTTGGACTCCAAATATCCGACCCTTATGTTACTTATGACCCAAGTTAGTTCCAGTCTCTTAAAAATAGTTTGTATTATTTTTTTTGCTTACAAATAACTAAAGACCATTAATTCCAACCATATAGAACTAGAACAATGTTGGAAATAAATCATGAACAATTTTGGAATTTCAATATGTTAATGAAATTCATCAATTCAATTAGTCATACTTCTTTTCCTTCCACATTTCTTATTCACTACCTTTTCTTCATTCTATAGCTTTTAATTTAATTAACAAGAAACAACTTTTAATTTTTTCCAATTACCTCCCAGCCATGCAAAATAGAAGAATGAAATAGAATAATTCACTTTTACCTGCCACTCTCCCGACTATAGATTAGGTTCTCTGTAACTTATGCTTGTTTCTAAGCTTTCCATGCTTGCTTTAACTAACAAGCAAATAAGCCACTGATTTAAACCATAATTTCAGCAACCCTAGGTCTTTTTTAAAACCAAAAAAATCAAGGAAAATGAGTTGTTTACTTGCAATAATTCGAGCTCATCTTAGTTCCTCATGCATAAACACATGATTTCAACCCCAATTCCTTGCTAATTTTGGGGTTAATTTGGTGGATTAGCTTGGTTGGGAGCTCTAGCAAGTTGAACCATGATGTTTTTGAGAGGGGAAGAGAGGTTTCAGAGACTTGATGGGAGGGGGAGACATGGGATAGCTTTAATCAGCCACCATCACCTCACTTGTTTTAGCCACGAAGCTAGTGCCTTCACTGCCTACTCTAGAAAACAGGGGACAACTATGAACACAATGAAAATATTAGGATCAGATTTGGCATTTAGTTGCGTGTTAATACTTAATACTTCACAACTTTAATTACACGTCCAGTCCCCAGCTTCCAGTAATGTGCGTTTTAGTCCTCAGAGCTTTAAGTGTCACATTTAAACCACCTATGGACAACCTCGTCAATTCGCATTTTTCCGTAAAGCCAGAATCACGTAAAACTGTGATATCTCAAATTTAATATCTTCTTTTTTGATGACCCGGTGAACAAAAGGCATCAGGGAGCGCTAGCAACCCGTTAGAACATGGGCTAGCACCCCCGTCATTTGTCTAATGTAGACACTAGAAGTGTAGGGTATACTGCACAGTCACCCACACTAGGTAAGTTGGGATTCTCTAAAGATGGGCCGGATCAGGCACTCACACCCCGTGCAAGTTACAATAGAGCATGCAGATTAAAGCAGAGTAAGACCGAGTCCATTAAAGCTGAAGCCACCCTAAGGAACACCAATCTACTCTTACGGAAGTATAGCTTTTTCTTTTTTTTTTTTTATCCATGCAAGAATGAATTCGAAGTGCTAGGAGATAAGTTCTTTTAATTAGAATCCAATACCCTTAAGATGTGTTTCATGGCTACAAGATTTTAGCTTTATAAAATATTCAAAATCTCTCGACTTCTAAGAGGCAATTCATTTCAACTTAATTAACTTAATTCAAAATAACTTATTTTTACTTTTAAATTTTTTTCCTAGAGCCAATTAAATTTGAAAGTCAAGATTTTGTAAGTATAACAATATATTAAAAATAATATTTTTTATGTTATGAAATTGTTATGTTTTTTTCTTTAATTCCTAAAAAATTCATAAAAATTTAATAATATCATAAAAAATTACAGTCTATGGATTTATAAACCTAAATAATATTGTCTTTCAATTAAAATTCATTATAGACAGAAAAGATGTAAGAATAAGAAAATAACTGTCGATTAAGTTAACTTAAAATGAATTCGCTCTAAATTCTTGATTTCTATATTGCTTGCTCCCATTTCATAAAGCCAATAACAACCATGAAAATTGGTTGATCGTCAAAACCACAAAAAATAATTCTAGTCTCACTAACAACTTATAATAAATAAATTTGTATTATAGTAGTGAGAACCAGATCGAATCCCAAGAGAAAATTTTTAACCGAAAGCTTCATGTTAGAAAACTAAAATAAAATATTAATGGGGGATTGTTTGCAATCAACAATAAAATTAAAAATAATCAGAGAAAAAAAATTAATAAACCTATCAAATAACAAATCAATGAAACAATCAAGAATGTAAACCTTAGCATCAATCAACATCCACCACCAAATTCCTACAATTAATTATTTATGCATAAATGAATCAATCAAGACTTTGAATATTCATTATTGGAACTATCCTCTGACCTCTCCTTAGTCATAGTTAATCAGAAAAAAAGTGATCTAATTAACCCTAATTGATAAACGATCTAAGACTAGCACTTCAATTAAATTTAACAGTTGCATTAAAAAGTAGAGAGATTGATGAAACTAAATAACACAACTACAAGCGATTGCATTTAATTTAGTTGAATATTCTCCCTAAGAGCTATTGATTTCTGACGCAGCAAATCAATAAACCTTAGTTGCTTCACAGATTAGAGAAACCAAACAATTATGGATTTGATTTCTAATCCATTAGTATATTGAATTCGAATAACACATAGCAAGCCTTCTAGCATATAAATGAAACAATCATAAAATTAATCATAGAATAACATCTAATACTCAAAGTATCAATTGAATGAATAAAAACAACTTTGATATCAAAGTACTGAAGAATTCAGGGTTTCAATCTCCTTCAACCAAGAACCAAGAATAAAAACATTAGCTGGACATGGCCATGGAAAATCACTCAAAAGAAAAGAAAAGAAACAAGAAAAGAAACAAAGCCCCCCCCTAGAGAGGCAGATGAGTTGCTATGCTCCAATTCCAATAAAAACTAACATAGAGTACTAAATTCATAAAATGTCCCTAAACAATATATATTGTTACAAGATTACCCCACACAAATAAAAGGATTCAAAATAACTAGAAGGTTTCAAAGTTGTGAGCCAAACAATTCTCAAGAACATCAGCAGCAACTACAAGGTTGAAATTCGACCTTGATGCAGTCATTATCTTTCAAATCTCAATAAATAAAAGTTGTAGAGCTCTTTCTTAGCTTCAAAATGACATTTGAATCATGTAAAATGCTCATCTATAGCCAAAGATATGCTCAAAATACCACAACTGTTTCTAAACCAGTGATAACTTGCAAATCGCCAATTTAAAGCTAAATTTGACCCCCTTAAGCTGCGAACTGGGTTTCATGATCTACTTATGATATGTAGCTCTAGATGTTAGCTTTCCAATGAATCAAGAATCACTAAATTCTGATCCCTGAAGCTCAAGATATGATTTTTCTATTGGAATATTGCTAATCTATCAAAATCATGAAAGAACACAACCAAATTAAAATTTGTTAAATTGTAAATTAAAGCCATTTTTAATCAATTGAGTCCAGATATGCTCTAAGCTACAAAACATACTCAAAGTATATCTTTAAGGTTCAAAACACATTAAAACACACTAAATATGAGAGAAATAAATATAACAAATGTAAGCTTATAAAAAATCAATGTTCCAAAATCTTTTTCAAAAAAATAACTCTATTTTGGAATCTCTATTTTAAATAAAAACAATTTAATTAGTGGAACAGACCCATCGAGTGATTGGCTTGTCTTTTTTTCCTTTGACATTTGGACTTGTTTGTTAGGATAACTTCAGAAGTTGGACCATCATCTCACAAGATACCGATCCATATATAAGAGAGGTACCTAGACAAAAGCAAGAAATGATATTGCCTTATCTAAAGGAATAATGACATAATTTTATTGAAAATGAGTTCAGTGGGCAAGTCTTTTTTTGAAGATTCAGTATTGTTGCTGTGGCAAGTTGTTGTAGCAACTAAAGCAAAAAATGACAAAAAAAGGTATAAATAGATTAGAGAAAGCTTTCACTAGTTAACTAGTTGTTTCAGTGGTGAAGAGTAGTTATAAGTATAATTTATAAAGGAACAAGGAGTAAAAAGATAAAATGATGTCTAATATAATATTATATTAAACAATTCAGTAAAAATAATTGTTGGCATGTTATTGTTAAATAATTTAGATAGAAGTAAAAAAAAAAATGGCATTAAAGAGTTTGAGAGAAAAAGTAGTATGTAATAAAGGAGAAGTGGATGGGTGGAAGGAAAAAAGAATGAAAGTTAATGTAAGGAATTTGATTTAATGTGGAAAAGTAAATTAAGGTAGGAGTAGTAGTTATGTCTGTTGCTAAGAGGGAGTTAAAACAATAATGAGGGTAGATGGGTGGATCGGAGAAAGTTTGGACTTTAGAAGTTTTAGGCTTTGTTCATTTTCTTCCATAGTTATACCTCTAGAGAAGATTAATGTCATTATTGTGAGAATGGAATGTAAGTTTTAGTCATACGTGAATCATAAAGATAAAGGCGTGAATCATCAAGGACAAAGGTGTTTGTGAGGGAATCTGGTTAGTAGTGATGTTTAATTTATTTGTAAAATATTTTTTGAGAGATTTGGGAAGAGTGTAGTACAAGAATGACAGATGAAAATGCTGTTAAAGACACGTAATAGCCTTTTTGTTGAGTAAATTGCATTTGTTGGCTCTAAATCATTTTTTATTTTTACTAAGTCACATTTTTCTCGCATGAGGTGTTGGCATTTATGAGTAGTAGAAACGCGATAATCAATTAGCATTAGATTACCAATAAAAGCGATGAACAAGATGGAAAGGTGATTAAAGTATGGTAAAAGCTATTAAGACATATAAAAAAGTGATATACAATTAGAGTGTTTAACATACATAAAAGGCATTTCTAGGTCCATAAAGGTGATTGTGCTAATATAGGAGTATTTGTAATGTTAGCGTCTATGTAGTTAAAAAAGAGTTCAAAGCTAAAAGAAAAGTATTTATTGTAGTTAAAAATGCGTTTATGTTTCAGTAAAGGTGATAACGTCGTTAAAAAAATGTTTATTGTAGTTAAAAAAGTAGTTATTGTGGTTAAAAAAAAGTAATTTTTTTGTATGGCAAATAGAAAAGGCGATAAGCAAAATATATGCCAACTCATAGTCAAGGGTCTGATTGTGAACCACAGACTCCCTGCTTGTGAACCACAGACTCCCTGATAATGCTCCCTGATTGTGAATGCTTTTGTGCACATGTAAATGCTTTTTTGTAAAGCCTTATCACTTTTGTCACCTACTTCATCACTTTTTTGGAAATCTTATCGCTTTTTCAATCTTCTTCATTGCTTTTTTTGGGAGCATTATCACTTTTGTAGCCTACTTCATTGTTTTACTGGATTTTTGTGACATTTTGCCTTGCTCCTTGTCACACCCCACACAGGCCCCAGCCTATGCACACTCAGTGCCACTCATCAAAACTACCCAAAAAGTTATCAGACATATGAGTTTCCAAGTGTTGTTAACTACTTTAATTTCGGCCAACTTTTTGTTTGGTAGTTTTAAGTCTTATTTTCTTAAGCTGGGTGCCTGGGAAGTGCCCCAGGAGGCTTATGTGTAGTTTAGAACAATTACTTGTAGCTAAGGCAAGGCCCAACCACTAACTTGCATCACAAGCAAGGCTGTAATTCAATAACTTGCACAACAAGCAAGGCAATAAAAGATAACTTGCAATACATGCAAGGCATACACTTAATCCCATAAGTGTCTAGGATGTGTGTGTTCATGTAGTGTATTACTTAATGCATGAAAACCAAGAAGCCCATAGCTCAATAAGGTTTGAAAAACCAAGTTTTAGATGCATGTGAACTTTCGGCCAGGAATATTTCACAAGGGTTTTGAAGCACAAGCATATCATCCATCATAAGAACATATCATAACTTGGCTTAAAAGCCTCCAACATATACACATCCAAGCCAACATCTTCTGAGCATGATTTGGTGTCCAAAAGTACACAAGATACAACAAAACCTAAGAGAACCCGAGACTACCTACATGTGCACAAAAGTAGTCTAAAGAGTACACCTAACTTGGCCACATGCCAAGATTCACCCCCATTGTTCAAACTCACCAAATTATGCCTTACAACCCAAGAAACTTTACTCTCCAAAGAGTACCCTAAGTGTGCCATAGAGAAGTACACACTGCAGCACTAGTACAATAGCCATGTTCATTGTCATGAATGTGAAAACCACAATCAAAGAAATTGTCCACACATCCATCTTGCCCACCTAGACGTATCCCGCACTAACCAAGCCTGCAAAACTTGGAACATAAGTTTCGGCTGAAACTATAGACATAAGACTTGTACACATATTAACCAATTCCAAGCCAAGGACAAGTTGGCACATACCTTGACCACGAAGGTATTAACAAGCACACACACAAGCAACCCACTCAAGCACAATATCACTCAAGCTCTATATCTTTTCCTGAAACACAAATGTTTATGGGCATGAGTACATTACTCAGTAGGATTCATTATACAAACCGACTCATAGTGAGTCTATTTAGTTAAGTTCAAGACTTAACCTCCTTCCTGCAAAGAAAGACAATAAAACACCAAGATACCAGATATACAACATACATTCCAAGTTAGCCGAGACATATATATATATATAACATAATCACTAACTATACTTGGTTAGCACATGCAAACAACAATCAAGCACACAATTTACACACACACACACACACACCACAATTTCCATTCGGCCAAAGCCCTAGCATGTGTCCATGTGCATCATTGCACCCAAATCTTCATAACTCATTCACCAGTCCATTAGAGCTCCGAATTCGTTAGCAAGCTAGCCTCACTCACTAATAACTTTAACACGTGCCATTAACTCGACTAGCTAGTCAAAGAATATGAGACTGAAACTCCTCAATATGCCCATCAAGCAAACTAAGATCATTTAGCAATATGTAACCATCACTTAGTTGCTTTAACTACTTGATCATGGAAGAATTGCCAAGAATCCAAGTAGAATCATGAATCCTACCTCAATTCACAATGCTTGAGCTCTCGGTTGTACTTGAGCATCCAAGACCGAGCTTGAAAATGGATCCACAATATCGACCAATGCCGAGATCAACTATGCCAAACTCAATTTGTCTTTCTAAGCTTCATTCATGGGAATTTGGCAAGGATTCGGTCTCAAGCTCACCAAGAACACCAACCTTGGTTCTAAACTCGGTTAAGCCGAAACCTTTGCTTGTTTGACCGAAATGATGGGCTAAACTTGAGTGGAAGCATGCATTAATCGGGTATGTGCCAAATGGCACTAAAAATGGGTAAATGCCAGCCCAAAGGCTCCAAATAATTGCATGGCTCACATAAGCCCGTCTACACTTCCTAGTGCCGAAATTAGCATCCGAAAGAGTACTCAAAGTAGTCCTTAAACTTTGTTTCTCGGCATTAACAACATAGCCAATTCACATGTGCACTTCAAGCCCGAAACTTCTCAGTTTAGCACATACATCAATAGTCACATACATTTCCATGTGCCACTTTCACTCGGATGTGAGAATTTCACCCGAATGAAATTTTCACTCGAATGAAAATTTTCACATACAACATTAATCTCACTTTTTTTTTCAATCAAGTCCCTCACGTTTACATTTCCTTGCATTCTTGGCCTGGGCCAAGCATTGAGGGATGGTCCTAACACTCCTCATCTCTCCAAACTGCAACAATGCTACTGCTCTTGGCTCTCCTTTGATTCACTTCTTTATTTCTAATTAATTCCAGCTTGTCCCCCCACCTCTTCACCAAGCTTTCAATGTGTATTCCCTTCGATTGCTAGGACTTTATTTTTTCCCCACCTTTTTCAAATTGTTGTTTTTTCTTTTTTATCTACCTAAAAACAAAAACCTAGAGTTAACATTATTGAATCAGCAGGTTACTAGTTAACCTGCCAACTACCATCCAATCACTGTCATTATTCCTTATAATCTAATGGTTCAAATGTTATTGCGGCATTATAGAAGGGCTTGTCTTTTTTGCATAAGAATTTCCAGTTCTTAAAACAAATTTTTCTTAAAGAAAATTTATAGAAAATTTTAAAACTTGAAATCATTAGTAATTATTTATTAATTTGTATAATATTGTAGACGTTAATATTTTGCTACTGTTTACTGATCTTTTAATTGCAGCTTTCAATACTAATTGACTACATATCAAGGAGATTATGCCCAATTCATTTTAAGTTAAGTCAACTTAAGTCAAAATAACTTATTTTTATTTTTACATCTTGTTTGCCTGGAACTAATTTCATTTGAAAGTTAATATTATGTAGATATAATAATTCATTTAAAATATAATTTTTATAATCTTACTAAAATTTCTTAAAAATTTTCTTTTGTAATGCCTAAAAAAGAAAAATTCATAAAAATTTAGTAGCATCTTGAAAATTTACTTTCAAATGGATTATTATAGCTATATAATATTGGAGATCAAATGCATTTAGTTGAAGATAAAAAAGATGTAAAAATAAAATAAATTATTTTAAATTAAGTTAATTTAAATTAAAACAAATTGGTTGTTAGTCAAGTACAACAATAATTTATGACACTGAAAATTGTGGAAAGGGTCAATTCGGTGGCATGGGAACGTAAGATTTTTCTCCTGTCACGTTGAAAAATCATGGGTGAGTTCGGTTGGGTTTAATTGAATTAATGGGTCAAAATTTTGGGTTCGGTATCAACAAAGGGTAGCCTAGTGGGATCTGGCATGGGGGTTGGTTTGGGGTGAATTACAGTGTCTTCTATCTCGTCCCACTTCCACCCAGATACCCCAACTGCCACCCATTTGTACATCCGGCACCCGCCCATTGTTTGTCCACTTTTTTCCCTCCCTTTATGTGGTATCAGATTCCTTAAGCCAAATCCGCCCTACATTTGCTTCATCCTAGCCATGGCTTCATCTATTCAGTCCTCTTCATCGTCTTTCAGGTTTAAGCAAACAAAATTGTCACTTGTAAGACTGGCACACCCTGTAATCTGCAAAATCAGTCCCTAGATACATCCCACTGGGCAACCCTCTGTTGACTGCACAAAAAATTTTGACCCATTAATTCCATTAATCTAAACCAAACTCGCCTCATATTTTATAATCAATCAAACATAAGAAACGAACAATCTATAAGAAATTGTTGGGAACGAAATTCCCTAACCATCCATCAAGCGCAGTATAATAAAAACACGATCCAGTAAACACACACAAATTTAATTTGGTCCGGCTCTTAACTAACCTAAATTCATGAATGAGAGAAATTCACTCAAATAAAATATAGAAATTACAGTAGAGATGTGTCTTTGGTGCTCAAGTTTGCCTATAGATCCGCTACACATAACTGATAATCCCAATATTTAACCCTCTTTCAATTATAAGATATAAGAATTACTAAAGGCATCTCATCATAGCCCTTTCCGGCCTCCATACCTCTTCCCCCTCCTGTAACCTTCACATCTTTCCTTTTTACCATATTAGTTTTTCTCCCATACTCAAAATCCTAACACAATAAGCCTTTTACATGCCACACACAAACCCAAACCAAATCAAAATAGGAAAACTAAATTCCAAACAAATAAAAAAGCTAAAACTAAATCCTAAACAAACTAAAATTCTTAAGTTTTTTGAATTTGAGCTAACAAACCAAACAATCTCCACTTTGGCTTAAATTGTTTATCATGAATATGATCATTATGAACATATGGTCACGATCAAAAACAGGAACATCATAAACATCACCAAAACATGAATACAGCAACAAACGCAAACAAGTACAAACATCGTGAACATGACTTCAAACATCAGCACACAAACACAAGCTCAATTATGCCAAGAATGCATTGCAAGCTCCACCATGTTAGGACCAAACCATAAGCTCTAATGCCACTTGTTGGAAAAAAATTCTCCAATCACGTATCACACGTAGAGGAATAAAAACAACAATCAAGCAAACAAACAAAAATTTAAGGTAATTTAGCTCTTAAATAACCCACATCTATGGATAAGAGAAATGTACTAAAATAAAATATAGAGATTACGGTAGAAATATACTCTTAGTGCTCACATTGGCCTATGAATCTCTTACACACTACAGACAACCCCAATATTTACTTTTAATATTGATTATATAACTCAACCACATCTCTTAATAATATTCTTTCTAAAGAAATATTACTTTTATGTTATTAGCTCTGACTTTTCTTCTTCTTCTTTTTTTTTTTTAAATGTACGTACAAAATATATAACAAGTGTTATTGTCTTTTCTTAACCGAGCAAATATCATTGCGAGAACTCGATTGTTGGCGGCATATATGCTTTGTGTTGAAAGTTGGAATTAATTCCTTTCTCTTGGCCTAAATGACATGACTCCTTTAAATATCATTAATTATATCACCAATCTTTATGCCTTGTAATGTTGGTTTCGCATTCCTAGAAGTTAATTAGAAAGTAGTGACGGTGTACTGCATCGCTAAACACCGAGAAAACGCTTTGGGAAAAAGATACCCTATTCGTCTCAATTTTTTTTTTGTTATAATTACGATTTTGGATAGCTTTTAAAATTTTTATTTTTTATATTTAATTTTTTTTACTGCCAATTAACCATAGTATCCCCATTTTAACATCCACATTCAAATCATAACGGAATTTCTAATTTTTATGGAAATTACAGATTGATCCCTACAGTTTTTAAAACTTTCACTTTTTCCTTGTTTTACAAAAAATTATAAAGTTACCCTAAAACTTTGATAAAATTCCCAAGTGACTTACCAGCATATGTGTGTATTGTAGGTTTAATAAAACCCATCAAGCGACCGAATGACTTATTGTGTGTTGTAGGATTAATTCATGAGGTTATAAAAATGGATTGACATCATAATTTTGTCAATTGTTTTTGTGGAATTCGGCATTTACGCTACTGGTATAAACAGCAAGATAACAGGAAAAAAAAAAAAAAGAAAAGATATTGTGCCTTCAAATCAATTAAGTAATTCTCTATATTCTTTTTTTTTTTTTTTTTGTGGCTTCTGGTTCTCTATTTGGATTCCCAAAAGATATCAAGAATCCATTTTCCTCCACAACAATTATTTATCCATGATGCGCCTAAAATTAAGGAATCTGCTTTTTGCAAAAATATTGGTTAATTGCGACTTGGAAAAAGCTTTTGAATGAATGGACAGGTATATCTAAATTTGGGTAATTTGCAGCATATTACCTTAATTTGGCTTATTGCGACTTCCACCAAACGTTAGCCACCAGTTCTATAGTTATTTTGTTACGCAACTTTGTATAATTAGGGATACTAAATCAACTCTTAATCCATCAAATGTAAGATACTAACCAACCAAAAAATTGACAAAAATACCCCTTGCCAAAATCTTCTCATCTGTACAAAAACCCTACCTCACTGCTGCTACCTCCTCCGATGTCGTCGCCTTCCCCAAACCATCATATCCTAGGATTGCGTCGTTGGTGCTCTTACAGCTGATTGTATCGCCGTCACCATTCTCCCTTTGGATCTCACATTCAAATCTCATAGCGACTCTTCTGCTCTAGATCATGTCGATTGTTGCACGCATGCCTCCACAATCTCGTTGTCAACCTTCGAATCATTATTGCCACCACCTTTGCCATCACCGCCCACCATTGCAACTTTCATCGTTGTAAAAAATTCTAAAGTAATGCACAAACATATCTTAAATAATATGTAAAAATGTCTAATGTAGTATTTAAAAGTGTCTAAAGTAGTTTATATACAATTTATTATAATAAAAAAATAACAAATGTTCGAAGCAATAAGAAGTATATGAATGAATATCAAAAAGTGTTAAAAGAAATACTTGAAAGTGCCTGAACTAATAAGTATAAAATTTGTTATCTTAAAAAAATAACTATCTAAAACAATAAAAAGGTATTTGAATAAATATATAAAAGTGTCTAAACACAAATCAAGAAGTGTCTGAATAAATATAAAAAACAGTTTAAAGAAATATTTAAAAGTGTCTGAACCAATAAGTAAACAATTTGTTCGCTTCAAAAAATAACTAGCTGAAACAGTAAAGAAGTGTCTAAATGAATGTGTAAAATTGTCTAAACATATATTAAAAAGTGCTTGAAGCAATATGCAAATAATTTCGTTTCCTCATAAATAAACGTGTGCAAACTTATAAAAAAGAAGTGTCTAAATAAATATTTAAAAGTCCTCAAAGTAAAAAATAAAAATATTTAAAGCTTATATTGAAAAATATATATAAAAATGTGTCTTCTATTTCTTTCTCTACAGACGGAAGGTGTGCCCATCGTCAGCTAGGATAACAGCTTCTCATCATCCCTTCGTTGTTCATCACCATGATCGCTGCCTCACCTCGGATCTCTAGTCGCCGATCGTCTTCCCACTGCTCATTGTCTGCCTCGCTTTTCAAGCAATGTCGGCTGATGGTCCACTTCTCATTGTCTGATCGTCCTCCCATTTCTTATCACCCACTTCTTAAGTGATAGTTCAATCATCCTCTTGTCACTCATAGTCTGATTGTCCTCCTATCATTGATCGTCCTCTTGTTCCTCATCATTTGATCATTTGATCAACCTTCTATCACTAATCTTTCACTTCTTATCATCAGCTTAGGATTATGGTTCCTTACTCAGTGGCAATGAAGTGGAATCATCAAACCTATTTGGGAGGGAGTGAAGGAGGAGAGGACAGTGGTGGCGAGATGCTAAAAGCAGGAAAGAGAATTGACAGCAAAAGAGGAAAAGAGCATGGGGATCACGATCTCAGCTGAGGTCCAGAGAAAACATGATCTAGAGGGTGTGATGGAAATTAACTAGGTTAGTAAGGGGTAAAACTGGGAAATTGTGGACTATGTCTAATTAGACATATGTTCACAATAGCCATAATACCGTTTTGATGTTAACTTTAGAGCTAACTATTTACATGTTTGCAAGCTTTATGATTCAAGTAGAAATTTGCAATGTTTTAAGACTTAAATAAAAGTTGCAGAAGATTTAGAACTGAAAAAGTGGTCTGTCCGACTTAATTTTTTTTTAGAAGTAAGAATTTCTTATAATTTTTTAATTTTTTTTGAGTAGTTTTTTGTTATAATTTTTTACATTTATAAAAAAAATAAAATTATATGTTTTTTTGTAAAAATAAAATTTTAAAAAAACTTTTTAAAGATCTTAAAAGTCATTAAAGGTTTCAAAGAACAAAAATATCTCAAAATAAAGATTTTTAGTCATCAAAAGTATCTCCGTCGAACTTAGAAGTAAGAATTTATTAATTGGTATTTTTATAAAGTTTTTGAATTGCCATTGGAACAAAAATTGGGAAGAGACCACTTTTAGTCCTAAATACTTTATAAATTTTTTATTTAAGTCATAAAACTTTACAAATTTCTATTTAAGTTCTAAAACTTTGCGAATTTGTGTTTGAGTTCTAAAACCTGCAAAACATGTAAATAGTTAGTCCTAAAGTTAACCCTAGAATAGGTGGCCAACAGTTAGGACTAAGTGTTTACACATTTTGAAAATTTTAGGACTCAAATTGAAACTTACAAGTTTTAGGATTTAAATAGAAATTTTCAAAGTTTAATGGCTGAGTGTGTTCTTTCCCCATAATTTAGTACTTACAGTATGAAAGAATATAAGTTTTGCTTACCGCTCCAAACTGTGCAAGGTCCACTCATCTACCACAGTGATTGTGGGTGGCAACTAAGGATCTAGTTCAACACAATTTTGATAACTCAGGATTTATTTGGAAACTAATTTTAGTTTTAGGGCAAATAAGTTAAGTTAATGATAGGTTAGGGGTCAGTTGAGGATATATTTCATGGAACTTGTTACCTACAGCAGCTAAAATGAACTTCCCGAAAAGTTTATTAGATTCCATGTACAGGCATCAATAATATCAATAATAGTTTGGAGGAAAATGAAATTTCATAGATCCCTTTCAAAAGAATATATGTTTCTTATTTGTCTCTCCAAATTGTTTATTGGCTTGAATTTGTGCCTATTCAGTGGCCTAGTGTTACCATTTTATTGGTGCCAATATCATTATGGTAACATTTAGTTAATTGTATAGTTGAGTGTAAAAAAAAAATTAAATGCATGATTAATTTACAAGAAAACAATTCACAAGATTAGGTATGTACTCCTTTCACCCCATAATAATTAAAATGTTTCTCTGAGTACGGAGAGTAAGGTGTACACAATTTATGTTATTTTATTAAATTTTTCCCATGAAACTAAAATTCAAAAAATATTTTTCTAGATTTTGTGTAGTGAGAGTTTACATAATGATTAAAAAAGAAAATTTTTCTTTTTTTTTAGTTTTGTGCAGTGGGAGAGTTTAAATGAAGTTTAAAAAAAGATTCTTTATTATGTTTTGTGTAGTGCGAGTTTAAATGATGGTACTAAGGTAAATTAGAAGTTGAAAACTTTCCAAAAGGGAAAATGTTTCATTCTTTTTGGGACATCCAAAGAAGGAATACGTTTTATTCTTTTTGGGACGAAGGGAGTATATAACTAGAAAATACACACTTGTATTAATCTATTATATAATATAAAAGCAGGATACACATAAGGGTAAAAAAAACTTTTCACTTAACAAACATCACAGCATTCTGACACATGGACAAAATTATATTTATGGAAGTGTTTTAATGTAATTTTCATTCTAATTCTCGATGCTGCCCTCAAGAGTCATTAACTCTTACATTGTAATTTAATACACATAATCCGTTTCACATATTTAATAGAAAGGAATCAGAAAAGTCAATTGCATATTTAATGCTGCCATACACAGTTTTCTAAATTGTAGAAATAAATCGGAAATTACATCAAAAGGAATAAAAAATTACATCAGAATAGGGTACTGAATATACAAATCACACATGACCAGTACTATATAAATAGAAATTGTAGAAAGGAATCGAAAATTACATCAGAAATTACAAATCACACATGTCTTTGTACAATTTCTGCGCATTTTTATCAGAAAAGTCAATTGCATATTTATCTAAGAGTAATTAATCTTAAAAACTATAGTTATTGTATTTGTTTGATAATCCAATAATTATTACCTTATGTGTTTAGTATATTATCCTCTTCCAGGTAATTTTATTTAGTCGGACAACTACGACTATAACTGCAAATATATAATTACAACATGACGAAAAACATTTGAATAATGAATTATAATTTATAATTCCAATTCCGTGATTGTGCCAACTGAAAATAAAAATATCAGAGGCCTTGATTCTTGTAATATGAACGAATTATATTCTATTTAAAATTAGTGGACTCAATAGCGCAATTAAGGATGGCAAAGGAAGGGATATTATTAGATGGAAAGCTATAATAGGAAACAATTTTATTATATTCAGGTTTCTAGAATTGTCATCATATTTTTTATGCAACTTCCTTTTTCAATCTAGCTGAAGCGTTTCCCACCCTAGCAAAGAAGCCCTACTACTGATTCCTATATATTAACAAATGTGTGCCTCTTAAACTAGATTCACCAGCCTCATAGGAAAGGTAAACTATGAGAACTCATTAGTATTCGTTTAAGTTTGTTAGGACTTTAATTTGTTATATTAAACACTATAAAACTTATATTTGTTTTTTCTACCTAGCAGGAACCCAGGAAGAGCAAGAGACAGGTAAATCATAGCAATATAATCCAAAGAATATAATGCTTTTTTTTTTGTTTTTTTCGAATGTGCTGTGTTTGAAACCATATCAAACCACTTTTTTTTTTACGTTACAAACTTTATATGCAGATTTTCATATAAAGCATTGATCTGGTTAGTATATTCAGTACCCTATTCTGATGTTTTTAAAGTTTTCTCTGTTTTGGGAAGTTCTATTCTAGAAATCAATCTTTTCAAGCTTCATAAGGTTTCACTCATGTAAGCAATTTCTGCCTATATAACTCTAAAGCTTTTTAAAGTCAAATACTTTTCCAAATTGCTAAAGATCTTCCTTCAAACTCTTGGATTTTTTCCAAATATAAGATTATTTACGCAATTATTAGTACTGCTATGAAAGTCATTTTATGTGTCTGTGTTATCATATAACTTTTCAGGGTATGATTATGCTATAACCTTTAAAAATGCGCAGAAATTGTACAAAGACAAAACTAAGATGGACCTTGTGTCAGACTGCTATTCCGCAATTCTTCGGGCAAACACCACTCTCATTACAAGGTTACAACGCCTGGAGGATGAGATTGAAGCGCTGCAGCATATCAAATGAGAAAATGAATCACTGAAGCAAAAAATTATTCGCCTAGAGTCAGATTTGGTAACGAGGGTAGTAGATTTAATTTTTGTTTAATTCAATCAATTACCCTTCTCACACTAACAATTATTATTACAACATTGTAGATGGAGGCCAAATCTGCTACTTTTCATAAAGATGATTTTAATATGTTCTTCAACATTCCTGGTGAAGTGAAATGTGACACAACTAACATAAAAAGGAGAAGAGTTTTTGGTGTTCGTGATTTCCCTGATGGCATGGAAACAACTAGCACAAAACAGATAAATGGCATAATTGAAGTTGAGGATGACCCGCAAGAGCTCTAGAACAAGTTTAGTTTTTATTTAAGTACTATTATCAAGAATAAAGCTACTGAGTTGGTATGTTAACAGTAGCCATTTAGTATTCCCTATGTACCTCCATTTGTCGGAGGAGTAATTGTTAGTCATTGGTTACAGACTTTATGTCTGGTGCTAGAGTATAATACTTTCTTCCTCCTTAAGAATCAAGTAGAACCCCATTTTATACCCCATAAATCGTTGATTAAAACTAATGCAATTAATAGCTCAATACAAGTAATACACTTATCAAAAAAGGCATGCGGTACTAGAGTATAATAAACTTGACAGAAATATGGATTCAACTGCGAAGAACATAAAAAAAGAACTAGGGCCTGCCTGGAAAAAATAATACCATTTAGTTATGAGTTTTCCATATTTTTATGTTTGCCTAGAAAAAGTCTTCTTTAATATATGTCCAACTGTTAACTCCACATGCTGTGTTTAAATGTAGGTAGAAGGGCAAGAAAAGATGCAAGTAATATTTAGGCGATTAATGGGCATTCAATTTCTGTGGGAGGTACAAATAACAAAGTATAACCGTCAAAATTTACGTTCTGCATTTATTGTGAAGAAAATTCAGCCAATTAACTGGTCAACTGAAAGTCGCTTATTACTTCATCTTATTTCGAAGGTATTACTTCCTTGCATATTAGCGTTGATACTATTCAATATTTTTTAATAAAATGTACATGTCTTGTATTAACTAATTCTATACTTTTTATTATTATGACTGTTAGTTTAAATCTTTGGGTCAAGAAAGCTCATCCTTAAAAAGATCTTTTTCAACTGAAATGCCGTCAAGAGTTCAGCACCCTAAGCGCCAATGCTGCCCTATGTTAGAATCTATTTTCTTTACTGTGACACATTTTTAAATTTGTTGTTATTATATTGCCATACTAATGCTTAGAATTTGTCATTTACAGTGACATGTGTGGGAAACCAAACCATTGTCACATTGTTACTATTGCTAATGCAACAAAAACTATCAATCATACACATAGTACAACCAATACCAGGTATACACCATGTTTTTATTAATGTGGCCACAAGTATTTCAATTTTAATTCATGTTATTGTAAATCTCGTATTAAGATTGAATTCTATTTTATACTTTACATTCACAGTGGACCTGATTTTTTAACTGCTAGAAGTGGTAGCAAAACTATTGACCTTCCAATTCATACCAACTCACAGAATACTTTGTTATCGCAACATTCTCGATTTGTAGACGCAATGTGAGTATTATATATTTGTTATATTCATTTTTATTATAAATTATTTTTGGAGAAGGTTGATATTTTAATGCTATTTCATAGGGAGGACTTCCGTGATCATCCAATAACTTCTCTCACAAATTCTGCACCCTCAGATGATGAATCGATTAAGTCATTGCACAGGTTTAAATGTTTTCCAGAAAAAAAAATCAATGCTCTTTACTTGAAACTCGGTTATATGCCACTTACACATTCCTCTGTTCAAATTATTATTGCAGTGCATTACTTAAGGATTCAAGTGGAGATAAAGATCTACAATTCGATGATATGGCAACTTGAAATTTTTGTAATTTAAAACTCAAGGTCTTACTTACACATTATAACATTTTTTGTCCATACTGTGTTGAGATATTTAATTCTAATATTATTTGAAACGTAAGGCTTGTTGGAATATATTTCATACCAATATTTTCATAACAATTTTATTTTTTATATTTTTTTACAATTTAATACCATTTGAAACCCGTGGCAGCGCCGGGTATGTAAACTAGTTAATAAAAATATCCAAAACATTTTGCGTAAAACCCAAAATTTGTACAAGAATATGAATTTACCACTAAATCTAAATGAGTCAATTTTATAAATAACGTAAACACCCTAATCTTAGGGAAAAAAAACTATCTATAAACTCAATCCACCAAAATAACTGTTCATTAAACCCTAAACCAACCAATCAAATACCTTATTATAGGAATAAAAATTAAGCATAACATATCTATGTCATATATGTGTTAAATTCGACAAAACAACCTAAATCCACCATCTAAACCATAACTACATGGACGATATAATCATTAAAAACCGAAACAAAACACTAACATGCAGATTTGGGAAAGATTTTAGATGAAAATGACGTAAAAAATTCCGGGAATCAACAGGATAAAGAAGAATTTGAGAAAGGCTAAGCGAGAGTTTTCAAAGAGTAAAATGGGAGGGGAAGATGAGTATTCCTTTATAGGGGTCGATTTTGAAATCGTTGTCGTGACCAAAGTTTCAATTGTCCAAATTGAATATCATGCAGCTAGTAAGATTTAATTTTAAAAATTTAATGTAGCCACCAAAATGGTTATTGTTTAGCAACAAGGTCCATAAAAAATAGTGGCTAAAAATATCACCTTTTGTGACCATTAAGGCGATCATGAAAATTGATAATAAGATGGTCATCCGAATGCACGAGGACCTTTTTAGTGGCCGCCCTAACCACTATTTTCATGAAGAAATAAAAATGGTAGATAAAAGATTGCCCTAAACCTCCAATAGCTATTCGACAACTGTTTTGCCCACCATTTTTATGGCGACCACAAAAATAGTCTCCGAGAATGGTTGCTATTGCTGAGATTTGTTTTAGTGTTGGTTTATCACATCTTTGTGTGGTACTAGTAGAAAGCATGATTGTTTTTGGCCTCATCAATAATACTATAGATTTTCAACAACTCCTGAAAATCTAGACATTTTTGCAAAGACAAAGCAAAAAACTTGAAATTTTTTTTTCCAAAACCTGTATATTAATTTTATAAGTATACAGTAGATTGAAGTATATGATTTAAAATGAAATAATAAAAAATATTTTTATTTTCATCAATGTACCATATATATAATATATCCCTAAATGTACCTTGTATATACTATGTTAAGTTTCTAAAAAATACAAAAATATTTGATGCATAAGATACCAAAAATATCATATATGCCTATCATTAAACTGATAATATAAAAAAAAACATATGCAACATATATTTCCAATAAGTTCTTTATTGTGTGATAACTAGGGTATATTCTGAATGAATTAAGCAATATATACCACAATAAGTCATAAAAAAAGTAAAAATGTTATTTACATAAGATACTGTAAAATACCATGACATATCGTGTTACACTTACCTGTAAACTAATAAAGTGTGAAAAAAAATATTTATTGCGTATCATGTATCTATAATAAACAAATTACTATGTCGTAAACCGTAGTAGTCAAATTAGTGTTTATACTAGGTTCACAATCACTCGCAAGTTGCAGCAAGAAGAGTTTCATATTCAATGTTTGCTTTTTTTGGCTCTTTCATGACAAATGGCCAAACTCCTCATCTAGCTTATACATCTATTATTTCTGCCTCCTTAGACTGCAAGCTCTTTCATTTGATGATCGGGTCCCCAGTTTCAATCACAACTCTAAAGATGTCAAAACTACTCAACCCTCCCTGAACCCAACCGTCCAAACCTGAATGTGCCCTTACTCACTTAGCCATGAGGAGGTTACAGTTTTAGCTAATCCTACCTGACCATACCCGCACCCCTCCCACATTAATATATTTATATTTGAAATATGATTTTATTTTAAAATAAAATTATAATAACATAAATTACCATATATCACTTTAGTTTTTTATTTTTAGTTATTATTAATTGTAAATATACACATTCTTTTGAAAATATACATAAAAATAAAAAAAATCTAAAAAATTAAACATATGTCTTAAATGGGTTGGTGGGTAGTACCTGGCCACTTGCTCGATTGGCACTTCCTGAATCTGATTAATTGTGGGGAGGGTTTGGGTTAGCTAAACCCGGTCCATTAATATCTCTAACAGTGAATCAAATCGGGGACTTGATATTCACATAGAGGAGTTTTGGGAATAAAAGGTCAAAAATAACATACCTAAGGTGGAATAGAAGTTTATCCATATGGAAAAGGAAAAGAAAAATAGGGATGTTACTGTTCATAAATACTAATTCACCCCACTAGGTTTAATATATAGTAATGAATGATATTTATGGTGTTCGTGTGTTATGGTGATTCAATCTATGTCAACATTAAATATGAATATAAACAGTGATGATCATTGATGAAAAAAGAAAGTTTCATAAAAATGGAAAAAGAAAAGCAAGAACCAGGGTAAAAAAGTTAAGGTAAAGTTTTAGGACTAAGGGAGCAAAAAAAAACAAAGATTCTAAGTATTAAGAGATAAACTGTGGGGACTAAAATTTTTTTTTAGAAGAGAGAAACAATATGAAAAATTAATAATATAAGACAAAGAGTGGAACTTCAAAAACAAAAAGTGGGCTTTAATGATCAATAAATAAATAAAATGGTTTTTAGGCTAATAGAACAAATGTAAAGATTTGAGGAATTAAATGCTTAGCAATCAACTTAATAAAGGAAAAAAAAAATAAATGAAAACATTGGCCAAACGAATCAGCTCAAACCATACCAAAAAGTGGATAGCTCATCATGACTAAAGTTTTGTTTTAAAAAACAATAACAAAAAATCAGCAAAAAAAAGGTTAAACGAACACACTATGATTGACTAAAAAAAACAAGAAACTAACCATGATCACCAAGATTTTTCTTTAGAAAAAAAAAACAAGAAACTAACCATGATCACCAAGATTTTGCTTTAGAAGGCAGTAAAATAAAAAATAACAAAAAAAATTAGAGACAAAGAGGTTAAATGGAGAGATTTTGTAACTCGCACATTGCAGAAGATATTTTTTTGTAATAAATTTTCATAATAAATAAATAAAAATTCCTCATCAATAAATTTGTGACAATCAATTAAAATTTCTATTTGTTTTAAATTTGAGTTGAGCTCTCTTCATGTTATATTTATATCATTAAAATGATTAGTTATGACCAAGACATAATACGGTATGTACTTCGAAGCAATGCAATTTTTTTTGTTAATTTAAAAAATATTCACTAAAAATCTAATTTTTAGTATCAATAAAAAATTTATCTAGAAAAATTTACTAACAATTCTAACAACTATGGACCAAATTACTTTATTAAACTATAGAGCTTGAAGTAAGCAATTGATGCTACAAAATTTAATCAACAATAATGATAAAAAAATTGAATGAAATAAAAAACTATGTTTAATACATGTTAATCAATTAATAGTCTGAGTATTAACTTAATAAACATAAAAAAAAGAATGTAAACAAAAAAACTGAGTAAAGCTAAATAAACGAAAATCAGGTCAAAAGTAGGCAAATTATAAAGATTAAAGTTCCATTTTTGAAAAAAATAATAAAGAAAATCAATAAAAAAATTTAGGGTGAAGACAAAAAAAAAAAGGAAAAACTTAAGGTATTAAGGATTTAACAATTGACTTAATAAAGATAAAAAAATAGTTTAACTAAAAAATAGACAAATTATGGTCACCAATGTCTTAATTTAGAAGAAAGTACATAAAAGAACAACAACAAAAAATGGAGGCCAAGAAAGCAAATAGAAGACATAGTTAAATAGTTATAAAATTTGGGGACCAAAATGTGACACAGATGTAACTCATCACCTAAAATGGAAGGATTAGAAAGTTTGGAACGGAAAACGCATCTGGACCTGAAACAAAACTTAAAATAGACTAAAACCACAAAAATTGCAACATAGGCGCTTAGAAAGGCAAGTTCCTTGCAAAAAGAGGATCCAACTAAAAAAGGATCAAATTGTATCCAACACACAAAAAACAAATGTATGGAGCTGTATATGCATAGCGATCACTGTTAATGAACAGTGGAATTTCTTTCTCTTTTAGAATATTGTATAATAGGATTAACTGAAGTTATTGCTTGAATTTTTTCATTGCTTGTTTTTTTTTCCTTCTCTTCTTTGGTGACGTTTTTTTTCTCCATTTTATCATGAAATAAGAATATTACAAGGTGTTAGTTCATTGGACAGCCTACTATACTCGATATTTGTAGCATGATATTTTGCTTTTGTCATGTATCCTAGGAAGAGAATGGTTTAACTACATCAAGCGCACCACATTAGTGGAAGCACATTTAATGTTCTAATCAAATCCAGTATTGCCACATTTTAAGTCTGCAGCCACTTATAAGATTACTAGAACTACCAATTGTAAGTAAGTATATATAATATAATCAAGATACTATAGATGAATAATATTTTAAAACTATATTTTAGTATATACGAGGTTATATCAACCCGTACATTGTAACTGGTATTTTTTTTACAACAAATTTAGCATTAGAAAAATCTTAAGAACTAATTAAAAAATTACCACTCATAAATTATTCAAACTAGTTAAAAAAAATTTTATTGTAATTTTGACATTCATTTTATGTTTTATTATTAAAATAATTAGTTATGATTGTAACATAGAATTACGAAACATAACACAATACATGCTTCAAAATCATGGATTTTTTTACTAAAAATAATTAACTAAAAAATTTCATCTCTTATCAACTCACACTCTAATACTTAATATTGAGGAGAAATTTATTTAGAATAATTCACTTTCAATTTTAGCAAGTATATGCCAAATTGATTTATTAAACAATAGAACTTTTTGAAGTAAATAACTCAAGCTGCAAAATTGAATCATCAATAAAGAAATTACAAAACCTAAACATAAATTGTGTTTAATTTATATTAATAAAGTAACGATTTAACCATTAACATATTAGATACAAAAACAAAAAAAATAATAAATTGACCAAAGCCGAATCATTCAAAACCATACACAAAAGTGGAAAAATCATAATGACTAAAGTTTTTTTTCAGAAAAAAATATTGAAGAAAAAAAGAAAAAATAGTTTAGGGACTAGTTGATGAAATGAAAAAAAAAACTTTAGATATTATGGGTTTAACAATTGACGTAATAAGAGAGAGAGAGAGAGAGAGAGAGAGATGGTTTGGCTAAAAAACAAACAAAACATGGTGACCAAGTTTTACTTTAGAAGACAATACATAAAAATTAAAGAATAAAAAAGCTTTGGACCAAAAAAGCTAATAGAAAACTATAATTAAGTAGTTATTAAGTTTGGGGCCAAAACATCACACAGATCAAACATAGGACAAAAATGGAAAGTAAATGCAATTCAATGATTGGAAACGTGTTTTAGCAAAAAGGAAATGTGAAACAAAATGAAAATGGAGGAATATGAACATAAACCCTGAAGAATACTATTGTCTTTAAAAAAGATGACCGGTCTTCCAAAAAAAGCAATTGTTTCCCAAAAGAAAATAGGCAAAAAAAAAAAAAGTGAGATACATTATTTACCATTGTAGATGATTCAAATCGTGATTTAGCAAAAAAAGAAACGTGAAACAAAATGAAAATGAAGAAATAGCAACATAGGCTCTCAAGAATAATATTTTCTTTCAAAAAGATGACCGATCTTCCTAAAGTAGCAATTGCATCTCAAAAGAAAATAAGGAAAAAAAGTGATGCACACTGTTTATCACTAAATATGAATAGTGTACGCCAGACGAAAAGGAAACAAGTATTCCTTACCCGAGTAACACCTTCTCAAACTAGAATATTAGAAATCAAGCCTGGGGACCTATGCATGTCTTCAACAACGTTGCTTATGCTCCCTCCGCCTATATAAAGCCCATCCCAGTTCTCTCTTTCTCATCAGCAAACCAAATTCACAAATACAAAAAAACTCTTGCAATCTTCCTTCCACTAGCTAACAATGGCCAGCCTCAAAATGACCAAGGAGGAGGTGAAGAGCGTCTTCCTCAGCTATGCCGGAGATGCTAAGGTGATGAACAATGAGCAGCTCATCAAAGCTTTCGAGTCCTTGGGTGCCTCTAGCAGGGCCAAGGATGCACTTGCTCACTGCGATCTGAACAAAAATGGAGTCATCGACACTCCTGAGGAATTTGAAGCTCTTGCTGATTATGCTGTCTCCGCCTAATAACTTGTTAGGTACATGTTGTTAAATGTGTACCTAGGGTACTACTTGTGAGAGGACTCAAGTAATTTTACGTATTGTATAAATAAATCCTCTCATCATCTATGCTCGTATATTTTGTTAAACTATTTCTTTTTCTTTCTACTTTTTTTTTTCCATCAAGAACATTTAGAAAGCCAACCTGGGAAAGACGCAACACGCAACACACTAATATCTCATAAGATCACTCCAATTGTAGACTTATCAAATTTGAATGCCTTAACAAGAACAAGAGAATTAATCGAATTCTATGTGATAAATAAACCTCCGTCCCCAAGCTACTTTTATGCCTCTTTCAGAGCTTTGAATGTTATTGCCAATGCCTCAACTTGCATGACATAGTTGGTAGTAGGACAACTCCCAAAAAATGAAGGTTTCCGAGGTTTCCCAACGTGATTCCTTGCCACAATCCCAATACCACAAGAAGCATGATTCTGGAAATAGCAGCACCTACAATTATTTTCACTACACCGTTTTAGCTAACCGCAGAGTAGCAAATCATGAGCTGCTCTGAACACTGCTGGAAGAAGCGGAGAAACAGTCAATTATAAAATAATTTGTGAGAGAGAACCAGACAGAGAGAGAGAGAGAGATAGCGAGCGAGCGAGCGAGAGGAGAGGCAGCGAGGCATTTCGGATTCAGAGGGATAGAGGCAGGTGAGGAGATCTTTGGCGAGTTTTTTTTTGAGACATGGCACAGTGCTGGATGTCTTCGTTTCCCAGAGAAAATCTAAAGCTGGATTACACTTTGGCTTTGTCAAGTTCCGCAAGAGTGACGCTTCGCCTGACCTGGAATCAAGGCTGAATCAAATTTGGATCGGTTCTTTCAAGCTGCGAGCCAACAGGGCAAGGTTTCGGGTAGAGAAATGAATATGAGAGGCTCTCTTCCGAATCAACCATTTCTAACAGCGAAAAGAAGCTATAATTGGTGCTAAAAAAGTGCTTCATCCATTGGTCGTGTTCAACAAAATTTTCTTCCGTCTCACTGCAGTGTGGTGTCCATGATAATTATTCAGACTCACTCGGATTCAAAGTGTGGCTGGATGGTAAGAGAAGACGATGAGTCATTTGAGGATAGTGATGAGTTGGAGGTAATTGAAGAGTTTGCTGAAATAGCAGAGTTCGAGGCAGAGTTGGCCTTGAAAAATGCTCAGATAGGGAACTGCTACAGGAAATTTGTTAAGTGGATGGTGAGGAAGGGAGAGCAGCTCCTAGCATGGAAAGGGACATGCTTCAAGAGAATAAGGTGGAGTTTCTTTTACTACAAGAAATGAAAGCTGAGACTGCGACCTTTCCTCTAGTCAGATAATATGTGTTCTAATCATTAACATCAACGGCCCCATTGCCTAGTTTCAAAAAGAGATCTATGGGATAATCTGAATTTACCGGTATCAAACTTCGAGGGTCCTTAGTTCTATAGGGGAGATTTCAATGCGGTAACATCTTCACATGAAAGAAGTGGTTGTGTCAGTTGCAAGACTGAAATTGAAGATTTTATAAGCTTTGTTGCACAGACACAAGCGATCGACCTTCCCCCAGGTGCGAGGAAGTTTTCTTGGTACAACTCTAAAGGTACCAAGATGAGTAGAATAGATAGACCGTGCTCTTGTTTTTGAAAGTTTTTTTCGGTTATGGCGTGGTTTATGTCTGATCAGTTTAGAAAGGAACATTTCAGATCACAGCCTGATTGTATAGCAGGATTTTAGCTAACGGACTGTGGATGGAGGAGCCACATGAAATATAAAAGGATGCTCTTAATTTTTTTTAAACAAAATTCCAAGATAATTGCAAGTCCACGCCTCTCTATTCAACGAGTAGAATTAAGCGTCTTTCTCTTTTGGATGCATCAGACTTATAATTAGAAGCCCTTATTGAGGAGGATGAAGTAAATTAAAGGATGCCATATGGAGTTGTGGTAGCTCGAAATCACCCGCCCTGGATGGATTTGGCTTTGGATTTTTAAAAAGTGTTGGCATTTCACTAAAGGAGATGTGATGAAGTTTGTAAAAGATTTTGAGGCATCGGAAAGATACATAGAGGTTACAATTCTTATTCTATCACTTTAATTCTAAAGAAGGTGAATCCTACCGATTAGAAAGATTATCAACATATAAGTTTGATTAGTTCAATTTATAAAATCATGTCAATGTTCTTGCTAATAGCCTCAGGAGGAAAATGCACTTGTTGATTAGTAAAACTTAATTTGCTTTTGTTCATGGTAAACAGATCCTGGATAGTATTCTTAT
The DNA here is from genome assembly GCA_039654915.1 of Aquilaria yunnanensis. Classification (NCBI taxonomy): domain Eukaryota; kingdom Viridiplantae; phylum Streptophyta; class Magnoliopsida; order Malvales; family Thymelaeaceae; genus Aquilaria; species Aquilaria yunnanensis. Next base: position 73,066,869 of record CM077597.1, read on the forward strand.
TACTAATGAAGTTGTGCAGTTTGTGAAAAAGAGGAGGGTCAAGACTCCTCTTCTAAAAGTGGATTTTGAAAAGGCTTTTGATAATGTAAATTGAGAATTTCTTTTCTACAAAATGAGGACAATGAACTTTGGAAACAGCTGGGTTAATTGGATCAAGGGATGTTTATCATTTGCTATGGTGGTAGTTCTTATCAATGGTAATCCCGCTTTTAAGTTTAATATGGAAAAGCGATTCCACCAAAGTAGTAGTGGCCGGTGGGCCAACCCGGCCCGACCCCGACTTGGCCGGGCTTTTCTGGACCTGGGCACGACCAGCATCAACACAGGGTGGGCCTGTGCATGGTTGGACTCGGGCCCAGTCCGAGGCGGGGCGGTTCCAAGCTGGGCCAATTTTATGCGATTCATGAAAAATGTGTTTTAATATATTTGCAATCGTTATTCGATAGTAATTTTATGAAATTTATGCTTTTTTAAAAAGAAAGGCCACCGTCGGTGTCATTTTTATTAAGAAAAAGCCACACGACACTTAAATAATTTGGAACATGCCTTACACTTGAAAATGGTAAAACATTTCAGGAAAAAAAAAAAGAGAAGGTAAAACTTAAGATCTATGTTTAACAGCATAATCAGATCGATTACATTCTTTAAATTGTAAAGAAACCTACAATCTACTCTTGCGAGTCATCGTCAGAAGGGACCTCATCATCTAAGTTTTTTATATCTTGCTTCTTTAGAGTAACAAGGGCCTAATCCCGGTTGCAGACGCAAACCTCAACGACCTCAAGTGTGAGCCTTACTCGTTTCTCCGAGATGACTCATTTTCCTGCACTAAAGACAGCCTCAGAGACCACGATAGAGGTTGGAACTGCTAAGATCTCTTGTGCCAATATGGATAAGATTGGGAATCTTCCTATTTTGTTTTTCCACCACTTGAGGATGTTTTCCTCATTGCTTTCAAATGAAGTGCGGAGGTAATCATCCCATTCTGCTAATCCCGAGTTTGTGGGTCTCGGTCGTTTGAGGATATTTGCCGCTGGGTTGAACCTTGATAATGATGAGGAGGTGGAATGTCTAGTGGGTGTTGGATTGGATGGCCTAACCTTATCAGAATGTTTAACGGAGTAGAGTTTGTATAACTCTCTCAAATTGTGGTCAGCTTCAGCAGAAATAACAAGTGCAGAAACTTGTGTTTGACCTAAATATGTATGATAGTATGCTTCTAACAATTGCAGACAACCCATGATTTTGACATTTGGATCTAATACACATGCAACAAGATAATTTTGTGGGATTTGTTGAAAATAATCAAGCCATTTCTTTTGCATTGCTTCAACAGTTGGTTTTAAAATCTCATTGTCCTTGTATTAGTGGAAAACATAGATGATGTTTACAAAATATAACATTGCTCACTGTTGGGTAATAAACCCCAGAAAAAAATTTTGTTGCCTCATAAAAATATCTAAGCAACTCAACTAACTTAAAACATTTTTCCCAAATCTCGTCCGTTAGGTAGTCACCTTGTACTTTTGAGTTCACAAATCAAGTCAAAAGATTTGCCCATGGTTGAGCATCATTTAACATTTCAAATGTTGAGTTCTATCGAGTGAGGTAATCAATTTTAAACTTTTTCCAAGAAAAATTCACCACATTTTCAATACAAAACATTTTAAATTCACAAGCAAATTTGTTCCTTGTTTTAGCAAAAAGTAAAGCATTCCAAATTGGCTCAATTTGGTTTTGCAGTTATTGTAAACCATTATGAACACATAAATTCAAAATGTGACACAAGTAACGAACATGAAAATTTTTTCCATTAAGCGATGGTTTTATTTCTTTTATTAATTCTCTCACTGCCGAATCATTGTTTGAGGCATTGTAAAAAAAAATGGACAAAACTTTATCGGCAACAAAAAATTCATGCAAACTTTCAATAATACAATTGAAAATGTTCCTACCCATATGATCAGATTCTATACATTTGAAAGCAATGATCCATTTTTTAATAACCTATTCATCATCTATCCAATGAGCAATGACACAATAGTAGTTTTGTCCTATTGGAGATATCCACATATCAGATGTAAATGACAGACAATGATCAATGGTAGAAAAATATGCTTGCAAATCACTTCTCCTAGCTTCATACAATTTAAAGTTTTCTCTCTTAGCTATTTTCCTAGAAGCTTTTTTATAAGCAGGACTTCAATTTTCTAGGATGAATCTTTCTAAGTGTTCATCTTCTGCTTGTCTAAATGGTTTTTTCGTAATCATCATCCAATTAATTAAACCTTGCCTAGCAATTTTTGGATTAAATAAAAAAAAACTTGGATCACCAGAGCTCCCAAAGCCCGTCAATTGTATTTGTCCACCGGATATACCACCGATGTCTCCATGAACTTTGCTCAAGTGCCACGTGAGAATACCCATCCCGTAGTTCAATTTGTGTGCAAATTTGTTGTCGAAGTGTTTGCACTTGACATACCTCATATTATCTTCCCCAACTTACTCAAAATGGGCCCAAACGGAAACCTTCAAATTCCCGCTCTTAACTTGAGTTCGCTCGGGTTGCTCACTTTGTGGCATCAGTTGGGACCCCTCAACACCGCCTTGGGTCGGTGGAATTTCCTCGACATCATCATCAGAGAGTTGATCGTTAAGACCTTGGTCATACGCCGCCATGTCGATGTTGGGATTGTTGTTGTCAATTTGTTCTGAATACGGACCTCAGTTTTTACGGAACAAACATCCTCGTAAAAATGGATTGACTTTGGTGGCGGAGGAGGAGCAGGAGGCAACACCCTTGCCCTTACCGGAGTTCTTCCCTAGTGAAGCCATTAGTGGAAGAAAATAATTGAAGAGATTTAGAGATGATTTGCAGGAAATTAAGAAAATATTAGTGAAAGATTAAGAAACTTGGAGAGAGAAAGTAGAAAGAATGAAAGAATATTGTCGGAGATTGGAGAATAGAGGATTGGTGTGAGGAAGTATGCGAAGGCGACTGGCTATTTTTAGGGGAAAGAAAATTTAGTTTGGCCCAAAAAGCCCTAAAAAACTAGCCGTTAGTGGCTGTTGAGTGAGGGTAAAAAAGTTTGGGGTAAAAAAAAATAGTCTGAAGCCGTTAGGGGGGGCTGGCTGTCATTTTCCAATTTTTTTAAAATTTTTGAAAACTCAACAGATTTTTGGAAATGTCCGACCTAGCCCAGGCCTGACTTGGCTTGGCCGAGTCGTGGGCTAGTCAGGGCCGGTTCGAGTTGAACGGCGAGTTTGGTCGGGCCGTGCTAGTTTGGGCTTCCATTTTCTTTTAGGCCCATGTTCGCCCTGCCACCTCTCGAGCTTTATCCATGCTAGGTCGAGCCCGGGTTTGACCATGCATGGCCGAGTTTGACCCCAAGCGGGGTCCAAGTCTAGGCCGGGTCAACCCGGTCCAATGGCCACCCTTACACCAAAGTGATCCTTTGTCCACTTTGTGGTATCCACTACCCTACCCGGGTACTATAGGACTCACCTCACTTATATTTCGAGTGAGGCGTACCAGTGAAGTAAGTCCTACCAAGATCTTTTGGATCCTTATTAAGCCATAATAATGCAAAAGCTCATTTTATGTACTTGCATTACTATTTTGTTGCTCTGTGGTTCAATAAAATATGTGCATGCTCTTAAGCTTTCTAACTTAGTTCTAACAATAATCATGCATGAATGGCTTTGGTGTTCATTTTAAACACATGACATACAATAGAAAACATGGTTGGCCAGCACTTATAAATAATATTGAAATAGTACCAAAGCATAAAACATATGTTTCTTTTAACCATATTTAAGCAACTGTCACTCATACATGTCCCATACCATGTGGACTAGTACATGCAAGTTTCTTCATCTAAGTTAGACACAGTGCTACTAGATGCATCCACTTTTTAAGGAATACAAAACCTTATGTGGCATAAGTATCTCAGAACAAGATCCATATTATAGGCCTATATTGTGTACCTTTTAATGCCATAGTGCCCACAGTGTCCGAGTCCTTTTAATGCCTTCATGTCCATTATCTACTACCTTGACCCTTTTGAGCAAACAACGCTACGGTTGCTAGGGTCCATACCCATGTTACTTACATATAATTGTAAGGGGTAACTATTCCATGAATACTCAATAAGGCCTTATGTACTTGCAAACAACGGCATATTTCTCTATGTATAAAATATATACATAGTCATGGCATTTGATTCATTCACTATTGGAGCATTCCAGCAGTGATCATCCCATGTTAAAGGTCTCCGCAAGCTACCTCCCTCCTAGATAATGAGCTCCCAACCACTAGGCCCCAAACATATGATTACCACATTCAAGGGTCATGTTGGAATACCTTGCATCTAATTTCCTCCTTAGTCTTATTTTGAAGAGAATCAAAGGTCTTTATACTTGGCAAAAAGGCCTACCTGGTTCCTATTCTCTTTATAATTACTAGCTCATAGCCAGTATACTATTGGCCTTACTAGTATTCCACTAACGTCAACTTTACTTTTTTTTTTTTATGTTCAAGAGTAAGTATACTGGCAAGAAAATTTGTGTCCGATATAGTGTAGTGCCCCCTTAAGACTCGCTGACCTACTTAGGGCACCCTTGACTCCATCAGCTCTCTTGTGGATCTCTTGATTCTCCCAAGGATTATAGGCAATTTAACACCCTTTACCTACACAATTCCTCCATGGTCTAGGTGTATTCCACACCAATTCTAACAGTGAGCTTCCTTATCATTACTTCCTCTTCTCATGCGTATTTCCTGAACAATATTTCCATTTGTACCCATAAATAAATTTCATAGCTAACATTAAAAAAGTAAGCAAGAGATATTTGAATTTAACTGTTATCTTAGCAATACTAAATGCAAGCATCTCATGTCCTATCCAATGTTTTAATCATCTCTGTTTTAGTTTATTCTAGGGTCTTTATATAGTAGCTTGTAATTACTTATAATTGATCATTTAAACATAAGACAAAGCATACCTAGGCCAAGATTAAACAATTTGCGATATGGTTTAAGTGACCAAAACCCAACGTTTATCTTCAACTACAAATATTTGACCCTTATGTTACTTTTGACCCAAGTTAGTTCCAGTATCTTAAAAATAGTTTCTATTATTTTTTTTGCTTACAAATAACTAAAGACCATTAATTCTAGCCACAAAGAACTAGAACAATGTTGGAAATAAATCATGAACAATTTAGGAATTTCAATATATTAATGAAACCTCATCAATTCAATCAGTCATACTTCTTTTCCTTCCACGTTTCTTATTCACTACCTTTTCTTCATTCTATAGCTTTTAATTTAATTAACAACAAACAACTTCTAATTTTCTCCAATTACCTCCCAGCCATGCAAAATAGAAGAAAGAAATAGAATAATTCACTTTTTTCCTCCCACTCTCCCAACTATAGCTTAGGTTCCCTGCAACTTATGCTTGTTTCTAAGTTTTCCATGCTTTCTTTAACTAACAAGCAAATATGGAACTAATTTAAACTGTAATTTCAGCAACCCTAGGTCATATTTAGAACCAGAAAAATCAAGGGAAAATGAGTTGTTTACTTGCAATAATTTGAGCTCATCTTAGTTCCTCATGCATAAACACATGATTTCAACCCCAATTCCTTGTTAATTTTGGAATTAATTTGGTGGGTTAGCTTGGTTGGGAGCTCTAGCAAGTTGAGCCATGATGTTTCTGAGAGAGGAAGAGAGGTTTCATAGACTTGATGGGAGGGAGAAACATGGGATAGCTTTAATCAGCCACCATCGCCTCACTTGCGTTAGCCACGAAGCTAATGCCTTTACCACATGTTCTAAAAACGGGGGACAACTATGAACACAATGAAAATATTAGGACCAGGTTTGGCATTTATTTGCGTGTTAATACTTAATACTTCACAACTTTAATTACACATTCAGTCCTTAGCTTCCAGTAACGTGTGTTTTAGTCCTTAGAGCTTTAAGTGTCACATTTAAACCACTTATGGACAACCTAGTCAATCCACATTTTCACAATGATATAGCCAGAATCATGAAAAATTATGATATCTCAAATTTAATCTCTCTTTTTTTTTGACCTGATGAACAAAAGGCATCAAGGAGCGCTAGTAGCCCATTAAAACATGGGCCAGCATCCCCATCATTTGTCTAATGTAGACACTAGATGTGTAGGGCATATCGCACAGTGACCCACACTAGGTAAGTTGGGATTCTTTAAAGATGGGTCGAATCAGGCGCTCACACCCCATGCAAGTTACAATAGAGCATGTAGACTAAAGCAGAGCAAGACTGAGTCAATTAATGCTGAAAGCCACCTTAAGGAACACCAATATGCTCTTGCGAATGTATAGCTTTTTTTTCCCTCCACGGAAGAATGAATTCGAAGTGCTAGGAGAGAAGTTCTTCTAATTAGAATCCAATACCCTAAGATGTGTTTCATGGCTACAAGATTTTGGCTTTATAAAAGATTTGAAATCTTTCAACTTTTAAGAGCCAAATCATTTCAACTTAAATTAACTTAATTAAAAATAATTTATTTTTATTTTTAAATTTTTTTTCCTAGAGCCAATTTAATTTGAAAGTCAAGATTATGTAAGTATAAAAATATATTAAAAATAATATTTTTATGTTATTAAATTTTTATGAATTTTTCTTTATTAATGTTTAAAAAAGTCATAAAAATTAATAATATCATAAAAAATTACAATCTATGGATTTATACACCTAAATAATATTGGCTTTCAAATGAAATTCATTATAGACAGAAAAGATGTAAGAATAAGAAAATAATTGTCGATTAAGTTAACTTAAAACGAATTTGCTCTAAATTCTTGATTTCTATATTGCTTCCTCCCATTTCATAAAGCCAATAACAACCATGAAGATTGGTTGATCGTTGAAACCACAAAAAATAATTCTGGTCTCACTAACAACTCAGAATAAATAAATTTGTATTATAGTAGGAAAAACCAAGTCGAATCCCAAGAGAAAATTTTTAACCAAAAGCTTCCTGTCAAAAAACTGAAATAAATTATTATGGGGGGATTATTTGCAATCAACAATAAAATTAAAAATAATCACAGAACAAAAATTAAAAAACCTATCAAATAAGAAATCAATGAAACAATGAAGAATGTAAACCTTGGCATCAGTTAACATCCACCACCAAATTCCTACAATTGATCATTGATACATAAATGGATCACTCAAAACTTTGAATATTCATCATTGGAGCTATCTTCCTACCTCTCCTTAGTCGTAGTTAATCAGAAAACAAGTGATCTAATTAACCATAATTGTTAAACAACCTTAGACAAACACTTCAATTTAATTTAACAATGGCATTAAAAAGTAGAGAAATCGATGAAACTAAATAACACAAATACAAGTAGTTGCATTTATTTTAGTTAAATGTTTGCCCTAAAACCTAATGATTTCTGATGCAGCAAATCAATAAACCTTAGTTGCTTCATAGATTAGAGAAACCAAACAATTACGGATTTGATTTATAACCTAGTAGTAGATTGAATTCGAATAACACCTAGCAAGTCTTCTAGCATATAAGTGAAACAATCATGAAATTAATCATAGAATGACATCCAATAGTCAAAGCATCAATTGAATGAATAAAAACAACTTCGATCTTTCAGTACTGAAGAATTCAGGGTTTCAGTCTCCTTCAACCAAAAATAAAAAGATTAGCTGGACATGGCCATGGAAAATCACTCAAATGAAAAGAAAAGAAAAAAAAGGGAGTTGGGGAAGAGAGGGGGGAGGGCTGCCGTACCTAGAGAGACAGATGAATTGCTGTGCTCCAATTCTAATAAAAACTAACCTAGACTACTAAATTCATAAAATCTCCCTAAACATTATATATTGTTTCAAAATTACCCCACACAAATAAAAGGATTCAAAATAACTAGAAGGTTTCAAAGTTGTGAGCCAAATAATTCTCAAGAACATCAGCAGCAACTTCAAGGTTGAAATTCGACCTTGATGCAGTCATTATCTCTCAAATATTAATAAATAAAAGTTGTAGAGCTCTTTCTTAGATTCAAAATGACATCTAATTCATGTAAAACGGACATCTACAGCCAAAGATATGCTCAAAATACCACAACTGCTTTTAAATTAGCGATAACTTACAAATCACAAATTTGAAGCTAAATTTGACCCCCTTAAGCTGCGAACTGGGTTTCATGATCTGTTATGATATGTAGCTCCGAATGATAGCTTTCCAATGATTCAAGAATCACTAAATTCTAATCTCTATAGCTCAAGATATGATTTTTCTACTGGAACATCGTCCATTTGTCAAAATCTTGAAAAAACACAACCAAATTAGAAATTGTTAAATTGCAAATTAAAGCCACTTTTAATCAATTAAGTCTAGATATGCTCTAAGCTACAAAACATACCCAAAGTAGATCTTTACGGTTCAAAACACATTAAAACATACTAAATATGAGAGAAATAAATATAACAAATGTAAGCTTATAAAAAATCAACCTTTCAAAAACATTTTCAGAAAAACAACTCTCTTTTGGAATCTCTACTTCAAATAAAAAGCATTTTAATTAGTGGAACAGGCCCATTGACCGATTGGCTTATCTTTTTTTCCTCTAACATTTGGGCTTGTTTGTTAGGATACATTTAGAAGTTGGACCATCATCACACAAGATACCGATCCATATAAAAGAGAGGTACCTAGACAAAAGCAAGAAATGATATTGCCTCATCTAAAGGAACAATCAAATAATTTTTATTGAAAATGAGTTCGTTGGGCAAGTATTTTTTTAGAAGATTTAGTATTGCTACTGTGGCAAGTTGTCATAGCGACTAAAGTAAAAAATGACAAAAAAAAAGTATAAATAGATTAGAAAAAGCTCTCACCAGTTAACTAGTTGTTTTAGTGGTGAATGGAAGTTATAAGTAGAATTTATAAGGGGAACAAAGAGTAAAAAGATAAAAGGATGTGTAATATAATATTATATTAAAGAATTCAGCAAAAATAATTGCTGGCATGTTATTGTTAAATAATTTAGATAGAAGTAAAAAAAATGACATTAAAGAGTTTGAGATAAAAAGTAGTATGTAATAAATGAGAAGTAGGTGGGTGGAAGGGAAAAAAATGAAAGTTAATATGAGGAATTTGATTTAATGTGGAAAAACAAATTAAGGTAGGAGTAGTAATTATGTCTGTTGCTAAGAGGGAGTTAAAACAATAATGAGGTTAGATGGGTGGATCGGAGAAAGTTTGGACTTTAGAAGTTTTAGGCTTTGTTCATTTTCTTTCATAGCTATACCTCTAGAGAAGATTAATGTCATTGTTGTGAGAATGAAATGTAAGTGTTAGTCATACGTGAATGAACAAGATGAAGGTGTGAATCATCAAGGATGAAGGTGTTTGTGAGGGAATCAGGTTAGTAATGATGCTTAATTTATTTGTGAAATGTTTTTTTAGAGGTTTGGGAAGAGTGTAGTACAAGAGTGACACATGAAAACGCTTTTAAGGACCCCTAATAGCCTTTTTGCTGAGTAAATCACATTTGTTGGCACTAAATCACTTTTTTTTTACTAAGTCACATTTTTCTTGAATGAGGTGTTGGCTTTTATGAGTAGTGAAAAGGTGATGATCAATTAGCATTAGATTACCCATAAAAGTGATGAACAAGATGAAAAGGTGATTAAAGTATGGAAAAAGCTATTAAGACATATAAAAAAGCGATATACAATTACAGCGTTTATAATATATAAAAGGCATTTCTAGGTCCATAAAGGCGATTGTGCTAATATAGGAGCATTTGTAATGTTAGCGTCTATGTAGTTAAAAAAGAGTTCAAAGCTAAAAGAAAAGCATTTATTGTAGTTAAAAATGCGTTTATGTTTCGGTAAAGGTGATAACGTCATTAAAAAATGTTTATTGTAGTTAAAAAAAATGATATTTTTGTATGGCAAATAGAAAAGGCGACAAGCAAAATAGATGCCCACTCATAGTCAAGGGTCTGATTGTGAACCACAGACTCCCTGATTATAAATGCTTTTGTGCACACGCAAATACTTTTCTGTAAAGTCTTATTACTTTTGTCACCTACTTAATTGCTTTTTTTGAAGCTTTATTGCTTTTTCAATCTTATTATTTTCAATCACTCCTTTGATTCACTTCTTCATTTCTAATTAATTCCAACTCGTCCCTCCCCCTCTTCACCAAGCTTTCAATGTGTATTCCCTTCAATTGCTAAGACTTCGTTTTTTCCCTGCCCTTTTCAAATTGTTATTTTTTCTTTTTTCTCCACCTAAAAAAAAAAATGCCAGAGTTAACATTATTGAACCAGCGGGTTACTGGTTAACCTGCCAACTGCCATCCAATCACTGTGGTTATTCCTTCTAATTTAACGGTTCAAATGTTACAGTGGCATTATAGAAGGGCTTGTCTTTTTCGCATAATAATTTCCAGCTCTTAAAACAAATTTTGCTTGAAGAAAATTTAGAGAAATTCTTAAAACTTGAAATCATTAGTAATTATTTATTAATTTGTATAATCTCATAGACGTTAACATTTTGCTACGGTTTACTGGTCTTTTAATTCCAGATTTCAATACTAATTGACTACATATCAAGGAGATTAGGCCCAATTCTTTTTAAGTTAAATTAACTTAAGTCAAAATAACTTATTTTTATTTTTATATCTTTCTTCCTTGGAACTAATTTCATTTGAAAGTTAATATTATGTCAATGTAATAATTCATTTAAAATATAATTTTTATAATCTTAATAAAATTTCTTAAAAATTTTCCTCTTTAATGCCTAAAAAAGAAAAATTTATAAAAAATTAGCAGCATAATGAAAATTTATTTTCAAATGGATTATTATAACTATACAATGTTGAATTTCAAATGAAATTAGTTGAAGATAAAAAAGATGTAAAAGTAAAATAAATTATTTTAAATTAAGTTAATTTAAATTAAAATAAATTGATTGTTAGTCAAGTACAACAATAATTTATGACACTGAAAATTGTGGAAAGGGTCAATTCGGTGGCATGGGAACGTACGATTTTTCTCCTCTCACAGTGAAAAATCTTGGGCGAGATCAGTTGAACTGAATTAATGGGTCAAAATTTTCGGTTCGGTCAACAAGGGGTAGCCTAGCATGGGAGTTGGTATGGGGCAATTACAGGGTGCGCCACTCTTCATTTATTTTGTCCATTTGCCTTGTGTCTTCTATCTCGTCCCACTACCACCCATTTGTACATCCGGCACCTGCCCATTGTTTGGCCACTCTCTTCTGCCCGCCCTCTATGTGGTATCAGATTCCTTAGGCCAAATCCGCCCCACATTTGCTTCGTCCCCGCCATAGCTTTATCTATTCAATCCTCTTCATCCTCCTTCGCGTGTTTCCCGCCGTCGTGCCATACACCGAAGTGTCGTACACCTTCCACCTGATTCCACCAAAATGAGGCAGCTCCCTGTGATGATTCATTTTTTTTTCTTTTATTTCCAACTTATTCGAAATGGGTTGGTATATGTTTCAAACTGATTTTCCCAGCTGCTCATTCTGGTATTTGGTCGTGTAATTGTGGCTGAAGGTCTTCAAGTTTAAGCAAACAAAATTGTCACTTGTAAGACTGACACACCCTGTAATCTGCAAAATCAGTACCTAGACACATCCCACTGGGCAAGTGGCAACCGTCTGTTGACTGCACAAAAAATTTTGACCCATTAATTCCATTAATCTAAACCAAACTCGCCTCATATTTTATAGTCAATCAACCGCCTTATGTTCTTTGCTTCAGACCAAGAAACGAACAATCTATAAGAAATTGTTGGGAACAAATTCGCTAATCATCCATAACGCGCAACATAATAAAAACACGATCAAGCAAGCACACACAAATTTAATTTAGTTCGGCTCTTAACTAACCTAAATTTATGGATAAGAGAAATCCACACAAATAAAATATAGAGACTACAGTAGAGATATGCCTTTGATGCTGACGTTAGCCTATAGATCCGCTACACATAACTGACAACCCCAATATTTTTTCATCTCACAATTATAAGATATGAGAATTACAAAACGCATCTCATCCTAATCCTCTCTGGCTTCCAGACCTCTCCCCCCTTCTATAACCTTCACATCTTTCCTCTTTACCATATTAGTTTTTCTCTCATACTCAAAATCTCAACACAATATGCCTTTTATGTGCCACATACAAACCCAAACCAAATCAAAATAGGAAAACTAAATTCCAAATAAATATAAAAGCTAAAACCAAATACTAAACAAACTAAAATTCTTAAGTTTTTTGAATTTGAGCTAACAAAACAAACAATCTCCACCTTAGCTTAAATTATTTATCATGAATATGAACATTATAAACACACGGTCACAATCAGAAACAGAAACGTCACGAACATCATCAAAACAAGAACATAGCAACAAAAGCAAACAAGTACAAACATCATGAACATGACTTCAAACATCAACACACAAACACAAGCTCTACTAAGCCAAGAATGCATCATAAGCTCCACCATGCCAGGATTAAACCATAACCTCTAATATCACTTGTTGCGAAAAAATTCTCCAATTACCCATCACATGTAAATGAATAAAAACAACAATCAAGCAAATAAACATAAATTTATCGTAATTCTGCTTTTAAATAATCTACATCTACGGATAAAAGAAATGTACTCAAATAAAATATAGAGATTACGGTAGAAATATGCTCTCAGTGCTCACATTGGCCTATGAACTTCCTACATACTACAAACAACCCCAACATTTACTTTTAATATTGATTATATAACTCAGCCACATCTCTCAATAATATTCTTTCTAAAGAAAATTTACTTTTATGTTATTAGCTCTGATTTTTCTTCTTCTCTTTTTTTTTTCAAAAAAATGTACGAACAAAATTTATAACAAGTGTTATTGTCTTTTCTTAACCGAGCAAATATCATTGCGAGAACTCGATTGTTGGCGGCATATATGCTTTGTGTTGAAAGTTGGAATTAATTCCTTTCTCTTGGCCTAAATGACATGACTCCTTTAAATATCATTAATTATATCACCAATCTTTATGCCTTGTAATGTTGGATTCCTAGAAGTTAATTAGAAAGTAGAGACGGTGTACTGCATCGCTAAACACCGAGAAAACGCTTTGGCAAAAAGATACTCTATTCGTCTCAATTTTTTTTTGTTATAATTACGATTTTGGATAGCTTTAAAATTTTTATTTTTTATATTTAATTTTTTTTACTGTCAATTAACCATAGTATCCCCATTTTAACATCCACATTCAAATCATAACAGAATTTCTAATTTTTATGGAAATTACAGATTGATCCCTACAGTTTTTAAAACTTTCACTTTTTCCTTATTTTACTAAAAATTATAAAGTTACCCTAAAATTTTGATAAAATTCCCAAGTGACTTACCACCATATGTGTGTGTTGTAGGTTTAATAAAAGCCATCAAGCGACCGAATGACTTATTGTGTGTTGTAGGATTAATTCATGAGGTTATAAAAATGGATTCACATCATAATTTTGTCAATTGTTTTTTGTGGAATTCGGCATTTACGCTACTTGTATAAACAGCAAGATAAGCGGAAAAAAAATAAAAAGAAAAGATATTGTGCCTTCAAATCAATTAAGTAATTCTCTATATTCTTTTTTTTTTTGTGGCTTCTGGTTCTCGATTTGGATTCCCAAAAAATATCAAGAATTCATTTTCCTCCACAACAATTATTTATCCATGATGCGCCTAAAACTAAGGAATCGGCTTTTAGCAAAAATATTGCTTAACTGCGACTTGGAAAAGGCTTTTGAATGAATGGACAGGTATATCTAAATTTGGGTAATTTGCAGCATATTACCTTAATTTGACTTATTGCGACTTCCAAAAAACGTCCACCTCTTCTATAGTTATTTTGTTATGCACCTTTGTATAATTAGGGATACTAAATTAACTCTTAATCCATCAAATCTAAGATACTAACCAACCAAAAAATTGACAAAAATACCCCTTGCCAAAATCTTCCCATCTCTACAGAAACCTTACCTCACTGTTGCTACCTCCTCTGATGTCGTTGCCTTCCCCAAACAATCATATCCTAGGATTGCGTCATTGCTAGTCTTACTCCTGATCATATCGCCGCCGCCATTCTCCCTTCGGATCTCGCTTCCAAATCTCATAGTGACTCTTCTGCTCTAGATCTTGTCGATTGTTGCACACATTCCTCCACAATCTCATCGTCAACCTTCTAATCATTCTTGTCACCGTCTCTACTATCACCGCCCACCATTGGAACTTACATCATCGTAAAAAAGTCTAAAGTAATGCACAAACATATCTTAAACAATATATAAAAATGTCTAATGCAGTATTTAAAAGTGTCTAAAGTAGTTTTAAATAATTTATTATAATCATAAATTAACAAATGTTCGAAGCAATAGGAAGTATCTAAATGAATATAAAAAAGTGTTAAAAGAAATACTTGAAAGTGTTTGAACTAATAAGTATACAATTTTTTCTCTTCATGAAAAAATAACTATCTAAAACAATAAAAAGGTATCTGAATAAATATATAAAAGTGTCTAAACAAAAATCAAGAAGTGTTTGAATGAATATAAAAAATGGTTTAAATAAATATTTAAAAGTGTTTGAACCAATATGTAAACAATTTATTTTCTTAAAAAAATAACTATATGGAACAATAAAAAAGTGTTTGAATGAATGTGTAAAATTGTCTAAAAAAATATTAAAAGTGCTTGAAGTAATATGCAGAAAATTTATTTTCCTCATAAATAAACGTGTGCAAACTAATAAAAAAGATGCGTCTAAATAAATATTTAAAAGTGTTCAAAGTAAAATATAAAAATATGTAAAGCTTATATTGCAGAAAAAATATAAATGTGTATTCTCTTTCTTTCTCTATAGACAGAAGGTGTGCCCATCATCAGCTAGGATAACAGCTTTTCATCATCCCTTCATCGCTCATCACTATGATCGCTGCCTCATCTCGGATCTCCATTCGCCAATCATCCTCCCATTGCACATCGTCCACCTCACTTTTCAGGCAATGTCGACTAATCGTCCACTTCTCATTGCCTGATCGTCCTCCTATTGCTTATCGCCCACTTCTCAAGCAATAGGTCAATCATCCTCTTGTCACTCATAGTCTGATTGTCCTCTTATCATTGATCGTCCTCCCATTCCTGATCATTTGATCATTTGATCGACCTTCTATCATTCATCTTTCACTTCTTATCATCAGCTTGGGACTGTGGTTCCTTGCTCAGTGGCAATGACGTGGAATCATCAAACCAATTTGGGAGGGAGCGAAGGAGAAGAGAATTGTGGCGGCAAGATGCTAAGAGTAGAAAAGGGAATTGACGGCAAAGGAGAAAAAGAGCATGGGAATTGCGATCTCAGCTGAGGTCCAGAGAAAACATGATCTGAAGGGTGTGATGGAAATTAATTCGGTTAGTAAAGGGTAAATTTGGGAAATTGTGAACTATGTCTAATTAGACATATGTTCACAATAACCATATTACTATTTTGATGTTAACTTCAGAGCTAACTATTTACATGTTTGCAGGCTTTATGATTCAAGTAGAAATTTGCAATGTTTTAAGACTTAAATAAATGTTGCAAAAGATTTAGAACTGAAAAAGTGGTATGTCCGACTTAATTGTTTCTTAGAAGTAAGATTTTCTTTTAATTTTTTAATTTTTTTTTAGTAGTTTTTTTGTTATAATTTTTTACATTTTTAAAATTTATAAAAAAAAACAAAATTATAAGTTTTTTGTAAAAATAAAATTTTAAAAAAACTTTTTGAAGATCTTAAAAGTGATTAAAAGTTTCAAAGAACAAAAATATCTCAAAATAAAAAATTTTAGTCATCAAAAGCATCTCCTTCAAACTTAGAAATAAGAAGTTTATTAATTGGTATTTTTATAAAGTTTTTGAATTGCCAACGGAACAAAAGTTGGGAAGAGACCACTTTTAGTCCTAAATATTTTATAAATTTTTTATTTAAGTCATAAACCTTTACAAATTTCTATTTAAGTCCTAAAACTTTGTGAATTTGTGTTTGAGTTCTAAAACCTGTAAAACATGTAAATAGTTAGTCCTAAAGTTAACCATAGAATAGGTGACCAACAGTTTAGGACTAATTGTTTACACATTTTGAAAATTTTTGGAGTCAAATAGAAACTTACATAGTTTTAGCATTTAAATAGGAATTTTCAAAGTTTAAAGGCTGAGTGTGTTCTTTCCCCATAATTTAGTACTTACAATATGAAACAATGTAACTTTTGCTCACCACTCCAAACTGTGCAAGGTCCGCTCATCTACCACAGTGATTGTGGGTGGCAGCTAAGGATCTAGTTCTGCATAATTTTGATAACTCAGGATTTATTTGGAAACTAATTTTAGTTTTAGGGAAAATAAGTTAAGTTAATGATAGGTTAGGGGTCAATTGAGGATATATTTCATGGAACTCATTACCTACGGCAGCTAAAATGAACATCCCAAAAAGTTTATCAGATTCCATGTGCAGGCATCAATAATATCAAATAATCATTTGGAGGAAAATGAAATTTCATAAATCCCTTTCAAAAGAATATATGTTTCTTATTTTTCTCTCCAAATTGTTTATTGGCTTGAATATGTGCCTATTTAGTGGCCTAGTGTGACCATTTTATTGGTGCCTACATCATTATGGTAACATTTAATTAATTGTATAAATGAGAATAAAATAAAATTAAATGCATGATTAATTTACAAGAAACAATTCACGAGATTAGGTGTGTACTCCTTTCACACAATAATAATTGAAATGTTTCTTTGAATGTGGAGATTAAGGTATACGTAATTTATGTTATTTTATTGAATTTTTCCCATGAAACTAAAATAAAAAAAAAAGCCTTTTTAGATTTTGTGTAGTGAAAGTTTAAATAATGATTAAAAAAGAGAAGCTTTTTTTTTTTTTTTTGTGCAGTGGAAGTTTAACTGAAGTTTAAAAAAAGATTCTTTATTGTGTTTTGTGTAGTGAGAGTTTAAACGATGGTAGTAAGGTGAGTTAGAAGTTGAAAACTTTCTAAAAGGGAAAATGTTTCATTATTTTTTAGACATCCAAAAAAAGAATATGTTTTACTCTTTTTGGGACAGATGGAGTATATAACTAGAAAATGCACACTTTTATTAATTAATAAAAATATCCATAACATTTGAGGCAAAACCCCAACTTTATACAAGAATACGAATTTACCACTAAATCTGAACGAGTCAATTTTATAAATAATGCAAGCACCCTAATCTTAGAGGAAACAAAACTATCTATAAACTCAATCCACCAAATTAACTGTTCATTAAACCCTAAATCAACCAATCAAAAACCTTGTTATAGGAACAAATATTAGGCATAACATATCTATATCATATATGTGTTTAATTTGACAGAACAACCTAAATCCGCCAGCTAAACAATAACTACATTGATGTTATAAACATTAAAAATGAAAACAAAACACAAACATGTAGATTTGGTAAAGATTTTAGATGAACATGGCGTCAAAAGTTCCAGCAATCGACGGGATAGAGAAGAATTTGAGAGAGGCTGAGAGAGAGTTTTCAAATAGTAAAATGAGAGGGGGAGATGAGTATTCCTTTATATGAGTGGAATTTGCAATTGTTTTGGTGACCAAAGTTTCGATTGTCCAAGTTTAATATCATGCAGTTACTAAGATTTAATTTTAAAAATTTCATGCAACCACCAAAATGGTTATTGTTTAGCAACTAAATTATGAGATCCATACAAAATAGTGGCTAAAAATATCACCTTTTTTGTTCATTAAGGTGATCATGAAAATTGATAACAAGACAGTCGTCCCAAAGCACGAGGACCTTTTTAGTGATTGCCCAAACCATTATTCTTTTGAAGAAATAAAAATGGTTGAGAAAAGATTGCCCTAAACCTCCAATAGCTATTCGACGACTATTTTGGCCACCATTTTTATGGCGACAACAAAAATAGTCACCGAGAACGGTTGTTATTGCTGAGATTTGTTTTAGTGTTGGTTTATCACATCTTTGTCTAGTACAAGCATAAAGCATGATTGTTTTCAACCTTATCAATCATATTATAGATTTTCCACAACTGCTGAAAATCTAGACATTTTCTCAAAGACAAAGCAAAAAAATTGAAAGAAAAAATTCCAAAACCTGTATATTAATTTTATAAGTATACAGTACATTGATGTATATGATTTAAAATGAAATAAGAAAAAATCATTTTATTTTCATCAATGTACCATATATATAATATATCCCTAAATGTACCTTGTATATACTACGGTAAGTGGCAAAAAAATACAAAAAAATGTTGATATATAAGATACCAAAAATACCGTATATGCCTATCATTAAAATGATAATATAAAGAAAACATATGTAACATATATTTTCAGTAAGTTCTTTACTGTGTGATAAACCATGGTATGTCCTGAATGTACCAAGCAATATATACCACAATAAGTCATCAAAAAGGTTAAAATGTTATTTACATAAGATGCTGTAAAATACCATGACATATCGTGTTACACTTACTTGTAAACTGATAAAATATGAAAAAAAAATATTTATTGCATATCATGTATCTGCAAGTTGCAGTGAGAAGAGTTTATTGCGTATTCAAAAAAAAAAATATTTATTGTGTATCATGTATCTACAATAAACAAATTACTATGCCGTAAACTGTAGTATTCAAAATAGTGTTTTTACTAGGTTCACAATCACCTGCAAGTTGCAATGAGAAGTGTTTCATATTCAATGTTTGCTTTTTTTGGTTCTTTCATGACGAATGGCCAAACTTCTCAACTAGCTCATACATCTATTATTTCTGCCCCCTTAGACTTCAAACTCTTCCATTTGATGATCGGGCCCCCAGTTTCAATCACAACTATAGGGATGTTAAAACTACTCAACCGTCCCTAAATCCAACCATCCAAACTTGAATATGCCCTTACTCGCATAGCCATACAGAAGTTACAAGTTTAACTAATCCTACCTGATCCTATCCGCACCCCTCCCATACTAATATATTTATATTTGAAATATGATTTTATTTTAAAATAAAATTATAATAACATAAATTACCATATATCACTTCAGTTTTTGATTTTTTAATTATTATTAATTGTAAATATACACATTCTGTTGAAAATATACATAAAAAAAAAGTGGGTAGTACCTGGCCACTTGCTAGATTGGCACTTCCTAAATCTGATTAATTGTGGGGAGGGTTTGAGTTAGCTAAACTGGGTCCATTGATATCTCTAATAGTGAACCAAATTGGGGACCCGATAATCACATAGAGGAGTTTTGGGACTAAAAGGTCAAAAATAACATACCTAGGATGGAATAGAAGTTTGGCCTTATGGCAAAAGGCAAAAAAAAAAAACACACAAGGATGCTACTGTTCATAAATACTAATTCACCCCACTGGGTTTAATATATAGTAATGAACGATATTTAAGGTGCTCGCGTGTTATGGCGGTTCAATCTATGTTAACATTAAATATGAATATAACAGTGATGATCATTGATGAAGGAAGAAAGTTTCATAAAAATGGAAAAAGAAAAGCAAGAACCATGGTAAAAAAGTAAAGGTAAAGTTTTGGGATTAAGGGAACAAAAGAAAAACAGAGATTCTAAGTATAAATAGATAAATTGTGGGAACTAAAATTTTTTTTTAGAAGAGAGAAATAATATGATAAATTAATAATATAAGACAAAAAAGTGGAACTTCAGCAACAAAAAGTGGGTTTTAATGATTACTAAATAAAAAAATGGTTAGTGATCAACTTAATAAAGGGAAAAAAATAAAAGAAATGAAAACATTCACCAAAATGAATCAGCTCAAACCATACCAAAAAGTGGATAACTCATCATGACCAAAGTTTTTTCTGAAAAACAATAATAAAAAATGAACAAAAAAAGGTAAAACGAAGACACTATGATTGACTAAAAAAAAAAGAAACAAACCATGATGACCAAGATTTTGCTTTAGAAGACAGTAAGATAAAAAAATAACAAGAACAATTAGAGACAAAGAGGATAAATGGAGAGATTTTGTGACCTGCACATTACATAAGATATTTTTTGGTAATAAATTTTCATATTAAATAAATAAAAATTCCTCATCAATAAATTTGTGACAATCAATTAACATTTCTATTTGTTCTAAATTTGAGTTGAGCTCTGTTCATGTTTTATTTATATCATTAAAATGATTAGTTATGATTGATAAATAACACTATAAAAAAAATACGATATGTACTTTGAAACAATGCAAATTTTTTTTGTTAATTTAAAAAAAATTCACTAAATTTTTTTATCTTTTATTAACAAAAACTCAAACATTTAGTATTGACTAAAAATTTATCTATAAAAATTTACTTACAATTCTAAAAACTATGAGCCAAATTACTTTATTAAACTATAGAGCTTGAAGTAAGCAATTGATGTTACAAAACTTAATCAACAATAATGATAAAAAAATTGAATTAAATACAAAACTATGTTTAAAACATGTTAATCAATTAACAGTCTGACCACTAACTTAATAAAGAAAAAAAATAAACAAAAATAAAAAATTGACTAAAGCTAAATAAACCAAAACCAGGTCAAAAGTAGGCAAATTATAAAGATTAAAGTTTCATTTTAGAAAAAAAATATTAAATAAAATCAATAAAAAAATTTAGGATCAGGACAAAAAAAATGGAAAAACTTTAGGTATTAAGGATTTAACAATTGACTTAATAAAGATAAAAAAAATAGTTTAACTAAAAAATAGACAAATTATGGTCTCCAATGTCTTAATTTAGAAGATAGTACATAAAAGAACAACAAAAAAAATTGGGGGGCCAAGAAAGCAAAAAGAAGATATAGTTAAATAGTTATAAAATTTGGGGAGCAAAATGTGACGCAGACATAACTCAGCACCCAAAATGGAAGGATTAGAAAGTTTGGAACTGAAAATGCGTTTTCACCTTAAACAAAACTTGAAACAGACTGAAACAATAGAAATTGCAACATATGCCCTCAGAAAGGCAAGTGCCTTACAAAAAGAGGATCAAACTAAAAAAGGATCAAATTATATCCAGCACACAAAAAAAAATGTATGGAACTGTAGGTGAAAATCACTGTTGATGAACAGTGAAATTTCTTTCTTTTTTAAAATATAGTATAATAGGATTAACTGAAGTTATTGCTTGAAGTTTTTCATTGATTGTTTGGTTTGTTTTTTCCTACTCTTCTTTGGTGACATGTTTTTTTTTTTCCATTTTATCATGAAATAAGAATATTACAAGGTGTTGGTTCGTTGGACAGCCTACTATACTCGATATTTGTAGAATGATATTTTGCTTTTGTCATGTATCATAGGAAGAGAATGGTTTAACTACCTCAGGCGCACCACGTTAGTGGAAGCACATTTAATGTTCTAATCAAATCCAGTATTGCCACGTTTCAAGTTTGCAGCAAATTATAAGATTACCAGAACTACCAATTGTATGTAATTATATATAATATAATCAATATACTGTAGATGAACAGTATTTTAAAACTGTGTTTTAGTATATACGAGGTTATATCAACCCGTATGTTGTAACTGGTATTTTTTTACAATAAATTTAGCATTAGAAAAATCTTAATAACTAATTAAAAAATTCCCACTCATAAATTTATTCAAACTAGTTAAAATTTTGTTTTATTGTAATTTTGACATTCATGTTATGTTTTATTATTAAAATAATCAGTTATGATTGTAACATAGAATTACGAAACATAACATAATACATGCCTCAAAATCATGGATTTTTTTACTAAAAATAATTAACTAAAACATTTCATGTCTTATCAACTCACACTCTAATGCTTAATATTGAGGAGAAATTTATTTAGAATAATTCACTTTCAATTTTAGCAAGTATGCGCCAAATCGATTTATTAAACAATAGAACTTTTTGAAGTAAATAACTCAAGCTACAAAATTGAATCATCAATAAAGAAATTACAAAACCTAAACATAAAATTGCGCTTAATTTATATAAACAAAGTAATGATTTAACCAATAACATAATAAATAAAAAAAGAAAAAAATAATAAATTGACCAAAGGCGAATCATCCAGAACCATACACAAAAGTGGAAAAATCATAATGATTAAAGTTTTGTTTCAGAAAAAAATATTGAAGAAAAAAAGAAAAAATAGTTTAAGGACCAGTTGAGGAGATGGAAAAAAAAATTTTAGATATTAAGGTTTAACAATTGACTTAATAAGAGAGAGAGAGAGAGAGAGAGAGAGAGAGAGATGGTTTGGCTAAAAAAGAAACAAAACATGGTGACCAAGTTTTACTTTAGAAGACAATACTTAAAAATTAAAGAATAAAAAAGTTTTGGACCAAAAAAGCAAATTGAAAGACTATAATTAAGTAATTATTAAGTTTGGGACAAAAATGGAAATTAAAAGCAATTCAATGATTAAAAACGTGATTTAGAAAAAAAGAAACATGAAACAAAATGAAAATGGAGGAATATGAACATAAGCCCTAAAGAATACTATTGTCTTTCAAAAAGATGACCGGTCCTCCAAAAAAAGCAATTGCTTCTCAAAAGAAAATAGGCAAAAACAAAAAAAGCGACATACACTGTTTACCATTGTAGATGATTCAAAACGTGATTTAGCAAAAAAAAGAAACGTGAAACAAAATGAAAATGAAGAAATAGCAACATAGGCTCTCAAGAATAATATTGTCTTTTAAAAAGATAACTGATCTTCCTAAAGAAGCAATTGCATGTCAAAAGAAAATAGGGAAAAAAGGTGATGCACATTGTTTATCACTATATATGAATAGTGCACGCCTCAACTTGGACCAAATTCACTATTGTATTTGTAGTTTACTGGTGTTGTATGAACAGTATCCCATTTTGGCAAACTTTAGGAACCAGAATGAAAAAAATGGATATTTACAGGGGCTAAAAAAGAGTTAGACCATTACTCTATAAAAAACCAAGAAAAAAAAGAGAGAGAGCACTGCACATTGTTAGTGAGCGATCATCATTGCCTACAATTAGTATATATACGAGGTATGTGGAGGCAGCGCGTTGCGGCGATTCATATGATCATTGCATAAATTTATAAAAAGACGTAGGGACTTGATATAATAAGAAAATATGTTTTCAAGTTTCAGCTCTTGTAATTTTGGAACAAAATAATATTCACACCCTACTAAGTTGAAGTTGGAGTAAAAAATGCTACTATCAGAAACATAATAGAATCAAATAATGGTTACCAGTATTTGCTTTAAAAGACAATAAAATAGATGACAAAAAAATTAGAGACCACGAGAACAAATGGAGAGATTTGGTGACCTGTACAATGTAGTAGATATTTTTTGTAATAAATTTTAACAATAACAGGGCAACACAAAACACATTACGTGCTTTAAAATAATGCATATTTTGTCTATTAATTAAAAGCAATTCAATAAATTTTTTCATCTCCTATTAACACAAAATCTAATTTTTAATATCGATGAAAAATTTATCTAGAAAAATTTACTCTCAAATTTAACAATTATGGAACAAATTGCTTTATTAAACTATAGAGTTTGAAATAAAGAATTGATGCTACAAATCTTAATAATCAATAATGAAAGAATAATGATAGAAATAATTATTAAAGCTTCATTTTAGAAAACAACAATAAAGAATATCAATAAAAAAAAGTTAGGATCAAGAAAAAAAAATGAAAAAACTTTAGGCATTAAGAATTTAACAAGTGACTTAATGAAGATAAAAAAAATGGTTTAACTAAAAAATAAATAAATTCTAACTAAAAAAATAAAAAAAATTATGATCACCAATGTCTTACTTTTGAAGATAATACATAAAAAATAACAAAAAGAAAAACTTGGGGACCAAGAGAATAAATAGAAGATTTAATTAAATAGTTATAAATTTAAGGACTAAAATGTAACAAAGATGTAAGTCAGGTCCAAAAAGAAAAAAAATTAGAAAATTAGGGAATGAAATCACGTTTTAACAAAAAAAAAATGCGACAGACAAAACCGGAAAAATTACAACTTAGGCCCTCATAAAGGTAAACATCTTACGAAATGACATAAAACTAAAAAAAGAGGAAATCGCTCCTAAAAAAGCAAAAAAAAAAAAAAAGTTGTTGAAGTATGGCCCAAAACCAACCGGGCTCAACCAGCCCAAAACAATTGCCACTATTCATTCAACAGTAATCATGTTCATCTTTAGAATATAGTGTAATATCTATATAAACTTGCAAAAAGGAGTCATAGGTGGATAAGTTAAAACGTGGAAATATTATAAATAAAACAAGAGACACTGAGCTTGGGCTAAAGTCGAGAAAGTAAGAGAAAAGTCAAAAAAAAAATGTTAAGCAGACAAGAGTAAGGAGAGACTGAACAACGTGCCTATTTAGGAATAACATTTAGAATGCTGAAAATTCCTTCAATCGCTAAAAGTTCACTAAATACCTGTTTGGTTTCTGCTCTAATTATAATTTCAGAAACGCTGAAAGCCTGCTGCCACGTCTAAACACTGGCCAGAGCCATACCCCTAGCTTTTCATAATTGTCATGGCATTAAGGGACTAAAATGACATTTAAGCCAGAAAAGTAATTCTTTCTTTTGTTTTACCCGTTGAGTTGTGGAAAACGCTGTCGTCAGTAAGCTAGCAATTAACTCTGTTCTTGACTCCCTATGCTTGGTTCATATTGACTATTCTTTGTCCATCTAGCCAGCTAATAAGATGGATGAACCATGACACCTTAAAGGAATGGTTCAAAGTCCAAAAGAAAAATCATTACAACAAAAAAAAAAAAATTGAATGACACATCAGCTGCACTATAACACACAAGAAGTAAAAATCTTTTATGACTATATTGGCCCATGAATCAGGGTCCATACATTGCTGGAGAGAAGGTCACTGCTGTTGACTTGAGCTTGGGACCTAAACTGTACCATCTCGAGATTGCTCTTGGCCATTTCAAGAAGTGGTCTGTTCCAGAAAGTTTGGCTCATTTTAATGAATACAAGAAGGTATATTGCAATTATGTTTTCTCTGTTCATTTAGAGGTAAAAAAATGGAAAATAATATTTTACACTTTGACAGGCTAGGCCCCACGATTTCCATTGCTTATATTGTTTGCTCCATTGCTTGTATTGTTTGCTTCAAAGTTTCATGTGCGTGTTGACTAGGAAACATCTGGCTGGGAAACTTAGTTGGCTGAATGAAGGATCTGTGTATTTGCTGAAAGGCAGTGCTGTTTGACGTAATTACTACAGTATTTTTGGCAATTAGGATTATTGAGTGCCATAACCATTTTATATCTGATAGTATTTACTTTGTGCTCTCCGTTACCTGTAGTGCATTGTATGATAGTTTGGTCCTAGTAAATGGGCAAGTCTGGCCAGTGAAGTTACTAGAAAAGCAAAGGGAATTGACAAAGTCCATTTGAGGATGCTGGGTCTCCTAATGTGGAGTTTGTTACAGTAAATGCATGAGTATCAGCCAAATGGAGTTGCATGTCTGTACAAGAATGAATATGTCTCTGCATGTAGTATTTTTCTATAAACTTCATCACAGTTATACCATGTTTCCAGAGAGCTCCTAACATGCTTGTGCGCCCTTGTGTGCATTTGTGTTTATTTTGGTTTTGTGGCTGGGGGTTTGGGGGTATCACCTTTTAATATAACAATGCAAATAAAATCCTGGAATGAATCAAAATAATCAAAAGCTGTGGCAGATAACTGTAGAAGATGTTTAATTGGTTTGTTCATAAAACATCTTGAGTCCAAACACAGTTCTGGTGTAGTATGTGTGTTTACTAGTTGTGGTGTTGTGCAAGCAGATTGCGAGGATGTTCTTCAGTATTACAAAGATCAAGGAGTCCATCACCTAAACTCCCATGACCGCTTGATATGGGAGAAAAAATATGGGGCAGTTCGTTCGGGTTTAATCCGATTAATAGGTCAACTTTTTTTAGGCCGGTCAAAGGAGGAAACAAGCATGGGAAATGGAAATGGGTTAAAATTGGGCAGATTTATAATCCATGCCACTCTGCATTTCGCTAAGATTCGGGCTTCTCTTCTCACCTCAGTCTCGCCTTTTATGTCAAAAGCACCCACTGTTTGTCTTGGAAATGTGAACTCCGCTTATCCACAAAGCTCCGACAACCATCCCATTTCCCTTCACCGGCAACCGTCTCCTAGTGTGAAGATTGTCACAACAAGAAATGGGATTTCGTGGTCTGGGTTTACGGTTTTTTTTCAGTTCTTATATACATGATTGAATAGATTAGCTTCGATTCGTTCCTTTAATATGTTTTATGTTTGATTCATTGATTGAATTCCTCAAGACTACGAGTTGCATTTCGTTGGTAATCAAGTAATATACAAGAGATGGTTCAGAGTCAATTGCTTCTTTTTTTTTTTTCATTAGTGTCTTCGTATTTGTCATGGTTGGTTTATAGAAGACGTGCGAGGAAGGATTTCTTCGTCCTATTAGTGCTTCTGATGTTTTGATCTAATTTCTGTGTTGAGGTGAGAGAGAAGAAGCCAGAAGCTGAGCAAAAAGCAGAGCGGCATGAATTGTAAACTTGCCCAAATATCAACTGATTTTTGTTTCCATGATTGTTCCGTGCTTTGATCGGTCCAAAGCAATTGGTCGATTAAATTGGATTAAACCCAAACAAATTGCCCCTATGGTTGTATTTTGAAGTAATCTCTACAACATTCTATGTCTAGCTTCTTGCTAGCCTTGGTGCGGAGGCTATACAATGTATATGTAGTTACGTATTAATAAATCATCCATTTTGTTGCTGTTCAAAGAAAAATAAAAATAAAAAGGGACACAAAAGAATCTCCAATCTTTTAAATAGTGACGATGATTATCTGTGACTTTTTTACTTATTTTACTCGGCTACTCCAAACTCATCTGCCAGCAAAAGAATTCTCTTCTATTAATTGCAGTCTCTACTCTGTGTTGATATCATATTATTACTCTTGGTTTTGTTATACTCCCAATAATTTTTTTTTGCACACACATCTTCACAATGCATCCAAATGAGCTTTAAATGACATTGTATAAGGAAGTGACTGAGGCAGGAGTTGAACTCCTAATCTTCTACTTCCGATGGTGTCTCTTTATCACTTTGGTAAAGTAGTTGAGACTACCTTGCTATATAGTAATGAAAAGCTAAGGGAGGTCATAAAAAACTATCGCCTCAAAATATAATATTACAAATATAGAAAAAGTATAATTTGAAAAATATATAACAAAAAAACGTCCAGACGAAAAGGAAACAAGTATTCCTCACCCGAGTAACACCTTCTCAAACTAGAATATTAGAAATCAAGCCTAGGGACCTATGCATGTCTTCAACAACGTTGCTTATGCTCCCTCCGCCTATATAAAGCCCATCCCAGTTCTCTCTTTCTCATCAGCAAACCAAATTCACAAATACAGAAACACTCTTGCAATCTTCCTTCCACTAGCTAACAATGGCCAGCCTCAAAATGACCAAGGAGGAGGTGAAGAGCGTCTTCCTCAGCTATGCCAGAGATGCTAAGGTGATGAACAATGAGCAGCTCATCAAAGCTTTCGAGTCCTTGGGTGCCTCTAGCAAGGGAAAGGATGCACTTGCTCACTGCGATCTGAACAAAAATGGAGTCATCGACACTCCCGAGGAATTTGAAGCTCTTGCTGATTATGCTGTCTCCGCCTAATAACTTGTTAGGTACATGTTGTTAAATGTGTACTTGTGAGAGGTCTCAAGTAATTATTCGTATTATATAAATAAATCCTCTCATCATCTATGCTTGTATATTTTGTTAAACTATTTCCTTTCTACCTTTTTTATTTTTGCATCAAGAACATTTAGAAAGCCAACCTGGGAAAGACACAACTCACAACATCGATCCATTCCCTTAACTGACTTAAAACTCTAGCAAGCTTTTGAGCCACCATATCACAACATTGAGTTGTAAGAGAATATATCTAATTAACTGAAAATTAGTTTATAACATCCTAATATCTGATAAGATGACTCCAATGAATAATTATTTGTAGACTTATCAAATTTTAATGCCTTAATAAGAACAAGAGAATCGAACTCTAAATCAATAATTAATTGTAGGCTTTGAATGTTATTGCCAATGCCTCAACTTGCATGACATAGTTGGTAGTAGGACAACTCCCAAAAAATGAAGGTTTCCGAGGTTTCCCTACGTGATTCCTTGCCACAATCCCAATACCACAAGAAGCATGATTCTGGAAATAGCAGCACCTACAATTATTTTCACTACACCGTTTTAGCTAACCGCAGAGTAGCAAATCATGAGCTGCTCTGAACATTGCTGGAAGAAGCGGAGAAACAGTCAATTATAAAATAATTTGTGAGAGAGAACCAGAGAGAGAGAGAGAGAGAGCGAGCGAGCGAGAGGAGAGGCAGCGAGGCATTTCGGATTCAGAGGGATAGAGGCAGGTGAGGAGATCTTTGGCGAGTTTTTTTTTTTGAGACATGGTACAGTGCTGGATGTCTTCGTTTCCCAGAGAAAATCTAAAGCTGGATTACACTTTGGCTTTGTCAAGTTCCGCAAGAGTGACGCTTCGCCTGACCTGGAATCAAGGCTGAATCAAATTTGGATCGGTTCTTTCAAGCTGCGAGCCAACAAGGCAAGGTTTCGGGCAGAGAAATGAATATGGGAGGTTCTCTTCCGAATCAACCATTTCTAACAGCGAAAAGAAGCTATAATTGGTGCTAAAAAAGTGCTTCACCCATTGGTCGTGTTCAACAAAATTTTCTTCCGTCTCACTGCAGTGTGGTGTCCATGATAATTATTCAGACTCACTCAGATTCAAAGTGTGGCTGGATGGTAAGAGAAGACGATGAGTCATTTGAGGATAGTGATGAGTTGGAGGTAATTGAAGAGTCTGCTGAAATAGCAGAGTTCGAGGCAGAGTTGGCCTTGAAAAATGTTCAGATAAGGAACTGCTACAGGAAATTTGTTAAGTGGATGGTAAGGAAGGGAGAGCAGCTTCAAGAGAATAAGGTGGAGTTTCTTTTACTACAAGAAATGAAAGCTGAGACTGCGACCTTTCCTCTAGTCAGATAATATGTGTTCTAATCATTAACATCAACGGCCCCATTGCCTAGTTTCAAAAAGAGATCTATGGGATAGTCTGAATTTACCGGTATCAAACTTCGAGGGTCCTTAGTTCTAAAGGGGAGATTTCAATGCTGTAACATCATCACATGAAAGAAGTGGTTGTGTCAGTTGCAAGACTGAAATTGAAGATTTTATAAGCTTTGTTGCAGAGACACAAGCGATCGACCTTCCTCCAGGTGCGAGGAAGTTTTCTTGGTACAACTCTGAAGGTACCAAGATGAGTAGAATAGATAGACCGTGCTCTTGCTTTGGAAAGTTTTCTTCGGTTATGGCGTGGTTTATGTCTGATCAGTATAGAAAGGAACATTTCAGATCACAGCCTGATTGTATATAGCAGGATTTTAGCTAATGGACTGTGGATAACGAGCCACATGAAATAGAAAAGATGCTCTTAAATTATTTTAAAAAAATTCCAAGATAGTTGCAAGTCCACGCCTCTCTATTCAACGAGTAGAATTAAGCGTCTTTCTCTTTTGGATGCATCAGACTTATAATAAGAAGCCCCTATTGAGGAGGATGAAGTAAATTAAAGGATGCCATATGGAGTTGTGGTAGCTCGAAATCACCAGCCCTGGATGGATTTGACTTTGGATTTTTGGAAGCGTTGGCATTTCGCTAAAGGAGACATGATGAAGTTTGTAAAAGATTTTGAGGCATCGGGATGATACACAGAGGTTACAATTCTTATTCTATCACTTTAATTCTGAAGAAGGTAAGTTTGTCTGCTTTGAAAGATTATTGACATATAAGTTTGATTAGTTCAATTTATAAAATCAAGTCAAATTTCTTATTGATTAGTAAAACTTAATTTGGTTTTGTTCATGGTATACAGATCCTGAATAGTGTTCTTATTACTAATGAATTTGTGCTGTTTGTGAAAAAGAGGAAGGTCAAGACTCCTCTTCTAAAAGTGGATATTGAAAAGGCTTTTGATAATAGAAATTGAGAATTTATTTTCTACAAAATGAGGAAAATGAAATTTGGAAACAACTGGATTAATTGGATCAAGGGATGTTTATCATTTGCTATGGTGGTAGTTCTTATCAACGGTAATCCCACTTTTAAGTTTGATATGGAAAAGCGCTTCCACCAAAGTGATCCATTGTCCACTTTGTGGTATCTAGTACCCTACCCGGGTACTATAGAACTCACGTCACTCACATTTTGAATGAGGCCTACTAGTGAGGTGAGTCCTACCAAGATCTTTTGGCTCCTTATTAAGCCATAATAATGCAGAAGCTTGTTTTATGTACTTTCATTACTGTTTTGTTGCTCTGTGGTTCAAAAAAATATGCATATGCTCTTAAGCTTTCTAACTTAGTTCTAACAATAATCATGCTTGAATAGCTTTGGTGTTCATTTTAAACACAAGACATACAACAGAAAACATGGTTGTCTAGCACTTAGAAATAATATTGAAATTGTACCAAAGCATAAAACATATATTTCTTTTAACCATATTTAAGCAACTATCACTCGTACATGTCCCATACCAAGTGGACTAGTACATGCAAGTTTCTTCATCTAAGTTAGACATAATGTTACTAGATGCATCCACTTTTTAAGGAATACAAAACCTTATGTGGCATAAATATCTCAGAACAAGATCCATGTTATAGGCCGTTACTGTGTACCTTTTAGTACCATAGTGCCAATAGTGTTCGAGTCCTTTCAATGCCTTCATGTCCAATATCTACTACCTTGACCCTCTTGAGCAAACAATGTTATGGTTGCTAGGCTCCATATCCATGTTACCCACACATAATTGTAAGGGGCCAGGAATACTCAATAAGGCCTTATTTACTTGCAAACAACCACATAGTACTCTATGTATAAAATTTATACATAGTCATGGCATTGGATTCATTCACTATTGGAGCATTCCAGCAGTGATCATCCCATGTTAGAGGTCCCCACAGGCTACCTCCCTCCTAGATAGTGAGCTCCCAACCACTAGGCCCTAAATGTGTGGTTACGACGTTCAAGGGTCACATTGGAATACCTTGCCTTGAATTTCCTCCTTAGTCTTATTTGTAAGAGAATCACAGGTCTTTATCCTTGGCAGGATCGCCTACCTGGTTGTTATTCTCTTTATAATTACTAGCTTATAGCTAGTATACTATTGGCCTTACTAGTATTCCACTAGCGTCCAATTTACTTTTCCTTTTTATGTGAAGGAGTAAGTATATTGGCAAGCAAATTTGTGTCAGATATGGTGTAGTGCCCCCTCAGGGCTGCCTGACACACTTAGGGCACCCTCGGCTCCATAAGTTCTCTTGTGGATTTCTTGATTCTCCCAAGGATTATAGGCAATTTAACACCCTCTACCTACACAATTCCTCCATGGTATAGGTGTATTCCACAGCAATTTTAATCGTGAGCTACCTTATCATCACTTGCTCTTCTCATGCTTATTTCCTGAACATTATTTCCATTGGTACCCATATATAAATTTCATAGCTAACATTAAAAAAATAAGCAAGCGATATATGAATTTAACCATTACCTTAGCAATATTAAATGCAAGCATCTCATGTCCTATCCAATGTTTCGGTCGTCTCTATTTTAGTTTCTTCTAGGGTCTTCTTATAGTAGCTTGTAATTACCAATAATTGACCATTTAAACATAAAACAAAGCATAACTAGGCCAAGATTAAACAATTTTCCATATGGTTTATATGACAACTCTCCTAGTCAACAACATGTTTTGACTGGGTAAGTATTTTTATTTAAGTATTTTTACTTAAGTATTTCAAGTTAGCACCTTCTTAAGCAAAAAAGACAAGCTAAGTTAAATAAAAATGAGTTTCTAAGTATGGTTTGGCACCTAAGAGTCAAAAGGGGCAATTGGTAATTAGGACTAATGAAGGATGATTTTGGGTGAGTGTTTAACGGCTAAATTGAAACAAAGGAGAACTTGAGGGCTAAGGGGCAATAAATCAAGAAGTATGCCTCAGTGGGGGTGGTTAAGATATTTTTGGAAGTTTGACTCCCTTATACCATTTGTTTCTTTCCCAAACTCACAATTTCCTCTTCCCACTAAAATTTTTGCTCCAAAACTCCCCAATTCCACAAGTTTCCATTGAATTTGAAGGTCCCAAGGTGAATCCAACAAGCCTCCAACTTGTTCTTGGTGTTCTTGCTCCCAAATGGCTCTTTGATGCTTGTTTTGAGCCTAAAACCTAAGGTAAGCTTTTTGGTTTTGTTTGATATGGTTCTAAGTTGTTTGTGTAGCTAGAAATGGTCTTGATTTGAGGTTCTTGGTGCCATATCATGTTGGTTTAAGGATTGGAACTCAAGAGAGCTTGGTTGAGCACAAGTGAGCTTGTGTTTTGATTCTTGCTTTATGGTTGAAGTTAAGGTAAGGGTTCAAGCTAATTTAGCTCAAATAATGGATGAAAATGTAGTATCATGTGTGTGAATGAAATATAAATAAGACCCATGTGAATTGGACTTAGATGGGAAAGTTTGAGCAAGTTTCGTGCAAGTTTGCCTGTTGTTGCGCAATGCTGTAGTGCATTGGCGATGTGTCGCCACTGAGACGCATCAATGTTAAGCCTCAGAATTCTTGAGTGTTGATGCCTTTGGTGACGTGTCACCGATGGCATCACCCAAGCATTAGTCCCTCAAGCTTGGGGCATCCTAAGAATGTCTCAAACTCTCGGTTATCATCTATAGGCTAATTTAAGACGTTTCGTAACCTTGGTTAGGTCTAAGACTCATTCGTAAGTTAAGAATTATGCATTATTTAAAAGGCATCTAAGTATTGTGGTTAAGGTAAAGCTAAGTAGAGTGGCCAAGGGCTAAAAGGGCTCAAGTTGTCAATGGGGCACTAAGGGGGTTTAGGTCGGTTTTAGAGGCTACATTGGCCTAGAAGACAAAGCTTTCAAACCTAAAGGAATTGAATAAGAAACCTAAGAAGATCCTAACCAAACCATTTGGTTCGGTAAGTGAGCCACTAAGGAGCTCCAAGCTAAGCTCTAAAAGCTTGGCAAGTTAAACCACATAAGATGGCTACCTTGTACAATAAATTGAGGGTAAGATGGGTAAGTTTTGATAGGAGGTAACGACCTACTCTAGGACCCGTAAGTGGGACTTAAAGGAGGTAAAGTATTTAGGATATGAAGGCCAGTGTCTTAAGTACCTCCGCCATTTGAGCTCATGGCAAGTATAAGTCACCTAACGTGCAAGAAGTACCAAGGATTGTGTGAATTGCATATCATACATTCATGCATTGCATATGTTCCATGTTGTTGTCTTGAGTTGCTTGTTGGTTGATTACTTGATTGTTTTTTTTTCATATTTGCATGCTTGCTTGCTTGCTATCTTCTTTGCAGGTACCCCAAGGGACCCTTACTGAGTACATTCATGTACTCACTCCCTTAAGTTTATTGTGCAGGTTTTAACACTGGGCCTAACAACTGGTGGATAGTTGTGGTCTAAGTTTCCTCTTTTTGCAGGTACTCTTTCACTAAAATCCTTGTGATTCTAAGATTACTTGTAAACCAAGCTATGTACTAACTAAGTTTTATGCCTTTATAGTGTAGAGGCTAAGTGGTGCACAAGGACTAAGGAAGGGCTTGCACTTGAAGCTTTGATAGCTTAAAGGTGGGGCCCAAATAAATGATCCTAGTTAAGTTTTTGTCTTGTGTATAAAGTACCTTGTGTACTAAGATGTTGCCTCTATTAGGATATGTTGTGGTGTAAAACCATTGAGTTATTTTTGGGGGCATGCTAGTGATGTTAAGTGTACACAAACTATTACTTGAAGTCGAAGTAACTAGTATTTCATTGTCTTGGCATGGTTTAAGTAACTTTTAAATGACATGCTCAAGCAATGTTTTTGGAATAGTTTACTTAATTGTTTGCATCACCAAGACGAAAGCATGCATATCTTTTTGCATGGTAGGCTAAGAAACTAGTTCCACGTAAATTATTTTAACTTACTGATGAGTAATAGTTAGCCAACTGTAACTAAATAGGATTCAGAATCCCTAAAAGCCTGCAAGCTAAGTAATTTGGGGCGTTGGGACCTCATTCTGCGACAGTTTAAGTGACCAAAACCCAATGTTTATCTTGGACTCCAAATATCCGATCCTTATGTTACTTATGACCCAAGTTAGTTCCAGTCTCTTAAAAATAGTTTATAATATTTGTTTTACTTACAAATATCTAAAGACCATTAATTCTAGCCATATAGAACTAGAACAATGTTCGTAATAAATCATGAACAATTTAGGAATTTCAATATATTAACGAAATCTCATCAATTCAATTAGTCATACTTTTTTTCCTTACACATTTCTTATTCACTCTCTTTTGTTCATTCTATAGCTTCTAATTTAGTTAACAAGAAACAACTTCTAATTTTCTCCAATTACCTCTCAGCCATGCAAAATAGAAGAAAAAAATAGAATAATTCACTTTTACCTCCCACTCTCCCAACTATAGCTTAGGTTCCCTACAACTTATGCTTGTTTTAAGCTTTCCATGCTTGCTTTAACTAACAAGGAAATAAGGAACTAATTTAAACCATAATTCAGCCACCCTAGGTCTTATTTAGTACCAGAAAAATTAGGGGAAAATAAGTTGTCTACTTGCAATAATTTGAGCTCATCTTAGTTCCTTATGCATAAACACATGATTTCAACCCCAATTCCTTGCTAATTTTGGGGTTAATTTAGTGGATTAGCTTGGTTGGGAGCTCTAGCAAGTTGAGCCATGATGTTTCTAATAGAGGAAGAGAGGTTTCACAGACTTGATGGGAGGGGGAGACATAGGACAGCTTTAATTAGCCACCACTGCCTCACTTGCCTTAGCCACAAAGCTAGTACCTTAACTACCTTTTCTAGAAAACGGGGGACAACTATGAACAAAATGAAAATATTAGGACCAGATTTGGCATTTAGTTGCGTGTTCATACTTAATACTTCATAACTTTAATTACACATCCAGTCCCCATCTTCCAGTAATGTGTGTTTTAGTCCTTAGAGCTTTAAGCGAAACATTTAAACCACTTATGGGCAACCTAGTCAATCCACATTTTCACGATGATAAAGCCAAAATTACGAAAAGCTGCGATATTTCAAATTTAATATCTTTTTTTTTTATGACTCAGTGAACAAAAGGCATCAAGGAGTGCTAGCAACCCCTTAGAACAAGGGCCAGCACCCCCGTCATTTGTCTAATGACACTAAAAGTATAGGGCATACCGCACAGTCACCCACAGCAAGTAAGTTAGGATTCTCTAGATGTGGGTCGAATCAAGCACTCACACCCCATGCAAGTGACAATAAAGCATGTAGACTAAAGTAGAGTAAGAATAAGTCAATTAATGATGAAAGCCACCCTTAGGAACACCAATATGCTCTTACGGATGTATAGCTTTCTTTTTCTCCATGCAAGAATGAATTCAAAGTGCTAGGAGAGAAGTTCTTTTAATTAGAATCTAATACCCTTACGATGTGTTTCATGGCTACAAGATTTTAGCTTTATAAAAGATTCAAAATCTCTCGGCTTCTAAGAGCCAATTCATTTCAACTTAAATTAACTTAATTCAAAATAACTTATTTTTATTTTTAAATTTTTTTCCTAAAGCCAATTTAATTTGAAAGTCGAGATTATGTAAGTATAACAATATATTAAAAATAATATTTTTTATGTTACTAAATTTTTATGATTTTTTATTTATTAATGTCTAAAAAACTCATAAAAATTTAATAATATTATAAAAAATTACAGTATATGAATTTATACACTTAAATAATATTGGCTTTCAAATAAAATTCATTATAGATAGAAAAGATGTAAGAATAAAAAATTTCTATGTTGCTTCCTCCCATTTCATAAAGCCAATAACAACCATGAAAATTGGTTGATCGTCAAAACCACAAAAAATAATTTTGGTTTCACTAACAACTCAGAATAAATAATTTGTGTTATGGTAGTGAAAACCAGGTTGTATATCAAGAGAAATTTTTTAACCAAAAGCTTCCCGTCAGAAAACAGGAAATAAAATGTTAAAAGGAGACTGTTTGCAATCAACAATAAAATTAAAAATAATCAAAGAACAAAAATTAAGAAACCTATCAAATAAGAAAACAATGAAACAATCAAGAATGTAAACCTTGACATCAGTCAACATCCACCACCAAATTTCTATAACTGATCATTGATGCATAAATGTATCAATCAAGACTTTGACTATTCATCATTGGAGCTGTCTTCCTACCTTTCCTTAGTCGTAGTTAATCAGAAAACAAGCGATCTAATGAACCTTAATTGCTAAACAACCTAAGACAAACGCTTCAATTTAATTTAACAGTTGCATTAAAAAGTAGAGATATCAATAAAACTAAATAACACAAATGCAAGCAGATTTAATTTAGTTGAATGTTCTCCCTAAGAGCTAATGATTTCTGACGCAGCAAATCAATAAACCTTAGTTGCTTTATAGATTAGAAAAACCAAACAATTATGGATACGATTTCTAACACAGTAGTAGATTGAATTCGAATAACACCTAGCAAACCTTCTAGCATATAAGTGAAACAATCATGAAATTAATCATAGAATAACATCCAATACTTAATGTATCAATTGAATGAATAAAAACAACTTTAATCTAACAGTACTGAAGAATTCAGGGTTTCAGTCTTCATCAACAAAGAATAAAAAGATTAGCCAGACATGGCCATGGAAAATTACTCAAAAGAAAAAAAAGAAACAAAAAAAGAAACAAAAGAGAGTTGGGTAAGAGAGGGGGGGAGGCCTGCCACCCCCAGAGAGACAGATGAGTTGCTGTGCTCCAATTCTAATAAAAACCAACCTAGTGTATTAAATTCATAAAATCTCCCTAAAATTTCTATATTGTTACAAAATTACCCCACACAAATAAAAGGATTCAAAATAACTAGAAGGTTTCAAAGGTGTGAGCCAAACAATTCTCCGGGAAATTAAAAGCAACTTCAAGGTTTAAATTAGACCTTGATACAGTCATTATCTCTCAAATATCAGTAAATATAAGTTGTATAGCTCTTTCTTAGCTTCAAAATGACAGCTAAATCATGTAAAATGGACATCTATAGCCAAAGATATGCTCAAAATACCACAATTGCTTTTGAACCAGCGATGACGTAAAAATTATGAATTTGAAGCTAAATTTGGCCCCCTTAACATGCAAACTGGGTTTCATGATCTACCTATAATATGTAGCTCCAAATGTTAGCTTTCCAATAAATCAAGAATCACTATATTTCTATCTCTGTAGCTCAAGGTATGATTTTTCTACTAGAACATCGTCAGTTCGTCAAAATCCTAAAAGAACACAACCAAATTAAAATTCATTAAATTGCAAATTAAAGCCATTTTTAATCAATTGAGTCCAGATATACTCCAAGCTACAAAACATACTCAAAGTAGATATTTAAGGTTCAAAACATAATAAAAAACATACTCAAAGTTGATCGTTAGGTTTAAAACACATTAAAACATACTAAATATGAGAGAAATAAATATAACAAATGTAAGCTTATAAAAAATCAACCTTTCAAAAAATTTTTTTAAAAAATAACTCTCTTTTGGAAACTCTATTTTAAATAAAAAGCATTTTAATTAGTGGAACAGACTCATCGAGCAATTGGCTTGTCATTTTTTCCTCTAACATTGGACTTGTTTGTTAGGATACATTTAGAAGTTGGACCATCATCACACAAGGTACCGATCCATATATAAGAGAGGTACCTAGACAAAAGCAAGAAATGATATTCCTTCATCTAAAGGAACAATGAAATAATTTTTATTGAAAATGAGTTCGGTGGGCAAGTCTTTTTTAGAAGATTTGGTATTACTGCTGTGGCAAGTTGTCGTAGCAACTAAAGCAAAAAATGACAAAAAAAAGTATAAATATATTAGAAAGGCTTTCACCAGTTACCTAGTTGTTTCAGTGGTGAATGGTAGTTATAAGTATACTTTATAAGGGAAACAAAGAGTAAAAAGATGAAATGATGTGTAATATTATTATATTAAACAATTCAGTAAAAATAATTGTTGGCATGTTATTGTTAAATAATTTAGATAGAAGTAAAAAAAATAGCATTAAGGAGTTTGAGAGAAACAGTAGTTTGTAATAAAGGAAAAGTGGGTGGGTGGAAGGGAAATAGAATGAAAGTTAATATGAAAAATTTGATTGAATGTGGAAAAGTAAATTAAGGTAGGAGTAGTAGTTATGTATGTTGCTAAGAGGGAGTTAAAACAATAATGAGGGTAGATGGTTGGATTGGAGAAAGTTTGATGAGGGTAGATGGTTGGATTGGAGAAAGTTTGGACTTTAGAAGTTTTAGGCTTTGTTCATTTTCTACCATAGTTATACCTCTAGAGAAGATTAATGTCATTGTTGTTAGAATGGAATGTAAGTGTTAGTCATACGTGAATCATCAAGACAAATGTGTGAATCATCAAGGGCGAAGGTGTTTGTGAGGAAATCAGGTTAGTAGTGATGCTTAATTTATTTGTGAAATATTTTTTTAGAGGTTTGGGAAGAGTGTAGTACAAGAATGACACATGAAAACACTTTTAAAGACATGTAATAGCCTTTTTGTTGAGTAAATCGCATTTGTTGGCACTAAATCACTTTTATTTTTTACTAAGGCATATTTTTCTTGTATGAGGTGTTGGCATTTATGAGCAGTAGAAAGGCGATGATCAATTAGCATTAGATTACCAACAAAAGCGACGAACAAGATCAAAAGGTGATTAAAGTATGGTAAAAGCTATTAAGACATATAAGAAAGTGCTATACAATTAGAGCATTTAACATATATGAAAGGCATTTCTAGGTCCATAAAGGCGATTGTGCTAATATAGTAGCACTTGTAATTGGGATTTGCCACTATCCTCACGGAATATACACTCCACTTAACAGATGTTAAGTGGCGTTACGGTTTAGTAGCCATTTCTTGGTTTGAAGGTAAATAGAAACTGCGAAAAATCAGGGATGAATTCTCAAATCCATGCATCAGAGATATGCTCCCCAAATCCTACCGATTTGATGCCAAAACACCCAAAACGACATATTAGGTTTTTTTTTTCCCATTCATCTTCGAAACCCAGACATAGCGGCATCGGCGCCATTCCAGCGACCAATTGGGTGTTGTAGAAACCCAGAACAATGGCGATACAGCAGAGGGAGGATCTAATCGCCTTCCAATTGAGAGTAATGGCTCCAACGGCTCTATCCTTTTGATTTTGTAAGGTTCTGGGTAAATTTTGTATAAAATAGCACTTTAGGGATTTTGGGTTCATATGTATTAGCTAGATTCTGGTTTTGTAAAGAAG
Source organism: Aquilaria yunnanensis (assembly GCA_039654915.1). NCBI lineage: Eukaryota > Viridiplantae > Streptophyta > Magnoliopsida > Malvales > Thymelaeaceae > Aquilaria > Aquilaria yunnanensis. Next base: position 73,106,507 of record CM077597.1, read on the forward strand.
TATGAAATTGGGTATTGTTGGAATGGCTCAGATATGGGTGATAACTATTAGTAGTCGTGGTTAAAAAGAATGAAGGTGGATAGCTGCGTATGGAATCGGGTTTACAAAAGCAATTGTGAATTAAAGTGTGTTTTCATGTGTAAGTAGCGGTGGATGTATGTGCGGACAGGAGAAATAAAATGTGGTTTCAGTGTATGGTCTAGTAATTTGTTGTAAGTGTGAAAGTATGAAGGTGAAAGAAATGTGTTTTTTAATGTATTCTCTTCGTTTTAGTGTGAAAGAATATGGTAACATGGGGGACAATGAAACAAAATTGGTTTATTCTTTCCTGCAGGTGTATGGTTGTAGTATGGTTTTGTATGGATTTGGTGTTTATTTGTATGGAATTAGGAGGTATTTGTATAAATGTAATTCGTGTGCGTTACATTTTTGTATGGACAACTTTTTCCCAATAAATTATATTCCATTCTGGGTTGACTTTGCCTTGAAACAGCGAGTATGTGTATGATACTGGTGTGTTGTTGTGTTATTGTCTAGGAAACATGCTTGTATGATGTTGGATAGTGATGGTGTGAAATTTTATATACTGTATTTAATTTGTATGAAATTTTAGTAATGCTATTGGATGAGAGGTTGTTCGGATCATTTACAAATCTCCTTGGGTTCGTTCAATGTCACTATATTGCTTTGATTGGCTAGGAAAAAAAAGATACGTAGTATTGTATGAAACTAAAGACTAGACGTATAGAACTGGTGCCCGTTGTATGAGGTCTAAGACTAGAAGCATGGAACTGGTGCCCATTTGTATGAGACTAGAGATTGGATGTATGAAATTGGTAGCCCTCTGTATGAAACTAGTAGTTGTTTGTATTATACCGTAGTTAATGTGTTTGTATTGACATATGAATGAAACTGGATACTGTATGTATGAAATTGGTGCTTGTTTGTATTGTCCTGTAAATAACTTGCTTGTATTGATTGTTGAAATAAACTGGAACCTTAAATGTATGAAATTGGTGTATGTTTGTATTAACTGGTGAATGAAACTGGAGTCTATATGTATAAAACTGGCGCATTTTTGTATTATGATGTAGTAAGTATTTATCCTGATAATGGTAATGATGTGATATGGCTCAAGGGTATACCATGGCAAGTGATGGTACATCCACATAGGGGAAATTTTTTTTTTTTTTTCAACTTGGGATGACTGGGCTTTCATATTTATTGTTATTTGGAATGTATTTTTTTGTTCTTAACTTATGCGATCAGTTTAATACATTTTGAGGCAAATTTTCACAAACTGAAACTAGTTTCTCCAATGGTATACACAGTATTCTCATAAATGTTAAACAGGGATTTCAACCAGTTATACTGGGTACCATGATAGACATACGTAACAATCTCAATTTAATACAAATCATCAACGGCCAACTTTGGTTTGAATGGTAAAAGAGGTTAAAAAAAAAAAGGAATTAAAATAGTCATTTGAGTTAAATAAAAAGCGCACATGTACTTTTGTATATAAGTTTTGTAAAAGTAATACAAAGGAAATTTAGTTTCATATAATCCATGTTCAGTTTATTGCATACGTCCCACGAAAATGCAACTCAGCAACCCAAACCATGGCAACATAAAAATATATGCAGACGCGCTAAACTAATTTCAGAAGCCACTCAGACAAGTTAATGTGTACATTAAAGTTGAAAAATAAATTAAAAAAAGAGGCTACATAATAGTCTGTTGTGGTTTCATTTCCTTCCCCTTCCCTAGCACATCAAGCAAAAACTTGTTGCTTGGTGGGAAATCGTTCAAGTCAAAGAACATATCGAGAATATAAAAGCAAAAGTAAAAAAAAACAATCGAAGGGACGAAAATGAGTAGAGGACAAACAACACCATGCCTCACGGCTGTAGTACCAAGGAAAATATTTTAAGTTAATTACCATAACTACTACTAAATCGGAAAGTAAATTATGTTAAAATCCACAAATTTCTCTTCCTTATCTCCTCACCGATTGACTAACGTAATGGGATAAAATCCCTTCTCTCACCACTCTTAACAGGAAGGAAATGAGGAACGTTACGTGGAGTACATACTCATGGAGTATATCAGACTCCCCACTTGTAATTTTAGCGCCTATGTAGTTAAAAAAGAGTTCAAAGCTAAAAGAAAAGCATTTATTGTAGTTAAAAATGCGTTTATGTTTCAGTAAAGGTGTTAACGTCATGAAAAAAGTGTTGTAGTTAAAAAGCAGTTATTGTAGTTTAAAAAAAGTGATATTTTTTAAAAAATGTACGTACAAAATATAACAAGTGTTATTGTCTTTTCTTAACCGAGCAAATATCATTGCGAGAACTCGATTGTTGGCGGCATATATTCTTTGTTTTGAAAGTTGGAACTAATTCCTTTCTCTTGGCCTAAATGACATGACTCCCTTAAATATCGTTAATTATATCACCAATCTTTATCCTTTGTAATGTTGGATTACTAGAAGTTAATTAGAAAGTAGAGACGGTGTACTGCATCGCTAAACACCGAGAAAACGCTTCGGGAAAAAGATACTCTATTCATCTCAATTTTTTTTGTTATAATTACGATTTTGGATAGCGTTAAAATTTTTATTTTTTATATTTAATTTTTTTTACTGTCAATTAACCATAGTATCCTCATTTTAACATCCACACTCAAATTATAACAGAATTTCTATTTTTTATGGAAATTACAGATTGATCCCTACAGTTTTTAAAACTTTCACTTTTTCCTTATTTTACAAAAAATTATAAAGTTACCCTAAAATTTTGATAAAATTCCCAAGTGACTTACCACCATATGTGTGTGTTGTAGGTTTAATAAAACCCATCAAGCGACCGAATGACTTATTGTGTGTTGTGCGATTAATTCATGCGGTTATAAAATGGATTGACATCATTATTTTGTCAATTGTTTTTGTGGAATTCGGCATTTACGCTACTTGTATAAATAGCGAGATAACGGGGGAAAAAAAGAAAAGATATTGTGCCTTCAAATCAATTAAGTAATTCTCTATATTCTTTTCTTTGTTTTTTTCTTTTTGTGGCTTCTAGTTCTCTATTTGGATTCCCAAAAGATATCAAGAATCCATTTTCCTCTACAACAATTATTTATCCATGATGCGCCTAAAACTAAGGAACCTGCTTTTAGCAAAAATATTGGTTAATTGCGCCTTGGAAAAGGCTTTTGAATGAATGGACCGGTATATCTAAATTTGGGTAATTTGCAACATATTCCCTTAATTTGGCTTATTGCGACTTCCACCAAACGTTAGCCACCTGTTCTATAGTTATTTTGTTACGCACATTTGTATAATTAGGGATATTAAATCAACTCTTAATCCATCAAATATAAGATACTTACCATAAAAAAAAAGGACAAAAATACCCCTTGCCAAAATCTTCCCATCTCTATAGAAACCCTACCTCACTACTGCTACCTCCTCTGACGCCAATGGCATCGCCTTCCCCAAACCATCATATCCTAGAATTGCATTGTCACTAGTCTTACTCCTGATCGTATCGCCGCCACCATTCTCCCTTCGGATCTCGCATCCAAATGTCATAGCGACTCTTCTGCTCTAGATCATGTTGATTGTTGCACGCATGCCTGCACAATCTCATTGTCAACCTTCTAATCATTATTGCCACCACCTCTGCCATCACCACCCACTATCGGAACTTACATCGTTGTAAAAAAGTCTAAAGTAATGCACAAACATATCTTAAACAATATGTAAAAATGTCTAATGCAGTATTTGAGAGTGTCTAAAGTAGTTTTAAACAATTTATTATAATAAAAAAACAACAAATGTTCCAAGCAATAAGAAGTATCTGAATGAATATAAAAAAGTGTTAAAAGAAATACTTGAAAGTGTCTGAACTAATAAGTATACAATTTGTTCTCTTCATAAAAAAATAACTATCTACAACAATAAAAAGGTATCTGAATAAATATATAAAAGTGTGTAAACAAAAATCAAGAAGTGTCTGAATGAATATAAAAAATGATTTAAAGAAATATTTAAATGTGTTTGAACCAATATGTAAACAATTTGTTCTCTTCAAAAAATAACTATCTGAAACAATAAAAAAATGTCTAACTGAATATGTAAAATTGTCTAAATAAATACTAAAAGTGCTTGAAGCAATATGCAGATAATTTCTTTTCCTCATAAATAAACGTGTGCAAACTAATAAAAAAGAAGCGTCTAAATAAATATTTAAAAGTGTTCAAAGTAAAATATAAAAATATTTAAAGCTTATATTGCAGAAAAAATATAAATGTCTCCTCTGTTTCTTTCTCCACAGACAGAAGGTGTGCTCATCGTCAGCTAGGATAACAACTTCTCATCGTCCTTTCGTCGCTCATCACCATGATCGCTGCCTCACCTCGAATCTCCAGTCGCCGATCATCCTCCCATTGCTCATCGTTCGCCTTGCTTTTCAAGTAATGTTGGCTAATCGTCCACTTCTCATTGTCTAATCATCCTCCCATTGCTTATCGCCCACTTCTCAAGCAATAGGTCAATCATCCTCTTGTCACTCATAGTCTAATTGTCCTCTTATCATTGATTGTCCTCCCGTTCATCATCATTTGATCATTTGATCGACCTTCTATCATTCATCTTTCACATCTTATCATCGGCTTGGGACTATGGTTCCTTACTCGATGGCAATGAAGTGGAATCATCAAACCAATTTGGGAGGGAGTGAAGGAGGAGAAGACGGTGGTGGCAAGATCAGGAAAGGGAATTGACGGAAAAGTAGTAAAAGAGCATGGGAATCGCGATCTCAGCTGAGGTCCAGAGAAAACATGATCTGGAGGGTGTGATAGAAATTAATTGGGTTAGTAAGTGGTAAAATTGGGAAATTGCAGACTATGTCTAATTAGACATATGTTCACAATTGCCATAGTACTATTTTGATGTTAACTTCAGAGCTAACTATTTACATGTTTGCAAGATTTGCGATTCAAGTAGAAATTTGCAATGTTTTAAGACTTAAATAAAAGTTGAAAAAGATCTAGAATTGAAAAATTGGTCTGTCCGGCTTAATTTTATTTTAGAAGTAAGAATTTCTTATAATTTTTTTATTTTTGTTTGAGTAGTTTTTTTGTTATAATTTTTTACATTTTTAAAATTTATTAAAAAAACTAAAATTATATGTTTTTTGTAAAATTAAAATTAAAATTTTTTTTTGAAGATCTTAAAAGTGATTAAAGGTTTCAAAGAAAAAAAATATCTCAAAATAAAGATTTTTAGCCATCAAAAATATCTCTGTCGAACTTATAAATAACAAGTTTATTAATTGGTATTTTTATAAAATTTTTGAATTGCCAACGAAACAAAAGTCGGGAAGAAACCACTTTTAGTCCTAAATTTTTTATAAATTTTTTATTTAAGTCATAAAACTTTACAAATTTCTATTTAAGTTCTAAAACTTTGCGAATTTGTGTTTGAGTTTTAAAACCTGCAAAACATATAAATAGTTAGTCCTAAAGTTAACCCTAGAATAAGTAGCCAACAGTTTAGGACTAATTGTTTACACATTTTGAAAATTTTAGGACTCAAATATAAACTTATAATGTTTTAGGATATAAATAGATATTTTCAAAATTTAAAGACCGAGTGTGTTCTTTCCTTATAATTTAGTACTTACAGTATGAAACAATGTAACTTTTGCTCACAACTCCAAACTATGCAAGGTCCACTCATCTACCACAGTGATTGTGGGTGGCAACTGAGGATCTAGTTCAGCATAATTTTGATAACTCAGGATTTATTTGGAAACTAATTTTAGTTTCAGGGCAAATAAGTTAAGTTAATGATAAGTTAGGGGTTAATTGAGAATATATTTCATGGAACTCGTTACCTATGACAGCTAAAATGAACTTCCCGAAAATTTTATCAGATTCCATGTACAGGCATCAATAATATCAATAGTAGTTTGAGGAAAATGAAATTTCATAGGCCCTTTTCAAAAGAATATATGTTTCTTATTTTCTCTCCAAATTGTTTATTGGCTTGAATATGCGCTTATTCAGTGGTCTAGTGTGACCATTTTATTGGTGCCTACGTCATTATGGTAACATTTAATTAATTGTATAACTGAGTATAGAAAAAAATTAAATGCACGATTAATTTACAAGAAAACAATTCATGAGATTAGGTAGTACTCCTTTCACCCTATAATAATTGAAATGTTTCTCTAAGTATGACGATTAAGATGTACGTAATTTATGTTATTTTATTGATTTTTGCCCATGAAACTGAAATTAAAAAAAAATCTTTTTAGATTTTGTGTAGTAAGAGTTTAAATAATGATTAAAAAAGAAATTTTTTTTTTTGAGTTCTGTGCAGTGAGATTTTAAATGAAGTTTAAAAAAAGATTATTTATTATGTTTTGTGTAGTGCGAGTTTAAATGATGGTAGTATGATGAATTAGAAGTTGAAAACTTTCCAAAAGGGAAAATGTTTCATTCTTTCTAGGACATCCAAAAAGGAATTCATTTCATTCTTCTTGGGACGGAGGGAGTATATAACTAGAAAATACACACTTGTATTAATTAATTAAAATATCCACAACATTTGAGGCAAAACCCCGAATTTGTACAAGAATATGAATTTACCACTAAATCTGAATGAGTCAATTTTATAAATAACGCAAACACCCTAATCTTAGGGAAGATAAACTATCTATAAACTCAATCCACCAAAATAACTATTTATTAAACCCTAAATCAACCAATCAAAAACCTTATTATAGGAATAAAAATTAAGCATAACATATCTATGTCATATATGTGTTAAATTTGACAGAACAACCTAAATCCACCATCTAAACAATAACTACATTGATGATATAAACATTAAAAACAAAAACAAAACACGAACATACAAATTTGGGAACGATTTTAGATGAAAATGACGTCAAAAATTCTGGAATCAACAGGATACAAAAGAATTTGAGAGAGGCTGAGAGAGAGTTTTCAAAGAGTAAAATGAGAGGGTGAGATGAGTATTCCTTTATATGGGTGGAATTTGCAATCGTTTTGGTGACCAAAGTTTCAATTTTCCAAATTGAATATCATGCAGCTACTAAAATTTAATTTTAAAAATTTAATGCAGCCACCGAAATGGTTATTGTTTAGCAAATAAATTATGAGATCCATAAAAAATAGTGGCTAAAAATATTACTTTTTGTGACCATTAAGGCGATCATGAAAATTGATAATAAGATGGTCATCCCAAAGTATGAGGACTGTTTTAGTGATCGCCCGAACCACTATTCTTATGAAGAAATAAAAATGGTAGATAAATGATTGACCTAAACCTCCAATAGCTATTTGATGACTGTTTTGGCCACTATTTTTATGGCGACCACAAAAATAGTCACCAAGAACAGTTGCTATTGCTGAGATTTGTTGTAGTGTTGGTTTATCTCATCTTTTTGTCACTACAAGAAAACAAGGCATTTGAGTCAGGAAAAAATGTAGGGAAACCGTAGGAAATAGTTATTTTCTACAATTAAAATCGTCGGACAAAACCATAGGAAAAAGTAGTGTCGGAAATAAAAACCGTCGGATTACCGTAAAACATTCCTACGCTTTTGTGACCCCACTGTCCTACGTTTTTGTGACCCCACTATCCTACGGTTTTCTGACCCCTTCGTCCTATGTTTTTGTGACCCCACAGTCCTACGTTTTTATGACCCCTCATGTCCTACGGTTTTGTGACTTTACTATCTCCTACGGTTTTCTGTCATGAATATTGTTCCTACGATTTTGTGACAATTTGAAGATTTTAGTAAATTAATTTATACACAAATTAAAAACATATTATATTGCATTATATAATAATAATAATAAAACACAAATTATTATTATTATTATTACTATTATTATGTTAATAGTTTATTATTATTATTATTATTATTATTATTATTATTATTATTATTATTATTATTATATAACAATTGATCAAAGTAGTCAATAAATTTACTATACATAAAAGTAATCAGATTTTACACGACAAAGTTAATTACAAAGAACTGAAGGTCTAATATAAAATCAATGGGATGCAGTGCCGGGCTGATCATCGTCATCTCGCTGGCTACGATCGTCGTCATGATGCTGAGTGGAGGTCCAGTCCGTAGGTCGTCTGAGAGCGCCGATGCAGGTATAATCCCCTGCTGGATCAACCTGTTAAGCATGGCGCTCATTGCAGCCTCGGTCTCTCGCTAAACCTAAGTGCGAACATCTGCCTGTAACCGCATAAAATCAATCCGTAGCTGGGTGTTCTCAGCCCTCAGCTGTGCAATCTCATCCGAATCAGCACGTGGAGCCTAAAAAATTTGTAAGTAGCAATTAGCAATGTAAAAGTGATAAAAATAATTAACAAAGTTAAATATGAATGAAAAATACCCGATTTGGTCCAAAGGTCTGGGGATCAGTGAGTCGGCGCGGAACACCTGGTAGTCGGCCTTTTTTTGGTGGGTCTCGTACCTCGCTCCATACCTCTGCATCGAACTACGGGCAGTCATTCGGATTTTGGTATTTTTCTTGAATCCGCTGGACATATCCATCCTACAAGAAAAAGAAATTAGAGTTAGTAAGACAAATATTATATTTTTAAAACACTGTTTATAGTGGTAAATAAACATTTATTACCTGCAGCTGCTGTGAAATCAGATCGATGGGCTGACCGGTCTTCTTCCGTCTATAAGTATGAGACCACCACTCATCAAATGATGGCTCAACTCCATCATTTGCTTTTGTCTGCACAATTTTAGATATCATTAAAATTTTAAGTAATTAATAAATCATAAAAAAATTATAATGTATGGAAGGTCCAAGTTGGTACCATACGATCCCAATGCATCTCGCCTGAGATTGAGCCCATCGTGTGCTTCGAAACAAGGCCTGAGCTATCCACTATGTGCTTAGCATGGGAACCAACCTCCAGTAGCTTCTTCCATTGCTCCTGCTCCCACTGGTCACACAACTGATTCCATACCTGCTGAGTGTAGCAGGGTGGAACATGTGCCCGCAGTAAATTGTAGTTAGGGTTGTCGAGGAAGTCGGGGATCTTCTGAATCACGACGAACCTCCAGTGATAGACACAGTTTCGCACGGACCGCGAACAGTAGTCGAACACAATTCGGCGGATGGCGCCGAAGTCTCTAGGGTCCCCATCTATAGTAGTTCTGCAATTTCACAAAGAAGAAAAAAAATTATTAATTAGTCCATATACAAAGTATTGTTTAAAAATGTATAATAACCAATTACCTCTAACGTGGTAACGTGCTCCTCTCGTGTAGCTCGAGATGCATGTGACCAAGCTATAGAACTTTTGTCCCATAACCTCACATGAATAGAGGCTACGGTGGAATGAACGGAGTCATTAGTGAGTAAGCTATAACAAATGATGATTATAGTAAGATATATATATAAACTGATGTAACTAAGAACAATGTATAATTATATCACAATTAATTTTGTAAGAGTCAGTAACACTTACTCTCGAGGGACGATCAGCGGACGGTCCTGCCGAGGTGGAGGTGGTGGTAAGTCAACTACCCGTGGGCCTCGCCTTCTAGGTAATGGGGCCCCATCAGCTGGCTGCACGTCAGGTGCGACCACTGGGCTGCCAGTGGCCGGGCCCTGCTGAGGCGGCTGCTGCTAATGCTAACTCGGGTGTATGCCAAGTAGATGATGAGTGGATATACCGAGCTCATCTGGATCAAGGAATGAATTAGGATCGACATCCCATGTGGGCTGCCCAATCCCTGTATGCTGGTACTGATATGACCCGGATATTCCGCTCATATCCGGGTAATGTGCATCAGTCTGCGTATCTAGAAACTACTGAAATGCGGAGCTCGATGCACCAAACGTCTGGGGCACGTAAGGTCGTGGCACCAGAGTATATGGCAGCTGGGTCTGTGGCTAGGTCTGTGGCACCGGTGTCTAAGCCTAGGTATCTGGCACCTGGGTCTGAGTCTTAGTCTGTGACACCTGTGTAGGTGTCATAGCAGGGTGTCGTCGACCGCGACTACATCGAGTATCATGTACGTCCTTGGCCGGGCCTTTGCCCGAGCCAGACTGTCTGGGGCGAACCATCCTAAAATTAAAGTTTAACATGTTTATTACATATATATGTAATACTAAATTACCATTACGCTATAGTCTTTTATTTATAAATGACCATTACTACACTAACATTTACATATTAAATTTCAGTATTTTAGTAAACTCATTAATTTTTAAATTGCCATCATTTCAATACCATTTGTGCAGTAACATTTTTTATAAATTGCCAATTATTCAATATATACTTATTTATAAAATGAAATTATTAAACTACCATTAGCTGATTATACTAACATTACTGAAGTAACATTATTGTTCTAACTTGAACTGTTTACACTAACATTATTGAAGTGATAACAATATTACTCTAACATTATTCACGTAACAGTTTTTTATATTAACCACATATATAGTAACATGCTTTTGTACAAATTGAACTAACCATTATTACATAAAAAATTATTTATAACTAACCACATACATATTACTAACACCATATATAAAATTACCTAAAACATATAATATAAAAACTAGCTTTGAAAAATATAACATGCAATACATGCATTATATATGTAAACAACAACTATATGTATAACAAACATTAATTATATATGAAAAAGTACTTAAAATTAAAAATACCTAGTTTAAATAGCTCTGGAGGGGATTTTGGGAGTAGGTTTGGAAGAGGGCGTTGCAGAATAGAAGGAATGGAGTGGTGAAACTGAAGAACTCCAACTAATTTAAAGGGAAGGTCTGGCGATTCAGCTACCAATTTGACCTACGAATTTCCTGCACTTTTTAAAAATGTAGGAAAACTGTAGCAAATTTGTCTACAGTTTTCTTACGAAAAATATGAAATGCATGAAAACCGTAGGAAACTAAAAAATTAACCTTCCTGCCAGTAATTGGTTTCCCGCCTTCCTTCCTACGAATGTCCTAACGTTTTGCTATTGTATTTTCCAACGGTTTTATGACATCTACCTTTTCATACAGTTTTGCTACTTAATTGAAATATTGACTCAAAACCGTCGGATAGTGCGCTACCCTAGGTGATTATGGTTCTACATCTTTCCTGCGATTTTTTTAAATGTGTGAAAACCGTCGGTCCTTTCCTACACTTTTTCTATATACTTTAAATATTAACTCAAAACCGTCGTACATCACATTGCCCTAGGTGATATATTCCTACACCTTTCCTACGATTTTTAATGACTAACTTAAAATGGTCGGATAGAGGGAATATCATATATATATATATATAAAATTTATAATGTGTATATATATGAACTAATTACTATATATATATGGTTGGAGGTTAATTATTTAACTTTTTTTAGTTGATGAATAAATGAAAATATTTATATTTGGAAATTAAATATATGAATTTAATGTATATGGTCAGATTGAATCTCCCAAATTTATTAACATTATTATTATTTTTTTAATAGCATGCAATAATTTTTGGTGAGATAAAAAATGTATATTTTCATTTCAACGACACAGGTAATTAGATATGTGATGATTAAATTTCATAAATTTTTTTTCTTTTCTATCCAAAACATAAATTCATTCAAAGTTATATTACGATTTCAAATAAAACATGCACATGTTTTGAACAATTACACTTAATCAAACATCCTCGCCTTCATCTGACTCTAAACTATCGAGCGATGCTTCATCATCTGATGTATCCCCATCGACTTGTGTGACCTCAATGTTTTGATCCATGTGTTGCACGATTTCAGGATAACACGTTCTATCGACAAGTATGTTAATCTCATCAAGGGCAATGCCATCAGTTGTTACCATTGGTACTTCACTTGAAATCACTTCTTGGAACGACTCATCTGTGGTTTCTAACCAACATGTTTGCTTATCAGACATTTCCTCATTGTCGTCAGATCGAATACTAAAATTATTCGATGAACAATCGATGAAAGCTCGTGGCTTCGTCTTAACCACTGGCCACCACTGATGAAGAGTTTTGTTAGGGTACTCACAGTAGTAAACTTGTTGAGCCTGTGTCGCAAAGATAAACGGATCAAGTGGTGATAATATTGACTTCCATTTAATGTCAACAACACCAGTACGTGCGCAACTTCGAACACCACGTGTCAGATCTAACCAAGTACATTTGAACAGCGTCATGACTTCATACCCACTCCCGTGGTACTCAATACGTATAATCTCATCAACAAGGCCATAAAAATCATACCCACTGGATCCCCATGTCTCACTCTTCATGCAAACACCATAATTCTGTGTCGTCTTGTCTTTGCTGTAGGATTGTGTGTGGAAATGAAAACCATTCACAATACATCCATTGCATGAAACGGCTACTTGAATAGGACCATGGGCTAATTGTACAATATGAGGATCTAATTTATTCTTAAAACGGTTAACCTGAAAATATAAAGTTAATATAATAACATAATTGCACAGTATATTCAAACAGAACACAATTAGGAACATAAAAATTATCACGCCATGAAACTCACGTATAATGAGAACCATTCGGTCAAATGTTGATCTCGATAACTTTGTAATTCACTTTCACCTAATTGGGGAAATCTTGTCGATATATAAGAGTCAAAGTGCCTGAAACGATAACTAGTCAATAATGAATTAAAGCAATTAGATTGATATAAAAACCCTCACAGTTGTTTACATATATGTCACTTGAAAAATGGTATAATCTCATTGCAGTTTCGCAAAGTATAGATATGCATTTGATGTTTCTCAGTGGGATCAAGTAAGCGTTGTCGCCAGCAGTTGGGTATGTTACGACATGTTGTATTGAAGATAGATAACAATTGACCCCGACATCAGCCACAGGAATAGCAATATCATCATTTCGTGGGACCCTGTTTAACTGTGTAGGACTATTTACTTCAAAGTAATGGCTACAGAATGTAGACATTTCCTGGACCAAGTACGCTTCCACAATTGATCCTTCAATTGCAACTTTATTTCTAGCCTTTCGCTTCAATAACCGCATTAGTCTGCCAAGTTAAAAAAATATAACAATTAATGACGTATAATATGCGAAAATTATTAACATATAATATATGAAAATTATTGACAGAAATATGAATGCAAATTAAAAAATTACCTTTCAAATGGATACATCCATCGAAATTGAACTGGAACACACAACTTTGCCTCATGAGGGAGGTGCATAACAAGATGTTCCATCAAATAAAAAAAGGCAGGAGGGAATATCTTTTCTAGCTTACATATGGTAACCACTATATTCCACTCCAACTGTTGTATGTCATCAAATCGAATCGTACTTGTACATAAGGTTCTGAAAAATGAGCAAAACTCAGAAATTGTCTCCCATATAAGACTTGGCATATACCAACGTAATGCAATAGGAAGCAACCTCTGCATTAACACATGACAATCGTGACTCTTGAAGTTATAGAATGTACCGTCACTCAAGTTAACCATACGGCCCAAAGTTCGAGGCATACCCATCAGGCATCTTTATCGTTCTCAGCCACAGAGTAACATCTTTTATATGTTCCCGACTCAACGTATAAGATGCTTTTGGTTTTACACATTTCCCCCTAATATTTCATAAATGTAGTTCAGGCCGCATATTTTTTAACTCCTGAAGTGAAAGGCGAGAATTGGAGTTATCTTTTGTTTTCGCACGTATATCCATAACAATATTAAAAATATTCTCGAAATAATTTTTTTCAATATGCATGATGTCCAAATTATGGCGAACTAGCAAATGGTTCCAGTACGGTAACTCCCAGAATATACTCCGCTTTAACCAATTATGCCACTCTCCAAACCCCGCAACTTGGTGTTTATCATATGAAGAGCCAAACGGAGGAAAACAATACCCAACCAACATAGCATGTATTTCCTCACCTGACTTATATGGACTAGCGACAGCACTAACCTTATTCCCTGGGATGAACGATGTTACATTCGAACGGAATGTGTGATTATGCGGTAAAAAAACCCTATGACAATCAAACCAACAAGGCTTTCTGCATTTCTTCAACATAAATGTGTTAATTTCATCCATGCAATATGGGCACGTAAGCTTACCATGGGTACTCCAACCTGAAAGGTTTCCTAGTGCAGGAAAATCATTAATTGTCCATAATAAACATGCCTTCATAAGAAAATTTTGTTGTCGATGACTGTCCCATGTAACAACCCTTTCCGACTATAAAGTTTTGAGCTCCTCAATCAATGGTCGTAAAAATACATCAATGTTGCGTCCTGGTGCTCTAGGACCAGGAATTATGAGAGTCATAAAGATGAAGGGTTCTTTCATACACAGTTCTGGTGGAAGATTGTAAACAACTATAAAGATTGGCCATATCGTGTATGTTCCACCAACAACATTATTCGGGTTAAATCCATTGGTACACAATCCAAGCCTAACAATTATAATTTCATCAGCGAATGATGAGAATGCTCGATCTATGTGACGCCACGCTTCAGACTGACATGGATGAACCATACTTCCATCATTGCATGATTTATTATAAGCATGCCAAGTCATGTGAGTCGCTGTTTTTGATGACATGTACAAGCGCTTCAACCTGCTTGTTATTGGTAGATACCGTAACAATTTTTTGGGAATCAACGTCTTTCTTCCGGAGGTTACTCTTTCTTTATATCTATTGCTTCCACATTCACGACAATGTGTTAATTTATCATCTTCCCGATAGAATAGCATACAGTTATTCTCACATGCATGAATTTTTATATATGGCAACCCAAGTCCTTTTGTGAGTTGTTTCACATCATATAGGGTGGATGGGAGTTCATTACTTTCAGGCAACATTTCTTTCATAAGGTCCAGTACTCTATCGCAACAATGATCTGTCATATTAAAATCACTTTTGCAACTTAACAATTAGGTCGTTGCAGACAATCGTGTTTGTTTAGTGCACCCATCCCACAACGGCGCATTTGCATCATCCAACAAATTATAAAATTGTTGTGCGGTCAGATTAGGTAACACCTCTCTCATTTCAAACACATCAAACACATTATCATTATTATCACTGCCATTATCAGCTTCTTCGACATCAGCATCGATAAACTCTTCATCCACCAACATTCTTTCACTATTTCCAGATCCTACATTCGATGATAACGGACCCATTGATTCACATACCATCTGTTCATATGCATTTACACTACTTGATTCTCCACTTATCCCTCCATATAACCGCGATGGAAAATAGCTACGGGTCATACTGAAATTGTGCAGATTGCTATCATATTGTTCATTGTGATAGTGTCATATGTAATAGTTTGGCGTAAATCCATATCGAAACAAATGCTCTCTCACTTTCAGTTTTATTCTATAAAATCTGTTATTACATTTACGACAAGGGCATTTAATCATTTCTGACTCCTTCCCACTAAATTCAAACTGTAAAAACTTATTAACACCAGCCATAAATGCAGAATTCATATATCCATCTGTATCTGTCATCTGATACATCCACTCACGTCCATTAGCAGCCATTTTGGTTCCCTTGTAAAATAGACAGTAAAATCCCTCAACATAAATACGTAATATATTTATTACATTTCATATAATATAAATATAATGAAAATGTAAATGAATTACTTATATATTTCATGCATACATATCAACCTTCCATAACTAAACTACCTACTCCATTAAGGTAAGGGCCCTACTCCATTGAAAGTTGTATAAGCAGTAAACCATTTTAACTGTTCCATGTTAATAGCATTTTATGTAAATTTCGGCAGCATTTCCCTTCAGTTCCCGTTCACAGTGTTTCTCAATAATATCAACTTATTGAGAAACACACGACGGGAACAATTTGGGAAATACTCTACCAAATTTCACAAACTGCTACTACGACAAGAACACATTAACTGAAATACTGCTTATACAAGTTTCAACTGTCCAACTTGGACAATCCATGATTATGTTAATTGCAAATATAACTTAATCCAATACATTTTGTTTGCCAACAATCTGAATCGGACCAATATTATATTTGTCATCAACATAATCATGGATGGAGAATCTAAGATATAATAAATAAATACTTATTATGCAACTACATGCTGTGATAAGTCAGCTACCTAAAACAACATAAGTATATCTTATAAAAAATAAACATAAGTATATCTTATAAAAAATAAATAATTACCATTTAAATCACTAACCTCTAAAGTCAGCTACCTAAAGCAACATAAGTATATCTTATAACAAATAAATAATTAACAGTTAAATTACTAATCTATAAATTAATTTTAAATACCTCTATTGAGCTGAAGAAGATGTTGAAGCGGAAGTGAAAATGGATGTAGAAATTGTGGCTGGGACGAGATGGAGAAGAAGGGGTGAGAGGTATTTATAAGCAAAATCTGTAGCAATATCATAGGTATATATGAAAAGTTAAACTGCAAGAATAGTGTAGGAAATTTGTAGTAAATAACGTCAAAAAAATGTAGGAAAAAGAAACTGTAGGAAAATTGAAGGATTAAAATTCCTACATTTTTAAGACACCCACTCTTTTTTTGTCTCAAAACCGTAGGAAAAAAAATGCAGGAAAACCGTTGGATATTTTTTTTTCTCAAAACCGTAGGAAAAGCGTCGGATAATGTATCCGACGCTTTTCCTACATATGTGGTCCCTACCAATTTATTTCGCATCAAAACCGTCGGACGAATTGGCACCATTATTTCCTATCATCTTACTCTGACATTTGTCCTACGCTTTTTTGTGTCAGAAATTTATTAAATGAAAACCGTCGGACATAATATTTTGTCCGACGGTTTTCCTGCGAATAATTTTCTTACGCTTTTTTTCGTAGGAAATTGTTGTAGCAAATAATCCTCATCCTTGTAGTGTGTGGTACTAGTAGAAAGCATGAGTGCTTTTGGCCACATCAATCATACTATAGATTTTCCACAACTATTGAAAATCTAGGCATTTTTGCAAAGACAGCAAAAAAATTGAAAAAGAAAAATTTTCAAAACCTGTATATTAATTTTATAAGTATACAGTACATTGATGTATATGATTTAAAATGAAATAATAAAAAATCATTTTATTTTCATTGATGTACCATATATATAATAAATCCCTAAATGTACCTTGTATAGACTACGGAAAGTGGCAAAAAGATACAAAAAATGTTGATACGTAAGATACCAAAAATACCGTATATGCTTATCATTAAACTGATAAGATAAAAAAACTTATGTAACATATATTTTCAGTAAGTTCTTTATTGTGTGATAAACTGCAGTACATCCTGAATGTACCATGCAATATATACCACAATAAGTCATAAAAAAAAGTAAAAATGTTATTTACATAAGATGCTGTAAAATACCATGACATATCATGTTACATTTACCTATAAACTGATAAAATGTGAAAAAAAATATTTATTGCGCATCATGTATCTGCAATAAACAAATTACTATGCCGTAAACTGTAGTATTCAAATAGTGTTTATACTAGGTTCACAATCACCCAGAAGTTGCAGCGAGAAGAGTTTCATATTCAATGTTTGCTTTTTTCAGCTTTTTCATGACAAATGGCCAAAGCCCTCTTCTAGCTCATACATCTATTATTTCAATCGCAACTGTAGGCATGTCAAAACTACTCAACCCTCCCTGAACCCAACCGTCCAACCCCGAATGCGCCCTTACTCGCATAGCCATGAGGAGGTTACAAGTTTAACTAATCCTCCTTGACCCTACCCGCACCCCTCCCACACAAATATATTATATATGAAATATGGTTTTATTTCAAAATAAAATTATAATAACATAAATTACCATATATCACTTTAGTTAGTTATTATTAACTGTAAATATACACATTCTTTTGAAAATATACATAAAAATAAAAAAAAAAGTCTAAAAAGTTAAACATATGTCTTAAATGGGTTGGTGGGCAGTACCTGGCCACTTGCTAGATTGGCACTTTCTGAACCTGATTAATTGTGGGGAGGGTTTGAGTTAGCTAAACTGGGTCCATTGATACGATAATCACATAGAGGACTTTTGGGACTAAAAGGTCAAAAATAACATACCTAGGGTGGAATAGAAGTTTGGCCATATGGAAAAGGCGAAAAAAAATATAGGGATGTTACTGTTTATAAATACTATTTCACCCCCACTGGGTTTAATATATAGTAATGAACCATATTTATGGTGCTTGTGTGTTACAGCGGTTCAATCTATGTCAACATTAAATATGAAAATAAACAATGATAATCATTGATGAAAGAAGAAAGTTTCATAAAAATGGAAAAGGAAAAGCAAGAACTAGGGTAAAAAAGGCAAGGCAAAGTTTTGGGATGGAGCCAAAAAAAAAAAAACATTCTAAGTATCAGGAGATAAACCGCGGGGACTAAAATTTTGTTTTAGAAGAGAGAAATAATATGAAAAATTAATAATATAAGACAAAGAGTGGATCTTTAGCAACAAAAAGTAGGCTTTAATGATTAATAAATAAAAAAAATGAAAAAAATGGTTTTCAGGCTAAAAGAGCAAATGTAAAGATTTTAGGAATTAAATGCTTAGCAATCAACTTAATAAAGGAAAAAAGAAAATAAATGAAAACATTGGCTAAAATGAATCAGCTCAAACCATACAAAAAAGTGGATAACTTATCATGGCTAAAGTTTTGTTTTAAAAAACAATAACAAAAGATCAACAAAAAAAGATTAAACTAAGACACTATGATTAACTAAAAAAAAAGAAACAAACCATGATGACCAAGATTTTGCTTTAGAAGACAGTAAAATAGAAAATAACAAAAACAATTACAGATAGAGGATAAATGGAGAGATTTTGTGACCCGCACATTGTAGTAGATTTTTTTTTGTAATACAATTATTTCATATTAAATAAATAAAAATTCCTCATCAATAAATTTGTGACAATCAATTAAAGTTTCTATTGTTTTAAATTTGAGTTGAGTTCTCTTCATGTTATATTTATATCATTAAAATGATTAGCTATGATCGAGACATAACACTATAAAACGAAATATGGTATGTACTTCGAAACAATGCAAAATTTTTTTGTTAATTTAAAAAAATTCACTAAAAGTTTTCATCTTTTATTAACTAAAACACTAATTTTTAGTATCGATGAAAAATTTATCTAGAAAAATTTACTTACAATTCTAACAACTATGGACCAAATTACTTTATTAAACTATAGAGCTTGAAGTAAGCAATTGATGCTACAAAACTTAATCAATAATAATGATAAAAAAATTGACTGAAATACAAAACTATGTTTAGTACATGTTAATCAATTAACAATCTAACCATTAACTTGATAAAGATTAAAAAAAAGGAAAGTAAATGAAAAATTTGACTAAAGCTAAATAAACCAAAACTAGGTCAAAAGTAGGCAAATTATAAAAATTAAAGTTTCATTTTAGAAAAGAATAATAAGGATAATCAATTAAAAAAAGTTAGAATGAAGACAACAAAAATTGAAAGACTTTAGGTATTAAGAATTTAACAGTTGACTTAATAAAGATAAAAAAATGGTTTAACTAAAAAATAAACAAATTATGGTTACCAATGTCTTAATTTAGAAGACAGTACATAAAAGAACAAAAAAAAATTGAGGGCCAAGAGATCAAATAGAAGATATAGTTAAATAGTTATAAAATTTGGGAACCAAAATGTGACACAGATGTGACTTAGCACCTAAAATGGAAGGATTAGAAAGTTTAGAACTGAAAATGCGTTTTGACCCGAAATAAAACTTGAAATAGACCGAAGCCATAAAATTTGGAACATAGGCCCTCAGAAAGGTGAGTGCCTTGCAAAAAGAGGATCAACTAAAAAAGGATCAAATTGTATCCAACACATAAAAAAAATTTATGGAACTGTAGATGAATAGTGAAATTTCTTTCTCTTTTAGAATATAGTATAATAGGATCAGCTGAAGTTATTGCTAGAAGTTTTCCATTGATTGTTTGTTTTTTTTTACTTATCTTCTTTGGTGATATGTTTTTTTTTTCCATTTTATCATGAAATAAGA
This sequence comes from Aquilaria yunnanensis, assembly GCA_039654915.1. NCBI lineage: Eukaryota > Viridiplantae > Streptophyta > Magnoliopsida > Malvales > Thymelaeaceae > Aquilaria > Aquilaria yunnanensis. Next base: position 73,126,673 of record CM077597.1, read on the forward strand.
ATATTACAAGGTGTTGGTTCGTTGGACAGCCTACTATACTCGATATTTGTAGCATGATATTTCGCTTTTGTCATGTATCATAGGAAGAGAATGGTTTAACTACCTTAGGCACACCATGTCAACGGAAGCACATTTAATGTTCTAACCAAATCCAGTATTGCCACGTTTCAAGTCTGTACCAACTTATAAGATTACTAGAACTACCAATTGCATGCAAGTATATATAATATAATCAATATGATGTAGATGAACAGTATTTTAAAACTGTGTTTTAGTATATATGAGGTTATATCAACCCGTACATTGTAATTGGTATTTTTTTACACCAAATGTAGCATTAGAAAAATCTTAACAACTAATTAAAAAATTCCCACTCATAAATTTATTCAAACTAGTTAAAATTTTGTTTTATTGTAATTTTGACATTCATGTTATGTTTTATTATTAAAATAATTAGTTATGATCGTAACATAGAATTACGAAACATAACACATTACATGCTTCAAAATCATGAATTTTTTTACTAAAAATAATTAACTAAAAAATTTCATCTCTTATCAACTCACACTCTAATTCTTAATATTGAGGAAAATTTTATTTAGAATAATTCACTTTCAATTTTAGCATGTATGCACGAAATCAATTTATTAAACAATAAAACTTTTTGAAGTAAATAACTCAAGCAACAAAATTGAATCATCAATAAAGAAATTAGAAAACCTAAACATAAAATTGTGTTTAATTTATATTAATAAAGTAACAATTTAACCATTAACATAATAAATAGAAAAATAAAAAAATAATAAATTGACCAAAGCCAAATCATCCAGAACCATACACAAAAGTGGAAAAATCATAATAACTAAAGTTTTGTTTCAAAAAAAAATATTGAAGAGAAAAAGCAAAAATAGTTTAGGGACTAGTTGAGGAAATGAAAAAAAAAACTTTAGATATTAAGGGTTTGGCTAAAAAAAACAAAACATGATGACCAAGTTTTACTTTAGAAGACAATATATAAAAATTAAAGAATAAAAAAGTTTTGGACCAAAAAAGCAAATTGAAAGACTATAATTAAGTGATTATTAAGTTTGGGGCCAAAACATCACACAGATCAAACATAGGGACAAAAATTGAAAGTAGAAGCAATTAAACGATTGAAAACGTGTTTTAGTAAAAAGGAAACGTGAGGAATATGAACATAAGCCCTGAAGAATACTATTGTCTTTAAAAAAGGTGGCCGTTCTTCCAAAAAAGCAATTCTTTCTAAAAATAAAATAGGCAAAAAAAAATGCGACACATACTGTTTAGCCTTGTAGATGATTCAAAACGTGATTTAGCAAAAAAAGAAACATGAAACAAAATGAAAATGAAGAAATAGCAACATAAGCTCTCAAGAATAATAGTCTTTCAAAAGGATGACCGATCTTCTTGAAGAAACAATTGCACGTCAAAAGAAAATAGGGAAAAAAAGTGATGCACACAGTTTATCACTGTATATGAATAGTGCATGCCTCAGTTTTGGACCAAATTCATTATTATATTTTTAGTTTATTGGTGTTGTATGAACAGTATCCTATTTCGACAAAGTTTAGGAACCAAAATGAAAAAATAAAAATCAAATTTACAGTGGCTAAAAAAGAGTTAGACCATTACTCTATAAAAAACCAAGAAAAAAAGGAGAGAGAGCGCTGCACACTGTTAGTGAGCAATCATCATTGTCCACAATTAGTGTATATTGAAGAGAAGCTTGAATTGCTTGCTATTTTCATTCATAACTTGCGTACATATACACAAACTTATGACCCAAGAAAGATTACAGGATAATTACAAGTATAATACGTATAATGCATATAAAGGACTTATCCTTATCTATATCTATTCTCGAACAAATCCTTCACTCCCCCTCAAGTTGGTGCATGTAGGTTAGTAATGCCCAACTTGCCAAGCAGACATTTGAAGCTGTCCTTCCCCAATGGTTTGGTGAACAAGTCGGCAAGCTGTGCACCAGTCCAAACTTTCTTTGGTGATATCTCCCTCGATTGAACTCGTTCCCTGACGAAGTAATAGTCCATTTCAACATGTTTTGTTCGTTCATGGAACATGGGGTTCATTGCTATGTGTAAAGCGGCCTCATTATAACAAAATAAAATGGGTGGCTCTGTTTGTGGTGCTTTCAGTTCTTTCAGCAGCCACCTTAACCACAAAATCTCACTAACTATTGTTGCCATTGACCTATACTCTGCTTTAGCTGAGGACTTAGCTACCACTGTATGTTTTTTTGTTCTCCAAGAGATTGGCGAATCTTTTACAGTAATGAAGTAGCCAACGCATGAATGCCTTGTCATTTGACATCCTCCCCAATCTGCATCACTATATGCTTCTAGAGTTAGATCACCATCAACCTTCAATAAAATTCTTTGTCCCGGTGCCGATTTTAAGTATCTCAAAACTCTTTCTGCTGCATCCATATGAGCTCGTCATGGTGCTGCTACAAACTGACATAACATGTTTACTGCAAACACAATGTCTGGTCTGGTGACTGTCAAGTAGAGCAAGCGTCCAACTAGTCTTCTATACCTTGCCGCATCGACTAATGGTCCGCCACCATCAGCCCTTAACTTGCATTTTTGTTCCATGGGGAATGCGCTAGGCTAACAGGCCTCCATTCGAGACTCCTTTAAAACATCCAATGTATACTTACATTGACTGAGAACGATGCCTTGTTTTGTATGCGCCACTTCAATGCCCAAGAAGTATTTTAGGGGTCCAAGGTCCTTTATGTTGAATTTATCATCCAAGTACTTCTTCACTCTTGTTATCTTCTCACCATCATCGCCTGTGAGTATTACATCATCCACATAGATCAACGCCACTATGAAAATTCCTTCTTTCTTATATGTGAACATGGAGTGATCAGCCTTGGATTGCTGAAAACCAATCTCAGTTAATGCTTCAGTGAACTTTCGATACCAGTTTCTTGACGCTTGCTTCAGGCCATACAATGACCTTTTCAGCTTACATACTCTTGTTTCACCTTCCTTTGCAAACCTTTGTGGTATCTTCATGTAGACTTCTTCATCCAAGTCTCCATGTAGAAACGCATTATTAACATCAAGTTGATGAATTTCCCAGCTCCTCTTGGCAGCTACTGTTAGTAATGTTCGAACTGTAACAAGCTTTGCAACCGATGCAAAGGTCTCGTGGAAGTCAATCCCCTCTACTTGTGTGAATCCTCTCGCTACTAACATTGCTTTGTAGCGTTCCACTTCTCCATTGGGTTTGAATTTGATCTTGTATACCCACTTGGAATCAACTGCATTCTTTCCTGCCGGCAATCGTTCTAATGTCCAAGTATCATTCTTTTCAAGAGCTTCGATCACCACCTTCATGGCTTCCCTCCAGTGATCATGTTTTGTTGCTTGAGAAAAGGTCTTTGGCTCATCAAGTGAAGTGATGGCCGACAAAAGAGCTTTATGTGAGTGCAAAAAATTTTCATAAGAGACATATTGTGACAAAGGTTATACCACGGAGTTGCCTGCTGGAGGGGTAGGTTGCACTTGTGCGATAGATGGTGGCAGGTTGACCTCAAATTCTTCAAATTGTTTTGGCAGCTGCCTAACTCGTTGAGTACACCGTGGTTCAATTCTGCTGGTTGAACTTTCTTGTTCAGGCACAACAACTGGTTCTTCCATGGCTTCTTCTTCTCCAACTTGCGGCTTGTTGCATATGTCAAAAGGCTATTCATTGTTCCATGAAAAATTCATGTGGTCTTCATCCCAGTATGGATCGGCTCTCTGTGTCACTACCTTCTCAGTTGGAGACTTGCACTCCCCCTTTCCATATGGATATTTGTTTTCAAAAAATATTACATCTCTTGAAGTGCAAATTTTCCCACTTTCGGTGTCATAGAGTCTGTACCCTTTCTGTCCATTGGGATAGCCTATGAAAACGTGAGGCTTCCCTCTTTCACTGAATTTGTCTTCTCTTGACTTTTCATGGACATTTGCGAGGCATCCAAGAACCTTCAAGTGGCTGTAGCTTGGTCTTTTCCGTAACAGAATTTCACAAGGAGTTTTGTTGCCAATTACCTTTGATGGTAATCTATTTATGATGTAAACAGCCGTAAGCACACATTGCCCCCAAAACTTGATTGGCAAATTAGCATGGAATCTTAATGCTCGTGCTATCACCAATATGTGTCTGTGCTTTTGCTCAACTACACCATTCTATTGAGGGGTATGAATGCATGTCATCTGTATCACTATGCCATGTTCCTCATAGTAAGCTTGCATGTGACGTGACTGAAACTCCCCACCATTGTCTGCCCTTATTTGCTTTACTTTCTTTCCAAACTGCGTTTCAACCATATTTAAGAACATGGGCAAGTAGTGACTCACATCTGATTTATGTTTCATTATATATATCCAAACTCCCCTACTAAAGTCATCCACTATTGTGAGAAGATAATGTCCACCTGACAAAGATGCTACCTTGTAACCCCCCCATATGTCACAATGTATCAAATCAAAACAAGCTGTAGTTTTTATTTCACTTTTAGGAAAAGGAAGTCTAGTATGTTTGGCCCAAACACAAGAATTACAATGTTCAATCTTACTACTTTCAACCTCACTGGAAAGGAACTGAATTATTTTGACTTTTGCTTCTGAAGCATGACCCAATCTTTGGTGCCAAATTTCTACTTCCTTGGATCCTTTTACTGATAATGCCACTCCTCCATGCATTGGCTCCAACAGGTATAATCCATCGCATTGCCTACCCACTCCAATCAAGTTCCTCGTAGGTAAGTCCTGCATCACACACATGTCCGATACAAACGTTAGTGCACAATTAAACTCTTTTGTCAATTTACTGACAAATAGAAGATTGCATTTGAAACTTGGGATATTCAACACATTGTCAATTTTCATCCCATTCGGTAAGCACAACTTTCCCATGCCTTTAACTGTCACACTTTCACCATTTGGTATTTTGACTAGTTGCTGTTCCACTTCTCGTCGTACCTCATCAAGCAACTCACCATTGCATGTTATATGTTCTGTTGCACCTGAATCAATTATCCAAGGCTTTGTAAAATTGATCTTACCAGCCATGTTAACGGTGGAAGGTGCTTGACCTTCAGGTTTTGGCGTCTCATCGTCACGACTGAGGAATTGGAGCAGGCGATCATACTGTGCTTGTGTTAAGCCTGAAATGGGGCTGCCATTTGCACCGACCTGGGCCACCTTCGGACCATCTTTCTTGTTCATCCAATGTCCTCCTTTCTTTTCGCGTTTTCCTTTGTTCCATCCTGGTGGGTAGCCTATTATCTCAAAGCATTCTTCTTCTACATGTCCCAACTTGTTACAGTGCTCACATTTCGGTCTATCTCTTCTCTTACTTCTTTGGCCGTCTTTATCTTTGCTGCCTCGGGCTCCCTGCACTTGGAATGCTGCTGCTTCTATCTTTGGGTTGCTCATAGTCGAAATCTGCTTTTGTTGTTCATCTTCCGCAATTAGGTGGTAGACGGTACCAAGCCTTGGAATTGGCCTCATGCTAAGGACTTGTGTCTTGATTGTCCCAAATGCCTCGTCCAAACCCATCAGAAAGTCATACATCTGGTCTCTGTCTTTCACCTCCCTTAATTTCTTTTGAATGTCACATGTGCATCCACCGCAGGTGCATCTTGGCCAAGGTGAGATTGAGTGCATCTCATCCCAAAGGCCCTTGATTTTCGTATAGTATGCCGAAACAGAAAGCTTCTCCTGTTTCTCCAAGGTCTTCCCAAATCTCTTGAGCACTCTTGGCATATCGTACACTGCTTTGGACCTCTTTATCCATTGAACTCTTCAACCATCCTTTGATCATCGCGTCGCAACGTATCCACAATCCCACATCGTGCGAGTCTGCTGGTGGTTTGGGAATTGTTCCGTCGATGAACCTGAACTTGTTCTTGGCAAATAGGGCATTGCTCATGTCATTCATCCACTCCCCATAGTTTCCATCATTGAGGAGTTCACTGACATAGATTTGCCCTGGATTGTCTGAAGCATGTATGTAATATGGTGACATCACATCCACGGATTTCACTTGGTTGTTGGAATGCGTCGCTCCATTAGAACTCTCGTCACTTGATCCTGTCATTCTTGACGAAACCATGAGTGCTTGCCTTTTGTTTGTGTGGGAGTATCAAGTTCGGCTCTGATACCATGAAGAGAAGCTTGAATTGCTTGCTATTTTCATTCATAACTTGCGTACATATACACAAACTTATGACCCAAGAAAGATTACATGATAATTACAAGTATAATATGTATAATGCCTATAAAGGACTTATCCTTATCTATATCTATTCTCGAACAAATCCTTCATATATGTGTATATATATATAATTGTGAAATGGAGTCATAGGTGGATAAGTTAAAACGTGGAAATATTATAAATAAAACAAGAGACACTGAGCTTGGGCTAAAAGTCGAGAAAGGAAGAGAAAAGTAAAAAGAAAATGTTAAGCAGACAAGAGCAAGGAAGAGACTAAACAACGTGCCTATTTAAGAATAACATTTAGAATGCTGAAAATTCCTTCAATCACTAAAAATTCACTAAATACACGTTTGGTTTCCGCTCTAATTAAAATTTCAGAAACGCTGAAAGCCTGCTGCCTCCTCTAAGCACTGACCACTGCCATACCCCTAGCTTTTCATAATTTTCATGGCATTAAGGGACTAAAATGACTTTTACACCAGAAAGGTAATTCTTTCTTTTGTTTTCCCTGTCAAAGGAGGAAACAAGCCTGGGAAATGGAAATGGGTTGAAATTGCGCAGATTTATAATCCATGCTACTCTGCTTTTTGCTAAGATTCGGGCTTCTCTTCTCACCTCAGTCTCGCCTTTTATGTCAAAAGCACCCACTGTTTGTCTTGGACATGTGAACTCCGCTTATCCACAAAGCTCCGACAACCATCCCCTTTCCCTTCACCGGCCACCGTCTCTTGGTGTGAAGATTGTCACAACATGAAATGGGATTTCGTGGGTTGGGTTTGTGGTGGTTGGGGTAACCATCGCCGGTCTTATTCAATTTGATTGGCGTTTACGGTTATTTTTCAGTGCTTATATACATGATTGAATAGATTAGCTTCGATTCGTTGATTGAATTCCTCAAGACTACGAGTTGCATTTCATTGGTAATCAATTAATATACAAGAGATGGTTCAGAGTCAATTGCTTTTTTTTTTCTTTTTGTGTCTTCGTATTTGTCATGGTTGGTTTATAAAAGATGTGCGAGGAAGGATTTCTTCGTCCTATTAATGCTTTTGATGTTTTGATCTAATTTCTGTGCAGAGGTGAGAGAGAAGAAGCCAGAAGCTGAGCAAAAAACAGAGTGGCATGAATTGTAAATTTGCCCAAATATCAACTCATTTTTTGTTTCCATGATTGTTCTGTCCGCCCATTAAATCAGATTAAACCCAAACGAATTGCCCCTATGGTTGTATTTTGAAGTAATCTCTACAGCATTCTATGTCTAGCTTCTTGCTAGCCTTGGTGCAGAGGCTATACTATGTGTATTTAGTTACGTATTAATAAATCATCCATTTTGTTGCTGTTCAAAGAAGAAAAAATAAAAAGGGACAGAAAAGAATCTCCAATCTTTTAAATAGTGATGATGATTATCTACGACTTTTTTACTTATTTTACTCGGCTACTCCAAACTCATCTACTAGCAAAAGAATTCTCTTCTATTAATTGCAGTTTCTACTTTGTGTTGACATCATATTATTACTCTTGGTTTCTTTATAGTCCCAATAATTTTTTTTTTGTACTCACATCTTCATAATGCATCCGAGTGAGCTTTAAACGACATTATTTAAGGAAGTGACAGAGTCAGGAGTCAAACTCCTAATCTTCTACCTCTCATGGTGTCCCTTTATCACTTTGGTAAAGTGGTTGAGACTATTTCAAATAAATTAAATTAAAGAAAGCGAGAAATATAATAATTGACACACCCTTACTATATAGTAATGAAAAGCTAAGAGAGGTCATCAAAAACTATCGTATTAAAATATAATATTACAAAATATAGAAAAATTAAAATTTGGAATGATATATAACAAAAAAAGTTCCAGAAGAAAAGGAAACAAGTATTCCTCACCCGAGTAACACCTTCTCACACTAGAATATTAGAAATCAAGCCTGGGGACCTATGCATGTCTTCAACAACGTTGCTTATACTCCCTCCGCCTATATAAAGCCCATCCCAGTTCTCTCTTTCTCATCAGCAAACCAAATTCACAAATACAAAAACACTCTTGCAATCTTCCTTCCACTAGCTAACAATGGCCAGCCTCAAAATGACCAAGGAGGAGGTGAAGAGAGTCTTCCTTAGCCATGCCGGAGATGCTAAGGTGATGAACAATGAGCAGCTCATCAAAGCTTTCGAGTCCTTGGGTGCCTCTAGCAAGGCCAAGGATGCACTTGCTCACTGCGATCTGAACAAAAATGGAGTCATCGACACTCCTGAGGAATTTGAAGCTCTTGCTGATTATGCTGTCTCCGCCTAATAACTTGTTTGGTACATGTTGTTAAATGTGTACCTAGGGTACTACGTGTGAGAGGACTCAAGTAATTATACGTATTGTATAAATAAATCCTCTCATCATCTATGCTCGTATATTTTGTTAAACTATTTCTTTTTCTTTCTACTTTTTTTATTTTCCATCAAGAACATTTAGAAAGCCAACCTGGGAAAGCAACATGCAACACCCTAATATCTCATAAGATCACTCCAATTGTAGACTTATCAAATTTGAATGCCTTAACAAGAACAAGAGAATTAATCGAATTCTATGTGATAAATAAACCTCCGTCCCCAAGCTACTTTTAAGCCTCTTTCAGAGCTTTGAATGTTATTGCCAATGCCTCAACTTGCATGACATAGTTGGTAGTAGGACAACTCCCAAAAAATGAAGGTTTCCGAGGTTTCCCTACGTGATTCCTTGCCACAATCCCAATACCACAAGAAGCATGATTCTGGAAATAGCAGCACCTACAATTATTTTCACTACACCGTTTTAGCTAACCGCAGAGTAGCAAATCATGAGCTGCTCTGAACATTGCTGGAAGAAGCGGAGAAACAGTCAATTATAAAATAATTTGTGAGAGAGAACCAGAGAGAGAGAGAGAGAGAGCGAGCGAGCGAGAGGAGAGGCAGCGAGGCATTTCGGATTCAGAGGGATAGAGGCAGGTGAGGAGATCTTTGGCGAGTTTTTTTTTTTGAGACATGGTACAGTGCTGGATGTCTTCGTTTCCGAGAGAAAATCTAAAGCTGGATTACACTTTGGCTTTGTCAAGTTCCGCAAGAGTGACGCTTCGCCTGACCTGGAATCAAGGCTGAATCAAATTTGGATCGGTTCTTTCAAGCTGCGAGCCAACAAGGCAAGGTTTCGGGCCGAGAAATGAATATGGGAGGTTCTCTTCCGAATCAACCATTTCTAACAGCGAAAAAAAGCTATAATTGGTGCTAAAAAAGTGCTTCACCCATTGGTCGTGTTCAACAAAATTTTCTTCCGTCTCACTGCAGTGTGGTGTCCATGATAATTATTCAGACTCACTCGGATTCAAAGTGTGGCTGGATGGTAAGAGAAGACGATGAGTCATTTGAGGATAGTGATGAGTTGGAGGTAATTGAAGAGTTTGCTGAAATAGCAGAGTTCGAGGCAGAGTTGGCCTTGAAAAATGCTCAGATAGGGAACTGCTACAGGAAATTTGTTAAGTGGATGGTGAGGAAGGGAGAGCAGCTCCTAGCATGGAAAGGGACATGCTTCAAGAGAATAAGGTGGAGTTTCTTTTACTACAAGAAATGAAAGCTGAGACTGCGACCTTTCCTCTAGTCAGATAATATGTGTTCTAATCATTAACATCAACGGCCCCATTGCCTAGTTTCAAAAAGAGATCTATGGGATAATCTGAATTTACCGGTATCAAACTTCGAGGGTCCTTAGTTCTAGGGGGGAGATTTCAATGCGGTAACATCATCACATGAAAGAAGTGGTTGTGTCAGTTGCAAGACTGAAATTGAAGATTTTATAAGCTTTGTTGCAGAGACACAAGCGATCGACCTTCCACCAGGTGCGAGGAAGTTTTCTTGGTACAACTCTGAAGGTACCAAGATGAGTAGAATAGATAGACCGTGCTCTTGCTTTGGAAAGTTTTCTTCGGTTAAGGCGTGGTTTATGTCTGATCAGTTTAGACAGGAACATTTCTGATCACAGCCTGATTGTATAGCACGATTTTAGCTAATGGACTGTGGATGACGAGCCACATGAAATAGAAATGGATGCTCTTAAATTTTTTTAAAAAAAATTCCAAGAAAATTGCAAGTCCACGCCTCTCTATTCAACGAGTAGAATTAAGCGTCTCTCATTTGGATGCATCAGACTTATAATTAGAAGCCCCTATTGAGGACGATGAAGTAAACTAAAGGATGCCATATGGAGTTGTGGTAGCTCGAAATCACCTACCCTGGATGGATTTGACTTTGGATTTTTAAAAGCGTTGGCCTTTCCCTAAAGGAGACATAATGAAGTTTGTAAAAGATTTTGAGGCATCGGGATGATACACAAAGGTTACAGTTCTTATTCTATCACTTTAATTCTGAAGAAGGTAAATCTGTCTGCTTGGAAAGATTATTGACATATAAGTTTGATTAGTTCAATTTATAAAATCAAGTCAAATTTCTTGCTAATAGCCTCAGGAGGAAAATGCACTTGTTGATTAGTAAAACTTAATTTGCTTTTGTTCATGGTATACAGATCTTGGATAGTATTCTTATTACTAATGAAGTTGTGCAGTTTGTGAAAAAGAGGAAGGTCAATACTGGATTTTGAAAAGGCTTTTGATAATGTAAATTGAGAATTTATTTTCTACAAAATGAGGAAAATGAAATTTGGAAACAGCTGGATTAATTGGATCAAGGGATGTTTATCATTTGCTGGTAGTTCATATCAACGGTAATCCCACTTTTAAGTTTGGTTTGGAAAAGCACTTTTGTGATCCATTGTCCACTTTGTGGTATCTACTACCCTACCTGGGTACTATAGGACTCATCTCACTTACATTTCAAGTGAGGTCTGCCAGTGAGGTGAGTCCTACCAAGATCTTTTCGCTCTTATTAAGCCATAATAATACAGAAGCTCATTTTATGTACTTGCATTACTGTTTTGTTTCTCCGTGGTTCAATAAAATATGTGCATGCTCTTAGGCTTTCTAACTTAGTTCTAACAATAATCATGCATGAATAGATTTGGTGTTCATTTTAAACACAAGACATACAACAGAAAACATAGTTGGCTAGTACTTAGAAATAATTTTGAAATAGTGCCAAAGCGTAAAACATATATTTCTTTTAACCATATTTAAACAACTATCACTCATACATGTCCCATACCAAGTGGACTAATACATGCAAGTTTCTTCATCTAAGTTAGACACAATGCTACTAGATGCATCCACTTTTTAAGGAATACAAAACCTTATGTGGCATAAGTATCTCAGAACAAGATCCATATTATAGGCCTATACAATGTACCTTTTATTACCATAGTGCCCATTGTGTCTGAGTCCTTTCAATGCCTTCATGTCCATTATCTACTACTTTGACCCTCTTGAGCAAACAATGCTACAATTGCTAGGCTCCATATCCATGTTACCCACACATAATTGTAAGGGGTAACTATTCCAAGAATACTCAATAATGCCTTATGTACTTGCAAACAACCACATAGTACTCTATGTATAAAATATATACATAGTCATGGCTTTGGGTTCATTCACTATTAAAACATTCCAGCAGTGATCATCCCATGTTAGAGGTCCCCGCAGGCTACCTCCCTCCTAAATAGTGAGCTTCCAACCACTAGGCCCTAAATATGATTACGACATTCAAGGGTCACATTGGAATACCTTGCCTCGAATTTCCTCTTTAGTCCTATTTGAAAGAGAATCATAGGTCTTTATCCTTGGTAGAATGGCCTACCTGGTTCTTATTCTTTTTATAATTACTAGCTTATAGCTAGTATACTGTTGGCCTTGCTAGCATTCCACTAGCATCCATTTTACTTTTCCCTTTTACGTGCAGGAGTAAGTATATTGGCAAGCAAATTTGTGTCAGATATGGTGTAGTGCCCCCTCAGGGCTCCCTGACTTACTTAGGGCACCCTTGGCTCTATAAGCTCTCTTGTGGATTTTTTGATTCTCCCAAGGATTATAGGCAATTTAACACCCTCTACCTACACAATTCCTCCATGGTCTAGGTGTATTCAACAACAATTCTAACCATGAGCTACCTTATCATTACTTCTTCTTCTCATGCTTATTTTCTGAACATTGTTTCCATTTGTACCCATATATAAATTTCATAGCTAACATTAAAAAAATAAGCAACAGATATTTTAATTTAACTGTTACCTTAGCAATATTAAATGCAAGCATCTCCTGTCCTATCCAATGTTTTGGCTGTCTCTGTTTTAGTTTCTTCTAGGGTCTTCTTATAGTAGCTTGTAATTACCTATAATTGACCATTGAAACATAAGACAAAGCATACCTAGGCCAAGATTAAACAATTTGCCGTATGGTTTATGTGGCAACTTTCCTAGTCAACGATGAGTTTTGACAGGGTAAGTATTTTTATTTAAGTACCTCAAGTTAGCACCTTGTTAAGCAAAAAAGACAAGCTAAATTAAATAAAAATGAGTTCCTAAGTGTGGTTTGGCACCTAAGAGTCAAAAGGGACAATTGGTAATTAGGACCAAGGAGGGATGATTTTGGGTGAGTGTTTAGTGGCTAAATTGAAACAAAGGAGAACTTGAGGGCTAAGGGGCAAGAAATTAAGAAGTATGCCTTAGTGGGAGTGGTTAAGATATTTTTGGAAGTTTGACTACCTTGTACCATTTATTTCTTTCCCAAACTCGTAGTTTCCTTTTCCCAGAAGAATTTCTACTCCAAAACTGTCGCGGAACGGGGCGCCAGTGCCCCATAACATTGTAGGCCTTAGGGATTTACGAATCCCACTAGTTACTATTGGCTAACTATTACTTGTCAATATAAATTAAATAATTTATATGCAACTAGTTTCTTAGCCTACACAGTTCAAGTTATGCATGCTTCTGTCCTGGCAATGCAAACAAATTTATAAGTCGTGGATTAAAACATTGCTCGAGCATTTCACTAAAACATATATAAATTGTGCCAAGACCTTGAAAATACTTGTTGCTTTAACTACAAGTAACAGTTTGTGCATACATTACACCTCTAGTATGCACCCAAAAGTAACAAGATGGATTTACATCATAATGTATCCTATTAGAGGCAACTTACTTAGTACACAAAGTACTATGTACAAGAGACAAAAACTACTAACTAAGATCAACTACTTGAGTCCCACCTTGAGCTATGCCAAGCTCCAAGTGTAAACCCTTCGCTAAATCTTGTTCTTGTGTACTCTTAGCCTCTACACTGTAAAGGCACAACTTGGTTAGCACATAACTTATTTTACAAGTAACTTAGAATCACTAGGATTCTCAAGAGAAATACCTGCAAAACAGAAAGCTTAGGCCTCGATTATCACTTAGTGATTAGGCTCGGTGTTAGAACCTGCACAATAAAACTTAAGGGAATGAGTACTTGAAAGTACTCAGTAAGGATCCCTTGAATACCTGCAAGGAAAAATGCAGCAACTATGCAATATGGCAACCAAGCAATCAACCAAGCAATTCAATCAACAAACAACTCAAACAATCAACAAAATATAAAATATGCAATGTATGAATGTATGGTATGAAATGCACACAATATATGCACTTGGGACTTTCTGCACTCTAGGTGCCTTAAAACTTTGCCGTGAGCTCAAACGGCGGAGGTACTTGAGATACTGGCCCTCGTATCCCGGATACTTTACCTCACTTAAGTCCCACTTACAGGTTCTAGAGTAGGTCGTCACCTATCTCAAACTTACCCGCCTTTACCCTTAACTTATTGTACAGGGTAGTCTTCCTATGTGGTTTAACTAGCTAAACCCTCAAGGTTTAACTTAGAACACTACTAGTGGCTTACTTACCAAACCATATGGTTTGGTTGGGATCAACTTAGGTTTTTCTCTTCATTGACCGTATGCAAATGACGCTCTATACGGCCAATCAAGAGTCTAAAAACCCACTTAAATCCCCTTAACGCTCATCCAAAAACTTAAGCACTATGGATAACTTAGCCACCAAGTCACACTTTTGTTCTTAACCACACAACTTGACTACCTTCCAAATAACGCATAATTCCCGCCTTAGGAATGAATTCTAGACCCAACCGAGGCTATGGAACGTCTTAGGATAGCCTAGGAGTAGAAACCGAGAGTCTAAGTTACTCTTAAGATGGCCGGAAAAATGAGCCAACACTTCATGAAGTTGCCTCTGGCGCTGCAGTGCCAAAGCCCCCCTAACGCAGCGCCAAAGAACAAAACTTTCTGTGTGCAAAATCGCCCTCTGGTGCCTAGGCGCCAGTGTACATACCTTTGGCGCTGCGGCGCCAACGCAGTTTTCTGCGTTGCGCGACAGCCGCGTTCTTGCACACCAACTGCTCAAACTCTCTCATTTCTAATCCAAATTAAATGGGTCTTGTTCCTAACTCATTCCCATACACAAAACTACCAAACCATGCATTATTTGAACTTAATTACTTGAACCCTTACCTCAATTTAGCCACAAAAGCAAGCATTGATACACAATCCCTTTAGCTCAATCAAGCTCCCTTTGAGTTCCTCACCTAAAACCAATGCAATTTGGCATCCAACCCAATCAAACTAAGACCATTTCTAGCTCTAGAAACAACCTAGAATCAATCCAAATGATCCCAAGAAGCTTACCCACGAATTTCGAATCCAAACTAGCACCAAAGAGCAACTTGAGCTAGAACACCAACAAACAAGCTTGAGGATTCCTATCAACACCTTGGGCTTCCACAATTTGATGAAGAATTGGAGGAAAAGAAGTTTTAGGCTGGGATTTTGGAGAGGGAAAGTGAAGCTACGAATTTGGTGCTTGAAAAACAAATGGCTAAGGATGAAACTTAGCAAACTTATACTTTCTTTCCCCTTCACTTAAGAACTTCTTCCTCTCTTGCACTTAAGCCCACCAACTCTCATTTGCTTTAAATAGGTCACTAACTCACACTTAAAACCAACTTTCCTTTGCTCTAAAAGATGCTAAAAGCTTCTCAAACTTAATTTTCTTGGGCACTTTAGCCACTTAAGTTCTAAATGGCTCAAAAACACACTTAGTGCCACACGCTCTCAAAACCCACAAGGATGGTTCTAAAAGCTAGAATAACTAATGGTCTTGATTTAACTATGCCAAATCACACTTAGGAACTCACTTACTTAATTAAGCTTACCTTACTCGCTTATCAAAGTGCTAACTTGAGGTACTTAATTTAATAAACACTTAATCAAAGTAAAATAAACACTTACTTGATTAATTTACTAGGAGAGCCATCACAAAAACTCCCAAATTCGACAAGTTTCCATTGAATTTGAAGGTCCTAAGGTGAATCCAACAAGCCTCTAACTTGTTCTTGGTGTTCTTGCTCCCAAATGGCTATTTGATGCTTGTTTTAGGCCTAAAACCTAAGGTAAGCTTTTTGGTTTTGTTGGATCTAGTTCTAAGTTGTTTGTGTAGCTAGAAATGGTCTTGATTTGAGGTTCTTGGTGCCATATCATGTTGGTTTTAGGATTGAAACTCAAGAAAGCTTGGTTGAGTACAAGTGAGCTTGTGCTTTCATTCTTGCTTTATGGTTGAATTTGAGGTAAGGGTTCAAGTTAATTTAGCTCAAATAATGCATAGAAATGTAGTATCATGTGTGGGAATGAAGTATAAATAGGACCCATGTGAATTGGACTTGGGATGGGAAAGTTTGAGCAAGTTTCGTGTAAGTTTGCATGTTGTCGAGCAATGCTGTAGTGCATTGGCGACGCATTACCATCGTGGCGCGTCACCGTTAAGCCTTAGGATTCCCGACTGTTGATGCCTTTGGTGACGCGTCACCGACGGGGTCACCCAGGCATTAGTCCCTCATGGTTGGGGCATCCTAAGAATGTCTCAAACTCTTAGTTATCATCCATAGGCTAATTTAAGACATTTTGTAGCCTTGGTTGGGTCTAAGACTCATTCTTAAGTTAAGAATTATGCATTATTTAAAAGGTAGCTAAGTATTATGGTTAAGGTAGAGCTAAGTAGAGTGGCTAAGGGCTAAAAGTGCTCAAGTTGTCAAAGGGGCACTAAGGGGGTTTAGGTCGGTTTCAGAGGCTATATTGGCCTAGAAGAGAAAGGTCTCAAACATAAGGGAATTGAATAGGAGACCTAAAAAGATCCCAACCGAACCATTTGGTTTGGCATGTGAGCCACTAAGGAGCTTTAAGCTAAGCTCCAAAAGCTTGGCAAGTTAAACCACATAAGATAGCTACCTTGTACAATAAATTAAGGGTAAGACGGGTAAGTTTTGAGAGGAGGTAACGACCTACTCTAGGACCCGTAAGTGGGACTTAAGGGAGGTAAAGTATTCAGGATATGAAGGCTAGTGTCTCAAGTACCTCTACCGTTTGAGCTCACGGCAAGTATAAGTCACCTAATGTGTAAGAAGTACGAAGGATTGTGCGAATTGCATATCATACATTTATGCATTGCATATGTTCCATGTTGTTGTCTTGAGTTGCTTGTTGGTTGATTACTTGATTGTTTGTTTGTTTGTCATATTTGCATGCTTGCTTGCTTCTTATCTTCTTTGCAGGTACCCCAAGGGACCCTTACTGAGTATATTCATGTACTCACTCCCTTAAGTTTGTTATGCAGGTTCTAACACCGGGCCTAACAACTAGTGGGTAGTTGTAGGCTAAGCTTCCTCTTTTTGCAGGTACTCTTTCACTAGAATCCTTGTGATTCTAGGATTACTTGTAGACCAAGCTATGTACTAACTAAGTTTTATACCTTTTTAGTGTTGAGGCTAAGTGATGCACAAGGACTAAGGAAGGGCTTGCACTTAGAGCTTTGATAGCTCAAAGGTGTGGCTTAAGTAAAGGATCCTAGTTAAGTTTTTGTCTTATGTATATAGTACTTTGTGTACTAAGATGTTGCCTCTATTAGGATATGTTATGATGTAAAACCATTGAGTTACTTTTCGGTGCATGCTAGTGATGTTAAGTGTGCACAAACTATTACTTAAAGTCGAAGTAACTAGTATTTCATTATCTTGGCATGGTTTAAGTAAGTTTTAAATGAAATGCTCAAGCAATATTTTTGAAATAGTTTACTTAATTGTTTTCATCGCCAGGACAAAAGCATGCATATCTTTTTGCAGGGTAGGCTAAGAAACTAGTTGCATGTAAATTATTTTAACTTACTAATGAGTAATAGTTATCCAACATTAACTAAGTAGGATTCAGAGTCCCTAAAAGCCTACAAGCCAAGTAAATTAGGGTGTTGGGACCAAGTTCCGCGACAGTTTAAGTGACCAAAACCCAATGCTTATCTTGGACTCCAAATATCCAATCCTTATGTTATTACCCAAGTTAGTTCTAGTCTCTTAAAAATAGTTTCTATTGTTTGTTTTACTTACAAATATCTAAAGACCATTAATTCCAGCCACATAGAACTAGAACAATGTTCGTAATAAATCATGAACAATTTAGGAATTTCAATATATTAATGAAATCTCATCAATTCAGTTAGTCATACTTCTTTTCCTTACACGTTTCTTATTCACTACCTTTTCTTCATTCTATAGCTTCTAATTTAGTTAACAAGAAAAACTTCTAATTCTCTCCAATTACTTCCCAACCATGCAAAATAGAAGAAAGAAATAGAATAATTCACTTTAACTTCCCACTCTCCTAGCTATAGCTTAGGTTCCCTGCAACTTATGCTTGTTTCTAAGCTTTCCATGCTTGCTTTAACTAACAAGCGAATAAGGAACTCATTTAAACCATAATTTCAGCAACCCTAGGTCTTATTTAGAACTAGAAAAATTAGGGGAAAATAAGTTGTTTACTTGCAATAATTTTAGCTCATCTTAGTTCCTCATGTATAAACACATGATTTCGACGCCAATTCCTTGAGAATTTTGGGGTTAATTTAGTGGATTAGCTTGGTTGGGAGCTCTAGCAAGTTGAGCCATGATGTTTCTGATAGGGGAAGAGAGATTTCATAGACTTGATGGGAGGGAGAGACATGGAACAGCTTTAATCAACCACCAACGCCTCTCTTGCTTTAGCCACAAAGCTAGTGCCTTAACTACCTGTTCTAGAAAATGGGGGACAACTATGAACACAATGAAAATATTAGGACCAGATTTGGCATTTAGTTGCGTGTTCATACTTAATATTTGACAACTTTAATTACACATTCAGTCCCCATCTTCCAATAATGTGCGTTTTAGTCCTCAGAGCTTTAAGCGTCACATTTAAGCCACCTATGGACAACCTAGCCAATCCACATTTTCACGATGATAGAGCCAAAATTACAAAAAACTATGATATCTCAAATTTAATATCTTTGTTTTTATGACCCAGTGAACAAAATGCATTAAGGAGTGCAAGCAACCCATTAGAACATGGGCCAGCACCCCCATCATTTGTCTAATGTAGACACTAAAAGTGTAGGGCATACCGCACAGTCACCCACACCAAGTAAGTTGGGATTCTCTAGAGGTGGGTCGGATCAGGCACTCACACCCCATGCAAGTGACAATAGAGCATGCAGACTAAAGTAGAGCAAGAATGAGTCAATTAATCCTGAAAGCCACCCTTAAGAACACCAATATGCTTTTACAGATGTATAGCTTTTTTTTTCTCCATGCAAGAATGAATTCAAAGTGCTAGGAGAGAAGTTCTTTTAATTAGAATTCAATACCCTTACGATGTGTTTCATGGCTACAAGATTTTAGCTTTATAAAAGATTCGAAATCTCTCGGCTTCTAAGAGCCAATTTATTTCAACTTAAATTAACTTAATTCAAAATAACTTATTTTTATTTTTAAATTTTTTTCGTAGAGCCAATTTAATTTGAAAGTCAAGATTATGTAAGTATAACAATGTATTAAAAATAATATTTTTTATGTTATTAAATTTTTATGATCTTTCTTTATTAAAGTCTAAAAAATTCATAAAAATTTAATAATATCATAAAAAATTATAGTATATGGATTTATACACTTAAATAATATTGACTTTCAAATGAAATTCATTATAGATAGAAAAGATGTAAGAATAAAAAAATAACTATCAACTAAGTTAACTTAAAAAAAATTCGCTCTAAATTCATGATTTCTATATTGCTTCATCCCATTTCATAAAGCCAATAACAACCATGAAAATTGGTCGATCGTCGAAGCCGCAAAAAATAATTTTGGTTTGACTAACAACTCATAATAAATAAATTTGTATTATAGTAGTGAAAACCAGGTTGAATCCCAATAGAAATTTTTTAACCAAAAGCTTCATGTCAGAAAACTGAAATAAAATATTAAGAGGAGACTATTTGCAATCAACAATAAAATTAAAAATAATCAATGAACAAAAATTAAGAAACCTATCAAATAAGAAATCAATGAAACAGTCAAGAATATAAACCTTGGTATCTGTCAACATCCACCACCAAATTTCTACAACTGATCATTGATGCATAAATAGATCAATCAAGACTTTGAATATTCATCGTTCGAGCTATATTCATACCTCTCCTTAGTCATAGTTAATCAGAAAACAAGCGATCTAATAAACCTTAACTGCTAAGCAACTTAAGACAAACGCTTCAATTTAATTTAACAGTTGCATTAAAAATTAGAGAGATCGATGAAACTAAATAACACAAACATAAGTGGTTGCATTTAATTTAGTTGAATATTCTCTTTAAGACCTAATGATTTCTGATGCAGCAAATCAATAAACCTTAGTTGCTTTACATATTGGAAAAACCAAACAATTATGAATTTGATTTCTAACTCAGTAGCATATTGAATTCGAATAACACCTAGCAGACCTTCTAGCATATAAGTGAAACAATCATGAAATTAATCATATAATAACATCCAATACTCAAAGTATCAATTAAATGAATAAAAACAACTTTAATCTAATAGTACTTAAGAATTTAGGGTTTCAGTCTTCGTCAACAAAGAATAAAAAGATTAGTCGGACATGGGCATGGAAAATCACTCAAAAGAAAAGAAAACAAACAATAAAAGAAACAAAAGAGAGTTGGGTAAGAGAGGGGGGGCTGCCACCCCTAGAGAGACAGATGAGTTGCTGTGCTCCAATTTTAATAAAAACTAGCCTAGTGTATTAAATTCATAAAATCTCCCTAAACTTTCTATATTGTTACAAAATTACCCCACACAAATAAAAGGATTCAAAATAACTAGAAGGTTTCAAAGTTGTGAGCCAAATTATTCTCCAGGAAATCAGAAGCAACTTCAAGGTTGAAATTTGACCTTGATGTAGTCATTATTTCTCAAATATCAATAAATATAAGTTGTATAACTCTTTCTTACCTTGGAAATGACACCTGAATCACGTAAAATGAAAATTTACAGCCAAAGATATGCTCAAAATACCACAACTGCTTTTGAACAAGTGATGACATACAAATTGCAAATTTGAAGCTAAATTTGACCCCCTTAACGTGCGAACTGGGTTTCATGATCTGCCTATGATATGTAGCTTTGGATGTTAGTTTTCCAATGAATCAAGAATCCTTAAATTCCTATCTCTGTAGCTCAAGATATGATTTTTCTACTAGAACATCGCCAGTCTATCAAAATCCTGAAAGAACACAACCAAATTAAAACTTGTTAAATTGCAAATTAAAGCTACTTTTAATCAATTGAGTACAGATATGCTCTAAGCTACAAAACATACCCAAAGTAGATCTTTAAGGTTCAAAACACAACAAAAAACATACTCAAAGTTGATCTTTAAGGTTCAAAATACTTTAAAATATACTATATATGAGAGAAATAAGTATAACAAATGTAAGCTTATAAAAAATCCACCTTTCAAAAACTTTTTCAGAAAAATAACTTTCTTTTGGAATCTCTATTTTAAATAAAAAGCATTTTAATTAGTGGAATAGACCCATCGAGCAATTGGCTTGTCATTTTTTTCCCCTAACATTTCGACTTGTTTGTTAGGATAAATTCAAAAGTTGGGCCATCATCACACAAGATACCAATCCATATATAAGAAAGGTACCTAGACAAAAACAAGAAATGATACTGCCTCATCTAAAGGAATAATGAAATAATTTTTATTGAAAATGAGTTCGGTGGGCAAGTCTTTTTCAGAAGATTCGGTATTGCTACTGTGGCAAGTTGTCATACTGACTAAAGCAAAAAATGATAAAAAAAAGTATAAATAGATTAGAAAAAGCTTTCACCAGTTACCTAGTTGTTTTAGTGGTGAAAGGTAGTTGTAAGTATACTTTATGAGGGGAACAAAGAGTAAAAAGATGAAATGATGTGTAATATTATTATATTAAACAATTCAGTAAAAATATTTGTTGGCATGTTATTGTTAAATAATTTAGATAGAAGTAAAAAAAATGGCATTAAAGAGTTTGAGAGAAAAAGAAGTATGTAATAAAGGAAAAGTAGGTGGGTGGAAGGAAAATAGAATGAAAGTTAATATGAGGAATTTGATTTAATGTGAAAAAGTAAATTAAGGTAGGAGTAGTAGTTATGTCTGTTGCTAAGAGGGAGTTAAAACAATAATGAGGGTAGATGGGTGGATTGGAGAAAGTTTGGACTTTAGAAGTTTTAGGCTTTGTTCATTTTCTACCATAGTTATAACTCTAGAGAAGATTAATGTCATTGTTATTAGAATGGAATGTAAGTGTTAGTCATACGTGAATCATCAAGACGAATGTGTTAATCATCAAGGGAGAAGGTGTTTGTGAGGAAATCAGGTTAGTAGTGATGCTTAATTTATTTATGAAATGTTTTTTTAGAGGTTTGCGAAGAGTGTTGTACAAGATTGACACATGAAAACACTTTTAAAGACACGTAATAGCCTTTTTCCTAAGTAAATCCTGTTTGTCAGCACTAAATCATTTTTATTTTTTACTAATTCACATTTTTCTCGTATGAGGTGTTGGCATTTATGAGCAATAGAAAGGGGGTGATCAATTAACATTAGATTACTAATAAAAGCGATGAACAAGATGAAAAGGTGATTAAAGTATGGTAAAAGCTATTAAGACATAATACAATTAGAGCGTTTAAAATATATGAAAGGCATTTCTAGGTCCATAAAGGCGATTGTGCTAATGTAGTAGCATTTGTAATGTTAGCGCCTATATAGTTAAAAAAGAGTTCAAAGCTAAAAAAAAGCATTTATTGTAGTTAAAAATGCGTTAATGTTTCAGTAAAGGTGATAACGTCATTAAAAAAGTGTTTATTGTACTTAAAAAAGAAGTTATTGTAGTTAAAAAAAGTGATATTTTTGATAAAATATACGTACAAAATATATAACAAGTGTTATTGTCTTTTCTTAACCGAGCAAATATCATTGCGAGAACTCGATTGTTGGCGGCATATATTCTTTGTGTTGAAAGTTCGAATTAATTCCTTTCTCTTGGCCTAAATGACATGACTCCTTTAAATATCATTAATTATATCACCAATCTTTATGCTTTGTAATGTTGGATTCCTAGAAGTTAATTAAAAAGTAGTGAAGGTGTACTGCATCGCTAAACACCGAGAAAACGCTTTGGGAAAAAGATACTCCATTCGTCTCAAATTTTTTTTGTTATAATTACAATTTTGGATAACTTTAAAATTTTTATTTTTTATATTTAATTTTTTTTACTCTCAATTAACCATGGTATCCCATTTTAACATCCACATTCAAATCATAACAGAATTTCTAATTTTTATGGAAATTACAGATTGGTCCCTACAGTTTTTAAAACTTTCACTTTTTCCTTTTTTTTCAAAAAATTATAAAGTTACCCTAAAACTTTGATAAAATTCCCAAGTGACTTACCACCATATGTGTGTGTTGTAGGTTTAATAAAACCCATCAAGCGACCGAATGACTTATTGTGTGTTGTGGGATTAATTCATGCGGTTATAAAATGGATTGACATCATTATTTTGTCAATTGTTTTGGTGGAATTCGGCATTTACGCTACTTGTATAAATAGCAAGATAATGGGGGGGGGGGGGGGGGAAAGATATTGCGCCTTCAAATCAACTAAGTAATTCTCTATATTCTTTTCTTTCTTTCTTTTTTTCTTTTTGTGGATTCTGGTTCTCTATTTGGATTCCCAAAAGATACCAAGAATCCATTTTCCTCCACAACAATTATTTATCCATGATGCGCCTAAAACTAAGGAACCTGCTTTTAGCAAAAATATTGGTTAATTGCGACTTGGAAAAGGCTTTTGAATGAATGGACCGGTATATCTAAATTTGGGTAATTTGCAGCATATTCCCTTAATTTGGCTTATTGCGACTTCCACCAAACGTTAGCCACCTGTTCTATAGTTATTTTGTTATGCACCTTTGTATAATTAGGGACATTAAATCAACTCTTAATCCATCAAATATAAGATACTTACCATAAAAAAAATTGACAAAAATACCCCTTGCCAAAATCTTCCCATCTCTACAGAAACCCTACCTCACTACTGCTACCTCCTCCGACGCCAACACAGTCGCCTTCCCCAAACCATCATATCCTAGGATTGCGTCGTCGCTGGTCTTACTCCTGATCGTATCGCCGCCGCCATTCTCCTTTCGGATCTCACATCCAAATCTCATAGCAACTCTTCTGCTCTAGATCATGTCAATTGTTGCACGCATGCCTCTGCAATCTCATCGTCAACCTTTTAATCATTATTGCCACCACCTTTGCCATCACCACTCACCATTGGAACTTACATCGTTGTAAAAAAGTCTAAAGTAACTCACAAGCATATCTTAAACAATATGTAAAAATGTCAAATACAGTATTTTAGAGTGTCTAAAGTAGTTTTAAAAAATTTATTATAATAAAAAAATAACAAATGTTCGAACCAATAAGAAGTATCTGAATGAATATAAAAAAGTGTTAAAAGAAATACTTGAAAGTGTCTTAACTAATAAGTATAAAATTTGTTCTCTTCAAAAAATAACTATCTAAAACAATAAAAGGTATTTGAATAAATATATAAAAGTGTCTAAACAAAAATCAAGAAGTGTCTGAATGAATATAAAAAACGGTTTAAAGAAATATTTAAAAGTATTTGAACCAATATGTAAACAATTTGTTCTCTTAAAAAAATAACTATCTGAAACAATTAAAATTTTTTTGAATGAATGTGTAAATTTGTCATATTAAATATTAAAAATGCTTAAAGCAATATGCAGATAATTTCATTTCCTCATAAATAAACGTGTGCAAACTAATAAAAAAGAAGTATCTAAATAAATATTTAAAAGTGTTCAAAGTATAATATAAAAATATTTAAAGCTTATATTGCAAAAAAAATATAAATGTGTCTTCTATTTCCTTCTCTATTGACGGAAGGTGTACTCATCGTCAGCCAGGGTAATAGCTTCTCATCGTCTCTTTGTCACTCATCACCATGATCGCTGCTTCACCTCGGATCTCCAATCACCGATCGTCCTCCCATTGCTTATAGTCTGCCTCACTTTTCAGGTAATGTTGGCTAATCGTCCACTTCTCATTGTCTGATCGTCCTCCCATTACTTATCGCCCACTTCTCAAGCAATAGGTCAATCATCCTCTTTTCACTCATAGTCTGATTGTCCTCCTATCATTGATTGTCCTCCCGTTCCTCTTCATTTGATCATTTGATCGACCTTTTATCATTCATCTTTCACTTCTTATCATTGGCTTAGGACTGTGGTTCCTTACTCGATGGCAATGAAGTGGAATCTTCAAACCAATTTGGGAGGGAGCAAATGAGGAGAGGACGGTGGGGGCAAGATGCAAAGAGCAGGAAAGGGAATTGATAGCAAAGTAGTAAAATAGCATGGGAATCGCGATCTCAGTTGAGGTCCAGAGAAAACATGATTTGGAGGGTGTGATGGAAATTAATTAGGTTAGTAAGGGGTAAAATTGGGAAATTGCGGACTATGACATATGTTCACAATAGCCATAGTACTATTTTAATGTTAACTTCAGAGCTAACTATTTACATGTTTGCAAGCTTTATGATTCAAGTAGAAATTTGCAATGTTTTTAAGACTTAAATAAAAGTTGAAAAAGATCTAGAACTAAAAAAGTGGTCTGCCCGACTTAATTTTATTTTAGAAGTATCAATTTATTATAATTTTTTAATTTTTATTTGAGTATTTTTTTGTTATAATTTTTACATTTTTCAAAATTTATAAAAAAACTAAAATTATATATTTTTTGTAAAAAAAATTTTAAAAAAAAATTTGAAGATCTTAAAAGTGATTAAAAGTTTCAAAGAAAAAAATATCATAAAATAAAAATTTTTAGTCATCAAATGTATCTCCGTCGAACTTATAAATAAGAAGTTTATTAATTGGTATTTTTATAAAATTTTTGAATTGCCAACGAAACAAAAGTCAGGAAGAAACCACTTTTAGTCCTAAATTTTTTATAAATTTTTTATTTAAGTCATAAAACTTTACAAATTTCTATTTAAGTTCTAAAACTTTGCGAATTTGTGTTTGAGTTTTAAAACCTGCAAAACATATAAATAGTTAGTCCTAAAGTTAACCCTAGAATAAGTAGCCAACAGTTTAGGACTAATTGTTTACACATTTTGAAAATTTTAGGACTCAAATATAAACTTATAATGTTTTAGGATATAAATAGATATTTTCAAAATTTAAAGACCGAGTGTGTTCTTTCCTTATAATTTAGTACTTACAGTATGAAACAATGTAACTTTTGCTCACAACTCCAAACTATGCAAGGTCCACTCATCTACCATAGTGATTGTGGGTGGCAACTGAGGATCTAGTTCAGCACAATTTTGATAACTCAGGATTTATTTGGAAACTAATTTTAGTTTCAGGGCAAATAAGTTAAGTTAATGATAAGTTAGGGGTTAATTGAGAATATATTTCATGGAACTCGTTACCTATGACAGCTAAAATGAACTTCCCGAAAATTTTATCAGATTCCATGTACAGGCATCAATAATATCAATAGTAGTTTGAGGAAAATGAAATTTCATAGGCCCTTTTCAAAAGAATATATGTTTCTTATTTTCTCTCCAAATTGTTTATTGGCTTGAATATGCGCTTATTCAGTGATCTAGTGTGACCATTTTATTGGTGCCTACGTCATTATGGTAACATTTAATTAATTGTATAACTGAGTATAGAAAAAAATTAAATGCACGATTAATTTACAAGAAAACAATTCATGAGATTAGGTAGTACTCCTTTCACCCTATAATAATTGAAATGTTTCTCTAAGTATGACGATTAAGATGTACGTAATTTATGTTATTTTATTGATTTTTGCCCATGAAACTGAAATTAAAAAAAAATCTTTTTAGATTTTGTGTAGTAAGAGTTTAAATAATGATTAAAAAAGAATTTTTTTTTTTGAGTTTTGTGCAGTGAGATTTTAAATGAAGTTTAAAAAAAGATTATTTATTATGTTTTGTGTAGTGCGAGTTTAAATGATGGTAGTATGATGAATTAGAAGTTGAAAACTTTCCAAAAGGGAAAATGTTTCATTCTTTCTAGGACATCCAAAAAGGAATATGTTTCATTCTTTTTGGGATGGAGGGAGTATATAACTAGAAAATACACACTTGTATTAATCAATAAAAATATCCACAACATTTCAGGCAAAACCCCGAATTTGTACAAGAATACGAATTTACCACTAAATCTGAACGAGTCAATTTTATAAATAATGCAAAGACCCTAATCTTCGGGAAGAAAACTATCTATAAACTTAATTTGCCAAAATAACTATTTATTAAACCCTAAATCAACCAATCAAAAACCGTATTATAGGAATAAAAATTAAGCATAACATATTTATGTCATATATGTGTTAAATTTGACAAAACAACCTAAATTTACCATCTAAACAATAACTATGTTGACGATATAAACATTAAAAACAAAAATAAAACACGAACATACAAATTTGGGAAAGATTTTAGAGAAAATGACGTAAAAAATTCTACCAATCGATGGGATACAAAAGCATTTGAGAGAGGCTGTGAGAGAGTTTTCAAAGAGTAAAATGAGAGGGTGAGATGAGTATTCCTTTATATGGGTGGAATTTGCAATCGTTTTGGTGACCAAAGTTTTGATTGTCGAAATTGAATATCATGCAGCTACTAAGATTTAATTTTAAAATTTTAATTCAGCCACCGAAATGGTTATTGTTTAGCAACTAAATTATGAGATCCATAAAAAATAGTGGTTAAAAATATCACCTTTTGTGACCATTAAGGCGATAATGAAAATTGATAATAAGATGGTCGTCCCAAAGTATGAGGACTTTTTTAGTGATCGCCCGAACCACTATTCTTATGAAGAAACAAAAATGGTTGATAAAAGATTGACCTAAACCTCTAACAGCTATTCGACGACTGTTTTAGTGATCGCCCGAACCACTATTCTTATGAAGAAACAAAAATGGTAGATAAAAGATTGACCTAAACCTCCAATAGCTATTCGACGACTGTTTTGGCCACCATTTTTATGGTGACCACAAAAATAGTCACCGAGAACGGTTGCTATTGTTGAGATTTGTTGTAGTGTTAGTTTATCACATCTTTGTGTGGTACTAGCAGAAAGCATGATTGCTTTTGCCCTCATCAATCATACTATAGATTTTTCACAACTGCTGAAAATCTACTCAACCCTCCCTAAACCCAACCGTCCAAACCCGAATGTGCCCTTACTTGGATAGCCATGAGGAGGTTACAAGTTTAACTAATCCTCCTTAACCCTACCCGTACCCCTCCCACACAAATATATTTATATTTGAAATATAATTTTATTTCAAAATAAAATTGTAATAACATAAATTGCCATATATCACTTTAGTTTTTTTATTTTTTAGTTATTATTAACTGTAACTATACGCATTCTTTTGAAAATATACATAAAAATAAAAAATGTCTTAAAAAATTAAACATATGTCTTAAATGCGTTGGTGGGTAGTACTTGGCCACTTGCTAGATTTGCACTTTCTGAACCGGATTAATTGTGGGGAGGGTTTGAGTTAGCTAAATCGGGTCCATTGATATCTCTAACAGTGATCGAAATCAGGGACCTGATAATCACATAGAGGAGTTTTGGGACTAAAAGGTCAAAAATAACATATCTAGGGTGGAATAGAAGTTTAGCGATTTGGAAAAGGCGAAAAAAAATGGGGATGTTACTGTTCATAAATACTATTTCATCCCACTGGGTTTAATATATAGTAATGAACGATATTTATGGTGCTTGCGTGTTACGGTGGTTCAATCTATGTCAACATTAAATATGAATATAAACAATGGTAATCATTGATGAAAGAAGAAAGTTTCATAAAAATGGAAAAAGAAAAGTAAGAACCAGGGTAGAAAAGTCAAGGTAAAGTTTTGGGACTAAGGGAGCAAAAAAAAACAAAGATTCTAAGTATCAGGAGATAAACCGTAGGAACTAAAATTTTGTATTAAAAGAGAGAAATAATATGAAAAATTAATAATATAAGACAAAAAGTGGAACTTTAGTAACAAAAAGTGGGATTTAATGATTATTAAATAAAAAGAATACAAAAATGATTTTCAGGGTAAAAGAGCAAATGTAATGATTTCAGGAATTAAATGCTTAGCAATCAACTTAATAACGGAAAAAAGAAAATAAATGAAAACATTGGCTAAAATGATCAGCTCAAACCATACAAAAAAGTGGATAACTTATCATGGCTAAAGTTTTGTTTTAAAAAATAATAACAAAAAGTCAACAAAAAAAGATCAAATGAAGACACTATGATTGACTAAAAAAAAAAAGAAACAAACCATGATGACCAAGGTTTTGCTTTAGAAGACAATAAAATAGAAAATAACAAAAACAATTAGAGACAGAGGATAAATGGAGATATTTTGTGACCCACACATTGCAGCAGAATTTTTTTTTGTAATAAAATTATTTCATATTAAATAAATAAAAATTCTTCATCAATAAATTTGTGACAACCAATTAAAATTTCTATTTGTTTTAAATTTGAGTTAAGTTCTCATCATGTTATATTTATATCATTAAAATGATTAGTTATGATCGAGACATAACACTATAAAACAAAATACGGTATGTACTTCGAAACAATGGAAATTTTTTTTGTTAATTTAAAAAAATTCACTAAAAATTTTCATCTTTTATTAACTAAAACTCTAGTTTTTAGTATCAATGAAAAATTTATCTAGAAAAATTTACTTACAATTCTAACAACTATGGACCAAATTACTTTTTTAACCAACAAAACTTAATCAACAACAATGATAAAAAAATTGACTGAAAAACAAAACTATGTTTAATACATGTTAATCAATTAACAGTCTAACCATTAACTTAATAATGATAAAAAAAAGAAAGTAAAAGAAAAAATTGACTAAATCTAAATAAACCAAAACCAAGTCAAAAATAGGCAAATTATAAAAATTAAAGTTTCATTTTAGAAAAGAATAATAAAGATAAACAATAAAAAATAGTTAGGATGAAGACAAAAAAAAAGGAAAAACTTTAGGTATTAAGGATTTAACAATTGACTTAATAAAGATAAAAAAATGGTTTAATTAAAAAACAGATAAATTATGGTCACCAATGTCTTAATTTAGAAGACAATACATAAAAGAACAAAAAAAAATTGGGGGTCAAGAGATCAAATAGAAGATATAGTTAAATAGTTATAAAATTTGGAGACCAAAATGTGACACAAATGTGACTTGACACCTAAAATGGAAGGACTAGAAAGTTTGGAACTGAAGACGCTTTTTGACCTAAAACAAAACTTGAAATTGAAACCAAAAAAATTGCAACATAGGCCCTCAGAAAGGTGAGTGCCTTGGAAAAAGAGGGTCAAACTAAAAAAGGATCAAATTGTTTCCAACACGTAAAAAAAAACGTATGGAACTGTAGATGAACAGTGAAATTTCTTTCTCTTTTAGAATATAGTATAATAGGATTAACTGAAGTTATTGCTTGAAGTTTTTCATTGATTGTTTGTTTTTTTTTTTTTACTTCTGTTCTTTGGTGACATGTTTTTTTATGGGTCCATTTTATCATGAAATGAGAATATTACAAGGTGTTGCTTCGTTGGACAGCCTGCTAAACTCGATATTTGTAGCATGATATTTCGCTTTTGTCATGTATCGTAGGAAGAGAATTGTTTAACTACCTCAGATGCACCACATCTGCGGAAGCACATTTAATGTTCTAATCAAATCCAGTATTGCCACATTTCAAGTCTGCAGCAACTTATAAGATTACTAGAACTACCAATTGTATGTAAGTATATATAATATAATCAATAAATTGTAGATGAACAGTATTTTAAAATTTTGTTTTAGTATATATGAGATTATATCAACCCGTATGTTGCAATTGGTTTTTTTTTACAACAAATTTAGCATTAGAAAAATCTTAATAACTAATTAAAAAATTTTCACTCATAAATTTATTCAAACTAGTTTAAATTTTGTTTTATTGTAATTTTGACATTCATGTTATGTTTTATTATTAAAATAATTAGTTATGATCGTAACATAGAATTACGAAACATAACACAATACATGCTTCAAAATCATGAATTTTTTTACTAAAAATAATTAACTAAAAAATTTCATCTCTTATCAACTCACACTCTAATTCTTAATATTGAGGAAAATTTTATTTAGAATAATTCACTTTCAATTTTAGCAAGTATGTTCCAAATCAATTTATTAAACAATAGAACTTTTTGAAGTAAATAACTCAAGCTACAAAATTGAATCATCAATAAAGAAATTACAAAACCTAAACATAAAATTGTGTTTAATTTATATTAATAAAGTAACAATTTAACCATTAACATAATAAATACAAAAAGAAAAAAATAATAAATTGACCAAAGCCAAATCATCCAGAACCATACACAAAAGTGGAAAAATCATAATGACTAAAGTTTTGTTTCAGAAAAAAATATTGAAGAAAAAACGAAAAAATAGTTTAGGGACTAGTTAAGGAAATGAAAAAAAAAACTTTAGATATTAAGGGTTTAACAATGGACTTAATAAGAGAGAGAGAGAGAGAGATGGTTTGGCAAAAAAACAAAAAAAACATGGTGACCAGGTTTTACTTTAGAAGACAATACATAAAAATTAAAGAATAAAAAAGTTTTGTACCAAAAAAGCCAATAGAAAGACTATAATTAAGTAATTATTAAGTTCAGGGCCAAAACATTAGACAGATCAAACGTAGGGACAAAAATGGAAAGTAAAAGCAATTCAATGATTGAAACGGTGTTTTAGTAAAAAGGTAACGTGAAACAAAATGAAAATAGAGGAATATGAAAATAAGCCCTGAAGAATACTATTGTCTTTAAAAAAGGTGATCGATCGATCTTCCAAAAAAGCAATTCTTTCTGAAAATAAAATAGGCAAAGAAATAAAAAAAAAGTGACATACACTGTTTATTTGTGTTGTATGAACAGTATCTCATTTTGGCAAAGTTGAGGAACCAAAATGAAAAAATAAAATTTACAGGGGCTAAAAAACAGTTAGACCATTACTCTAGAAAAAACCAAGAAAAATAGGAGAGAGAGCGCTGCACACTGTTAGTGAGCGATCATCATTGTCCACAATCAGTGTATATATATATATATAATTGAGAAATGGAGTCATAGGTGGCTAAGTTGAAACGTGGAAATATTATAAATAAAACAAGAGACACTGAGCTTGGGCTAAAGTCGAGAAAGGAAGAGAAAAGTAAAAAGAAAATGTTAAGCAGACAAGAGTAAGGGAGAGACTAAACAACGTGCCTCTTTAAGAATAACATTTAGAATGCTGAAAATTCCTTCAATCGCTAAAAATTCACTAAATACCCGTTTGGTTTCTGCTCTAATTATATTCTCAGAAACGCTGAAAGCCTGCTGCCTCCTCCAAACACTGACCACTGCCATACCCCTAGCTCTTCATAATTTTCATGGCATTAAGGGACTAAAATGACATTTACACCAGAAAAGTAATTCTTTCTTTTTTTTTCCTTGTCGAATGAGGAAACAAGCATGGGAAATGGAAATGGTTTAAAATTGGGCAAAATTATAATCCATGCCACTCTGCTTTTTGCTAAGATTCGGGCTTCTCTTCTCACCTCGGTCTTGCCTTTTATGTCAAAAGCACCTGCTGTTTGTCTTGGACATGTGAACTCCACTTATCCACAAAGCTCCGACAACCATCCCCTTTCCCTTCACCGGCCACAGTCTCCTGCTGTGAAGATTGTCACAATAAGAAATGGGATTTCGTGGGTTGGGTTTGTGGTAGTTGGGGTAACCATCGCCGGTCTTATTCAATTTGATTGGCGTTTACGGTTATTTTTTAGTTCTTATATACATGATTGAATAGATTAGCTTCGATTCGTTCCTTTAATATGTTTTATGTTTGATTCATTGATTGAATTCTTCAAGACTACGAGTTGCGTTTCATTGGTAATCAAGTAATATACAAGAGATGGTTCAGAGTCAATTGCTTTTTGTTTTCTTTTTGTGTCTTTGTATTTGTCATGGTTGGTTTATAAAAGATGTGCGAGAAAGGATTTCTTCGTCCTATTAGTGCTTCTGATGTTTTGATCTAATTTCTGTGCTGAGGTGTGAGAGAAGAAGCCAGAAGCTGAGCAAAAAACAGAGTGGCATGAGTTGTAAATTTGTCCAAATATCAACTCATTTTTATTTCCATGATTGTTCTGTCCGCCCATTAAATCAGATTAAACCCAAATGAATTGCCCCTATGGTTGTATTTTGAAGTAATCTCTACAGCATTCTATGTCTAGCTTCTTGCTAGCCTTGGTGCGGAGGCTATACTATGTACATTTAGTTACGTATTAATAAATCATCCATTTTGTTGCTGTTCAAAGAAGAAAAAAATAAAAAGGGGCACAAAAGAATCCCTAATCTTTTAAATAGTAATGATGATTATCTGTGATTTTTTAACTTATTTTACTCGGCTACTCCAAACTCATCTGCCAGCAAAAGAATTCTCTTCTATTAATTACAGTTTCTACTTTGTGTTGATATCATATTATTACTCTTGGTTTTGTTATATCTCCAATAATTTTTTTTTGTACACACATCTTCACAATACATCCGAATGAGCTTTAAACGACATTGTAAACAGAAGTGACAGAGGTAGAAGTCGAACTTCTAATCTTCTACTTCTTATGGTGATCCTTTATCATTTTGGTAAAATGGTTGAGACTATTTCCAATAAATTAAATTAAAGCAAGTGAGAAATATGATAATCGACACACCCTTGCTACATAGTAATGAAAAGCTAAGGGAGGTCATGAAAAACTATTGCCTCAAAATATAATATTACAAAATATAGAAAAATTAAAATTTGAAAAGATATATAACAAAAAAAGGTCCAGAAGAAAAGGATACAAGTATTCCTCACCCGAGTAACACCTTCTCACACTAGAATATTAGAAATCAAGCCTGGGGACCTATGCATGTCTTCAACAACGTTGCTTATACTCCCTCTGCCTATATAAAGCCCATCCCAGTTCTCTCTTTCTCATCAGCAAACCAAATTCACAAATACAGAAACACTCTTGCAATCTTCCTTCCACTAGCTAACAATGGCCAGCCTCAAAATGACCAAGGAGGAGGTGAAGAGCGTCTTCCTTAGCCATGCCGGAGATGCTAAGGTGATGAACAATGAGCAGCTCATCAAAGCTTTCGAGTCCTTGGGTGCCTCTAGCAAGGCCAAGGATGCACTTGCTCACTGCGATCTGAACAAAAATGGAGTCATCGACACTCCTGAGGAATTTGAAGCTCTTGCTGATTATGCTGTCTCCGCCTAATAACTTGTTAGGTACATGTTGTTAAATGTGTACCTAGGGTACTACGTGTGAGAGGACTCAAGTAATTATACGTATTGTATAAATAAATCCTCTCATCATCTATGCTCGTATATTTTGTTAAACTATTTCTTTTTCTTTCTACTTTTTTTTTTTTTTTCCTTCAAGAACATTTAGAAAGCCAACCTGGGAAAGACGCAACACGCAACATCCTAATATCTCATAAGATGACTCCAATTGTAGACTTATCAAATTTGAATGCCTTAACAAGAACAAGAGAATTAATTGAACTCTATGTGATAAATAAACCTCCGTCCCCAAGCTACTTTTAAGCCTCTTTCAGAGCTTTGAATGTTATTGCCAATGCCTCAACTTGCATGACATAGTTGGTAGTAGGACAACTCCCAAAAAATGAAGGTTTCCGAGGTTTCCCTACGTGATTCCTTGCCATAATCCCAATACCACAAGAAGCATGATTTCCTGGAACAACTCTAAAGGTACCAAGATGAGTAGAATAGATAGACCGTGCTCTTGCATTGAAAATTTTTTTTGGGTTATGGCCTGGTTTATGTCTGATCAG
This sequence comes from Aquilaria yunnanensis, assembly GCA_039654915.1. Lineage (NCBI taxonomy): Eukaryota > Viridiplantae > Streptophyta > Magnoliopsida > Malvales > Thymelaeaceae > Aquilaria > Aquilaria yunnanensis. Next base: position 73,161,333 of record CM077597.1, read on the forward strand.
TTTAGAAAGGAACATTTCTGATCACAGCCTGATTGTATAGCAGGATTTTAGCCAATGGACTGTGGATCGAGGAGCCACATGAAATAGAAAAGGATGCTCTTAATTTTTTTTTTAAAAAATTCCAAGATAATTGCAAGTCCACGCCTCTCTATTCAGCGAGTAGAATTAAGCGTCTTTTCATTTGGATGCATCAGACTTATAATTAGAAGCCCCTATTGAAGAGGATGAAGTAAATTAAAGGATGCCATATGGAGTTGTGGTAGTTCGAAATCACCCGCCCTAGATGGATTTGACTTTGAATTTTTAAATGCGTTTGGCATTTCGCTAAAGGTGACGTGATGAAGTTTGTAAAAGATTTTGAGGCATTGGCATGATACACAGAGGTTACAATTCTTATTCTATCACTTTAATTCTGAAGAAAGTAAATCTGTCCGCTTGGAAGGATTATTGACATATAAGTTTGATTAGTTCAATTTATAAAATCATATCAAAGTTCTTGCCAATAGCATCAGGAGGAAAATACACTTGTTGATTAGTAAAACTTAATTTGCTTTTGTTGATGGTATACAGATCCTGGATCGTATTCTTTTTACTACTGAAGTTGTGCAGTTTGTGAAAAAGAGGAAGGTCAAGACTCCTATTCTAAAAGTGGATTTTGAAAAGGCTTTTGGTAATGTAAATTGAGAATTTATTTTCTACAAAATGAGGAAAATGAAATTTGGAAACAACTGGATTAATTGGGTCAAGGGATGTTTATCATTTGCTATGGTGGTAGTTCTTATCAACAGTAATCCCACTTTTAAGTTTGATATGGAAAAGTGCTTCTGCCAAAGTGATCCATCGTCCACTTTGTGGTATCTACTACCCTACCTGAGTACTATAGGACTCACCTGACTCACATTTCGAGTGAGGCCTACTAGTGAGGTGAGTCCTACCAAGATCTTTTGGCTCCTTATTAACCCATAATAATGCAGAAGCTCCTTTTATGTACTTGCATTACTGTTCTGTTTCTCCGTGGTTCAATAAAATATGTGCGTGCTCTTAAGCTTTCTAACTTATTTCTAACAATAATCATGCATGAATAGATTTGGTGTTCATTTTAAACACAAGACACACAGCAGAAAACACGGTTGGCTAGCACTTAGAATTAATTTTGAAATAGTACCAAAACATAAAACATATATTTCTTTAAACATATTTAAGCAACTATCGCTCGTACATGTCCCATACCAAGTGGACTAATACACGCAAGTTTCTTCATATAAGTTAGACACAATGCTACTAGATGCATCCACTTTTTAAGGAATATAAAACCTTATGTGGCATAAGTATCTTAGAACAAGATCCATATTATAGGCCTATATTGTGTACCTTTTAGTACCATAGTGCCCATAGTGTCCGAGTCCTTTCAATGCCTTCATGTCCAATATCTACTACCTTGACCCTCTTGAGCAAACAATGCTACGGTTGCTAGGCTCTATATCCATGTTACCCACACATAATTGTAAGGGGTAACTATTCCATGAATACTCAATAAGGCCTTATGTACTTGCAAACAATCACATAGTACTCAATGTAATAAATATATACATAGTCATGGCATTGGATTCATTCACTATTGGAGCATTCCAGTAGTGATCATCCCATGTTAGAGGTCCACACAGGCTACCTCCCTCCTAGATAGTGAGCTCCCAAGTACTGGGCCCTAAATGTATGATTACCACGTTCAAGGGTCACATTGGAATACCTTGCCTCTAATTTCCTCCTTAGTCCTATTTGTAAGAGAATCACAGGTTTTTATCCTTGGCAGGAGGGCCTACCTGGTTCCTATTCTCTTTATAATTACTAGCTTATAGATAGTATACTGTTGGCCTTGCTAGTATTCCACTAACGTCTAATTTACTTTTCCCTTTTATGTGCAAGAGTAAGTATATTGGAAAGCAAAATTGTGTCAGATATGATGTAGTGCCCCCTCAAGGCTCCTTAACCTACTTAAGGCACCCTCGGCTCCATAAGCTCTCTTGTGGGTCTCTTGATTCCCCCGAGGATTATAGCCAATTTAACACCCTCTACCTACACAATTCCTCCATGGTCTAGGTGTATTCCACAGCAATGCTAACTATGAGCTACCTTATCATTACTTCCTCATCTCATGCTTATTTCCTGAACAATGTTGCCATTTGTATCCATATATAAATTTCATAGCTAACATTAAAAAAAATAAGTAAGAGATATTTGAATTTAACCGTTACCTTAGCAATATTAAATGCAAGCATCTCATGTCCTATCCAATGTTTCGCCCCGTCTCTATTTTAGTTTTTTCTAGGGTCTTCTTATAGTAGGTTGTAATTACCTATAATTGACCATTTAAACATAAGACAAAGCATACCTACGCCAAGATTAAACAATTTTCCATATAGTTTATGTGACAACTCTCCTAGTCAACAACGGGTTTTGACTGGGTAAGTATTTTTATTTAAGTGTTTTTACTTAAGTACCTCAATTTAGCACCTTGTTAAGCAAAAAAGACAAGCTAAATGAAATAAAAATGAGTTCCTAAGTGTGGTTTGGCACCTAAGAGTTAAAAGGGGCAATTGGTAATTAGGACCAAGGAGGGATGGTTTTGGGTAAGTGTTTAGTGGCTAAATTGAAACAAAGGAGAACTTGAGGGCTAAGGGGCAAGAAATAAAGAAATATGCCTTAGTGGGGGTGGTTAAGATATTTTTGGAAGTTTGACACCCTTGTACCACTTGTTTCTTTCCCAAACTCGCAGTTTCCTTTTCCCACCAGAATTTATGCTCCAAAACTCCCTAATTCCACAAGTTTCCATTGAATTTGAAGGTTCCAACTTGTTCTTGGTGTTCTTGCTCCCAAATGGCTCTTTGATGCTTGTTTTGAGCCTAAAACCTAAGGTATGCTTTTTGGTTTTGTTGGATCTAGTTCTAAGTTGTTTGTATAGCTAGAAATGGTCTTAATTTATGGTTCTTGGTGCCATATCATGTTGGTTTTAGGATTGGAACTCAAGAGAGCTTGGTTGAGCTCAAGTGAGCTTGTGCTTTGATTCTTGCTTTGTGACTCAATTTGAGGTAAGGGTTCAAGTTAATTTAGCTCAAATAATGCATAGAAATGTAGTATCATATGTGGGAATGAATTATAAATAAGACCCATGTGAATTGGACTTTGGATGGGAAAGTTTGAGCAAGTTTCTTGCAAGTTTGCATGTTGTCGCACAATGTTGTAGTACATTGGCAACACATTGCCACTGAGACATGTCATCATTAAGCCTCAGGATTCCCGAGTATAGATGCCTTTGGTGACGCGTCACCGACGGCGTCACCCAGGCATTAGTCCCTCAAGGTTGGGGCATCTTAAGAATGTCTCAAACTCTCGGTTATCATCTATAGGCTAATTTAAGACGTTTCATAGCCTTGGTTGGGTCTAAGACTCATTCCTAAGTTAAGAATTATGCATTATTTAAAAGGTAGCTAAGTATTACGGTTAAGGTAGAGCTAAGTAGAGTGGCTAAGGGCTAAAAGTGCTCAAGTTGTCAAGGGGGCACTAAGGGGCTTTAGGTCGGTTTCAGAGGCTACATTGGCCTAGAAGAGAAAGGTCTCGAACCTAAGGGAATTGAATAAGAAACCTAAGAAGATCTAAACCAAACCATTTGGTTTGATAAGTGAGCTACTAAGGAACTTTAAGCTAAGCTCTAAAAGCTTAGTAAGTTAAACCACATAATACATTACCTTGTGCAATAAATTTAGGGTAAGAAGGGTAAGTTTGGAAAATAGGTAATGACCTACTCTAGGACCCGTAAGTGGGACTTAAAGGAGGTAAAGTATTTGGGATATGAAGGCCAGTGTCTCAAGTACCTCCATCGTTTAAGCTCACGGCAAGTATAAGGCACCTAACGTGCAAGAAGTACCAAGGATTGTGTGAATTGCATATCATACATTTATGCATTGCATATCTTCCATGTTATTGTCTTGAGTTGCTTGTTGGTTGATTACTTGATTGTTTGTTTGTCATATTTGCATGCTTGCTATCTTCTTTGCTGGTACCTCAAGGGACCCTTACTGAGTACATTCATGTACTCGCTCCTTAAAGTTTGTTGTGCAGGTTCTAACACTGGGCCTAACAACTAGTGGATAGTTGTAGGCTAAGCTTCCTCTTTTTGCAGGTACTTTTTCACTAGAATACTTGTGATTTTAAGATTACTTGTTGACCAAGCTATGTACTAACTAAGTTTTATGCCTTTACAGTGTAGAGGCTAAGTGGTGCACAAGGACTAAGGAAGAGCTTGCATTTGGAGCTTTAATAGCTCAAAGGTGGGGCTCAAGTAAAGAATCTTAGTTAATTTTTTGTCTTATGTGTATAATACCTTGTGTACTAAGATGTTACCTCTATTAGGATATATTGTGGTGTAAAACCATTGAGTTACTTTTTGGTGCATGCTAGTGATGTTAAGTGTGCACAAACTATTACTTAAAGTCGAAGTAACTAGTATTTCATTATCTTGGCATGGTTTAAGTAAGTTTTAAATGAAATGCTCAAGCAATGTTTTTGAAATAGTTTACTTAATTGGTTGCATCGCCAGGATGAAAGCATGCATATTTTTTTGTAGGGTAGGCTAAGAAACTAGTTGCACGTAAATTATTTTAACTTACTGATGAGTAATAGTTAGCCAACAATAACTAAGAGGGATTCATAATCTCTAAGAGCCTATAAGCCAAGTAATTTGGAGCATTGGGACCCCATTCTGTGATAGTTTAAGTGACCAAAACCCAATGTTTAACTTGGACTCCAAATATCCAATCCTTATGTTACTTATGACCCAACTTAGTTCCAGTCTCTTAAAAATAGTTTCTATTATTTGTTTTACTTACAAATATCTAAAGACCATTAATTTCAGCCACATAGAACTAGAATAATGTTGGAAATAAATCATGAACAATTTAGGAATTTTAATATATTAATGAAATCTCATCAATTCAATTAGTCATACTTCTTTTCCTTACATGTTTCTTATTCACTACCTTTTCTTCATTCTATAGCTTTTAATTTAGTTAACAAGAAACAACTTCTAATTCTCTCCAATTACCTCCTAGCCATGCAAAATAGAAGAAAAAAATAGAATAATTCACTTTAACCTCCCACTCTCCCAACTATAGCTTAGGTTCCCTGCAACTTATGCTTGTTTCTAAGCTTTCCATGCTTGCTTTAACTAACTAGCAAATAAGGAACTAATTTAAATCATAATTTCAGCAACCCTACGTCTTATTTAGAACCACAAAAATCAGGGGAAAATAAGTTGTTTACTTGCAATAATTTGAGCTCATCTTAGTTCCTCATGCATAAACACATGATTTCAACCCTAATTCCTTGCTAATTTTGGGGTTAATTTGGTGGATTAGCTTGGTTGGGAGCTCTAGCAAGTTGAGCCAGGATCTTTCTGAGAAGAGAAGAGAGGTTTCACAGACTTGATGGGAGGGAGAGACATGGGATAGCTTTAATCAGCCACCACCGCCTCACTTGCCTTAGCCATAAAGCTGGTGCCTTAACTACCTGTTCTGGAAAACGGGGGACAACTATGAACACAATGAAAATATTAGGACCAGTTTTCACATTTAGTTGCATGTTCATACTTAATACTTCACAAGTTTAATTACACATCTAGTCCCCAGCTTCCAATAATGTTCATTTTAGTCCTCAGAGCTTTAAGCGTCACATTTAAACCACCTATGGACAACCTAGTCAATCCACATTTTCACGATGATAGAGCCAGAATCATGAAAAACTGTGATATCTCAAATTTAATATCTTCTTTTTTGATGACCCAGTGAACAAAAGGCATCAATGAGTGTTAGCAACTCGTTAGAACATGGGCCAGCACCCCCGTCATTTGTCTAATGTAGACACTAAAAATGTAGGGCATACAGTACAGTCACCCACACCAGGTAAATTGGGATTATCTAGAGGTGGGTCGAATCAAGCACTCACACCCCCTGCAAGTGACAATAGAGCATGTAGACTAAAGCAGAGCAAGACTGAGTCAATTAATGCTGAAAGCCACCCTTAGGAACACCAATATGCTCTTACGGATGTATAGCTTTTTTTTTCTCCATGCAAGAATGAATTAGAAGTGCTAGGAGAAAAGTTCTTTTAATTAGAATCCAATACCCCTAAGATATGTTTCATGGCTACAAGATTTTGGCTTTATAAAAGATTTAAAATCTCTTGGTTTCTAAGAGCCAATTCATTTCAACTTAAATTAACTTAATTCAAAATAACTTATTTTTATTTTTAAATTTTTTTCCTAGAGCCAATTTAATTTGAAAGTCAAGATTATGTAAGTATAACAATAAATTAAAAATAATATTTTTTATGTTATTAAATTTTTATGATTTTTTCTTTATTAATGTCTAAAAAATTCATAAAAATTTAATATTATCATAAAAAATTACAGTTTATGGATTTATACACTTAAATAATATTGGCTTTTAAATGAAATTTATTATAGACAGAAAAGATGTAAGAATAAAAAAATAGCTGTCGATTAAGTTAACTTAAAACAAATTTGCTCTAAATTCATGATTTCTATATTGCTTCCTCCCATTTCATAAAGCCAATAACAACCATGAAAATTGCTCGATCGTCAAAACTGTAAAAAATAATTCTGGTTTCACTAACAACTCAGAATAAATAAATTTGTATTATAGTAGTAAAAACCAGGTCGAATCCCAAGAAAATTTTTTTAACCGAAATCTTTTTGTCAAAAAACTGAAATAAAATATTAAGGGGGGACTATTTGCAATCAACAATAAAATTAAAAATAATCAGAGAACAAAAATTAATAAACCTATCAAACAAGAAATTAATGAAACAACCAAGAATGTAAACCTTAGCATCAGTCAACATCCACCACCAAATTTCTACAATTGATCATGTTGTACAAATGGATCAATTAAAACTTTGAATATTGATCATTGGAGCTATCTTCTTACTTCTCCGTAGTCGTAGTTAATCAGAAAACAAGCGATCTAATTAACCTTAACTGCTAAACAACCTAAGACAAATGTTTCAATTTAATTTAACAATTGCATTAAAAAGTAGAGAGATCGATGAAACTAAATAACACAAACACAAGAGGTTGCATTTAATTTGGTTGAATGTTCTCCCTCAGACCTAATGATTTCTGACATAGCAAATCAATAAACCTTAGTTGCTTTACAGATTAGAGAAACCAAACAATTACATATTTGATTTCTAAACCAGTAGTAGATTGAATTCGAATAACACCTAAGAGACTTTCTAGTATATAAAAGAAACAATCATGAAATTAATCATAGAATAACATCTAATACTCAAAGTATCAATTGAATGAATAAAAAAAAACTTTAATCTAACCGTACTGAAGCATTCAGGGTTTTAGTCTTTTTAAAAAAAAAATAAAAGGATTAGCCCGACATGGCCATGGAAAATCACTCAAAAGAAAAGAAAAGAAACAAGAAAAGAAACGAAAGAGAGTTGGGTAAGAGAGGAGGGGAGGGCTGCCACCACCAAACAGATAGATGAGTTGTTGTGCTCCAATTCTAATAAAAACTAATCTAGTGTACTAAATTCATAAAATCCCCCTAAAATTTCTATATTGTTACAAAATTACTCCACAAAAATAAAAAGATTCAAAATAGCTAGAAGGTTTCAAGGTTGAAATTCGTCCTTGATGCAGTCATTATCTCTCAAATATCAATAAATAAAAATTGTAGAGCTCTTTCTTAGTTTCGAAATGACACCTGAATTACATAAAACAGACATCTACAATCAAAGATATGCTCAAAATATCACAACTACTTTTGAACCAGCAATGACGCACAAATCATGAATTTGAAGCTAAATTTAACCCCCTTAACGTGCGAATTGGGTTTCATGATCTGCTTATGATATGTAGCTCTGGGTGTTAGATTTCCAATGAATCAAGAATCACTAAATTCCTATATCTGTAGCTCAAAATATGATTTTTCTACTGGAACATCGTCAATCTGTCAAAATCCTGAAAGAACACAACCAAATTAAAACTTGTTAAATTTTAAATTAAACCACTTTTAACAAATTGAGTTGCAAATATACTCTAAGCTACAAAACATACTCAAATTAGATCTTTAAGGTTCAAAACACATTAAAACATACTAAATATGAAAGAAATAAATATAACAAATGTAAGCTTATAAAAAAATCAACCTTTGAAAAACTTTTTTAGAAAAATAACTCTATTTTGGAATCTCTATTTTAAATAAAAGCATTTTAATTAGTGGAATAGACCCATCGAGCGATTGGCTTGTCATTTTTTCCTTTGACATTTGGACTTGTTTGTTAAGATAAATTCAAAATTTGGACCATCATCACACAAGATACTGATCCATATATAAGAGAGGTACCTAGACAAAAGCAAGAAATGATATTGACTCATCTAAAGGAATAACAAAATAATTTTTATTGAAAATTAGTTCAGTGGGCAAGTCTTTTTTAGAAGATTCAGTATTTCTGCTGTGGCAAGTTGCCGAAGTGACTAAAGCAAAAAATGACAAAAAAAAGTATAAATAGATTAGAAAAAGCTTTCACCAGTTACCTAGTTGTTTTAGTGGTGAATGGTAGTTATAAGTATAATTTATAAGGGGAACAAAGAGTAAAAAGATGAAATGATGTGTAATATTATTATATTAAACAATTCAGTAAAAATAATTGTTGGCATGTTATTGTTAAATAATTTAGATAGAAGTAAAAAAAGATGGCATTAAAGAGTTTGAGATAAAAAGTAGTATGTAATAAAGGAGAAGTGAGTGGGTGAAAGGAAAAAAAGAATGAAAGTTAATATGAGGAATTTGATTTAATGTGGAAAAGTAAATTAAGGTAGGAGTAGTAGTTATGTCTATTGCTAAGAGGGAGTTAAAACAATAATGAGGGTAGATGGGTGGATCGGAGAAAGTTTGGACTTTAGAAGTTTTAGGCTTTGTTCATTTTCTACCATAGTTATACCTCTAGAGAAGATTAGTGTCATTGTTGTGAGAATGGAATGTAAGTGTTAGTCATATGTGAATCATCAAGGGTAAAGGTGTTTATGAGGAAATTAGGTTAGTAGTGATGCTTAATATGCTTAATTTATTTGTGAAATATTTCTTTAGAGGTTTGGGAAGAGTGTAGTACAAGAATGACAAATGAAAACGCTTTTAAAAACACATAATAGCCTTTTTGTTGAGTAAATCGCATTTGTTGGCACTAAATCATTTTTATTTTTTAGTAAGTCACATTATTCTCCCATGAAGTGGTGGCATTTATGAGTAGTAGAAAGGCAATGATCAATTATCATTAGATTACCAATAAAAGCGATGAACAAGATAAAAAGGTGATTAAAGTATGGTAAAAGCTACTAAGACATACCAAAAAGCGATATACAATTAGAGCGTTGAACTTATATAAAAGACATTTCTAGGTCCATAAAGGCGATTGTGCTAATATAGTAGCATTTGTAATGTTAGCGTCTATGTAGTTAAAAAAGAGTTCAAAGCTAAAAGAAAAGCATTTATTTTAGTTAAAAATGCGTTTATGTTTCAGTAAAGGTGATAACGTCATTAAAAAAGTGTTTATTATAGTTAAAAAAAGCGGTTACTGTAGTTTAAAAAAGTGATATTTTTTAAAAAAATGTACGTACAAAATATATAACAAGTGTTATCGTCTTTTCTTAACCAAGCAAATATTATTGCGAGAACTCGATTGTTGGCGGCATATATGCTTTGTGTTGAAAGTTGGAATTAATTCCTTTCTATTGGCCTAAATGGCATGACTCCTTTAAATATCATTAATTATATCACCAATCTTTATGCTTTGTAATGTTGGTTTCCTAGAAGTTAATTAGAAAGTAGTGAAGGTGTACTGCATCGCAAAACACCGAGAAAACGCTTTGGGAAGAAGATACTCGATTCGTCTCAATTTTTTTTTGTTATAATTACGATTTTGGATAGGGTTAAAATTTTTATTTTTTATATTTAATTTTTTTTACTGTCAATTAACCATAGTATCCCATTTTAATATCCACATTCAATCATAACAGAATTTTCTAATTTTTATGGAAATTACAGATTAATCCCTACAGTTTTTAAAACTTTCACTTTTTCCTTATTTTACAAAAAATTATAAAGTTACCCTAAAACTTTGATAAAATTCCCAACTGACTTACCACCATATGTGTGTGTTGTAGGTTTAATAAAACCCATCAAGCGACCGAATGACTTATTGTGTGTTGTAGGATTAATTCATGCGGTTATAAAATGGATTGACATCATTATTTTGTCAATTGTTTTTGTGGAATTCGGCATGTACGCTACTTGTATAAATAGCAAGATAAAGGGGAAAAAAAAAGAAAAGATATTGTGCCTTCAAATCAATTAAGTAATTCTCTATATTCTTTTCTTTTCTTTTTTTTTTTTGTGGCTTCTGGTTCTCTATTTGGATTCCCAAAAGATATCAAGAATCCATTTTCCTGTACAACAATTATTTATCCATGATGCGCCTAAAAGTAAGGAACCTGCTTTTAGCAAAAATATTGGTTAATTGCCACTTGGAAAAGGCTTTTTAATGAATGGACCGGGATATCTAAATTTGGGTAATTTGCAGCATATTCCCTTAGTTTGGCTTATTGCGACTTCCACCAAACGTTAGCCACCTATTCTATAGTTATTTTGTTATGCACGTTTGTATAATTAGGGATACTAAATCAACTCTTAATCCATCAAATATAAGATACTAACCATCCAAAAAATTGACAAAAATACTCCTTGCCAAAATCTTTCCATCTGTACCACACTATTGCTACCTCCTCCGACACCATCGCCTTCCCCAAACCATCATATCCTAGGATTGTGTTGTCGTTGCTCTTACTCCTGATTGTATCGCCACTGCCATTCTCCCTTCGGATCTCGCATCCAAATCTCATAGCGACTCTTCTGCTTTAGATCATGTCGATTGTTGCACGCATATATGCCTCCGCAATCTCATCGTCAGCCTTCTAATCATTACTGTCATTGCCTCTGCCATCACCACCCACCATTTGAACTTACATCATTGTAAAAAAGTCTAAAGTAATATACAAACATACTTTAAACGATATGCAAAAATGTATAATGCAGTATTTGAAAGTGTCTAAAGTAGTTTATAAACAATTTATTATAATCAGAAAATAACAAATGTTTGAAGCAATAAGAAGTATCTGAATGAATATAAAAAAGTGTTCAAAGAAAAACTTGAAAGTGTCTGAACTAATAAGTATACAATTTGTTCTCTTCAAATAATAACTATCTAAAACAATAAAAAGGTATTTGAATAAATATATAAAAGTTTTTAAACAAAAATCAAAAAGTGTCTGGATGAATATCGAAATGGGTTTAAATAAATATTTAAAAGTGTTTGAACCAATATGTAAACAATTTGTTCTCTTCAAAAAAGAATTATTTGAAACAATAAAAAAGTGTCTGAATGAATGTTTAAAATTGTCTAAAAAAATATTAAAAAGTGCTTGAAGCAATATGCAGATAATTTCATTTCCTCATAAATAAATGTGTGCAAACTAATAAAAAAGAAGTGTCTAAATAAATATTTAAAAGTGTTCAAAGTAAAATATAAAAATATTTAAAGCTTATATTGCAAAAAAAATATAAATGTGTCTTCTATTTCTTTCTCTACAGACGGAAGGTATGCTCATCGTTAGATACAATAACAGCTTCTCATCGTCCCTTCGTCGCTCACCACCATGATCGCTGCCTCACCTTGGGTCTCCAGTCACCAATCTTCCTCCCATTGCTCATCGTCCACCTCGCTTTTCAGGTAATGTCGGCTAATCGTCCACTTCTCATTGTCTGATCGTCCTCCCATTGCTTATCGCCCACTTCTCAAGCAATAGTTCAATCATCCTCTTGTCACTCATAGTCTGATTGTCCTCCTATCATTGATCGTCCTCCCGTTCCTCATCATTTGATCATTTGATCGACCTTCTATCACTCATCTTTCACTTCTTATCATCAGCTTGGGACGGTGGTTCCTTACTCAGTGGCAATGAAGTGGAATCATCAAACCAATTTGGGAGGGAGCGAAGGAAGAGAGGACGGTGGCGACGAGATGCAAAGAGCAAGAAAGGGAATTGACAGCAAAGTAGTAAAAGAGCATGGGAATCATGATCTCAGCTAAGGTCTAGAGAAAACATGATCTGGAAGGTGTGATGGAAATTAATTGGGTTAGTAAGGGGTAAAATTGGAAAATTGCGGACTATGTCTAATTAAACATATGTTCACAATAGCCATAATACTGTTTTGATGTTAACTTCAAAGCTAACTATTTACATGTTTGCAAGCTTCATGATTCAAGTAGAAATTTACAATGTTTTAAGACTTAAATAGAAGTTAAAAAAGATTTAGAATTGAAAAAGTGGTCTGTCTGACTTAATTTTTTTTAAAAGAATTTCTTATAATTTTTTAATTTTTGTTTGAGTAGCTTTTTTGTTATAATTTTTTCCATTTTTAAAATTTATAAAAAAACTAAAATTATATTTTTTTTGTAAAAATAAAATTTTAATTTTTTTTAAGATATTAAAAGTGATTTAAAGTTTCAAAGAAAAAAAATTGCTCAAAATAAAGATTTTTAGTCATCAAAAGTATCTCCGTTGAACTTAAAAATAAGAAGTTTATTAATTGGTATTTTTATAAAGTTTTTGAATTGCCAATGAGACAAAAGTTTGGGAGAGACCACTTTTAGTTCTAAATCTTTTATAAATTTTTTATTTAAGTCATAAAACTTTACAAATTTCTATTTAAGTTCTAAAACTTTGCAAATTTGTGTTTGAGTTCTAAAACCTGCAAAACATGTAAATAGTTAGTCCTACAGTTAACCCTAGAATAGGTGGCCAATAGTTTAGGACTAACTGTTTACACATTTTGAAAATTTTAGGACTCAAATATAAACTTATAAAGTTTTAGGATATAAATAAAAATTTTGAAAGTTTAAAGGTTAAGTATGTTCTTTCCTCATACTTTAGTACTTACAGTATGAAACAATGTAACTTTTGCTCACCACTCCAAACTGTGCAAGGTCCACTCATCTACCATAGTGATTGTGGGTGGCAACTGAGGATCTAGTTCAGCACAATTTTGGTAACTCAGGTTTTACTTGGAAACTAATTATAGTTTCAAGGCAAATAAGTTAAGTTAATGATAGGTTAAGGGTCAATTAAGGTTATATTTTATGGAACTTGTTACCTACGGCAGCTAAAATGAACTTCCCAAAAATTTTTATCAGATTCCGTGGACAAGCATCAATAATATCAATAATAGTTTAGAGGAAAATGAAATTTAATAGACCCTTTTCAAAAGAATATATGTTTCTTATTTTTCTCTCCAAATTGTTTATTGGCTTGAATATGTGCCTATTCAGTGGTCTAGTGTGACCATTTTATTGGTGCCTACATCATTATGGTAACATTTATTTAATTGTATAATTGAGTATAAAAAAAATTAAATCCACGATTGATTTACAAGAAAACAATTCATGAGATTAGGTATGTACTCCTTTCACCCCATAATAATTGAAATGTTTCTCTGAATATGGAGATTAAGGAGTATGTAATTTATGTTATTTTATTGAATTTTGCCCATGAAATTGAAATTTAAAAAAAAATATTTTTAGATTTTGTGTAGTGAGAGTTTAAATAATGATTAAAAAAGAAAAATTTTTTTTTTTAGTTTTGTGCGGTGAGAGTTTAAATGAAATTTAAAAAAAAAAGATTATTTATTGTGTTTTGTGCAGTGCGAGTTTAAATTATGGTAGTAAGGTAAATTAAAAGTTGAAAACTTTCCAAAAGGGAAAATGTTTCATTCTTTTTGGGATAAAGGGAGTATGTAACTAGAAAATACACACTTGTATTAATTAATAAAAATATCCACAACATTTCGGGCAAAACCCCAAATTTGTACAAGATTATGAATTTACACTAAATCTGAACAAGTCAATTTTATAAATAACACAAACACCCTAATCTTAGGGAAGCGAAACTATCTATGAACTCAATCCACCAAAATAACTATTTGTTAAACCCTAAATCAACCAATCGAAAACCTTAATATAGGAATAAAAATTAAGCATAACATATATATGTCATATATGTGTTAAATTTGACAGAACAACCTAAATCCACCATCTGAACAATAACTACATTGATGATATAAACATTAAAAACGAAAACAAAACATGAACTTGCAAATTTGGGAAAGATTTTAGATGAAAATGACGTCAAAAAATCCGGCAATCGATGGGATAAAAAAGAATTTGAGAGAGGCTGAGAGAGACTTTTCAAAGAGTAAAATGGGAGGGGGAGATGAGTTTTCCTTTATACGGGAGGAATTTGTAATCGTTTTGGTGACGAAAGTTTCGATTGTCCAAATTGAATATCATGCAGCTACTAAGATTTAATTTTAAAAATTTAATGGAGCCACCAAAATGGTTATTGTTTAGCAACTAAATTATGAGATCCATAAAAAATAGTGGCTAAAAATATCACCTTTTGTGACCATTAAGGCGATCATGAAAATTGATAATAAGACGATCGTCCCAAAGTACGAGGACCTTTTTAGTGACTGCCCGAACCACTATTCTTATGAAGAAATAAAAATGGTAGATAAAGATTGCTCTAAACCTCCAATAGCTATTTCACGACTATTTTGGCCACCATTTTTATGGCGACCACAAAAATAGTCACTGAGAACAGTTGCTATTGCTAAGATTTGTTATAGTGTTGGTTTATCATATCTTTGTGTGGTACTTGCAGTAAGCATGATTGCTTTTGGCCTCATCAATCATACTATAGATTTTCTACAACTGCTGAAAATCTAGACATTTTTGCAAAGACAAAGCAAAAAAATTGAAATTTTTTTTTTCCAAAACCTGTGTATTAATTTTATAAGTATATAGTACGATGTATATGATTTAAAATGAAATAAGAAAAAATCATTTTATTTTCATCAATGTACCATATATATAATATATCCCTAAATTTACCTTGTATATACTACGGTAAGTGGCAAAAAAATACAAAAAATGTTGATAAGATACCAAAAAATACCGTATATGCCTATCATTAAACTGATAATATAAAAAAAACATATGTAACATATATTTTCAAGAAGTTCTTTATTGTGTGATAAACTGTGGCATATCATGAATGTACCATGGAATATATACCACAATAAGTCATAAAAAAGTAAAAATGTTATTTACATAAGATGCTGTAAAATACCATGACATATCGTGTTACACTTACCTGTAAACTGATAAAATGTGAAAAAAATATTTATTGCATATCATGTATCTGCAAAAAACAAATTGCTATGCCATAAACCGTAATATTCAAAATAGTGTTTATACTAGGTTCATAATCACCCGCAAGTTGCAGTGGGAAAAATTTCATATTCAATGTTTGCTTTTTTTAGCTCTTTCATGACGAATGGCCAAACTCCTCATCTAGTTTATACATCTATTATTTCTGGCCCCTTAGATTTCAAATTCTTCCATTTGATGATCAGGTCCCTAATTTCAATCACAACTGTAGGGATGTCAAAACTACTCAACCCTCGCTGAACGCAACCATCAAAACCCGAATGCACCCTTACTCGCATAGCCATGAGAAGGTTACAAGTTTAACTAATCCTCCCTGACCCTACCCATACCCCTCCCACACAAATATATTTATATTGGAAATATGATTTTATTTCAAAATAAAATTATAATAACATAAATTACCATATATCACTTTATTTTTTTTATTTTTTTGTTATTATTAATTGTAAATATACACATTCTTTTAAAAATATACATAAAAATAAAAAAAATTCTAAAAAATTAAACATATGTCTTAAATGGGTTGCTGGGTAGTACTTGGCTACCTGCTAGATTGGCACTTTCTAAACTTGATTAATTGTGGGGAGGGTTTGAGTCAACTAAACCCGGTCTATTGATATCTTTAACAATGATCCAAATTACGGACCCGATAATCACATAGAGGAGTTTTGGGACAAAAAGGTAAAAAATAACATACCTAGGGTGGAATAGAAGTTTGACCATATGGAAAAGGTGGAAAAAAAATAGGGATGTTATTGTTCATAAATACTATTTCAACCAACTGGGTTTAATATAGAGTAATGAGCGATATTTATGGTGCTTGCATGTTGCGGTGGTTCAATCTATGTCAATATTAAATATGAATCTAAACAGTGGTAATCATTGATGAAAGAAGAAAGTTTCATAAAAATGGAAAAAGAAAAGCAAGAACCAAGGTAAAAAAGTCAAGGTAAAGTTTTGGGACTAAGGGAGCCAAAAAAAAGCAAAGATTCTAAGTATCAGGAGATAAACTGTGAGGGCTAAAATTTTGTTTTAAAAGAGAGAAATAATATGAAAAATTAATAATATAAGACAAAGAGTGGAACTTCAGTAACAAAAAGTAGGCTTTAATGATTAACAAATAAACAAACAAAAAAATATGGTTTTTAGGCTAAGAGAGCAAATGTAAAGATTTTAGGAATTAAATGCTTAGCAATCAACTTAATAAAGGAAAAAAGAAAATAAATGAAAACATTGGCTAAAATGAATTAGCTCAAACCATATAAAAAAGTGGATAACTTATCATGACTAAAGTTTTGTTTTAAAATAAAAATAAAGAAAATCAACAAAAAAAGGTTAAACGAAGACACAATGATTGACTAAAAAGAAAAAGGAAACAAACCATGATGACCAAATTTTGCTTTAGAAGATAGTAAAATAGAAAATTAAAAAAACAATTAGAGAAAAAGAGGATACATGGAGAGATTTTGTGACCTGGACATTGCAGTAGATATTTTTTTGTAATAAAATTATTTTATATTAAACAAATAAAAATTCCTCATCAATAAATTTGTGACAATCAATTAAAATTTCTATTTGTTTTAAATTTGAGTTAAGTTCTCTTCATGTTATATTTATATCATTAAAATAATTAGTTATGATCGAGGCATAACACTATAAAACAAAATACGGTATGTACTTCGAAACAATACAAAATTTTTTTGTTAATTTTAAAAAAATCACTAAATTTGTTTTCATTTTTTATTAACTAAAACTCTAATTTTTAGTATTGATGAAAAAAATTTCTAGAAAAATTTACTTACAATTCTAACAACTATGGACCAAATTACTTTATTAAACTATAGAGCTTGAAGTAAGCAATTGATGCTACAAAACTTAATCAACAATAATGATAAAAAAATTGATTGAAATACAAAACTATGTTTAATACATGTTAATCAATTAACAGTCTAACCATTAACTTAATAAAGATAAAAAAAAACTGACTAAAGCTAAAAAAACCAAAACCAGGTCAAAAGTAGGCAAATTATAAAAATTAAAGTTTCATTTTAGAAAAGAATAATAACGATAATCAATAAAAAAAAGTTAGGATGAAGGCAAAAAAAATGGAAAAATTTTAGGTATTAAAGAATTAATAATTAACTTAATAAAGATAAAAAAAATGGGTTAACTAAAAAATAGACAAATTGTGGGCACCAATGTCTTAATTTAGAAGACAGTACATAAATGAACAAAAAGGAAAAAATTGGGGGCCAAGAGATCAAATAGAAGATATAGTTAAATAGTTATAAAATTTGGGGGCCAAAATGTAACACAGATGTGACTTAGCACCTAAAATGGAAGGATTAGAAAGTTTGGAATTGAAAACGCGTTTTGACCTAAAACAAAACTTGAAACAGAATGCAACCATAAAAATTGCAATATAGGCTGTAAAAAAGGTGAGTGCCTTGCAAAAAGAGGATTAAATTGTATACAACACATTAAAAAAAAAGACGTATGGAACTGTAGATGAACAGTGAAATTTCTTTCCCTTTTAGAATATAGTATAATAGGATTGACTGAAGTTATTGCTTGCAGTTTTTCATTGATTGATTGTTTTTGTTTTTTACTTCTCTTCTTTGGTGACATGTTTTTTTTTCCCATTTTATCATGAAATAAGAATATTACAAGGTGTTGGTTCATTGGACAACCTCCTATACTCGATATTTGTAGCATGATGTTTCCCTTTTGTCATGTATCGTAGGAAGAGAATGGTTTAACTACCTCAGGCGCACCACGTTAGTGGAAGCACATTTAATGTTCTAATCAAATCCAGTATTGCAACGTTTCAAGTCTACAGCAACTTATAAGATTACTAGAACTACCAATTGTACGTAAGCATATATAATATAATCAATATACTATAGATATGTTGGAGTATTGACAGAGCAAGAAGAAACTTGTTGAGCAAACAATGCATAGACTCGTACGTTTTTTTTTTAGCTGAAGACTCCACCCTTTAAATAGGTTTACATTAACAACTGAAAGTTCCTAACACCAAGACTTCTTTAGCTAACAAATAGCTACTGACTCAACTTAATTAAAACACTATCACTATCATTGCTGAAGATAAGACACTTATCTAAGAACTAATGACACGCATACTTTGAATCAATCTTCAACACTCCCCCTTGATTCAAAGTTTGCTACTCCAAGTTTTAATCTGAACATTTCATGAGTTGCTGAAGAAAGAGACTTAGTTAACCCATCCGCAACTTGCTCTTGAGTCCTGCAATGTACTAGTTTAATGTCAGCTTTAGCTACCAATTCTCTGATGAAATGATGCTTAATCTCCACATGCTTCGTCCTCCCATGAAAGACTGGATTCTTGGACATGCTTATTGCTGATAAGCTATCACAAAAGATTTCTGTGGCCTGCTTCTGTTCTTGATTTACGTCTTTAAGAATCTTTCTCAGCCAAATGGCTTGACATGCTGAAGAACTGGCTGCAACATACTCAGCTTCAGCTGAAGAAAGAGCTACTGTTGATTGCTTCTTAGATGTCCATGCTATCACTCCTGTTCCAAGTTTGAAACAATGTCCTGTAGTGCTTTTTCGGTCATCCAACGATCCTGCCCAGTCACTGTCAGTAAAACCAATCAGTTTAAAGTCTGAAACATGACAATACCAGATCCCATAGTTTTTGGTACTGGCTATGTAGCGCAATATCCTCTTGGCTGCTCCCATATGTTGTTTTGTTGGTTGGTGCATGAACCTAGAGACCAGGCCAACAGCAAAGGCTATATCAGGCCTTGTGTGCGTTAGATAGATCAATCTTCCCACAAGACTTCTATACATGCTTGCATCTGTCATCTCCATTCCATCATCCTTCTTCAACTTCTCATTCATATTCATTGGAGTGCTTACACCTTTACAGTTCATCATCCCAAACTGTTTCAAAATATCATTGGCATATTTCTGCTGTGAAATAAAGATTCCATCTTTCGTTTGTTTCACTTCCAATCCAAGAAAGTAATGCAGCTTCCCTAAGTCAGTCATGTCGAACATCTTCATCATGGAGGTCTTGAAATCAGATATAAGTTGAGATGATGAGCCAGTGTAGATCATATCATCTACATAAAGACTAATCAGTATACAGTCTTTATTTCCTTGTTGTTTGACATACAAAGTTGGTTCACTCTCACTTTTGTTAAAGCCATTCTCACAAAAGAAATGATCAATCTTGCTGTACCACATTCGAGGGGCTTGTTTCAAGCCATATAGTGCCTTCTTAAGTCGATACACTTTGTCTTCCTTCCCAAGAACCTCAAATCCTTGTGGCTGACTCACATAGACCTCCTCTTTTAGCTCTCCATTTAGAAAAGCTGACTTCACATCAAATTGATAAACACACCATTGTTGTTGTGCTGCCAAAGCTAGGATCATTCTCACAGTTTCAAAGCGTGCAACAGGAGAGAACGTTTCCTCAAAATCTATTCCACGTTGCTGAGAGAATCCTCTAGCAACTAATCTGGCTTTGTACCTTTGTAAGCTTCCATCTGCATGTTGTTTTAGTTTATAAATCCACTTCAGGCTGATTGGATGCTTTCCTTCTGGTAACTCTATGAGCTCCCACGTCTCATTTCTCTGTATTGCATAAATTTCTTCTGCCATTGCGGTCCTCCATTCTTCTTTAGCCATAGCTTCTTCCACATTCACCGGTTCCCCAGCCCATAAAGCATACATGGACGAGTAAATCTCATCTAATGTTTTGTACCTTCTTGGTTGATGGTCAATAATGGAATCGTCTGATCCAGAGCTAGAGCTGGAGGTTACTGGAGATGCTGCTTGTGAACTTTCAGATTGATGCTCAATGTCTGCTTCTTCTTGATGACCATCTTCATTTTCTATTTCCAATGCTGTTGGACTGCTTGTGCTATCATTCCATGACCAACTTGAGTTTTCATCAAATCTTACATTTCTGCTTACTATCACTTTCTCACTTAAGGGATTGTAAACACGGTAAGCCTTAGACTGAGAGCAATAGCCAATAAATATGCATTTTTGAGACTTCTTATCTAATTTATGCCTACTAGATGTTAACAGGACATAGCAAGTGCTTCCAAAGACTCTTAAGTGACTTACCTCAGGTTTGATCCCACTCCATGCTTGGAATGGTGTCTGATTCCACACTGCCTTTGTGGGTGAAATGTTGAGTAAGTACACTGCCGTTGCTACAGCCTCTGCCCAAAACTTATCTGGAAGATTTTTGGTTTTGAGCATGGATCTTGCCATCTCCACAACTGTCCTATTCTTCCTCTCGGCAATCCCATTCTGTTCTGGTGTGTAGGGAGCAGTGAGTTCTCTTTTGATTCCATTTTCTTCACAGAAGGAATTGAACTCAAGTGACACAAACTCTCCTCCTCTATCAGTTCTTAGTACCTTCAGATTTTCTCCACTTTGCTTCTCCACCAGTGCTTTGAACTTCTTAAAGTTCTCAAATGCTTCTGCTTTGGTGTTCAGGAAGTATACCCAGCTCATACGACTACAATCATCTGTTAACAAGAAAAAATATTTGCTTCCTGCCAGAGATTCAGTTTTCATGGGACCGCATAAGTCAGCATGCACCAAACCAAGATTTGCTGATGATCTGAGGGCTTGTCCCACTGGAAAAGATTTCTTGGTTTGTTTTCCATATGCACAGCCTTCGCACACATTATCTTGTGTTTTTATTCGTGGCAATCCAAATACCATTTCTTTACTGCTCAGAACTTGTAGTCCTTTCACATTTAAATGTCCATACCTGAGATGCCAGATTTCAGTTTCACTTGATGCTGTGATAAGGGCATGATTTCTGTTTCCAGTGAACACAAGAGGAAACATTTTATTTGGAGTCATTTGCACCTGCACTACCTCAGAGTCTTTGTTTTTGATAGTGCATGAGTTGTTATCAAAGATAACACTATATCCCCCTTCAACTAACTGTCCCACACTGAGAAGATTATGTGCCAGAGTAGGGACAAACAGAACATCTCGAAGAAGCTTTATTTTTCCAGTACTGACCTCAATTGCCACTGTGCCTGTACCTTCAACCTTCATTTGTTTATTATCTCCAAGTGTGACTTGAGTCTTGACAGATTCATCCAACATTCTGAATAGAGATTTTTTACCAGTCATGTGATTTGAGCACGCACTGTCCAAGAACCAAACATCATTTGTTTCTTCATTAGGCTCCACATAGGACATGAACAGATAATCTTCTTCTTCTTCATCAGCTTCAGCATACTTTGCTTGAGCTTTCTTTGACCAACAATCTTCTTCTTTGTGTCCATACTTTTTACAGTATGTGCATTCTTTCTTTCCCCAGCAGTCTTCCTCTCTATGCCCATTTTTCTTGCAATATGAGCATACCACTGTGCTGGATCGGCCTCTGCCTCTGCCACGAACGCTTCCTCTTCCTCTTCCTCTATTGTTAGTGAAAGATTCTGTCTCCCCCTTGGCTGAGAAGGCTCTCTCTTCTTCTTTACTTGATGACCTGTTTATTCTTGCCTCATGTGCTTGCAAGGACCCCATCAGTTCATCAAATGAAAACACTGATAAGTCCTTTGATTCTTCTATTGCAGCAACTACATGATCAAACTTTGTTGTCAGGCTTCTCAATACTTTCGCAACTATAATCTCATCATCAACCTTATCTCCATATGATCTCATTTGACTAACAATTGTTGATACTCGCGCTAAGTATTGCTGCACTGTTTCATTTGTTTTCATGCTTAAGGTTTCAAAATCATGTCTCAAAGATTGTAACTTGACAGTGATTACCTTAGCAGATCCCTGATACTCAGTCTTTAATACTGACCATGCCTGTTTTGCTGTTGTTGCAGTGGCTATCCTGGAAAACACCGTTTCATGTACTGCCTGTTGAATAAAAAAAAGTGCCTTGGAATCCTTCCTCACGTTTTCTTCATGCCTCTCTCCTTCACTTGATTCCTCATATCCGTTCTCAACGAACTCCCATAAACCTTGTGATTTGAACAAGGTTCTCATCTTGATGCTCCAGAATTCATAAGAGTCACCATTGAAGACTGGCATCTGTGGTTGTGTGATATTGATGGCATTGCCGTTGTTTGCCATGATTTTGTACGAGTTTGGGCTCAATGTTTGAAGAACAACTTGGCTTTGATACCACAATGTTGGAGTATTGACAGAGCAAGAAGAAACTTGTTGAGCAAACAATGCATAGACTCGTACGTTTTTTTTTTAGCTGAAGACTCCACCCTTTAAATAGGTTTACATTAACAACTGAAAGTTCCTAACACCAAGACTTCTTTAGCTAACAAATAGCTACTGACTCAACTTAATTAAAATACTATCACTATCATTGCTGAAGATAAGACACTTATCTAAGAACTAATGACACGCATACTTTGAATCAATCTTCAACAAGATAAACAGTATTTTAAAACTGTGTTTTAGTATATACGAGGTTATATCAACCTGTACGTTGTAACTGGTATTTTTTTACAACAAATTTAGCATTAGAAAAATCTTGGACGTGTGAACTCCACTTATCCACAAAGCTCCCACAACCATCCCCTTTCCCTTCACCGGCCACAGTCTCCTGCTGTGAAGATTGTCACAATAAGAAATGGGATTTCGTGGGTTGGGTTTGTGGTAGTTGGGGTAACCATCGCCGGTCTTATTCAATTTGATTGGCGTTTACGGTTATTTTTCAGTTCTTATAGACATGATTGAATAGATTAGCTTCGATTCGTTCCTTTAATATGTTTTATGTTTGATTCATTGATTGAATTCTTCAAGACTACGAGTTGCGTTTCATTGGTAATCAAGTAATATACAAGAGATGGTTCAGAGTCAATTGCTTTTTTTTTTCTTTTTGTGTCTTCGTATTTGTCATGGTTGGTTTATAAAAGATGTGCGAGAAAGGATTTCTTCGTCCTATTAGTGCTTCTGATGTTTTGATCTAATTTCTGTGCTAAGGTGAGAGAGAAGAAGCCAGAAGCTGAGCAAAAAACAGAGTGGCATGAATTGTAAATTTCCCCAAATATATCTCATTTTTATTTCCATGATTGTCCGCCCATTAAATCAGATTAAACCCAAATGAATTGCCCCTATGGTTGTATTTTGAAGTAATCTCTACAGCATTCTATGTCTAGCTTCTTGCTAGCCTTGGTGCAGAGGCTATACTATGTATATTTAGTTACGTATTAATAAATCATCCATTTTGTTGCTGTTCAAAGAAGAAAAAATAAAAAGGGACAGAAAAGAATCTCCAATCTTTTAAATAGTGATGATGATTATCTACGACTTTTTTACTTATTTTACTCCGCTACTCCAAACTCATCTACTAGCAAAAGAATTCTCTTCTATTAATTGCAGTTTCTACTTTGTGTTGACATCATATTATTACTCTTGGTTTCTTTATAGTCCCAATAATTTTTTTTTTGTACTCACATCTTCATAATGCATCCGAGTGAGCTTTAAACGACATTATTTAAGGAAGTGACAGAGTCAGGAGTCAAACTCCTAATCTTCTACCTCTCATGGTGTCCCTTTATCACTTTGGTAAAGTGGTTGAGACTATTTCAAATAAATTAAATTAAAGCAAGCGAGAAATATGATAATTGACACACCCTTACTATATAGTAATGAAAAGCTAAGAGAGGTCATCAAAAACTATCGTATTAAAATATAATATTACAAAATATAGAAAAATTAAAATTTGGAATGATATATAAAAAAAAAGTTCCAGAAGAAAAGGAAACAAGTATTCCTCACCCGAGTAACACCTTCTCACACTAGAATATTAGAAATCAAGCCTGGGGACCTATGCATGTCTTCAACAACGTTGCTTATACTCCCTCCGCCTATATAAAGCCCATCCCAGTTCTCTCTTTCTCATCAGCAAACCAAATTCACAAATACAAAAACACTCTTGCAATCTTCCTTCCACTAGCTAACAATGGCCAGCCTCAAAATGACCAAGGAGGAGGTGAAGAGCGTCTTCCTTAGCTACGCCGGAGATGCTAAGGTGATGAACAATGAGCAGCTCATCAAAGCTTTCGAGTCCTTGGGTGCCTCTAGCAAGGCCAAGGATGCACTTGCTCACTGCGATCTGAACAAAAATGGAGTCATCGACACTCCTGAGGAATTTGAAGCTCTTGCTGATTATGCTGTCTCCGCCTAATAACTTGTTAGGTACATGTTGTTAAATGTGTACCTAGGGTACTACTTGTGAGAGGACTCAAGTAATTTTACGTATTGTATAAATAAATCCCCTCATCATCTATGCTCGTATATTTTGTTAAACTATTTCTTTTTCTTTCTACTTTTTTTTTTTTGCATCGAGAACATTTAGAAAGCCAACCTGGGAAAGACGCAACACGCAACATCGATCCTTTCCCTTAACTGACATAAAACTCTAGCAAGCTTATGAGCCTTATCAAATTACAACAACGAGTTCTGAGAGAATATATCTAATTAACTGAAAATTAGTTTATAACATCCTAATATCTTATAAGATGACTCGAATGAATAATTATTTGTAGACTTATCAAATTTTAATGCCTTAACAAGAACAAGAGAATTAATCAAACTCTATGTGAATAATAAACCTCCGTCCCCAAGTGTTGGATTTGTTCCATTCATGGCTCACATTTATTTGATTTTGATGATAACAAAACATATTTGTTTTATGTGTTTCAAAATTTTACCTAAAAATTTATACATTGGTCTTTTATTGATAAAGTTTTAATCTTTGGAAGGAAAATTATTTCATAAGTATATTTGAAGTATTTATGTTGATTCAGGCATTGCTTGTGAAGGAAGAAATCATTTTGGTGAAAAATTCATTGAAGTTTGAAAGTTTAGAAGTAAGAAATCCTGGAGCTACAGTTTCAACAGGGTGAAAATGTTTCAATGTGTTGAAACTGGAGTCAGTTTTCGAACCCGACAGTATTTTACTTCTGAATAAGAAAATCATTCGAGTGAAATTTTTTCAACCGGATTAAACTGGAGTGATTTTTTTGAAGGCGAGAGTATTTTGGTTCTAGAACAGAAAAATACTCGAGTGAAATTTTTTCAACCGGGTGAAACTGGAGTCAGTTTTTCGAACCCGAGAGCATTTTATTTCTGGACTAGAAAATCATTCGAATGAAAAATTTTCAACCGGGAAAAAAAGTTGACTTCAGATTTGCACGTGATTTTTTGATTCAAAAAATCTTTGAAAATTAATTATAAATTCATGGCATGTCAAATTTCCACATATATAAAGCGCTGACAGCTTATTAATTACCAATATAGCCGTTGGAGGTAAAACATTGGATTTTGTTATCAGACAGAATTTTCAACCAAGTGAAAATATTTCACCCAAGTGAAACTAGGCGATAGACGCGATTTCCTGTCAAAATTGACAGCAACGTTCATCAGATTTCAAGGAGACTTTTTTTATCATTCCAACAGTTCTTCAACGTCTCTTTGGCCCCTAAATGAGCATAAATACATGGAGAAACACCTTGGAGACAACTCTTGGCAACTAGAAAAGAGAATCTATCATCAAAGAGCTCAAACTTGATATTTGCCAAGAACTTGTACTTTCACTTGTTTATCTAGCTTTGAGAGCTTCTATTGTTCTTACCACTTTATAACCTTGTAAACACCATTTGGTGAGATTGAGTTGGTGAGGTTTCTAGTTAGCCTCTAGGAAAACTAGTGAGGAAAAAGGTGTTGGTGAGGTTTCTAGTTAGCTTTTAGAAAAACTAGTGAGTGGTTGTGGTAGAGAAAACTACCAAAGGAGTGTGTACTCTTGTGATTTATAGTGGAGAAGAAAACTCTTAAGTGGTGAACTTGAGGAGAGGAGTAGGCTCTCAAGAGGAGAGACCGAACCTCTATAAATCCTTGTGTGCAAGCTTCTCTCCCTCTACTTGCTTGATTATTGCTTGGTGATTTGTTTTTCTTCATTTGTTGAATTTGTTTGTTTTCAAAAAACACTTCAAAGCAAGTTTTCAAAGCAAAATTTAGGATCATTGTGGTAGTATTTTCTAGATAGAATAAGTTTATTTGATCTCATTGAATTGCATTTTGGTTCAAGAGATTAAAAGATCATTTTCGGTGATTTTTTGATTCAACCAATTCACCCCCCTCTTGGTTGCATTTAGGCCAACACCAAGCTACTTTTAAACCTCTTTTAGAGCTTTGAATGTTATTGCCAATGCCTCAACTTGCATGACATAGTTGGTAGTAGGACAACTCCCAAGAGCTGAGTCGTGAAGGTTTCCGAGGTTTCCCTACGTGATTCCTTGCCACAATCCCAATAACACAAGAAGCATGATTCTGGAAATAGCAGCATCTACAATTATTTTCACTACACCGTTTTAGCTAACCGGAGAGTAGCAAATCATGAGCTGCCCTGAACACAGCTGGAAGAAGCGGGGAAACGGATCAATTAGAAAATAATTTGTGTGTGTGTGTGTGTGTGTGAGAGAGAGAGAGAGAGAGAGAGAAAGAAAGCGAGAGGAGAGGCAGCGAGGCATTTGGGATTCAGAGGGATAGAGGAGATCCTTGGCGAGTTTGTTTTTTAGACAAGGCACAGTGCTGGATGTCTTCGTTTCCCAGACAAGGCACAACTGTTTTGAGGTCATGGCATAGTTCCGCAAGAGTGACGCTTCGCCTGACCTGGAATCAAGGCTGAATCAAATCTGGATCGGTTCTTTCAAGCTGCGAGCCAACAAGGTAAGGTTTCGGGCAGAGAAATGAATATGGGAGGTTTTCTTCCGAATCAACCATTTCTAACAACGAAAAGAAGCTATAATTGGTGCTAAAAAAGTGGTTCACCCATTGATCGTGTTCAACAAATTTTCTTCCGTCTCGTCACAGTGTGGTGTCCATGATAATTATTCAGACTCACTCAGATTCAAAGTGTGGCTAGATGGTAAGAGAAGACGATGAGTCATATGAGGATAGTGATGAGTTGGAGGTAATTGAAGAGTCTGCTGAAATAGCAGAGTTCGAGGCAGAGTTGGCCTTGAAAAATGCTCAGATAAGGAACTGCTACAGGAAATTTATTAAGTGGATGGTGAGGAAGGGAGAGCAGCTCCTAGCATGGAAAGGGACATGCTTCAAGAGAATAAGGTGGAGTTTCTTTTACTACAAGAAAAGAAAGCTAAGACTGCGACCTTTCCTCTAGTCAGATAGTATGTGTTCTAATCATTAACATCAACGGCCCCATTGCCTAGTTTCAAAAAGGGATCTATGGGATAGTCTGAATTTACCGGTATCAAACTTCGAGGGTCCTTAGTTCTATAGGGCAGATTTCAATGCGGTAACATCTTCACATGAAAGAAGTGGTTGTGTCAGTTCCAAGACTGAAATTGAAGATTTTGTAAGCTTTGTTGCAGAGACACAAGCGATCGACCTTTCAGGTGCGAGGAAGTTTTCTTGGTACAACTCTGAAGGTACCAAGATGAGTAGAATAGATAGACCGTGCTCTTGCTTTGGAAAGTTTTCTTCGGTTATGGCCTGGTTTATGTCTGATCAGTTTAGAAAGAACATTTCAGATCGCAGCCTGATTGTATAGCAGGATTTTAGCTAACGGACTGGATCGAGAAGCCACATGAAATAGAAAAGGATGCTCTTAATTTTTTTTTTAAAAAATTCCAAGATAATTGCAAGTCCATGCCTCTCTATTCAACGAGTAGAATTAAGCGTCTTTCTCATTTGGATGCATCAGACTTATAATTAGAAGCCCCTATTGAGGACGATGAAGTAAATTAAAGGATGCCATGTGGAGTTGTGGTAGCTCGAAATCACCCACCCTGGATGGATTTGACTTTGGATTTTTAAAAGCGTTGGCATTTCGCTAAAGGAGACGTGATGAAGTTTGTAAAAGATTTTGAGGCATCGGGATGATACACAGAGGTTACACTTCTTTTTTTATCAATTTAATTCTGAAGAAGGTAAATCTGTCCGCTTTGAAAGATTATTGACATATAAGTTTGATTAGGTCAATTTATAAAATCATGTCAAAGTTCTTGGTAATAGCCTATGGAGGAAAATGCACTTGTTGATTAGTAAAACTTAATTTGGTTTTGTTCATGGTATATAGATTCTGGATAGTATTCTTATTACTAATGATAATGAAGTTGTGTAGTTTGTGAAAAAGAGGAAGGTCAAGACTCCTCTTCTAAAAGTGGATTTTGAAAAGGCTTTTGATAATGTAAATTCAGAATTTCTTTCCTACAAAATGAGGAAAATGAAACTTGGAAATTGCTGAATTAATTGGATTAATTGGATTAAGGGATGTTTATCATTTGCTATGCTGGCAGTTCTTATCAATGGTAATCCCACTTTTATGTTTGATATGGAAAAGCGCTTCCACCAAAGTGATCAATTGTGCACTTTGTGGTATCTACTACCCTACCTGGGTACTATAGGACTCACCTCACTCACATTTCGAGTGAGGCCTACTAGTGAGGTGAGTCCTACCAAGATCTTTTGGCTCCTTATTAAGCCAAAATAAAGAAGAAGCTCATTTTATGTACTTGCATTACCGTTTTGTTGCTCTATGGTTCAATAAAATATGTGCATGCTCTTAAGCTTTCTAACTTAGTTCTAACAATTGATGCCCTGAGACATCTTCACTGGAAGGCATGGTGACTTCCGGGAGGACTTCCTGTGAGGGAGAACGTCTGGAGTTGAGGTTTCCCAGGGGAATGTACCTAAAAAGCTCAGAGAAGAGGGTTAGGAGGTCCCTGGGGTGCTTTTCCGGGGAGGAGCCTCCGACGCCCAAGTCAGTTTCTTGAGAAGGTAAGGGGGAAGCACTAGATTTTTTAGTGGGCTTGCCTGTATTTTCTCAAGGAGGAGGAGTCAACCCGTTTGCCAGGGTCTGTTCCCTGGTATTTATACAGAAGCCCAGCCCGTTCAGATGACAACACGTGTTCGGTCGGATGTTCTCTGAGTTTCTGGGCGTAGGGGGTGAGTAGCCGGTGACAGGCTCCTTGAGTCTTGAACCGAGACAGGTCGTGACAAGACCTGGACGGCGTCAGCGTGTCAAATCGCCATTTGAGGTGACATGTAGCGTCTATGGGCGATATGTCAGAGGCTCCTTAAATGCTCATGCCGTACTCCCGAGGTCCTCTTGGCGAGGTCGTTCTTTGACACGGTCGCCTTTCTTCGGGAGTTATGCTCGTGCTTTTGGGGGGTTCCCTTGTTCGGAGGTTCCACCTTCGGGGAGATTCCCTTCTGTTTGCGATAGCTAATTCTCTGCATTCGAAGGCAATCTGTTCGGTCCCCCGAGGGAGCCGGCACCATCTTTGCGATCCCTGGCGTTCTTGCCAAAGTTCCAAGTTTGGGGTGCTTGGCTTCGTTCCTTCCGAGGTCAGTGATGGTGTCTCTTTCGGGTGACGCCAGGCTTCCTGATCATACTTTCGGCAGGAAGTACGCATTGGGAGAGGAGATAGCCCTTCGGCTATCAACAATAATCATGCTTGAATAGCGTTGGTGTTCATTTGAAACATAAGACACACAATAGAAAATATGGTTGGCTAGCACTTAAAAATAATATTGAAATAGTACCAAAGCATAAAACATATATTTCTTTTAATCATATTTAAGCAACTGTCACTCGTACATGTCCCATACCAAGTGGACTAGTACATGCAAGTTTCTTCATCTAAGTTAGACATAATGCTACTAGATGCATCCACTTTTTAAGGAATACAAAACCTTATGTGGCATAAGTATCTCAGAACAAGATCCATATTATAGGCCTATACTGTGTACCTTTTAGTACCATAGTGCCAATAATGTCCAAGTCCTTTCAATGCCTTCATGTCCAATATCTACTACCTTGACCTTCTTGAGCAAACAATGCTATGGTTGCTACGTTCCATATCTATGTTACCCACACATATTTGTAAAGGGTAATTATTCCATGAATACTCAATAATGCCTTATGTACTAGCAAACAATCACATAGTACTCTATGCATAAAATATATACATAGTCATGGATTCATTCACTATTGGAGCATTCCAGCACTGATCATCCTATGTTAGAGGTCCCCGAAGGTTGCCTCCCTCTTAGAAAGTTAGCTTCTAACCACTAAGCCCTAAATTTATCATTGCCATGTTCAAGGGTCACATTGGAATACCTTTTCTCTAATTTCCTCTTTAGTCCTATTTGTAAGAGAATCACTGTCATGGAACGGGGCCCCAGTGCCCCATAATCTTGTAGGCTCGTAGGGATTATGAATCCCTCTAAGTTACTATTGGCTAACTATTACTCGTCAATATAAATTTAAACAATTTATATGCAACTAGTTTCTTAGCCTACTTAGTTCAAGAGATATGCATGCTTTTGTCCTGGCAATGCAAAAGAATAAATAGATCGTTGGTTAAAAACATTGCTCGAGCATTTCTATTAAAACATACTTAAAACGTGCCAAGACATTGAAATACTAGTTACTTTGACTACAAGTAATAGTTTGTGCATACAATATACTTCTAGCATGCACCCAAAAGTAACAAGATGGATTTACATCACAATGTATCCTATTAGAGACAACTTTTTTAGTACAAAAGGTACTATATACAAGAGACAAAAACTAACTAACTAAGATCATCTACTTGAGCCCCACCTTGAGCTATCCAAGCTCCAAGTGCAAGCCCTTCCTTAATTCTTGTTCTTGTGCACTCTTAGCCTCTACACTGTAAAGGCACAACTTGGTTAGCACATAACTTACACCACAAGTAACCTAGAATCACAAGGATTCTCAAGAAAAGTACCTGCAAAATAGAAAGCTTAGGCCTCAGCTGTCAACTAGTGACTAGGCCCGGAGTTAGAACCTGCACAATAAACTTAAGGGAGTGAGTACTTAAAAGTACTCAGTAAGGGTCCCTTGAATACCTGCAAGAAGATAGCAGCAACCAAGATGCAACCATGGCAAACAAGCAACCAAACAAGTGGATCAACCAACAAACAACTCAAACAATCAACAAACATATATATAAGATATGCAATGCATGAATGTATGATATGAAATGCACATAAAGCATGCACTTGGGACTTTCTGCACTCTAGGTGCCATAAAACTTGCCGTGAGCTCAAACAGTGGAGGTACTTGAGATACTGGCCCTCGTATCCCGGGTACTCTACCTCCCTTAAGTCCCACCTACGGGTTCTAGAGTAGGTCGTCACCCCTCTGAAACTTACCTGTCTTTACCCTTAACTTATTGCACAAGGTAGTCATCCTATGTGGTTTAACTAGCCAAACCCTTAAGGTTTAACTTAGAGCATTCGTTGTGGCTTACTTACCAAACCAAATGGTTCGGTCGGGATCGACTTAGGTTTTTCTCTTCATTGACCATAGGTAAATGACGTTCTACTAGGCCAACAAAGAGTCTAAAAACCCACTTAATCCCCTTAGTGCTCATTTAGAAGCTTAGGCACCTTGATTCTCTTAGCCACCAATTCATACTCTTTCTTAACCACACAACTTAACTACCACTTAAATAATGCATAATTCCCAGCTTAGGAAGGAGTTCTAGACCCAACCGAGGCTACGGAATGTCTTAACTTAGCCTAGGGATGAAAACCGAGAGTTTGAGACATTCTTAGGATGCCTGCAAAATGCCTTGGCGGCGCCGTTGGCGATGCGTCGCCACAGGCATCAGTGTTCGGAAAACTTTTTTGTTTCTCGGCGACGCGTCGCCAACGCTTTCCAGTGTTGCGCGACAGCATGCGACCTTGCACGAAAACTGGTCAAACTTTCTCATCCCAAACTCAAATCACTTGGGTCTTGTTTCTAACTCATTCCCACACAAAAGACTACATTTCTATGCATTATTTGAGCTTAATTAACTTGAACCCTTACCTCAATTTAGCTACAAAGCAAGCATTGAAACATAACCACCTTAGCTCAATCAAGCTCCCTTTGAGTTCCTTACCTAAAACCAATGTGATATGGCACCAAATACTTCAAACCAAGACCATTTCTAGCTATGGAAACAACTTAGAACCAATCCAAATGAACCCAACAAGCTTACCCATGAATTTTGAGTCCAAACTAGCACCAAAAAGCAAATTGGAGCTAGAACACCAACAAAGAAGCTTGATGATTCCTACTAACACCTTATGCTTCCTCAATTTGATGAAGAATTGCAGGAAAAGAAGCTTTGGGCTGGGATTTTGGAGAGGGAAAGTGGAGCCACGAATTTGGAGTTGAATGCAAATGACTAAGGAAGAAGAAGACTTAACAACTTAAACTAACTTATACTAAATCCCCCCACTTGGCAAACTTCTTCCTCTTTTGCTCCACAAACTCTCAATTGTTTTAAATGGGTCACCAACTCTCACTCAAAACCAACTTTCCTTTGCTCTAAAGGATGCTAAAAGCTTCTCACACTTGATTTTCTTGGATACTTTGGCCACTTAAGATTTAAATGGCTTAAGCGAACACTTAGTGCCACAAATACTCAAAACTTTCAAAGATGGTTCTAATAGCTAGGATAACTAATGGTCTTGATTCAACTATGCCAAATCACACTTAGGAACTCACTTACTTAATTAAGCTTACCTTACTTGCTTAACGAGGTGCTAACTTGAGGTACTTAACTTAATGAAACACTTAAACAAAGTAAAATAAATACTTACTTGATTAGTCAACTAGGAGAGCCGTCACAATCACAGGTCTTTATCCTTGGCAAGAAGGCTTACATGGTTCCTATTCTCTTTATAATTACTAGCTTATAGCTTGTATACTGTTGGCCTTGCTAGTATTCCACTAGCGTCCAATTTACTTTTCCCTTTTATGTGCAGGAGTAAGTATATTCGCAAGCAAATTTGTGTTAGATATGGTGTAGTGCCCCCTCAGTGCTCCTTGACCTACTTAGGGCACTCTTGGATCCATAAACTCTCTTGTAGATCTCTTGATTCTCCTAAGGATTATAGGCAATTTAACACCCTTTACCTACACAATTCCTCCATGGTCTAGCTGTATTCCACACCAATTCTAACCATGAGCTACCTTATCATTACTTCCTCTTCTCATGCTTATTCCCTGAACAATGTTGTCATTTGTACCCATATATAAATTTCATAGCTAACATTAAAAAAATAAGCAAGAGATATTTGAATTTAACCGTTACCTTAGCAATATTAAATGCAAGCATCTCATGTCCTATCCAATGTTTTAGCCATCTCTGTTTTAGTTTCTTCTAGGGTCTTCTTACAGTATCTTGTAATTACCTATAATTGATCATTTAAACATAAGACAGAGCATACCTAGGCCAAGATTAAACAATTTTCCATATGGTTTAAGTGACCAAAATCGAACGTTTATCTTGCACTCCAAATATCCGATCCTTATGTTACTTATGACCCAAGTTAGTTCCAGTCTCTTAAAAATAGTTTTTATTATTCTTTTTACTTACAAATATCTAGAGACCATTAATTCTAGCAACATAAAACTAGAACAAATTGGAAATAAATCATGAACAATTTAGGAATTTCAATATATTAATGAAATCACATCAATTCAATTAGTCATACTTCTTTTCCTTCCACATTTCTTATTCACTACCTTTTCTTCATTATCTATCTTTTAATTTAATTAACAAGAAATAACTTCTAATTCGTTGCAATTACCTCCTAGCCATGCAAAAGAGAAGAAAGAAATAGAATAATTCACTTTTACCTTCTACTCTCCCAACAATATCTTAGGTTCCTTGCAACTTATGCTTGTTTCTAAGCTTTCCATGCTTGCTTTAACTAACAAGCAAATAAGGAACTAATTGAAACCATAATTTCAGAAACCCTAGGTCTTATTTAGAATTAGAAACATCAGGGGAAAATAAGTTGTTTACTTGCAATAATTTGAGCTCATCTTAGTTCCTCATGCATAAACACATGATTTTGACCCCAATTCCTTGCTAATTTTTGGTTAATTTGGTGAATTAGCTTGGTTGGGAGCTCTAGCAGGTTGAGCTATGATGTTTTTGAGAGGGGAAGAGAGGTTTCATTGGCTTGATGGGAGGGAGAAACATAGGATAACTTTAATCAGCCACCACCGCCTCACTTGCTTTAGCCACGCAGCTGGTGGCTTGACTGCCTGTTCTAGAAAATGAGGGACAACTATGAGCAAAATGAAAATATTAGGACCAGATTTGGCGTTTAGTTGCGTGTTAATAGTCTAGGGGTGAGCATGGGTTGGTTAAACCTGAAGCTCAATCCAAACCACCTCCATTGGGTTAGGTAAAAATAGACCATGGTTTGCAGGTTGGTTCCACATATAGGAGAACCAATGATTTTTGGGCTGTTCTGATTCCATATGGAACCAACCCGAGATGGAACCAAACTTGAGGTATATATATAATTATATAATAAAAATTATAGTATATTTCTTTGAAAAACTATGATAGTTATCTTGTGTTTTTATATTAAACCCTTAAATGGATGTCCCAAATTGAAATAATTTGTAAGTTGTGGGATCATTCACAAAATTTCTTCATATTCACTTAAATCATTTTGGTTCCTAGACCGATTACTTCTGGGCCTTTTTGCTTTTGATCTGTTTACTCTAGACTACTCTCTATAACATAATCCTTATGTTTTTTCATTTATAAGCCATATGAAACTGAAAATTCATGACATCAATATATTTTAGGTTTTGATACTGAAAAATATGGTCTTCAAGACTCAACTTTTCATATTGAATTTCATGCCAATGTTGGAATTACTTGAGAGAAATAAACTGGTTGAGATGGAATATACACCACAAGTAACTCTTTTGAACCATTTTGGGAATAGCACATCAAACTCTTTTGAATGTGTCTATGCATATGTATTTAAATGCTAATTTAATTGTATATTATATTGAATATTTCATAAACTAGATATGGATGCAATTTTATCAAATTTTGGTGTTGTTATAGGTATATGGTATAAGCTGAAAAACCCGAGAACCATAACCGAAAAACCTAGAACCATGGATTTGGTTTTGTTCAGTTCTCAGTTCTCGGGTTGGGTAGAAAAATTTTGGAACTGAGGCTATTTCAAGTTGGTTCAGTTCCCCTATAAAACTGAACCAACCTGAACCGTACTCACCCTTAAGATTCAATACTTCACAGTTTTAATTATACGTCTAGTCCCCAACTTCCAGTAATATGCATTTTAGTCCTCATGGCTTTAAGCGTCACATTTAAACTACTTATGGACAACCTAGTCAATTCAA
Source organism: Aquilaria yunnanensis (assembly GCA_039654915.1). Classification (NCBI taxonomy): domain Eukaryota; kingdom Viridiplantae; phylum Streptophyta; class Magnoliopsida; order Malvales; family Thymelaeaceae; genus Aquilaria; species Aquilaria yunnanensis. The sequence continues at coordinate 73,196,989 of CM077597.1, forward strand.
ATTTTCACAATAATAGAGCCAGAATCATGAAAAACTGTGATATCTCAAATTTAATACTTTCTCATGCTCTATCTAGCCATGCAATAAAAATAGGTCAATTTTTGAAATAACCAAAATGCCCATCTTGGCGCAGCTTGCTTAAATGATAAATATTACTCTTTTTTAGATATTATATTGTACTAAACTGAGACTGTAGCCTGCAAATAAAATTCTAACTAAAATAACTACCAAAATAACTTTGCTACCTCAGTAATCCAAGTTTACTGTAGGAAGGGTCAATACATTCTTATCACCTTCAAGAATTTGATCCTCCAAATTCCTGTTTAATTGAGCATTCCTAGGATGTCATGCCACATATCCTCCTCAATTCTACCAAGTGATGCATTTCCTCTATATGGTTTGATCCTTGGATCACAACCACAGATATCCCCTTCGTTCTTAACCATTTGACTTGCTTGTCCAGTACCAAGAAAGCCTTTGAGTTAGACTCTTTTGCATATAGGTACTTCAGTTAATGTTGGACCATTGTCCTAACATTTTGATCTGTGTGCTTTTTCTTAAGAGCAAGAACACTCTAAATCTCCCTACCTTACTTGACCCTACGGGTCTAATGCACTTCAGTGCTGGTTTCATCATCAACTCTTAGTCAAAACATCTTCTTCTTTTTGGAAGTGAGTCTTTTAGGTTTCATACACCTTAGTTTCACTGAGATACATACACAGCACAAGGGTGCATTCCCAGTAATGACATCTTTGATGTGGTCTGCTTACTTAAGCTTTACGGAGTTTCTATGGAACTCAAGTCCTCTAGATATTTCTTTGAGCTACACGCAAGCTACATCTGTGTATCTATGTGCCTCCATGGATGTCCTTAGGTATTCCTTGAGTTTCATTTACTTAGCTTAGTTTTAGACTTAGCTTACCAATTTCTGTTAATACCCTTGAGTGACAACATCTATAATGAACTTAGGGCAATTTGCATGTGCCTCTACCAGGATAGTACCTTACTATCTCACTTATGCACCATTGATGCCTATACAGGTTCATGACTCAGTGTGGACTTCGTACATGTTAGCCTAGCCACTATGTACACTAACATCTTTTAGGTGGTACTTATTTGCCGCTCTAGTTTTCATGTAGTTTCGCTATACTCCAGGGTTCCATGTATGTGACCATACTAGCAACATCGCTCCTTAGTGCACTATGGTACTTTAAAGTACATTTTACTCCAACATCATCTACTTCAACCCATTTGCTAATGCTTTTCTATCTTCAGATTTGCTAGTATCGTTATGTGTACCCCCAGCATCTACCTTAGCTTTTTCCTCTAGAGTACCCCTTATATACCCACACATCATCATTAAGTTCTTTTTTTTTCCTTGATGCACATCTCAAGATTCACCCCGTTCCATGGCTCTAGTGTTTAGCACATACACCTTCCAACCTACCTTGTGCTATTATAGCACCTTTAGGGCCCTAGGCTAAGATTCTATGCATGCCTAGTCTATTGAGTCAATCTTTAGAGTACTAACAGTGACTCATACCTTTTTCCATATCACTAGGCTTGAAGGAATCTTCCTTTCAACCATTGGCTAGTAGCTTTATGTCTGTGACTACTTCCTTATGTCATTTTGACCCATAGTCACCTATATGCACTTAGAGATGCGTTAGTTACTCTAAGCCACTTGGTAATTCTTCACTGCCTAGTAGCCTTGCACCCTTACTAATGTTAATCTCTACTTCTTTTGGTGAGAAAGATAACTTTGCAAGAGCTAGTTAGCCATGGGAGCTAGTTTAACTACTCTTACACAACTTTATCTCGTACACTGGATTTCTTTTCACTAAGTTGTGAGCTTTTCAGGCTATTCCCTTGCTTAGGGTCCTCTGATCCTGGTTTACCAACCTCTTGCGTAATGACCAAGTTTCCATTAGCATTATGTTGGCATAGCCTTTAAGTTTATCCTCATTAGACTTGGACCTACTTTTGGTGAATACCTCTTAAGTTATATCACTTATAATGTGCTTAGTTCTCTCTCAGGTTTTTCTTAAGCACACTTTGGATTCCTAAGCCTAAGGACCATAATCACTTATTCCAGGCCTATTCTGTGTGATATTATGCCTTTTAGAACCATTAAGGCACTAGGGCACTTGCACGTATGTATACTCTGCGTTATGGCCTCCAAGCCCTCGAATTAGACTGCACCTTCTAGGAGTCACTCTAACCTCTTGATGCTAGTCTTCAAGCCTTTAGAGCATACATTCCTAAGGTGTTTCCAGATGGGGAAACATTGGCTTAGCAACCTCTTAGGGTAGCACACATCTCTGTTAAGCGGTAACTACCCTAGGCCCTATATGCACACTTGAATGTTTTTGGGTATAGGTTGTCTAGCCCTAACCACACCTTTAGCGGTACACCTAGTTATGCCTTCTATTACAGGCCTTTACAAGTTCTTGACACAGATTTATTGGGTGCACATGCCTTAGCTTAATAGATTAAGCTGGCCTATGTCTGGTGTTGTTTGTGGTCCATGTTGGTTTACTAGGTGCAAAGGTTGTCCAACCTTGGCCCTTCCAGCCATGTCATTGTATGGCATTTAGATAAATGTCTTTGGTCTTACACCCTTGTTGTACTCTAGGCTTAGGCCTGCCGAGGACCTATCATCTCCCTAGTTGGGTAATAACTCATTGGTCCTTGGGGTGTTCTTTGGGTATTCCTAGCTTGAGGGCTATCGAGCCCCTATCCTACCCAACTGTGACCCTTAGTCGACCTTTTGTAGTCTTCCCTTGTGTGAACCTGGGCTCGTAACCTTCCTTAGTTGGTCAACCACTCATGGAGCTATCGGGCTATATGCTGGGTACTAGGAGTAAGGGATACCTATCCCTAGCCCATCTAGCCATATCCTTCCTCAAGTTTACCTAACAAGTCACCAACCTTCCACACTGGTACCTGAAACTTAGAAAACATCCTAAACCTTTCATAGTACTTTGTACCTACATTCATTTGGCACTTTATTCATTTTCTTGTTTAGCACTTCCATAAGGTGAAAGAATTACCTTGTACTTTTACTAAATCTATTTCCATATCTCCCTAGGTTAGTTAGTGTGAGCTCTTCCTACTAGCCGACTACTCAACCTTTTCTCTAGGTGGCTATAGTGGTCATGCATTTATTTGGCATCTTTTGGTCAATCCTTTAGGCAATTTCCAACCCAATGACCAATTTTCCACTTAATCACACATTTAATCCTAACCTTTATGGATTGTGTAATTAAGTCACTAAGGTTGTAAGGGCAACACTTAAATCACCCTTTAAGGACCAAAATGGTAATTTTCTTGTTTTCCTCACAAATGGGAACAGTTGAACTCGTTAAGAAAACCCATTTTAAGCATTATTTTATCCTTCTACTCCCATTTATGAGATAAATTTTTCTCATAACAAAATTACTAAAATACCCTTTCTTGGGAGTCAGCTTAGTGTTCTTTATTCATAAAGTCTGATAACCCACAACACACCATAGTAAGTAGGGGAAGTTGTTTTCTTATTAGCCACTCTTGGTACATACAATGAACTGCTAGACCCATGCCTTCTTTGGCCTTTATGAGTCTTAGCTTTTAGTCCATTCTATGCTCTTGTCTTGCTTAATGACTTTGATCCTCATTGTTTCTTAGGAACCATTGGCTTAGTAATGCTTATACATTATGTATAAGAGCCATGAACTCTACACCACAAGTACCTAAACTTTGGCATCTTACATGGGCCTGTAGTGCATCATGGATCACCTTCATTGTCATTAGCATGCCTAGGTTTTCCATTTTCATATGGAAACCTTTGTTGGTTCCCTCACCCATGTACAAGACATCTTTTAACTATGCCATATGCTCACACCTCCCTTATGCTTGTTAAATGTGCATTTTTGTAGCTACACACTTAACCTTTAACCATTAGGAAAGAGAAATCCCTATCCTTGGTGTACCTTGGTTTCCTCCACAATTAAGTGGCATACTTGGTGGTATTACCCTTTAGGTCTACTGATCATATGCACACCCATGCATCTTACTAGTCACTTAGTGCACTTGTATGCCCCATGCATCCTTGATGTATCTCTAGGGTGTAAACCAGCCATGCCACTCATATACATATGACCATCATGTGCTAGCAACCAAATGCCAAATTATCTATGCCAAGGTCAACTTATACCTTGCACTAGGCCATATCTTGCCCCCAACTTAACTTTAGGAACTATAAGAGGGTTTTTTAAGTTTTTGAGTTCACTATGCTTTACTTGCCTAAGACATATTATACTACAATGCATATAAGGGCAATAGTAGCTACCTATAGCACCTAAGTCCACCATAAGATCTTTGTACACTTATGCCATTACAGCTAATGCCATTAGTAACCACTACTTTGATACCAGTTATGGTGTCCACTACCCTACCTAGGTACCATAGGACCCACCTCACTCACTTTTTGAGTGAGGCCCCCAGGATCTTATGGCTGCTTGTTAAGCCATTATAATGCAGAAACTCATTTTATGTACTTGCATTAACATTTTGTTGCTCCATCGTTTAATAAAACATGCACATGCTCTTAAGCTTTCTAACCTAGTTCTAACAATAATCATTCATGAATAGCTTTGGTGTTCATTTTAAACACAAGACATACAATAGAAAACATGGCTGCCCAACACTTAAAAATAATGTTAAAATAGTACTAAAGCATAAAACATATATTTCTTTTAACCACATTTAATCAACTGTCCCTCGTACATGTCCCATACCATGTGGAATAGTACATGAAAGTTTCTTCATCCAAGTTAGACACAATGTTACTAGAGCTGTCCACTTTCTAAGGCATACAAAACATTATGTGGCATAAGTATCTTAGAATAAGATCTATATCCTAGGCCTATATTGTGTACCTTTTGGTAACACAATGCCCATGGTGTCTGACTCCTTTCATTGCCTTCATGTCCAATGTCTATAGCCTCCTCCTAAGCAAACAATGCTACAGTTGCTAGGCTACATATCCATGTTGCCGTCACATGATTGCAAAGGGTAAGTATTCTGTGAATACTCAGCAAGGTCTTATGTACTTGCAAACAATTACATACAACTTTATGTATAAAATATATACATAGTCGTGACATTGGATGCATTCACTATTAGAGCATTCCAACATTGATCATCCCATGTTAAAGTTCCTCGTAGGCTACCTCCATCCTAGATGGTGAGCTCCCAACCACTATGTCTTAAATGTATAATCACCATGTTTAATGGTCACATTGGAACATATTACCTTTAATTTCCTCTTTAGTCCTATTTATATAAGAATTGCAGGTCTTTATCCTTATCAAGAGAGCGTACCGTATTCTTATTCTCTTTATAATTACTAGCTCATAGCCAGTATACTGTTGGACTTACTAGTATTCCACTAGAATCTAATTTACTTTTCCCTTTTATGTGTAGGAGTAAGTATATTGGCAAGCAAATTTGTGTCAAATATGGTGTGTTGCCCCCTTAGGACTCCTTGAGCAACATACATTGCCCTTGACTCCATGAAGTCTCTTGAGGATCCCTTGACTCTCCCAAGGATTATAGGCAATTTACCACCCTTTACCTACAAAATTCTTCCATGGTCTGGGTGTATTCCACAACAATTCTAATCGTGAGCTACCTTACCATTACTTACTTTTCTCATGCTTATTTCTTGAACAATGTTTTCATTTGTACCCATCTATGAATTTTTATAACTAACATTAACAAAAAAAGCAAGAGATAACTGAATTTAACCGCTACCTTAGCAATAGTAAATGCAAGCATCCCATGTCCTATCCAATGTTTCGGCTATCTCGATTTTAGTCTTTTCTAAGGTCTTCCTATAGTAACTTGTAATTTACCTATAATTGATCATTTAACCATAAGAAAAAGCATACCAAGGCCAAGATTAAACATTTTTCCAAATGGTTTAAGTGACCAAAACCCAACCTTTATCTTGGAGTCCAAATATCTAGGCCCCTATAATACTTATGATCTGTGTTTGTTCCAATCTCTTGAAGCATAGTTTCTGTTATTTCTTTTACGTACAAATAACTAAAGACAATTAATTCTAGCCATATAGAACTAGAACAATGCTGGAAACAAATCATGAACAATTCAAGAATTTTAATATATAAATCGAATCTCATCAATTCAATCAGTCATACTTCTTTTTCTTCCACGTTTCTTATTCATTGCCTTTTCTTCATTCTATAGCCTTAAATTTAATAGGAAACAACATCTAGTTCACTCTAATTACCTCCCAGACATGCAAAATAGAACAAAGAAAATAGAACAATTCACTCTTACCTCCCACTCTCCTGACCGTAGCTTAGGTTCCTTGCAACTTTAGCTTGCTTCCAAGCTTTCCATGCTTGCTTTAACTAACAAGAAAATAAGGAACTAATTTAAACCATAATTCCAACAACCCTAGGTCTTATTTAGAGCCCAAAAAATCAAGGGAAAATAAGTTGTTTACTTACTAACAATATTTGAGCTCATCTTAGTTCCTCATGCATAAACACATGATTTCAACCTCAATTTTTTGCTAATTTTGTGGTTAATTTAGTGGATTAGCTAGGTTGGGAGCTCTAGCAGGTTCAGCCATGGTGTTTCTAAGAGGGGAAGAGAGGTTTCATAGGCTGGGTAGGAGGGAGAGATAGGGGGGCCACCACCACTCCACTAGTTTTAGCCAAGCAGTTGAAGCCTTAAGTGCCTATTCTAGAAAATCGGGGACAAAATGAACACATTGAAAATGTTAGCACTAGATATGGCATTTAGCCATAGCTTTAATTACACATCCAGCCCCTAGCTTTCCAGTAACGTACATGTTAGTCCTCAAATCTTTAAGGGTCACCTAGATAACCTAGTCAGTCCACATTTTCATGATGATAGAGTAGGAATCATGAAAAATCATGATGCCTCAAATTTAATATTTTCTCATGTTCTACCCAACAGTGCAATAAAAATGAGTCATTACGTGAAATGACCAAAATGCCCCTCTTGGCCCGACTTGCTTAAATGATCAAATTTACTCAATTTTAGCTACTATACTGTACTAAACCAAAACTTTAGATTGCAAATAAATTCTAATTACAATAATTGTCACAATAACTTTGTTACCTCAGTAATCTAGCTCTACCATTGGATAGCTCATCACACCTTTAACTATTCTTGATTGTTGTAAAGGTGCTATATTGTCTTATTTTAGAAGCTGCTACTTTAAGGGAGGTTAAGGGATTTTAAGTAAGGATGGATAATGTGGAGGTCATGCATCTCTAATGTGTTGATGATACCCTTTTGATCGACGCTTGAGAAGGCCATGATATTATGTAGTTTTAGAGAATTTTATAGTGCTTCCAACTAATTTTGGGGCTTTGCATTAGCTTTGCAAAAAGCTATTTAATGGGTATAAATGTGACTGTCGGTGAATTTGAAAATTTGGCTACACATGTTGGATGTAAATCAGGTTTTGTTCCTTTTACTTATTTGGGTATGCTAGTTGTTGATTCAATGAAAACGTCAGTTGAATGGTATATAGCTGTTAACAAACCAAAATCCAAGTTGGCAATTTGGAAAGCAAGATCTATGTATTCTGGAGCTCACCTTACTTTACTTAAGCCCTGCCTTTGTTGCCTATCTTTATACTTATTGTCCATGTTTTGCTACCCAAAAAGTGTTTTCAAAAAGTTGGAATCCATTCATAAAAACTTTGTTTGGGGGGTTAAGAGGAGGATAGGAAGATTTGTTGGTTGTTTGGCAAAAGGTGTTGTCGGATGGAAAAAAAATGGTTGAGCATCAGTAGTCTAGGGGTGGAAAATTTAGTACCATTGTCAAAATTGTGATGGAGAATTAAGTTAGAAAAAAAAGCTTTTTGGAGAAGTATCATTGTTTCGTTGTATGGCAAGGAATGTGAATTAGGAAATAATTCTTTACATGCCACTTGGCGGGTATTACAAGAGTCTCAGTAAGGTTGCTTGAGAATGGTATAGATTTAGGAGTGTGCCTTTCTTAAAGAGTGGGTAATGGTGAAGGGATAAGGTTCTAGTTTGATGCTTGGTTAAGGAATGCAAAGTTGTGTGAAGAAAGTTCCTAGAGTTTTTAGAGTCTCCTCAAATTAAAGTAGCTAGGTAGTGGGGATAGGTGCTTGGGAGTGTGATAGATGTGTATGGGGTAGAATATGGTGATGGATTGCAAGAACAACAGAGGAGTCTAAATGGAACAATTTTCTTAATTTATTATCCTCCATTTCACCATGCAAGGAAGACCTTGAAGACGTTGATCACCTGCATTTTTATTGTAGAGTCTCAGGTTCAATTTGGGCAGCCATTCATGCATGGTGGGGATGAAATTATACAGGGTGTAGGAATTTTTCTTAGCTACTATATCTCCATTAATCCATAACAAGTTATTCAAGTAAAGGTAAACTTTGGGATGCTATCAACAAAACATCTCTTTAGGGTCTTTAGTTAGCGAGAAATGATCTGGTCTTTAAAAAAAAAGACTACTAAACCTTTTAAGAATCATCTTGTTGATCAATTCATTTTCTTATTTTTGGATTTCAAAGAGGTTAGGGATGTATCTTTCTTCTCTCGATGTATGGTTTTTAAATCCATCCTTATCCTTGTAAGTTTGTCAAGCTAGACTGGAACTGAAGTGGTTTAAGGACATACTGTATTTGTTTTCTCTACCTTTTTGCTGGCTTTAATAATATTCTTCTATTGCTGGTCAAAAAAATTTTCACTATACTGTATGATCACACTACAATAGAATTGCCACTTATTAACAGAAAACAAATGTTGGTAGATATCAAAGTGTCAATATATGTGCCAATAAAGCACTTTAACATATACTAAGACATATATGGTATGTCAATTAAAATGTTTTACCTACGTATGAATTATAAGAGGGGTGGAATCTAACTGTATATTTACTAATAAACCACAACGTCAAAAAAAAACTTATACCAACATACAAATTGTGTTAGTATAGAGGTATCTTTTGCTATTTTGTTAATATTGTGTCTTCATGCAACCCTGTCAAACATAAAAAATAATCACAAGAGTTCTACAATAATGATAAAAAAATTGCATTACTTTAAATAAGAGTTCACAATAGTCATAAAACAAAAAATTTCTAAAATACAAACACTTAAATGCCACCTATGTAGATGATTAGATCACTGAAAAGCCGCATAGAAAGTGTTGACATACTTGGAAGGAACGAAAGAGTATATGCTCACTTACAAAAGATCTGATAATCTTGAGGTGAATGGATATTCAGATTTAGATTTTGTTGGATGTGTTCATACAAGAAAATCCATATTTGGCAACTTGTTCTTCTTAGCTGGAGGAGCAATCTCATGGCAAAATGTAAAGGAGTCTGTCATCGTTGCTTCCATGCATGGTTTGAGGCCATATTTCAGGGGAATTGGTTGCTGAACTTTGTTTCAGGACTTGGAATTGATGACAGCATTGCCAGACCACTGAAAATTTATTAGGATAATTCTGCAGCAACCTTCTTTTCAAAAAATGACAATTATTCCAAAAGTGCTAAGCATATGAAATTGAAATGCCTTGCCATCAAAAAAGAAGTTCAAAGAAAAATGTGTCAATTGACCATATTAGAACTGATCTTATGGCTACAGATCCATTGACAAAGGAACTGCCTCCTAAAACATTTATTGGACATGTTTAGAGTATGGGAATTACTGACAAATTTTAATGGGTTTTGCATTTGATACATATAGCTATTTATGTATTGTTTTTGACATTTATATATGTCTTGTGTTATTAGTGAAGAACTAAATGCTTTTTCATAAGATTTAGTCTCTACTAAAGACATCAAGTGGACCATTGTTCATATTTATTTATAAGAATATTAAGTATAGTTCTAATATTGTCGTACATGGAAGGAACAATGTCGGGTTAATGGCATGGAACAACCATAACTCATATTAGTCTGTACTTAACTATGAAATTATGTTCTGGCCAATGATGTATGATTTTATCTTTTACGTTATGTGCACTAAGGTCTTATTTATTTATTAAACCATAAATGTTAAATATGTGACATGGGATAAGTAGGAGAATGTAACCATATTTGCGGCCCACGTAGCACATACGGTACATTTATTATTTTAAGGTTTGATAAATCAATTTATTTATTTATTTGCTCAATTAAAGGGAGATCAAGTTTGATAAAAGTTATCTGATAAATGAAAATTATTAGATTATATGTTGATAGTACATATAGCGATGTGTTTAAGTTAATTAAAAACTGGTCCTCTTTCAGCCTATGAATGGAGACATAGAGACTCATATATCTATCTCTTAAAAAGCAAGTGCGCTCTATGCCACTGGAAGGGGTAAGAGAGAGGAACCAAATTCTTCTTCTCAGGTTTTCATCTACAGGAAAAAGCTATGGCTACTCAAGTTTAGTACCACAATTCATTAATTTACATGTGCATGAATTTGTGAATACCATGAAATTAAAAATTTTGCATTAAATTAGAAATCTGAACTGATTGTGATTCTCAAAGATTTTCAAACAAGAAGCCCGTGATGCCCAAGGCTGGGTGTTCAACTATTTGAACTCTATAATTTTCATAGTCACTAGAAAAGTCACCAATGGTGACAGTTTTAGTCACTATTTTGTATGGGTCTTAAAATTTGGTAGCTAAACAATGACCATTTTGATGGCTAAATTAAATTTTCAAAATTTGAACAACTAAAAGTTCAATTGCCAAAACAATCACAAATTCCACCTATGTAAAGGAATACTCATCTCCCCTTGTCATTTTACTCTTTGAAAACTCTCTCTCAGCCTCTCTCAAATTCTTCTTCATCTTGTCAGTTGCTGGTGTATTTCGCATTAGTTTCATCTAAAATCTTCCCCAAGTCTAGATGTTTGTGTTATATTTTCATTTTTAATATTTATATCATCAATGTAGTTATTGTTTAGATGGTGGATTTAGGTTGTTCTATGAAATTTAACACATCTATGACATATATCTATTTCACTTAATATTTACTCCTATAAAAAGGTTTTTCATTGGTTGATTTAGGGTTTAATGGACAACTATTTTAGTGGATTGAGTTTAGAGATGGTTTTCTCTCTTTTAAGGTGATAGTTAATGGGATCTTGTGGGCGTAGACTAGAAGCTTGGCGAATCACGGACCAATGACCTGCGAACAAAGACTGCGTCAGGAGCATGGGATGTGTCCCCAGGGGAAACCTTCTAACGCTCAAGTTAGACTTCTGACGAGCAGTAGCAGAGAGAGAGAAAAAAAAGGCAGAATATAGAACCACAGAATTGGTGATTGGAAGCGTTTATATAGCTAGGGGAAGCTTCGAGGAATCCACCATGGGATAGGAATCTCATGGCCTATCCCATAATTATGGGATATTATTTTCATCCATGGTGGAGTCCACTTGTGGGTTTATTTGGGCCCCCAGCATGAGCTCTTTATTAGCTTTGGGCCCAGAATTTAAGACTGTTTCCTACAAATAAGTTCCTCCGAATAAGAAAATGTGAGCTGTGGGTCATAAATTTTCTAGGACATCGTCACTTTCTAGAAAGGATGTGTATGCCTGTTTCGGAGTGGGTGCGAAACCCCATTTCTATTGTAAAGCTAATATGCTACAAATGGTGTCATTTATTGGGGATCGTGTGATGCCTCTCTCCTTTCTTAAGAAAGCTGGGAAAACATCACCATTTGATCTTTTTTTCCATCATACCTATGTGGCGATGACACATGGTCAGTGCATCGACTTTGGAGGAGGTGAAGCGACGCCTATTAAATGCATATTACGGAGTGGCCAGGTGTGACTGCCTTGATGGTAGTTCTTGGGCACTTGCCCTTCTGCTAATTGGTCAAAATTTTGCCATTATCGTAATGGCAGTTTTGGAAAGGATACGCAACAGTTTTGAGGTTTTTTTATATATACCACAAGGGTTTTCACCACATTTTTTCACTTGTTTGGCTGTTTTATTGCTACTTTGCATGCTTACCTACTTGTTGCTTATTCACCACTGGAGTTTTTGTTGGAATTCTTCTCTTTTTGCCAAGGTTGCCTTTCTTCCTTATAATTAGGTAACGGATCCTTGTCATTTATTATCTGCCAATAATGGGGTTTTTGCTTCGCTTTTGTTTTCTCTTCGTACTTTTGGTTAGGTTTGCTATTTTTGGGTTTATCGGTCGTTTCTCCAGCCACCTCGTTGTGTTGATAGCACCTCGTTGTGTTGATAGCATCCCTGATGTGTTAAACAATGGTTTTTCCATATGGCTTCTTTTAAATCAAAATCCAGGGCTACCACCAATGAAGCTGATTCTCCAAGAGCACCATTTTCCCCAAACATGGAGGTGTTAAAAGGGGTTATGACGCAATACAATGAGGGCACCCTAGCACTGAATCTCTGCCGGTACTTTTAGCCTAATGGTGTTGTGGCCGGCCTTTCCTGTTATAAAGCATTGAAGCAATAGGGCCTAAAGGGTGGCAACAATAGAATAGATGTCCTCACTATTTTTATTGACCAGCTCCAAACTGAGCTTCGTTTGCCTCTACATTTGTTGGTGGAGTAGATATGTGACCACTACCAGATTCCACCATCACAATTGATGTCCAACTCATTTACCCACATTAATGGGTTTACTGTTTGTTGCATATTGGTAGGGTCGACCTCCCTACTAAAAGTTTTCCTTCAGTTTTACATGCTAGATTTAAAGAAGTACAATGACTTTTTCACGCTAAGGGAACAAGCTTGGGGATTCACTAGTGAGTTTTGCGGATGTACCCTAGCATGCCCTAGTTGAGTTGCTGCCGATATACGATGGCTTCGAGGGCCACTATTCGTACTTCGGCCTAATCAGTTGGTTGGAGGGAGTGGTGAGGAACAACAATTTTATGGAGTTGTTCCCGACCTATTATACTGAGATTGATGAGACCAACCACAGGTGAACGGGGGTCAACATGGCCCACTAGACCTACCCGGGAATGAAAAACCCTTGCAATTAAGAGGATGGTTAGGAGGGGAGGCTAGTTGAAGCATATGGGATTGCTGCTAGGGCCTAGCCGGCTCCTTACGAAACCCTAAAGAGTTAGGCATTATTGGCGTCTTGGTGGAAGCTTAAATCAACATTCTTCCTGCCATCGTGGCGTATGCTATGGGGCCCCCTTCATCTAAACCCCTAGTTGATGTGGTGGAACTTTTTGATTCTCTTCTAGAGGCCTAGCTGATCCGTAAAAGGTCACTCCTTGTGGACTTGTAGGGAGGCGATGTCTCTCATGATGGCGGTAGTGGTAGGGCATCATTAGGTAACTTTTACCACACTAATTTTATAAACATAAGGTTGTTTTGTGCTAACTGTGGATCTTTTCATCCAGTGGCTTTAAAGAAGCATGCGTGGCCATTTGGGCCCCTCCCCACCATTGAGCCACAAGCTACGAGGGTCTCACAAAGGCAGTAAGCAGTTAGGGAGGTGTCCCAGAAGCAAAGGTCATCAAAGGAGGTGCCTACTTATTTGCCTCCACCCTCTTTAGGTTCCAATGAGGGTTGTTCTTAAGAAGGCCCTTTCCCCTTGAGCAGTGCTACTTGAGTTGAAAGTCGATGAGCATTTTCAACTACATAATCTAATCCCCACTCAAGGTCAGGTGCAAAAGAAAGACTTGGCACTAAAGGAGGTTACACTTAACCAAGTTTTGACCCCTAATGGGCAGTAGGTATCAGCAAATCAATCTTCGAAGAACAGAATGACATCACTCACCATATCCTTGATGAGTTGAAGACTCCTAGGGATCAGCAATTTTTTACTCATCCTCATCGGGGGAGAGTGCCATCTTGATGAACATAGACTTTAGCCTTCCCTAGGTATGCTTTTTGTTGATTTCCCAGTGTTTGAAGTGCTTTCCTTGGTTAGCTCTAACAAATTTGATTTTGGCTAGAGGCCATCATTACCTATCCCATGGGGGAAGTTAGGCAGCCTATTAGAAGGCCTTCCAATCTCAGCTTGGGCCTTTGCGCAAAAATATGGACTTTTTAAGAAAGGACCTGAGTGGTGAACACAGCACAAGGAGTACCCTTGCCAATGACTTCAAGTTGGAGAAAGATGCCAATGAAGAGAATGAAGACCTCATTAAAGAGCATAAGGGGAAGGTGGGAGAGCTGAAAGAGGCTCTCAAGCAATCTCGGCTGAAGAAAGCTGAGGCCCGTAAGGAGGATGATTGCTTGGCGGCCTTATTGAGGGCAGTAGAGTCAAAGATCGATACCATTAAACAGAATCTGCCAATGGATCAATACGCTCCCTTGGGCCTGAAAATCATTCAGGATGAAGTCAACTTCAGCTCGGTCGCTACTACGATGCCCTTCATATAGCATATCAATTGAGGTGGCTTTGTTAAAAGCAAAGGCCATTTAGAATACCATCGCCTTTGGACCAAGGCCAATATGCTCGAGTAAAGAATCTCTATTTGTTCCTTTAGAAGGCAGAGAGGGGGCTTGGAAGGACTGCCTTCTTGGAGTTTAAGGGGAGCTTTCTTTCCTGATGCATTTAGGTAAAACGAACGAATTAGGACCTAGATCTCTATTTTCGCCCTGCTTATGAGAATTTGGGTTCGGATTATGAGTCTTGGTTGAAGGAAGGGAAAGCTTGGATTCCTACCTTTGACGAGGATGCGTCGGCGACTGACCTTGATGGGGGGCCCTCTTCATAATGAGTTTTAGGAGGCTTTGTAGCTAACAACCTTTTTCTATCCCTTTGAAATCCTTTCTTCTTCATGTAATTGTAATTATTTTTAAAGTTAATGAAAAGTTTATTTTGGTCAATCGTTCTACCTTGTCTGCACTATTGTATTTGTGAATAATTTTTACAGCGATCTTCAAGTTCACCAATTAAGATGTAGTTTGGCCACTGTAGTGGTCATGCGATTAAGTAGCCCTCATAGCAAAAAGCCTTCATAGTCTTTTTATAATAGAAATTAGTTTTTTAGGAGTCTCAATTAACTATCTCATTTTGTAAAAACATGAATCATTTGGGAGGAGTGCCTTTATTTTGTTAAAAATGTAGCAAAGTACATCATGTGATAAAGTGATTCATGTAAAGTAAGATGATAGATCATCTTTGTGATAGCTCAATGATTATGCAAAGGAGGGTGATAAATCATCTAAGTGATAATTCCTGGGCAGCTTCCTTTCTTCTGACCTAGTTAGTTCATAGACTCCTTCTCAAAGTTTCTTTGCGACTAAGTAGGGTCCGTTCCAATTCAGCCTCAGTGTCCCATGTCCTGGGTTCTACATAATTAGTTTTGCCTTAACAAGGGCTAAGCCTCCAACTTGTATATTCTTTAGTTTCATCTTTGATCATAAGTGAGCGCGGTTCACTATTTGAAAGCTCTCATGTAGACCCTTGTGCCTTCCCTTAGTTCTTCCAGTAGATTAAGGTTTTCTTAAAGTGCTTTGTCATTTTTATTGCAATTATAAGCTAGAGTTCGCAAGGTGGGCGAAGAAATTTCCACAGCGATGAGGGCATCAGTCCCATAGACCATGGCAAAAGGCAATCCTCCCATGGGCCTACGGGGTGTCATTCTATAGTCCCATAGGACACTCGATAATTCCTCTACCTACTTGCCCTTAGCTTCACCTAGTCTCTTCTTTAGGCTTTCCTTAATGGTCCTGTTAGTTACCCCCACTTGCCCATTAGATTTTGGGTGAGAAATGAGGGCAAAATAGAAGTAGATGCCCTTTTCCTTTGTGAATTGACGAACTTGTTGGTTGTCTAACGGCTTGCCATTGTTAATAACGATGTCCTATGACCATCCAAATCGACAGATATTGTTCTTCCACAAGAATTTAATGACTTGAGGGGCTGTGAAGGAGGCCAAAGGCCCCTCCTCTACCCACTTGATGAAGTAATCCACCACCTTGATGCAGTACTTGACTTGTCTCGGAGCCATGGGAAATACTCCAATTAGATTTAACCTCAACAAAGTAAATGGCCAAGGGTCCATAACCAAGAAGGCACTAGAGAAAGGTAGCATCTGTATTCTTAAGTTGAGCTAATAATCTCGGCATCACTAGACAAACTCCCTAGCATCCTTTTTGATTGTTGGCCAAAGAAAGCCTTGGCATAAGGCTTTGTAAGCCCAAGAATTGGCTTTAATATGTGTTCGACAATCCCCTTTGAGGATTTCTTGGAGAATGTGCTACCCCTCTCATGGAGTAAGGCATCTCTGCAAAGGGGAAGCAAACTATTCGGATCCTGATCCTTCTCTTTGCCTTGGCGGTTCTACTTAGCGTCCTTTCCTCGAGGTAAAGTCTGATTGACTTCCTCCAATCATCTTTGGCAACCAAAGAGTGTATTAGGTAAACCAAGGGTTTTGTGAGCTCTTTCATTGTGGCCTCCTCTCATCCTTTTGAGAGGGCATCTGCCCTTGTATTTTGGGTCCTCAAGATCTTCTGAACAAGCAGAAGGTCAAACATCTTTATTAGATTGTCTGCAATGTTAAGATATTTGCAAAGAGTATGATCTTTTACTTTTGCTATTCCTATAATTTGGTTTACTATTAGCTGAGAGTCACTGAATATCTGTATACGTTGTAGCCCCACCCGACTAGCCATCCACAGCCTAGCAAGGAGGGGCTCCATATTCAGCGACATTATTTGTTATAGGAAAGCAAAACTTAATTCTGATTGTCACTTTCAGGTTGAGTAGACCTTTAAGTATGATGTCTGCTCCTTGGTGTTTGGGTTTAAGTCTCTATCGATGTAAATTTCCTCAAGGAGTTTTCCTTTGATCCGTTCTTCCTGAGTTTTTCCTATTGGTGTCATTTCAGCCATAAAGTCTACAATGACCTATGCTTTTACAGCCTTTCATGGCTCATAGTAGATCTTGTATTACCCCAACTTGATGCTCCATTTAGCAAATCTACCAAACTTATCTAGTTTTTGTAGAATATCCCTTAAGGGCAACTCTATTCTTTGAGTTATGTGTTGCATCCAAAAGTATATTCATAGTTTCAAAGAGGCCATAATGAGGGCACGATGGCTTTGTGAAGTGCAGGATAACTTGGTTTAGCCCCATAGAGGGACTGACATAGTAGACTAGCCATTGTTCCAATCTATGCTCCATAAAGGAGTATGACACTAACTGAGCCTTCAGTATTAGTCAAGTAGAGCACAAAGAGCTCATCTGGCTTAGGTTGTTTTAGTGTAGGAGGTGTCAGAGGTAGTATTTCATCTGTTAAAAGGCCTCAGGGCATTCATCCATTCATTCGAAGATCACCTCTTTCTTTACTATTCAAAAGAAGGGTTTACAGCGGTCACCAAAACACAAGACAAACCATCTAAGTATAGTTAACCTTCCAAGTAGCTTCTAAAAATCTTTTTTATTTTAAGGATTGGGCATTATGAAGACAGCCTTGATCTTATTTAGGCTTGTATCGATCCCTCTTTCAAAGACCATGTAGCCAACATCGAAGGTGCATTTATTAGGATTGAGTTTCATGTTGAAATGTCGCATTCTTTGGAAGGTTTCCCAGAGGTTGTCGAAGTGCTGTTCTATGGCCCTAATTTTGGCGATCATGTCATCTACATAGACTCCTAAATTGGTTCCTATTTGATTTATGAAGATTTGGTTCATTAGCCTTTGATAGGCAGCCTAGTGCTTTTCAGGCCAAACAGCATTCACTACTAACAATAAACTACCTCACCTATTGTGAAAGCCATTTTCTCTTCATCTTCCGGGTGCATTTCAGTTTGGTGGTAGCTACTGAAAGGATTAATGAAGGACAGTATTTTGAATTTTTACATGGCGTCGACCAATTGGTCTATAAATGGCAGGGGGTGTGGATATTTTGGGCAGGCATCATTAAGGTTTATGTTGTTGATGCCCATGCAGCAGTTCCCACTTTCCTTTTTCACCAATACTACATTGGCGAACCATTTGAGGTATTATACTTCCTAAATAATTCTAACTTTTAGTAGCCTCCCAACTTCTTCTCTAACAAAATTTTGCCTTTTAGGCTTTATGTTGTGCTTTCTCTGCTGTACTAGTTAGGCGGAAGGATCTACTTGTAATCTATGAATAATTATTTATGGGTATATGCTGAGCATCTCATTGAGGGACTATGTGAACACATCTATATTTGCGCTTGGGAAATAAATAAATGACCGTCTTACCTCAAGTGGAAGGTCCTTACCAATCTTTATCATCTTTCCGAGGGCCACCTCCACAAGCTCGATATCCTTGGGTAGGGTTGTGCTAGCCTCATTTTCTAAAGGCACCCATTTTCTCTTTTAAGCCTTTGGTGGCACAAGTTTTCCTTTTTTAGGCCTTCAAAAGGTCACCACATAGCCCCTCTATACAAGGGCGGGGCCTAGTCAAAAAAATAGTGGTGTCCCTAACAAGGGTCATAAAAAGCACCATGAGCCATCTGACATTGGAACGGATATGGAATTGTACCTGGGCTAGTCTGCCAAATATGACATTATAAGGTGATGGGACATCCAGGACAAGAAATTCAGCAGTGCAAGAGTTGCAGGTGAGTTCTCCTTTATAGACTTTCCCCACCAACATGAGAGGTACCTTGAAGGTCCCAATTGTGGTACCTCTTCCTTGCCTATCTTGAAAGTGGGTCCGGTCACAAGGGATAAAAAGGACTTTGTGACCCTTATTTTTTTCCAACAAGTCAGCAAGATAACATTAACATTTGCCCAGTATCTAGGTAGACTCTTTCCAAGCCAAAATTGTTGATGCAAGCCATGAATACGAGCAGATCCAAGTGTGAGATGACTATCTGGGACTTGTCAGACCTTTGTTAAGACCCTTCGAAGGTCGGCTACCTCCAATTCGATAATTTCTTGCCCTTGTCTCTTTCAAGCCTTCGAGGGATCTCCTTTGATAATCTTGTGGACCATTCTAGCTGTGGGTCCGGGATTCTTGTGGTCCCTTAGCGACCGTGCCCTCTTAGGCCTACAACCTCGATCGTGGTCCTCCTTATCATCCCTTCTGTGAGGCTTTTCTTAGTGCTTTTGGCAAAAGGATGGCTATCTAAACAAATATTTCTTCAACTTCCCTGCCAGGATCATTTCTCTAAACAACTTTTTCAACCTCTAACATTCTTCGGTGTCATGCCCCTTGTCCTTGCAATATTTGTTAAGGTCCTTTTTTCCTCAAAGAGGCATCATGGAGGGCCATCAAAGGACTTGATTCTTCTTTTCTAGGGCATATAAGATCTTTAATCTTGTCTCCTTCAAAGGTGAAAAGATGGGCTTTGGCCGCCAGTCACCCCTCCCTTTTGTCCTGGACCTGCCTTCTTTGGCCTTGATTTGGTCTTTTGGGAACGTCAATCGGTTAAGTACTTCAGCATGCATATACTGTGTAGGTCAGTTGAGGAATTCTTTTACATCTTTCACTAATTTTCATAGAGATCTTAAGCCAACCTTGAGTCTCATGCTAGTCCCTGGGTAATGGCCACCAAGTGTAGCTTCAGAGATAGCCATGCACTTGTACAGCCTCAATATTAAATCTCCAGATGATGTGTCGCAGGGCTTCATCATGACTTTGCCTGATTTTCAACAAATGGGCTACCATTTTTAGGGTCAGTTGACTCCTCAAGAAGTGTTGCAAGAACACTTAGGAAAAGTCCTTGAATGGGGAGAAGTGGCACCCTTGGTTAGTTCCAAGCAGGAGGCAACAGCTCCTATCAGCGTAGAGCTAAAGGCCCTACACATAATTGCATCGAAGGCCCACTCAAGCCTTATGGAAGTAACATACCTCTACAGATGGTTAACTGGATCGGTTAGGCCAGTGTATAAGTCGATTTTAAGCATGCGATACTCCTCGGGAATAAGAGCATTGATTATTTTGAGTAAGAGCATTGATTATTTCATTCGTAAAAGGTTGGAGCCACATGTATTGCACATCAATGCCAAGGTCGAGACCTTCTTTTGGGGGCTCGAAAGCCAGCATACGCTGCTCGATCTGGTCAAGTCTCTACAGGATAGCATTGATATCACAACCTCTGGGACCATTTGAACAGTCCAAGGATGACTGCTGTTCATGGGGCTCGTACCCTCAAGGGTTGGTCTTATGGAGGAAACAGGCAAGGCTCCCCGGGCACTAGATGACTTTCAGCGGCCTCCTCTAAAGCCATTGGTCAGGCTATTTGAATTTCCTGCTACAGCGTTGCCCTTAATTGCTTAAGCACGACATGTTGCAAGGCATGGAATTGATCATCGTTCAGGGGTGTAGGGCCCTTACCCTTGCGAAGGTCCCTTTGGAGCCCCACGAGATCCTCCGGGTCAACTCTTTGGTGTGCTTCCTCACCTATTGGGTCCGTAGATGGCTTTCCTGCTTATTCTCTAGTAGGGCCTGGTTCTCCAAATGTAACCATCGAGTATTGACCATGTAGCCACAAATGGCACCAAATTGATAGTTAATGGGATCATGTGGGCCTAGCCTAGAAGCTTGGTGAATCACGGACTGGTGACCTTTGCACAAAGACAACGTCAGGGCCCCAAGATGTGTCCCTAGGGGAAATCCTCTGATGCTCAAGTCAGGCTTCCCACAATGAGTAGCAAAAAAAGAAAGATAAGCCAAAACGTCTTACATCGGGATTGGAGATTAGAAGGGTTTATATAGCTAGGGGGAGTTCTGAGGAATCTGCCTTGGGATAGGAATCCCGCGGCTTATCCCATGATTATAGGATACTGTTTCCATCCTTGGTGGAGTTCCCTTGTGGGTCTATTTGGGCCGTTAGCAAGAACTCTTTATTAGCTTTGGATCCTGAATTTGGGCCTATTTCCTACCATAAGATTAGGGTGTTCATGTTATTTATAAAATTGATTTGTTAGGATATAATGGTAAATTTAGATTTTTGTATAAATTGGGGTGTTGTCCGAAATATTGTTGTAGAGTGTGGATATTTTTATTAATTAATACAAATGTGTTTTTTATAGCTATATACATACCTAATCTCTTGAATTGTTTTCTTGTAAATTAATCTGACAATTAATTAAATATTATCATAATGATGTTTGCCACACTAAGCCACTGGATAGCCACTAAATAAAACGGTCACCCATAGACACTGAAAAAAAAAAGTGTTTGATTGTGCGACTATGTCCAAACTTTGGCAACTAGGTTTTTACCTATTGTCTAGCCGCAGTATTTTTTGTACTCAGAAAGGAAAATAGCCATCGTTCTATCACCAAATAACCAGTTGCTACATCTCTATTGTGGTGCTGGTACCTTATCAAAATTGTTGGATATATAATTTGAGTCACATTGGCAAGACTCATAACAAGTGATCAGCAACAGCATACTTACGCCACACATCAATGATTTGACAGCTTTGATTTAATAACTTAAGGCTTAAAGTTTTATGCTTGTGTTAGTAATTAAAAAACACCAAAAAACAACTAATGGAAAAAATTGACTTAAGCGGTTTGTGGAACAAATTCAAGCCAATATAAAATTTGGAGAGAAAAATAAGAAACATATATGATTTTGAAAGGGATCTATTAAATTTTATTTTCCTCCAAACTATTACTGATGCCTGTACTTGGAATCTCATAAACTTTTCGGGAAGTTCATTTTGCTGCCGTAGTCCCGTAGATAACGAGTTCCATAAAACAAATCCTCGATTGACCCCTAAACTATAACCAACCTGACTTATTTACCCTGAAACTAGTAGATCCTCATTTGCCAGCCACAATCACTATGGTAGATGAGTGGGTCTTGCACAGTTTGGAGTGATGAACAAAACTTACGTTCTCTTATACAATAAGTTATAAATTATGAGGAAGAACACACTAGGCTTAAAACTTTGCAAATTTCTATTTAAATCTTAAAATTTGGTGAGTTTTTATTTGGTTTATGAAACTTTCTAAATGTGTAAATAGTTAGGCTTAAACTGTTAGTAACTTGTTTTGGGATTAACTTTATGACTAACTATTTATACATTTTGTAAGTTTTAAATAAAAATCTGCAAAGTTTTAGGTCATAAATAGAAAAGCTACAAAAGATTTAGAACTTAAAGTGGTCTCTCCCAAACTTTTGTTCCATTGGCATTTCAAAACCTTTTATGAAAATACGAATGAATAAACTTCTTATTTCTATATGAGTTCGGTAAATATTACTTCTAATGACTAAAAATCTTTATATTGAGATATGTTTTGTTCTTTGAAACTTTTAATCATCTTTTATGATTTTCAAAATGTATTTTAAGTTTTTTTTTGCAAAAATTTAAAAATGTAAAAAAATTATAAACAAAAAAATACCCAAAAAATTATAGGAAATTCTTCTAAAAAAATTCAAATTGGAGCGCGGAAAGACTATTTTCAGTCCTAAATTTTTTGCTACTTTTGTATTTAAGTCCTAAAACTTTGCAAATTTCTTTCTGAATCCTAAAACTTGCAGAACTTGTAAGCAACCAATCCTAAAGTTAACCTTAGATTAGATGGCTCACATTTTAGGACTAATTGTTTACATGTTTTGGATGTTTTAGAACTTAAATTAGGAACTCACAATGTTTAGGACTTAAATAGAAAAGCGATCAAAATTTTACAACTAAATATGCCCTTTCTCCTTAAAAGTACCAAATGGGTTCCGAGATAGCCCAATGATCTTAGACCTTTGAAAATAATGAGTCAAAGTCTTAGAAGTGATACAGCTCGAGAATCACACAATGAACTTAAGCTATAGCCCTCACAATTCTTTAAAGAAGCTTCAGGCAACTAGGTCAAATAGGCATTCTCTAGGGCATAGCCACACCTTTTGGACTTTGGTTTGTGCTATGAAAAGTCATCACTGGACTATCTAGACATATCATTGGGGATCGAAGCACATGTTTACAAATATTAAGATTGAAGGCAAATGAAGACTCTCAGAGATTCAATTCTGTAAGTCACCATTTGTCTTTGAGCTTAATTGAGCTAATCTTGAAGATCTTGATTCTAAGAGGATTCACAGAGTGGCAACTTGAATATCAAAATAAGTTGGAAAGCTAAGGACTTTGCCTCACCCTTTCACCAAAAAGAAATTAGAAAGTCATAAAAGATATATGGAATTATTTTCTGGATTGAAAATTCAATGATACAAACTAGAACCAGGCTTTCTTTTATAGTTGGAAGCTGGAGGATACAAACAAAAGAGATTACATAAGCACTTATGACACAAAGCATAAATAGGACTAAAATGACAGGCCATTAATTGACCACAAAAGAAAAAGCAAAAGATGCTATTATACAAAACCAAAATTATTAAAGTTTCTAGTGCACGCTTTGTCGGAGGGATGAAGATAGACATGATATGGACATCTAAACCAACAGATAATTATGGTGAATTTCCTTGGTGGAGGTTCACATGCTCATTTTCTAAATCATAACTAAATGGGGTTCTGTTAGAATCAATATCACCTTGGTTTCTCACCAAAAGTATGGGTCATCAAGAATATGTCAATGAACATAGTCAAAATCACAGTCACAATCTAGCTAAATAAATTCTCTTCTGATTTATGTGAGAGGTGGTTCTTCCATGATTGTCTCAAGAGGAGTTAGGGATGGAGCAGGACAGTTAATCAAATTAAGAGTTTTTTCTGCTCTATCTTTGATTTTTCTTGCTTGCTTGATCCTTTGATGTTCATCATAGCATTGAAGAGCTTCATGAATCATTTCCTCATGGTCTACTAGGTAAGATGGCCAATTGGGAGTTTCATGAGGCCATAGAAAATATAGTATGATTATACTGGTATGTTTTTTTCTAGGAATTCTCTATATTCATGCGGGCAATTCCATGACAGACGAGCAAGGTCAAAGTCTAAGTTTTTATAATGGTAATAGGTCGGGCCAGGGAAAAAAGCTAGGACCAACAAAATTTTTAGTCAAGGTAATGGGATGGTGAAAGAAATATATTACATGGGCTATCTGATATAATAAAGAAGAGTTTTGAAGGGGAATATTATTTAACTGAAGGTAAACTTAGGAGGTTGAAATAGAAGGATTTAGAGCTTTGTAGGAGGATTGAAATAATTTAATCCAAGTGGTGAATTGATCAAACCAAGTAAGAAAAGTGAACAGGTTAGAAGACTGAAAGTCATCATGAAAGTTTTTAGAAAAAGAGAAAAGTTGGTGGAGCTAAGGAATATTAAAAATGACACCTATAGTAAGGATAGAACATAATTACCAAATAAAATAGCGAGCTAAACGAGGAAACTTAAAAACATATGGAATAGAGAATGAGTGAGCCAAGGGATATTTAGGGTTGACTTCTAAAAGTTTAATAGGACAATCTTCAAAACCACATTTTTCAATAAGGCAACAATGATAGTGAAAAACGTTGTGGCATTGGTTAAAGGTAAAAGACTAAGGTTCATACCTTTCTATGTCATAGGGGAGATCAGTTTCCTTATTGAAAACTGGAGGATATGAAGAAGAAGAAGCCATATTAGGTTTTGGGTTTCAGAGGCTTTGGAGGTTTCTAGAAAGATTTTAGGGGTCTATTCAAGATGTTTGCCAAGGCATTTTGTGCGCGCTTTATATGCTTGATGCCAAAGGGAATCTTACAAACCATTGCTACTATCTGAGGAGCTGAGCATTTGGCAATTGCTTCTGGTGGAAGTTCAACATTTTCAGAAAAGCTAACATGTCTAGTTCAACCAAGAAATGATAACTGACAAGATGGAATTGAAATTTCTTAATACCATGCTTGACAGCTAGGATTTGTTTATAAGTTGAGTGGTAGTGTTTTTCTAAACTTTTGAATTCACCACTGTTATAACCACACACATGTCTAATGGCATTAATATCTTCAAGGAGGACCACTCCCCAGAATTCATCTAAAGCATTCATCTGAAGGACTCATTTTCCTTTATCAGGAATCTTTAAAGGAGGAAGAGTCTGGACCACTTCTTTAAACTTGACAATTGCATCTCGGTGGAGAGAGGACCAGGGTGGTGACTTCTTTTTTAGGTGTGCATGTAAATGTTGCAATATCTGTGAGAGTCAGGGGACAAACTCTATGATGTAATTGAATTGATGCAATATTTTCTGCACTTGTTTTTGTGGGAGATTATCTTCAGGGAAATCCAGAATCTTGGTAGTCACATGCGGTTGTGGATGATACTTGCTTTTAGTGATCTAGACACCAAGAAGTTCTATTAAAGTCTAGGCAATCTTTATTTTGCTTTGGGAAAGCATAGCACCATGGTTTTGGACTATCTGGGAAAACTTTTATAAGAGTTTTAAATGAGAGCGTATACCTGGAGAAAATAATAAAATGTCATCAATATAAACAAAAGTTGAGGGAAGGATTGGCTCAAAGATATGTATCATGGCATTTTGGAAGAGGGATGGAGCAGTTTTAAGGTCAACAGGTAGGACAAGGACAATTCATTGATAGTGGTAGTTCGAGATACATAAGGTTATTTTGTATTTATCTGGAGGGTGAATACTTAATTTCCAAAAGCCAAATTTAAGGTCAAATTTGGAAAACATTTTGGCATTGGTAAGGTTGGAAAAAAAGGTATTTTTTTGAGGTAAGGGAAATTTTATGTCAGCCAAGAATTCATTGAGGGGCTTATAGTCAATGACCAAGCGTGGTTTCTTCCTGATTTGGTCAAAATGCTTGTTGACATAAAAGGCTTGACAAGCCCATGTACTGGGCTTAATTAATCCTTGGCCCTTAAGATCTTGGTGTTCAGAGGTTGCCATCTTCTTTTCTTCAGGATTCATTCTTTAGTGAGTAGCCTTTGTAGGATTTATATCCTCATTCTTCTTGAAAGGTAGTTCTACAAAGAACTTCGGGTTCTTCCAAAATGGTAAAGGATGTTTTTTCTATAACTCAGCATGGGATTCAGTGCATGATTGGTCCATGATCATTTTCATGATTGATTCGAACACTAGATCTTCTACAGTGTGGAGTTGGCTCGTAATTAAAGTTTCACCTTCACAAGAATATAACCTAGGAGTAGAAGTCCATGGAAAGCAATACTTGTTGAGTCAAAGTCCCTTATCAATCCATTGAACTGATAATTTCTTGATTAGATCAAACCCTAAGACCATATTTTGTCCATGACCAGCATATCCATAAACTAGAGTAACAACATATTTGGAAGGAGAGAAACAAATCCTGGTTTATCCACATAAAATACACCATTTGCTGCCTTGAACCTTTCATTGCATGAAAGCCACAAATAATCTGGAATGAGCTTAGGATTAATGATAGTATTGGTTGCTCCCGTATCAAATAATACAATCACCAGGATAGGCTTTGCATACTTGTATATTAGAATAATGACTTTTTCTTGAGGTATGATTTAAGCAACAAAGATGGATGGTTGAAGAGGAGCAATCCACATCGTGTATACTAACCCAGTATCTGAATCAGACTCAGAAGAGTAGGCTTCTTTGGTAAATAGTGTAGATGACTCTTCATCTATCTCAGAGAAAATAAACTCCAAATATTCTTTAAACAAATCGGTACCCGATGCTTGAGCAATGATGTTGACCATTTTGGTTTTGGACTTGGAATTTTTTTGGGGACAATTTTTTGCAAAGTGTCCTCCCTGTCGATAGATGAAACACCTTTGGAATTTTCTAGTATTCCTTTTATACCAGAAAAATATTTTCTTATTGTGTTGAAATCTTCAAGGTTTATCAGGAGAAAAGAGTTTTCTTTGATGATGTTTCTTCTTTGGAGCACAATGACATGTGACACTTTATCAAATAAACCTTGAGTTGATTGAATTACTTGAAGAAAGTGTGTGTGTTACACAGCTTTTGCAAGGACACCATTAAGGTCTGGTGAAGTCTCCCAAATGTAAAATCATTCAAAGACTTTATATTTTGTTGAATGATTTGGAGAGTCCCATAGGCAATTGTCTCTAGGACTGAATTGAGATAGGCCTGCTTGAGATTGTTATCACTATCAAATCCAATACTGATAAGATAGTAATGCTTCATCACTCTTTTGAAATGCTTCTCCAAGTCTTTTCTTTTGTAAGAACAACAATTCATCTTAAGAAATTTTTTTCTGGCAATGTCAGTATGAGAAGATTGGTCTCCAAAAAGCTCTGCATAAAGAGTGAGTATGAACAAATCAATGGTTTCCAATTGCTAGACCTGCATCTATTTGTACTATCCAAGATGCAAAACCATTGTTTCATCGATCCTTTCATTGTAGCAACAAATACTAAAATAACTTTTCCATCTGTTGCACTTTGTTTTTGCAATTGCACTTGACACTAGGCATGCATTTCCAAGAATTCATCATGCCATTGATGTGGTGGAATACTATCTAGTGAGCGTTTGACTAAAGGAGATGGTGGATTCCAAGTAGAAGCAATGTTGATGTCAGGAATGTCTTCATTTACTTCTGGTTCTACATGAGGAGTAGGATCAAGCGGAGCCTAAGAAGCCTAAGGAGGTGCTGTGGGAGGAGCCTATGGAGGAGGTCTAGTATGAGCCTCTAATGCCCCAGGTTCTTCTAGTTAAGATTGTTGAGTCATATAGACTTGTATGTTTGATGAGGAGGATGACGTTAAAGACTCTTGGTTAAAATTTTCATCTTCTTCATCTGAAGAACTGGAAGTAGTTGAAATGGCTTTTACTAAAGCAACTGAATGATCAGTTTGGGTCATCTGTATCTAGTTGTTCAGAAATAAGGTAATTGGGTTGGCTTGGATAATCATAGTCTCATGGAATGGTTCTTGGATTCTAATACAGGGATTAGAATTCCTAGGTGGTGGTGCAAGGTATTATGTGGTCATTAGGCCTTTAAATTTTTGGTCTTAGGGTGGTATAGGAATGCATACAGGCTTGGGTTTTGAGTATAGAGCAGAGGGTTACACGGGCCTTGGTTTGGGCTTTGGTTGTGGTTTAAAATATTGGTAAAGAAATGGTGGCATGACAAATATTTTGTCAACTGGATAAGTAGGAGTACCAAAAGATGGCTTTGGATTTGAGTAAATTGGGCTTAAAGGCTAAAGAAATGGCTAGGAAGAGATAATGGGTGACGTGTATGGGTCTAGAAGTTTTGGTCTTTGGCTATCTTAGAGATATTTGAGCTATTGCTTTAGGAGCATGACTTCTCTTTCTTAGGCTACAAAATTATTCTATTGGGAAATGAGGTTTAAAATCTCATTATGGAGATAATCAATCCTTTGTTGGCACTAAGTCAAAGGATCAATTACCATGCAATCAAGCTTTTGTTCTAAGTGAATTTGATTTTGTTTACTTCTGCTAAGAACACGATTCTGATACAACATATTCTCAAATTGCCAGTTGAGCACTTGTTCAGCAGTAGAGGTATCTTTTTGTTGACCTTCAGAGTCGACAGTTGTTGGCTGAGAAATCTTCCAACGATGTTTGGTAGAAGTAAAAGGGTCTTTAAACTTTAATCGAAGAAAATCTTTTTTCTTCATTTCAAACATATTGACTTGATGATTAGTAGGAGAAGGTTGTTCCTTTTTTAGTTGCTTAATTGCCTTCTTATAATAAGGATGAGTAGCCATTTTTACTTCTGGAGAAGGTGGACGACGTTCAAATTAGCTTTTCAAGAGGAGATATAGCTGGGGATAATTGTGCGTCTTCTTTGCCGGAATATAAGACATAGTAATCAAATTTTCCAAAAAGTTCACCAAGTAATCCTACTGTAGGATTAGCATCCTTGTATCTTTGATGAACAAGTTCTTGAGGTGATTTCTTCTTTTTCTTTTTTCTTTTTGTCTGCGTGTTCATCATTAAATAACTTCATACAATCAGGATAATCACAAACATCAAAGTATTTGTTACCCTTGTTGTCTAGGAATTGATAAACTAGAAAGCCTTTAGAGTCAAATGATTCAATAAGAACCCGTAAAGAGGGTTTAGGTTCCTAAACCGCGGACAAAATAGCTGGTGTTGAGAATACATCAGCATCATAGGACAAGTCTGCTTCTTTTTGGAAAAAGATTTCAGTCTGGCCATCACTTCTATCAAGGAAAAGAGGTTTCTTTAACTGAACTAGTTCTGATTATTGGTGGAAAGACTCAGAACTTGTAATCCCACTAATTGATCTTCCTCTTATCAATCCTTATAAAGCATTTGTGAAACTGTCTCACTCAATCATGAAGACCATGAAGAATTTGGTTTCCTCATTCTGCAGATCTGTTAAGGAGTATGTTCAAGCAACCAAGTTTGATCAACATACCTTTCCTGTTACCAATAAAGAATAGTATGTTACATTGGACATTCTTTCTCAATTTTCACAACAATGGATTACAGAAGGATATACACACCTCCATTTTGGTGCTATTTGACTTATTCTTACCTACCACGAATGAAAAGGATTACCAGTCACTGCTCGACTAGCTCTCCTTGATACCAGATACAAGAAATACAAACATGCTTGTATGAGTATAGTGGAAACTACTCTCAATGCTGGTACTATCTTGATCATGTTCTTCCCAAATTTTTGTATGGCTTTTTAAGATCCTCTTCTATTCTTAGCCTTGAAGATCCAATTGCGAATAACTGGTGCAGAACAAATTGCTTCTACCTTAGCGGCAACTATTCATTACCAAATGGCATATAAAGTTCACATTTATGCTTTGGATTTTGCTATGCCAAACATGAACAATGATGCATTGTATCTTTCAGTAAATATGACCCATGTTCCTAATGAAACTTACATTCCATAGTAGATTCCAAGAGAAGAGCTACAACACCTCATTCCTACTTCGTGGATTATTAGTTATGAGTCTCTCCACCAACAAACAGAACTAGTTCAGTCAAAGAAACCACTTTTTCTTGATAAAGGTGATCGCCCAGGCTTAAATCTTTTTCCAAAAAGAAGTAGACTCATCCTGTGATGCTGATGTATTCTCAACACCAACTGTTCTGTCCATGGTTCAATAACCTAAACCTTCTTTATGGGTTCCTTTTGAATCATTTAATTCTGAAAGGTTTTCAGTTTGTCAATTCTAGGACAACAAGGGTCACAAATACTTTAATGTTTGTTATTGTCCTGATTGCATGAAGTTCTTTCATGATGAACATGCTGACAAAAAGAAAAGGAAGAAATCATCTTAAGAACTCCTTCATCAAATATATGAGGATGGTGATCCCGTAGTAGGATTACTTGGTGAACCTTCTAGAAAATTTGACTACAATGTTTTATATTCTAGCAAGGAAGATGCACAACCATCCCCAGCTATATCTCTTCTTGAAAAGCCATTTGAACTTCCTCCACCATCTCCAGAAGTTAAGATGGTTGTTCATCCCTATTATAAAAAAACAATCAAGCAACTAAAAAAAGAACAACCTTCTCCTCTTGATCATGAAGTCAATATGTTTAAAATGAAGAAAGAAGATTTTTCTCCATTAAAGTTTGATGATCCTTCTATTTCTACGAAATATCATTAGAAGATTTCTCAGCCAACAATTGTCGACTCTGAAGGTAAAAAAAAAGATACCTCTGCTGCCGAACAAGTGCTCAACTGGCAATCGGAGAATATGATATCTTAGAATAATGTTCTTAGCAAAATTGAACAAAATCAACTTTGCTTGGAACAAAAGGCTGATTGTATGATAATTGATCCTTTGACTAAGTGCCAACAAAGAATTGATTATCTTCATAATGAGATTTAAAATCTCATTTCCCAGTAGAAGAATATTTTAACCTAAGAAAGAGAAATCATGCTCTTGAAGCAACAGCTCAAACATCTCCAAGGTAGCCAATGACCAAAGCTTCTAAACCTATACACTTCACCCATTATCTCTTCCCAGCCATTTCTTCATCCTTTAAGCCCAATCTACTCAAACCTAAACCCATCTTTCATTACTCCTACTTACCTAACTGACAACATATTTGGAATGCCACCATCTTTTTTCTCCTAATAAACCTTGAAGATAGCCCAAAACCATGGTGTTATGTTTTCCCAAAGCAAAATGAAGATTGCCAAGACCTCAATAGGATTTCTTGGTGTCCAAATCACTGACAGCAAGTATCATCCACAACCTCATGTAGCTACCAAGATTTTGGATCACCTCGAAGATAATCTTTCACAAAAACAAGTCCAGAAAATATTGGGTCTAGTTAATTACATCAAAGAGTTTGTCCACCGACTCTCATAGATATTGCAACCTTTACATGCATACCTCAAAAAGAAGTCACAACCCTAGTCCTCTCTCCACTGAGATGCAATTGTCAAGTTAAAAGAAGTGGTCTAGACTCTTCTTCCTTCAAAGATTCCTGATAAAGGAAAAAGAGTCATCCAGACCAATGCATAAGATGAAGTCTAGGGAGCAGTCCTCCTCAAAGATATTCATGGCATCAGACACATGTATGGCTATAACAACGGTGAATTCAAAAGTTTGAAAAAACACTACCACTCAATTTATAAAGAAATCCTAGCTGTTAAGCATGGTATTGAAAATTTTCAATTCTATCTTGTCGGTCACCATTTCTTGGTGTAAATAAACAAGTCAGCTTTTTTGAAAATGCTGAACTTTTACCAGAAGGAATTGTCAAATGCTTAGCTCTTCAGATGGCAACAATGGTTTGTAAGATTCTCCTTTGATGTTATGCATAAAAAGGGCACACACAATGCCTTGGTAGACATCCTAAGTAGACCCCTAAAATCCCCCTAGAAACCTCCGAAACCCAAAACTTAATTTGGTTTCTTCATATCCTTCAGTTTTCAATAAGGAAACTGATCTCCCCTGTGACATAAAAAGGTATCAACATCAGTCTTTTACCTTTAACCAATGCCACAGAGTTTTTCACTATCACTGTTGCCTTACTGAAAAATATAATTTTCAAGATTATCCTATTAAACTTGCAGGAATCAACCCTAAACATCCCTTTGCTCACCTATTCTCTATTCTAGTTGTTCTATTCATACTATAGGCATCATTTTTAATGTTCTTCAGCTTCACCTTCTATCTTTTTGTATAAACTTTCATGATGACTTTCAGTCTTCTGACTTGTTCATTTTTCTTACCTGGTTTGATAACTTACCACTTGGATTAAATCACTTCAATCCTCCTACAAAGCTCTAAATCCTTATATTTTGGCCTCCTAAGTCCACCTTCAGTTAGATAATATTTCCCTCAAAACTCTTATTTACTATATGGGACAATCAATGTAATATATTTCTTTCACCATCCCATTACCTTTACTAAAAATTTTACTGGTCTTAGTTTTTTGCCTAGCCCGACCTATTACCACTATAAAAAATTAGACTTTGACCTTGTTCATCTGTCATGGAATTGTTCACATGAATATAAAGAATTCCTAAAAAAAGCATACCAGTATAATCATATTGTATTTTCTATGGAAGTATGGCCTCATGATACTCCCAATTGACCATTTTACCTAGTAGACTACTAGGAAATGATTCATGATGCTCTTCAATGATATGATGAACATTGGAGGATCAAGCAAGTGAGAGAAATCAGAGATAGAGCAGAAAAAACTCTTAATCTGATTAACTATCCGGCTCCATCCCTAACTCCTCCTAAGATAATCATGGAAGAACCATCTCTCCATCCCTAACTCCTCCTCGAGTTTTTTCAATAGTTTAAAGAGAGAGCTATATGAGATGAATGGGGAAACAATTTTAGAGTTTAAAGTTCATGTTAGAACATTGCAGGTGGCAGTTAGATGATCAACAAAGATTGAGTTATGCTCGAGCAAGGAATGCTTGGATAATAAGACATTCAAATATGGAATCTTTGATTTTTAGTTTTCTTTTGTTCTTGTTGTGTTTTCTTTTCTACAATGAAGAGCTAAATTTCTACTCATACTTAAAGTAAATGAACCCTACGATGAAATTGTTTCTATGATTATTTTGGTTTGATTTAATATATAATTTTCATGCTTTCTATCCATCGTGCTTGACTGGTATTGGTATGGTAGAAGTTAGCCTATTGATTCAAAGTTGAATTCAAGCATGTGTAAGCTAACTACTTGTATGTTTGATTATAGCACCATTGGGTTGAAGGGATTGAATGCAAGTCTAGAGATAGACCAGCATAAGACCTTTAGAATAGGGTTAACCCTAGTAGTAAAATTCAAATAAATAGTAACACATTTTTTCAGATTTTGATTAGGAAAAGATTTTAATCGATCTACTTGGGAATAGGGGTTAGCTACCTCAAAAGAGGAGTTTAATCTTTGAGTTCTCCATGGTCAATGATAATTGTACGACTATTAAGCCAAAATAAGAGTTGTGTAATTGATTTTTAGGGGGAGTTAAATCTGAGTATGATATCTTTGGATTGTTGATTTTATTTGATTTGTTTTATATGGCTTTGTTTTGTTTTAGTTAGTTTAATTTGGTGCATTAGTTTAATTCTTATTAGTTAATTAATCAAACTACATATTTGATACGTTAGATAATAAAAAGAGGTTCAATAGGGTAGACAACTCCATCCTTGCGGAATATGGCCTTTATGGATCGAATATGATACATGCACTTGCCTTAAAGGTTCCTTATCATTGAACGCCTTAGTTGAATATTTTTAGTTGTGTAGTTCGAAAGCCATCAAGTTTCTAGTGCCAATGCCTAGGATTGTTTGAGATTGCTACTTAAAAGTCTAATTTTTAATGATTTAGCTATTTATTTTCTTGCAGGATTTTCTTTCATATTCTTGTTTTAATTTTTATTATTGACTTCTTATTCTTTTGTGGTAGGAGAATTGGTGCATGACTCAAAACAACTATAGTGAAGTCAAGAATATTGATCCAAAAATTAAAAAAACTTTAAGGAGATTTTGTTGTACAAGGAGCCTTGAGTTACAACCATACCTCCTGAGTTAGAACAAGATGGAGAAGATCAAGAATAGTTAATCATGGAAGAGCAAAATCCACTTCAAACTATGTCCAATTATACAAAACCATCTCTTGATAGGATAAAATCAAGTATTGCCAAACCACCTGTCAATGCTAATAATTTTGATATTAAATTGAAGTTTATCTAGATGTTTCAAAATTGTATTCAATTTGATGGCTTAGTACATGATGATTCGGATGCCCATTTTCCCTAGTTTCTCATAGATAAATAAGACATTCAGGATTAATGGAGCTAATGAATACAATATTTGATTGAGATTATTTCCATACTTATTGAGATGAAGGGCTAAGCAATGGTTAACTTTACCTCTAATAGGTATATTGCCACTTGGAATGCTCTTGCCAAAAATTTTTTGATGAAGTTTTTTCCTCCGACTAAGACTGCAAAGTTTTGTAATGATATTTGTACTTTTACTTAGATGGATTCAAAGACACTTTACGACACTTATGAAAGATTCAAAGATTTGTTGAGAAAGTGTCCATGTCATGGTTTACCAACTTGGTTGCAAGTTCAGACATTCTACAATGATCTAAATTATCCTTCTAAAAGGATGATTGATGTAGTGGCTGGTGGTATTCTAAACAACAAAACTCCAAAGCTAGCTCCAGACCTTATTGGGGAGAAGGAAATGAACAATTATCAATGGCAATCATCTTCCATAATTAATCTGAGCAAAGCAGCCCCAGCTTAGAGTTTTGATAAAGTTACTAGACTAGCCAATCAAATCCAAGATTTATCTAAACATGTTAAAGTACTTTCTATTTCTCAAAGGAAAACAGTAGTGATGCAATGTAATCCATATGGAGATTGACACTTAATTCAAGATTGTTAGGCATACAATGGAATGAGTAAGATTGAGCAAGTAGATTTTGTGGATAATGTTCTAACCCATACAATAATACCTACAATCCTGGATGGAGGAATCACCCAAATCTTTCTTTCACTACTTAAAGGCAACAACAACTACCTGGTTTTCAACCTCGAGTACCACCATAGGAAAGGAGGCAATTTGCAAATCATGAATTTTCAAAGTTTATGTAGAAAACTAATGCTAAGATGAAAACTATGCACACCACTTTGAGAAACCAAGAAGCATTTATGCAAAAATTAGAGATTTTATTGGGGCAATTCCCCTAGATTCATTCACAAAGATGGCAAGATGCTTTACCAGCTAACATCAAGCTAAACCCAAGAGGGCCATACAATCCAAACTACTGATAAAAAGTGGATGGTCATGCGGATGTCAAGTGGTTGAAAAGAAAAGGAAAACCTACTTAATTATAGGATGAGGACATCAAGCCAAAGATGTTAAACCTAGCGCTTTTCGGGAGGCAACCTAAGCAAAAACATTACTTACTATCATTTTACTTAGTTTCACTTTTTATTATTTTTAAGCATTTTTTAGTTCTTTTGAATGGCCTAGAACTATTCATGTCAAGTCAATATGCTTTCATGTAGGAAATTGAATGCAATTGGGGAAGAAATTCTTGAAGAAAAGGTGCATGAATATCTTTCATCATGTTCAGGTACGTTTTTATTTTTTTTTAAGTTTTTGGAGCCTAACATGCCTTGTAACATGCCCGTGTTCAAGGCCATGTTTGTCAACACATGATGAAACATGAATGTGTCAGCTTTAAAAAATATTTTTAAAGGATTTTTAAAATTTAGCTACAGAAGATCAAACACGGTCACCAACATACCCATGTTTATACTTATGCTTGCCTTTGTCCAAAACTCTAAAAGTGAAACATGATCCTAAACACCCCTATGTTTTAAAACATGTCCCCAAACACGGTTGCATTTGTGCCAGTGTTCAAGATCGTGCAAGTCCTCTATTTTCTAAAATTTTAAGCTTAAAACCTCAAACACGGTGTTAAGCATGTCCAGGTTACAAAACATGTTAATTAAAGAAGGTTTGGTTCACACCTATGTTTAAATCCATATTCCTTCAATATTTTTAAAAATTTAAGGGTTCAGATGTCTATGTTCAAAAGCGTGTTTGCAAACACTACCATAAACATGCTTATGTTTATGACCGTGTTGCTTAAACGTAAAAGCGTGGTCGCAAACAACAATTGCCTCACTTATCCAACTATCATGAAAATCACTATTTCTTCTTTCTCATGTTTCCAAATCTTTACCCTAGCTTTCATCACTACCAGGCAAGGTTTTCCTTGATTGGAAAAGTGTTTCAAAGCCTCTTACCATCAATTCTAAGTTCTCTATCTCTAGATTTTTCTCTCTATAGATAATAATCTCTATCTATGTTTTCTTAAGGATTTGTTAATGATTTGAATGATTTCTT
Organism: Aquilaria yunnanensis; assembly: GCA_039654915.1. Classification (NCBI taxonomy): domain Eukaryota; kingdom Viridiplantae; phylum Streptophyta; class Magnoliopsida; order Malvales; family Thymelaeaceae; genus Aquilaria; species Aquilaria yunnanensis. Next base: position 73,233,164 of record CM077597.1, read on the forward strand.
GATATTGGCAGGCGTCATTTGATGTTAAGGGATGAAATGTTGGTGCCATTATGGATGATTTTTAGTTTATAGCTTGATTTTGACACATGGATGGATTTTAGCCTCTGGTGTATGTTGGTAAAGTTAGGATGATCTTGGTGGAATTGCTAATTTTTTGGATATGATTAATTCATGCATGTTAATTTATTATTCTTTATGGTTAGATTTGGATTTATTGAGGTTTAATTGAATTGATGCATTGGCATTATTATTGATTGTCAAGCACATTAGCAATTGCTAGAAATTTTGGTGTGCTATAATGGAATAGGTTTCTTATGCAGCAAGAAAGAGCATTAATTTGCACTTAATTGACTTGGATTTCTAATTCTTTATGAATTTAAGCTTGGTTGTTAATCTTGATCACCTTAATCACTAGTTTGAATTGTGACACTTCATGCTTATGGTTTCTAAGTCAGTTTTATTAAGAACTCATTAGACGTTATAAATATTGCTACAATGGATTTTGGATTTGAGAATATTCTTGCCATTGGGGAAAATCTTCTACTAGTTTTTGGATGACTACATGCCCTTCAAAGCTCCCCAGTAGAACCAAAATGCAGGCCAAGAGGCCAAAGAAGTCATCCAACAAACTACCTGAGTTCAAGGATGATTATCAGGTTGAGTGATTCAACCACTTGGTTTTGAAGTCGTTCTCCCTTAACAAGTTGAATGATTTGAATGCTCTTAGCTAGTGTTAGTGTTAAGCCTAAAAGCCAATCATAAGATAATTTTATTTTGCACATTAAGTCATCATATTTTATTGAGGCATTATTCCAATAATTTTATTTACTGTTTGTTTTTACATAGCATAATTAAACATAATTATAAGCCTAGAATAATAGTATTCAAAATTTTCCTTAGTGAAGTATTATTATGGAATGGGTTGTAATAATACATAAAGATCAGTATATGTGGAGACTAATATAAGGTATGTAGTCTACATATGGGTACAAGTTGGAGAACTTGTATACTAGATTGACCCACCATGAGAATGCTACATGGGTACTTATATAAGTGTCATAAATGATTCTCACAGTGATCAAGGCATATGTAGCCCTTTGCCTAAGGTGATCAAGGTTCCCTGCATGCAACATGCATACTTTGATACTTCTCATTGTTGCTTATAACTAAGCGAATATGAAGGTAGTCATTGGGTATGTCACATATCATACAAAAGATTTGTATGATTAGGGTGGGATTTGTCCCTTATACATAAAGGGACTTATATCTCTAAGACCCTTAATTAAGTGAGACTACGTAAATGTATGGCCATGCTTGGATGAGTTGATATAAGGTATTAGTGTCATCAGTTTAAGTTAGTCTACTTAGGGATCAAGAAACCACATATTGGGCTATATGAGAATGAAATATTCCATGTCTTATGCTTAGTCTTAATATCTTGAACAAATGGAGAATGACATACATGAATAATGATCATAAAGGTTTAGTCAAATCACTGACTATCTTGTCACTTGAGTAGCAATTATTGCATTTGTAGAAATCATATGGCAAAATAGGGCCTCAGCACCCTGATTTACTAACACTAATAGGCTCTTTGGGAACTATGATCCCACTTAGGTTACAATTGACTAGTTATTACTTGTGAAGTAACTTAAATCATTACTTGCAACTACTTACTTAACCTACCCTACATAGGAAATAAGCATGCATCATCCTGGCAAATGCAATAACAATTAAATAATTAATCTATAATAGAAAAATGCCATGGCCTTTATATTTAAGAAAACAAATTGATACAAGCCAAGATGTAAAAAATTTAGTTGCTTTAGCTTCAAGTAATAACTATATGCATACATCTCAATCCTATATGCACCCAAATGTAATTCTAGTATTATTCACACCAATAGACACTAGTAAAGGCAACACTCAATATGAAAAATGTCATACATACAATGGTAACAGCAATATCTACTAAGATTCACCCATAGCTTTGCACCTGAGCAATCTAGGTTTAAGTGGCAAGCCTCACTTTCCTTGTGCATACTTAGCTTTAAAAGCTGAAAAGACAACTCTTTGGTCAATGCTAACTTATATTATAAGCAATCATTTATCAAAAGATTCATACTTAAAGAGTACCTTCAAACCATTAAAACTTAGCACTAATAGTTGCCCCTCACCAACTGTTAGGATCGACTAGCTTTCTAAAAATCTACACAACACTTAAAGGGTGGGTACTCGAAAGTACTCAGTAATGGATTCGGCACCTACAAGGGAAACATATACAAGCATGCAAAGCACAGAAAAGATATATCTATTATACAGCACAAGCAACCAACCAAACAATACAACAAGCAATAAACACAAGCAATTAATAAATAACAACAACAATGTATGTAATGTATGGATGGATGAATGAATGCACATGTTTATGCATTTAAGACTTCTTTACACCTGAAGGTGTTCTTAACTATCGTGAGCTAAAATGGCTGGGGTACTTGGATACTGGCCCTCGTATCTGATTCTAGTGCTTGATTAAACCCCATGAAGTCCTCCTTACGGGTGCCCTAAGTAAGTCATCATTTACTTGACCTTGCCCTCCTTTTACAGGCAACTTAGAGTAAATCGTCATTTACTCACCTCTTACTCGTAACTTCCCCTTACTTGTTATGCTGGGTAATTAAACTTAGTAGCCAAACTTCACCAAGTTCCTCTGAACTCTAGTCAAGCAACTTAGTGGATTCACTTATCTAGCCCGTCGACTCAGTTTGGACCTCTTAGGCACCGTTCAATGCCCGGAGGCACTTGGCCTCTACCTTTGGGTCATTAAGGATCTCGGATCCTTCTCGGGTCCCTCTCCAATGCCAGAGGTTCATGACCTCACCCTTTGGCCATTGGAGGAGTCATACAATACTAGGTCCCTCCTTAGTACCCTATTTATGACTTAATGTACCTCACTTATCCACTTTTCCTTAGCCCTCTTAACCACCCACTTATTTCCCACTTATTGATGCATACTTAAATCTTAGGAATACTTTTGAGCCATGTTAGGATGCCACCTAAACCTTAGGAATTGATTTGGGACACTTAGAAACAAGGTTGCCACAATTCAGGCATAATGCTATAACATTGCATGTTGTGGTGTCACAGCATTGTGAATTTATGAAAGCTACTGGAAATGATGTGATAGCACTGGCATACTTGGTGTGATAGCATTTCACATTTTAGGCAGCCTTTTCTTCCTATTGTGTTACCGCCTCACAAAATGGGAGAATTACAAGTGTGTCATAATGGCTAAAAACCATTATATTGTGTAATTCTCACCATAGTGATTGAAGTGTGGGGGGTAAAAGGCATGATCAACACCTCCTTAAAAGTGTTCCAAGTTGGTAACTTGGTCCCCAAGAAAATCCTTAAGGATTGCTTGTTTTTCAAGCAACCTATGGACTTTTTTGTAAGGTTTTGGAAATTCAGGTACTCAATTGCAAAACTCTCAAGAAAGAGACTTGGAGAGTTATGGGAATGATATGAATGGTACGAAAGTGCTATTGGAGGACCAAATTGCTCATGGAAGACAAGTTTGGACAAAGGATACACTAAAGGCAATAAGGACCTAAATGCCCTACTGTAAACCTTAAGGTGTTCAAGCTTTTGACTTAAGTTTAAGGGTGGAATTGTGAGGTTATCCCACTATGGGGAGGCATCCAAGACTTGATAATTAGTCAAAAATGTTGGGCACATGTGTGCCAATGAGTTTAAGACAAAGAAACTATAATTAGTGAAAAGGAAAATGACATAAAGCAAGGTTAAGCTTGTTTAAGTGTGTTTTGGTGCCCTTAAGCTCATTTAGGGCCATTTAAGTGGCCAAATCACTTATCCCTCTCTCATTTTCGTCCTCCCCCAGCCCAAGAACACAGCCATACTTCCTCCATAGCCACCACAGATTCAAACTTCCAATTGATTGAAATTGAAGGCAAAAGGAAGCAATTGGAAGCAAACTAGAGCTATTTCTTGCATACTTCAAGGATAAAGCTTGATTTTCGGCCTACCCACTTTGGTAAGGGTTCTCTTGCTCTCATGGGTTGTTTTATGGATTTTCAAACATCCATGGAGCTATGGCTAAGCTTGGAAGAGAGCCATGAGCTTGATGAACCACGCTTATTGAGGGGAGTGCACTTATTGAAGGTTTTGCGACCTATTGTCAAGTGCACAAAGATGGCAATGAAATGAGGGTTTCTGGAGCCCAAAGTTAGTACTGACTACTGTTAAAATCCTCCTAATACCAAGCATTAGCTTGAGGAGGGCTGCCATAGTGATTTGGTCATGTTTATTATGTGTTTTATGGACTAACCTATGGTATATGTTGCTGCCACATTTCATGTGTTTGTTGTTTGTGTTTGGCTGCTGCATTTGGTTGCTATAACTTGTATATATGCATTGTGGTTTTTGTGTTTTAGTTTCTTTGGATGCAGGTTTTAATGAGGATCACTTTACCTTAAGAAACCAAGTGTTACCCTTACTAAGTTTCTCAATGAAACTTACTCCCCTCAATTCTGTCATTTCAGGTTCAGCAGAAAGATCACCTTCAAACTAAACTTTGTGGTTTGAGTTTTGATCTGAAATTTCAGGTACATGAACTTCCACATGTCTAGTTGTGATCTGGAAATTTTGGTGATTTTAGGAGCACATTTGGTATTTTTAATGGTGGTACTTATTGTGTTGTACAGCAGCTGTCCAGCATCCTGTTTTTGGAGTCCATTGTGTCTCAGGAGCTCCTATAACTTAGGGTGCGTATTTAGCTGAGTTAAGACCATATTGTAGTGCATGTATGAATCTACATGTAGTGTATGTAAGATGAGACAAGTATGTGAACATTTGAGTAATGTTTTGGCTATGTAAGTGATGTGGTGCAAAGCTGCCTAAGTGTGAATGATAGGCTGCTTACTTGTAAATTCTGTTTTGGCCACATAAAGTTTCTAGATTCAAGAGAATGTAATTAATATGTGTATTGGACATGTATGGGATAGCCTTGGAGGGCTTTCCCCTTGTGAATGAAGTGTTTGCATGGTTTGGAAAAATTGTACGGGCAAAATGGTCCAAAAGTTGCCAGAATTTTGACCATATACCTAAAGTTTAATATCTCCCTGTGTAGAATGAATCTTGGTATGAAATTTTGACCACACCTAGAGTACATCCATAGGGTTAACTGGGATTTTGAATTTATGGGTTTAGAGCCCTGTAGCCAAATATATGACGTTGCAAAGTTGGCTGAGTTACTGTTTATTTGTTCAGAATTTTGTAACCAACTTAAAAAATCCATAACTTGGTCCATAGGTGGGCTATTGATGTAAAAAAAAATTCCTTGGTTTTCTCTAAGTCTCTACTTAATAATGGAACAAAGAAAACAGGGGGGTATGTGGCTAGAATGATACAGTTTATTAGTGGAAGTTACAGGTGCAGTAGCTGGTCACTAGAACTTAACAAGATTGCCTAATGTGTGGATGCCAAAACTAAGACTTGTGCTAGTGTTTTCCTTCTTAGCTGCCATGGTGTACATGAAATGTGAATATGTGTGTGATGGTTGGACCAATATGCATGTGTTTACATAGTGCCCAAGAGGGCCACTTGGGTATGCACACTAAGGGTAGTGTTCTGATGGCCTACAGAACATTACCAATCCTGGGAGTTTAAATGCACAGTTTTGGCACCATAACTGGACTACCCTGGAGTGGGTAACAGAAGTTGGTATCAGAGCATGGTTTATACATGTACATAGGCTATAGTTGCGTTGCATGCATCTACATATATGAACTTAGTTTGGTCTGCTGCTAGTGTCAAGTACCATTGAAATACCTATGATCTTTATATGTGCTCTATGATGAATCATCAATGCGGGAAGTAAAGATGGTTGCCACAAGGATAGGGGAACCACCCTGAAGGCCTCCTACTGATTTTGGGCAACAAAGAAATGAACATAATAGAGGGAATCAAGGGCAACAGGGGGTACCAAACCCTGAAATGCCTCAGGTTTGGTTAGAGCTTCAGGGGAACTTAGCTCTAGTCAATGAAAAGTTAATGAGGTTGATTCAAGCACAATAGCAGGGAGTCCAAGTAGCTCCGGCAGAACCAATTCAAGATGCACAGTAGCAACCAGAAGAGGATACTAGGAACATATCTGAATATGTTCCTTCTGGAAGCTTGAAAGACATAAATGATGAAATTGTTGAGGAGGAAGATGAAGATAGGAGAAATCCAAGGGGAAGAAGACTAAGGTCTGAGATTGGTTAGGTATCCAGGACCAATCCCTCAGTCTATGACCATTCCTCCACTAGGAATGAGATTGAGGATGGCCATGAGAAAAGATCTAGGAGAAGGTAGAGAGATCATAGAGATCATAGAGAACATCACCATACAGAGGACTCTCACAGATCCAAGAGACATAGATCAGAGGATCTAGAAGGCCTAGATGAGGTCAGACTGTTGGAGCGGTTCCAAGGCCTAAGACCTCCACAGTTTGATGGAAGAGCTAGGCCAGAGAAAGCTGAGGAGTGGTTAATCTTCATTGAAAAAAATGTTTGAGAGGATGCCACTCAGCTCCACCAAGAGAGTGTCACTGGCTATCTACAATCTGGTAGGCAATGCAGAGATATGGTGGAGGAGCACCAGAGATAGGTATGCTTTCCAGAAGGGGAGAAGGCCAGGAAGAGATATTGAGATGAGCTGGCTAGAGTTCACACAGCTATTCTAGGAGCAGTACATCAATGATGCAATCAAGGATATGAAGCAAGTTGAATTTGATGCTCTAAGGCAGGACAACCTCAGTGTCCTAGAGTATGAGCACAAATTCAATAAGTTGGTGAGGTATGCTCCTCAGTATCATGGACTGGAGGAATTGAAGGCCAAAAGATTTGTCAGAGGCCTAAAGTCAGACATTAGAAAGGCTGTTAGACCTTTTGGAGCAGTTACATACTATGAGGTAGTGTAGAAAGCTCTATTAGTAGAGCAAGAGGAGTATGAGACTAAGTACTTTCCCAGTGGACCAAGGGAAAGTGGTCAGGCAGGAGGCAAGCAGAAGAAGCCACCACACGGCAACGCAGTTGTCAAGAGTTCCCATTTTGGTGGTGAGGGCAAGGTTAAGGGGAAGTTCCCTGGCCTAGGGTACCCTAAGTGTAGGAGGTTTCATGGAAATAAACCTTGCTACTTTGATACCGAAGCGTGTTTAAGATGTGGATCCATGGATCATTGGATCAAAGACTGCCCACAGGCTCAAAGGAGGCCAGAAGACCAAGGTCCAGTAAGACCTATTGGGGTAGGACCTAGAGGAGAAGCACTAAGGGAAGCACAGCAGAGGCCAGTTCCTCCAGTGCCTCGTCCTCTATTGCAGAGAGCTGGCAGAGTCTTCCAAGTGGAGAGACTAGAGACATCAGAGCAGGGAGGAGCACTAAGAGGTGACATTTACCTTAATGGTATGCCTGTTAGTGTTTTGTTTGATATTTGTACATCTGTGTCTATAGTGGCTAGGAAATTTGTTGAAGCCATAAAATTGCCTACTGAAATCATGCTTAGGATATCCTTAGTGAAAACAGCAGGTAGTTAATGTCTTTTCACTAATGACCTAGCTAAGGATTGTGAGCTAGTAGTAGGAAAGACTAAGGTTATGACTAATCTTCTAGTGTTGGATATTCCTAAGTATGATTTAGTGCTGGGTATGAATTGGCTTGCTATGCATAACATAAGAATTGATTGTGCTAAGAGGGAAATCACATTGCCTGATGGTGAAGTGCATGCATTAGTGAATTCTAAGGAATTAATGTATGAAATGCATGGGATGGAGCTAGAGGTACTAGATGAGATACCTGTGATTTCTGAGCATGATTACTGTTATGCATTGAATGAATTACACTGTGATGAAGAAGTGGATAGAATATTTGTAGTGAGAGACTTTCCACTAGTCTTTCCTAAAGACCTGCCAGGTATTCCTCCACAAAGGGAGATTGAATTTGAAATCAAGCTGCAACCAGGAGCTAGTCCAATATCCATACCTCCTTATAGAATGCCAATCACAGAGATGAATGAGCACAAGAAACAACTTGATGAACCTCTTGAAAAGGGTTCATAAGGCCAAGTGTTACACCGTGGGGATCTCCTGTTCTCTTTGTGAAAAAGAAGGATGGATCTTTGAGACTATGCATTGACTACAGGAAGCTTAATGCAGTGACTATCAAGAACAAGTATCCACTCCCTAGGATTGAGGATCTATTTGATCAACTCAAGGGAGCTAAGATCTTCTCTAAGATAGATTTGAGATCTAGATACTTCCAATTAAGAGTAAAGGAAGAGGACATTCCTAAGATTGCATTCAGGACCAGATATGGGCATTATGAGTACACAGTCACGCCATTTGGTTTGACTAATGCCCAGTTGCTTTCATGGACCTGATGAATAGGGTGTTTAGACCACATCTGGACAAATTTGTGATTGTGTTCATTGATGACATCCTAGTGTATTCCAAGGATGAAAATGAACATGAACATCATTTGAAGATTGTCTTAAAGACTCTATTGCAGCATCACCTTTATGCCAAGTTATCCAAGTGTGAATTTTGGATAAGGGAAGTGTCTTTCCTAGGACACATCATAGATGCACAAGGCCTTAAGGCAAACCCTAAAAAGGTCAAAGGTTTGAGTGGATTGAGAAATGTGAAAAGATTTCAGGAGAGGAAAAGGGTTCCTTGTATCAATCATTTGCTTACAAGCAAGGATTACTGTACTTTAAGGACCGAATATGTGTGCCTAAAGGAGCAAAGCTCAGGGATGAAATACTTGAATAAGCTCACACAAGCAAGTTGAACATCCATCCAGGAAGTGAGAAAATGTATAAAGACTTGAAGGCTCACTTCTGGTGGCCAAACATGAGGAGAGACATAGTTAGTTATGTTTCCAAATGTGCCACATGCTAGAGGGTAAAGGTGGAGCACCAAAAGCCAGCTGGTACCCTATAAACTCTACCGATACCAATGAGGAAGTTGGGCAACATAACCATGGACTTTTTGACTGGGTTGCCTATGACCAAATTAAGGCATGATACATTATGGGTCATTGTGGATAGGCTAACCAAATGTGCCCATTTCTTACCTATGAAACTCACAGACTCCTTGGAGAAGTTAGCTCAGATCTATGTCCAAAAGATAGTGAGACTACATGGAGTGCCAGACTCCATTGTATCTGATAGAGATCCAAGATTTACAGCTCGATTTTGGATAAAGCACTAGGAACCAAAATCCATTTGAGTACTGCTTATCATCCTCAGATAGATGGGCAATCTAAAAGGGTGATACAGATACTGGAAGACATGCTCAGGAGCTGTGTGTTGGATTTCAAAGGTGAATAGGACCAACACTTGCCATTGGTGGAATTCTCATACAACAATAGTTACCAAAGCACCATTGGCATGGCACCTTATGAAGCATTATATGGAAGAAGGTGCATGACACCCCACTATTGGGTGCAAACCTTAGACAGGCTAGAGTTGGGTCCCGAAATTATTGAAGAGACTTCTGCCAAAATCAAGAAGGTTCAAGAGAGATTAAAGGCAGCCAATGAAAGGACCACAGCCTATGTCAACAAAAGAATGAGAGACTTGGAATTTGAGGTTGGTGACAATGTTTAGCTGAAAGTTGCACCAACTAAAGGCACTGTCAGATTTGGCAGAAAAACCAAGTTAGCTCCAAGATACATCGGTCCTTATGAGATCTTGGACAGAGTTGGTAAGGTAGCATACAGGTTAGCTCTACCGCCAAGCATGTCAAGTGTTCATAATGTTTTTCACATCAGTGTGCTTAAGAAGTGTCTATTGGACACAAAGCATGCTATTGTAGTGGAAGACATACAGTTGGAACCTAACTTGACATATGAAGAGAAACCTATAGCTATCTTAGCCAAGGATACTAGAAGGTTAAGAAACAAACTTATTCCCACGGTTAAAGTTCAGTGGTCACACCACTCTGAAAGAGAAACAACCTGTGAAATTGAAAAAGACCTTATGGAAAGGTATCCTGAAGAATACCCGAAGCTAAAGGCTATTTTGGAGGACCAAAATTTTTAAGGGGGGGAGGATTGTTACCACCTCACAAAATGGGAGAATTACAAGTGTGTCATAATGGCTAAAAACCATTATATTGTGTAATTCTCACCACAGTGATTGAAGAGTGGGGGGTAAAAGGCATGATCAACACCTCCTTAAAAGTGTTCCAAGTTGGTAACTTGGTCCCCAAGAAAAGCCTTAAGGATTGCTTGTTTTTCAAGCAACCTATGGACTTTTTGTAAGGTTTTGGAAATTCGGGTACTCAATTGCAAAACTCTCAAGAAAGAGACTTGGAGAGTTATGGGAACGATATGAATGGTACGAAACTGCTATTGGAGGACCAAATTGCTCATGGAAGACAAGTTTGGACAAAGGATACACTAAAGGCAATAAGGACCTAAATGCCCAACTATAAACCTTAAGGTGTTCAAGCTTTTAGCTTAAGTCTAAGGGTGCAATTGTGGGGTTATCCCACTATGGGGACGTAGCCAAGACTTGATAATTAGTCAAAAATGTTGGGCACATGTGTGCCAATGAGTTTAATACAAAGAAACTATAATTAGTGAAAAGGAAAATGACATAAAGCAAGGTTAAGCTTGTTTAAGTGTGTTTTGGTGCCCTTAAGCTCATTTAGGGCCATTTAAGTGGCCAAATCACTTATCCCTCTCTCATTTTCATCCTCCCCCAGCCCAAGAACACAGCAATACTTCCTCCATAGCCACCACAGCTTCAAACTTGCAATTGATTGAAATTGAAGGCAAAAGGAAGCAATTGGAAGCAAACTAGAGCTATTTCTTGCATACTTCAAGGATAAAGCTTGATTTTCGGCCTACCCACTTTGGTAAGGGTTCTCTTGCTCTCATGGGTTGTTTTATGTATTTTCAAACATCCATGGAGCTATGGCTAAGCTTGGAAGAGAGCCATGAGCTTGATGAACCAAGCTTATTGAGGGGAGTGCACTTATTGAAGGTTTTGTGACCTATTGTCAAGTGCACAAAGATGGCAATGAAATGAGGGTTTCTGGAGACCAAAGTTAGTACTGACTACTGTTAAAATCCTCCTAATACCAAGCATTAGCTTGAGGAGGGCTGCCATAGTGATTTGGTCATGTTTATTATGTGTTTTATGGACTAACCTATGGTATATGTTGCTGCCACATTTCATGTGTTTGTTGTTTGTGTTTGGCTGCTGCATTTGGTTGCTATATCTTGTATATATGCATTGTAGTTTTTGTGTTTTAGTGTCTTTGGATGCATGTTTTAATGAGGATCACTCTACCTTAAGAAACCAAGTGTTACCCTTACTAAGTTTCTCAATGAAACTTACTCCCCTCAATTCTGTCATTTCAGGTTCAGCAGAAAGATCACCTTCAAACTAAACTTTGTGGTTTGATTTTTGATCTGAAATTTCAGGTACATGAACTTCCACATGTCTAGTTGTGATCTGGAAATTTTGGTGATTTTAGGAGCACATTTGGTATTTTTAATGGTGGTACTTATTGTGTTGTGCAGCAGCTGTCCAGCATCCTGTTTTTGGAGTCCATTGTGTCTCAGGAGCTCCTATAACTTAGGGTCCGTATTTAGCTGAGTTAAGACCATAGTGTATTTAATTTATGCATTTACATGTAGTGTATGTAAGATGAGACAAGTATGTGAACATTTGAGTAATGTTTTGGCTATGTAAGTGATGTGGTGCAAAGCTGCCTAAGTGTGAATGATAGGCTGCTTACTTGTAAATTCTGTTTTGGCCACATAAAGTTTCTAGATTCAAGAGAATGTAATTAATATGTGTATTTGACATGTATGGGATAGCCTTGGATGGATTTCCCCTTGTGAATGAAGTGTTTGCATGGTTTGAAAAAATTGTATGGGCAAAATGGTCCAAAAGTTGCCAGAATTTTGACCATGTACCTAAAGTTTAATATCTCCCTGTGTAGAATGAATCTTGGTATGAAATTTTGACCACCCCTATAGGACAACCGGAGGGTTAACTGGGATTTTGAATTTCTGGATTTAGATCCCTGTAGCCAAATATATGACGTTGTAAAATTTGGCTGAGTTACTGTTCATTTGGTCAGAATTTTGTAACCAACTTAAAAAACCCATAACTTGGTCCATAGGTGGGCTATTGGTGTAAAACAAAATTCCTTGGTTTTCTCTAAGTCTCTAATTGATAATGGAGCAAACAAAACATGGGGGAATGTGGCTATAATGATACATTTTATTAGTGGAAGTTACAGGTGCAGTAGCTGGTCACTAGAACTTAACAAGATTGCCTAATGTGTGGAAGCCAAAACTAAGACTTGTGCTAGTGTTTTCCTTCTTAGCCATGGTGTGCATGAAATGTGAATATGTGTGTGATGGTTGGACCAATATGCATGTGTTTACATAGTGCCCAAGAGGGCCACTTGGGTATGCACACTAAGGGTAGTGTTCTGATGGCCTACAAAACATTACCAATCCTAGGAGTTTAAATGCATAGTTTTGGCACCATAACTAGACTACGCCAGAATGGGTAACATATTGAGTTCGAGGCAATCACGTCAAAGTAATCAGTGTGGCCGCATTAACCCCTGGAGCTACTTTTCTTCGCCCCTTTCTTGGCCAATCTCATTCCAACTCTTACCCAAACAAATTCCAATCATTTTGGCTTATTCCAACTCACTCCCAAGTATTCTAACACTACTTATACTTCATTTAATCATGCCATAACTGAAATCCCTTACCTCAAATGAAGATTTTTCCAAATCAAGCAACTATTCACTTCAAGCTCCAATGGAGTTCCTTTGAGTTCCAGCCTTGAATTCAACCAAATTGGATACCAAGGAAACGAAATTAAGACCATTTCTAACCATTTAACAAGCTTAGAACTAACCCAAAAGGATCAAAGATGCTTACCTTAGGGTTTGAACCAAAAACTTGCGAAACCAAGCTCAAATGCACCAATTACGCCAAAAATAAGCTAAGGGCTTGTTGGGGTGGCTCTGGGACCTCCAATTTTCATGGAATTATGGGTGATTTAGGAGGTTTGGAGATGAAGAGCTATGAAGGTGAGGCATACACAAAAATTGTGGATGGAAGAGATGATGAATAGTTCGCAACTCTTCCAAATATATAATTAACTACTACTACTTAGCCCATTTTGCTTCTCTTGTCATTGTGGTCCACAAACTTAACTTTGATTCACTTAGGGCACTTAAAATTCTCCTAGACTATCGCTCCTTGGTCCCATTGACAGGTTTTTCTTTCCTAAACACTTTGCCGTTAAGCCACTTAAGCCATTATAAGACATAATATAGCTTAATTCCTCACTTAGTGCCTTTTTCACCCTTAACTTTCACTTTTGGTTCAAATGACTAGAAAAACTTATGATACTTATTTAACTCAAAACACTTGCATGAGCCTAATTTCACTAAAATTATGGTCATGTCGCTGACTTGGGCCAAAATTATGATTTTGCCCTTTTTTTCTCTTTTAGGTGCAAATTAACACTTAGGAACCCTTATAGAGCTTACTTTAGTTGCTTGGCTTGTTTAATAAAACTTATTTGAGAAAAATAACTTGGGATTTACTTACCTTGGCATCCAAACTATGGGAAGTACTTGGAGAGTCTTTACACATCACTCATTATTTATGATCATAAATGTGATTTATGAGTATTACCAATGTGATATGAGCCTATAGGATTGCACACTTAGAGCCAATTAGATTATTTAAGTGCATGGGATAAATTGTTTGGTTTTGGTTTCATGATAATTTCAGATTAATTATTGGCCCAAATGTTGAGCCATTTTAAAGCCCGAAATTTGGCCTAATTGGATTAGGTAATCAAACCTATTTGGCTTAGGAGTTTTTCATCATTATATATATGTTATATATTGTTATTTTTGAGCCAGGCTCCCTGGACAAAATTTAGAAAGTGTTTTAAAAATTTCCAATTGTACTCCCCTAGTATCTTTCCTTGGAGGACACAAGCTAGCACTATGGGTACAAAATGGATGCTCCAGCAGGAACCTAGAGGAGGGGTGGCAATCCGAGCGATTGTGTGGATACCATAAAGTGCTTGAACATGTCAATTGTTCAAGTTTTGTGATTTGACTCAACAGTTGGGTTAAAGATATTAACCTACTAGATACAAAAATTTTGGAACACCTGATTTACATTGTTTTACTTGGATCCTGAAGGGTTTTGGTTAATTCAGCTGCATTGTTTGGCTTCTAAAACCGTATAGCCAGTTGGGCTCTGAGGGAGAGGTTAAGATATTGGGTGAGTTTGATGGATGGTTGAACGTGTTTGATTGCCATGAGCTAGCTTACTATGGAGTTCTTATGCACTTTTGAGTACGACACCAAGAACATCAACTAGATGAGGTAGGATGTGGTGAAATTCAAGATCAGAGAGACTAACTATGTGATTAGTTTGAATGGGGCTTGGATGGAAATGTGGTTTTCATACCCAAGAGCACCTTCAGACACTAGATCATGAGAGTTCTCGGTGTGACTTTGACAGTAGTGCCCCTATTCCTGCCAATTATGGTGGGAGATTAATTCTGATTGAAAGGCTTATGTGCTGAGGCTCTCCAATGCCTCAAAGTTGAGGTCTCCTACAATTTGCTACATTTAATATATGCTGGCCCATTTGTGAAGAACAGTACCAATGAATGCCTAATTAATTCCTTTAATTAGGCTAGATCATTCTATTACCTAATCCAAAATCTTAATTAAGCCAAAATTGCTCCTCATTTCGAGGATCTTTTTACCAAGATTTACTATGTAAATCTTAGCCACTTTCTTAGCATTTAATATTTACTTGAGAGTTAAGAAAAACATTTACTAAGTTTCAATAAAACACTTATGTTTATTAAACTAAGATAGTGGTTTTGGCGGGATTTAAAGAAAACATGAATAAAATATGTGCATCCACATAAGAAAACATTTTAACACTCATGCATGCACAAGTAATATATCATGCCAAACCATGGATGAAAACTACCCTCATAGCAAGTAAATCTATGGCAACACAACATCTAAGTGTTTTGCCTATAAACCTAAGCAAGCAACATTATGGGTTGAAAAGCCCAAACCGAATCAATAATAATAAATGTTGCGGTTGTATTAAGTCAAAGTCCATACTAGTAGACCTCCTGCTATCTACTTCCACCATGCTACAAAATATTCATGACCAAATATTCAGTAGGCTCACTTTTGCCTAGGAAGAGAAATCTAAGTGAGGAGCGACCAAAGAAGTACTTGCCCAACTACATTGCTATACAAGGAAAATAAGTTTGGGGTTAGAGTCTGACAATGAGTGCATGCAACATATGAAAAATAAACATGTAGTGTATACAAAATATACCTATGATAAACTAACAAACAAGTACCAAATAATCTTGGTGGATTATTTGGTTTTGCACAACATTATCTACATATTAGCAATAAGGGTAAAGATATAAAATACTTAGTAAGGCATTTTAAAACAAACAAAACAAAACAACAATGGACCACAAGCACACATAACCATATATGCATGAACTTTGCCCATAATTTATATCAGCATGCCACGAGCAATTATCGAATGGAGTATTATATAATGATCATTATACCATGCCCTTTTGGGTACGTGACTCCCCATACTTATAAGACAAGCAAACAAACAAGCAAAACATAGACACCCATAGGTTCATTTTTTCCCTTGACCTTGCTAGCTTCTACAAGCTAAAAAATTCCCTTATTGTAGACAATGGGGTTTGACCATGTTTTTTCTGGGTCATAGTGCCCATGTAAGTGTCTTGCCCCTACTAGACCCTTGGGGCCATGTGTATGCTTACTTGTGGCCATAAGTCATTTTCTAGGCCCAAGTGCCATTTGGGCCTTAGAGCCTTACCAAGGGCTCCCCCTCATGGGTTATGCCAAAAGTGTGACCCAAGGCCTCACATGAAACCAAGGCTCCCGGGATGTGCCCACGCGTTCTCCTAGGTGAACATGACCATAAGCTCATTAGCGCATACACAAGCACACCCTTAGGTGCAGCTTCAGGTGCCCCTTGGGAACATATAGCTGCATGCCCCCCTTGGGCACACCCATGTGCACTTTTGCACTCCCAACTCACCATGCTCCTAGGCATCCAAAATTATTCATGCTTCTAGGAGACCATGCCACACACGCACACACACATATTGAGCACTTGAGCTCGATCACCACACACACACACCTAAACCGAGGCACACCTCTCTTGTGCTTCGCAAACCTTGAAGGTTCAGTCACACTCATCTTCCAAGCACCCAAGGCTTGGTCCACACACCATTTTACACCGCATGCACTAAGAACACCACCTATTTTTCAAACTAAGGGCTAGGTTTAGCCTTAGTGTCACTTGAGCCCTCCTTGGCTCTATTGGTCACCTTGTGCCCTTTTTGCCTTATCATTTCCCCTAGCTTTTACCAATTTAAAACATGGCCAAAGCTTCTCAAACATAGAAGGGGTAGAACACTTACCCTTGTATAGATCATTTTGTAAGCTCAAGTTTCAAGCACTACAAGTCCTTTCCTAATTCTCTTGAAGTCCCTTAAGTACATTGTAAAATAACCAATTGAACAATCAACATTTTTTAGCCTAGCAGCAATAAACAAACCAAAATGACCTCCTCATCTTAGTAGAAAATCTCAAACCAAAACTCCTTTCTGAAGCTTTGCGGTTCTCCTTCCTCTTACCAAAGCTTAACCTAAACAACCAAGGTTGTTGTTTAAAGAAGGGGAAACACATGTATATTAAAATAAAGTTTCTCATCTCAATAAACGCCAAAAGCCATGCCTTCATGAAGCTAAATCAAGGCTCCTAAGCTCTCCCTTACAACATACCCATCTTTCTTTTAATTTACCACTCAATTGCTTTTCTTTTCTTGATTTTCTTTGGATTTTTGGAGAGGCCTGAATGATTAGAGGTGTTTCGGACGAGAAGATGAAATGAGGAATTAAGGAGATTCATTTTATAGAATTGGGGAAACTTTTAGGGTAAAAATGGGTGAAGCAAGGATGGTGGGAACTAAAGTACTGATGGTTAAGGGTTTTACATGGTCCTTAATGGTTTAGGAGACTTATCTCAAGGGTATGGGCCAGCCTCCACATTTTTTACGCTGCACAATATGCTCCAATCATACCTTGCTTCATTCTCTAAAGTTTCCAAGAGGTGCTTTGGTTGAAAGAGCCATTTAGGTCTCATGGCCCTTTGTTAAAGGGATGTAACCTCCTTAAAGCCCACATAATTGGTTTCCTTTAAAAATTAAACACCATTTGGCTTCCCTCCAAAACCAAACATGCACCAAACTTATATTGACCATATTTGACCTAAGTTTGACCTTGTCTTTGGTTTGACCAGGTTTGGCCTTGCAAAATTACCAAAATGCCCACATTAACTTCACTTGCAAGCAAAGTTTCAAACTTGGTCAATTTGACTATAAACTTCACCAAATTTCACCAAATGAATTCAATCACCATTTATCACCTTATCATATCCTTTTTGACAATGTTTGACATGGAAATTACTATTTTGCCTTTCTTTGCTTCCTTATAAAAAGAAAAGCCAATCCTTGGTGAAAATTGTGTAATTGAGTTCAAATTTCATCAAGATGTTCATTTCACTTCTGGAAACTCAATTCCATCTTTGTTAATCATATTTTGATCTTTGACATTCCAAATGACCATTTTGCCCCTAGTTGCCCTTATAGTCAATTTACTTCAGATTTTAATCCTATGAACTCCAAAGATTATTGGCTCATTGTCTCAACATAAATCTAATAAAGGACCATGAAAATTAAATAAATTAGTTTCTTGATAAAATGAGGGTTGTCACATCCTCCCCCTCTTCAGATAATTGGTCCTCCAATTCGTGGTTTAACTCTAGGAACAGGTTGGGATATTGACCTTTTACATCCTTCTCTGTCTCCCATGTGGCCTTATCCTTCAAATGGTTGGACCATTGGTCCTTAACCATGGTTATCCACTTGGTCCTTAGCTTCATGACTTGTCGATCAAGGATTCTAATTGGATGTTCCACATAGGTCAAGTGCTTCTTCACTGGCTCAATAGGAAGGGGTATCATCGATTGCTCGTCAGGTGCATTGTATTTCTTCAACACACTGACGTGGAACACATTATGTATGTGAAATAGGCTTGATGGCAGTGAAAATCTATAGGTAACTTTGCTAACCCGCTCTAGAATCTCTTAAGGTTCGATATAACTCAAAGCCAACTTGCCCTTTTGGCCAAATCATAACACTCATTTCATTGGTGAGAACTTAAGGAACACCTTGGCCCCTACTTCAAGGTTTATTTCATGTCGCTTGACCTTGGCATGTGCCTGCTGCTTGTTAATAGCTTCCCTTAATCAAGCATCAATTTGCCTAATCATGGCTGTGGTCTCCTCTACAACCTATGGTCCCACTTGGTCCACATCTTTCTTGTCGGGCCAGCAATGTGGCGTGGTCAGTCATTGAAACTACGAAAAATAATTCTGGTCTTAGTAACAATTCAAAATAAATAAATTTGTATTATAGCAGTGAAAACTAGGTCAAATCCCAAGGGAAAATTTTAACTGAAAGCTTGTTAATAGAAAACTTAAAATAAAAGAATAAGAGGATTGTTTACAGTAAAAAATGAAACAAAACAAATAAAAAAATGATCAAAGAATAAAAACTGAAAAACTTATCATGTAAGAAATCAACAAAACAATCAAGAAGGCAAACCTTGGCATCAGTCAACATCTACCACCAAATTCCTACAACTGATCATCAATGCATAGATAGATCAATCAAGCCTTTGAATATTCATTATTGGAGCTATCTATCTACCTCTCCTTATTCATAGTTAATAAAAAAACAAGCGATCTAATTAACTCTAACTGCTAAACAACCTAAGACAAGTGCTTCTATTTAATTTAACAATTGCAATAAAAATTAGAGATATTGATGAAACTAAATAACATAAATACAAGCGGTTGCATTTAATTTAGTTGAATGTTCTCCCTAAGATCTAATGATTTTTAGTGTAGCAAATCAATAAGCCTTAGTTGCTTCACAGATTAAAGAGACCAAATAATTACAGATTTGATTTCTAACCTAACAGTAGATTGAATCCGAATAACAACTAGCAGGCCCTCTAGCATATAAATGAAACAATCATGAAATTAATCATAGAAGAACACCCAATACTCAAAGTATTAATTGATTGAATAAAAAAACTTTGATCAAACAGTGCTGAAGAATCCGGGGTTCAGTCTCCTTTAACCAAAAACAAAATAAATCAGCTGGACATGAACATGAAAAATCACTAAAAAGAAAAGAAAAGAAAAGAAATAAGAAAAGAACACAATGAGAGTTGTGGAAGGGAGAGTTTGTGACAGCTGCTCCTCCTATTCTAATATCCATGAAACCTAATAACCTAATGAAAGAAAACTATTAAAGCACCCTAAAATTTCTATATTATTCTTAAATTACCCCCACATAAATATAAAAGATTCAAAACAACTAGAATGCAATAATATGACTAGGAGAATGGTGTCTTTCAGCTGGAATTTTCACCTGCATGGTTTAGAAGCCTTTGAAATTAATCAACAACAAAACTGGTTTCAAAGTTTTGGGCCAAGAAATGCTCCAGAACATCAGCAGCAACTTCAAGTTGAAATTTGACCTTGATGTAGTCATTATATCTAAGAAATAAAAGCATAAAATTTTAGATGCCTTCCTTAGCTTCGAAATGACACCTGAATCATATAAAATAGACATCTACAGCCAAAGATATGCCCAAAATACCGCAACTACTTCAGAACCAGCGATGATGCTCAAATCCCGACTTTGAAGATGAATTTGACCTTAACGTGCAAACTGGGTTTTATGCCTTTCATATGATTTGTAGCTCCAGATGTTAGCTTTCCAATGAATTAAGAATCACTCAATTCTAGTCTTTATAGATCTAGATAAAATTTTTCTACTAGAACATCGCCAATCTGTCAAAATCCTGAAAGAACACAACCAAATTAAAACTTGTAAAATTGTAAATTAAATCTAATTTTAATCAATTGAGTCCAGATATGCCTTAAGCTACAAAACATGCTCAAAATAGATCTTTAAAGTTTAAAAGACATTAAAACATACTAAATATGAGAGAAATAAATGTAACAAATGTAAGTTTATCAAATTCCCCCACGCTTAGCTTTTGCTCGTCCTTGGGAAAAACTAAAAATAAAAGAAATCTTAAAAGAATAAAAACATAATTTTGAGCTAAAGAAAGCAAGATAATTTCACAGCCAATGGTCGTGGAAGCTTAATAAAAGAAATTAAACATGCAACCTACCATTCAATAGCAATTCAAAACAAAACAAGTCCATGAAAACAATTTTTTCACAAGCTAGTAATAATCATTTTTCAAAACTTGAGAAAAATATTATACTTATGCATCAAGTAAAGAAAACAAACCAAGCAGATAAGAACTCAAAAATCACAACCAATCTTGCCACAAACACATGAAAGATAGGAAATTAATTGAGAATTTATTCTTCTTCTGATTCTATTTGAATTTTTTTGTTTGTTTGTTTTATTTTTTTTATGTATTTTTCTTGTGTTCTGCCGTTTAGCTAGTGTATAACAAACACTATATCATACCCAAGCTGCTAACTCGACACAACTCCAAAGTGGTATTTGACCATACTTATGTTCCAAGTACATTTTCGAGTAGTGATCGACTCTTGCCTTAGGAGAAGACCCCTACCTACTTTAATACCTAGAAACAGTGGAGTAGCAACTTCTTATTTATCAGAACACAACAATTTCAACCATTTTTTTTTCTTCTCAAGTGGTTCAAATCATCCATCAACCAAACAAACCACATATCCAACTTAATAAGCTCATAATCTAAAAAAGTTTAAATCAATGTACTAAGCATACAAATTTGATACAAAAATCAACTTCTCAAGATAACCATCAACTAGCTTCATAAAAAATTGTAAAAACAATTTAAAAATAAAATTTGAGAGTTGAATAAAGTCTAATAAATTATTAACTTAACACCCAAGCTAAGCACTCAAGAACCAATAAGTGAAATTATCTTAATAATTTAGATTGATGTTCAAAAGTATGAATCAAAAATTCAAAGATATTAAAAATAGAAAATTATGGCCCAAGCTATCCACTCGTCCACACTTAAATCAAACATTGTCTTCAATGTTCATAACAAAAACACAAATAGGGAAAATAAAAGGTACTATCTGGAAAGGTGATCTCATAGTGATCTGTAACTCGGAACTAGACTTCAACATGTTGCTTCGCTTCACTTCTGGCCTAAATAAATAAATAAATAAAAACTACACTCCATGACTAATAAAACCAATTGTGAGAATCGAGAAACCTGAAAAATAAAACCAGAAAAAAAATAATAAAAAAATGAAACTTTTATTGTTCGTGGCACAAAAGCACATTTGGGTTGCCTCCCAAAAGCACATTTCTTTATTGTCTTTGGCTAGACAACCCCTTCCTATGTCAACCAGTGTGTTTTGAAATTTTCTCATGGAAGAGCTTCTTGCATCTCAATGTTGAACACTTTGTTTGTTTTCAAACTTTTAAGCTCAACTGCACCATGAATATAAATATCAGTAATAATAAATGGTCTAATCAAGTTATGCCTAGACTTACTAGGCAACACTTTCCTGTTTTTCCACTGTTCATGCAACACCTTTCGTCCAACCACAAATGACATCTCTTGCTCTTGCTGTAACTTAGCAAGTTTTTTCTTACCTTTTCATGCTAACTTTGCTTCATTTTCAGAATTTGTTCCTGATTCATTCTACACCAAAGTTCCAATTTTTTCAATAAAAGAAACAAAATTATCATTTTCAGCTTCCTTTAGCAGGTTAAAAATATTGAACTGTGCAATTTTTCCATCAAATTCCATTGTGAGAGTGCCAATATCCATATCAATCTTGCTTTTGGATGTCTTGAAAAATGGTCTTCCTAACAAAATAAGAGTAGTTAGGTCACTGTCCTCCATATCATGTACGTAAAAATCAACAGGAAAAATTAAATCATTTACTTGCACAAAAACATCCTTAACTATGCCTCTAGGATCGGCATTCGATCTATTAGCCAATTGAATCACAACACCAGGTTCATTCAAAATTCTATGTTTCAAAGAAGCATATATAGAATATGGCATGACATTAATTGAAGCTCCTAAATCTAACATAGCTTTTTCCAGCTTAAAATTGCATATTACACATGGTAAAGTAAACATACCAGGGGTCCTTACACTTTTTGGGCAACTTCCTTTGAATTATTACTGACACATTCTCACCAACTTTGATTGTCTCATCAACCTGCAGCTTCTTTTTGTTCATGCACAACTCCTTCAGAAATTTGGCATACTAGGGCACTTGCTTGATTGCATCTAGCAAGGGTATGTTGATTTTGACCTTCCTAAAAGTCTCAAGAATTTTTTGCTCGGTCTCCTTTTTTTTTTTTTCCATTAGCCTACCAGGAAAATGAGGTAGAATTAGACTTTTTGACTTTGGAAAAATTGGCTTGTCACTTACCTCCTTAATTGGTACATCAGAAGTGCTTGGTTTTGATCCTTCTTGTTCCTTTTTAAGTGTTGCCATTTTTTGGTGCGGCGGTTTGCACTTCTTTGCCACTTCGAAGGGCCACAACATTAGCATGCTCTCTTAGGTTGATTTAAGCTTGAGATGGCAGCCTCCCATTTTCAGCTTCGACCAATTGTAAAATTTGGTTCCCCAAGTATTTAATGCTAGCCTTTGCTTTCTGCTAAAACATTTTGAGTATTAGTGGCTAAAGCTTTAACAATATCCTTTAAAGCCATACCTGAACTTGGTCCTTGGTTTTGTTGTGGAGGGGCTAGTATGTTGTAACCGATAGATGGGTACAGTGGCTGGTTATTTCTAACTAGGGCTTTATTGATTGGCATAGGGGTCATATCTTCTTGGTTGGTCAATAAACCCACTAACCGTATTCACTTGAAGTGTTGTATCATCTTGCAGTTGTAGGCACAAGTCAGTAAGGTGTCCTTGAGCAGAGTAAATGCCACAAACTCTAGGATTTTGAACCTGTCCCAAGGCAACTTGTTTAACAAGAGAGGTTAGTTCAGAAAGTTGAGCTTTAATACCAGAAGTTCTTACCTCATTTACCTTCTTCGGCACATGGTATAATTTTATCCCAAACTGCTGCGAGTTAGCTGCCATTTTAGAAATGAAGTCATTTACTTCTTCGAGTGCCTTTTCTACATTTGCTCCTTTACTTGCAACACCCAACATACTTCGGTCCATGAACAGTAGCTCTTCGTAGAAGTACTGCAATAATAATTGATCAGAAATCTGGTGGTGTTGGCAGCTCGCACATAGTTGGTTGAATCTCTCCCAGTACTCATATAGGCTCTCTTCGTTGTATTGACAAATCCTAGTGATTTCATTCCGAATTGTTCAAGCCCTTGAAACTGGAAAAAATTTCTTCAAAATTTTTTTTTAAATCGTTCTAGGTTTTGATTGAACCAAAGGGAATGTAGTACAACCAATCGTTTGCCTTGTCTGCCAATGAGAATGGGAGGGCTCTCAGCTTAATTTGTTCTTGAGTAATTCCATGTGTCTTCACAGACAAGGAAACTACATGAAATTCCTTCAAGTGTTTGTGGCGGTCCTCACCTACAAGTCCATGAAAGGTAGGCAATAAATGAATCAATCCTAATTTTAATTCAAAAGCTACCTCAATATCAGGAAAATTGATGCGGTTGCTGAACAACATCGGGAATTGCCAATTCCCTTAATGTTCTTTAACTGCCATGTCTACAAAAATTGCTACCTTTACTCACTTTCAGAGTCACTGTTCACAGATGTTGAAGCTATAAAATTGGCCACTTTCCTGTTTGCCTGCACTATCTTCTTGATATTTGGATCAAACATTAATTCACCTGTACAAGAATATCTTGGCATAAGTCAATTTACTGAGAAAAAAAAAAGAAACTTTAACAGAAAAAGAAATCTCCTCAGCAACAGCGGCAAATTTTTGGTTAGTTGTCAAAATCGCCAAAAATAATTCTGGTCTTAGTAATAACTCAAAATAAATAAATTTATATTATAATGGTGAAAATTAGGTCAAATCCTAAGGAAAATTTTTATTCGAAAGCTTCATAATAGAAAACTTGAAATAAAAGATAGGGGGATTGTTTGCAATCAGAAATGAAACAAAATAAAAAAAAATAATCAGAGAACAAAAATTAAGAAACCTATCGTGAAAGAAATCAACAAAACAATCAAGAATGCAAACCTTGGCATCAGTCAATATATGCAACCGAATTCCTATAACTGATCATTGATGCATAGATAGATCAATCAAGCCTTTAAATATTCATCATTAGAGCTATCTTCCTACCTTTCCTTAGTCATAGCTAATTAGAAAAAAGTTATCTAATTAACCCTAACTCCTAAGCAATATAAGACAAGCACTTCGATTTAATTTAACAATTGCATTAAAAATTAGAGAGATCGATGAAACTGAATAACACAAAGACAAGCGGCTGTATTTAATTTAGTTGAATGTTCTCCCTAGGATCTAATGGTTTCTGATGTAGCAAACCAATAAACCTTAGTTGCTTCACAGATTAAAGAGACCAAACAATTATGGATTTGATTTCTAATCCAGCAGTAAATTGAATCCAAATAACAACTAGTAGGATTTCTAGCATATAAACAAAACAGTCATGAAATTAATCATAGTAGAACACCTAATACTCAAAGTATTAATTGACTGAATAAAAATTACTATGATCTCATAGTGCTGAAGAATCCAGGGTTTCAGTCTCCTTTAATTGAGAATAAAATAAATCAACTAGACATGGCCATGAAAAATCACTAAAATGAAAAGAAAAAAGAAATAATAAAAGAACACAAAGAGAGTTAGGGAACGGAGAGTCTGCGACAGCTGCTCCTCCTATTCTAATATTCATGAAACCTAATAACCTAATGAAAGAAAACTATTATAGCACCCTAAACTTTCTATATTATTCTAAAATTACCCCACATAAATATAAAATATTCAAAATAACTAGAATGCAATAATATGACTAGGAGAATGCTGTTTTTTAGCTAGAATTTTAGCCCACATGGTTTGGAAGCATTCAAAATTAATTCACATAAAAAATGGTTTCAAAGTTGTGAGCCAAGAAATGCTCCAGAACATCAATAGCAACTTCAAGGTGAAATTTAACCTTGATGCAGTCATTATCTCTCAAAACTCAAAGCATGAAAGTTGTAGAGCTCTTTCTTACCTTCAAAATGACATATGAATCACATAAAATAGACACCTACTACCAAAGATATGCTAAAGTATTGCAACTGCTTCTGAACCAATGATGACTCAAATCCCAACTTTGAAGATGAATTTGACCTCCTTAACGTGCAAATTGAGTTTTATGGTCTGCAAATTATTTTTAGCTCCAAATGTTAGCTTCTCCAATGAATCATGAACCACTCAATTCTGATCTTTGTTGCTCAAGATATGATTTTTCTACTAGAACATCACTAATCTGTCAAAATCTTGAAGGAACACAACCAAATTAAAACTTGTAAAATTGTGAATTAAATGCACTTTTAATCAATCAAGTCTAGATATGCTCTAAGCTACAAAACATACTCAAAATAGATATTTAAAGTTTAAAACACATTAAAACATACTAAATATAAGAGAAATAAATATAACAAATATAAGTTTATCATGGTGCCATGCATCATCGGGCATACAATGTCTCAAATGGAGCCGTCTAAATTGATTCCTGATAACTATTATTATAGGTGAATTCAATAAGTGTAAGATCGTCATCCCAATCTCTTCTAAAATCCAAGGCACAACTCCGCATCATGTCCTCTAGGACTTGGATAGTCCTCTTTGATTATCCATCTATTTAGGGGTGATAAGTAGTACTCAACTTTATCTTTAACCCATTGCCTATTAAAAGGCATTCCAAAAACTAGGGACAAATCATAGATCTTGATCAGATATGATCGGCACACCGTGAAGTCGATCAATCTCTCTAATATATAGGTTTGCCAACCTCTTTAGTGGATAGATGATTTTAATTATTAGGAAATGGACACTCTTAGTCAGCCTATCCATTATGATCTATACAACATTATGCTACTTCCTTGTAGTTGGCAAACCTACCAAGAAATCTATAATGATTACTCCCCACTTCCTCTCTGGAATGGGTAGGCTCTATAAGGTACTACTCGGCTTGCCACATGATCCTTAATATCAACCTTTAACCTAGGCCATGAAAAATGAGTTCTCAGATCATGATACATTTTGGTGACCTTGGAATGGATACTAAGGGGACTACTAAGTACCTTTTGAAGCAGATGCTCCCTTAACCCATTAACACTAGGCATATAAATTCTTTTCTTAAGAAATAGTAAACCATCCCGATACCCATACCCTTCGTGGAGGGTTCCATGCTTTGCTTCCCTTGAAACCTCATGCATTTTAGGGTCCAACCCCTAGGTCTCTTGGACCCTGTCCAGCCATCCCGACTAAATTCACAAGTTGAAGACTTGGTCAACCTTCTATATAGGACCATAAAACTCTTGACCTTAAGATTTATCGCTTAATCCTTAGAGACTACTACTCTAGTATACTTCTGGCTGAGGCATCAGCCACCACATTGCCTTTCCTAGTTGTGTACTCAATGGTAAAATCATAATATTTAATGTACTCTATCCACCTCCTTTGCCTCGTGTTGAAATCTTTCTAGTTGAATAGGTACATAAGGCTCTTATGATCAATGTATATATGAAAGGAACATCCTAATAGATAATGCCTCCAGAGTTTTAAGGCAAAGACTATGACTACTAGTTCCAGATCATGTGTAGGCCAATTCAGCTCATTTGGCCTTAATTGCCTTGAACCATAGGCAACTAATTATCTATCTTACATCAGTACAAAACCTAAGCCTGATCTTAATTTAGTTATGTAGATAGAATAGGTTTTGCTTGGGTCTGGCACTGTCAAGATCAACACTGTGATCAGCCTCCGTTTAAGTTCCTGGAAGGCTATCTCACACTTGTCTATCCAAATAAATTTCTATGCCTTCTTGGTCA
The DNA here is from genome assembly GCA_039654915.1 of Aquilaria yunnanensis. Taxonomy (NCBI): domain Eukaryota; kingdom Viridiplantae; phylum Streptophyta; class Magnoliopsida; order Malvales; family Thymelaeaceae; genus Aquilaria; species Aquilaria yunnanensis. Next base: position 73,260,384 of record CM077597.1, read on the forward strand.
ATGTAGTTAATGACTTAGCTATTTGGGAGAATCCCTCAATGAATCTCTAGTAATAGCCTATTAAACCAAGAAAGCTCTTCACCTCGGTAGGTTTAGTGGGTTGTTTCCATTCCATCACTACATGTACCTTCCCTTGGTCCATACTTACCCCTTTGTCACTAATCACATGACCAAGGAAGGGTATCTTTTTTGCCTAGAACTGACACTTATATAGTTTTGCATAGTATTGATTATCCTTTAGCACTTGCAAAACCATCTTAAGATGTTTGTCATGCTAAGTAGGAGTTTGGGAGCATATGAGTATATCATGAATGAAAACTTCCATAAATTTATCAAAATAAGGCTTGAATATCCTATTCATGGGCTCCATAAATATTGTAGGGGCATTGATCACCCCAAACGGCATCACCATATACTCAAAATGCTTACATCAAATCTAAAAATTTGTTTTGTGTATGTCCTCCTCCTTGACCTAAATTGAAAGTAACCACTCCTTAGATCAATCTATGAGAATATCTTGGCTCCTTTAAGCCCATCAAGGAGTTCATTAATCCTTGGTGGAGGGTACTTGTTCTTTCCCATTGTTTGATTTAGTTTTCTATAATCAGTCACCAACTTAAGAGTACCATATTTCTTCTTCACAATTAACACTGGGGCACCCCCATGGTGATACACTGGGCCTAATTAAGCCATTTTTTAATAGCTCCTCTAGCTAGTCCTTTAATTCATCCATCTTAGGAATGGCCATCCTGTATAGAGAAATCGATATGAGCCAAGTCCTGGGCAATAGGTGAATAGAGAACTTCATATCTCTCTTAGGTGGTAACCCTGGTAGGTCAGTGGGAAAAACATTTCGAAACATGTTAACAGGAGATATGCCCCTCAATTCCATTGCACTTCATTGCCATTAAGGCCATAGTACTACTCCTCATCCACAATGGGAACCACATCAATCAATCTCAACAAAATGGAGTCGGCACTAGTTGCCAACTTACTGTCACAAGTTACCACTTCCCCCTCTTCAGTTTTAAGGATGATGGTTTAACTTGCACAGCCAATACTAGCGTGGGGTTGTCCCAACTAATCCATATCAAGTTCCAAGTCATGCCTTCCCAATGACACAACTCAAAAGTCATAGTGAAATTATGGTGGCCTATGTCAAAGGGATAGCTCAATACTTTTTCTTTGATGAAAGCTAGATGAGGACCTGATGTCTTAACAATCCTCATCTTAGGTACCTTGATCCTAACTAAACCCTATCTACATACCAATCTAGTAAATATAACAAATGGTGATGCACCAACATCAAATAATACTCTAACACTTGTATTATTTAACGTAAAATTACCTTATATCGCTGGATGCCAGTCTCGGTGCGCCAGGGTGAACAACGACTACTAGGGTGGTGTTGGTCAGTGTGATCTTCCTCTAGCTCTTTGTTGTGCTCCTCCTGCTTAGGGCGCTCCAGCTCTAATGGGTCTTCTTTGCCCTGGTATAGACATAGCCATTAGGGGCGCTCCCTACCTGTCACGACATCGAGGGCAATCCCAGGTCTAATTATCTAATGCCCCACATGTCTAGTCTCCTACCAGGTTGTTGTTGTCCTTGGAGGCTGAGGCACAACTTCTTGCTATAAAACTTGCCTAAAGTCTTGCAAGGGCCTTTCCCAGCCTTGGCTTTCTTAGCATTGTTCCCATTGCCACCAGTGTCAACGGTAGCTGGCCTATTGCCCCGGGCCTTGGTGCCCAAGGGCTCTTCCTTCCCATACCCACCCTTAACATTGGCAGGGTTCATTGATCTTTCTAACAGTTGTTCCTTCTGTACTACCAAAGAATAAGTACTAAAATCTATAACTACCATAAATTTCAGCAAATAGGGCCTAAGCGCCATCACAAACTGAGCTATCTTAGTATGCTCCTAACCAACCAAGTATGGCACATGTCGTGCCAATGCACTGAACCTCCTAGAGTGCTCAGTCACAATCATCTCACCCTAGGTGAGTCTCTCAAACTCCTGCCTCTTGAGGTCCATAGCAGCCTCACTATGGAACCTTTCTAGAAAATACTGCCAAGTCAAAGGCCTGGCTTTATACTCGAACTTGCCCTTATTTCTTCCTGAAGAATATCCTAGCCATTATTCTACCAAATCTCCATGGCACCCTTCAAATAATAAGATGTTAGATATAGCTTGATGTCATCACTAGTTCGTAGAGTCTGAAATATCTTATTCATCCAGTTCAACCAAAACTCAGCATCGTCGGCATCTCTTGTACCATCAAAGTAGGGTAAATCTAACCCTTAGATCTACCTAAGCATGGAAATCGAGGATGCCATTTCATGTTGTGCATTAGTAAAAGTAGGCTATTGGTGCTAGCTATTGCCACTTCTTTGGGCAGTTGGCTCCAAATCTTGATAGCCAACCTCCTATAGCTCCTTATCCAAATCATCAACATCCTCAAGGTCTTACTAACTGACCTCGTGATTTTGGGCCTAGGTCTAGCCTACAACATTCAGTCCCTGAGTCAAAAGAGCAAGTGTCTTATTTTGTTGATCCATATGATCCAACATCTACAGGGTGAGAGCATACAGAGCAACATGTTGCCTTCAGCATCTTTCCCTACACGTTTACCCTAAACATCCTGGCCTACATTAGCAGCCATGTTGTTCCTAGTACGAACCATAACCAGACCTACAAACAAACAATTCATAAACACAACAAATGAAACACACAATCAATACTCATGATCATATTCCAACTCCAACTCTATGCATATGGCTTCTATGGTGGTAACAACCTAGAACTTTGCCCTTAATATAACCTAGGTTCTGATACCAACTGTGAGGAAACACCCTAATGAATGCCTAATTGATTCTTTTAATTATGCGAGCTCATTTTATTGCCCAATCCCAACTCTTAATTTAGCCAGAATCATTCTTCATTTTCATGATGTTTTTGCCAAGATTTACTATGCAAATCCTAGCCACTTACTTAGTGTTTAGTATTTACTTGAGATTTAAAAAAAACATTTACTTAGTCATAATAAAACACTTAAGTTTATTAAACTAAGATAGTTGTTCGGCCAGATTTAAAGAAAACATGAATAAAATATGTATAGTTGTGTAAGAAAACAGCTTAATGCTCATGTATGCACAAGTAATATATCATGCCAAACCATGGATGAAAATTACGCTCATAGCATGTAAATACTACGACAACACAATATCTAAGTGTTTTGTGTATCAACTTAAGCAAGCAATGTCATGGGTAGATAAGATTAACCCGAATTAATAATAATGCATGCCACGGTTGTACTAAGTCAAACTCTATACTAGTAGACCTCATACTAGCTACTACCACCGTGCTACAAAATATTCATGACCCAAATAGTCGGTAGGCCCATCTTTGCCCAAGAAAAAGAAACCCAAATAAGGAGTGGCCCAAGAAGTCCTTGTTCGACTACCTTGCTATAGAAGGAAAATAAGTTTGGAGTTAGACTCTAAACATAAGTGGACGCAACATATGAAAAATGAACAAATAGAATATGCAATATGTACGTATCAGAAACTAACAAATAAGTACCAAATAATCACTGTGGATTATTTGGCTCTTGCATAATGTTATTTGCATATTAATAAATGGGTAAGTATATAAAATACTTAGTAAGGAAATCTAAAATAAACAAAACATAACAACATCACATATAATGGATCATATGCACATATAGCCACGCATGCATGAACTTTGACCATAATCTACATGAACATGCCATGAGCTCTTTTGGCATGGAGTATTGTATAATGATCATCATATCATGCCCTTTTAGGTACATGACTCCCTATACTTCTCTCACAAACAAACAAGCTAACAAACAAACAAAACAAAGACAACTATTGGTCCATTTTTTCCCTTGAGTATGCATCCATGCATTTGTCCTTGAGCTTTCTAGCTTCCACTAACTAAAAAATTCCCTTATTGTATGCAATGGTATTTGACCATGTTTTGTGTGGATCATAGTGCCCATGGATGTGTCTTGCCCGTTCTAGGGCCCATTGGCCCAATAGGCCCATGTGTATGCTTACTTGTGGCAGCAAGTCATTTAATGGGCCTAAGTGTCATTTGGGCCGTGGAGACTTGCCTTGAGCTACCCCTTATAGGTGATACCTAAACTGTAACCCAAGGCCCCACATGAAACCAAGGCTCCTGGGATATGCCCATGTGGCCCCTTATGTGTACGTGGCCATAAGTCCGCGAGTGCATACTTTAGCACACCATTAGGCACACCCTTGGGTGCCTTATGAGCATACACAATTGTGTGCCCCCATAGGCATACCTTTGTGCACTTCATTACACCCAACTCTTAATGATCCTATGTACCTCAAAATACTTATTCACCTAGGAGCCCATGCCACACTCGCACACACACATATCGTGCCCTTGCGTTCGGACATAACACATACACACCTAAACTGAGGCACACTGCTCTTGTGCATGCCAAACCTTGAAGGTTTAGCCACTCTCATCTACCAAGCACCCAAGGCAAGGTCCATACACCTTTTTACACCCCATGCATCAAGGACACCACCTATTACCCAAACTAGGAGCTAGGTCTGGCCTTAGTGCTACTTGAGCCTTCCTTGGTTTTATTGGTCACCCATGTCATTTTTGCTCAACCATTTGCCCTAGCATCTACAAAGCTAAAACATGGCTAGAGCTTCTAAAATAAAGAAAGGCTAGAACACCTTACCCTTGTGTAGATCACCACTTTACAAGCTCAAGTTTCAAGAACCACAGGTCCTTTCCTAGTCCTCTTGGAGTCCCTTAACTATATAGTAAAATAACAACTTAAGCAATCAACATTTTTCTGCCTAGGGGCAACATTTTTTACTACACATAAACAAACCAAAATGACCTACTTGTGTTAGTAGAAAATCTCAAATAAAAATTCATTTTTGAAGCTCCACATTAGCTTGTTTTCAATTAAAGTTGACTAATTATATTTTATGAAAAATGGGTAAGACTAGGTTTTCAAACCTCAATCATGTGAATATAATTTCTAAATCAATATGTAACCATTAATTATCAAAAATTATAAAAGCAAATCATACAAGACTTAACCTTGATATTTTGAACTATTAAATTGACTCGATAGTAAATAGAGGGTAAATGTAGATTGGAAACCTTGTGGGTAAGTGTATTTTTTATTAAAAGTCAAGAATCAAGTAATTGAGTTTTTTAATAATGTATAGTTACTTATAGCTATATGTGTTTTGAAAAACTCAATGTTTACTTATATGCCAAGTCTATACTTTGACATCATTGCCTATATTTGTGTCATACTTTTTACAAGAAAATTATTTTTGCTTAAGTTTCTTATTGAATGTCCCACTTGTGGACTTATCATATATCTTTTTTTTTTATGTCACACAAAACCTCAAAAAATTTAGTAAAACTTAGCTCATGTCACTTTGAATTGTCAAAGTTATGCAAATACATTAATGGTAAATCTATTTAATTTTTTGAGCCAACTAATATAAGATCTTTATTTTAATCATTAGCTTTTTTAGTCTAAAGCATAAAAATTAAGATAAAATTTACTAACTTAAATTTTAAATAAAATTTCTAAATGCATAATAGTGTTAAGTGCATTAAATTATGATATTTTCTTAACAAATTGCATACTATTAATTTTAAATTTCACACTAAGAAGAGAAAAATTGACATCTTTGATAAGATATTAAAAGCAGAAGGAATAAATTATTATTATTATTATTATTATTATTATTATTATTATTATCATTATCATATCATTATTATTTATAATAAATAAAAATTAAACACAATGAATAATCTTTTATAATGGATGGTGCAAATGAGTATAATTATAATGAAATATTATAATAAAAAACTATGCAAAAAATAAAAAATAAGAAACTAATAAGAAATATATCGAAACTAAAAAAAAAAGTAAAATTATTATTGCTACTATTTATTTTGAGAAAGATAGTTCAAATTATATTTATTTGAGTAAAAAATAATTTAGTATTTTGATTTACGTTTTTGCACGTGTGCAATTACTAGTAAACGTAAAAAGGTGATGCAATAGCATGCTACCTTCTCCGCGGAAGTGCCATTATTTTCATTTCTCTTTAGATGATAATAAATAAGGAATGTTCTCCCTAAATAGTGATTAAACTAGCGGGGATACAGATCCGCACAATTCATGGTGAAAATTTCCTTCTCACAAAACAGTTAAAAAAAATTCATAGAAAACCCACTCGAGCATCCAATTAACATAATTCAAGTCTTGCTCAATAATCTCATATGTGATTAATTGTGCTCTAATTCTTCTATTTAAATCTACTTGAAGTCAATGCTATTTAATAAGCCAAAGTCATGAAGAAACATTAGCCATTACTCATCTTTTACATTGCACGACAAAAGTCTTAGTTAGAAACGAGTAACAATGCTAACCACACAAGCTTTGCACAAAGACGATCAACTATGCTCCATAGAACAAGGCGCATATAACTCATTAACATAAGCAAGTCATTTAAACAAATCTGTAGCTAAGTTCTAAAAAAATCAGCCTTTAAATGAGTTACTAGGTCTCAGCATTAAGCATTATCATTCAACTGAAAACTCCACAAATACGTCAGGCAAGAAATTCACAATTAACATTTAAGTTAGATCAACTTAAGAGGTTCAATCACACTAGCTTGATTCTAGAATCTAAACTAGTAAATAATTTCAGCTTCAATTTTTAAAGTTTCTAATTAGTTTTAAAGACTTCATCAATTAAATTTAAATGTAAAGCATATACATTTAGTGATTATAGAAGTAAATTATTTTTTAAAATAAATAAAATTTAATAACATACTTCAAATTAAAACTAACTATTGCTCAAAATAATATTTATTTCTACGTATAAATTAAAAATTAGCTCAAAAAAATTTTTTTTAGATGATCATATTCTTTTTAATATTCATAAATTTACAACAACATAGTTATATGAGATATATACTATTTAGATAGTTGTATTATAGTTTAAATTTTAGGTTTTGATCATTTAAATTTTATAACTAATTGTAACTTAGACTTATATATGAACGCCACTTTAAAAATGTTTTAGATCTCTGCCACTGAGTAAATTATTGCATAATCCCAAAACTCACTAATTATGACTCAAATGATATATCCCATCTTTATTATGGAAACATGCAAAATTGAAAACCTGACTATACATTTAACCAATTCTTTGCATGTACAATGATGAACACAATTTCATATTAGAATTGAGCATTACCAAGAATGCAACCTTTTATTCTAATTTTTACAACCACAAAGAAAAGGGAAGTTGCATTTTACATATCCGAACCTGGAATCACAAAATTTGTTCTACTCTACATAAAAAAAACCCCAAAACCTGATTCGCAGATGTTCTGCAACAAGCTTTGAACAGGATCGCATGGCAGTAGGTTTCTTTATCTTCTTTACCGCAATTCGTCTAGATTCCCAACTTCAAATTGATGGAAAGAGCAGCAAAACTTTGGTGCTTCCAAACAATGTTTAAAGCAATACACGGTATAAATGTGTGCAGTAAATTGCACTTGTCATGTAGTGCTTATGAAATGGCACACAGATGGTTGTTATATCGTTGGTTGAGAGAGTAATTGAATCATATACTAACTCAAAATATATGTCAATTGAACCTATATATACCAACACTTTACTTGATGTCAGTATAAATGTGTGTCAGTCTTATAGTGCTTATGAAATGGCACATAGATGGTTGTTATATAGTTGGTCAAGAAAGTAAAGCTGTAGTTGTAATGGATTTGGATTTGGGTCATTGATTTATCCTTCCTCCAATAGAGTTGGTCCCTTATGATAGTAATATCCCATTCCGAAGGCAACTCCTACTCAAAGTTTGTTTTTATCATGACCATAAACAAAAGTTAGGGACAAAATTTTATTCATGTCGGCCTTTATCTTTTGTAGCCTATTTTCAGTCATGGTCAGCTTTATGTTATTGTGTCATGTGTTACCAATCTTTTAGGTTTTTGTGCCATTTTGGATGGAGAAGACCTTTCTAACACTTCATTAACAATAAATATTGTGTACCATGAAGTGTTTCAGCATTTTATTGGGTTGTCTCAAATCTATGCATTTGCTTATTGTGCAAGTTAGTTATACCTGCCTTTGGGTGACTACAAGCAACCCAGACATGTATATGTTAGTGCATCACTTGGCAAATCCAAGATAACTAAGTAAGACTCTATCCACATAAGGACGGTTTATAGAAGTTTAAATTATCAAAATAAGCATTTTGGAAATGGGTTGAAGCCTACAAGCCCTCAATTCTGTTAAGTCAACTGTAAAGTCAAAACTAGAGTTATAGTAAACTATTTTTTTTAATAGGATAAAGCAATAATACCCATGCCAAGTCCTTGAAAACATGACCAACAGTTTTTCTTTGTGTATGAAGTATAGTAAAACAATTTCTTTATTCTGAAGGGTAAAACAATTTCTTTATTCTGAAGGATAAAGCAATACTACTCACATAGGTCTTTGAAAATGTGACCAACATGTTTAGTTTACTAGTTAAAACATGTATAAGCAATACTTAGCTAAAAACATGGCCAAGCTTACCAGTTGCCACATGCTCCTTGTTCGTCTCACCATATAAAACTATAAACACAGGTAAATAATGCATAGGTAAATAACAAATTAGTAAACTCTCTACCATGGGCTAATAACAAAATATAGAACTCATGTTGTCACAATGTATTTGTGTTACTTACAAAACAATAACAAAACCCCAACACTTGGATCGGTTCTAAGCTAATTTAAGATCTATGAAGGATTAAACATGCAAGTGGTAAGTTCGTTTGACTTATTAAGGTATACACTAATCCAAACATCAACAGTGAGCAATAATACATAGTGAAGCATCAACAACAGAACATGTAATCAAGCAATGGATAATAGCTTATAAAACCCAAGCTTAATAGGTGATTCTTGGTAATATGGCCACACTACAAGGTCTAGAAATCTCTAACGTCCATACTAATTGATCTCAATAGGGGCTTGATCTTGCTTAAAATTAATAAGCATAATCAAACAAGCTTATGGTGTAAATAACCCTACCAAAGAACCATGATCACTTGCTATCCAAGATTCCTTTTGGACTTCTACAATACTTTGCAACATGCATTAAGCTTATTGTTGCTCAATACACTAGATTGACTCTAATTCCATAAAGAAAATTACATGTATCCTTATCATTTTCCTTTGGAATACAAAATTAGAACCTTACACTTTGATTGACCAAGAAATTATTAGCTTTGCATCAGGAATCTAAGTTAATTTAGAGGTTTCTTAGTGTTTTTATCTCTAGATTCTCACTCTAAACATCTGTAGTGCATCTCAAGCATAAAGCAGTGAAGCTTGATCACAATTCAGCTTGCTTTGTGCGCATTTGAACATGGAAGAAGATTGTAGGTTCAAACTTCACTGCCATCCTCCAACTTACTCAATTTTGTCACTTTGGCTTTCTTTTTTTACCTGTGTTACACCAAAGTACCACAAGCCGTTCATGACAACCAACTTTACAATTAAGCCCTAGAATTTGTAATTCTGGCTATTTCCTTTTTGGTTTAAGCCCAAACATTATTAGCTTGTTCAATTTATCATCTAACTACTCAATCTAGTTTCCTAGTCCCTATAATCCTATTTTCAATATTAATTCCTATATACTACACGTACACCCTTGCTTCAGTAGTACATTGAACAACCAAACATATACTTATGCATATCAAAGGTACTTAATCAAACATAAACATAAAAAAGGTTGAATTATTAAGTAATCACAAGTAATTAAATTTCTTGCTACCAACATTTGACTATTAGTGAGAGAGTGACCATTTTCCTATGGATTTGGTAATAGGAAATGCTATGGCCACTTGTTGTTATTCCCAAGTGGCCAACCCTTATATTTTAAATTAGATAAACCTCTTTAAGTCTTAAAGCCTATATTGTTTTTATTAACCTAAATCATGAGCTTTATTATCCATTTCTCTATCCACACATAGTCTTAAGACTAATGAAGCTTAGGTGGATAAAGAACAATGTTGTACAATGATAAATTATCAAAGATAAGTTTTAGGTGGTTCTATACTTGTGAAATGTATTAAAAATATTTAAGCTTGGGTTGTTATGGCAACATGTGGAAGTGAAGCATTCATGATTTAAATGTTCTACACATGTTGTTGCTTGTGATAGTCAAAGTATCAATAGGAAGTGGTCAAACTGAGAGGCAGGCTACCAAGCCAAGCCAGGACCAGCAAATGAAGACAAAAGTTAAGGAGCCATGGAGTTTGTCTCTATGGAAAACCCTTTAACAATCAAGTTGGTATCTCACTAAGGAGTAGAGATAGTTAGGGTTTTCACAATAGAGAGCAACATACCTTGGATGGATATTAAGTGCCCATTTTATACATAGTTAAGTACCCTGGTTGTATCCTTGTAGGAATGTTATTAATTAGAGGATATTTCTTGGTGGCGAGAATTCCATGTTTAATTAGATTCCTTTTATGAAAAGAATTCTTCCTTAATAAACATTGGGATAGCTTGATACGAGCCCTTAATCCAAACAGGTTGGCTTTGTCCATAATGGGTTTGAACCCATTCCAATATCAACATGTCTCCCTTCAAAGAAAATGTAAGCTAAGATTTCGCACATTTTCTTGGTCCAATGGATGCAAAATGATACTTCTTTCTTGTAAAATGATGATGCCCATCCTTAATTATCTGATGTGGTGGGTAAGCCTAATGAGGAGATATTTATCTGAGTGCACTAAATGTAGTTAATGCATTTTATGATGTATTTTTTGAATGTATGCAAAACTCCCATTAGTCAAGGACCTCGTGCTATCCTGTGAGAGGTTCATCTAACATATTCTTTGACAGTATACAGACATGTGCCACTTCTAATGATGGTGATAGGAAGCCCATCAATTGATAGAAGCAGTCTAAGGCAAGTTGGAGTGCCACCATAGGGCTATGTATGAGTGATCCTTGTCAAAACCTCTCATCATTTTTTCCTTCTTGAGACATTCCTTCAAGGTGATTTTCTCCTTTTTCCTAACTTTTCTATTTGTTGTTGCCTCCATTGCAATTGTCATTAACATCCTCGACCATTGCATCACCCTTTGGTCATCACTTTAACTAGGTTCTTGACATTCATCTTAGGTAATTATATTGACCTCACTTCTTTTTTGTCATACATTCTTTTCTTCTTTCCTTTGCTATATGGGTGATCTACGGCTTTCTTCTCCCTACTAATATTGGTCATTTTTCTCTTCCTATTTTCCAAATGGCTCATACACTTAGGATAAGGAGGGCAGTCATTGCTACCAAGTGACAACGAAAATTGGAGCCTGAGGGTCCGAGTTAATCAGAGGTTTCCAACTAGGTGAATGAGCTCACCACCCCGGCCCCGGGGTCATTCATGGATCAACATAACTAGCGAACACAGTGGGGGCACCGGTAACTCTTTCAAAAACTAGGTTGCACTATCCCCAAAAGGGGTTATTTTTTATTTACCCAGTCTGGCTGCAAGCCGGTCCTTGTTATCCTATCCATCCCTTTTTTAGTTCAACTCATGGAGCAAGTTTAGATCCCTTTTTCTCAACTTCCTTTAACTCCTTTATTCATTTACTGCCCTCTTCCTTGCCGCATGGGTTACGGTTTCCCTTCTTTTAAGACTTTCCTGAACTTCTACCAATTTTCCCTTAGGCTAGCCTTAACTTTTGTCCATTTCACCTAGTTTCTCATAAGTGAACTATTCTTTCTCCTTTATGGCTGTAAGGGATTCCTAGGTAGCTAGAAGAACCACTTCTTCTTTGGGATGATCAACCCTAATTGGCAATTTCCTTATCGGTGGACTAACATGCATATCTAGGAGACGTATGTGATGCCCCCGTTGATCCAAGAATCAGATGCCAAAGAATGTACCATGGCCTTTTTAGTTTGCAAAAAGGATCTCCATGAATAAGGGTTTTGAAAATCTATTTCTTTTCACCCACCAGAGGTTGGAGATCACCATTAGGTGAATCGAGGTCTACCGAGCCCACTTGTTTTACAAAAGAGTGAAACGTCCTGCCAATTGGATTTCAGGTGGTAAGAGGGAGTTGGTGGTAGCCCTTGAAGTGACAGCTAGGACTCCAAATTTCTTTATTTCCTCTTTTTCCATTTTGGATCTATCTAAGTACCTAAGTACATAGTGATTGTCTTTTGCTTTTGATATAGGTATATTTCGCGACACCACTTATCTTAAGAAGAGATGGAGACTCTCCGAGGGCCAATATAAGGCTAGAAAGTTGTAGGCTGCTCCTCAAGTGGTTGCACACATTCCTGTAACACCCATTGAAAATTTTTCAGCCTTGCCCCTTTCATCTTCCCCTATCTTACTTTTGCAAAAAAGCCCATCCATGAGCTAGACGTCTCCAACTGAAAGGCTTACACTCGAGTAAAGATTTGTATTCTTGATCTTCTTTAGTGGCCCCAACCAACCTTAAGAAGGCAGAAAAGGAAGATATGCTATTTCTGAGGAGCAAAAAGGTCCATTTAGAAGAACCAGTCGAAGTTGCTTGCCAGGCAGATGAGGCAGGGTTAGTAGTAAGGAGATCCCCAAGATGGTGTTTGTGGATGCTTCTATCCTAGGCTCATCTAACTCGAATATATCTCTCCCTTTAATATTACTTTTTGTTTTCTTTTTTTTTTTCCAGGGAATTTTGCTCACAATTCCTTTGTTCTTTTTTTTTTAGAGCAGGGGCACCCTTCATTGAAGTCTCTACCTTACTTGAAGCCACAACTAAACCTCATCCAATAACCTTCCCAACAGGGGAAAGGGCCACCCAAAATAGCCTACCCTTTCATGAACCAAAATGATGAGCACTTTCATCCTGATGCCTCACTACTCACTACAGGTTTATGTCAGAGCTAGGGATTTCAGAGGACTCCTTTTTTTACCTTCATTGGGTTGCAGACTAAAGTAAGTCAATTTTAGATGACCATAAGGATTTGGCCACACAGGTCCTTGAGGGCGTACGCTTACCCCGGACTGCAACCACTTGCCCTATATGGGTCAAAGTGGGCAAATTACTAGTTAGGGTAGCGAACACCCTTCTTTAGGTAACAACCCATTCTTTCACATTCTTTGTCTTTTATTGCCCTAATTACCTCAATCAACTTTCCTTTTGCACATTGTAGTTGCCACTATTTGGGTGGCAAATAGGTGCCAAGGTGAGGATGACCATTTTTCAAAAATTGTTAACCTTCATCAAGATGCTGAGGAAAAACCATCCTTGAGACCTAAGTTACATAGAAGGCCATAGCCAAGGAGGCACAGTGCCAAGAAATAGAGGCCCAGAAGGCTGTTATAGGCAAGCATGATATGTGAATAAAAATGATGGATGAGGCACTCTAAGCCAAGAAAAGGGCAAGGGAAGCCTTGGCTGGAGAGTTTAAGGGCCTTAAGGGCATCTTGGAGCAGGCTGTGGAAGGCATGAAGAAGGTGGATTCTGGCATTCAGGACTAACTCAATGCTCTCAAGAGCAGGATCCTGCCGTTGTCTGACATATCTCCAAGGTGAAAATGTCCTCAAAAAATGCAAAAGATTTCTACAAGGTGTAACTCAAAGACCTCAATGATAGGGCTGAAAGGAGGGTGAAGGAACTTAAGCAGCAAATAAGAGGCTTTAATAGGGCCTAGATGTATAAGCTCTCTAGGAGTTTTATGACAGGTTTATATCCTGCCATTTTCAGGAAGAGAGGGCTCACTCAGGTCTGGACTTGTCAGGGGTGAGGGCATTCGAGCCACTGAGTGTGTGAGGCTTAGAAGGCTCAAGGTGAGCCGCTAGGTGACCCCTCATCCCCAGTATCTCTCATTGGCCCCTCATAGGAGGAAGAAGAAGATATGATAAATGAATTACAAGTGCCCTTTTTAGTTATTTTTTCTTTTTGTACACTTGGATTTTCATAGTGAAGTTTGATTCCATTTTAACTATTGTGCTTGTTCATATTCTTACTTGAAAATTATTTGGGGTCACTAAGACACCCATTGCTGAGGCATTAGGATTGTTGAAATATATGCCTTTGGAATCTTCTTACATTTTTTAGACATAAAGACATTAGAAAAAAATCAAACTTTATTAAAAGATACAATGAAACTAAACATAGTAAGGGTAGAGATCATCTAAATGATATGTCATTGGAAAATTTTAGCTAGATGAGTCTATGACCTCAAGGACGTCTCACTTAACCCCTTTTTTAGACAGTGAATGGACCATCCTAATTAGTTCCTAAGGCCCTGTGCCCTGGATTCCTACTAGTCAGCTCTAATTTGACAAGGAACCCCTTGTTTATTTCCCTTCAACTTAACCTTGTAATTATGAATATTGACTATCTTTTGACTAAATACCCTCATAAGAAGGTTTGCATTCCCTCTGAGTTCCTCAGTGAAGTCTAACATGGTTTTGAGCCCTTCAACATTCATCTCTGGTTCAAAAATTTTGGCCTTGAGTAAAGATTGTGCCACCTCAACCAAGTGAAAAGCCTTCATTCCATAAGCAACGTTAAATGTGCTCTATCCTTCAAGATTTCTAAGGGCTGTTCTGTACTTCCATAGAACACTATAGGGCCCTTCAACCCATCTTCCCTTGGCCTTGCCTAGCTTTTTGTTCAGTCCCTCCTTAATCATCAAATTTGTTACCTTTGCCTGCCTGTTCGATTAAGGTTGCACTATAAGGGTGAAGTAGAGTTTGGCTCAGTTATTTTATGCGAACTCCTTACTTTGGGCATTATTGAACTATTTTCTATTATCTGTAACAATGGCCTAGGGACAACCAAACATGTAGATGATAATTTTCATAAAACATTTTATAACTTAGGAAGTTGTGACCTTAATGAGGGGTTTAGCCTTTACTAATTTGGTGAAATAGTCATTAGCCATGACGTAGTACTTCACTTGTCCCGCCACCAATGGTAAGGCTTCGTTTAAATCCATTCCTAATATAGCAAATGGGTAGAGAAAATATGTTAAGGAAACCTCAGAAAATAGAGGCTTTGAATCCCTGAGTTGACTTGGCAACAATGACATTATTGCAATAACATCCTTGCATCTTTCCTAAAAGAAAGCTAAAAAAAATGCCTTGCTTCATCACCATGTGAGCTACTGCATCCAAATGAAGGTGGGTCCCATAATTTCCTTGATGTATTTCGAAGAGGGCCATATATCATTTAGCCATATAAAGACACTTTTGTAATGGTGTGGCAAATTCCCTTTCGAAGAATTCTTCTCTAAGAAGCTCGAATCTTCCAAAATGTATTCTCAAGCGCCTTTATTCCTATCATCCAACTGTCCCCATTTTAGGAAATATATGGAGTCTCCAATCACTACCCTTTGGCACCAATCATAACTCTAATAGGTGAATTGAAGGCTCTGCTAGCTCTTTTATCGTGCTATCTCCTTTATCCTTGGATAGGGCATTAGCACTTTAGTTCACTGCTTTGAGGATTTTACTAACCTGCACATGGTGAAGTTTATCTATTTGTTTAATGACAAACTGAAGATACATACAGTGTGTGGGGTTATTCACCCCAGTAATTTTGTTCGTTTGATTAGCCACCAACAATGAGTCACTAATGATTATTAACCACACTCCTCAGCCATTCAAAGTACTACAACTAAGTCTTCATATTTTTCTAAATAATTAGTCATAGGAAATAAAAAATGGACCCTTAACACGGCCTCCATGCTTAGCGGGCCCTTAAGAACGGCTCATGTCCCTTGGTCACCTCCACCAGATGCTTCGTCCACATAGAGTTCTAAGAGGGAAGTTCTTTAACTCTTCTTGTGATAGGTTTCTCGGGGCCTAGAGACATCTCAAGCATAAAATCTATGAGTACTTAGGCCTTAATGGACCTTCTATGTTCATAGTGGAGATTAAAATCCGCCAATTTGATACACCACTTCACCAACTTTCCTGAAGCATTAGGTTATTGCAAGAACTCTTGGATGTGTATCCCCGTTCATACAATTATAGGGTGCATTTAGAAACAGGGTCACAATTTTCTTGAGGCTATAATGAATGCCAGGACCACCTTCTTAAGAGGCAGGTACTGTGACTCTACCCATTGCAAGGTTCTGTCATCATAGTTAACTGGCCATTATTCTTTACTTTCCTCACAAACAAGCACAATGCCAAACGACCTTTTGGTAATAGCTAAGTTAAGTACCAAGGGGCGCTAGGTTGAGGCGGATTAAGCTTAGATAGGTGCTACAAGTACTCTTTTATCTACTATATGGCCTTCATACATTCATCTATCTATTCAAATGGTTCATTCTTCTTTATGATTTTGATGAAGGTGTTGTAGTGATCCCCAAACTGTGACAAGAACTGCCCTAATGCCATCAACTTCCATGCTAGTTTTTTATTGTCCTTTTTTTTTTCCAAGGTTTATCATTTTTAGGATATCAACAATTCTATTAGGGTTAGCATCTATCCCTATTTAGACTCTATATATCCTAGAACTTCCCTATACATACTCTGAAGAGACATTTCCTAAAGTTGAGACTCATATTATATTGGCACATCAGCTTAAAGCTTTCCCGAAGATCATCAATGTGTCAGTAGAGAGCCTTGCTTTTCAGGATCATCTTATCTACATAAACCTTCATGTTATGACCCAATTGAACCTTGAACATCTAGTTCATCAACCTCTAATAGGTTGCTCTAGCATGCTTAAACTTGAAAGACACACGTTGATAACAATAGACAGTTTTTTTAATGGTGAAGGCTATTTTCTCATTGTCTTCAACATCCATACAAATTTGGTGATATCTGCTAAAGGCATCCATGAAAGAGAAAACCTTAACCATAGCATTCATAAGCTAGTCTTCCAAGGGAAGAGGGTAAAAGTTATTTAACCAGGCATCATCCAAGTTTGTGTAATCTATATACGTTCTCAATCTTCCATTTTTTTTTCTGCAAGAACTACATTAGCCAGCTGTTTATGGTATCACATCTTCTAAATGATCTCTACTTTTAGGAGCCTCTTGACATCCCCAAAGTGCCATGTTCCTCTTTTTCTACTAAACAGATCGAGCCAAGAGGCCAACTTGCAACTTATATGTAATGTTCTTAAGGTTAGAGAGGTCGTTAATACCATGGTTAGCAACTTAACATTTGTACATTTATGAAAAAGTATCTATATGGGTCATTCCATCAAGGCATTGCAAGATGAAGGCACATCCAGAATTAAGAACTCCATTCATGGAAATCACAGATCACCCTTTTATTTCAAGACCTCTTCAACAACCTTAGCTCATCATCCCTAGGCTAGGGACCATAGGTGGATCGGATATGGAGCCTAAAGATGATCTCTTAACATTGATCTCATCTAGAAGCAAGGAGAATATTACATTGGAAATAGCCCCTATGTCTAAGCAGACCCATTCAACATCAAAATTATTAAAGAGAGCAAAGATAAAAAGGGGATCCACGTGTGGAATAATATCATGCAAATTGTTAAGGCTCATTAGGACATTCTTGAGACCAAAAATTTCCACATGCGTTACCTCATGGGATTGCCTTTTTCTAGATAAGGAGCACTTGCCCTTCATAAGCATGTGAACTGCAACAGCCTTCCTAGTGAAAAGCTTAGTGAGCGAGATAAGTTCATAAATTCCTAGTTTAAATGCCTTAAATAGAGGTGAATTAGCAAAATCAAGCAAGTTGGTCAAGGTTTAGTTGGTTTCAAGTAGTTTATGGCGCTTGGTTTACCCAAGAGCAAAATGGTCACTTTATACCTCAGAGTGTTAGGATAAGTCTTGAGAGCAAAAATGACATTTTGAAAAAAAAAAACCAAAACCTAAGTTTAATAAGATTTGCTTAAGTTTTTAAAACCTATTGTTACTATTTGGGGGAACATGTAAATTTGAAAAAAATAAATGGAAAAGTTTGATCAGGGGTAGGTTTGTGTTTAGAAGACTTGTTGGAGGGGATGTCTTGCCTCCATTCCCTCATCCTCACAGCCCATTTTCGTAGCCTTCTCTTCCCCTCTCCAGATTTTGCTTAATTCACTCCAAATTCATGATTTCTTGTTTAAATTAACAAGCTTTTGTGATGCCCAAGCGAAAGGTGGCTTGTTTTGCACTAGTTTAATAGTTTTGGAGCTTCAAGAAAGGTTTTTAAGCTTGGGCAAGGTTTTGGGTGAAAGGTAAGGTTCAAGAAAGGTTTTCAAGCTTGGGCAGTCAAGGTTGACCACCTGTTGTCATTTGCTTCACCTTCTGCTCTTGACCTTCCTCCAAGCCTTCTAAAGGGGGCCTTATTTCGTTAGCAACATCATTGTCATCTGAAGCATCATAAACCATCTTGAATCATCTCATGTTGACCATTGTTCCCACAAATGGCGTTAAATTGATAGTCAAACTATGAACAGAAAATGATCAAATTAACAGGGAGCCTACCAAGCTAAGCTAGGACATGCAAATGAAGACAAAGGTTAGGGGGCTCCAGAGTGTGGCACCGGGAAAAACCCTCTGATGATCAAGTTTGTATCTCTATAAGGAGTAGAGATAGCTAGGGTTTTCATAATAGAGAACAACATACCTTACGAAGCTATAAAGTGCCCCTTTTATGCACAATTGAGTGACTTGGTCCTACCTTTGTGGGAATGTTTTTAATGAAAGTATAATCCTCAGTGGCGAAAATCCAGCCATAAATTTGTTCCCTATTATGAGAAGACTTCTTCTTTAATAATTATTGGGTGGGCTTAATACGAGTCCCTAGTTCGAATCAATTGACTTGGTCCAAAATCAGTTTGAACCCATTCTGGTATCAAGTTGTTAAAGCATATCATTATCATGGATACCTCGTGAAAAAAGCAAAAGCAAGTAATCATATTAGAGCTCTCGGTTAACAACTCAAAACAAATGCCTTCCAAGTTAATTTCAAGAATCAATCAAAGTTTTGGGAAAAAATCATGCATGGGAAGATACAATAATATGCTTATTTTACTTATCTGTAACTGTTTGTGGAATAAAATTAGAATTTAATAAAATTACGAAATGCCTTCTAGAGGTAAAAAAACCAAAATATCCTTGGCCTCGCCATTTGCGAATTTTTCTCTCATAGCATGACCTGGCCATTCATAGACACATTCAATAGCATAAATCCATCATACTTATAACAAATCATGCTTCTGAACCGATAATCCCAATAGTTTTATAGCCAAGTCATCATGGACATAATGATGATTATTATTCATTAAGCAATTCATTAGTGCATATATACTTAAGTAACAAATTGTATAGGAACCATGAATCAATAACAAGTACAAGAACTTGTTTTGAAGGCATTTCAAACAATCTAAACCATTGGTTTGGCCAACTGCCCATGGGCTCCATGTTGTGCATCAATGTGTCCCAATGTGTCCATCTAATGCTCTTCACCATTAATCCTTCAAACCAATGAGCACAAGCGTGAGAAACTATTCAATTTATCATTTTAATTGAATATTTAAGAATTTCAGTGAATCAAATACTAATCTTAGGTTATGGAATGAGTAAACACCTTGAAACCCTTATTCATACAAAAGTAGTGTCCACCGACGCTACTTTTATTTAGAAAATGTTGGAAAAGGTATGTAAAATTAATTGTGGACCACACTTTAATTTTCTATTGGGGCCCATCATTTCAAATAAAAAATCTAGAAAAAGGCAAATACAATAATGTCTTCACAAAAAAAAAAAAGTTGTTGACACAAATTTGAGTCACTCATTACAAACCGTGTGTGTGTGTGTGCGCGTGTGCGCATGTATATATGTACTTACATACATATGTATGTATGTATGTATATATTTACTTGTATATGTGTATGTGTGTGTGTTTGTGTAATTTTGTTGTTTTACTTTCTCATCTTAAAATTATTCCTTAAATGCAACATTAACTCTTGTGCTTTACTTAATTGCTTTACTTAGCCCACAAATTAGGAGTTTGCTTATGGCCATTGAACATCACAAAACATGTTAAGCTCGAAAGCTACAAAAAGGCCATGTTAATCCCTAATAGAATATCAATGTCCTCCAAAAAATATGTTATTCTCTACTTGTTTTTAGTGTAAAATTATAAACTTTGGTATGTTTGGATTGTTTTAGTCTAAAAAATTAAAATTAGTATATTTATAGGCAATCCCACTAGGAAAGTGGGAAAGCACTCTTTAATTTTTTGAAAAATTAACTTAATATGTAATGTTTTACCTCTAAAAGTAACAATAATAATTCTCTTTCAAAATTCATTTTTAATGTTTATAAGTAATTTTAAAAGATTATTCAATTTAAAGTTAAATGTAAAGCATCTATATTTAGTAACTATAGAAGATATTCATTTTGAAAATTAATAGAACTTAATATCTTACTACAAATTAAAACTAAATGCTACGAAATGTAATATTTATTTTTATTTATACTATTAGTGATTAACTCAAAGAATTTTTATTTGTATGCATAATTTTTTTTTATTTATATGGATGTGTTTGTAATATTGTACTAAAAAAATTAGATGAGAAAGGTTATGAGTGATATATTCACCTTAGATAGTTGTGTTATATTTTAAAGTTTAATTTTTGACAATTTAAATTAAGGCTAATTGTAGTTTACGCTTTATATAAACCCCACTTTAAAATATTATAGATCCTCTACTTCATGCCCACACTTTTAAATGCAATTTACGACCTCATGCTTGCTGATTAAGGCTTGGTATCACTGATATATACCGTTCATTGTCAAAATCACAAAAACCCTTTTTCTCTCATTCTCCATCCAAATCTTTGAATTACCTAAGAAATCTAAGGGTTCAAATTGAGCCACATGATCTGGAAAACAACATATTGAAATTTGAGCTTAAATAAGGTAGAAATGATCTTGCCAGAAGGATCTAAAATATCCACAAGCTCTCTATGCACTCTCTCCTTTTCTTTGGGTTTTCCATGAGGTAACCCTAGCTCCTATTGAGGAAATAAGAGAGTCTAACCTTTCCTTGGTTTCAAGCTTCCTCATGTTGAAGGACTCCTCAAGTTAAGCAAACCTCATTTTAATCCTTGAGGAAATTGTTTGGCTTTCTTCACCATGAAGTGCTTTCGCCTCATTGGCTTCCTTAACCATTAAACTATTTAATCTCACTTGCATCCTTCACCATGATGCTCTTTACGTTCATTAGCCTCCTTCATTATTAAGGCCACATTAGGGGTCATTTTGCTATCTAGGCACGTGTGCAACATTGTCTTATGGCACACTAGATGACAGCAAGAAGGATCTTGATTGTTTCATTTATAGAATTTCATATGTTCAAAAGCTTTTGTGCATTTGTAAAACTCCAGAGCTGCCAAAGCCTTTGTCTTGAAAATAAAGTTGCTACTTGTCTTATAGTACAATAGATGACAGCAAGTAGGATCTTAATTGTTTCATTTGTAGAACTTCATACGTGTCAAAAGCTTTTGTGCATTTGCAAAGCATCGAACCTAGAAAAAGCTTTTATCTTGAAAACAGAGTTGTCCCTTGTCTTATATATACCGCATAGTAGCTCAGGTTATAACCATTCGAATGTGTCCAAATTCTTCAAGATTAAAAGAAAAATAGAACCAGGTGTTGTTGTTACATGAAATTTATTTTATTTAGCTAAAAAACAATGTTCTTAAGATGCGACCGACCAAGCACTTCCTTTCATTTTGTTTTATCTTGAAAAGAAAATCCAAGATATGTATGGATTAAAATTCAAATATTAAATCAAATTTTCTGAGTTATTCATTTCTTCAAAAGCCTTCTAAGCTGCCAAAAGCTTTTGTCTTGAAAATGAAGTTGCTACTTGTCTTATAGTACAATAGATGACAACAAGTAGGATCTCAATTGTTTCATTTGCAGAACTTCATACGTGTCAAAAGCTTTTGTGCATTTGCAAAACATTGAACCTACCAAAAGCTTTTATCTTGAAAATAGAATTGCTTGTTGCCTTATATATACCGCATAGTAGTTCAAGTAAAAACCATTCGAATGTGTCCAAATTCTTCAAGATTAAAAGAAAAATAGAACTAGGTGGAGTTGTTACATGAAATTTAATTTATTTAGCTAAAAAAAAACGTTCTTAGGATGCGACCCACCATTCACTTCCTTTCATTTTGTTTTATCTAGAAAAGAAAATCCAGGATATATGTGGATTAAAATTCAAATTTTAAATCGAATTTTCTGAGTTATTCATTTTCTTCAAAAGCCTTCTAAGCTGCGGAAAGCTTTTGTCTTGAAAATAAACTTACTACTTGTCTTATAGTACAATAGATGACAACAAGTAGGAACTCAATTGTTTCATTTGCAGAACTTCATACATGTCAAAAGCTTTCGTGCATTTGCAAAACATTGAACCTACCAAAAGCTTTTATCTTGAAAATAGAGTTGCTCCTTGTCTTATATGTACCGTATGGTAGTTCGGGTAATAACCATTCGAATGTGTCCAAATTCTTCAAGATTAAAAGAAAAATAGAACCAATTGGGGTTGTTACATGAAATTTAATTTATTTAGCTAAAAAATAATGTTCTTAGGATGCGACCGACCATGCATTTCCTTTCATTTTGTTTTATCTTGAAAAGAAAATCCAAGATATATATGGATTAAAATTCAAATTTTAAATCAAATTTTCTGAGTTATTCATTTTCTTCAAAAGCCTTCAAAGCTACCAAAAGCTTTTGTCTTGAAAATAAAGTTGCTATTTGTCTTATAGTACACTAGATGATAATAAGTATGATCTCGATTGTTTCATTTGTAGAACTTCATACGTGTCAAATGCTTTTGTGCATTTGCAGAACATTGAATCAACCAAAAGCTTTTTGTCTTGAAAAAAAAGTTGCTCCTTGTCTTATATATGCTGCACGGTAGGTTAGGTAACAACTATTTGAACGTGTCCTAATTCTTCAAGCTTGAAAGAATAATAGGACTAGGTGAAATTGTTACATGAAATTTAATTTATTTAGCTAAAAGACAATGTTCTCAGGATGCGACTAACGATGCACTTCCTTTCATTTTGTTTTATCTTGAAAGGAAAATCCAAGATATATAATTGAAATTTTAAGTCGAATTTTCCAAGTTATTTATTTTGTTCATAAGCCTTCCACTATATATATAGTTGGATATAGGTAAACTCCTAATTCATCATCAACAATCTAACAAGAAAGGCAAAATTTTTACCCATTGATAGATCAACAGGAGCATGACCAAGTTGTTTTGCATCACTACAACCTACGTCACACTTCTATGCATCTTCTGTCTGATGTTTGCCCAGCAAGGTTAGAGCTCTAACCCCTCCCTGCCCTCTCCCCTTTTTCTGGTGGTAATTACCAATTGCTAACGTCAGAAAAAGTATGCCGGATATACGTTCACTGGTAAAAAGTTCGGATAGCTTGCCTTCGGAAAAACTTCTGTCAGAAAAAGGCCTGATGAGGCCTCCTGGATTGGAGGTCTACCGATGGTAGCCACCAGAAATGGGTCTGGAGATCTTCCAATAGTAGGCCGCCGGAAATCGTGCCGAAGAACTTCCAATGGTCCGCCGCCGGAAAACATGCCGGAGGTATTCCGACGGCTGACCCCCAGGAAACATGTCGAAGGTATCCCGATGGCTGGCCACTTGAAAGGTCCTTTTTCTGAAAAAAAAGCTTGACACTAGGTAGATTGCGTGTTATTCTTGGCACTCATATTGGCCATCATTTGAAATTCTTCCTCCTGATTCCTGCTAGCTTGCAGCACAAAAATCAACATGAAACATCAGGTTCTCTTGTAGTGAATATTTTCGATCGCTTTGTCATCAAATATTGTCCAACGACATTTCTGGCGGCTTAGCCATCAGAAATGGCCTCACAACATTTCTGATGATTAAACAGCCAGATATGGTCGGAATTTTTTCTTTGAAGGTAACCCGACTAACATAGTTAGAGAGAAGATCACATAGTTGAACATACCTATTTATGAGATCTTATATAACATTATATATAAGGATAGGCTTAACCAGTAATGACATTATGGCAGGGACTGTTTCTGGAGCAAGTCATATTCCAATGAACTTAGGGCCTCGGAGCAGCTCCATTAAAGAACAAATCCAAAAGGAAAAACCATTTACGTTTGGGCAGCGGGCACAGATAAAGGGGAATTGGTTTTCTCGCTCAGCCCAAGGAAGTACCCAAGAAAGTAAGTCCTAATTCAATTGTTAAGGTTAAAACTCTCCCTTTCTGTTCCTCTTACAAAAATGCGTGCACACACAGGAAATAGAACAAACATATTCTGTTATACTGTATTTATTTAGTGTAATATATTTCTTTTTTTATAATTGACACTTTTAAATTTCTAAATTCATTTTGCTTTTTGTAAAAAACTATGCATTCTTGAAATTCATTTATTTTTCAATTAGTTTGGAAAAAATATATGTTCAAAAGAAGCCTTCAAGAAACTGCTATCTGTGTCTGCAAAGTTTGTTAATATGCAACTCTAACTGTTTTTTTCGACACTGAGTTGCAACAACACTAAATTATTTTCATATTACTTCATTTTTCGGAACTAATTTCTTTGAAATACAACATTATATAGACATAATAATCACTTTACTAATATCTTCCTAGGAAATACTTAAATTTTTATAGATTTTTTAACTTTCCTATCCTAAAAAATAAAAATTTTTAAAAAATACCTTTTACAAGATTTCTTTTCAGAACACCTTTTAGACTTCTCAAAGTGTATGATTTTAATTAAGTAAATAATCACTATATACAAAAAAAAAAAAAAATAAGCACTACTAATGAGTTAACCCATCTGTAAAACAAACCGAACCGAATTTTTTTAATGTAATTTATATTATAAGTACTTGATGAATTGATGCAACTACTACAATAAGTTAAACTAATCTCATCTGCCATTTTTGTGATCATGTAGCTATTGGTTGTACAAGGTTTTTCAAACTTAGAGATGAAGACATTTGCACTGATGATGACGGGAATGAATGTGATACAATTTGCAGAAATGATAGAGGATATTATTATGGATCTTGCCTACCTCTACGAGAATTGATACAAATTATTGGTTCAGGTAATATTGATGAGGAAGGGGTTGATGATGAAATGGCTGTTAGTGGAAACTCGGGTTCAATTCTTGGTAAAAAATTTGCTTCAGTTCATCATGTTGAAGGTGATCGAGGTCCTTTTATTGATGATAACGGTCAACTAGAAGATGATTTACGTTATACTGGGACAGAAGTTGATCAACCAGTGTATTGTTTTTGTTGCTCAGCCCAGCAAACTTAATTGCCTCATTACGATTCTCCCGACCAATAATTAGAGGAAGAATATACTATATGTAAGAGGGGTTTCGTTTGCTATTAGTTTTTTTAAGTTTTGTTGTATGGAACATATAGTATAAATGAAGAAAGCTTTGTAACAGCCCTGGTTTTGCTTAAGTGTGAAAGACTAAAATTCACAACTAGAAAAAGCATATCTTCCCACGGCACAATTTCTGATATCGAGAAGTGATCGGGAAACTTCACTTTTTCCCCCATTTTTCCCAGCCTGAAAGGTTAAACTTCACTTTAAAAAATTGGGTTAGCCGTCTGGGAAATAAAAATTTTTCCTCCATTTTTTACCGCCGTAAAAAACATTCAAATTACGGAAAATTCAAGATTTTTAGCCCACATCTCTTCTTAAAAAAGTTAAATTTCTCATGTTACCATTTTAAAATGCTCTATTGTCCACCAAAATCTCAATTTTACTCTCAACCTCCACACATCTCTTTCTTTCACACAAAATTCTATATCCATCCCCCAATTTTTCTTTCTTTTCTCCTCCATCTTCTTCTTTCCTTCCACTTTCTCACCATTTATTTTCTTTCTCCGTCTATAACTCTCACCATATTCTTCTTGTTCTTCCTCCTTTCCTTCTATAACTTCTTTTTCTTTTTCTTTTTCTTCCTCCTCTACTTCTATAATTTCCTTTTCTTTTCCTTTTTCTTCTTCTCCCTCTTTTACTTTAATAACTTCTTTTTCTTTTTCTTCCTGTCCCTTCCTCTCTCTATTCCATGCCATATTGTTCGTATCCTTTTTCAACCCCACCTCTTTCTTCTTTCTTTCTTCCTAATTTCGTTCACTATTTGTTTTTTGAAATATAGAGTTTCATTGGGGGAGCAGTTAGAAGATGGCTGGCCAACTTTCCAATGGTGATGGGCTATCATTCTAATGGCTCTCTATAGGAAGATGGTTTACCACCTTCCTGGCGGTTTGCCGTTAGAAAATGATTGGCCATCTTTCGGTGGCTTGCCATCGGGAGATGGTTGGTCAACTTTCTGAAGACATTTCGTCAAAAATCGGCCAATTTTCCAATGGGATGCTGTCTTTCAATTGCCATTGTGACTATCATCAGGAGATTTTTTTTTTACTACTACAAAAAAACTGATTTCCAATGGCCTCATGTTGGAAATTTGAATCTTCCAAAACAAGGTCATTGGAAACTGGCATGTTAGTAAATCACTTGGAAATTTTTTTTTCCAATAACCCAAATTTTGGCTGCTGGAATATAAGCTATTAAAAATTTTCAACAACCGAACCACATAGTCTTATTTGAAATTGTTGGTATTGGAAATTCTAATAGCCTAACCTGTTGGAAATATACCAATAGCTCAAGTCGATAAAAATTTCCAACGACTCTTTTCTAAAAAGCAAAAACACATATATAACCCGTGATAATATATTTTAAATTTACCATAAAATATTTTAAATTATATATTTACAAAAATTATAGGTTATGTTATCCCAAAAAAGCAGTCACAAAATTATAATTTATATTATTACAAAAAAATATTTTCTAAAATCACAAAATCGGTCAACATAAACACAAAATCACAAAATTCGCAAGATTAAAAAAATCACAAAAATCATAGAGATTCATAAAAAATTCACAAAATCATAAAATTCATCAGAAAAGTCATCAGAAATTCCCAAAATTCATCAAAAATTCATCAAAAATTCATCTGAACAACAATCCAAATTAATAAAAGCCATTCATAAAAAATTCAAAATTTAATCAAATGCAGACAACAATCCATATTCATCAAATCTACACTAAAAATCAAATCTGCAGAACAATTCGCAATTAAATCTACACTAAAGAGACTGAGGACATCGGCTTGTGACAAGCAAAGAGACCGAGGACTGAGCTGGACGAAGAACTGCTTCGAGTAATGAGGTGGCAGCTGAAGAGGCTTAGGATAGCGAGGATGTGGGCGAACGGCAATGGCAAACGAATGGTGATGGCAGCTAAGTAGGCTCGGGATGGCAAGAAGGCTAAGGAGAGGCGAAGAGGGGCGAGAGCAATTCGAGCAATGGTTAGCTATTGAACGATAGAAAGCGATGAGCACTACTAAAAAAGCATGATTTTCCAACAGTTTTATTACCAACGGCTAAGCCGTTGGTAATTGCCAATGTGTAGGACCGTTGGTAAAAATTTCCAACGTGCACGTGTTGGTGAAAAATGTCTGTATTTTTTGTGTTTTTAACGTGTAGGACCGTTGGTAAAAATTTCCAACATGCACGCGTTGGTGAAAAAATGTCTGTATTTTTTGTGTTTTTACCAACGGCTTATGGCCGTTGGTACTTTTCCAACTGTTACGCGTTGGTAGATTATGGCCTGCAATTGGGCCTGTTTTAGTGGGCTCGGTTACCAACGGCTAGGCCGTTGGTAAATATTAAACTTAAACGGTGCGTTTCAATTAAAAAGTTACCAATGACTAGCCGTTGGTAATTGGTTTTTAAAACCCATCTTCTTCCTTCTTCTGCTTCAGTCGTGAAGTTGCCGAGCGTTCGTCTGTTTCTCACGCTGCCGCCGGACGGAGGTCAATTTTCGTCGATTGAGCTCATTCGCCGGCCGATTTGCATCGTTCTTCTCCCCATTTTGTAGATCTACTGGTAATTACTCTAGTTGGAGAGTATTTTTACTGTTATTTTTCGATTTGAAGTAAATAGAATAAATATTGTATTTCTTGAGTTATTTTGCTTCGATTTTGCAGTTTAAACTCCTCTCTTTGGTTCCACATCTGGGCATTGTTGCTCTCTTTCTACTTTTCAAGTGTGCCAACTCTTTTTTCAAACTCTTTCTGGTAGTGATAATGCTGTTGCTTTGTTCTTTCTTTCATTTGCTTTCTTGTTTTTCTGATTTTTTAGTTTTCGTGTTTCTTGTTGATGTGTGTGGTGCTTCCAAAGTTCCAATGAAATACAATTCCATTATAACCAACAAGTCCATTATAACCAACTGTTGGATTTTGTGATTGAAGATGGAAGAGGTTTTCTATTTCAAGGACTTTGGTTAGAAGTTTCTCAGGTTCAATTCAAGTCCCTTTCTTATGTGCTACAGTGGGAGTGGTTAACAAGTTTCACCATTTCTCTAGTTATGCTGTTTCAGAGCTCCATCAGATTCATCTTCCATCTTATGTTCTGCCCAATGTGTCCAATTTTGATTTGGGGAAAAAGGTATTTTCACTTACCTTAAGAATGGATCTTGCAGGCCATTGAAAAGTCTCCTCCAGCAAAACATGTTGATTCAGATAATTTCTCACCAGAAATTGATGATAGCTTTCTGGAAGATTTCTCAGATTTTGATAGTCTTTCAAAAACTGAGGTAGTTGTCTTCTTACTTGAGAGAATTTTTTGTCTTTCTTGGCTATGTATTTGATGTTTAATATCTGATTGCATTCTCGTGGTTTCGTGAATGAAAATAGTATTTCTCTTATTTGGTTTGCATATTTAGGAGTATGCAAGGCAGTGGTATTGATGGCGTATACAATATGGATGTGAATTAAGATTGCACAGGTTAACATTTTACTGTGATGATGGCCACACTATTTAGCTTCTGTATGTAATCACTCTGTAGGATATTGAAA
The DNA here is from genome assembly GCA_039654915.1 of Aquilaria yunnanensis. Taxonomy (NCBI): domain Eukaryota; kingdom Viridiplantae; phylum Streptophyta; class Magnoliopsida; order Malvales; family Thymelaeaceae; genus Aquilaria; species Aquilaria yunnanensis. The sequence continues at coordinate 73,289,398 of CM077597.1, forward strand.
ATCCTGGTTCTAATGAAGGGAGCCGATTGTTGGTTCTTAAAAAGATGGGATACACAGAAGATGAAGCTTCAATTGCTATTCAGAGATGTGGTAGGAATTATCATTTTCTATTGACTTTTTTTTGGCATGATAAGTTTATTGTGTTTCAGCTTAGCCAAAAAATTACAAAGAAAAATCAAAATCTTTATCAACATGAATTTATGCTCTGTATAGTTTGTTCCTAAAACAAAACATGTGTTATTAATAATAGCTTCCTTTCTTCTCTTTAATTATAATGGCACAATAAGTGCAATCTAGAATTGTTTGTCTTTGGGGATGTCATAATTGTTTTGGCTTGCCATATATACATTTGATTGAACAAAAATTTAGCGTTTTTACAGCAAGGAAAAAGAATAAAGGAAACTGTGGGTCATACCAATAACTTTTCAACTTTAGTGGCGGATTTGCTTTTGCTTCAATACACAAAAAGTAATTGAGAGGACTTTTTTTTTGTAAGCAAGGACTTTATTATCCAACATGAGATTAGGGAAAAAGAAAGAAACTGTTAAAGTGATAAGTATTACATAAGCATAATCAACTGGTATTCTTTTTAAGCACCTAAAGTAAGTTTGTATCTTTGTCACAGTATGTTGACTGATAGACCTCCTCCTGTCTCTTCTTATTCAGTCCCAAATTTTCCATCTGTTATTACTATGCTTATGCATGCGTAATTGCAGGCCCAGATTCCTCAATTGCAGAGTTGACAGATTTCATATGTGCTGCTCAAATGTCTAAAGCAGCAAATGCACTTTTGCCCCCTGAAGAGAAGGTACTCCAATTTTGTTTTCCAACATTTAGATGAGTTGTCAGTTTGTGCAAGTTATGATGATTTTTTATTTTGCAACTAATTATTGATCTTATTTTCCTACAAGTTTATTGATATAACTTCTAATGGGGTCTTTTTATTGCCCTTCATTTTTACAGCCCAAGTTGAATACCTTATCCAATGACTATCATAGAAACAAGAAGAGACGAACATCGCATTATAACCAGATGAAACAAGAGAGGATGCTAATGAATGGTGATGATGATGTTCTTCACCTTCCAAATCCCATGATTGGGTTTGGTGTCCCTTCAGATCCGGATCTTATAACCCGCAGAACCCTTCTTGAAGGCGCTCCGCTTGAGCCTGATGAAGTGGAAATGCTTTTGGGTTTTCCTAGAAATCATACAAGAGGAGGAGGAATCAGTAGAACGGACAGATACAAATCTCTTGGCAACTCATTCCAGGTAGAACACTTGTTTTCAGCACCTGTTGGTATTCTCTTTCTAATGATTAATTAACACATTAAACTGCTACACTTCTGTTTCAGGTGGATACAGTGGCATATCATCTTTCCGTTTTAAGGGACATGTTTCCTAGAGGTATTAATATCCTTTCTTTATTTTCGGGCATTGGTGGAGCGGAAGTTGCTTTGCATAGATTTGGTATAACAATGAAAAATGTAGTGTCAGTATAGATATCTGAGGTTAATAGAAAATTATTAGAAGTTGGTGGGAGCAAACAAACCAAAAAGGGAATCTGATTGAAATAAACGATGTACAACAGTTAAATGGTGATCGGTTGGAGCAACTAATGAGTGCTTTTGGTGGATTTGACCTTGTTGTTGGTGGGAGTCCCTGTAACAACCTTGCGGGCAGCAATAGAGTTCATCGAACTGGACTTGTGGGTAAAGAATCTTCCCTATTTTCCGACTAGTGTCGCATATTAGATCTAGTTAGGTGTATGATGGGAAGGGAGTGACAGCTCAATGTGAAGAAGTCTCAATTTAGACTGAGAAATTGATCTTCTTTCATTGTCCTGATTTGTTCAATAAAGCATGTTGCATCTTGTTGATACTCTGGAATTTCGTAAGTTTTCTGAAGTAAAACCACAGTAATCTGCTGGTATAAGATTGGAAATTACCTTTTTGCTCGTTCCCTCTGGAAATCCTTTAGCATTGCCTTTTTCTTGGTACGGCTTTATGCTTGCATGTAAATTTGCTTTGCTTTGCTGTCTCCAATGTCGAATTAAAAGCTACTACTCTTTAGGATGAGAAAGGTCAGCTCGGAGGTTGTTAAGTTAAAATAATTTCTGTTTGAAAGATGTAGAATGAGGCTTCTAATTTAAGTCGTGTGATTGACCACAGCTTTAGGCTGTATTTGGTAGGAGAGATGGAAACATAAAAGAAGGGCAGGAAACAAAAAAGCATTGGAAACAAAGAAGCATTCTCTAATTGTTCATCTAAACTATATTTTAACATATTTTTAAACACAATCATTAGATTAAGTATGGTTTTTCTTTGTCTTTTTTATAACCCCTAGCAAACAGAACCGAGTCAAGGTTTTTTTTTTCTTTTAAGTCGCCTTGGTCAAATATAATTGACCTGTGGAATGACTGATATGTTAGGGCGTAGATGTTTTAGATGCTTTATAAGAGTGCTTATGTGTCGTTGTTATTAGTAATGATAGCCAAAGTGCTATCGCCTCGTCCACCGACTTCGGAGAAAGAGGGAGCCAAACACATGAGGTATGTGACCTCGGAAGCCCCATCGTACCAACATCGGGAAATTACCATATCGCCTCTCCATCAGAGGACGAATGAACCGACTTCGGAAAAATAAGAACACCCCGAAGAAACAATATCACCTCGGGGAAAGGTCCTTGTTCGTTCACCCTAAAATATAACGTCGGCTGAAGGGACCTCGGAGGAGCGATGGGTGCCACGAAGGAGTCTCTAACATATTCGCCCGTACGCACTAGACATCAACCTCAAAGCACTCTGACAGGTCACTGCAGTCTGCACTCTGACACGCTGCGACACACTTCTTGATAAGCCACTGCCCGAGAAAGCCTGCAGGCGGCTGGACACTCTTCGGGTCAGAGGTACGGGCGGCATTCGTCCATACATGTGTCACAATCCTAGGGGCTCATTTTCTCCTATTTATAGTAGAGGAGCTTTTTGGGGTAAAGGGCTGGCTTCCCCCTTTTTTTTCTCCTCCAGACTTGCCGGAAAAACGCCTCCGGCGAGATTCTTGCCCTTCTGAGCATATCAGATAAACGCTCCCGGCAAGCCTATTTGTGCTTACTCTTTGTCACCATTTAGAGACATTGACTTGGGCGTCGGAGGCTCCTCCCCGGAAAACCACTCCGGGGACCTCCTGACCCCTATTTTCTGCTCGTTTCAGGTGATGACTACTTGGCGACATTCCCGTTTCAGGCTCTTTCCAGCACCGGAAGGCTTTCTTGGCTACTGCTATCCATCACCGGATGGCCCTGCGCGATACACTTCAAGAGGTCTTGGTTATTCCCGTCGTGGAGCCATGGCGGGAACTTCTATGATGGCCACGCCGCGCCATCATTTGGCGCCATCTGTGGGAACTTTTCCAGGCAGTCGTGGTTGAAAAACTTGGCGTTCTAAGGGCAAAGGCACCCTGAGGCCCCTGTCCACGTCGGAAATCCGCCCGGCAGCCGAACAATCAAGCGGAGGGACTTCCCGTCCCGAAGATGATTCGTCCTCTGGATATCTCCGTGGTCGAAGTAAGTGCAGCGGGTAGACCGAAGATGGTCGCGTGCAAATTCGAGCCGCAGTCCTCTCTCTCAATCCTTTCGACGAAAGAAGTAGTGGTGACCCAAGAGTTTAGGGGTAGAAACAAGAAACAAAGAGTAGTGGGATGAGTATCCAAAGGGTGTGCTTCCCTACGGAACATGATGGACGGAAAAAGCAGGGTCAGTGCTATCTAGACCTTCCCGTCGAAAGAGTTCGGGCCAAAGAAAGGTTGTTGCTCCCCCGGCAGCAACACCGAATCCACTCCCCTGAAAAGACGCCTATGCCTTGATAATAAACAGGAAAAAAGTAATGATCCTACTCCAACGGACACATTACTATCGTCCAAAAAGGAGCCTCCCCAGCGAGACGTCAGGGGGAATAAGGTAATCGGGCAAACTCCAAAGATATTACATCGCGCACGAGCCCAGAGGGGCAATATAACCCCAGGCGCTAGCAGACTATTGCCGAAATTCCAGAAACAGAAAAAGTGCAATCCAACGAGTACCGAATATAGATGAAATCTAAAAGAAGGAACCCCCAGCCGAAGAAATCCCAGGCGCAAAAAACAATGTGGCGTGGGAATGGTACCTCGGGGGCCCGAGGATAGGGAAGTCACCTGACTTAGCATATTCGGTTAATAAAGTGTTGGACCACCCAAGCTCGGCATTGGCTAGGAATAGGACAAGGGAAGAAAGAACCCCACAAAAAGGCATCTCCCATGAGTCCCGAAAAACCCTCATGAAGTGGTGAAGAATGCAAAAAATGCCCCGCAAAGTGGCATCTCCCAGGAAGCCTGAAAAATCTTCATGAAATAGCGGAAAGTACAGAAAATGTTCCAGACAGTCTTCCTTGACTGAAGAGGAAGGATATCGGTAAAGAAGCTCAGGCCCGCTATAAAAAGGCATCAGCAGAAAAAGGTGCAGAATAGCGCGCAAAAAAAAGGTGCAAGCAAAAATGCGTCCAAAAAAGGACGAGAATGGCAAAAAATGCACCAGCACCCGAAAGACTGCCTTCAAAATAAAATACCCGAAAGACTCCCGTCGGAGTAGGTAACCCCGAGAGACCGCCCTCAGCCCTCTGCAAAAAAGGACAAATACGGTCCACTACTAACAACGCCTGAAGTACAACGCTAGGAGAAAGCAGTAAACTACTCCGCTTTGCGAGACAAGACAAAACCCTTACTGATTAAGCAAGCAAAAGGTATACAAAAGCCTGCTTGAAGGAACATGACATACGAAGATGCCATAATAGCTTCAGTCCTTAGACGAAGGAGGCCAAAAAATTTGCCACTAGCCCCGAAGTGGGATGACATTTTGGTCCACCAGCTTAGTTCTGAAGTAACAAGCAAGTGGAGCCCCCGAATAGAATTGTACACGAGGGACTACCAAAAAATTAGGGGAAGCAAAGGGGAGAAGGTCCAGAATGGCCGAGAAAATTCCTTGTGGGAATAATCAAACAAACTTCCCGAAAAATCACAGGGAGAGAAAACCTTCCTTACTCGCCTGCAAAGACCAGTGCCCACTTGGAGCAATACAATTACCGAGTGAAGCGTAAGTATTCGATGGAAGAACAAGCTCGGGAGGGATGCTCAGCAAAGGAAAAAATAGCCTCGTATTGGGGAACCAAATTCGAACCACTCCCCGAAGCATGAACGAGCTCAGGAGAAGTGTTTTCTTCGTAAAAGATGGCAGTGAGCGCAAAATTGCGCCGAACGCCAAAAAAGAGACCTCGTTCTCCGAAAGGCCAAGACAGAACCCCGAGAACTACCTCAGGGGAGAACTTTGGCCACTAGGAAATAGGACCTCGCTTTTCGGTTTGATGACTGAAATCGACCGGATAGCCAAACATCGATGGAAGAACAAGCTCGGGAGGGATGCTCGGTAAAGGAAAAATAGCCTCGTATTGGGAAACCAAATTTGAGCCACTCCCCGAAGCATGAACGAGCTCAGGAGAAGTATTTTCTCTGTAAAAGATGGCCGTGAGCCCAAAATTGCGCCAAATGCCAGAAAAGAGATCTCGTTCTCCGAAAGGCCAACACAAAACCCCGAGAACTACCTCCGGGGAGAACTTCGGCCACTATGAAAAAAGGACCTCTCTTGATTCAGGGCGAGGTCCGAAAGAGAGGATTATCAGCTTGGCAACATCAATGGGAGAAAAATTGAGAAATATCCTAAAAGAATTCTATACTTAGAATTTTTTAATGAACAAGCTATACTTAGAAAAATTTCTCTTCTCTCCTAAAACAGGTTACCTGCCAAACAAAGCTGAAGCACACGTGCCCGAAGGATATGATATATTTCCCTTCTAAAAAAGAAAAAGCACGAAGTCCATCAAAGCCAATCAACGAGGACAGACTAGAGTTCGCTTGAAAAGTCTTTGTCAAATCAGGGTGGCCGAAAAAGCCAGATCGGCCAGCGGAAAGAGCAAAGATGAGCTTTCCGAAATCCCCTAGCCGAAAGTAGCCAGGACAACTGGAAAACAAAAAATTGCTCAAGTAAGACAGAGTGAAGAAATGAACAAGAATCCATTAAAGAAGGTCTTTTCATACAAGAGGAGTACAAGAAAAGCACGAAAATGAAAAAGCCTAGGATGTCTAAGGATCCCCAGCGACGCAAGAAGTTCCGGGTCCCGTGTCTCTAGCCGTCGCCTTCGGCGCAAGTAGAGGAACAGGTGGCAGGTTGAGGTGATCAGCTTTCGACCAAGTCCACCGAGGACCCTCGGGAATGTCCAGGGCCGCAAGAAAAGAGGTCCCGAGGTTTGGGTATCGTTGCAGAAATTGATGACGAGCTAGACAGAAGCCGTCCTGAAAGGACACCTTCAACATTTGGACGGCTTTGTCCTTGTCCACGTCGAGCAAATCCGCCTCATTCTCAAGACCAGCAACCTCTTTCTTGAGACCCAGGACCTCCTCCTTAAGACCGGCAATCCTCCTCACCAGTCCTTTTGCGTTCCTTCTCTTCATTGCACTCCTCATCAGAAAATAGACCCTGGCTTGAAGAGCCGCTTTTTCGGCAAGAGTTTTCTTCAGAAGGGCAGCTTCTTCTTCTTTCTCCTTCTGAATAACCTCATTGGCCGAAGTCAAGCGCACAACCTCCTCACCAAGGTCCCGCATTTTGCGGGAAAAGTCCTGCAAGAGGTCCGATTGGCCTATCAGGAACTCATCCCGGAGCTGAGCCACCTTCTCCCTGGCTATGCGCCTCAACTCGACATTAGCTATGTCTGAGTTAATACAGAAGAGTCTGGCCTTCTCCAACTCGTTGTCAGCCCGAGCTCGGGCAGAAGACTGCTCTGCCGCCCAAACTCGGAGGTGCTCACTGTACCCCAAAAGCTGCGAAGAAGAAAAAGAAAATCCTCAGCGAAAGCAGCACAAGGGAAGGCAAAACACTTGGGCGAAAAAAGATCACCTGAGCGGCGTGCTCAGAAACTCTAGCAGCGAGGATATCCCCAGAAGCACACTCCTCGGCAACGGCCTTGGAAGAAGCTTCGGTAAGAACACCCCTCGCCATCTGGGGAGCCATCTCTTGGCAATCCCTGGAGAACAAGTTCATGTCCTCCGTAAAAGACCAAAACGGCTCCCTCAGAACCTTGTCTTTTGGGAGAAGGGAGTCCCGGAGAGCCCTTCTTCGGGCATGGTCAACCATCCATTCTGAGGCCGTGCGGTCCTCTGCAAAAATGGAGGGGCGCAAGTCAGGAAGGGCTCCCTAGATACACAACTCATGAGGGAGGAGGTGTCAAAAAAGAATTCGACGCAAACCTGGCGCAACCTTAGTACCCTCATCCACAAAAGCCGAAATATGCTTGCCTTTGTCCTTGCGACGTCTCTCCAGCCTTTTAACAGTAGGACTCTCAGGCAGAGTGCCTAAAAGCTCCACCGACGAGATAGGACTCGACGGAGTGAAAAGGGTGACTACTCCGGCCGGCACCTCGGCTGCAGCAGTATCAGCCCGAGAAGATGTCGCAGCTACTTTGGAGGGGGCAGCAACCCTGGTGGATATTGGAGTGACATCAACCATGGCGAAGGTCGTAGTAGCATCGGTGGAAGTGGCTATCCCATCGGTTGAGATAGCAACCTTGGTGGAAGTAGCAATAACTTCATCGACCTCCACCACATCCTCCGAGGGTGGAGTAAGGGCCCTCTTCTTTGACTTCTTGGCGGAAGACGGTCCACTCCCAATAGACTTACGTCTTTTGGAACCACTTTTCTTTGCTTGTTCTCCCTTCTCTACCTGACCAAGGAAGAGACTCTTGTAGTAGGCGGCAGAATCGTCAGCCATCTCTGAAAAGGGGGAAAAGCATTAGTATGAGTCCAAAAAGGCACTGAAGCTGAAAATGTGAGTCCAAGAACAGTCCAAAAAGGAGCTTCAGGAAGAAAGGAAAACGTCAGCAAAAACCGAAAAAATACGACTTCGGGAAGTTGAGAAGATAACAAAAGTCGAACGATTCCTGAGAAAGGCACTCACGAAAAGCCTTGCCAAAGTCAGGATTCCTGGATGCCGTCGTAAACAATGGCCGAAAATCGCTCCGCCGTGCAGACCGTCGCTGTAAGAGATGGAAAAGGCGAAAGAAAATGAGAGCAAGGGTGAGAGCAAAGAAAAAACAAAGGAAAAGAATGGCAGGAGGAGGCTTATATAGAGCAGGTAAGGGCAACTGAAAAGGCGTCATAACTGCTGCGTGGGAATGAAACGTCACTGTAATTACCCTTCCTGCGCAAAAAGACGTGCCATCCCAATTCACGCTTGCCACGTGTCGGCCATCGCGAAAAACTAGGGCATGTTTTCTGACATCCTGAAGATATGGGTGCATCCCCAGGTTGACACGCCCAGTTTCAAGGCATGACAGTCCACTAATTTAAGACGGAAAAAATAGGATTGGAAATCTCGAAGACGCCGAAAGGAAGGTGTGCGACATCCGCCCGAACAAGCTACGCGCTTAAAATGGCGAAGTACCTTCCTTGCAAACAATATAAGCCGGATCCTCTGAAAGTGCTCCTGAAAAGGCTACAAGCCGAAGTTACGCTCCGGCTTTCCGTAGGAGGGCATGTGATAGCCAAAGTGCTATCGCCCTGTCCACCGACTTCGGAGAAAGAGGGAGCCAAACACTTGAGGTATGCGACCTCGGAAGCCCCATCGTACCAACCTCGGGAAATTACCATATCGCCTCTCCATTAGAGGACGAATGAACCGACTTCGAAAGAATAAGAACACCCCGAAGAAACAATATCACCTCGGGGAAAGGTCCCTGTTCGTTCCCCCTAAAATATAACGTCGGCTGAAGGGACCTCGGAGGAGCGATGGGTGCCATGAAGGAGTCTCTGACATATTCGCCCATACGCACTAGACGTCGACCTCAAAGCACTCTGACAGGCCACTGCAATCTGCACTCTGACACGCTGCGACACACTTCTCGATAAGCCACTGCCCGAGAAAGCCTGCAGGCGGCTGGCCACTTTTCGGGTCAGAGGTACGGGCGGCATCCGTCCATACACCTGTCACAATCCTAGGGGCTCATTTTCTCCTATTTATAGTAGGGGAGCTTTTTGGGGTAAAGGGCTGGCTTCCCCCTTTTTTTTCTCCTCCAGACTTGCCGGCAAAACGCCTCCAGCGAGATTCTTGCCCTTCTGAGCATATCAAATAAATGCTCCTGGCAAACCTATTTTGTGCTTACTCTTTGTCACCATTTAGAGACACTAACTTGGGCGTCGGAGGCTCCTCCCCGGAAAACCACTCCGGTCCCCGGAAAACCACTCCGGGGACCTCCTCACCCCTGTTTTCTGCGCGTTTTAGGTGATGACTACTTGGGGACATTCCCGTTTCAAGCTCTCTCCAGCACCGGAAGGCTTTCTCGGCTGCTGCTATCCATCATCGGACGGCCCTGCGCGATACACTTCAGGAGGTCCTGGTTATTCCCGTCGTGGAGCCACGGCGGGAACTTCTATAATGGCCACGCCGCGCCATCAAGTAAGATATCTTTCTCGTTTACATATGCATATGCTTGTAGTTTATTAGAACAGGATGCCCGATGGCTTCATAAACCAAAAACAAAAACTGGTGAATTCGAATGAATATGGTTCAGCGCCAAAAATAATTATCGTCACTGTTTGAAATTGAGTTGGATTTATACTTTTTATGTTAATTATTATTAAAATTTTAACATTTTTTTTAAAGAATGTAAGATTCTACTCTAATATTCGCATGTAAATTTATGTATTTTTATAACATTTATTAGATACATGTTTACAAAGTCTCACAAATCCAAAGAATTTAAAGGTGACAATAAATTATGTAACCGAAAGGAGTATACAACTCTTTCATTCCAAAGATAAGTAAGAAATGTTGATGATTTGTTAATGTTGAAAATTTCAGCAAAATCTAATGTAGGACATCAAATTGACAAATTGTAGCTCTTTTTATGCCAAGATAATGAGCAGTGTGTCATACCGGGCTGCTGAATTCCAGGTGCCATCCTACCTATCGACATCACATAGACGCCGCAATTACCGACTTTCACGCACGTTGGTAATTACCAACCCCCTTACCAACTGCTATACGTTGGTAATTACCAATGCGTGCAGTTGGTAATTACCAACGCGCAGAGAAGTTGGTAATTACCAACACGCAGAGCAATTGGTAAATTACCAACTGCCATGCGTATTGGTAATTACCAACTGCTATGACAGTTGGTAATTAACAGTTGGTAATTACCAACTGCCAATTACCAACTGCCGTGCGCGTTGGTAATTACCAACTGCTATGCGCGTTGGTAATTACCAACTGCCAGCAGTTGGTACCTACAAGTACGCGTTGGAAACCAACCCCGGTTCCTGACCGTTGGTAATTACCAACGTGCATTTTACCAACGTCTACGCGTTGGAATTTACCAACGTGTTATTTTTTACGCGTTGGTAAAAGAATTTCCAACAAATCGAATACCAACGTGCGTTTACCAATGGCTGGCAGTTGGTGAATTCAGTTTACCAACTACTGCGCGTTGGTAACTGGCAGTTGGTAAACTCGAGAATTTTAGTAGTGGAGGCTACCAACGAGTGAGCGATGAAGTGCGAATGACGAGAGTGATTCAGAGGCGAGGTGGATGGACGAGAAAAGTGAGGGGAGGCGAAGGGTTCTGAGAAAGATGAAAGGTGAGAGGTGACAGAGATGAAAGAAGCTGTTGGATGGGAGAGGTAGGTTTAGGGCTAGGTTATGATGTATATATGGGCTAGGTTTAGGGTTATATATGTATGGGCTGGGCTCTATATATATGATATATTTGTATATATGATACCAAATGATGTGATACAGGATTGTGGTTGTGAAACAAAGAAAGATGAGAGAGAGTTTTAATAACAAGTAGAGAGAGAAAAGAGCTATTTTCAAGCTTGCCTTTAACGAACTATTTTACATTTATTTATAGGCAGGGTTCTTTTAGATTTGAAAACCTTTGAAGTCTGGTTGATGCCATTGCTAAAGCCATCCTTCATTATTTTCTGAGTGCATAGGGAATCTTTTAAGTGCTTTCTTCTTTTTCAAGTGTGTCAGGAATCTTTTGAGTGTTTTCTTCTTTTTTTAGTGCGTCTTTCTTATGTCTTCTTTCATAAGTGATGAGCTTTATCTTCTTCTTGGAGTCTTTGCAAATTATTTTCTTTCTATAATGGATTCGCATATGCCCTCCAAGAGCCTTGTCCTGTGGGAAAAAAATATATGACATTCTGAATAGGGGTGTCTCTGAATGTTATTATGATGGTGTAATAGCATGAGACAAACTACTACATTAAGAACTTCTTTTGAAGGCGCCATGCATGTTTTTGCTTCATGGAGTCTCATTCCTATTGAGAATTTATAGGTGTTTCTCTTTCAGATTTAATTGGCGATCAAGTCCAAATGTCTTTTTTATTCCTTTTATGATAATGGTATTCCCAGTATTTTTAAATTAGAGGTAATAGATTCCTTCTATCTTCTTCTGATTGGATGGGAAATAATAACCTTATCTCTTTAGCCAGGGTTTGATCAACGCTGTCTTCAGCTTTTTTGAGCTATATAGAAATTTTTAGTGAGTACAAATTTGTTTTGAAATGATCCACCTGTCTAAAAATCATCCAATTATTCTCCTTTGTAATCAGCATAATGGGTCTTGAGAAAATTTCATATTAAAGCAATCATCATGTTTTGAACCTAGGTGTGACGATGTTGGCACCATATCTTCTTCTTGATCAAAGTGCGAATCAAATTGAGAGGCTAAGTCTTTGATTAATTTCTTATATTCTGATTCTGAAGAAGCTAATGCCAAGTGACCTTGAATCTTGGATTTATTAGTCAAGAAGTTCATATGTGCAGAACTCATAGGAGAATTTTAAATCATCACATTAATCCATCTATTTTTTAGCCATTGCATGACTCTTTCTTGTTTAGCTTGAGTCATTGGGAAACCATCCCACCATTTTATTTAAATTCTCTTGATAATTGGGAGAACCCAATATCATCTTTATCAATGGCATAAGTCTATGAGGCAATCTAGGGAATACTAAAGGTTATGAAGAAATTTAATAATCAATCATAGTTCTTTATTGAATCAGGATACTTTTTTAAATACTCATTGAAACCAAGTTTAATTTATTGGGGTAAGGCTTCTTTGATCAAACCAAAAAAGTCCCACTAAAACTAAATCCAATTTGGAAAATTATGGCCTAGATTTTTATTAAAAGAGAAAAACCACGAATGAGTAAAATTTATGATATAGAAAGCATTATATCATGCTTTAGTGTAATCTGTATAAGTAAAGGATGGTTGTTTTGATTTGACAGAAAATTTTTTATAAAACCATATTGGTTGTTGGAAATCACTTGGACTTAATACTTTTAAAATTCTACATTTTGAATAAGCAATTTTTTAAGGATCCTTTTTATGAAAATTATGGGTAATCTTAACTGAATCTGTATCAATCAAAATTTGTTCATAAAATTCTCTGGTTTTGAATGGATGTTCAGGATGGCATATCATCCCTTCAGGGAAATTTCTTTTAATTATTTGATCAAAATTATTTTGAGTCAAAGAATTCTACGTATTCAAGTACTCAGGTTCCATAATCAGTATTGGTAAGGTATTATTCTTAGTATAATAAGATGGAGTCATCTTTTTATTCGTTCAATGAGGTCCAAATGAAGAACCCTCTTTTGAATCACCGTTTACCACTGTCAAATAATTTCACGGCAATATTTTTGAATCACCAGATTTTTGCGATAAGACTGTAAATGAGTTTTTAGCCAATTTCTTTTGAGTCATCGTATTTGGATTTGTAGCTATGTCTTCTGGACTTTTCCTTGTAAAAACTCATGAGAAAGAAAATCAGGAAGATTATTTGACATTCCTTTAATAATATGCTCTTTTTCAAAATCAAAATTGCTTCGTAAAGCTTGCCATTTGGCAAAAATCTATTTTGAAACTAAATTTTTAAAATCCTTTTCTAGTATTTCTTTGGCATATTTACAATCCATCCTTAATATAAAGCGTTTAAGATATAAGTCATCTTCAAACTTTAATATACAGAAAAAAAATTTAAAGAATTTCTTTTTTGACCTTAGAGTAATTTACTTGAGCATTATTCCAAAACCTTGAATGAAATCTTATTAAATTTCATAGAATACTTCCTAGGAGACGCTGTTTAAGGATTCTGCCATAACCTATATCCGATGCATCAGTTTCTACTATTAAAAAGGCATTTGGATAAAGGAGATTTAGACACGGAAGAAACTTAATTTTTTCTTTTATTAGTTTAATTATTTTTGTTTGATCTTCAGTCCATGTTGGAAGATTCTTTTTAAGTCTTTGATACAAAGGTTTGCAAATAATTTTTACTGTATTGGAAAAAATCATATACATAATTTAAACAACCTAAAAATCTTTGTAATTGATTTTTATCTTTTATTTCATCATGAAATTTTGAAGTAAATTCTAAAGATCTTGAAATTGGTGTAATCATTCCTTTGTGTATATTATGACCTAAAAATTTGATTTGTGTTTGAAACAATTTCATCGTAGGTTGTGGTACTACTAAACCATTGCTTTTTGTAACATTATAAAATTTTCTAAAAAAGAAAAATGTTGATTTAGAGGATTTGAATAGATTAAAACATCATCAATATATACTATTGAAAAACTTTAAATATGATTCAAAATATCATTCATTATATTTTGAAATTCTGAAGGGGCATTTTTTTAACCCAAATGGCATTACTTTCCATTCGTAATGACCAAATGGAATATTGAATCCAATTTTATATCTATCATTTTCACTTATTTGAATTTGCCAAAATTTTGAGAATATTTTTGCATTATATAATTTTTTTAACACGTCTCTTTTGTTTGGTATAGGATATCTTATCCATTCTAAAACTTTATTTAATGGTTTATAATTTATAACTAACCTTGGAGCACCTCTTTCTAATTCAGCAGCATTCATTACATAAAATGCAAAATATGACCATGGGGACTTTTACTTTTGAATTAATCCTTTAGATTCTAATTTTAAGATTTGTTTAATGTAGAGTTTTTCTAATTCTTCGTTCATATGGATTGCTCTGGATCTTGTTGGAATTAACTTCTCATCAAATCATTTCATGCATGGAAGATTGACTATATGTGTTTTTTCTTTTCCAGAAAGCATTTAGAATCAGAGCACAAATATAATGAGAAAATTGATTTTCTATATGCTTTATTTTTTTTCTTGAATAGTAGATTCCTTTAACTTTTCTTCTAAGTGTATGAAATTTATTTCTTCTTTACATAATTTGTAATGCTTTTGTTTACTTTGAAACACGTTTATAGATTGAATATATTAATCTTGAATCATTCTTATACCTTTTTTTAATAGGAAAAGCAAAAGGAAATATTAATTCTTTTTCTAGAGCTTCTAATTTTATTTCAAATGGAGTTACTTGAAAAGGATATAAAGATGTAATGAACGGTGTTCCTAAAACCCTATTTGTATTTAGATTTTTTATTAGAATGAAAGGCATTTTGAAGCAAACTCTAGAGTTACAAATTTTAACATTATTAATTTTTTATTTAACATTTAATTTTGAATTGTTTGTAGAGTGGAGTTCTTTAGTAGTTTTTTTCATAATACTTAGTAGGTATTAATCCTTCTTGGATGCAATTTTGGTCAGCACCAGTATCTACTAATGCAATTGCTTTTATATGATATTCATTATTAGTTATTAGGTTTATAAAAACATGCCATTTATGATAATGAAAATTAATATTCCTTCCGTCCCAATTTACTTGAAACATATTCCTTTTTGGGATGTCCTAAAAGGTTGAAATGTTTCCTCTTTTAGAAAAGTTTAAACAATTAAATAATCCTTTTACACAAAACCCAATAAAAACTCTTTTTTTAATATCCACTCAATCTCTCACTGCACAAAACCCAAAAAAGAATCTTTTCTTTTTTAATCATTATTTAAACTTTTACTACATAAAAGATTAACACAAATTACATACACCTTAATCTCCGTGCCCAGAGAAATCTTTCAACTAAAATGGGACAAAGGTAGTATTATATTTATCTGTGGTTCTTGAATCATTATTTCTTTATTTTTTGATTTCTTTTATGATTTAGGATGGTTTGAACATCAAATTCAATAAATATGATAACAAAAAATGATATAGATATATTAGAAGAACAGTTCCAAAATGAACCAAACTCAATAAATAAGATTAAGGGTTCAAAGACTAAAAGAATACATGTAACAAAAACTCACTATCCAAATCCAACACCTCTAGACATACAATATGAAGAGCCTTATATTAATCAAGAACATTTGATAGAAATGGAATAATAGAATGGAATATAGATGAATGTACAGAATATAAAATAATTAGCATATTATAAGAAATGACTATATGTGATACTGCTTATAAATCACAAGGAAAGGCCGATCCCCAAGGCACAAAATTATTAATAGCAAGATTTGTCGTATATTATTATTATTATTATTATTATATATACATATATGTGTGTGTGTGTGCGTGTCTGTATATATATACTATGACAATATGATATAATATATAGTATCATATATATATTATATATATTTACACACACATACATATGTGTGTGTGTGTGTTCATTTTTTATTTTTATTTTTTGATAATTTTAGGTAAAATATATCATAAATATGCGTAAAATATATTATAAATGTGTGTGTGTGTGTGTGTATAATGTGTACAATATATTTCTAACAGCCAATGTATTGGTAGATAAAATTTTGAAATTTCCATCAGTCAAGTTGTTAGAAACTTTCCATCGGCCCAACATGTTGGAAATTTCCAACAACTAAGCCGATAGGAATAATGCTAATATAAATTTCCAACAAGCAGGCTGTTGGAAAATAATATCCCCTTTTTCTCCCTTTTTCCAATGGCCAGGTCATTGAAAATTTAGCTGTTGAAAAAGTCTCGTTTTTAGTACTAAGGGCTATTTCCATGGTATCATCGTTAGAAGTGCCAATTGCAAATCATCGAAACTTTTTCTTGCAGACATTTTCTAGCCGGGAAGATTTTTAAGACATGATAAAGGTTTAAAACCCTATTCCCTCCTTAGCCTGGGTCATACAGGCAACAAAAATGAGTAAATGGACCTTTTCCAATTTGAAAAATAATGGTTCAAGCATGAAAAAATAAATAATAATACTTATTAGCTTCTATTCTCATATTGTATATTATGATTATATTATAAGTAATGTTGTTATTATTGTTCTCACAGCCCTTTTTCCCTTAAAAAAACAATAAAGATATGCTACATTCACTTGCTAATAAGCTGCAAATTTTGGTTCTTTCTGGATATGCAAAAATTGAAATTACTCCTAGTTTAGACACCAAGTAGTTTAATTAATTTATTTAATTGCTGAAATTTCTATTGCCAACTAAAACCGTACATAATAACGTAAATACCACCCTCCCACCAATGACGATGTTATCGGCTAGCAATCTTTACTAAAGGGCTAATAAAACCCCAACATGATTGTATTTACTAAAGTGAGAGAACGAACCAGACATACAAACAGCCATAAAAAAAAATCTGAAACGAAATACTAATTGGCTCCACAAGGTCTTTATCGACATGCATCTACGCCCCCTAACACTAACATCAAAAACTATGTTTAGTTACACCTATACGGACTTAATACCTCACATAGTTTAAACGTCCAAGTTTTGCTTTATGCCCAGTGGATACATGTTAACTCATGGGCATTGACGTGTTTTAGCTAAGTAAAGAAAAATGAAAAAGGGAGTGTGAGCCCGTTTTTGTTTTTCCCTTAAAGTTTGGCATAGTTTACTAGGGTGCCCAGAAACCAGCCGAAGCCCGAGCTCAAGCATGGATCGTCCCAGGTCATTTGGTCTCCGGCCTAACCGGGCCAAACATTAGAGAAACAGAAGAGTCAACCGAAATTAAAAAAAGGAGAGAATTATAGAAAACGTCCTTGAAGGCTAGAAACGTGTCTTTAGCCCAAAAGTCCATTTTACCCCCTCCAACCCCTAGAAATAGTTAGTTTTTAAGGATATTTTAGGAAAATAAAAATTTTGGCTCCCTTATAAATAGAGAAGGCCAATTCCACTCTTTCTCACACCAACATCTACAATCTCTCTTTTACATCTACAATTTCTCTTCTACATCTACAACATGCTCTCCAACTCACTTATAATTCTCATATATTTCATTAATGTCAAGTTAATTTCTTTTCAATCTCATTTTAGTGTTTTCTTAATTTCGCACTTATTTCCACTAATGGCATCAAGAAAAAATGCTTGCAATGGTGTGAAAAGTTCCTCATCTCATACCAACTTGGGATCATTTTTCCATTGCCACCCCCGAACAACCTGAGGGATCCACATTTGAGATGATGCTGATGATGACAACATCGACATGGTAAATATCGATATAGGGCTTAAGCAACAATTTTCCAACGACAACATGGATGTGGAGGAGGTGTTGGTGACTGCACTAGATGGAGAAGTTGGGTCATAACCAATACAACAAAAGCAGCATCTCGAGCATCCATAGGATAGATCTGAGAAGACTTCATCTTGGATGTAGGAGTGCTACAATCTCATGTGGGAAGCTGAAGTGAGCTATGCAAAGTGCAAGCATCGTAGAAAGAAATTGGCACATAAATTCATCTTTGGGATGAGAACGTTGAAATGCCATATGGAGAATGTTTATATAGATCTTTGTCCGGGTGAAGTTAGGAGTTCTACTAGACAAACACAATTAACGGGATTTAGAACCACTAACCGACCAGTTAATTTTTATATAACCTAGAACCTTGTAGACAAGCTTTAATTAATTGGATGGTGCTTACTGGGAAACCATTTAAACAAGTTGAGGATCAACATCTAGAAACTTTTATTGTTTAACACTTGAACCTTAATTATAAAAAGACAATTAGGAGAATTCTCGAAGATAGAACTTTGAATTGTTTGAATATATAAAATCTGATTTTCAAGCATATTTTTCTACTTATTGATCATTACGTTGCATTTACAAGTGAGATGTGGCATCTCCTATAGGTCAAAATCATTATTGTGTTATTTCACATTGGATTGATAATAATTGGGTAATTCAATAATGCATAATTGCATTAAATTGCATGGAATCAAGTCATATTGGCTGGAACATCATTTCATGCATTTTGGATACTTTGCGTGAAATTTTTTGTGCAAAAAATCTTTTGTTCATCTCATATGACAATGCTTCCAGCAATGATTTAATGGTACGGGAATTAAAAAAAGACTTGAAACCTCATTTAGAATGTGGATTGTTCCATGTTTATTGTTTATGTCAAACTTTAAATTTGTGTGTTCAATGAGGGCTACAACTTTTACGAACCAAATTACCCCAATTCAGAGTGCAACAATTTTTCTGAAAATGAGGTGCAAAATGTCTCGTGAGTTTAAAGCTTTTTCCATTGAAAATAACATGAGTCTTAGTTAAGAAAGGTTTAAATTGGATTGTCCCACATGGTCTAACTTATCTTTTTCAATGCTGACCGACACATATTTGTATGTTATGCTTTTGACATGCTTTATAAATATAAGACACATTTTAGAAGCACTAAGCAATGCCATGTGGGACAAATGTTACAAATGAAGAGTTACTAAAGCATTTCCATGAAGCAATTGCTTGTTTCTTTAGTGTTTACTACACAACTATGCGCACAGTGTTCCAATACTTTGTAAATATTTTTTATGTTTTCTATTAGTATAAAGATGATGAATTTTTTAAAGATATCATTGATGCCATGAAAAATAAGTGGGTTGCATATTTCTAAGAAATTCGCCTAATCATTCGAGTTCATCTACACTTAATCTGGATGTTAAAATTTCAGGTACAAATTAGTTAATTAAGGTATATTTTCACACATTCTTAGAGCAAGCCTAGATAAATGTTCTTACATTATTTGCTACTACTAACAATCAATCGCATGAGTTGTACAAATTATTTTGTGTGCACCATGCAGATAAACAAAGATCAATGGAGCCTCGAGTGAGCCAAGGTTAAACATCGGCCTCATCATCACATTTCAAACCTACTACCCAAGTCCTAAAATAGCTTTACCCTCTGCCATGGGGTTGGCTGAAGTTGATGATTACCTCACCACTTCATTAAAGAAATGTGAGGTGGACATTTTGGAAAGGTGAAAGAACAAGAGAAATAGAATTCCTATATTGGCCATTATTGCCTAAGAAATTTTAGCTATACCAGAGAAACGGGTAAGACTGACACCAAAGGCAATTGAGTTCTATGTTTGCTATTATTATTAGGGTTTTATTACTATACAAAAACAAGACAAACATCTTAAAAGCTCCGATGATAAGGTGCTAACCAAGGAAAAGCAATGATTGTTTTTTTTTTGCTTTTTCATTTTGATTCTTAGTTTGTAATTGGCCTAATTATGCTATTAAGCATAGATCATAGGTTATTAATCGTTGATTTTTTTTGAATGTTTTGCTATTATTTCATGTAAAGCACATTCCAATTATTATAAGTATTGCTAGCCTTTTTAGTTAATAAAATTCTATTGGTTGTGGTATTTCCTTTTATAAAAATAGTACTTCAATAAATTTATTAAATTAAATTTTAAAAAAATGGGCGAAGCCCATCCTAAGCCTGCATTAGCTTGGCCAAGCCAAGCCTACCTTTACGAAGAGCATACTAGACCAAGCCTAAGCCGAGTCGGGTCAACCTCCCCCCCCCTCGACCTCTAAGTGTGGGGATTGAAGCATTTTGTGTACAGATCCTACCCACTAATTCTACATCTCAAGTAGCGACACGACCCTCCATGACCCTGCCCGGGAATCCTATAAGACTGTATCCCACACTAGTTATAGTTGGCTAATTGACTACATGTGCACTAGTTAAAACCTTAATGCTTATAGTTAATTAACCTACCATGCAACCATGCATGAGTAATGCTTTGACTTAAGTGATAAAACTGGTAATAAATGTAAAACATAAACCATAAAACATTGTTCAGGCTTTTCACCTAAATCCAAGTTATAAAGTAGTCAAAGCATACAAGTATATGTGAATTTAAGTACACATAATCAACCATGTGCAAGCATCCATGCAAAAGTAGGCTATGCTCACACCCAAGAGTGATTCTAGAGTCAACTGCTCATTCATGAACATCAAAGGAAAACTGGTGTATGAAAACTATGCATTGAACTACAATATTGAGATCCATAACTAAACTCCCACCTTGGCATTAACTCTTGGTGGCAAGCTCCGAAAGCCCTCCCTTGTACTTCACTAGCCTCTACTAGCCAAATTAACAACTGTAGTTAGTGCTATATCTCATCCAACAAGGAAACCACAATCTAGAATCATAAAGATTTAAGTAAACATAATACCAGCTCATGAGCTTAGCTCAACATCTATCAATGATTTTCGGCTCCATAAATGCAAAATCTGCACAACAAATGTTAAGGGAATAAGAATCAACAACTCTTAGTAAGAGATCCTTTAACCTACAAGAAAAACACTAAGGACATGCATATATATAATATATGAAACCTACTATGCACGCATCCAGTCTGCGCATATGTTAGTCCCTTGTGACCTGACATCTACCTAGTCTTTGTACGGACGACACCCTATGCCTAGCAAGTTTTGCTCTTTAGCTCACTCCTAGTAAGCCTTACCTTATCGATGCAATGACTTTAGCCCACCATTTAGCCTTCCCTTAATTGTTATACAGGTTAACATGGTGGAGCTTGAGTTCTAAGGAACTCACTTGGTGTACTAAGCCTTTACATAGTGCCTCAAGCTATTAGCTTGCCTTGGTCATTTGTGTACAAAGATTCTACCTTAAAACCTTACCAAGAGTTCTCAAGGTTTTTACTTGCGCCTTAAGTAACCTTGCCTAGGCTACAAGTGCACTAAAATTCACTCAAGGTACACACCTATCCACCATTACTTGGTTTTCCTTCGTGGAATAGAAAATGTCATTATTAGACTCATAGTACCTAGGTTATATGGAACCTTCCTAAGTGCACTAAGGTTCCCATATTGAGACCCCGAACTTCAAGGCCTAACTAGGTTTTTTATGGTACTAAACCTTGCCCTGAACTAATGGTGTTTTATTATGGTCAATTAACTTAGTTTTCTTGTATATAGCTCTTAGAGCTCATGAACCCTTAAGAAAACTTCTAGGTCCCAAAGGAGTTTTGGAAGTCCCAGAATGCCATTGGGCACCTTAAGGCCTTAGGCATACTAGGCACTTGCCCTTTGGCCTTGCCCTGGAACCTTTAAGAAAAACTTGGCTTGCTCTTGAGTTAGCCAATGGTGATGCATCTCCAACCATTGGTGATGTGTCCCCACAGTAGACAACCCCCAGATGTTGGTAGAAGGGCTTGCCGATGAATCCTAAACCCTTTATGCCTAACACCTAAGAATGGTGCCATAAGCACCTTGGGAGGCTTCTTTACCCCTCTAAACCTCGATAGGGCACCTCCATGATTTTCCTACCTACAAAACACATTCACTAAGCATAATACACCATTCTTACCAAGCTTTAAATGCATACAAACAACACATCAAACTAGTCAAACATACTAGTTGACCATAATCTTCACCTCCACCAACTAACACCATTTGTAAAATCATATGGATTCTACCACAAGAAAGCTATGAATGGTATCAAAAATGCATTAATCATAAATACATTACCTCAATCAACCTTGAACTAGCAACAATCAAGCACCACATTTCAAGCATTCCACAATACAAGGGTTCCACTAGGTTTTTCCTAGGTTCCAAAGCAACACAAGCCATATATGTCATTCCTAAAACTTGCATATACCTTGGGTTGGGAGTAAAATAACATACAATTCAAGGGAAATGTGAAAAAGCAATTTAGAAAGGCATGTCAAAACAAAATAATATAACTGGGTCTAAGAAATATGGTGTTAATGTGGATTGAAGTGTCAAGAGTGAAAATGTCAAGGAAAAAAATTGTGGACTAAATTTCTCAAATTAAAAAAAAAATAATTGGGTGAGGGAAGTGAAGTAAAGAAAAGTAAAGCTAGTTAATTAAGCTAAAAAATGAGATAAAGCAACTGAATTAAGAAATTGAGGCCAAAATCATGGACACTTGTCTTGGCAAAATGGGTCCTCTTCCACTGCTAACATTTCTTAACTGAGTTTGGTTACTTCCCAATTGAATACAATGGTCTCCAGGTAGAAAGGAGGTTAGACTAGTGTCCTATGGCGGTTGAACAAGAGTTCTAAGGAAGAAGAAGGTTAAATTTCTAATGGAAGCCTTGGTGGAGGAATTTGCTTTGGCCCCAAGCTAACAAAAGCAAGAATCAAGCTTAGTTGTGCTATTGAAAGCTATGGTTTTTGGTAAGGGTTGCTTCTTTCCCTTGAATTTAGGTTGAGTTTTAGTTATTCTCGAGGAAGTAAAGGCCCTAGAAGATGGCTAGAAGCCAAGTAAAACCAGGTGTTGTTTAGGGACTAGTGTACCTTGGCGTACTATGGTGTTTCTAGCTATAATATGTATAGAAAGCAAGCATTAAGATTCTTTCATAGGTGAAGCCAGTTCTGAATAGGTCTTGGAGCTCTATGTTTTAAGCTAGAAAAACCTAGATTCAACTAATCAGATGAACATAGCACTAGGAAATGCTTGTTAGGCCCCAAGGTTTTTAAGCTATGTTTGTGGTGTGTGTTTTTGTGTGCCTTCTTGCTTGGTTACATGTGCTAACCCTTTAAACCATGTTCAGTATACTACTCTATATATTTGGCTTGTCTTTTATGTCTTTGGATGCAGGTAGGGATCATGGAAGGATTAATGCATAAGTATATAGTTATGTATATGGAACATATAGGTATATGGTGCTACATTTGGCCCTTGTTGAGTGTGATCACTTACGCCCTATCTCTTTTTTTTTTTGGAAAAGAAGTGTCGGAGTAAGTGTGTATCTTACTGGTTTTGAATATTTTATAAGCTTTTAAGTAGGAGCTATTCTTATGATTAATGGCAACTACTAATGCTTAATGTACTTTTTGATCAAGCATGTGTTTATATGCTTATAGGCATTGGTTGCTATGTTGGAGCTAGTTGCATTTTGGTTTGTTATAGTACCTAGGAAAGTTAGAAAATTGAAGGCAAAATTGTACATAAGCATGTAATAAAGTGTGGCTTGTGTGTGCTTGTGCATGTATCCTAGCATGTGTCGAGGAGGCCTGAAGCTAGGGCTAATAGGACGTAAGTGCATGTGTGCTTCCTGCTTGGACTTGTAACTTGTATCTTGCTTTTTTTGCTATGTAAATGAGGTTCTTTCTATTTTTGCCTTCAAGTTCAATACAAAACTAGCTTACCTTGAATTTTTGGCACAAAACAGACTCCAACAAGATACCAAAATAATTTATGATGTTTCTTGACTAAAACAAAAAAACTAAGTACAAATTTTTGCTAAGTAACTTGCGGTTGTGTCCTAAGCCACTTGATGGACTTAAAATGATACCTAAGCCTATAAACTTCCTAGAAGGTATGTGAATGCATTGTGTGGGGATGGTTTAGGGCAAGATAATAAGGTGTTAATTTACCACAAACCTGACAAAACCCAAGCTTAATTAAGCTTAAAAAATCTGAAATCATCAAGGGTTGAAACTTACCAAGCAGACAAATGGGAGCCTAAGCACAAAAGTTTCCTAAAAAGCTTGGAAACCACAAAACAAAAGCAAAGTAGGCTTCCTGTCACTTGGGCACAACAAAACCTTCTAATTTCCTCAAGAAATCATGAATTTGGAGAAGATTTGGCAAGAATTTGAAAGCAGGAGGAAGAGCTGTGATTGTAGGGCTAAAAATGCAATGAATAGTGACATTCCCATCATTTTCAACAAGTTTACATAGGCCCAATTCCTTCCACCCCAAAATTTTTAAGTTTTTACAAATTTACCCCTACCTTCAAATAGTAACTAGAAAATTAAGACTTCAGCAAAAAATTATTTAACTTGGGTTTTGATTTTAAAAATGTCATTTTTACTTTAGGAAATTATCACGACCCTCTAAGATGCAAAATTACCATTTTGTCCTCAAGCACACTTAGTGCCACAAACCGGGCAAACTTGCTTTATTTTGTTAATTCACCTCTAATTAAGGTATTTAATCTTGGGATTTATGAATTTACTTTGCTCACCAAGCATTCCATTAGGAGGGTTGTAATAGGAAGCTAGCAGACCTCCTAGGAAAGGTCCTTGGGATTATGATTGGTAGTTGTACAACATGAGAGGTAGCTAGACCAAAGCCACTCGTATTTGAGTAGGCTGCCCACCATGCTCACCTACATAGGCCAAGATCCTTCCTCAGTATATTGATGTTGGAGACCTTCCTAAGCATTCGCGCCTCCTTTTTTAAGCCTTCATACTAGTGGTTAAGCAAAGTCTACCGCAATGGAGTACACATGGTTGACTTAACCAACTGTCATGGTCCAACCGAGGAAGATGATATAAAGAAAGCTCACCAAGCTTCTACATTATGCTTAAACTACCACTCATTAAGCTTAAAAACACTTCAATTGAAAATGAACTTAAGAATCCTAAACTCTCTAATCCATTCTTCCTTTTCGTGTGTCGTGCAGGTTTACCATAGAAGATTTACTGAAGCAACCTCTAGCCAAGACTTTACCAAATGGCATCATTTGTATGAACAATGAGAATCACTATGGTAGGTAGTCATTGCTACTAATAACATGCTAGGAAAGGTGTCCAAAACACCTCTCATGATGAGCGAAACCCCACATCCTCAGGTACCACAAAATGATAATGATTAGAGGTACGGATGGCCTTGTGCTACGCAATATTTTTTAATTAACTCTTTTTGGACTGGCTTATATTGGGTTTTTGAGCCTTATCACTAGAGGACTCTTGTTTTCAACTTAAACATGCATTTGCTTAGCATTTTGGGTGGAGCACTTAGACAATCTCCTCAGAAGAAAGGGGGATAGATAGCTTGATTATCCATGATGCATAAACCTTTTTAATGTATTACTAATGACTATCTTAACCTCCTTGCTGCATTTCACCCTACACCTCAAAAAAACTCATATGGCTATCGCCAACAACCATAAAGGCCTTAAACTAGATATGCTGGCTAGCACGAGTCCCCTTCTCAATCAAAAAAATCTTTCAAGGTCACCTTGGTGAGCTTGTGAACAATTTGGTTCTCCATCATAAATAACGAGTTGATGTAGATATTCTACAAGGATTTGATGGCTTTTGTCTTCACTAGACCTTGTTAGAGAACTCGTGAACAATCTAATACTTCTAGATAAGGAATGAACAAAGGTAGATCTCCTCCAAGCTCTTGATCTTATTCATTCTCATCACACAAATGAGGACAGGATAATAGTGCCACATTTTTTGGAAAGGGGTACTCAACGTGGCGATCATAAGGAAGAAGAAGATAAATGGGCCCTAAAGGTTAAAAGAAATAGGAAGAAGATGCCACTTGCCAAGTCCCTATCGAACATCCCCTTAATCTCCACCACCTCTTGTATAACTAGGATTTTCATATGTCCCTACTTTGAAAACACTTAAGCTCTGATTTTAAGTAATGCCTTATAATGTTGTGGTACCATATAGGTTGGAAAGTTGCCTCAAACTCATGAGCCTAAGGAAATTTCCTATCCAGGAGCAGGTTCAGGTTACCAACGAGCTCAAGAAGAGCTTACTACATTGGCCTCCCTAAGTCTTGAGGTAGTCTAGATGGGGATCAAAGACTACCTAAGGGGTGCCATCATGAGAGGCCTTTGGCATGTGAAGAAAGACACGAGCCGTTAGGGAAATGATGTAGACTTGGCCCAAAGAGCCCTAAAAAATACATTCTAAATAATAACCTAGTGCATATGAGGGTTGAAAAACTAGAGTTTAGGCCAGACTGCCTTCTAGATGAACTATGAGGGGCCATATATAGCTTTCAAATACCTAATCAAATCTTCATCTCATTTGATCATGCAGCACTGTGTACTAAAGATAGGGATGAACAAACCTATTTACTTAACTCCCATTATACAATAAAGTATGTTCTTCCTACGAATTTGCACCCACTTTACTTATTAAGAACACACTAGACTTAAAGAAGCTCAATAGTGGATCAAACCCACATTAAGGCTAGGGCCTCCCACATTGAGGTTGAGGCTTCTCAAAACTAGACTAAGATTTCATGCAATAAGGATGTGACAAGGTTTCAAATAATCATGATCAAAACAAAAGCTTGAAAGGTTGGTCCTCAAGGGGTATTGTAAGGATCACCAAGGCCATCACTCATGTGACTTGTCCCATAACAAGCATTGAAGAACACTTGAGAATGTGTTCTCAGTAACTACTAGAAGGTCATCCAAAGTGACCAGTTGATAAAATGTATCTCACAAAGCTATTACAAGTACACTCTATAGGACAACTGAAGTATGTGTTCTCATAGGTCCTTTGTTGACAACTAGAGTAAAAAGTTGGTCCGCCAGCCTTGGAGTGAAATCCCCTCAATCAAAAGGAAAGTGATAAAAGTATGTTCTCCTTAATACAAGAATGCAAGTATCCCTGAGACCCCGCATTCATCAAGGGGATGAGCCAAAAGGCTTACATTCATAATAAGGATCTTGTTGTGGCATTTAGTGGATCCTTATGTTGGAAACTATCATAACATCCTCAGCTAAACCACTAAGGATCCAGACTTAAGTTGTAAAAAATCAAGACAAAAATGAAAAAGGAATGGAAATCCAATGAGTTTTGGAGAGCCAAGTCAAATTCTTTCATTAAAGGAATTTTTCAAAAGATCAACTGACCATAAAAAATTCCGGATGACCTATAAAAAATACTCTATGATGATTGGAGCTTGGCCCCTAGAGGAAAAGCCTCAACACTGTCCCTTTGAGTGAAGTCCTAGGTGTTTCAACCAAATTTCTCCTGCTGATACAAGGTACCCAGGTTAGAGAAGACATCGTGAAAGGCATCCAAGCTGGACATGTGCAAGTCTAGGTGAGCCCCTTATACACCTCATCCATCACGTAAGTGGCATCCCTTGGTAGGTCTTATTTTTTGCTTGAAGCATAGTATTCTTGGTATTTAAGACCGCCACCCTTTGTGTCAACTAGTCTAAGTGAAAAGTAGAGATAGGGATAGATTTTTTTAGCCTAATGCTTTTCCTTTGGAGCCTTTTTCTCTTTCTTTAGCTCATCCATTTCTAAGCATAGTTTTACATTTCACTCAGTGACCTACTTCTTCTCCTTGTCGAGCAATTGGTTAGTCTTTTCCATGGATTCCACTCTGGAATCCACCCTGTTCAACATGATGGTAGCCTAGTCACTCTTCAGAATAGACACTTTTTCATACCTCAAGAAGCATGGGTTGTATAGTACAACCTCATATGCACTAAAGCATGTAGTCTAGCTTTCCCTTTTCACCGCCTCAAGGACCGCTAGTTGAAGGCAGTCTACAAGGCCAAGAACCATCCAAAGCTTCCTAAACGATTGCTGGGACCCTCATCATCTACCTTTTCATGTCTTGAGCACCAACATCATTATGGCCATTGACAACAATGGGGGATCCCAAGTTGGGAACTGACCTTGTTGAAGCAGGGGGAAGGCCCTTTGTGCTGTCAGGTGTTTTTGAAAAAATACAGAAAATGGGAACCAAGTAAACATTGAGTGCACTTGGCTCGGGGTGAGCATTTGATTATTTCCATTTAGAGCTTATTCAAACACAATGATTCGATCAGTTTTTAGCATTTACAAAAATGTATCAAAATTATTCAAATTACATGTCATCACCAATTTGGACCATCCAACTTCACTTCATTTGATTCAATTTTTTTTTTCTGAGACCCAATCACATAGTACATGAAAAAAGTTAGCTAAAAATTAAAAATTTTACATCTCATTTGCAAAATTAAATAAGGATAAATAATATATAGTCCAAAATTAGTGGCCAACAACTTTATATATGTAGGGTCAATATGAATCATGATAAAATATTTATCACTATTCAGTCTATTTGGTTTATTCACTTTCAAGTGTATAATCCGATAACCGATCTGATAACCGAATATAAAATTCAATTTTCATTTGAACAAGCTGAACTAGAAAAGTACCTGAACCATTTTAACTGAATGTAATTGATCTTTTGGATATTTTAGTTTTGCGTAAATAATGATCACTCTTATACATAATGCAAAAACCAGACGAAGTTCAAAATATTACCTAAGGGATTCTTTGACAACAAAATAATCCTAATGGGGATTGCTACTATAGCCCCTTAATGCCTTTGCCAAAAAGGCTCCATGCCTCCATGTTGGCCATTTCCATAAAGGAAGATGCCGAGGATGGCCTCTAATGCTTACCCCTCATACTCAAGGTGTCTTTCTCCATAATGATTAGCACAAGGGAGGCACTTGGGCACTCTCCATCGAATCAAGGAAAATCCTAGTCCCCACAAAGGCCTCAATGAAAATAGATAAGGGTGAGTATTTAGTTTAAACTAAACCAAATTAGTCAGGTTATTTAATTTTTGGTACTGTATGACTAGAAATCAAATGGACCGAATTGACCTATAAAACCAAACTTAGTGTTAGCTAAAATAACGATAAATTAGGGAAGATAAAAGCTACTAAACATCAAGCTTGACAAGGACATATAGTTATGGCTTTTGATGTTGTGAAGGGCAAGGCTCACACTGTGAATAACACAGATCCTATGTAGACCTATCATGCATCCATAAATGATGCATTCCTCTGTGATAAGTCCATCATCATCTTACCTTAACCCCAATTAAAACATCCCATCTCTATTTCTAGTAAACAAAAATGGAATAAACAATTTCAATTTTTTTGTGGAAATGAAGAAAGAAAAAATTTCTAACATAAGTGCTCTTCAATTCCATGATTTGGGCTACCCCTTGTCTTCAAGGACTATTAGATTGAACTTTCAACCTCACTCCCCATAAATGACTCTTAGCTTTATGGTATCAATGACTATGAGCACACTAGGTTGAACGAGGAGATAAGATGAATGAGCTTTATGTTGATGAGGTGTTGAAAGCCATCAACAGATGATGCATTGGTGTAAGAGAAAGCTAGAGATTGGACGCAAAAGAGAGATTGGAGAGCAAATATGACTAGACAAAAATAAGGCTCCAAGGGCAAGATTGAAGAAATTTAAGCCTACAATTAAAGATCAATTTTTCTCAATGGAGAATTATTTTTCTTCTTCTTTTTTTCTTTGATTTCTTTTCAATTTTTGAATTTTGGGCAATTGTTTTGAAGCTTTCTTTCATGATGTTTAGTAGCAAAATTTTTTCTCTCTAAGGGGACATGAAAATCTTGTCAGTGTTTTATTGAATATTTGATTTTTATATTCAATTGTCATTTGTATCTTGTTGATTTTCTCTTGTGACAAATGAAACTCTGTGGCCAAGGTTTATTCCTTAATACGAGTTCATCTTCGAGAGAAAAAACTTGTGTTAGAAGATAGAAAGAAAATTGGCTAGATCAACTTGAGGATCGAGAGACCCAAGCATCTAAGAGGTTGAATAGACAAAATTGAGCCTAAAATCCTCTTGTTTTAGGCACGGTAAGAGATACAACTAAAATTAGATAGGCTTAGGATAATTCATCCTTAAGGGAGGAATTTAGGCACTAGTAAATTCACCCATGTGGTAGCATAGTAGAAAGAAGATAAAAGTTAGATAGCATTAAAGCTAGACAAGAGGATCTACCTATAGGAAAGTACTTTATGTTACTAATTTTCATTAGTTTTTCAAGCTATTAGTTAATTTGAATTCATTTAGTTTCAATTAATAATTTAGTTTAGAATTAGTTAACTCTAGTTGTTATTTTGTTTTTTTTTTATTTATAGCTTAATTGTGGTAATTGATTTCATTTAATTCCAATTTTTAATGTAATTAATTTTTACACATTCTACCTAAGTTTCGCATGTTCAGTCACTCGCTGTAGAGATGATACTCTAATATTCATCACTATATTAAAACTTGATCTCTTGTCACCTTGCAAATTTACAGCAAACCCAACCAACAAGGGAGGAGGCTTGATCGCCTTTCGAATAGGGTTTTCAATCCATTTGCAACTCAAGTCCCAGTTTCCCTTAGCTCGTATAAAAAATAAGTTTTCCTTCTAATCTTTCCAACTCTTCGAGGTAATGGTGAAAGGTATTTAAATGTTATGCCTAAAGGAATTGGGCAAAAAGTTAAAAAAGGAGCGGGAGAACTTTGTTAATGTTAGAGAGTAAAAGAAATAGGTACTCCAAGTAATACTCAAGCCCTATGAAATGGCATGCCACAAGGAAAATGTTGATGTGTAGAAGACATTTTAGGACCACGTAGTATGAGGGATATGGAAGTGGTTGCAAAGTTGAGCAACAAACGGGTGAACAAGAATGCAAAAACCTGCCCAAACCTAGTCAACATAAATAGCTTTTGATGCTCCTTTAGGTAGAAGAGTTTCATGGCCTTTTGAATAAATTGCTTCTAAAGGCTAGAGAGAATGTTATCAGTCATCACAATCACCCAACTACAAACCTCTCCAAAGTAAATAGATTGCAACTCAATAGGGACATTATCTTCAATAAAGGTGGTTGCCTTTTCCTTAACAATAGACATCTACAAAAATGACCAGGAGACAATTAGGATATGGGTAAATACCTCCATTGGCAATCGAACAATTAGCGATACGATAAGAATAGGGACCTAACATTCATACCTTACAATGATGGTAATTGGAGGAACCAGAAAATTTTGTATAGAAGGAATAACCCTAATGAACTAGAGGGAACAATGATAAAGCATAGGAATTCTTGAGTATAGTGGGAGCTCTAGAGAGGATAAAACCAAAAGTTTAAAAAGCAACCTTAGTATGTAAGAAAAGTCCTTAAAGGTGCAGAACTTCTCATGGAAGGAGATACTCCCACCTAGTATAAAGGCATCATGGTCCCTGTTATCAAGTCAAATCAGCATGATATGGAAGGCACTTAACACTCGTATTCTAGCTTCAAAGGGGCACCTTGATACATTATTTGGTTGCTGTCCATTAGTCAAAAAGCCCACTAAGAAGAAGGTGGAACCAAATTTAGACTTACTTTGTAGACTGAGACTTGACTCATTGACTCAATAGTCCACTAGGAGTGATACTTATGGGCTAAGGAGCTATTTGGTTGACTGTTAGTTATGGTAAATGTACATTAAGGGAAAATTTGACTATCAGATAGTTGATCATGCAGTGTGAGGAGTTTGCTCCATGATGGTATCATCTTAGAGACTAAAAGAGGCCTTCCACTAGAGATGAAGAGGGTCTTCCCCTGGCACTCAACCCCGAGGTCTTTTAACCTTGTCTTTGATCATAGGTCGACTATCTCGAAGGGTCCTAGGCTTCCCACTTAATAGGTCAGATTTCAATTTCTTTTGATTAGTCTGCAACATCATTTTCACATCAATTTCTTTCATCATGAGACCCAAATTTTTGTACTGCAATTGTTTTACATGTTTTTATCAATAATGCTATTCACTCAAATCAATTTAATGGTACTATAATTTCTTTTATATGCTCTCTTGTATTACAAAATGTGAAAATCCATTCATCCCACCCTTAGTCTCAACTTTGGACCCTCCAATTATTTTTAGCTATTATTTTAATATTAACTTATATTGATATTTCTTAATTTAATTGCAAAAGTGAAAAGTGGATCTTTTTGGCATATTGGCAGGAAATAAGAATATATGCAACAAAAATTGCCCCTAAACTTCTTTGTCACAAAAACCATGGTGTCTTTTTAAATTACAACCTTGTTGCAACCAAAAGATATGGAACCAATAATTTTTTGTTATAGATGTTAGTCAACATATGAAGTGCTTAGGTCAATCTTCACTATAAAATGCTATGGATGATTTAATTACAAAAATTTAAATATCACCATTACGCCACAAATGGTGGCACTTTTTCTGCCTTAGTTGCCACAAAAAATTACCACTAATATGAAACTACATGTGTCACCAAATTTTTGTCTCTCGATATGTAAATAAAGAAGTTTTAAAGTGTTAAAGCCATCAAACATGTTAGTCCTAAAACTCTTGATTTTGCCATCAGACAAATGAAATGTACTCATGGTTATAAATGGCATTTTCTTTTGGTGTGCTCAAACTTAGTTATATTTTCCATAAGTTTTTCCCTTATATTTGCTTGTCTTTTTATATGTTTTTGCTAGGATATGGTGCTTAGTTGGCTCATATTTCATTTTTAGGTGCTATTTTGGATTTATGTGAGTTAGGAAGGATTTTTGCAAAGTTTTGGAGCAAAATTGCAAGTTTGGCAAAGTTTTGGAGCTTATGTGCCCTTATACACAACTATGTAGTGCATTACATGCCCATGCTACAAAGCATGTTCAATTAAGTGAGATTTTAAGTTCCAGAGGAGTAACATGGTATGCTACATAGCTGTGTTCCAACCTAATATTTGTCTTAATTTTTAGGGTTTTTGAATTAATTCAGAAAATAGGTGAGACAGAAGCAAAGAGGCGAAAAAAGATACAGAAAAATAGAGTTTTTCATCAAGGAAGGCTATCGGAGGCAATTTTGATGATCAACACTGGTTTATAAGTGTCGAATCAAAGATTTCTTAGAGAAGAAGAAATTCAGCCATGAATTATTCTTTTCTTAGTTTTCTTTTGATTCTTTAGTATTGATTTGACAACATTATGCGCTAAAATGTTCCTACTCATACTTAGAGTAGATGAAACCTATGATGATTTTGTGGTTCTGATTATTTTCTTTTAATATGATTATATGTTTTTCTAGTGATTTATCCAATATGCTGTGTTGTGTTGATTAATAATAGCTAGACTATTAATTCAATGTGTGATGATAAACATGTGTCAAGTAGTATTCAATATGTTTGTTGTGGATCACCATTGGATAAAAAGGGATATTATCGTAACCGAGAATAATAGCTGTGATATAATACCTTTAGACTAGGGTAAAGCCTAATAATGAAAGGAATATGGTGACTTAAGAATATGGTTAGACACTCTATCGGTGACTTAAGAATATGGTTAGTGTAACAGTAATAATAGGGAGCTAATCTACCTTAGGTAGTACTCCACTGTCCAAGTTAATCACAATCCTGTTAACCCAAAGTAAAAGCAACATAAATGAAGTTCTAAGGAGATTTGATTATAAGTATGAGGTTTTTTATCGTTGATTGTTTTAATTGTTTTTTCTCTACTTGTCGATAGTTAGTTGTTTATTTTACTACATTAGTTTAGTTTAGTTAATTTATAGTAGTCACTTAAACAATTCCTTTTAATTGCCAGTTACATAATAGGGAGATATTGAGTATGGTAGACAACCTCTATTTCTTACAAAAAATGATCTTAGTACTTGCCACTGTTATACTTTAATGTTAGGTGTGCTTGCCTGTGAGTTCACATGTTTGTTTGAATATAGAGAGATTTGACACATCTACATTATTGCTAGTGTAGTGGGAAAGATTTATTGTGAACCATGAACACACTAAGTTTTTTGGTCCCGTTGATGGGGAACATTTGTAGAGTTTCCTACATGAAAAATTGATCTCTATTAATCTTGCCACTTATTTTATTGCAATATTTTTCTTTGAATTTTTGGTTTATTGATTTCTCATTCTTTCCTTGCAAGAATTTTGGTGTATGACTTGTAGCCATCCTAGTGAAATGGTTGACGTGGATCAAGAAATTGAAAGAACCTTAAGAAACTCTTATCTTCGATAAGTCCCAAGGCACAACCATCACATTCTGATTTGGAGCAACAAGAAGAGAAACATGATGGATTAATCATGGAAGGCCACCATTAAGCAAGTACTATATCGAAATATACTAAACCTTTTCATGAAGGGAAGAGATAGAGTATTGTTAGAGGTCTTATCAATGCTAGTAATTTTGAGATCAACCAAAATATTTTTCAAATGGTGCATAATTGTGTTCAGTTCGATGGTTTGGCAGATGAGGATACTAATGCTCATATCGCTAGCTTCCTGGAGATGTACGATACGTTCAGAATTAATGGAGCTAGTGAGGATAGTATTCAATTAGCACTATTCCCATTCTCATTGAGAGGAAGAGCTAAACAATGGTTAAATTCACTTCCAAGAGGTTTTATTGCCGCTTGGAATGCTTTTGCTGAGAAGTGTTTATTGAAGTATTTTTCTTCAGCCAAGACTGTGAAGTTCTGTAACTATATTTCTATGTTCAATCAGATGGATTCAGAGGCACTATATGAAGCTTGGGATAGAATCAATGACTTATTGAGAATGTGTCCACATCATGGATTACATATATGGATGAAAGTACAATCATTCTATAATGGTCTGAGTTATGCTTCCAAGTAGATGATTGATGCAGTAGTTGGGGTACTTTGAATAGCAAGACACCTGAAGTAGCTCAAGATTTAATTGAAAAGATGGTAATGAACAATTATCATTGGCAATTGTTGTCTAGGATGAAGCCAAATAGAGCAGCATCTATTACCACCTCACAAAAATGAGAGAATTACAAGTGTGTCATAATGGCTAAAAACCATTATATTGTGTAATTCTCACCATAGTGATTGTAGTATGGGGGGTAAAAGGTATGATCAACACCTCCTTAAAAAAGTATGGACTTTTTTGGAAGGTTTTGGAAATTCAGGTACTCAATTGCAAAACTTTCACAAAAGAGATTTGGAGAGTTATGAGAAGGATATGAATGGTATGAAAGTGCTATTGGAGGACCAAATTGCTTATGGAAGACAACTAAGGACAAAGAAAACACAAAAAGGCATAAAGGACCTAAGTGTTCTAATGTAGGCCTTAAGATGTGTTTGTCTATGACTTAAGTCAAATGGAAGTTTTGTGGGGTTATCCCACATAAGGAGGGCTCCTAAAGGAAGATAAGGATGGTCAAATGTGGGCCAAGGGATTAAGACTAAGAAACCATAGTCTTGTAGCAAGGAAAATGACATAAGACAAGGTTAAGAGTACTTAAGTGTGTTTAGTGTACTTTTGACTATTTAAGTAGTCAAGACCACCTTTGCTTCTCTAAATTTCGCCCTCCACCAGCAAAAAGAAAGCCAGCCCTCTCCTCCACATTTCCTCCATAGCCACCATACCTTCAAACTCAAAACTACTTGCAATTGAAGTCAAGGAAGCACAATTGGAAGCTGTTTGGTGCTATTGCTTGAGTGCACCTAGGATCAAGCTCCAATTTCAGCATACCCATCAAGGTAAGGGTTCTCTTGCTCTCATGGGTTGTTTTCTGTATTTTCAAGCAACCATGGAGCTAGGGCTAAGCTTGGAAGAGAGCCACGAGCTTGATGAACCAAGCTTAGTGAAGGGAGTGCACTTATTGAAGGTTTTGTGACCTAGTGTGAAGTGCACAGTGATGGCAGCGAATTTCTGGGTTTCTAGAGCCCAGAAGTTAGTACTAACTATTTTGAAAATCCTCCTAAGACCAAGCATTAGCTTCAGGAGGGCTGCCATAGTGATTTGTTTAATTTTATTACATGTTTTATGGACTAATCTATGGTTATCGTTGCTGCTGCATTTCATGTGTTTGTTGGTTGTGAATGGCTGCTGCATTTGGTTGCTATATCTTGTATATATGCATTGTGGTTTTTGTGTTTTAGTGTCTTTGGATTCAGGTTTTAATGATGGTTACATTGCCTATTGAATCCAAGTGCTACCCTTACTAAGTTTCTCAATGAAACTTACTCCCCTCAATTCTTTCATTTCAGGTCCAGCTGAAAGATCACCTTCAAACTAACCTTTGTGGTTTTATTTTTAATCTGAAATTTCAGGTACATGAACTTCCATATGTCTAGTTCTGATCTGGAAATTTTGGTGATTTTAGGAGCACATTTGGTATTTTTAATGGTGGTACTTATTGTGTTGTGCAGCAGCTGTCTAGCATCCTGTTTTTGGAGTCCATTGTGTCTCAGGACCTTCTGTAACCTAGGGTGCGTATTTAGCTGAGTTAAGAACATATTTTAGTGCATGTATGCATGTACATGTATTGTATGTAAAATGAGACAAGTATGTGAACATTTGAGTAATGTTTTGGCTATGTAAGTGATGTGGTGCAAAGCTGCCTAAGTGTGAATGATGGGCTTCTTACTTGTAAATTCTGTTTTGACCACATAAAGTTGTTAAAATAAAGGGAATATAATTTATATGTGTAATTGACATATATGGGATAGCCTTGGAGGGCTTTGCCCTTGTGAATGAAGTGTTTGCATGGTTTGGAAAAATTGTATGGGCAAAATGGTCCAAAAGTTGCCAGAATTTTGACTCTAGACCTAAAGTTTAATATCTCCGTGTGTAGAATGAATCTTGGTATGAAACTTTTACCACTCCTATAGGACATATAGAGGGTTAACTGGGATTTTTAATTTCTGGATTTAGAGTCTTGTAGCCAAAGATATGATGTTGCAAAGTTGGATGAGTTACTGTTCATTTGGTCAGAATTTTGTAACTAACTTAAAAAATCCATAACTTGGTCCATAGATGGGCTATTGATGTAAAAAAAAATTCCTTGGTTTGATCTAAGTCTGTACTTGATAATAGAGCAAAGAAAATATGGGGCTATGTGGCTAGAATGATACATTTTATTAGTGGAAGTTACAGGTGCAGTAGCTGGCCACTAGAACTTAACAAGATTGCCTAATGTGTGGAAGCCAAAACTAAGACTTATGCTAGTGTTTTCCTTCTTAGCTGCCATAGTGTGCATAAATGTAAATATGTGTGTTATGGTTAGACCAATATGCATGTATTTACATAGTGCTCAAGAGGGTCACTTGAGTATGTACACTAGGGGTGTTGTTATGATGACCTACAGGACACACCAAACCTGGGAGTTTAAATGCACAGTTTTGGCACCATAACTGGACTATCCCGGAGTGGGTAACAACATCAATTCAAAATTTTGATGCCTATTCAGTTCCAATAGGTCAAGTGTAAGCTTTAACTAGAGAATCTAAGAATTTTTTGACTAATCAAAAACAAGCGGTGTTGCAATGCAAAGTTTGTGGAGATGGTCATTTGAGGAATGAATGTTAAATGTCTAATTGGTTAAAGAAAACCGAGCAAGTAGACTTTGTTGAAAATCCACTGAGGCCAAAAAATAATCCAAACAATCATAAATATAATACAGGATGGAGGAATCATCCCAAATTTTCTTGGAGTAAGCATAGGCAACAACCACTTGGGTTTTAACCTCGACCACAATAAGAAAGGAGGCCAACTATGGAGGAATTAATTTCCAAGTTCATGCAGCAATCTAATACTAGAATTGATGTGATAAAATCGGAGTTGTGGAATACGAGAGTTAGTATGTAGAATTTTGAGACCTAGTTGGGTCAACTTGCCAAGATGTAAGAATCTAGAACTTTTTGAGAAGAAAATTTTCAAAGTTCCAAGAGCCAGCCACATTTTTTAACACACCAATGTTCAACGCTATGTTAACCAACATAGTTTCAAACATAGACATGATTGATTTAAAAAAAATTAATCTTTCATGAAGGATTTTTTTATTTAGGCTCTAGTGGATCAACTCGGCCTATATCTAAGCTGTGTTAAACGGCATGTTTCATAACATGGTCACATACATGGCAATGTTTTTAGCCATGTTTTTCAAATCCTTAAAATTCTAGAGCTTAAGCATATGCACATATATGCCCATGTATAAAAATATGTTTACGTTACACGGCCATATATACACCTATGTTGGAAAATGTGCTTCAT
The DNA here is from genome assembly GCA_039654915.1 of Aquilaria yunnanensis. Taxonomy (NCBI): domain Eukaryota; kingdom Viridiplantae; phylum Streptophyta; class Magnoliopsida; order Malvales; family Thymelaeaceae; genus Aquilaria; species Aquilaria yunnanensis. Next base: position 73,327,269 of record CM077597.1, read on the forward strand.
CTGTGTATTTTTATAAAAAAATTTCTTCTAGAGTACATTCACGATCATCTACATGACTGTGTTTCCAAGCGTGTTTACTGTACATAGTCTCAAATATGCCTATGTTCTTAACCGATGTATGGTCTCAGTTTTGAAAAATTTTGGGCTCCAAAACACTTACATGGCCAGTTAGACAACTGTGTATATCTCACACCCCACACAGGGCCTAGCCTATGCACCTACTATGCCACTCAACTAAGCTACCATAAAAGTTATGTAATACAAGCACTTGTATGTGTTATGGTTAGGCTTAGGTTCGGCCAACTTTCACTTTTATAGTTTAAGTCTTATTTTCCTAAGGTTAAGGCCTGGGAAGTGCCCCAGGAGGCTTACTAGGTATTTCCAAGTGCTTACTTGCATTTCAAGGCAAGGCCAATAATTTACTTGCAACACAAGGCAAGGCTTTAAAAGTTACTTGCAACACAAGGCAAGGCATGTACACTTTTTATCTTTAAGTGTCTATAGTGTGTGCTCATCAAGTGTGGCATTCTAATGCATGTCAACAAAGAAGCCCACATCTGTAAATGTTTAAAACATATTTTTCATGTCAATGTACATTCGGCCCAACAAGCATCATAAGAGGTTTAGCTCAATAAGGACAATTCCAAGAACATATAATCAAAGCATAACTTGGCATTCATCCATTCAACATATATACACAAGTCCATAATTCAACCGAGGCTATACATACACAAAAGGGCCTCCATACTAGTACTAATAACTTGGAAACATACCAAGAGTACTCAATATCCAAAATGGCCACAAGTTATGATTTTACATGCCCACACTAACGGTAGTACCAAGTGCTACCTTAAAGGTGCAATACAAGATCAAGGATTGTAGGAAAAGTCCTATCACTAAGTTCATGGTCATAAAAGCAAACTAGAACACTAATGCCCATAAACATACATCCATAGCTCTTAGACTTGTCCCACAACTCTACACAAATGCCTGCAAAACTCAAACACATAAGTTTGAGCAATAACCATAAGACTTGCACAATGTTCTCATAAGCTAAGCTTTCGGTTTTGGCACATACCTTGACAAATTGTGAACTACTTAGCACACAAGCAACACTTACAATCACTCAAGCTCTAAGCCTTTTCCTAAAACATATACAATAAGGGGCGTGAGTTTACAAACTCAGTAAGGTTCACTATAGCTCCAAGGAGCTAATTTAGTTAAGCTCGAAAGCTTAACCTCCATATAGCTTTACTTAACCTGCAAGGAAGACAAGCAAACACAAAAAATACAAGCATAATAACATGTACACATGATATCAGTAACATATATACATGATAACAACAACTATAAGGGGTTAGTAAGCACATCCAAGCAAACAAGCACACAACACACACAACACAACACAGCAAGTACACACACACAATTTGCACTCCAAGCTTTGCCAATCCAACTCCATACCACTAAAGCTCCATGTTCAAAGATAAGTTGGCCTACTTACCTTGAACCTTAGTACTTGCCATTAATGACTAGCTAGCCAAGAAAATACATAAACCCAAAGGTTCCATATATGTCCCATCTAGCAATCTAAGATCATATAGCTCAAAATTACTATCACTTAGAAGTCATTGCTCTACTTGAACATGGAATCATTGCCAAAATCAAGTAGATTTCCTGAAACCTTACCAATCTCTTGTTTTGAGCTCTTGGTTTCAAATTGAACCTTCAAGACCGAGCTTGTCAACTCAAGTGCAAGGTCACCTAAGGCCAAGAACACCCCTTCCAAGCTTGATTCTTCAATTCAAGCTTCAATCACCACCAATTTGGCATGAACCCGAAACCTTTAACCCAAGAACATGAAGAACATGGTTTGACTTGCAAAGATGAAGTTTTGACCAAAACTAATGATTTTCGGTTAAGTGGGAGCATGCATCAACCGGCCAAGTGCCACTTGTGCACAAAAATGGGCTTATTGTTCTTCTTAGCTTAAACAAATTTGCATAGCTTAAGGATTTCGCCCCGACATGTATTAGCATCACTAATAGCACCTGAAAGAACATTCAAATTAGCCCTCAAAACTTTGTTTTCCGCCATTAGTACTTTGGCCATTTCTCATGTGCATTTTAAACCTGATAGTTCTTGGTTGCACACATACATCACTATTCACATTTTCATTTGAGTCCCTCATTGTTTTAATGCATTTTCCTTTACATTTTGGCATAGGCCAAGCACTGAAACAGTGTCCTAACAATTCCTCCCTTCTTAAAGAATTTTGGTCCTCCAAATTCTTCACAAGTCTTGGCAATTTCCTGTTCTACTTCCCAGGTTGCCTATTTAGGAGTATGATTACTCCGCTGAGCTTTAATCATAGAAATCCACCTACTTCTCAACTGCCTAGTGTCTTTGGATAGGAATTGAATTGGTATCTCTTCATATGAAAGGTTTGGGTTATAGGTACACTAGCAAGTACTTCTATCTATTTAGAACTTGGAACATACTTCTTAAGCAAGTTTACATGAAACACATCATGTATGTTGCCAAGTTCTGGTGGCAATTCTAACTGGTATGCCACATTTCCAACCTTGGCCAATACTTGGTATGGCCCTATGTATCTGGGTGCCAATTTTCCTTTCTTTCCAAATCTTATCACTCTTTTTCATAAGAGAGACTTTAAGCCACACCCAGCCTTCTTCCTGGAATTCCAAGTCTCTTCTCCTTTTCAGGTTTGCATAGGATTGCTGCATATCATTTGCAGCGTTCATTCTTGCTTGAATCAGTGTATCTTATTTGTGGTCTCTTTAACAATGTCTGGTCCCAATTCCAATTTATCTTCTAGCTGATGCCAACAATAAGGTGTTATACATTTCCTGCCATACAAGGCTTCATATGGGGCCATTCCAATCATTGAATGATAACCATTGTTATAAGAGAACTCCACTAATGGGAGTTGCACATCCCATTCTCCCTGAAAATTAATGACACAGCATCTTAGCATATCCTCCAGAGTTTGGATTATTCTTTCTGTTTGTGCATCAGTTTGTGGATGGTATGCCAAACTAAACTTAAGCTTAGTTCTCCTTTCCTTTGTCTAGACATCAGTCCCATGTTCCCATCACTAAATTGGGCTTCCCTGAGAAGTTCCTTCCACTCAGGGGTAATGGTGAGCACACTAAGTTGCTCATGCTCCCAAGTTAGCCATTGACTTGCTCTCGGCCTCATGTTCCCCTTCTCCACCCTTGAGTACCCCAGTATAATTTCTGCTCAGGGCATTTGCCACTACATTGGCTTTACCAACTGTGTATTCAATCACACAGTCAAAATCCTTCAGGTATTCCAACCACGTCCTCTGTCTCATGTTCAAGTCCTTCTGAGTGAAAAGGTATTTAAGACTTTTGTGGTCTGTATAGACTTGAAATTTATTACCCAATAGGTAATGTCTCCATTGCTTAAGAGCAAAGACTATTGCTGCTAGTTACAGGTCATGCACTAGATATTTCTTTTCATGTGGTCTTAATTGTCTTGACCCAAAAGTAATAGCCTGCTTTTCTTGCATTAGGACACAGCCTAGCCCTATATGAGAAGCGTCAGTGTACACCTCATAGTCCCTTTCAGGATCTGGTAAAACTAGCACAAGAGTTGTCGTCAGCCTCCTTTAAGCTCTTGGAAGCTTTCTTCACATTTGTTTTCCCAGAGAAATTTCTGGTTCTTTCTAGTTAACTAGGTCATGGGTGCTGCTATAACAGAAAATTTTGGCACAAATGTCCTGTAATATCCAACTTACCCCAAGAAACTTCTGACTTCTCTCACATTCTAGGGTTGCTTCCAATCCAAGATTGACCTTACCTTTTCAAGATTCACAGCCAATCCTTGATCATTTATCACATGACCCAGAAATCCAATTTCTTGAGTCAAAACTTACATTGCTCAACTTCCCATAAACCTTATGTTCTTGGAGCAAGCCAAGCACCACCTTTAGGTGTTCTTTATGAGTTTCCTCATCTTTTGAGTACACCAAAATATCATCAATAAAAACTACCACAAAGTGGTCTAGGTGTGCTCTGAACACCCTCTGTATTAAGTCCATGAAAAATGCAGGTGCATTTGTAAGCCCAAATTGCATTACTGTATATTCAAAGTGTCCATACCTAGTCCTGAAAGTAGTCTTAGTTATGTCTTCCTCCTTAACTCTTAGCTGGAAATAACCAGACCTTAGATCTATTTTAGAGAATATTCTTGCTCCTTTCAACTGGTCAAATAGATCTTCTATTCTTAGAACGGGGTACTTGTTCTTAATGGTAAGGGCATTAAGCTTTTTGTAATCTATACAAAGCCTAAGGGTTCCATCCTTCTTTTTCACAAACAATACATGTGCTCCCTAAGGAGACACACTGGGTCTGATGAACTCTTTCTCAAGCAACTCATCTAATTGCTTTCTCAATTCTACCATTTTAGGTAGTGCCATCTTATATGGAGCAATAGACATTGGTGCTACTCCTAGTACCAGTTTGATTTCAAACTCCACCTCTCTCTTGGGGGGTAATCCAGGTAGGTCTGTAGGGAAAACCTCTGGAAAATCCTAAACTATAGATATTTGCCTAAGTTCAATAGCCACTCCCTGGTCATTAAGTTCAAGGCATTCATATTCATCTTCTAGAGTTATTAGTTTCAACACTACAATTTGGTAGTCCAAGGCTAACTCTAGTAACTTATCCAGTTCATATGGTTCACAACCAGGCATCAATAATTGTTTAGCATGACAATCTATAATTACTTTATTCTCACTTAGCCAGTTCATGCCCAATATCACATCATAGTCGTAAGTGTCTAGCATTATCAAGTCTGCTCTCAATTTCAGCTTGTCAATTTGAATCACACAATTTTCAACCATGTGATATGTAAATAAGACTTCATTGCCAGCATTTTTAACCAAATACATGTTTGTCATGTACTTTACTTCTAGGTTCATGGCCTTCACCAAGCTAGCAGAAATTATAGACAATGAAGCTTCAGTATCAAAAAGTGTAAATACTAACTGGCCATTAAGGTAAATGCTTCCTTTCAAGGCTTTCATGCTAGTCCTCTGTTGACTAGGCTCCCTGCCAACTACCTCAGCCTCAAGTGCTTCCTGCACCTTCTTGGAGGTTTCCAACTAGAACACCCTACTAGGGGTTGCATTTGGCCTCCTCTGATCCTGAGGCAACCTTGGTGCTTGCCTCCCCCCTTGGTTAGGCACATTTGTCCTCAACTGGGGCATAGACATCTGCCCACCAGGTCCTCTAGGGTTAAACCTCCAGCATTCTTCTGTCATCCCTCCTTTTTGGGCAATCCTTCACCCAGTGATCTGGGGGTCCACACTTGTGGCATCCACTAGAAGTTTTAAAGCATGGCTTGTTACCATGAAATTTTCCACAAGTACTGCACTGAGGACTATATTGTTATGGCCCTTTCTCCTTCCTATTTCCTTTCCTTCCCCCAATTGGCTCAACATCCTCTCTCGACCTCTTTTGATGTCCCTTTTGTGATCCACTTCCACTTCCAAGACCACTCTTGGTTTGCTCGTTGAATTCCTGCTCAAGGGAAATAGCACTCTGCATCACTGAGTAGTAATCTCTGGCTCCCACAACTTTGAGGATCTACCTCAGCTCAGGCCTTAAGCCTCTCAAAAATCTTTTGGTTTTCAGTTCCTCCTGCCGTTCATATTGAGGAGCATATCTGAGCAAGCTGTTGAATCTTTGCTCATATTCCATCACACTAAGATCTTCTTGCTCTAACTGGTCAAATTCCACCTGTTTCTAATCTTTTTGGGCCTTACTCACATATTGCTACTAGAAGACTTGGAGGAAATCAGCCCATCTCATGGACCTCCTCTTTGCAGGTGGCCTTTTCTGGTTCCTCTCTTGGTATGTCCTTTGTACAGCTCTCCACTAGAGCTCTGCATTTTCTTCCAGCCTAAAAGTGGCTAGAAGAACCTTCTAGGTAAAGGAGACATCCATCCTCTCAAATATATTTTCTACTTGGTATACCCAGAACTCGGCTTCATTAGGGTCACATCCACCCTTGAACATTGGAGGTTTCAACACCAGGAAACCTTCCAACTGGCCCTCCTTTAAGCCACCCCTCATTGACCTCTCATTTCTAGCCTCTGAGTCTCGTATTCCACTTCTGAGTGGCCCTCTTCTCACTGTAGTTTCAATAGGAGGCTCAGTCTTCCTTGAAGACATGTAAGTGTCCAGCTCCTCCACTTCTGGACTTTCTTCGACCTCAGCTCTGGTTTCTTGTCTTACCTCAGACCTCATCCTCCTAGCCTTTGGAAGTCCTCTCTATTCATCACCCTCATCTTCCTCTTTGTTTCCTCCATTCTTACTTGATTGATCATAATTCAATGGCTCTTTGCCAGGCCTTCTACTTCTCCTGCCTTCACCTTCAAGGTTTTTTCCTACTCTTGCTTGCTCTGGGCTTTCCAATGGCTGGGCTTGGCCTCTAGCCAAGGCTTGCATTCCCACCACAAGTTGTGCCATAGTAGCTTGCAGGGTTTCCATCACTTGCTTCATTCTATCCTGCTGCCTCTGCTTGGTCCAGGTACATGTACCCTAGCATTTGACTTTTCGGCCAAATTAGGCTCTATAGCCTCTGCTTGCCCTTTAGGCTCACCTATATGCAATCCATCTCTAGGATGGGTTGCTCTACCTGCTTCCTATTCTAGGAACTCTCTTTCCCTGTCTCAGGTTCTCATCCTGCACTCAAGATGAATCTATTCACATATGGTCAATAAGTACAAGTCTTATATAAACCTATGTAGGAACAAGCCTAGGCAAAATATTTTACTTAATCAAAAGCTATAAACCATAAGCTCTGATACCAACAAAGCCTACCACACCCCACACAGGCCCTAGCCTGTGTACCAACTGTGCCACTCAACTAAGCTACCATAAAAGTTATGTAATGCAGGCACTTGTATGTGTTATGGTTAGGCTTAGGTTCAGCCAACTTTCACTTTTTTAGTTTAAGTCTTATTTTCTGAAGTTTTAGGCCTGGGAGGTGCCCCAGGAGGCTTACTAGGTAGTTCCAAGTGCTTTCTTGCATTTCAAGGTAAGGCCCATAATTTACTTGCAACACAAGGCAAGGCTTTAAAAGTTACTTGCAACACAAGGCAAGGCATGTACACTTTTTATCTTTAAGTGTCTATAGTGTGTGCTCATCAAGTGTGGCATTCTAATGCATGTCAACATAGAAGCCCACATCTGTAAATGTTTAAAACATATTTTTCATGTCAATGTACATTCGGCCCAACAAGCATCATAAGAGGTTTAGCTCAATAAGGACAATTCCAAGAACATATAATCAAAGCATGACTTGCCATTCATCCATTCAATATATATACACAAGTCCATAATTCAACCGAGGCCATACATACACAAAAGGGCCTCCATACTAGTACTAATAACTTGGACACATACCAAGAGTACTCATTAACCAAAATGGCCACAAGTTATGCTTTACATGCCCACACTAACGATAGTACCAAAGTGCTACCTTACAGGTGCAATACAAGATCAAGGATTGTAGGAAAAGTCCTATCACTAAGTTCATGGTCATAAAAGCAAACAAGAACACTAATGCCCATGAACACACATCCATAGCCCCTAGACTTGTCCCACAACTCTACACAAAGGCCTTCAAAAGCCAAACACATAAGTTTGAGCAACCGACATAAGACTTGCACAATGTTCTCATAAGCCAAGCTTTTGGTTTTGGCACATACGTTGACAAAATGTGCACTACTTAGCACACAAGCAACACTCACAATCACTCAAGCTCTAAGCCTTTTCCTGAAACATATACAATAAGGGGCATGAGTTTATAAACTCAGTAAGGTTCACTACAGCTCCAAGGAGCTAATTTAGTTAAGCCCGAAAGCTTAACCTCCATATAGCTTTACTTAACCTGCAAGGAAGACAAGAAAACACCAAAAATACAAGCATAATAACATGTACACATGATATCAGTAACATATATACATGATAACAAAAACTATAAGGGGTTAGTAAACACATCCAAGCAAACAAGCACACAACACACACAGCACAACACAATGCCCTTCTCGGCCGAAACCACTAGCAGGTACACACACATAATTTGCACTCCAAGCTTTGCCAATCCAACTCCATACCACTAGAGCTCCAAGTTCAAAGATAAGTTGGCCTGCTTACCTTGAACCTTAGTACTTGCGATTAATGACTAGCTTCCTAAGAAAACACATGAACCCAAAGGTTCCATATATGCCCCATCTAGCAATCTAAGATCATATAGCTCAAAATTACTATCACTTAGAAGCCATTAGTCTACTTGAACATGGAATCATTACCAAAATCAAGTAGATTTCGTGAAACCTTACTAATCTCTAGCTTTGAGCTCTCAATTTCAAATTAAACCTTCAAGACCGAGCTTGTCAACTCAAGTGCAAGGTCGCCTAAGGCCAAGAACACCATTTCCAAGCTTGATTCTTCAATTCAAGCTTTAATCACCACCAATTTGGCATGAACTTGAAACCTTCAACCCAAGAACACGAAGAACATGGTTTGACTTGCAAAGATGAAGTTTTGATTGAAACTAATGATTTTCAGCTAAGTGGGAGCATGCATCAATCGGCCAAGTGCCACTTGTGCACAAAAATGGGCTTATTACCCTTCTCTGCTTAAAAAAAATTTCATGGCTTAAGGATTCCCCCCACAAGTATTAGCATCACTAATAGCATCGAAATAACATTCAAATTGGCCCTTAAAATTTGTTTTGTGCCATTAGTACTTAGGCCATTTCTCATGTGCATTTTAAACTCGATAGTTCTCAGTTGCACACATACATCACTCTTCACATTTTCCTTTAAGTCCCTCACTATTTTAATGCATTTTCCTTTACATTTTGGCACATGCCAAGCACTGAAACAGTGTCCTAACAATATAGAGGCATGTTGACTATACATGGTTATTTACACGACCACGTGTAGACCCGTGTTGTTATTATGTGTTTGAAAAAAATTAGGGTTTCAAGCCATTGCATGGCATGTGGCATGCCCATGTTTAACAACATGTTGAGGAAGTTATGGGAAACACAGGCATGTACATGCCCGTGTTAAAGGCCGTGTCTTACCTCTATTTAAGCTCGATTGCGGTTTTCCTACCCCACTTTGTACAAAACTTACTCAAACTTCTTCCCTGAGCTCCCAAACTCAAACCCCAGCTCTCTTGCTTCCCCAGTGACATTTTTCATTGTTGGAGGAGTCTGTTTCTTGCCCAGATTTTTGATTTTTATCCCTCCATAGTTGATGTTCTCTCTCTTGAGGTAACATTCTCTGCCTAATTTTATTTGAAGATTATAGAATATTACCATAATTTCTTGTTATAGGTTGGTTACATATGAGTTAGGCATTTGATTTTACATGCCCATTCATATTAGTTTTGAGTTAATATCATGTTTTTCAGGTATTGGATTTTTGGATTGATTTATTGGAAGAGAAAAATTTGGAATTGCATGGTTGATAGAATTATTGTCTTGTATGATGATTTGCTAAGTTTTATGGCTTCAATGGATGAATATATGATCTATGGCTAATGGAGAATATCTTGATTAATTAATTTATCTTGAAATTTTGTGGATTCTAGGACTTAGTAGTCTTTTGGTGTGGTAGATTATGGGTTTATTGGGCACCAAGAAGGAGCCTAATTGTGAATCATATTTTCTTAAATTCATATGATTATTAAGAATTTAGCTTTGGTTGTTGAGTTTGATCACCTTAATGCCTAATGTTGAATTGGAATTGTTTCAACAAGGGTAATTCTATTGATTTTTTATTGGAGTTCTTATTCTTGAATTTATTATTGATTACATGGTATTTACGATTATTTTGTTGGACTAGGGAACATCTTCTGCAGTTTTTAGGATGATGAAGCTCTAAAAGAAGTTCTTAATCTGTACGAAAAGGCTGGGGAAAAAGTTAAAGAAGGCGCATCTTTTTCTCAATTTTAAGGAGGATGCCCATTGGGGCAAATATGACATTCTAAGTACAAACAAGTTCAAGGCCAACAAGGTGATTGACTGGGACACCTTGGCTCAGCTACGATTAGTAGCGAAAGTTATAGCTCTAGTGGATTTCGATGGATGGTTGTCTATTTTCGACTGCTAGGACTTATGGCGAGCTCACCCTCCAGTTCTTAAGCACATTCGAGCTGGACATGGCCAACATCAACAAGAGTAGGCCAGATGTAGTGAAGTTTTGCCTTAAAGAGTGGAACTTTAGGATGAGCATGGATGATCTTTAGTGGCATCTCGATTCTACACCTAGGAGTTCATTATTTTAGATGAGCATGGAAATCTATCAGTTTGTTGCCACCGCTCCCACTCCATAGAAGTTTTGGATGGACATCGCTGAGGATGGAGACATGTACCAACCCACAACATCGAAGGCATTCAGGCTACAGTCACCAGCCTTGCGTTACGTGGACTATTTGATTGTTCACTTTATTAGTGGTTGGAGGGAGTTCATAAGCATGGTGACCAATATAGACCTTTTCCATCTGTACTGTATTATTCACCTAGTGCACTGTCACTTAGGCATTGCATTTGCATATCGAGCACGGTACATTACCTGCCATGCAAGGACTGGGGCAATTTGCATAAGACTGTTCGTGACAATGTTAGCCCGAAACCTTGGTGTTTTCCTACCACAAGAGCTGATTACAGAAGCTGCAAGGTGTGGGATGGCCAACATGGACTTGCTTCAGGCTTTGGGGTTTGCTGAAGAAGGTTAAACGCTTAAATGGCTTTATGAGCTTTATTTTGAAATCTCATACAGACATTAGAGATTAGGAGACTGCCACTGCTGGGACATAGGCTACCCCTACATCCACTAGTGCTACACCACCCACATTATCCAATATCTATCAAAGGTAGCAACTTATCTTGGATCGTCTTCAGTTCATGTCAGATCAGATGGTGGATTTAAGCTCCCGCCTTTTTGTTGTTAAGGCGAGGACCTTGAGCTTGAAAATGGTGGTCCATTTATATTTCTCTGGTGGCACTGAGGCAGGTACATTGGGACACGGCTAGCAGGATTCCACCTAGAATGATGATGAGGTTGATGGTGTTGATGATTCCACCAATTATTTTGTTCTCCCCTAAACCTTGGACGATAAGGATGACACTAATAAGTTAGAAGTTAAGGAGGAAGACATGGCCACAACTCTTGTTCTATCAACTAAGAGAGCTGACCCTAGTTTTGTTGTGGTCGAGTTGAGTGTTGTTGCTGTCAAGGGATGAGCCGATGAAAGAGTTATCGGGACTGCTGCTAGTGATGTTGCTGCTACTATTGTTGTTACTACTGAAGAGGTTGGAGATACTAGGGTAGGCATTGAGCTGATGGTTGAGGAGTCAAGTACTGAGGCCGAGGTTATTGAAGATCCTACTACACCTACATTAATGATGACATCTCAAAGCACCTCTACTGACATTCCACCTTCAAGAGATGCTTGATCCTTCAAGATCCAGGACATTTACTCATTCATTTATACTTTCTACTTATGTTATTATGGATATTATTGCAAATGTTTTTATTTTCATTTCCATTTATTACCTCGTTAGTTGCATTTATGTTTTGCTATTAGAACATCAGTTGCTCCTAATTAAGTTTTGCACTATTTCATATTTGTTTTGCTATATTTGCTTATATTTCTTTTCATATATTTTTTGGTTGATCATCTTTTATGATTTCTTTGGAAGCCTTCAAATTTTTGAATGGACACCTGAATCAGCACTCTTTCTGGAACTACTTATTGGGATGCCAACTTTCGAGGCAAGCAATCAATTTTTCTTTTCAAAGGTGGTATCAGTTTCTCTCACTTTTTTTCATTTATTTTTCATGCAAGTACATTAAGGGCAATGTACAATTTAAGCATAGGGGGAATTGATTATATTTTTAGCCTTTATTTATTATGATTATTTGTTTTTGAATTTATCTTTTTGGTGATTTTTATGAAATTTTTAAATTTTTAGAGCTTATTTGTTTTTGAATCATTTTATTGAGCATGTGCTTATTAAAGAATGATTGTTAATTTAATATTTTAAGTTCTTAACTTGAAGACCAAGTAAATAATTCCTAGTCTTCACTTCTTATGCTAATTTGTTTCTAAAATGATTTTGTAATTCATTAGCAAGCTAGTGGAGCATGGCATCAGGAAACTATTTTTGCATCAAATTTTTTTGTTTCGTAAATTGTTCAAAATGTAGTAAGTTTGGAGTTTTCTGTGTTGGATTGATGGAAAGTTTGGGATGGATTTGTAGTTAATTGCTGAATAAGTAAAGTAAATTGAATATGTTACTCCGTTGTTTTTAGTGTTTAAGTAGGTTGAGGTCTTCTCCTAAGGCAATAGTTGATTATAGCTAGCAAAGATGCTAAAAGCAGGAGTATGATCAAAAGATCATCTTAGAATATGTTGGGAATTTACTTAGGTATAGATAGAGCTCTTGTAGTGTATACTTGCTACAAAATTTTTTGACACATGAAAAGAATTTGTTGAAAATGAAAAGAGAAAAGATATTAAAAAGTCATGTAATTGCCCAATCCATGGTTTGTGGTTTGAATGGTTATGCATGGTTACCTCTGGCTTAGTGTAGTTTGTGATTTTTACTTTTCATGAAAATTTGATGTTACCTCTCCAGTTTCGAGAAATATGGGTTGCTGGTATGAGATTGATTTGTTACCATTAAAATTATTTTGTGTTGGAAGAGCTAGATAGAAGGAGTTGCATGCTTTGTAGTCTTGTTAACTTCTCAATATAATTAGATTCATACTTCTCTTTATACCTTTTTGGCCAAGGAAATAATTCTACATTCTATGTTCTAATTGTTTTTAATGTTTTAAGAAATTTTTTAGATTTTTCTCTTGGATTTTGCTTGAGGGCAAACAAAAGTTCAAGTGTCAAGGAAAAATATGATATGCTCACATTTAGTTATGTTTTCCATAGGTTTCTCACTTATATTTGTTTGTCTTTTAATATGTTGTTGCCAAGATATATTGCTTAATTGATTCATATTTCATTTTCATGTCATATTTCAGCTTCATGTGAGTTAGGAAGGATTTCTACAAATTTTTTGAGATAAATTGCAAGTTTTGGTGAAGTTTTGGAGCATACACACCCTTATACACGCCACGTAGTGCCTTACAAGCTCATGTTCTAAATCGTGTCAAATTAAGCAAGATTTTAAGTTTCAAACAAGCAACACGGCCATGTTCCAACCCTTGTTTGTCTTAATTTTTTGGGTTTTCAGATTAATTCAGAAAAAAAGGAGAGATAGAAGAGAAGAGGTTAACAAAGACACAAAAAGAGAGTTTTTCTTATAGCAAGGCTGCTAAAAGCAATTTTGGTGATCAACACCATTTTCTAAGTGCCGAATCAAAGAGTTTTTGGAGAAGAAGAAACTCAACCATTGGTTATTCTTTTCATAATTTTCTTTTGATTCTTTCGTGTTTATTTTATGGCATTATGAGCTAAACTTTTTGTCCTCATGCTTAGAGAAGATGAACACTATGATGATTTTATGATTTTGATTATCTCTGGTTTAATATGATTATGTGCTTCTCTTGCAATTTATCTAATGTGATTTATTACATTGATTAGTTGTAGCTAGCCTATTAATTCAATGTAGGATGATAAACATGCGTCAGGTAGTATCTAGCATGTTTGTTGTAGATCACCATTGGATAAAAGAGAAACTATTGTAATTGGGAGTAACAAGATTGTTAAAAATGGGTTTCTACCTAGAGTCATTTTGGTTGTTCTCGAGTCATAGAATTGTAAAAAGTCATAAAGTCATAAGACTTTACTAACAATACAAAAAAAAACTTTGATAAAAATTATGAAAAAAATTAAAACCATCAAATTGTCGTAAGAAAGTATTATAAACAACACTGTCATTTACTAGAACATCCCTACAATACCATAAAAAAAGTATCATCCATGGTTCCATACAACGAACATACAAATAAAAAAACCAAGTTTTATAATTAGTCATCCATAATAAGAAATTAACAATAGTTTTTCAATCATCCAATTGAGGACATGAAACATCAATGGAAAAATCCATGCCTTCATTTTCTCTTGCTATTCCTCATTGGAAAAGCAAATGCTAGCACTCACTCCATCATTGGCATTTTTAGCCAAATCTAGATCTACATTATTTAAAGGAAAAAATTAAAAATTGATATTGAATAAACCATAAACATCAATAGCTAAATAAACCAGTAGTTTCTATCTCCACATTCATCACTTTCATCATTATCTTTTGATCCAACTACCTGATCAAGTTTGTGAATCCACTCTTTACTTGTAGGAAGAACTGGAGGCTCCTTCTCGGTGATCCATTCATCATCTGACTCCATCTTATCAAATGCCATTCCTTTAAGCTTTTCTATTTAGCAACACTCCTTCACATTTGCCTTTCTTTCAACTTCAAGTTGTATGTAACAAAAACAAGATCATTCATTTTTTGTTGATGTAGCCAATTCCTCCTTTTGAAATGCACCTACAAATTATGAATATATGGAATAAAATAGTAAGTTTTTTGTTAGCTTGTTACAAGAAAGACAATATAAATTTAGTTAGCTTACCATTTCAAAGGCACTCCAATTCTTTTCACAACCAGAAAATGAACAAGTCAAGCTCAAAACTCTCATTGCAAGCTTTTTAAGCTCAGGTGCCGAATCTCCAAAAGAATCCCACCAATCAATCAGTGATTTTATATATCTTGGTTCCATAGCTAAAGGAATACCAAACTATTGATTTGATACTTGAAATCATCTAATTGAACATTCATTTTCAACCTTTCTCAAGACACAGCTTTTCTAAAACTGTGTATAACCTAAGCTTGACTTTAATGTTAGCTTCGAAGGTGTCTGTATACCTAAATTAAGGATTTAGGCAATAACCATTAGCATGGAGAGGGCTATGTAACTGATTTTCCCATCTCACATAAATGATTTTGAGACTTGCTTCATATCTAAAATGAGATAGAAATATAAAAACAATAGTTATAAATCATACAACATTGATACTTTTATATGAAGTATAAAGCAAAAAGCACAAAAATTACCTTAACTGAACCTTACTGAAATTTTTCTTGATTTTTTCCCTAGCAATTCTCATGGCATTATAGACGAAGCCCAGGGCTGGTTTCATGTCTAAATCAACCGAATGAAGGACCTTGACTAAGGGAACTACCACCTTAAGACACATGACAACCTAGGGCCAGAAAGTTTGAGTGTTCATAACAATTTCTTCAATTTTTTTCCTTGGGCAGAGTCTGCATATCTGCTCTTGTTCCACTTTTCAGATGAAAAGAAATTAAGCAATGCTCTTTTTGTTCTTGGAAACGATCAAGTGTAAGAAAAGCACTAGCAAATCTAGTAACAGCTAGCCTAATTAGTTACTTTCCTTTAGTAAATTCTTTCAACCAAGAAATAAGCTGAGTTCTATTATATATGAAACTTGTGATTTGCCTACCCTTTTCTATTGTCACTTTGTGATCATTTATTTTTTTATCAAAGTCCTCCAACATCAAGTTAATACGATGGGCTATGCAAGGTGTCTAGAACAACATTTTCCTTTTCTTCATCAACATTTCACTAGCTGCTTTTTAATTTGTAGCAATATCAGTTACAAGTTGGACTACATGTTCTTCACCTACTTGCTCAACAATATTATCCAACATCTCAAAAACCTTATCAGTAGTCTTGCTAATCTTTGATGTGTCAATTGATGACAGAAATATAGATCCTTTAAGGCAGTTGACCCAGAAATTGCAAATAGATCAATGCCTCCTATCAATCCAACCATCATTCACAATAGTGCACCCAGTTCTCCTCCACTCTAGTTTGTATTCTTCAAGACTTTAAAGAGTACTATCACCTTCATTCTTAAAAAATTTTACCCTCACTTAATGGAAAAAGGTTGACTTAAGACCTATTCCAAACTTCCCAATCATTTCTACCATTTTTCCAAACTCCAGATTGTTGACACAATTGAAAGGAATAGCACTAGTGTATAATAGTCTACTTATTTGTTGGCAAACTTTTTCTTGCTCTTCTTTTTTAAACATGGCATTTAATGCTTGACCTTTATGTTTTTTCAAAGCAAAGCCATCAAGGGTGCTTTGGCTTTCAACTTTTGAGCCAATTGTATGGGTCTCATCCTCATCTTGTTCATCATCAAAAATAGCAATCTTGGCCTTTTTCTCTTAAGGCTCAACTCAAATTGATCATTTTGTAAAGAAACTTTTCCCTAACATCTTCGGGAATTTTCATGCAAGGGCTAACATTGAACTAGTTCTAGCTAAATGGTGCTTAAATCTCAATATTCAAGCAGTAACTAGCAGCCCACAATATTTGCATTTCATTTTTTTTTCCGCCAACCTCTATACTAAGCTCCCAACCTGGATTAGACCTATTACCAGGTGCATTCTTCCTTAAAGCTTTTCCTTTCTTAGAATTACCATCAAGATTACTAGAAGTAGCATCATTGTTTGCCATGATTACTAATGAAATACAATAAAAAAACAATAAGGCACGACACCAACCCAAATATGAAAGAACAATACAACAACACAAAGTCACAACCAATTGGCCAACCAAAGAACAAACCAAGCATAACCATACAATCGTCCAACCAAAGAACAACCTAAAGAAAAAACATACAAGCACGATTTAGGAAAATAGTTACCTTCAGAGGATGAACCCGATTTCATGCTTCCAATGAAGCACCTTATTGCAATTTAATAGGAATTCAGATGAACCTATTTCAATCAAACTAAATATAACAACTTTTCAATAAACCCTAATGTCTAAACAATATTAAACATTTCAATTGAATGGGGATATATATTTTTTACTTACCTTTTAATTGATTCCGTTATAAGCTAGAAGGAGGAGACTGGCGGAAGTTGAAGGGAGGAGACCGGCGGGGTGGAAGAATAAGGGGAGCGCAGTAAAGCACAATCCGGTACAAGCTGAACAAAGCAGCGCAACTGGACTCAATGGTGAAGAGTAGGAGACTCATGTTCAGCTGCCGATTGGATGTGTTAGTGTTGTGCCCAAAAGCCAATCATGAGAGGATTGTATTTTTGCACATTAAGTCATGATATTTTATTAAGGCATTAATCCAGCAATTATGTTTGTTGTTCTTTTTCTACGTAACGCAATAAAGATAATTGTAACCCTAGAATAATGATATTCTTAAACGTCTCTAGTCTAGTGTTATTGTGGAGCGGGTTGCAATAATACATAACGACTAGCATATGTGTCTACATATGTGTACAAGTTGTAGAACTTGTGTACTGGACCGACCCACCATGAGAACACTACATGGATCGTTATATGAGTGTCATAAGTGATTCTCATAGTGATCATGGTATATGTAGTCCTTTGACCTAAGATCATCAAGGTTCCCTACATGTGAGTCACATACTTTGATACTTTCCTTTGTTGCTCGTAACTGAGTGAACTTGAAGGAGGTCGTTGGGTATGTCACATATCATGCGGAGGGATTTTTATGATCAAGACGGGATTTGTCCCTCCTATGTAACGGCAGTGATATCTTCGGGCCCTTTGATAGAGTAAGACTTAGAAAAATGCATGGCCATGCTCGGATGAGTTGATATACGACATCAATGTCATCAGTTTAAATTGGTCTACTCGGTAATCAAGAAACCAAAGATTGGGCTATACGAGAGTGACACATTCTATGTCTCGTGCTTAGTCTTGATATCTTGGACAATGGGACAATGGCATATATTGGTGATGATCATAAAGGTTTAGTCGAATCACCGACAATCTTGTCACTTGGGTAGCAATGATGTGTTGCTAGACACTGCTCATTGCTTATGGTCATAAATGTGATTTATGATCATTGCCAACATGGTAAGAGCCTATTGGGTCGCACACATAGAGCTATTTGGAACACTAGAGTGCATGCGCTAATTATTTGGGTTATGGTTTCACTTTAATTTTGTATTAATAATGGGCCCAAGAGTTGAGCCATTATTAAGCCCGAAATTAAAGCCTAATTGGATTAGGGCTTTGAAACCCATTAGGCCTGGAAATTGAGTCTCATTATAAATACAACTTCTAGTGAGAAATTCGCAGGTCTCCTTGCCCTAGCCTCCCAAAAGGAAAGCCGTACTCTTCTTTTGCAATTCCTTAGAGGACGCAAGCTAGCACTACGAGCGTAAGAGAAACACATTTGCCGGGATGTGGTGGAAGCGTGGTGATCCCGAGAGGCCCGTGTGGATACCATAGAGAGCTTGAACACGTCAACTGTTTAGGTTTTGTGATTCGACTCTATAGTTGAGTGAGAGATCTCAACCGAAAATTAGGTATGAAAATTTTCGAACACCCGGTTTATCCCGTTTCACTTGGATCCTGGAGGGTTTCGGTTAAATTTCACTGTGCTGTTTGGCTCCCGAAACCCAACAGATTGAACGGCAAAGAGTAGGAGACTTGCGACTAGTAGGCGTAGAGCAAGAAAGTCACAGTTGGCTGCTTGAGGTCTGGACTAGTTAGGTAAGGAAGGGCTTCATGAGTGAGCTTCCTGGTGAGTGCAAAGCATGACTAAGAGTGAGAACACAAAGAGTTTGGTTTAGCTTGGGGATGGGTTTCCAATTTTTACATTAGTTAGGCCGCGAAAATGGGCTTTGTTATTAATGTAAAATGATTTTTAACACATTTTTACCCATTAAGCTAGAATCGTTGAGTCTTTCTGTTTCTACATTCTACGACTAGAAATGCATTTCTACAGCTTGTTTCCACCCCTGGTTTCTATACCTAGAGTCATAAAAACATTCAATTTTACACTAGAAACATGTTTTTAATAACCATGGTGAGTAATAGGTGTAATATAATACCTCCAGCCTAGTGTGAAACCTAGTAGTGGCTCGTAGGACGTTAATGCATTCTGAGAAGGAGTGGTAAGCCTAAACATTATGTCGGTGACTTAAAAATAAGGTTAGCATAACGAGAATAATGAGGAGCCAATCTACCTTAGGTGGTAGTCCATGGTCCAACTTAACAACAATCTTGTTAATTCAACATAAAAGTAACATAATTGAAGTTCTAAGGGGATTCAATTCTAAGTATGAGGTTTCATATTGTTAATTTTTTAATTATTTTTCACTGCCTACCAATAGTTAGTAGTTTATTTTACTGCATTAGTTTAGTTTAGTTAATTCATTATAATTAGTCAAACAATACCTCTTAATTGCCAATTAGATAATAGAGAGCCATTGAGTACAGTAGACAACCTCCATCCTTTGGAAAAATTATATTGGTACTTGTCACTGCTATAATTTGATGATAGGTGTGATTGCCTGTGAATTCAAAGTTTGCTTGAGTATAGAAGGATTTGACACATTCACACTGTTACTAGTATAATCGGAAAGGTTTGTTGTGAACTACGAACACACCATCTTTCGAAACATGTTAGCAAAAAAGATGACTAATAGGGCTAGCTGCCTAAACATTTTTGGGCTTCATTAGCAAGTAAAGGACTTTTAGGTCTAACTTGGTAAAACTTAAAAAGCTTTATATATCATCGATGACGAGGGAAAACAATCCTTCAAGTCATGGTTGCTAATCTTTATTTTCCTTTCCATTTGAATCCCTGACCTTCAAGCCATTCCATCATGGTCCCTAACCTTTGAAAACATTACATATGCATCATTTTTTTTTACGGAAAAAGTAAAATGTGATGGAATTAGTAGCAAACTTTTGGAGGAAAAGCACTTTTTATCCATATTCTTTATTTTTTCGGAGGAAAGAGCATTTTCAAACAAGTACCTTAAATTTTAGTTTTATCATACTAGAATCCTTATTCAGGTAAAATCCACTGAGGTTTACCAAACTTATTTTTTTGTCCTAAACAGGTATCTAACTTTTATATTGTCCTAGTGAGATACCTTACATTTTATTACGTATCCTATTTAGGTACTTTTTGTTAATTTCAAGGTTAACTTTGACGAAAAATTATGATATGGCAAAAGTAAACATTAAATAAAATTTAAAATTACACTTCAATAATTAGTAGCAAACTTTGACTTTTACTATTAATAATTTTAAACCCTAAAATTAATGATCTCACCGGAGAAGGCCACTGTCCTCCTCAAGCAAAGATCTCACCGGCTACAATTTGCAACTCGCTCATGCAATCCTCCTTCGTCGAAGATCTCGTGACACACTTGAGATTTGAACATGCCTTTGATTTGAACACAAGGAGAAGAGTCAGAAGCTTGGTTGTCTGTACCAAAGCTCCGATCATTGATTTCTTTGAAGATGGCTGGGCAGTCAACTGGAGGGCGGCTGACGATGGGTGGCAATTACGTTTGTGGCTGGAGGGCGGTCGGTGATGGTTGGGGTGGAAGGGGGTCAATGGCAGTTGGGTTGGAGGGTGGCCAGTGGCAGTGGCCAGGAGAGCAGCTTTTGAGGGCTAGGGTTTTGGGGTAGAAATTTGGTGGAAGTCTAAGGTCTAAAATTAATAATTGAAAAAAATGGAGCACTAAAGTTATCATTTTAAATTTATTTTGGTATTATTTAATGCCACATCACCATTTTCCGTCAAACATAACCTTGAAATTAACGGAAAGTACTTAAGTAGGACACATAATAAAAGGTAAGGTATCTCACTAGGATAATATAAAGGTTAAGTACCTGCTTAGGACAAAAAAATAAGTTAGGTGACCCCCAGTAAATTTTACCCATCCTTGACTTTTTTCATTTCAAACTTTTAGCCGAAGAATATTCATCTATAATCTTTTTCAGGAATCATGAAAAATGATAATATATATGTTTTGTTGGCATTAAAGATAACCAAAACGGTTAATTAATTCAATCTCTCCTAAAACAATGATTAAGTAAAAAAAATTAGTATGGCCATTTTTTCAGTTAATACCTACTTATTTAATTAACTGTTAATTCAGTAAGAGTTTTAGGGGCTAATTAGAAAAGGATTAGCTAGATACATTCTTGAAAGAAAAGCAAGAATCCAGTTTTAATTTCCTAGGAACTCGTTCGCCACCCTAGATACCGAGAAAGTTTCCCTTTTACAATCTTCATGGACAAGTGATGCCGAACCGATGTTGAGCAAAACGTGATCCATGGAGCAACCCGAGACGACATAGATAGAGACGATGACTCTTGAGGTGTTGGATGATATAACAACGATACATTATATTGGATTCGACAGGAGGGATAGACTAAACTTCCTACTTTTTCCCACTTGTATACCTACTGAAATTCTCAATAACTTTCTAGAGGCATCTGTAGCAATCAAATCTCGAATGGTATGGCAAGCCCATAAATCCTTTATCTTGTTGAGGCGTTTGCGTCCCTTGTCACAAATTTCCTAGCCTTGTTAAGCAAATTCACTTCCTGAGTCGCGATGACCTCCATTACCATCCATGTGATTCTATTGAACGCATCTTAATATGCCATGTTTTGATCATTCGATGTGAGCGGATCCCTAATCCCCATTCCCATTCCTCCAAAAATAGTCACTTCAGGAGTATTTTTCCTCATTATCAATGAGATTCAAACTTTTTGAGTTTCACCCAGCCCAAAAATTCCTTGATTTGCAAAAAAAGTACTAAAACGGTTAGCTACTAACCTTGTTAGTCCTTTTTTATTTTTTTGCTAACATATCTAGAAAGAAAAGACTGTTTACAACCACGTCTACATTCTGCCTACCAGATGGTAAGATTGAGAGTTTTTGAACTAACAAAGTGTTACCTTTAACATTTTTAGGACTTCTTTCGCAAGTTAAGGAATTTTAGGACTAACTTGGTAAAATATGACTAGTTTTAGGACTAAAAATGTCATTTTCCTTAAAACCTTTAAGCCCTAAACCATATTCGAATGAGTACAAATCATATGCTTTTGAGATGCACAATCATTTTAAGCATTTGCCATTAAGACTAGTAGTACAATAAAATATACTAGGCGTAAAGGCTCCCATTTTGACATAATATGTAGTATATGGAAGAACTCCTTTATTAACAAAATATTTACTAGGACTAAAGGCTGCCATTTTGACAAAATATGTACTGGACCTAAGGGCTCCTTATTCACAATATATATACTAGTCCTAAAAAGTCCTCATAGAACAAAATATATACTATATCCTTAAGCTCATATAAAGGATATAAAATCACCACTTTCAAGAACATACTGTAGGGTTTCAGGAGCCAAACAAGTGCAGCAGAATATATACGAAACCCTCCAAGATCCAAGTGAAACGAGATAAACCGGGTGTTCGAAATTTTTCAAACCTAATTCGGTTAAGATCTTTCACCCAACTGTTGAGTCGAATCATAAAACCTGAATAATTGACATGTTCAATCTCTCTACGGTATCCACACGAGCCACTCAGGATCATCTCGCCTTCACCACGTCTCGACAGATGTGTTTCTCTTGCGTTTGCAATGCTAGCTTGCATCCGCCAAGGAATGGCAAGAGAAGAGTGTGGCTGGAACTTTTTGGGAGGCTAGGGCAAGAGCTATGAAATTCTCACTATATGATGTATTTATAGTGAGACTCGACTCTCAAGCCTAATGGGTTTCAAAGCCCTAATCCAATTAGGTTTAATTTCGGGCTTAATAATGGCTCAACTTTTTGGCCAATTATTAATACGAAATTATCATGAAACCATAACCTAAATAAATTAGCCTATGCACTCAAATAATCCAAATAGGCTTTATGTGTGTGACCTAGTATGTTCTTACCACGTTGGCAATGATCATAAATCACATTTATGATCATAAGCAATGAGCGGTGTCTAGCAGCACATCATTACTACCCAAGTGACAAGATTTGTAGTGATTCAACAAAACCTTTATGATCATTATCCATATATGCCATTGTCCCTTTGTCGAGATATCAATACTAAGCACAAGACATAGAATGTGTCACTCTCGTATAGCCCAATCTTTGGTTTCTTGATTAATGAGTGGACTAACTTAAACCGATGACATTGATATTATATATCAACTCATCCCAGCATGGCCATGCATTTTCTAAGTCTCACTCTATTAAGGGGCCCGAAGCTATCACTCCCGCTACATAGGAAGGACAAATCCTATCTTGATTATACAAAACCCTCCGCATGGTATATGACATACCCAATGACCTCCTTCAAGTTCAATCAATTACAAGCAACAAAGGTAAGTATTAAAGTATGTGACTCACATGTAGGGAACCTTGATGACCTTAGGTCAAAGGACTACATATACCATGATCACTATAAGAATCACTTATGACACTCATATAATGATCCATGTAGCGTTCTCATGGTGGGTCGGTTCAGTACACAAGTTCTCCAACATGTACCCATATGTAGACTACATATCTCATATTAGTCTTCAAATATGCTAGTCGTTATGTATTATTGTAACCTACTCCACAATAATACTAGACCAGGGACATTTAAAAATACTATTATTCTAGGGTTGTAATTATGTTTTATTATGTCACATAGAAAACATGTAACAAGCACAATTATTGGATTAATGCCTTAATAAAATATCTTGACTCAATGTGCACAACATTAACAATCTCCCACCTGCACTAAAGCCAATCATCCATCTATCTAATACCGATGGACCTAGAATGACTATTATGCTTTTGCTGCATAAGGGGTTTTATTAGCAGATCAGCAATGTTACTATTTGTCGAAGTCCTGTATATCCTCACATCACCCCTCCCAGTGATCTCCTTGATGAGATGATAGTGTCGGAGTATGTGTTTCGATCACTAGTGAGATCGAGGTTCCTTAGCCTATGCAATTGCTCCATTGTTGTCACAATAGAGCTTTATTGGGTCGGCAATGCTTGGAACCACTCCAAGTTTTGTGATGAACTTCTTGATCCAAACTGCCTCATTCGCAGCATTAGAGGGGGCAATGTACTCAGATTCTGTTGTAGAGTCGGCTACTGTCTCTTGCTTTGAACTCTTCTAACTTACAGCACCACCACCAATACAAAACACATAACCAGATAATGACCTAAAATCATCCTTATCGGATTGGAAGCTAGCATCGGTGTAGCCCCTTACAACGAGCTCATCTTTACCCCCAAAGACAAAGAATGCATCCTTAGTCCTTTATAAGTACTTAAGGATGTTCTTAACAGCTGTCCAGTGACTCTCACTGATAGCCAAAGGGCTATCGCCTTTCTCACTTCATACTTCCTGCCAGTAGCGTGGTCGGGAAACCTGGCGTCACCCGAAGGAGGCGCTAACACTGACCTCGGAATGAGCGAAGTCAAACGCCTCGAACTCAGGACTTCGGCTAGTACGTCAAGAATTTCAAAGATGTTGCCGGCTCCCTCAGGGGACTAAATTGATCGCCTTCGGGAATAAACAACCAGCTATTGCAAGCAGGAGAGACTCTCCCCGAAGGCGGAACCCCCGAGCCAGAGAACTCCCCGAGCTACGGGCATGATTCCCGAAGAAGGGCACCCGTACCAAAGGATGACCTCTCCCAAAGGACCTCGGGAGTACGACATGAGTATTTAAGGAGCCTCTAACATGTCGCCCCCAGGAGCTACACGCCGCCTCAAACGGCGGTCTGACATACCGACGCCGTCCGAGTCTTGTCACAACCTATCTCGGACCAAGATTTAAGGAGCCTACAAACGGCTACTTGTCTCCTACGCCCAAAAGTACAGAGAGCATCCGACCGAACACGTGTCGTGATCTGAATGGGCTAGGCACTCTTATAAATACCAAGAAACAAGCCCTGGCAAAGGACCCTCTCTCCCTGAGGAAAATAAAAACAGGCAAGGCCACTTAACCCCTTAGTGCTCCTCCTCTATCTTCCTTCAGGGCACTAACTTGGGCGTCGGAGGCTCCTCCCCGGAAAAACATCCTAGGGACCTCCTAACCCTCTTCTCTTCAGCATTTCAGGCACACTCCCCTGGGAAATCTGTGCTCTAGGCATTCTCCCTCTCAGGAAGTCCCTCCCGAAGTCATAATGTCACCCGACGAAGATGCTGCTGGGCATCATTTGGCGCCATCTGTGGGAACTCACCCTCAGGTCACCGTTGTTGAAACTCGGTGTTCCAAGGACAAGGGACTTCCGAAGTCCTTGTCCGCGGCTGAAGTTCAACGAGTTACTGAGCAAACCCTTCCAGGGACTTCCGAAGTCCTTGTCCGCGGCTGAAGTTCAACGAGCTACTGAGCAAACCCTTCCAGGGACTTCCTCGCCTGAGGAAGAACGTCCTCTAGTCATAACTATGAGTTTTTTGCATGACTTCCAATGCTCCATTGTGGCCGAAATGACGCAGAAAATAGACCGAAGATGGCCGCAACCAGTGCAGGCCCAAAGGCCCTACTTGCCAGCACTCCCTCGGGAGAAAAGCCTGAGATCACCTTACCGGAGTTCGGGAAGTGGGGATCCGCGTGATGAGTCCTCAACGGAAAACATACCCCTCGGGGGACAACCTAAAGCGCCAGTAGGGCCTAAATGACCTAAAACCCCACGTCAAAAGAGTTCATCGCCTGAGGCAAAATCGCCATCCCCTCGGCGGCGAAGTCCATCCTCGAAAAGGCGCTGGCAATCTCCCTTCCCAGAAGCCTACAAGCACCAGGAAGAAGAGCCCAGTCCTACGATCCTTGTGGAGAAAATGTTAGCGAGGTTGGAGAAAGTGGAAAAATAGGTAGCTCGCAAACCAGTCTGGGTCAAGATGTCTGAAACTTTCTGTGGGGATGAATCGCCGTTCACCCGAATAGTAGTCGAGGCAGCCATGCCAAGTGACTTTCTGGTGCCTCGACTGGAAACCTATGATGGCCGAACTGACCCCCAGGCTCATCTAACTAAATACAGACGTAGCATGGTGTTACACGGCGCTAATGATGCTACTTTGTGCAAATGCTTTGAGGTCACAGGGCCCGCAATGGCGTGGTATAACTCATTGGCCCCTGGAACCATCAAGGAGTTTCAGGAGTTGTCCACGGCCTTTAGGCAGTAGTTCATTGGAAGCCGTCCAACGGCGAAGATGCCGGTCCAGATGTTCGACATAGCGCAGAAGAGCGGAGAAACCATCCGCGACTATGTCGAAAGGTTTAATGGAGAGGCCCTAAGTGTTCCAGACTTTCAGCCCGAAATACGCATCCTCACCATGACACGGGGCCTTCAGAGGGGCTCACAGCTATTCTACGAGTTTTCCAATGACCCCCCGGACATGTTTGGCAAATTTTACCGAAGGGCCGAGCAGCACATGATAGCCGAAGAGCTGAGAATGGGTGGACCAAAGAATGATCACACCCGTCCCAAAGGGTCCGGCCAGCAAGCAAAGTAGTCGACTGAACAGGCAGGGCGACCTCGGAGGTTTAGGGGAAGGAAACCTCCTCCGAACTTCACACCCTTGAACACTACAAGAACCAATATCCTTATGACAATGGAGAGGCAGGGAACCCAGATTCAGCGGCCAAGGGCTATGACCGCTGACAACAAAAAGAATATGAAAAAATTCTGCCAATTTCATCGCGACCACGGGCACGACACTGAAGATTGCTTCCAATTGAAAAAGTATGTTGAGTCGCTGATAAAACAAGGCCAACTCCGGCGTTATTTGCGAATGCCTTCCCCAAGGGGAAGAAATGAGGAGGAAGGAAAGGCTGATGACGAGGAGTACGACTCCAACAGACGAAGGAACCGAAGTCCAAAGAGGCATCTCCCGCCCCCGGCAGGAGTGATACAAACAATCACGACGGGACTGCCATCCTCAGGAAGAAAGAGGAAAGCTAGAGAAGTATCAATAATGGAATACCAAAATCCGTCGAAGAAACTGACCCGAAAGGATGGTTCCACCGTTATCTTTCCCCATGACGATCCACTGTTGGTCATGGAAAGAATAGGAAATTGGGACGTCAAAAGGGTATTACTTGATGATGGATCAAACGCCGACGTCCTGTTCTCGCATCTACTACCGAGCTTGGGAATATCCAACACCGACCTCAAGCCCGTCGCTTCGCCAACTTTCGGGGTAGGGCCGTCCGAACTGCCTGTCCTCAGATGGATCGACCTCCCCCTGATGATGAGAGGACGTTCGGTAAACGGGACAGGCGAATTATTTGCCTCCACAATGACAAGGTTCATTGTCATGGATGTCTTTTCATCATATAACGCCATCCTTGGAAGGCAAACACAAGGAAATCTGCACATTCGCTCGGATGTGAAGTACTTAACTGTCACTTTCGCCACCAAGGATGGAGACGCAGAAATTTTTATCAATCAAGGTGAAGTAAGGAAAGTGTTCGTCAAAGCGCAAAAGGCCCCAGTAACCAACTTCGCACAAACTGTAGAGGCAGAGGCTTTGCCAGGTGAAAAACCAAAAAAGGACGAGGCAAAAGAGACTGCGAAGGTAGAAATGGAAGAAGTAGAACTTGTCCCAGGCTGAAGTACCCGAATAGGGAAAAACTTGGCCGAAGGTGACAAGAAAAAACTTGTATCCTTTCTACTGATGAATAAAGACCTGTTTGCCTGGTCACCGAAAGATATGCCAGGGGTAAACCATCGCATAATACAGCACAGCCTTAAAGTAAGTCCGGAAGCAAAACCTATCCGGCAAAAGAAACGGGGCATCTCAGTGCATAAAAATAACTTCGTCAAAGCCGAAGTCCAGCACTTATTGGACACAGATGTAATCAGGGAGGTCAAGTACCCCGAATGGTTAAGCAATGTGGTTATTGCCACAAAAGAAGGGAGCAGTAAGCTCCGAATGTGCATCGACTTCAGAAACTTGAACGATGCTTGCCCAAAAGATTCATACCCTCTCCCACCAATAGACCAGCTGGTAGACTTAACTGCCGAATACGGGCTCCTAAGTTTCCTAGACGCCTTCAGTGGGTATCATCAAATAAGGATGGACCCCGAAGACAAGGAGAAGACCGCCTTCATCACCGAGGGCGGAACGTATTGTTACACTAGGATGCCCTTCGGGATAAAAAATGCAGAAGCTACCTACCAGAGGTTGATGAGCAAGGTCTTCTATGACCAAATAGGGAGGAACATGGAAGTCTATGTCGATGACATGATAGTCAAGAGCAAGCTGCCTAACGACCACGTCATAGATCTAAAGGAAACTTTCCACCAGCTCAGAACCTTCGGGATCCGCCTTAATCCCGAAAAGTGCATCTTCGGCGTAACCTCGGGAAAGTTTCTTGGATACATGGTATCAGAAAGAGGCATTGATGCTAACCCAGAAAAAATTAAGGCTCTGCTCGAATTCCGAACTCCCGTCACATTAAAAGATGTGCAGAGACTCACAGGAAGGATAACCTCTCTTAGCAGGTTCATCTCCAGATATGGAGACCGGTGTCGAGCATTCTTCAAAGTCCTCACTAAAGCAGCAAAAAAGGAGGGCAACCTCGGAAGTGATGATCATCCTTGGAATGAGGACTGCCAAAAGGCCTGGGAAGAACTCAAAATATACTTAGCCCGTCTACCCACTCTACGACAACCTCGCGAGGGAGAGCCCCTCATGTTATACCTTGCCGTCACAGAAAAAGCAGTAAGCTCAGTCCTTGTGAAAGAGGAAGGGACGAAGCAATGGCCGGTTTATTATGTAAACAAGTCCCTGCACGGCGCCGAAGTCAGGTATCCATTGCTACAAAAAGCTATATATGCCCTGGTACTGGTACGAAGAAGGCTACGGCCATATTTTCAGGCTCACCCTATCATCGTCTGAAGTAGTCTACCTCTAGGGGACGTCATGAGGAAAGTTGATCATTCAGGAAGGCTTTCCAAATGGTGCATAGAGCTTGGCAAACAAGACATTACTTATGAACCTAGGAAAGCCATAAAAGCTTAAGCCCTGGCAGACTTCATTGCCGAAGTACCCATCACCGAGGACAGCCATCCGGATCCCGGTGAAGGTGAGCCAGAATGGACTTTGTATGTTGACGGAGCCTCGGGGTCCGAACACCAAGGAGCTGGGGTAATTATCAGAGGTCCGGAAGGTCTAGAAGTAATGAAGGCCATCAAGTTTAGCTTTAACATCACCAACAATGTGGCTGAGTATGAAGCTCTCATAGCAGGGTTGCGCTTAGCCAAAAAAATTGGTGTAAGAAACTTGAAAGCCCACAGCGACTCCCAGCTGGTAGTTCGACAAACAACAAGGGATTACGGGGCGAATGACCCGACCTTGGCAAAATACCACGAATTCGTAGCAATGCTCATACAAGAGTTTGACACCGTACGAATCAAAAATGTGCCTCGGCGAGATAATGCCGAGGCAGATTGCTTGGCAAAGTCAAAAACATGCACCGAGGTACTAAACCGCCCGAGCATCGCAGTGCTGAGCATAGTAACTTCGGGAAAAGGCTGGAAAGACCCGATAAAAAGATATCTCGCAACCAATGTGCTCCCCGAAGACCCCAACGAAGCTGCAAAAGTGCGAAGACGCTCCGGTCATTTCTTCCTGATTAGAGAAGAGTTATATCGGCAAGGATATGCAAATCCACTGCAGAGGTGTGTTGGCGAAGAGGATACTGAAATGATCCTCGAAGAAGTTCACGAAGGCGCTTGTGGTTCGCACATAGGAACCGACGCCCTGGCAGCAGTGATACTTCGCCAAGGATACTTTTGGCCTACCCTAAGAAAGGATGCTAGGCAGTTCGTTCAGAAATGTGGTAACTGCAAAAGACACGCAAGTATCCAAAGGACACCCTCAGAATTGGTAACTTCGGCTGACTATCCTTGGCCCTTCGCAGTTTGGGGCATAGACCTCATCGAGCCACTCCCGACAGCGCCCGGAGACGTGAAGTTCTGCGTAGTCGCAGTGGATTATTTCTCTAAGTGGGTCGAGGCAGAACCCTTGGCGACTATCTCAGCAAAAGATGTGCAGAAGTTCGTATGGAAGAACATTGTATGCAGATTTGGCATACCGAGGGTACTAGTAGCCGACAATGGATCCCAGTTTATAGACAAGGGTTCCAAGAATTTATCAATAACCTCTGAATAAAGATGCACTTCGCCCCAGTAGCCCACCCCCAAAGCAATGGGCAAGTAGAAGTATCTAAGAGGACCATAAAAGATGGTCTGAAAAAGAGGTTGGGGGAAGCAAAAGGGAAATGGCCAGGAGAGCTCCCAAGTGTGTTATGGAGCTACTGAACAACACCCCGAAGAGCCACAGGGGAAACACCTTTTTCACTTGTTTTCGGTACAGAGGCCATCATCCCAATTGAGGTAGTACAACCATCGGTGCGAGTACAAGGGTTTGATGAAAGGGGAAATGACCTCGGCCTGAGAGCCAAGTTGGACCTCATCGGCGAACACAGAGAAACAGCCGAGCTGAGAAGAAAAGCCTTTCAACAAAGAGTGGCCGCGACTATAAACTTGCGCGCCAGGCCGAAGGGAATAAAGAAAGGAAACGTCGTTCTCCGAAAGGCTGAATTTGGGCCCCAAAGGCCATCCCACGGAGTACTTCGTGCAAAGTGGGAAGGTCCTTATCTGGTACTTGTCGAAGTGCGAAAAGGAGTTTACAAACTCGGCGATACCGAAGGCGTAGAATTAAAAATTACATGGCATTCGGATGCCTTGAAAAAATTCTATGCTTAGGATTTTGGTGGGAAAATTGTACAAGTTAGAAAAATTTCTAAGTACAAAGGTTTCTTAGGAAATTTTTTTCTAAGTACAGAAGCTTCTTTTCACCAGAACAGTCATCGTTGAAAGAAAGCTTATCTACAAAGGTTATCAACATTCTCTGAAGATTGGAGATTCACTTAAGAGAATTTCCCGAGGGTGATTCCAAGGCTAAATAAGTCTAGCTATGATCTTCCAAAGTCTCTTGAGTGAACGTGTTCGGGACAGTGAGAAATAAAAGATTTTGCGCAACAGACTTAGCCAAAAATTCATGAAAGAAAGGGTCTTTATTAAGATAGATCTGCTTACAAAGAAGGAAGTTCGCCAAAAGAAGAAGTACAAAACAGAAGAAAAATAAGGCAAAGGACCCTAATACAAACTAAGGAATCTCGGCATCTCGGGAGCCACCAGCTTCTGCATCCTTATCCACCGCCTTCGGCGCCGGAAGAGGGAAGGGCAGTTTAAGGTGCTCAATTTTGGACCAAGACCACCGAGGCCCCTCGGGGATGTTTAGGGCCTCCAAAATGAGAGGTCTAGATCTGGGAACCTCTGCAGAACTTGATGCCGAGCAAGGCAGAAGCCGTCTTGCCGACCTTTGTCATTTCGTCGGCTTTGTCCTTCTCGATTGCTAGCTCATCACGTTCCCTCTCCAGATCAGCAACCTCCTTCTTCAGTGCCTTCATCTTCTTCTTCTTCGGCTCCTTCTTCAAAGACTCGACCTTGGCCTGGAGCTCGGCCTTCTCAGCAAGCACCTTCGCCAGGAGAGCCTCAGACTCTGACTTCTCCTTTTGAAAAGCTTCGTTTTCCGAAGTCAGCTCCGCCACCTTGGAGCCAAGGTCAGAAATCTTCTGGGAGGAGTCCTTCAAAAGTTCCTCTTTTTCCTTCAAGAACTCCTCCAAAACGGTAGCAACCTCTTTCTATGCAGTCTAAGGCCAAGACTCGGAATGCCGCTTGCCTCACTGCCCGAACCCTGAGGAAGCCAGTGAACCCCAGCAGCTGCAAAGAAGTAAGAGCAAAGTTAGTAAAGTAAAAAATAATAAGCCAAGTACTTAGAAGAAATGAAAAATGAGAAAACAAAGGCAAGAAGTATACCTGGGCAGCGTGCTCGGAAACTTTTGCAGCAAGGGACTCATCGTCCGGGCACGCCTCGGAAATGTCCTTGAAGGAGGCCTCGGTGAGGATCCCCTTTGAAATTTGGTGGCCATTTGCTGGTCATCGCCGGAGTACAAGTTCATGTCCTCCGTAAACGACCAGAAAGGCTCCCTCGGGATCTTCCCCTTCTGGATATGGGAATCCTGAAGGGCCTGTTTTCGAGCGTGCTCGGCCACCCACCCTGAAGATGGTACCTCCTCTGCACGGCAAGACAAGAAACCTGTTAAGGCAAGCAATTCTCAAACTTTAAAAAATAAAAATACTGTAGCTTGTCCAAAAAGCGAACCTAGCGGCACTTCGGTGACATCATCGTCAGCGTCCCGGACCCCCTCGACAGAAATCTCCTTGCCTTTTTCCTTCCGGCGCTCGTCGCCAAAAGGGACTTCCACCAAGGCATCCAGAAGAGCCGCCGAGGAAGTAGCACTCCGAGAAAGGGCGTTAGCAACGACCTCGGTCGGTGGGGCAACAGCAGCATCAGGCTCTTCACGCGCCTCCTCGGGAATTTCTGGGTGAAGAAGAGGCGCATCTTTCTTCGCCTGTTTTGCCGATGGCCCGGCCCCAGATGATTTCCACCTTCGGGAGATGGCTTTCTTTGTTTGCTCCCCTTTCTTGGCTTGACCGAGGAAGAGCGCCTTGTAGTAAGCAGCGGAGTCGTCGCCCATCTCTAAAATAGAAGGAAAACATCAGTGTGAGTCTAAGATGTGTCTATAATAAAAAAACTTTTGAGATAACTTACGCTCACAAAAGGTCTCGTAAGTAACCTCCTCCCGAAGGAGTTTTACCAGCCAGGAGTCTTCCCCTGCGATGGCATCTCGAGGTCCGTCTCGTGCTGCTTCACTACCCCTAGCTCGCGAAGGACCTCCTCGGTCATCAGTTTCCACTTGATGGGGAAGGGGTAGAAGAGGCGCGAAGGGACCTCGGAATCCCAGTCGGAGATTGCTCGGATTCGTCTGTCGAAGTCCGTGAATCTAGGTGCCAACTCAGGAGTCAGCAGCATCCTCGGTTCTATGATATCCATCTTCAATTTTCCCCGAGCCCACTTGGTCGGAACGTACGACCAGGCCTCCTCTATCTTCAGAAAGAAGAATTTTTCTTGCCACCCTCGCCAGCTGTCCTTAGTGGCGAAGGTGAACATATACTTTTTGCTCGCTGATCCCCGAAGTAGCATAAAGTAAAAGCCACCCTTCGGGACCGTGTAGAGCTTATAGTACTGCATAAAAAGAATAAAATGGGGTTCTATTTTGAAGACGCCGCACATGCAAAGGAAGGCGTTAAAGTAGTAGTACGAGTTCGGCGGAAGTTGATTTACGGCAATGCCATGAAATTGGCAAAAGTCGCAAATCACCGTCGAAGGAAGGTACCAAAGTCTAGCCTTCAGTTGGGCGCGAAAAACTGTAACCTCATTGTCGTGGTTCATAAAACTGACCTCCTGAGGGCTAGGAAGTCTGGTGGTGGCATAAGAAGGAAGAAAGAACTTTTTGGTCCATTTTTCCAACTTTTCTGAAGTCGTACAACAAGTATGACTGAGAAGACGTTGCCAGCTTTCTAGAATGGGGGAAATAGTCATAAGAGGAGTTGGCGAAGACATTTTTGGAGAAAAAACAACTTTGGGGAATAAAAAACTGACTTCGGGAAAGCTTTAAAATCAAAGGACTCTAGAAATCAAAACCCACCAAATGTTTTGCCAAAATCTGGGTTTAAAGTCGCCGTCGCAAAAGGTGGCCGAAAAAAACTCCGTTAACAGCACAGCCGCAAAAAGCAGAAGAGAACACAAAAAAAATTAGAAGGCAGGAGGGAAGCAAAAGCAGAAGCAAAAGGAAATAATGACGGAATGGCGTATATATAGGCCGAGGAGGGGTAGGCAAACCGGCGTCATAAGTACTCCGCGAAGGTGAAAAGTCACCATAACTGCTCTTTGCGCATAAAAAGGCACACCTGCTATATCCGATGCAGTCCCAGTCAATAACAAGCTGCCACGTGTCAGCCATCGCGCCAAAAGAAGGACATGACTTTTGACACCCCTAAACCTTGGGCGTGCCGCTCCAGACTGACACGCCTGTTCACGAGACGCGACGTTGCGCAGACCTACAAAAGGAGAGAAGTAGGTTACCTCGAAGACACAAAAATACAGGCTATGGGCAAATAGCCTACATCTTTGGACAAAAGGTCCATCTTCGGCACAGGTATTACGCCCAATGCCCCGAAGACTTCGGCTTTCTAGAAGAAGGGCCTGTGATAGCCAAAGGGCTATCGCCTCTCTCACTACATACTTCCTGCCAGTAGCGTGGTCGGGAAACTTGGCGTCACCCGAAGAAGGCGCTAACACTGACCTCGGAAGGAGCAAAGTCAAACGCCTCGAACTCAGGACTTCGGCTAGTACGTCAGGAATTTCAAAGATGTTGCCGGCTCCCCCAGGGGACCAAACGGATTGCCTTCGGGAATAAACAACCAGCTCTTGCAAGCAGGAGAGACTCTCCCCAAAGGTGGAACCCTCGAGCCAGAGAACTCCCCGAGCTACGGGCATGATTACCGAAGAAGGGCACCCGTACCAAAGGATGACCTCGCCCAAAGGACGTCAGGAGTGCGGCATGAGCATTTAAGGAGCCTCTGACATTTTGCCCCCAGGCGCTACACACTGCCTCAAACGGCGGTCTGACACGCCGACGCCGTCTGAGTCTTGTCACAACCTATCTCGAACCAAGATTCAAGGAGCCTACAAACGGCTACTTGTCCCTTACGCTCGAAAGTATAGAGAGCATCCAACCGAACACGTGTCGTGATCTGAACGGGCTAGGCACTCCTATAAATAAAAACCCTGGCAAAGGACCCTCTCTCCC
Source organism: Aquilaria yunnanensis (assembly GCA_039654915.1). NCBI lineage: Eukaryota > Viridiplantae > Streptophyta > Magnoliopsida > Malvales > Thymelaeaceae > Aquilaria > Aquilaria yunnanensis. The sequence goes on from CM077597.1 coordinate 73,361,929, forward strand.
TGAGGAAAATAAAAACAGGCAAGGCCACTTAACCCCTTAGTGCTCCTCCTCTATCTTTCTTCAGGACCCTAACTTGGGCGTCGGAGGCTCCTCCCCGGAAAAACATCCCGGGGACCTCCTAACCCTCTTCTCTTCAGCATTTCAGGCACACTCCCCTGGGAAATCTGTGCTCCAGGCGTTCTCCCTCTCAGGAAGTCCCTCCTGAAGTCATAATGTCACCCGACGAAGATGCTGCTGGGCATCACTCACCAAGGTTCAATTGGTACCTGCTCGTCATACTCAAAGCATACAAGACATCAAGATGAGTACATATCATAGCATATATAATAGATCCAATTGCTGAGGCATATGGAATCTTACTGATGCGCTCTTTCTCGTTGGGTGTACTTGGACACCAAGATCTAGAAAAAGTTATACCATGTGACATGGGCAACAATCCTTTCTTGGAATCTTGCATGCTAAATGTTTTTAGCACCTTGTCAATGTATGCACTTTGACTTAGGCAGAGTAACTTTCTAGATCTATCTCTATAGATCCTAATGCCTAACACGTAGGCTGCTTTACCCAACTCCTTCATAAAGAAACATTTCCCTAGCCAAGTCTTCATAAACTATAGTTCAAGAACGTGATTCCTGATGAGTAGTATGGCATCTACATACAACACCAAGAACACAATAACGCTCCCACTACCCTTCTTGTAGACACAAGGTTCGTCTTCATTTATGATGAAACCAAACTCTTTAATTGCCTCATCAAAATGAAGATTCCAGCCCCAAGAAGCTTGCTTCAGTCCATAAATGGACCTTCACAACTTGTACACTTTATTGGCATTCTCAGGAGTGACAAAACCCTCAGGCTGTGTCATGTACACATCCTCAAGTAGCTTTCCAATTAGGAACGTAGTTTTGATATCCATTTGCCATATCTCATAATCATAGTGTGTAGCAATAGCCAACAAAATTTGGATGGATTTAAGCATGGCAACTGGTGAAAAAGTTTCATCATAGTCAATACCATGAATTTGATTGAAACCTTTTGCAACCAATCATCCCTTAAGTTAATCACATTACCATCCATACCAATTTTCTTCTTAAAAACCCATTTTCACCCTATAGGTTTTACCTCTTCAGGTGGATCAACCAAAGTCCATACTTGGTTTTCATACATGGATTCCATCTCGGACTTCATGGCCTCTAGCCACCATTCTGAGTCAGGCCTCGACATAGCTTGTTGGTAGGTTGTAGGCTCATCTTGATTCATGAGCATCACATCACCAGTGTGAGTCACGAGAAATCCATATCTCTCTGGCTTACACCAAATCCTACCAAATCTTCGTGGGCTCTGTGCTATAGGAACAAACTCTTGAACCACAACATCTTGTGGTGTCTATTCAAGTTCTATTTCAGGTTCAATGTCCCCTTATTGTTATTGAGTTTCTTCAAGTTCTACTTTCCTTCTTGAATTCTTTGAACTTTTAAAAGGAATCTGACTTGTGTTTCATGAGATACACATAGCCATATCTACTAAAGTCATCAGTAAAGGTAATGAAGTATTGGAAGCCTCCTCTAGCATGTGTAGACATAGGGCCACATACATCAATATGTATGTGATGCCCAGCGGCATCTTCGTTGGAAGACATCGTGACTTCGAGAGGGACTTCCTGAGAGGGAGAACGTCTAGAGCCTAGATTTCCCAGGGGAATGTGCCTGTAAAACTCATAAAAAAGGGTTAGGAGGTCCCCGGGATCTTTTTCCGGGGAGGAGCCTCCGACGCCCAAGTCAGTGTCCTGAGAGGTGAAAGAGGAGGAGCACTAAAAGGTTTAGTGGCCTTGCCTGTTTATATTTTCTCAGGGGGAGACGGTCGAATTGGGGGGATCCTTTGCCAGGGCCTGTTCCCTGGTATTTATAGGAGTTCCCAGCCCGTTCAGATCATGACACGTGTTCGGTCGGATGTTCTCTGTGTTTCCAGGCGTCGGGGACAAGTAGCCGTTTGCAGGCTCCTTGAGCCTTGAGCCGAGACAGGCCGTGACAAGACCTGGACGGCATCGGCATGTCAGACTGCCATTTGGGGCGGCGTGTAACGCCTGTTGGTGACATGTCAGAGGCTCCTTAAATGCTCATGCCGTACTCCCGAGGTCTTCTAGGCGAGTTCGTTCTTTGATACGGATGACCTTCTTCGGTAGTTATGTTTGTAGTTCGGAAAGTCCCCTAGTTCGAGGGTTCTGCCTTCAGAGAAGTTCTCTCCTGCTTGCAATAGCTAGTTCTTTATCCCCGAAGGTGATTCGCTTGGTCCCCCGAGGGAGCCGGTGATACCTTTGGAACGCCTAGCATATTAGCCGAACTCCCGACTTCGTGGTATCTGACTTCGCTTCTTCCGAGGTCAGTGATAAGGCCTCTTTCGGATGATGCCAGGCTTCCCGACTATGTTTTCGTCAGGAAGTATGTACTGAGAAAGCCGATAGCCCTTCGGCTATCACAGGGCCCCCTCCGAAAAGCCGAAGTGGGAACTTCGGTTTGTCGGCTTTCGGAGGGCGTCCTTCGGGACCTCGGGTGTAATACCTATGCCGAAGATGTACCTTATGTCCGAAGACATGGGCTATTCGGTTATAGCCCGTCCTTTGGTGTCTTTGAGGTCACCCACTTCTCTCCTTTTGCAGGGCTGCGTAACGTCGCGTCTTGTAACCAGGCGTGTCAGTCTGGAGTGGCCCGCCCAGGGTCTAGGGGTGTCAGAAAGTGTATCCCTCTTTTGGCGCGATGGCTGACACGTGGCAGCTTGTTATTGGGGGGGACTGTGCCAGATACAGCAAGCATGCCTTTTCACACACAATGAGCAGTTATGGCGACTGTTCGCCTTTGTGGAGTGCTTTATGACACCGATTCGCCTACCCTCCTCGGCCTATAGATACCTCTGTTCCGTCATAACCTCCTTTTGCTTCTACTTTTGCTTTCAACTGCTTTCACGTTTTCTCCTGCTTTTTGTGGTGATCCTCTTTAACGGAGTGTTTTCCAGCAACCTTTCGCGACGGCGTCTTCAAATCCAGATTTTGGCAAAACATTTAGTGGGTTTTAACTTCCAGAGTCTTTTGCTTTTTAAGCTTTCCCGAAGTCATTTTTGGCCTTTTTCTGAAATCGCTTTTCAGCCGACCATGCCTATTCCCGAGAGCTGGCAACCTCTTTTGTCTCACCCTTGCTGCACCACTTCTAAAAAATTAAAAAGATGGAAGACCAAATTCTTTCTTCCCTCGTATGCTATTACAAGGTTGCCACACTCTGATCAGTTTAGATTTTTGAACCGTGGCGACGAGGTTACCGTTTTCAGAGCCCAACTGAAGGCCGGACTTTGGTACCCTCCTCCGAAGATGATTTGCGACTTTTGCCAATTCCATGGCATTGCCGTAAATCAGCTTCCGCCAAAATCGTATTGCTACTTCAACGCCTTCCTCTGTATGTGCGGCGTTTTCAAAATAGAGCCCCACTTTATTTTTTTCATTCAGTACTATAAGCTCTTTGTGGTCCCGAAGGGTGGCTTTTACTTCATGCTACCTCGAGGATCAGGGAGCAAAAAGTATATGTTCACCTTTGCCACCAAGCACAGCTAGCGAGGGTGGCAACAAAAGTTTTTCTTTCTGAAGATGAAGGAGGCCTGGTCGCACGTGCTGACCAAGTAGGCTCGGGGAAGGCTAGAGATGGACGTCGTTGATCCGAGGATAATGCTGACTCCTGAGTTGGCACCCATATTCACGGACTTCGACAAACGGATCCAAGCAGTCTCCGACTGGGATTCCGAGGTCCCTTCGTGCCCCTTTTACCCTTTCCCCATCAACTAGAAACTGATGACCGAGGAGGTTCTTCGGGAGCTAGGGGTGGTGAAGGAGCACAAGACGGACCTCGGGATACCGGCTCCTACTATCGCTGGGAAACACTCTTGGTTGGTGCAACTCCTTAGGGAGGAGGTCACTTATGAGTCCTTTTTTTAGAGTAAGTTATCCCAGGATTCTTTTGTTATAGTTTTACGTTGGACTCACACTGCTGTTTTCTTTCTTTTTCAGAGATGGGCGACGACTCCGCTGCCTACTACAAGTCCTTTTTCCTCGGTCAAGCCAAGAAGGGCGAGCAACGAAGAAGGCCGTCTCTCGAAGGCAAAAATCATCTGGGGCTGGGCCATCGGTGGCCAAACGGGCAAAAAAAGACGTGCCTCCTCCTCAAGCCGAAATTTTCGAGGAGGCGCACCAAGAGTTGGATGCTGCTGCTGCTGTTCCGCTGGCCGAGGTTGCCGCTGCCGCCCCTTCCCGGAGTCCCTCTTCCTTGGCGGCTCTTCTGGACGCCTTGGTGGAAGTCCCTTCTGCCGAGGAGTGTCGTAAGAGTAAAGGTAAGGAGATTCCTGCCGAGGAGGTCCGGGACTCCGATGATGACGTCGCGGAGGTGCCGCTAGGTTCGTTTTCATAGACAAGTTGGGGTACCTTTATTTCTTTAAGGGTTCCTTGTCTTGATAAATTTCTTGCTTTACCGTGCAGGGGAGCTGCTACTCTCGAATTGGGCAGCCGAGCACACCCGGAAACGGGCTCTTCGGGATGCCCATGTCCCGAAGGGGAAGATCCCGAGGGAGCCCTTTTGGTCGTTTACGGAAGACATGAACTTGTACTCCGACGACTGCCCGTACATGGCCAACCAAATCTCGAGGGGGATCCTCACCGAGGCCTCCTTCAGGGCCATTTCTGAAGCCTGCCCGAGCGATGAGTCCCTCACTGCCAAGGTTTCCGAGCACGCTGCCGAGGTATACTTCAAGCCTTTGTTTTGTTTCCCTTTGATTTCTTCTAAGTGTTTGGCCCACTTTTTGCCTTACTAACTTTTGCTCTTACTTCTTTGCAGCTGCTGGGGTACACTGGCCTCCTCAGGGTCCAGGTGGAGAAGGAAGCGGCGTTCCAAGTCTCGACCTTAGATCTTATAGAAAAATCTAAGGCCAAGTGCTCTGAATTGGCCGCCAAGGACGCGGAGATGGCTTAAGCTGCAAAGATGGAGGTCGCTGCCATTCAGGAGGAGTTAGCGAAAGAGAAGGAGGAACTTTTGAAGGACTCCTCCCAGAAGATTTCTGACCTCGGTGTCAAGGTGGCGGAGCTGACCTCGGCGAACGAATCATATCAAAAGGAGAAGTCAGATTCTGAGGCTCTCCTGGCGAAGGTGCTTGCCGAAAAGGCCGAGCTCCAGGCCGAGGTTGAGTCTTTGAAGAAGGAGCCAAAGAAGAAGAAGACGAAGGCACTGAGGAAGGAGATTGCTGATCTGGAAAGGGAACGTGATGAGCTGGAGGTCGAGAAGAAGAAAGCCGACGAAATGACCAAGGTCGGTTTTCAAGACGGCTTCTGCCTCGCTCGTCACCAAGTGCTTCAGAGGTTCCCAGATCTAAACCTCTCTTTCTTGGAGGCCCTAAACATTCCCGAGGGGCCTTAGTGGTCTTGGTTGAAAATCGAACACCTGAACTTGCACCTTTCTTTCCCCGCGCCGAAGGTGGTGGAAAAGGACGCAGGAGCTGGTGGCTCCCGAGACGCCGAGATTCCTTAGTTTGTTTTAGGGTCCTTTGCCTTCTTTTTCTTCTTTTTTTGTATTTCTTCTTTTGGCGAGCTTTCTTCTTTGTAAGCAGATCCATCTCAATAAAGACTCTTTCTTAAAAATTTTGGCTAAGTCTTTTTGTAAGTTTTTTCTTTTTCCATTGTCCCGAACATGTTTGCTCAAGAGACTTCGGAGAATATGGCGATCTTCTTCGTCAAATTCTGACTTGTACAACTTATGCTCAGGAATTTTGGCTAAGTCCTTTGTGAGATTTTCCTTTTCCCATTGTTCCGAACACGTTTGCTCAAGGGACTTCGGAAAATCATATCTTCGCCTATGTTAGCAGTCACCTTCGCGAAATTCAGACTTGTATAACTCATGCTCAAGATTTTTGGCTAAGGAACTTTTGTACTTAGAAATTTTTCTGTACAATACAATCTTCTCACCGAAATCTTCAAGCATAGAATTTTCTCAAGGCGTCCGAATGCCATGTATTTTTTAACTTTATGCCTCTGGCATCGCCGAGCTTGTAAACCCCTTTTCGCACTTCGGCAAGTACCAGATAAGGTCCTTCCCAATTTGAGTGAAGTACCCCGTAGGAGGGCCTTCGGGGTCCAAATTCAGCCTTTCGGAGAACGGGGTCTCCTTTCTTCATTCCTTTTGGCCTGGCGCGCAAGTTTATAGCCGCGGCCACTATTTGCTGAAAAGCTTTTCTCCTCAGCTCTGCTATTTCTTTGTGTTCGCCGACGAGGTCAAGCTTGGTTCTCAGGCCGAGGTCATTTCCCCTTTCATTGAACACTTGCACTTGCACCGATGGCCGCACTACCTCGACTGGTATGATAGCCTCTGTACCGAAACAAGTGGAAAAGGTGTTTCCCCTGTGGCTCTTTGGGGTGTTGTTCGGTAGCTCCATAACACACTTGGGAGCTCTCCCGGCCATTTCCCTTTTGCTTCCCCCAATCTCTTTTTCAGACCATCTTTGATAGTCCTATTGGATACTTCTACTTGCCCATTGCTTTGGGGGTGAGCTACTGGGGCGAAGTGCATTTTTATTCCGAGGTTATTGATAAATTCTTGGAACCCTTTGTCTGTAAACTGGGACCCATTGTCGGCTACTAGTACCCTCGGTATGCCAAATCTGCATACAATGTTCTTCCATACGAACTTTTACATATCTTTTGCCAAGATAGTCGCCAAGTGTTCCGCCTCGACCCATTTAGAGAAATAGTCTACTGCAACTACGCAGAACTTCACGCCTCCAGGCGCTGTTGGGAGTGGCCTAATGAGGTCTATGCCCCAAACTGCGAAGGGCCAGGGATAGTCTGCCGAAGTTACCATTTCCGAGGGTGCCTCTGGATACTCGTGTGTCTTTGGCAATTTCCACATTTCTGGACGAACTGCCTAGCGTCCTTTCTTAGAGTAGGCCAAAAGTATCCTTGCCGAAGTATTACTGCTGCGAGGGCGTCAGCTCCAACGTGCGAACCATAAGCGCCTTCGTGAACTTCTTCAAGGATCATTTCAGTATCCTCTTCGCCAACACACCTCTGCAATGGATTTGCATATCCCTGCCGATATAATTCTTCGCCGATTAGGAAAAATCGACCGGAGCATCTTCAAGCTTTTACAGCTTCGTAGGGTTCTTCGAGGAGCACATTGGTTGCGAGATATCTTTTTATTGGGTCTTTCCAGCCTCTTCCCGAAGTTACTATGCTCAGCACTGCGATGCTCGGTTGATTTAGCACCTCGGTGCATGTTTTTGATTTCGCCAAGCAGTCTGCTTCGGCGTTATCTCGTCGAGGTACGTTTTCAATTCGTACGGTGTCGAACTCTCGAATGAACTCTCCTACCAGTTCATGGTATTTTGCCAAGGTCGGGTCCTTCGCCCCATAATCCCTTGCTGTTTGCCGAACTACCAGCTGGGAATCGCTATGGGCTTTCAAGTTTCTTACACCAATTTTTTTGGCTAGGCGCAATCCTGCTATGAGAGCTTCATACTCAGCCACATTATTGGTGATGTTGAAGCTGAACTTGATCACCTTGATTACTTCTAGATCTTCGGGACCTCTAATAATTACCCCAGCGCCCTGGTGTTCGCACCCCGGATGGCTGTCCTCGGTGATGGGCACTTCGGCAATGAAGTCTACCAGAGCCTGAGCTTTTATGGCTTTCCGAGGTTCATAAGTAATGTCGTGTTCGCCAAGCTCTATGCACCATTTGGAGAGCCTTCCTGAATGATCAACTTTTCTCATGACATCCCGCAGAGGTAGACTACTTCGGACGATGATAGGGTGAGCCTGAAAATATGGTCGCAGCCTCCTTCCTACTAGCACCAAGGCATATATAGCTTTTTGCAACAAAGGATACCTGACTTCGGCGTCGTGCAGGGACTTGCTTACATAATAGACCGGCCATTGTTTCGGCCCTTCCTCTTTCACGAGGACCGAGCTTACTGCTTTTTCTGTGACGGTGAGGTATAATACGAGGGGCTCTCCCTCGAGAGGCTGTCGCAAAGTGGGCAGACGTGCTAAGTAGATTTTGAGTTCTTCCCAGGCCTTTTGGCAGTCTTTGTTCCAAGGATGATTGTCACTTCCGAGGTTGCCCTCCTTTTTTGCTGCCTTAGTGAGGACTTTGAAGAATGCTCGGCACCGATCTCCATATCTGGAAATAAACCTACTAAGAGAGGTTATCCTTCCAGTGAGTCTCTGCACATCTTTTAATGTGACGGGAGTTCGGAATTCGAATAGAGCCTGATTTTTTCCGGGTTAGCATCAATGCATCTTTCTGATACCATGTACCCAATAAACTTTCCCGAGGTCACTCTGAAGATGCACCTTTTGGGATTAAGGCGGATCCCGAAGGTTCTAAGCTGGTGGAAAGTTTCCTTTAGATCTGCGACATGGTCGTTAGACAGCTTGCTCTTGACTATCATGTCGTCGACGTAGACTTCCATGTTTCTCCCTATTTGGTCACTGAAGACCTTACTTATCAACCTCTGGTAAGTGACTCCTGCATTTTTTAGCCCGAAGGGCATCCTGATGTAACAATATGTTCCACCCTCGGTGATGAAGGCGGTTTTTTCCTCGTCTTCGGGGTCTATCCTTATTTGATGATACCCACTGAAAGCATCGAGGAAAGTTAGGAGCCTGTATTCGGCAGTTGAGTCTACCAATCGGTCTATTGGGCGGAGAGGGTATGAATCCTTTGGGCAAGCATCGTTCAAGTTTCTGAAGTCAATGCATATTCGGAGCTTACTTGTCCCTTCTTTTGTGGCAATGACCACATTGCTCAACCATTCGGGGTACTTGACCTCTCTGATTACATCAGCGTCCAATAAGCGCTGGACTTCGGTTTTGACGAAGTCATTTTTGTGGGCCGAGATGCCCCGTTTCTTTTGCCGGACAGGTTTTGCTTCCGGACTTACTTTAAGGCTGTGCTGTACTACGCGAGGACTTACCCCCGGCATATCTTTCGACGAGTAGGCAAACAAGTCTTTATTCATCAGTAGAAAGGATACAAGTTTTTTGTTGTCACCTTCAGCCAAATTTTTCCCTATTCGGGTACTTCGGCCTGGGACAAGTTCTACTTCTTCCATCTCTACCTTCGCGGAATCTTCTGCCTCGTCCTTTTTTGGCTTTAAAGCCTCTGTTTCTACAGCTTGTGCGAAGTTGTTTGCTAGAGCTTTTCGCGCTTTGAAGAACACCTTCCTTACTTCACCCTGATCAATGAACATTTCCGCGTCTCCATCCTTGGTGGCAAAAGTGACAGTCAAGTATCTTACATCAGGGTGAATGTGCAGAATTCCCTGTGTTCGTCTCCCAAGGATGGCGTTGTATGATGAAGGGACATCCATAACGTTGAACCTTGTCATTGTGGAGGCGAATAACTAGGTTGTCCCATCAACCGAAGTCCCTTTCATCATTCGGGGAAGATCGATCCACCCGAGGACAGGCAGTTTGGATGGTCCTACCCCGAAGGTGGGTGAAGTGACGGACTTGAGGTCGCTGTTGGATATGCCTAAGTTCGGCAGCAAATGTGAAAACAGGACGTCTGCATTTGATCCATCGTCAAGCAAGACTCTCTTGACATCCCAGTTTCCTATCCTCACCATGACCAATAGCGGGTCGTCATGGGGAAAGATGACGGTGGAACCATCCTTGCGGGCCAGCTTCTTCGTTGAGCTCTAATATTCCATGACTGATATTTCTCTGGCCTTCCTCTTCCTTTCCGAGGATGGGAGTCCTATTGTGATTGTTTGTATTATCCCCGCCGGGGGTGGAGGGCGTTCCTCCGTCTGTCGGAGTTGTAATCTTTGTCATCTGCCTTTCCTTCCTCCTCTTTCCTCCCCTTCGGGGAAGGCATTCGCAGATAGCGTCAAAGTTGACTCAGTTTTATTAACGACTATATGTACTTCTTTAATTGGAAGCAGTCTTCGGTGTCGTGGCCGTGGTCGCGGTGAAACTGGCAGAACTTCTTCATATTTTTCTTATTATCAGCAGTCATGGCCCTTGGCCGCGGGATCTGAGTTCCCTGCCTTTCCATTGTCATGAGGATGTTGGTCCTCGTGGTGTTCAGGGGCATAAAGTTTGGGAGTTTCCTTCCCCGCACTCTCCGAGGTCAGCCTACTTGGTCGGCCGAACACCGTATTTGCTGGCTGGACCCTTCGGCACGGGCGTGCTCGGACTTCGGTCCTGCCATCCTCAGCTCTTCAGCTGTCATGTGCTGCTCGGCCCTTCGGTAAAACTCGCCAAGCGTGTCCGGAGGGTCTTTGGAAAATTCATAAAAGAGTTATGAGTCTCTCTGAAGGCCCCGTGTCATGGTGAGGATGCGTATTTCGAGCCAAAAGTCTGGGACACTCAAGGCTTCTCTGTTAAACCTTTCGACATAGTCGCGGATGGTTTCTCCGTTTCTCTACGCTATGTCGAACATCTAGACAGGCATCTTCACCGTCGATCGACTTCCAATGAATTGCTGCGTGAAGGCTGTAGATAACTCCTAGAACTCCCTGATGGTTCCTGGAGCCAATGAATTATACCACGCAATTGCTGGTCCTGTGAGGGTGACCTCAAAACATTTGCACAAGGTAGCATCGTCTGCACCGTGCATCATCATGCTGCGTCTGTACTTGGTCAAATGAGCCTGTGGATCAGTCCGACCATCATAAGTTTCCAGCCGAGGTACTCGGAAGTCACCTGGCATGGCTGCCTCTACTATAGTTCGAGTGAACGGGGACTCATCCCCATAAAAGGTTTCAGACAGCCTGGCCCAGACCGGCTTGTGAGCTACTTGTTTTTCCACTCTGTCCAACCTCGCTAATATTTTCTCCATAAGGATCGTGGCACTAGGTTCTTCTTCTGGGAAGGGAGATTGCCAGCGCCTCTTTGGGGAGTGACTTTGGCGCTAAATGGATGGGGACTTCGCCTCAAGTGACGAGCTCCTTCGGTGTAGGATCTTGGGTCGCTTGGACCCAGCTCGTCCTGTAAGCCGTGCCCCGAGGGGCATATTTTCTGTTGAACACTCCTCATGTGGGTCCCCATGTCCCGAACTACGATGGACTGGTTTGGGGCTTCCTTCCCGAGTGCAAGCGAGGGAGGCCTTTGGGCCTTAGTTTGTTATGGCCACCTTCAGTCTATCTGCTGTGTCATTTCAGCCACAACAGAATGTTGAAAGTCATGTAGAAAGCTCATGGTTATGACCAGAGGACGCTATTCCTCAGGTGTGGAAGTCCCTGGAAGGGTTTGCTCAGTAGCCGGTTGAGCTTTAGGCGCAGACGGGGACCTTGGGAGTCCCTTGTCCTTCGAACGCCGAGTTTCAACAACGGCGACCTAAAGGTAATTTCCCATAGACGGCGCCAAATGATGCGTAGCGGCATCTTCGTTGGAAGACATCGTGACTTCGGGAGGGACTTCCTGAAAGGGAGAATGTCTGGAGCCTAGATTTCCTAGGGGAATGTGCCTGTAAAACTCATAAAAAAGGGTTAGGAGGTCCCCGGGATCTTTTTCCGGGGAGGAGCCTTCAACGCCCAAGTTAGTGTCCTGAGAGGTCAAAGAGGGGGAGCACTAAAAGGTTTAGTGGCCTTGCCTGTTTATATTTTCTCAGGGGGAGAGGGTTGGATTGGGGGGATCCTTTGCCAGGGCCTGTTCCCTGGTATTTATAGGAGTTCCCAGCCCGTTCAGATCATGACACGTGTTCGGTCGGATGTTCTCTATGTTTCCGGGCGCAAGGGACAAGTAGCCGTTTGTAGGCTCCTTGAACCTTGAGCCGAGACAGGTCGTGACAAGACCTGGATAGCGTCAGCGTGTTAGACCGCCATTTGGGGCGGCGTGTAATGCCTGTGGGCGACATGTCAAAGGCTCCTTAAATGCTCATGTTGTACTCCCGAGGTCCTCTAGGCAAGGTCGTTCTTTGGTACGGATGACCTTCTTCGATAGTTATGCTTGTAGTTCGGAAAGTCCCCTGGTTCGAGGGTTCCGCCTTTGGGGAAGTTTTCTCCTGCTTGCAATAGTTGGTTCTTTATCCCCGAAGGAGATTCGCTTGGTCCCCCGAGGGAGCCGGCGATACCTTTAGAACGCTTAGCGTATTAGCCGAAGTCCCGACTTCGTGGTATCTGACTTCGCTTCTTTCGAGGTCAGTGATAGGGCCTCTTTCGGATGACGCCAGGCTTCCCGACCATGTTTTCGTCAGGAAGTATGTACTGAGAAAGGCGATAGCCCTTCGGCTATCACAAGTCACTCTAGCTCCTTGAGCATCAGTAATGTCAACTGAGTGATTCGTACAATCAATTTGTGCCTTATGCTTACTCAACCAATCCATTCCCAACACTAGGTCATAAGACCTCAATTCTATCACCCATAACTCACAGCAGAAATCATGGTCACCTAACTACAAGGGATACCTAGTAACCACTTCATTGGTTACAATAAAACCCCTCCCTGCAGTCCTGATGAGTCTCAACTCACCAGAGATTTCTCGCTGCAATTTAAACTTATCTACCAAGGCAGAAGATATCACTGATAGAGTAGCTCCTATATCAAAAAGCACTCTAACACTACCGTTTTGAAAAGTAAAATTACCTCGAACGGCGGTCGGTTCTCTGGCCACTTGATTCGTCAGGTTAAAAACCCTCGGCTCAACTGCTGCTGCGGCTACACCAGGCCGATTCCCTATGGCAAAGGGTACAGGGGGTAAATTCCGGGGCGGACCTATCATCGGTCGAGCCCTTGGGCATTCCCTCGCCCAATGTCCTCTCTGACCACAGATATTACAAGCATCTGTCCCTAGAGTACATGGTCTTCCACCATGAAACCGTCTTCCTCCTCTTGGATGGATCTTGGTTCTCTACCATTGGTCGCTTCCCTGCACTTTTTCCTAAGTTGGTTGGTCCAACCTCCACCTTTTTGCTAGATGTCCTAGAATCCTCAAATTCCCTTTCTAAGGCCAATGCCTTCTGAACCACCTGGCGATAGCTCCTGATATCCACTGTCACCATATACCTCCTGAGTACAGGTTTCAGACCTTTGAAAAATTTCTTAGCTTTCAGCTCATCATTGCCCATCATGTATGGAGCATACCGGATAGGAGAATTGTAGCACTGCTCATACTACCGCACAGACATCTCTCCCTGCGTCAGATTTTCAAACTGAATCCTCCTCTGATCCTGTACAGCTTCACTGATGTACTTCTGTCTGAACTTCTTCTCAAAGTCTGACCACTTGAGCACCTTTTTCTTGTGCTCTGGGTGAGTACCATTTCTTTCCCTCAACAACTCCATCACATCATCCCACCATAGACTAGCCCTTCCTCTCAGAAAGAAAGGCACCAAAATCATCTTCTGCTCTGATTCATAACCACCACAAGTGAATAATCTATTCATTCTAGACAACTAGTCCTCTGCTCTGTCAGGATCACCAGTCTTAAATTTCTCCAACAATCTCATCTGATGTGGAGTGTTTCCCCTCCTTGGAGCCTCCATCACCTCTGGTTCCTCTTCCTCATCATGAACATGATTTCTACATCCATGAGCTCTAGGCACTTGCTGTTGCTCAGCATGCATTTCCTGCTCCTGTTGTGGGTCATCCTCCTCCTGAACAGCACCTCTATTCTCATAATCTCTAAACATCTTAGTCACAAGGGTATTCATACCATGTGCCACTTGGGCCATAGTCTCTATCAACCCTTGTAGTACCCTGGATATCTCATCCAGCCTTGCCACAACTATGTCACTAAAACCTTCCCCAGGTTCCCTAGTTCCCCTTGAAGCTCCTGACCTAGTGTCAACCATAGCAACCTGCAACCACAGCCAGACAACATTCCCCAGATGTTGGTTAGTACTAACTTCCTAGCACTTGGACTTTTCCAAACTAGATCTCAGTCTTAGCCTCCAATATCTATGAAATGAGTCCTAAGCTCTGATACCAAAAACTGACACGACCGCCCGTGCCCCTGCCCAGGAAGCCCTGTGAGAGTTGGTCTCACGGTGGATTGCAATTGCCTAGTTGTGTATGTGTGCGGATTAAATCCCATGCTACTAGTTGATTAACCTAGAATATACAATATGCATGCTCTTATGCTTTGACTTGGTTTATTAAACCATAAAACATTAAGCCGGCTGAGTAATTTTTCTACATAAAATAAATACAAATAGCCAAAGCACTCAAAAATCAACATTTGTATGAGTTTACTACACATAACAACTCATGAGAAGATTCATACATAAAGTAGACTAATGCCCTCACCCAAAAGCAACCCTAGAGTCAAGGACTCCTCATAACATAAACTATGGAGGCAAACTAAAGTACTGTATAAATACAAGACTTTACTGAGATCTCTTTACCCTAACTCCCACCTTGGAAACACGTCCCAATGGTGAGTCTTAAAAGTCCTTTGCCAAGTGCTACTAGGCTCTGCAGCCAAAGGAAGATACTAGTTAGTACTGTTACCTGACCAACAAACCACCTAAGTACTTATGTGGACTAGAATCACAAAGATTCTCAACTGCCATACCTGTACACACAAAAGAGTACTACCAAGATAATCCTCAACAATTACCCGGTCTAGCAACTTCAGGCTCTGCATAACAAAACCAGGGAGTGAGAATTCGACAATTCTCAGTAAGGGATCTTCAATGTACCTGCAAGAAAATACTAGGACTCTTGCTGCGAGCTCACACAGCACGAGGGTGCTATTATATGTACATATAACTAGTCCATAAGACCTCTCCTCAAATAGTCCTCCTCACGGAGCATCACTCCGCGCCTAGCGAGTTTTAACCCACTCCTAGCAAGCCGAAGCTTACTGAATGAAACCATGTAGCCTTCCCATAGTCATTATGCAGGGGAATTATGGTGGGACTTTGTAGACTAGGCCGCAGGGCCTCTTTGATGTAGACTAGATGAACAAGGTTCCACCTTGTGACCTTGTGGCTATGGCACGGCTAGGCCGACAAGGGTTCTAAACCTCTCACCTGAGCTAGTGGTAGCTAATTATGTTCATTTGCAACATAGTTTCCTTAAAAACTTGCATTTACTTTGAGTTAATATAAATCTAAAACTAGGACATTTTAAGTGTTTTGAAAACATTGAGGTGATAGTACTCCCTCTTAGCTTCCCGTGGAATCTTGAATCACCTCAATCGGACACCCGAGCGAAAAGTTATGCTGAAAACAAAATCGGGTGTCAAATGCTGTCTTGGCGACGTTCCGAGACATTTTTCTGGATTGGCGACGCATTGTGGGAACTCGTGGGGATTGGGGACGCGTCGCCAAACCTGCAAAATGCCCAGAATAACCCCGATTTTGCTGCTATGAACTTTGGACACTTCCCACATATATCAAACATGCATGGAATGCCTCCAAATTTCATACACACATAGTACATGTTGCATAGAACATAACCAACTATCAAAAGCTAAGCTATGATGTCTAAAAACATCAATCCAATCCTTCAAAATCCTCTAGTCCACCATAATTCAACCAAAACGTTTACTTAATGCCATAGCTAAAACTACTCGAATTCTTCAAGCAAACTCAAGCTAATGGCATTCCATGAACTTAAAAACATATCTCCCTTACCTCAACTCCAAGTAACAAGCAAGAATCAATCCCCTTTTCGTTCAACCAAGCTCACCAAAGTTCTACACAAGTTCCAATCAAAAACAATGGCACCAAACATCAAAACTTCACTCTCTAACCAAAACCCAAGCTTCCAACTAACTAACAAACACGAATTCAATCAAGAACACATTCCTTACCTCGTTCAAAAATAGGGGAAGTAGGAAAACGCCCTTCCAAGCCTAAAAAACATGGTTTCAAGCTTGAAAATGCTTCTTCCTAGCTTATATACTTTGAATTGCTTCTCTTGGCACCAAAAACTCTTGATTCCAAGCTTAATTTGAGAGCAAAATGAGGGTGAGAAGGCTGGAAATGGGATTATGGTAGCCATAGCCCCCTTTCCCCTTCTTAAACCCTCACTTAACCCATAAAACCTCAAAGTATTAAGCTTGTTACAATTAAGTCCCCCATCTTTGTAACTTAGCAATTCTTGATTAAATTCTTGTCTATTTTTTTTTCAAGTTTGAGTTAAGGTTGAAAGTTAAGTTCTAAAAGTTCATTTTAAAACACTCGGGACTCGTCCCGGCTATTCAGGATACAAAATTACCATTTCGCCCCTGAACTTAGTTCAGTGCTTTATTTTTCTTGAAACTTGGTGAACTTTGCTAAGCTTCTTCATTCTTGCTATGTAAACTTGAATCAAGTCTAGAACCTTAATTTAAAACACTTTACCTTCCTCAATTGCGCTTCCCACTAGAAGGGCTATAACATAATGTGTGTCATGATAGATTGCCTATGTGGATAGTTTGAATGCATGATCCAATAAATTGTTTTGTATACATATGCCATGTGAAACATAAAACCTAAATGATGAATGCTTTATTGGTTGCCGTTTAGTTGTCTATGAAAACTGCAATATGGTTTGAAGCACGTGTGCAACAAGCTGAAATTAAAGTCCCCTATGATAGCCAAAGGCTATCGCCTCTATCTGGCCGAACTCCCTGCCACAAAAATGGCCAGAAAAAACTGGCGCTACCCGAGAAAAGGTGGGATCATACACCTCGGGAGATAGCCGAAGAGCTCCGAGCCCGGCACGCCAGGAAACTTGAGGATACTACTAGCCCCCTGAGGTTGTAAACTGATCGCCTTCAGAAAAGAGGCACCAGCTATTGCGGGCCGAACATGATCTCCTCGAAGGCGGAACTCCCTCAAGCTGGGTACCCCCGAACTGAGGGCGTGTTTCCTGAAGAGGCACCGTCCGCACCAAAGGACGACCTCGCCCAGGGACCTCGGGAGTACGGCAGGAGCATTTAAGGAAGCATTTAAGGAAGCCTCTGACACGTCCTTTCACAGACGTCATAAAGCCGCCTCAATAGGTGCTCTGACACGCTGACGCCATCAAAATCACATCATGGCCCATCTCAGCACAAGGCTCAAGGCAACCTGCTACCAGCTATCTGTCCCCTACGCCCAGAAACTTAGGGAACATCCGACCGAACACGTGTCGCGATCTGAACGGGCTAGGCACTCCTATAAATACCAGGAAATAAATACTTGGCAGGAGGTTGGTTAGCAAAGGTCTGACTCCCAGACTCTGAGAAAATCACCAGGCGAGACTCTTCAGCCCCTTTGTGCTATTTCCTCTGCCTTTTCTCAGCCACCACTGACTTGGGCGTCGGAGGCTCCCCCCCCCGGAAACACATTCCGAGGGTGTCCTAACCCTTTATTTCTGGACTTTCAGGCACACTCCCAATGGCGAACCATCCTCCAAGCGTTCTTCCTCCTAGAAGTCTCTCCACCAGTCACCATGACTCTAAACGATGAGGCCCCCGGCCATCTTTTGGCGCCGTCTGTAGGAACCCGCTCTGAGATTGCTGTCGTTGAAACTCGGCGTTCTAAGGACAAAGGGCTCCCAAGGTCCCTGTCCGCACTTGAGACACAATCGGCTGCTGAGCAAACACTCCCAGGGACTTCTGTGCCCGAGGAAGACCGCCCTTTAGTAATCACTATGAGCTTCCTGAAAGACTTTCAGCGTTCGGTCGTGTCTGAAATGACACAGCAAATCGACCGAAGGTGGCCACAACAAGCACAGGCCCAGAGACCTCCCTCACCAGCACGCCCTCGGGAGAGAAGCCCGAAGTCTACTCATTGCAGTTTGGGAAGCGGAGATCCGCGCGAAGACTCGTCCACAGAAAATACGCCCCTTGGGAAACAGCCTGAGGGGCAGAAGAGGTCTGAGCGACCGAGGGTCTTGCAGCAAAGAAGTTCGCTGCCTGAGGCGAGGTCCCTGTCCCCTCAGCGCTGAACTTGGTCCCCAAAAAGGCGCCGGCAATCCCCCTTCCCTGAAGAAGGGCCTAGTGCCACAATGCTTATGGAGAGGATATTAGCACGGCTAGATAGGGTAGAGAAACAAATGGCCAGAAAATCCGTTTGGGCCAGACTTTCGGGAACATTCTGCGAAGATGACTCCCCATTCATTCAGGCCGTTGTTGAGGCAGCCATGCCAGGTGACTTCAGAGTACCTCGGTTGGAGATTTATGATGGCCGTACTGATCCACAGGCCCATCTGACGAAGTACAGACGCAGCATGATAATGCACGGTGCTGACGACGCTACCATGTGCAAGTGCTTCGAAGTCACCCTCACAGGGCCAGCAACTGCATGGTACAATTCATTGCCTTCAGGGACCATCACTGAGTTCCAGGAGTTGTCCACGGCTTTCACACAGCAATTCATTGGGAGTCGACCTACTGCGAAGATGCCTGTCCAAATGTTCGACATAGAGCAGAGGAACGGAGAAACCATCCGAGACTATGTCGAAAGATTCAACAGGGAAGCTATGAGCGTCCCAGACTTTCGGCCCGAAATCCGCATTCTTGCCATGACACGGGGCCTTCGGCGAGACTCACAGCTATTCTACGAGTTCTCAAAGGACCCCCCGGAGACCCTCGGAGAATTTTACCGAAGGGCAGAACAGCACATGACCGCCGAGGAACTAAGAATGGTTGGGCCGAAGTCCGATCACCGCCCCGCCGAAGGGTCCAATCAACAAGCTCGGCATCCGACCGAACAGGCAGGACGACCTCGGAGGATGCAGGGAAGGAAACCGCAAAGTTTCACACCACTGAGCACTACACGGACCAACATCTTCATGGCGCTGGAAAGGCAAGGGACGCAAATTCGGCGGCCAAGGGCCATGACCGCCGATAATAAGAAGAATGCAAAGAAGTTCTGCCAGTTTCATCGCAACCACGGTCATGACACCGAAGACTGCTTCCAGCTGAAGAAGTACATTGAGTCGCTGATAAAGCAGGGCCAACTTCGGAAATACCTGTGGATGCCATCCCCGAAAGGCAGAAAAGTGGAGGAAGAAAGGGCCGAAGATGAGGACTATGACTCCGACAGGCAGAGAAACCGAAGTCCAAAAAGGCGCCCTCCACCTCCGACAGGGGTTATCCAAACTATCACCACGGGGCTCCCATCCTCGGAAAGAAAACGGAGGGCTAGAGAAATTGCAGTCATGGAATATCAAAATTCAGCAAAGAAGCTGGCCCGCAAAGATGGATCCACTATCGTCTTTCCCCACGACGATCCACTGCTGATCATGGCAAGGATAGGGAACTGAGACGTCAAAAGGGTGCTACTTGATGACGGATCAAATGCGGACGTCCTATTCTCGCACTTACTGCCGAGCTTGGGCATCTCCAGCAGCGACCTTAAGCCAGTCACCTCGCCCACCTTTAGGGTTGGACCATCTAAACTGCCCGTTCTCGGATGGATCGACCTCCCACTGATGATGAGAGGGACTTCGGTAGATGGAGCACCTGAGTTGTACGCCTCCACAATGGCGAGGTTCATCGTCATGGATGTCTCGTCCTCGTACAACGCCATCCTTGGAAGGCAGACACAGGGAAACCTGCACATTCGCCCTGATGTGAAGTACTTGACTGTCACATTCGCCACCAAGGATGGAGATGCAGAGATCTTCATAGACCAGGCCGAGGTGAAAAAGGTGTTTGTGAAAGCACGAAAGGCTCCGGCGAGCAACTTCGCACAAACAATGGAGGCAAAGGTGCCAGAAAAAGGCAAAGAAGAAGATCTCGCAAAAGTGGAAATGGAAACAGTAGAACTTATCCCAGGACAATCTACCCGAATAGGGAAGAGCTTGGCCGAAGGTGAGAAGGAAAAGCTTGTATCCTTTCTGCTGAAAAATAAAGATCTGTTTGCCTACTCGCCAAAAGATATGCCAGGGGTAAACCTGAAAGCAAAACCTGTCCGGCAAAAGAAACGAAGCATCTCAGCTCACAAGAGCAACTTTGTCAAAACCGAGGTCCAGCGTCTGTTAGACGCCAAAGTCATCAGGGAAGTGAAATACCCCGAATGGTTAAGCAACGTGGTGATTGCCACAAAAGAAGGCAGCAGCAAACTTCGGATGTGCATCGACTTCAGAAACTTGAACGATGCTTGCCCGAAAGACTCATACCCTATTCCGCCAATAGACCAACTGGTAGACTCAACTGCCGAATACGGGCTCCTAAGTTTCCTAGACGCCTTCAGTGGCTACCATCAAATAAGGATGGACCCCGAAGATGAAGAAAAAACCGCCTTCATCACCGAGGGAGGAACATACTGCTATGTCAGGATGCCCTTTGGGCTCAAAAATGCAGGAGCCACCTACCAAAGGTTGATGAACAAGGTCTTTAAAGACCAAATGGGGAGAAACATGGAGGTGTATGTTGATGATATGATAGTCAAGAGCAAGCTGCCTAGCTATCACATTGCAGATCTAGAGGAAACCTTCCAAAAGCTCAGAGCCTTCGGGATTCGGCTCAATCCTGAAAAATGCATCTTCGGGGTAACCTCGGGAAAATTCCTTGGGTACATGGTATCCGAAAGAGGCATTGACGCTAACCCCGAGAAGATTAAGGCACTGCTTGATTTTCGAACTCCTGCCACAGTCAAAGACGTGCAGAGGCTCACCGGAAGAATAACCTCTCTGAGCAGATTTATTTCCAGGTACGGAGATAAGTGTCGACCTTTCTTCAAAGTCCTCACAAAGGCAGCAAAAATGGAAGGCGACCTCGGAAGGAATGATCACCCTTGGGACGAAGATTGCCAAAAGGCCTGGGAAGAACTCAAAGTCTACTTGGCCAGCCTGCCGACTCTGCGACAACCTCAGGAGGGAGAGCCCCTCGTTTTGTACCTCGCCGTCACGGAGAAGGCTGTAAGCTCGGTCCTCGTGAAAGAAGAAGGGCCAAAGCAATGGCCAGTCTATTACGTCAGCAAATCCCTGCATGGTGCCGAAATCAGGTACCCTCTGCTTCAAAAAGCTATATACGCCTTGGTGCTTGCAGGGAGAAGGCTGCGACCATACTTTCAGGCTCACCCCATCATCGTCCGAAGTAGTCTACCACTACGGGATGTTATGAAGAAAGTTGATCATTCGGGAAGGCTCTCCAAATGGTGCATAGAGCTTGGCGAACACGAAATCATATATGAACCTCGGAAGGCCATAAAAGCTCAAGCACTGGCAGATTTTATCACCGAAATACCCACCACTAAGGAAAGCCATTTGGATCCGAACGGAGGTGAGCCAGAGTGGACCTTGCATGTTGACGGAGCCTCGGGATCCGAACACCAGGGAGCTGGAGTAATTATTAGAGGACCCGAAGGCCTAGCGGTAAAAAAGGCTATCAAGTTCAGCTTCAGCGTCACTAACAATGTGGCTGAGTATGAAGCCCTCATAGTGGGATTACGCTTGGCCAGAAGGATTGGCGTGAGAAACTTAAAGGCTCACAGCGATTCCCAGCTGGTAGTTCGGCAGACGTCAGGAGATTATGGGGCGAAGGACCCAATCTTGGCAAAATACCACGAGCTGGTAGCAAAGCTCATCTAAGAGTTTGACGCCGTACGGATCGAAAATGTACCTCGGCGGAATAACACTGAGGCAGATTGCTTGGCGAAGTCAAAAACATACACTGAGGTGCTAGATCACCCGAGCATCTCAGTGCTAAGCATAGCGACCTCGGGAAAATGATGGAAAGATCCCATAAAAAAATACCTCGCAGAAAATGTGCTCCCCGAAGACCCCGGCGATGCTGCAAGACTGGGAAGGCGCTCCGGCCGATTCTTCCTGATTGGTGAAGAGTTATACCGACAGGGATATGCAAACCCACTACAAAGATGCGTGGATGAAGAGGATACTGAAATGGTCCTTGAAGAGGTCCACGAGGGCATGTGTGGTTCACATATTGGAACTGATGCCCTTGCGGCAGTGATACTTCGCCAAGGATACTTCTGGCCTACCCTGAGAAAGGATGCAAGGCAGTTCGTCCGAAAATGCGGTAGTTGCCAGAAACACGGGAACATCCAGAGGGCACCCTCGGAAATGGTAACTTCGGCTGACTACCCCTGGCCCTTCGCAGTCTGGGGTATAGACCTTATTGGGCCACTCCCCTCAGCACCCGGAGACGTGAAATTCTGCGTGGTAACAGTGGACTATTTCTCCAAATGGGTCGAGGCAGAACCCCTAGCAACTATCTCGGCAAAAGAAGTGCAAAAGTTTGTATGGAAGAACATAGTATGCAGATTCGGCATACCGAGGGTGCTAGTGGCTGATAATGGATCCCAGTTCATAGACAAAGGATTCCAAGAATTTATCAGTGACCTCGGAATAAAGATGCACTTCGCCCCGGTAGCTCACCCCCAAAGCAACGGGCAGGTGGAAGTATCTAACAGGACCATAAAAGATGGCCTGAAAAAGAGACTGGGGGAAGCAAAAGGGAAATGGCCAGGAGAACTCCAAATCGTATTATGGAGTTACCGAACGACACCCCGAAGAGCCACAGGGGAGACTCCCTTCTCACTCGTCTTCGGAACAGAGGCCATCATCCCTATCGAGATAGTTAGACCATCAGTACGGGTGCAAATATTTGATGAAGGTGGAAACGACCTCGGCCTAAGAACGAAGCTTGACCTCGTCGGCGAACATAGAGAAATAGCTGAGCTGAGAAGAAAAGCTTTCCAGCAAAGGGTGGCCGCGGCCATAAATTTGCGAGCTAGGCCGAAGGAAATCAGGAAAGGAGACCTCGTTCTCCGAAAGGCTGACTTTGCGCCCCGAAGGCCATCCCACGGAGTACTTCGCGCAAACTGGGAAGGACCTTATCTGGTCCTCGCCGAAGTACGAAAAGGCGTGTACAAACTTGGCGATGCCGAAGGCGTAGAATTGAAAAACACTTGGCACTCAGATGCCTTGAGAAAATTCTACACCTAAGCTTGAGCGAAGGAATCATACTGTACGAAAAATATTCTAAGTACAGAAGTGCCTTGAGAAAATTTCTTAAGTACAGAATTGTACAGAATTCCACGAAGATGCTCGCCACAAGCCCAGATATGACTTTCCGAAGTCCCTTAAGCCATCACGCTCGGGAAAGATGGGAAAATCTCTCAGCAGTCCTCGCCGTAATAAGCGCAGATATGACTTTCCGAAGTCCCTTGAGCCATCACGCTCGGAAAAATGGAAAACAAAAAATCTCGCAAAAGGTTTCTTAAGTCTCTTGAGCGAACATGCTCGGGACAAGGGGAAATGAAAAATTTCGACTAAGGGGTTTCCGAAGTCCCTCGAGCGAACGTGTTCGGGACAAAATGGAAATGCAAAAACCTGCAAAAAGACTTAGTCAAATTTTTCAGACTTTCCAAAAAGCCTCTTGAGCGAACAGGCTCGGCCAATGGAAAGATCTTTCACACTTAGTCAAGTTTCTTTGATCGCAGGTTTTCCGAAGTCTCTTGAGCAAATGCGTTCGGGGCAATGGGAATAAAGAAACTTGCAAAAACATTTAGCCAAAAAAGATCTTCATTTACAAGAAAGCTAGCTTACAAAGAAGAAGTGCCCGAAGAAGGAGTACAAAAATAAAGAAAAGGGAAAAGGAGCCCTAAAACAGCCTAAGGGTTCTCGGCGTCCCGAGAGCCACCCGCTTCCCCATCCTTTCCTACCACCTTCGGCGCCGGAATAGTAGAAGGCAGGTTCAGATGCTCGATTTTGGACCAGGACCACCGAGGCCCCTCGGGAATGTTGAGAGCTTCCAAAAAAGAGAGGTCCAGACCTGGGAACCTCTCAAGGACTTGGTGCCGAGCAAGGCAGAATCCGTCTTGAAAGGCGACCTTGGTCATTTGGTCGGATTTGTCCTTCTCAACCTCAAGGTCCTCAAGCTCGTCCTTCAAGTCTGCAACCTCCTTCTTCAGCGCCTTCACCCTCTTCTTCGCATCGGGCTCCTTCTTCAAAGACTGGACCTCGGCTTCGAGGGCCTTTTTCTCACTCACGAACGACTGAATGAGATTGTCAGAATCTGACTTATCTTTGAGAAGGTCTTGGTTGGCAGCGAGCATCCTGATGCCCCAAGGCATCTTCGTTTGCTGTCATGTTGACAGGTGGAGAGACTTCTTGAGGAGGCGAGCGCCTGGAGGTCTGGTTTCCCAGCTGAGTGTGCCTGAAAAGCTCAAAGAAGAGGTTAGGAGGTCCCCGGTTTGCTTTTCCGGGGAGGACCCTCCGACACCCAAGTCAGTTTTCTGAGTGAAAGTGGAGGAAGAACACTAAGGGATCAAGTGTCTTGCCTGTTTTGTGTTTTCTCAGGGGGAGGAAAATGCCCATCCATTGCTCAGTCCCATTTCCTAGTATTTATAAGAGTAGCTGGTCCGTTCAGATCCTGACACGTGTTCGGTCGGATTTGATCTGTAGTTTTGGACCTAGGGGACAGGCAGCCGTTTGCAGCCTCCTTTAGCCCTGGACCCGGACGGGTTGTGTCAGGACGGGGGCAGCTGCGGCGTGTCAGTTCGCCGTTCAGATGTGACGTGTAGGGCTTGTGGGCGACATGTCAGAGGCTTCTTAAATGCTCATACCGTACTCCCGAGGTCCCCTAGGCGAGGTCGCCCTTCGGTGCGTGCACCCTCTTCAGATTCTATCCGTCCTTTGGTGCGAGCACCTCCTTCGAGATCTATCCCATAGTTCTGGGAGTTCCCTTGATGAACACCTTCTTCGGGACTCACACCCATAGTTAGGGGATTCCCTTGTTCAGGTGTTTCTTGTTCGGGGAAGATCCTCTTCGGGGCCTCTGCCTTCGGGGAGATTCTCCCTTGCTTCAAAGAGATGGCTCTCTTACCCGGAGGCAGTCAGTTTGGCCCCTCGATGGAGACGGTGTTGTCCTCAGAATTCCTGATGAGCTAACCGAAGTCTCGAGCTCATAGTGTTTGACTTCGCACCTTCCAAGGTCCGTAAAAAGATCCTCTCTTGGGTGACGCCAGACTCCTCGGCCAATATTCTGGCAGGGAGTTACTACCGAGGAGGCAATAGCCTTTGGCTATCACAGGCCCCCCTCCGAAAAGCCGAAGTGAGAAACTTCGGTTCATCGGTTTTCGGGTCTTGTGGTTGTGATTTCTGTGCCGAAGACGCCTTCTTCTGCTTGTACCGATGGGCAGCATGTTTGCGTCCTCAAGGCGCGAGAAGATAGGCTGTCCCTGTGCCGAAGATACACCTTCTGCCCGAAGTCACAGGCTATCTCTTGGTGTCCTTGTGGCAAGGGGAAATAGGATAACCTTGTACCGAAGATAGACGTTTTACCCGAAGTCACAGGCTATCTTTTGGTGTCTTTGAGGTAACCTACTTTTTTGCCTTTATAGGTCTGCTCATGCGTCGCGTCCTGTATCCAGCAAAGTCAGTTTAGGGCAGTGCCTCTAGACCAAACGGTGTCAGAGGGCGTGCTCGACGTGATGGACAACATGTGGCACGTTTGCTGCGCAATGACCGACACATGGAACACTTTTATTGGGTAAGAATGCACTGAGTACGGCTGGCGCGACTTTTCAGGCGCGACTTTTCAGGCGCCCATAGCAGTTATGGCGACGCTTCGCCTTCCGAGGGGTACTAATGATGACGGTTCTTCTGGCCTTCTTGGCCTATATATATCAGTGCTGTCATAACCCTCTTTCTTCTTCTGCTTTTGCTTTCTTTTGCCTTCTAATTCTCTCCCGATTTTCCGCGGCGGTCCTCTTTTTTCAGGCGTTTTTCCGACCACTTTTCACGACAGCTTCCAGGAATCCAGATTCCGGGAAGACCTTTGGTGGGTTTTAGTCCTTCTGCTTTTTTCAAAGATTCTTCCTTGTTTTTCCCGAACTCGTTTTCATTGTTTTTCCCGAACTCGTTTTCATCATGCCTGTTCCCGAGAGTTGGCAACCTCTTCTTTCTCACCCTTGCTGCACTACTGCGGCAAAACTAGCGAAGTGGAAGAAAAAGTTTTTCTTACCCTCTTACTCTGTGACGAGGTTGCCCCGTCCTGACCAATTTCCTTTCTCCAACCGAAGTGATGAAATCACCATTTTCTGAGCCCAACTGAAGGCCGGACTTCGGTATCCCCCCCCGGAGATGGTTAGCGCATTCTGCAACTTCCATGGCATTGCCGTTAACCAACTCCCGCCGAACTCGTACTGCTATTTCAACGCCTTTCTCTGTATGTGCGGCGTTTTCAAAATAAAACCTCACTTTGTAGTTTTTCTTCAGTACTACAAGCTCTTCGTGGTCCCGAAGGGTGGCTTCTACTTTATGCTACCTCGGGGATCCGGGAGCAAAAAGTATACGTTCACCTTCGCCACCAAAGACAGCTGGCGAGGGTGGCAACAAAAATTCTTTTTCCTGAAGAAGTCGGAGGCTTGGTCGCACGTCCCGACCAAGTGGGCTCAGGGGAGGCTTAAGATGGATGTCGTTGATCCGAAGATACTGCTAGACGCCGACGTAGCACCTATCTTCGAGGACTTCGACAGGCGCATCCGGGCCGTCTCTGACTGGGCTGCCGAGGTCTCTCCTCGTGCCCTTTACCCCTTTCCGATCAACTGGAGGCTCATGACCGAAGAGGTCCTTCGGGAACTTAAGGTGGTAAAGGAGCATGTGACAGACCTCAATATGCCGAAACCGGCTTCTTCGGGGAAGGACTCCTGGCTCGTGAAACTCCTTCGGGGGAAAGAGACTTATGAGTCTTTTTACAAGAGTAAGTTACTTTCTCATTTTTTCCTTCATAATTTCATCTTGGACTTACACTGATCTTTTCTTCCTTTTTTCAGAGATGGGCGACGACGCGGCTGCCTTCTACAAGGCTCCTTTTACCAGGCAGGCTGAGAGGGGCGAACAGACAAAGAAGGCCGCCTCTCGGAGGCGGAAGCAGACTTCGGGCGGCCCTCCTTCCAAACGGGCCAAGAAAGCTGCTCCTTCCTCTCTTCCGCAAATTCCGGATGAGGTAGGCGAGGAGCCCGAAGTCCCTGCTGCCACTTTGCCCGAGGTTACTTCTCTTGACATCCCTTTTTTCGACGTCCTTCCTCAAAGCCTCACGCCTTCGCATGCTCTTCTGGAGGGCGGTGGGGAGGAGACCCCTTCTGCCGAGGAACGGCGCCAAATAAAAGGCAAGGGGATCTCTACTGAGGCGACGTCGATTCTTGACGACGACGTTACCGAGGTGCCAGCAGGTTTGTAGTTTGCCGAAGAACCTTTTTTCTCTTGTAAATCCTTAAGAGTTCTCTGGCCTTAACCAATTTTTCTGCTTTGTTGTGCAGCGGAGGTGGCCGCTCCTGACTGGGTTGCCGAACACGCCCGCAAGAGGGCCCTTCGGGATGCCCAAGTCCCAGCAGGGAAAGTTCCGAAGGAGCCCTTCTGGACGTTCACGAAGGACATGAATATGTACTCCGAGGACTGTCCCGAGATGGCTAGGCAGATGTGCAAAGGGGTTTTTACTGAGGCCTCTTACAAGGCCCTTACGGGGGCTTACCCTGGCGACATCTCTTTGGCCGCCAAACTCACTGAACACGCCGCCCAGGTACGCTTCACTGTTTCCTTAGTGCCAATTTTGCCTTTGCTTTTTACTTAGCATCATTTTCCCTTTGTTTGCTTTTTTTGTAGCTGATGGGGTACGCCGGGTTGCTCCGTGTTCGGGTGGCTCGAGAGTCAGAAAGGAGGGCGTCACTCTGGGACCTTTACACCAAGACGAAGGCCCAGTGTTCGGCGTTGGCTGCCGATAATGCCCAGCTGAAGCAGTCTTCGGAGAAGGAAGTTGCTGAACTTCGGGAGGGGTTCATAAAAGAGAAAGAGGAACTTGAGAAAAGCACCTCCAGAAACTTTCCGACGTCGGTTCTCGGGTGGCGGAGCTGACCTCGACCGTGGAAGCGATTCAAAAGGATAAGTCAGAAAGTGATGCAATCCTTGCGAAGACGCTCGAGGAAAAGGCCCAACTCGAAGCCGAGGTCGCATCTCTGAAGAAGCCTTCAGAAGAGAAGAAGAAGATGAAGGCATTGAAGAAAAAGCTTAAGGATCTGGAGAAGGATTACGCGGATCTGGAGAAGGACTATGCAGATTTGGCGGTCAAAAAGCGGGAGTCCGATGATATGACGAAGTTGGGCTTTCAAGACGGCTTCTGTCTTGCTCGGCACCAAATTCTGCAGAAGTTCCCAGATTTCGACCTCTCCTTCCTCGAAGGCATGAACATCCCGAAGGAGCCTCGGTGGACTTGGTCCAAGATTGAGCACTTGAAACTGCCTCCTTCTTTCTCGGTGCCGAAGGCTGCTGACAAAAGCACAGAGGCTGGCAGTTCTCAAGGCGCCGAGGTTCCTTAGTTTGTACTAGGGCCTTTTGTCTTCATTTTCTTCTTCTTTTTTGTAGTCTTTCAGCAACTTTCTTCTCTGTAAGCACTCTTTGGCTCAATACATAAAAATTTGGCTAAGTATTTTTTGCCAGATCCCTTTGTTTTTCTTTTGTCCCAAACATAATTCGCTCGAGAGACTTCGGAAAACCATACTCTTGCTTTCCTTTGTCCCGAACATTTTCGCTCAAGGGACTTCGGAAGACCATACTTTTGTTTTCCTTTGTCCCGAACATATTCGCTCAAGGGACTTCGGAAAACCATACTTTTGCTTTCCTTTGTCCCGAACATATTCGCTCAAGGGACTTCGGAAAACCTATACTCTTGCTTTCCTTTGTCCCGAACATATTCGCTCAAGTGACTTCGGAAAACCATCCTCTTGCTTTCCTTTGTCCCGAAAATATTCGCTCAAGGGACTTCGGAAAACTTACTTTTGCTTTCCTCGGCGATTGCTTTCGTGAGACTCTTGTTTTGTACTTCTTCAGAACTTTTTACTTAGACAAATTTGTCCAACTTGTGCAATACAACCTTCCCACCAAACGTTTTAGGCATAGAATTTTTTCAAGGCCTCTGAGTGCCAAGTGTTTTTTAATTCTATGCCTTCGACGTCACCGAGCTTATAAACTCCTTTTCGTACTTCGGCGAGTACCAGGTACGGTCCTTCCCAATTTGCGCGAAGTACCCCGTGGGACGACTTTCGGGGTGCAAATTCAGCCTTTCGGAGAACGAGATCTCCCTTCTTTATTCCTTTTGGCCTGGCGCATAGATTTATGGCTGCTGCCACTCTTTGCTGGAAAGCTTTTCTTCTCAACTCGGCTACTTCTCTGTGTTCGCCGACGAGGTCGAGCTTGGTTCTCAGGCCGAGGTCATTTCCACTTTCATCGAACACTTGGACTCGTATTGACGGTTGTACTACCTCGACAGGGATGATGGCCTCTGTACCGAAGATGAGTGAAAAAGGCGTTTCCCCTGTGGCTCTTCGGGGTGTTGTTCGGTAGCTCCATAACACGCTTTGGAGTTCTTCTGGCCATTTCCCTTTTGCTTCTCCCAGTCTCTTTTTCAAACCATCTTTTATGGTCCTGTTAGATACTTCCACCTGCCATTACTTTGGGGGTGAGCTACTGGGGCGAAGTGCATTTTTGTCCTGAGGTCGCTAATGAACTCTTAGAATCCTTTGTCTATGAACTGGGATCCGTTGTCCGCTACGAGTACCCTCGGTATGCCAAATCTGCATACGATGTTTTTCCATATGAACTTCTGCACTTCTTTTGCCGAGATAGTTGTCAGAGGTTCTGCCTCGACCCACTTAGAGAAATAGTCTACTGCTACTACGCAGAACTTTACGCCTCCAGGCGCCGTTGGGAGTGGCCCAATGAGATCTATGCCCCAAACTGCGAAGGGCCAAGGATAGTCTGCCGAAGTCACGAACTCTGAGGGTGTTCTTTGGATGTTCGCATGTCTTTGGCAACTACCACATTTCTGGACGAACTGCTTGGCGTCCTTTCTCAGGGTAGGCCAGAAGTATCCTTGGCGAAGTATCACTGCTGCTAGGGCGTCGGTTCCGATGTGCGAAGCACAAGCACCTTCGTGAACTTCTTCGAGGATCATTTCAGTGTCCTCTTCACTAACACACCTCTGTAGTGGACTTGCATATCCTTGCCGATATAGTTCTTTTCCAATTAAGAAGAAACGTCCCGAGCGCCTTCGCAGTTTTGCGGCTTCGCTGGGGTCTTCGGGGAGTGTGTTGGTTGCGAGATACGTTTTGATTGGTTCTTTCCAGCCTTTCCCCGAGGTCTCTATGCTTAATACAGCGACGCTGGGGTGGCTTAGCACTTCGGTGCAAGTTTTGGACTTGGCCAAACAGTCTGCCTCAGCATTTTCTCGTCGGGGTACGTTCTCGATTTTCACGGCGTCGAACTCCCGAATAAGCTTTGTTACCAGCTCATGGTATTTCGCCAAGGTCGGGTCTTTCGCGCCATAGTCCCCTGCCATTTGCCGGACCACCAGCTGGGAATCACTATGGGCTTTCAAGTTTCTCACGCCAATTTTTCTGGCCAGTCGTAATCCTGCTATGAGGGCCTCATACTCGGCCATATTGTTGGTGGCATTGAAACTGAACCTGATGGCCTTCATTACTTCTAGGCCTCCGGGGCCTCTGATAATCACTCCAGCTCCCTGGTGTTCGGATCCTGAGGCCCCGTCAACATATAACGTCCATTCTGGCTCGTCTTCACCCGAAAATGAATGTCCCTCCTCGGTATTTGGTACTTCGGCGATGAAGTCTGCCAAAGCTTGAGCTTTTATAGCTTTCCTGGGTTCATACGTGATGTCGTGTTCTCCCAGCTCTATACACCACTTGGAAAGCCTTCCCGAGTGATCAACTTTCCTCATAACATCCCGTAGAGGCAGGGTACTTCGGACGATAATGGGGTGAGCCTGAAAGTATGGCCGCAGCCTTCTCCCTGCAAGCACTAAGGCATATATAGCTTTTTGAAGCAAAGGGTACCTGACTTCGGCGCCATGAAGGGACTTGCTGACATAGTAGACCGGCCATTGCTTTGGCCCTTCTTCTTTCATGAGGACCGAGCTCACAGCTTTTTTCGTGATGGCGAGGTATAATACGAGGGGCTCTCCCTCCCGAGGTTGCCGCAGGGTCGGCAGGCTGGCCAAGTAGACTTTGAGTTCTTCCCAGGCTTTTTGGCAATCTTCATCCCAAGGATGACCATTCTTTCCGAGGTCGCCTTCCATCTTTGCTGCCTTTGTGAGCACTTTGAAGAAGGGTCGACACCTATCTCCCTACCTGGAAATAAACCTGCTCAGAGAGGTTATTCTTCCGGTGAGTCTTTGCACGTCTTTGACTGTGGCAGGAGTTCGGAATTCAAGCAGAGCCTTAATTTTCTCGGGGTTAGCATCGATGCCTCTTTCGGATACCATGTACCCAAGGAATTTTCCCGAGGTCACCCCGAAGATGCATTTCTCAGGATTAAGGCGGATCCCGAAGGCTCTGAGTTTTTGGAAGGTTTCCTCTAAATCTGCAACGTGGTAGCCAGGCAGTTTGCTTTTGACTATCATATCATCAACATACACCTCCATGTTCCTCCCCATTTGGTCTTTGAAGACTTTGTTCATCAGCCTCTGGTAGGTGGCTCCTGCATTTTTTAGTCCGAAGGGCATCCTGATATAGCAATATGTTCCTCCCTCAGTGATGAAGGCAGTCTTCTCTTCATCTTTGGGGTTCATCCTTATCTGATGATACCCACTGAAAGCGTCCAGGAAACTTAGGAGCCCGTACTCGGCAGTTGAGTCTACCAGTTGGTCTATTGGCGGAAGGGGATATGAATCTTTCGGGCAAGCATCGTTCAAATTTCTGAAGTCGATGCACATCCGGAGCTTACTACTTCCTTCTTTTGTGGCAATTACCACGTTGCTTAGCCATTCGGGGTAGCTTACCTCCCGGATAACGCTAGCGTCTATCAGACGCTGGACTTCAGTTTTGACGAAGTCACTTTTATGAGCTGAGATGCCCCGTTTCTTTTGCCGGACAGGTTTTATTTCCGAACTCGCTTTGAGGCTATGCTGGATTACGCGAGGGTTTACCCCTGGCATGTCCTTCGGCGAGTAGGCGAACAGATCTTTATTTGCGAGCAGAAAAGATACAAGTTTTTCCTTGTCTCCTTCGGCCATGCTTTTCCCTATTCGGGTATTATGGCCTGGGACAAGCTCTACTTCTTCTGTTTCCGCTTTTGTGGGATCTTCTACCTCGCCCCTTTCCAGCTCTTTTGCTTCTACAGCATGTGCTAAGTTGCTTGCTGGAGCCTTTCGTGCTCTGACGAACACCTTTCTCACCTAGCCTTGATCAATGAAGATCTTTGCGTCTCCTTCCTTGGTGGCGAAGGTGATGGTCAAGTACTTTACATCTTGATGAATGTGCAAATTTCCCTGTGTCTGTCTGCCGAGGATGGCGTTGTATGACGAAGGAACATCCATGACTATGAATCTTGCCATGGTAGAGGCGAACAACTCAGCAGTTCCTTTCTCCGAAGTTCCTTTCATCATCAAGGGGAGGTCGATCCACCCGAGGACAGGTAGCTTAGATGGTCCTACGCCGAACGTGGGTGAAGTAACAGCCTTGAGGTCACTCCTGGATACGCCCAAGCTTGGCAGCAAATGTGAGAACAAGACGTCTGCGTTTGACCCATCGTCCAGCAGTACCCTCTTGACGTCCCAGTTTCCTATCCTCGCCATTATCAGCAATGGATCGTCATGGGGAAATACGATGGCGGAGCCATCCTCGCGGGCCAACTTTTTCGTTGGGCTCTAATATTCCATCACCGCTATCTCTCTGGCCCTTCTTTTTCTTTCCGAGGATGGAAGTCCGGTTGTGATCGTCTGTATTACTCCTGCCGAAGGTGGAGGACGCCTTCTCGGACTTCGGTTTCTTTGCCTGTCTGAATCGTAATCCTCGTCATCGGGCTTTCCTTCTTCCTCTTTTTTCCCCTTCGGGGAAGGCATTCTCAAATAACGCCGAAGCTGGCCCTGCTTTATCAGTGATTCAATGTACTTTTTCAACTAAAAGCAGTCTTCGGTGTCATGACCGTGATCACGGTGGGACTGACAGAACTTCTTCATGTTCCTTCGGTTGTCAGCAGTCATGCCCCTCGGTCGTTGGATATGAGCCCCCTGTTTTTCCAACGCCATGAGGACGTTAGCCCTCGTGGTGCTCAGAGGTGTAAAGTTTTGGGGCTTCCTTCCTCCTACTCGCATTCTCCGAGGTCGGCCTAACTGTTCCGTTGGACACCGGGCTTGCTGGCTGGATCCTTCGCCACGTGCGTGAATATGGTCAGCCTTCGGTCCAGTCATTCTCAGCTCTTCGGCTGTCATATGTTGTTCAGCCCTTCGGTAGAATTCTCCCAGCGTGTCCGGGGGATCTTTGGAGAATTCATAAAACAAGTGCGAATCCCTCCGCAGGCCCCTCGTCATGGCGAGGATGCGGATTTCGGGACGAAAGTTCGGAACACTGAGGGCCTCTCTGTTGAACCTCTCGACATAGTCACGGATGGTCTCCCCGTTTCTTTGTGCTATGTCAAACATCTGGACGGGCATCTTCGCCGTCGGCTTGCACCCAATGAACTGTTGGGTGAACGCTGTGGACAGCTCCTAGAACCCCCTGATGTTTCCGGGAGGCAGGGAATTGTACCAGGCAGTTGCTGGTCCTGCGAGGGTGACTTCAAAGCACTTGCAGAGTGTAGCATCATCAGCCCCATGTAGCACCATGCTGCGTTTGTACTTTGTTAGGTGGGCCTGGGGATCAGTCCGACCCTTATAGGTCTCTAGCCGAGGTAGCCTGAAGTCACTTGGCATGGCCGCCTCGACCACTGTTCGGGCGAAAGAAGTTTCATCTCCAGAGACGGTTTCAGTTAGCCTGGCCCAAACAGGCTTGCGTGCCACCTGCTGTTCCACTCTCTCCAGTCTTGCCAAGACTTTCTCCAGGAGGAGCGCAGCACTGGGCTCCTCTTCCTGGTGATCTGAGGTTCTTTGGTAAGAGGACTGTTGCCGTCTTTTCGGGGAGCGACTTCGACACCGAGGTGGGGGGGACCTTGCCACTGGCGACAAACTTCTTCTGGACGGGACTTCGGGTCGTTCAGTCCTCGTTTTTTCCGCCAGCCGTGCTCTGAGGGGCAAGTTATCTGTCGAGGACTCTTCCCGTGGCTCCCTACTTCCCGAGCTATGATGGGTTGCCCTTGGGCTTTTCTCCCGAGGTCGTGCTGGTGAAGTGGGTTTTTGCGCCTGGGCTGGTTGCGGCCACCTTCGGTCTATCTGTTGTGTCATTTCAGCCACAACAGACCTCTAAAAGTCTCGTAAAAAACACATGGTGATGACAAGAGGGCGTTCCTCTTCAGGCAAGGAAGTCTCTAGGGGACTTTGTTCGGTAGCTGGTTGGATCTTAGGCGCGGACGGGGACTTCGGGAGTCCTTTGTCCTTCGAATGCCGAGTTTCGACAACAGCTACCTGGGAGTAGTTTCCCACAGACGGCGCCAAATGATGCCCCAAGGCATCTTCGTTTGCTGTCATGTTGACAGGTGGAGAGACTTCCTGAGGAGGCGAGCGCCTGGAGGTCTGGTTTCCCAGCTGAGTGTGCCTGAAAAGCTCAAAGAAGAGATTAGGAGGTCCCCGGTTTGCTTTTCCGGGGAGGACCCTCCGACGCCCAAGTCAGTTTTCTGAGTGAAAGTGGAGGAAGAACACTAAGGGATCAAGTGTCTTGCCTGTTTTGTGTTTTCTCAGGGGGAGGAAAATGCCCATCCATTGCTCAGTCCCATTTCCTAGTATTTATAGGAGTAGCTGGTCCGTTCAGATCCTGACACGTGTTCGGTCGGATTTGATCTGTAGTTTTGGACCTAGGGGACAGGCAGCCGTTTGCAGCCTCCTTTAGCCCTGGACCCGGACGGGTTGTGTCAGGACGGGGGCGGCTGCGGCGTGTCAGTTTGCCGTTCAGATGTGACGTGTAGGGCTTGTGGGCGACATGTCAGAGGCTCCTTAAATGCTCATACCGTACTCCCGAGGTCCCCTGGGCGAGGTCGCCCTTCGGTGCATGCACCCTCTTCGGATTCTATCCGTCCTTTGGTGCGAGCACCTCCTTCGGGATCTATCCCATAGTTCTGGGAGTTCCCTTGATGAACACCTTCTTCGGGACTCACACCCATAGTTAGGGGATTCCCTTGTTCAGGTGTTTCTTGTTCGGGGAAGATCCTCTTCGGGGCCTCTGCCTTCGGGGAGATTCTCCCTTGCTTCAAAGAGATGGCTCTCTTACCGGAGGCAGTCAGTTTGGCCCCTCGATGGAGACGGTGTTGTCCTCGGAATTCCTGACGAGCTAACCGAAGTCTCGAGCTCATAGTGTTTGACTTCGCACCTTCCAAGGTCCGTAAAAAGATCCTCTCTTGGGTGACGCCAGACTCCTCGGCCAATATTCTGGCAGGGAGTTACTACCGAGGAGGCAATAGCCTTTGGCTATCACATCCCCTTCACCTGATCGCCGAGGTCAGCAATCGTCATAGAGGAGTTCTTTTCAAGATCTTCCTTCTCCTTCCGGAACTCCTCCCGAAGGGCAGCAACTTCTTTCTTTGCAGCATCTAACAGCTGCTGGTTCTTGGCGATCAATGCCAAGCGCGTGGCCTTCGCTTTCTCTAAAGTCTCTAAGGCCGAAGCTCGGAACGCCGAATGCCTGGCTACCCGAACTCGGAGAAAGCCGGCGTACCCCAGCAGCTGCAAAAAAGATGAACGCAAGGTCAGTAAGAGCCAAGCACTTAGGAAAAATTGAAGGGAAAAAGGTGTGAAGAACATACCTGAGCAGCATGCTCGGTGACTTTCGCGGCAAGAGTGTCATCGTCCGGATGGGCCGCCGCAATAGCATTGAAGGAGGCCTCTGTAAGCACCCCCTTCGAAATCTGCTTCGCCATTTCAGGACAGTCCTCGAAGTACAAGTTCATGTCCTTCGTGAATGTCGAGAAAGGCTCTTTGGGTATCTTCCCTTGCGGGACTTTGGCGTCGCGAAGGGCCTGCGCCTTTGCGTGTTCGGCCGCCCAGTTCGGGGTAAGTAACTCCCCTGCAAGGCAAAAATGAGAAGCAGGTCAGAGACAAAGGAAAATTCAGAAAAACAAAAAGAGCCATACTTGTTCTGAAAGCAACAGACCTGGCGGCACTTCGAATACGGTGTCTTTGGAATCCTGAGACTCCTCGGTCGAAATCCCCTTGCCTTTCTTCTTGCGCCGCTCCTCGGCAAAAGGAGCCTCTTCCACGGCCTCCAGAAGGGCCTGCGACGCAGAAGGGCTCTGGGGAGGGACGTCAACGGAAGGAACCTCGCCAATGGCAGGGACCTCGGCAGAAGCCTCGGTCGGCGGAATCTCGGCTGCCCCAGGCTCCTCATCAGCCTCCTCGAAAATTTCCTCCAGAGGAACCTGTGCAGTTTTCTTTGCCCGTTTCACCGAAGGCCTAGCGCCAATAGACTTCCGCCTTCGGGAAACCGCCTTCTTTTTCTGATCGCCCTTCTCCACCTGGCCGGAGAAAAGGGACTTGTAAAATGCAGCAGTCCCGTCGCCCATCTCTGAAAAAGAAAAAAGACATTAACGTAAGTTCGAGGGAAAAACAACAAGGGAGTAGAAGATAACTCACTTTCGACAAGCGTTTCGAAAGAGATTTCCTCCTTAAGAAGCTTGACCAACCAGGAATCCTTCCCGGCGATGGCAGGAGCTGGCATCTCGAGGTGGGTCTCATGCTCCTTAACCACCTTTAACTCCCGGAGGACCTCTTCGGTCATCAACCTCCAGTTGATAGGGAAGGGGTATAGAGAGCGCGGCATGACCTCGGGAGCCCAGTCAGAGACGGCGCGGATGCGGCCGTCGAAGTCCGCGAAAGTGGAAGCCAACTCTGGAGTCAGCAACAACCTCGGATCAACGACGTCCACATCTAGCCTTCCCTGAGCCCATTTGGTCGGAACATACGACCAGGCCTCCTCCATCTTCAGGAAGAAGAATTTCTGTTGCCACCCCCGCCAGCTGTCCTTGGTGGCGAAGGTGAACATGAATTTTTTGCTCTCGGATCCCCGAGGTAGCATAAAATAGAAGCCACCCTTCGGGACCACAAAGAG
This sequence comes from Aquilaria yunnanensis, assembly GCA_039654915.1. Lineage (NCBI taxonomy): Eukaryota > Viridiplantae > Streptophyta > Magnoliopsida > Malvales > Thymelaeaceae > Aquilaria > Aquilaria yunnanensis. Next base: position 73,398,829 of record CM077597.1, read on the forward strand.
CTTGTAGTACTGCATGAAGATTATAAAATGGGGTTTTATCCCGAACACGCCACACATGCAGAGGTAGGCGTTAAAATAGAAGAACGAGTTCGGGGGAAGCTGGTTCACAGCAATGCCATGAAATTGGCAGAACTCGCAAACCATCTTCGGGGGAGGATACCGAAGTCCGGCCTTCAGCTGGGCTCGGAAAACGGTAATCTCGTTACTATGGTTTGAAAAAGCATAATGGCTAGAGCGAGGCAGCCTAGTAACGGCGTAAGAGGGAAGAAATAACTTTTTCTTCCACCTCTCTAATTTTGCGGGGGTGGTGCAACAAGGATGGGCTAAAAGAGGCTGCCAGCTTTCAGGGATAGGCATTTTTGACATGAAAACGAGTTCAGAAAAGGCCAGAAAACAGTTTCCGGAAAAAACTCAAAAGAACAGAGGAATCAAAACACTCTGGAAAACAAAAACCCACCAAAAGATTTGCCAAAGTCTGAGGACGCCATCGTGAAAGTTGGCTGAAAAAAGCTCTGATTAAGGTAGCTCCGCCACAAAAAGCAAGAAAGTACGAAAACAGGGGCAAAGCAGAGGAAAGAGCAGAAGTAAAAGCAAATGGGACTTATGATGGAATGGGCTATTTATAGGCCAAAGGTTGGTAACCGAAACGTCGTCATAAGTACCCTTTTGGAGGCGAACCGTCACCGTAACTGCCCTCTGCACCTGAAAAGGCACGCCCTCTGTAACCCACACGACTCTCCTCCAATGGCGAAGCGCCACGTGTCAATCGCCGCGCCAAAACAGGGGACACGTCTTCTAACATCCCTAAAAAGCTGGGGCGCGTCGCTTAAACTGACACGGTTGGCCATTATACGCGACGTTACACAGACCTGCAAGAAGAAAAAGCAGGTTACCTCGAGGACACCAAGAGACAGGCTATGGCCAAACAGCCCATGACCTTTGGGCAAGACGTGCATCCTCGGAACAGGTTGAGCTTCCTAAGAGACTCCCAAGAACAACCTCGGAAAGAGATGCAAAACCGAAGTCTTCACTTCGGCTTTCCAAAGGGGGGCATGTGATAGCCAAAGGCTATCGCCTCTATCTGGCCGAACTCCCTGCCACAAGAATGGCCAGAAGAAACTGGCGCTACCCGAGAAAAGGTGGGATCATACACCTCGGGAGATAGCCGAAGAGCTCCGAGCCCGGCACGCCAGGAAACTTGAGGATACTACTAGCCGCCGAGGTTGTAAACTGATCGCCTTCGGAAAAGAGGCACCAGCTATTGCGGGCCGAACATGATCTCCCCGAAGGCGGAACTCCCTGAAGCTGGGTACCCCCGAACTGAGGGCGTGTTTCTCGAAGAGGCACCGTCCGTACCAAAGGACGACCTCGCCCAGGGACCTCGGGAGTACGGCAGGAGCATTTAAGGAAGCCTCTGACACGTCCTTTCACAGACGTCATAAAGCCGCCTCAATAGGCGCTTTGACACACTGACGCCATCAAAATCACATCATGGCCCATCTCAGCACAAGGCTCAAGGCAACCTGCTACCAGCTATCTATCCCCTACGCCCAGAAACTCAGGGAACATCCGACCGAACACGTGTCGCGATCTGAACGGGTTAGGCACTCCTATAAATACCAGGAAATAAATACTTGGCAGGAGGTTGGTTGGCAAAGGTCTGACTCCCAGACTCTGAGAAAATCACCAGACGAGACTCTTCAGCCCCTTTGTGCTATTTCCTCTGCCTTTTCTCAGCCACCACTGACTTGGGCGTCGGAGGCTCCCCCCCCGGAAACACATTCCGGAGGCCTCCTAACCCTTTATTTCTGGACTTTCAGGCACACTCCCAAGGGCGAACCATCCTCCAGGCGTTCTTCCTCCTAGAAGTCTCTCCACCAGTCACCATGACTCTAAACAATGAGGCCCCCGGCCATCACCTTACATGTTATTTAGCCTTGGAGAGAGGCAAATTTAGATATATATATACTGGTGATATTCAGCTTGGAAAGCTGCATGGTGGGAGGAAGGACATTGTTTGAGTAGGGGTTCGCTATCTAGAAAGCTAGATTTTTGCTATAGAATTTGTAGCTTGAGTTGGCATAGACAGAGTTAGGAACTTTTAAAAATTTTATGTCAGTGATATTAATTTTGATGCTGTGGTCGACAAGAGGGAGCAGTTAACCCAGGTGTTGTGGAAGAATGATGGACTTATATATGAACTACACTTGTAGCAATACAATCATGGAAATATTAAAGCGTTTTACGTGACCAATGTGAGAGAATTAGAGGTGGAGATTACAGCTCTTAAAGTGCTGCTTAATCAGGAAGAAGGGAAAAATGTAGAAGTTGTGGAGTCTGAAATTGTTTCTTAAGTTTTTACTTTTGGTTTCTATTTGGACATTATTTATTTTCATTTCTTTCCTCAATTCACTTCGGCTTTATTTCAGACATATGCTTTCCCATTGTTTCCTTCATCATGTGCTCTTAAATGTTAATCTATTCATTAGCAACGTATTTGAAAAATGTTCACAATTTTTCATCTACTATTTCTATTTTACAAAATCTAACCACATTGCATTGTTTCAGCCCCTTCCTTTTAGGAATACCAACCATTAAGAATTATTGTTTCTTTGTATTTTATAAAAATAGGCCTTCTTTTCTTTGCAGACTTGGTACTTGCAGTTTTAGTTCGTACGTATACCACGGTATCTTTATGGGTGAACCGCAAAAAGCAAGAAATAGAATCAAACAAATGTTTAAAATGATTTTACTGTTTAGGTAAGATTCAGGGTTTCACATTAATAATTAAGAGCCAGACATGAATAAGTAAGATTGCCACATGAATAAGTAGGATTTAGATGGTTGCTAATGGAAAGAACACCTCCAGGACGAAGGTGGCCGCCGGCCGGCAATCTCAAATCTCCTTAAGTCAGTTGCAGAGCCTTTTTGCCTCTCACCACCAACCTTTTCGTTCTTTCTTCATGTTTGTTAATATGCTCCCAGTCTCAAAAAACTAAAGCCAGGAAAAACATAGTGGGTTAAGGTTCACAAAGAAATTACTTCAATGATTAACAAAATGCACAATTATATAAGATGCCATCAATCTGCCAAGAAAATAAAAAATATCCGGCTGTTTGAAGCCTGATATACTCAAAACTCATCACATTTTGAAAAAAGAATTGGTTTATAGAAGCTTAAAGATAAGGAAAAGATGAATCCTAGACAACAGGAGAGAGAGAGAGAGAGAGAGAGAGAGAGAGAGAGAGAGAGAGTGGGCTGACTCATATTAAATTATTATTTGGGTTTCTCTAGATAGTGGGCCTATATATATAAAAGTGGGTTTTAAAATTGAATTATATATAGGCTTGACAATTGGGTTTAAGTAGTAGTTAGGTTTCCCTGTAAAGTGGGCCTTCGTAAATAGGTTGGGTTTTTATTAAAAAACGGGGCTTCAAAATTAAAAGAAGCCTGCTTCCATAGTAATTGGGCCGATTCTTTCACCTATAACAAAAAGGTAAAACAATTTTCCCTAATAGAATGATAGAAATCCTAGGTTTTCAACCTCTGTAGTCGGCAGTGGCATGTAAAAAACACCCAACATGCCTTTACTAAGAAAGGTGGGGGAGGGGCAGACAGGGTTTTCTTCTGTGTTGTGTCCAAATGTGTACCTGGCCAGTACGGATTGGGCTCATTGTTGGGCTGCAACATGTTAACACAAATAGTCTATTTCAAGCGCACTAATTTTTTTCCAACCCCAGTCCGTTCTCTTCCATTTCTTCAGGCCTAAATACATTTTCGGCCTGCATAATGTTATTATTGGGTTTACAACTTATTGGGTTTATTTTGACCAAAAATAAATTTTATTGGATTTCAAGGTATAATATTGGGCTTAACATTTTCATCGGCTTCCTTCATGGGCCAGTCAGTTTCCCTTCCTAAAATTTATTCATAAAATATTATCTCATTGCTTTCAAAACTTATTAGTTTCTCAACTTTAACAAATTATACCTGTATTTTAAAAGGGGTGAGGTGAGCACTGTTATGTTTCATTTTTTTGTGAATTAATTTTTTTTTTATGAAAATTTTATCAATCATTTCAAAATATGTACAATGTTATGTTTCATATTCACTTTCAATTTTAACAATTATGAATTAATGAATCAAATTCCTTTATTAAAAAATTTCTTTATTAAATCAAAAAGTTTTTGAGTGTATTTTACTAAATAAATTTTTCATCAATATTAAAAATTGAAATTTGAGTTAATAAGAGATGAAATTTTTTGGTGACTTATTTTTTAATAACAAAAAATATTCATTATTTCAAAGCACATATAGTATTATGTTTCAATCATAACTAATCATTTTAATGGTAAGAACATAACATAAAAGCACCTAACTCAAAATTAAAATGAAGCAAAATTTAATTGATTAACATAAAATTTTAAAGGAGAATTTTTTTAATTATTTATTATTGACTTTTATTTTAATGTCAAATTTTATTTAAAAAAAACCTGCTGCAAAGTGCGGCTAAAAATACCTCGTAGAAATTCTAAATAGTTTCATCCAGACAAAAACACTTCTCATCAAGTCTTGAACTTATCCATTCAAAAAAATGGAAAATTAAGCTAAACTCTTCATTTTACAAATAAGATTTTAGTAAGCAAGCATTTTCAAACAATCAATCATTCTTTTCATTTCTTTTAAATAATTTTTTTATTCCATTTTTAATTTTTCAATTATAAATATATGAAACTAAAGTTATATGAAAGATTATTACATTTCTCATTTATGTGCTCAGTATTTTATTATTTTATTTTGGTAAATTGAATTACACAACTTGCATATGCTATTAACCACATGTCCATTACTTAATACTGATTATTCTTTCACTTCTATGCAGTAATTTTCACAACTTATGATTTTTCTGTACTATTCACAATTTACGTTAATAAGACCATTCATTTTTTACTGTGCAAACAATTACCAATGAGTGGAGATAATTTTTTACATGACGCCACTGCCCTTTGTCATTGCTGCCCTCATTCCCTATAGGGTACTTCTTCCGCGATCCAAGAATCTGGCAATTTGGCCATTGTCTAGTACTACTAAGACATGGATGTTTTTCAACTACCTCTTCCAACAGCCTTACAATGGAAAATCTATGTTTCCAATGTGAAAATGTTGAAAATATGCATGCTAGCAAACAATGTGTTGAAATAAAAATTTCCAATGGCCTAACTGTCAGCCATTGGTAATTTTTATTTGTTGATCCTAACAAGTAGAGACATTGGCAATTAAAACTCAGTTGTTTTCTAATTTGGAACTAGTTTTCTTACAACCACAGTTGTTAGGAATTACCAACAGCCAAAGCCATTGCAAAATTCCCATGCTATTATCGTTGGTGTTTATCAATGGCTAAAATCATTGGAAAAATCACAACAAATATAGCCATTGGTGTTTTTTAATGGCTTGGCTGTTGGGAAAAAATTATTAAAAAAAAACATATTTACTTGAAAAAATAAGCATGCTTGTTTGTAATGTCACCAACAAAAGTAGTAAACAAGAATATTAACTTGAAAACCACACTTAGTGACACCAATAAAATCAGAACAATGTCCAACTAACAATAACTATAAAAAGAAAAGAAAGCACATAGAGTCATAAGAAAGACAAAGTCAGGGATACCAAAATTCACTTTATGTGGAAAGCATCTAAGCTTATAATTGTTGACTTTGCCACTATAATTTAAGGACTATCTAGTCACCAAATCCATATGTGTATGTTTTGATAGTCTCTGGAATCAATGAATATTAAATTCTTAACAAGAGACTATGATACCATATCAACGGATGCCTAAATGATAAAAAATTATGAAAAGTAGATCTTTTTGTCTTAGCAAAATTACAACAAATTCTTGCACAAAAGATGGGAAAGAAAAATAAAGAAGAACACATAAAATAATTTTTAATAAATATCAGTACACCATAGAGAAAATTCTACGATTAGAATATTTATGCACATCACAACATGTAGAATCTAGTAGTAATTGATGACAAATATTTCACAGTGATAGATACCCACATAGTTGTTGTCACGGAACGCCTAATCCAGGGACATGCAGAAGTACATAGCCTAAGTTATTGGAACTTAGACCACTTAGTTATAGTTGGCTAATTACTATATAAGGACCAAAAATCTTATATGCAACTACTGTTTAATCTACCATACACTGAAAATATGAATGAGTTGCTTTGGCAGTGTAGACAATATTAAAACAGTAATAATTAGAAACCATGTTAGCCATACTTTTGAAAACCAATAAAAAACAACTCAAAGTTGGAAAAATAATACTCCCTCCGTTCCACTTTAACCGCACCATTTGACCTTGCACAGTTTTTACGTGAGTAACATTTTGCACATTTTGGACAACTTTGCCCTCTTGCAATGCCAGACGATTCACCGGCCCATACCTTGCCGGCCAACCACCATTTGTTTGTCATCACGTCGATTTTAGTCCCTTAACGTGTCGATTGCTGTCACCGAAGTGTCGATTCTGACCTCGACGCGTCAATTCCTGTCATTGATCTCCTTGCATCTATCCTCAATGCCTCCGTACTTCTGTCCCCAGTGCCGCTGCCTACAAATCCTCAATTGCGACGATCGCCGACTTCATTTTTTTCCTAGTAACGTCAATCTCGGGCTCACTTCGATCGCCTTGTGCTCCAATTTCACCTCTTGCCTCCGAGGAGTCTTCGACCTCCTTACTTCTATCCTCAACGCCTTGTCATCGAAGTATTAATCCCTCATCAAATTGATTATCGCCAATCACGATTCTCAGCCTAAACCCTTTCAATCTTCTCCTCATCTTATTGATTCGGGATCCTCGATGTCGTCGCCTCGTCACCTTGTCAGCCCATCACCTTATCGCCTTTCGCTTCTGATGTACCCGTTGTTCGCCGCCTTGATCTCCTTGCCCCGCCACCCGCCACCCTAATTGGCTGCCTTGACCATGCCAACATTAGCTAACAAGGGGATTGGAGAAACAAAGCATGTTCAAAATGAACAAAAGAAGAGTAGATGGGGATGGGGTATAATTGTAAAGCTGTTTAGGAAAACTTACTAAAAAAGGAAACAGTGCAAAGAATTTGGGACAACCCAAAAAGGAAACGGTGCAAAGAATATGGGACGGAGGGAGTAGGTACTTAACCATTAGGTATTAATCTAGTGTTGTACATACGAAACTCTTTATGTACAGCCCAAAAGTAATCCTTAGTAGTTTAACTCTAGAGACAACACTTAGTACTTAAAATACCCTAAATAAGGCAATGAGACATTTTAGAGCACACTTATACCACGACCCTTTGCAGTTAGCTTCACATTTTAACTATTTAAGTGTAAGCTACATGGATAATTCCTTGTGCCACTCAGTCTCATAGTCTGAGGAAACCACGAAAATACTTGTAGTTAGTCCAACACATAATCTTGCTAATCTTGAACTAGAAAAGGTTAACAGATTAGTACCTACAAATAAACTTAGCTTAGCAGCATCTCTAGCTGCTAGGCCACTTATCCTGGGCTTTTATAACTTAATTTGCACAATAAGAAACTTAAAGGGATTAGTACAATAAGTATTTAGCAAGGGATTTAAAATAAATACTTGCAAAGAGGAAGCAGGCAAAAGACAAACGTATGCATAGATTCAAACATAGAATACACAACAAACCCTACAAGAAAACACAACAAACAAACAAGCACAATCACAACAAATATAATATGCAATGAAAATATTGATGGATGGATGGATGGATGAAAAATATGCACATGCACATGGGACTTCTCATACACCCGCGAGTGCATATCTTGTTGTGAGCTCATATAAATGAGGTACTAGACAATAGCCCATTGCATCCAGGATACTTTACCTCTGAAGCCTTGATGGTTCTCTTTGTGAAACTCATTACCTACACCACCTTATCCGTCCACTTCTAGGCACCTTCAAGTAAGTCATCACCTATTCAATCTTCACCCGCATCTTTCCTTTTCTTTTTATACAAGGTAGTTGACCTTAATGGCTTTACTTATCAGGCCCCTTAGTGGCTTATACTTACTATGTCCTAGACTTGGTTGGACACATTTGAATCCTCCACAGAGCTCGAGGGATTACAACCCCAACACTTGGGTCACTACGGTCTAAGAAGCACCTTTGCCCTTCCATGGTGCATTTTTTTCTCCTTAAGGCACCATACCCCCTTAGCCACTCTATGTAACCTCGACTACTTTGTCCACCTTTCACTACCCCTAGGTGGCTTACTTAACAAGAAAATACACTTATCATGCTTCAGTTGCTAGGTTTACAACCTCAACCTTAGCCTATGTTAGCCTCTTTAGGCCTACTTGAAAGGTCCATGCTCTATTCTTTCACTAGTTCTCAAGGTTTGAGAACTCATTCTTAGGTTCTCGATGCTCTAACCCCTTATTACTCACCATACACAACCTTAACCTTAGGGTGCTTGGCACCTTAGCCCCAATACCTTGTTTTCCAACTTTCAATGCATTAAACATACTTAGGAGTGTATTAATTGCTAATTTTAATGTTTATTAGGACTTATAGATGCCCAAGGACACTTAGGAACCCATTGGGAGGCATTGAGACACCCCCAAACTCAAACCCAAATGTGCCTTGGCACTGCAGCACCAAGGGCCATCTGTCTCAAGTCCTGATAGGCTCACTTGGCTACAATATGGCTGGCACTAGGGCCCAGGGCACAACCCTAATGGGTTTACTTGCCCACACTATTGCCTTTCGCCTAACTCCTACTTTGAACAATCCTCATCCAAATCACCCCAAACTTAATACCATGCTCAAACAAAACTCAAATGCATTGTGATTGTTTAGCTCACACTTAAAATTCCTTACTTTGACTCCATTTATGCAAGATCCAAGCAATTTGAACACTGTTCACCAATGAGCTTTATTGGCGTTCTTTGAAGTTCCAAGCCAAATCTTTCACAATGGGCGCCCAATTAAGCTTGGGTAAGACCAATATATGCTACCTAATCAAGTAAAATCCAAACCTAAGCTAGGGAAAGAGTGTTTACCTTGATTTTGAGCTCAAACCTCCCTAAAAACCACCAAGACACCATAATAACCATCCTCTTAGCTTGTGCTTGCTTGTTCACACTTTGGGGCCTTCAATTTCATCAAGAATTGATGTTTTCCTGAGCATAGAAGATTTTCCAATGAAGGTGGAAGGAAAAAAATGTGTTTGGTGGTTATGGATGATGAATAGTGCTCATCTCCCAACCCTAAATGCCTTATAAACTCACAACCTCTCATCCACTTCACTAACTTTGCTCATTTTGTCACCTAACCCTATGATCTCCCCTTGGCCACATTTGTGGCCTTTCTTGAACTTTCCATGGACTCTAAAAAAAGTTACAAAAAAGTACACTTAGCCCCTATAACTTAGCTCAAGCTAATTTTGGCCTTGATGTCTATTTAACAACACATTTCAAAATCTCAATTTTGCACACTTAAGCACTTCTACCAACTTCCTTGGTTCTTATGGGAAATAAAACTTACGATCTTGCCTACCTTGGTCACTTTTAAACTTACAACCCCCATTTCACTAAAATTCATGAGCTTGCCACCAATTTACATTGAAATTACCAAAACAACCTCAGTGAGCCTTAGGCACCTCTAATGACTTTGGAACATTCTAAAACTTTACTAACTTGCTTGAACTTCTTAAAAAAACATCAAATGAGGTACTTACCTAGGATTTTGTCTTATTTAGCCTGTCCGAGCTATGTCAATACTTGGAAGCCCTTTACAACTGTCAATGAGTCTTTAGACTTCAAACTGTGCTTTCCCAAGCATCAACAACACCTTGCTTGCAAAACAATTAAGATAAAAGGACTCAGAAAATAAATAATAACCTGTAGGGCAAAGGCATATGCAAAAGTTCCAATAAAGGCACCACCTAAAAGAAAACTAGTAATAAAACCATTTCCCCCACCTTTATTGCCATCATCGGCCCCATGAAAGAATAGAACAGGTGGGAGAAATGATAAATCTATTAGACGCTTGTCAATGATAAAGGAATAAAATGGTGTAAGTAAGGTGAGGCGAAGACGTAGGACCAAAATGAACCAAAAAAAAACTCTACCAAATTGTGCAGAAGCAGCGAGGCAAAGACGTAGAATAGAAGCAAAAGGAAGTAGTAGAGGAACAGAATGATGGAGGGCGATGAGGTGAGTGGCAACCATGGGTTGCTTCTTCAGTAGACCACTTGTCATCGATGAAGGCATTCCGTTTGTCTGCAACCCTACGAAAAAAGTATCTAAAAGAACTAAGGCAAAAGACAAACCCAAAACCCAGAAACTGAAAAAAAAAATTAGCATTTTAAAATTTCAAACCTCGATTTACAAAAATTCCTTGAGATTTTGAAGAACTAACTTTAGAAAAAGTTAAAGAGCAGAATGAGAGCATAAAAAACCATGTAAAAAATAAAATTTTTGTAAGACAAAAAAATCTAACTAAAAATTTGAAATACGATTAATGAAAAATGGTTAAGTTTCATAAAGGAATAACCATAAAGAAAGTTGAAGATGAGGTAAAAATCAATCAAATATTGAAAAAAAATATCAAAAATTTGAAAAATTATTTTTCAATTCAGCATTGTGCCACTGGGAAATTCATCCTTGTGGTGGTGACATTGCCCAAAGGAAGAACAAAAATTTTGGTGAGACAAAGAAAAAGAAAGAGAGAGAGAATGAGAGAGAGAGAAAGAAAGAAAGAAAGAGAAAGAGAGGAGAATCCCAAAAGTAAAGAGGAAGAGAGTATTTATGCTCATTCAAGAAATTACAACACTAAGTCCTATATTTGTCATTTTTATGCCATTTGAACCCCAAAATTTATAAAGTCACATTTTGCTTAACTTCAAATAATATCTCCGATGTGAAAACCATTGGACAAATTTGTATGCTTTTTCCAATGGTTTAGTGCATTGGAAACTTCCAATGGCTAGGCGATGGGAGAATTGGTTGTTGGAAAATACTCTTTTTTTAGTAGCACTTTCGCAACAACCTTCACTTGCTCAACTATCTTCAATGCCCTAGATGTTTCAAGTGTCATTTGGAGTTGGTACATAAATAGTGCTTCTCATAAATTCACCACTTTGTAGGATTCAGGCCATCTCATTGAAGTGGCCTTCTTTGTTATTTCAAGCATTTATCATTTAAAGAGAGATTTTATTTTATCTGTGTCACATCTACCTCTCAAATCCTTATGGCAAAGTTCCTTAATGTTTTTCTTGCAAGTCTTCATGGTCCTTCTTATGTGAATCAAAGCATAAAATACATTCGTACTCTTAAAGAAATGGAGAGCAGAGGTAAGGGAAAGGTCATTCAAATCTTCAAAAGGAAGCTAATTTCATAATAGCAATGGTAATTGAGAGGTGTTCTAAACAAAAATATAATATGTTCATTGAAGTTCTATCAACAGCTTTGTCGTCATTATTATGGCTTATGCGTCCATTGCATCCATGTAGCTCTTAATGTGAGTAGTTGGCTTGAATGTTTAGAGGAGATTAAAGTTTTAAGTTTCTGTGATGAGCGATTAAAGTTTTAAGGTTCTGTGATGAGCGTGTCATAGATGACGAGCTTCACTTCTTAGTTGTATTGCTTCGTAGGTTTAAACAAAGTGTTAGATTATACTGTTACTTGTTATGTTAAGTTCAATTTCATAAAACATGTGGAATGCTTTCATTAGTTGTGAAGATTGTTTAACATTTCATTTTCCCCTAACACACCATCTCATAATTTCTTGTTTTCCATATAACTTATATTTCACAAAAATAATAAACTAATACATTAATCCATTTATCTTGCTTATTCAATAAATCATTTAATGTAATCCATTTGTATATGCTTGGTAGTAAGAGATTTCAGTTTTGCATAATTGCTTTATGTACAGTTTTTTGTTATTTTATTTTATATTTTAATTATTTTTTTTAAATTTATTCCCCTTACCTTTTCTATTATTTGATACTATATGCATTGTTAAAACTTACTATGTCATTTCATCATTAAATCATATGAATTAGGGGTTTATTGTTACTATTTCTTTTAAACTTCATGGATTCTCATGCTTGAAAAGCCTGTCATGTAGAAGTACACTATGCTCATTAGTGTGCTCCCCATCCCATTTGATGTTCATTTGTTAGTAACCACAATTCATTAGTTATGGAAGGCCATTCTCGTATATGCAGAATCACCCTTAATGTTCCATCACCTAAACCACCACTAGCTAATATATCAAATCAAATTCCCTCTATCACCCATGCCTGTCCTCACAATTGTAATAATGAAAAAGGTTTTTACACTGTTTCTATTAGACCTTTTTCTTCAACAATACAGTTTACTCATAGAACTTTAAAACTTTGTGAAAGCTTCTTCTTAATCGCGCAACCATCCAAAAGGCAAACAAGATTACCTTATCACTCCACACATATACCTATATGTCCTCTAAATGATGTCCCTATGCACATTCAAGGTATACTTATTACTTCTTGCATATTTTTCCCTTATTGTTCATTAACCTTTTCCCCTTAACAAAACATAAATCATTTATCTATATTTCCTTTCTTTACATGCCTCATTCATGATTTATTCTTATGAATATACTCTACAAAACCAACAGTTTTATGGAAATGCATATCGATATATGCTTTCTTATCTTCTCCAATTTACCTTAGTTTGATACTTCTCAATACTCTTACTAGAATTTCTTTCTAAGCCAGGAACATGTTTTGAATATGATAACATGGGCCCTTCATCTTACATTTAATCAAATTGTCTTGCTATTATATGACATGAAGAAAGAAGTATTAAGTCATAAAACCCTAGAAAACTTAAATTTTACCTATGCTACCAGAAAGGAAAAGATTTTGTCCCTTATTCCTTGTCGCCACCAGAGTTTATTTGCAGACTATTTGACTATAACAAAGATGAGTTATGAAGGTAGTTTAGAAGGCATTTTCATGATATAAGTAGTAGATTATTTTTCACCTTCATGGTTGTCTATCTCGATTGGAATACACATTTTGGACAAGGGGACATTCAAATCTTGTGGTGTGAATTATCACTGTATAGGATCCTTACACCCTAATGACGGAATCCATCTTTGATTTGCTGAAGTCTATATGTATGACACTAAAAATGAGACATACAATCACATCATGAACATCAGTGATGGGAACTACATAGAGTGTGATACTTTCAAGGTTAACGGCTTAAGAAATTTATTTGATGAGCATAATCAATTAGTTAGATTTCTTTTACATGGCAAGAGATAGATTGACTGACATATCGTTGCCTTATGTACATATACGACTTCTCAATTCTTGTAGTCGGGATCAGTGGTACAATTTATCTACTTCAAATAAGGTGGTTGGATTGTTTAAAGGCATTGATGAGGAGAAGGACAATCATCTAGCTATATTGGTTTACCAATAGAATTCATAGTTTCATACTACTAGCTTTTTCCACCTAGAATGGTGTGGCTTTCATTTCACTCCTTCTCAGTCCATGGAAAATATGGACACTATTTAGAGAAAAGTTATGTTATAAAGGACGGGCAACTTTCATCATTAGAGATAGTCACTCTAAGGGTGTTTTATGCAGTCCAATTTTGTTCATTCCCTTATTCACATGAATGGAAGATTATTCCAATTTTATGTTGTTGATGGTTACTATGACACCCATGAGTCTAAGTTCAATGGCTTAGAGACATAGTTTATATGTAGAAATATTATGTAATCTGTGAGATGTAGTCAATTGAAGTGATATGGATGTTTCTTTGTTTGGAAAAAGAACCATTCTTCCAACATGCTTTTCTGGTGGTCCTAGGTATATGATGCATAATTATAAGGAATTAATGACATTATGTGGCACTATAGGTTATTATAAATAATTCATTAGATTCACCTGTAACCCAAAGCTGCCCACACTTCCTTAATCTCATTCTAGGCCAACCACCTAAAGACAATTCTAATATCATCTATCATGTTTCATGATAAAACTATTAAAGTTTCAAATAGATATTACAAAAGGAAAGTGCTTAGGATATGTCATTGGAAGCAGTACCTTTTCATCTACTTTTAAATAATCATTTACTTCACTATACATATGGATACACATTTAAACATTTCTCTTATTATTATAATATTATCTTGTAGACATTTTTACTATTAAGTTCTAGAAGCATGGGCTCCGCCATGCAAACATCACTTTTTCCCTACATCATGAAGATAAGATTAACATTGCATAGAAAATAAATCATTTAATCTCCATAGAACTCCCAGACAAAGATAAGGAGCTAGTTTGAGAAAACGTTGTGATAGGGTAAATGTTTCGTGGGCCATGTGGGCAGCTAACCTTTGCTGCCCATTCTTGGTTAACAATTGTTCCAAAAAACATTAACTATGGTCATATCAAAGTGAGACCACTATAAATGAGGATAGATTCCCCAATTATCAAAGGAGACAAGACAACCATGTTCCAATCATTAACGAGGTACCCCTGGATAATTGATCAGTCATGGCTCACTGTTTAGACTTGGTAGTCAAGTATGACTATCATGTTAATGTGGACATAACAAACAAAGACACATGTATAAAATATTTATGTGAATAAATTTTCAAGGTGATAGATATGTTCACTATTGTTCTCAAACTTGGTTTCTTAAGTCATGAGCATCATCCATCCATAGAAAGGTTATTGTTTTATTTACCTTTGAGATGTTCATGCTTAAGAACAAAGCATGATAAAATTATAGGCATGGATACATTTTAATTCTTATGATGATACTGCCAAACCACTAACTTATGTCTAGTTGCTCAAATGTTTTGTATGGACTAGGCAAAAGAAAAAGTTGATGCATCATCAAAGAGGCCATAGTGTTGGAAGATAATATTTTGTTCACTCTACCATAAAGAGAAATTTTACCTACAGATGATCCTAATTATCATAAATGGGCCAACATTGTATGAACAAATTTGAACCATGAATTGAGTTGAGTATGAGAGTTTTGAGAGATTACTATTTTGCATTCCATCTTCTTTAAGGTGATAGAGAATTATATCTGTGTCTGTGTGAAGCAACTAATCGGGCTTCTAGTCATCAATCAAAGGATTTCTTTATTACATTTTTATTATTCTACAATATCAATGACTTAGCCAAGACTATCTAGGGGTAATGCCTGTGCGAGGACAAAATAGAATATGAGTCCTAATAAATTGGAACTACTGTGCATTGAGATTAGCCTTACATTATTTTGAGCTCTTAGTATACTACATATTATATATATCTGTGTATGTGTGTACGTGTGTGTCTTTAGTGCTGTTCTTGCAAGTTGAGAAATCCCCTACTATGACTTAGAGATTTTCACTTCCTTTAGTATTTGTTCTACAAATATTGATTCTACAGAGCTAGCAACCATTGAGCGTTATTGGGCTAAGCTTACAAGAAGGTATTATGTTTAGTTGAATCCTTGTGATTCTAGTTTTGTGGTTTACTCATTGGATAAGTTGTGGTACTAACTACGGTTGTTTATTTGGCCAATAAAGGCTAATGAGGCACAAGGAAGAGCTTTTGAAGCTTACCACTGACAAGTTGACCTGAGGTGGGAGCTAGTTATGAATCTTAGTAGTTTAGCTTTGGCATATAGTGTCATACATACATACACTAGTTGCATCTGATGTATATGGTTGAATAGTTGGACTCCAGAGTCACTCTTGGGAGTGAGTATAGTCTTCTTTATGTGGGTGCTTGCTTAGTGTTGATTATATGTAGTTAATTCCACATCTAATCTGTATGCCTTGATGAATTTGATACCTGGTTTTTAATGAAAGGCCCAGCAATATTTTATGTTTTATTGCTTACTTTATTGTTTAACTAAAAGAAAAATGTTATGCCCATATTTAGCTATATTTTCTATATTGTTTTCCCTTGTGTTTGCTTATCTTTGGTTATGTCTATGTTAGGGTTTGTTGCTTAATTGATTCATATTTTATTTTCAGGTTATATTTTAGCTTCATTTGGGTTAGAAAGGATTTTTGCAATGTTTTAAAGCTGAATTACAAGTTTTGCTAAACTTTGGAGCAAACACGCCTTTTTACACACCCGTGTCTGAGCTACATGACCATGAGTCAAACTATGCCATCAATTCATAAGATTTTTAAGTTCCAATGTAGTTACACAGTCTTGAACATGACCACGTACCAAACCATGTTTGACTACTATTAGGGTCTTTTTGGATTAGTTCATGAAAATAGAATAGAGAGCCGGAGGGAGGTGGAAAAACATAGAAAAATAAGATAGTTTCAAGGAAAAAGCTTACCAAAAACAATTCTGATGATCAACACCCTTTAATGCACACCAGATCAAATATTTCCTAGTAGAGATGTAATTCAGAGATGAAGACTTATTTTCTTAATTTTTCTTTAATTCTAATGCCCGGCGGCATCCTCGTTGTATGACATATTGTCCTGAAGAAGAGACTTCCATTGAGAAGAAATCTGCAAGACTTTGAAGAACATGGGTTAGGAGCTCCCTGGAGTGTGTTTTTGGAGAAGGAGCCTCTGACGCCCAAGTTGGTACACGGGAGAAAAGTTGTTTGAGAGCAAGGAGTAAAAAAGAGAGAGTCCCGTTGTTCTTACCAAGGACCCTCCTAAGTATTTATAAGAGGGTGGAGGGAGGAGGCCGTTTTGCACAACCTGTCCAGGTCATGACACGTGTTTGGCTAGATCTGGTCTGTACCTTCAGAGGCAGGATTCTCTAACTGGCCATAGGCCGTTTTGGCCAAAGGGTAGGGGCATGTGCAAGGTCTCTTTGTCAAAGGTTCCTTAACCGTATTTGTCGTTTCTCCCTATGACCCCTTCGAGGGTGTGAAACCCTATTGGGCAGAGATTTATCCCTGAGGGCTACTGGGGAAGGCCCTTTGGATGGGCATACCATCTTTGGGAGACATTTCTCTTTATCAAGGGTGGTGGGTCCAGATTTCTGAGGTTAGTAATTACCCCTCTGAGGGTGGTAGAGAGTCTTCTTCCTGAGTCGGGTGTGTTAGGCTTCCGAGGTTGTTCGCCAATCCGAGGGTGTCGATGATCCTTTTTCTCAGAGTCATCTATGTGTATCGCCGAGGGTGGTGAAGAGGTTCTTCCCGAAGTTGGTGTTACAAAGCTGCCGAGGGTGGAGTCAGGTTAGCCACTTAGGATTTCTTATGAGTGATAGCCATTTGGTTATCACATGCCCCCCTCAGAGAAGACGAAGTTTTGTCTCCGGCGTTGATCGTTTGGGAGTATGTAATAAAAAGCTGAAGCTTTCCCTTGGCCAAAAGAACTTACTCTTGTTAGCTTTTTGGGCCAAGGCCCCATTTTTTTGCCAAATTTTCATTCTCGAAACTCTCAGAGGCTCCTTTTTTAGGTTCTATTTACCAATTTTGAGACCTTGATGAGGATGTTGCTCTGAAACAACTTCTTTCTTTCGGTGAAGTCACACCTTTAGATTCGTAAGGAGTCAGGTTACATCTTTTAGCCAAACACTCAGTTCTGGCGAAGTTGTACCTTCAGGGGCGAAGGGCTGTTCTATCCTCAAGCCGAATTCTTGACTTAACCGAGGTTACATTTTCAGGGGTAAGGAGCTAATGCCTTCTGTCAGTGAACCATCCTGCCTTTTGATCGGACAGTCACGTCACTTCGGAATACGTAGTATAGACCTGCTTGTGTTAGAAGGCGTGCCCTCATTTCCTGCATCGTGCGACACATGTCACCAGACTATTTTGGAACAGTCACATCCGTTACATCAGTTACATCTCTTTGCTTACGAAGGGTCATTATGGCGACGCTTCACCTGCCTCATTCGGTCTATTTAAAGCCCTTCTTATTCAGAGTTTCCACACTTCTTCAACTTTCATTTCTTTTGCTCTCGAATTTCCTCTCACTTTCCATCTTTCTTTTGTATCGGTGCTAGCAGTGGAGCAATTTTCGGCGAGGTTTGGCAGCATTCTCTAAAGTTCCCATTTTCTTCCGAATTAGGTGGATTTATTTCCAAAGTTGTTCTTCTTCTTCCTATTTCTTTTCTTTGTCCTCTATCTTTCTAAGGTTAGTGTCTTAGTCACCAAAGATGTCTTCCGAACAAGCCATGGTTAAACCTATTCCCGAGAGTTAGCTTCCTCTCAACTCCCATTTGAGCTGTGCGACTTCGGAGAAGTTGGCGAAGTGGAGGCTCAAGTTTTTTCTTCCTTCTTACTCAAAAATTAGGCTACCCAGTCATAATGAACCGAGCTAACTTCCTCGTCTGAAGAAGATCACCGTCTTTAGAGCTCAGCTAAAGGCGGGTCTTCACTATCCACCACCAAAGGTGGTTTCAGACTTCTGCCAATTCCACGGCATAGCCATTAACCAGATGCCCCCGAATTCCTATGCCTACTTTAATGCTTTCCTGTGCATGTGTGGAGTTTTCAAAATTGTCCCACATTTTGTCTTCCTTCTCTAATACTACAAACTTCACCCTATCCTGAATGGGGGATTCTACTTCTTGCTCCCTCAAGGATCCGGGACCAAGAAATTTACTTTCACCTTTGATACCAAAGACAACTGGCGAAAGTGGTAGAAAAAGTACTTCTTCATGGAGATTGATGACAAGTGGGTAGATCTTTCTGCTCAATGGGCTTCGGGTACCTTGGCCACCAATGTAGTAGACCCGAGGAAGCTATTAACTTTAGAATTGGAGTCTCAGTTTGAGGAGTTCAATAGCCGTATTTGTGCTGTCACGGACTAGGATGCCAAGGTACCCCTGTGCTTTCTCTACCCCTTCCCCATTAGATGAAGCTTCATGACTGAAGAAGTACTTTGGGAACTCAGGGTTGTCAAGAAGCATATTACTGACTTGGACATGCCAAAATCAGCCGTGGATGGGAAGAAGTCTTGGCTGGTCATGCTCATTCGGGGCGAACTTACACATTCAGCGCTTGTAAAGAGTAAGCTTCATTTCAATTTGTTGTTTAGGATTTTTCCGTACTTACACTGATGTTTTTCTCTTTGTAGAGATGGGCGACAAGTCAGCAGCATTTTACAGGAGTCTCTTCCTCAGTCAAGCCGAGAATGGAGAATAGCAAAAGAAAAAGGGCCCCAAGAGCAAGAAGGTGCCCGCTGGGTCATCCTCAACCCCGAGGTCGAAGAAGAATAAGGAGGACTTCCTTCCCCCTCCCCTCGAAGACCAAGTAGAGGTGCCTGACCGAACACCCGTGCGTGCCGACCCTTCCTCGGGGTTGGCCATCTACTCAACCCCTTAAAGTCCCAATGCTGCTGTCGAGACATTGGGGACTTTGTTGAGGGAGATTTCAGCCGAAGAGGCTCAGGAGAGACAAAGAAGGAAAGGCAAGGATATTAGTGCTGAAGTGCTGGATATCAATGAGTTTGACAGAGAAGGCGCTGAACTTCCTCCAATTTTGTCTCTTAGCCATTCATCTATAAGTTTGGGATTTTTTGGTATTTTAGACCTTGTAGATGAATGGCTAAGAGATAATGTAATAACGGAACTTTGGCATGACTTTGCAGAGGATAGGGCTTGGTTGTTGTGGATGATGGACCACCTTTAGTTTAGGGCCATTCGGGACTTGAAGATCCCAAAGGACAAGGTGCCGAGGGAGCCCTTCTGGACTTTAACCAAGGACATGGATCTGTTCTCCGAAGACTATCAGAAGATGGTCCCTCAGATGGCGAGGGGCATCATGACCAATGCGACCTTCCAAACTCTAACCGAGGAGTGCCCTAATGAGGAGGTTCTCACCTCTTGGTCGACCAAGCACACTGCCCTGTAAACCTTAGCCCTTAAGACTTAGAAAAAATTTTGATTTCCTATTGCTTGTGACCTACATTCGGAGTTCTCTTTTTTGGAGCTGTTGGCGTATGGAAGATACTTTCAGGCCTGGGCAGCCAAATAGTCTTTGGTCCAAAGTCAGTCGAAGGAGAACTTGGCCAAGGCCAAGGAACTATTTGCGAGCTCGATTGTTAAATACGGCGAGCTTAACAAAATTGCCAAAGAGGACTTGGCCAACCTTCGGTAGGAAATGTTGAATAGCTAGAATGGGCTAGTCGAGTAGTTCACCTCTAAAATCTTCGACCTCGGTGTAAAGGTTGTGAAGCTATCTTCGGAGGGTAAGGCTCTTCGGAAGGAAAAAGAAGATGCTATTTCCGATCTCATGAAGGCATTGGGGTTCAATGCTGACTTTCTTGCCAAGATCGAGCAGCTGAAGAAGGAAAAGAAGAAGAAGAAGAAGAAATTGGAGAAGGAGGTCGAAGCATTGAAGAAGGAGCTGAAGTACTTGAAGGCTAAAAAGGCAAAGTTAGATAAGACAACCAAGTCCTCTTTTAAGACGGCTTTTGCCTCGCCCGTCATCAAGTCCTTTCCCAGTACCCGGACCTTGACGTTCCTTTCCTAAGGGCCCTCGACATTCTCGAAGGTCCTTCCTCCCCTTGGTCAAGAATTGAGTATCTTAACCTTCCAACCCTTCCACCTTCAACAGCGAATGATGATGACGGCACCAAAGATGAGGACGGTGAGGGTGTTATTGCTGAGGAGCCCGATGGGGAGCCTGATAACCTATAGATCATAGCTCTTTTTTTTTGTACTTGTACTTGGTACTTCATCAGTGGGACTTAATGGAATTTTCCCCATTTTTTTGCTCAAAATTTTGGCTAAATCCATGATAGGTATGACTTCGGGCATTGTTTCAATCTTCGGCAATTAGCTCGTACAAAAATTGTTAAGCCCCTTTGGGATCAACCATGTTCGGTTGACCACTTTCGGTAAAACTTGCTCTGTACAGATACAGTTAAGTACCTTCGGGGTCAACTATGTTCGGTCGACCACCTTCGATGAAGCTTATTTTGTGTTGATATAGTTAATTACCTTCAGGATCGACCATATTCGGTCGACCACCTTCTATAGAACTTGTACAATACTACTCATGCACTTTCGAAAGCAACCATATTCTATTCACCTTCTTCGGTGTACTTTGCATAATATTTCACCTAAAATTTTTTCTAACTGTAGAATTTTTTCAAAAAGTCTGAATGCCATGTGTTTTTCAACTCTTTTCCTTCAGTATTCTCAAGCTTATAGACTCCTGGCCGAACTTCCTCGAGGACCAAATAAGGTCATTCCCAATTTGCCCAAAGTACGCCATGAGATGGTCTTCGAGGTTCCAGTTCAACCTTTCGAGGAACCAAGTCTCCTTTCTTGACCCCCTTAGGCTTGACATGCAAGTTTGCAGTGATGGCTAGCCTCTGCTGAGATGCTTTTCTTCTGACTTTGGCCATCAATGTAATGCATGAGTGAATGATATGCAACAAACAACACTTGGGACTTCCTTCACCCTAAGGTGTCTTAGACTTGCCATGAACTCAAATGGCATAGGTACTTGAGAAACTGGCCCATGTATCCTAAATCATTTACCTCCCTTAAGTCCCACTTACAGGTCCTAGAGTAGGTTGTCACCCACTCCCGTCACTTACCCATCTTTCCAGTGCTTATTATAAGGGGTAATCGACTTAGTGACTTGACTTCACCAAGTTCTTCAAACTTGACTCGAGCTCCCTTAATGGACCTACTTTCTAAGCTTCTTAGCTTGGTTGGGGCTCCCTTAGGTTCTACTCTAATGACCCGAGATCTACGACCCAACACTTAGTTCATTAGAGATATTGAACCGTACATAGCCCCCACTTGGCACCATAATTCTTCCTTATGGTACCTTTATTTATCCGCCAAACATAGCCCTCTTAAACCACACACTTAATTACCTTACCTAATTAATGCTTATAATTATCTTAGAAGTGACTTTGGAATACATTTAATGCTTGCCATAATGTTGGAAGTGGAAGGAAGCCTTTAATAATGCATAAAGGCCACATAGGATGCATTTTGGGCAAAAATAAGGCATGGTGTGATAGTATCTCAATTTTGGCCCTTTTGTTGGAATTGATGCAGTCACACCAACCATAGGCGTTACCACTCTGAGTGCTTATATACATTGATCATTTTTAGTGAGCTTAGGTCCTAGGTAGTTCATGTCCTGTATGCCATGTAGAACATGCACACTATATTTATCCAAGTGGCCCACTTGGTCTTTATGCAAAAATGTTATATTGGTCCAACCATTACACACATGTTCACATACAAATTCAATTGGAAACTTAGACAATGATCAAACCACAATTTCAGGTCAATATGGAATTCATGCAAAATTCCATGCACTAGCACAATTAAATGCACACTTAGTGTACTAGGTGCCAGCCCATATGTCTAAACTTTCACATCGTATCCAACTCAAATTCTACCCTTATCCTCTTATGTTCTGAAGGTTTTAAACCCTTTAATACACTTAAGCCTTTATAAGGAAACAGGTTTGAGACATCTCTGTGATTGGCATTCTATAAGGAGGTATGGATATTGGTGTAGCACAAGGCTATAATTTAATTTCAAACTTAATCTCTCTTGGAGGATGAATACTTGGTTAGTCTTTAGGAAAGCTTTGAGGATAGTCTTTCACTACATGTATCCTACTATCCTCCTCTTCAATCTTAACATCATTCAATGTATAGTATTCATCTTTAAAAATCACAGGAATCTCATCTAACACTTCTAGTTCCATGCCATGAATTTTATACATCAATTCCTTAGAATTCACTAATGCATGCCCTTCATCACTAAGCAATGTGATTTTTATTTTAGCATAATCAATCTTTATACCATGCATAGCCAAACAATTCATACCCAGAACGATATCATATTATGGAATATTCAACACTAGCTGATCAGTCATAATCTTAGTCTTTCCTACTTCTACCTCACAGTTCTTAGCTAGTTCATTGGTGAAAAGACATTGACTACTTATTGTTCTTATTAATGATATGTTAGACATGAATTCAATAGGCATTTTCATGGATTCAACCAATTTTCTAGCCACAATAGACACTGAGGCTTTAGTATCAAACAACACACTAACAAGCATACCATTTAAGTAAATGTTACATCTAAGAGCACCTTGCTAAGATGTCTCTCCTTTGTCAAGTTGAAATACTCTTCCAGCTCTTTGCACTGCTGGCCTTAGTGCTGGTAGAGGACCTCTCAGTTGATTCTCCCTGGCAGCTGATACATTAGGCCTACTCTGGCCTTGTTCCTTTTGCCTTATTCTTTCTACCAAAGGGCAGTCTTTAATCCAATGATTCAATGAGCCACATTTGAGACATGCTTATGTCTCAAAGTAATATGGCTTCTTGCCATGAAATTTCTTGCATCTTGGACATCTTGGGCCAACAAACTTACTCTTGGCCTTATTATCCATCCTAGGTTTTCCAACCTTGCTAATGTCCCTGCCTTTCAATGTGATAGCCGAAGGGCTATCGCCTTTTAGTACAAGCTTCCTGCCGAACGTGTGTTCGAGAAGCTCGGTGTAGCCCAAAAAGAAGCACCGTCATTGACCTCGGTAGGTGCGAAGTCGAGTACCACAAAGTCATGACTTCGGCTAAAACGCCAAGAAATCTAAGGCATTGCCGGCTTCCTCGGGGGACCAAACGGATCGTCTTCGGGACAGAGGCCTAGTCCCTACAAGCAGGAGAGAATCCTCCGAAGGCAGAATCACCGAAATAAAGGACTCCCCGAACTATGAGCATAACTCCCAAAGAAGGGCATCTAGACCACGGGCCGACCTCGCCCGAAGGACTTCGGGAGTACGGCATGAGCATTTAAGGAACCTTTGACATGTCTACCACAGACGTTACAAGCCGCCCCAAACGGCGGTCTGACACGCTGACGCCGTCCAGGTCCCATCATGACCTGTCTCGGTTCAAGGCTTAAGGAGCCTACCACCGGTTACTTGTCCCCTACGCCCAGAAACTCAGAAAACATCCGACCGAACACGTGTCATCATCTGAATGGGTTGGACAGTCCTATAAATACCAGTGAATAGACCCTGGCAAGGGGTCGGACTCCTCCTCCTTGAGAAAACAAAAACAGGCAAGGCACCTAAACCTCCTAGTGTTCCCCTCTTTTACCTCTCCAGACACTGACTTGGGCGTCGGAGGCTCCTCCCCGGAATGACATCCCGGGGACCTCCTAACCCTCTCTATTGAGCTTTTCAGGCACGCTCCCCTGGGCAATCTGGCATTCGGGCATTCTCCCCCTCAGGAAGTCCCTCCGCAAGTCACAATGTCATCCGACGAAGATGCTGTTGGGCATCATTTGGCACCATCTGTGGGAACCCACTCTGAGGTCGCCGTTGTTGAAACTCGGCGTTCGAAGGACAGGGACTCCCGAGGTCTCCGTCCGCGCCTGAAACTCAACTGGCTACTAAGCAAACCTTCCCAGGGACTCTCGCCCCCGAGGAGGAGCGCCCTCTAGTCATTACTATGAGCTTTCTACGCGACTTTCAGTGTTCTGTCATGGCTGAACTGACACAGCAGATAGACCGAAGGTGGCCACACCAAGCTCAGGCCCAATGGCCTCCCTCACCAGCACACCCTCGGGAGAGAAGCCCCAAATCAACCCACCGTAGTTCGGAAAGCGGAGGCCCACGTGAGGAGTCTCCCATGGAAAACATACCCCTCAGGGTACGCTCTACGGGACAAACAAGGTCTAAGCGACCCAAAGTCCCACGAGGAAGGAGTTCGTCGCCTGAGGCAAGGTCCCTGTCTCCCCAACCCCGAACTCATTCCCTGAAGAGGTGCCGACAATCTCCCTTCCCGGAGGAAGAACCTAGCGCCAGGATCCTTATGGAAAGGATACTAGCGAGACTAGACAGGGTGGAAAAATAGGTAGCCCGCAAACCCGTCTGGGCCAAACTGTCGGGAACCTTCTGTGAGGATGAGTCCCCGTTCACCCAAGCTATAGCAAAGGTAGCCATGCCAGGTGACTTTAGGGTACCTCGGTTGGAGGTTTATGATAGCCGCACTGATCCCTAGGCCCATCTGACCAAGTACAGACGCAGCATGATGATGCACGGTGCCGACGACGCCACCTTGTGCAAATGTTTCGAGGTCACCCTCACAGGACCAGTAATTGCGTGGTATAATTCATTGGGCCCAAGAACCATTACGAAGTTCCAGGAGTTATCCACGGCCTTCACGCAGCAATTTATTGGAAGTTGGCCAACGGCGAAGATGCCTGTCCAAATGTTCGACATAGCACAAAGAAATGGAGAAACCATCCGCGACTATGTCGAAAGGTTTAATAGAGAAGCTTTGAGTGTCCCGGACTTTCGGCCCGAGATACGCATTCTAGCCATGACGTGGGGCCTTCGGAGGGACTCGCAACTGTTTTACGAGTTCTCCAAGGGCCCCCCAGACACGCTTGGAAAATTTTACCGAAGAGCCGAACAGCACATGACCGCCGAAGAGCTGAGAATGGGCGGACCGAAGTCTGATCACACTCGTACTGAAGGATCCAACCAACAAACCGGATATCCAGCTGAACAGGCAGGCCGACCTCAGAGAATGAGAGGAAGGAAACCCCCAATTTTCACGCCCCTGAACACCACGAGAACTAACATCCTCATGAAAATGGAAAGGCAGGGGGCACAGATTCAGCGGCCAAGGGCCATAACAGCTAATAACAAGAAGAACGTAAAAAAGTTCTGCCAGTTTCACCGCGACCACGGTCACGACATTGAAGACTGCTTCTAATTGAAGAAGTATATAGAGTCGCTGATAAAACTAGGCCAACTTCGACGATATCTGCGGATGCCCTCCCCAAAAGGGAGAAAAGATGAGGAAGAAAAGGCAGAAGATGAGGATTACGACTCTGACAGGTGATGGAACCGAAGTCCGAAAAGGCGCCCTCCACCTCCAACGGGAATAATACAGACAATCACGATGGGGCTCCCATCCTCGGAAAGAAAGAGGAAGGTCAGAGAAATAGCAGTCATGGAATATTAGAGTCCGACAAAGAAACTGGCCCGCAAGGATGGCTCCGCCGTCATCTTTCCCCATGATGATCCGCTGTTGATCATGGCAAGGATAGGAAACTGGGACGTCAAGAGAGTGTTGCTCGACGATGGATCGAACACCGATGTCCTGTTTTCGCATTTGCTGCAGAACTTGGGCATATCTAGCAGCGACCTCAAGCTAGTCACCTCGCCTACTTTCGGGGTAGGACCATCCGAACTGCCCGTCCTCGGATGGATCGATCTCTCCTTAATGATGAAAGGAACTTCGGTAGATGGAACTGCTGAATTATTCGCCTCCATAATGGCAAGGTTCATTGTCATGAATGTCCCTTCATCGTACAACGCCATCCTTGGAAGGCAGACACAGGGAAATCTGCACATTCGCCCTGATGTGAAATACTTAACAGTCACTTTCACCACCAAGGATGGAGACGCGGAAATCTTCATCGTTCAGAGCGAGGTAAGGAAGGTGTTCGTCAAAGCACGAAAAGCTCCAACAAGCAACTTCGCACAAATGATGGAGGCAAAGGCGCCAAAGAAGGGTGAGGCAAAAGACCCCGCACAGGCGAAAATAGAAGAAGTGGAACTTGTCCCAGGCCAAAATACCCGAATAGGGAAAAACTTTGCCGAAGGTGACAAGAAAAAACTTGTATCTTTTCTGCTGACGAATAAAGATCTATTTGCCTACTCGCCGAAAAATATGTCAGGGGTAAACCCTGGCGTAATACAACATAGCCTTAAAGTAAGTCCGAAGGTAAAACCTGTCCGGCAAAGGAAACGGAGCATCTCGGTCCATAAAAGTAACTTTGTCAAAACCGAAGTGGAGCGCCTGTTAGACGCTGGTGTCGTTAGGGAGGTCAAATACCCCGAATGGTTGAGCAACGTGGTTATTGCCACAAAAGAAGGAAGCAGTAAGCTCCGAATGTGCATCGACTTCAGAAACTTGAACGATACTTGCCCAAAAGACTCATACCCTCTCCCATCGATATACCAATTGGTAGACTCAACTGCCGAATACGAGCTCCTAAGTTTCTTAGACGCCTTCAGTGGGTATCATCAAATTAGGATGGACCCCGAAGATGAGGAGAAAACTGCCTTCATCACCGAGGGAGGAACATACTGTTACGTCAGAATGCCCTTTGGGCTCAAAAACGCAGGAGCCACCTACCAGAGGCTGATGAGCAAGGTCTTTAACGACCAGATAGGGAGAAACATGGAAGTATATGTTGACGATATGATAGTCAAAAGCAAGCTACCTGACAACCACGTCACAGATCTAAAGGAAACTTTCCACCAGCTCAGAGCCTTCGGGATACGTCTCAACCTTGAAAAATGCACCTTCGGAGTGACCTCGGGAAGATTCCTTGGGTACATGGTATCAGAAAGAGGCATTGATGCTAACCTAGAAAAAATTAAGGCTCTGCTCGAGTTCCGACCTCCTGCCACAATAAAGGGTGTGCAGAAACTCACCGGAAGGATAACCTCTCTTAGCAGGTTCATTTCCAGGTATGGAGACCGGTGTCGACCATTCTTCAAAGTCCTCACCAAGGCAACAAAAGAGGAGAACAACCTCGGGAATAATGATCATCCTTGGAATGAAGACTGCCAAAAGGCCTGGGAAGAGCTCAAAACCTACTTAGCCAGCCTGCCCACCCTGTGGCAACCTCGCGAGGGAGAGCCCCTCGTGTTATACCTCGCCGTCACAGAAAAAGCTGTGAGCTCGGTCCTTGTGAAAGAAGAGGGGCCGAAGCAATGGCCGGTCTATTATGTAAGCAAATCCCTGCATGGCGCCAAAATCAGGTATCCTTTGTTGCAAAAAGCTATATATGCCTTAGTGCTGGCAGGGAGAAGGCTACAACCATACTTTCAGGCTCACCCTATCATCGTCCGTAGTAGTCTACCACTATGGGATGTCATGAGAAAGGTTGATCATTCCGGAAGACTCTCCAAATGGTGTATAGAGCTTGGCGAACACGACATCACATTTGAACCTTAGAAAGCCATAAAAGCTCAAGCACTGGCGGACTTCATCGCCGAAGTACCCACCACCGAGGATAGCCATCCAGATCCTGGCGAAGGTGAGCCCGAATGGACTCTGTATGTTGACGGAGCCTCGGGGTCTGAACAGCAGGGAGCTGGTGTAATCATTAGGGGTCCTGAAGGCCTAGAAGTAATGAAGGCTATCAAGCTCGACTTTAACGTCACCAACAACATGGCGGAGTATGAAGCCCTCATAGCAGGATTGCGCCTAGCCAGAAAAATTGGCATAAGAAACTTGAAAGCCCACAGCGATTCCCAGCTGGTAGTACGACAAATGGCAGGAGACTACGGGGCAAATGACCCAACCTTGGCAAAATACCATGAATTGGTGGCAAAACTCATCCGAGAGTTCGACACCATACGAATCGAAAACGTGCCTCGACGAGATAATGCCGAGGTAGATTGCTTGGCAAAATGAAAAGCATGCACCGAGGTGCTAAACTGTAATGCCCGGACAATCCAAAGTGATTAGGTCCCGGGTTAAATGGATTTGGAGCATAAGAATTTTTCCTTAAATAGGAATTTAGCTCAATTAAATTGAGAAGACAATATGGCATGTGCATAATTGAGTGTTGAACATCTTAAAAATAAGCTTGGCTTAGGCCAAGAGAAATAGTAATGAAAATGGTGGTTTTTAAAGATGAGGGACTAAATTGAACAAAGGGATTTTTAGTGGTTGGGCTCAATTGCCCAAATTTAGAAAGTTGGAGGACTAAAGGGGGAATTATGCCATTTTAATGGATTTGGATGCCTTAGCCAGCCATGCCCCTCCAATTCCCAATATTTTATGTCACCTTCCTCCAAATCCTATTATTTTAATCCACCTCCCACCCTTAATCATTACCTTGGATTCTTTCTTCACCTACTTTTGACTTTTTCTACCAAACTTACACAAAAGTCTTCCAATTAGTCTTCCATCCATTAAATCTTGTCTCCCACTCATTTCAAACACATTATTAATTTCCTATTATTTTAATCCACCTCCCACCCTTAATCATTACCTTGGATTCTTTCTTCACCTACTTTTGACTTTTTCTACCAAATTTACCCAAAAGTCTTCCAATTAGTCTTCATCTCTTTTAATCTTGTCTCCCACCTTCCAAGCACATTATACACTCATTTTCCTTCCCATATGGCTGGCCATTACCTTCCCACACATTAAAACATAATCACTCCACTCATTCAAAGCCATTTGCTCTCAAACTCTCTCATTCTCTCTCCATTTTCTTCCATACCAAGTCTCATCATTCCAAACACATTTCCAACTCTTTTCTCATCCAAATATTCGTCCATAGCTAGAAATAATCATTCCTCAAATTAAAACCAAGTATTCTTGGTTGAATTCAAGCTCTAAGACCATAAAGAGCAAGAATCAGATGAAGAATTCAAAGAAAACCAAGGAGGAAAATTTGGCCATTTCCATTTCTTGGAGGTTTTAAGCTCTACTCAAGGAACTCTTTGTATGATTGAGTTTCTAAGTTCATTAGAAGCAAGAAATCAAGAAGAAGCTTGAAGAACATCAAGCACAATAAATTGGCGTTACCTCTTCTGTGAGGTTCTGTAAGTGTACACCAAGTGTTCTTGGTATTTTGTGTTATTTGGGTTAATCACCAAGATTTCTTGGTATCTTATGGTTACTAATAAAATTCGGCCCATCTTGGTTCTTATGCTAGAAAACAATTTCTAGAGTCAACAAGCAAGGAAAACGAAGGAAAATAAGCTTATAAAGCTTTCGGTGTTGTGGGTAAGGATTCCTATACTCACTTTATTGCATGGCCTAGTTCCATGGATTTTTTGTGTGAGTATTCGGGCCCCTAGGTGATGGTCAAAGAACCATGTGATCCTAGGAGTGCTAAGAGGGCTTAAGTTATGTTATTGCTTCGGCAATTCTGTTTTGCTCATGAGCTAAGTTAAGTAAGCAAGCATTATGGGCTAGGAGTTAAGGCGGCCACCTTAATTCCTATGCTAAGTGAGCTCTCCGAAAACATTAAGTATATGAAATTAATGAACTAAAACTTGAGGGATGCTTGCTGCCCTTCTGTGAACAAAGTGTTAAGTGGCGTGTGTTTGTGTGCTTCTTTGATTTGTTGTGCATGCTAACCCCCGATTATGATATTATTGCTATATGCATGTATCTTTTTGTTTTCTTTGTCTTTATGTTTCCTTTGCAGGAATAAGGATTATTTTGCCATTACATTCTTGGCATATGTTAGGCCTTGGAGGCCATAAGTTAGGCATTGGATGCCACGGAATCCTTATTGAGTTTTATAACTCACCCGCCCTACTCTACTTTTGTAG
This sequence comes from Aquilaria yunnanensis, assembly GCA_039654915.1. Taxonomy (NCBI): domain Eukaryota; kingdom Viridiplantae; phylum Streptophyta; class Magnoliopsida; order Malvales; family Thymelaeaceae; genus Aquilaria; species Aquilaria yunnanensis. Next base: position 73,429,154 of record CM077597.1, read on the forward strand.
GTAAAGGTTTGCTTGAAAGATCAAGCTAAGAGTCTTGAGTACTCTTTCTGTATTCTAAGGTTGGATTTGTGTATGGTATTGCTCAAAATATTCTAAGTATTCTAAGTATATAAGCTGCTTGTAAACAAGCTAAAAAAAATGTGGACTTTCTGTGCAGGACTTGAAGTCTTAGAATTGTGGGAACAAGGTCTATTAAGGTGGAAATTTGTGTTCCATGGCTTTGTGAATTTATGGGTTGCTTTTAAGCATGTTTTTGTTGGTCTAACTTTAGTGACCAAATTATGGACTTAGCTAAAATTTGGCCAAAACTTGGCTTTGGGCTTGTATTATGGACTTGGACATTTTCGGGTATTTTTATTGCTTGGTGGACTTACCAAGGCCCATGCATGAATTTATGGGTTATGTTTTCATGAAATTTGAAGCATGTTGAAATTGGGCTTAAATAAGAACTTAAAAATTTTGATTTTATTCTTGGTTAATTTTGGGCCATATGCATGTTAAGTACTAAAAGGCCCATAAGCCCATGTCTATGTTAAAAGCATGCAATGTTTGGCTATGTATGCTCATTTAGTAAAGAACATGCAAGTAAACTTAGAAAAAGCATGAAATTGGATGCTTGTGTAAAGTTTGGCTAATAAGAAATTTAAATGCACGTATGTGAATTAATACATGCCTAAGCATTAGTTGCATTTAAAGGCATTAAGTGATTATGTGCACTAGTGAACTCCAAAACGCATAAGCATGCAAAGCATATGCATGAAAATAAGTTTTTAAACTTAAGTTGGTGTTTTAGTTGCCATGCATATTCTTGGCTAAGCTCGGTAAAGACCATGAAAATGAACACATGAAATCCACATAGGCACTAGCTTGTTTCTGAGAGCACATCAACTTAACCTTAATTAAAGTACTTAACGAGCTAGTACCGATAAGTATCCTGGGGTTCGTGCCCATAAGTCTTAGTGAGTTTTAAAAGCCCCTTCTGTGTAATGAAAACTTCCGCTGCATGTTTAAAAAAAAAAAAAATCAGGCCCAAATGGGCCAGGGGCAGTTTAGGGCACGACATAAACCACCCGAGCATCACAGTGCTGAGCATAGCAACTTCGGGAAAAGGCTGGAAAAACCCGATAAAAAGATATCTCGCAGACAATACGCTCCCTGAAGACCCCAGCGAAGCTGCCAAAGTGCGAAGACACTCCTGCCTATTCTTCCTAATTGGCGAGGAATTATATCGGCAGGGATATGCAAATCCACTGCAGAGGTGTGTTGATGAAGAGCACACCGAAATGATCCTCAAAAAAGTACACGCAGGCGCTTGTGGTTCACATATCGAAACCGACGCCCTTGCAGCACTAATACTTCGCCAAGGATACTTTTGGCCTACCCTGAGAAGCGACGCTAGGCAGTTCGTCCGGAAATGCAGTAATTGCCAAAGACACGCAAATATCCAGAGGATACCCTTGGAATTGGTAACTTCGACTGACTATCCTTGGCCCTTCGCAGTCTAGGGCATAGACCTCATTGGACCGCTCCCAACAGCTCCTGGAGGCATAAAATTCTGCGTAGTAGCAGTAGACTATTTCTCCAAATGGGTCGAGGCAGAACCACTGGCAACGATCTCGGCAAAAGAGGTGTAGAAGTTCGTTTGGAAAAACATTGTATGCAGATTTGGCATACCAAGGGTACTGTTAGCTGATAATGGGTCCCAGTTCATAGACAAGGGATTCCAGGAATTTATCAGTAACCTCGGAACAAAAATGCACTTCGCCCCAATAGCTCACCTCCAAAGCAATGGGCAGGTAGAAGTGTCTAACAGGACCATAAAAGATGGTCTGAAAAAGAAACTGGCGGAAGCAAAAGGGAAATGGCCGGGAGAGCTCCAAAGCGTATTATGGAGTTACCGAACGACACCCCGAAGAGCCACGGGGGAGACCCCCTTTTCACTCGTCTTCGGTATAGAGGCCATCATCCCAGTCGAAGTCGTGCGACCATCAGTACGGGTACAAGTATTCGATGAAAGTGGAAATGACCTCGGCCTAAGAACCAAGCTTGACCTCATTGGCGAACATAGAGAAATAGCTGAGCTGAGAAGAAAAGCTTTTCAGCAGAGAGTGGCCGCGGCCATAAACTTACGAGCCAACCCAAAGGGAATCAAAAAAGTAGACCTTGTTCTCCGAAAGGCTGACTTTGCACCCCGAAGGCCATCCCACGGAGTACTTCGCGCAAATTGGGAAGGACCTTACCTGGTACTTGCCGAAGTGCGAAAGGGGTATACAAGCTTGGCGATCCCGAAGGCGTAGAATTAAAAAACACTTGGCACTCAGATGCCTTGAAAAAGTTCTATGCTTAAGATTCCGCGGAAGAATTGTGTTGTGCAAATTAGAAAAATATTCTAAGTGCACAAGTTTCTTAGAAAAATTCTTAAGTACAAGCCAGAATTCCGCGAAGGTGATCGCCGCAATAAGCGCAGATATGGTTTCCTGAAGTCTCTTAAGCCAACGTGTTCGGGACAATGGGAAATGAAAGATCTCGCAAAAAGACTTAGTCAAATTTTCTAAAAAGAGTCTTCATTAATATGAATTTGTTTACAGAGAAGAAGAAGTGCCCAAAGAAGAAGTACAAAAAAAAAGAAGAAAAGGCAAAGAACCCTAAAGAACAAACTAAGGAATCTCGGCGTCCCGAGAGCCACCAGCTCCCGCGTCCTTTTCCACCACGTTTGGTGTCGGGAAAGAAGAAGGTAGGTTCAGGTGCTCGATCTTGGACCAAGACCACCAAGGCCCCTCGGGAATGGTTAGGGCCTCCAAGAAAGAAAGGTCCAGATTTGGAAACCTCTAAAGAACTTGGTGACGAGCAAGGCAAAACCCATCCTGAAAAGTGACCTTCGTCATCTGGTCGGATTTATCCTTCTCGACCTCAAGCTCCTCAAGGTCATTCTTCAGATCCGTGACCTCCTTCTTCAGTGCCTTCATCTTCTACTTCTTTGGCTCCTTCTGCAAAGAATCAACCTCGGCTTGGAGTGCAGCCTTTTCAGCAAGCGCCGTCGCCAGGAGAGCCTCAGCCTCTGACTTCTCCTTTTGATGCGCTTCGTTCGCCAAGATCAGCTCCGCCACCTGGGAGCTGAGGTCAGAAATCTTCTGGGAGGAATCCTTCAAAAGTTCTTTTTCTTTCAGGAATTCCTCCCGAAGGGCAGCCACCTCCTTCTCAGCAGCATCAGCCAGCTGCGTCTTCCGAACAGCCAATTCCGAGCACATGGCCTTAGTTTTTTATATAACTTCTAAGGCCGAGGCTCGGAAAGCCGTCTGCCTCGCCACCCGAACTCTGAGGAAGCCAGCGTACCCCAGCAGCTGCAGAAAAATAAAGGCAACATCAGCAAGGCAAAAAAGAGGGTCAAATACTTAGCAGAAATCAAAAGGAAAAAGAAAGGCACGAGGCATACTTGGGCAGCGTGCTCGGAAACTTTCACGGCGAGGGAATCGTCGCCCGGGTGAGCTTCCACAATGGCCCTGAAGGAGGCCTCGGTAAGAATCCCTTTCAAGATTTCTTTAGCCATTTGCTGGCAGTCTTCGGAGTACAAATTCATGTCCTCCGTAAACGACCAGAAAGGCTCTTTCACGATCTTCCCCTTTGGGATACGGGCATCCTGAAGGGCCCACCTCCGGGCATGCTCGGCTGCCCAACCCGGAGTAAGTAACTCCCCTACGCAGCAAAACAAAAAGATAGTTAAGGCAAGTCAATCTCAAAGATTCAAGAAAGGTGAAGACATCACAGTTCGCTAGAAAACGAACCTAGTGGCACTTCCGCCACGTCGTCGTCTGAACCCAAAACTTCCTCGGCAGAAATCCCCTTGCCTTTGCTCTTACGCCGCTCCTCGGCAGAAGGGGCCTCTACCGAGGCATCCAGAAGGGCTTGCGACGAAGTAGGGCTCCGAGGAGGGACGTCGGTCGGAAGGACGTCGGCAGCGACCTCTGCCGGCGGAACGGCAGCAGCTTCGAGCTCTCCGCTTATCTCCTCAACAACTTCCAGCTGATGGGGTGGAATGGTCTTCTTCGCCCGTTTGGAAGAAGGCCCAGCCCCAGTCGTTTTTCACCTTCGGGAGACAGCCTTCTTTGTCTACTCCCCCTTCTCAACTTGACCGGTGAAAAGGGATTTGTAGAAGGCAGCAGTCTCGTCCCCCATCTCTGGAAAAGAAAGAAGATATCAGCGTGAGTCCAAGATGAAAACCATAACAAAGGGAGCCAGAGATAACTTACTCTCGAAGAAAGTTTTGAAAGTAACTTACTCCCGAAGGAGTTTCACCAACCAAGAATCCTTCCCGGCGATGGCAGGAGCTGGCATCTCGAGGTCAGTCTTGTGCTCCTTCACTACCCCTAACTCCCGAAGAACCTCCTCGGTCATTAACCTCCAATTAATGGGGAAGGGGTAGAGAGAGCGAGAGGGGACCTCGGGACCCCAGTCCGAGACAGCGCGGATACGTCCGTCGAAGTCCGCGAAGACAGGAGCCAACTCCGGAGTTAGCATTATCTTTAGATCGACGACGTCCATCTCCAGCTTTCCCCAAGCCCACTTGGTCAGAACATGCGACCAGGCCTCCTCCATCTTCAGAAAGAAAAATTTTTGTCGCCACCCTCACCAGCTGTCCTTAGTGGGAAAGGTGAACATATATTTTTTGCTCCCGGATCCCCGAGGTAGCATAAAATAAAAGCCACCCTTCGGGACCACGAAGAGCTTACAGTACTGCATGAAAATAACAAAGTGGGGTTCTATCCCGAACACGCCACACATGCAGAGGAAGGCGTTAAAATAGCAGTACGAGTTCGGCGGAAGTTGATTTACGGCAATGCCATCAAATTGGCAAAAGTCACAAATCATCTTCGGAGGAGGGTACCAAAGTCCGGCCTTCAGTTGGGCTAAAAAAAACGGTAACCTCGTTACTACGGTTCGAAAAGCTAAATTGGTCAGGGTGTGGCAACCTTGTAATGGCATACGAGGGAAGGAAGAATTTCTTCTTCCATTTTTCTAGTTTTGCAGGGGTGGTGCAGCAAGGGTGAGATAGAAGAGGTTGCCAGCTCTCGGGAATAGGCATGATTGGCTAAAAAATGACTTCGGGAAAAAGTGCTTGAAAAACAGAAAAAAATCAGAAGGTTAAAACCCACCAAATGCTTTGCCAAAATCTAGGTTTGAGGACGCCGTCGTGAAAGGTGGCCGGAAAAACCTCTGTCAAACAACACCGCCGCGAAGAGCAGGAAAAAACACAAAAATGGCTGAAAAACAGAAGAGAGCAAAAGCAGAAGTAAAAGGGGGGTTATGAGGGAACAAGAGTATATATAGGCTGAGGGGGGGTAGGCGAACCGCTGTCATAAATATCGCACGAAGGCGAACAGTCGCCGTAACTGATTATTACACACAAAAAGACGTGCCTCTTGTAACCGATGCAGCCCTCGCCAATGGCAAACCCGCCATGTGTCAGCAATCGCGCCAGAAGGGGGACACGCTTTCTGACACCCCTAAATCCTGGGCACGCCGCTCTAAACTGACACGTCTGGTTAGGGGACGCGACGTTTCGCAGACCTGTAGAGGGAAAGCAGTAGGTTACCTCGAAGACACCAAAAGACAGGCTATAGTTGAACAGCCTATGTCTTTGGACAAAAGGTGCATCTTCGGCACAGGTATTACACCCAAGACCCCGAAGGACGCCCCCCGAAGGCCTACAAACCGAAGTCTCCACTTCAGCCTTCTGAAAGGAGGGCATGTGATAGCCGAAGGGCTATCGCCTCTCAGTATGAGCTTCCTGCCAAAGGTGTGTTCGGGAAGCTCGGCTTAGCCCGAAAAGAAGCACCGTCACTGACCTCGGCAGGTGTGAAGTCGAGTACCACAAAGTCATGACTTTGGCTAAAACGCCAAGAAATCTAAAGGCATTGCCGGCTTCCTTGGGGGACCAAACGGATCATCTTCAGGACAGAGGCCTAGTCCCTACAAGCAGGAGAGAATCCTCTGAAGGCAGAATCACCGAAATAAAGGACTCCCCGAACTATGAGCATAACTCCCGAAGAAGGGCATCTAGACCATGGGCCGACCTCGCCCGAAGGACTTCGGGAGTACGGCATGAGCATTTAAGGAACCTTTGACATGTCTCCCACAGACGTTACAGGCCGCCCCAAACGGCGGTCTGACACGCTGACGCCGTCCAGGTCCCATCACTACCTATCTCGATTCAAGGCTCAAGGAGCCTACCACCGGCTACTTGTCCCCTACGCCCAAAAACTCAGAAAACATCCGACCGAACACGTGTCGTCATCTGAACGGGCTGGACACTCCTATAAATACCAGTGAACAAACCCTGGCAAAGGGTCGGACTCCTCCTCCTTGAGAAAACAAAAACAGGCAAGGCACCTAAACCTCCTAGTGTTTCCTTCTTTTACCTCTCCGGACACTGACTTGGGCGTCGGAGGCTCCTCCTCGGAACGACATCCTGGGGACCTCCTAACCCTCTCTATTGAGCTTTTCAGGCACGCTCCCCTGGGTAATCTGGCATTCGGGCGTTCTCCCCCTCAGGAAGTCTCTCCGCAAGTCACAATGTCATCCGACGAAGATGCTGTTGGGCATCACATTGGTTTCTGCAGGCTTCTAGCCTGGCTTGTCTCTACTGGTCCACCGAAAAACCATTTACTTTCATAATCTTCTTGTTCTACCAATAACACCTTCTGAATAGCATCATGGTAGGCTATGGCATTGAAAGGCCTAACAGTTTTCCTGATATCTAGTCTCAGGCCTCTAACAAACCTCTTGGCCTTAAGTTCTTCCAATCATGGTATTGTGGTGCATACTTCACAAGCTAGTTGAACTTGTGTTCATATTCCAGAACACTGGGGTTGCTTGTTTCAATGTGTCAAACTCAGCTTGCTTTAGGTCTTTGATGGCATCATTTATATACTGATCCTGTAATAGTCTATAAAACTCTGGCCAAGTCATATCAAACTCATGGTTAGCTCTTCTCCCCCTCTAAGCAACATACCTGTCTCTTATGCTCCTCCAGCACATTTCTGCACTTCATACAAGGTTGTAAGTAGCCAAAGATGTGATAACTCTCCCAGTCAATGACGGGTTTTAACCAAGTAAGTATTTTTATTTAAGTGTTTTTATTCAAGTACCTCAAGTTAGCACCTTGTTAAACAAAAAAGACAAGCTAAGTTAAATAAAAATTAGTTCCTAAGTGTGGTTCGGCTCCTAAAAGTCAAAAAGGGCAAAATGGTAATCTTGACCCAAGTAAATAACATGACTATAATTTTAATGAAATTAAGGTCATGTAAGGAATTTTTCCTAGTTAAGTCAAGACCATTAGTTACCTAGCTATTAGAACCATCTTTGAAGGAAAAGAGTAAAAAGTTGCACTAAGTGCTCAATTGAGCCATTTACGTCTTAAGTGACTTAAGAGTCCAAGAGGCTAACTATAAGAAGCTTTTAGGCATCCTTTAGGGCAAAGGAGTGATGGTTTTGGGTGACTTTTTAGTGACCAAAGTAAAACAAATGAGAACTTGAGTGTCAAGGAGCAAGAAAACAAGATGTTTTAGTGGGGTGGTTAGGATATTTTTGGGCTAGTTGACTTCCTTTACCATTTGTTTCCTTTCCCAAAATTCATAGCCCCCTCTCCCCACTAGAATTCCTGCTCCAAAGCTCCCTAATTCTATAAATTTCCATTGAATTTGAAGGCCCCAAGGTGATTACAAGAAGCCTCAACTCCTTTTGGTGTTTTTGCTTCAAACTAGCTCTTTTATGCTTGTTTTGGACTTGAAACCTAAGGTAAGCTTCTTGGTTTTATTTGGGCTGGTTCTAATTTGTTTGTGTAGATAGAAATGGTCTTGATTTGGGGTTTTTGGTGCCATATGATGTTGGTTTTAGGACTAAAACTCAAGAGGGCTTGGTTGAGCTCAAGTATGCTTGTGCTTTGATTCTTGGTTTGTGGCTGAATTTGAGGTAAGGGTTCAAGTTAATTTAGCTCAAATAATGCATAGAAATGTAGTTTTATGTGTGGGAATAAATTAGAAATAAGACCCATGTGATTTGGACTTTGGATGGAAAAGTTTGAGCAAGTTTCATGCAAGTTCACACACTGTCGTGCAATGTTGTAGTGCATTGGCGATGTGTCACCGTGGGCGACACCAATTGGTGATGCAAACTGGAGATGCATCATTGTTAGATTTCAGGATTCCAAAGCGTTGATGTCTTTGGTGATGCATCACAGACATCGTCACCAAGACATTAGTCCCTCAAGCTCGGGGCATTCAAAGAATGTCTCAAACTCTCGGTTAGCATCCCTAGGCTAATTTAAGTCGTTCCATAGCTTTCGTTGGGTCTAAGACTCATTCCTAAGTTAAGAATTATGCACTATTTAATAGGTAGCTAAGTATTATGGTTAAGGTAGAGCTAAGTAGAATGGTTAAGGGCTAAAAGTGCTCATGCTGTCCAAAGGGCACTAAGGGGGCTTAGGTCGGTTTTAGAGGCTACATTGGCTGGAAGAGAAAGGTCTCAAACCTAAGGGAATTGAATAAAAAACCTAAGAAGACCCCAACTAAACCATTTGGTTTGGTAAGTAAGCCACTAAGGAGCTCTAAGCTAAGCTCCAAGAGCTTGGAAAGTTAAACCACATAAGGTTACTACCCTATACAATAAATTGAGGGTAAGACAGGTAAGTTTTTAGAGGAGGGGACAACCTACTCTAAGACCAGTAAGTGGGACTTAAGGGAGGTAAGTATTTAGGATACGAGGGCTAGTGTCTCAAGTACCTCCCCCATTTGAGCTCATGGCAAGTATAAGGCACCTACATGCAAGAAGTCCTAAGGATTGTGTGAATTACATATCATACATTCATGCATTGCATATCTTCCATGTTGTTGTCTTGAGTTGCTTGTTGATTGATTACTTGACTATTTTTTTGTCATGTTTGCATGTTTCCTTGCTTGCTATCTTCTTTGCAGGTACCCCAAGGGCCCCTTACTAAGTACATTCATGTACTCACTCCCTTAAGTTTGTTATGCAGGTTCTAACACCAAGCCTAACAACTAGTGGATAGTTGTGGGCTAAGCTTTCTCTTTTGCTGGTACTCTTTCTTTAGAATCCTTGTGATTCTAAATTTACTTGTGGACTAAGCTATGTACTAACTAAGTTTTGTGCCTTTACAGTGTAGAGGCTAAGTGGTGCACAAGGACTAAGGAAAGGCTTGCACTTGGAGCATTGATAACTCAAAGGTGAGGCTCAAGTAAAGGATCTTAGTTAGGTTTTCATCTCATGTATATAGTACCTTTTGTACTAAGATGTTGCCTCTATTAGGATACATTGTGGTGTAAAACCATTGAGCTACTTTTGGGTGCATGCTAGTGATGTTAAGTGTGCACAAAACTATTACTTGAAGTCGAAGTAACTAGTATTTTATTGTCTTGGCACAGTTTAAGTATGCTTTAAAAGAAATGCTTGAGCAATGTTTTTGAAACAGCTTACTTATTTGTTTGCATTGCCAGGACGAAAGCATGCATATCTTGTGTAAGGTAGGCTAAAAAACTAGTTGCACGTAAATTGTTTTAATTTTATTGACGAGTAATAGTTAGCCAATAGTAACGAAGTGGGATTCATAGTCCCTAAGAGCCTACAAGCCAAGTAATTCAAGGCATTGGGACCACGTTCTGTGACAAAAGATACTTTCTTGGTGGAGTTTAGGTGCATCCTATCAAACATCTTCTCCATAAAAGTCAACCATTCTTCAGCCTTCTCTACCCCAGCTCTACCATCAAACGGTAGAGGTTGTAGGCCCTAAAACCTCTTCAACAATCTACCATCATCACAGCCCTCAAGGTCCTTAGCTCTGTGTCTCTAGACCTATGTGATTCCTCGAAATCCTGAGGCTCCTGTGTATTCTTCCTCCTCTCCTTTCACCAGGCCTTTCAACTTCATTCCTTATGGAATGGTCATAAGCTAAGTGACTGGCCCGAGATACTTGGCCAATCCTAGACCTAACTCTTCTAGCTCTTGGATGCCTCATGTCATCATCATCTACTTCCTTATCCTTCTCAATATCGTTTCCATTAGAAGGAACATTAACCATTTCATTGTTCCTATAACCTTCTCTTGTAGCTTCCTGATTCCTCTCCTGTCGTACAGCTAGTACTACTTGGGGTCCTTGTTGTTAAGCTTGTAGCAACCTTACTAAGCCTTCATTAATTTGAGCCAAGTTTCTTTACAACTCAACCAACACTTAAGGCATATTCAATTCAGGTGCAGGAATCACTAGAGCTTGTACTCTACCTTGATCACCCATTCTTGGTTCCTTATTTCTATTCTCCTACCGTTGCCTACTAGGAGGTCTTAGAGGTCCCTGATCTCTTCTCCTTATAGCAACCATATTCCTGTTATATGACAAACAAATGAGCACAATATATACTGTACATCAAGTACTTGACACTAGCAGCTGACCCAACTAAGTTCTATGTATGTAATTTTGTGCATGCATGATTCAACTAAATGCAACTGCAACTCTAATTCAAACCATGTTCTGATACCAAATTTTTTTGCTCCTCTGAGTGCTTAAATATAGTGATCATTTTTAGTGAGCTCAGGTCCCAAGTAGCCCATGTCCTCTAGGCCATGCAAAACATACACACTATATTTATCCAAGTGGCCCTCTTGGTCTTTATGCAAATATGTGTATATTGGTCCAACCATGAAACAAATATTCACATACAAACTCAATTGGTAGCTTAGACAATGATCAAAACCCCATTTTAGGTCAATATGGCATTCATACAAAATTCCATGCTCTAGCCCAATTACATGCACATTTGGTGCAATAGGTGCCCGCCCATGTGTCCAAAGTTTTACACCATGTCCAACTCAAATTCTACCCATATCCACCTATGCCCTAAAGCTTTAAAACCCTTTAATACACTTAAACCTTCATAGGAATCAATCTAGAATTGCCATTATGGATTTTACACTCAATCGGGTAAAATTGACCATATGACCAGTACCTAGCAAAATCAGCTAACTTTGACTAGCTATAACTCTTGGTACATGACATCAAATCTAATTTTTGAAAATTCAAATTATCCATCTTGAAGTGTTCTAAGTGTGGTCAAAATTTCATAGTCAAGTTCATTATGTACAGAAAGTTATGGTAGCTAAAGTCAACTGACTTTTTTTAACTTTTTCATCTTTTTTATGTGAAACCAATTTCATTTGAAAGTCAATGTTATGTAAATGCAATAATCAATTTAAAAGTAAATTTTTAGGATGTTGTTAAATTTTTATGAATTTTTCTTTTTTAATACTTGAAACTAGAAAAATTCATAAAAATTTAGTAAGATTATAAAAATTATATTTTTAATTGATTATTGTAGCTATATAATATTGGCTTTTAATTAAAATTAGTTTCAAGTAAAAAAGATGTAAAAATAAAAAAAAGTCATTTTGTAGTCAATTGGCTAAAGTTGAAACGAATTGGCCCTAAGGTTCCAAAATTTAGCCATTATTGACCCTTATGCCCGTACAAAATTTCATAATATTCATACACTTCATTTCCAGGTGAAAAACCCACTTAGTGGTGTCAATACATGTCTTATACACATAGGAAAACCATTCTCCTGAATTTAGAATCCTTCTAACCATCATTCATAAAAATGCCATCAAAACAGCCCATAAACACCATATGGATAGCATTGTACATATGCTTCAAACTACACTCTGTTGATCCATATATCCTTCTCACACTACACATACAACATACATAATTAATTCACATGCATTCATGTACTACATACATGCCAATAACTTAGTTCATACGTACACTGAGATTCTTGGAGAACTTCAAAAGCACTAAGTACTCTAGAAACTTGAAGGAACCAGCTGCTGCGTAAGGCAGAAAGTACCATTACTAAAAATAACTAATGTGCTCCAAAAATCATGAGAAATTTTATTTCAGAACTAAACATATTGAAGTTAATGTACTTAAAATTTCATAGAGAAACTCAAACCCCAGCTATTAGTTTGAATGATCTCTTTCAGGTGCTCTTGAAATGGACAAAATAAGGGTAAATTCCTTTAAAGAACTTAGTAAAGGCTTATCATTAAAATCTTGAATTTTCAGCCATATACCTGAAATCCAAAGACACTTAAACATAAAAAACACAACACATATGCATGAATATAGCCATCCAAATGCACCGACAAACAGAACACAATCAGATGCAATGCTGGCAACAACACATTATTAGGGTTAGTCCATAAACAATCAAATAAACAATATGTAATCACTATAGCAGCCATCCTTAAGCTAATGCTTGGTCTTAGGAGGTTAATTCGTCTTAATTAGTACTAAATTGGGCTCTAGAAACACTACCATCGTAGTGCATGAAAACATAGTAAGGCTAAAACCTTGTTCATGCACTCCCCCTTAACCCATACTTGGTTCCTTGAGCTTTTTTGCTCTCTTCCAAACATGGTATTAGCTTCATGGATACTTGATCATCATCTTAGGATAGTAAACAACCATGAAACATGAAGATACCCTTACCTAGCTGTGAAGGCCAAAAATTCCAAGAGAAACTCAGTAAACCCGAAAATTAGGGTTTTTCTCTCTCTTGTTGAATCTGATTGCCTTCCTTTGTGATTTTTTTAGAGCTTGAGCTATGGTAACTATGGAAGATTATGGAGGAGCTAAGGAAGGAGACTGTGGCTGATGATAGCCGAAATGGCGAAGGAAAGGCAAGAAAGTCTGGATATTTTCTTGACTTGATTAGTTTAACCTTAACTCTCACTTAGGTCATTATAAGTATACCTTAAATAAAAACTTATTGGCTAATCTTTAGGTAATGTTTTTGACTATATGAACCACACATGGAAGGGTGGGATGATGATAAAAGTGATCCTATTTGACCTTTTTCAAATATCATCCCATCCTTAAGTTATTTTATGGACAGTTATAGACCAAATTGTTATAGGTTCTTAAACAATTAGCGTTTGCATCGTTTATGCAATTTAGCCATAACAAATGCTTCCTTACCATTCAAATCCTTCCAAAAGCTCTCTTTTAAAGTAGTAGAATTGAGTGCCTAAGTCTTAAAATCTTACAATAAAGTCCATAGGTTACTTGTAAAACATGCAATCCTTTAGGGCTTCCTTGAAGGCCAAGTAACCATTGTGTGAATCTTTTAAGGAGGTATAGATTATACACTTACCCCTCACATTTCATTCTCTATGGTGAAATTATGTTATATAATGTTTTATAACCATTATGCATTTGTACGGTAATTTTTCCATTTTTTAAGATGGTAAAAATGGGGGTTCAATTGCACCACCCCTGGAGGTGCAGCCATTTCATGCCTACTATGCACTTTCCTCCATTCTACTTAATCTCCAAGAAATTTCATCTCTTTGGCACTTCAAATTTCACTTCCCATTCATCAAATAAACATTAAATGCATTAATTTAACTCAGATAAACTTAATCCCTTACCTTAAATTCAAAACAATGCAAGATTAAAGCAAACAAGCCACACAAGCTCACTTGAGCTCAATTTGTTTCCCTTGAGTTTTGATGCCGGTCAGCATCTTCGTGGAATGACATTGAGACTTGTAGAGGGACTTTTTGAGAGGAAGACCGCCCGAATGCCAGATTGCCCAGGGGAGCGTGCGTGAAAAGCTCAGAAAAGGGGGTCAGGAGGTCCCCGGGGTGTGTTTCTGGGGAGGAGCCTCCGACGCCCAAGTCAGTGTCCTGAAAGAAAATAAGGGAGGAGCACTGAAAAGTAGAAAGGCCTTGCTTGTTTGTGTTTTCTCAAGGAAAGGAGTCTGCTCAAGGATCCATCCTTTGCCCAGGTTTATTTCCTGGTATTTATAGGAGTATTCAGCCCGTTCAGATCATGACACGTGTTCGGTCAGATCTTTCCTGAATTTTTGGGCGTAGGGGACAAGTAGTCGGTGGCAGGTTTCTTGAGCCTTGAACCGAGACAGGTCATGATGGGACCTGGATGGCGTCGGTGTGTCAGACCGCCGTTTGGGGCGGCCTGTAACGTCTGTGGGCGACATGTCAGAGGCTCCTTAAATGCTCATGCCGTACTCCCGAAGTCCCTGGACGAGGTCGTCCTCTGGCGCGGACGATGCCCCTTTGGGAAATATGCCCGTAGTTCGGGGAGTTCCCTAATTCAGGGTTCCGCCTTCGGGGAGATCCTCTTCGGCTTGCAATAGCTGATTCTCCATCTCCGAAGGCGATCTGTTTAGTACCTTGGGGGGCTAATAGTATCCTCGCGTTCCCTGACGCTCCAAGTTCGGGTTAGATAGAGGCGGTAGCCCTTCGGCTATCAAGTTCCAAGCCTAAATCCAAGCAAAATTTTAATCTTAGAACCAAGTTAGACCCATGAACAAACTCACCTTAAGATTTGAAGCCAAAACTTGCAAGAGACAAGGCAAATACACCCAAACGATAAAAAATAAGCTAGAACCTTGATGTATATGCTTCGGACATTCAATTTTGCATGAATTTTGTAGGATTTTGAAGAAATGTTGAAGAGGAGATATGGAGGAAAGAGAGGCACGAAAATGGCTTCAGAAAAAAATGATGAACAGGTATTTTGTTTTGTTCCAAAAGATGACCGCCTACTCTCACTATATCTTTGACTTCTTCCTCCACTTATCAAAACAAGTTTTAATTCAATTTTTTCCCTTTCAGCCGCCTGCCCCAGCCATCCCTTAGGTCCCCATAGACAAACTCTCTCCTTGCCCCTAGCTTTCTATTTTTATGCCACACGTGGCACAATAGCCCTAATTCCTTAGTTGGTGCATTTTAGTCCCCTAATTTTCATTTGTAGTTCTAATGGTTAGAGTAACTTATGGTTTTAACTTAGTCAAAAAAATACTTACATGACCTTAATTTCAATGAAATTACAACCAATCTACTAACTTGGGTCAAAATTACCATTTTGCCCTTGTTGCCCTTTGGTGCCATTTTACACTTAGGAAATCAATATAACCTTACTTAGCTTACTTTTCTTGCTTAATAGAGAACTAATTTGAGGCATTTAAATAAAAAATTTTAATTAAATATACTTGCCTCGTCAAAACAAGTCGTTGACTAGGAGAGTTGTCATATGTTTCCTTCTTAGTTTAGGCCAAAACTTTATTAGCTTGTTCAATTGAGTATCCAACTTCTCAATCTAGCTTCCTACGTTCCTATAAACCTATATTCCATATTAATTTCTATATATTACACATGGACCTTTACATAACTAATATATGTAATGACAAACAAATTCCTATACATATCAAAGGTACTTAACCAAACATAATCATAGAAAAAATGAATCATTTATTAATCACAAGTAATTGAATTACTTGCTACCAACTTTTGACTACCATTGAGAAGGTCACCATTTTCTTATGGATTTGGTCATCGTAAATGCCCTTGTCACTTTTTGTGAATTTCGAGTGCCTAACCCTTATATTATCAATTAAATAAACCCTATTAGGTCCTAAAGTCTATATTTATTTGATTAACCTAAATCATGAGTTTTATTATCAATTTCTCTATCCACACTTGGTCCTGGGACTAATGAAGCTTGTTAATTTTGGGTTTAGGTGGTTAGGTAACAATGTTGTATAATGGTAAATCATTAAAGATAAATTTTTTTAGGGGGGCCTTCTATACTTATGAGATGTATTAAGAGGGTTTGAGCTTAAGTTGTTATAATTATGTGAGGAAGTGAAGCACGCATGATTTAAATGTTCTACATATATTGTTGGTTGTTAAAGCATATCATTATCATGGATGCCTCATGAAAAAGGAAAGGTTGAGTAATCACATTGGAGCTTTCACTAAATAACTCAAAACCATATAAGAAAAAAAATAATTAATGTTGAAAATAATGAATTATAAGGGGTTACAAATGCCTTCCAAGTTAATTGCAAGAATCAATCAAAGTTTTGGGAAAAGATCATGCGTAGTAAGATGCACTAACATTCTTATTTTGCTAATCTACAACTTTTTACGGAAGAAAATCAAAATGTAATAAATTACCAAATGCCCTCTTAAAGTAAAATGATCAAAATACCCTTACCCCTTTATGGCGGCTGCAGGAATTTTTTTCCTACATAGGAAAAGTCAAAACATAATTTATATATCATCATTAAGTATAACACACTAGTTAACAAGTAGTAACATTTTGCATTGGCAATGTTCACAATGAGATTTGATTGTCAAATTTTAAAAAGTTCTTTCACATTCCACAAGAATGATATGATTGGTATATAAAATTAGCAAAATTGGTTGGTTCCAAAACACAAATATAAACACAATAATTAGTGATGAGGATGCGAATGGAAGGAGAGACTAAGGTCTAGGCACATTAATGCATGGTGGGCGTATGTATATGGGCGGGTTTGGTGCACAAGGGTGAGTTGAGTAAATGCCCTTATACATGTCCATGGTGCATGAAAGGGTGCGACTAAGCTCATGTGAGCTAAAGGGCACATTGAGGTGCACTAAATAAGGTCCAGTGAGCAACATGGTATGTTGGGCTAATTTTGGGCCATAGGCATCACCCTAAAAGAGAGAAGCTTAAGCAACCATTTTGGGCCCAAATGAGCACTTAGGATAAATAAGTTGTAAGGGCCACTGAAGAGCACACGTATGAGCCTACTGAGCCAAAAAGGCCCAAGAAAGGCAAATTACACACCTAGGGCATATGGGCCTAACATGATTATTTAAGGTCGAGTCTCAGGGAAAATGAGTATTTGTAAAAAATTATCCAACCTAAGAAGGAAATGAGAGGCAATCAAAAGGCAATCATGATGGATAAGATGATTGAGAGTACTTATTTCTACTCTCAAGCTCACCTTCATATTTGGAACAAGGACCAAACTGAGGTGTGTGGGCCAAGAAGAGGCAAATATGATCTTGTTCAGAATACCCATTGATAGGTGATTGGACATGATAGTGTCAACAGGCAGGGGATGATTCTTGAATTCAAGGATAAGGTGTTATCTAGATTATCTTCCATGAGGTGGAATAGGGTAAACTATGAGGTGAAAATGAGGTGTTTCTCAATATAGCTCCTAAGTAATGGCAAAGCAATAAAAAAAGGTTGGCTTGAGGACTATAAATTGGGATTGTTAATATGCCAAGGGAGGATTGCCCAACCACCGAGATAAACATATGATGTGGTAAACATGCAAAAGGTAGTATTCCACTAATTGAGCTAATAAAGAATAATTTGACATAAAAGGGATAATCAAATTTGATTCCTAGTTGGTATCTAGGAAACTAAAGCTAGGTAAATCCCTATGGTGAAAGTCCAGTGGACAAATTATCTGAATGATGGAGCCACAATAAAGGATGAACAAATTGCGGATACTCAGGTTCCAACTTATTCCTCAGTATTAAAGTAAAGAAATTGGAGGACAAATTATTTGTAAAGGGAGATGATGTGAGAAACCTCTAATTATTAGGTAATTAATTTAATCTAATTGCTTAATTATTTGTTTCAGCAACACAAGTTAAATTAAGCTAACACACAAGTTTGGTAGTCCCTGGAGTCCACAAGAGTACAAATTCAAGTTGTTTATCCATAACAAAGACTAGGGGAAAAGTAGAAATTTGGTAACTCAAAGGTCAAAATTTGGCCAAGAAAAATAAAATTGGCTTTCTAGAGGTGAAATAAAAATCTTGATGAAATGCAAACTCAATTTGACCAAAGATTGACTTTTTCTTGCAAAGGAAGCAAAAAAGGGGTGAAATGGTAATTTCCTACTCAAAATGGGTTTGGAAAGGTGATAAATGGTGATTTAAACCATTTGGTGAAATTTGGAGAAGTTTGGGGTTAAATTGACCAAGTTTGAGATTTTTCTTACAAATAAAGCCAAGAAGAGCATTTTGGTGATTTTAGCTGGTCAAACATGAGTAAATAACTAGTCAAAATGAGTGAAACCTATTAAGGGGTAGAAAAATACATGGTTGAAAATAGAGGGAAAAAATCTAGAATTTAAACTTCAAATGAAGACATACTTGAGAAAATTATGGAGGAGGAATGCTTTTACCCATTGGATAGTTTCATTCCCAAGACCTTTAACCCATGCTATGCCTATGTAATTGGAAGAATGAGACAAGGCTGAAAAGAAGGCCCTAAAAAAATGGAGAAAGACCCTAAGCCTCTTAGATAATTTCCCTAACCCTTTAAGGACCACATGAAGCCTTAATCCCTTACTACTTTGATTTCCCATCCATCCTTCATCCATTTTTTCACCTCATTCATCAATAACACCACAAAATCACCCTCCTTTCTTTTTCCTATTATAAATAAAAAAAACCTCTAAACCACTCATCTCTCACCAACAATCCAAATAAAATCAAAAAAATGAGAGCTTTTAAGTAGCAAACTGAAGGAGAGATGAATGTGTTATGCAGGATAGCTTTTGTTTTTCTTCAAGATGGATTGATTTTGGGATGTTTCTTGATGTAAGATATTTTATTTTACTAGATCTAGGTTTCCTATTACTTAAACATACTCCTAAAACTCGTAGTTGTTGAGGTTATGCTTGGTAAAAAGAAGAAGAATGATGTAACTATAGAGGAAGGGGTATTCAGTTTGGTTTTCTTTCTCAAGGTAATAAAAGAGTTTTGGACTAGTTGAGAATCTGGTTGATCTACCTCTAGGCTCTAAATTATGTGCTAATATGGCTATTTTATGTTGGTATAAGGGACTATAATGAAAGGGCTCAAAACCGAGGTTGTAGGTGGTGGATCTACACTTGCAAAGAGGAAATTGTTCTTGTGTAAGATATTCTTTCCTTTTGTCTTTCATGAGAACTTAGATCTACAGCTTGGCTATGCTATCTAGGTAAATGGTCAAGTATGTTAAAGGGCATGAGGTGGCCTAAAGAGCCAAAGAAGGCTCTAGGGGCACTAAAGTTGAACCTAGCCTACTTTGTACAATAAGTGGCATCTTTGGTGCATAGATTGACAATAGTGTCTAGACTATACCTTGGTGCTTGGTAGATGCATGTGTCCAAACCTTTATGGTTTTGTAAGAACATAGAGGTGTACCTCAATTTGGGTGTTTATGGTTTTGACTGACCTCAAAGGCTTAGTATGTGTGTGTGGATTTGAGTACCTAGGGCCATAGTATGTTTGGGTGTGCTATGGTGTACATGGGTGCATCGTGTGTTCCTGAGGTGCACATGGGTGGGCCCAGGAATGGCACATATTATGTGCACCCAGGTGTACATGAGTGTGCCCAAAGGGGCACCCCAGGGCAAATGCTAGGGCGCACATATGTGTACACTTACGGGCTTACAACCGTGCGCACCAAGATGAGCCATGAGGGCACACTCTACGACTTTGTGTTTCTTATAGGCCTTGGGTTAGGCTTTAGGCATGACCCGCAAGGGGAAGCCCAAGGAAAAAGCCTAATGGCCCAAAAAACTCTAAGGCCTACTAGATGACTTAGATCACAAGTAAGCATACACATTAGTCTAATGGGCTAAGAGGCAAAATGAGGCAAAAGAAATTTATAGGCTATATGACCTACACCAACTTTTTCCAGACCACATTGCATACAATAAGGTATTTTTTTTTTTTTTTTGCTAAAGAAAGCTAGCAAGCCCAAAGGCAATTACACAAAGTCACAAAGTGTAAACTCACATGGGAAAAAAGGGGGCACAAGGGAAATTACCTAAAGTTTAAGCTCAAGGGCAAATAAATGGACCAATTGATGACTTTTGTTTTGTTTTGTTTTTTTTTTTTTGTGATCGTTTGCTTATGTGTGAAGTAGTAGGAGTCATGTGCTAGAAAGGCAACATATAATGATCATTATATATTACTCTACATCGTCAGAGCTCATATTAGTTTATGGGAAAACTTCATGAATTCATGTCTCTATGTGCATATGGTGCATTATGATTAGGTGTAATGTTCATTTTTTTTAATTATGAAATGCCTTACTAAGTATGCATGGCGTGTTTACCCTTATTTTTAATATGTAGGATTTGATCGCTTGGATTATGATGATATGATTAATTGTTGTGTATATATATATTTGCATGCAATTAGGTACATGCATCAACAGAGCACACACTTGTAAACTTTATTCGATGATTGGCTCATGTAATTGGTGGCCTAACTTTAAGGATTTCTTACATGACAGTAAGGTATGAACAAGGAAAGGCCACATTATGATTGTGTTGTGCAAGGATTTCTCTTGGGCAAAGGTGTGGTATAGTGGTACACTATCGCAAAACTTGTAACAGCACTAAAATCTTAGTTATGTAGTTGACATTCGCCCTTAGTCTAAACCATGGTATGAATGTAATGGCTATATAATAAACCATAGATCTGCTTAGTGCATTGGTTGCATGATATGAGTGTAGTTTTTCATAATTGGTTTGACACTTTGTTTAGTCATGTATTCATGCATGTATATAAAATGGTTTTATAAAATTGGAGCTCCATAACTACATGTTTTTCGATGCACTCAGCCAAAACTAAAATCATACCTTAGTTTAGTAAACTGATGGGTTTTAATGAAAGAGTTATAAAATATGTTTTCTTAACTCACAAGTAATTAATAGTTAGGCAAGTAGACAAAGAAATTTAAAAAATCCAAGCAAGGATCCTAAAGGTGATGAATGATTTTGACTTAATGAGATGAATTAATTAGGCAATGGAATAAATTGGCCTTATTAGGAAATAATTAGGCTACAAATGAGGCGGTTCCTCACATAACTGCTTATTAGTTGATTGCCCCCACCTTTAGAAACCTAAGTGTCTAGATTTATATGTTTAGACAATCATTCACTAATGAATAATGGTTTTTGAAAATTTATTCAATAATGAATAAAACATTTAGACAATCATTCAATCTTTACCTTTGCACAAAATCCACATATGACAAAGTGATTGAATCTCGAATATTAAGCAGTACACTGCATGCTCTTTTCCATTAAAAATTTTTTTGTTCTTTGGATTCTGAATCATCCATAATGTTGTAGAGCCAACTGTTTGCCAAGCTTGCCATACTTGATTATTCTAAAATATCAAGGGCGGGGCCACTGATTCAAGATGCAATTGATGATGTGACCCATGACCGAAGAGTAAGCCCACCATTTTGATACTTTAGGCCAAACCTGTGATGCGAACTTGCACTATAGTAAAAAATGCTCCTTGTCTCGAAAGTAGGATCTCAATTGTTTCATTTGCAAAGCTTCTCTCCTACTAGTAGCTTTTGTGTTAAAAATAAAGTTGGTCATTGTCTTTTAGTACACTAGATGACAATAAGTAGGATCTCAATTTTTTCATTTGCATAACTTCATACCTATCGAAAGCTTTTGTCTTGAAAGTAAAGCTGCTCCTTGTCTTATAGTAATGGTTTTATCGTACCATACTGGCTGATACAAATGTTATGTACCAGAACCAGCATAGAAATGGTATGCTGTAGTCGAAATGAACACTGTCCTTTGTATTGAACTATGCTAATAAATATTAGTTGTATCTCGCAGAATCCGTCATACCATCTCAATACAATCAAATTTTTTTTATTCTTTTTAAGTTTTTGATATTCTTAGGTAAAATATATTATAAGTATTTGTAATTGATTAATTTTATAAGAAACATTTTACCAATATTTAAAAGAAAATTTATGCTTTAGTTTTTTTCATACGTTAAAAATTATGATTTTATTATGCATAGTGGAATATTTATAAGAGAAAAACTCTTAATCAATCTATATACATATAACCTACATTTCACTCTTATAATCTCAAATTTTGGAATTTTCCATATGTTGATATATTATATTTATATATATTTTAATTTAATATATGAATATATATCTAAATTAGTTAAAACCAATGCATCTAAGAATGTACGATATGGTACCGGTACTATACCATACCGGTTAAATGGCAACAAGTAGGATCTATATTGTTTCATTCCCAAAATTGCTTACCTGTCAAAAGCGCTTGTCTTGAAAATAAAGTAGCTCCTTGTCTTATAGTCCACTAGATGATAATAAGTAAGATCTCAATTGTTTCATTTGCATAACTTTCAAAAGCTTTTGTCTTGAAAATAAAGTTGCTCCTTGTAGCCCTACAAGAAAAATACATTTTTATGACTTGCAACTCGGTCACCAACCGGTCGCCATTTCACTTTTTGGTGACCAAAAATATCGGTCGCCAAAACAATGGTCGCTAGAGTGGAGCGACTGGCTCTGTATGCTATATAGCGACCGACTTTGGCTATTACTAATCAGGGGCCTGTTCTTATTTTTTCTCAAAATTTCAGATACCCAGATTTAAAATTGCTTTGGTCCATCATTTCAGATAAATTTTTCATTGAAAATTTCTCGTGATTTTTTTCTTAACATTTCTTCTATTATTTACTTCTAATTTTTAGTTACTATGAATCTTCACATTCTACTAGATGGAAAAGGAACAAAGGCCTTCAAAATAATAGAAATAGGAGAAGAACATCAGAAAAAAGAGCCAATCAAAGGCCTTCAAACTCAGAAAAAGGAAAGTTCTCATGAATACCCAACTTCATGTTCTAAGAGAAGGGATTAGCTTCATTCTTATGTTAAAGAGATAAAACGGTGCCTTCCTTAATTTACTCAAGCTCTTGTAGAAAGCATCACTTTTTCATCGCAATCACCAGTTTGGCCACATCTCTTGCTCCAAAATAAATAGAGCACAAAAATGAAAATAAACACAAATTGTGGAAGAATTAAAATAAAAAGCATAAGAAAAAAAATGAAAAATAGCAATTTATAAAGCAGAGGCATAGTGAAGCTGATCGGTTAGTCTTATTTCTCATGTACCACGAAAGTGGAGATTTAGAGGAGGGCTATCGAAAGGTGACTAGTTGGTGACCAATCCTAGCGACATATTTATTCCAGTCACCACTCAATTGCCATTTTTCTATCATAAATTAGACCTACTGTTTCATTGACCGAATTGGCAATGGATCGCTTGACAACCACTTTGTTGGTCACCCAAAACGGCCGCTCCAATCCATTTTTCTTATAGTGCAGTACGCCGCATAGTAGCTTGGGTAACAACCATTTGAATGTGTCCAAATTCTTCAAGATTAAAAAAATAATAGATGTTGGCGTTGTTACATAATTTAATTTATTTAGCTAAAAGACAATGTTTTTCGATGCTACCCACCTTGCACTTCCTTTCATTTTCTTTTATTTTGAAAAGAAAATCGGAGATATATATGGATTAAAATTGAAATTTTAAGTTGAATTTTCTTAGCTATTCATTTTCATTATGAGCCTTCTGCTATATATACATGGATATATGTAGACTTTTAACTCAGCATCAACAATCTCACAAGGAAAGCAAAAGTCTACTCATTGATAAATCAACAGGCGCATGGCCAAGTTGTTTTGCATCGTTACAACTTACGTCGCATCTCTATATATATATATATGACCAATTTTTTTACAGTACTCAATATTTTCAATAGCTTAGCTATTGAAAATGACCTGACAACATTTCTGATAGCTAAACAGTCAGATATAGTATGGGTTTTTTTCTGATTAAAAAAATGGAAGTCATCAATATACAATTTGTGACACAGTAAACCCGATTGACATGTTCCTGAATAGCGACCGTTGGAAATAGCTTTTTAGATTGATGTATCTCAGAAATAGTCATTGGACATTGTCCTCCTTTTAGGAGATTATATAAGTGTGTTTGTGTGTGTGTATTCTGGGTTTAGATATGAAACTAGGTTTTCTTTATTCATTCTTCCTCACATAACTTGTAATGATCAATGATGACAATCTTTATCTCTTTTTTCAGTTTTGCTACATCTCATCTGTTCTTCATGTATTCATATGATATCTTAAAGTACTAATACCTCTTTTATTGTATACTTCTAAGCATGCTTCTAAATATCAAAAAAAAAAAAAAACAAGCATCCTTCTATCATTTTCTCATTTCTAACGGCTCCATTGTTACTATTTCTTAGAAGATGCGGAGGCGATGAACAGTGAAATATACTGTTCATCAATAGTGCTCATCGCTCTTTATTAACCAAGCGGATCACTTTTTCTTGGGGAGGGAATAGCTTTTTCTTTTTTTTTTTTTAATGAAGCGTGGTCATTTCTGGGAAAGACGATCACCTTTTCAAGGGACTATGATTCTATTTTTCCAATTTCATTTTGTTTTGCATTTTGATTGACTTAAACACATTTACTGTCCATAAGTGCTGCTCTTTCCCATTTCGGTCCCTCTGGTTTATCTATTTGTCATTTTGGTCCTCAAAGTTAATAATTAAAGTATTTTTTTTCCCCTATGTTGGTCCCAATTTTTTGTTGTTGTTGTTTCTTTTGTTACTATTTTCTAAAACAAAACCTTAATCATGTGGCTTATCTGTTCTTTGTCATGGTTTGGGCAGATCCAGATTGTCCATTTCTTTTTTTTTTTTCTACCTTTTTTTAGTCTTTGTTGAGTTAATTGTTAAACCCTCTTGGTTCCCAAACAGTTTTTGTCACTTTTCTTTATTATTATTTGTTTGGTTTTGTGTATCATTTGAGTTGATTTAACTTTGACCAATTCCTTCTCTTTTTTCCCTATATTATTCAATCATTAGATTGTAAATACCTAGAGTCACTCCATTTGCTCTCTTAGTCCGCAAAGCTATTTTATTTTATTTTTTTTAATCATTATGATTAGACCTTACTTTCTGTCTCTATAATCACACTATTTACCTAATTTTATTAATATCTTCATACTATTTTTATCTTCTAAAACAAAACTTTAGTAGTTATAGTTCATCCGCTTTTCAGCATATCATTCATATATTGTTGAATTACAACAATTTTTACTATTCATTGAAAAGTAACAAAATTTTGAGCGAAAGGTTCTGAGCTAAAAATTGCACAGTAACAAGTTGCTCAAAACCGGAAACTGGAGAAACTTTAAAACAAAAAGTGCCTAATGGCATTTGTTTGTCGTCCTCAAACTTTTCTTTCTGCAATTGATCCTCTAATTTGCAATATTTTAATAATTATGAATATCGAATAAATACTCGTTAGTAATACTATACATGGTCGATTTTTATCCAATATATAAATTAGTTTCTATATCTATCTTTGTTAATTTTGTACCAATAATACCTTATATAATAAAAGTGGCTTTTATTTGATGTTGATTACTAATTTTTGAAAGCCTTAGGTTTCTATGGTCACCTATATACTGCTTATTTTGTATTTTTCTTATTTTTTCTAGAACCAATTCAAAGCTTATTCTATATTTATCTAACGATCACTTAAATTATTTTTTTTTTAAATTAGTTAAATTTTTTTGAATATTTTCCTTACATAGCATAAAAAAATTAATAAAAAATACTTCCCTTTGGAAAAACATGTCCAAAAGTGACGTTTTCTTGTGCTTTTTTAAAATGTAGAGTGTGAATTCCTACCCAACTTGAGCAAATAATTAATCACCATATATCAATGCAATTGAAAAATTTGAAATGGTGACTAGTAGTTCGGCTACGAGTTTGACGATTGGCGGGTGAAAGTCAAATAACCGAATATTTAGTCACCCTTTTTAGTCAGGATTCCTAATCCCTCTTATAGCATGTAAACAAAATCACATTAACAACAATCATAGCAAAAGATATATATGCACACACTTCATTGTCCCGAAATGAGATATAGTAGAATATACCTATATATGAGATCTTATATAACTTTATATATAGGGATAAGCTTAATCAGTAATGACATTATGACAGGAACTGTTTTTGGAGTAAGACATATGTCAGAGAACTCAGGGCCTGGGAGCAGCTCCACTAAAGAACAAATCCTTAAGAGACAAAGCCATTTACGTTTGCGCAGAGGGCACAGACAATGGGAAGTTCGTTTTCACGTCCAACCCAAGGAAGCAAGTCCTAGCTAACTCTCTATCTCTCTACCAAAAAGCTAGCACACACAGAAATAGAACAAAACTATTCTGTTATACTCTATTTATTTAGTGTAATATATTTATTTTTTATAATTGACACTTTTAAATTTCTAAATTCATTTTGATTTATATAGAAAATAAGCTTGCTTGCAATTATTTATTTTTTCAATTAATTGGAGAAAATACATGTTCAAAAGAAGCCTTAAAGAGTTATTTTGTTCCCACCTGGCTGTTGTAAAAGGAAATATTAAGTAGCCAGCGGGGTTGGTTTTGTCTAGCACCTTGCTAGATGCTCTGCTATTTACTTTCCTTTGTTTAATAAAGCTCTTATTTGCTGTTAAAAAAAATAATAATTTGCCTAAACATATGAAGAAAAACTAAAAAATATTTTAAAAAAATTGTATTTGGACAATACTGAGAGGGTACGGCTGGTACAGGGCGAGACGGGTGGTACACTCAGTACCAACCAGCATAGTTTGGTACAGTGGATAGCCTCTGTTTTGGTTGCCCCTTACTGTTCTCTGCTCAGTACCAACAATTAAAATTTTTCTAGGAAGTAATTAAAATTTTTATAGATTATTTTTTAACTTTTCTAGCCTAAAAATTAAAAATTAAAAAATATACCTTTCACCAAAGTTATTTCCAAAATGACTTTTAGACTTCTTAAAGTGTATGATTTTAATCATCACAAAATTTAAGTAAATAATCACTACAAGTTAAACTAATCTCATCTGCCATTCTTGTGATCATGTAGCTATTGGTTGCACAAGGTTTTCCAAACTTAGAGATGAAGACATTTGCACTGATGATGACGGGAATGAATGCGATACAATTTGCAGAAATGATAGAGGATATTATTATGGATCTTGCCTACTGATGGCCAGGGGCCTCATCGTTTATAGTCATGGTGACTGGTGGAGAGACTTCTGGGAGGAAGAACGTCTGGTGGAATGGACAGCCCGAAGGGGAGTGCCTGAAAGCTCAGAAACAAAGGGTTAGGAGGCCCCCGGAGTGTTTTTCCGGGGGGGGGGGGGGGGGGAGCATCCGACGCCCAAGTCAGTGGTGGCTGAGAAAAGGCAGAGGAAATAGCACAAAGGGCTGAAGGGTCTCGCCTGATAGCTTTCTCAGAGTGTGGGAGCCGTGTTTGGCCAACCAACCAGCCTCCTGTCCAGTATTAATTCCTGGTATTTAAAGGAGTGCCTAGCCCGTTCAGATCACGACACGTGTTCGGTCGGATGTTCCCTGAGTTTCTGGGCGTAGGAGACAGATAACTGGTAGCAGGTTGTCCTGAGCCACGTGCTGAGATGGGCCATGATGTGATTCTGATGGCGTCCGTATGTCAGAGCGCCTATTCAGGCGACTTTATGACGTCTGTGAAAGGACGTGTCAGAGGCTTCCTTAAATGCTTCCATAAATGCTCCTGCCGTACTCCCGAGGTCCCTGGATGAGGTCGTCCACTAGTTCGGACAGGGCCTCTTCGGGAAACAAGCCCTCAGTTCGGGGGTTCCCAGTTTCAGGGAGTTCCGCCTTCGGGGATATCATGTTCGGCTCGCTATGTCTAGTGCCGCTTTTCCGAAGGCGATATGTTCCCAACCTTGGGGGGCGAATAGTGTCCTCGGGGCTTCCTGGCGTGCCGGGCTCGGAGCTCTTCGGCTATCTCCCGAGGTGCCTGATCGCACCTTTTCTCGGGTAGCGCCAGCTTCTTCTGGCCATCATTGTGGCAGGGAGTTCGGCCAGACAGAGGCGATAGCGTTTGGCTATCACATGCCCCCCTTTGGAAAGCCGAACTGAAGACTTCGGTTTTGCATCTCTTTCCGAGGTTTGTGTATGGGAGTTTCTTTGGAAGCTTAACCTGTTCTGAGGATGCGCCTTTTGCCCGAAGATCATGGGCTCTTCGGCCTTGGCCTGTTCTTTGGTGTCTTCGAGGTGGAGCCTGTGCCAAAGATACACCTCTTGCCCGAAGGTCATGGGCTGTTCGGCCATAGCCTATGTCTTGGCGTCCTCGAGGTGGCCTGCTCTTTGTTTCTGCAGGTCTGTTTGGCCAAGCGTGTCAGTCTGAGCGGCGTGTCCCAGTTTCATCCCAGTTTTCCAGGGATGTCAGAAGACGTGTCCCAGCTTTCAAGGGACGTTTGGAGGACGTGTCCCCTATTTGCGCGCAGAGGTTGACACGTGGCGCTTTGCTATTGGAGGAGAGTGGCGTCGGTTATAGAGGGCATGCCTTTTCAGGTGCAGAGAGCAGTTACGGTGACGGTTCGCCTCCAAAGGGTACTTATGATGATTTTTCGGTTACCCATTTCTGGCTTATAAATAGCCCACTCTGCCATAAGTTCCTTTTGCTTTCTCTTCTGCTCTCCTCTCTACTTTGCCCCTGTTCTTGCACTTTCTTGCTTTCTGTGGCGGAGCTACCTTAATCAGAGCTTTTTTCCAGCCAACTTTCACGACGGCGTCCTCAGATTTTGGCAAATCTTTCGGTGGGTTTTTGTTTTTCAGAGCGCTTTGATCCCTGTGTTCTTTTGAGTTTTTCTCTGGAAACTATTTTCTTCCATTTTCAAACTCGTTTTCTGTCGAAAATGACCCTTCCTGAGAGCTGGCAGCCTCTTTTAGCCCATCCTTGTTGCACTACCCCTGAAAAGTTAGAGAGGTGGAAGAAAAAATTCTTTCTTCCCTCTTACGCCATTACCAGGCTGCCTCGTTCTAGCCATTATGCTTTTTCAAACCGCAGTAAGGAGGTTACCGTTTTCCGAGCTCAGCTGAAGGCCGGTCTTCGGTATCCTCCCCCGAAGATGGTGTGCGAGTTCTGCAAATTTCATGGCATTGCTGTGAACCAGCTTCCCCCGAACTCGTTCTGCTATTTTAACGCCTACCTCTGCATGTGTGGCGTCTTTGGGATAGAACCCAATTTCAGAATTTTTATGCAGTATTACAAGCTCTCTGTGGTCCTGAAGGGTGGCTTCTATTTCATGCTACCTCGGGGATCCGGGGCAAGAAATTCATGTTCACCTTCGCCACTAAAGATAGCTGGCGGGGGTGGCAACAGAAGTTTTTCTTCATGAAGATGGACGAGGCCTGGTCGTATGTTCCGACCAAATGGGCTCAGGGAACACTGGATGTGGACGTTGCTGATCCGAGGATGCTGCTGACCCCAGAGTTAGCTTCCTTGTTTGCGGATTTCGACGCCCGCATTCGGGCTGTCTCTGACTGGGATCCCGAGGTCGTTCCGCTCGCCCTTTACCCTTTTCCAATCAACTAGAGGTTGATGACCGAAGAGGTCCTTCGGGAGCTAAAAGTGGTAAAGGAACACGAGACTGACCTCGGGATGCCAGCTCCTGCCATCGCCGGGAAGGATTCCTGGTTGGTCAAGCTTCTTAAGGAGGAAATTTCTTTTGAAACGCTTGCCGAAAGTGAGTTATCTTCTACTCCTTTACTGTTCTTTCCTTGGACTCACGCTGATGTTTCTCTCCTTTTTCAGAGATGGGCGACGCGACTGCCGCCTATTACAAGTCCCTTTTCACCGGCCAAGTAGAGGAGGGTGACCAGACGAACAAGGTGTCTTCCCGAAGGCGGAAGTCTACTGGCGCGGGGCCTTCGAGGAAACGGGCAAGGAGAGCTGTTCGAGAAGAAATCCCCGAGGAGACCGCCGAGGAGCCTAGGACAGCCGAAGTTCCGGCGTCTGAGGCTGCTGCTTCCGAGGTCCCTTCAACCGACGTTCCTCCTCAGAGTCCTACCACGTCACAGGCCCTCCGTGCTGTAGTGGTAGAAGTACCTTCTGCCGAGGAGCGGCGCAAGCGGAAGGGTAAGGGCATTTCCGTCAAGGACTCCGAGGACGATGTTGTCGAGGTTCCGCCAGGTTTGTTTCCAGACAAAGTGTAGTTCTCTTGTTTTTTCTGGATTGGCTTCTTTGTCTTTAATCTCCTTCTCATTCTTATCACGCAGGGGGGTTGACTACCCCAGGCTGGGTGGCCGATCATGCTCGGAAACGAGCTCTTCGGGATGCGAAAATCCCGCAAGGGAAGATACCCAAGGAGCCTTTTTGGACGTTCACGGAGGACATGAATATGTACTCCGAGGACGTTCCTCAAATGGCCAAGGAAATTTCGAAGGGGGTGCTCACCGAGGCCTCCTTTAGGGCTATAGCGGCGGCCCACCCGGGGGATAATACCCTCGCCGCAAAGATTACCGAGCATGCTGCTCAGGTATATCCTTCACAGCTCTTTCCCTTCAATTCTTTCCTAAGTTTCTGGTTCGTACTGACCTTGTGTTTATTTTTTGCAGCTGATGGGGTACACCGCCTTTCTCCGAGTTCGGGTGGCCAGGGAGGCTGCTTTTCGAACTTCGGCCACTCGAACAATGAATGAGATGAGGACCGCACTGGCAGAGTCGGTCGCCAAGAACCATCAGCTGAAAGAGGCTGCTGAGAAAGAAATAGCTGCCCTTCGGGAGGAGTTCCGGAAGGAAAAAGAAGAACTTCAAAAGGACTCCTCCAGGAAGATCGCCGACCTCGGTGACCAAATAAAGGGGATGCTCGCCGCCAACGAGGATCTTCTTCAGCACAAGGCTGGTTCTGACAGCCGTATAGTGTCGTTGACGTGTGAGAATAACGCTCTCCGAGCCGAGGTCGAATCGTTTGAAGAACGAGCCAAAGGGGGAGGAACAGATAAAGGCCCTGGAGGAGGAGGTCGAGGATCTGAAGGACGAGCTTGACGACCTCGAGCTTGAGAAGAACAAGTCTGATCAGATGAGCAAGGTCGCGTTCCAGGACGGCTTCTGCCTTGCTCGGCACCAGGTTCTCCAGAGGTTCCCAGATCTGGACCTCTTTTTTCTAGAGGGTCTAAACATTCCTGGGGGACCTCGGTGGAAATGGTCCAAGGTCGAACATCTGAAACTTCCTCCTTCAATTCCAGCGCCGAAGGTGATGGAAAAGGGCGGCCAGACGAGTGGCTCTCGGGACGCCGCGAACCCTTAGCCAATTTTTAGGGCCGTTTTTCCTCTCCTTCTATTTTGTAATCCTTCTTCGGGCAGTTCTTTATTTTAAAGCAGCTTTGCTCTTAGTTTTGGCTAAGTCTTTTCTTCCTTCTTCATTTCCATTGTCCCGAACACGTTCGCTCAAGAGACTTCGGAAAACCTGCGATTTAAAGGAACTTTTTTACCTTCCTTTGCCCCGAGTGCGCTTGCTCGTAAAACTTTCTGGAAGACCTGAAAAAATTTGACTAAGTCTTTTTGCAGGCTTTTGCATTTCTGATTCGAACATGATTGCTCAAGGGACTTCGGAAACCTTCAGTCAAAAAATTTTTTTCTTTTTCCAGTTGTCCCGAGCATGTTTGCTCTAGGGACTTTGGAAAACCTTTCACGAGATTTTTCACTTCCCATTTTCCCGAGCATGTTTGCTCAAGGGAGTTCGGGAAATTATCTCTGCGCTGGCTATGGCGAATACTTCTGCGTGATTTTTCTTTTCCACATTTCCCGAGCGTGATGGCTCAAGGGACTTTCGGAAAGTCATATCTACGCTTTATCATGGCGAGCACCTCTGCGAAGTTTTGCATAATTTCTGTACACTTAAGAATTTTTCTCAAGGCCATTCTGTACAACATAACTCCTCCACCCAACCTCAAGCGTAGAATTTTTTCAAGGTGTCTGAGTGCCAAGTGTTCTTCAATTCTACGCCTTCACCGTCGCCAACCTTGTACACGCTTTTTCGTACTTCGTATCGAACCAGATAGGGTCTTTCCCAGTTTGCGTGAAGTACGCCATGGGATGGCCCTCGGGGTACGAAGTCAGCCTTTCGGAGAACAAGGTCTCCCTTCTTGATTTCTTTTGGCCTGGCCCGTAAGTTTTACAGTCGTGGCCACTCTTCGCTGAACAGCTTTTCTCCTCAGCTTGGCTATTTCTCTGTGTTCGGCCATAAGATCGAGATTGGTTCTGAGGCCGAGGTCCTTACCACCTTCATCAAATACTTGCACCCGTACTGAAGGTTGAACTACCTCTAGTGGGATAATGGCCTCTGTTCCGAAGACGAGTGAAAAAGGGGTCTCCCCTATGGCTCTTCGGGGCGTCGTTCGATAGCTCCATAATATACTTTGGAGTTCTCCTGGCCATTTCCCTTTGGCTTCCCCTAGTCTCTTTTTCAGGCCATCATTTGTGGTCCTGTTCGATACTTCTACCTGCCCGTTGCTTTGGGGGTGAGCTATTGGGTCGAAGTGCATCTTTATTCCCAGGTCGCTGATTAATTTTTGGAATCCTTTGTCTATGAACTGGGATCCATTATCAGCTACTAGTACCCTCGGTATGCCAAGTCTGCATACGATGTTCTTCCATAGGAACTTCTGCACTTCTTTTGCCGAGATAGTTGTTAGTGGTTCTGCCTCCTCCCACTTTGAGAAATAGTCCACTGCTACCATGCGGAATTTCATGCCTCCGGGTGCTGTGGGGAGTGGCCCAATAAAGTCTATACCCCAGACTACGAAGCGCCAAGGATAGTCCGCCGAAGTTACCATTTCCGAGGGTGTCCTCTGGTTTTTCGCGTGTCTCTGGCAGCTGCCACATTTCCGGGCGAACTGTCTTGCGTCCTTTTTCAGGGTAGGCCAGAAGTATTCTTGGGGGAGTATCACCGCTGCCAGGGCATTACTTCCAATGTGTCAACCACACATGCCTTCGTGAACTTCTTCAAGGACCATTTCAGTATCCTTTTCATCCACACATCTTTGCAGCGGATTCCCATATCCCTGCCGATATAACTCTTCATCAATCAGGAAGAAGCTTTCGGAGTGTCTTCGCAGTCTTGCAGCATCGCCGGGGTCTTCGGGGAGCAAATTCTCTGCGAGTTATCTTTTTATTCGGTCTTTCCATCCCGTTCCCGAGGTCGTCATGCTCAGCACTGAGATGCTCGGATGATCTGGTACCTCGGTATATGTTTTCGACTTCGTCAAGCAATCTGCCTCAGAGTTATTCCGCCGATGTTCCTTCACGATCCGTACGGCGTCAATCTTGGATGAGCCTTGCTACTAGCTCATGATATTTCCCCAAAATTGGGTCCTTCGCCCCATAATCTCCTGCCGTCTGCCGAACTTGGTATCCTTCATTACCTCTAGGCCTTCGGGGCCCCTGATAATACGCCTTGAGCTTTTATGGCCTTCCGTGGCTTATACGTAATTTAGTGTTTGTCATGCTCTATGCACCATTTGGAGAGCCTTCCGGAATGATAGCAGCCTTCTCCCTGCAAGCACCAAGGCGTATATAGCTTTTTGAAGCAAAGGATACCTGACTTCGGCGCCACGCAGGGACTTGCTGACATAGTAGACCGGTCATTGCTTTGGCCCTTCTTCCTTCACGAGGACTGAGCTCACAGCTTTTTCTGTGACAGCGAGGTATAGTACGAGGGGCTCTCCCTCCTGAGGTTGTCGCAGAGTCGGCAGGCTGGCCAGGTAGACTTTGAGTTCTTCCCAGGCCTTTTGGCAATCTTCATCCCAAGCATGATCATTTCTTCCGAGGTCGCCTTCCATTTTTGTTGCCTTTGTGAGGACTTTGGAGAAAGGTCTACACCTATCTCCGTACCTGGCAATAAGCCTGCTCAGAGAGGTTATTCTTCCGGTGAGTCTCTGCGCATCTTTGGCAGTGCCAGGAGTTCAGAATTCAAGCAGGGCCTTAATCTACTCGGGGTTAGCGTCGATGCCTCTTTCGGATACCATGTACCCAAGGAATTTTCCCGAAGTCTCCCCGAAGATGCACTTCTCAGGATTAAGGCGGTTCCCGGAGGCTCCGAGCTTTTGGAAGGTCTCCTCTAAATCTGCAACGCGGTAGCCAGGCAGGTTGGTCTTGACTAGCATATCATCAACATACACCTCCATGTTTCTCCTTATTTGGTTTTTGAAAGACCTTGTTCATCAGCCTCTGGTAGGTGGCTCCTGCATTTTTTAGCCCGGATGGCATCCTGATATAGCAGTACGTTCCTCCCTCGGTGATGAAGGCAGTCTTCTCTTCATCATCGGGGTCCATCCTTATCTGATGGTAGCCACTTAAGGCGTTTAGGAAACTTAGGAGCCCATGTTCAGCAGTTGAATCTATTGGTGGCAGAGGGTATGAGTCTTTCGGGCAAGCATCGTTCAAGTTTCTGAGGTCGATGCACATCCGGAGTTTGCTGCTACCTTATTTTGTGGCGATGACCACGTTGCTTGACCATTCGGGGTACTTGACCTCCCTGATAGCCTCAGCATCTAGGAGACGCTGGACTTCGGTTTTGGCAAAGTTGCTTTTGTGGGCTGACATGCTTCGTTTCTTTTGCCGGACAGGCCTTGCTTCCGGACTTACTTTGAGGCTATGCTGTATTATGCCAGGGTTCACCCCCGGCATATTTTTTGGCGAGTAGGCAAACAGATCTTTATTTTCCAGCAGAAAGGATACAAGATTTTCCTTGTCACCTTCGGCCAAGCTCTTCCCTATTCGGGTAGATTGACCTGGAACAAGCTCTATTGCTTCCATTTCTGTCTTGGCGAGATCTTCTTTTTTGCCTTTTTCTGGTGCCCTTGCCTCCATTGTTTGCGCGAGGTTGTTGCCGGAGCTTTTCGCGCTTTCATGAACACCTTTCTTACCTCGGGTCGGTCTACGAACACCTCTGCATCTCCATCCTTGGTGGCGAATGTGATAGTGAAGTACTTCACATCAGGGCGAATATGCAGCTTCTCCACTGTCTGCCTTCCAAGGATGGCATTATACGAGGACGGGACATTCACCCCGACTCGCCATTGTGGAGGCGTACAACTCAGCTGCTCCGTTCACTGAAGTCCCTTTCAACATCAGCCGGAGGTCGATCCATCCGAGGTTGGGGAGTTCGGATGGTCCAACCCCAAAAGTGGGCGAGGTAACATGCTTCAGTTCGCTGCTGGAGATGCCCAATCTTGGTCAACAGGTGCAAGAATAGGACGTCAGCATTCGAGCCATCATCAAGCAACACTCTTTTGACGTCCCAGTCCCCTACTCTCGCCATGACCAGTAGCGGATCGTCGTGGGGGAAGACGACGGTGGGGCCACCTTTGCGAGCCAGCTTCTTTGATGGACTTTGATACTCTATGACTGCAATTTCTCTGGCTTTCCGCTTTCTTTCCGAGGATGGGAGCCCCGTGGTGATGGTTTAGATAACCCCTGCTGGAGGTGGAGGGTGCTTTTTTGGACTTCTATTTCTCCGCCTGTCGGAGTCGTAGTCCTCATCTTCGGCCCCTTCTTCCTCCATTTTTCTGTCTTTCGGGGATGGCATCCTCAGGTATTTCCGAATTTTGCCGTTTTCTATCAGCGACTCTATGTACTTCTTCAGCTGGAAGCAGTCTTTGGTGTCATGACCGTGGTCGCGATGAAACTGGCAGAACTTCTTTGCACTTTTCTTATTATCGGCGGTCATGGCCCTTGGTCGCCGAATCTGCGTCCCTTGCCTTTCCAGTGCCATGAGAATGTTGGTCCGTGAACTGCTCAATGGTGTGAAACTTTGAGGTTTCTTTCCTCGCATCCTCCGAGGTCGTCCTGCGTATTCGGTAGGATGCCGAGCTTGTTGACTGGACTCTTCGGGGCGGTGGTGATCAGACTTCGGCCCAGCCATTCTTAGTTCTTCGGCGGTCATGTGCTGTTCTGCTCTTCGATAAAATTCTCCGAGGGTCTCCGGGGGGTCCTTTGAGAACTCGTAGAACAGCTGTGAGTCTCGCCGAAGGCCTCGTGTCATGGCAAGAATGCGGATTTCGGGCCTGAAGTCTGGGACGCTCAGAGCTTCCCTGTTGAATCTTTCGACATAGTCTCGGATGGTTTCTCCATTCCTCTGCTCTATGTCGAACATCTGCACAGGCATCTTCGCCGTAGGTCGGCTCCCGATGAACTGCTGGGCGAAGGCTGTGGACAACTCATGGAACTCAGTGATGGTTCCTGAAGGCAAGGAATTGTACCACGCCGTGGCTGGCCCTGTGAGGGTGACTTCGAAGCACTTGCACATGGTAGCGTCGTCAGCACCGTGTATTATCATGCTGCGTTTGTACTTCGTCAGATGGGCCTGTGGATCAGTACGGCCATCATAAATCTCCAACCGAGGTACTCTGAAGTCACCTGGCATGGCCGCCTCAACAACGGCCTGAATAAATGGCGAGTCATCTTCGCAGCCTGTTCCCGAGAGTCTGGCCCAAACGGGTTTTCTGGCCACTTGTTTCTCCACTCTGTCCAGCCGTGCTAGTATCCTCTCCATCAGCACTGTGGCGCTAGGGCCTTCTTCAGGGGATGGAGATCACCGGTGCCTCTTCGGGGGGCGAGTTCGGCGCTGAGTGGACAAGGACCTCGCCTCGGGCGCCGAACTGCTTCGCTGTGAGACTCTCGGTCGCTTGGACCCGGTTTGTCCCACAGGCCGTTTCCCGAGGGCCATATCTTCTGCGGATGATTCTTCGCGAGGGTTTCCACTCCCCGAACTGCGATGTCTAGACTTGGGGCTTTTCCCCCAAGGGCGTGTCGGTGAGGGGGGTCTCTGGGCCTGTGTTTGCTGTGGCCACCTTCGGTCGATCTGCTGGGTCATTTCAGACACGACCGAACGCTGAAAGTCTCTCAAGAAGCTCATGGTGATTACCAGAGGGCGGTCTTCCTTAGGCGCAGAAGTCCCTGGGAGTGTTTGCTCAGCAGCCGGTTGTAACTGAGGCGCGGACGGGGACTTCTGGAGCCCCTTGTCCTTAGAACGCCGAGTCTCAACGACGGCGATCTCAGAGCGGGTTCCCACAGACGGCGCCAAATGATGGCCAGGGGCCTCATCGTTTATAGTCATGGTGACTGGTGGAGAGACTTCTGGGAGGAAGAACGTCTGGTGGAATGGACAGCCCGAAGGGGAGTGCCTGAAAGCTCAGAAACAAAGGGTTAGGAGGCCCCCGGAGTGTTTTTCCGGGGGGGCAGCCTCCGACACCCAAGTCAGTGGTGGCTGAGAAAAGGCAGAGGAAATAGCACAAAGGGCTGAAGGGTCTCGCCTGATAGCTTTCTCAGAGTGTGGGAGCCGTGTTTGGCCAACCAACCAGCCTCCTGTCCAGTATTAATTCCTGGTATTTAAAGGAGTGCCTAGCCCGTTCAGATCACAACACGTGTTCGGTCGGATGTTCCCTGAGTTTCTGGGCGTAGGAGACAGATAACTGGTAGCAGGTTGTCCTGAGCCACGTGCTGAGATGGGCCATGATGTGATTCTGATGGCGTCCGTATGTCAGAGCGCCTATTCAGGTGACTTTATGACGTCTGTGAAAGGACGTGTCAGAGGCTTCCTTAAATGCTTCCATAAATGCTCCTGCCGTACTCCCGAGGTCCCTGGGTGAGGTCGTCCACTAGTTCGGACAGGGCCTCTTCGGGAAACAAGCCCTCAGTTCGGGGGTTTCCAGTTTCAGGGAGTTCCGCCT
Source organism: Aquilaria yunnanensis (assembly GCA_039654915.1). Classification (NCBI taxonomy): domain Eukaryota; kingdom Viridiplantae; phylum Streptophyta; class Magnoliopsida; order Malvales; family Thymelaeaceae; genus Aquilaria; species Aquilaria yunnanensis. The sequence continues at coordinate 73,466,481 of CM077597.1, forward strand.
TCGGGGATATCATGTTCGGCTCGCTATGTCTGGTGCCGCTTTTCCGAAGGCGATATGTTCACAACCTTGGGGGGCGAATAGTGTCCTCGGGGCTTCCTGGCGTGCCGGGCTCGGAGCTCTTCGGCTATCTCCCGAGGTGCCTGATCGCACCTTTTCTCGGGTAGCGCCAGCTTCTTCTGGCCATCATTGTGGCAGGGAGTTCAGCCAGACAGAGGCGATAGCGTTTGGCTATCACCTACCTCGACGAGAATTGATACAAATTGTTGGTTCAGGTAATATTGATGAGGAAGGGGTTGATGATGAAATGGCTGTTAGTGGAAACTCGGGTTCAATTCTTGGTAACAAATTTGCTTCAGTTCATCGTGTTGAAGGTGATCGAGGTCCTTTTATTGATGATAACGGTGAACTAGAAGATGATTTACATTACACTGGGGCAGAAATTGATCAACCGGTGTATTGTTTTTGTTGCTCAGCCCAGCAAACTTAATTGCCTCATTAAGATTCTCCCGACGAATATAACGTATGTAAGAGCTGTTTCGTTTGCTACTAATATTTTTTTTTTTCAGTGTTGTTGTATGGAACATATAGTACAAATGGAGAAAGCTCTGTAATGGTCATGGTTTTGGTTGAGTGTTAAAGATTAAAATTCGCTACTAGAAAAAGCCTATTTTCCCATAACACAATTTTTTAAGGTGAAAAGCGGTCGGAATTTTTTTATGGTCAGCCTTCGATAAACTTCTCCACTTGTTTCCCATTTTTTCCCACCCTAAACTTCACTTTAAAAAATTTGTGTTGGCCTAAAATCAAAGAATTTTCTCTTTGTTTTCTAGCCGTTAAACAAAAAATCAAAATTTGAATTTTGTGATGGCACACCGTTGAAAAATTTTAAAAAATTTTCCTCCACATCTAAAGAAGTTAAATTTCTTACACCACCGTTACAAAAGCCCTACTTCACTGAAATCTCAATTTAAGTCCCACCCTCCACATCTCTCTTTACACAGAATTTTATCTTGTCCTCAATACAATTTCTTTCTCTTCTCCTTCATCTTCTTCTTTCTTTCCTCTTTCTCACCATTTATTTCCTCTTTATTTCTATCACTTTATTTTCTTTTTCTTTTACTTTTAGAACTTCATTTTCTAATTTTTCTCTTCTAGTTCTGATAGCCGAAGGGCTATCGCCTCTCTCAGTACATACATCCTGCCAATAGTATGGTCAGGAAAACTGGCGTTACCCTAAAGAGGCGATATCACGGACCTCGGAAGGAGCGAAGTCAAAATACCCCAAACTCTAGACTTCGGCTAGAACATCAAGAATTCCAAGGCTGCCACCAGCTCCCTCGGGAGACCAAACGGATTGCCTTCGGGGATGAAGAACCAGCTATTTCAAGCAGGAGAGAATCTTACCGAAGGCAAAACCCCCAAACCAGGGAACTCCCCGAACTACAGGCATAATTTCCAAAGAAAGGCGTCTGTTCCGAAAGACGACCTCGCCGGAGAACCGCGGGAGTACGGCATGGGCATTTAAGGAGCCTTTGACATGTCGCCCACATGCGCTACATGCCGCCTCGAAAAGCGGTCTGACGCGCCGACGCCGTCCAAGTCTTGTCACGACCTGTCTCGGTCCCAGACCCGAGGAAGCCTACAAACGGCTACCTATCTCCTACGCCCGACAGTACATATCGCATCTGACAGAACACGTGTCGTGATCTGAGTGGGCTAGGCACCACTATAAATGCTAGGAAACAAGCCCAGGAAAAGCATCCGACCCCCCTCCCTGAGAAAAACACGAACAGGCAAGACCACCTAACCCATTAGCGCTTTCCCTCTATCTCCCCTCAGGACATTGACTTGGGCATCGGAGGCTCCTCCCCAGAAAAATACTCTAGGGACCTCCTAACCCTTTTCTTTCGGAGCATTTCAGGCACACGCCTCTGGGAAATCTTTGCTCCAGACGTCTTCCCTCTCAGGAAGTCCCTCCCGAAGTCATAATGTCACCTGACGGAGATGCTGCCGGGCATCATTTGGCGCCGTCTGTGGGAACTCACCCTCAGGTCACCGTTGTTGAAACTCGGCGTTCAAAGGACTTCCGAAGTCCTCGTCTGCGCCTGAAGCTCAACCGGCTACTGAGCAAACCCTTCCAGGGACTTCCTCGCCTGAGGAAGAACGTCCTCTAATCATAACTATGAGTTTTCTGCGCGATTTCCAGTGCTCTATTGTGGCCGAAATGACGCAGCAAATAGACCGAAGATGGCCGCAACCCACACAGGCCCAAAGGCCTTCCTCGCCAGCACTCCCTCGAGAGAAAAGCCCGAGATCAGCTTACCAGAGTTCGGGAAGTGGGGATCCGCATAATGAGTCCTCAACGGAAAACATACCCCTCGGGGGACGACCTAAGGGGCCAGTAGAGCCTAAATGGCCTAAAACCCCACGCCAAAAGAGTTCATCGCCTGAGGCAAAGTCGCCATCCCCTCAGCGGTGAAGTTCATCCCCGAAAAGGCACCGGCAATCTCCCTTCCCAGAAGCCTACAAGCACCAGGAAGAAGAGCCCAGTGCCACGATCCTTGTGGAGAAAATATTAGTGAGGTTGGAGAAAGTGGAAAAACAGGTAGCTCGCAAACCAGTCTGGGCCAGGCTGTCTGAAACTTTCTGTGGGGATGAATCGCCGTTCACCCGAACAGTAGTCGAGGCAGCCATGCCAAGTGACTTCCGGGTGCCTCGGCTGGAAACCTATGACTGCCGAATTGACCCACAAGCTCATCTAACTAAATAAAAATGTAGCATGGTGTTACACGACACTGATGATGCTACTTTGTGCAAATGCTTTGAGGTCACCCTCGCAGGGCCCGCAGCGGCGTGGTATAACTCCTTGGCCCCTGGAACCATCAGGGAGTTTCAGGAGCTGTCCACGGCCTTTACGCAGCAGTTCATTGGAAGCCGTTTGACAGTAAAGATGTCGGTCCAGATGTTCGACATAGCGCAGAAGAACGGAGAAACCATCCGCGACTATGTCGAAAGGTTTAATGGAGAGGCCCTAGGTGTTCCAGACTTTCGACCCGAAATACGCATCCTCGCCATGACACAGGGCCTTCGGAGGGACTCACAGCTGTTCTACGAGTTTTCCAAGAACCCCCCGGACAGGCTTGGTGAATTCTACCGAAGGGCCGAGCAGCATATGACAGCCAAAGAGCTGAGAATGGGTGGACCAAAGAATGATCACACCCGTCCCGAAGGGTGGTTTTTACTTCATGCTACCTCGAGGATCAGGGAGCAAAAAGTATATGTTCACCTTCGCCACTAAGGACAGCTGGCGAGGGTGGCAAGAAAAATTCTTTTTTCTGAAGATGGAGGAGGCCTGGTCGCACGTTCCGACTGAGTGGGCCTCGGGAAGGCTGGAGACGGATGTTGTAGACTCGAAGAGGCTGCTGACTCCTGAGTTGGCGGCCAGGTTCGCGGACTTCGACAGACGAATCCGGGCAGTCTCCGACTGGGACTCCGAGGTCCCTCCATGCTCCCTCTCCCCCTTCCCCATCATGTGGAAACTGATGACCGAGGAGGTCCTTCGGGAGCTAGGGGTAGTGAAGGAGCACGAGACGAACCTCGAGATGCCGGCTCCTGCCATCGCAGGGAAAGACTCCTGGCTGGTAAAACTCCTTCGGGAGGATCTTACTTACGAGACCTTTTGTGAGCGTAAGTTATCTCAAAATTTTTTTTGTTATAGATACATCTTAGACTCACACTGATGTTTTCCTTCTATTTCAGAGATGGGCGACGAGTTCGCTGCTTACTACAAGGCACTCTTCCTCGGTCAAGCCGAGAAGGGGGAGCAAACTAAGAAGGCTATCTCCCGAAGGCGGAAATCATCTGGGGCTGGGCCATCATCGGCAAAACGGGCGAAGAAAGACGCGTCTTTTCTCACAGCTGTTCTACGAGTTTTCCAAGGACCCCCCGGACACGCTTGGCGAATTCTACCGAAGAGCCGAGCAGCATATGACAGCCGAAGAGCTGAGAATGGGTGGACCAAAGAATGATCACACCCATCCCGAAAGGTACGGCCAGCAAACAAAGTACCCGGCTGAACAGGCAGGGCAACCTCGGAGGTTTAGGGGAAAGAAACCTTCTCCGAACTTCACACCCCTGAACACTACAAGAACCAATATCCTCATGACAATGGAGAGGCAGGGAACCCAGATTCAGCGGCCAAGGGCTATAACCACTGACAACAAGAAGAATATGAAAAAGTTCTGCCAGTTTCATCGCGACCACGGGCACAACACTGAAGATTGCTTCCAACTGAAAAAGTATATTGAGTCACTGATAAAACAAGGCCAACTCCGGCGTTATCTACGAATGCCTTCCCCGAAGGGAAGAAAGGAGGAGGAAGGAAAGGCTGATGACGAGGAGTATGACTCCGACAGACGAAGAATCGAAGTCCAAAGAGGCGTCTCCCGCCCCCGGCAGGAGTGATACAAACAATCACAACGGGACTGCCATCCTCGGAAAGAAAGAGGAAAGCCAGAGAAATATCAATGATGGAATATCAAAATCCGTCGAAGAAACTGACCGGAAAGGATGGTTCCACCGTCATCTTTCCCCATGACGATCCACTGTTGGTCATGGCAAGAATAGGAAATTGGGACGTCAAAAGGGTATTACTTGACAATGGATCAAACACCGACATCCTGTTCTCGCATCTGCTGCCGAGCTTGGGAATATCCAACACCAACCTCAAGCCCGTCGCTTCGCCAACTTTCGGGGTAGGGCCGTCCGAACTGCCTGTCCTCGGATGGATCGACCTCCCCCTGATGATGAGAGGAGGTTCGGTAAACGGGACAGACGAATTATTTGCCTCCACAATGACAAGGTTCATTGTCATGGGTGTCCCTTCGTCATATAACGCCATCCTTGGAAGGCAAACACAAGGAAATCTGCACATTCGCTCGGATGTAAAGTACTTAACCGTCACTTTTGCCACCAAGGATGGAGACGCAGAAATCTTTATCGATTAAGGCGAAGTAAGGAAAGTGTTTGTCAAAGCGCGAAAGGCCCCAGTAACCAACCTCGCACAAACTGTGGAGGCAAAGGTTTTGTCAGATGGAAGGCCAAAAGAGGGAGAGGCAGAAGATCCCTCGAAGGTAGAAATAGAAGAAGTAGAACTTGTCCCGGGTCGAAATATCCGAATAGGGAAAAACTTGGACGAAGGTGACAAGAAAAGACTTGTATCCTTTCTACTGATGAATAAAGACCTGTTTGCCTACTCGCCGAAAGATATGTCGGGGGTAGACCCTCGCATAATACAGCATAACCTTAAAGTAAGTCCGGAAGCAAAACCTATCTGGCAAAAGAAGCGGGCCATCTCAGTCCATAAAAATAACTTCGTCAAAACCGAAGTCCAGCGCTTATTAGACACAGATGTAATCAGGGAAGTCAAGTACCCCGAATGGTTGAGCAATGTGGTTATCGCCACAAAAGAAGGGAGCAGTAAGCTCCGAATGTGCATCGACTTCAGAAACTTGAATGATGCTTGCCCAAAAGATTCATATCCTCTCCCACCAATAGACCGGTTGGTAGACTTAACTGCCGAATACGGGCTCCTAAGTTTCCTGGACGCCTTCAGTGGGTATCATCAAATAAGGATGGACCCCGAAGATGAGGAGAAAACCGCCTTCATCACCGAGGGTGGAACGTATTGTTACATCAGGATGCCCTTCGGGCTCAAAAATGATGGAGCTACCTACCAGAGGTTGATGAGCAAGGTCTTTAAGGACCAAATAGGGAGGAACATGGAAGTTTACGTTGATGACATGATAGTCAAAAGCAAGCTGTCTTGTGACCACGTCGCAGACCTGAATGAGACTTTCCACCAGCTCAGAACCTTCGGAATTCGCCTCAATCCCGAAAAATGCATCTTCGGCGTAACCTCAGGAAAGTTTCTTGGGTACATGGTATCAAAAAAAGGCATTGATGCTAACCCAGAAAAAGTTAAGGCTCTGCTTGAATTCCGAACTCCCGTCACAATGAAAGATGTGCAGAGACTCACCGAAAGGATAACCTCTCTTAGCAGGTTCATTTCCAGGTATGGAGACCGGTGTCGAGCATTCTTCAAAGTCCTCACTAAGGCAGCAAAAAAGGAAGGCGACCTCGGATGTGATGATCATCCTTGGAATAAGGACTGCCAAAAGGCTTGGGAAGAACTCACAGCCTATGTGGCCCGTCTGCCTACTCTTCAGCAACCTCGCGAGGGAGAGTCCCTCGTGTTGTACCTCGCAGTCACAGAAAAAGCAATAAGCTCGGTCCTTGTGAAAGATGAGGGGCTAAAGCAATGGCCGGTTTATTATGTAAGGAAATCCCTACACGGCACCGAAGTCAGGTTTCCCTTGCTACAAAAAGCTATATATGCCCTGGTACTTGTGGGAAGAAGACTACGGCCATATTTTCAGGCTCACCCAATCATCGTCCGAAGTAGTCTACCTCTACGGGACGTCATGAGGAAAGTTGATCATTCAGGAAGGCTTTCCAAATGGTGTATAGAGCTGGGCGAGTACGACATTACTTATGAACCTCAGAAAGCCATAAAAGCGCAAGCTCTGGCAGACTTCATTGCCGAAGTACCCATCACCAAGGACAGCCATTCGGATCCTGGCGAAGGTGAGCCAGAATGGAGTTTGTACATAGATGGAGCCTCAGGGTCTGAACACCAGGGAGCTGGGGTAATTATCAGAGGCCCCGAAGGTCTAGAAGTAATGAATGCAATCAAGTTCAGCTTTAACGTCACCAACAATATGGCTGAATACGAAGCCCTCATAGCAGGGTTACGCTTGGCCAGAAAAATTGGTGTAAGAAACTTGAAAGCCCATAGCGATTCCCAGCTGGTAGTTCGACAAACAGCAGGGGACTATGGGGTGAAAGACCCGACCTTGGCAAAATACCATGAACTGGTAGCAAAGCTTATCCGGGAGTTTGACACCGTACGAATCGAAAATGTGCCTCGTCGAGATAATGCCAAGGAAGATTGTTTGGCGAAGTCGAAAACATGCACCGAGGTGTTAAACCACCCGAGCATCACAGTGCTGAGCATAGTAACCTCGGGAAAAGGCTAGAAAGATCCGATAAAAAGGTATCTCGCAACCAGTGAGCTCCCCGAAGACCCCAGCGAAGCGACAAAAGGGCAAAGGCGTTCCAGTCGTTTCTTCCTAATCGGAGAAGAATTATATCAGTAGGGGTATGCAAATCCACTACAGAGGTGTGTTAGCGAAGAAGATACTGAAATGATCCTCGAAGAAGTTCACGAAGGCGCTTGTGGTTCGCACATTGGAACCGACACCCTGGCAGCAGTTATACTTCGCCAAGGATACTTTTGGCCTACCCAAAGAAAAGATGTTGGGCAGTTCGTCCAGAAATGTGGGAATTGCCAAAGACACATGAGTATCCAAAGGGCACCCTCGGAATTGGTAACTTCGGCTGACTATCCCTGGCCCTTCGCAGTTTGGGGCAAAGACCTCATTGGGCCACTCCCGACAGCACCTGGAGGCGTGAAGTTCTGCGTGGTCGTAGTAGATTATTTCTCCAAATGGGTTGAGGCAGAACCCTTGGCAACTATTTTGGCAAAAGATGTGTAGAAGTTCGTATGGAAGAACATTGTGTGCAGATTCGGCATACCGAGGGTGTTAGCAGCCGATAATGGATCCCAGTTTACGGACAAAAGGTTCCAAGAATTTATCAACAACCTCAGAATAAAAATGCACTTCGCCCCAGTAGCTCACCCCCAAAGCAATAGGCAAGTAGAAGTATCTAATAGGACCATAAAAGATGGTCTGAAAAAGAGGTTGGGGGAAGCAAAAAGGAAATGGCCAGGAGAGCTCCCAAGTGTGTTATGGAGGTTCCGAACAACACCCCGAAGAGCCACAAGGGAAACACTTTTTTCACTTGTTTTCGGTATAGAGGCCATCATCCCAATTGAGGTAGTACAACCATCGGTGCGAGTACAAGTGTTGGATGAAAGGGGAAATGACCTCGGCCTGAGAGCCAAGCTGGACCTCGTCGGCGAGCACAAAGAAATAGCCGAGCTGAGAAGAAAAGCTTTTCAGCAAAGAGTGGCCGCAGCTATAAACTTGCGCGCCAAGCCGAAGGGAATAAAGAAAGGAGACCTCGTTCTCCGAAAGGCTGAATTTGGGCCCCAAAGGCCATCCCACGGAGTACTTCGCGCAAATTGGGAAAGTCCTTATCTGGTACTTGCCGAAGTGCGAAAAGGAGTTTACAAGCTCGGCGATGCCGAAGGTGTAGAATTAAAAAATACATGGCATTCGGATGCCTTGAAAAAGTTCTATGCTTAGGATTTTGGTGGGAAAATTGTACAAGTTAGAAAATTTTCTAAGTACAAAAAATTTCTTAGGAAAATTTTTCTAAGTACAGAAGCTTCTTTTCACCAGAACAGTCATCGCCGGAAGAAAGCTTATTTACAAAGGTTATCAACCTTCTCTAAAGATTGGAGATTCACTTAAGAGAATTTTTCGAGGGTGATTCCAAGGCTAATTGGCATGATAAGTCTAGCTATGATCTTCCGAAGTCTCTTGAGCGAACGTGTTCAAGACAATGAGAAATAAAAGATTTTGCGCAACAGACTTAGCTAAAAATTCATGACAGAAGGAGTCTTTATTAACAAAGATGGTTCTGAGTACAGAGAAGGAAGCTCGCCAAAAGAAGAAGTACAAAAAAGGAGAAAAAGAAGCCAAAGGGCCCTAAAAGAGACTAAGGGACCTCGGTGTCTCGGGAGCCACCAGCTCCTGCGTCCTTGTCCACCGCCTTCGGCGCTGGAAGAGGAAATGGCAAGTTGAGGTGCTCAATTTTTGACCAAGACCATCGAGGCCCCTCGGGGATGTTCAGGGCCGCCAAAAAGGAGTGGTCCAGACCCGGAAACCTCTGCAGAACTTGATGACGAGCGAGGCAAAAGCCGTCCTAAAAACCGACCTTGGTCGCTTTGGTCGGCCTCCTCCTTCGCAACAGCTAAGTCATCAAGCTCTTTCTCTAGGTCAACGATCTCCTTTTTCAGTGCCTTCATCTTCTTCTTCTTTGGCTCCTTCTTCAAAGACTCGACCTCAGCCTGGAGCGCGGCCTTCTCAGCAAGCGCCTTCGCCAGGAGAGCCTCAGACTCTGACTTCTCCTTCTAATATGCCTCGTTTGCCGAAGTCAGCTCCACCACCTTGGAACCGAGGTCAGATATGTTTTGGGAGGAGTCCTTCAGAAGGTCCTCTTTTTCCTTCAACAACTCCTCCTGAACGGCAGCAACCTCCTTCTTTGCAGCCTGAGCCGTCTCCAAATTCTTTGTGACCAAGTCGGAGCACATGACCTTGGATTTCTCCACACAGTCTAAGGCCCAGGCTCGGAACGCCGCTTGTTTCGCTGCCCGAACTCTAAGGAGGCCGGTGTACCCCAACAGCTGCAAAGTAAGAACAAAGTTAGTAAAAAAAAAATGGGTCAAACATTTAGAAGAAATCAAAAGGAAAACAAGGCGCGAAGTATACCTGGGCAGCGTGCTCGGAAACTTTTGCAGCAAGGGACTCTTCGTCCGGACAAGCCTCAGAAATAGCCTGGAAAGAGGCCTCGGTGAGGATCCCCTTTGAAATTTGGTTGGCCATTTGCTGGCAGTCGCCGGAGTACAAGTTCATGTCCTCTGTAAACTACCAGAAAGGCTCCCTCGGGATTTTCCCCTTCGGGATATGGGAATCCTGAAGGGCCCGTTTCCGAGCGTGCTCAGCCACCCACCCCGAAGATGGTACCTCCTCTGCACGGCAAGACAAGAAACTTGTTAAGGCAAACAATTCTTAAAGTTCAAAAAATAAAAATACTGCAGCTTGTCCAAAGAACGAACCTGGCGGCACCTCGATGACATCATCATCAGCTTCCCGGACCCCCTCAGCAAAAATTTCCTTGCCTTTTCCCTTCTGGCGCTCCTCGGCAGAAGGGACTTCCACCAAGGCGTCCAAAAGAGCCGTCGAGGAAGTGGGACTCCGAGAAAGGGCGTTAGCAGCGACCTAGGTCGATGGGGCAACAGCAGCGTCAGGCTTTCCGCGCGCCTCCTCGGGAATTTTCACGTGAGGAAGAGGCGCGTCTTTCTTCTCCCGTTTTGCCGATGATGGCCCGGCCCCAGACGATTTCCGCCTTCGGGAGACGGCCTTCTTAGTTTGCTCCCCCTTCTCGGCTTGACCGAGGAAGAGCGCCTTGTAGTAAGCAGCGGACTCGTCGCCCATCTCTGAAATAGAAAGAAAACATCCGTGTGAGTCTAAGATGTATCTATAACAAAAAAAATTTGAGATAACTTACGATCACAAAAGGTCTCGTAAGTAACCTCCTCCCGAAGGAGTTTTACCAGCCAGGAGTCTTTCCCTGCTATGTCAGGAGCCGGCATCTCGAGGTCCGTCTCGTGCTCCTTCACTACCCCTAGCTCCCGAAGGACCTCCTCGGTCATCAATTTCCACATGATGGGGAAAGGGTAGAGGGAGCGTGGAGGGACCTCGGAATCCCAGTCGGAGACTGCCCAGATCCGTCTGTCGAAGTCCACAAACCTGGCCGCCAACTCAGGAGTCAGCAGCCTCTTCGGGTCTACAACATCCGTCTCCAGCGTTCCTGAAGCCCGCTCAGTCGGAACGTACGACCAGGCCTCCTCCATCTTCAGAAAAAAGAATTTTTCTTGCCACCCTCGCCAGCTGTCCTTAGTGGCGAAGGTGAACATATACTTTTTGCTCCCTGATCCTCGAGGCAGCATAAAGTAAAAGCCACCCTTCGGGACCGCATAGAGCTTATAGTACTGCATAAAGAGAATGAAATGGGGTTCTATTTTGAAAACACCGCACATGCAAAGGAAGGTGTTAAAATAGCAGTACGAGTTCGGGGGAAGTTGATTTACAGCAATGCCATAAAATTGGAAAAAGTCGCAAATCACCCTCGAGGGAGGAAACCAAAGTCCGGCCTTCAGTTGGGCGTGAAAAACGGTAACCTCATTTCGGCGGTTCATAAAACTGACCACCTGAGGGCCAGGAAGTCTGGTGATGGCGTAAGAAGGAAGAAAAAACTTTTTGGTCCATCTTTCTAGTTTTTCTGAAGACGTACAGCAAGTATGATTGAGAAGAGGAAGCTAGCTCTCTAGGATGGGGGAAACAGACATAAGAGGAGTTGGCGAAGACATTTTCAAGAAAAAAAAGGACTTCGGGAAAGCTTTCAGAAAAGAAAAAGAGCACAGAAAATCAAAGGATTTTGAGAGTGAAAACCCACCAAACGCTTTGCCAAAATCTGGGTTCGGAGTCGCCGTCATAAAAGGTGGCCGGAAATCACCTGAGAAAAAGCACCACAATGAAAAACGCAAAAACAGTTGAGAGCAGGGGAAGAGCAAAAGCAGAACAAAAGGAACTTATGACGGAACAGGCTATATATAGGCCGAAGGCGGATAGGCGAACCGGCGTCATAAGTACTCCACAAAGGCGAACAATCGCCATAACTGCTCCCTGTGTCAAAAAAGGCGCGCCTGCCATAACCGATGGAGTCCCCTCCAATGATAGCGTGCCACGTGTCAGCCGTCGTGCCAAACAAAGGACACGCCTTCTAACACCCCTAAACCCTAGGCGCGCCGCTCCAAACTAACACGCTTGGTTATGAGACGCGACGTTGCGCAGACCTTCAAAAGGAAAGAAGTGGGTTACCTCGAAGGCACCAAAAGACAGGCTATGGTCGAACAGCCTATGTCCTCGGACAAAAGGGTGCATCTTCGGCACAGGTATTACACCCAAGACCCCCGAAGGGTGCCCTTAGAAAGCCTACAAACCGAAGTTTTCACTTCGGCCTCCCGAAGGGGGCATGTGATAGCCGAAGGGCTATCGCCTCTCTCAGTACATACATCTTGCCAATAGTATGGTCAAGAAAACTGGCGTTACCCGAAAGAGGCGATATCACGGACCTCGGAAGGAGCGAAGTCAAAATACCCCGAACTCGAGACTTCGGCTAGAACGTCAAGAATTCTAAGGATGCCACCGGCTCCCTCGGGAGACCAAACGGATTGCCTTCGGGGATGAAGAACCAGCTATTTCAAGCAGGAGAGAATCTCCTCGAAGGCGAAACCCCCGAACCAGGGAACTCCCCGAACTACAGGCATAATTCCCAAAGAAGGGCGTCTGTTCCGAAAGATGACCTCGCCGGAGAACCGCGGGAGTACGGCATGGGCATTTAAGGAGCCTCTGACATGTCGCCCACATGCGCTACACGCCGCCTCAAAAAGCGGTCTGACGCGCCGACGCTGTCCAAGTCTTGTCACGACCTGTCTCGGTCCCAGACCAGAGGAAGCCTACAAACTACTACCTGTCTCCTACGCCCGACAGTACAGATCGCATCTGACCGAACATGTGTCATGATCTGAGCGAGCTAGGCACCACTATAAATGCCAGGAAACAAGCCCTGGCAAAGCATCCGACCCTCCTCCCTGAGAAAAACACGAACAGGCAAGACCACCTAACCCCTTAGCGCTCTCCCTCTATCTCCCCTCAGGACACTGACTTGGGCGTCAGAGGCTCCTCCCTGGAAAAATACTCCGGGGACCTCCTAACCCTTTTCTTTTTTAGCATTTCAGGCACATTCCTCTGGGAAATCTTTGCTCCAAACGTCTTCCCTCTCAGGAAGTCCCTCCCGAAGTCATAATGTTACCCGACGAAGATGCTGCCGGGCATGAAGTTCCTCCTCCCTCCGTGTCTTTCAAGCCAGATTGTTTGTATCATTTTTCAACCCTATTTCTTTTCTTCTTTCTTCTTAATTTAATTAACTACTAGTTTGAAAAAAAAAATCAAAAAATGTATTCTATGGCTTAAAAACAAAAAATTCATAAAAATTTAATAAGATTATAAAAATTTTATTTTAAATCAATTATTATACCTATATAATAATTAGCTTTCAAATAACATTGATTCCTGGCAAAAAATATGTAAAAATTAAAAAAGACAGTCATTTTGGTTTAAAGTTGACTTAAGTTAAAACAAATTGGCTCTAAATCTCTTACTCATCTCCACTAATGAGATCAATAAAAAATACTAGCAAGGATGTGAAGAGCTCCTCATTCCACATCAGTTTGGGATCTTTTTTCTATTGTCACCCTTGCCCAAATTGAGGGGTCCACAACCGAGATGAAGTTGATGGATAACGACAACATCAATATGGCAAATATCATTGTGAGGCTTGAGTAATAACTTTCCAACGACGGTGAACTAGAAGATGATAGTGTTGAAGGTGATCGAGGTCCTTTTATTGATGATAACGGTGAACCAGAAGATGATTTACATTGCACTGGTGCTGAAATTGATCAACCAGTGTATTTTTTTTTCTTGCTCAGCCCAGCAAACTTAATTGCCTCATTACGATTCCCCCAACAAATAATTAGGAGAAGAATATACTATATGTAAGAGCGGTTTCGTTTGCTATTTTCTAAAATGTTGTTGTATGGAACATGCAGTACAAATGAAGAAAGCTCTGTAACAGTCATGGTTTTGCTTGAGTGTTAAAGACTAAAATTCGATACTAGAAAAAGTCTATTTTCGCACACACAGTTTCCCAAGGTGAAAAGCCATCGGAATTTTTTTTATGGTAAGCCTTCGATAAACTTCTCCGCTTTTCCCCCATTTTTTCCTATCCAAAAATGTTAAACTTGACTTTAAAAAATTTGGGTTGGCCATCCCACCGTTGGAGAATAAAAAAATTTCTGCTGTTTTTCCCAGTCGTGAAAAAAATGAATTTTGAATTTTCTAACGGCATATCATTGAAAATTTTAACATTTTCCTTCCATGTCTCCCCACCTAAAAATTTTCCCTCAACATCTCCCCACCTAAAAAAGTTAAATGTCTTACACCACCATTATAAAACCTCTACTTCACTAAAATCTCAATTTCACTCTCACTGTCCAAATATCTCTCTTTACACAGAGTGATATGCTTCCCTCAATACAATTTCTTTCTCTTAACCTTCATCTTCTTCTTTCCTTCCTCTTTCTCACCATTTATTTCCCCTATACCCCTATCACTTTCTTTTCTTTTCCTTTTTCTTCTTCTTCCTCTTTTTCTTTTAGAACTTCATTTTCTTTTTCTCTTTCCTTTCTTTTTCTTCTTGTTCCTCCTCATGCATTGTCTCTTTCATGTCAGGGAATTTGTATTCTTTTTCAACCCCATTTCCTTCTTCTTTCTTCTTAATTTAGTTAAATATCATTTTTTTTAAAAGCTCTGATGGTTTAAAAAAGAAAAATTCATAAAAATTTAACAAGATTATAAAAATTGTATTTTAAATGAATTACTATACCTATATAATGTTAGCTTTTAAATGAAATTGGTTCCTAGAAAAAAAGATATAAAAATAAAAATAAAAATAAATCATTTTGGGTTGAGTTGACTTAGGTTAAATTGAATTGGCTCTTAATCTCTCACTCATCACCACTAATGGCATCAAGAAAGAATACTAGTAAGGGATTGGAGAGCTCATCATCCCACACCAGTTTGAGATCATTTTTTTGTTGCCACCCCCGACTGAACTGAGGGATCCACAACTAAGATGATGTTGATGATGACAACATCGATATGGCAAATATCAATGTGGGGCTTGAGCAAAAACTTTCCGAGAATGATGTTGACGTGGATGAGGTGTCAGCGACCCCACCAAATGAAGAAGATGAGTCACGAGTGTTGTGAATTTTTAACCCTAACCGCAAGCACACAGTGAACGTTGAAGTTGGATATGAAAGAGTATCATTCCCACAAAGATTGATTGAATTGCTTGTCAAGTATCACTACTCTAACATAACTTTAGCTAAACAATCAAAGTTGAATAAAGATTTGAGCAAGTTAAACAAACAACTAAACTTAGCTAAGTGAAATGCTATTAACCTCAAATGCAAGAATGCAATGTAAATTTGTGGTTTTTCATCAAATTTTGAAAGCACACTTTCCATGGATTCATTGCTTGGGTTGGTTAGTTAATGAATTTAGGCTAGTAATTTGGTTTTCATTACTTATTGGTGCAATTAACTAATCGAATCCTTACTTTCCCAAATGGAAGGATTAACTATCTCTATTTTAAGCTTAGTAAGGATTCTCATCCGATTACAAGATTAGACAGAGGTATTAGCACTCTATTTACCTTCACCTAATGACTTGCACTAGTTTCCCAACAAGCACATTGTCATTAACTGCATCTACTAGGTACAATTAACTTTAATTTTTTTCAAGAGTTTAAAAGCAATCTCAAGTGTAACCAATTGTGACCATCAATTATCTAACACACAACAAGCATAAAAGAAGAAAAATAAGCAATAGAATAAAAACCAACATCACATAGTCATATATTCATTTAACTTAAGCAATCCAAGTAGTTACAACCATAGAAAATGTCAAGACTACTACTCCATACTAAGCCAAACATAACTAAACAAATGAAATAAAGAACAGTCATGTTCAATACAAATAGAAGAAAGGAAAGAAAAAACCAAAAGCCTATAGATGCTTAATTCATCAAGCTCCTAGAAGTCTTCAAGTGCTCCAAGTCTTTTTCAAGTGATCCCAAGAGTGCTCCACAATAGCCTGAAAGAAAATGCAAGATGTGTGAGAATGAAAACCTAGCTTAACCTTGGATAAAGAAAAGAATGCCCTTTATGTTATGCTTGGTTCTAGTTTTTTCTTCTCTTCCAGGTGTCTTTGTCATTCACCTACTCATTTGGATAAAATTCCTAGGCTAATAACATGCTCAGATCCAAATTAGAGGTGGTGGACCACTTTTATCCAGGTGCAGGGGCACTGGGGTGCCAAAGGAGGCCACCTAGGCGTTGCAGCTCCCAGAACACGAAAGGCACTGGCATTGCAGCACCACCAGTGCTACAGTGCCTAGGACTCGATGCCAACTTCCAGCATCACTGTACTGTGGAGCTACAGTGCCGCTGGGGCCATAGCCCTAGTGAACTATTTATGCGAACTTTTCATTTTTCACTCTAGTCACTTTCGATCTGATCCGATGCTCCGGTTCCCTTCTCCACCCTACAAAATGAAAGTCCAAAGTAAGAAATGGCAGAAAATATAGTGTGGTGATGTAGAAAAAGACACTCAATATTGCCAAAAGGTCAAAAATTTTGACCATACAAATTGATATTTATCAACTCCCCCAAACTTAAAATGATGCTAGTCCCTAAGATGCTCTAACTAAGAAAAAGAAAACAATCTAAACAAAGAAGCTAACAATGTATGCCCAATACCATATCATGAAATCATTCACTCCACAAAATTAACTCAAGAGAAGTTAAGATAAGTAAAGAAAGAAAAACATTGTCGCTAGTGGTAGACATTCACTCCCTAAGTGTTTTGCTCCCTAATCTATGGTTGCCTAGTGTATCCATGGCTCATAATGCTACTTCATCTACAAATTTTCAAGAGGACTCAAACTACCCACTAATTGTCCGTAAGGAATATACATGCAAATTTAAGTCCAATGGCATATATTCAAGGTTGTATCGTGGGAGGGTTTGGTATGGGCAGGAATCGGTATGAGACTTTTTGAGGTAGAGCTAAAGAAATAAGTCGAGCAAAAACACTATGGGAAAATCTAATAATAAACTCTAAAGTCCCACCCAAGGTATCCAAACTCAAGAATAATACTTTTCTTAGCTTCCAAGCAACATCCTAAACAACCCCCACATGCACAATTTTAACAAAACACTTGAGTTAATTCCCATCAAATGAATGAAGTACTCCTACTTTACCTTTTTTTATTTATTCATTTTCATTTCTTTTTTCTTTTTTTTGTTTTTATATTTTTTTTAGGTCTTTTTCACATTGACTTGTTTTGCCCTTTTCTTAAGGGAAAATTTTTAATGAACTAGAAATTCACTCAATCTTTGAAGCTCAAACAAATGTGCACGACTTATCCAAAGAACACTCAAACCATAACTACATAATCTCAACAATAAGTTCATAACCCAACATCTTTCCTCCAAACTTGTCCATTACTCACTTTCATAACTCACTAATGTTTACCCTTCCCAAGCCCATATATGCAATGCTTAACTTAATTCAAGGGCCAAAAGAGGATAAATAATAATGGATATGGCTCAATTATGTGGGTTGAACAACAAATATGGCTTAAAGGCTCAAAGGGGTTAATCGAAAGATTATGATGAAGGGTTAGCCATTTTAGGAATGTAGTTTAGTCCTAATTTTTCAGTTTATCCTCTTAGTTGCAAGCACTTAATTCATATATGAGGAGGTTTAAAAGCAAATTAAGGAATCCATACACGAAACAAGCACCACTCCAAAGAAATAAATCATCCATAGTGTAAATGTATCATACAAGGCCCAAAGATTCACCAGGCATAGTTTCTACCATTAATGACAAGTGAGAACCTTTCTTTACTTAGCAAAACTTACAAATGACTTAACTTTGTGAAAGAAATCAATCAACCATGATAAAGGGTCTACATTGGGTTCCTAAGTGCACACAACCTAAGAATGCAACTATATGCTCCTACATGAGCCTTACAGTGCTTAATGCAAGAGATTAAACATGCAAGCAAGTAAACTAAATTTCATGCAAACATACAAAGTCCTAAGCTAAAAAATCAAACCACAACAAACATAAAACAATCCAAGTACTCAACTTAATGCATGCATTGTCCTCAATATATGAAATAAAGCATAAGAATGAAAGAAAGCTTGAAGAATCATACTTGGGAAGGCGAGGTGGTTTCACCTCCATCTAATCCTCCCGCATGTCATGGTCATAGGAAGAACCACTAATAGCAGGGTCAGAGGGAAGGAAGGAAAATGGATCGCAGCTTAAGTCATCCTTGGAGAAGTAAGGGTAAAAAAATGGTGGCTAACTTAGAAGGTGTGGGGTGTACCAAGGATAAGCAGAGGGGTGTAAGTGGTAAGATATCTCGAGAAATATAGGGTAATCTAAAGGTAGGTAAGGGCACTCTTGCATCACCCCTCACTGAATCTAAGCAAACAACATCTCTATGTAACCGACAAGGAGTGAAAAATCCTCATGTGCTTCGGTGGCAAATGTCTCAAACCACCCATGCAGATGGTTATCCCAGGAGGTAATGTCACTATGAAGCTCACTGATAGACACTTGCAACTTGTTTAGTTCTATGGTTATTGCTTCATTGGTCGCATGAGATGGATCAATGAATGGTGCTTGGGGTGACCCTTCTCCCACTTGCTCTTCCTCCTCTTCAGCCTCCTCTTCATCATCTCTCTACTCACCTTCCACTAGCTCATATCCCTTACTTGATCCTTGTTTGTGCATAAATCAACAAAAAAAATTATGCCATGGAGCGCACAAAATGGCTAGGGTTCAAAGTTTGGAGGGTTTGGGAGAGAAGAGTTTGTGTTTGTGTCTATAAATTGTGTAAGAGGAAGAAATAAAAAAGGGAGCTTCAGGTTATTGTGCTCTCACACTACAATGCTGCTTCATTGTGGTTTGGGTGATTTCTCTGCCTGATCCTAACACTGTGGCGCCCATGCTTCACGCAAAATACCTCCTGATGCCCCTAAATTTGAATTTTGTTCCATTCTTACCCTGATATTTTAATTTTTGCTGATTTCATGTATGAAAAACTCTCAAAATGTTTGATCTTTGCATCTTCCTTCCTCCAAAAAAAATTCAAAACAAATTGAGCCTATTAAACAAGAAATATTTATCTTAATATAATGAATAAAGTATGAACTAAATGCAAGAAAAATATCAGGGCACCTCCCAACAAGTGTTAAGTTTAATGCTTTTTGCTTGATGACTCCCTTTTTCTTGAAGAATCATGAAGGTTAGTCAGCCAAGCGAAGCTTGCCAGAAATTTATTGCTCTTCTCCATAATAGTGCTTTAAACTTTGTTCGTTGACTTGAAATACCCTTCCATCTTCCTTCTTCAACTTAATAGTTCTATAAGGTGTGACTTTCTCTACCACAAATAGACCTGACCACCTTGACTTCAACTTGCTCAAAAATAATTCATACCTTGAATTCAATAGAAACACCTTTTGATCTGGAACAAATTCTCTCCTCATAATAAGCTTGTCATGCCATATCTTGTTCATCTCCTTGTATAGCTTGGCACTTTTATAAGCTTCCCAGCTAAATTCATCAAGTTCATTTATTTGGAGAAGTCTTTTCTCACTGGCTTGCATCATATCAAAATTGAGCTTCTTGATTCCCAATATGCACAATGTTCAAGCTCCACCAGCAAGTGACAAGGTTTGCCAAACACAAGCCTATAAGGAGTCATTTCGATCGGTGTCTTGTAAGCGGTCTGGTAAGCCCAAAAAACATCATCCAACTTCTTTGTCCAATCTTTCCTTGTGCCATTGACCATCTTCTTAAGAATTTGCTTAACTTCCCAATTTGACAGCTCCGCTTGGCCATTTGATTGTAGGTGATAAGGAATGGCCATATTATGTCTCATTTCATAGTTAGCCATCAATTGTGTAAAGATTTTGTTACAAAAGTGAGAACCACCATCATTCACTATGCCTTTTAGAGTGCCAAAGTAGGAAAATATGTTTTTTTGGAGAAATTTGATCACCACCTTGGCATCATTTGTAGCTGTGGCAATAGCTTCAACATACTTAGAGACGTAATCCACCACCAATAATATATAAGAGCAACCAAGGGAAGGATGAAATGGTTCCATGAAGTCAATACCCTACACATTAAATATCTCAACCTCTAAAATATTAGTAAGTGGTAGCTCATGTCTTCTAGAAATATTTCTCATTCTTTGACAATTATCACAAGCCTTGAATAAGGCATAACAATCCTTGAAAATAGAAGGCCAATAAAAACTCAATTGGAGTATCTTTGTGGCAGTTCTTGTTGGTCCAAAATGTCCACCATAAGAAGATGAATGGCAATGATGAATGATATTCAACACTTCTTCCTTGGGAACACACCTTCTAATGACTTGGCTGGCACACCTCTTCAATAAAAAAGGTTCATCTAACAAATAATGTTGCACTTCCACTAAAAGCCTCTTCTTTTGGTAAGAATTCAACTCTAGAGGCAACACTTCACACACCAAATAATTCACATAATCGAAAAACTAATGAGTTCTAGCTTTTACCTCTAAGAAATGTTTATTCTAGAATGACTCTTTGATGAGCAACGGATGTTGCTCATTCTCCAACTTAAGTCTTGAAAGGTGATCCGCCACCACATTCTTACTTCCTTTTTTTATCTTTAATCTTAACTTCGAACTCTTGTAGACGCAAAATCCACTTAATCAACCTTGGTTTAGCATCCTTCTTGGTGAAAAGATAAAGAATAGTTGCATGATCGGTGAACACAATCACTTTGGCGCCGATGAGGCTGGAATATATCAAGAAAAAAAATCACTCCCAACATCTCTTTCTTTGTAGTGGTGTAGATTTTTTGTGTCGGGTCCAAGATCTTGCTTACATAGTAAATGGCCTAAAAAATCATCTCTTTTCTTTGGCCAAGCACCACTCCCACAGTAAAGTCAATTATATCACACATAATCTTAAATGGTTGACTCCAATCCAATGAGACAACAATAGGTTCTTCCATAAACTTTCTTCTTAATCAACTCAAATGCCTCTAAACAATGGCTATCAAACTCAATCTCAATGTCCTTCCACAATAATAAGCAAAAGGGCTTCAATATTTTTGAGAAATCCTTGATGAATCTTCTATAAAAGCCCGCATGCCTAAGAAAAATTCTCACACCTTTTACATTTTTAGGTGGAGGCTATTAAGCCCAGCCTAGCCCCTGGCCCATTCGGGCCCAATTACTTAACCATGCAGCGAAATTCCATATAAGGGGCATTTAAACAAAACCAAACATACATGCATGAATCCCAAGATATTACTAATACTAGCTCGTTACTTATTTACTTAAAGGTTTATGTTGTGCTCTCGGAAACAAGCTAGTACTTATGTGGAACTTGTGTGTTCATTTCATTACTCAACTAGCCAAGTACATGCATGGCAACCAAAACACCAACTCAAGTTTTGAAAAAATTGTTTATAATGCATACATCTTTCATACTCATATGTTTCTTGGTAACCCACTATTGCACATAAACACATACATGTCTTTAATTCCATTGGTTACCATGTTAGCTCGTTACATGCATACATTTCCTATCCAGTTCATGTTTACTTAAGTACTCGAAAGTGTCCATAAGCACTTAAAAACACAAATTTGATTTTTAAGACAAACCAAAACACATAGCACATGCTTATACATGGCAAATCACACATAGAACACATTTTCACCTTAGAGACTTTGTTCCCATAATCTAGACTCCAAGTCCTGCATATAAAGTCCAATCTTATTAGCCTATTACACAAGCAACTCATAACACTTAGAATACTTAGAATATTGAGCAAATACCACACATATGCATAATACCTTTACCACAGAAAGAGTATAAAATACTCTTGACCTTAGTGTCTTTCAAGTACTCCTTTTCCTACATGAAGTAGAGAAGGGCGGGTGAGTAAAACTCAGTAAAGATTCTATATGGCTCCCAAAGCCTAACATATGGCTTTCAAAGCCTAACATATGGCTTTCAAACCCTAACATAGCCAAGAATAACATGGCAACAAATATTCCAAGCTCCTACAAAGAAAACACTAAGATAAACAAGATACAGGTACATGCATACAACAATAATAATAATAATCGGGGGTTAGCATGCACAACCAAACATAGAAGCACACAACACACAACACGTAACACCTTATCCCCCTAAACGGCAGAGCAACCATGATCCATATTACTCATTTCTTAGGTTAACCATTTTATTAATCCATTTTAAAATCTAAGCTCTTTATGCTTGGGAATTGAGTTGGCCGACTCAATTCCTAGCCGTAATGCTTGCACGGAGCTAGCTAGCACAGAGTTGCCTAAGCAACAAAACATAGCCCTCTGTAGCCTTCTTAGGATCACATGGCATCCAATATCCATCACCCAAGGGCCCAAATACTCAAAGAGTATAAGAATCCTTACCAAAACTGTTAGCAACTTTTGTTGCCCGAAAGCTTTAGAAGCTTGGCGCTTTGTTTTTCCTTGCTTGTTGTAACTAGAACTTGTGTTCTAGCTTAAGATCCTATAAGGGCAGAAAGTTAGCAAGCCATGGTCTTGCTGGACATAACTTAGAAACATAGGAAATACCAAGAAAACTTGGTAGAACACACAATACCTCAACCAAATGAGCTATTGCCGAATCCTTTGGCTTGATTTCCTTAGAGCTCCCGCTCGTCTTTTCTTGATTCCACCACTGGATTCTTTATCTTGGAAGGCTTTAGAAGTTTATGAACATTGAGGACACAAGCTTCACACTCAAGAATGCCAAGGACAATACTTGGCCAAATGGTATTGTGGGAGAAAGAGTTTGAGAAGTGTTTGAGCTTTAGGAGGAAAGAATGAGTGTTTTAGAGTAAGTAAGTAAAATGAGTGAAATGAAGACTAAAATGGAACTTGTATAGCTAGCCATGGGAATATATATAGAGTGAAACTATGTGATTCACATGGGGGTGAGCGGGAGACAAATTGGGAGACAAATTGGAAGACTTATGTGGGTGGTGGGTGAGATAGTCAAAAGTAGGTGACAAATTGGAAGACTTGTGTGGGTGGTGGGTGAGATAGTCAAAAGTAAGGGACAAATTGGAAGACTTGCGTGGGTGGTGGGTGAGATAGTCAAAAGTAAAGGACAAATTGGAAGACTTTGGTGAAAGTTGGGTGGATTTGTCAAAAGTGGGGGACAAGTAGTTAAAGGAAGGAATCCTAAGTGATGAGTTGGATGGGAGGTGGATTAAAATAATGGAAAATGGAGAAAGGTGACAGCCATGACATCCAATGCCTTTAAAATTGGCTAATCAAGGTGATAGCCATGGCATCCAATGCCTTTAAAATTGGCTAATCCCCCCCTTACTCCCTCAATTCCTCGTATTTGGGCAATTGAGCCCAACCACAAAAAGTTCCCTTTTTGTCCAATTGAGTCCCTCACATTAAGTTTTCATTAATTTGCTTGGCCTAAGCCAAGATTAAATTCTAAGAGTGTCCAACACTCATAATACTCCCCAATCCCACTTAATTTAGTGTCTCCCTAGGAAAAATTCTTCATATCTTAAGGCTTAATTACTTAGGGTTTTGTGGGCATTACAACACTCCCCTCCTTAAGAAATTTGGTCCTCCAAGTTTCCTAGGAGTTTAGGGAATATATCAGGATAGCTCTTAAGCATTTCAGCTTCCACTTCCCATGTAGCCTCCTCCTCAGAATGGTTAGTCCATTGGACTTTTACCATAGGTATCCATTTACTTCTAAGCTTCCTAGTGTCTCTTGCCAATGCCCGAATTGGTTCTTCTTCATATGTGAGATTTTGGGTAATGGGAACACTAGTGACATGTACCACTTGTTTAGGATCAGAGACACACTTCTTCAACAAGCTTACATGGAAGGTGTGATGTACATGTCCGAGCTCATAGTGTAGCTCTAACTTGTAGGCTACGTTTCCGACTCTTGCAAGTATTAGTATGGTCCTACATACCTCGGGGCTAACCTTCCCATCTTGCCAAACCTCATTACTCCTTTCATAGAAGACACTTTTAACCAAACCCGATCTCCTACCAGGTCCCTTCTTTTCTTTTGGTTGGCATATGCTTCTTGCCTACTGTTGGCAGCCTTAATCCTTTCCTAGATTAGCTTAATCTTCCTAGTAGTCTCTCTTATGAGTTATGGGCATATTTCAAACTAATCTCCTAGCTCATGCCAACAATGTAGAGTTAAGAACCTCCTTCCATAAAATGCCTCATAGGGTGCCATGCCGATCACTGAGTGATGGCTATTGTTGTATGAAAACTCCATTAAAGGCAAATGTCTATCCCACTCTCCTTGGAAGTCAATGGCACAGCATCTTAGCATATCTTCCAAGGTTTGAATAGTTCTTTCAGTCTGTCCATCCGTTTGAGGATGGTATGTAGAGCTAAATTTTAACTTAGTGCCCAAAGCATGGTGCAAGGACTTCCAGAATCTGAACACAAATCTTGGGTCTCTATCTGAGACAATGTCATCGGGTATACCATGTAATCTTACAATCTCCTTAACATATAGTTGGGCTAACTTCTCCAGGGAGTCTATAAGGTTTATGGGCAAAAAGTGGGCTGCCTTGGTCAATCTATCCACTATGACCCAGATTGTATTACACTTTCTTCGGGTCAGCGGCAAACCCACTACAAAATCCATGGATATGGATCCCCATTTCCTTTCTGGTATAGGCAAGCTCTGTAGTTTACCACTAGGTCTCTGGTGCTCCACTTTGACTTGTTGACAAGCTATACACTTAGCTACGTAAGCACCAATCTTTTACTTCATATATGGCCACCAGTAATAGGATTTCAAATCCTTGTACATTTTCTAAACTACAAGATGCATACTCATCAAGCTAGAGTGGGATTCTTCTAGAATTTGTTGTCTGATTCCATCCTTATTTGGCACACAAATCCTATTCTGGAACTATAATAGTCCAGCCTTAAAGGAAAATCCTTGATAAAATTTTCCTTGTTTCTGCCCAGAGATCTTGGGAATCTCCTCATCTTGAAACTGAGCTTCCTAAATTAGGTCCCTCCATTCAGACCTAATAGTTAAGACCTTTACATGGTCTAATTCCCATTTCCCCCATTCTTGGGCCAACTCAGTTAAACTGAGTATATCTGCCTCAGCAGGTTCTCCACTGGCTTTGAGTACCCCAGTATACTTTCTGCTAAGGGCATCAACTACCACATTAGCTTTTCTAGCTGTATACTCAATGATGCACTCGAATTCCTTTAGGTACTCAAGCCACCTTCTTTGCCTCATGTTCAAGTCCTTTTGTGTAAATATATGCTTTAGACTCTTATAGTCTGTGAAGACTTGAAATTTGCCTCCAAATAAGTAGTGTCTCGACTGCTTAAGAGCAAAGATCACTACCACTAACTCCAGATCATGAACTGGATAATTCTTCTCTTGAGGCCTTAGTTGCCTTGATCCATAGGCTATTGTTTGCTTCCCTTGCATTAAGACACATCCTAGCCCTACTCGAGAAGCATCAGTGTAAACTATATACTCCTTAGTAGGGTCTGGTAAAACCAGTATTGGGGCTGTAGTCAGTCTCCTTTTAAGTTCTTGAAAACTAGCCTCACACTGCTCACCCCAGTCAAACTTTTGGTCCTTTCTTGTTAATTGAGTGAGGTGAGCTGCTAGTAGAGAAAATTTGGGCACAAATCTTCTGTAGTAGCCAACAACTCCTAGGAAGCTTCTTATATCCCTCACAGTCTGAGGTTGCTTCCATTCCAAGATAGCTTTAATTTTTTTGGGATCAACAGCCAAGCCATGCTCATTGATCACATGTCCGATAAATCCAATTTCCTTAGCCCAGAATTGGCACTTACTTAGCTTGCCATACAACTTATGCTTCTTTAGCAAGCTTAGCACCACTCTTAGGTGCTCTTTGTCGGCCTCTTCATCCTTTGAGTACACTAGTATATCATCGATAAATACCACAACAAAGTGGTCCAAATAAGCCTTGAACACTCTTTGCATGAGGTCCATGAAAAAGGCCAGGGTATTTGTGAGCCCAAATGGCATCACAGTGTACTCAAAATGACCATATCTGGTCCTGTAGGCTGTCTTTGGTACATCCTCTTCTTTGACTCTCAGCTGGAAGTATCCAGATCTGAGGTCTATTTTGGAGAAAACCCTAGCTCCCTTTAACTGATCAAACAGATCCTCAATCCTTGGGAGGGGATATTTATTCTTAATGGTTAGTGCATTAAGCTTTCTGTAGTCAATGCACAACCTAAGGGTTCCGTCCTTTTTCTTTACAAAAAGTACAGGTGCTCCCCAAGGAGATGTACTTGGCCTAATGAAACCCTTCTCAAGCAATTCATCCAATTGCTTTCTTAGCTCCACCATTTCAAGAATAGCCATCCTGTAAGGAGCAATGGACATAGGTGAAGCTCCGGGCACCAACCTGATCTCAAACTCAACCTCTCGTATGGGAGGGAGTCCTGGGAAATCTGTGGGGAACACTTCAAGGAATTCTTTTATTATGGGTATTTTACCCAGCTCTATTTATACTTCAGTTCCATTTAACCTTAGGTATTCTCCTTTGATTACTAAGGGTTTGTGCTCCACCACTTTTAGCTGATTCTCTGGGACTAACCCAGATGATCTTTCCAGAGATTGAGGTTTGTATCCAGGCAGACAAATTTGCCTAGCATGGCAGTCTATGACTACTTCATTGGCACTAAGCCAGTTCATCCCCAGTACGATATCATATCCATTTGTATCTAAGACTATTCTATTAGGTCTGCTTTAAGTTCTATTTCACCAAGCTTAAGCATGCAACTTTTTACCATATGGTATGTAATCATAACCTCATTCCCAGCAGTTCTAACCAGGTACATTTTATCCATAGTGTATACTTCAAGGTTCATATCTTTGACTAGCTTAGAAGATATTATAGACAAAGATGCACCAGTATCAACTAAAACTGATACTTCATAACCATTAAGTAAAATGGTACCTGTCAGAGTTCTTCTAGCCAACCTAGCCTGGTCTATTTCCTCATCCTCAACTTCAGCTTCTTCGGCTTATAGGACCTCTTGAGTTCTCCTCAAGGTCTTCATCTAAAATATTATTCCAAGAGTCAGATTGTGTCTTTTCTTATCTAGAGGCATGTTAGGGCCTAGATCCTTCCTTGTTGGAGGTAGAAGTATGTTTTGCTTCTTCACAGGCCCCTTGTGCCTATCTATTACCAAACCTTCCTATGGTTCCCTACTCCTCCTTTCTGGTGGGATAGTCTCTTACCCAATGATCCTAGGCACCGCACTGAAGACATCCATTTATGAGCCTGTAGCATGTCTTTTGGCCATGGAATTTTCCACAAGTCTCACATGGAGGTCCATAACGAGCTGCTTTCTTTTCTCTGTTGTTATCCTTTCTTGGCTCATATGCCAAGTTTTCTCTACCTCTCTTTTTGGATGCCTTTTGCATCTCACTGACATTACCAGGGCCTCTCACAATTTGGCCTCTAAATTCTTGCTCTAGGGCCATAGCCCTCTGAACAATGTCATAATACTTATGGGCACCCACTGCCCTAAGTATTTGCCTCAGTTCGAGCCTTACTCCTCTAAGGAACCTCTTAGCCTTTAAATCCTCTTGGCCATCATATTATGGGGCATAGTGGATGAGGTTATTAAACCTCTATTTATATTCCAGCACCGAGAGCTCTCCCTGCTCAAGCGAGTCAAACTTGACTTGCCTCTAATCTTTTAGGGCTTCACCGTTGTACTGCTGCTAAAAAACTTGGAGAAATTCAGCCCACCACATTGCCCTTTTTCTGGAAGTGGGCCTCATAGCATTTTTGCTAGCATAAGTCCTGTGGACTGCTATCCACCATAGTTCAGCATTGCCTTCTAATCTGAAGGTTGCAAGCAAAACCTTTTGAGAAGAGGAAACCTCCATTCTCTCGAAGATCTTCTCAACCTAGTTTATCTAGAATTCAGCTTCATCTGGACCACTGCTCCCTTTGAAAACTGGGGGTTTTAAGGCAAGAAACCCCTCTAATTGACCTTCTCTTAGGCCTCTACCATTTCTTCTGGGGGCTCTTTCATCTTTATCAGTAGGCCCTCCTCTAGGAGCCCTTGTTGTCCCATTGGTAGTAGTGAGGCAAGTTGGCCTCTCCATTTCTTCAGTGTCCAGTTCTTCTGTTTCTGGACTTTCTTCCCGCTCAGCTTTAGTCTCTTGTCTGATCTCAGACCTTACTCTTCTGGCTCTTGGATTTCTCCTTTCATCATCAACATTTCCACTGGCTTGATCACATAGCACAGGTTCTTTCTCTGGCCTTCTTCTTATTTCTGGTTCTTTTTGTTGCCCAGCAGGTTTTGGGACTTGTGCCTGACCCCTTGTCACGGTCTGAATGCCAGTAACTAATTAGGCCATAGTGGCTTGCATAGCCTCCATCATTGCTTCCATCCTTCCTTGGGCATCAAACTAGGCCCAGCAACATTAGGGCTAACGGTCTCAATAGCCCTAACTTGTACTTCTGGCTCAAAACTAGCTTGCTCACCCTCTTCATGGGTGGCTCTGTTCTCATTTTGGCCTCTGGCCTCTTTATCCATATTCCTGGTTCTCATCATGTACATAACAACAAGCAAGGTATACATATGCTCAATATTCATAAGTAGACACAATAGTGGACTTAACCTATGTAGGAACAAGTCTACACTATAAACAATCCATAGACCAAAAATTTTGGTCTTAAGAGCAACCATGCTCTGATACCAAGTTGTCACGCCCAGCCTAGCCCCTGGCCCATTTAGCCCCAATTACTTAACCATGCAACGGAATTGCATACAAAGGCCATTTAAACAAAACCAAACATACGGGCATGAATCCTAGGATATTACTAGTACTAGCTCGTTACTTATTTACTTAAAGGTTTAAGTTGTGCTCTCGGAAACAAGCTAGTACTTATGTGGAACTTGTGTGTTCATTTCATTACTCAACTAGCCAAGTACATGCATGGCAACCAAAACACCAACTCAAGTTTTGAAAAACTTGTTTATAATGCATACATATTTCATACTCATATGTGACTTGGTAACCCACTATTGCATATAAACACATACATGTCTTTAATTCCATTGGTTACCATTTTAGCTCATTACAGGCATGCATTTCCTTTCTAGTTCATGTTTACTTAAGTACTCAAAAGTGTCCATAAGCACTCGAAAGTGTCCATAAGCACTTAAAAACACAAATTTGATTTTTAAGACAAACCAAAACACATAGCACATGCTTATACATGGCAAATCACACATAGAACACATTTTCACCTTAGAGACTTTGTTCCCACAATCTAGACTCCAAGTCCTGCATATAAAGTCCAATCTTATTAGCCTGTTACACAAGCAACTCATAACACTTAGAATACTTAGAATATTGAGCAAATACCACACATATGCATAATAATTTTACCACAGAAGGAGTATAAAATACTCTTGACCTTAGTGTCTTTCAAGTACTCCTTTTCCTACATGAAGTAGAGAAGGGCGGGTGAGTAAAACTCAGTAAATATTCTATATGGCTCCCAAAGCCTAACATACGGCTTTCAAACCCTAACATAGCCAAGAATAACATGGCAACAAATATTCCATGCTCCTACAAAGAAAACACTAAGACAAAGAAGATATAGGTACATGCATATAACAATAATAATAATAATCGGGGGTTAGCATGCACAACCAAACATAGAAGCACACAACACACACAACTCCTAACTCCTTATCCCCCTAAAGGGCAGAGCAACCATGATCCATATTACTCATTTCTTAGGTTAACCATTTTATTAATCCATTTTAAAATCTGAGCTCTTTATGCTTGTGAATTGAGTTGGCCGACTCAATTCCTAGCCGTAATGCTTGCACGGAGCTAGCTAGCACAGAGTTGCCTAAGCAACAAAACATAGCCCTCTGTAGCCTTCTTAGGATCACATGGCATCCAATATCCATCACCCAAGGGCCCAAATACTCAAAGAGTATAAGAATCCTTACCAAAACTGTTAGCAACTTTTGTTGCCCGAAAGCTTTAGAAGCTTGGGGCTTTGTTTTTCCTTGCTTGTTGTAACTAGAACTTGTGTTCTAGCTTAAGATCCTATAAGGGCAGAAAGTTAGCAAGCCATGCTCTTGCTTGACATAACTTAGAAACATAGGAAATACCAAGAACACTTGGTAGAACACACAATACCTCAACCAAATGAGCTATGGCCGAATCCTTCGGCTTGATTTCCTTAGAGCTCCCGCTCGTCTTTTCTTGAATCCACCACTGGATTCCTTATCTTGGAAGTCTTTAGAAGTTTATGAACATTGAGGACACAAGCTTCACACTCAAGAATGCCAAGGACAATACTTGGCCAAATGGTATTATGGGAGAAAGAGTTTGAGAAGTGTTTGAGCTTTAGGAGGAAAGAATGAGTGTTTTAGAGTAAGTAAGTAAAATGAGTGAAATGAAGACTAAAATGGAACTTGTATAGCTAGCCATGGGAATATATATAGAGTGAAACTATGTGATTCACATGGGGGTGAGCGGGAGACAAATTGGGAGACAAATTGGAAGACTTATGTGGGTGGTGGGTGAGATAGTCAAAAGTAGGTGACAAATTGGAAGACTTGTGTGGGTGGTGGGTGAGATAGTCAAAAGTAGGGGACAAATTGAAAGACTTTGGTGAAAGTTAGGTGGATTTGTCAAAAGTGGGGACAAGTAGGTGGAGGAAGGAATCCTAAGTGATGAGTTGGATGGGAAGTGGATTAAAATAATGGGAAATGGAGAAAGGTGGCAGCCATGGCATCCAATGCCTTTAAAATTGGCTAATCCCCCCCTTAGTCCCTCAATTCCTCGTATTTGGGCAATTGAGCCCAACCACCAAAAGTCCCCTTTTTGTCCAATTGAGTCCCTCACCTTAAGTTTTCATCAATTTGCTTGGCCTAAGCCAAGATTAAATTCTAAGAGTGTCCAATACTCATCATACTCCCCAATCCCAATTAATTTAGTGTCTTCCGAACTCAATGAACTTAATTCCCAATTTAGGAAAAATTCTTCATATTTCGAGGCTTAATAACTTAGGATTTTGCGAGCATTACAGAGGCACTTTTTCAATGGCCACAATTTTTGCCTTGTCCACCTCAATGCCCCTAGAAGAAATTGTGTGCCCAAGAACAATGCTGAATTTCGCCATGCAATGGCACTTCTTCCAATTAAGAGCATGGTTAGTTTTGTCACACCTCTTCGACACCTTCACCAAATTTGCCGAACAATCATCAAAAGAGGAGCCAGATATTGAGAAGTCATCCATGAACACCTCCATAATTTTCTCCACCTTGTTGGTAAAGAAAGCCATCATGCACCTTTGAAATACGGCAAGTGCATAAGCGCCATAGGGGCAAGTAAAGGTTGTCTTTTCTTGGTCCTCTAGTGCATTGGTTATTTGGTTGTACCCTAAATACCTATCAAGGAAACAATAGGATTCATGGCTAGCCAACCAATCCAACATTTGATTTATGAAAAGGTAGAGAAAAATGGTCCTTTCTAATGACCCTGTTGAGCTTTTGGTAGTCCATACACACCCTCCACCCGATAATGATTTTAGTTGCAATGATATCAAAGTTTTGGTTCATCACTATGGTTACTCCCTTTCTTAGGTACAACTTGAACGAGGCTAACCCATTAACTATCAAAGATGGGATAAATAATACAGGCATTCAAAAGTTTCAATATCTCTACTCTCACAACCTATTTCATTACAGGATTTAACCTCATTTGGTGCTCAACCGTGGGTATGTAAGTGTCCTTCATTCTAATTTTATGCATGTAAATGAAAGGGCTAATACCCTTGATATCACTAATGAACCATGCAAGCTCATCTTTACGCTCCTTCAACTCCCTGAACAACTTTTCCTCTTCCAACAAAGATAGGCTTAAAGAGATAATCACCAGGTATGAATTATTATGACTCAAGAAAATATACTTCAAATCACTAGGCAACACTTTCAAATCCAAGTTTGGTGCACCTTTCTCATTCACATCAAGCAAACATAAATTCTCACATGTATTCACCAAAGTTCTATCATCCACTAATGCATTCAAAACAATAAATATAACATCAACATCCTTCTTAATGTCATCATCATAACTCAACAAGTTCTCAAAAGTGGATCATCATATAAAAAAATTTTCTTCATTTCACCAAGGCAAGTATCCACCACATCAAGGAGCAAACAAGCACTAACCTTATTCTGGGCTTTAATAGCTTGGGAAATGTTAAAGTCCATGATCTCTTCATTAATGCTCAATATTAGCTTGTCTTGTTCAACATCAATTAATGCCATGCCAGTTGCCAAGAAGGGTCTTTCAAGGATCAAAGGAATGTCCCATTCCTCCTTTATGTCAAGCACAATAAAATCCACCGGGAAGACAAATTTCTCAACTTTCACAAGCACATCCTCTACCACTCTTCTTGGATATGTCAATGTGTTCGAGCCCCTTTTTTTGGCTCGACATCGAAAAGGCTCGACTCGAAAAGCCCCAACTCGAGCTCGAGCTTGAGCTATTCGAAAAAAGCATGGCCCCCTTTCACCCCTAGGATAAAGTGAAGCACGAGCATGTATCCTTGCCTACATGGCAATGTAATTCTTTATACACAGGCGTGCAAGGCACATAAGTGTGTGAATACTAGGCATGGCGATGTACTTCATTAAATCCACAAAATTGAAGATTAAGAGGGCACATGGCTAGTTGCCCGGCCGTGTTTCTAGGTGTGTAAATCTTTCTAGCTTGAATTCTTCTTTTTCAGCTCTAGAAACTTCTTAGATTTTTTTCATAACTTACCTATGAACTGAATAGGAATTAAAATCAAAATATAAAGTAATTAAGCATTAATTGTTATCAAAATGACTCAAGAAGCAAGCAAATGCCAAGGAAAATTGTGATGGAAAGATAAGTAATTAAGAGTATATGAACAATGTTTGTCGACCCACTCTATGTTAAGGAAAGGCTAGGATAAATCAAGTTGGAAACAAACTCTTGCACATTGGCCCATCATTCTTCCACCATGTGAAGATGAAACATTTCAAATGGTAACCTAGGAAGTACAGTAGTAGCAAATGTAGCTAATTCAGGTCTAAAAAGGGCCTCCCACATTGTAATTTTTAAAAAGCAATTTCCCACAAAAGAGGGGCCATCATAGAGTACTCTGTGGAAATATTCTGTAAGATCAAAACTTAAATAGAAATAAATCTTCTCCAAGACCAATGCAAAGGTAGTCACCCATCAATTTTCCCAAAGCCAAGACTCTTGAAATTACAAACTTGTAGCCCACCTTAAGGCCAAAGTTTTAACAATAGCATCCTTAAGATAGACTCATAAATTCTTCGCTGACATCCTTTTCTTTATTTCAGTCCTCATCATGATAATCCATATGTTAATTCGAGCATAAATGCCCCTATTTTTTAAGGCTAAGGAAAGTTTGCTTATAGCTATCCATTCTAGTTCTTATACTATAGACATATGTCTAATTAGATATATTAATCTACACCTAATCATCCATATATAAACCCACTAATTATCCTAAATTTTGGCAAATTTGCCTTTAGAAAAAAAAAACTCACCTCTTTCTAGAAACCCTAGCCTTTATCATCACAACCGCCATTGTCGCTGCCTCCAGTCAACATTTATTTTCCTCTGGTCACCTTTCCTGTCCCTCCCCCAGTTGTAACCTTCAGATTGAGGCTCATCCAATTGTTCAACAGTTCCAGATCGGAGCTTCTCTATCAATCATTGCCTCGAATCATCACTTTTCAAACAATTGCCATCTCTTCCAGTCACTCATTAGCTCTAGATCAAAGCTTCTCTATCGATCATTGGCTTGGATCATCACTTCTTAAGCGATCATAGCCTTAGATTGGGTCAACGTTGTCGCCTCTAAATTGCACCATCACCGGTCGTTGTCGTCGCCAGATCACGTCGATCATCCTTCATCCCTAGACCCTGCTATATTCAATCACCTCTAGATCAAGCCATCAAGGCCTCAACATCACATTAATAATTTCTCTAATTCAGATCATGTTGTCGTCGCCTTCGGTTCACATCATTCATCACTTGCCTCCGTTGTCTTCGCCCTAGGTTTGTGCACATAAATAACCTGCAAAAGTGTCCAAGACAATATGAAGAAGTATTTGAAATAATATGTGTAAGTGTCCGAAGAAATATGTAAAGGTGTTTGAAGTAATGTGTAGTCATTTTAGTTTCTTCAGACAATATGTAAACTATAAAAGTGCTTGTAGAAATTTTTTAAAGTGCCTAAAGTAATATGTTAAACTGTCTGAAGTAATATGTAAAATGCATATAAAGTAATATACAAAAATTTTACTCCATTCAAAAATAAAAGTGTCTGAGAAAACAAGTAAGAGTGTCTAAAACAATATATGATGCACAAGTGTGTAACTTGATATGTGAAAGTGTTTGGAAGCAATATGCAAACAATATATTATCATGAAAAAATAAAAGTGTCCAAAGCAATAAGTAAAAGTGTCTGAATGATATAGGAAAATGTGTAAATAAATATATAAAAGTGTTTGAACTAACATGTAAACAATTTGCTCTCTTTTGAAAATAAGTATTTGAAAAAATAAAATAAAGTGTTTGACTAAATATGTAAAAGTGTATATATAAATGTGTAAAAGTATATAAACAGAACTGTAAGAGTATTTGACACAAATATTTTGTTTTCCTATTAAACAATTAAAAATGTATCTAAATAAATATGTAAAAGTATCTATATAACTATCTAAAAGTGTCTAGATGAAAATGTAAAAATGTCTTATGCAGATAATTTGTTCTAGATTGCATCATCTTGTATACCGCTTACATTTCATGAATCATTGTCTTTGAATCTCGCTACCTCTGACCAGATCTATATTATTCCATTGCCATCAGCCTCCAGATCTCACTGTCGCCACCACTCGCCTTCACATCACACCGCTCACCTCCAAATTGCGTTGAGCATCTATTTCCTCTAGGATCTCGTCATTGTCACACCTCCAGTCTTCTCATGTTCATCATCTTTGTTGACATCATCTACTCATTGCATTGTCATCGTCACCGTAATCTCTCCTCATCATCATCGTTGTCACTATATTTTCTCGTAGCCATTGATGCCGCTTCCTCTTCTCTAATCGCCTAGGGTTAGGGATGTGGTAGAAATTTTTTAGGACGATAATGGGTTAAGTTGGAAAATTATTATTATGTCTAATTAGATTTATGCTCACCATATTTGAAGCATAAGCATATTTATACTCTATTTGAAAAATGATAGTGAAAAGCACTGTTTGACATTAGAGTTAATAAATTATCTAAGGTTAATATACAAAAAATTCCCTTAAATGGGGTCATACCCTACAATTTGTCAAAATTTTAATTATTTTTTTTTCCTTTTTTTTTCGATATTATTGCTTAACATGCCCAAAATACAACTAATGCATACTAAATAATAATTTGAAGATTTATTCTAGTAACTACTCCAAATGCATCAACGTTTCTTGTACTTTGAGAACTAGGGTTTATGCCTTGTTTGAGGCCTGTTCACACCCAATTTCGTCCAACCCCTTCTTTTTTTAAAAATAATAATTAAAAAAATTAGTTAAAAATTAAAAAATAATAATTATATAAAAATTATTATTAATTAATTATACAAAGAGAAAATTAAATTAAATAGTTTTGGGGAAGGCGCATTTTGTTAAGTTAATATCTATGTGTGTATATCCAAAGAAATTAAAATTCAAAAAAAAATTAATTAAAAAATTATTATTATTAACTAATTAATTATTATTACTAAAAAAATTTTAATTAATTAGTTTAAAATATATTTTGTTTTATAAGAGTTTAGTTAAAAATAATATATGTGTGTATGTATGTATGTAGGAATTACAAAAGAAAACTCCATAAAAAAAAAAAACAAACAAAATTGAAAAGTTTGGGGTAAAAATGACAAAATTAAGAATTTTTGGGAAAATTTGACAAAATATGAAAGTTCCAGGAGCATTTGGCAGTTTGTCACATGAATTTTGGGCCAGACCGACGGTTCTGGCCCAAATTGACAGAAAAAGACAAAATTGTCTCAATCAGAAGTTTCAGGAACATCCCCAAAGTCAAAAGAGACGGAAAGGACTGAAACTGTCATTTTACCAAATTAAGATATAAGTTTGATTTTAATTATTTTTTTAATTATGAACAGTCCAGTACTCCTTCCCCTATAAATAGGGGTCCAAATATGTAAAGAAAGGGGGAGAAAAAAAAATCAAGATTAGAGCTCCATTTAAAAAAAGGAAAAAACTGTAAAAATAGTCTCTGGCCTCTCCCCCTTCACTCAGAAAAATCCTGAACTTCTGTTGAGACCACCCCCTTTCTCCGTCCACCTTCCGTTTCCTCTGCGCGTTTCGTCTCTCTCTCTCTCTTCCTCCCCAGCTTGCCACCCTGTCCTCTGTCGCCTTTTCTGCTCCGCCGCGCCTCCCCCCCCCCCCCCTGTTGCGCCGTCGCTGCCTCACGCCGTCCTGCCACGTCGCCATCGTCGCCGTCGTCTTGCTCCTCCTCTCCTCCCCTCTCTCTCGCCCCGTCATCCCTCTCGTCCTCCGTCACGCCCTCTCTCTCTACCCGTCGCCACCGTCCTCTTCCCGGTACGCCGCCGCCGTCGCCTACTCGCCTGGCCGCCGTTCGCCTCGCCCCTGCACGCCGCCGGCCCCCAGCCAGTCACATCACTCCTATAACAGAAAAGTTCAAAATTTTATCTCTCTAGGTAAAATCCTGGTTTAATCCTTCATCTTTCCATGATTATTCATTTTGCTCACTAACCTTTTAATTTTTGCAGAACTAATTACTAACAACTAACTTTTATTATTATTATTATTATTATTATTATTAACAACTAACTTTACTAACAACTAACTTTATTAACAGCTAACTTTTATTATTATTATTATTATTATTATTATTCCAGTATAAGTTACTAACCTTTTAATTTTTTTGCACAACTAATTACTAACAACTAACTTTTATTATTATTATTATTATTATTATTATTATAATAATTCATAGAAGGTTATACCTCCTATTTCTTTATTTTTTTAAGTGGATGGCCAAAACGCCCCACTTTATTTATTTATTTATCATCTTTTA
Source organism: Aquilaria yunnanensis (assembly GCA_039654915.1). Lineage (NCBI taxonomy): Eukaryota > Viridiplantae > Streptophyta > Magnoliopsida > Malvales > Thymelaeaceae > Aquilaria > Aquilaria yunnanensis. The sequence goes on from CM077597.1 coordinate 73,503,266, forward strand.
ATATTCCTTTATTTACTTTATGTGCTTTCTCTTTATTTATTTGCATGTGTTATTTAATTTATGCACCTTTTATTTTAAATAGATATCCAAACCAAAAAAATAAAATCTCCACTTTACCTTATTTATTTATTGTCATTTAATTTTCCTTTCTTTACTTTATGCAAAATTTTATTTTATAGTTAAACTTATTTCATTTATTTCACCTTTAGCCATAAAAAAATAAATAAAATAAATAAGTAAATAATATAAATTAAAAGAAGAATTTTTTATGTGAATGATTAACTTTATTCCATTTATTTTTAGGGCTAACAAAAAAATCAATTTTAACAAAAGCCAACCATCTTTTATTATTTTGGAACACATATTTTTATTTTATTTCTTTCAAAAAAAAAAGCAAAAAAAAAGTTAACCATTTATTCTTTTTTTATTAAAATTATTAAAAAATCATAATTAAATAATTCCAAAAAATAAAAATCAATTCTTTTTAAATATATCTTTAAATTAATAATAATTAAAAATTCAAGAAAAATAGAAAAAATAATAATAAAATATTAAAAATTACTATCAAAATTAATAATTAATTAAATAAACAAAAAATTTAAATTAAATTCCATATCCAAATGATCCGGCAGGATCCACGATTTGGAAACAAATTTTTACTTTTAAGTAAATAAAATAAAATATCCAAAAAAATAATAAACAAATGATTCTACCAAAGAAATAAATTTATTTTTTTAAAAAACATATTTTTAGACTCATGTTTAGACTTCTATAATAATTTTTAATAAGATTAACATTAAAGTTACTAAAAAAATCCAAAAAAAAATTCACAAAAGAAAATTATGACAAATTAAGAATTAAGTTTTTTTTAAATTAAAATCAATGTCCGAGTGATCCGATAGGATTCATGGCTTGGAAAAATATAAAGTTTTAAATAAAATTAAATTAAATTTCAGGATAAAAATTCATATTCTGATAATTCGGCAGAATTCATGATATAGATTGTTAATTAATTTAAATATTTAATAATTAACTAAAATTTCATCAAATTCCATGTCCAGGTGATCCGGTAGGATTCATGGCTTGGAAAAATATAAAGTCTTAAATGAAATAAAATTAAATTTCATGGTAAAAATCCATATTCTGATAATTCGGCAGAATTCATGATATGGATTGTTAATTAATTTAAATATTTAATAATTAACTAAAATTTCATCAAATTCCATGTCCAGGTGATCCAATATGATTCATGGCTTGGAAAAATATAAAGTCTTAAATGAAATAAAATTAAATTTCAGGATGAAAATCCATATTCTGATAATTCGGCAGAATTCATGATATGGATTGTTAATTAATTAAAATATTTAATTAAAATTTCATCAAATTCCGTGTCCGGGTGACTCAGCACAGTCCATGGTTTGGAAATATCAAATTTATTATAAAAATTATACAAATTAATTACCAAAATTTTTGAAGTCCCTATTATTTTAAAAATCCACATCCGACTAATTCAGTTAAACTTTCCAATTTAAAAATTAACTGAAATCATTTAAAAGCAAGCAAAACAAAATTAAAATCAACTAAGGTACCAATTTTTTTGGGCGTTATAACAAAGTTGTTTTAACGTAACCGTACTCCCGAACCCTCGAACTCTCGCAGACCATATTTTAGGTGTCCAATCGACCTAAGCGAAAACCGATTGGTGGCGACTCCCGAAAACCCGCACGTTGCCACAGCTTGGCGACTCCACTGGGGATTCGATGTTATTGAGTCAAGCCTAGAAGTTGATTTGTTTTGATTTACTTTGCTTATTTTTATGTGGATTTATATGTTATATCTACTTAAGTAAACATGCATAATGCATTCACGACATGAAGCTCTATACCCGAGCATCCTCAAATCGAACACGTTCTTTCTAAGCGAAATTGGTGTTGTTGTCCTTGTGAGGCCATGGTCTCCAAGCCTTCACCGGTTTCAAAGTTAGCAAAGTAGTGTATTGCCTCCTGAGATGGTTAGTCTCTGCATGGGCCCACGAAAAGCTACGACTCGAATTAATCCTTTCCTTACATAAACCCTAGAGGGTAAGGAATTGGGCTGTCACTATAATTTAGTGATAGGATTCGGGAACTACCCTCGACCTTTTGATAAACCACCCTATGCATATAGAACTCCCCACTTAACCATAGAACTAACCACAGTATTCCTCCCAATTACCAACGCCATAAGCATGTCCTTGTTATGCTATGTTGTTGCTCTACACTTTTATTTTCTTCGTGTCTTATATTTATGGTTTTAACTCATTTTTCCATAATAGTTCATGAGTTGTTAATTGCTATTTAACTTATTAATAACCTTAATTTTCTTTTCTTGTACTTCTGTTTTGTGCAATTATTCTTCATGCATCAAAACCACACATCAAACTATGCTAACTTTTTAGTCTTTATAATAACAACTAAAAGTCTTGAAGTTCCACGATAGTGGATAATCAAACTCACTCATTGCATGCATGCATCCATTGCATCAATCACATACACATAGAATCTAATAAAATAAATCTTACTTTAAAAAGGTAAAATTGGACCTCAACACCGATATTCAACTCGGCTCCAAACAAGATTAATGGCAGAACAAACTGAAGGACGTCTCATAGATATGGAGTCCACGATATAAACATGGCCGAACAAATGAGACAATTGATGGAGCTAATCAAGGGGAAAGCAACTCAAGTTCCTATCAAAGAACCACAAGATCCTACTTATCCTCCGGGATTCACCCCACAACGGATCTCAGTTCAAGAAAATCTGTTTCCAGAACCAGGTCCGTCCGCTAGCATTCACCTGAAACAAGACACTATACATGAAGAGAAGCAGACATTACCAAAGGAAGAAGGAGAATCTCAAAAGTTCGAAACAATAGAGAAGAGACTTCGAGCCATTGAAGGAGGCACGATATTCAGATCTCTCTCAGTGGATGACCTCTGTTTAGTGCCAGATGTCGTAATCCCTTCAGACTTTAAGGTGCCAGACTTTGTAAAATATGATGGAACAAGTGATCCCATCACTCACATCACGTTGTTTCTAAGAAGACTACAACCACTCACAAAAGACGAGAAAATGTGGATTGCACTTTTTCAAGAAAGCCTTACAAAATCAGCATTACAGTGGTATCTAAGTCAAGGTGCAAGAAACATTAAAACATGGAATGACCTTGCTCAGGCCTTCATCAGCAATTACAAACATGTTATGGACTTGGCCCCAGATCGCCAAACTCTCCAGAATATGGAGAGGAAAAAGCAAGAAACCTTCAAGGAATATGCTCAAAGGTGGAGGGACTTAGCCACACAAGTTCAGCCACCCATGACGGAGAGAGAAATGGTTACTTTATTTGTCCAGACACTGAAGTACCCATATTATGACAAGCTCATTGGCAATTCGGCAACTAATTTCTCCGACGTTGTCATGTCTGGAGAAAGGATCGAGCATGGAATTAGGACTGGGAAGATTGCTGAGTCCTTTAATGATCCTATGAAAAGAGGAGGACCATCCAGAAGAAAGGATGACGAAGTACAATAAATAGGACGCGGAAGAGGGATTCCCCTCGTGGGTACTGTGGCTACCGGGCCTCGCCTATCCTATTCTGCCAATAGGCCCAATGATTATCCTCCTAATAGGCCCAATAATTATCTTCTCAACAGGCCTAATCAGTTACGGCCACTTGTTCCAACTCCTCCAGTACCTGCACAAAGACCAACGGAAGTTTTTGCGCCAATTCCCATGACTTACACTGAGTTGTATCCAAAACTCATTGAAAGTCAACTTATCCGCCCAATTCCTACAAGGCCATTTGAACCCCCATATCCAAGGTGGTATGACCCCAACATAACTTGCCCATATCATGATGGCACAGTGGGTCATAGCCTAGAGAATTGCATAGCTTTGAAACGCATAGTCCAACAATTAATAGGGTCAAAGTGGTTGGACTTTTCCGACGAACCGAATGTCACTCACAACCCGTTACCGCCTCATCAAGCTAAACCAGTCAATATGATAGAAGAACACCGGCTGATAAAGAAGTCAGTCAACGATATCATAACCCCTCTTAAGCATGTATATTCATGCCTTGTGAAAGAAGGGATCATCATGGGAAAGCCTTCTTTTGGACATGAAGAAGTCGAGGATGAGGAATGGTGCGATTTCCATGACAGTAAAAGTCATTCTATCCAGGAATGCTCAGAATTCTGTGAGAATCTACAAAGACTCAAAGACTCATCCCAACTCATCATTTTTATGTCAGATAAAGATGATGATGTAAATGTGATCATTAAAGAACAAAAAGTCAATGCTATGCCAAGACCACTAGTCATACCAATTTCAAAACCTGCTCTTAAGCCTTAGTCCCGAGGCCATTCCCCTACAAATCAGACAAAACTATTCCATGGAGCTATGATTATACTTCTAACATCACATCAACTCCGTTAGAAGTTGGGAGCATGACTAGAAGTGGTCGGTGTTATTCTCCGGAGCAAATGAACAAGCTCCAACAAGATAAGAACGTTACAGATCCAACAAGTGGACCTCTTGATACAAATACATCCAAAGAGCAAGAGATGCCTCGAGCGGTAACAGATGAACAAGCTACTGAGTTTCTCAAACTCATAAAGCAAAGTGAGTACAACATCGTTGAGCAGTTAAACCGCCTGCCAGCAAAGATTTCCATACTTTCATTACTCTTAAGCTCTGATGCTCATCGAGAAGCCCTTCTTAAAGTCTTGAATAAGGCCTATGTTGAGCAAGATATTTCTGTGAATAATTTTGACCACCTCGTCAACAACATCACGGCACAAAATCTTGTCACATTCACTGATGATGAGATACCGGCAGAAGGAAGGGGTCACTCTAAGGCTCTACATATTTCGGTTAAATACAAAGATCGAATTATGGCTAGAGTTCTTATTGATAATGGGTTAGCTCTAAATGTAATGCCACTTGAAACCTTACACAAGCTTGGTATCGACCCATCATCCCTCAACAACTGTCATATCATCGTTTGAGCATTTGATGGGACGAAGAGAGATGTTGTTGGAGAAATAGAGCTGCCAATAGGGATTGGCCCTTCTGTCTTCCACATCACATTCCAAGTTATGGATATTAATCCTTCTTATACTTTTCTGTTGGGAAGACCATGGATCCATATGGCTGGAGCAATTCCTTCTTCGTTACACCAAAAAATGAAATTCATTATTGAAGGAAAGTTAATCACAGTCTTTGCTGAAGAAGACATTCTGCTATCTAGACCTGCGGATGCTCAATATGTCGAGGTCAATGAAGATGTGCCTGATTGCTCTTTCAGGTCATTTGAAATTGTTAATGCTACCTATGTCGATGGAGAAGAACTCGTGCCAAGCATCTCCAAAACAAGTCGCATGATCGCCAAACTCATGATGAAAGGAGGATACTCACCAAGGTTAGGTCTGGGACAAGATTAACAAGGAATACCAGAGCCATTGAAAATCTCTGCAAATAAAGGGAAATATGGCCTAGGTTTCACACCGACAAGGCAAGACAGAATGAAGGCGATAGCTGAAAAGAGAGAAAAGAGGATTGCACGATTAACAGGGCATCCTCTACAGGAAAGAAATCTGGATATCCCTGACATCACTGAAACATTCGTGAGTGGTGGCTTAATTCTGAAAAATGACAATGAAGGCGTGCTAACCATCAACATCAACAAGCCTTTTGAAAGTCTTTCTATTCAGGCAATAATCAGTGATTCTCCTGAAGATGACCTGAAGATGAAGAGCTCGTTCAACCCTGTAGCCCACGGGATGTGCTGAACAATTGGGAGGCAATAGAACTGCCTGTTATAATCGAGAGCTTTTCAAAGTAATCTAATAGTAAAAACCTCCTAAAGAAAGGTTCAATCAATAGGGTGTAGTCTTTGCTTAAGTGAACCTTTTAGTTATTGGTTTTCATTCCAATAAAGTTGTGATTTATGCACATTATAAATAAAGTACCAGTTTGCATCCATCTCATTCTTGCCATTTTCTCTTCTCTCTCTTTTCTTTCTGGTTAATGCAGACCTGAAACTCTCTTTGATGACAATGAAAGAATGAACTTTGATAATCCTGTAAACACTACTGACTCGGATGACGAAGATCTTCAAATATCTCCTGAGCTATTAAAAATGATCGAGCGAGATGCAAAAGAAAGAGCAACAAGTCAGGAACCAATTGAGGCATTCAACTTGGGAGATAGTCAGGATGTAAAAGAAGTCAAGATTGGCACTCTATTTCCTCCTGAAGAGAAAGAAAAATTAGTCCACTTATTGAAGGAATAGGTGGATGTATTTGCTTGGTCATACCAAGATATGCCCGGCTTAAGCTCAGACATAGTGCTACACAAAATACCCTTGAAGCCTGGGGTGAAGCCTGTCAGACAGAAGTTACGAAGATTAAAGCCGGATCTAATCTTGAGAGTAAAAGATGAGATTCGAAAGCTATAGGATGCAGGATTCCTTGGGGTCGCTGAATATACAGAATGGGTTGTTAACATAGTTTCAGTCGAAAAGAAAAAAACTGGGAAACTAAGAGTTTGTCAGGACTACCGGCCCTTGAACAATGCCAGTCCTAAAGATAACTTCCCACTTCCTCACATTGATACGCTGGTGGATAATACCGCAGGAAACTCCTACTTTTCCTTCATGGATGGCTTTTCTGGGTACAATCAAATCAAACTTGTTCCATATGATATGATAAAAACTGCTTTTATTACCCTTTGGGATACTTTCTACTATAAGGTGATGCCTTTTGGGTTAAAGAATGCTGGTGCTACATATCAAAGAGCCATGGTCGCGTTATTCCATGACATGATGCATAAAGAAATTGAAGTATATGTAGACGACATGATCGCCAAAACTTTCACTGCTGGGGGGCATCTAAAAGTGCTAAGAAAACTATTCGATAGACTTCGTAAATATCAACTAAAGTTGAATCCTGCCAAATGTACTTTCGGAGCCTCTTCAGGAAAGTTATTGGGTTTCATCGTAAGCAAAGATGGGATTAGAGTTGACTTAAGTAAAGTTAAGGCGATACAAGAAATGCAACCCCCGAAAACTCCAAAACAAGTAAGAAGTTTTCTGGGCAGAATCAACTTCATAGCAAGGTTCATTTCACAATTGATGTCCAAGTGTGAACCTCTTTTCAAATCACTAAAGAAGAACAATCCGATCGAGTGGAATAATGAATGCCAAGAAGCATTCGAGAAAATCAAGCAATATCTATCAAACCCGCCAGTCTTGGTACCACCTCGATCTGGAGAACAGTTGATTCTATATTTATCCATACAGGATTCTTCATTAGGATCCGTATTGGGTCAACGTGATGAGACAGGCAAGAAAGAGCATGCAATTTACTATTTGAGCAAGAAGCTTACCACATATGAAGCGAAATACTCAATAGTAGAAAAGTCCTGTTGTGCCCTTGCATGGGTAGCACACCGACTACGACACTACATGCTCAACAACACCACATTGCTGATCTCCAAGACTGATCCCATTAAGTACATTTTTTAGAAACCCGCTTTATCAGGCAGGATTGCAAAATGGCAAATGCTGTTGTCTGAATACAACGTACAGTATGTCACCCAAAAGGCTGTAAAAGGGAGTGTGATTGCTGAATATCTGGCTGATAGAGCATTGGATGATTATGAGCCAATGAGAATGGACTTTTCTGATGGAGATATAATGACAATAGAACAGGAAGTCTTTGAAGATGATGAAACATGGAAAATGGCATTCGATGGAGCATCTAATGCTTTGGGACAAGGGATTGGAGCTATACTCATCTCTCCAAGCGGAGAGTAGTTTCCCCTCATAGCAAAAATTACATTTCCTTGTACCAACAATATAGTAGAATATGAGGCATGTGCTATGGGACTCTAAATGGCACTGGAATTGAAAGTACGAGATCTCCGAGTTTATGGGGATTCCGCATTAGTCATATATCAAATCAATGGAGAATGGGAGACAAGGGATTCAAAATTGATCCCTTACCAAAAGCTCATACTAGATTTGGCTCAAAAATTTAACAGTATAAGCTTCCATCATCTTCCAAGGGAAGATAATCAAATTCCAGACGCTTTAGCTACTTTAGCTGCTATGTACAAGATAAGTGACCTTGAGCATACTCCTATGTTCGAAATGAAAATAATAGATTCCCCAGCTTATTGCATGAACATCGAAGAAGAATTGGATGGGAAACCTTGGTATCACGATATCAAGAAATACCTCTAAGAACGAGTGTATCCACCAGAAACATTAGAAAATGACAAGAAATTTCTATGAAGACTGTCAATGGGTTTTCTTTTGAACCTAGACATACTTTATAAGAAAACCCCAGACTCGATGCTACTTCGTTGTGTAGATGCTCATGAAGCACGAAAGATCATGGAAGAAAATCATTCTGGAATGTGTGGAGCACACACTAGTGGTCATACCATGGCAAGACAAATAATGAGGGCTGGCTACTATTGGCTCACATTGGAAAGTGATTGCATCAATCACGTAAGAAAATATCACAAATGTCAAATATATGCCAACAAGATCCAGGCTCCACCTGCTCCTCTTAATGTAACAGCAATACCTTGGCCTTTTGCCATGTGGGGAATTGACGTCATTGGAGCCATTACCCGCAAAGCTGCTAATGGTCACAAATTCATCCTAGTGGCAATAGACTACTTCACTAAATGGGTAGAAGCTGTGTCTTATGCAAATGTAACTCAAAAGGTGGTATGCCGGTTCATTAAGAAAAAAATCATTTGTCGCTATGGACTGCCAGAGTGTATCATCTCAGACAATGCCACGAACTTGAACAATGTAATGATGCAGACTTTGTGCCAACAGTTCAAGATCAAGCATCTCAATTCGGCACCTTATCGACCGATGATGAATGGTGCAGTAGAGGCGGCCAATAAAAATATCAAGAGAATTATTGAAAAGATGATCGTCAATTACAAGGACTGGCATGAGATGTTACCTTTTGCACTACATGCTTATAGAACTTCTACCCGTACTTCTACTGGAGCAACACCTTTTTCTCTGGTATATGGTATGGAGGCAGTATTGCCCATTGAAATTGAAATTCCTTCATTAAGGGTACTAATGGATACTCAATTAAGAGAAGCAGAATGGGTCAAGGCTAGATACGAGCAATTAAACCTAATTGATTAAAGAAGAATGATAGCCCTCTGCCATGGGCAGCTTTATCAAAGGAGGATGATTCGCGCTTACAATAAAAAGGTTCGCCCACGGCAATTTCACGAGGGTGACATAATGCTCAAGAAAATTCTACCCATTCAGCATGATTCTAGAGGAAAATGGACACCAAATTATGATGGGCCATATGTCGTGAAGAAAGCATTTTCAGGAGGGGCTCAAATTCTGACAGAAATGGATGGACAAGAGTTAGCAAAGCCGGTAAATTTAGATTCAGTAAAGAAATACTTTGCATAATGAAGAAATTTTCAGACAGAAGGGAAGAAGTGGATACAGGGTTACCAAAGTCTATTTGATCAAAGTTGTCAAAGATAGCGTTCTTCCCTCACACTTTCATTGTTATGCATCTGTACCCAAGACTTTTATATTCTCTTACCCATAAATAAAAAGCCAATTCTCTTTAGCTTTCCTTTGATTCTCACATTCAACTTTTATATTCCCTTGTTAAAAAAAATGATGAAGTCATTTCTATCCAGTTCTTTTATTTCAAATCTCACATTCCTACTAGCCTTAAGTGTGCAACAAATTGTGACTTTTGTAGGAAGAATAGTAATATTTAAAACTCAGAAAAAGCAAAGACCGTAGATTACTTTGATAAGCTTTGTAAAGTAAAACAGGTAAGATTGAGGTCCTGCTTTGCGAATGGGACAGAACATAGGCTAACAAAGAAGAAGGAGTAACAAATCTTCGGGAGATAGCCTTGGTAGTTGCCTGGATGATCGCTTCAGAAGCCTTAGCATGTTCACGTCAGCAAGAAAGAACCATACTCACGAATACTTCAACAGGAACAATTATCCAGAGAGGCATAAAGTATGAGGCGGGCGAACATTAAAGAAATTGAGGCCAAAATTCAAGAACAAGTCAAGAAAAGGGGATTTTGAAAAGAGTTGGGCTTTTGAGGCAATGGACAAGAGCTGGGAAGCATAAAGAGATTCAATGATAGTCCAAGAAGGCAATCACAAAGAAGATCCAGTAAAGCAAAGACATGAAGAACTAGATCCATCCAAAAATCCAAAAAAAAAAAAAATACCATCAGTTACACATGCTCTGCATTCATGCATTTCACATCATGCATGCACGGCCTTTGCATAACAGGGACCAAATGGGAAGCACATTCACAACACAATTACAGCAGTATAAGCTGAGATCGCAATGACATCAGCTCTTACCAGTCTATCACTGGATGCACAGCTAATACGCTGGACCAACCCGCATCAGGAATTCAAGGATAAGGTAGACAATATGTCAAAAGCCTGGCAATCGATTCAATAATCGAGACTACACCTGGAAAGACAGGATTGACGTCAGCTAGTAGTATCCAAGATAAGAGATAGCTATAGCCAAGGATAAGGCAGCTATCAAGAAATATTGTCGTTGACAATTTGTCAAAAGCTTCGTAATGGATTCAATAATCGAGGCTACACCTGGAAGGACAGGATCGACGATAAGAGATATCAATGGCCAAGGATAAGGCAGATGTCAAGAAATATTGTCGTTGACAATTTGTCAAAAGCTGGTAATGGATTCAATAATCGAGGCTACACCTGGAAGGACAGGATCGACGATAAGAGATAGCTATGGCCAAGGATAAGGCAGATGTCAAGAAATATTGTCGTTGATAATTTGTCAAAAGCTGACAATGGATTCGATAATCGAGGCTTCATGCACAAGGACAGGATCGACGTCAGCTCGACAGAATATCAAAGATAAGAAATATTGTCAAAAAGTTGGCTCCATTTTTCCAGTTAAGTGGCGGATACGGTACTCCGTGACTCTCAAGTCGGTTCTCTCAGTTGCCCATAATAACTGATTCCTGCTTCCCTTCTTTCTTTTACTTCCTGCTAGAAAATGGATCCTACTCTTTCTCCCTTGTGAAAATATTTTCCTTCTCTCCCAATGAACATTCTTAAAAAGATCTACCGAATTCGCTGTGAACGATTAAGAGTTTTGATGCACAAAGGAATCCCTGAAGATGTACGGTGGTTAATTGAAGCTAAGGTTCGTCTGGCAGGCGAAGCCCCAGATGCATTTACGTCTCACATGCCTGGCATAGGCAAAAGCTCTTATGCCAAAAAGCAAAGAGGGAAAAGGTTACAAGTCTGTCATAAATGTGGTCGATGGACTTGTAATACTAAATGTCGTTCTTTAGGAATGATCTCCGATAATCGAGAAGATAAAATATGATTCATCAAGAATGGCCTGAGTAAGGATTCGTTGGATGATATCCGATTGACTCTTAAGACGCATTCTTGTGGATCAGTGCAACGCGAACTTCTTGGTTTATGGAGTACTTTTCATGAAGAACGAGAACGTTACAGTCCCGGGAATCTGACTTTAAAAGACCCTATTTGCCAGTTTGTAAGAAAACTGGATAGGAAGCAAATCCCCGACTCATAGAAGGCGTTGAAGCCGTTACTGGACGTAAAACCAGTGGAAGATGTGAGCCACAGTCACAATCACTGTACATACAATTTGTCATATTGGAAAATTTACATTTTTCTTTTGACAATAATGTACTTGCTCCCGTAAGCGTAATTAACACGTTATCCTTTCATCGCTATAAATGCGCGTTCTTCTTCCCGGTTAAGTAGCGGATACGGTACTCCGTGACTCTCATAGTCGGTTATTTAAGTTTCCTACAATAACTGATTTCTTCCTCTCTTCTCTCAAATTCTTCTCTCATCAATGGATTCTACTCTTTCCGCCCTGCGAAAGTACTTTCCTTCCCTCCCAATAAATGTTCTTAGAAGGATTTACCAAGCTAGATGTGAAAGAATCAGAGTTTTTATACACAATGGCATTCCTGACGATGTGCGGTGGTTAATTAAAGCTAAGGTCTGTTCGGTTGGTGAACTTTCAGATGCATTTATGCCCCGTATGCCTGGTTTAGGTAAAAGCGCTTATGCCAAAAGGCGAAGAGCAAATAGGCTAGGCGTGTGTTATAAATGTGGGTGATGGAATTGTGATACTAAATGTCGCTATTTAGGATACATCTCCAGAAATCGTGAAGATAAAAGAAAATTCATTAAGAATGCCCTGGGTAAGGAATCTCTGGAGGATATCCGAGGAACTCTTGAAACGCATTCTTGTGGAGGAGTGCAAGGTGAAATTATCGACTTATGGTTGACTTACCATAAAGAACGAGACCGTTACAGTCTTGGGAATGTGACTTTAAACGACCCTGTTTGCCAGTTTGTAAGAAAACTGGATGGGATGCAAATCTCCGATTCATAGAAGGCATTGAAGCCGTTATTGAACGCAAAGCTAGTGGAAGACGTGGACCAAAGTCACGATTACTGTACATGCTAGCTGTCGCTTTTGAAATTTTCCTCCCCTTTTGGCAATAATGTACCTACTCCTGACGTGAGCCATAGTTATGACTACTATATATAGCTGCCACTTTTGAAAGTTTCCTTCTCTTTCGACGATCATGTACCTACTCCTGACATGAGCTACAGTCACGACTACTGTATATGCTAGCTGTTGCTTTTGAAAATTTTCCTTCTCTTCCAACAATCACGAACCTACTCCTGACGTAAGCTACAGTCACGATTACTGTACATGCTAGCAGCCATTTTGGAAAATTTCCTCCCCTTTTAATGATAATGTACCCATTCCTGACGCGAGTCATAGTCGTGACTACTGTGTATAGCTGTCATTTTGGAAATTTTTCTCCTCTTCCGACAATAATGTATCCACTCTTGAAAATAAAATTATTGCTTTATCTCTTCATCTCTATAAATAAATCCTCTTTTCTTCATTTCTCACAAGGTTAAGGATAGGAATGGAGAAAACCCCAACTCGTAAATCCTGAAGTATTTGTGTATTTTCTGGAGCTTTTCCTGGAAAAGATGAAGAGTATTTAAAGGCAGCTAACCATTTGGGTAGAGTATTAGCTGAGCGAAAAATATATTTAGTTTATGGAGGAGGTAGTGTCGGATTAATGGGAGGTGTAGCATCAACAGCATATTTAGGAGGAAGTTAAGTTTTGGGCATTATCCCTGGACCTTTGAAATTTGTTTCTGAGGGCACGATTGGAGAAGAATTAGTGGTTAAAAATTTGCAAGAGCATGTGTTACAAATGCTTTTAAATGTTGATGCTTTTATCGCTCTACCAGGTGGTTTTGGCACATTGGGAGAAGTCTTTCAAATTGCTTCCATGGCCCAACTTAATTTGCATAAGAAACCCATTGGGCTGTTGAATGTTAACAATTTCTTTACAGGTTGTGGCAACGTCGGGTTTTCTGGAGTCGCCACCAATCTGTTTCACCTAGGTCGATTGGTCACCTTAAAATTAGTCTGCGAGAGTTCAGGGATTCGGGAGTACGGTTACGTTAAAACAACTTTGTTAAAACACCCAAAAATTGGTACCTTAGTTGATTTCAATTTTGTTTTGCTTTGCTTTAAAAAAAATATTCAGTTAATTTTCAAACTAGAAATTTTAACTGAATTAATCGGATGTGGATTTTTAAATTAATACCGGTTTAAAAATCTTTAGTAATTAATTTGTATAAAAATTTGATATTTCCGAACCATGGACTTTGCCGAGTCACCCAGACATGGAAGTTTTAATTCCGAACCATGGACTCTGCCGAGTCACCCGAACACGGAATTTGACGAAATTTTAAATAATTTAATCCATATCGTAAAATATGAATTTTTATCTTTATATTTATTTTTATTCAATTTAAAAAATTGATATTTTCCAAACCGTGGATCCTGTCGAATCATCGGGATATGGAAATTAAATTTTTAATTAATTGTTTACTTAATGAATTTTAGTCATAATTTTTATTGGATTTTATTTTTATTTTATTATTTTTCTTGAATTTTTAATTATTATTAATTTAAAAATATATTAAAAAAAACAAAATTGATTTCTTGGTTGTATTTTTAGAATTATTTAATTATGATTTTTTTAATAATTTTAATAAAAGGTTAATTTTTTTAAAGAAATAAAAAATAAAAATTGATGTTTCAAAATAATGAAGATTTGAAATAATGAAGGATGGGGATTTTTGTTTGAAAAAGATTTTTTGACAGCCTTAAAAATGAAGAAAGTTAATTATTCACATAAAAACTTCTTTTTTTTTTATTTTATTTTATAATTAGTTATTATTTACTTATTTATTTTATTTATTATTAAATAAGTGAAATAAATTTTATCATAAAGTAAAATTTTGGCATAAAGGAAAATTAAATTAAATAAAGTAAAGTAAAGGGGAGGTTTTCTTTTTTTAGTTTAGACATAAAAAAATGCATAAAATAACACATGTAAACATATAAAGGAATATTAAAAGATAATAAATAAATAAATAAAGTGGGGCTTTTTGACCATCCACTTAAAAAAAATAAATAAATAGGAGGTATAACCTTCCATGAATTATAAAAGTTAGCAAAAGTTAGAAAAGTTAGATGTTAATAATGATAATAACAATAATAAAAGGTTAGTAAATTAGTAACAATAATAATAATAAAAGGTTAGTAAAGTTAGTAAGTTAGTGAGTTAATAACAATAATAAAAAAAAAAAGGGTTAGTAATAATAACAATAATAAACAAATAAATAAATAAGTAAAAATTAAAAGAGTTAGTAATTAATTCTGCAAGATCAAAATAAAAGGTTAGTGACCAAAGTGAAATAAATTGAAAAGATAGAGGACTAAAAGGGAGTTTTACCCTTAGAACTAAAATTTTGAATTTGACGGAAACAGGAAACGCGAGCGACGACGCGAGGCGGGCGAGCAGGGGGGGGCTGAGGTAGGGGATGCTACGGCGGCGAGGCAGGGCGATGGCGGCAGGGCAGGACAGGGCGACGGCAGCGGGGCAGGGCGACGGCAGCGGTGTCCGGCGGAGGGCAGGAAGGAAAAGGAGCGACGGCGGACGGCGTGGGCGGCGTGGATGGCGACGGGCGACACGGCTGGGGGGGGGGGGGGCGCGACGGTGGCTTGAGCACGGCAGATGGTGGCTTGATGCAGGTTGGTCCTGCATATTAGCTGTAACTGTGCTATGAATGTGATTCCTGTTTGGTCCTTGTTATGTAAAAGCCATGCATGCATGATGTGAAATACATGAATGCAGAGCATGCGTAACTGATGTTTTTTTTTTTTTTTAATTTTTGGATGGATCTAGTTCTTCATGTCTTTGCTTTATTGGATCTTCTTTGTAATTCCCTTCTTGGACTATCATTGAATCTCTTTATGCTTCCCAGCTCTTGTCCATTGCCTCAAAAGCCCAACTCTTTTCAAAGTCCCCTTTCTTTGACTTGTTCTTGGATTTTGGCCTCAATTTCTTTAATGTTCGCTCGCCTCATACTTTATATTTCTTCAAATACTCATCCTTTGTCATGGATTTCATACTATCGAAGGCTTAACTTTCAATGTTTCATTGTCCCTTTTCTTGTGGCCGTGTCGACACTTATTTATCTCCATGTTATAGTCTGAATAATTGCTCTTCTTTAGACTCAGGTTCTGATCCATAAGACTTGCCCCCTTGTCTATTGAGCTTCTTTGTTGGCCGTACTCTTTTTACGCTTCGTAGAGACTACTTTGCCCCCCTGAATACGGTGTTGATGTGGATAAAAGGTATCACCTCGCCTTTAACAGAAGGTCGAGCATTTCTAGACCTTTGTGATGGCACTTGATCATAAATTTCTCTCACAAGAACCACATCTTCTTAAAAAAAGTCTCAAGCTATCTCCTCACTTTTAAATCTACACACATTAATGAATAATGGTTTGACCTTAAAGAAAAACTTTTATCAATTTGCAAAGCTTGACAAAGTAATTTACGGTCTTTGTTTTTAATTAAAATATCCTGCCATTCTTCCCTTTCCAACTCGAAGACATAAACTGTGTAAGGCAATAAGGTAGAAAGATGATTCACAATAATAGCTTTTTAACTGAATGACGATGATATCAAGAGGTAAGTGTTAGGTCCGAGGAACGTTAAGTTTGAGTGGTGTGAAAGAATGGTCTTTTAATACTACTCATGAGCAGTATTAAACAAGGTAGAAACATGATTCACAATGATAGTCTTTTAACTGAATGAGGATGTTCCGTTTGAGAAAAGTTAAATTTAAGTGGTGTGGAAGAAGGGTCTTTTAATACTACTAGTGAGCAAATTTGATTATGGTGAAAAACTCAATAGTGATGACCTCAACTTGCCACTCTTTCCAGAAAGTTAGACCTCATCTGTTGCCCCCTAACTATTGTGATCTTTATGCATGCTTGGTTTGAGGGTTGCTTTTGTGTTCTAAACCGCCTTTGCAGGTTTTCAGTCTAGAATCCATAGCTCACTTTTTTTGTTTTCTTTCTTTTGCTCTAACTTGAGCCCTTTTTCTTTTCTTTTTTTTTTTTTTTTTTGTTTCCCTTTTTTTTTTTTTTTTTGTGAGCTATGGTGATGACATACTTGATAACTCTCTTGAAGTGAGATGACTCAAATGGCCTTGCTTGCTCGTGCTTGTTCTCAGTCCTTTTTTGGTTTTCAATTTCCCCTTGTTGTCTTTTGATGGAAGGGATGAATTTCGCTTTCTTTTTGGAGTTTGTGTTGCAGAGAACTGAGAATCTTTGCTTGTGTTGAGCATTCATGAGAATTGAGAGACCATTGAAGCCATTTAATATGAGAGCTAACTTCTTTGGATTTGGAAGCTAACCCCGGACTTCTTGCAAGGATGTTGATAACCACTGTGAATTCCTTTTGAGGGTTGAGGTGCAACGTTTGAAATCCTTCTTACTAGATTTGGCAGCACTTTCAAGATCACTACTATCAAATTTTCCTTAACTTTTTATTTTCACCCACGAGTAGCAAAGTATGATGGCAATAATAGATAGTGCAATGGCAAAGATTGAGAGATAGAGGTAAAAATGAAATTTTTGGTAAAAAGTGGTAGAATGCACACATAACATCTTTTTGTTGGAGAACAAAAAGAATTACCGGTTGTTAAAAAGTAAAGTGTGATGGCAATAATGGATAGTATAATGGCAAAGAGTGTAAAATGGAAAGTAGTAGAATGCACGCATTATATCTTTTTGTTGGAGAACAAAAAGAATTACCGGTTGTCAAAAAGTAAAGTGTGATGGCAATAATGGATAGTATAATGGCAAATAGTGTAAAAATGGAAAGTAGTAGAATGCACGCATTACATCTTTTTTTGTACCAGAAAAAGAATACCAGGTGTCCATTTAACAAAAATTACACCCTAGATTCTGGACTAAATCTAGGAGATTTTTACTATTAGATTACTTTTGCAAGCTTTCAAAGATACAAGTTTATTCAAAGGATTCCCTGTCATTCAAAAATATGTGCGGACTGTTAGGTCGGATCTACCTTGGAGCCCTTCCAAAAATCAATGTAATTCCAGCTCAAAATCTTAACTTTCAATTACCAATCACATCAGGCCTAGCAACTTGGACTCGGCCAACTGTTGGACCTTGAGTTTCAGTACTACAGAATTTTCAGTTACATTTGGGATTTGGGTCACACCAACTTGGAAGAGAAGGTTACTTGGTCTTTGCTACCGTTGATATGGATGATAGCAGAATGTCTTCACCAGCAAAGACTGTGATTAAATTTCCTTCAAAAATGAATTTCATTTTTTGGTGTAATGAGGAGGGAATTGCTCCGGCCATATGAATCCATGGTCTTCCCAACAGACAAGTATAAGAAGGATTAATGTCCATAACTTGGAATGTGATATGAAAGACACAAGGGCTGATCTCTATTGGCAGCTCTATTTTTCCAACGACATTTCTATTCGTCCCGTCAAATGCTTGAATAGTGATATGATTGTATTTGAGGTATGATGAGTCTATACCAAACTTGTGTAAGGTCTCAATTGGCATTATGTTTAGAGCTGACCCATTATCAACAATAACTCTAGTCATAGTTCGATATTTGTATTTAACCGAAATATATAGAGCCTTAGAGTGACCCCTTCCTTCTGCTGGTATCTCATCGTCAGTGAATGTGATGAGATTCTGTGCGGTGATGTTGTTGACGAGGTGGTCAAAATTATTCACTGAAATATCTGGCTCAACATAGGCCTTATTCAAGACTTTGAGGAGGGTTTCTCGATGAGCATCAGAGCTTATGAGTAGTGAAAGTATGGAGATCTTTGTTGGCAGGTGGTTTAACTGCTCCACGGTGCTATACTCACTTTGCTTCATGAGTTTGAGAAACTCAGTAGTTTGTTCATCTGTCACCTCTTGAGACATCTCTTGCTCTTTGGATGTATCTGTATCTAGAGGCTCACTTGTTGGGTCTGTGACGTTCTTATCTTGTCGAAGCTTGTACATTTGTTCTGGAGAGTAACATGGACCACTTCTAGTCATACTCCTAACTTCTAACGGAGTTGATGTGATGTTGGAAGTGTAATCATGGCTCCATGGAACAGCCTTGTCTGATTTGTAGAGGAATGACCTCGGGACTCGAGTTCTTAAAGGCTTGACAATAGATTTTGAAATTGGTATAACTAGTGGTTTTGGCGTAGCATTGACTTCCCGTTCTTTAGTGATCACATTTACATCATCATCTTTATCCGACGTAAAAATGATGAGTTGGGATGAGTCCATGAGCCTTTGTAGACTTTCACGAAATTCTGAGCATTCTTGGATAGAATGACTTTTACTGTCATGAAAGTCACACCAGTCCTCATCTTTGACTTCTTCATGTTTAAAAGAAGACTTCCGGATGATAACCCCTTCTTTCAGAAGGCATGAATATACATGCTTAAGAGGGGTTATGATATCGTTGACTGACTTCTTTATCGGCCGGTGTTCTTCTATTACATTGACTAGTTTTGATTGATAAGGCGGCAATGGATTGTGAGCGATGTTTGGTTCATCGGAAAAGTCCAACCATTTTGACTCGATTAATTGTTGGACTGTACGTTTCAATGCTATGCAATTTTCCAGGCCATGGCCTGTAACGCCATCATGATATGGGCAAGTTATGTTGGGGTCATACCACCTTGGATATGGGGGTTTGAATGGCTTTGTAGGAATTGGACAGATGAATTGTCTTTTAATGAGTTTTGGATACAACTCAGTGTAAGTCATAGGAATTGGCGCAAAGACTTCTCTTTGTCTTTGTGCAGGTACTGGAGGGGTCAGAACAGGTGGCTGTAATTGATTAGGCCTGTGGACAGGATAATTGTTGGGCCAATTGGTAGAATAGGATAGGCGAGGCCCAGTAGCCACAGTACCTACGAGGGGAATCTCTCTTCCGCGTCCTATTTGTTGTACTTCGTCCTCCTTTCTTCTAGATGGTCCTTCTCTTTTCATAGGATCATTAAAGGACTCGGTAATCTTCCCAGTCCTAATCCCATGCTCGATCCTTTCTCCAGACATGACGACGTTAGAGAAATTAGCTGCTGAATTGCCAATGAGTTTGTCATAATATGGGTGCTTCAGTGTCTGAACAAATAAAGTAAGCATTTCTCTTTCTGTCATGGGTGGCTGAACTTGTGCTTCTTTGATGGGAACTTGAATTGCTTTCCCCTTGATTAGCTCCATCAATTGTCTTATTTGTTCGGCCATACCTTCTATCTTGGACTCTATCTCTATGAGACGTCCTTCGATTTGTTCTGCCATTAATCTTGTTTGGAGCAGAGTTGAATATCGGTGTTGAGGTCCAATTTTATCCTTTTAAAAATAAGATTTGTTTTTTTAGATTCTATGTGTATGTGATTGATGCAATGGATGCATGCATGCAATAAGTGAGTTTGATTATCCATTATCATGGAACTTCAAGACTTCTAGTTATCATTAGAAAGACCAAAAGTTATTATAGTTTGATGCGTGGTTTTGATGCATGGAGAAAATTGCACAAAACAGAAGTATAACAAAAGAAAAATAAGGTTATTAACAAGTTAAATAGCAATTAACAACTCATGAACTATTATGAAAAAAATGAATTAAAATCATAAATATAAGACACGAAAAAAAAATAAAAGTGTAGAGCAACAACATAGCATAACAAGGACATGCTTATGGCGTTGGTAAATGGGAGAAATTCTATGGTCAGTTCTATGGTTAAGTGGGGAGTTCTATATGCATAAGGTGGCTTATCAAAAAGGCAAGGGATAGTTCCCGAATCCCGTCACTAAATTATAGTGACAGCCCGATTCCTTACCCTCTAGGGTTTATGTAAGGAATGGATTAATTCAAGTCGTAGCTTTTCGTGGGCCCATGCAGAGACTAACCGTCTCAGAAGGCAATACACTACTTTGCTACTTTGAAACCGGTGAAGGCTTGGAGACCATGGCCTCTCAAGGACAACAACACCAATTCCGCTTAGAAAGAACGTGTTCGCTTTGAAGAAGCTCGGGTATAGAGCTTCATATTGTGAATGTATAATGCATGTTTACCTAAGTAAATATAACATATAAATCCACATAAATATAAGCAAAGCAAATCAAAACAAATCAACTTGTAGGCTCGACTCACTAACGTCGAGTCCCCAGTGGAGTCGCCAAGCTGTGGCAACGTCGGATTTTCTGGAGTCGCCACCAATCTATTTCACCTAGGTCGATTGGTCGCCTTAAAATTGGTCTACGAGAGTTCGGGGATTCGGGAGTACGGTTACGTTAAAACAACTTTGTTATAACGCCCAAAAATTGGTACCTTAGTTGATTTCAATTTTGTTTTGCTTTGCTTTAAAAAAAATATTCAGTTAATTTTCAAACTAGGAATTTTAACTGAATTAATCGGATGTGGATTTTTAAATTAATACCGGTTTAAAAATCTTTAGTAATTAATTTGTATAAAAATTTGATATTTCCGAACCATGGACTCTGCCGAGTCACCCAGACACGGAATTTGACGAAATTTTAAATAATTTAATCCATATCGTAAAATATGGATTTTTATCTTTATATTTATTTTTAATCAATTTAAAAAATTGATATTTTCCAAACCGTGGATCCTGCAGAATCATCCGGATATGGAAATTAAATTTTTAATTAATTGTTTACTTAATGAATTTTAGTCATAATTTTTATTGGATTTTATTTTTATTTTATTATTTTTCTTGAATTTTTAATTATTATTACTTCAAAAATATATTAAAAAAACAGAATTGATTTTTTTGTTGTATTTTTAGAATTATTTAATTATGATTTTTTTAATAATTTTAATAAAAGGTTAATTTTTTTAAAGAAATGAAAAATAAAAATTGATGTTTCAAAATAATGAAGATTTGAAATAACGAAGGATGGGGAATTTTGTTTGAAAAGATTTTTTTGACAGCCTTAAAAATGAAGAAAGTTAATTATTCACATAAAAACTTCTTTTTTTTTATTTTATTTTATAATTAGTTATTATTTACTTATTTATTTTATTTATTATTAAATAAGTGAAATAAATTTTATCATAAAGTAAAATTTTGGCATAAAGGAAAATTAAATTAAATAAAGTAAAGTAAAGGGGAGGTTTTCTTTTTTTAGTTTAGACATAAAAAAATGCATAAAATAACACATGTAAACATATAAAGGAATATTAAAAGATAATAAATAAATAAATAAAGTGGGGCTTTTTGACCATCCACTTAAAAAAAATAAATAAATAGGAGGTATAACCTTCCATGAATTATAAAAGTTAGCAAAAGTTAGAAAAGTTAGATGTTAATAATGATAATAACAATAATAAAAGGTTAGTAAATTAGTAACAATAATAATAATAAAAGGTTAGTAAAGTTAGTGAGTTAATAACAATAATAAAAAAAAAAGGGCTTAGTAATAATAACAATAATAAACAAATAAATAAATAAGTAAAAATTAAAAGAGTTAGTAATTAATTCTGCAAGATCAAAATAAAAGGTTAGTGACCAAAGTGAAATAAATTGAAAAGATAGAGGACTAAAAGGGAGTTTTACCCTTAGAACTAAAATTTTGAATTTGACGGAAACAGGAAACGCGAGCGACGACACGAGGCGGGCGAGCAGGGGGGGGCTGAGGTAGGGGATGCTACGGCGGCGGGGCAGGGCGACGACGGCAAGGCAGGACAGGGCGACGGCGGCGGGGCAGGGCGACGGCAGCGGTGTCCGGCGGAGGGAAGGAAGGAAAAGGAGCAACGGCGAACGGCGTGGATGGCGACGGGCGACACGGCTGGGGGGGGGGGGGGCGCGATGGTGGCGCGAGCACGGCGGAGGGGCGCGACGGTGGCTGTGTGCGGGACAGAGAAAACAGAGGAGAGAGAAAGAACGCACGGGAGAAAACGGCAAACGGAGAGGATGGCCAAAGCGTCACGAAGGAAAAGTTTTTGGTTTTCTCGGAAGAGAGAGGAGAGGACAGGGACTAAGGCTGTAATTGTTTCTTTTCTTAAAACGGAGCTCTAGGCTTTCTTTATATTTTTTTTCTCTTTCTTTCCGTGTTAACACACAGATTTGGACCCCTATTTATAAGGGAAGGGGTGCTGGACTGTTCATAATTAAAAATTAATTAAATTCAAACTTATCTTTTAATTTGGTAAAATGACAGTTTCAGTCCTTTACGTCTCTCAGACTCTGGATAAGTTCCTGAAGCTTCCGATTTTGACAATTTTGTCATTTTCTGTTAATTGGGGCCAGAACGGTTATGCTGGCCCCAAATTGATGTGACAAACTACCAAATGCTCCTGGAACTTTCAGATTTTGTCAATTCTTCCCGAAACTTCTCAATTTTGTCATTTTTACCTCAAACTTTTTAATTTTTTCATTTTTATGGAGTTTTCTTTTTTCTTTCAAACATACACATATACACACATATATCATTTTAAATCAAATCTTCACAAAACAAAACAAAAATGTATTTTAAACTAATTAACTTAATTAAAATTTTTCAGTAATAATAATAATAATAAAATATATTTTTTTTTAATTAAAATTTTTTTTTTTAGTTTAATTTTTTTAATGGTCGGACAAAATTGGGTGTCAACACAGGTCTGATAGCTTTTGTGGATTATGCTATGCAGAAGAATTTCATATCAAGAGTGGCACGACGAATCATAATATCCGCAACAACTGCTGAAGAATTGCTAGATAAAATGCAAGCTTTTGTTCCTGAACCAGATCCAGCGATGATCCAGATAGACTGGACACGACAGTCTTTCCCAACCAGTTCCGTCCCATAATTGTCCTTGACCCGGCTTGTTGAAGCATTGTGGAAGAAGAAGCGATCCGATCCGTTTTTCTTGTCCTTTAGTTTTATTATCAACATTTTCTTTCGTGTTTCAGTTTTTCTTTTCAGGGAATTTCTTTATCTTATAAGATAGTTTCGTGCATGCTGATATTAAAACCATAGGACAATGCCTTTAGGTTGGAATGGCTGAGTAAAGAGTAATTTTTATTGCTCTTGAGACGCATCCTATTAGGTCCACTAGTCAGGACATTTTTTGGTAGCTAAGCTTCAACATTATTTGGATGACTTATCTCACAAGGGAATCTATATTTTCTGAAGAAAATATGAGATGAAACCTTGGGTATTGATTCCAAACATCCGTACCCTTACATAATTTGTCTGTTTTATTTCACATCATCAAGATTCACTCATCTTATCAAAGTCTAAATTTTTGCACTCGCCTATTATGAAGATCCACACTTTCGAAGAAAATTATTCCAATTTCAATTGTTTTCATATAAATTTCGCTCGAGGTCCTAAGGAAAGCTCATTAGCCTCAAAATCAATCAATTTTCATTCAACGGTTGGACTGCTCCTATCGCCGGGGTTCTAAGGATGGAACCTTTGCCTCGAAATCAATCAAACTTTCAACGATAGGAGAGTTCCTATTGTCGAGGTTCTAAGGAGAGTTCCTTAAACCTCAAGCAATCAATCATCAATTTTTCTTCAACGATAAGAGAGTTCTTATCACAGAGGTTCTAAGGTAGGGCCCTTAACTTCAAACTTTCAACAATAGGAGAGTTCCTATCGTCGAGGTTCTAAGGAAAGTTCCTTAAACCTCAAACAATCAATCATCAATTTTTCTTCAATGATAAGAGAGTTCTTATTGCAGAGGTTCTAAGGTAGGGCCCTTAACCTCAAACTTTCAACGATAGGAGAGTTCCTATCGTCGAGGTTCTAAGGAGAGTTCCTTAAACCTCAAACAATCAATTATCAATTTTTTCTTTAACGATAAGAGAGTTCTTATCGCAAAGGTTCTAAGGTAGGGCCCTTAACCTCAAACTATCAATGATAGGAGAGTTCCTATCGCCAAGGTTCTAAGGAGAGTTCCTTAACCTCAAACCATCAATCAATCAATTTTTCTTCAACGATAAGAGAGTTCTTATCGCAGAGGTTCTAAGGTAGGGCCCTTAGCCTCAATTTCAATCCATCATATTTTTCTTCAACGATAGGAAGGTTCCTATCGCAGAAGTTCTAAGGTAAGGCCCTTAGCCTCAATTTCAATCAAACAATTTTTCTTCAACGATAAGAGAGTTCTTATCGCAGAGGTTCTAAGGTAGGGCCCTTAGCCTCAATTTCAATCCATCATATTTTTCTTCAATGATAGGAAGGTTTCTATCGCAGAGGTTCTAAGGTAGGGCCCTTAGCCTCAATTTCAATCAATCAATTTTTCTTTAATGATAGGAAGGTTCCTATCGCAGAGGTTCTAAGGTATGGCCCTGAGCCTCAATTTCAATCAATCAATTTTCATTCAATGATAGGACAGCTCCTATCACCGAGGTTCTGAGGAGGATTCCTTAACCTCATGATTTAGGCGGCGAGAAGGTTCTCAATGCCTAGCTAAGTCGAACGAAATTTGGTAACGACTTTGCATACATCATGTCCCATGAAGCATGCAAAGGGGGGCAGCTGTTGACACCCAATTTCGTCCGACCCCTTCTTTTTTAAAAAATAATAATTAAAAAAAATTAGTTAAAAATTAAAAAATAATAATTATATAAAAATTATTATTAATTAATTATACAAAGAGAAAATTAAATTAAATAGTTTTGGGGAAGGGGCATTTTGTTAAGTTAATATCTATGTGTGTATATCCAAAGAAATTAAAATTAAAAAAAAATTAATTAAAAAATTATTATTATTAACTAATTAATTATTATTACTAAAAAAATTTTAATTAATTAGTTTAAAATATATTTTGTTTTATAAGGGTTTAGTTAAAAATAATATATGTGTGTATGTATGTATGTAGGAATTACAAAAGAAAACTCCATAAAAAAATTAAAAAAAAAACAAACAAAATTGAAAAGTTTGGGGTAAAAATGACAAAATTAAGAAGTTTTGTGAAAAATTGACAAAATATGAAAGTTCTAGGAGCATTTGGTAGTTTGTCACATGAATTTTGGGCCAAACCGACGGTTCTGGCCCAAATTGACAGAAAAAGATAAAATTGTCTTAATCAGAAGTTTCAGAAACATCCCCAAAGTCAAAAGAGACGGAAAGGACTGAAACTGTCATTTTACCAAATTAAGATATAAGTTTGATTTTAATTATTTTTTTAATTATGAACAGTCCAGCACTCCTTCCCCTATAAATAGGGGTCCAAATATGTAAAGAAAGGGGGAGAAAAAAAATCAAGATTAGAGCTCCATTTAAAAAAAGGAAAAAACTGTAGAAATAGTCCCTGGCCTCTCCCCCTTCACTCAGAAAAATCCTAAACTTCTGTTGAGACCACCCCCTTTCTCCGTCCACCTTCCGTTTTCTCTGCGCGCTTCGTGTCTCTCTCTCCTCCTACGTCCCGTCGTCCGTTTCTTCCTCCCCAGCTTGCCACCCTGTCCTCTGTCGCCTTTTCTGCTCCGCCGCACCTGCCCCCCCCCCCCCCCTGTTGCGCGTCGCCGCCTCACGCCGTCCTACCGCGTCGCCGTCGTCTTGCTCCTCCTCTCCTCCCCTCTCTCTCGCCCCGTCGTCCCTTTCGTCCTCCGTCAAGCCCTTTCTCTCTACCCGTCGCCGCCGTCCCCTTCCTGGTACGCCGCCGCCGTCGCCTACTCTCCTGGCCGCCGTTCGCCTCACCCCTGCACGCCGCCGGCGCCTAGCCAGTCGCGTCGCTCCTGTAACAGAAAAATTCAAAATTTTGTCTCCCTAGGTAAAATCCTGGTTTAATCCTTCATCTTTCCATGATTATTCATTTTGGTCACTAACCTTTTAATTTTTGCAGAACTAATTACTAACAACTAACTTTTATTATTATTATTATTATTGTTATTAACAACTAACTTTACTAACAAATAACTTTTATTATTATTATTATTATTATTATTATTAACAACTAACTTTTATTATTATTATTATTATTATTATTATTATTCCAGTATAAGTTACTAACCTTTTAATTTTTTTTGCACAACTAATTACTAACAACTAACTTTTATTATTATTATTATTATTATTATTATTATTATTATTATTATTATTATTATTATTCATGGAAGGTTATACCTCCTATTTATTTATTTTTTTAAGTGGATGGCCAAAAAGCCTCACTTTATTTATTTATTTATCATCTTTTAATATTCCTTTATTTACTTTATGTGCTTTCTCTTTATTTATTTGCATGTGTTATTTAATTTATGCACCTTTTATTTTAAATAGATGTCCAAACCAAAAAAAGAAAATCTCCACTTTAATTTATTTATTTATTGTCATTTAATTTTCCTTTATTTACTTTATGCAAAATTTTATTTTATAGTTAAACTTATTTCATTTATTTCACCTTTAGCCATAAAAAAATAAATAAAATAAATAAGTAAATAATAACAAATTAAAAGAAGAATTTTTTATTTGAATGATTAACTTTATTCCATTTATTTTTAGGGCTAACAAAAAAATCAATTTTCAACAAAAGCCAACCATCTTTTATTATTTTGGAACACATATTTTTATTTTATTTCTTTCAAAAAATAAAAAAATAAAGAAAAAAAAAAGTTAACCATTTATTCTTTTTTTATTAAAATTATTAAAAAATCATAATTAAATAATTCCAAAAAATAAAAATCAATTCTTTTTAAATATATCTTTAAATTAATAATAATTAAAAATTCAAGAAAAATAGGAAAAATAATAATAAAATATTAAAAATATTAAAAAGTATTATCAAAATTAATAATTAATTAAATAAACAAAAAATTTAAATTAAATTCCATATCTAAATGATCCGGCAGGATCCACAATTTGGAAACAAATTTTTACGTTTAAGTAAATAAAATAAAATATCCAAAAAAATAATAAACAAATGATTCTACCAAAGAAATAAATTTATTTTTTAAAAAAACATATTTTTAGACTCATGTTTAGACTTCTATAATAATTTTTATTAAGATTAACATTAAAGTTACTAAAAAAACCCAAAAAAAATTCACAAAAAAAATTTATGACAAATTAAGAATTAAGTTTTTTTCAAATTAAAATCCATGTCCGGGTGATCTGATAGGATTCATAGCTTGGAAAAATATAAAGTTTTAAATAAAATTAAATTAAATTTCAGGATAAAAATCCATATTCTGATAATTCGGCACAATTCATGATATGGATTGTTAATTAATTTAAATATTTAATAATTAACTAAAATTTCATCAAATTCCATATCCGGGTGATCCGATAGGATTCATGGCTTGGAAAAATATAAAGTCTTAAATGAAATAAAATAAAATTTCATGATAAAAATCCATATTCTGATAATTCGGCAGAATTCATGATATGGATTGTTAATTAATTTAAATATTTAATAATTAACTAAAATTTCATCAAATTCCATGTCCGGGTGATCCGATAGGATTCATGGCTTGGAAAAATATAAAGTCTTAAATGGAATAAAATTAAATTTCAGGATGAAAATTCATATTCTGATAATTCGGCAGAATTCATGATATGGATTGTTAATTAATTAAAATATTTAATTAAAATTTCATCAAATTCCGTGTCTGGGTGACTCGGCACAGTCCATGGTTCGGAAATATCAAATTTATTATAAAAATTATACAAATTAATTACCAAAATTTTTTAAGTCCCTATTAATTTAAAAATCCACATCGGACTAATTCAGTTAAACTTTCCAATTTAAAAATTAACTGAAATCATTTAAAAGCAAGCAAAACAAAATTAAACTCAACTAAGGTACCAATTTTTTTGGGCGTTATAACAAAGTTGTTTTAACGTAACCGTACTCCCGAACCCCCGAACTCTCGCAGACCATATTTTAGGTGTCCAATCGACCTAAGCAAAAACCGATTGGTGGCGACTCCCGAAAACCCGCACGTATCCACAAGGCCAAAATAAAAAATAAAAACTCCCTCCTTATTAGGGTGTCATTTTTTCCCCTCTCTAAATTTGTAATTCCTTATATTAAGCTCATATATAGTCTTTTTACGAGGTACATTGGCCCATACGATGTAGATGATATTTTTTACAATAAATTTAGGGCAAATGAGGTAAAAAAACCACTGATCTTTTTACCTCAGCGTATATCACCCATTATAGTTTTTTTATAGTTAAATTGCCTACTAACATTATTTTTCAAGCTGAATTAGATCATCGCCGTAACTTTGTACACACTAGATGCTGTTGTTGGACTATTTGCTGACATGGCAGTCATATGTGGACTTACATGTGACAAATTTTTCTTAGGTGGGAAACAAGTTGTAATTTGAGTGCCCAAAAGACTTAAAGGAAAGAATTTTTGAGGACTAATTAGGAAGTTTTACCAATTAGAATTTGAAGAAATTTATCTGGTGGAATTTTCACTAGACAATAAGCGAAACCACCGGCCTTGTTTGGGTAAGCTTCGATTTTTATGAGAATGGTACAGAACTGGTGAGGGATTGGGGAATTAGTCAATCGGGATGGTGATTTGGTCTATGATTGAAAGGGATATTGACTGAGGAGAAGGATATGCTAGCGACAGAGGAGTGAAATATTGATGAAGGCAGCGACGTTGTAGTGGGTGGTGGCGTTGCAGGAAAGAGGATAGATCAAGGGGAAGAAGATCGTTGGCAAAGAATTGATGTTGATGGAGAAGATGGCAATGAAGGTGTGGGGCGCGTTAGGATGACGGCGAAGGATGGCGACGAAGGATGGAGGCAGGGGATGGCTGCGGAGGAAGGTTGCAAGGGATGGCTCAAGCATTAAGAAGAATGCGGGGCATGGCAACGGAGAAATGGCGGCGATGGTTTAGGGCGTGTGAGGATGGTAGCGGAGGCTGACGGCGGAGGAGGGAAGCAAGGGATGGCTATGAAAGAAGGTTACGGGGGATGGCTGGGGCATTGAGGTTAAAAAGTGGAAGGATTTGGACTCAACTTTATTATTTTGAGTTTGGGAACCTATGTGCAACAATAAATATAGTTTAGGAACACATGTTATAATTTTCCCAGAATGATGTGGCTTTTTTATTTGTAGACTTAACAGAATATTCTTAAAAAAAGAAATATTCTCTCCGTTAAACTGATAAGTAGCAAATTTGCTTATAAATCCAAAACAATAGTGTTACATTTTACTCAATCATAAATGTTAGTGGACTATTTAACTATAAAAAAAATTGTAGTGGGTGATATATGCTTAGGTGAAAAGATCAGTGGCTTATTTGCCCCTTTTGCCATAATTTTAGTATGAAAATTTTAAATAATAAATAATTAAAAAATATGAGAAAAATTAATGAAAGTTGAACTAACCTAAACAATAACTAAAATTAGGTAAATAGAAACATGACATGATATGTATTTTGAAATAATGTATAATTTTGTCATTAAAAATAATTCACTAAAAATTTCCCACTTTTATCAACTTAAACTCTAATTTTTAATATCAATGAGAAATTTATTTAGAAAATTTTACTTTCAATTTTAGCAATTATGTACCAAATTATTCTATTAAATCATAGAAAACAATTCATACTGCAAAACGCAATCATGAATAATAAAATAATATGATTGAAAAACAAAATTGTGCTTAATTTATGTTAGTAAATTTCCAATTTGACCATTAACCTAATAAAGATAAAAATAAAAAAATTAATCAAATCCAAATCAATCAGAACTATATCTAGAAGTATGCAAATTATAATGATTAAAGTTTTATTTTGAAAAATAAAATTAAAGAAAAGCAATAAAAGAAGTTTGAACCAAGGCAAAAATGGAAAAACATTAGGTATTAAAGGCTTACCAATTGATTTAATGAATGTAAACAAATGGATTAAAACAAAAATAAATAAATTATGATAGCCAATGTCTTACTTTAGAATATAGTACATAAACGCAATGAAAAATTTGGGGACCAAGAGAATAAATAGAAAGAATCTAGCTAAATATTTATTAAATTTGGGGACTATTAAATTTGGGGACTAAAATAAAGGATGGATGGAACATAGGGACTAACATGGAAAAGAGTATAAATTTAGGGATTAAATTGACATTTAACCAGACAACCTAAAATTGGAGAAATTGCAAAATGAGCCCTAAAAAATACGAGCACCTTATGAAAGGGGAATCAAACTTAAGGAATGGTCAATTGTGTCTGAAAAAGAGGGGAAAAAAGGTAGGAAAAAAAAAGCTGTTTGTCTTCAATGATGAACAGTAAAAACCCCATGACTTTTAAAAGTAAATGAGGTATATGGGACTAATGCGTCACGTGGGTACATTCTATAGCAACATTAGCTGTAACATAATCAATATAAGTTATTGATAGAACAATGTAAAAGGATAAATTTTACCTTGACTTTAAGTAAAACCTGAGCATAAATAATTATAAATACATAAAGTAGTCAACTGAAAATATTTTTATATAGTGTCAAAATAGCATTAAAGATAACAAATGAAAAATGATTAAAGCAATTCTATTAATTAATTCAATAAAATCATTAAGAGAAAGAAAGTTTTTGGTGTCTATAGTGTAGGATAACATTGCATGATATACATGCATAGGTTTTCCAGATTTTTACTTAGTAATGAATTAGTGATAAAATAAAACCTTTTAAGAATCACGCACTCATGCACAATACAAATTGTTCACTTATTTCAACTAATCAAAACTCTAAATCAAATTTACGTAAAGCGCTCATACATTATGAAAAGTATGTATTTGCTTCAACTAATTAAAATGTTGAATCAAACTTATATAATTAAAAGGCTAAGTCAAACCATGCAAAAGGAAAAGCTTTTGGCATTTAATATGGTTAATAGAAGCATGTCACTCACTTTCATTTAATGCTTTATTATCTTAAATTTAAATATGCCATCAAAATTTTTATTTTTCCAAAAGTTCATGCCAAGTATCTAAAAGTTTGCCACACCCGTGACCAGAGATCCAGATAGCCCTTCTCCTGAAAAACCTTTGACTTCTAATTTGTTAAAGAATAATAGGAGGAGAAAGTGAGGGCTTGATAATACAAGACCCTTACATGACCTTTATATATTAGATAGGAGAAGAATACAAGGAAAGAAATCCCTAGGAGTAAAGAGAGAAATCCCTAGGAATAAAGAAAGAAATATTATCCTTCCTAAAATATAATATAACATTCCATAACACTCCCCCTCAAGCTGGAGCATACATATCATAAACTCCAAGCTTGTCACATATAGACTTTACTTTAGATCCTCCTAAAGCTTTGGTGAACAAGTCAGCTAGTTGATCCTCTAATTTGACATATGGGGTCTTGATCAAACTTCCTTGAAGCTTCTCACGAACAAAGTGGCAGTCAACTTCGATATATTTGGTTCTCTCATGAAAAACAGGATTAGAAGCAATGTGAATGGCTGCTTGATTATCACACATTAATTCCATAGGAGTTGAATGTCCGAAACCAAGTTCCATGAGAAGATGTCTTAACCAAACTAGTTCACATGTAGTATATGACATTGCCCTATACTCGGATTCAGCACTTGATCTTGCGACAATACTCTATTTCTTGCTTTTCCAGGACACCAAGTTTCCTCCCATGAATACACAATAGCCTGACGTAGACCGTCGATCGTAGGAACCTGCAAAATCAGCATCTGTGTATCCTCGAATCCGAGTGTGACCATGATTTTGATAAAGAAGACCTTGTCCTGGTGCACCTTTGAGATATCTCAAGATTCTAATGACTGCATCCCAATGGCTAGTACGGGGAGAGCCATGAACTGACTTACTGCACTTACAGCAAATGAAATATCTGGACGAGTAACAGTCAGATAATTTAATTTGCCAACAAGTCTTCGATACCTAGTAGGGTCTTCCAACAATTCCCCTTTATCTACATCAAGCTTGACATTTGGCTCCATGGGACTGTCAACCGGTTTGGTTCCCAACAAACCAGTTTCTTCCAGAAGGTCTAGAACATACTTTCTTTGCGAAAGACATATTCCCGTCTTAGACCATGCTACCTCAATTCCCAAGAAATATTTCAGTGGACCAAGGTCTTTTGTCTGAAACTTGGTTTGCAGAAAAACCTTCAACAATTGAATACCAGATGCATCATCACCAGTAATAACAATATCATCAACATAGACGATCAAGAGGATTTTACCAGCTTCAGAATGGCGATAAAAGACAGAGTGATCCACACCACACTGCTGTAAACCAAATTCCATAACAACTGACCTGAAACGACCAAACCATGCCTGTGGCGATTGTTTCAAACCATACAATGACTTATTTAGTCGACATACACGATTAACCTCCCCCTGAGCAACAAACCCCGGTGGTTGCTCCATGTAGATAGTTTCCTCAAGATCTCCATGAAGAAATGCATTTTTCACATCTAACTGATGTAAAGGCCATGCATATGTAGCAGCCAATGCAATGATGATACGAACAGATGTCAATTTGGCTACTGGAGAAAAAGTTTCTGAATAATCCATGCCATATACTTGAGAATATCCCTTTGCAACCAGACGGGCTTTTAATCGATCAACTGTCCCATCGGGATGAACCTTTACAGTAAACACCCAGCGACAACCCATGACAGTCTGACCATGCGGAAGAGAAACCAAGTCCCACGTGTTATTAGCCCGCAAAGCTGACATCTCTTCTTCCATAGCTTGTTTCCATCCAGGATGAGAAATGGCTTCTGAAACAGACTTAGGCAAGGGTATAGAGGACAAGGTGGAAACAAAGGCAAAGTATGACGGTGATAAAGAATCATAAGAAACAAAGTTGGAGATTGGGTGAGAAGTACAAGACCTTTTCCCTTTACGGAGTGCAATTGGAAGATCCAAATCATCACCCTTAGGTATTGAAGATGAAGAAGACGATTGTGATGAGCATGAATCTCCTGGTGGTACTTCAACTCGAGGACGCCAAGTATAAACTTGTAAGTCAGGACGAGACAGACGCTCTAACGGTGGGGGATCAGTATCAGGAATGTGCTCTAAAGGTGTACTACTAGTATTTGATGCATCAGGAGCTATTTGGGTTGGTACAAATGGTAAAGGTAGACAGTCATCGGCATCAGCAAACACAAATTGAGTATTAGAGAAATAAGGTGTGTTCTCAAAGAATGTAACATCAGCAGAAACGAAAAATCGATTCAGTGAAGGACAGAAACATTTGTACCCTTTCTAAAGACGAGAGTATCCAAGAAAAACACATTTTAAGGCTCTAGGATCTAATTTGTCAGTGCCAGGTTAGTGCTGATGAACAAAGCAAACACACCCAAATATCTGAGGTAGAATAGAAAACGGAACTTGAGAAGGGAAGAGAACAGAGAATGGAATTTTACCCAACAAAATAGAGGAAGGCATCCGATTTATGAGGAAGCATGCAGTAAGGATAGCATCACCCCAAAAATTTTTAGGAACATTCATGTGAATTAAAAGGGTACGAGCTGTTTCAACAATGATTTGGATTTTTCTCTCGGCCACTCCATTTTTTTGAGATGTCTTTGGACAGGAGGATTGACGTATAATCCCATGTTGCTGCATGTAACTAGACATTGAGTGAGAAAAATATTCTTTAGCATTGTCACTGCGAAGAATTTTAATTCGAGAATCAAATTGATTTTGAATTTCAGCACAAAAGGTACAAAAAATAGAGAATAACTCAGAACTATCTTTCATTAAAAACAACCAAGTCATTCGAGAAAAATCATCAACAAAAATTATGAAATATTGAAAACCTAATTTAGACTTGACACGACTTGGACCCCAAATATCTGTATGAACTAGCATAAAAGGTTTTTCAACCCTTTTATTGACTTGAGGAAAGTAGGGAACACGATGATACTTTCCTAACTGACACGACTCACAATCTAAATTAGAGGCTAAAACTAAATCTGGAACAAGTTTCTTGAAATTTGCTAAAGATGGATGCCCCAAACGACTATGAACTAATTGAGGTGAGACCAATGTATGACAAGCAACTGATGACTGCAGTTTATCAAAGTAGTACATTCTATTCGATTCATGCCCTTCTCCAATCGTCTTCTTGCTCCTCAAATCCTGGATAATGACATGATCAGAAAAGAAACAAACTGAGCAATTTAGTTGTTTCGTTAGCTTACTTATAGACATAAGGTTGAAAGGAAAATTTGGAACGAATACAGTAGATGGTAAAGTGAAAGAGTGACAAGGATGGGTGGGTCCAACACCTTTAATGGTGGTGGTGGATCCATATGCAATGGTGAGTTTATTATGATATACTGGTAAAGAGGAAATATGGTCAAAATTGGTTATTTTACTTGAAATGTGGTCAGTGGCACCAGAATCCAATACCAGAGTTGATTTCTAAGAGGGTTAGAGGAATAACAGGTTGTTGGGTTACCTCAATGAACAACAGAAGCCATAGAAGAAGTGGAAGCCTGTTGTGCGGACTGATACTGCAGGTACTTAGTATACTCTTCTTGAAATATTGTGACAAACTGCTGTGGAGTTGTAACTGAAGATGACTCCTCATGTGATGCAAAATGTGCTGTTCACAGAGCCGGGTACTTATCCCAACAAGTTTCCTCCTCATGTCCATCTCTATCACAATATGTGCAGTGCAACCGTGAACCTCTATCACGTCCACCTCTGCTGCCACGACCACCACGACTACTGCGTTCTCCACGACCTCCCTTTGCTTGTGGACTAGGCTGTATTGCAAGGGCAGACCGGTCAGAACTATTGCTTGCTGAACTTTCCTTTATCATAGTGCGAGAAAGTCACGCGAAAACTTCAGGTAATGAAGGAAGTTCTATTCCACCAAGAATCTGGGATCGAACTGGTTCAAATTCAGGTTTTAGCCCTACCAGAAAAGTCATAAGCACCAGCTGCTCTCTTTGACGTTGCATCTTCTTGACATTAGGGGTAATAGGAAGCAAAGAATTCATTTCTTCCAATGCATGTTTCACCTTTGCAAAAAATTCAAGAAGACTGCCTTCCTGTTTGGACTGAAACACTTCAACAGAAACCTCATATATACGAAGGATATTACTGGAATATAAAAGCTTAGCATACTCTCAGGCTTGCTTATAGGTTCGAACATGAGAAAATAGAGATGAAATTTCAGGTTCCATTGAATCAAAAAGGATATGAAGCAATTGTGCATCATCAGCTTTCTAACTCTCGGATGCTTGAGGATCGTCAGTCAAATGAGACATCTTTCTTTGACCTGTAAAATACAACTCCACATTCCTAGCCCAAAATGAGTAGTTATTACCATTCAAACACTGTTTGGCAATCCACAAATTGCTGAACTGCGTGGGGGTGCCTGCTAGTGGGACAATGACCGGCAAAGAACTCCCTTCAGGACTTTTGTCATCAAGTCCTGACATGTTTCTGATCACTGATGACTGACAATATCAGAAACTAACAAAGAACTGGGCTGATGATGTACCGACTGACTGAAAATGATTGAAGAATGAAGAAACTCAACTTCTGGTCATAATTAGTGTAAACGAAGACCAAAAGCTTGTTTAGGACAGAAAACCGATCAGACCCATTGAACCGCTGTCGCCGGACGGCAGCGCGTGACTCCCACGCGCTAGCGCGTGGGTGGTTTTCCGGCGACACCACCGATGTAGTTCTGGTCGCCGGCGCCTCCTGAGTGTCTCTGTGTTGTTGGTCTTTGATTCGGCTGGGTAGTTGCTGGTTTTCTAAAAAGGGCAGCAGCTAGCAGAAAGTTGTGGAAGGTGGTTTGGATGAAGAAATAGTGGTGGAAGATGCTGAAATTAGGTTATGGCTCTGATACCATGTTAAAGAATAATAGAAGGAGAAACTGAGGGCTTGATAATACAAGACTCTCACATGACCTTTATATATTAGATAGGAGAAGAATACAAGGAAAGAAATCCCTAGGAGTAAAGAGAGAAATCCCTAGGAATAAAGAAAGAAATATTATCCTTCCTAAAATATAATATAACATTCCATAACATAATTTATACAAAAATTCTGATTAGCAAAAGAGAAAAAAAAAAGGTTTATAACAGATCATGAAAAATGGGGACCATCATGGCAGAAATGTTATATCTAAGCACTAAAGGAAAGATTTGACCATTCTACAAGAAATGAAAAAAAAAATTGAAATGGTTGGCCCATGTGTCAAAAAAAGGGACAAAATACTCTTGGGTCCTTCTAATGTTTATTTTGGCTAGTAATATTCCCTAATCTTTATGATATGACAATCATCTCACTGCCAGCAAATGATGTACGTGTACCCACTAGCTGGCAACAGTAGGCGAAACTGGGGGAGTATTATGGCAGACATGTAACATTTAGGGAGCAAAAGGGGTTTGACCATAAATTTGAAGAATCAAAAAAAAAAAAACCAAGTTGTGGAGCTACTGTTGATAAACAATAAAACTGCTTCCTCTTTTAGAATATACAAGGTTCATGGTGCGCACATGTTGCTACGGTTCAGTCCATATAAACTTTAAATTTGAATATAAACAGTAATGATCATTGATGAAGAAAAAGAATTTTAAAAAACAAAAAAAGAAAAGAAAAGCAAGAATCAAGATAAAAAATTATGGTAAAGTTTTAGGACTAAGAGAGCAAAAAAAAAAAAATTTAAGTATCGAGAGATAAACTGTGAAGACTAAAATTTTGTTTTAGAAAAGAAAAATAATGCCAAAAGGTTAACAATATAAGATTAAGAGTGGAATTTCAGTCACAAAAAGTAGGGTTTAATGATTAATAATTAAAAAAATAACAAAAAAATGATCTTCATGGCAGGATAGTAAATATAAAGACTTTAAGAATTAGAAGCTTAACCATCAACTTAATAAAGTAAAAAAAAATAAATGAAAACATTAGATAAAATAAATCAGCTTAAACCACACAAAAAATTAAACAACTTATAGCGACCAAAGTTATGTTTTAAAAAAATAATAAATAAATAAATAAATAAGTTAAACGAAGTCAATATAATTGATTAAAAAAATAAAATAAACAAATCATGGTTACCAATATTTTGCTTTAAAAGACAATTAATAAAAAAATTATAAAAAAATAGAGACCAAGAGAACAAATGGAGATGTTTGGTGACCTGCACATCATAGTGGATATTTTTTTGTAATAAATTTTAATAATAACAATGCGACACAAAACACGTTAAGTGCTTCAAAAAAATGCATATTCTGTTTGTTAATTAAAAATAATTCAATAAAAATTTTCATCTCCTATTAACACAAAATCTAATTTTTAATATCGATAAAAAATTTATCTAGAAAAATTTACTCTTAAATTTAACAATTATGGAGCAAATTACTTTATTAAACTATAGAGCTTTGAGTAAATAATTGATGTTGCAAATCTTAATAATCAATAATGATAAAAAAAATGACAGAAACAAAAAAATTAATACGGATAAAAAGAAAAGAAAGTGAAATAAAACTAACTAAAGTCGAATCAACCACAACAAGGCTAAAAGTAGGCAAATT
This sequence comes from Aquilaria yunnanensis, assembly GCA_039654915.1. NCBI lineage: Eukaryota > Viridiplantae > Streptophyta > Magnoliopsida > Malvales > Thymelaeaceae > Aquilaria > Aquilaria yunnanensis. Next base: position 73,541,290 of record CM077597.1, read on the forward strand.
AGAATGATTAAAGCTTCATTTTAGAAAACAACAATAAAGAACATCAAAAAAAAAAAGTTAAGATCAAGACAAAAAAAATGAAAAAACTTTAGGTTTTAAGGATTTAACAATTGACTAAGATAAAAAATGGTTTAACTAAAAAATAAACAAATTATGGTTACCAATGTCTTACTTTAAAAGATAGTACATAAAAAACAATAAAAAGAAAAGCTTTGGGGGCGAAGAGAGCAAATAGAAGATTTAATTAAATAGTTATAAATTTTGGGGACTAAAATGTAACACAGACATAACTTAGGTCTAAAAATGAAAAAAAATTAGAACGTTAGGGACTGAAACTGTAATTTAACCGAAACAAACCTAAGATAGACTAAAACCGGGAAAATTTCAACCTAGTACCTTAGAAAGGCAAGTGTCTTGTGAAATGAGATAAAACTAAAAAAAGAGCAAATCGCATCCCAAAAAAGTAAAAGGAAAAAAAAAAGAAAAGGAAAAAAAAAGCAGTGAAACCTTGGCTCAAAATCAAATGGGCTCAACCAACTCATAACAAGGGCACTATTCATCCAACAGTGACAATTGTTGATCTTTAGAAGTTAGTAGTAACGAGGTGCATGAAGACCACCCGTTACAGTAGTTCATATAATCATTGCTTAAATTTGTAGAAAGAAGTAGAGACTGGATATAACAAAAAAAAAATACTTTCAAGTTTCAGCCTTTGTAAATTTGGAATAAAATAATGTTCACACCTTGCTAGGTGAATGATTGAGTAAAAAATGCTACTACTAGAAACATAAGAGAAACAAATCATGGTTACCAATATTTTGCTTTATAAGACAATAAAAAATGATAAAAAAATTAGAGACCAACAGAACAAATAGAGAGGTTTGGTGACCCGTACATTGTAATGGATATTTTTTGTAATAAATTTTAATAATAATAGTGCGACACATAACATGTTATATGCTTCAAAACAATGCATATTTGGTCTGTTAATTAAAAAATTTTCAATAAAAATTTTCATCTCCTATTAACATAAAATCTAATTTTTAATATTGATGAAAAAATTATCTAGAAAAATTTACTCTCAAATTTAACAATTATGGATCAAATTGCTTTATTAAACTATAGAGCTTGAAATGAATAATTGATGCTACAAATCTTAATAATCAATAATGAAAGAATAATGATAGAAATAATAATTAAAGCTTCATTTTAGAAAACAACAATAAAAAAAAGTTAGGATCAAGACAAAATAAAAAAAGGAAAAATTTTAGGCATTAAGGATTTAAAAATTGACTTAATGAAGATAAAAAATGGTTTAACTACAAAATAAACAAATTATAGTCACCAATGTCTTACTTTAGAAGATACTACATAAAAAACAACAAAAAGAAAAACTTGGACTAAAATGTAACAAAGATGTAACTTAGGCCCAAAAAAGAAAAAATTAGAAACTTAGGGAATGAAATTGTGTTTTAACCGAAAAAAAATGTGAGACAGACAAAAACTGGGAAAATTCAACCTAGGCCCTCATAAAGGCAAACACCTTATGAAATGAGATAAAACTAAAAAAAGAGCAAATCGTATCCTAGAAAAAGCCAAAAAAAAAAAAAGCTACTGAACCATAGCCCAAAATAAACTAGGCTCAACCAGCCGAAAACTAAGTTACTGTTCATCCAACAATATCAATTACATAAAATAAAAAAGTTGAAAGTAAAAAAAAAAAATGTTACAACTAAACCATGACCTGAAACAAATTGAGCTCAACCAACCTAAAATCGAGTTACTATTCATCCAACAGTACCAATGTTGATATTTAAAAGTATAGTGTAATTATAATGTGAGCAATCAATATTTATTAATAATTCTACTTCTTTTCTGTACTTCAAAGTTTAATTTAAACTACCAGCGTACGCTTGCAGGGATATGTAAGTCACTTAAAGAAACCAACAATTACGCAATTCACGCTTCTAACATGACAACATCAACCTTTATATATTCCTTTATACAGCATAGCATGTGGAAGGCGTCACCAATAACTCAACATAGAAAGCAAAATATCAGTATACAAAAAAAATTGCATTTAGCTCACCCCTATCCATATCAAATGGTTGAATCTAGCACTTTCATATTAGAGAGAAAAAACATGGAAACAAAGTATACAGTAACTCACTATGTCCCACGTCACCAGTTCAGTTAACAAAGGCATAGGAACATCATGTAATTCAGGATTCTAGGTCAACCCCACCCCCTTCCTTGCATTTTCACAATAATACCTTAAATGCTGTTTTGGTTATTCTTTGAGTTCCCAAATACACATCATGGCATCTTCCTCCCTATAGAATAGATACTTACCAACCTTATTTTAGTTGATTTTGTGTACTGAGAATAGAAAATAGCTCACTATATACGGGACATGCCAAAACCATCAACCGTTTGGAATCTCTACACATACGTGTTAGGACAAAAACAGCTCAAAGTTTGAACTGGTAAAAAAATATCACATGTCTGTAGACATTGCTATTTCAAGCTCGCCCTGCAGTTCTTCCTCTTACTTTTTTCCCGCTCTCTTACGGGTCCAGAAAGCTGGGTTGATTGGTCGGGGACAGCAGCCTTCGCTCCGTGAATTGCACTGTGAACGAGACATGTGTGAAATACACGTTATTAGATAAATTGCTTGGAACAGCGCGAATCATATGGGATCGGCAGGAAAGCAGACAAATGTTCTGTTAGACTTAAATTTTGTTCTAGGGTCAAAAGAAACAAAAGAAGGGAAAATAAGAAGCCAAAAACAAAGAGAGTATAGTTTATACATGTAAGGTTCACTTCCAGAGCTATGTATTTAAGAGTGGAATAGGCTTGCAAGCGCCCGGTGCCACTAGGTGTGCCTGAGACAAGCGAAATCTCTTATACTTTTTTGCTAGTTTCTAACATGGCTCTGTGTGTTTGGGCGAGTGGCTAAAGGTGTGGTGGTAAGGCTTGGCTGGGAGCGGTCCCTTCCTTAATTTTTTTTCTTTCTTTTCTTCTTGCAATTGGTTTTTCTTTTTTTCTTCTTATGCATTTTAGACAACAAGACTTCTAGGTTTCGTTTCGTTGTTTTATTTTCTTTTTTCAATTTTATTATTTTACGGTTCCAATTTTATTCCATGTTTTTTTATAGTCTATTAGTTTTATTTAATTTTTTTTAGTTATATATATATTTTTTTTGCTAAAAGTTATCTCCTTTGTCCTTCATTTTTTGTTTCAAATTTGTTAACTAAATAATGAATTTCTCATTGAGCACATTAGTAAAAGAACATCTAGTTTTTTTAAAAGAATAAATAGATATTGATATCAATTCATTTTTTATCCGTTCTTATTTATTCTTTTATCAATTTTATATTTTATTTTATTAGTATTTAAATGTTCAAAAGTCCATCAATTTTGGAAACTGTAAATTCAAAAAACCTAATTTTTTAGAGCCCAAAAGCACACAACTAGAAGCCCTGAATGAAGACTTATTATGCTATTTTAGCCAAAATCCATTTTTGACAAATTGGGCCTCAAAATCCAAAATGATTAAAGCCTATTATTTAGCTCAAACATTCTAGAACACTCTAGAATGTTTCATTAATTATCCTTTTAAATTAAATAAATTGGATAATTAATAAAAGATAATTATGATATATATTTTCTCTTAAGAAAAATACAAGAGATAAATACATGATAATTGTCACATATGATTCTCTTGAACCAAACCACCTCCTTTCTATATCTATAAATAGGCCTCCAAGGTTGAAGGAGGGGAGGAACAAAAATTGGAGAAGAAGCAGAACCAGGGAGAAGAAAAATCTCTCTACAAGAAGCTTTTTTCAGCTCTTCAAGCCGATCAAGCACAAACGCCCGGCGAGAGAAGAAATCAAGTTCAAAGAAAATTAAATCCCAATTTCAATGCCAGATTTGAAGAACGCGGTGAGGAACGCAAAGAACGCGGAACAGTGCTGCATCAAGTTCAAGTCCAAATCCGGCAGAAGTGGTGAGGAACGTGAAGGATTCGTTTCCGTGCTGCGTCAAGTCAAACTCCAAAGAAAGCGGCGGACATTGCCCCGAAGCCCCTTTAAGTGCAAGGAGTACATCAGAAAATCTCAAACCGAAAGAAGCAGCAGGGACCTCGGTTCGTGTTCGTGCAAGACAAATCCGAAGTTCGTGTTCGTGAAAAAGCCATTCATGTCTCCACCAAAAGCTCGAAACGTTAATCAGAGGATTGTGCATGTGAAAAGCACACTAGAGATTCTATCCCCTAAAATCTCTATTCTAAATTTTAATGTTATAATTTGTGCTACAATTAATTTCATGGTGTAATTTTTACACGCGAAATTTGTGCGTACAAATTTCTGGCAACTCCACTGGGAACATTCTCTACCTCTCATCTCTCGCATCGAGGAAGCTTTGAAGAAACTCAAGTAAAGATCATAAAAGCCAAAAGTGCTGCTGTCAAAATCAAGAAATCTGCGGCAAAGGAAAAGGAAGTCACACCGGTCACTCGTGCAAAAGCTCGTGCTGAAGGATCTTAATTGGTGTCTCCGCTAAAGCAGTTTCTCTTAAAAGCAAGAAAGAAGAAGTTGCTGTAGAGAATCAAAAAGTTCAACCAACAAAAGGGAGATCCAATCCTTCAAGCCACTTCAACCACTCAAGTAGGAACAAGGAAACGGAAGTTTCCACCAAGAAGATAAGAGCTCGCTCATCTTCCAAGACATCAATAAAGAAGGCCACCATAAGTGAAGAATCTAAAACTGGATCTGTAACTTTCCAAAAAAAAGGTGGGCAGATTGCTCTTCATCCTCGGAGTCGAAGTTGCTGGCCTTGGTATCAGATTCTGGAAATCCTAAGGGTCATCTTGAGCAAATGGCATTTTCCATTGAAAGGTTAACGGCAAAACTTGAAGAGAAAGATGTCCAGATTGCGTTGTTGATAAGTAAATTAGAAGCTCAACATTTTCCCGAGGAAGCAACTACAAGTGGCACTAAGCAAGTTGTTGATCCTATTGCTGAAAAGCTCAAGAACATGGAAAAGTAGCAAAAGCAAAGTCAATATGATCGTACGGTTCTGCAAAGTGCCCTGAATGACACAGCCCAAAGGTCTGTGGCCTCATTGTCTGTGTAGCAACTTCAACACATGATCATGGATACCATTCGAGCTCAATCTGGAGTGGCTCCACAATCATCCCTAGTGTATGCAAAGCCGTACTCAATGAGGATCGATGAGCTAAGGATGTCGTTAGGCTATCAACCACTAAAATTCCAACAATTTGATGGCAAAGGCAATCCGAAGCAACATGTGGCTCACTTCATTGAAACCTGCAACAATGCCGGGACCTGTGATGATCTTATGGTGAAGCAATTTGTGCAATCATTGAAAGGGGCTACCTTTGACTGGTACACGGATATTCCTGCTAAATCCATTGATGGATGGGACTAACTTGAAATAGAGTTTTTGTCACGTTTCTACAGCACGAGAAGAACAGTCAGCCTCCCGAAGCTAGCAGTGATCAAACAAAGGAAGGACGAGCCAGTGACAGAATACATAAAGCGATAGAGAGCCAACGTCCTCAACTGCAATGAGTGGATAAGTGAAGCCTCTTCCATCTATATGTGTGCGCAAGGGATGCACTGGGGAATACTCTATAGCTTGAAGGGAAACATGCCACACTTGTTTGAAGAACTCCCAACAAGGGCTCACGACTTGGAAATCCATATTGCAAAGCATGGGAGCTATGTTCCAAGCAGTTCCTCTCAAAAGAGAGATGGTAAGAAAGACAAGAAATAAAAGGTTGTGAAGACAAAGGAAACCGTGGTTGTAGCTACTACTCCAGCGAAGATCTCCAAAGGGAGCTCAAGCCTTGATACTAAATTTGTAAAGGGCCAACCGGATGTAAAGAAAAGATTGACACTTAAGGAACTTGAAACAAAGTAATACCCATTTGCAGATTCGGATGTGCCGGCAATCTTGGACCTGTTGCTAGAAAGAACTTGATAGAACTGCCAAACCCAAAAAGACCGGAGGAGGTTGGAAGAGTGGACGACCCCAAGTATTGCCAATACCACCATATCGTTGGCCATCCCGTTGGGAAATGCTTTGTGCTGAAAGATCTCATAGTCTGCATAGAAAAGGAAGGGCATATCAAATTCGATGATTTGGAGGAACCATTGGTTGGCAATGTTTCCAAGATATGCTTTGGAGCAACCTCCCCGAAGCTAGTAGAAAAACGTGAGGATAAAGTCAAGATCTCTACTCAAGACTTTACAGAGTAAGAAAATACACTTGAAGTACTCACATGTGGCCCAAAAGATGTTGTCCCAGTGAAATTTGAGGTCGATGGCAAGGTAACAACTATTTATGCATACCCTGGGATGCCAAAATACTCTAAAGACCCAAATGCCCCAAGCTTCTATGAAGTCATGGTCGATGACTTAGATACATGAGAGTCCTCATTTGAGTCAGAAGACGAAGTCGGTGATGGATGATCAACATTCATAAGTAAGAAAGAAAAGTATGCTTGGACAATAAGGGTAAACATCCCAAGTCCTTCAAGAGTGTTCAACCCAATGAGCTACCAAGCGGAAAAGCCAACTGGGTGGGGAGATTTAACAAGTTCCAGTTCGTCAGACAAGCAAGATGGTGAATGGACAATGGTGAAAGACTGAAGACAAAGAAGGAATCAACCACCATACTATCCCTTGCTAGAAGCTTCGAAAGACAAAAAACTAGAATGGTGTAACCCCACAAGAGTGTATTCTCAAATGCCTAGGAAAGTTCAGAAATCACTACATCCAACAGATGCAAAATCACCACAGGTGGTTAGGAGATCTGTGACACTGCTTGACTATTTCCCGAAGTCATACTTTATAAAACATAATGTAGAGGTAAATGCTAAAGGCGTTCACGGAGATAACAAATCAAGTCGTATTCAAAAGGGACTTGGCAAAGTAAGCATTGGAGATAAAGTTGATGTGGTAAAGGCTGGCATCATATCTAAACTCAAAGATCTCCATGCAACCATGACCATGAATGAAGTCCTCAAGCTACCACAAGATGTTCAGCTAACCTCACTTCAAGTGCTCATTGACCCAGGACCTTATGAAGGAAAGGTGTTTCACAAAAAGGCAAATGGTAAACATGTCCCTTGCATGGCTACAATCTCTTTTGATGACGAAGATTTACAGTTGGGCCATCGTCTACATAATTGACCTCTTTATGTAAACGGATATATTTGTGAACGCTGGATTGGGATGATCTTAATTGATGGTGGCTCCACTGTGAATATCATGCCTATCGAACACTGAAGAAGGTCGGGCTATCCATAAATGATCTTTCAAGTAGCAAGTTGACCATCCAAGGTTTCAACCAAAAAGGGCAATGCTCTGCAGGGAAAATTCAACTTACAATGGAGATAGAAGAGTTGAAAACCTCTGCTTTGTTCCATGTTATTGACGCAAATACTTCATATGACTTGCTGCTCGGGCGTACTTGGATACATGAAAATGGAGTTGTACCATCAACTTGGCATCAATGCTTCAAGTATGTTGGTAGTGATGGAAGCATCAAGCATGTAGTAGTAGAAACTGCCCCTTTTGACATCGAGGAAACCCATTTTGCCGATGCCAAGTTCTACCTGGAAGACTGGTAAGATACGAAGCCTAAGGCTTTCTCCATAATGCTCCCTAAAGCAAAGAGCACCAAAGGGAAAATTCCTGCCTCGACCAGCAAACCCCACTTCTCTAAAAAATATGCTAAAGTGCTAAAAGAAGACTTGGTCCTACCAATTTCCTCACTCTCTAAATTGGCTATGTCTGATGAACCTACAAAGAAAATGAAAGAATTTCAAAGCTTGAAAGCAAATGCATGGTTTGGTCCCAAGGTAGAGAAATTGTTTTAAAATGTAAGATATGGTAAGGGTGAACCCCCGCAACTTGGTGATTTGGATGCAATCCTTGGAAAAAGGTAACTTGGAGAAAAGCATGGTTTAGGATATCAACCATCTAACCTGGCAAAGAATGTGTCATATAACCCAGCAAGATCCAGATGAGCCAAGCATGGAGGAAGTAGTCGAGGAAACTGAACCAAGCCCTGCACCTGAAGCTTTTGAGGAAGGGGGGCAAGCAACTGTTGATGACTTGAAGGAACTAAACTTAGGGGCACCGAATCATCCAAAGCCGGTGTTTGTGAGCACCCTACTGAGTCCTGAAGATGAAGGTAGGTACTTTGAGCTACTGAAAGAATATGAAGATATCTTTGCATGATCCTATAGATAGATGCCCGGATTGGATCCTAAGATCGTTGTCCATCACCTTACCGTGAAGCATGGATCCCGCCCCGTCAAACAGGCTTAATGGAGATTTTGGCCAGAACTTATTCCATAAATTAAGGCTAAAGTAGATAAGCTTATTGATGCGGGTTTCATTCGAGAAGTTAAGTATCTCACCTAGATTTCAAATATTGTGGTCGTGAGGAAAAAGAATGGCCAAATCAGAATCTGCATAGACTTTCGGGATTTGAATCTAGCTTGCCCAAAGGATGACTTCCTCTTGCCAATAACAGAATTAATGGTTGACTCAACGATGGGACACGAAGCTTTGTCTTTCATGGATGGGTTCTTTGGTTACAACCAAATTCGTATGGATCCGAAAGATGAGGAGTTTACAGCTTTTCGTACTCCAAAGGGTATCTATTGCTACAAAGTTATGCCGTTTGGACTCAAGAATCCCAATGCAACTTACCAACGAGCGATGCAAAGAATCTTTGATGACATGTTGCACAAGAAGGTAGAATGCCATGTCGATGACTTGGTGGTGAAGACGAAGAACAAGTCAGAGCACCTAAAGGACTTGCATAACATCTTTGACCGACTCCACAAATACCAACTAAAGATGAATCCTCTCAAATGTGCTTTCGGTGTTACATCTGGAAAGTTCTTAGGATTCATTGTCCGTTATCATGGCATTGAGGTTGACTGATCAAAGATAAACACAATCCTAAAAATGCCTGAGCCAAGTAACACTCATGAGCTTAAAAGCTTGCAATGAAGATTAGCATACATAAGGCAGTTTATCTCCAACCTAGCAGGATGATGCCACCCATTTAGTAGGCTTCTAAAAAAGGATATGCCTTTTATCTTGGATGACGCTTGCAAGAATGCATTTCAAAGTATAAAGAACTACCTACTCTATCCACCCGCTCTTGCTGCTCCAATTCAAGGAAAGACTTTAATATTGTACATAGTTGCCCAAGAACACTCATTAGAGGCACTTCTTGCTCAATAAAATGATGAGGGGAAGGAAAATGCACTCTACTACTTGAGTCAAAGGCTAGTGGGTGCGAAGGCTAACTATTCTCCCATTGAGAAGATATGCCTTGCACTGATCTTTGCTATAAAGAAGCTAAGGCATTATATGCTAGCCTATGTAGTCCATCTTGTGTCAAAGGCTAATCCACTAAAGTACTTGATGTCAAGATCGGCACTTTCGGGAAGGTTGGCTAAATGGGCTCTTCTTCTGTCTGAATTTGACATAGTGTTTATCTCGCTAAAGGTAATCAAAGGACAAGCATTGGCAAACTTTCTGGCCGATCACCCTATACCAGCAGAATGGAAACTCCTAGAAGACCTACCAGATGAAGAAGTCTTCCTTGCACAAATCATCCCGACTTGGAATATGTTCTTTGATGGTGCATCTCGAGAATATGGAGCGGGGGCAGGTGTGGTGTCCATCTCTCCCTACAATGAAGTTTTGCCAAACTCTTTCAGCTTACTCGAAAAATGCTCGAATAATGTAGCGGAAGCCTTGCTAATTGGATTAGAAGCAGCCATGGACATGCAAATCCAAGAACTGGATATCTTTGGAGATTCTAAGCTGGTGGTCAATCAACTTCTCCAAGAATACAATGTTCGCAAACCTAAACTACTCCCTCTATTTAAATAAGCAAGGCTTTTACTGGATCGATTAGATCAAGTAAACATCCATCATGTTGCCCGGGGGCACAATTAGCATGCCGATGCTTTAGCTAACCTGGCAGCCATTCTAGCAAATTCAACCAAGCAAGAAGCCCCAATCCAAGTGCACAGGAGATGGGTGGTACCACAAATATTAGTCGAGAAATATGGGTGCAGTCATAATGTCTCCGTCATCGAACCAAATGAGGATTGGCAACAACCATTTATTAGTTACTTAGAGCATGGTAACCTACCTGAAGACCCTCGCCGTCAAGCTGATATTCACCAAAGAGCACCAAGGTTCATCCATTTCAAGGAAGTTCTTTATCGCTGCTCTATTGAAGGAGTTCTCCTCAAATGCTTAAGTGATGAAGAAGCTGACCAAGTTGTAGAAGAAGTTCATTCTGGAATCTATGGAACTCATCAGTCTAGGCCAAAACTTTACCATTGTATCAAAAGGATGGGGTATTATTGGCCAACTATGGTGAAAGACTGTATTAGCTATGCCAGGAGATATCAAGCCTGCCAATTCCATGCAAACCTCATTCAGCAACTCCCAAAGCTGTTACATCCCACAATGGCTTCCTGGCCTTTTGATGCTTGGGGGCTTAACATTATGAGGCCAATCACTCCTAAGTCATCCGCTAGGCACTCATTCATCTTGGCCACCACAGATTATTTCTCAAAATGGGCAGAAGCTATCCCATTGAAGGAAGTCAAGAAGGAGAATGTAGTAGAATTCAACAAAATAAATATCATTTACCGATATGGAGTTCCCCGCTACATCATTACCGACAATGAAAAGCCGTTCTACAATAAATTGATGGATAAACTTTATGCCAAGTTCAAGTTTGTCCAGCATAACTCATTTATGTACAATGCTGTAGCAAATGGTTTGGCTGAAGCCTTCAATAAAATGTTGTGCAACCTTTTGAAAAAGGTCATCTCAGGATCAAAGAGAGATTGGCATGATAAAGTTGGAAAAGCCCTTTAAGCATATCAAACAACATACAAGACCTATACTCAAGTAATTCTATATTCCTTGGTCTATGGCGTAGAAGCAGTCCTCCCGTTGGAATGCCAAATTCCTTCCTTAAGGATAGCTCTACAAGAAGGATTGACCGATGAGGAAAATGCCAAGTTGCGGCTAGAGGAGCTGGACGCTTTAGACGAGAAAAGACTTGAAGCTTAACAACGTTTAGAGTGCTATCAAGCTCGCATGGCAAAAGCTTTCAACAAGAAGGTGTGCCCGAGGACTTTCCAAGTTTGAGACCTGGTGTTAGCCATTGGGAGACCAATCATCATGATGAAACACGCCGAAGGAAAGTTTGTGTCAAAGTGGGATGGCCCATACGTGGTGACCAAAGTCTACACCAATGGTGCTTACAAGATGGTGGACAAGGACGGTATAAGAATCAGCCCCATCAATGGGAAGTTCTTGAAGAAGTTCTATGCATGAAAACTCGAGGGCATGCTCTTTGTAACAAAAGCCTAAACTGTATGACATAATAAAAAATAAAAAAGAATAAAAAAAACATAAAAATTTAATACTCCTAACCCGCACGAGTATAAACTGTGTATGGCAAAATCTTCAAAACAAAAATGTAATACTCCTGGCCCGTACGAGTATAAACTGTGTACGGAAAAATCTTCAAAACAAAAATGTAATACTCCTGGCCCGCACGAGTATAAACTGTGAACGGCTAAATCAAATGAAAATTTCCCTTTTGAGCTATGTTTTTCTTATTACTTAGTTCAAGTACATCCTTATTATTAAGGTTGGGATGTTATTTGAAGGTTGGGAATAAGTAAGACAATGGGATTCAAAAAATAAAATAGACATCTTCATTGCACTCCGTAATCTTACTGCAACCTACCTAATCCTAAAAAAAAGGAAAGGAAAATAAAGCTACATGGAAATGGTTGCCCAACCCCCAAAAAAAATGTCTAAAAACTCATTCTTAAGTTCTTGCCTTTGCCTATTTACTGCTTCAATCCTAGATCCCCCTACAGCTAAGCGATCTTTGATTTCTTCACGTCTTGTATCCAAGGAACCCAGTGTTTCAAGAGATTTCTGACTCTCATCTCAGAACATATCAATGGCAGTTGATAAATCTGCCATTTGCTGTTGAAGCTTCTCTATATGGGCATTAACATTCTTTATGATATTAACATGTGAATCTATCTTCTTAGCAAAAGTCGCCACCCATGAAGTATGAATGCCAGATTCTGCCTCAATAGAAGCAAGCTCCCTCTGATTCACCTCTGAGTCCAATGACTACATGGCCTCCTACCGCTGTGAAAGATACACCTCAGTTTCTTTTAGTAGATAATCCAACTTTTTAAATAAAGGGGAGTAATCCACAAAGAAACATTTGGTTAGAAGGTTAGGAATTTCATCCCTCTTGCAATGTCACCAATCTTATAGTGAAGAAAATCCATTTTGCAAAGCAGCATCACCTTCATTTTTCAAGTAGTCTATGAGGCCACGGTAAATAATCTCTTTAATGAGATCCACTGAAGCAAAAGACTCCTTTGGCATGCTGGAAGCACAAAAGAGTATTGGCACAATTTGTGAGTTTCCTTTCAGAAGAGGAGGCGTCAGGACTGTATCAATAATAGGTGTCTTGCACGGAGAAACTATGACTTGGCCATTCAACACAACTTTCGCTTCATCTTTCTCATTTGAATTATCTTCAATAGGACGATCAGATAAACCATCAAGAGCTCCAATCGTCTCAATGCCATGTGCCAAGTCCTCTTCAGAAAGAAGCTGTTTTGATTCTGGTACATCAGGAAAGACTGTAACTAGGAGAAGATTAGACAAACTAAAATGAAGAAACAAAATTTTTTGAATCAAACAGAAGGGAGATACTTACCCTTATTAAGAGACTTCGGGGACATGCCAAGATTGTCACGGAACGGGGCCCTAGTGCCCCATAACCTTGTAGGCCTTAGGGATTTATGAATCCCACTAGTTACTATTGGCTAACTATTACTTGTCAATATAAATTAAACAATTTATATGCAACTAGTTTCTTAGCCTACTCAGTTTAAGTTATGCATGCTTCTGTCCTGGCAATGCAAAAGAATAAATAGATCATTGGTTAAAACGTTGCTCGAGCATTTCAATAAAACATACTTAAAACGTGCCAAGACATTGAAATACTAGTTACTTTGACTACAAGTAATAGTTTGTGCATACAATATACTTCTAGTATGCACCCAAAAGTAACAAGATGGATTTATATCACAATGTATCCTATTAGAGGCAACTTTTTTAGTACACAAAGTACTATATACAAGAGACAGAAACTACTAACTAAGATCAACTACTTGAGTCCCACCTTGAGCTATACCAAGCTCCAAGTGTAACCCTTCACTAGATCTTGTTCTTTTGTACTCTTAGCCTCTACACTGTAAAGGCACAACTTGGTTAGCACATAACTTATATCACAAGTAACTTAGAATCACTAGGATTCTCAAGAGAAATACCTGCAAAACAGAAAACTTAGGCCTCGACTATCTCTTAGTGATTAGGCCCGGAGTTAGAACCTGCACAATAAAACTTAAGGGAGTGAGTACTTAAAAGTACTCAGTAAGGGTCCCTTGAATACCTGCAAGAAGATAGCAGCAACCAAGATGCAACCATGGCAAACAAGCAACCAAACAAGTGGATCAACCAACAAACAACTCAAACAATCAACAAACATATATATAAGATATGCAATGCATGAATGTATGATATGAAATGCATATAATGCATGCACTTGGGACTTCCTGCACTCTAGGTGCCATAAAACTTGTCGTGAGCTCAAACGGCGGAGGTACTTGAAATACTGGCCCTAGTATCCCGGGTACTTTACCTCCCTTAAGTCCCACCTACGGGTTCTAGAGTAGGTCGTCACCCCTCTGAAACTTACCCGTCTTTACCCTTAACTTATTGCGCAAGGTAGTCATCCTATGTGGTTTAACTAGCCAAACCCTTAAGGTTTAACTTAGAGCACTCATAGTGGCTTACTTACCAAACCAAATGGTTTGGTCGGGATCGACTTAGGTTTTCCTCCTCATTGACAATAGGTAAATAACGTTCTACTCAGCCAACAAAGAGTCTAAAAACCCCCTTAATCTCCTTAGTGCTCATTTAGAAGCTTAAGCACTTTGATTTTCTTAACCACCAAGTCATACTCTTTCTTAACCACACAACTTAACTACCACTTAAATAATGCATAATTCCCAACTTAGGAACGAGTTCTAGACCCAATCGAGGCTACGAAATGTCTTAACTTAGCCTAGGGATGAAAACCGAGAGTTTGAGGCACTTTTAGGATGCCCGGAGCTTGGGGGCAAAATGCCTTGGCGGCGCCGTTGGCGACGCGTCGCCACAGGCATCAGTGTTCGGAGGACTTTTTCACTTCTCAGCGACGCGTCTCCACCGGCGACGCGTCGCCAATATGGTGTCGACACTGGCGACGCGTCGCCAACGCTTTCCAGCGTTGCGCGGCAGCATGCGACCTTGCACGAAAACTGCTCAAACTTTCTCATCCCAAACTCAAATCACTTGGGTCTTGTTTCTAACTCACTCCTACACAAAACACTACATTTCTATGCATTATTTGAGCTTAATTAACTTGAACCCTTACCTCAATTTAGCTACAAAGCAAGCATTGAAACGTAACCACCTTAGCTCAATCAAGCTCCCTTTGAGTTCCTCACCTATAACCAATGTAATATGGCACCAAACACTTCAAACCAAGACCATTTCTAGCTATGGAGACAACTTAGAACCAATCCAAATGAACCCAACAAGCTTACCCACGAATTTTGAGTCCAAACTAGCATCAAAAAGCAAATTGGAGCTAGAACACCAACAAAGAAGCTTGATGATTCCTACCCACACCTTGGGCTTCCACAAATTGATGAAGAAATGCAAGAAAATGAAAGTTTGGGCTGCGATTTTGGGATAGGAGATGGAGCTACGAAATTTGAAGTTTGAGGCAAATGGTTAAGGGAGAAGAAGACTTAACTTATATATGTGTTTAAGGCAACTTTTCCCTCTCTTGCACTTAAGTACACAAGCTCTCAAAAGCTTCAAATAGGTCACCAAACCTTCACTCAAAACCAACATTTCTTTGCTCTAAAGGGTGCTACAAGCTTCTCAAAACTTTCAAGGATGGTTCTAAAAGCTAGAATAACTAATGGTCTTGATTTAACCATGCCAAATCACACTTAGGAACTCACTTACTTAATTAAGCTTACCTTACTTGCTTAACAAGGTGCTAACTTGAGGTACTTAATTTAATAAACACTTAATCAAAGTAAAATAAATACTTACTTGATTAGCCAACTAGGAGAGCCGTCACAAAGATTGTTCCCTAAGCTTCAACAAGAAGAAGAACATTTGTTACTTGAAGCTTGCACGCTAGGTTCCGGTAAAAGCTGCTCATGAGGTTTCAACTTGATCCTCTTTCTTGTAGGAGCCACTGATGCTCCCGTCACCGGACGCTTCTTTGGATCTAGGCTTGGCTCCTTAACTAAGGTTGGTGGAACTTTGACAAAAGATAACTCGAAGCTTGGTTTCTCGTTCTCCAACAATACAGAAATTGGAATTTTCACCAAAGTAGGGAGTACCTCATTTTTCCACCAATTTGTATAGCTCAGGTCAACTTGCAAACCAATGGTAAAAGAAAACTTGGGGATGTGGAACTTAGCACCTGTACCAATCTGAGTTAAAGACAACCATGCTTCATATAAGATGTCAAGCCGAGAAGGAAGAGTAGTGAGCTTTGGGTTGCCAGGAAGCTTCTAAAGAAAACCATGTTACTGAGCAAACCGATGAGGATTATAGTACTCTAAGATAAAGGTATTGTTCCAACGATATGTCAAGTACTCGAGACGGAGGCTCATCATGAACTCCGCGGTATCTTGTCCTCTTTTCCCATCATCAGCACTCTCCCCTAGATTTATTGAAGCTGGCATAGGATTCCATGAGAAATCACGAAACAGAAGTCCATCACGTAGCAAAGACCTACAGTCAACAGTAGAATCTTCCCAATGTTGATGGGCATTTAAGGTTCCACGAATCTTATGGATCAGAGGACAAGGCAAATCTTTGCTCATGGTGTCATAAACTCCCGGTGGAAAATGCAACCCAATCCAAGCATAAACAAAATAACCAGGAAATGCTACTTTCACCCTACCAGGATCACGAGACTCTCTTTCAAGCTGCCCAATCTCAGAGAGCCCTCTATAAATGCATGCCAGGATAGGAGGTACCAAACTAAAGGTGACTCTTTATGCCATCTTTGATGTAGCTTTGAAAGTTCCAGGTCGTAAGTCATCGTTGAAAAGGTAAACGTAGCGGCAAAGCCATAAAGCCAAATAAGCAGCAATTTTGAGCTCATCACGAAGTTTTGGAGAAATAGGACACCCAAGCTTAGGGAAAGCTGGAAAATCAAATGAAAAATCAAAGTTCTGGAAAGCCATCATAAATGGTCTCTTGATTTACGAACGTTTAGTGCATCGGCCGCTATAATCATACGTCACTTGAGTCGCCACCTGATATTGCTTAGAGGCACAAGGATTGGGCATAGGATCTTTCACTTTAAACCAAAAATCAATCCAATCAGCATGCAAAAACCTATCTTTGTTCTTGTTAGAAGCAATCTCTGAGAAAGCCTTGAAGAGGTACATACAAGTCTCCTGCAAGCCATCTGCAGTACGATCCATGAGCTCAGTGTAGCTTGGCATAACCTCTTCGTAATACTTTCCCTGAATGGAAAGGCCACTGATCTTACACAACTCTCAAAGTGACATACCAATTTCACCTTCTGAAGTGATGAAAGTATTTCTGCCAGAAGACCAAGCCTCAACCAAAGCACGATACATCCCATTCAGCCGATGGTAGTCAAAACACGCAGCTCCAACGGCAGAAGCTAAGTCAGTAAGCCCGTTCACCCGAAGCAAACCACAAGTGTCGACAGTCCATTCCCTAAAACCACGCAAATATTGAATCTCACCTCTCGAATCAAGGGAAGAGCCCCACTTTAGTTGATGGCAGGAAATGAACTCAGCCACATGTGGCCTTGGAACATCATGAACATTCACATGAAACAGGGGAAAGCACAAGGATGGTTGACGATCCGGCAAGACAACATCTCCAGGAACCATATCCTTCTCCAAGGGATACTCACTAAGTCTCGGCATGCTTGATTCTTCAACGCAGTGTAGGTGCTCCACGGCATAAGAACCGACAGAAGGATAGCAAATGACAAGCTTAATTGGGCCAACATCACCTCCAAAATGTGGCTTCACGGTGGCCTTTGGAAGTATCAAATACTTGCCAATGTTAGACTCAGCAATCCAATCAATCTTCACAGGCCTGAACGCACCTTTGGGGCAGCCATCTTGTAATAGAATATTCGACTCGAAGAATAAACTTGACATAGCAGCAATAGCAACGATGATCACTCCACAACAAAAGGACTTAGGCAATCCGTAATCCAAAAAAGAGGCATAAAGACAAGGCTGAAAAGATTCGCTTTATAACCCAAAAAGTTCATCTACGTCCTTGGGATCTGGAAAGATCGAAAGATCAAAAAATTCAAAATCAAAGTTTAAAGAAGATCTATACCTAAACCCTCAGTTCCCCAAAGCACCCAAGAGTCATAAACTTAAGCAAATCAAGAAGTCTTGTAAAAAAAAAAAAAGAAATGGGCTGCACAATGCTTCGGCCAAATTCAGAAACAAAAACAAGAAGTACTCGATTGGTGTGATGCTGCAACAAATTTCGAAAGGAAAAGAAAAAGTATAAGCTCAAGAACTTTCAGTCACCGAAAGAAAAGCTATCAGAGGCGCCGAGAATTACCGTAGGAGAAACTTATGGGGAAGAGCTCAATGAGTTTAATTGGTGGATCCAACAGCAATAAGGTGTCTCTAAAAAAAAAAAAAAAAAAGAAGACAGATGAGTAAAAGGTTCCAATGAATCTGTAGTGTTTCAATTCATCACAAAAGAGATATATATATATATGGAAAAGCTAGGAATTGCTGCGGCAATGAAGAAAGAAAAGTGTCGATCATGTGTTGAGTAATTGCTTCCTCAATAGCCACTGGTGATTCAAAAAAACAAAAAGGGCACTTCGTGGATGAAGACAAAAGAAATTTCAAACAAAGGAAGAAATATAATAACAATGCATGGGTGGGCATCATGGCTGTAAGGCATGGTGCGATTGGCTTGAACTAGAAGACAAGCTTAAGAAGCTCACCTATTTTGTGAAGCAACAAATTCGGCTCAGAGCATGGAAATAAAAAGGCGACAATATGATGCTGAATTTATAAAAGCCGTTGGTTCAGTTTGAGTTGGTTTGGAAAATCCAGTTGAATTAGAAACTTAAATTCTAATGGAATTAAAGCTCTACTTTAACTCATGCATTTTTCACAAAATAAAAGGTAAATTTAACTCCTACTTCAAGTCAAGTTTATTTGATATTAGAATGGGTGAGGAGTTCAAATCAAATATTATTTCCTACTCAAATTGGAAATATATTTCATAGAGGAGACCAAAGTTTATGCAACCAGGCACATACCCTATGGCAAAATTCTTCTCACATCTTGAAGGACATAACAATTTTTTTCATAAAAAAAATTCAAGATTATTTTATTTATTACACCACAAAAAAAAAGTGTATAAATAAATAATCTTGATGGAGCATTTGTAGACATCAAAATTTAATTGGGTTAAAAAATATTAAACCCAATTTAAATTGTCTATAGCCTATTTCTAAATTGATGCCCAAAATTCAAAAGTCCATCAATTTTGGAAACTCTGAATTCAAGAAACCCAATTTTTGGAAGCCCAAAAGTACACAACTAGAGACCCTGAATGAAGACTTATTAAGTTATTTTAGCTAAAGTCCACTTTTGACAAATTGGGCCTCAAAATCCAAAATGATTAAAGTCCATTATTTAGCTCAAATATTCTAGAACACTCTAGAATGTTCCATTAATTATCCTTTTAAATTAAATAAATTAGATAATTAATGATAGATAATTATGATATATATTTTCTCTTAAGAAAAATACAAGAGATAAATACATGATAATTGTCACATGTAGTTCTCTTGAACCAAGCCATCTCATTTCTACACCTATAAATAGGCCTTCAAGGTTGAAGGAGGGGAGGAACAAAAATTGGAGAAGAAGCAGAACCAGGGAGAAGAAAAATCTCTCTACAAGAAGCTTTTTCCAGCTCTTTAAGCCGATCAAGCACAAACGCCTGGTGAGAGAAAAAATCAAGTTCAAAGAAGATTAAATCCCAATTTCGAGGCCAGATTTGAAGAACATAGCGAGGAACACAAAGAACGCAGGACAACGCTGCATCAAGTTCAAATCCAGATCCGGTAGAAGCGGCGAGGAACATGAAGAATTCGGTTTCGTGCTGCGTCAAGTCAAACTCCAAGGAAAGCGACAAAAAAGTGGCGGACATTGCCCGAAGACCCTTTAAGTCCAAGGAGTACATCGGAAAATCTCAAACTGAAAGAAGTGGCAGGGACCTCAGTTCGTGTTCGTGCAAGAAAAATCCGGATTCTGTGTTCGTGAAAAAGCCGTTCGTGTCTCCACCAAAAGCTCGAAGTGTTAATCAGAGAATTGTGCACATGAAAGCACGCTAGAAAGTCGATCCCCCAAAATCTCTGTTCTAAATTTTAATATTGTAATTTGTGTTACAATTAATTTCATGGTGTAATTTTTACACGCAAAATTTGTACGTACACAATGTTTATATGTTCTTTTATCAGTTACTATTTATTCTTTAATTAGTTCTTATTTATTCTTTATCAATTTTAGTTATTCCTTTATCAATTTTATTCATTCTTTTACAAGTCTTACTTGTTCTCCTACCGGTTTTTGTTTGTTGTTTTATAAGTTTTAATTTTTTTTAATCAGTTTTTAATAAACTACATGTTCTTATTTGTTCTTACTTGTTCTATTTCATGGTTTCCTTCTTTACTTCATTTCGTTGTTTCATTTTCTTTTTGCATTTTTATTATTATACAGTTTCAATTTTATTCCATGTTTTTTTATAGTTAATTAGTTTTATGTCATTTTTTGTTTAGGTATATAATTGTTTTTTTGCTAAAAGTTATCTCCTTTTTCCTTCATTTTTTGTTTCAAAATTGTTAACTAAAGAATAAATATTTTCTAGCTTAATAGTAAAAGAACATCTAGATTTCTAAAAGAAAAAATAGATATTGGTATCAACTCTTTTTTTTATCCATTCTTGTTTATTCTTTTATCAATTTTATATGTTCTTTTATTAATTTTTGTTTGCTCTTTAATCTGTTCTTATTTTTTCTTTATCAGATTTAGTTATTCTTTTATCAGTTTTATCTATTATTTTATCAATTTTATCTATTCTTTTACTAGTCTTACTTATTCTTTTATCAATTTTCATTTGGTGTTTTTATTAATTTTATTAGTTTTAATACACTACTCTTTTTCTCCTTTATCAATATTTGTTTGTTTATGGGTATTTGTTAGTTTTTTTTTATGAGAGAAATTAATTGGATAAAATTCATTTGTTGCCCGTAATCTTTTTGTAAAGTCCTAAAGGGGCCTAACCTTCATTTTTGCTTCTTAAAATCCCTAATCTGCTAGGTCGTTCCTCACTCGTCATCATTCCGCCATTTTCATGCTTAAGTTTGAGACATTTTCATGCTTAAGTTTGATGAAATCTCAGTGAAAAATGCTAACTTTGGTCCCCATATTTTCTTCCTCCCACCCAAAGCACCCTCAAACCTGTAAGTTTAACACTTCAGCCCTCACTCTCATGTTTCCTCTCCCTATCACTTTCGCCTTCCACTGTGTCTTAATCTTTCCACACATTTCTCTCCCTAAATTTTTAGAATGCGAAGGAGGAAGAAGGCGCTTCTCAATTATTACTGCTTCTAACCCCTCCTGGCAGCAACGATGAAGGATCGAAGATGACAACCCGGAGTCGATCGGTTCCTGGAGCCACTTTTTCTGCTGCACCGCCGTCGCCGTATTATCCTTCTCCTTCTTCTTCATACATCTTTCCCTTCTCCTCCTTTCACCTCCTCTCTGGCGGTAACTCTTCTTAATCCTCTCCCTTCTTCTTATTCCTAATTTTCTCTTTATCATTTTCCTGATTATTTTCCAAATTATTTGGACGAGGAGGCACGTATTGTCCGGTGCTTTGTTCTAGACAAACAGCTCCACGATCGAGGCAGCTTCCTCTTCTAGCGACTCTTCGATTGTTGTGCCGCTATCCAGACTAGAGACCATCGCGTTTCCCTATTAAGTAGTGGTTTTCCTAATATGCCTTCTTTCAGCTCGCTAATTTACTGAGCACGAGTTCGACTGGGTGTACAACTCGGTCACGTCACCTCGACCACCCCACAAGCGACTGCCGCTTCAAATGACGCGAAAAATCTCATCCACCAGATTGTATGGTGTCCTCCTAGCTCTCGTAGTTGCGTTGTATCGCTAGCTCTACGATCCAACGGCGCCATCGTCCCTGGTAGCGGTTTCGGAGGTCACTACCGGTGGAGCTCACTCGTGTACGCGGCACTGTGCAAGCCGGATTAGATTAGGTCGCACGTAGCAGAATAAATGACCCAAACCCTTGTCAAGCGGCTCCGACATGTATAGCTTCACTCCCTTTCTTCGAGAACCGCGTTCTCAACCGCCGTCGCAACATAAGCATAACCATCGGAACAATACACAGGAAAATCGATGTAAAGGGTTGAAGTGTGCATTTACAAGCTTGAAGCTATTTTGATTGAGAGGAAGAAATTGCAGAGACCAAAGTTAACATTTTTCACCGAGGTTCCGTGAAATTTAACCATAAAAGTAATGCAAGGACAATGATTGGTATAAGATCCGGCACATTTTTACTTTAAGAGTCTGTTTGGATAGGCAGGAGGGGAAGGAAGATGAGGGAAATTAGCTTCCTCCCCTTGTTTAGATTCTGGGAAAGACGGTGGGAAAGGGTAAGGATGGATGAGGAGGTCCCCTGCATATCTTGATTATCATTGTTGTGGGTAATCCCCCCAAATCGGGGGAAAACGGAGGGAAGGGTTATCGCTAAAATCAACGCTTACAAAATTGCCCTTGCTTTTTTTGTTATAAAGCATCGCTAAGAAACAAACGAGAGATGTCGGAGGAAGATTGAGCTCTTCAAATTGGAGATAGTAGCAGCTTCGAGCAATAGTATAAGCAGCGCTGGTAGCAACAACTGATGCCTTTCTTTTTCTGGTCTACTATCGTTTATTTTTGCATGTGTTTTCCTATTTTGCGATTTTTGTTGCTTGTTTCTGCTTGTTTTCTCATTTTCTATTCTAGTTTGCTTTCAATCTCGGTGTTTTTTTTTATTCTCTTCGTATATATTTCAAAACCCAGGTGGGTATTTATTCATCCATTGCTTTACTGTGCTTTGTCTATAAAACTGATTTATTCTTCCACCGTCTGATTCTCAATACGCATGCACTTGATTCTGGTTCCATTACCCATAAAGTTTACTTCAATTGGTAAAAGTCAACTTTTGGTTAATAATTGCCAAGAATTTAAAAAATGAAAGTTCCAGATTTGTTATAATTATAGGAGGCTTTTTTTTATGTTGTAATTGTATATTTGTTAGTATATTTTTTATGTTGGGAGAGAGAGAGTTTTAAATTCATTCTTTTTTCTGCGGCTCTCTAAGCTAGAACCCACAATTAGTAGCCAACCACCCCTCACTTCACACTCAAACTAATTTCCTCCTTGGAACTCATCTTACATTTTCATATTTATAATTAATAAGATTTCCAATTTTTATCATAAAAGTATATAGATTTTATAATAAGTAATTGTATGCAGAAGAGATATCAGTATATATGAGTTTAATAACATGCGGGCAAGAATTGTTTCCACCTCCATCAATAATTATTACGACTTGTGGGGATTCTTTTTTAAGAAGATAAAATTAAAATTATTGGATATACCCTTATAGTTGAGGTTTGTAAACTTGACGTTTTAGCTTATATTTATATATATGTGCCGTGTGGTAACTTTTTTGTTTTTTGTTTTTTTTTTTTTTTTTGTTAATTCAAATTTGAAGGTTACAATTTACCAAGCCGAATTCACAACTTGTGCGATTTCAAACCTGAAAAAAAAGGTATGTTACATCGATTTGATTATGATTTTTTAATATATTTTTATAAATACATGTGTTTTTTGTATGTATGTATATTGCATAGTTTAATGAATATTTATGTCACTATAAAATTTTTTTAAGTTACTATAATTTCTTAATTTATTAGTATTTCTTTTTTCAAATTAGATGGACAATCTTGGAAAGGATGCAAGGTTTGCAATAATTTGGTTGGTACACACTCGTCGAATAGGAATAACTTGTGTTTTAATACTTATTGTTCTTTGGCAATTCGTAAAAAAACACAAAGAAAATTTGTCAATCAAGAACAATAAAATAAAATTTGAAAGACAGGAAAAGGTAAGAGCACAAGTTATGCATGACATAGTATGGCCCACTGGTCGCAATATCGTTAGAATGAGCCATACAACTTTCATAGAATTATGTGAATTGCTCCAAAGAGATGGTGGTCTTCGACCAACAAGACGTGCAAGTGTTGAAGAACAAGTAGCCAAGACCTTGTATATTTTAACTCATCATGTTATGAATCGAGAGGTTAATTTCTGGTTCAAACGTTCCGAAGAGACAACTAGTTGTCATTTACATCGGGTTATAAAAGCTATCATAGAATTGGAAGACAGATTCATTAGACAACCCAATAGTGATGTTGTCCCTCTAGAAATTCAAGAGAATAGTAAATTCTATCCATATTTTAAGGTAATAATCTTTTTAAAGTTAAAGTATTCCTATCACATTGCTTAATATTGGGGGATATAACATGTTTTTTTCTAATGACATAATAGGACTGTGTTGGAGCAATTGATGGCACACATATTCGTGTTAAAGTGCCAATTGGTGATGTTCCACGATATCGCGGAAAAAAAGACCACACAACAATAAATGTGCTTTGTGCGTACTCATTTGATCTAAAGTTTACTTATGTTTTATCTGGATGGGAAGATACTGCATCTGATTAAAGAATTTTGAAAGATGCACTATCCATAGAAGATAAGCTTGTGGTTCCTGAAGGTAAAAAAAATTATTATAGTGTGAACAAAAATTTTCCTTTCCTATTAAGTATTATTTACTTAAATTTTAAGATATTTTTCTTATTTCAGGAAAATATTATATTGTTGATGCTAGGTTCGGGCTTAAAAGAAAATTCATCACACCTTATAGAAGAGTTCGCTATCATTTAAATGAGTTCTCGTCGAGTAACCCTCCAAGAACCACACGAGAACTATTTAACCTTCGCCATGCATCTCTACGAAATTCTATTGAGCATGCTTTTGAGGTGCTAAAGAAGAAATTCCCAATCATATCAAGTGCAGATGAACCAACATATGGAGTTAGAACACAGAAATTAATGGTTTTAGCATGTTGCATTTTGCATAACTATCTGATGCGTGTTGATCCAGATGATGACATTCTTGCACAGGTCGATCAAGAACTTAGAGATCAAGTCAATGAAAATCACTCCTCAAGAAGAAAGGTTGATGATGATAGTATGGGAGAGTTGGTTAGGAATTTTATAGCAATTGCTATGTGGAATAATTATAGGCATCGACACTTAAATGCATGAGATTATTTTTCGTTCATTATTATGCATCAATAACTTTATCTGTTCACATTAGTATCCTAATTTAAATTTTTGCTTTAAATAATATAAAATAGTTGTTATTTTTTAAAATTTCTCAATCCTATATCTTATTATTGCTATTATATAGTCATATTTTATGTTTTTCTAATTTGTTGTTTTAATAATGTCACTAGAATAATAGGGAGCATTTCTGATGGTATTGAAAGTTCTAACAAGAAAAGTGCAATCCTGTGGACTCTTTCTATGGATGAAGCTCTATTGGATGCCCTATTGTGCCAACAATATAATGGGAACAAACAAAATAAAAGTTTTACTCCTTTGGCTTACCAAAATGTTGTTCTCGAACTAAATGAAAAAGTTGGTGGAGGCATAACAAAGGATAAAGTAAAAAATCATTGGAAGACTTTTAAAAACAATTTTGCTAAATGCTACGATTTTTGGAAAAAAAAAATGGCATGAGTGGATTTGCTTGGAATCATACTACAAAGCTTTGAAGTGCTAAACAAGAAGTTTGGGAAAGTCTAATTAAGGTTAGTTTCATTTAATTTTAACTTATACAGTTTATTTTATGTTTTTAAATTACGAATATTAGAGGGAAAGTTATTTTTTTCTATTCTAT
This sequence comes from Aquilaria yunnanensis, assembly GCA_039654915.1. Classification (NCBI taxonomy): domain Eukaryota; kingdom Viridiplantae; phylum Streptophyta; class Magnoliopsida; order Malvales; family Thymelaeaceae; genus Aquilaria; species Aquilaria yunnanensis. The sequence continues at coordinate 73,566,620 of CM077597.1, forward strand.
TTTTTGGGTAATACTTAACAATATAGAAGTTTTAAAAATTAAAGTTATGATTTTTTCATAATTTTTTTTTCAAGAAAAACCTGAGGCTCATGAATGGATGACTAAACCAATTCCTTATTATGACAAGATATTTATACTATATGGCAATGACATAGTTACAGGCAATGACAGTGGAACTGTAAAAGAAGTGAGACACCATCAAGCAACTGAAGAAATAGAAACAATTGATGACATTGATTATCTAGTCTCTCAAAACGAAGTGTCTCTCGAAAATTGTGATCCTTCTGCTCAAGTACAATCTCAAACAAAAAGGGAAAAGGCTAAGGGAGAAAAGAGTGGTGGTGATGATGAGATTTGCATTAAAGGAGCAATCGATAATATCGCTCAAGTTATGGAACGTGGAAATGTAGTACTTGAAAAGGTCATGCAGCAACTCCAGATTTCTGAAGAACAAGTTTGGAATTTGTTAGAAGGGTTAGCACTTGAGCCATATGTATTAACTGATGCATATCTTCATTTAATTGCTAATCCTAAAAAAATTAGAGCAGTAATGGGATGTCCGATGGAAAGGTAAAAAGAGATCGTCATGCAATTTGTGTTTGGGCATTTTGGTTGACCAAGTTACTATGGTTTAAATTTTATGTTTTTTATGTTGAATAAGTTGCTATAATTATAGCATGACTATGACTGGAACATGTGTTGTTTCTTGCTTTATGTCAAATTTCCTTACTTTTTGTCAAATTTTCTTAGTTGTTAGTCATATTTTGTTTTACTTATTATAATAATGTTATAATTCAGCCATCTCTCATATTATTCAAGAAAAAAAATATATTTTTTTTATGAAATGAGTATAGATATTTGCTCATACAAGTGATTTAATTAATAGTTCACTAATTCAAGTAACATTGAAAACGCAATTAAAACAGAAAGTAGTAGCCTTCAAATAAGAGTAAAATGAACGGAACTATTAATTAATTAACCTTTAGTTTCAAACTTCTTCAATATTTTTGAGGTTACATTTTTTTTGTTGTGATTTTTTTTACTTTTATTTTTGCTACGATTTTAAAAATTGTGACACTTTTTTAAAAAAAATTTTGATAAGGTATAATTGTAACAATAATTAAATCTCTTTCCCCTCTTTATTTTTATAAATGTATCCAAATAAGAGAAGGAATGTTTCTCTTCATTTCCTTTAATAACTCTATCCAAACAAAGTGAGATCATAACACCTTTACCCCCGCTCCTCTTTCCTCCTTTTTCCTTATTAAGTGAGAAGCTTTACTTCTATCTCTAAAATTTTTAGGAAATCATGAAATTTAATGTTAAAATCACAATTTCAATCAAACAAAAATATTTAAGTGGGGATATTTCGAAGATACCATTCGTATTGTTCAATTTGGGCATGGAGTGAAGGAATCGATCGATTTAGTAATCGAAGAAATCCGTTGGCTCATGTCAAAGTGGAAGGAATTCTCTGGGAATTTGTCAAGCGGGAATCAGCAACTTCGTCAAAAATCAAATGCCAGGGTGCTCGTTTTCGATTTGAAATCAAACAATCATGGAAAATTTTTTGAACTGGTGGAATTGCAAAAATCCAATCAATCACGCATAATTTTTTTGGAGGGTAGAAACTCAAAGGGGTGGAAGCGTTTTGTTGGGTTATTGTGCAAAATCTCGAACTCCGATTGGGTGGCGGACTCGAATCGGAATCAACAGGGGCGCATGGCGGGGAGGCAAATCGGTGGTTTGCAGCGGTGGGTATGGTAGCCTAAAGGTGGTGGGGCTTTGAACAAACCACCAGTTGTTGAGTGTGGCATGGGAATCAGAAATCAGGTGCAGATTAGGAGTTACAAGGACACTGTGGTGTCTGGTCATAGGCAGGAGGAGGAGAGTAGTCCACCGGAATCTGAAAGGTCACATTCTGAGGAGCGTTTCTTGAGTTGGGATTAAGGAGGCGTGGCGGTGGGGGTTCAATTGTGTCGGACAGGGTGGCAGATCACGGGAGACGAAGCATTTCATCATCAGGGCGGCTCGGGGGCTCACCTGCGCCTAGCAACGGAGAAAAGGTGGCCGCCGTCGAGGAGATCGAGGTGGTGGCAGGCGGGAAGCAATGAGCCGTGGAGATGAGGTGGCGGCGGCTGCCCATGGGTGAAAAGTAGGGTTTCTCGTGCTAGGTAGCGTCTGATAGAGATAGGTCTAAGTCTTCTAGGGCTGTTTTGGAAAGCCTGAGGTGATGTTTAATTGTAGAAATTTTTTTATGTTGTTTTTTTAAATTTTCTTTAGTGCAAGTTTGAGTGTATTTTATATTTTAAGGATGTAAAAAATTTTAATTTTTAAATTTTAGAAAACTCATGTGTTAAAGTGAAAAATATCTAAAATAAAATTTTTTATTTTATAATATTGGGCCAGTTTGGAAAACATTAACTAAATTAATGGGTCAAAATTTTTGTTTTGGTCAAATGCGTGAAAGCAGGGCAAGATAAGACTAACCTTGGGCTTTTTAAAAAATTATGAAAAAGCCACGAATTAATTTGGTGGCATCGCATCTAGGTTTTTTTCTGGAGCGACATTCGGGCAGAATAGTTTGTGAGTTCTCTCGAGTGTGCGACATGGCCGGCGCACCTCCTACCGTGTTCAGTGTCCTCCGGCCGGCCTGACCGTCGGATCTGGTTCCCCTTCGCGCCGTGAATTTGTTCCCAGCTCCATTCAACACCAGCCTCCTCCGTCTTCCCCCTTCAGCGTCTTCTCCAAATCATCGTCTGCCGTCGCCCGTCGTCAACCGTTGTCCGACAAGGTGTACATATTTTTCCAACCTCGTACCTCCGCTATTGCATAATATATACCCAGTTGTATTATCGATTTACTTCCTCATAATAGTAATTAATTTCAGAGAGACACCTCTTGTTCGCAGGAAAAGACAACAACATAACCAGAAGTTGAGTGGAATTCATTTTGTTCTGAACAATTTTTTCTCTCCTTTGCCGTGGTCGTCTTCTCTTCTCTACACTTCCTCCTCTCTCTCAGGTGCGATTACATGTCTTCATCTCTCCTCCCCTTTTCCTGTCTACAGTAACTCTATTTCGGAATGCACCATCGGTTAAGTAAATGGTAAGGGTAATTGCCGATTTGATCAGGCTATATTTTCTTGATGAAAATGTAATTTTGATTTTTTATCCGTATGGACTCGATGTTTTTCTGGAAATTATATATATATATATATAATTTGGTGAAGTTGGAGTCAGACGATCATTGTTTTTATGTATCCCCATCTCACTAATTTACCTTTATGTTCGCATAGTAATTTGTTATCCTCCCATTGTTGGTTTTTGTGTATCAGGCCACATTAAGTGTCGTCTTCATTGTTATACAAATTCAGTTTACTTTCATATATAATGCACGATTAGTCTGTGGATGTTAATTGGAAAATGTTATATACATTTTAACTTGGCTAATAGGAACTGGCCGGTTGGAGGATCTGTTAATAGGGGAAGTAAATCACATTTCTCATAATCTCCTGGACGCGATTTGGGTGAAGTATAAATTTGTTTTTTCGCATCTCTGTATAAGCTTTTATTCTTCATGCTAGTGGCATACTCTACAGCATTCTAGTTCGCACCATGGTTGGTATGCATTGCTATAGAATTGATAAATCATTACAGTACCCAGGTTGCCTGTTATGGTGAGTGAAAAATTGTTATTTTGTTGCATTAGTGTACTTCCATGAGAAGGTTTTTGACCATATAAAGTGAGATGAATATGTTTTTGTTCAAAGAGGAATGAGTAGGCAGGGAGATTCACATATGTCAAGTGAGTTCTCAATGGGTAGTGAGGCTGCCACATGTGATCGTGCTTTGTGGGATCACACGACCACCGTTGCCTTTTGCTGGATAGCGGCTGATGTTGTCCAACGCAACCTTGTTGAAGGGGGGACATCCAATGAGGACAAGTTGGGCCACAATTGAAGACCTATTTTATCGAGAGACCGGTCGACGATACACTGTGGGTCAATTTAAGAACAAGTGGCCACATCTAAAACGACAGTACAGTATGTGGAAGAGGCTTTTGGGATACACGACAGGGCTGGGATGGGACCCTGACACTGGTACAATGGTCGCGGATGATGAGTGGTGGGAAAGTCGTATACAGGTAACCAATGTTAGATTCAAATACATGTTAACTGTATTTGTGAGTGTAAGAATGAATGTGTTAATAGAATGTTTGGTTTTTTTTGTATTGTTGTAGAACAATTTTGAGGTTGCTACGATCAGGTTCAAAAAGACAGCAAATTGGCAAGACTTGGAGAGCATGTTTGGTCCCGTCAAAGATTTCTCCCGCCATGGGTTGTCTTCACAGCCACCTGTTGATATTCCACAGTCATCTAGTGCTGTTGGTGGCCAACATCCGTTTCCCACATTCACTCCACTAAGACAATCCCCCGTGTCGGATCTTCTAGTCCCCCCATGTCATATCAAGTTCATGTGAGTCCTCGGTCAGAACGTGCTGCTAGACGGGCAGCTCAATTAGATGCCCGAGCGCCAAACCTCAACAACTCACCTCCGGCTTCTCCTCACATTGGATCGCAATATAGAACATCGCGCCCTTCTGGTCGTAGGACTACACAACTTGAAGGGCATACTCTTACCAGGCAGCGAGGGCAGAGTTCGTCTGGGAAACGTCCGAGGCGAAGCTCCCCTGACCATGCAACAGTTGTTCCTGAGTGGATCTTAATGTTACGAAATAGTCAAGAGCGACTGGATTCTGCATCTACAACCTCCAAATAGTACGCGCATAACACCAGCATTACTAAATGCTTGGAGGTAGTGTCTTCGCTACCAAGAATAACTGAAGGCGATGAAACATGGCTTGATGCATCATCCATGTTTATTGCAGAAGAGGGTCTGCAAGAGTGTTTTATCAATGGTTGTCGGACACCAGAAATCAAGGTTAATTGGCTTCGGACAGAGATTGCGCGTCGGAAGCGACTTGGCAAGCTTTGATTTGTCTAACTTATGAACTGTCAGTATGCCATGTATGTGTGTTGTCTTTAGGAGGATGTTACCTTATCCCTATGTCATTTGTACTGCTTTTAGGAAGCTAAAGTTGAGGTGTACACTTTAAACGCGTGATTGTATGTAGTAAGAGGTTAATGATTATATTTGGTTGGACAATGCATACTGACACTTGGAGTGTGGATGCTACTATTGTATGCTGCATTGTTTCTGTATAACGTTTTGTTACTTTGTGCTACAATTAATTCAAACTTTTGGATTCACATATGAACAGGGGATGGACAGTGAAGTAGGTGACAAAAACGCCAGGACACAGTTGAGTGCAGATGCAGTCGGAGTTGATGTGAATATACCATAGGACTCCCCCCCAGACACACCCCCTACAACACCGCTAAGTTCCCGACCAATACCGACAGTAGTGCAGCAGATGCAACGTGCACATCATCAGTTGGTTATGATGTCTGGAGTTCCCACATTGCTTGCATGGGCACAATCATCACAACACCAGGTAATCCACCGTCGGTCACCAGTTCATCGTGAAAAGCTAATCACTGGAACTTAGTATTTGTTGCATTTGATGAAGAGTGAAAATGATTTTTACTCTCGCATGCGCATGACCTGAGAATGTTTTTGGGACCTACATACTGACTTGTGGGATAACCACCATCTATGTGGCTCTCGTAAAATGGCTGCGTATGAAGGACTTGCCATGTTTGTCACTGTGTTAGCACATGGATGGAAGTACCGGGATGTTCGTCAGGTGTTTGAGCATTCGATGAATACCATATGCAGATGGTTTAGGAAGGTATTGAAGTCGGTGGTGTCGTTAGTGGAGAAAATTGTCTTACCAGATGACTCGGAGTTTAGAAAGCCCAACTCGACTGCAGATGCAGTCGGAGTTGATGTGAATATACCATAGGACTCCCCCCCAGACACACCCCCCACAACACCGCTAAGTTCCCGACCGATACCGACAGTAGTGCAGTAGATGCAACGTGCACATCATCAGTTGGTTATGATGTCTGGAGTTCCCACATTGCTTGCATAGGCACAATCATCACAACACCAGGTAATCCACCGTCGGTCACCAGTTCATCGTGAAAAGCTAATCACTGGAACTTAGTATTTGTTGCATTTGATGAAGAGTGAAAATAATTTTTACTCTCGCATGCGCATGACCCGAGAATGTTTTTGGGACCTACATACTGACTTGTTGGATAACCACCATCTATGTGGCTCTCGTAAGATGGCTGCGTATGAAGGACTTGCCATGTTTGTCACTGTGTTAGCACATGGATGGAAGTACCGGGATGTTCGTCAGGTGTTTGAGCATTCGATGAATACCATATGCAGATGGTTTAGGAAGGTATTGAAGTCGGTGGTGTCGTTAGTGGAGAAAATTGTCTTACCAGATGACCCGGAGTTTAGAAAGCCCAACCCGACTGTAATCAGCCGATGGAATGGGGCATTCTCGGGCACCATTGGTGCAGTTGACGGCATACACGTATATGGGATATATGCTGGCCCTGATAGAGAATATTACCGGGGCAGGTTGGGGCATACATCACAGAACGTACTAGTTGCCGTAGACTTTGATATGTGTTTCACACATGTGTTTACCGGGATGCCTAGGAGGTCTCATGACAGTTTAGTACTGCGTACATGCATTGGCCAGCCAGGCTCGAACTTCCCAACAGCTCCACCTGGTAAGCTTCCAATTTGTTCCATGATCTTTTTTGCAACTCTAGTAGGGGGATCACTAGATTAACGTAATTTGTTTTTCGTTTTAGGACGCTACTATTTGGTGGACTCCAGGTACCCGAATATGGAAGGGTTCCTTGCACCATATAGAGGTGAACGTTACCACCATAATGACTTTCATGGATCTAGGCCAAGTGGCGCACGTGAAATTTTCAACTGGGCACATGCATCATTGCGCAATGTTGTTGAACATGTGATCGGTGGTGTGAAGGGAAAATTTCCAATTCTGATATGATTACGGCGGTTTGCCCAAAAACATACAAAAAAAAAAATAGTTATTGCTTGCTGTGCGTTGTACAATTACATAAGATGGCATGAAAGTGAGGACCCTAAACAACTTATGTACGACACACATGGATCCTATGTTCCCAACAGTGCGTATCTAGGTGCGGAACAATTACAAGAGGAAGACTTACAAGCGAAGACCGTGTCAATGGCACGCACCCGTGATGAAATATTTGCCGCACTTACCACATCATTGGTTACCCGGCTGTGACACAAGGTTTACGACCGATGCCTACTGTAATATTTTGGATATTATGTTGATGCCATTGGGACAAACTCTGATTTTTTTCTTGTGTGCTCCAAACGTGCGTGTTACTTCCTTACATATACCCTACTTCCACCATTTTTTCACTATTGTTTACTTACAGCCTGGTGGCGAAGAATCGTGGATAATAGGCAGGTGAGCGTCCTTCTCGTTTGGGGTGGCGTTTAGTTGAATCCCGGATTGGTGATACGATAGGATGTGAATGCAGCAACCAACAAGTGAAGAACTTATGGATTACGCTTCCTGAACTTCAAAACAATAATTTAATTCCTTTTTCTTCCTTCCTACTCTAGTACCATCCGGAATTGGCCACCCCCCAAGAAAGCAAAGTTCCCAATATGGAGCTCATGGTAGAGTTGTTCGTCAACAATGTAAATGAAAATAATGGCCATTTCTTAACATTTATCAATTTTTTTTTAAATTTTATCACTTTTTTTTTTATAGTTAATCAATTTTTTAAAAAATTTTTGCTTCTTTTTTTATCAATTTTTTAAATTTAATCATTTTTTAAAATTATTTATTGCATTTTAGAATTATTTATCACTTTTTCAGTTTTTAATAGCTTTTTAAAAATATTTACCAATTTTTTTATATTTATCACTTTTTATATATATTTAATTGTTTTTTTGAAAAAAAATTTTACTTTTTTTTTTTAATCAATTTTTAATTATTTATCACTTTCCATTTTTAATAGCTTTTTTAAAAAATTTACCAATTTTTTTACATTTATCACTTATATATATATAGCTTTTTTTTTTACACATTTAATTGCCTTTTTTTTAAAATGTTTCACTTCTTTAAGTTTTTTATCGCTTTTTTAAAAATATTTATTGCATTTTAGAATTTTTATGACTTTTTCGGCTTTTAATAGCTTTTTTAAAATAGTTTTTGTTTCTCTAACATCCTACATATAAAATTGCCCACCAAATTTAGTAGTTAAAATTGAAACAATAAATTTATCAGTTAAAATTGAAACATACTGGCTGTTGGATGAGAAAAGTGACACATTGTTCGGTCCATATGGAACTATTTTCCAATGACGCACACTATGTATCTATAGTTTAGGAATGTTCTTTTAACAATTATGACAAAAAAACTCGACCAAAAACACGTAAGCAAAGTTATAACCATTAACAGCCAACCATAGGGGTTTCAAACATACATAACTGCCTCCGCATACACAATATAGACAATAACATAACACGGCATACGTACACTACCAATTGAAACCAAACTAGGTGTCCAATGATCTAAAATGACCTACATCGTGGGCAGTTGCAAAAAGACACTTCCTTCCCATACATTCAACTAATACTATGACAGACATATCCAAACTGGATTAGAAACTCCCATACCCGTCACGGTAGGCCTAGCTCCATCCGAAGCCATGCCAATTGGACTTTTAGCTCCTTTGTACCATTTATGAACATGACGCATGCTTTGTTGTTTCTGATCAGGAAAGCTGCTGCACGCAACCAGAATGGATCACCTTCTCTAACCCCCGGCAGCTGACCAACAACTTGCATAACATGACCGATGCTGGTTGACTCAAAACCAACAGAAGCAACTGATGATGCTGATGCCCCCGACTTAACACTTGCATGAACACATACAGGCTCACAGGAGAACTGCGGGGTGGAGAAGTCTTACAGGATCTGTATAACAGTGTCATCGGCCGGCACAAGGTCTGTCACAGGAAAAAAGTCATTTTTTTTTATTCTAGGATGAATGCGGGGATTCTGCAAACAGAGCCTCAATTTGGCTGAGGTCAGGGAACCTTTTTGTGCGTAGTTCAGCTGCATCCAGGTTATCCTGAAAGGAACGGCATACGCCAACCATTATATACTCATACACGTTACCAGTGACACAATGAATTACAATATCCAACCTGTTTAACATTACATGGACACATAGAATATAACAAACTATTAGAATACCTTAATACGAGGAGCCTACCAATCATTGTCTGTGATTATATGCCCGGTCTCCGCATCCCATGGCCATTCAGAAGGGAGGCCAAGCACAGTGATCCAGTCATCATACTCTCGCTGCAACATGTTCCACTTGTGCTGCAGGTAGTTCACGGTCCACGGGTACCCAGTCCCGTTCCTCATTTTCTCAGCAACAAGGTTCCATCTAGCTTGGGTCAAGTAACGTCCGTCATTCAGTCCTTTCGTGAACACCTCAGTCATGAAAAACAGAAAGGTTGGTGTGTAGGTTTGAACCCACCCTAGATAACCATAGATGGGGTCATCAAGCCATTCATTTTTCTTTCCCCTGTCCATTCCTGTAATTGAACAACACATTCATATTGATGTTAACCACATAATTGGTTAGCACTACTTTCGTGCATACTATTTACCCAGCGTTCATCTTCATGGTAATCGGATCTGCTTTTTTCATGATTGCTACATTGCAACACTTGTGTTCCTAACATTTTCATCGGACTAACCTCGACCAATCAACACATCTTATGTGTAATAAAACACACATACAATTGCTCAAACACACTCCCCACAAGGTTTACAAAATTAGGAAACTGAAAATACCCAACCCAAATAATTACTTGGCCGCTACATAAGAAAAAAGTACAATGTAAACTAATGGTGCGACGGGAAATCCAGATTGTTCTATCCACGTACAGACCAGAAACAACGATGAGAGGAAAACAAATTACTCTTCGAACACTAAGGTTAATCAGACCATTGGGGATAGATAAGAACAAGATTCGGCTGAATGTAGAGTCATATATATATCTCACACAAAATTCCAGAACAACATTGAGTCTATACAGAGGCAAAAAAATGCAATGTCATTTTGAACAAGAAAATATAGCTGGATCGAGTAGGCAATTAGCTTTAGCATTTAATTACCCAACAATTCAAGCTGAAATATAGTTACTATAGAAAGAAAAAGGCAATGAGAGATAAAGATAGAGAATCGCACCTGAGAGAGAGGAGGAAGTGCAGCGAAGAGAAGGGGAACACCGAAAAGGGGAGTAAATTTTGTACAGATAAAAATGTCTTCGCAACTTCCGAGTATGCTGTTTTCTTTTCTTGCATATATGAGGTGTATCATTTAAAGTAATTATGATTATCAGTATGAAATCGGAAGTCAAACTTGGTATACATTATGCAATGGAAAAGGTACATGGTCGGAAATATGTCCAACTTACCGAAGGTCGATTGAAGACGGCTGACGTTAGAGGGAGATTCGGAGAAGACGCTAAAGGGGGAAGATGGAGGCGATTGGAGTCGACTGCATCTGGGAAAAGCTTCATGATGATACGGAGAACCAGATCCAATGGTCAACCCGGACGGAGGACATGAAACACGGTGGGAGGTGGGCCGGCCATGTCGTATAGCAAGGAGAACTCACAAATTATTCTGCCCAAATGTCGCTCCAACAAAACCTAGATACGAGGCCACCAAATTAATTCGTGGCATTTTCATAATTTTTTAAGAAGTCTAAGGTTAGTCTCATCCCTGCCCAACTTTCACGCGTTTGACCAGAACGAAAAGCTTGACTCATTAATCTAATTAATGTTTTCCGAATTGGCCCATAAGTTTTTCAAAATTTACAAAATAAGGTTTGTTACATTCTTAAAACTAACTATGCACTCAAATGCCAATATTGCACCTTTATTTGACTTTGTTGGGTTTAATTTGGGTAATTTGAGTGTGCTAGCTTTTCATAGTAAAGAGGTGAATTAATATTAGAAGTGCTGTTTATTTTGGAGAGTCTATGGATGGATGTAACGAACTTACTTTGAAAATTTTAGGGAATCTCAATGAAGTAAAGGTGCCCTAAAGTGAGAAAAGATGGGTTTATGTTCAAAATATTCAACATTAAAATGTGAGATGAAAAGATTGGAATGAGAGATAAATATTAAGAACCAGCTAGTTTTTAATTTTCCCCATAAATAGAGATGCTATTTTGTTGGTTCTAGAATTGGATTTGGGAATTTTGTCTTTGGCTAGTGTTTTGTGTTTAGGTTTGGGCTTAGGTGTTTTTGTCTTGGGGTGCTATTTTTTTGTGAATTTAAGTTGGAGTTAGGCTCCTTGGGTTTTAGGGAGTTCTTACTATCATTTTTTTCTTTAAGATGATGCTTGTATCTCTTATTTATTTTTCTTTTAATAAATTCTTTTTGCACTGCTGATAAAAAAAGAGCACAAAAGTAAGTTTAGGACTCATTTAAGGCAATGAGAAAATGTTAGCGGCAAAGATTGAATTTACCCAAAATTAATTGTTTTTTTATCTTTGAAAAACTATATGTTCTTTTACCACCAATTGGAAATAATTTTAAAAATGAAAAATAAAAGTAAAACTGTAAAAATTAAAAGAAAAAAATAACTGTAAAAATTAAAAGAAAAAAATAAAAAATAAAATTGAGGAACACTTTTCGATCGCCAGGTACCAGAAAAAAATAACTGTAAAAATTAAAAGAAAAAAATAACTGTAAAATAAAAGTTGATTGGTTCCAGAAACGTTAAGATGGGCCAAATCCTTAAGTCGCTGTCAGCAAAGATAGAAATATACATTGATACGTCATAATGCACCTTCTCAGAAAAGCACATATTCCAAGGCACAGAGTCCCAGAAATCTTTTATCTCTTCTATGAAAAATCTTATCCCCAAACGTACGTGGAAGGGGAACTAACCATGCCTTCCGTTGACAGGGCCGCCAACAAAACTAGTGTATCCAGCCATGGCTCCGTGAATTGCACGTTATTCGATGCATTGCTTGGAACTGCCCGAATCATGTTTGTGATATCCGTAAGAAAGGAAACACTGTAGTGTTAGACTACAAATTGGTTTTGAAGCCAAAAATGTAGGAAAAAAATATCCGTCACGTGTAGAGAAATAATAAATAATAATAAATAATCACATATAAATCTAACATTATTTGACTCTTCATTAGTTAATATCTATAGATTAGGGAAATCAATTTGAACAAAATATCGAGATTACAGTTGAAGTATATCATTACTACTCACATAAGTATACATATTGCAACGGTTTTTTGTTTTAGCGACCAATTATAGTGACCAAAAAGTTGGTGGCAAAGTTTTTTGTTACCAAATTAGTCAATAAAAAAAAAAAACAAAGGCTTTCAAGGTGAAAAGTTGATAGCTTAGTGACCATTTAGAACTCGGTCGCCATGGCTGGTCATGTAGCGGTCACTAGTTAGTCATAAAAAATGACAGGCCTAGCAATCAGGTGCTTTTCGATCGCCAAAAAGAAAACATTACAATTTCTGTGAAATGAGGTTAACCAATCAACTTTAACAACTTTTGCGGTATAAATTCAAATCATTCAATCTTTTATCTAGCCTATGCTTTAATTTTTCATACCTCCCACACTTTATTTTCGTTTTGGAGTAAGAGACTCCTTCTTTCAAGCAACTTTCACGTCTAGAGAATTCTTATCACTATCGGCCTCGACCTTAAGCTCAGCCTCCCATATGACATCATCATGTTATTCTAAACCGTATTCAACCCCCAAAGTGCCATGCCCATGGCCCTGGTCTAAGCATCCATGTGCCTATGACAGTTCTTCTTGTGGCTAAAATTGGTCGCCTCTTACCAACTGATTAATCGATTGCTGCTTCTAACCGAGTGGTGACCACTTTAGCTGGTCGCCACATTTGGTAACCATGTCAGTCGCTCATTGGCAACCAAACATTTGGCGAACGCTTACTGACAGATGTTATCAGTCACCAAAAAAGCGTAATGGCAACTGATACATTGGTCGGTGTTTGCGTTTTTTCTTAAAGTGATATATCTGCTGCACGCTACTACACGCAATTACAAAATAAAAGAATTACAAAAAGGCTTCTTGTCCTACTTCTTCACCTACCGGACATCTCTCTAATTTAAAAATACTCGCATCTTACCTTTTCAATATATTAACTTTTCTCTCATACTAAAATCCTAGCACAACATGTCTTTTTATAAGGTATATAGAAACCTTAAACAAATAGAAAAACTAGAATCGAATCTCAAACAACACCAAAATTTTTAAGTTTTTTGGATTTGAGGCAACAAATCCAATGAAACAAAACTCAGAAAGGGAAAGAAAGAAGCAAAAAAACAAGTAGAGCATAGGTTATACACGTAAGGTTGACTAACTGACCTATGTATTTAAGAGTTAAGAGTCATTTTCCCTGCTTTTGAAAGTGTTCATGGAGAAGAAAAACTTTAATGGTTAAAACAACATGGATCTAGAAATGCTAAGTGGGCTGAATCCTTAAAAGTCAGTCAACAAAGAAAGAAACAGATAGTATAGATAAATTAATGCCTCCACAAAGTCAATGGCTTTTGTGTTTGGCTCCACGAATTTTCTTGAAATTGATGTATCCATCACCATTTCCGTCCATCTGCAGCACCAGCTTCCCCAGCTCCTTCGTCATTTCATGCTTGATTGAAAGTCAACCAAAATCCCCTTTTTGAAACCCAATTCGAAGCAAAGAAAATGAGTGATGAAAAGCCAAACCCATAACCAAATGATCCCATTCTTCATGCACTTGAAGAGAGTTTATGTTTTAGCTTCTCTGCTAATGGATGACTGAACACAAAGCAAAGATGAATAAGGGACAAAAAGCCAAACCTGTAGCCAATTGGGCATATTCTTCACATAGTGAAAGAGGGTTTGCGTTTTGAGTTTCTCCTCAAACAAATGGCCAATTACAATAAATTTTTGTCTCTTATAGAAAGACCAAAAACCTTTTTTATACCATTGAGTGATTAATAAAAAGGAATATCCCATTGTTTTATAGAATATTCTAGCACTTCAGTAGAAAGTGGGAGATTTAGTCGCTTTTAAAAACATTAGTGGTACATTTAAGGAAAAAAATACAACAACATTGACCAATTTAGGCCGAGACACAAACAAGAGTGATTCTTTGTGAATTTTTCCTTTTATTTAATATCTTATATTTGGTCCCTAACTTTTAAAATTAAACAATCAAATGTTGAACTATTATAAAAAATAATTTTTCAGATTTAATAAGTAGTGAATTAATATATTTGGACAACAATGATTCATTGAATGACTTAAATTTACTCAACTATTAGTATTTAGGGATCAAGATACCACAATTCCTAAAACTGTTGTTATTGTTTAATGTTTAAATTCTAAATCTTTTAAAATGTTGGAAGACTTCCTAAAAATTTAACCATTTGTGGCTATGGTTCTAGTTAATTTGAATTTAGTCCATTTTTTTCTTTTCTTTTACCTTTATTAGGTTAATAATTAAATCATTAGTTGATTAACATAAATTTAACACAGTTTTGTGTTTTAATACTTTTTCATTATTGATGATTGAGTTTTATAACATCAAGTATTTACTTCAAGGTATACGGTTTAATAAAATAATTTGGTCAATAACTCATGAAATTGAAAGTAAATTTTTGTATATAAATCTTTCATTTATATTAAAAATTGAAGTTTGAGTTAATAATAGATGAAAACTTTTAGTAGATTATTTTTTTAATAACAAAAGAAATATGCATCATTTCAAAGCACATATAATATTTTATATCACAATGTTATATTTTGATAATAACTAATCCTTTTAATTATAAGAATATAATATAAATAGTGCCTAACTCAAATTTGAAATAGAGTAAAATTTTAGTTGATTAATATGAATTTATGGGTGAGAAATTTTTTAATTTCTTATTATTAAAAATTATTTTGATACTAAAATTTATTGAAAAAAGTACCTACTATAAGGTGAGGGTCATCAAAACCTCATATATATACTAATTACGAGTTCCAATTCACTGTAGAGCTACATTGATTGTATTTTTTTCCACAAATGAAAAGTAAATTCGTCTAGCTATAAAGATATTTTCTACATTTTTGTTACTCTATTCGTTTTATAATGGATGGCCCTTTTACTCCCTTTAACTAATTTTTGACTTAAATATAGAATTAAATGTGGAATAGTTTCTCGAACTTTGCCTACTAGATCACTTAAGGGCCTGAATTGTGAATCGGTATAACTCAGGACTCGTACTTCTGAGTTTGGGGTTGTTTAGTTTATAAGGCAATTTGCTTAGTCAAGTGAAATTATGTGTTCAGATTCTATCTGCCACCGTTTGAGTACCTTTACAAGTGGTGATGTGGCCGACTTTATCAACTTGGTCAAATGGTGTCAAATAGCTTCCGAACGCGTGATTTTGCTTGACTAATCAACTCATCTTATGGACTAAATTATATCAAATTTAGAAGTACGAGCTCTGAGTTATGCCGGTTCATAATTCAGGCTCTGAAGTAATATAATAGCAAAGTTTGTGGCACTATTCCGAATTTAAGCCTAAATATATTCTTGTCAACTTTTATTAATTTTTTTTAAAATTACATTTATAAATTTAATTTTTTAAGATATCATTTTTCATATAAAAATTTATATTTCTATAAGAACTTTTAAAATAAAAAATTATAAATTAATTGTTGTAAATAATAAAAGGGATAAACTTTACTAGAATGAGAGGTATGGGCCAATTCGTTTTAACTTAAATTAATTGATTTATTTTTAATTTTATATCTTTTTTATTCTGAAACCAATTTCATTTGAAAGTCAATATTATATAGATGCAATAATCTATTTCAAAGTAAATTTTTATGATTTTTCATTTTTAATGTCTTACGCAAGAAAAATTTATAAAAATTTAGTAAAATTACAAAAATTATATTTTCAATAGATTATTACAGTTATAAAATATTAAATTTTAACTAAAATTAATTATAAATAAAAAAATATAATAAAATAAAGAATTGATATGGTCCCGACAATGCAGATATGCCCAAAACTCAGTGCCCTCGACCATAAGGTCACCAATGAGATCTATCATCCACACGTGCTATCTCCCTTCCCCATACACGCGCCACCTCACGGCGCTGAGGCTCCCCCCTCCGCCCAGCTCGATCTCCACTTCCGCACGTACGAGGATGCCTGCGGCGCGTGTCTCGGCAGCCGCCGGAGGCTCGCGCACGCTGCAGGAGGGTATAGCAGAGTTCTACGACAAATCGTCCGGTCTCTGGGAGGACATCTGGGGAGACCACATGCACCACGGCTTCTACGACCCCGGTTCCTCCGCCTCCCTCACCGTCTCCGATCACCGCGCCGCCCAGATTCGGATGATCGAGGAGGCCGTCAACTTCGCCGGCGTTTCAGGTTCCTTCTCAAATTAGAACTCTCGCAACTTTTTGCTTGACCTGTACAAGCTAGTATTATAAATAAGTTCGGATTTGGTTAATATGCTTATAATATAGTAAGTTGTCAATATATCAATAAACTGTGTGCTATAAAATTTTATAAACTTTTTATATGATACTCCCTCTATCTCATAAATTTTGATACATTTGATTTTTTGTTGTATTTTGACTCAATTTTATTTATATTATTATTTGGTAAAAAAAATAAAAAAATATATATTTAGAAACTACATATCTTAAATTATCATTCATATACAAAGATTTTATATTTATATATTAAAATATTAAAAATAAAAAATCATAGATTAATTGTTAAAAACAAATTGAGCAAAACTTTTGGGACGGAGAGAGTATTTAACTAGATTTAGTACTAAGTAAGTTTAATCAGGTCAAGAATAGGAAAATGGTTAAACACACTAACAATTTTACCAAATATTCGTTGTTATAAGAATGGTTTGAAACATGGCTATATACGTAACTTATTAAGAAATAATTTATTTTTATTCTTATATTTTTTTTATCTAGAACTAATTTCAATTAAAAGTTAAAATTATATAATTGTAATAATCCATTAAAAATATAACTTTTGTAATCTTACTAAAAATTTATGAATTTTTCTAGTTTTAGGCATTAAGAAAGAAAAATTTATAAAAATTTAACAACATTATGAAAAATTACTTTTAAATGAATTATTATATTTACATAATAGTTGTTTTTAAATGAAATTAATTTCAGGTAAAAAAAGATGTAAAAATAAAAACAAATTAGTTGACTTAAGTTAAAATAAATTATACTTAAATTTTGAGCCAGCTATTTGATACCGTCTGTATCTAAGTAAGAAAGAAGGAAAATTTGCTATTCTTCCTACTTTTACTATTCTACTTGTAGGTAAAGTGAAAAAGATTGAAAATTTGAAAATTAAAATAATAGTTTTAAGAGAAAATTACAAAAATTTCTCTATGATTTGATCTAACCTATATTTTACCCCATTATTTTCTGAAACCTACACTTTACTCCTGTCTTATTTACAATATCCAATAATAACTTTTGAAACCGTAATTTAAATTGTCTGTGTTCTAGTAATTTCAAAATTTTTGATATTTTTTTCTCATGGCTAATCAACATTTAACAAATACTGATATGCATTTACAATGAGGGAAATACATTTATAAAGAGAAAAAATTAATAATTTAAAATGTCCATTAACTATAAAACAATATAGAAGAGATCAATTTTTGTTTTTTGTAGCTGAGATTGAAATTATTGAAAGGTAACTATCATACAATTTAAACTTAGAGTATTGGAAATTGTTATCAGACATTGTGAAAGAAACAAAGACAAAGTGCAGATTTGTAAAAATAAAAGAAGCAAAGTGTTGGTTTGGGTAAACTTCGGGGGTAATTTTAAGTTTTCCCTAGTTTTAAAGGTAATATGATAAAATGACTTGTCAAATATGAAAAATGGTGTAATGATCTATGATAACACAAAATAACAAATAATACAAAGACTATGGGACGGAGAGAATAATATAATAAGATTTTTGTAAAATATTTGTCCTAAGATTATTACGGTTAGGCTTTACAATGTCTTTTTTGTCCCTTAATCTAGTGTTGGGTAGGAAGTAAGAACTCCTTTGTCATGTTAACTAAAATTAAAATAGAGGAAAAGATCAGGAGCACATGTCTTCTGTGCGCGTGTAGGTTGTGCCTAATGTTTTCTTTATGTTCGTAGATTTCATTAATGAATTATTGAAAAATTAGAGAAGTAAGCAAGTGGGTGCCTCACTTAAACGGGAAAGTATTGAAGTGGAAGCAGAATACTTACTATAAAAGTAGATAACAATTGTAACTTTTTCATTGTTGCAGATTTGTGGAATTTAATGCTATTTCTATCATTCTCCTATACATCTACTTTATTTTACATATCATCTAAATTATCTAAAATTTTAACAGTAATCACAAAAATTGTTGATGATGACATAAACAAGTTGTGCATATTCACAAAAAAAAAGATGGAGCATGAGTTCGGATTGAGGGAAAGGTGGGGAAGGGAGGAAGATTGGTATGACTCCTTTATTTTGATGTGACGAAATAGATGGGGAGGGAGAGTCATTATCACTTCACTTTCCTCCTTTATACGTTTTGTTTACCCTTCCGAATCTGGGGAATAACACATCCCTCCTCCTATCTTCCCTTCTCTCCCTTTCCATTATTAATTGAATCCAACTAGAAGGTTAAGGTTTGACGGTTTCCTTTGAAAAGCCTTTGAGGTCCAAGGTTCTCTCTTAACGGGGCCCTTTGACAAGTTTAAGAATTAAACCTTGACCAGTCACAAAATTTCAACAGACATTATATCAATGGAGCAGCTACCTCATTTTATTGGTAATCTCTAATATGTTGAAACAGAACTTTGTTTTAGCAAACGTGGGTCAATTGTTCAAATCCATAATTTTTCTCTTGGAATATATTCAAATCCTGCTCCATTAACTTAACCTAGCGTATCCAAGTTTGAGGATTTTCCTTCTACACGATTTGGAATTTCATAGAATCAAACGTTACTTCGAATCAATCAGCTCTAATTACTACACCATATTATTTTAAGGCGCAGAGGGATCTTTTGGATGTTAAAATGTAAAATTAAGTGTAGGAATATTTTTGTTTCAAGGTTCATGAGCATTGATTTGAACAAATTGCCCTCTCGGTCATGCACAAGAATTTAAAATCTGATTTGGTTTGTAAGTTTTTATAATTTATCTCATAAAATTTAAACCGTTGAAATTCATCAATAAAAATGTCTTTGCTAGATAAAGGTGTTGGAGATTTTCATGGTGTAAACGGATCATTAGTCTAACTTTTATTAGTGTAATGAGCTGCCACTATGACATACATCATTGTAAGGTAATGCACAAAATACAGCAAAGGTGAAAACTTCAAATTAGACGGTAATTATATAATTTGCTTGTTTTAATTGAATGAGTTTTTTTTATGTTTTCTTTTGTTAATTCTATGAGTAGTTCATTTTCATTTTGAGATGGAAACAAGTAACAAAGAAGACTTAAACTAAGACAACAAATGATTTGCTCTTTCTTCTTTCTTTTGTTTCAGTCTCTTGCATATTTTTATCTGATTCATGTCATATAACTCGTACCTGTGAAATCTTTCGGCAGATGAGCCAGAAAAGAGGCCTAAAAGTGTAGTTGATGTGGGGTGTGGCATAGGAGGCAGCTCTAGATACTTGGCCAGGAAATTTGGGGCCAAGTGCCAAGGGATAACCTTGAGCCCAGTCCAAGCTGAGAGGGCCAATTCTCTTGCAGCATCTCAAGGATTAGCAGACCAGCTCTCTTTTCAAGTTGCAGATGCTCTGGATCAACCATTTCCTGATGGGCAATTTGATTTGGTCTGGTCCATGGAAAGTGGAGAGCACATGCCTGACAAAACAAAGGTCTATTACACCCATACAGTAGCTCCAATCTTTTTTAGCGAGTTTTAAAGTGTCCGACCTAAAACCAATTAGTGATAGGTGTCGGCTGTAGAGGTGTCACCACAATATAAAAACGCGTGCAACTTCTTTATTAAGACATGTAGAATTTAACAGCGGGATGACATCATGTTTTGTCCATGTCTTTTTAGCTGGTTTGGGATTCTAATTCGATTGTCAAATTGGCAGTTTGTGAGTGAGCTGGTGAGGGTTGCAGCACCAGGAGGGAGGATTATAATAGTGACATGGTGCCACAGGGATCTTAGTCCTGAAGAAGAGACTTTACAGGAATGGGAGAAGAAACTCCTCAGCCGAATTTGCAGTGCATTTTATCTTCCTGACTGGTGTTCCACTGCTGATTATGTTAAATTGCTTCAATCTTTGTCTGTTCAGGTAACTTGCTTCACAGACTGAAATGAGTTCTTCTAAAACCTTCCTGCCTCCAAATGAGATGATAAGGTCTTAAACTTACCAATTCCTCATCTCTTAAGCAAGATCTTGGGTCGAGTCTTGTGAATGAAGATGTAGGCTTTGGGTGAGATTCTCTCTAAATGGGGTCCGAGTATGACTTTGAAATCGTCAGAGCTCAATGTGGCTACCGGATACCAATCCCTTTATCGCCTCTCTATTGTACTGGGAAAACTAGAAAGTGATTAGCTCTTTTCTGTATTTGCAGGACATAAAGGCGGCGGATTGGTCTGAAAATGTAGCCCCTTTCTGGCCAGCAGTAATACGAACAGCTCTTACATGGAAGGGGTTGACATCGATGCTTCGTAGTGGTAATGAAAATTTCTGCTCTTCCCTAAAGTTGGTGTACCATAGTTGCTTCCATGCCTGATTCATGTTGGTTTGGAAAATTAAGATGATGCTTGGATGTGGAAAATTTTCTTAATTTTTTTTTGTCAAATTTTTCTGATAAAAGTTTGAGTGCATGGTTTATTTTAAGATGTGGGAAATTTTATTTTCTAAACTTTGAAAAACTCATGATATAAATTTCTATTTTATAACATGAGTTTTCCAAAGTAAAAAAAAAATAAGATTTTTCATATTTTTGTAATACACTATGCACCCAAATTTCTACCAAATAAAATTTTAAAAATAAAAATAAGAAAATTTTTCAAAACTAAATACGACATTTAAAGTATTAAATTTTTCACCTTTGATGGATGGAAATTAATATTATAAGGCCAACCAAACATACTCTCGAAAGTTATTTCCCTAAGTGCCTTGTAGCATCAAACACTTGGATTTAGGACAACTATACTTCAACTAAGCTAAAACTTAAAATCTTTTACATCTTCCAGTCTCACATTATCTGGCTCTTATTTACCTTTTGGAAGTCTCAAATTGTTTGTCTCTCTTACCTTGAAAGTTGAAGGACTTTGTGAGACGAGGCAAGTATTATGAATTGTGTGCTAGCACTCGCGTAGATCTTCGTTTGCCTGACTCTCATAAACTAGGAATTCAAACTCAATTCCAGCAGATCCAATAGCATTATGGAAGTGTTACCTCAACATATTGTGTTTTTCACCCTTTGGACTTGTGAGTTTATAGGACTGAAGACAATTCGAGGAGCTCTGGTGATGCCATTGATGATTGAAGGATTCCGAAAAGGTTTGATCAAATTTGCCATCATTACGTGTAGAAAGCCTGAAGAATAAGGTTTTTGTTGCAAGGCAAACAAAATAGGAATAGAGGTTTTGCATCTAATTAAGGTTTTTAGGTGGGACACCTTAATTTTTGTAATTCAATAACTTACGCACGCTATCATCGTAATGCCACAGTTTTTGTTTTTTTGAAAGAGCGTCCATCAAACAAAGCAAGAAAGGTAGGCTCCATTCCACCCGATCAGAGAAACCCTTTAACAAAGATACAAGACCATGAGAAATATAGTTTGCAAATCTAGAAACATGAACAATGTGACACGAGTTGAACAATAAAAATAACGCAATAATGTCATCCAAAGCCACGCCATACGCATAAAAAGATGGACTTATTAAGAAGTGCAGTAACAGCAACGCTGAAATCCGATTGGATGATAAAAAGAAATTGCAATCAAGGGCGATGAAGTAGATGCCATGAAATTGATAGTGTTTATTAACGGTTTAAAAGTTAGTTAATATTACAGGTTCACGCCAAAAGCAAAATAATAAAGTTTTATGCTAGATATTGTTCTTGACGCAATTCTTACTAGGGAATAATAGGATTAAATTTTAAAATTATTGTCTCTTTCAACTTACATGAGACAAAAAAATATCATAAGAGGGTCATGGGTTGAGATTTTCATTCATGTTTTATTATAAAGTTAATATTGTGAAATCAATATGACCAGAAACATTTCCCGGTGCTCCACTACTGGCTGGTGTTTCGGGTCAAATATTAGCAATGGATTAAGTTACAGAGGGCTCTGCCTTACGGTACTCAAACTTATATCTGCACGAGCATGAATATATATGTTTAGAAGCAAGTTCACTAAACCTTACTGAAATTTTCAGTTTATTTATAAATATTACTCTCTGCATTTGACTATCTTTGTTTTATTTGACTTTTTTATATACTATTATTTGTTAGAAAAAAATTTAAAAATATATATTTATAAACAATAAGTCTTGATTTATCATTCATATATAAAGGTTTTTCATTTATATACTAAAATATTGAAAATAAAAAATCATAAACTAATTGCTGAAAAGTGAGTGATAAAAAAAAATTGAGACGGATGGAGTAAATGTTTTCTTTAAAATGATCCCACTAATGTTTATAAATAAACCAAAATTATTTTACTCTTTTAAACCATTTTTTTTTGAAACACTTCGAAGGGTGTAAATTTCATTTTATCAAAATCAGCCCAACGACACTTACATACCAAGCCAGGGGCCTACAAACAAAGGGCAAAGCCTGACTTAAAGCTTGATCATACACATAATTTCACGCCAAACCACCCTAGAGTAAGAGCACTCAAAGAACAAATGGTTCCGAGACTCATCAACAAGGAGGCAAAGAGAACAAGAGCTAGAGTCCATATTCAAGTAAAGACCGAGTCTATCCAAAGTAGGTAATTTG
This sequence comes from Aquilaria yunnanensis, assembly GCA_039654915.1. Lineage (NCBI taxonomy): Eukaryota > Viridiplantae > Streptophyta > Magnoliopsida > Malvales > Thymelaeaceae > Aquilaria > Aquilaria yunnanensis. Next base: position 73,589,704 of record CM077597.1, read on the forward strand.
TTCAACATAGCAAACCAACAGACCATAGCACATTTTGGAACTGATTTCCAAACCAAAGAATGCCAACTCACCAAATCGAAGTTCTCCAAAACATGTAAGTATGCTATCTTAATACTAAATTTTTTATCCTTAACACAATCCCACTCATTATCATGAATAGCATCAGAAAATAAGGTTTGGGCTTTCAAAACATGCTTCCAAAAAATAGAACAATCAGTAGAAGGACTTACCAGCCAGATATCTTGTCCTTTAAGGTAATATGCATGTAGCCAATGAATCCACAAGCTTTCCTTATCAAACAACATACGCGAAAGCTTTCTACCATTGGCTGCATCATTCTACCTAAATAGATTGTACATCCCAATGCCACCCTGTTCTTTGGGAACACACACAAACCTCCAAGCCACTGGGAATTTATTACCTTACATAAACCCAGACCATAAAAAAGCTCTACAACACTGCTCAATTCGATTTAAAACAGTCTCTAGAATGGGAAAAACAGTAGACCAGTAATTATGTACACTGAAAATCACAAACTTAATAGGCTAAGCCCTCCCAGCATAAGAGAGGAACTTATTGGCCCAACCATTAAGCCTTTGCAGAATCTGCTCCTCAAGGGGTTTAAAATGATAGACTTGAAGCCTTTTGTCCATCAGGGATACCCCTAAATACTTAATAAGTAGCACCCCTTTTGGAATATTTAAAGTCTCCAGAATAACTTTCTTATTAAAATCATCAACACCTCCAAAAATAACTTGACTCTTATCAAAATTAATAACCAAACCAATAGTATTAGAGAACATATCCAAGCAAAACTTGATAGCTTTAGCCGAATTAATATCCCCATCGGAAAAGATCATAATGTCATCCACAAATATCAAATGAGTTAAATGACTGTCTTCGACAGTTAGGATGAAACTGAGCAAAGTTCTCATCAAATATCTTACCCAAAGCTCTAAAAATCTAGCATAAGCATATATTTCTCTAAAAAACCCCAACTAAGCATATCATATGCCTTTTTAAGATCAATTTTTTGGCACACTTTAGGCTTATTATTACTCTTGCCATAACCCCTCAAAATTTCACGGCAAAGCAAGATATTATCATAAATCAATCTGCCATTCACAAAAGCACCCTGACTCTTATGAATAAGATTAGGCAAAATAAGTTGAAGACGACTAGCTAATATCTTAGACACAAACTTATAGAGCACATTGTAACAAGAATTGGGCTGAAAATCATTAGCAGAAGAAGTATGGGCATGCTTTGGAATAAGATGAATGGTAGTGTCAGATAAGTTTAATGGCAACTCACCATGATCAAAGAATCTCTTAATAACATCAACAATATCATCCCTAATCAAGTCCCAATTGTGTTGAAAGAAGCCGGCAGTGTATCCATCAGGCCTAAGACCTTTAAAGGAAGAAGAATCTTAAATAGCTTTAACAATCTCTTGGGAAGACACATCTCCCATAAGACTCTTACTTGGATCATTGGACAACCTAGGGCCATTCAAGACAATATTCATATTAACATTCAACGAACAAACAGAAGTATCACCAAGAAGAGAAGAGACAAGTAATAGTTGCTTTTGCAATTCTCTTCTTCATTTTAGAATGAAAGAATTTATTATTCTCATCACTAAGCTTCAGCCAATCAACAGCAGATTTTTGAGGAATGAAAGCTTCCCCTACCTTCTTTATCTCAAATAACTCTTGCTTAGTCCTTTGCCGCTTCATATAAAACATGCTATCCCCCAAATTTTGATTCAACCTACTACAAATTGACTCCAACTCTTTTTCCTTCAACTTAACTCTACCAGAAATATCTAAATAAAAATCAGTATTAAACACCTAAAGGCAGCCTTCAAATTTCTTAATTTTAAAAGCACATACTTCCAAGGGGAGGAAGTTGCAAATTCACCCACACACCAAGCATTTCTAACAATTTGAGAATAATCAATATGATTCTCCCACATTTTGAAGTATTTGAAATGGGCCTTTCTTTAAACAACACAATGCTCTAGCATGATAAAAGCCATAGAATGATTAGAACACCACTTTCTTTTAAACTCAACAAAAACATGTGTAAAAGCATCAAACCAATTACTATTGCCCATCATTCTATCAAGCTTACGGAGAATACAATCATAGAAATTTTGGTTATTGCCCTAGGTACAGAAATCACCCACATTACGAAGATCAGCAATACCCAACAGATTACAACAATTTATTGGCCTAGAATTTTGTCAACCCACCACACCAGAAGCACAATATTTCTCATTAGATTGAATAATCTCATTAAAATCCCCTGATACAAGCCAAGGCCCTCTCAAATTCTCAGCAAATAAGCCCAGATTTTTCCAAAGAACACTTTTATGTATTGGATCATTAGAAACATAAATAAAAGAAAGAAAACATCTCTGATTTTTCATTTTAGAAAACACTTCACAATGAATCACTTGATCGGAGGCTGAAATGAATTTAACCTCCAAAACATGAGGATCCCAAAGGATCAAAATCTTTCATTTTAAAGCAAAAGCATAATTATTCAAAAACATCCACCTAGGAGCAACCTATGAACTAATACTAGAAAATTTTCTACTCTTTACACAAGTCTCCAGCAAGGCAATTAAACTGATACTATTATTATTTATCAACTTCTTTACCTCATTTTGTTTTAGACTCATATTGAGCCCACGAATATTCCAGCAACCCCACTTCATTAGGCAGGCATAAAGATAGAATCTGAGCCATACCTATTTATAACTTCAGCTTGCTTATCCATATGTAAATTGCCAAAAGAATTGGAAAGGCTAATATTACCTACTCCAATATTGTTGTCATCCTCAAGTTGCGATGAGTCTTTTTCTTGACCCTATTAGCACCTGCTTTACCTTCTCAAGTAACTACTTAAAATTCAATTATCTTTGTGTCACTCATGTTAGCCTCAGTAACAAATGGAACCAATGCATGAGAAAGTTTTCTAGGTTCTTCCATTTCATTAACTTGTTCCGGGCCCTCATCTTTATGATCATCATGCTTCTTCTTCTTAAAATCTGGTCTATAGGCTTTTTCTTGATGACCCAATTTCTTGCATTTTTTGCACTGACTCATCCACCATTCATACATAACTCTCTGCTCCTTATACCCAGCAGATGTCTGTAGGGTAACATGATCCACCACCATATCTACTCTCTTCACCTTCACTAAAACATGAGCAAATGATAGACAAGACCTCTACACTATCATAGAGTTAGCTAGTATAGGATGCCCAACTTTGCTCACAATTCTGTTGATGATTTTAGGATTCTAGTATTGTAGTTTCAATCCTGGCAACCGAATGCACACTGGCATTACATCAAACAAATTTCAATTAAGCATTATATCCAACTTCTATCTTTGCAAAAGCATTGGCTTACTAATGACAAAGTTCATATGCCCTTCCAAAATCTTCATGAGATCTGCTCAAAATGAAAATGAAAGAAAAATAACCCTGATTGGTTTTTGTAATAATCAAAGTCATTACTTGCTTCCATTGAGATCGCACAAACTTTCTCATGCTATCTAGAGAAAGCTCCATGCCCACCACCGTACCAATCAAGGTTAAACACCATTCACTACATCCATCTTCTATTTCCTCAGCACTAATCACCACCTTCGGCTCTTCATCCTCCTCATAAAACTCCAGTTTAAAGTTCACCCATTGTCGAACCTTAAAGTAATCAGGACCATCTTCTTCTGCAACCATATGAGCCCATGACTTACCTTATCCCTTTGACTATCCAGAATCAATTGCCGCCTCCTTCATAGTCTCATTTGCCAAGTCTTCACCCTTATCAGAGAAAATGACCTCTAAACTTAAAATGGGGTTCTTCCTTACCTCCTCAGCCGCAATCAACTCCAATTTCCTACCACCCTTACCTCGGCCATCACACACCCCTCTATGATTACGCCCCATCTCACTATTTCAAGGGTGGAAATCGAACACTTTAGTTTCTAGAGAGAAGTCGAAACTTCTTTCACTAGAAACCAAACAGCCCGCCCTAAACCATTTCTAAACCATAATTCATTGAACTATTTATTTTTTACTCAAATTTAACTTGAATTTATTTACATATTATTTTCTGAGAGAAATTAAACACACACACACACACACACACACACAGACAGACAGACATATTGGTACAGAGAATCAACTGTACAAGGTTATAGGGATGAAGGTAAGTATCTATATTATAAGATGGAGTAAGGGGGATGCTTAATGTGTATCTAAGACCTCGAAAAACAACAAAAGTAGCACCTAAGGCATTATGGAGGAAATGGGGCAAAGGTTGAACCTGGGACACAGGTTCCATATCCTATTGCACCTTTGCCAACTGAGCTAGTAGTGTAGGATAAAAGAAAATCATTAAGGGTTTAAATGAAAAACTACAAGCTTTCATTCATAATTTATGAATATAAATTTTATATTTATGTGCCAAAATTCTTAGGATAAATAATAATAAATTAATTATTGTGAAGAGTGTAGAACTAAAAAAAATTGAGAAGATGTGATATAAAACAATCAAATGAAATAGAAATTTAAAATATTGCTTATAATTAAAGTTGAAGTCAAATAAAGACTTTATAAAAAAAACTATGAGTCAATTAACATTTATTTTACAAAAAAAATCATTTATATAGTGACAACACAACAAAAAATTTCAAGTCCTATTGTTGTGCATAAGCTAAAGATTTAAACTTGATTGACTACAAATGGTATCCAAATAGCTGAGTGGGCCTCGGAGATAAGTTTGGTGTCTAGATTCCTGTAGTCAAAGACATGGTTAAAGGTCCTCGAGGTATGCCTAGAGAAGCTTCTCCGATACATAAGTCAATAGCTTATAAGAGAAGAGGAAGTTTAGTCAAACGTTGAGTAAATGATCAAACATACCTTGCTATCTCCCTGGAGGTTTTATATATGGGGTCCTTGAATGATATATGCCAATAAAGTGAATTGATGATTTATTATTAGATAATAAATTATAGGGTAAAATCCAAATTTAGTCCCTTAACTTTAAAGATCTTCCTAATGTGGTCCCTTAACTCAAAAAATGACTATTAAAGTCCCCTAACTTAACTCACGCATCCTATTTTTGTTCCTACCATTAGTTTAGGCGTTAGTTTGGATGAAATTGCCTACATGGCACCTCAACTACAACGTGGCATTATATTTTATAACAAAAAGTGATAAGACTGAAAAAATGAAAATTCAAGGTAAAATTGACAAAGATAAATATTTTTTTAGACTTAAAAGGTGATTAATCCAAATTTCTTCCTCTTATCATCTCTTCACCGTCCCTGCCACCATTTCGCTGCCGCCAACGCCCACCGCCACCTGTATCCTCTTCCATGCAGGCCACCGATCCCCCCCTGCCCGTCACCGATTTCTCCCCTTCCCCTTCATATCTCTTCAATTTCTTTTTGATTTCTTCCCGCCGGTCACCGATTTCTTCCCACGGTCACCGATTTCTCCCCTTCCCCTTTGTATCTCTTCAATTTCTCTCTTTTCCCCTCTATTCCTCTCATCATCCGATTCCTCTTCATCCTTGCTCGATTCCCCTTTATAGTCATCTGATTCCTCTTCTTCGTCGCCAGATCGTCTTCTTCATCATCCAATCTTCTTCTTCACTGTTTGATTCCTCTTTCGATTTTGATTCCTCTTCATCATCGGCCAAAAGTCTTCCTATTCATCGTTACGGAGCTTGACCAAGAAGCATGGATGGAAAAACTCACTGTTGGGTCTTGATAAAAAAACCATTCAGCATGCTGGCGAGGAGAGAAAGAGAAGATTTTGGGTGATGAAGTCGAATCGGCTCGAGCAGGAGAGTGAAATCAAGTCAACGAGCCTTCTTCTCCTTCTCGATTTCTAGTCATCGACATTCACCTTGCCCAGGAAATTCGGACGCCGCCGCCACCGCTAAATCGCAGGAGCAAATCTGCCGCGCGGAGTCACGTAGGATGACTTGCTCTGGGTTAATGTATGTTTTAGGTCCTTAGAATCATTTGTTTGTGTCAATTCTACCCTCATATATATTATTATTTCAATCTTGTCACTTATTTTCATAAAATAGGATGCCACGTGGTTGTTGGCGTGCCACGTAATCAATTTCCGTCTAAACTAACGACTAAACTGACGATAAGGATCAAAATAGGACAAGCTAGTTAAATTAAGGGACTTTAATAGTTACTTTTTGAGTTGAGGGACCACATTAGGATGACCTTTAAAGTTAGGAGACTAAATTTGGATTTTACCCATAAATTATATATTAATTGCATGCACTTTTGGGTATTGTGTGACACATATGAGCGTATACTACATATATAACGATATATGTAACAGAATGAAATAAAGATGTCATGGTAAGTTTATATATAATGTATGGTTCCCATTAGTATAAGATGTTATGAAAATATGCCCAAAGGTATGTATAGATAAAAATAAAATTGATAATAAATGATATCAATAATGAGACTTTTTTTTATTATCTTATAACTTTAAAAATTGATTCATAACCTGTGAGCATAAGATGGGCATTATATTCATGAAATAATATCACATGATTGCTATTAGAAGTGATAAAATAATGTATATCAAATTATCAGAGTATAGACTCCTAGTACATATGAGTATTTGTTATGAATAAACACTAAATAGGATCAAATAGCTAGAACTCTTAAACCTATTTGTAAACTATTAAAAAAAAAGTTTGAGTTATATTAATCCTTGAACCTGAGAATGTTATGAACATTATATGGTGGTTATGTGATTTTAATCTACCAACCAATGATGCCTATTACATGATGTCATAGAGTAAGGTCCCAGTGCCCTGGATTACTTAACTTATAGGCCCCTTGGGACTGTGATCCCACTTAGTTACTATTTGCTAACCATTACTTGTAGGTAGGTAAATTAAAACAATTTATGTGCATCTAGTTTCTCAGCCTACCCTGCAAGAAGATATGCATGCGTTTGTCTTGGCAATGCAAACAAAGTATACCATTCATGAAAACATCGCTCGATCAATCATTTAAAACATACTTAAAATGTGCCAAGACAACAAAATTCTAGTTACTTCAACCTTAAGTAATAGTTTGTGCATACTCTACAATACTAGTATGCACCCAAAAGTAACTCAATGTTTTAACACCATAATGTATCCTAATACAGGCAACATCTTAGTACACATGGTACTTTACATATACAAGACAAAAATCCTTAATTAAGATCCATCCTTTCAGCTCCACCTTCAAGCTATCAAGCTCCAAGTGCAAGCCCCTTTTTTATCCTTGTGCACCACTTAGCCTTTAAATTGTAAAGGCATAACACTTAATTAGTTCAAAGCTTAATGCACAAGTAAACTTAGAATCCCAAGGATTCTGGAGAATAAGTACTAGAAAAAAGAGGAAATTTAGCCGACAACTATCCACTAGTTGTTAGGCCTGGTGTCAGAACCTACACAATAAACTTAAGGGAGTGAGTACATGAATATACTCAGTAAGGGTCCCTAGGGGTACTTGTAAAGAAGACAGCAAGCAAGCATGCAATATAGCACACAAACAAACAAATAACCAACCAACAATCAACACAAGACAATAACATAAAAGATATCCAATGCATGAATCTATGATATACAATATACACATCCTTGGGACTTCTTACACCTTAGGTGTTTTATCCTTATTGTGAGCTCAAACAATGAAGGTTCTTGAGAACTAGTGCTCATATCCCGAATCCTTTACCTCTCTTAAGGCCCACTTACAGGTCCTAGAGTAGGTCGTCACTTCCTCTCAAAACTTACAAGTTATACCCTTAACTTATTATGCAAGGTAGCCATCTTATGTGGTCCAACTTGCCAAGCTCTTAGAACTTAGCTTAAAGCTCCTTAGTGGCTTATTTACCAAGCCATATGGTTTGGTTCCAGTGCCTTTTTGATAACTTGGGCACTTATACCCCTTTGCTATTCTACTTAGTTCTACCTTAATCATACCACTTAGCAACCACTTAATTAATGCATAATTCACAACTTAGGATTGAGTCTTAAACCTAACTGAGGCTACGAAACATCTTAGAATAGCTTAAGGATGATAATCGAGAGATTGAGACATTTTTAGGATGCTTCAAGCTTAAAGGATTTGTGCTTTGGCGATGCCATCAGTGACGCATCACCAATGGCATCAGTTCTCTAGTGTCCTAGAAAATTGCCGGCAACGCGTCATCAATGCTCTTTCAGCATTACACGACTGAATGCTAACTTGCATGAAACTTGTTCAAAATTTCAATCTCTAAAGCCAATTCACATGGGTCTTGTTTCTACCTCATTCCCACATTTAATATTACATTTATATAAATTATTTGAGTTAAATTAACTTGAACCCTTACGTCAAATTCAGCTACAAAGCAAGAACAAATCACAAGCACACTTGAGCTTAACTTAGCTCTCTTATGTTCCAAACTTAAAACCAACATGATATGGCACCAAAAAGCTCAAATCAATGCCATTTCTAGCTATTCAAACAACTTAGAAGTAGCTCAAACCAAACCAAGAAGATTACCTTAGGTCTCAAGCCCAAAATAAGCACCAAAGAGCCAAATGGGAGTGAAGACACCGAGAACAAGTTGGAAGCTTCTTGGATTCACCTTGGGACCTTTAAATTTGATAGAAACTTGAAGAATTGGGGAGGTTTGAAGCAGAATTTCTGGTGGGGAGAGGGAGCCACGAAATTTTGGAGAGAGAAATGAAAATGGAAGTCAAAGACTGGTAGAAATATCCTACCAACTCCACTAACTTACTTTTTGACTTCTTACCCCTTGGCTCTCAGGTTTTCCTATGTTTCAATTTGGTCACTAAACCTACACCCAAAACCATCCTTCATTGGTCCTAAAGAATGTTCAAAAGCCTCTTACCCTTAGCCTCTTGGACACTTAATCCACTTAAGACATAAATGGCTCAATTAAGCACTTAGTGCAATTTTTGCACTTTTCCTCCAAAAGATGGTTCTAATAACTAGAAAAACTAATGGCCTTAACTTAACTAGTCAAAATTCCTTACATGACCCTAATTTCATCAAAATTATAGTCATGCCATTTACTTGGGTCAAAATTACCATTTTACCCTTTTTGACTCTTAGGTGCCAAATCACACTTAAGAACTCACCCTTACTTAAACTTAGTTAGTCTTTCTTGCTTAATAAGATGCTAAATTGAGGTGTTTAAGTGAAAAAAATTAAATAAAATATACTTACCAGGTCAAAGCTAGTCATTGACTAGGGGAGTCATCACATCCTTCATTCCTTCAGAAATTTGGTCCTTCAAATTCTGACTTAAACAGGCAAAATCACTTGGATATTGTCTCTGTATATCTTGCTCGGTCTCCCAAGTGGCCTATTCCTCCCCATGGTTAGACTATAGTACCTTGACCATTGGGATCTGCTTTATTCTTAGTTTTCGGACTTGGTGGTCGAGAAACTTGATGGTGTGTTCTTCATAACTTAGGTCCTCTCTTATTGGAATAACAGATGGGGTTAACACTTGCCCAGGATTCACAATGCATTTCCTTAAGGAACTCACATGAAAGACATTATGAACATGGGCCAAACTTGGTGGTAAAGCCAATTGATAATCCACTTTCCCCACATTCTAAAGGATTTCAAAAGGACCAATGTATCTTGTGTTGGGTTTCGGGAGCCAAACAGCGCAGTGAAATTTAACCGAAACCCTCTAGGATCCAAGTGAAATGGGGTAAACCGGGTGGTCGAAAATTTTCATACCTAATTTTCGGTTGAGATCTCTCACTGAATTGTAGAGTTGAATCACAAAACCTGAACAGTTGATGTGTTCAAGCTCTCTATGGTATCCACACGAGCTTCTTGGGATCACCACGCTTCCACCACGTCCCGGTAGATGCGTTTATCTTGTGCTCGCAGTGCTAGCTTGCGTCCTCTAAGGAATTGCAAGAAAAGAGTGTGGCTGTCCTTTTGGGAGGCTAGGGCAAGGAGACCTACGAATTTCTCACTAAAAAGTTGTATTTATAGTGAGACTCAACTTCCAAGCCTAATGGGTTTCAAAGCCCTAATCCAATTAGGCTTTAATTTCGGGCTTAATAATGGCTCAACTCTTACGCCCATTATTAATATGAAATTACAGTGAAACCATAACCCAAATAATTAGCCCATCCACTCTAATGATCCAAATAGCTTTATGTGTGCGACCCAATAGGTTCTTACCACGTTGGTAATGATCATAAATCACATTTATGATCATAAGCAATGAGCGGTGTCTAGCAACACATCATTGCTACCCAAGTGACAAGATTGTCGGTGATTCGACTAAACCTTTATGATCATCACCGATATATGCCATTGTCCCTTTGTCCAAGATATCAAGACTAAGCACGAGACATGGAATGTGTCACTCTTGTATAGCCCAATCTTTGGTTTCTTGATTACCGAGTAGACCAACTTAAACTGATGATATTGATATCGTATATTAACTCATCGGAGCATGGCCATGTATTTTCTAAGTCTCACTCTATCAAGGGGCCCGAAGATATCACTCCCGTTACATAGGAGGGACAAATCTCATCTTGATCATACAAATCCCTTCGCATGATATGTGGCATACCCAATGACCTCCTTCAAGTTCACTCAGTTACGAGCAACAAAGGAAAGTATCAAAGTATGTGACTCACATGTAGGGAACCTTGATGATCTTAGGTCGAAGGACTACATATACCACGATCACTATGAGAATCACTTATGACACTCATATAATGATCCATGTAGTGTTCTCATGGTGGGTCGGTCTAGTACACAAGTTCTCCAACTTGTACCCATATGTAGACTACATATCTCATATTAGTCTCCACATATGCTAGTCGTTATGTATTATTGCAACCCGCTCCACAATAATACTAGACCAGGGACGTTTAAGAATGTCATTATTCTAGGGTTACAATTATGTTTATTATGTTACGCAGAAACAGAACAACAAACATAATTGCTGGATTAATGCCTTAATAAAATATCATGACTCAATGTGCAAAAAATACAATCATCTCATGATCGGCTTTTAGGCATAAGACTAACAATCTCCCACTTACACTAAAGCCAATCATCCATGTATCTAATACCAACAGACCTAGAATGGCTATCATGCTTTTGCTGCATAAGGGGCTTTGTCAGCGGATCAGCAATGTTGCTGTTTGTCGAAGTCCTGCATATCCTTACATCACCCCTCTCGATGATCTCCATGATGAGATGATAGCACCGGAGTATGTGTTTGGATCTCTGGTGAGATCGAGGTTCCTTAGCCTGTGCGATTGCTCCATTGTTGTCACAATAGAGCTCTATCGGGTCGGCAATGCTTGGAACCACTCCAAGTTCAGTGATGAATTTCTTGATCCAAACTGCCTCCTTCGCAGCATCAGAGGCGGCAATGTACTCAGATTTTGTTGTAGAGTCAGCTACTGTTTCTTACTTTGAACTCTTCCAGCTCACAGCACCACCACCAATACAAAACACATAACCAGATTGCGATCTAAAATCATCCTTATCGGATTGGAAGCTTGCATCGGTGTAACCTTTTACAACGAGCTCATCTTCACCTCCAAAGACCAAGAATGCATCCTTAGTCCTTCGTAAGTACTTAAGGATGTTCTTAACAGCTGTCCAATGATTCTCACCGGGGTTCGATTGGTACCTACTTGTCACGCTCAAGGCATATGAGACATTGGGACGAGTACATATCATGGCATACATGATAGATCCAATTGCTGAGGCATATGGGATCTTACTCATGCGCTTTCTCTCTTCGGGTGTTCTCGGACACTGAGATCTAGAAAGAGTTATACCATGTGACATGGGCAAGAATCCTTTCTTGGAATCTTGCATGCTAAACCTCTTTAGCACCTTGTCAATATATGTACTTTGACTTAGGCCAAAAAGCTTTCTAGATCTATCTCTATAGATCCTGATGCCTAACACATAAGCTGCTTCACCCAAGTCCTTCATAGAGGAACATTTCCCTAGCCAAGTCTTCACAAACTGTAGTTCAGGAATGTCATTCTCGATGAGTAGTATGTCATATACATACAACACCAAGAAGACAATAGCGCTCCCACTAACCTTCTTGTAGACACAAGGTTCATCTTCATTTTTGATAAAACCAAACTCTTTGATTGCATCATCAAAATTAAGATTCCAACTTTGAGAAGCTTGCTTTAGTCCATAAATAGACCTTTGCAACTTGCACACTTTATTGGCATTCTCAGGAGTGACAAAACCCTCAGGTTGTGTCATGTACATATCCTCAAGTAGCTTTCCATTTAGGAATGTAGTTTTGACATCCATTTGCCATATCTCATAATCATAGTGTGCAGCAATAGCGAACAAAATTCGAATGGATTTAAGCATAGCAACTAGTGAAAAAGTTTCATCATAGTCAATACCATGAATTTTCTTGAAACCTTTTGCAACCAATCGTCCCTTAAAGGTAATCACATTACCATCCATGTCAGTTTTCTTCTTGAAAACCCATTTGCACCCTATGGGTTTTACCCTTTCAAGTGGGTCAACCAAAGTCCATACTTGGTTTTCATACATGGATTCCATCTCGGATTTCATGGCCACTAGCCACTTCTCAGAGTCAGGCCCCGACATAGCTTGTTGGTAAGTTGTAGGCTCATCCTGATCCATGAGCATCACATCACTAGTGTGAGTCATGAGAAATCCATATCTCTCAGGCTCACACCGAATCCTACCAGATCTACGTGGGCTCTGTGCTACAGGAATAGACTTTTGAACCACAACATCTTGTGGTGTCTATTCAGGTTCCATTTCAGGTTCGATGTCTCCTTGTTGTTCTTGAATTGCTTCAGGTTCTACTTTCCTCCCACTAGTTCCTTTAGAGATAAACTCTTTCTCTAAAAAAACACCAGTTTGAGCAACAAACACTTTTTGCTCAGAAGGATTGTAGAAATAGTAACCCTTTGTTTCTTTGGGATACCCAACAAAAAGGCATTTTTGAGATTTGGGCCCTAGTTTATCAAAGGATTGACGTTTCACATAAGCGTCATAGCCCTAAATCTTCATAAAAGACAAATTGGGATGCTTCCCACTCCATATCTCATATGGTGTCTTTTGAACCAATTTAGATGGAACTCGGTTTAGTGTAAAAGCGGCTGTCTCTAGAGCATATCCCCAAAAGGAGTTTGGAAGGTTAACTTGACTCATCATAGAGCGAACCATGTCTAACAGAGTTCGATTTCTCCTTTTAGATACACCATTCCATTGAGGTGTACCTGGTTGAGTGAGTTGTGATACTATACCACACTTCTTCAGATAGTCAAGGAATTCTCGATCCAAGTACTCTCCACCTCGATCTGAATGAAGCACTTTGATACTCTTCCCGAGTTGATTCTCTACTTCATTCTTGAATAATTTGAACTTTTTAAAGGATTCTGACTTGTGTCTCATAAAATACACATAGCCATATCTACTATAGTCATCAGTGAAAGTAATGAAGTATTGAAAACCTCCTCTAGCATGTGTAGACATAAGGCCACATACATCACTATGTATGAGTCCAAGTAAGTCATTAGCCCTTTCACTTTGCCCTGTGAATGGGGCTTTGGTCATCTTGCCCAACAAACATGACTCACATGTCTCATATGATTCAAAATCAAATGAGTCCAAGAGTCCATCCTTATGGAGCTTGGATATGCGGGTCTCGTTTATATGGCCCAAGCGACAGTGCCAGAGATAGGTCGAGTTCGAATCATTTAATCTGACCTTCTTGGTATTCATATTATAGATTGGATCTTTGAGGTCTAGAACATACAACCTATTGCTAAGTTGAGCACTACCATAAAAGATTTCATTCAAATAAATAGAACAACATTTGTCCTTGATTATAAATGAAAAACCTTTCTTGTCCAAACAAGAAACAGAAATCAAATTTCTACTAATAGTAGGCATAAAGTAGCAGTTGTCTAATTCTAAAACTAATCCACTAGGTAAAGTGAGAACATAAGTCCCTACGGCTAAGGCAGCAACCCTTGTTCCATTTTCAACACGTAGGTCCACTTCACCTCGGGCCAATCTTCTACTTCTACTTAGATCCTGCACATTTGCACAAATGTGAGATCCACAGCCAGTATCCAATACCCAAGATGAGGAAGTAGAAAAGTTAGCCTCTATAACAAAAATACCTGAAGTGGAAGTTCTTACTTCCCTTTTCCTTAGCAAGTTCTTCAAGATAGAGCTTGCAGTTGCATTTCCAGTGTCCAGGTTGCTTACAATGGAAGCACTCCCCTTCATTTGCCACACCACCCTTTGGTTTCAGTGCCACTGAAGAAGAATTAGCATTGGACTTTCCATTAGTTTTATCCTTCTTCTTGTTGGATTTTCCCTTTCCTTTTCCCTTTTGAACCATCAAAATGGGCTTAGCCTTCTTAAAGTTTTGCTCAGCAGTTCTCAACATGTTGAGCAATTCAGGGAAGGACTTGTCAAGGTCATTCATGTTATAGTTCATGACGAACTGACTGTAGCTTTCAGGCAACGATTGCAAGACTACATCAACAGCCAACTCTTTCTGAAGAGCAAATCCCAAACTCTCAAGATTCTCAATGTACCAAATCATCTTGAGCACATGAGGACCCACGGGACTTCCCTTAGACATCTTGCACTGAAACAATGCCTTAGAGGTCTCAAACCTCTCATGCCTAGCTTGCTCTTGGAAAAGCATTTTGAGATGTTCGATCATATCGAACGCCCCCATGTTCTCATGTTGCTTCTGATGCTCAGATTCCATGGTAATAAGCATGAGGCATGCAATATCCAAAGCATCATTAGAATGTCTTTTGTGAGCATCCTTTTCAGCTCTTGGAGCAGTGGCAGCAGGCTCATTCGGAATGGGCTGCTCTAGGACATAAGCCTTTCTCTCTTGCTTGAGGACTATCCTCAAGTTTCGGTACCATTTGAGAAAGTTGGTCTCATTTATTTTTTTCTTCTCAAGGATCGATCGCAACGAAAGTGTCGATGTGTTTTATGCCATGGTTATCTACAATAGTAAATATGCAGTGTAAGAGCCATGTATTTTAATTCATTTAATAAGAAATTTTATTAAATGATACTCCCACTATTTTCCTCAAAATAATAACCCTCGATATTATTTCGGAACACCTCGGCGCTAAGGTATTCTAGTGGGCCAAGATCCATATTGGACCACAACTTGAGTCAGCTTTGGCTTTTCTCTCAAGTTATAGTTATTTAGGTAGGCAACTCCTTGCCAATTGCATCTTATGCAACTCTTGGATAGTTGGGTGAACAACACTTGTCCAAGCTCATCTCATGAACTTAAGCCCAACTCTATGCCTATAAGTCCCTAATCCTATTAGGATGACTTAGTTAAGTCGAACCCAAAGTTAGCAGTTTGGATATCACTATTATCCCATTGCGCCTTACCAAGATGAACATAGGTGCTTTGCTTTGGCAAACCCACCTAATGTTGATCAAAGTCTTGACGAGTGCCAAAATTTGGAAGGCATCACATTTAATGACTTAATATTTGTTTGAGGGATTTTTCTTTTGATCTCACCAATTTGTTATCTCCGGTTGTTTTATACATGCATCACATATAAATATAAAACATGCATCTCATGCTTACAAGAAAATAAACGTGACATGGTTATAGCCCAAACTATGCGATATTCTCAAGCCAATGAGAATATCATAAAAGCCTAAGAAAAGAAAAGGGTCTTCACAAGCTCCTTCTCTTCCTTTCTTGGTTGCTCTTTTGTTGTCACCTCCTTGGACATACCACCTTGGATGATCCTATAATGTACCATTACATTAATAATAGAAACCTCGAGTTACATTCGAGGGGAGTAAGGTGAGAAGAGAATGTACAATGAGAGTGATAAGAAAAGGCACGACTTGCAGGCCGTATTTACAAGTACAACCAATCAAGGGCTATAACCATGCACCATGCTTCAAACACCAATCAGCACATCATGTCAAATCTCATTCAACAAAAATGCATGCCAATTGACGCTCGTTGATTAACCATTTTTATTTATGTGGTGCTTTGCATACGGCGGTCCCGCTGGCCGGTCAGCAGGCGGTGGTTTCGCTGACCGGTCAGCGGACGGGGTCAAGGGGGGCCGCCCTTGCGGGAGGTTGCAAGGGGGCTAGCGCCCCCCGGCGCAAAAAAATTGTCTTATGATTGCTTTGCTCAAGATCTTCTATTTCAAGCAAGTAGTCACCCGAGACTCCTTCATTCGAACCACCAAAAATACCTTACTTTCGGTGCCCGAACAGGCCGAAGCCGAACAAAGCTAGGGTTTTTGCAACTATTGCAAGAATCATAATCCATTTATGTATCTCATACCATTCAATTTCGGGTTAATCTCATTAACCAATTAGTGTCATTTCTTTATATACATCATATGTTCATTATGAGTTCCGGTTTCATGGATCATGAATCAATCTAATTAATCATGGCCAAAAAGCAACCGAACACATAACATCATGCGATTCAACAATCAATCTCGATTTAAGGTTTCACCAGTAACTCTGATACCACTGTTGGGTTTTGGGAGCCAAACAGCGCAGGGGAATTTAACCGAAACCCTCTAGGATCCAAGTGAAACGGGGTAAACCGGGTGTTCGAAAATTTTCATACCTAATTTTTGGTTGAGATCTCGCACTCAACTATAGAGTCGAATCACAAAACCTGAACAGTTGACGTGTTCAAGAGCTCTATGGTATCCACATGAGTCTCTCGGGATCACCATGCTTCCACCACGTCCCTGCAGATGCGTTTATCTTGCGCTCGCAGTGTTAGCTTGCGTCCTCCAAGGAATTGCAAGAGAAGAGTGCGGCTGTCCTTTTGGGAGGCTAGGGCAAGGAGACCTACGAATTTCTCACTAAAAGTTGTATTTATAGTGAGACTCAACTTCCAGGCCTAATGGGTTTCAAAGCCCTAATCCAATTAGGCTTTAATTTCGGGCTTAATAATGGCTCAACTCTTAGGCCCATTATTAATACGAAATTAAAGTGAAACCATAACCCAAATAATTAGCCCATGCACTCTAATGATCCAAATAGCTCTATGTGTGCGACCCAATAGGCTCTTACCACGTTGGCAATGATCATAAATCACATTTATGATCATAAGCAATGAGCGGTGTCTAGCAACACATCATTGCTACCCAAGTGACAAGATTGTCAGTGATTCGACTAAACCTTTATGATCATCACCGATATATGCCATTGTCCCTTTGTTCAAGATATCAAGACTAAGCACAAGACATGGAATGTGTCACTGTCGTATAGCCCAATCTTTGGTTTCTTGATTACCGAGTAGACCAACTTAAACGGATGACATTGATATCATATATCAACTCATTGGAGCATGGCCATGCATTTTCTAAGTCTCACTCTATCAAGAGGCCCGAAGATATCACTCCCGTTACATAGGAGGGACAAATCTCATCTTGATCATACAAATCCTTCCGCATGATATGTGGCATACCCAATGACCTCCTTCAAGTTTACTCAGTTACGAGCAACAAAGGAAAGTATCAAAGTATGTGACTCACATGTAGGGAACCTTGATGATCTTAGGTCGAAGGACTACATATACCATGATCACTATGAGAATCACTTATGACACTCATATAACGATCCATGTAGTGTTCTCATGGTGGCTCGGTCCAGTACACAAGTTCTCCAACTTGTACCCATATGTAGACTACATATCTCATATTAGTCTCCACATATGCTAGTTGTTATGTATTAATGCAACCCGCTCCACAATAATACTAGACCAGGGACGTTTAAGAATATCATTATTCTAGGTTTACAATTATGTTTATTACGTTATGCAGAAACAGAACAAAAAACATAACTGCTGGATTAATGCCTTAATAAAATATCATGACTCAATGTGCAAAAAATACAATCATCTCATGATTGGCTTTTGGGCACAACACTAACATCTTGGAGCCAACTTACCCCATTAGTCAAACCTAGCCATACCCTTCATTGAGGAAACTTGAAGTAGTACTTTGTCTTTCACATTGAACTCCAAATCTTTCCTTCACACATTGGCGAACTTAGTTTGCCGGTCTGAGGCAGCCTTGATCCTTGCTTGGATCAACTTAACCTTCACCGTGGTCTTGACATTGACTTTCGGGCCAACAACCACTTCATCTGCCTTATCTACCCAACAATGATGTGTCACACACTTACACCCATACAAATCTTTGTAGGGTTCCATCTTAATAGTTTCTTGATAGCTATTGTTATAAGCACACTCAATCAAAAGGAGGTGTTGGTCCCAATCCCCTCTAAAATCCAACACACAACTTTGTAACATGTCTTCCAAAGTTTGGATCACCCACTTAGTTTGTCCATCAGTCTAAGGGTGATAAGCAGTAGTTAGACTCACAGTGGAACCCATAGCCTTTTGAAAGGCATTCCTGAACCTTAAGACAAAATGGGGATCTCTATTAGATACAATCTGATCAGGGATTCCATAGAGTCTTACCACTTCCTGAATATACATCTAGGCCAACTTCTCCATGGTATAAGTAATCTTAATGGGGATAAAATGTGCAAACTTTGTTAACCTATGCACCACCAGCCAAATTGAGTCATGTTGACTTCTTATGTTGGGTAACACAACACAAAAGAGCATGGTGATGGAACCCAACTTTCTTTCCGAGAGGGGTAAACTTTGCAACATTCCTGATGGCTTTTGGTGCTCTACCTTCACCATTTGACAAGTGAGGCACTTAGACATATATCCATATATGTCCCTCTTAAGCTTTGACCATAAAAAATGGGTCATAAGGTCATGGTACATCTTATTCATACCAGTGTGAACATTAAGCTTACTCGTATGTGCCTATTGCAACACTTGTTGCCTTAAGTCACTTGGCACATAGAGCTAGTCATCATAGTAGAACAACCCATCCTTGTACTGAAATTCCTTTAGTATGGTACCATGTCTTTCTTCCCTAGAAACTCTTTTCAAGTTTGGGTCCTTACCTTAAGCTTCCTTAACCTTAGCCAGCCACACTGACTGAATCTCGAGGACTGCAACTTGAGCCATTTCCCTATCTCACCATGTTTCAAATAAGACCAAGAACTGTTCCACAATGAAACTTTTCGAGGTAGTAGCTACTTGCATTGGAAAGAATCACCCTAGAATACTTATAGCTCAAGGCATTGGCCACCACATTGCCTTTACTAGAAAAATAGTCTATCGAGCAATTCTAATCTTTGATATACTTGATCCACCTTCTCTACCTTATGTTCAGGTCCTTTTGGGTAAACAAACACTTCATCTTTTATGGTCCATAAAGATCTTGAAGGACCTGCCCAAAAGGTAGTGTCTCCAGAGTTTTAAGGCAAACACAATAGTTGCCAACTCAAGATCATGCACCAGGTAGTTCAACTCGTTAGGCCTTAACTGCCTAGACCCATATGCAATCACTTGTTTTTCCTACATCAATACACATCCTAGTCCTATTCCAGATGCATCAGTATACACCACAAAAGTCTTATGCGGATATGGTAGGATCAATATGTGAACAGAAATTAACCTCTTCTTAAGCTCCTGGAAACTTTCCTTACACTTAAAAGTCCAGATGAACTTCTACATCTTCCTTGTCAAAGCAGTCAATGACGAAGCTATCACAAAAAATTTCTCAATGAACCTTCGATAATAGCCCACCAAAACCAAGAAACTTTGAATTTCAGTTACAGTTGTTCGGCGTTTCCACTCCACAACTGCCTTTTCCTTTTCTGGGTCAACACTTAGTCCTTGAGCACTTATGATATGCCCGAGGAAAGGAATTTCACTTGCCTAAAATTGGCACTTAGATAGTTTTGCATAATATTGGTTATCCTTAAGCACTTGCAAAGCTATATCTAAATGTTCCTCATGTTCATGGGGAGTCTTAGAGTACATCAATATATCATTAATGAACACCTCAACAAACTGATCTAGGTAGGGCCTAAAAATTTGATTCACGGCATCCATGAAAATAGCCAGAGCATTAGTTACTTCAAAAGGTGTAACTATGTACTCATAATGCCCATACCTAGTCCTGAATGCAGTCTTCAGGATATCTTCATCCCTTAATCTTATCTGGAAATATCCAGACCTTAGGTGTGTTTTGGAAAAGACCTTTGCCCTTCTTAACCTATCAAATAAGTAATCGATCCTGGGCAATAGATCTTTGTTCTTTATAGTCATTGCATTCAGTTTCCTGTAATCTATACACAACTGTAAGGTTCCAACCTTTTTCTTCACAAACAACACTGGGGCACCCCATGGGGAAACACTTGGCCTTATAAAGCCCTCAACAAGCAACTCTTCTAACTACTTTTTTAGCTCATCCATTTTAAGTGCTGACATCCGGTATGGGGGTATGGAAATCGGTTTTACCCCGGGTTGTAAGTGTAAGAAGAATTCAATCTCCCTAATTAGAGGTAATCCTAGGTGGTCTACAGGAAAAGATTCTGGAAATATATTGGCTATTGGAATTTCCTTAAGTTGCTCATCGACTACCACCCCATTCAGTGAGTAAAATACTTCCTCACTCAGAATGGGAATGGACCCCATCAACTTGAGGTGCAAACTCTTGTCATTACTTGCTAAACTGCCCGTGCAAGTCACACTTACTCCCTAGGCATCCTCAAGGGTGACTTTACAACTTGCACAGTCGATCTGGGCCTTATACTTACTTAACCAATCCATTCCAAGGACAACATCATATGGGATCAAAGTTAAAACCCAAAGGTCACACAAAAACCTATGACCTCCTGACTTCAAAGGATACCCCTTAGCCATTTCATTGGTGAAAATGGCATTCCTCCCAACAGTCTTAATAAAACCCATCTCATCCATCAAAGTCCGTCGCAATTCTAACTTGAAAACCATCCTCAAAGAGATGACAGAAATAGTAGTACCAGTATCAAATAGAATCCTAATACTATTGTCTTGAGTATTAAAGTTACCTTGCACAGATGTCGGCTCTCTAGGTGTTGGGCACCTCAAAGTAAAGACATGTGGCTACACAAGGGCTTCGGCAGATGCATTCCCGGGTCTTAAGGCTCCTAGTCTTCCTTGTCCTTGCTCTTGCCTAAGCCTTGGGCACTCCCTAGCCTAATGTCTAGGCTGACAACAGTAATTACTGAGATCGGTCCCAAGGGTGCATGGTTTGTTACCATGAAACTTCCGACACTTAGAGTAACTGCCCTTCCCAATCTTCTTTCCTTTTTTGGAGGGACCTTGGTCTCCTCTCGGGTTAGGCCTTTTGCCTGACAACCTTGAGTGCACCGGGACCCTTGGCTCAATGGCCTTATCCTTGGGTTTTGCCTCCACCAACTCTTTTTCCAATGCCAAGGCCTTTTGAACAGGCTCATGATAGGTCCGAACCCCAATAATAATCAAGAAACTCCTCAACTCCACCTAAAGTCCATGAATGAACTTCTTTGCCTTAAGTTCATCCTTCCCATCCAAATGAGGAGCATATCAGAAAAGATAACTAAATTTTCTCTCATACTCATGGACCATCAAGCTTCCTTGAACCAACTCATCAAACTTTATCTTTTTTTGATCTTGGGCCACCTCACTATTCAACTCATTTTGAAATTCTTTCTCAAATTTGGTCCAATTAAATTCTTTGGGCTTTTTACCGGGTCTACCTTCATTGTAAGACTTAAGTCTCTCCATGACATCTTTCCACCATAAGAAAGCCTTGCCTTCTAAGATGAAAGGCACTAAATCCATATTGGCCTTGTCATCCAACTTCATGTTGTAAAAAATTTCATTGATCTGGTACAACCATCCTTTGGCAGCATTGGGATCACCCACACCATTGAACTTTGGAGTGTTGAACTCATAGCATATCGAAACAAGCCCCATATGGTCCAAAATAATGAGTCTCCTCCTTCTTCTACGGGGATGGATATCCTCCTCATCCTCTTCCTTACTATCCTCTTCGATGTTCATTTGAGTATGTTCATGCACTTGCTCTTGACCTTGCACTTGCCCTTGGGGTAGGGGATTTCTCCCCTTACCTTGGTGCACCATTAGGCGTTGGTGCACTTTGGCCCTTACCCCATTAGGGTCCTCCAAGGTCTCCCCTCCATTTGCAAGTTGAGCACGCTTCTCAAGTAGGATAGCCATGCCATGTAGCATCCAGTCTGTAGACTCATTGAGCCTCAATAACAAAGAAACCACTTCTCTTATGTCTGCCCCATTGGGATCATTAGTTCCTACATCAAGAGCCTGAGCCTTAGCAGCAACACCTAATCGAGTATTAACCATGATACCTGAGCCTCCGTAACAAAAAAACCACTTCCCTCATGTCTGCCCCATTGGGATCACTAGTTCTCACACTAAGAGTCTAAGCCTCAGCAGCAACACCTAATTGAGTATTAACCATGATACCTACAACCAAAGCTAGAAGACCACACCTAGAGCAAATTATAAGCAGTACTGACTACACTTAGCACAAGGAACACCTAGATCTTAGTTCACTTATTGCCTTTACTAGGACCATTGACATGCTTTAATACAAAACTATCATGGAGCGGGGTCCTAGTGCCCCAGATTACTTAGCTTATAGGCCCCTTGGGACTGTGATCTTACTTAGTTATTATTGGTTAACCATTTCTTATACGTAAATTAAAACAATTTACATGCTACTAGTTTCTTAGCCTAACCTGTAAGAAGATATGCATGCGTTTGTCCTGGTGATGCAAACAAATAAGTAAACCATTTACAAAAACATCACTTGTGCATTCATTTAAAACATACTTAAAACACGCTAAGACAACAAAATACTAGTTACTTTAATTTCAAGTAATATTTTGTGCACACTCTACAATACTAGTATGGACCCAAAAGTAACTCTATAGTTTAACATCACAATGTATCCTAGTAGAGGCAACATCTTAGTACACAAGATACTTTACATATACAAGAAAAAAATCCTTAACTAAGATCCATTACTTGAGCCACATCTTTGAGCTGTTAAGCTCCAATTGCAAGCTCCTTTCTTATCCTTGTGCACCACTTAGCCTTTACACTATAAAGTCATAACACTTAGTTAGTACAAAGATTAACTCACAAGTAAACTTAGAATCTCAAGGATTCTGGAGAATAAGTACATACAAAAAGAAGAAATTTAGTCCACAACTATCCACTAGTTGTTAGGCCCAGAGTTAGAACCTACACAAGAAACTTAAGGGAGTGAGTACATTAATGGATTCAGTAAGGGCCTTAGGGTACCTGTAAAGAAGATAGTAAGCAAGCATGCAATATGTCACACAAACAAACAAACAACCAACCAATAATCAACATAAGACAATAACATAAAAGATATACAATGCATGATTGTATGATATTCAACAAGCACATAAATGGGACTTCTTACACCTTAGGTGTCTTATCCTTGCTGTGAGCTTAAATGGCAGAGGTACTTGAGACGCTGGCCCGCATATCCAAAATCCTTTACCTCTCTTAAGTCCTACTTACACATCCTAGAGTAGGTCATCACCTCCCTTCAAAACTTACCCATCTTACCCTTAACTTATTGTGTAAGGTAGCCATCTTACATGGTCCATAGCTTAGAGCTCCTGAGTGACTCACTTACCAAACCACATGGTTTGGTTGGGATTTCCTTAGGTTTGTTCCTCATCTCCCCAAAGGTCTAAAACCTAACTCTTTGGCCAATGAAGACTCCAAAACCCAACTTAATCCCTGTAGTTCCCTTTTGACAACTGGAGCACTTACACCCCATTGCCACTCTATTTAGCTCTACCTTAACCACACCACTTAGCTACCACTTAAATAATTCATAATTTGTAACTTAGAAATGAGTCTTTGACCCAACTAAGGCTACAGAACATCTTAGAATAGCCTAGGGATGATAACTGAGAGATTGAGACATTCTTAGGATACCCCAAGCTTAGGGAACTTGTGCATTGCGACGCCATTGGTGAGACATTGCCAATGGCATCAATTTTTAGGTTTACTATAAACTTGCCAGCTACACATCACCAAATTACATCACCATAGAGATGCTTCATCATTAAGTGTCACCACAGTGATGCGTCGCCAATGCTTTTCTAGCATAACGCGATTGATTGCTAACTTGCATGAAACTTACTCAAACTTTCAATCCTCAAAGTCAATTTACATGGGTCTTGTTTCTATTTCGTTCCTAGTAATACTACATTTCTATGCATTATTTGAGCTAAATTAACTTGAACCCTTACCTCAAATTTAGTTACAAAGCAAGAACAAAGCACAAGCACACTTGAGCTTAACTTAGCTATCTTGAGTTTCAAACCTAAAACCAATGTGATATGCACCAAGAACCTCAAATCAAGACCATTTCTAGCTACTCAATCAATTTAAAACCCGCGCAAACTAAACCAAGAAGCTTACCTTAGGTTTTGAGCCCAAAACAAGCATCAAAGAACTAAATGAGAGCAAAAACACCAAGAACAAGTTGAAGGCTTCTTGGATTAATCGTGGGACCTTTAAATTTAATGTAAAATTGAGGAATTGGGGAGCTATGAAGCAAAATTTTTGGTGGGGAAAGGGAGCCACAAAATTTTGGAGAAAGAGAAATGAAAATGGAAGTTAAAGACTTGGTAGAAATATCCAACCAACTAGACTAACTTACTTTTTGACTTCTTGCCTCTTGGCTCTCAAGTTTTCCTTTGTTTCACCTTGGTCACAAAATCTACACCCAAAACTGTGAGGAACCATCCCAATAAATGCCTATTTAGTACTTTAATTAGGCTAGATCATTATGTTGCCTAATCCAAACTCTTAATTTGGCCAGAATTATTCCTCATTTTCAGGATCTTTTGCAGAGATTTACTATGTAAATCTTAGCCACTTGCCTAGCATTTAGTATTTACTTTAGAGTTAAGAAAAAAATTTACTTAGTTCTAATAAAACACTTAAGTTTATTAAACTAAAATATTGGTTTCGTGAGATTTAATGAAAACATGAAATAAATATGTGCGGTCGCGTAAGAAAACATTTTAATGCTCATGCATGCACAAGTAATATATCATGCAAAATCATGGATGAAAACTACACTTATAGCGAGTAAGTATTACAACAACATAATATCTAAGTGTTTTGCCTATCAACCTAAGCAAGTAATGTCATGGGTTGATAAGCCTAACCCGAATTAATAATAATATATGCCACGGTTATCCTAAGTCAAAGTGAATACCAGTTGAACTCCTACTAGGTACTTCCACTGTGCTACAAAATAGTCATGAACCAAATGTCAGTAGGCCCATGTTTGCTCGGGAGATAAAATCCCAGGAGAGGAACGACCCAAGAAGTCATTGCCTAATTACCTTGCTGTACAAGGCAAATAAGTTTGGCGTTAGAATTTAACCATAAATGCATGCAACATATGAAAAATAAACATGTAGTGCATGCAAAATGTACTTATAAGAAACTAACAAACAAGTATCAAATAATCACTATGGATTATTTGGCTCCTGCACAATGTTATCTACACATTAACAATAAGGGTAAGTATATAAAATACTTAGTAAGGCATTCTAAAACAAATAATACATAACAGCATCACACATAATGGACCACATACACACATTGTAACGCATGCATGAACCTTGACCATAAACTATATGAGTGTGCCACGGGCTCTTATGGCATAAATTCTTATATGATAATCATCATATCATGCCCTTTTAGGTACATGACTCCTCATACTTATCACACAAGAAAACAACTGAACAAACAAAAACAAAAATACCTATTTGTCCATTTTGCCTTTAAGCATGCATCCTTGCATTTGCCATTGAGCTTGCCAGCTTTAAATAGTTCAAAAACTCCCTTATTGTATGCAACAAGGTTTGACCATGTTTTGTGTGGGTCATAGTGCCTATGGATGTGTCTTGCCCCCTCTAGGGCCTTTTTCCCTGCTAGGCCTATGTATATACATACTTATGGCCCGTCATTTATTGGGCCGAAGTGTCATTTGGGCCTTAGGGCCTTACCTTGAACTGCACCTCATGGGTCATTCTGAAGCACAACCTAAGGCCTACAAGGAACTAAGGCCCCTGGGATATGCCTCTATGGCCCCCTAGGTGAGCATGGCCATGAGCTTGAAGGCATATGCACACGTGCACCCTTGGGTGCGCCATCGAGAGCCCATTAGGCACACACGGCTACATGACCCCTTGGGCACACCCATGTGCACCTTGTCACACCCAATTCACCATGCTCCTAGGCACCCAAAATATTCATGCACCTAGGAGCCCATGCCACACATGCACAACCACATACCGAGTCCTTGAGCTCGATCACAACACCTATACACCCAAACTGAGGCACACATTTCTTGTGCTTGCCAAACCTTGAAGGTTCAGACACACTCATCTACCAAGTGCCCAAGGCTTGATCCACACACCATTTTATAGCCCATGCACCAAGAACACCACCTATTGCCCAAAACTAGGAGTTAGGTCTAACTTTAGTGCCACAAGAGCCCTCTTTGGCTCTATTGGTCACCCTATGTCCCTTTTTCTCTACCATTTGTCCTTGCTTTTACCAAGCTAAAACATGGCCAAAGCTTCTCAAGGAGAAAAGGGCTAGAACACCTTACCCTTGTCTAGATCACCACCTTGCAATCTCAAATTTCAAGTGCCAAGAATCCTTTCCTAGTCTTCTTGAAGTCCCTTAACTACATTGTAAAATAACCACTTGAACAATCAACTTTTTTAGGCTAGGGGCCACATTTTTTACTATACATAAACAAGCAAAAATGACCTCATCACCTTAGTAGAAAATTTAAAACCAAAACTCCTTTCCAAAGCTCCATAGTTCTCCTTCTTCTTACCAAGCTTAACCTCAATGGCCAAGATTTTTTAGGAGTATAATGTTGTTGTTTAAAGAAGGGGAAACCCAGCTCTTAGTAGGAGATAACATTTCAAATTTTGTCTCTGTGATTTTGGATTAGCAATCCATCGGTGGACAATTTAGAAAGTGTTTTATTAAATATTATTTTAGTATATAAAATTATCTGTGTGTGTGTGTGTGTATCCATTTTGTCCTTAGCTTCATAACTTGTTGGTCAAGGAATCTAATTGTGTGTTCCGCATAGGTTAAGTCCTCATTCACTAGCTCAATAAGAAGGGGTATTGTAGATCGCCCGTCAGGCGCATTATATTTCTTCAATACAGTAACATAGAACACATCATGTATGTGAGCCAGGCTCAGTAGCAGCGCCAATCCATATGCAACTTTGCCAACCCACTCCAGAATCTCATAGGGTCCAATGTACCTAGGAGCCAACTTACCCTTTTGGCCAAATCGTACCACTTCTTGCATTGGTGAAACCTTGAGGAACACCTTGTCCTTTACATCAAGGTTCACTTCATGCTGCTTAACATTGGCATGTGCTTGCTGACTGTCAATAGCTACCATTAATCAGGCTTGAATTTGCCTAACCTTGGTTGTGGTCTCTTCCACAATTTGTGGCCTCACATGGTTAACATCTACCTTGTCGGCCCAGCGATGTGAGGTTATGCATTGCCGGCTATACAAAGCCTCATAAGGATCCATTTGAATCGAAGCCTAATAACTATTGTTATAGGCTAATTCAATGAGTAGAAAATGGTCATCCCAATCTCCTCTGAAATCCAAGGCACAATTTCGCATTATATCCTCTAGGGTCTGGATAGTCTTCTCTAACTATCCATTTGTCTAGGGGTAATAGTGGCACTCATGTTTACCTTTGAAACCATTGCTTATTGAAAGGTGTTCCAAAACCTAAAGACAAACCGTGGATCTCGATTAGATATGATCGAATCTGGCACATCATGAAGTCAAACAATCTTTTTGATATATAGGTTTGCCAACCATTCTAATGGATAGGTGATCTTAATCGATAGAAATGGGCACTCTTAGTCAGCCTATCCACTATAACCCATACAGCATCATGTTGTTTCCTTGTACTTGGCAAACCTACCAAGAAGTTCATAGTGATTGCCCTTCATTTCCTTTCTGGAATGGGTAGGCTTTGCAATGTACCACCGATCTTTTGGTGTTCTACTTTTACCATCTGATAGGTAAGGCATTTACCCACATGATTCTTAATATCAACCTTGATCCCAAGGCACCAAAAATGAGTTCTCAAGTCATGGTACATTTTGATGAGCTCGAGGTGGTTACTAAGGGGACAACTATGTGTCTTTTAGAGCACCTACTTCCTCAACCTGTTAACATTGGGCACATAAAGTCTTTTCCTAAGGAAAATTAAACTATCTTGATACTTATTCCTTTCTTGGAGGGTTCCATGATTAGTCTCCC
This sequence comes from Aquilaria yunnanensis, assembly GCA_039654915.1. Lineage (NCBI taxonomy): Eukaryota > Viridiplantae > Streptophyta > Magnoliopsida > Malvales > Thymelaeaceae > Aquilaria > Aquilaria yunnanensis. The sequence continues at coordinate 73,618,138 of CM077597.1, forward strand.
TTGAAATCTCACGCATCTCAGGGTCCAACACCTGGGCCTCTTAAACCCTATCCAATTATCCCAATTGAATTTGCAACTCAAAGACTTGGTCAATTTCCCATCTAGACCAATACCCATATAGGACCATAAAACTCTTAGTCTTAGGATCTCTCACTTGATCCTTGGAGACTATTACTCTAGTATACTTCTGAAAAAGGGCATCAGCCACAACATTACCTTTCCCAGTTGTGTACTTGATGGCACAATCATAATACTTAATGCATTCTATCCACCTCATTTGTCTCATGTTCAAATTTTTTTCGGTGAAGAGGTACTTAAGGCTCTTATGATCAGTATATATCTTATAGGATTGTCCTAATAGAAAATGCCTCTAGAGTTTGAAAGCAAAGACTATGGCTGGTAGTTCCAAATTGTGTGTCAACCAATTTAGCTCATTTGCCCTTAATTCCTTTAAACCTTAGGCAACTACTTGCCTATCTTGCATTAGTACACAACCCAAGCTCGATCCTAATGCATATTTATAGATAGCATAATTTTTGCTTGGATCTGGCACTGTAAAGATTGGCACCTTGGTTAGCCTCTATTTGAGTTCTTGGAAGGCTACCTCACACTTTTATGTCCAAACAAATTCCTGTGCCTTCTTAGTCAAGGTAGTTAATGGCTTAGCTATTTGGGAGAATCCTTCTATGAATCTATGGTAATAGCCCACCAAACCATGAAAGGTCCTCACCTAAATGGGGTTGGAGGGTTTTTTTCCACTCCATCACTACCTGTACCTTCCCTTGGTCCATACCTACCCCTTTGTCACTAATCACATGACCAAGGAAAGGTATCTCCTTCTCCCAGAACTGACACTTAGACAATTTTGCGTAGTACTTATTATCCTTTAGCACTTGCATGACCATCTTAAGATGTTCATCATGCTGAGCAGGAGTTTGGGAGTATATGAGTATATCATAAATGAAAACTTTCACAAATTTATTTAAATAAGGCATGAATATTCTATTCATAGCCTTTATAAATACTGCAGCGGCATTGCTCACCCCAAACGGCATCATTGTATACTCAAAGTGCCCATACCATGTTCAAAAAGTGGTTTTGTGTATGTCCTCCTCCTTGACCCTAATCTGAAAGTAACCAATTTTCATATTAATCTTTGAGAATATCTTAACTCCTTTAAGCCTATCAAAGAGTTCATCAATTCTTGGAAGAGGGTACTTGTTCTTTACCATTGCTTGATTTAGCTTTTGGTATTAGTCACGAACCTAAGAGTACCAAATTTCTTTTTCACATATAACACCAGGGCACCCCATGGTGGCACATTAGGCCTAATGAAGCCGTTCTTTAACAGCTCTTTTAGTTGTTCCTTCAATTCATCCATCTCAAAGGTGGACATCTAATATGGAGAATTGATATGGGCTGCATCCCAAGTAATAAGTGAATAGAGAAGTCCATCTCTCTCTTAGGTGGTAACCTTGGTAAGTTAGCAGGCAAAACTTCTGGGAACATATTGACAATTGGTATGTCATTTAGTTCCTCTGCCACTTCATTACCTTTTAGGCCATGGTACTCCTCCTCATCCATAATAGGAACCACATCAATCAATCTCAATGAGGTGGACTTGACACTAGTTGCCAACCCACTGTCACAAGTCACCACTTACCCATTTTCAGCTTTGAGAGTGATGGTTTGACTCGCAGAGTTGTTGTTAACCTTATGTCATCCCAACCAATCCAAACCGAGTACCAAGTCATGCCCTCCCAGTGACATCACCCAAAAGTCATAGCAGTATATGTGCTGGCCTATGTCAAAGGGGCAGCTCAATACTTTTTCTTTGATGAAAGCTATATGAGGGCCTACTGTCCTAACGATCCTCATCAATGGTACCCTGGTCCTAACTAAAGCCAATCTATCTACCAATCTAGTAGATATAGTAGATAGTGATGCACCAGTATCAAATAATACTCTAACACTAGTAATATTTAACATAAAAGTATCTTGTGCCACTGGACACGTGTCATGGTGTGCTAGGGTGAACACTCGCTACTGGGGTGGTCCTGGTCGGTGTGCTCTTCCTACTCGAGGTGCTCTAGCTCCGCCGGGTCCTCCTTGCCTTAGCCTGGGCATAGGCCTATGGGCCACTCCCTGTCCATCCCAATGTGCTTAGGGGAAATCTCGGGTCGAATGGTTTAATGCCCCGCATGTCCGGCAGTCCACTAGGTGATTGCCGAGCTGCTGCTATCCTCCTAGGCTTAGATACAGCTTTTTGCGGTGAAACTTGTCACAGGTCTTGCACAAGCCTTTCCCAAACTTGGCTTTCTTGCTGTTGTTGCCATTGCCTCATATCTCATGGGTAGCTAGCCTTTTGTGCTGGGCCTTGGTGCTTGAGGGCTCTCCTCTTTCATACCTGCCTTTGACATTGGCAAGGTTCATCGATCTCTCTAATTGCTGTGCCTTTTGTAATGCCTAAGAGTATGTGCTAAAATCTGCAACTACCATAAATTTCAACAAATGGGGCTTAAGCCCATTCACAAATTGAGCTATCTTAGTATGTTCTCGACCAACTAAGTATAGCGCATGTTGGGCCAATGCACTAAACCTCCTGGAGTACTCTGTCACAGTAATCTCACCTAGACTCACACTCCTGCCTCTTAAGGTTATGGACAACCTCACTGATTTACTCCCCCTGGAACCTTTCTAGAAAATACTACCAAGTCAATGGCCTGGCTCTATACTTAGACTTGCCCTTATTTTCCTCCTCAAGAAGATCTTGGTCATGATTCCACCAAATCTTCACCACACCATTTAGATAATAACATGCTAGATACAGCTTAATGTCATAACTAGTTCGTAGGGTCCGAAATATCTTATTCATTCGGTTCAGCCAAAACTCAGCATTGTTGGCATCTCCTTTCCCGTCAAAGTAAGGCGGATCCAGCCCTTGGACCTGCCTAAGCATGGAAACCAGGGATCCCCCCTCATGTTGAGCATCAGTAACAGCAGGCTCTCTATCCTAACCATTGCCGCCTCTCTGGGTAGCTAGCTCAGGATCCTGATGGCCGAACTCTAGTTGCTCCTCATCCAAATCATCAAGATCCTCGATGTCTTGACCATTGGCCCCATGATTTTGGACTTGGGCCTGGGCCCGAGCTAAGGCATTCAACACCTGCTTCAAGAAAGAGTGTGTCTCATTTTTCCGATTCATACGATCCAACATCTACAAGGTGAGAGTGTATAAAGCATCCAACGTGATGCCCCCAGCATCTTTCCCAATACCTCTACCCTGACCATCTTGGCCACATTAATGGCCATGCTATTCCTAATGCGAACCATAACTAGACCTGCAAACAATTCACAAACACAAACAATGTAGCACATAATAAAAACTCATGATCATTAGTCCAACTCCGACTCTAAACATAGGATTCCTATGGTGGTAGCAACCTAGACCTTTGCCCTTAGTATAACCTAGGCTCTGATACCAACTATGAGGAACTGTCCTAATAAATGCCTATTTAATACTTTAATTCGGGTAGATCATTTTGTTGCCTAATCCAAACTCTTAATTAGGGTAGAATTGTTCCTTATTTCTAGGATTTTTTGCCGAGATTTACTACGTAAATTCTAGCCACTTGCCTAGTGTTTAGCATTTACTTAAGTTTACTTAAGAGTTACAGAAAACATTTACTTAGTTCCAACAAAACACTTAAGTTTATTAAACTAAGACAGTAGTTTCACAAGATTTAACAAAAACATGAAATAAATATGTGCAGCCGTGTAAGAAAACATTTTAATGCTCATGCATGCACAAGTAATATATCATGCCAAACCATAAATGAAAACCACACTCATAGCAAGCAAATACTATGACAACACAATATCTAAGTCTTTTGCTTATCAACCTAAGCAAGTAATGTCATTGGTTGATAAGCCTAACCTGAATTAATAATAATACATGCCACGGTTATCCTAAGTCAAAGTCAATACCAGTAGACCTCTTACTAGGTATTGCCACTGTGATAAAAAATAGTCATGACCCAAATGGTCAGTAGGCCTATGTTTGCTCGGGAGATAGAAACCCAGGAGAGGAGCAACCCAAGAAGTCATTGCCCAACTACCTTGCTATACAAGGCAAATAAGTTTGGGGTTAGACTTTGACCATAAATGCATGCAACATATGAAAAATGAACATGTAGTGCATGCAAAATGTACCTATAAGAAACTAACAAACAAGTATCAAATAATCACTGTGGATTATTTGGCTCCTACACAATGTTATCTACACATTAACAATAAGGATAAGTATATAAAATACTTAGTAAGGCATTCTAAAACAAATAATACATAATAGCATCACACATAATGGACCGCATGCACACATTGCAATGCATGCATGAACCTTGACCATAAACTATATGAGCGTGCCACGAGCTCTTATTATGTAAAATATTATATAATGATCATCATATCATGCCCTTGTAGGTACATGACTCCTTATACTTAGCACACAACCAAACAACCAAACAAACAAAAACAAAAACACCTGTTGGTCTATTTTGCGCTTGAGCATGCATCCTTGCATTTGCCCTTGAGCTTGCTAGCTTTAACTAGCTCAAAAACTCCCTTATCATATGCAGTAGCTTTTGAAAATATTTTATATGGGTCATCGTGCCTATGGATATGTGTTGCCCCCTTTAAGGCCATTTGGCTTGATAGGCCCATGTGTATGCTTACTTATGGCCTAAGTCATTTATTGGGCCAGTGTGTCATTTGGGCCTTACGGCCTTGCCTTGAGCTCCACCTTGTGGGTCATGTCGAAGCACAACCCAAGGCCTACAAGGAACCAAGGCCTCCAAGATGTGCCCATACGAACCCCTAGGTGAGCACAGCTATGAGCCCAAAGGTGTATGCACAAGCGCACCCATGGGTGTGCCATTGGGAGCCCTTAGACACACATGGCTGCGTGACTTCTTGGGAACACCCATGTGCACCTTGTCATGCCCAAATCACCATGCTTCTAGGCACGTAAAATAATCATGCACCTAGGAGCCCATGCCACACACGGACAAGTACATACTGAGCCCTTGAGCTCGATCACAACACCTACACACCCAAACTGAGACACACATTTATTGTGCTTGCCAAACCTTGAAGGTTTAGCAACACTCATCTACCAAGTGCCCAAGGGTTGATCCACACACCATTTTATAGCCCATGCACCAAGGACACCATCTATTGCCCAAAACTAGGAGCTAGGTCTGACTTTAGTGCCATATGAGCCCTTTTTGGCTCTATTGGTCACCCCATGCCCTCTTTGCCCTACCATTTGTCCTAGATTTCACCAAGCTAAAACATGTCCAAAGCTTCTTAAAGAGAGAAGGGCCAAAACACCTTACCCTTGTGTAGATCACCACCTTGCAAGCTCAAGTTTCAAGCACCAGAAGTCCTTTCCTAATCCTCTTGGAGTCTCTTAACTACGTAGTAAAATAACGATTTGAACAATCCACATTTGTGAGCCTAGGGGAAACTTTTTTACTGCACATAAACAAGCAAAAATGGCCTCCTTACCTTAGTAGAAAATCTTAAACCAAAACTCTTTTCCAAAACTCCATAATTCTCCTTCTTCTTACCAAGCTTAACCTCAACAGCCAAGAGTTTTTATGAGTATAATGTTGTTGTTTAAAGAAGAGGAAACCCAGCTCTTGTAAAATGAAGTTTCTCATTTCAATAAATAGCCCAAAACTGTGGCCACCTCTTGGAGGAAAAAAGAAACCAAACTTCTAAGCCCTCTCTTGCAACAACCACATTCTTTCCTTGATTTTTCACTTACAAGCTCTTTTTCTCTTATTTTTGTTTCATTTCTATGATGAGTTTCCATGTGTTTGAGCGTTTAGGACATGATAAATGGGTAGAGGAAGGGAAGAAAGTGATATGGTGTGTTTAGGGATGAATAAGGATGGAAAATGGGTGAAAGGGTTAAAATGATAGATGATTAAGGCTTTTACGTGGTTAGTAGTGGTTTAGGCTTCTTAACCAAGGGAAATGGGAGATCTTCCACATTCTTGGAAGCTTATTTTCTACCTCAATACCTGGTTGCCTCCCTCCCACAAGAGCACAAGAGTTGGATGGGTAAAAAGGTTCTTAAACCCTTGGATAAAAGGATGCCACCTCCATAAAAATCTCAACTATGTCTCTACTTAAACTTTGAATCTTAGGTTTTCTTCCCTCCACTTCCAACCATGTATTTTTCTACCTTTGAACAGGGTTGACTCTGTTTTACCAGGTTTGACTTGAGTTTGACCAAATTTGACCAACCAAAATTACCAAAATGCCCTTTTTGGTTTTACTTTTAAGAAAAGTCTCAAACTTGGTCATTTTAACTTCAAACTTCACCAAATTTCACCAAATGACTTCAAACACATTTTCTCACCTTTCCAGCCCCATTTTAATAGTATTTGACCTGAAAATTACCATTTTCCCCTTCCTCACTTCTTTAGCAATAAAAAGCCAATCTTTGGTCAAATTGAGTTCAAATTTCATCGAGATATTCATTTCACCTCTAGAGGCTAAATTATATCTCTCTCAGCCACATTTTGACCTTTAAAATGAAAAATTACCAAAATTCCCCTATGATAGCCGAAGTGCTATCGCCTTGGTCACCTAAGGAGCCCGGAAAGGAAGGAGTCAGACACTTGAGGTGCACGACCTCGGTAGCCCGCCAATACCAACCTCGGGAAACTGGCATATCGCCTCCCTTCTGTAGGGAGACATCAACCAAAGGGATCTCGGAGGTATAGCAAGAGCCATCAAGGAGTCTCTGACATGCCGCCCGCACACCCTGTACGCCGCCCTCATAGGCACTTTGACACGCCGCCACTACCCACGTCCTATCATGTAGGGTTATGCTTGTCGCAGCTCGTGGCCCGAGGAGCCTACAGGCGGCTAGGGGCCCCCACGCCCAGAAGTACGGATGACATCCGTCCATACATGTGTCACAATCTGAAGGGCTCACCCCTTTTATATATCAGGGGAAAGGTCTCAGGCAGGGGGGGATCTCTCTTCTCTCTCTGCCCTAAATCCTCTCCTTTCGGCCCCCAGGAAAACATGACAGGCAAAAGTCTCTTGTGCTTACTACTCCCTCTCCACCCCTCAAAGCACTGACTTGGGCGTTAGAGGCTCCTCCCCGGAAAAAGACTCCGGGGACCTCCTAACCCCTGTTTTCTGAGTATTTCAGGCAGGTCTTCTCGAGGAATCCCCGTTTCGGGCTCTCTCCCACACTGAAAGTCTTTCTCGGCCTCACCGCGTCACGTGACGAAGATGCTGCCGGCCATCACAGGTGATCCACACAGAGCACCTTCTGTCGGGACTCGCCTGCACCTCCTAAAGTCTCTGCTGCATTCACCACGACACACAGTGGAGATGATGCTGATGGGCATCACCCTAGTTTCCCTTGTTGTCAATTTACCTTATATTTTTAATCCTATGAACTCTAAGGACTATTTGACTCATTGACTTGACTTAAACCTAGCTTGTAATCTTATCAAGGATTGTGCAAATAAAATAAATTAATTACCTGATAAAATAAGGGTTTTTATAGAAACCATCCCTCTTTGGTCCTAAAGAATGTTCAAAAGCCTATTACATTTAGCCTCTTAGACACTTAAGCCGCGTAAGACATAAGTGGCTCAATTGAGCACTTAGTGCAATTTTTGTACTTTTTCTCCAAAAGATGGTTCTAATAGCTAGAATAACTTATGGCCTTAACTTAACTAGTCAAAATTCCTTACATGACCCTAATTTCATTAAAATTATACTCATGCCATTTACTTGGGTTAAAATTATCATTTTGCCCTTTTTGACTCTTAGGTGCCAAATCACACTTAGGAACTCGCCCTTACTTAAACTTAGCTTGTGTTTCTTGCTTAATAAGATGCTAACTTGAGGTGCTTAAGTAAAAACACTTAAGGGATTCATCACTCTTATAGTCGGAGAAAACATCTCAAATATTGTCTTTGTGACTTTGGATTAGCAATCCACCAGTGGATGATTTAGAAAGTGTTTTATTAAATTTTAATTTAGTATATAATATATATATATATATATATATATATATATATATATATATATATATATATATATATATATATATTTGAAACATTTTCTAAATTATTTTTGTATCCAAATCATCTGGGGAAATAAACATATGAGTTTTTGAGTGACAGTGCCTTAACAAAAACTAGTAGGTCTAAGTCAAAGCATATGTAAATATTATTTGGTAAAGAGAATATTTAAAGTATATAAGTACTTTTGACAAAGTCTTTTAACTTCTAGTTGTTTTTGCAGGTTTGTCTAAATAAAGTACTAACCTGCAGATGAAAAATTAGTTTAGGACTAATTTGATAGAATAAGGAGATCCTAATGGGTCCTACATCACATTATAATCTCCTCTCACTTTTTCCAATAAGTATAGTTTTTGTATGAGAATAATGATAACACAACATAAGAGACGTACATGAGTTTTCTCCACTAAAAAATCATGTTAAAAGAAAACTGAGAAGAGCAAGAAATTTGTACATGTGAAACTTGGAGATTTTGCACTTGTGTAATTAAAAAATGGTGGCCGAAGTACTAATTCCCTTTCAGACCTCACGAAAACATGACTAAGGAGTAAAGACAACTAGTAAGAATGGTGCATTGGTAAATGGGGAGCATTGACATTGCTACCACCTTGGCATAACTGTGAGGACTTCGGTTAGACTTGTGAGCTAGAGTCCCTAGCTAGGTAAAGTAAAAGAGTCACTCGGTACTCCTGCTCCTCTGTTGGACTTTGAGTAGTCCAATTTGAGGTTCTCCGGGGGTTCATTGACAAGGCCATTACAACCGGACTGCAAGCGGTGTGTCAAAGGTATGGTTATAGGTGTTAAGATACCATGTGGTAGGGGGTGCTCTAGGGTACAAATTCCAAAATTTTGGATCCAGTTGCACAAGTAATTATGTAGCAAACCAACCCTATCTCCCATCACCACATAAATAGGAGAGACTTCTCCGCACTTGAGGTAGCCCTACTCTCTTTACTCTCTTGTGCTCTATATAGAACCCACTTCAGTCACACGCCTAACTTAAGTGTGGGAGGTTCTCCCTCAAAAATAATTTAGGGACCACCAAGCTTCCTTATTCCTTGTTTTAGATCACTCTCTGCCAGACAATCAACATACCAACCTTAGTAATGTCAATCTCGTACATTGGAGGAAAGGAAGGACTCCAGAAAACAAGGTTCCCATGTAATTATTCTTATGATTTCATCTTGGAACATTCTAAATTAATAGCATATAATTATGTAAAAATCTTAACAGTCCTTCTTTTAGTGGTTATGGGGGGAAGTTCCCTTTATCCCATGATCATTCCCATGGTCTGGAGGATCCTTTTGTATTCTGGCCCCATCCCCTAATAGTCAATTCGTTAGATAGCCAGTCCATTGGCCTTTCAGTAAAGACTTATATTCATTTTCCCAGTGAGCCATGGTGAAAGATGGGTGGTGACCTATTTGGGTGTCAACAAAAAAATTCTAAATATGCCCACAAGCTCATCATTGTCGGGCACATGACACTTGATGTCAGTTAGACATGGTGTTCTATGTGGTAGATGATTGTGATATTAGTTGTTCTTCGAAAGAATTTGATGTTTGTTGTTTGTCCAAGTATAGTATAATTATGATATTGGGGCAATGCACAAACATTCCTTAATATTTAATTGTCATCCAGTGTTAGTCTTTAATCTATTGACTATTATGTTTTGGCCTTAAATTTATTAAAATTGTTTTGAATTGGTCTCTTATCAGATGAAATCCATTAACTTAGAATAACTCTCTAAAACAAATTTTTGAAAATATATTTTAAATATTCAATAATTTTTTTATAGTAAGTTTAAATTATATAATAATTTTTTGATAATAAATTGATAATTTAAGTTAATAGTTTTTTCTTCTTGAATGAAATAAGTGTAATTCACAACGAGGAAAAAATAATGTTTTGAATGCCCATTAACTATAAAAAATATTATATAAATTAAATTTAATGTAATACCGCTGCCTAATAGTTTTAATTATTATGTTAAAGTTACTATTAGAAAATTATTTTGTGTTAAGAAATTTTATCTTATGGGGTACTAGAATAAATCATTTCCAATAGATTTAGGACCCAAAAATGTTCTTAAGAGGTTTTCGACCAAAGCAGGACAATCAATAGATTAAGGACTAAAATAGAATGGTAAGTAAAGGTTAGGGGCCATCCAATTAATTTACTGTAAGATATAGGCCAACATGCATATTTGGTCACTCAACTTTGCTAACTGAAATGAGTTAGTCATTTAACTTCAACTCAGCTTGGCTTAATCCCTATCCTTTGATAAATTGAGTGAGTTAGTCATTCATGGGATGGAAAGGTGAATGACATTAATCCATCTTCCACTTGTCGCTGCCAGCTGTCTTTACCACCATTGGCAACAACCTTGCCTTCTTCCTCCCTTATATCAATTCTACTCCTTTCATCATTTTCGTTTATGGCATGGCCTCCACTTCTTCTTCTCTTCTAAATTGGGTTTATTTGTGATTCTCTCTGTGGCGGCCAAATGCTTCATGGGCAATGGTTAAGGGTGACCTTCAAGCTTGCGTGTGGTGGGCCACAATGACAAGCATGATAGATATGGGCTAGAATGCAATGGTAATGAGTTGTGCTTCCTTCCTCTCTTTGATTGCATGTCACCAATGGTTGGTGATACTCGAGTGGCTTTGGAGGGTGGTTTGAGGCATCATGTAGGTCCCCAGCGGTAGTTAGATTAGCTACTGAAGGTTGATCAGTGCACTAAGTCAAATGGTCTATCAAAGTTTGAGGACTATGTCACATTGTTTGTCAAAGTGTAAAGATTGAGTCATTATGAATCAAAATTAAAGGGCTAACTCGTGCGAGTTTTAAAAGTTGAGGGACCAACAGTACATTTAGGCCTAACTTGGTTTGGGGCCTTACTTAGTACTTATGGTGCTTATAAGAGATTACTTAGCCTATTTTTTGCTAATTATATTGATTGAAGGCGGCATTTGCCTACCCTAGCAATGGCCAAGGGATCGAGGTTTGATACATGGGTGCGTCCTACCATTTTCCCTTAAACCAAAAAGGTAAAGTACCAAAAGCATTGTAAAGTTCGGTCAAACCTATAGTTCTCACCTCTTATTTTGGAAAATACATAATATCACCCTTTTTGTTTTCTGAAAGCTTTAATTAGATTCATGCAATTCATTTTTCAGACATTAAAAACCTACTAACTAATGATTAAAGTGTTAAATAGAAAATACTGGTTACTAGAAAGAATTTATTAAACAAAGGATAGAATATGGTCTTTTTCCAAGAATGACAAAACATAATCATCTTAAATAATATTGTTATATTTGAAGTTCTCTATATTTGGTAAATCATCTTGTTTAATTTTTTGGGTAGACATTCTTCCTAGCCAACAATGTTTTCTATTTGACATCCTAATAACTGTTCAACAGGTTTCAATGTTGAAAACAACCAATGGAGTTTGACTAAAGGGTTTAGAAAACTTGATGCATGGATATGATGATTCAAAAAATATTGCTAAATATTTACTAACAAATAAAAAAACCTCCAATGAGCAACTGTAGGTTTGACAAAACATCAAGAGTTTTTGGGTAATTTTTGCATCAATAAAAATGTTAGTAAATTCACTTTTTTGATTAATTGGTGAATCAAATGGTGGGTACGAATTATTATGTCAAATCTATAAAAAGTTGCTAAAAAAGACCCTACAAAGTTTGTGTGATAAATAGTGATTGAAGGACAAGTTTTATGTCATGTTTGGAGCACCAAAAGTTTGTGTCGTTTGAATAGTCCTTGCAACTCTTATCGAAGGAATTATGGAATTTAAAATCTTTAAGTGTATATTATGATCACATGACATGGATATTATTTTTCAAAAACAAATAGAAAAATGAAGATAAAAAGCATTTATTAGCTAGAAAACCAATGAAAACTAACCATAGATACTTGGTGGGCACCAAACCCAGTCAACTTGTAAAACTGTAGAAATTGATTCACATTAAACAGAACAATATGCGGTTTTGGTTATGGTTCGGGTTTAAAATCTTAAAGCCGAATATCATATGATGCAGTTGTGTTTTTCGAATGTAATGACTGGTAAAAAACTACACTACCATGATAAAAGAGGACTAATTTAATATAAATTATATACTTAATTCTCTTTTTCTTGTGTTCTATTTGTTAGCCTTTAAAATAATTTCCTAAGTCTAGAATTAAAGTCCAAGGAGGCACCAGTAGTCGATGCTGCTTTGTAAATGAAGGCCCAATCTAACATGTAGCATATTGCTATGTTTGTTTGCTTTGCTATCCGAGCCCTATAGTTCGTTGCTGTGCGAGACTATTAGACCAAGATGGAGAGTGAGAGTAAGGAATATAAAGAGTAGAGAGAAAGAAACTCAGACTCTATTTGGGTTATCCCATTTGAGACGCTACTCACTACTCTTTGATTCTTCTCCATGGACAATGTGCGTCTTCTTCCTTCTCAATCTCACCTTTGTTGGATATGTATCCCTCCCCTTTTAAACATATTTAATCTAGGGTTCTTTCTTATTAATATTTTTAGATGCAACTCGCTTCTCATTCTCCTTTCTTATTCGTTTCTCACAATTTTCATGAAGTGTCATATCTTTCTCCCTTTGTTTTTTCCCCTACTCTGGCTATCCAATAATAAAAATTTAAAATTCCTTTTGTTTTCTTTTCTTCTTTTATCATAATCTTTTTTATTTCTTATATGTGTTGGTTTATAGATTGAATTTTATTTTATTTTATTGTCAATATTATGTGCTTGTATTAATTTATTTGAATTTAGTGTAACAAATTTTGTAACGTGAAAAAAACCGGCAACCAAATCGTATTTATGCAATGCAGTTCTTTCTGGATTGTATACAAAGTGGTGTAGTTATGGTTTTCAAATTTTAAAACCATTTACTAAACAGTGTGGTTGCCGGTCTGAAACAACATAAAACTGCATCATGAACATCCCTAACAGATAGTGGCAAACAATATTGATCACTTTACACTGCCACAAAATCATCACTTGTTAATGGTATACAATATAGATTATTTTTTAGGGGGCAAAATGTGACAAATAAGCAAAACATGCTTTGGTCGTATTAATTGTTTCTAGTAGTTTTATCTGACATATAAGGCAGGAAATTCTAGGGGTGAAAGTAGGGTCGGAATTTTGAGTTCGGGTCAAAACCTAACCCAAAATATGCATACTTTTTTCCCCCTTTATGTAACCTAAAATTGACCAAAATAAATATAAAACCCGACTCGACCCGAACCTGATTCAATCGGAATCGGAATTAGAATTGGATCGGTATTAATTGGATTCACCCAATCATCATGATTCGTCCGAAGGTGGTGGGCGAGTCGGCCAGGTGGCGGACAACGAGGATGGTGGTGGACGATGGACAATGAGAATGGTGGTGGACGATGGACTATGAGAATGATGGTGGATGATGGACTATGAGAATGGTGATGGACGACTAAAACGGTGGTGGACGATGATGAAGTGCATCAGACAGTGAAGAGGGTGACGGACGACAAGGTAAGAAGCAACGGACAACAAGGTTGAGGAGGGCATCAAACAACAAAGAGTTGAGGAATGGAAACAATCTTCGACAGAGATGGCGAGAAGAGGAAGAGAGGTGAAACAGAGAAAATGATGAGAGAAGAGGGAGAGAGGCGAGAGAGAAGATTAGAGGCGGCAACAGGTGAATTAGAATCTAGGGTTGGAGGAAGAATTAAAGAAAAAAAGGATAATTACACTTTTAATCCCTTACCTATCCTCCTTCTGCTACTTAATTCCATTCTATTTATAATCTCACATTTTTAGTATAGTCACTCTCAAATCCTACACCTTATATAATTTCGAGTTTGTGGGGTTTGTGGGGTTTGGCTAACCTTAACCTAACTTTAGTCAGAAAATATCAAATCAAATTAAAAACCACACTTTCTCCCCTTAAATCCGACCTAAACCTGCTTTTTTAGGTTCAGGTTCTAGTCAAAAATCGGGTTATAGGTTATACTTTCACCCTTAGCGAAATTCTCCCTCCACCAATTAGCTAATAGCACCAATCAATGCTTGACTAAATGTAACTATACATCCTTAATCATTTTCTTAATATAGCAAAATGTGCAACGAATCATCGTATTTCACTTTTAGTGGCGATATAATATTATAAAGCATGCTTTTTAATACCTTACCATACTGTACCGTACCGGCTAATACATCTCAGTATTGTTACTTAACCTGTATTGAACCAACATGTACCAGCCAATACATCTCGATATTTCCATTCAACCGGTATTGAACCAACAAATCTCGTCTATTTTGGATGGAACACTCCGCATCATTGAAGTTGCAGAAATTGCAAAAAATTTGCCAACATTATGGATTGGTGAGAGTTGAACTCTCAACCCCGAAGTTGTCAAAATTGCATAAAATTCACCAACATTTTGAATTGGTGAGAGTTGGACTCTCAACCCCAAAGTTTTAGTCAACCGCGTGGGCATGGGAACATGGAAAGATGCTGTTGCCACTCAGCCACCAACTTTTCTTTGTTATAATAGTGGTATCTAATAAATTTATATTAAAATAATTTAAAACGCCTACTAACAAGGCAAATTCCACTACTGAAAAAATATTATTTTGCAATGGCCTTGCATTAGAAAATTTGATATTCTAATGGCTAGCCATTGGAATAGGGCCGTTAGCAAATCATGCATTGGAAAAAGAATTCCAACGGCTTAAGGATTAACTGTTAGTTTTTCCAACGTTCTTTGCGTTGGAATATGAGCCGTTAAAAAATTTTCTAATAGCCTATACTCACAAGAGTATTTCCAATGGCTTAATTGTTTTCCAACGGCTTAGGCTAATGGAACTTTTCCAACGGCTCATGTTGATGAAAATTTCCATCAGCTAGGCCGTCGGAAACATTTTTTTAAAAAAATAAAAATATATAAATATATAACACCTAAAAAATATATTTATACAATTAAAAAATTTATATTTTATATTTAGTAAAAACATATTTAATACTTTATAATCACAAAAATTTAATTAACTAAAATTTAGTAAAAAAACTAGATAAAATATTTTATATGATTACTAAAATTATATTTTATATTATTTACTAAAAATATATTTTAAAAAAATTATAATTTGTATTATGACAAAAATATGTATACTAAAATTGTGTTTTCTACATACTTAAAATTCAAAAAATCTAAAAAGTAAAAAGTTCACAAAATTATATTTCTATTTATACAAAATTATAAAATTCAAGAAATGCTAAAATCACAAAAATTGAAAACAATAAATATTAGAAATCAACAAAATTTCAAAATCAAAGTCAGATCTGTTTCAAATTCAACAACTCGACCAATTTGATCTGTTATGTCCAACAACCTGATCTAATCCACCAATCAAATCTGCTTCGAAATCAAATCCAACAATCTGAAATCAACTAAAAAATACAAATCTAAGTGTTGCACTTTAGCAATTGTAACCCAAGTGTAGGTTGTCACAAGTAATAAAATCTCAGGAATTCGAATATCAAACCATTAGGAAGTGAATTAAGAAATACAAATTACAGAAGTAAAGGAAGGTTTGACAAAATGCGTGAACAAATTATGATTAAAACTCAATTTCAAGAAAATAGCTAGGGATAAGGGATCCAGGTTTGGTATATTAATTATGATTAATTTTAGCTCGTCTTGCCACTCAATTGAGATCCGCACATAAAGGAAGTCCTAATCGAGGAATTTAGTAATCAAGTTCCAGAAATGTTAGGCGTGAGTTAGTTTTAACTTTCATTGATATTATGAAGCCAAAACTTGCTAATGGGTCCAAGTATCCATCATGTCATCCTTTGTCCACAATAACTCAAGATTCAAATATAGCTGACAGAGCCATGTTCTCAGAGGGAATCAAATAGGTTTTATGCCAATGATCGACTATAATGATCAAGACTCTCATTTAACAAGGAGAGTAGCTAAATTAATTGAGAAAGTAAATATTGTTAACGTTACGATCCATTCAAATCAACATGTGAATACAATTCAACCAAGGCGGCTCAAACTGCCTTTAATTTATTGACCACCACACACACCGATGTAGCTCTTCCTCAAAGCACGAGATTTGTAGATCTCTTCTTTAGCTTCAAAAAGATAGCTTGATCATTCAAATTTGCTGTCTATAGCTTAAGTTATGATTTTTCAACCAAAATTGCTCTTGAGCACATGGTAGAATAGATGGTCTTATTTATAACTAGATTTTGGCAATGAAAATTATCAAACTGGTTCTCGACATGTGAAGTATAGTTGAATAGTTGAATATGTATGTGTTGCTTTTGGATGAACTTAGAATCAATTGGTTTTGATGTCTACAGCTCCAGAAATGATTTTTCTTGTAAAGGGTCGCCAAGTGCGCAATTGTCAAAACTAATTCTCTTTGTGATCCAAATTTGGCCTCCTCTTTCTCTCAATTAATTTGGACCATGAACTGACAATTGTAGACATTTAAGGCTCCGATCATTGGTTCAAAAATTGTGAGATGTCATGATTTTTTCCACCTACATAAAAAAAATGATTATTTAATATATTTTGTGAATAGTAACTCATGTATGAACAGTAAATACGCATGTGAATAGTGAAACGCAGTGAACAGTAAATATGTGTAAATAGTAAATATGCATGAATAGTAACCTAGTAGAATAACTACTCAAATTATACAAATTAATCATACTATAAGTGTATAATGATGATTTAAACCCTTAATAACTATACACTTATGAGTATTCATCTCACCCTTCAACTATGTTCTTGCTAGTCCCTAGTTATAAAAAAGTAAGAAGAATAGACAAAACACATATAAGAATTCACAGCATGCCATGTTATAAATATATAACACTTGTAAACTTGACTTAAAAGTAATTAATGAAAGCTAGAAAAATTAAATCCTTGTTACCAAAGGTAGAAGTTGACTCCCTAGGTGTTTACACTCATTTTATGGTGGGTTTGTTAACGGCTTATTTTGTGTTTCTCAATTTGGAGCTTACAAGGGGATCCAACTTCACCCACACTAGATTCCCAAAAGGTACTGCATCTAAATGTAAGTCCAATGAACTTTATATAAGGTTGTAATGGGGTTGGGTTTAGTGAAAGTAGGAATCAGATGAAGGCTTTTTTTAAAGGTGGAGTTTAAGAGAACTAGCAATGCAATCAACAATAAATATGGATCCCTAAAACACTAATTACCCACAGTTTCTTAAATCAACTCTAGTCTCCCAACTCCTCTCCAAGACACAATTCTGTATCAACACATGAGTTTAGAGAACAAATATAGTTGAGTTTTAAACTTATTGAATTTAACACTTTTTTTCTTTTTTTTTATTTACTATTTTTTTTACTCCATCCGTTTCAAAACTTATTGAAGTTGTATTTCTTCCTTGTTCCAAAATTGCCCCCATGATTATATGTTTATCTGTCAGAAAAATATAAAAGAAGATGTCTTTGACCTGTATTTTAACATGGGTCCCACATAGGTATCTTTGTGAATGAAAAGGAAAGAGACCAACTTTTTTTTTTTTGAGATTTCTAGAAAAAGAGATAAAGTATAATGAGACAAAAGGAGTTATTTTATTTTATTTGTATTATTTTTTTTGCTTTATTTTGCAAGGGTTTTTTCTTATGGTCTTGCTTGTGCCTTTTTCCAAAACAAATCAAAATATGTTTAAAACTCAACCATCCAATGATATGCACTCAATTTTATGATTCAAGCTCAACTCACCCCAAACTTTCTATTATGACAATTTTAACAAAAGGTAACCTAACATATCCTAAAGTACACCTACACATTTATTCCTTATTTTACTAAAAACTACACATTCTTTTTAATTTTCTAATGCCCACAATCATATAAGCATCACTTGTAACAAGGACAATAAAGGATCAAATGAAGTGGAGGCGGTTAAACATATGAGGTCCAAACAAAGAATTAGGCTATAAGGCTCAAAAGGGGTCATTAAGGGACAATGTACAAAGTTAGCCTTTTGGTAAGTGGTTAGCCCTAAATGTATCTTCTTCCTTAAATTTACACACAAGAAGTGGGGTTGCATGGGTCTTTAAGGTTACCCATCCAAGCAAGGTCTAGCTCAAAACACAAAGTAAGCATTCTCAACAAAGAAATTCACACATCAAAAAAAATACTAAGGGCCCAAAGCGCTCACCGGTAATAAGCAAGACACTTTAACTAGTTTAGGAACAAAAGCTTGCATTTTGTTTAGCAATTCTTCAGCAGTTGATGCAGATATTAGGATCCATCTTGTCATTTTTGAGAGAAATTTCTCCTACACAACATGATATATGAAATATAACAAACCTGCAAAGAAATTGTTAACATTTAATGGTCTAATGGGTTTCTGGTGCATGTTAAGTTGGGCGATGAAACCAATTTGAAAAATTTTGCCCAATGTGCCAAACCCTTCTGGTAGGGCATTAAAAGGATTAGAATTACAAAGCATTTGCAACACATGCTCTTGTAAATTTGGAACCACTAATTTTTCCCAAATCGTTCCTCTAGAAATCCACTTCAAAGATGCAGGAATGATGCCTAAAATTTGGCTACCCCCGACATATGCAACTGTTGCTACACCTCCCATCATCTCGACACTACCTCTCCTACGTACCAAATGTATTTTTTGTTCAACTAGGACACTACCCAAATGGTTTGCCGCCCTCTGGAACTCTTCAGGGAAAGATTCACAAAATACACAAATGCTTCAGAATCTACGAGTTGAGGTTCCCTTCATTTCTATCCTTAACCCTATGAAAAATGAACAGAAGAACTAGCATTTATAGAGATGAAAAGATAATGCAATAATGACACCTACAGAAAGATTATTGTCAGAAAAAAATGAAACTTTTAAAAAATAATGGCATGTATGTACAGTAGTTGTGATTGTGGCTCACAACTTCCTCTAGTTTTATGTCTAGTAACAGATTTAACACCTTCTATGAGTCGGGGATTTGCTTCGAATCCAGTTTTCTTATAAACTGGCAGACAGGGTCTTTTAAAGTCAGATTCCCAAGACTGTAACGCTCTAATTCTTGATGAAAAATACTTCATAAAGTAAGAAGTTTATTTGCACTAATCCACAAGAATGGGTCTTAAGAGTTAATCGGATGTTATCCAAAGAATCCTTACTCAGGCCATTCCTAATGAATTGTATTTTATCTTTTCAATTATCAGACATCATCCCCAAAGAATGACATCTAGGATTACAAGTCCATCGACCACATTTGTAAAAGACTCATAACCTTTTTTCTTTTCATTTTTTTGGCATAAGAGCTTTTGCCTGAGTCAAGCATGTGGGACACAAATGCATTTGGGATTTCACTAGCCAAACAGACCGTTACACATCTAGCTTAGTAAATGCTTTTAAGAACATTTATTGGTAGAGATGCAAAGGATTTTTGCAAAGTAAAAAAAACAAAATCCATTTTTGAGAAGAAATATAGAGACGGAAGAGAGAAATAAGTTATTATGGGAAACTAAGATAACCGACTTAAGAGCCACAGAGTACCATTTCTACCACTTAACCAGGAACAAGATTTAGCATTAACTTCCAAGTTTGTTCTATGTGTACAAATTAAAGGATTAATGTCCATCCAATTGCACTTTTATGTCTCTTAAGTAAGTCAATCAACTTACCTTTTTACTTGAATGTGAGAGTAGATAAAATTACTACTGGATAAGAAGAATTTTCTTCAAGGAATGCATACTTCAATTCTTTGGGCAAACGCTTCAACTCTAGTGTAGGTATTTTTATCTTGCTCTTCAACTTTGGGTTTTCCTAACTCCTCAACTTTTGGTTTTAAGCATGTGTTTCCTTCCACCTGTGAAAAATCAAGCAATTCACATACATTAGAGGTATCCTGATCCATTTTCATACTTGATTCAAATGAATTAACTACACAATTTTCCAAAGGATCAGAGATACTCCTTTCTTGATTATAGTTTTCCACAATTGTGTCAATGATGCAAACTTTTTCATCCTCATCTTCCTTTTCATGTGGTTGCTTAAGCAAGTTGAAAACATTTAGCTCCAATGTTATATTTCCAAATGACAGCTTCATCAGTCAATTCCTTCAATTAATTAATGTGTTAGAAGTTGCTAAAAATGGGTGTCCCAAGATAACGGGTATTGAATTTTTAATTTCCACTGCCGATGTGTCCAAAATAATAAAATCCATAGGATATAGAAATTTATCAACTTGGACTAACACATCTTCAACAACTATTCTAGGCATTTTTATTGATCTGTCAGCAAGCAAAAGTGTTACGTCGATTGGTTTCAACTCACCCAGATTTAGTTTTTGATAAACTGAATATGGAAGTAAGATTACAGTAGCCTCAAGATCAAGTAATGCTTGCTCAATTTTATGTTCTCCAATGAAACATGAAATTGTTGGACAACCAGGATCTTTGTATTTCAACACAGTATTGTTTTGAATAATAGAACTTACCTGCTCTATCGAGAAGGTTTTCATTTTCACACCCAGTTTTCTTTTAACAGTGCATAAAGGATACTTGTTTAATCGCATCCAACAAGGGGATATTGATCATTACCTACTTAAAAATATCAAAAATTTTAGGATTATGATTCACCTTCTTAAGAACAGTTAATGCCTGAGGAAATGGAGGTGCAGGTGGAGATTGAATTTGTTCTTTGCTTGGCATAGGTTCAACCCCTACTTTGCTCTTAGAAGTGGACTCATCATCTCTCTCACAAGGATCAGGAATGGATTTTTCAATAAGCTTACCGCTGTGGAGTGTAATGATTGATTTCACTTGATTCATGGCTTGACCTTTGGGATTTGGTTGTAGTTGAAAAGGAAAGTGCCCTTTCTCCTGAATGTTGAGTGCTGATGCAAATTTTGCAAGAGTATCTTTCAAATCAGTCATGGTTTGACTTGTTTATGCATTAATGGACTCTTGCTTTGCAATGAATGAATGCGTTGTATCTTCAAGATTTTTCCTAAAAGGAGGAACATAAGGTGCATACCCTTG
This sequence comes from Aquilaria yunnanensis, assembly GCA_039654915.1. Classification (NCBI taxonomy): domain Eukaryota; kingdom Viridiplantae; phylum Streptophyta; class Magnoliopsida; order Malvales; family Thymelaeaceae; genus Aquilaria; species Aquilaria yunnanensis. The sequence goes on from CM077597.1 coordinate 73,639,330, forward strand.
AGATTGTTGAAAATTTTTTTGGGTGTGGGAGAGTGGTTGTGATGGTTGAGCATGATTGTCACTTCTCCAACTGAAGTTCGGATGATTCTTTCAACCAGGATTGTAAGTTTGTGAGTATGGATTTTGGGTTGGCCTCTTCAAGTTTTTCAAAGTGTTGACTTGTTCATGGAGACATTCTTTAAAAGAAGGCCAATGTTGTAAAACCCAAACCAGGGATAGAGCCGTCCAGATCAAAGGCTCATGGTTCAACCGGTTCAACCAGATGAATTGCCGGTTCAATCAACATAAGGATAAAAAAAATTCCAGCAGCCACCATTTTCTCAAATTTGAACTTGTACTATTTGTTTACCTGTTCATGATATTCAGTGATTATCAACACATTTTTCTCTTAGTATTAATATTTTTTTTCAAATAATAATAATAATAGTAGTAGTAATAATAATAGTAATAATACATAATAATTTTTACAAGATCAATCATATATCAAAATGTAGCTTGAAGCAGCACCAAGTTAATTAACTTAGCACAAGCCAAACTCCAAGGAAACACAAAGTTTTAAACTTATCCAAATAAACAAAATAATGTCAATAACATAAAAGACCAAGTCTTTCATAACATCATAGTGGTCTTTTTTATTTTTCCAATCAATAGTCATTCTCATTGTCACCACTCTCACTTCCTTCAACAATGCCAACAAATATTGAAAAATCAAGTCCATCCTCATCACCATTCACTTCATTAAATGTGTTACTTTAGCTTCCGCCAACTATAAAATAAAAATTATAAACAGTTAAAGAATAACAATATTTCTAGAAAATATTTTTTAAGTACAACAAATTAAAATTTAGAAAATACTATCCAACCTTGGTTTTTCTGATGAGAAAAAGCTTCTTCCAACTCATCAAATTTCAATTTCAGGTGATGGATCTTCCTTAATAACCCAAAACTCAATTTTATCAATACATTCATAATCAATTAGGTCATACTCTCACTTCCGGTTATGGAGCCTAAATAATAAAATCATACAAAATTAAATTAATACCACAAATAAAAAATTAAAAAGAAAATAAAAATAATTTCTTGCACTTCTTAAGATGAAAAAAATACCTGTTTCTCAAGCAGAGATTGTAATAGACATACACCAAGTCATTCAACCTTTCATGTTCTAACCTATTCCTTTTTTTGTGCGTATGCGTTCGAATGCACTCCAATTCTTCTCACACCTTAAAGATGCTGAAGTCTAACTAAGAGGTCAAATTGCCAACTTCTTTAGATTAGGAGTATCATGTCCAAACATGTGCCACCATTCATCTACACATGTCAATAATTATACACATTTTTAAAACTATATTTTCCTAAGTTAAACCTCACTAGTTATGGTAATCTAGATCCAATTTAAGTAAGAAGAGATCATTACTAGGCTTCATGGATGTTGAACAATCTAGTGCCATTTTTCTTCCAAAAGTGTTCCTTCGTTCCTAAAAAATTGTGGTCTCTTCCATCATTTTTCTAGTACTTACTCCAATAGCTTTAGTGTCAACAACCTCCAACAACCCATTCATCACTTCAGCCTTTTGACAAAAGGTTGCCTGATTATATTGAAATGCCGGATTCAACCAATAAGTTGTAGCATGGATATCTTTGCGCAATTGTTTATACCACCTTTCCTTCATAATTTTGGTGTATTGTTTATACAAACTTTTCTCTTCTTGAAAAATTTCCTTCACAGCTTTACGAGCCTGATACATGCCTTCATACACATAACCCAAAAAAGGCTTCTTATCTGAATCCACTGGGTGCAACAGTCTAATCAATGCCCTAGAATCTTTAAAACCAATAAACAGTTGTTCCAAAAAGTACTATCAAGAATTTTTTTTTTCACATCTTTTGCCTTACTTGTCTTAGAGACATTCCACTGCTCAAATTATTCACTAGTGATCATTACCTGTAGAACTTGTTTATGGTCATAAATACTATTTAGGGCAATAAAAGTTGTAGCAAATCGAGTATCTCTAGGCCGCAAAATTTTGCTTCAACCTGTTCCCTTCCGTGAGAATGCCAAAGTCCACTTATGATTGTAAAATTGTAAACAAATACAGCGATCATGCCTGCAAGTTTCTTCAAGTTATCCATATGAGGCAAACTAGCAATGTCCTTTAGCATCAATTTAACGCAATGGGCTGCATAGGGTGACCAACTAATATTTGGTATTTTTCATTAAGCAACCTTCCTGCACACTTGTAATTACTTGCATTATCAGTCACAAAATGAACAACATTTTGAGGGCCTACCATCTCAACAATCTCTACAAATAAATTGGATAATGTAGAACCATCTGTGATAAAGTCAGAAGCATCAATAGATTTGAGAATTGCAGTTCCTCTTAGGCAATACACAAGAAAATTTATCAAAGATTGTTCTCTACAATCTTTCCAACCATCACCCATAATAGTGCAACCTGTTTTTTCCTATGTGTTTCTAAAGGTGTTAATGAGTAACTTCACTTCGGCTTTTGCATCTAATAGCAAATTCACTCTTATGGAATGATATGTAGGAGCTTTATACCCAATCCCAATGGAGGCAATTGCATCCACCATAGGTTGAAAAAAAGAATGAATTTGTAGCATTAAAAGGAATGCATGCATCATAAAAGAAGCGACCAATAGCAAGATCGACCTGATGAAGCTTTTCCCTACTTTGGAGTACAGACTTGGTTGATGGTTGAGATCCGGGAGTAGCTCAACTAGGAAAGTAAGAGTCCAAAGCTTTTTTTCTTTTTTTTAGATGAAGCAACCTGAGTATTACTTAGCTGATTGCATCCAGCATCACCATCTGTATCAATGACTACAACACAAACCCGTATTAAAGGCACAAAAAATTTAAGAAAGAAATAAAATTATATAATTTTTATATAGTTCTATTTAATTTATTTATTGGCATGTTCTCAAGAATTCCCCTATAAACAAATTAATAAAAAAAAGAACTTGGTAATAATGAACTCTAATATTATATTTTCTTGTAGTAAATATAATCACCTTGAGATTTATGTGCATTTCTGCCAAGAGAGTGACTTTCTTCATAGTTTGCTTGCCTTTGCCTCTTTTGTTCCCCAACTTCATCAAGAGTTTGCTGCATGTTATAATGAGTATCTGCCGGCACTTTTAAACATGGACATATATCAGTTTTTCGTCTGGCAAGATGCATTTTCAACCTATGAATGCCATCACCTTGATAAGTGTTTTGACAAAAGTTGCAAACCAATTATTTTTTATTATCTTGGGAAATTACTTCACTAACATGTGCCCATGCAAGATCACTCTTCAACCGTGCTGCTTGGTTGTGTATGTTTGCTTCATTGGAAGAAGTAGTTGGTTTATGTTGGCTCATAATTTTGCAAATTATGGAAAAAAGAAGCACATTATTTAATATAATTAGGAAACAAGAAATAGATGACTTTTTCAAATGTTTATTTTCATTGTTGGGTATGGTTACTTGAAAAAAAACTACACATGAAATGAAAGCAACATTACGGGAAATAAACAAGGGAATAAATTGTTTACAATATATCGACTTTATAATTTTTTTTCTTATTGTTTCATGTTCCCAGCATATATATTGTAAAGAATACTTACATTTTATTGCTAGAGTCATGTCCTAGCAACTTAGCAAGCATATGTATTCACATGCTCAAAATAATTGGTCTGAGTTGTTTGTACTTTGTGATGGATCTAGATTGGTATAAAATTGATCATGCTGGCTACTATTTCTTCTTGGTTGGAGATTGGTATAAAATTGATCATGCTATAAGGGCCAAGAACTAACTAACCATTTTGCATTCTTTTTTTTCATTGGGAATGTAAAAATGGCAAGCAATGTGCATCTCTCTTCCATAAAAAGATAGAAAATGTAAAAGAAGATAAAACAATTTACAGAAGATAAAACAAAATTCAAATAAGTACAAAGAAAATGTACAAAGACTGCTACAAACAAACCTAGTCAAATTTGTGATAAACTAGTCAAAGGCTACAACAAAAATAGATAGTAAAAGCAAAAGGAAAAGGAGTACAGTTAAAAAATGCAAAAGTAAAAGAAAAGGACAAAGAAAGAAAAAAAAAACTATGAAACAAAGACTGACCCTGGTTTTATATAACTTATAGTTTGTAACGTCTAAAATTAGTCCAAAGCTTCAGAATTGAGAAATGGTGGCTGTGCGCAGAAACAATGAGACCGTAGAGAGTAGCAACAATGAGGTGACTAGAAACAAAAGGCTGTATGAAGTACGCACTCGGCTCACTCGCGGGGCTGCAAGGGTAGCGGCGAAAAGTCGGAAACACAAGGTAGGACTAACGACGATGAGCGATGACAGAAGAGTCATGGCGAGTGGCGACCGACATGGAAGGAAGCCTATGACTATCAGGCTTCTCATATCAAAAATAAAAAATTTTCTCTCACTACTTTCTCCTTCTTTCATGCTCAATTGAATCCAAACGAACACAGGCCTGTTTTCCCTTTTTTTTTTTCCTTTTCAGTTTTTTTATTGTAATTGTTAATGTTAGACTGCCGATTCATACAGTTCAACAATTTGAAGGTTTCAAGTGGTTTTTCTCGGTTTTGACCAGTTCTTAACCAAAGTCTATATGGGTCAGTAGCCGGACCGGAAGGATTCACGATTCGCAGCCAGACTGGTTGAACCGGCTGATTAGGTCTAGCTTTTGCAGCACTGAAGAAGGTAAGGTTGGACAATTGCTAGTGAAATGGTCATTGGTCTCACAAATGTGACAAACAACTTTTTCAACGGATTTTAATTAACCAGTTTTCTTCATTTCTAATGCCCCAATCTTTCTAGCTAAAGATGTAAATTTGGCTTGAAGATCATTATCTTCTTTAAGATGGTATATACCTCCACTAGATGCAGGAGATTGAGTCTTACCTAGAACCTCATAGGTACCAGCGGTGTCCTAATTCTGCGCATTCTCTGCTAGCAAGTCTAGGTAATTCATTGCGTCGTTAGGATTTCTATCCTCAAATGTTCCATTGCACATCATTTCTACCATTTGCCTTTCCCTAGGTGTCAAAGCTTCATAAAAATGTGAGACTATTTTCCATGTCTCAAAACTATGGTGTGGGCATGTGTTAAGTAAATCTTTATATCTATCCCAACATTGGTAAAAAGTTTCTCCTTATTTTTGTGTGAAAGTGGTGATTTGCCTTTTGAAAGAATTTGTTCTATGGGTAGGAATTTTTGTTACAATTCATCCCATGAATTAATGGAGTTTGACCTAAGATTCTATAGCAATGTTTTAGCTTTATCTTTTAAAGAAAAAGGAAAAAGCTTAAGCCTGATGGTGCTCATGCTACAGTTTATGTAATTATATGTGTGACAAACTTTCTCAAATTCTCTCAAATGCAAGTATGGATTTTTAGAATCAAAGCCATGAAAAGTTGGTAAAAGTTGAATAATACCTAGCTTGAAGTTAAAGCGATATGAATTAGAAGAAAATATTAAACATGATGGTGCACTATTTCTTATGGGGTTCATGTGCTCTCTAAGAGTCCTAAGTTGATCTTGGTCATTATGCAGAGAATGATTATCCTCTTGGTCATTAATGTGTTCAACCATGTTTGAAGAAGATGAAGGTTCTCTTACCAGTCTACCACTTGATGTCTGTGACCAAGATTTCATCCATATTCAAAATAATAACAAGAAAAAAAATATGAATAAAAAAAAGAGATAGGAGGCTCAGCCTTCCATTTAACAATAATGAGAAAAATAAAGAGAACACAAGAATAACAAAAAAAAAAAATAGGTGGCTTAGCTTTCCATATAATGAAAATAAAAGGTAGGAAGCTTAGCTTTCCATTCAATAACAATAAAAATAAAATAAAATAAAGAGAAAAAAAATGAACTTGTAATATAATTTTACTTCACTGGCAATAGCTAGGGGTGTAAATGATGACCCTAAACCCGAACCCGACCCTAATTATAGGGTTTTAGTCAGGTTAGAGGAATGAAAAACGTGAATTCTGACCCGATCCAATCCATTTTCAGAACTAAAGAAATCAGTTTGGGTTGGGTTGATCCGTAAAAATCCGACCCGACCCTATTTTTCTACTTAAGTTAGGCTTATTAGGCCATTAGGCCCATTACTCATTTAAGTTTTAATTTTAACCCACCAAGCCACCACTGAAAAATAGGCTAAAATTAAAACTCAACCCGTTGCCCTAATTCTATTTTTGAAGCCCAAAAAGCTAGCCCAAGTCCCAAGACTCCCAACAAGTCAACAACAACCTAATTTAATCCGGCAATCTCTAATCCTATTCAATCTGACAGGCGGCAGCTGAGTAAACCCTTGACCCTTCTTCAGTCACTCTCTACTCCATTTCAAGTCGAGTCAATCAGTCGAAACCTTCGCCGCTACAGCAAATGCCAGCCAGACTTTGAGTTCTTGATCTTGTCCTGAAAAGTGAATGGGAATGGCAACAGCACGCCGGTAGGACCATCTTCCTCCTCCATCCCTCTCCTGAGTCTCCTCGTTGTTCGTCCTTCTCCTCGACCCTTGCTGTGACGATTGATGAAGATGAATGTCTGAACTTCTACTATCCTGTGACCCCACGTATGGCCTCCATCCCGCTGACCAGTCGACCACCACCGACGAGCGACCACGGAGTCACTGACCTTGAATGTCTGAACGTTTCGGCAAACGTAGAAAAGACGGACTCATCTTCAAGTGTAGGTTTTTCTTTTCAAGTTTCAGCATTAATTTGATTCTTGAATTTAAATGTTTATCTACTTTTTAGTAATATGCAATTTATTTTTTCATTTTGTGATAGCCTTCAGTTTTAATTAGGTTTTAATTAATTGAAATATTGATTGAAACACAATGGAAATTATGGATATATTTGAATGTGTAATGGAAATTATGGAATTATGGAAATAGCAATCAGAATTTTAGGTCAACTCGATCCTAACCTGACCCTAATTGGGTTAGGGTCGGTTCGGGTTATCAAGGCAATAGGGTCAGGTTAGGGTTAGGGTTAATCGGGTTGGTGATAGTTTAAAAAAGTCGGGTTTCAACCTGATCCTGACCCTATAACCAGAACTTTCACCCCTAGCAACGGTGCCAAAAACTTGTTGCACTTTACTAGTTGTAACCCAAGTGTAGGTTGTTACAAGTTGTAAAATATCGGGAGTTCGAGTTTTGAATCACAGGGATGTGAATTAAGAAATTAAGAAATAAAAATTACAAAAGTAAAGAAAGATTTGGAAAAAATGTGTGAAGAAATTATGATTAAAACTCAATTCCAAGAAAATAGCTAAGGTTAGGGGATCCACTTTTGGTATATCAATTATGATTAATTTTACCCCGTCTTGCCACTCAATTCAAATCCACACATAAAGGAGGTCCTAATTGGAGAATTTAATAATCAAGTTCCAGAAATGTTAGGCATGAGTTAATATCAGCATTCATTGATCTTATAACGCCAACACTTGCTAATAGGTCCAATTATTCATCATGCCATCCTTTGTCCACAATAACTAAAGATTCCAATATAGCTGATAGAGCCATGTTCTACAGAGGGAATCAAGTAGCTTTTTGTGGCAATGATTGACTATGATGAATCAAGACTCCTACTTAACAAGGAGGATAGTTAAATCGATTGAGAAGGTTAATACCGTTAACGTTATGATCCATTCAAATCAACCATAACCTTTATACCAAAAGCTTCACCCTTTCACCTTAGAAAAATAAAGATTAGTTAGCCATGATAAGAATAAACAACATATTTAAAGTCAAAATAAATATAGATTGAAGGATCGAAGAAAGAACAAGAAGAAAACACTTTGAATAGAGCTTTGGGATTGAAAACAAGAATAAAACCAAAGGAGAAAAACTAACTTTAATACAAGAACTCTAAGAACTCTAAAATGGCCTAGGAACAAATCTCCATTCATCTGCCCCCCAAGGTGCCTATTTATAAAGCATTGGGGTAGGTGAAATAGTAAACAACATGTGACTACAATTCAACTAAGGTGGCTCAAACTTCTTTTAATTTTTTGACCACCATACACATCGATTTAGCTCTTCTTCAAAGCACAAGATTTGTAGATATCTTCTTTAGCTTCAAAATAATAGCTTGATCATTCAAATCTAACATCTTTAGCTCAAGTTATAATTTTTCTACCGAAATTGCTCTTCAGCACATGACAGAACAGATGGTCTCATTTATAACCAAATTTTGGCAATGAAAGCGGTCAAACTAGCTTTTAGTATGTGAAGTAGAGTTAAATATCTATGTGTTGGATTTTGGATAGATTTAGAATCAATTGGTTTCGATGCCCACAGCTCTAGATATGATTTTTCTTGTAAAGGGTCACCAAGTGCATGATTGCTGGAACTAATTTTGTTTGCAATCCAAATTTGGCCTCCTCTATCTCTCAATTAATCTGGACCACAAATTGACAATTGTAGACATTTGAGACTTTGATCATTGGTCCAAAAATTATGAGATGTCATGATTTTATGAACCTATATAAAAAATAATTATTTAATATATGTTATGAATAGTAACCGACATATGAACAGTAATCCCACATATGAACAGTAAATGCGTGCGAACAGTATCTATGTGTAAATAGTAAATATGTATGAATAGTAACCAGGTGGAATAATTGCTCAAATTAGAGAAATTAATCATACGATAAGTGTATAATGATGATTTAAACTCTTAATAGCTATACACTTATGAGAATTCATCACTAAGATCACAAAAATAAGATGTGATTGCTAATAACTTATATCGAATGATGATCGAAAAGCAGGCGTGTGACGAGAATGGTGCCAGGAATGTGAGGAGGGCGACAGCAGGAGAATAAGGAGAGGTAGGAGAGTAAGAGAGGTGGATGAACAGGCGAGGCAGACCAATAGAGGAATGAACAAGCAAGGCAGACCAATAGGAGATATGGACCAATAGGTGGCAGATGACGAGGCAAAGGGCGATCGGAGGGCAATCAGACCAACAAACGGCGAATGATAAGGAACAACAGCGAATGATGAGGAGGAGAACGAATGATCGGAGAGAACATGCGAACAGCAAAGGGAGATGTGAAAAACAGAGGGACGGTGAAATAAGTGAGAGAGGCAGATAAGAGATGAAAGGCAGTTGAGAGGATTAGGTTATTAGGGTTTATATATTTAGGGTTAGGTTAAGTCGGGTTTGAGCTAAATTGGCCCAATAGGCACTTTTATATGGGTTGGCCCATATATATATGTGTGTGTGTGTGTGTGTCTGTCTGTCTGTCTATCTATGTGTGTGTGAGTGTACATATAATCAATTTTTAATTTTTTGATATTTTAGGTATAATATATTATAAATATATGTTAAAAATATTTCCAATAGCCCTTTTTCCAATGGCTTCATATTGGAAATTTCAAACAGCAGTTTTTCTAATGGCTTTGCATTGAAAATTTCCAACGGCCCAATGCATTGGAAACTAAAAATTTGTAGCCATTGAAAACTTTCCAATGGCTTGGCCATTGAAAACTTTCCAGCAGCACATCGCACTGGAAATTTTCAACGACCAGGCTGTTAGAAATAGTATTGATAAAAATTTACAATGCATTGGCCATTAGAAAATCATTTTCCCATTTTCAAATGGCCTTCTGCATTGGAAATTTCCAACGGCTTGGCCGTTAGAAATTTGGCCGTTATAAAATGCGTGTTTTTAATGGTGTTCGCCCCCCATCCACATTCCACATATGTTTTTCATGCACAATTAATTACTGGCCTTGATAATTTTGTTTTTCATAGTTGTTTTATGTCACGGATTGTTTCCTTTTTCACGCCTAATTAATTTGTAATTTTTACCCAAATCTCACTAACTTTTTAATTACTCACAAATTTAATTTTATTTTTCACATATGTCTATGCCTTTTTCCTAGAGGAACTCTATTATATTTTTTTATTTGTTGAATAAAAATAATAAAATGAAGAGTTGCTTGATTATGTTTTTTAATTTTTTTATATGTTGATAACTTGTTATACCTTTTGTGTGGCTGGAACCATAGAGTTTGATATTAAATTTTCAATATGTTGATATGTTCCATTTATAATTGGATATGAATATATATATTAATTGGTAAATCCAAGATGATATGATACAGTACCGGTACTACACTGTACCATTAAAAAAAGGGCATTGTCCAATATGAGATTTAAAACCTTGCTGTAAAGTGTGTCAGGGGAGAGGAGACTAGGACACCTGCCTTAAGGGAATGATGCTCTTTTAAGATATGGTGTTTGTTTGAGGGCTAACAATGTCGTTTTGATAGAAGATCTCTATTGCATGTTTCGGGGTGTTTTTTCCCGGGATAGAGGGTGACATTTGGTGATGTAGGGGAGAAGCTTGGTGCATGTGGACAATTAGGCATAGTACTTACATGCGTTCGCCTTCGACGCATGCTATAATTGAACATCATTGTTTATTCCATAGGCTGTGGTTGGGTATATAGAAGGCTAAGCAACAGCTGATGTGATTATATAGGGGAGAATAAGCAGCAATAGATGTGGCGATAGAGGGGAGAATGCATGTATATTGTGGCAAGCTGCCTATAAAATAAATTTGGCCTCAATTTCTTTAGTTCTCGATGAGTTTAATACCAATGCTTGAAGCCAAATCAATTGCCAATTCTCTGTATGAAATCAACAAATAGCACATGACTTTCACCGCCTCCAACACCTGGGTTCATGCTAAGGTTTAGTTTGATTCTAATCACTTTTCTTTTTTATGTTTCATTTCTGGGTTTGAATTATATTTTGGCAAGCTCTATTATTGACTTTTCATTGTTCTAGAGTTTCACTTGTTGGATTCATGTAGACATTTTTTTTAGGTATGCTATGGATCTAATTGGTTAATTTATATTGTGGGCTACATCTTGGTTGCCGATTCGATTATAAGGTTTTTTGAAGAGATGATGGTGAAGATGACAATGAAGGGGAGAGAAAGAGAAAAAAAAATAAGTTTTGTGTCCGTATGGGATAAGCCAGAGACTAAGGAATGAATTGAAAACATTAGTTATAGGTTTTGTTTGATCTTTCAATTTTACTTTCAGGAATAAATTTTATCTATGATTGATTAATAGTTTGACAGCTTGCCATCTCTACATGTAGTTTTTCCGTTATACTTATTCCTTGGATGATTTTAGGATTTTAAGCAGGTAACATTTGAAGTTCATGTCATTTATTTTAATCCAATGACATATTTATAGTGGAGTGCAAGAAGAATTCTATATACATCATGAGGACTTGGATAAATTTGTGAGAATGCTGGGTTACCAACATATCAAAAATTGTAGAAATATTTAATATGCTATTTGGAAAACGTTTTGATCTACAAGCTAGTGTCCACTTTTCTGTTCTCAGACATCACTTTTGTTGTGATCCATTGGCTAAAGACATTTCACATGCTTTCAGTATTGGACATAATTGAAGAAGTGTTTCACATTATTTTGTGTTATGAGTTAGGCTTGATGATCTGGCCTTCATAATATGCAAAGGAAGTTTAAGAGGCAACAACATATAGGCCCAGGAACTGAAACATCACCGGTTTACTTAGTATTTTCTCAGTTTTAGGAAGCTGGTGTTAGTGAATTGAACATGGTGTTAGGAAACTGGAATTGATCATTAACTTCAATAAAAGCATCTGATAAAGAATCTTGAACATGACTCTTCAGTTTTTCCTATGTTGTAGCAGGATGAGAAGGGCTCTTAGATTCGCTACAAGAGAAATTTTGAAAAGCAACTGAATGAGGTGAGTGAATGTCAATCTCAAGTAAACCTTAGTCGCCTTTTAGTTTCTTGTTAGAGGAGCTTGCCTTTGAAATGACTAAGTTGTGATAGAAATGCTCAATTACCAGATCTATCCTTGAAACTTCTGGTAGACCAATAGGAACAACAATTACCCTTTCTAGATAAACCTCTATTCTTCACCTCAAAACCACCAAAAAGCTCACAGCCAGTACCACTCTCTCAAGACATAAGATAAGTGCGGCCACAACTTCTAGAGCTTAGGATGAAGAAGCAAGAAGGTGAAATAGTAGCACAAGATGGGCCAGGTAAGAAGTTGATGAGATGAGGGCAAGATTGGAAGAAGTGGCAATGGATGAGAGTGTTGCTCAGGCGTTTAATCAAACACTTATAGGGTGGGTGGTGAAGGTTATCCCATATGTTATACTGACTTATTTGAAACTTTCTGGTTGCTAATTTATTTTATTTTTTCTTTACTAAAAATGTACATTCCTCTTCTCAACTCCTGAGATTCACTTACTTGCCTTTCATTTTTTTTTCTATGTTTAGTGGTTTTGATTTCTAGCTGCCGAAACACATTGTCTATATAGCCAGAATCTTGTGAGTTGCAGAACATATCTCAATCACAGGAATTTTAACTAGAATTGGAATTGGAAGAGTGACACAAGCAGAATTGGAGTTAGAGCAGTGTCTAAAGCTAGAAACGGCACAAGAACTAGAATTGGAGCTAGAGGTGAAACCTAAACTACAACCAGAGAAAGAGGATCAAAGGGTAAAGGATCTACAGTAAGAACAATGCAATTAGAAAAAACCTGAAATTAAAATAAGATAACCCCACATAATGGAAGGACTAAAGTTCAGTTACTCTTATCAATGCTCCTCATAAATGGAATGATTGACGGTTTCAATCACTCCCAGTGATCACTGTGTAGTTGTTCAGTACTAGTGACTAGGATTTATATGACTAACATGTTTAATTACTTTTCAGTCACCCATTCTGATTGACTGTGACTAAGATGGATGTCAGTCACTTTTGTGCATTTATCTTATAGTGATTAGATTTGCCCAAACTCTAAAGAACCCTTTAGATGAATACAAGCTACAAGCTCTTCTCTTATAAAAAAACCAACCACTACTCAACATCCTTTAAAGGAGAGACCAATACACCTAGCTTGCTAGCTTTGATAAGCTTTCCAGAGTCAATAAAGCCCAAGGTATTCATGGTAGAGTGATCAACTAGTGGTGAGTTATTTCAAAACACTTGCAATTCTTAATGGAGGGTGTGATTCTTCTGGTCTAATTCAATTAGTTATTGTTGCAAGGCACAAATTTGGACTTGATGCTCTTCTTTGAATTTGGTCATCTCTTTATGGACATAAAAGTTTCGGAACCTTTTGCATCTTGATATCCTATTCTTGTGGGAACTCCTCTACTTGTGCTTTGTGATTGGAAGCTTTAAATTGGCCATTAATTGTGGTGTCATCAACCATAAAGGTAAATGATTGCAAATAACATGAAATGTTTCTCTTTATTACTAGCATGACTATATGTTGGAGTGATGGAACATTCTTCTGCTACTGGTAAGTCAACTCCTCAAAACATTATTTTCCAAAACAATTAAGTTGTGCCATAAACCTATTTGCCTTTCTTTTGTCAGTGAGGAATCCTTTTTGAAGCTCCAATATCTCGATAGCCATAGATAAACAAAACAAAAAAAAATGACAAGAATAGATGGACCAAGTTGTTAGACTTGACTAAAAGGAGAAGCAAGAAAAAACCAACAATAATACTAAAATCCTAGGACATTATTAGCAATTAGAAGACAAAAAAACACCCCAAGTTCATAAAAGCCTAACAAATGGAAAAATGAAGATGAAAGATTTTATTATAAATAAAAAATCATTCTTGCCCAAGCAAGAAACAGAAATCCAATTTTTACTAATATTATGCACATAATAACAATTTTCAAATTCTAAAACTAATCCACTAGGCAAAGTGAGAAAATAAGTCCTTATGGAAAATGCAGCAGCTCTTGCTCCATTTTCCTAAACATAGATCTACTTCACCTTAGGCCAACCTTTTTCTCCTATTTACTTCCTACACATTTACACCAATGTGAGATCCATATCTAGTATCTAATGCCCAACATGATGAAGTAGAAAAACTAGCCACTATAATAAAAACTCCTAAAGTGGAAGGGCTATTTCCATATTCTTTCTTGACTTCTTTGAGGTCAGGTTTGCAGTTTCGCTTCCAATGACCATGTTTCTTGCAATAAAAGAATTCCCCTTTCATAGTAGCACCACTAGATGCTTTCAAAGCATTTGAAGACGAACAAGGAACTGAAATTAAAGTTTTCATTGTCCTTGTTCTTTTTCTTGTTGGCCTTTCCTTTCCCTTTTCCTTTGCCTTCCTAAACCATCAAAATCGGCTTGCCCTTTTTCAAGTTTTGCTTGTTCTCAACATGTTTAGCAATTTAGGGAAGGACTGGCGGACTTGTTAAGGTCATTCATGACAAACTGATTGTAGCTATAAAGGTTCTCCAAGTACTTTCCACAGTTTGGATGCCAAGGTAAGTAAATCTCAAGTTATTTTCCTCAAATAAGTTTTATCAAGCAAGAAAAGCAACCTAAGGTTGTATTGAGTTCTTAAGTGCAAAATGGCACCAAAGGGCAAAAAAGGTAAAATGGTAATTTTAACCCAAGTGAGTGGCATGGATGTAATTTTAGTGAAATTAAGGTCATGTAAGAAATTTTGATCAAATAATTTAAGGCCATAAGTTACTATAACTATTGGAACCAAGAATGAGAGTTCGGGGACCAAAATGCACAAATTAAGGAATTAGGGCTATTGTGCCACTTATGGCATAAAGTTTAAAGGCTAGAGGCAAGGAGAACAATCAACAATAGGACCTAAAGGGATGGTTTAAGGCAGAAATCTAGTGATAAGGAAAAAAAATTAATTTTGCAAGTGGAGGAAGTAAGTCAAAGTTAGTAGGGGTGGTTGGATATATTTCTTTTAGACAATCAAGCTAGTATTCATCATCTCTCCCAACTTATTTTCGTTCTTCCCTTCCTTCACGGCCATTAGTCTTTAAATCTTCCAAGTTTTCTTCATTCTCCATGAAAATTAAGGGTCCCAAGGTAATTATGTCAAGCTCCTAGCTAGAAGTTGGTGTATTTGGTGTTTTAGAACTTATTCCTCCAAGTTTAAGTTGAAACCCAAAGGTATGTTTTATTTATGGGTTTAAGTTGGTTTTAAGCTTGAAATATGGTTAGTGATGGCCTTAATTTAGTACTTGTGGTGCCCATTTTGCTTGGATTTAAGCTAGGAACTCAAGGGAAGCAATTTGTGCTCAAGTGAACTTTGTGTGGTTTGTTTGCTTTGGATCTTACTTAAATTGGATTTGAGGTAAGGGATTTAAGTTATGAAATGATTAAATGATGCATAAGTAGTGTTAGAACACTTGGGAGTAAGTTGAAATGAGCCAAAAGTGATTAGAGCTTGTTTGGGTAAGAGCTGGAATGAGATTGGTCGATAAAGGCGCGAAGTGAAGTAGCTCCAGGGGTTAATTTGGTGGCACTGATTATTTTTATGTGATCGCATTGAGCTAAATAGAAAGAAAAGGCTGCCTAAAATGTGCAATGTTGTCGCACCAACTATGCTGGTGCTATCGCATTATTTACAGCAGCTTCCATAAATTCACATTGTTGTTACACCACAACATGTAATGCTACAGCATTACGCTTGAATTGTGCCAATGTTGTTTCTAAGTGTCCCAAATCAATTCCTAAAGTTTAGGTTGCATCCTAACATGGCTTAAAAGTGCTATTAAGATTTAAGTATGTATCAATAAGTGGGTAATAAGTGCGTGGTTAATAGGGCTAAGGAAAAGTGGATAAATAAGGTGCCTTAAGTCACAAATAGGGTATTAAGGAAGGACCTGGTATTATATGAGTCCTTCAATGGCCAATGGGAATGAACCTTCGACTGAGTGCCTATGTTAATTGAGTAAAGTCATTGGCCATTGGGTAAAGTCGAAGGTTCATGACCTTCATTGGCCAATGGGTAAAGTCCTAAGTGCATCAAAATGTGCATTCACTCATCCATCCATACATTACATTGCATTATTGTTGTCATTTATTAATTGCTTATGTTAATTGTTTATTGTGTTATTTGATTGCTTGGTTTGTTTGTATATATATGTCTGTTGTGCTTTGCATGCTTGCATATGTTTCCCTCTATAGGTGCCAAATCCCTTATTGAGTACTACAGAGTGTTGTGCAGCTATTAAGCGGGCTAGTCAATCTTAACAATTGGTAAATGGCAGCTGCTAAGGCTAAGTTTATTGGTTTAAAGGTACTGTCTAAGTGGAGAAAATCTTATGTTTTTAAGCCACATTTAGTATAAGCTAGTACTAACCAAAGTGTTCGCGTTACAATTTAAGGCTAAGTGAGTACAAGGATGGATATTAGTAGATATATGTTGCTTCTTCTATATGTATATTATTTTAATGCAAAGATATTGCCTCTACTAGTACTCATTGGTGTGTATAACACTAGGGTTACATTTGGGTGCATATAAGTTTGAGATATATGCACATAGTTGTTACTTGAAGTTAAAGTAGCTAAAGTTTTACATCATGGCTCATTTTGAATTGTGTTTTCATTAATTGCCGAAACTATTTTCAATATTGTTTTTATTTAATTATTATTGCATAGCCAGGACGATGCATGCAGATTTTTCTATGTAGGGTAGGCTAAATAACTAGTTGTACATAATGATTTAAGATACATTGCAAGTAATGACTAGCCAGTTATGACCTAAGTAGGATTATAGTTCCCAAAAAGCCTAACAGTGTTAGTAAATTAGGGTGGGCCTTGTTCCACCATACTAGCTTTTTGAAAATGATTGTAGAACTACATCAACAACCAACTCTTTTTAAAGAAAAAATACCAAACTTTTAGGATTCTCAATCTACATAATCATCTTATGCACGTGATGTGTAAAGGCTCTCCAAGTACTTCCCCAAGCTCATATGCCAAGGTAAGTAAATCCCAAGTTATTTTTCCTCAAATAAGTTTTATTAAGCAAGGAAAGCAAGCTAAATAAGGTCAAGTTTATTCCAAAGTGTAATTGGCACTTAAAGGGAAAAAAGAGGTAAAATGGTAATTTTGGCCCAAGTTAGTGGCACGATCAAAATTTCAATGAAATTAAGTTCATGCAAGTGTTTTTGAGGTAAATAAGTAAAGACCATAAGTGTTTTTAGCCATTTGAACCAAAAGTGGAAGTTGAGGGTGAAAAATGTACTAAGTGAGAAATTGAGCTACTATGTCTTATAAAGGCTTAAGTGACTTAAGGGAAAAGTGTTTGGGTAGGAAAAACCTTTCAATGGGACCAAGAAGTGATGGTGTAGGAAGATTTTAAGTGGCCTAAGTGATTCAAAGCTAAGTTTGAGGGCCAAAGTGACAAGTGGAGGAAAATTAGGCTAAGTGGGGTAGTTGAGATATTTTTAGGAAGAAGGATGATACTATTCATCATCTTCTTCATTTACAATTTCGTGGCTCCTTCTCCCCCATAGCTCTCCATCTTCAAAGCTCTTAATCTACCCAAAATTCCATGAAAATTAAAGGTCCCAAAGCTATCCCAACAAGCCCTTGGTTCATTTTTAGAGGAATTGGTGCATTTGAGCTTGGTTTTGTAAGTTTTTGGTTTAAACCCTAAGGTAATCATCTTTGATCATTTTGGGTTAGTTCTAAGCTTGTTAGATGCTTAGAAATGGTCTTAATTTTGTGCCCTTGGTGCCCAATTTGGTTGAATTCAAGCTTGGAACTCAAAGGAAATCCATGGAGCTGATGTGTGCTTGTTGCTTGCTCCTTGATTTAAGGATGATTTGAGGTAAGGGATTCAAGTTAATTCATCTTAAATAATGCATAGAAATGTAGTATTACATTTTGGAATGATGTAGAAACAAAACCTATGTGAATTGGCTTTGGGGATTGAAAAATTGGGCAACTTTCGTGCAAGATAGCACACTATCACGCAATGTTGGAAGGCATTGGTGATGCATCACTATGGCGATGCAATTCCTAGAAAACCTCAGAATTGATGCCTTTGGTGACATGTCACCAACGGCATTGCCAAGGCCTAAGTCCCTCAAGCTCGAGGCTCCTTAAAAAGGTCCCAATCTCTTGGTTATCATCCCTAGGCCATTCTAACATGTTCCATAGCATCGGTAGGGTCTAAAATGCATTCCTAAGTTGGGAATTATGCATTATTTAGGTGGTAGCTAATTGGTGTGGTTATGGTAGGGTAAGGAATGATGGCTAAGGGGTTTAAAATGTTTAAGTTCTTAAGGAAGCACTAAGGGCATTAAGGTGGGTTTTAGATTCTTTGTTGGCCCAAGTGGGAGGTCTTAGACCCTCGGACAATGAAAAGGAAACTTAAGAGGATCCCAGCCAAATCTTGGGGTTTGGTAAGTAAGCCACTAAAGAGCCCTAAGCTGAGCTCTGAGAGGTTGGTAAGTTGGACCACATAAGGTAGCTACCCTGCACAATAAGTTAAGGGGAGAGACAAGTAAGAGGGGAGTTAGTAAATTTAGGGTCTTGGGACCCTGTTTTGCCATAGTTAGTAGCAGGGCAGGTCAATTGCCCTAGTAGAGGCAATAAGTCAATAAGATCCAAGTGTGTCCATATGCTAAGTGTGGTTAGTGCTACTTATAAGTGTTCTTGGAGTTGTCATTTGACTTTTGGTTGCAAGTATACTAGCGGGAATCCAATAAGGTTATTGTATTGAGGTA
Source organism: Aquilaria yunnanensis (assembly GCA_039654915.1). Classification (NCBI taxonomy): domain Eukaryota; kingdom Viridiplantae; phylum Streptophyta; class Magnoliopsida; order Malvales; family Thymelaeaceae; genus Aquilaria; species Aquilaria yunnanensis. The sequence continues at coordinate 73,657,934 of CM077597.1, forward strand.
AGAGACCAAGCAAAGGTCCAAGTTGGCCTATGGTATTAGCCATAGGGAAGGTGGCAATTTTGTTGTATCATCCTAGTAGCACTATGACGTGAGTAGCCCAAGGAGCATACCCAACCTTCGAAGGAAGGGATACTGTGGTTCATGCCTAATGGGTAAGGGTGTGCTAAGGCCTACTAGTACGCTGAGACTAAAGGAGGAATCCCCACCCTGAGGGCAAGACCAAGGTCCAGGAAATGTCTACAGTTGTGTGGATAAGGACAGAATTTGATGAGTAGTCAGAGAGCCCAAGGATAAGGGCCAAGGAGTACTAAGTTACTAAGGGTGCACTGAGGCCAAGTGAACCATCATTACTCAAAGGCAAGTGCAATATTGATACCAAGAGAATAATAGAACATGGGGTAAGGGCTAAAGTGCACTAGGACCATGTGTGCACCTGGGCCAAGAGAATAACATCCCCACCCAAAGGTAAGTTAAGGCATAAAGTAAGAGCTCGGGTAACGATCATTTAATTTGGAGTCCATGGAACTCGAGGGAGCAATAAGGAAGAACAACATGAATAAAAAAAGGGGGATATGTGCTAGGTGCTTGGAAACTAGAAAGGTAAAGGACTAAGGGCATGAATATGCTTGAGGTCAAAGCCTCAACAAGGCTAAGCTCAAGAATGCCTCAATCACCAGGGAAGCGCCGCTAGTACTTAAAGGCAACCAAGAAGACTTACTTGGACCAATTGAATGGTTAAGGAGCCAACAACAAAGAGATGAACCTTTAAGTTTACAACATAATGGTAAGTATTTTTTTTTTGTTTAAACTGCTATGTCTGTGGTTGTGACTAGCCTACCCAGAAAGCTAGGATTGCAAAGGAAATGTGGGTGTGTGAACCCATAAGAGCCCAAACAAAGGGTAAAGTTTTTATTAGTTCTTCAGAGTGCTTAAAGTTTTGCCTAGAAGTTAGGGGTAGTAGGCATGCAGTGATCTGTGGTTATGGTTTATTGAATGGTGTGGTAATGCTTAAGAAGAGGAACGATTAAGGACCATAAGGGCTAACTTAACTGTGCTGGTCATAAGTGACCCTTAGAAGTATCTTGGGGGTAAGGGTAACTCGCATTGAAGAGTTGGTGAGTCATGCCATGAGTTGGGCCTTAGGTTGATTGAACTTGTACCAAGTAAGGCAACATTAAATTCTCCAAACAGCCACAACTAAGGTAAGGGGGCTTATAAAGCCAAAAGTTAACTTCAATAACCTGATGTGGTGAGTGAAGAAAAAGTAAGTGGTACCCTAAGGACTTGCAATAATTGCGAGAAGTTGGTTAAGTGAAGGTTGAGAACCATAACCCACAAGTCCTAAAACTATGAAGTTGTCGTTAAAGGTGAAGTTCCTTAAGGAGGGGAGTCCACTGATTTTGGTATGTTGGTCAAGGTTCAAGAGTTAACTTGAGCCTTAAAGACTAAAAGGGGTAACATCCAGATGCTTAAGAAATTACAACCTAGAATGAGAGCGTAAGAGAGGACCAAGAAAGCACCGTTAGGCAGGTGGCTCTAAAGACAACCTAAGTAGGTTAAAAAGGAGCCATCCTAAACGGTTTTAAAATCGAGACCTATAGTTGATAAGAACACCCATGGAGATAGAATGAACTCTAAGTAGTAGACTTATGTGTAGCATTTTTGTTATGGTCTGTGTTGACCTAAAGCTGCTCATGAAGAGTGAAAGTGAATTGGATAGTCTTGTTGAATGTTTGGGAGTTCATTCATTTTAGATAGTGGGGGTCTATTATGAGTTCAAATGAGCTAAGAAAGCTTTAAGCTAAAGAGCTAAGAGTGTGGACCTAAGTTAACCTAAAGGTTCGTAAGAGAGAGGACCCTAGGGTCCAAAGTGTACTTCACTATCAAATGGTCTTGGATAAATCAGGAACAATCGACCATGGTATTGATGGGTGTAAGTGCCGAGTTAAGGTCTTATGTACAAGGAAGCTCAAGATGGAGCTAAGTGTGAGTATAGGTAATATCCTCATTAGTGGATTCAAGGCAACTGAAAGTTGAGGTTGTTGGAAAATCTAGTAAGCTTGCTTAGCCTAAGAAGTTTTTGGGATTCTTTATTTTCCTAAGGGTTAATAAGTAACCTAAGTAGTTTAAGAGTCTAAGTGGGGTCAATTGAGGACTAAAAAAGATCCTTGAGTAAGTTGGTATCCAAGAAAAGAACACAAACCCCGAGGTAAGATTGTTGAAGCGAAGGTAGTTAGAACTACCTAATGAGTCCCTAGAGTTGAGCGGCTAAATGATGGCCTTGAATCGCTAAGAGCCCATGAGATTGAGTTATAGTGAATGCTCTATGAAATTTTAGCGTTCAAAGAAACTTCAAGTGCCTAATTGAAATATGGGCTAAAGTGGTGCCAAGTAAGACTTTCTCTGGCGTAAGGAGGTTGTAGGTCTCAATTAAGCCTAAGGGTGCGCACACTGTGAGTTATAGGTGTGTAAATCACACTAAGTAGCCATGGTGCTTAGTGCATAAGGATGGGCTAATGACATGACAACCTAAGAATGTGCCTAAGTATTAAGAAGCAAGGTATAGGTACCAAAGCGTCCTTAAGTAAGGAATAAGATGTGTGAGTTTCATTCTAGCACTCTCGTATGTTGGGAAAACTCATGGGTAGAAGTCGGGTTGTGTTAACCCATTAGGTTTGAGGTGTTAGGAAAGACTCCTATGGATTTCATGAGGTGACAAGATAAGTACAAGGGCAAATGTCAAATGCTAAATTGGAATCAAGAAAATGAGATTCCTGAGAAGGCCAAGGGTGTGGCATGAGTTGTGGGACACAAAGCTTACCCAAGAGTAGGGGCTAAGGGAGGACCATGAAAGGCTAAATGCTAAGAGTGCTAAGGGCTTCCTAAGAAAAGTTAAGAAAGGCCATGAAGCCTAAGAGAACTCAATGCCAGGTATACACCCAAGGTGGCCAACTAATCAAGCTAAGGCCTAAGGGTCACAGTAGTGACATGTTGAACAGTGTAGGGTATTTAAAGCACCTAAGCAAGTTGATCAATGGTGCTAAGGATTGGTTTTTAAGTAATTTGAAGAGACCTAAGAAAAGGAGTTAATGGCTTATAATTCCCTGCTGCCAAAGTAAGGCAAGCTGATTAAGGAATGACTCCTAGGTAATAAAGGGTGAAGGGGCATGCTAAGGGTGTGTTAAGAATTAAGGACCTAGAAATGGATAAGTGACTAAAAGTAGTCAAGGACCTGAGCATGTTAAATGATTACCTAAAGGAGTCAAGTTTTGAAGATTTAGATAGTTTGTAGTACCCCCAAGGGCACTTAAAAGATTGTGAAGCCTAAGTAATTAAGGTACCTATACCATAGCAAGGGTGTCAGGCTTATGAGTGACTAAAGTGGCTAAGAAACCCTATGGTAGTAAGTGTGAATAGCTACCTAAGAAAGCTAAAGGTAAGTCGCCACAAAAATGGTACCATATTTATGGCACTAAAAGGCAGGGATGCCAAAGATAAGTTATCATGAAAATTATATGCCCAAGGCATTAAGGTGCAACAAGATTAAAGGTGCACCTAAGAATTGGCTTGAGCGCCTAAGTTGGGTGTAAGAGTTGCTATGTCAAAAATGTGTCCTGAACACTAAAGGGCATGTAGTGACAATAAAAAGGGTGATGTACCCAAGGTGGCTAAAATGCCTAAGATGGGTACAAGTGTTACCAAGTTGAATTCTACCAAGAGCTCTAAATGGTGGTAACTAAGAAACACCTAAGTAGGGCTTGAAAGCCTAAGTGAGGTGTAAGATTATGATAAGTCCCACCAAGGGTAAAGACTTAAGTAACAGACTAATTACTTCCAATGGTACCCCAATGTGGAGAATCACCAAAAGAAAGCAAGTTACCTCCGAGTTACATAGGCTTAAGTGAAAATTGGGAGAATGGGGATGTGCCTTGTGAACCAAGGTAATGTGTCCACCCCATAAGTAATGTCTCCAAGGGAAGGTTTCCTAAGGAGTACCTTAAGAAGTTTCTTAACTGATAAGTGAAGAAGTTAAGAACATGAATGAGCTCGTGGTTAAGGAGCTATGGCCAACCATAGCAAGGGAAAAACCATGAGTAAGAAAACTATGCAGGATGTAAGAAGATTATCATCTAAGTGTTGTGTTCAGTTAAGAATCAAAATTTGGAGAACCAAATTTTTTAAGGAAGGGAGAATGTAAAGGCTTTCAAAGTACTTCCCCAAGCTTGTATGTTAAGGTAAGTAAATGCCAAGTTATTTTTTCTCAAATGAGTTTTATTAAGCAAAGAAAGCAAGCTAAGTAAGGTTAAGTTGAGTTCCAAAGTGTAATTGGCACCTAAGGGGGTAAACAGGGCAAAAAGGTAATTTTGGCCCAAGTCAGTTGCATGATCAACATTTCAGTGAAATTAGGTTCATGCAAGTGTTTCGGGGTAAATAAGTTAAGACCATAACTGTTGCTACCCATTTGAACCAAAAGTGGAAGTTAAGGGTGAAAAATGTAGTCAGTGAGAAATTGAGCTGTTATATCTTATAATGGCTTTAGTGACTCAAAGGCCAAGTGTTTGGGTAGCAAAAACCTTTGAATGAGACCAATGAGTGATGTTGTGGGAAGAGTTTAAGTGGCCCAAGTGATTCAAAGCTAAGTTTGAAGGCCAAAGTGACAAGTAGAGGAGAACTGGGGTAAGTAGAGTACTTGAGATATTGTTAGGCTTCTTCATTTGCAATTTCGTGGCTCCTTCTCCTTTATGGCTCTCCATCTTCAAAGCTCCCAATCTACCCAAAATTTCATGAAAATTGAATGTCCCAAAGTCATCCCAACAAGCCCTTAGCTCATTTTTGGAGGAATTGGTACATTTAAGCTTGGTTTTGCAAGTTTTTGTTTCAAACCTTAAGGTAAGCATCTTTAATCTTTTTGGGTTAGTTCTAATCTTGTTAGATGGTTAGAAATGGCCTTAATTTTGTGCCCTTTGTGTCCAATTTGATTGAATTCAAGCTTGGAACTCAAAGGAACTCCATGGAACTCATGTGTGCTTGTTGCTTGCTTTTTGCTTTAAGGATGATTTGAGGTAAGGGATTTAAGTTAATTCATCTCAAATAATGCATAGAAATGTAGTACTCCCTTCGTCCCAAATTCTTTGCACCATTCACTTTTTAACAATTAATCTATGATTTTTTTATTTTCAACATTTTAGCATATAAATGAAGATCATTTATGTAAAAATGATAAATCAAGACATATAGTTTTTAAATATATATTTTTTAAATTCTTTTTAACAAATACTAATATGAATAAATTCAAGTCAAATTATGTGAAAAAGTCAAATGGTGCAAAGAATATGAAATGTAAGTAGTATTACATGTGGGAATGATATAGAAATAGGACCCATGTGGATTGGCTTCGGGGATTGAAAGATTGAACAAGTTTTGAGCAAGATAGCACACTATTGTGCAATGCTGGGAGGCATTGGCGATGTGTCATCGTGGTGACACGATTTGGCGATGTGTCATCGTGGTGACACAGAGACGCAAAATGGCGACGCGTCACTAATGACTTCCCAAAAAACCTAAGAACAGTTGCCTTTGGTGATGCGGTGCTAACGGCATTTCTAAAGCCTAAGTCCCTCAAGCTCAGGGCACCTCATGATTGTCTCAATCTCTCGGTTATCATCCCTAGGCTATTCTAAGATGTTTTGTAGCCTTAGTTTGGTCTAGAACTCATTTCTAAGTTGGGAATTATGCATTATTTAAGTGGTAGCTAAGTGGTGTGGTTAAGGTAGGGTAAGGAATGGTGGCTAAGGCAATTAAAATGCTTAAGTTGTTAAGGGAGCACTAAGGGGATTAAGGAGGGTTTTGGATTCTTTGTTGGCCCAAGTGAGAGGTCTTAGACCCTCGGGAAATGAAAAGAAAACCTAAGAGGATCGCAACCAAATCTTGTGGTTTGGTAGGTAAGCCATTAAGGAGCCCTAAGTTGAGCTCTAAGAGCTTGGTAAGTTGGACCACATAAGGTAGCTACCCTACAAAATGAGTTTAGGGGAGAGATGGGTAAGAGGGGGGTAAGTTACAACTTACTCTAAGTAGCTCGTTAGAGGTAGGCAAGGGTTGAGTAAGCAATGACTTACTTTAAGGGGCCGTAAGAAGACTTTATGGGGTTGGTTAAGTGCAAGAATAGGACACAAGGGCCAGTATCCAAGTACCCCAACTGTAAGAGCTCACAGTAAGTCTAGTACCTATGGGTATAAGGAAGTCCTAAGTGCATTTACATGTGCATATTTCATCCATCCATCCATTATTTTGCATTGTTTGTTGTTCTTATTCTTGTTTTTGGTTATGATGTGGATTGTTTGTTTTGTTCTGTTTGTTATATATATATGTGTTTATTATATACATAGGTGCTTGTTATGCCTTGCATGCTTGCATTTGTTTCCCCCTACAGGAGCCGAATCCTTTACTGAGTACTTTTGAGTACTCACCCCTTAAGTGTTGTGTAGGTATTCAACGGGCTAGTCAGGCTTAACGGTTGATAAAGGGCGACTGTTAAAGCTAAGTTTTATTGGTTTGAAGGTACTTTCTAAGTAGGAAACTTCAAGTTTCTAAGCTACTTGTGACATAAGCTAGTACTGACCAAAGTGTTTGCCTTACAGTTTGAGGCTAAGTGAGTACAAGGTAAGTATGGCTAATCACTTGAAGCTAGCTTGCTTAGGTGAAAAGAGGATGGATCTTAGTAGATATATGTTGCTTCCTCTAAATGTATAGTATTTTTCATATTAATAGATTGTCTTTACTGGTGCCCATTGGTGTGTATAACACAAGGGTTACATTTGGGTGCATATAAGATTGAGATGTATGCACATGGTTATTACTTGAAGTTAAAGCAACTAAACTTTTTATGTCTTGGCTTGTTTTCAACTGTGTTTTTGTTAACTACCGTTGCACTATTTCCAATGTTGTTTTAATTTCTTATTATTGCATGGCCAGGCCGACACATGCATATTTTCTATGCAGGGTAGGCTAAGTAATTAATGGCACGTAATGCTTTAAGATACTTCATGAGTAATAACTAGCTAATTGTAACCAAGTGGGATCATAGTTCCTCAAGAGCCTTCTAGTGTTAGTAAACTCAAGGCTCTGGGATCTTGTTCTGCCACATGAGAACCTATGCACTTCTTTCAGGCATCTTGTAATGAAATAATACTTTAGTGTTTTAAATCTATCATGCCAAGCTTACTCTTGAAAGAAGATTTTAAGGTGTTCGGTCATATTGAATGCCCCTATGTTCTCATGTTGCTTTTGAAGTTCAAATTCCATGGTGATAAGCATGGGATAAGCAATATCCAAAGCATCATCTGAATGCTTCTTATAAGCATCCATTTCAACTTTTAGAGCATTAGCAGCAAACAAATTCAGAATGGGTTGCTCTAGGACATAAAACTTTTTTTCTTACTTGAGGACAATCCTTAAATTTTGGTAGCATTTGAAAAAGTTGGTCCTGTTAAGTTTTTCCTTCTCAAGGAGTAATCACTATGACAATGTTAATGTGTTTTATGCCATGGTTATCTACAAAAGCAAAAAAGCAATATAAGAGCCATGTATTTTAATTTCATTTAATAAGAACTTTCATTAAATGATACTTTTACTATTTTACTCAAATAATAACCCTCACTATTATTTTGAAAGGCCAAGATCCATACTTCATCATAACTTGAGTTAGTTTTTTCTTATCTCTCAAGTTATAGCTATTTAGGTTGGCAACTCTTTACCAATTGCATCTTGTGCAACTCTTGAATATTTTAGTGAACAACGTTTGTTCAAGCCCATCTTACAAACTTAACCTCAACCCTATGCCTTTGAGTCCTCAACTTATTGAGATGACTTTGCTAAGTCAAACCCGAAGTTAATAATTGGGTGTTACTCATATCCCATTGTGTCTTACCAAGATGAACACAGGCACTTTGCTTCAGCAAATCTGCCTAACGTTGATTGAGGTCTTGACGAGTGCCAATATTTGGAAGGCATCACATTTACTGACCTAATATTTTAATTGAGGGACTTTCTTTGATCTCACCATTTTATGTTCGGTTGTATTATACATGCATCTCATACACATAAATTATGCATCTCATGCAAATATCTAATTAAATATGTCATGGTTATAGCCCAAATTACATGATATTCTTAAGCTAATGAGAATATCATTAAAGCTTGAGGAAATAAAAAGACTTCATAAGTTTGTTATCCTTCTTGCATGGTTGTCTGCTTGTATACACCTCCTCAAATGTCTCCAATGTAAATAATTACATTAATAGTAGAAACCTGAAGTTACATTTTGGGGGAATAAGGTGAGAAAATAAAGTACAATAAGTAAGGATGATCAATTAGTCAATTTAATTACCAACCAATAGGAGATAACTAAAATCAATCGATGTTTTTGCTATAACGTCCATTAATCGAACCAACCAAATAAGCCTTTAGAACCATAACCAAACCAACATAATACTGATTTAGAGTTTCACAAGTTGTTCTGATAGCACTATTGGATTTTGAGATTATAAAACAATACAACAGAATTAACCAAACACCTCTATGATCTATGTGAAATTGGATAAACAGGGTGTTAAACTTTTTGTACCTTCGAGGTTAAGATCTTTCATTTTACTGTTAAGTCTAATCATAAAACTTCAGCAGTTGATGTGTTTAAACTCTCTAAGGTATCCACACAAACTAGTTGGATCGCCACGCCTCCTCCACGAACTTTGCTAGAGTATTCTTCTTGTATTCACTGTGCTATCTTACACCCTCTAAGGAAAATAAGAGTTGATTATGGCTAGGAATTAAGAATGTTGTGTTGATTATCGTACCAAAGTGCTCTCTAACAAATGCACATAATATATACCTATATATAGTGATGCGTGATTCCCAAGCCAAGTAAGTTTCAAAAACCTAATCCAATTAGGCTCAATTTTGAGCATAATAATGGGCTCAAATTTTTGGCAAATAATTAATCTTAAATTACCATGAAAGCATAATCAAATAATTTGGCTTATGCACTCAAATAATCCAATCAGCTCTAAGTGTGAATCTCTATAGGCTCTGATCACTTTGGCAATGATCATAAATCATATTTATAATCATAAACAATGAGTTGTATCTAGCAATACAGCATTGCTACCAGGTAACAAGAAATTGAGTGACTAAATCTCCATGGTCATTATCTGTATATGCCCTTGTCCATTTGTAAAAGACATCAAGACTAAGCATGAGAAATGAAACGTGTCACTATTATATAACCCAATCTATGGATTGGATTTCTTGATTCCCAAGTAGAATAACTCAAACAAATAACATTGATATCTCATATCAATTCATGCATGCATGGTTATGTATTTTCTTAATGTCACTCAACCAACGGGCCCAAAGTTGTTATTTCCGTTGTATAGGAGGAACAAATTGTATCTTGATCATACAAATCTTTCTACATGACATGCAACAGATCCAATTACCACTTTTATGTTCACTTAATTATGAACAACAAATAGCAGTATCAAAGAACATAACTCACACGTAGGGAACCTTGATGACCAAAGGTCAAAGGATTGCATATACCATGATCATAATGAGAACCACTTATGACACTCATATAACGATCCATATAACATTCTCATGATGGGTTGGTCCAATAAACAAGTTTTCTAACTTGTACCCATATGTAGACTACACATCTCATATTAGTCTCCATATAGGTCACTTTTTATGTATTATTGCAACCAACTCTGTGATAATACTCAACCAAAGACATTTAAGAAAATAATTATTCTAGGGTAATAATTATATTTGACTATGTTACACAGAAACAAAAGAACACACATAATTATTGGAGTAATGCCTCCATAAAATATCATGACATAATTACAAAAACAATCAACGTTATTTTAACAATTATATGCTCTATTGAACTTAATATTCCGCTCTATCGTATTCTAAATAATATAATTTATATTTTATCAAAATGAATTCACCTGTCAACTTATAGTTTATAACAAGGTTTAAAAGGCCCGTGCGTTGCGGTGGTTATATGAGGTCACAATATTAAGTAAAATAATAATGAAGAAAAGCAATAAAAATAGTTTAGGGACCAAAGAGAAAATGTTAAAATCTTATGCATTTAGAGTTTAACAATTAACTTAGGAAAAGTTAAGGAAATAAAACTTAATTTCACTAAAAAAATAAATAAACTATGGTGGCCAATGTTTTAGTTTAGAAAACAACACACCATAAAAAAAACCCTGGAGATAAAAAAAACACTATAATTAAGTAGTTACTAAGTTTAGTTTAGGGTCCAAAACATCAAGCTAATCAAACTCAGGGTCTAATATGGGAAGCGGAAACAATACAAGGACTAGAAATGCGTTTTAGCAAAAAGAAATTTGAGACAAAATGGAAGTCGTAGCATAGCAAGACATGCCCTAAAAAAACTATTATCTTTAAAAAATCTAACCAAATTTTTAAAAGAAACAATCGTGTAAAAAAAAGCAAGTAAAAGAGTAGGCCGCAACTCAGCCCAAAACCAAGGGGCAAAAGTGAAAAGAAAATGTAGTTTACTGTTTATTTAAACAATAACCCGAAAACAGGTTTTAGAATATAATATAATGTGGGTTTTACGAATTATTTACATTTTTTTTATCATTTTAATGTATCAATTTAGGGGGGGAAAACGAAGATTGTGCCCTTAGGAACTAAAAATAACTTAAATGTGTAGAAAAAAAAGATTGTGCCCTTAGGAACTAAAAATAACTTAAATGGTTTAGTCAACTTAATTTAAAATGGTTTATTTTTATGCTTATATTTTTTTGTCCAAAATTAATTTTGTTTACAAACCAACATTATTTAGGTGAAATAATCCATTGATTGTAAAATTTTTATGATACTATTAGTCTTTTTATGATTTTTTATTTTTTTAGGCATTAAAAATTAAAAATTCATAAAAATTTAACAACATCATAAAAATTTTATTCCGAATGGATTATTACATCTATGTAATATTAACGTTCAAATAAAATTGGTTCCAGAAAAAAAAATATAAAAATGAAAATAAGTCCTTTTAGGCTAAATTGAGTTAAATTAAAATGAATTGATTCAAAATTTATCCCATCAACCTATTATAAAAATAAAAATATTATTTTCATTTTTTTCTTTTTGTGGAAATCTTGTAGTAGTTGAAAGTTAGTGCTCTATCTTCACGATTATATCATTTGAGTAATATTTTTTAAAAAATAATAATTATTTATAAACTTTTCATTTGTCCCATATTATAAAAGTAGATGCTTCTTCCCAAAAGAAAAAAAAAACTAAAAGTGATTCCCAAACTTCGTTAAATGTTACCTTTCCCTTAAGAAATAGTAGTTTTTATTCAAAAAAATTACATATCAAATTTAACATTTTAAATCACTCATCGAAAGTCTCCATCAAACCAAACGAACGCCAGTGCTTACCACATTAATCACATCGAAATGGATGTTATCGTGATTAGGGATTTATAGTAAGTCAACGTCATTTCTTTACTAAAATAACTTTTGTTGGCTTTGTTCTAAAGAAAACTTTAATTTTGATGATGACAAATAATTTGTGTCAATATTTTTAATCTCACTTGTTTGGTCAAAATAAGGTTAATTGAAATTATGCTTAATTTCCAAGTGTGTTAAGTGTTTTAGAAGTATTAAGGAAAAATTGTCTTTGAAAAGAAATTAGTAAGTTATTAACTTAGGGTAATGTTTGAATCAAGTTTTGATTTTCAAATGACAAGTGTTTTGGAATGATTTTAAGTTTAACGCGTTAAAGTCACAGCTTAACAAGTATGTGTTTTACCTAAGTTTAGCTTGCTCCCAAGTTTTACACGTTAACACGTTAAACTGGGTTAATTCGAAGAATAAGTTTCCTGTAACTTTTCAAAGCTTCAGCTGATGTATTAAGACTCGAATTTAACCTGTTAAGTTGAAGTCTGAAGGCTTGGGTTCAGATGCTTCGACTGGCGCGATTTGAGTCAAGATTTGAAATGTGATGCGGACGAATCAAAAGATGCCACCTGGACACTATGACAGAACTTTTCATGCGCTGTCTCCTGTTGCTTTTGACCGTTGGAGAGAGAAGTTGAGTTTAACACGTTAAACTCAGAACTTAACACGAAATCTGGGAAAGCTGCGTTTTTGCGAAAAACAGAGCAACGGCTCTCCAGATTTTAAGGAAACTTTTCAGGCACTTCCAGCAGGTTTCCAACGTCTCTTTAGCTCCCATATGAGTATAAAAACATGGAGAAACACTTTGGAAACAACTCTTGGCAACTAGAAAAGAGAATCAATCATCAAAGAGCTCAAACTTGATTTTTGCCAAGAGCTTGTGCTTTCACTTGTATATCTAGCTTGAGTGCTATTGTGTGAGCTTGTGAGGTTGTAAACATTCAAAGTCTTAGAATCTCTTGAGTGTAGAGTGGTTTCTAGTGAGCCTTGAAGAAAACTAGAGAGTGGTTTCTAGTGAGCCTTGGAGAAAACTAGAGATTGGTTGGGTGTGAACCTTGAAGAAAACACCATTGTAATCTTGATCAAGAGATAGTGGAGGAAATCTCAAGTGGGCAAGCTTGAGGAGAGGACGTAGACTCCGGTTGGTGGAGTTGAACCTCTATAAATCCCGGTGCACTCTTTCCTTTATCCTCTTTTATTTACTTGCTTTTATTTGTGCTTAACATTACTTGGTTTGTTCTTGATCTTTGGTTGAGTGAATTTAGTTGTAAATTTTGATTTTGCTAAAGTTTTTAAAACAACCAATTCACCCCCCCTCTTGGTTGCACTTGGGCCAACAATTGGTATCAGAGCTTAGTGATTTTTGCTTTCAAAACCTTGCGGTTTCAAAATCAAAAGATCCATGGCAACCACTAATTTTATGCATCTTGAGGGGCAAAGCACATCTAGGCCACCATTGTTTGATTCTACAAATTTTAATTGGTGGAAAACTAGGATGGAGATTCATATTAAAGCTATTGATTATGCTTTATGGAGAATTATCAAAGATGGTCCTAATATTCCTTTAAAAGTAGTTGATGGTAAACAAGTACCAAAAGATTCAAAAGAATTTAAATCGGAGGATGATGCTATGTGCACTATGAATGCTAAAGCTATGAATATTATATATTGTGCACTAACCCCCGATGTGTTCAATTTAGTCTCTTCTTGTAATGATGCTAGAGAAATATGGAACAAGTTGTTGGTGACATATGAAGGAACTTCACAAGTCAAGGACACGAAGATGCATATGCTAGTTAGAGCATATGAACTTTTCACCATGGAGCCAAGAGAAAGCATTCAAGATATGTTCAAAAGGTTCAATGAAATTCTTACACCACTCAAGTTGCTTGGAAAGGAATATGCAAATGAAGAGTTGGTGAGAAAAATCTTGTGGAGCTTGCCTTCTTCATGGAAAGGTATAGTTGAAGCTATTAATGAAGGTGGAAGCATCAAGACCATGCACATTGATGAGCTATTTGGGAAATTATTGACATATGAGATGAAGGAGCAAGAGGAAGAAAGGCTCAACAACAAGAACAAGTTGATGGCCTTCAAAGTTAAAGAAGATGATTCATTTTCATCTTCATCTTCTTCAAATGAAGATGATTCGGATGATGTAGCAATCTTGACCAAGAAGTTCAAGAAAATTCTCAAGAAGTCGAAGAATAAGGGTTCTAAGGGAAAAAAGAATGAGATCACTTGCTACAAGTGTAAGGAGCTTGGACATCTACAATTTGAATGTCCATTGAACAAGCCAAAAAAGCACAAAAATCACAAGAGAGGAAAGAAGAAACTTAGAGCTATGGCGGCTTGGAGTGATAGTTGTTCATCCTATAGTGAAAGCTCATCATCATCAAATGACACAAGTGATCGAGCCAATCTTTGCTTGATGATTGAAGAAGATGAAGTCTCTTCAAATCAAAGCTACCCCAACATGTGTCTCATGGCCAAAGAAGAAAAAGAGGTAACAAGTATCTATTCTAGTAACACATCATCATCCTCATCATGCTCATCTAGTTGTTCATATGAAGAATTATTAGATGCATTTCATGAGCTTTTCAAAAATTCAAAAAGACTTGTCAAAAAGGTTGATGAATTGAAGGTTTTAAATGCTTCTTTAACAAAAGAAATAGATGACTTAAAGAAGGAGAACTTAGATATTAGTTTATCCTTGAGACAAGAAATGGATGAATTAAAAAGGGATAAACTTGATCTTACCCAATCTTTGTCTAAAGTTGTTAAAGGTAAAGAAAACCTTGATTTGTTACTTGGTGCTCAAAAAGGAGTTTATGACAAAGCGGGAATAGGTTTTAATCCCTTGATGAAGGAAAGAAAATTTGGGAATAGATTTGTTAATGCATCTACATCCTCATATAGTTCACTTGTAACATGTCATGCTTGTGATGGAAAAGGTCATTATTCTTATGAATGCATGATTAGAAAAGGAAATGTTCTTTTTGGCTACAAATTAGTATGGGTTCCTAAAGGAACTAAAATTATTAGAGCTAACTCTCAAGGACCCAAAGAAATTTGGGTACCAAAAATCAAAACTTGAAATCTCATGTAGGGTGCTAGAGCATGGAGAAATAATTGGAAGCTTATACATAAAAGCTCTATGCACAAAGAAATTGGGAGTTTGGAGCACAATGAGAAGTGTTTGAGATTAAAGCTCTAATGTGGTAATATTGTTGATTTTTTATTGGTTAATGGTAATTATTGGTGCATTGAGTTATTTGGTTGTGGTATGTTGTTTGATGATTATATATGAGTTATTTATAAGTCTTGAAAGATATGTGATGTGTTTTATGTTACCATGATCATTGTGGATTTGTTCTAATATGTTGGTGATATGAATTTGTATGAAAAATATTATGTTGCTAGCCTATTAGTTGATATTGGGCTTGATCTAGAAAGGGGGAGAAATTTTTTTTGGATAAAGAAGGAGCATGCTTTCTTGTAAAAATTCATTAAAATTTGTATGCCTTGATTAAGGGGGAGCTTGTTGTATGTAGTGGTCATCTTGTTTGAGAATTTTTCATGATTTATTTTGATGATATATATGTCTTTTTGATTATGACAAAAAGGGGGAGAGATAAAATTCAAGAATATTTAATGAAGGAGGAGAATTATTATTTATGTCTATTATTTGGAGGTTATATGTATTTTTTGAAAGATGAATCATTGTTGTTTAGATGTTATATGTGTTTTTTGAAATGTTGTTTTGTCATCATCAAAAAGGGGGAGATTGTTGGCTTTGTTCTAAAGAAAACTTTAATTTTGATGATGACAAATAATTTGTGTCAATATTTTTAATCTCACTTGTTTGGTCAAAATAAGGTTAATTGAAATTATGCTTAATTTCCAAGTGTGTTAAGTGTTTTAGAAGTATTAAGGAAAAATTGTCTTTGAAAAGAAATTAGTAAGTTATTAACTTAGCGTAATGTTTGAATCAAGTTTTGATTTTCAAATGACAAGTGTTTTGGAATGATTTTAAGTTTAACGCGTTAAAGTCACAGCTTAACAAGTATGTGTTTTACCTAAGTTTAGCTTGCTCCCAAGTTTTACACGTTAACACGTTAAACTGGGTTAATTCGAAGAATAAGTTTCCTGTAACTTTTCAAAGCTTCAGCTGATGTATTAAGACTCGAATTTAACCTGTTAAGTTGAAGTCTGAAGGCTTGGGTTCAGATGCTTCGACTGGCGCGATTTGAGTCAAGATTTGAAATGTGATGCGGACGAATCAAAAGATGCCACCTGGACACTATGACAGAACTTTTCATGCGCTGTCTCCTGTTGCTTTTGACCGTTGGAGAGAGAAGTTGAGTTTAACACGTTAAACTCAGAACTTAACACGAAATCTGGGAAAGCTGCGTTTTTGCGAAAAACAGAGCAACGGCTCTCCAGATTTTAAGGAAACTTTTCAGGCACTTCCAGCAGGTTTCCAACGTCTCTTTAGCTCCCATATGAGTATAAAAACATGGAGAAACACTTTGGAAACAACTCTTGGCAACTAGAAAAGAGAATCAATCATCAAAGAGCTCAAACTTGATTTTTGCCAAGAGCTTGTGCTTTCACTTGTATATCTAGCTTGAGTGCTATTGTGTGAGCTTGTGAGGTTGTAAACATTCAAAGTCTTAGAATCTCTTGAGTGTAGAGTGGTTTCTAGTGAGCCTTGAAGAAAACTAGAGAGTGGTTTCTAGTGAGCCTTGGAGAAAACTAGAGATTGGTTGGGTGTGAACCTTGAAGAAAACACCATTGTAATCTTGATCAAGAGATAGTGGAGGAAATCTCAAGTGGGCAAGCTTGAGGAGAGGACGTAGACTCCGGTTGGTGGAGTTGAACCTCTATAAATCCCGGTGCACTCTTTCCTTTATCCTCTTTTATTTACTTGCTTTTATTTGTGCTTAACATTACTTGGTTTGTTCTTGATCTTTGGTTGAGTGAATTTAGTTGTAAATTTTGATTTTGCTAAAGTTTTTAAAACAACCAATTCACCCCCCCTCTTGGTTGCACTTGGGCCAACAACTTTCAAACTTTCAGTCTTAAAGAAATCCAGCATAAACCTTTCACGGTAATCGAACTGCAGGGCTACCAATTTACTAGATATTAACTAGTTAATAAAATTATCTATAGATTAGATAGAACTTAATGATGCTTATTTTATTGTCAATTAAGTTATTATCAAAGTACTAAAAACATTCTTTAATTTCGAAAGATGATGGAGATGACGGAAGCAAGCTATGTAGCCAAACATAATCGAGACGCATGAACATGAAGAATGGAGCTTTTTCATTGGACGGTCCTCCCAATTATTTTTTTTCTTGGTAATGGCTATTTTTTTAAAAAAACAACAAGTCTTTAAATCTTGTCTCGTATCAGCTAACAAATGGAAATCTCGAATGTCTCACATCATACTGCACTGACTTATTTCATCCTTTATAGTTGCTGGTAGTGGATATCTTGATTGTCTCACGTTATGTCGCACTGTATCAAAATATTTATATAGTATATCCGAAATACAATGACACGGTACCAACATTGTACCGT
Source organism: Aquilaria yunnanensis (assembly GCA_039654915.1). Taxonomy (NCBI): domain Eukaryota; kingdom Viridiplantae; phylum Streptophyta; class Magnoliopsida; order Malvales; family Thymelaeaceae; genus Aquilaria; species Aquilaria yunnanensis. Next base: position 73,675,027 of record CM077597.1, read on the forward strand.
ATTACTAAAAAAATGGTACGATATTTGGTACGAGATTTAAAATCTTCCTTCCATATCTTATTGGCTAATCTTGAAACTCACTTATCACAGAATTTTAAGCCTGATATGTTGCATGTTCCGAATGTGGGAACAAATTTCTCTGCCCCTATTGATTAAGTTGAAGGTTTGAGGTTACATGCAAGTTGCAACTTGATAATTATCCCTAACAAATGTGTTTTTGGTAAGAATTATGGACCATGCTCAACTCAAAGTTTTCAAGAAAAAAGGGGAAAACAAAAAAAATGACTCAATTCCTCTCACACTTGGTTGTGGGAGGGAACACAGTCACAAACTCTTAAAGAATTTACAACCACTCTCCCATACTTAAGTGAACCAGTGACTAATGGTGTTTAGTGGGGGGACTTGGCTCGGGACTGGCCCAGCTCGGCCCTGGTTTGGAAGGCCCGGGAACGACCCGGGTTAAGGCATGCCAGGTCTATACCGGGCCTTACACAGTCCTAGGCCGAGCTGGGCCTATGCTGGGCTTAAGGCAGCCATTTCTATTTTTTTAATTTTTTAAATTTCATTCTAAAACAAAGTTTTTTGAAAACTAGTTATTTAAAAGTTAAACACCACCACCAGTGTAAAATTTTATTAATTTTAAAGCCAAACGACACTTACATAACATGGAGCAGACTTTACATGACTCAATAACAAAATGTTCCATAAAAGTAAATGTCAAACAAAAGTTAGGATCTGTGCTGAGCAACAAAATCAGATCAAATACAAAGTAGGAGGATAATGACCAAACTGTGGATTTAAGCATCTACCTCATTGGGGTTTTCATCGTCGGAACTCTTGTGGTTTTGTAATCTTAAAGCTGCAAAACCCCAATCATGGTTGCATATACAAAGTTCAACTGCATTTGGTGATAACCTTGCACATTTCTCTAGAATTACACATTTTTCGGTGCTGAAAGCCGACTCATATGAAACGGTTGAGACGGGAACAACTAGAACTTCTTTGGCAATTATGGAGAGTATTGGAAATTTATTGCTTCTTGCTTTCCACCATTCTAGAATGTCGGTCTCACTATTCTCCCAAACCAAGTTAAGGTATGCGTCCATTTCATTAAGACCGGAAGCATAGGGCTGTTTGAGGAGTTGTTTCGCCGGATTAAATGATGATGAGCCTGACAATGATGAACACTCGATGGTAGAGGAAGTAGTTTTCACAACCTTCTCATTATACTAGTAGGCATAAATCTTAAATAAGTCCCGCAAGTGCTCCTCAATAGTGGCCATTATAACATGAACAGAAATATATGCCGTTTCTAGGAAACTATAATAACCCTTAAGTAGCTGCTATGTACCCATGATTCTGACAGTCAAGTTTAGTGTAGATGTAAGTAAATAGATCAGAGGTATATCACTAAAATATAAAATCCATTTGTCGTTCATGGCCATAATCGTGTCTTTTAAGAACTCGTCATCCTTGTATTGGTTAAAAACCCATGCAATATTGACTAAATGCATTAAAACTTTGTGCGATGTGGGATCGTATATGCTGGAGCAAAAAACAATGGCCTATTAAAAATATTGTAGCACAGCAGCCACTTTTGACAGTTTATCCCACATCTATTGTTTCAAAATCATTTTTTTTTCTTTGACATTTATAAAACATGTCATGTGTGCAACAAATGGCATCGCATCCAGCAACATCTCGTAAGTCGAGTTCCATCAGGTAGGGCAATCAAATTTAAAACGTTTCCAGCTAAAATTGAGGCCATTTTCAAGACAATATAGCTTAAACTCTTTGAAAACTTTGTTCCTTGCCTTCAAATAAAGTATTGCCCACCGGATTGGAATAATTTTAGCACTCAAAACTTAAAGACCTTTTTGGACAGCTAAGTTTAAAATATGATATATACATCTAATATGAGAAAATGCAGCATCCCGAACAGGTTCTAATGATTCTTTTAATGTCTCAGCGGCAACATCGTAGTTGGATGCATTATCAAATGTTATTCTAAAAACCTTGTCATGAAAAAAAATTCTTTAAAAGTTTCTAAAATAACTTGGAATATATTCCAACCAATATGATCGACCTCCATCCACTTAAATTCAATGATATGCTTTTGAATGACTATCATCAATTTAATGTGCATTGATACAATAATAATCTTGTCTTAGTGATGAAGTCCACATGTCACTAGTGAATGAGATAGAATGATCAAAAGCAGAGAAGTATGCTTGTAGGTTTGATTTACTGTCTTCATAAATTTTAAATGCCTCCCTCCTAGCAGTACTCCTAGATGTTTTTTTAATAGTAGGGTTTAATTGTGATTTAATCTAATTTTCCATGTACCTATCTTCTTGTCTAAATGGCTTTTCAGTTAACATCCTCCATTATACCATGCCTTTTCTACAATTTTATTGATTAAATCTAAACATACCTGATCTGCCGACAGTACTCCCAAGCTGTGTATAACCGCCGGTAGTGGCAGCTGCATCTGGACATAGATTCGGGTGTTTATGTTCCATGTGCCATTTGAGTGTTCCCATGCCAGAGCTCTTATTATGCATGATCTTTGTCTTGCAATGTTCGCAATTTGTGAATCTTGCATCGTTGCCATGATCATCCTTCTCGAAAACTTGATCAAAATGCTCTTAAACCCATGCGATGAGCCTTTACATCTTACCTTGTGAAGGAAGTTTGGGTTCATGGCTTGTCGGGGTCCGTTGATAACCATCTTCTCCACCAACATTCTCTGAAGCTGTTGGTTCCATCTCCTCAACGTCATGATCAGAAAGTTGACCATCGAGCCCCAAGTCATATTAACTCATATTGAATTGCTCATCATCGTCAGTTTGTTGGTTTTAAGCACCACGGGCTGCCGGTTGGGAAAAGACAAGAAAAAAATACCTCACACTGGTGTGGGATGTAGAGCTTGAGGTCTTTCCCATTCCTCTTGATGCCATTTGTATGAGAATAAATTGAGAAGATGCAGAGCTTTGGAAGTAATTAAGGAATGATTAAGAAAAAATGAAGAAATTAAGGTGGAGAGCTTCAAGAAAATGAGAAAATGTATTAGTAGAGAGAGAAAGATTGCTAAGATTGGTGTGAAGAAATGGTGGAAATGGCCTCCCTATTTATAGGGGAAGGCCTTTTATTTTTACTAAAAAGACCTTAGAACATAGTTGTTGCGCGCGCGCGCGGGGGGGGGGGGGGGGGAAGTAATTTTGGGGGTCAAAATAATACTGCATGTCATTAGAGGGACTAGGAGTATAATTTTCCCATTTTTTTTGAATTTGTAGCCATTGAGGTGCTGCCCAACTGTTGGGACCGAACCGGACCGGGCAGGCCCGGGTCAATCCTGTGCCGAGCCTCTTGTGCGCCAAGCTCACTTGTGATTTGGGCCGTGCCAGGCCCACTTCAACCCCCTCCTTCTTGAGGCCCATACTTGCCCTTCCCTTTTCCGCGCTTAACCCGGGCTTGTGCCGAGCCGGGTTTGACCAGGTCTGAGCCAGGTTTGATGCAGGCCAGTCCCAACCCGCCCCTTTGAACACCGTTACTAGTGACCCACTGGTTTACTTTTAGGGGTCATTGGTTCACTATCAAGATGGTAAATCAGTGACCCCCCCCCTAAATGTGAATCAATCATCACTGGTTTACATTCGGGAGGTCACTAGTTCACTGTCAAGCCCTTGAAAATAAATAAGTGGCCCCCTTAAATGTGAGCCAGTCCTCACTATTTCACTTTCAAGGTGTGTCTGGTTTACCGTCACGCCCCTAAAAGTAAACCGGTGACCCTATAAATTTGAACCAATTTATTTTAGGAGAATTCAGACTCGATTAGAAATTAGATAACGTTTAGGACTAATTTGGTAAAATACTAAAAGTTTTAGGACTGAAGTGCTTTTTTCCCAAAAAATGTGGTGCCAACGCTTTTCTTCTCCCCTTATCACTTTTTATATCTCATAAATGTTCTTTTTGTTTTTTAAATGCTTTTTACTAAATATAAATGCTAGTTTACCAAATTTAATTATTTTTTAAGTACAACAGTCAATCACTTTTTTGACATTTCAATTGCATGTTTATACACTGTATCACTTTTTTCTCATGTTCTATGTTTTTTTCTCATATTTTTTGTATCTTGTTCATCATATTCTAAAATACTATTACTGACTTGAATACGTCTGAGCGACATTTGAGCCTTTGATCATTCATGCCTCACTTCACTTTGTATTCTTCTTCCATATCAATGGAATGAAACATTTATGTGTTGATGAATATTGTAGGAACAAAATGATAAATATTATTGGAAAATTGAAGCGATTCTAAACACTACTAACATTTTTCCATTACACTATCTCCCCTTTCTATTTGCATTTACTTTTACCAAAATATTTGCTCGCTACTAATACACTAACTCTCTTTTCATGTTTTCATTAACTCAATTTTTACATTAACTCTAATTTCTTATTTTTTTTCCTTCCATTACTTTTGTATGTTAATTGAGTCTTTCTCTTTCTCTTCCTTGTCTTAAAAGTCATTAATTTCATTTATTTCACAAACATATCACAACAACATATCACAAAAAAAATTTCTAATAAATTATTTAATAATATATATCAAAATGATTGTGACTTATTTCCTATTTTTTAAAATTTATTTATCATCGTATTTTCCATTTTATCTACTAATTACATATCCACTAGAATCATAATGTGTGTGTGTGAGTGTATAATAGTATGTTTATTTTTTTCCTTTTCAACATCCGTTTACTTTATTTATAATAGTATTTCTGTTAACTAATTTCTTCTATTTATTTTCTTTCTCTTTCATGCCATCCGTTATTTACCGTAACATATAATTTTTAATCGTTATTAAATTTAAAGCATTATTAATTCTCAAGATGCTTGCCCATCTATAACATTTCAAAGAAAAAAATAATTCTTTAAAATTTATATCATTTATTTACTTACATTTTATAATATCAAATTGTTAGTTATATCCCATTTTTAATAATTTCTAACACCATTTACTTCATTTATATATCATACAACCCGCTAAGCCACTTAAACAGGTAAAACTTGTTTTCCACACTACTTTTTTGTTTTGTATTCTCTGCATAAGCTAGTATGGCAACTTGTCGTAGTGGCAAAGCAGAATTCCCCGTGGGATCAGCAAGAAAGCAAAAAAATGTTCTATTAAACTTAACAAATTTGTTCTAGGGTCAAAAGAAACAAAAGAAGGGAAAGTAAGAGGCAAAAAACAAAGAAAGTATAGTTTATACATGTAAGGTTGACTCCCAGAGCTATGTATTTAAGAGTGGAATAGGCTTGCAATTGCAAGCGCCCGGTGCGATTAGATGTGCCTGAGACAAGCGAAGTCTCTTAATAGTGTTTTGCTTGTTTCTAGGCTCTGTGTTTGGGGCAGTGGACAAAGGTGTGGAGGTAAGGGTTAGCTGGGAGCGGTCCCTTTCTTAATTTTGTTTTCTTTCTTTTCTTCTTGCAATTGGTTTTTTTGTATTTTTTTTCTTCTCATGCATTTTAGACAAACAAGACTTTCTAGGTTTCGTTTCGTTTTTTTATTTTCTTTTTGCATTTTTATTATTTTACGGTTCCAATTTTATTCCATGTTTTTTATAGTCTATTAGTTTTATTTAATTTTTTGTTTAGCTATATTATTATTTTTTAATAAAAGTTATCTCCTTTGCCCTTCATTTTTTGTTTCAAAATTGTTAACTAAATGGCGAATATCTCATTGAGCTCATCAGTAAAAGTACATCTAGTTTTTCTAAAAGAATAAATAGATTAATATTGATATAGTTCTTTTTTTTAATCCATTCTTATTTATTCTTTTATCAATTTCAAATGTTATTTTATCAGTTCTTATATATTTTTTTATCAGTTTTATTGTTTCTTTTATCAGTTATTATCTGTTCTTTAATCAGTTCTTATTTATTCTTTATCATTTTTAGTTATTCATTTATCCATTTTATCTATTCTTTTATCGGTCTTACTTGTTCTCTTAACAGTTTTGTTTGTTGTTTTATACGTTTTATGTATTATTTTATCAACTTTTAATAAACTACTTGTTCTTATTTGTTCTTACTTGTTCTATTTCATGGTTTCCTTCTTTACTTCGTTTCGTTGTTTTATTTTCTTTTTGCATTTTTTTGGTATACGGTTCCAATTTTATTCCATGTTTTTCTATAGTTTATTCGTTTTATTTAATTTTTTGTTTAGGAATATCATTGTTTTTTCGCTAAAAGTTATCTCCTTTGTTCTTCATTTCTTGTTTCAAAATTGTTAACTAATTAAGAATAAATATTTTCAAGCTTAACAGTAAGAGAACATCTAGTTTTTCTAAAAGAATACATAGATATTGATATCAGTTTTTTTGTTTTGTTATCGATTCTTATTTATTCTTTTATAAATTTTATATGTTCTTTTACCAATTTTATTTATTCTTTCACCAGTCCTTATTTGCTCTTTAATATGTTCTTATTTGTTCTTTGCCAGTTTTAGTTATTCTTTTTTAAGTTTTATTTATTATTTTATTAGTTTTATTTATTTTTTTACTAGTCTTGTTCTTTTATTAGTTTTTGTCTGTTGTTTTATTATTTTTTTCTATTATTTTATCAGTTTTAATAAACTACTTTTTCTCTTTTATCAATATTTGGTTGTTCTTTTGTGGGTTCCTGTTAGTTTTTTTTTAGAGAAATTAATTAGATAAAATTCATTTGTTGCCTCATCTAACCTTTTTGTGAAGTCTTAAAAGGGCCCTTAACATTCATTTTGTCTTCTTAAAATCCCTAATTTGCTAGATCGTGCCTCACTCATCATCATTCTGTCACTTTCAAGCTTAAATTTGTTGAAATCTAGGTTAAAAATACTAACTTTGGTCCTCATATTTTCTTCCTCCCACCCAAATCACCCTAAAACATGTAAGTTTAACACTGCAGCCCTCCCTCCGTTGTTCCCTATCCTTATCACCTTCACCTTCCACTATGTCTCAATCTTTCCACAAATTTCTCTCCCAAAATTTTTAGATTGCGAAGGAGGAAGAAGGTCCTTCTCAATTATTACCGCTTCCAACCCCTCTTTCTGGCAGCAACGATGAAGGATCGAAGATGACAACCCGAAGTCGGTTCCTGGAGCCACTTTTTCTCCAGCACCGTCATCGTCGTATTTTCCTTCTCCTCCTTTCACCTCCTCTCTGGCGGTAATTTTTCTTAATCCTCTCCCTTCTTCTTATTCCTAATTTTCTCTTTATCATTTCCCTGATTATTTTCCAATTTATCCGGAAGAGGAGGTGCATATCGTCCGGTGCTTTGTTCCAGACAAATAGTTCCCACGATCGAGGCAGCTTCCTCTTCTAGCGACTCTTCGATGGTTGTGCCTCTCTGTCCAGACTAGAGACCATCGCGTTTCCCTATCAAGCAATGGTTTAACTAATATCCCTCTGTCAGCCGAAAAATCCCATCCACCAGATTGTATGGTGTCCTCCTAGCTCTCGTAGTTGCGTTGTAACCCTTGCTCTATGATCCAACGGCGCCATCGTCCCTACTCCCTGGTGGCGGTTATGGAGGTCAGTACCGGTGGAGCTCGCTCGTGTACGCGGCACTGAGCAATCCGGGTTAGATTAGGTTACACGTAGCAGAATAAATGACCCAGACCCTTGTCAAGCGTCTCCGACATGTATAGCTTCACTTCCTTTCTTCGACAACCTCCTTCATAAGCATACCCATCAAAACAATACACAGGAAAATCAATATAAAGGGTTGAAGTGTTAAATTTACAAGCTTGAAGGTACTTTGAGTGAGAGGAAGATATTGTAGTGACTAAAGTTGACATTTCCTACCAAGCTTATGTGAAATTTAACCATGAAAGGAATGAAAAGACTATTATTGGGATAAGATCTAGCACATTGGGTGTAGCAAAATAGGGCCCCTGTGCCCTGATTTGCTAACACTAGTAGGTTCTTTAGGAACTATGATCCCATTTATGTTATAACTGGCTAGTAATTATTCGTGAAACATCTTAAATCATTACATGCAACTAGTTACTTAGCCTATGTTGCATAGAAAATATGCATTAGCCTATCTTGCATAGAAAATATGCATGTATCATCCTTTCTATGCAATAACAATAAATAAAAACAACATTGAAAATAATGTTGCGGCAGTTAATGAAAACACAATTCAAAACAAGCCAAGACATAAAAATTTTAGTTGTTTTAACTTCAAGTAACAATTGTATGCATATATCTCAATCTTATATGTACCCAAATGTAACCGTACAATACACACCAATGGACACTAAAGGCAATTTTTTTTTAATGAAAATACCATAAATATGGAAGAAGCAATATATATCTACTAAGATCCATCCTTAGCTTTTCACCCAAGTAAGTTAGCTTCAAATTATGAGCCACACTTTCCTTGTACTTACTTAGCCTTAAATTGTAAGGCAAACACTTTGGTCAGTACTAGCTTATGCTACAAGCTACTTAGAAACTTGAAGTTTCCTACTTAGAGAGTACCTTCAAACTAATAAAACTTAGTCTTAACAGTCGCCCCTTATCAACTGTTAAGCTTGACCAGCCCACTTAATACCTGCACAATACTTAATGGGTCAGTACTTTAAAGTACTCAGTAAAGGATTCGACACCTACAGGAAGAAACAAATGCAAGCATGCAAAGCACGAAAAGCATATATATATATACATATCATACAAAACAAACAAACAACCAACAACATAACCAGAAACAAGAATAAGAACAACAAACACTGCAAATAATGAATAGAAGGATGGATGGAGGAAATATGCACATGCAAATGCACTTAAGATTAGCTACTTAGAGTAAGTCATCGCTTACTCAACCCTTGCCCACCTCTGATTAGCTACTTAGAGTAAGTCATCAATTACTTCCCTTTTACATGTCTCTTCCCCTTAACTTATTGTACAGGGTAGCTGCTTTATGTGGACCAACTTACCCAGCTCTTGGACCTTAGCTTAGTGCTCTTTAGTGGCTTACTTACTGAATCACAAGGTTTGGTTAGGATCCTCTTAGGTTTTCTTTTCATCGGCCGAAGGTTTAAGACGTCCCATTTGGGCCAACAAAGAATCTGGAACCCACTTTAATCCCCTTAGTGCTCCCATAACAACTTAAGTACTTTAACCTTTTTCACCTCAATTCTTTACCCTACCTTAACCACACCACTTAGTTACCACCTAAATAATGCATAATTCATAACTTAAAAATGAGTTCTAGACCTAACTGAAGCTACGGAACATTTTAGAATGACCTAGGGATGATAACTGGGAAATTAAGGCATTCTTAGGATGCCCCAAGCTTGAAGGGCTTGGGCCTTGGTGATGCCATTGACAACATGTCACCGAAGGCATCAACCCAATGGTTTTCTCAAAATTTGCTGGCAACACGTTGCCAATGCCTTTTCAACATTGTGAGACCACGTGCTATCGTGCACTACCTTTGCTTAATCTTTCAATCCTTAAAGCCAATTCACATGGGTTTCATTTATACTTCATTCCAACATGAAATACTACATTTCTATGTATTATTTGGGCTAAATTAACTTAAATCTCTTATCTTAAATCATCCTTAAAGCAAGAATCAAGTAACAAGCACACATGAGCTCAATGGAGTTCCTTTGAGTTCCAAGCTTGAGTTCAACCAAATTGAATACCAAGGGGACAAAATTAAGACCATTTCTACCCATTTACCAAGCTTAAAACTAACCCACAAGGATTATATATGCTTACCTTAGGATTTGAACCAAAAACTTGCAAGAACAACTTTAAATGCACCAAATACACCAAAGATGAGCTAAGGGGTTGTTGGGATGGCTTTGGGACCTTTAATTTTCATGGAATTTTTAGGTGATTTGGGGGTTTGAACATGAAAATCTATGGAGGAGAGGCATCCATGAAAAACTTGGATGGAGGAGATGGTGAATAGTTCCATCTCCTTCAATTATATAACCAACTACACCCACTTAGCCCATTTCTCTTATACTTGTCATTTTCACTCTCAAACTTAACTTTGACTCACTTAGGCCACTTAAAATCCTCCTGAACCATCACTCCTTGGTCCTATAGAAAGGTTTTTCATATCCAAACACTTTGCCCTTAAGCCACTTAAGCCATTATAAGACATAATGGCTTAAATTCTCACTTAATGCATTTTTCACCCTTAACTTTCACTTTTTGGTTTAAATGGCTAAAAACAACTATGGTGTTAACTTATTTAGCTCAAAACACTTGCATGAACCTAATTTCAGTAAAATTATGGTCATGCCACTAACTTGGGCCAAAATTACCATTTTACCCTTTTTCCCTTTAGGTGCCAATTACACTTTGGAACTCAACTTAACCTTACTTAGCTTGCTTTCCTTACTTAATAAAACTTATTTAAGGAAAAATAACTTGGAATTTACTTAGCTTAGTATTTCAAACTAGAGGAAGTACTTGGAGAGCCTTTACATTAGGTCACTACAAGGAGGCAAAGTATTTCCTACATCAAATTCCTACGGCAGAAAGCGTAGGAAAAAATTTCACAGGAAAATCATATGAAAAAAACATGTTGACTGGTCAATGTGGTTCATGGCCGATGGTTTTCCTGCAATAAAAATGTGACAGATAAAACCGTAGGATAATTGTCGGAACAAGATGGCATGAAAATCTAGTGCACTGACGCTTTTGATGCGAAATAAGTGGGTAAGGACCACATATGTAGGAAAAGTGTTGGACATATTGTCCTAGGCTTTTCTTGCAAGATCTATTTCCTACACTTTTGTGACAAACGATGATATGGACGTCTTAAAAATGTAGGAACTTTATGCATATTGAAAAAAATTATTTTGAGAATATTTTCAACATTGTTATGGATATACGGGGGAAAACAAAAGATAACTAGAATTCTTGCCTTTCCTTTGAGGAGCTAAAGAGTATGCGTTGTGAACTACATTTACGAAATGTTATGAGGGCCACTGTAAAACCAAAAGCATGTTATACATTGAGTCAGGAACATGTAAGAGAAGTTACTCTGTGGCTGAGAATAATAAAGACACCTAATGGGTGTGCCTCAAACTTGGGTCATGTGGTTAACTTGAGTGATAGTACATTCTATAACTTCAAGAGCCATGATTGTCATGTGTTCATGCAGAGGCTACTTCCTATTGCATTACATGGGTATATGGTAGGTCTTATGTGGGAGGCGATTTCTGAATTTTTTTCATTTCCAGAACATTATGCACAAATGGGATTCGATTTGATGACATACGATAATTGGAGCAGAATATAATGGTTACCATATGTACACTATAAAAGATATTCCCTCATGCTTTTATATGGGAAAATTACAAAAACCCCCTCTGTGGTCTGGTCTAACCTACACTTTGCCCCTTCTATTTTAAAAAACCTACACTTTACCCGTATTTGTTTTACAGTGTCCGATAACAACTTTTGAAACCCTAATTTAAACTGTATGATAATAATGTTTCAGTAATTTGAAGAGTTTTGATATTTTTTTCATAGCTAACTAACCTTTAAAAAACACTGATATGCAATTATAGGGGGGAAAGTACATTTACAGAAAGGAAAAACTGATAGTTTAAAATGTCTAACTATAAAAAAAATATTGAAGAGATTGAAATTACTGGAAGATGATTATCGTATAGTTTAAATACAGTTTTAGAAGTTTCTATTAGGTAGTGGTAAAAACATAGGGGGCAAAGTGTAGGTTTTACAAAATAGAGGAGGCAAACTGTAGGTTAGACCAAACCACAGTGGGGTTTTTTTGTAATTTTTTATTTTTTTTATTTGATGGAACATCTTGTCATCTACCGCCCTCATGAGGCAAAGTTGTGTGGTTCAGTTCAACTTTGATGGATGTATCCGTTTGAAAGGTAGTTTTTGGTTTTTGGGTTTTACGTTCATATTTCTTTCAATAATTTTCACATATTATATGTCAATAATTTTTGCATTTTATATGCCAATATTTGTTATGTGTGTTTAAATTGGCAGACTCATGTAGTTATTGAAGTGAAAGGCCCAAAATAAACTGCAATTGAAGGCTCAATTGTTGAAGCATACTTGGTCCAGGAAATGTCTACATTGTATAGGCACTACTTTGAACCAAATATTCCAACATGGTTAAACAGGGTGCCACAAAATGGTGACATCAATATACCTGTAGCTCATGTTAAAGGTCAATTACTATCCATTTTCAATACGAGATGTCGTAATATACCTGACCATGGGTGACAATGTTTACTGGATCCCACTAAAAGACATCAAGTGCACATCTACACTTTACGAAACTACAATGAGATTATAGCAATTGTCAGGTACCATATATGTAGACAAGTGTCAGGGTTTTTTCTTTCAATCGGATTGCTTTTAATTCATTTTCAGATAAATATAATTTCAGGCACTTTGACTCTTATATATCGACATTATTTCCCTAGTACAATGAAAGTCAATTACAAAGTTATTGAGATGACCATTTCACCCAATGGTTCTCATCATATGTGAGTATCACGACGTGATAATTTTTATGTACTTAAATGTGTTGTGTTTGTATTTACTTAGTAGTTATGTTACTATATTAACTATTTATTTTTAGGTTGACCGTTTCAAGGATAAATTAAATCCTCACATTGTGCAATTAGCCCGTAGTCCTGTTCAAGTTGGCACTTCATACAATGGATGTATTGTGAATGGATTTTGTTTTTACATGCAATCCTATGGCAAAGATAAAGTGACACAGAATTATGGTGTTTGCGTGAAAGGTGAGACATGAGGATCCAATGGGTATGATTTTTATGGATTTATTAATGAGATTACACACATTGAGTACCACGGGAGTGAGCATGAAGTCATGACATTGTTCAAATGTACTTGGTTTGATCCGACACGTGGTGTTCGAAGTTGCACACATTCCAGTGTTGTTGACATTAAATGGAAGTCTAGATTATCACCACCTAAGTCATTTATCTTTGCGACATAGGCTCATCAAGTTTACTACTATGAGTACCCTAACAAGACTCTTCATCAGTGGTGGGCAGTTGTTAAGATGAAGCCACGAGCTTTCATTGATTGTTCCTGGAATAATGCTAGTGATCAGTCTGAGGACAATAAGGAAATTTCTTATGAGCAAACACGTGTGTTAGAAACCATAGATGAGGTGTTTCAAGAAGCGATTTCAAGTCAAATACCCATGGTAACAACTGATGGCACCACCCATGATGAGATTAATATTTTTGTCGATTTCACATGTTATCCTCAAATTGTTCAAGACATGGGTCAGAATATTGAGGTCACACAAGATAATGGGGATACATCAGATGATGAGGCATCATTAGTTAGTTTAGATTCAGACAAAGTCAAGGATGTTTAATTAAGTGTAATTGTTCAAAACATCGGCATGATTTAATTAAAGGCATAATCACTTTGAATGCATGTGTGTTGGGGACTGAAATGATGTTAAATTTATTAATGTCATCATCACATATATAATTACATATATTGATATGAATAATAAAAGAAAAAAAATAAAGAATTGGGGCTACCGGAAAATAAAGAGGTAGTCCAAGAGGAGGAGGATCCAGAACCTCCTTGATGAATACAAGCCTGCGTCCTAGTTTATCTGGCTTGAAAGAGAGAGAGGGAGAGAAAGGGAGAGGAACAATTAACAAAATATTCAATCCATCCTAAAAAGTTTATAACATTGGTTTGAGCATTAAGATTAAAGTCTATAAAATTGATTTAATATTTTTCATTTTTGTCTCCATGAAAATGTAATAACTAAATTGACTCATTCAAACTTTAGTAACTCACTTGAAAAGTTTATCAAAGTTTTTGGTCACTTTGCAACTTATTAAGAAAATATGAACTAAAATGAACATTTTTTAGTATAGGGACCAAATTGTGATTTCTTAGGAAATTAGTGTTAGTGCTATGACCAAAAGCCAATCATGAGATGATTGTATTTTGCACATTGAGACATGATATTTATTAAGGCATTAATCCAGTAATTATGTTTGTTGTTTTGTTTCTGTGTAACGTAAGAAACATAATTATAACCCTAGAATAATTATATTCTTAAATGTCCCGGTCTAGTATTATCGTGGAGTAGGTTGTAATAATACATAAAGACTAGCATGTGTGGAGACCAATATAAGATATGTAGTCTACATATGGGTACAAGTTAGAGGACTTGTGTACTGGATCGACCCACCATGAGAATGCTACATGGATCGTTATATGAGTGTTATAAGTGATTCTCATGGTGATCATATATATGTAGTCTTTTGACCTAAGGTCATCAAGGTTCCCTACATGTGGGTCACATACTTTGATACCTTCCTTTGTTGCTTGTAATTAAGTGAACTTGAAGGAGGTCATTGAGTATGTCACATATCATGCGAAGGGTTTTGTATGATCAAGATGGGATTTGTCCCTGCTATGTAACGGGAGTGATATCTTCAGGGCCCTTGATAGAGTGAGACTAAGAAAATGCATGGCCATGCTCAGATGAGTTGATATACTATATCAATGTTATCAGTTTAGGTTAGTCTACTTAGTAATCAAGAAACCATAAATTGGGCTATATGAGAGTGACAAATTCCATGTCTCATGCTTGGTTTTGATATCTTGAACAAAAGGACAATGGCATATACAGATAATGTTCATAAAGGTTTAGTCGAATCACTGACAATCTTGTCACTTGGGTAGCAATGATGTGTTGCTAGACACTACTCATTGTTTATGATCATAAATGTGATTTATGATCATTGCCAATATGATAGGAGCCTATTGGGTCGCACACATAGAGCTAATTGGATTATTTGAGTGCATGAGCTGAATTGTTTGGTCTTGGTTTCATGATAATTTGATATTAATGATTGGCCCAATGGTTGAGCCATTATTAGGCCTGAATTTAAAACCTAATTGGATTGGGGCTTTGAAATCCATTAGTTATGGGAGTTTAGTCTCACTATAAATACATCATATAGTGAAAAATTCACAGCTCTTGCCCTAGTCTTCTTAAGGACGAAATCAGACGAGTTTTGAGAGTTCTAGCCACACAATTCTGTTGCCATTCCTTGGAGGATGCAAAGCTAGGACTACGAGCGCAAGAGGAACGCATCTACCAGTACATAGTGGAGGCATGGTGATCCCGAGAAGCTCGTGTGGATACCATAGAGAGCTTGAACACGTCAACTATTCAAGTTTTGTGATTCGACTTAACAGTTGGGTGAAAGATTTCAACCGAAGTAGGTATAAATTTTTGAGCACCCAATTTACCCTATTTCACTTGGATCTTGGAGGGTTTCGGTTATATTTCACTCCACTTGCTTGGCTCCCAAAACCTTACAATGGTTTTAGAGCTACTGGTAAAACTTTAAATCGGGATTGAGTGTCGAATCGCATGATATATTGTGTGTTTGGTTGCTTTCGATCATGATTGATTAGATTGATTCATGATGCATTAAATTGGAACTCATAATGTATATATGAGATATATGAAGAAGCGGCACAAATTGATTAATGAGATTAACCCTAGGTATGAGATACCTATCTAAATTAGGATTGTTGCGATAGTTGTGAAACCCTAGTAAGGATGGATTAGGGCTGTTCTGGCACCTTTAATAAAGTACTTTTGGTGGCTTGGACGGAGATGGTCTCGGGTGCTTAGTTGCTCGAAATAATAGATGTCGGGCAACATAATTGTAAGACAATTTTTTTATGCTGGAGGGCAGCGACGGAGGTGGTCTCGGGTGCTTAGTTGTTCAAAAAAACAGATGTCGGGCAACATAATTGTAAGATAATTTTTTGCACCAGGGGGGCTCCCCTTGACCTCGCCTGCTAACTATCCAGTGAGACCATCGTATGTGAAAGCGCCACATTAATAAAACTAGTTAATAAATGTGCGTTAATTAGCATGCATTTTTGTTGATTGAGATTTGACATGATATGTTGATTGATGGTTAAAGCATGGTGCATGGTTATTGCCCTTGTTGGTTGTACTTGTAAATACGGCCTGCGAGTCATGCCTTTTTCTTGTTGCTCTCATTGTACATTCTCTTCTCACCTTACTCCCCTCAAATGTAACTTGAGGTTTCTATTATTGATCTAATTGTTCATTCTGGGATTGTCCAAGGTGGTGTGTCCAAAGAGGTGACTATAAAGAGACAACCAAAAAGGAAAGAGAAAGAGCTTGTGTAAATCTTTTTTTTTCTTAATCTTTTATGATATTCTCATTGGCTTGAGAATATCGCATAGTTTGGGCTATAACCATGTCATGTTTATTTTGGTTTTAGCATAAGATGCATGTTTTATATTTGTATGTGATGCATATATAAGACAACCGGAGATAATAATTGGTGAGATCAAAAGGAAAAATCCCTCAAACAAAATATTAAGTCATTAAATGTGATGCCTTTGAAATGTTGGCACTCGTCAAGACTTTGATCAACATTAGGTGGGTTTGCTAAAACAAAGCACCTGTGTTCATCTTGGTAAGACGCGATGGGATAAAATTGATATCTAAATTGCTAACTTTGGGTCTGACTTAACTAAGTCATTCTAATAAGATTGAGGACTTAAAAGC
The DNA here is from genome assembly GCA_039654915.1 of Aquilaria yunnanensis. Classification (NCBI taxonomy): domain Eukaryota; kingdom Viridiplantae; phylum Streptophyta; class Magnoliopsida; order Malvales; family Thymelaeaceae; genus Aquilaria; species Aquilaria yunnanensis. The sequence continues at coordinate 73,691,657 of CM077597.1, forward strand.
ATAGGGTCGGGCTTAAGTTCATGAGATGAGCTTGGACAAGTGTTGTTCACCCAACTACCCAAGAGTTGCATAAGATACAATTGGCAAGGAGTTGCCTACCTAAATAACTGTAACTTGAGAGAAAGGCCAAAGCTGACTCAGGTTGTGGTGAAATATAGATCTTGGCCCACTAGAATACCTTAGCGTCAAGGTGTTCTGAAATAATATTAAGGGTTATTATTTTGAGTAAAATAGTGGGAGTATCATTTAATCAAAGTCCTTATTAAATGAATTAAAATGCATGACTCTTACACTGCATATTTACTATTGTAGATTACCATGGCACAAAACACATCGACACTTTCATTGCGATCGATCCCTGAGAAAGAAAAACTGAATAAGACCAACTTTCTCAAATAGTACCAAAATTTAAGGATTGTCCTTAAGCAAGAAAAAAAGGCTAATGTCCTAGTGCAGGCCATTCTGAATGAGCGTGCTAACAATGGTCCAAGAGTTGAAAGGGATGGTCACAAGAAGCATTCTGATGATGCTTTGGATGTTGCTTGCCTCATGCTAATAACCATGGAATCTGAGCTTTACAAGCAATAAAGAACATGGGGGCATTCGATATGATCTAACATCTCAAAATGCTCTTTCAAGAGCAAGCTAGGATGAGAGGTTTGAGTCCTCTAAGGCATTGTTTTAGTGCAAAATTTCTAAGGGAAGTCCCTGTTGGGTTTTGGGAGCCAAACAGCGCAGCGGAATTTAACCGAAACCCTCCAGGATCCAAGTGAAGCGGGGTAAACCGGGTGTTCGAAAATTTCATACCTAATTTTCGGTTTGAGATATCTCACTCAACTGTAGAGTCGAATTACAAAACCTGAACAGTTGACTTGTTCAGTCTTTCTATGGTATCCACACGAGCCTCTCGGGATCACCACGCTTCCGCCACGTCCCGGCAAATGCGTTTCTCTTGCGGTCGCAGTGCTAGCTTGCGTCCTCCAAGGAATTGCAAGAGAAGAGTGCGACTGTCCTTTTGGGAGGCTAGGGCAAGGAGATCTGCGAATTTCTCACTTAAAAGTTGTATTTATAGTGAGACTCAACTTCCAGGCCTAATGGGTTTCAAAGCCCTAATCCAATTAGGATTTAATTCGGGCTTAATAATGGCTCAACTCCTTGGCCCATTATTAATACAAAATTAAAGTAAAACCATAACCCAAATAATTAGCCCATGCACTCTAATGATCCAAATAGCTCTATGTGTGCGACCCAATAGGCTCTTGCCATGTTGGCAATGATCATAAATCACATTTATGATCATAAGCAATGAGCGGTGTCTAGCAACACATCATTGCTACCCAAGTGACAAGATTGTCGGTGAATCGACTAAACCTTTATGATCATCACCGATATATGCCATTGTCCCTTTGTCCAAGATATCAAGACTAAGCACGAGACATAGAATGTGTCACTCTCGTATAGCCCAATCTTTGGTTTCTTGATTACCGAGTAGACCAACTTAAACTGACGACATTGATATCATATATCAACTCATCGGAGCATGGCCATGCATTTTCAAAGTCCCACTCTATCAAGGGGCCCAAAGATATGACTCCCGTTACATAGGAGGGACAAATCCCATCTTGATCATACAAATCCCTCCGCATGATATGTGACATACCCAATGACCTCCTTCAAGTTCACTCAGTTACGAGCAACAAAGGAAAGTATCAAAGTATGTGACTCACATGTAGGGAACCTTGATGATCTTAGGTCGAAGGACTACATATACCATTATCACTATGAGAATCACTTATGACACTCATATAACAATCCATGAAGTGTTCTCATGGTGGGTCGGTCCAGTACACAAGTTCTCCAACTTGTACCCATATGTAGACTACATATCTCATATTAGTCTCCACATATGCTAGTCATTATGTATTATTGCAACCTGCTCCACAATAATACTAGACTAGGGACGTTTAAGAATATCATTATTCTAGGGTTACAATTATGTTTATTACATTACGCAGAAACAAAACAACAAACAAAATTGCTGGATTAATGCCTCAATAAAATATCATGACTCAATGTGCAAAAATACAATCATCTCATGATTGGCTTTTTGGGCACAACACTAACAGTCCCATGGGTCCTCATGTGCTCAAGATGATTGGTACATTGAGAATCTTGAGAGTTTGGGGTTTGCTCTTCAAAAAGAGTTGGCTGTTGATGTAGTCTTGCAATTGTTGCCAGAAAGCTATAATTAGTTCGTCATGAACTTTAACATGAACGACCTTGACAAGTCCCTCCTTGAATTGCTTAACATGTTGAGAACTGCCAAGCAAAACCTTAAGAAGGATAAGCCCACTATGATGGTACAAAAGGGCAAAGGAAAAGGAAAAGCTAACAAGAAGAAGGATAAAGCTAAAGGAAAGTCCAATGCTAATTCTTCTTCAGCTGCACTAAAACCATCTAGTGGTGTGGCTAAGGAAGGGGAGCGCTTCTACTGTAAGCAACCTGGGCACTGGAAGTGCAACTGCAAGCTCTATCTTCAAGAACTTGATAAGGAGAAGGGAAGTAAGACTTCTATTTTAGGTATTTTTGTTATAGAGGCTAACTTTTCTACTTCCTCATCTTGGGTATTGGATACTGGGTGTAGATCTCACATTTGTGCAAATGTGAAGGATCTAAGTAGGAGTAGAAGATTGGCTCGAGGTGAAGTGGACCTACGTGTTAGAAATAGAGCAAGGGTTGCTGCCTTAGGCATACAGACTTGTGTTCTTACTTTGCCTAGTGGATTAGTTTTAGAATTACACAACTGCTGCTTTGTGCCTACTATTAGTAGAAATTTGATTTATGTTTCTTGTTTGGACAAGAAAGGTTTTTCATGTATAATAAAGGACAAATGTTGTTCTATTTATTTGAATGAAATCTTTTATGGTAGTGCTTTACTTAGCAATGGTTTGTATGTTCTAGAACTTGAAAATCCAATCTACAATGTGAATACCAAGAAGGTCAGATTGAATGATTCGAACCCGACCTATCTCTGGCTCTATCGTCTGGGCCATAGAAATGAGACCCGCGTATCCAAGCTCTATATGGATGGACTCTTGGAATCATTTGATTTTGAATCATATGAGACATGTAAGTCATGTTTATTGGGCAAGATGACCAAAACACTTTTCACTGGGCAAAGTGAAAGGACTAATAACTTATTATGACTTATACATAGTGATGTATTTGGCCCTATGTCTACGCATGCTAGATGAGGTTTCTAATACTTCATTACCTTTACTAATGACTTCAGTAGATATGGCTATGTGTATCTCATGAGACACAAGTCAGAATCCTTTAAAAAGTTCAAAGAATTCAAGAATGAAGTAGAGAATCAACTCAAGAAGAGTATCAAAGTACTTTGATTAGATCGAGGTGGAGAATACTTGGATGTAGAATTCCTTGACCATCTAAAAGAGTGTGGTATAGTATCACAACTCACTCCACTTGGTACACCTTAATGGAATGGTGTATCTGAAAAAAGAAATCAAACTCTGTTAGACATGGTTCGATCTATGATGAATCGAGCTGATATTCCAAACTCTTTTTGGGGACATGCTCTAGAGACAGCCACTTTTAGACTAAATTGAGTTCCATCTAAATCGATTCAAAAGACACCATATAAGATACGGAGTAAGAGGCATCCCAGTCTGTCTTTCATGAAGATTTGGGGCTGTGACGCTTATGTGAAATGTCAATATTATGACAAGCTAGGGCCTAAATCTCATAAATGCCTCTTTGTTGGGTATCCCAAAGAAACAAAGGGTTACTATTTCTACAATCCTTCTGAGCAAAAAGTGTTTGTTGCTCAAACTAGTGTCTTTCTAAAGAAAGAGTTTATTTCTAAAGGAACCAGTGAGAGGAAAGTAGAACTTGAAGAAATTCAATAACAACAAGGGGACATCAAACTTGAAATAGAACCTAAATAGACACCATAAGATGTTGTGATTAAGGAGTCTGTTTCTATAGCACAAAGCCCACATAGGTCTGGTCGGATTCGGTGTGAGCCCGAGAGATATGGATTTCTCATGACTCATACTGGCGATGTGATGCTCATGGATTAGGATGAGCCCAGAACCTACCAACAAGCTATGTTGGGGCCTGACTCTGAGAAGTGGCTAAAGGCCATAAAGTCCAAGATGGAATCCATGTATGAAAACCAAGTATGGACTTTGGTTGATCCACCTGAATTGGTAAAACCTATAAGGTGCAAATGGGTTTTCAAGAAGAAAACAAACATGAATGGTAATGTGATTACCTTTAAGGGATGATTGGTTGCAAAAGGTTTCAAGCAAATTCATGGTATTGACTATGATTAAACTTTTTCACCAGTTGCCATGCTTAAATCCATACGAATTTTATTGGCTATTGCGGCACACTATGATTATAAGATATGGCAAATGGATGTCAAAAATGCTTTCCTTAATGGAAAGATACTTGAGGATGTGTACATGACATAGCCTATCACCCACTCTGGGGTAGTCCAATTATGGTGCCAAAATTGTGCATTTAAAACTCCCAGGGTTGGTATGTTTTGTAGGCCATCAAAATAATACCTTTAGTGTGCATACCCAAGTCTCCCTCTTGGGCACTATGTAAATGGATGCATATTGGTCCAACCATTACACACATATTCACATTTTATGCACACCATGGTAGCAAGGAAGGAAAACACTAGCACAAGTCTTAATCTTGGCTACCACACATTAGGCAATCTTATTAAGTTTAAGTGACCAGCCACTGTACTTGAAACTTTTTCCAAAAAAATGTATTAATCTATCCATTTAACCCCCAATTTTCTTTGCTTTATTATCAAGTAAAGTCTTTAACCAAACCAAGGAATTTTGTTTTACATCAATAGCCCACCTATGGACTAAGTTATGGATTTTTTAAGTTGGTGACAAAATTTTGACCAAATGAACAGTAACTTAACCAATTTGGTAACCTCATATCTTTGGTTACAAAGCTCCAAATTCAGAAAATCTACATCCCAGTTCAACCTCTATATGTGCTCTAGATTTGGAAAAAATTTCATACCAAGATTCATTTTACACAGGGAGATATTAAACTTTAGGTATAGGGTCAAAAATTTGGCTACTTTTGGACCATTTTGCCCATACAAAATTTCATAAGTGTGCAAACACTACATTCACAAGAGGTAAGCCCTCCAAGGCTATCTCATACATGTCCAATACACATAGGAATTACATGCTCTTGCATCCAACAACTTTATGTGGTCAAAACAAAATTTACAAGTAAGCAGCCTATCATTCATACTTAGGCAGCTTTGCACCACATCACATACATAGCCAAAACATTACGCAAATGTTCACATACTTGTCTCAATTTACATACACTACATGTACATGCATGCATGGCCTACATAAAGGTCTTAACCTAGCTAAATACACATCCTAAGTTACAGGAGTGCTTGAGATATAATGAACTCCAGAAATAGGATGCTGGACAGCTCCTACATAACACAATAAGCACCATCACTAAAAATTTCAAATGTAGTAGCCATTCACAACCATCAAACACATGAAATGCGGCAGCAACATAAACCATAGGTTAGTCCATACAACATGAAATAAACATAAATAAATCACTGTGACAGCCCTCCCCATGCTAATGCTTGGTCTTAAGGAGGATTTTAACACTAGTTAGTACTAACTTTGGGCTCTAGAAACCCTCACTTCACTGCCACCATTGTGCACTTCACACAAGGTTACAAAACCTTCAATAAGTGCACTTCCCTCACTAAGCTTGGTTGATCAAGCTCATGGCTCTTTACCAAGCTTAGCACTATCCCCACGGATGCTTGAAAATATAGTAAACAATCCATGGGAGCAAGAGAGCCCTTAGGTTGAGTCTATGCTGAAATTGGAGTTTGATCCTAGGTACACTTAAGTCTTAGCACCAAATATCTTCTGGTTGCCCTTCCTTAACTTCAATTACAAGTAGTTTTGAGTTTGAAGGTATGGTGGCTATGGAGGAAGTGTGGAGGAGGGTGGGTTGTGTCCCTTGGCTGGTATGGATGAATATGAGAGAAGAAAAAGTGGTATTGACAACGTTAATAGTCAAAAGTACACTAAACACAGTTAAGTAGTCTTAACCTTGTCTTATGTCATTTTCCTTGTTACAAGACTATGGTTTGTTAGTCTTAATCTCTTGGTCCACATTTGACCATCCTTGTCTTGCTTTAGCAGCCCCTCTTTAGGTGGGATAACCCCACAATTTCACCATTTGACTTAAGTCAAAGACATACACATCTTAAGGCCTACATTAGAACACTTAGGTCCTTTATGCCTTTTTGTGTTTTCTTTGTCCTTAGTTGTCATCCATAAGTAATTTGGTCCTCCAATAGCACTTTCATACCATTCATATCCTTCTCATAACTGTCCAAATCTCTTTTGTGAAAGTTTTGCAATTTAGTACCTGAATTTCCAAAATCTTACAAAAAGTCCATAGGTTGCTTGACAAACAAGCAATCCTTACGGCATTTCTTGGGGGCCAAGTTACAAACTTAGAACACTTTTAAGGGGGTGTTCATTGTACCTTTTACCCTTCATACTTCAATCACAATGAAGAGAATTACACAATATAATGATTTTTGACCATTATGCCACACTTTGTAATTCTCCCATTTTTGTGAGGTGGTAACACAGCCTGAGGGTTTTTTCACTCTGCCAATAAAGTGTGCAAGTTGCAAAGGTCCATTTACGGACTATAGCAAGCTTCTCGGAGTTGTAATCCTCATTTTGATGAAGCAATCAAAGAGTTTGATTTTATCAAAAATGAAGATGAACCTCATGTCTACAAGAAGGTTAGTGGGAGTGCTATTGTTTTCTTGGTGTTGTATGTAGATGACATATTACTCATTGGGAATGACATTCTTGAGCTACAATCTGTAAAGACTTGCCTAAGGAAATGCTTCTCTATAAAGGACTTGGGTGAAGCAGCCTATGTGTTAGGCATCAGGATTTATAGAGATGGATCTAGAAAATTGCTCAACCTAAGTCAAAGTACATCTATTGACAATGTGTTAAAGACATTTAGCATGCAAAACTCCAAGAAAGGATTCTTGCCCATGTCACATGGTATAACTTTTTCTAGATCTCAGTGTCCGAGTACAACTCAAGAGAGAGAGCGCATAAGTAAGATTCCATATGCCTCGGTAATTGGATCTATCTTGTATACCATGATATGTACTCGTCCCAATGTCTCGTATGCCTTGAGCATGACGAGCAGGTACCAATCAAACCCTAGTGAGAGTCATTAGACAGTTGTTAAGAACATCCTTAAGTACTTACGAAGGACAAAGGATGCATTCTTGGTATTTGGAGATGAAGATGAGCTCGTCATAAGGGGTTACATTGATGCTAGCTTCTAACCCAATAACAATGATTTCAGATCACAATCCAGTTATGTGTTTTGTGTTGGTAGTGGTGCTATGAACTGGAAGAGTTCAAAGCAAGAAACAGTAGCCGACTCTACAACAAAATCTGAGTACATCACCGCCTCTGATGCTGCGAATGAGGCAGTTTGGATCAAGAAGTTCATCACTGAACTTTGAGTGGTTCCAAGCATTGTTAACCCGATAGAGCTTTATTCTGACAACAATGGAGCAACCACATAGGCTAAGGAACCTAGATCTCACTAGCGATCCAAACAAATACTCCAATGCTATCATCTCATCAGAAAGATCATCGAAAGGGGTGATATGGGGATATACAGGACTTCGATGGATAGCAACATCGCTGATCTGCTAACAAAACCCCTTACGTAACAGAAGCATGATAAACATTTTAGGTTTATTGGTATTAGATACATGGATGATTGGCTTTAGTGCAAATGGGGATTATTAGTGTTGTGCCCAAAAGCTAATGATGAGATGATTGTATTTTACACATTGAGGCATGATATTTATTGAGGCATTAATCCAGTAATTATGTTTATTATTTTGTTTCTGCATAATGTAAGAAACATAATTATAAACCTAGAATAATGATATTCTTAAATGTCCCTGGTCTAGTATTATCGTAGAGCGGGTTGCAATAATACATAAAGACAAGCATATGTGGAGGCTAACATAAGATACATAGTCTACATATGGGTACAAGTTGGAGAACTTGTGTACTGGACCGACCCACCATAAGAATGCTACATGGATTGTTATATGAGTGTCATAAGTGATTCTCATGGTGATCATGTATATGTAATCCTTTGACCTAAGGTCATCAAGGTTCCTTATATGTGAGTCACATACTTTGGTACTTTCCTTTGTTGCTCGTAACTAAGTGAACTTGAAAGAAGTCATTAGGTATGTCACATATCATGCTGAGGGTTTTGTATGATCAAGATGGGATTTGTCCCTCCTCTATAATGGGAATGATATCTTCAGGCCCCTTGATAGAGTGAGACTAAGAAAATGCATGGCCATGCTCCGATGAGTTGATATACGATATCAATGTCATTAGTTTAAGTTTGTCTACTCGATAATTAAGAAACCATAGATCGAGCTATATGAGAGTGATACATTCTATGTCTAGTGCTTGGTCTTGATATCTTGGACAAAGGGACAATGGCATACATGATAATGATCATAAAGGTTTAGCCGAGTCACCGACAATCTTGTCACTTGTGTAGGAATGATGTGTTACTAGACACCGCTCATTGTTTATGATTATAAATGTGATTTATAATCATTACCAATGTGATAGGAGCATATTGGGTCGCACACATAGAGCCAATTGGATTATTTGAGTGCTTGGGCTGAATTGTTTGGACTCAATTTTATGATAATTTTGTATTAATGATTGGCCCAAAGGTTTAGCCATTATTATGCCCGAAATTAAAACCTAATTGGATTAGGGCTTTGAAACCCATTAGGCTTGGGAGTTGAGTCTCACTATAAATACATCATATAGTGTGAAATTAGTAGCTCTTGCCCTAGGGTCTTAAGGATGAAATTAAAAGAGTTCTGAGAGTTCTAGCCGCACTTTTCTCTTGCCATTCCTTAGAAGACGCAAGTTAGCACTGCGAGCGCGAGAGGAACACATCTACTAGGACGTGGTGGAGGCGTGGTGATCCCAAAAGGCTTGTATGGATACCATTGAGAGCTTGAACATGTCAACTGTTCAAGTTTTATGATTCGACTCATTAGTTGTGTGAAAGATCTTAATCGAACTAGGTATAAAATTTTGAGCACCCAATTTACCCCATTTTAGTTGGATCCTGGAGGGTTCCAGTTATATTTCACTGTGCTTCCTTGGCTCACAAAACCATACAATTAGGACTACAATGAATGTTGAAATGAGGCCAATATCAATAAATTAACTATAAAAACCATCAAATATGAGAATATTGCAATTTTTTTTACCACCCAAATTATTGTAAGGAAATTGAGTTAGAGAAGTGATTTTGTTTACATTTAAATTGCATTTGATTTTGAAAGGATTTTTTAATGGAATTTGATGAGGTTGTTTTAAATTTCAATATATAATAGGGAAAAGGGTAAGGTTGTATACCAACCGAACAAATGCGAATAAATCTTGTTCTTATTCATTTATTTAACTTTAAACAAACGCAAATTTGAGTACAAACAATGTACATGTACATTTTCTTTAATTACATTTGTTTGTTTATATGTGAATGTGTTCTTATCCTCCTTCTGGACTACCTCTATCTTGATTGTATTATAAGCTTTTTTTCGTTAACTAATGTATCAAGTAGAAAGAGAATTGGTTGAATTCAAGAGAATACACACACACACACACACACACACACACACACACACACACACACATATATATATAGTCTAACGCTTTTCATACATTTTTAATAAAAATAATAAGCCACGTGCAAAACAAAGAAGCCTAGGGCAGCGGGAAAATATTTGACATTTTTTAATTAACTTTCATCTAACAGTTTTAAGATATTTTAAAAAATTGTAGGAAATGTGTAGGACAATAAGGCCTAGGGCAGCACATTGTCTGACAATTTTGATTCAAATTATGTCCGACGGTTTTAAGATATTTATAAAAATAATCGGAAAGGTGCAATGCAAAAAAGCCTAGGGCAGCACAAAGGAATATAAAGTTTAATGAGTGGGAAGGAACTCAAAATTTTGTACTTCCTATGGTTTTCATATAGTTTCTTTATGTGTCAAAAAACCGTAGGATAAAAAGCGGGAAACAAAATTATGGCGGGGCGGTTAAATTTTTTGTGTCCTACGCTTTTGATGCACTCTTAAATTTTCATAAAAAAACCGTTGGACACTTTCCTACACTTTTTCCTACAATTGCAAAATTGTAGGAAAATCATAGCATTCTTGAGTAGCTCGATTGCCACTCATTCCCTTTAGATTCGTTGGAGCTGGCTCCAGTTCTCACAACTATTCTCCCTTTCTTCTATGATGCCTTCCTCTAAGCCCCTCATAAATCTCCTCTAGAGCTCTCTAAGAAAATTAATTTTTAATTTTTAAGCAAATTTTTTATTATACAATTAATGTTTGGTATTATAGTAATGGTTTACATAATGCATGTATTGCATGTTATATTTTTTTATAATATTTTTTATATTACTTTTTTTGTAGTAATTCATATAATGTGTAAGTTGTTAGTAATATGTATCCCGTTAGTTGAAAATAATTTTTAGTGTAATAATGGTAAGTTATACATATACAAATGCATGTAATATGTATGTGGTAATTTATAAAACATTAATGAATGTGATATGTATGTGGTAAGTTATAAAAAATTGCTATTACAATAATGGTAATAATGGATATTGTTGTTAGTAATAATGTTAATGTAACCAATTAGAGTTAGTACAATAATGTTACTTCAATAATGTTACTATAATCAACTAATGTTAGTTTAATAATTATGATTTATAAATAAGTAGTAGTCGAATAATTGGTAATTGATAAAAAATGTTAGTGCAAAAAAGGAAATTTATAAATAAATGTTATTGCAATAATGGCAATTTAAAAATAAATGTTATGGAAATAATGGTAATTTATAAATAAATGTTACTGCAATAATGGAATTTAATAAGTAAATGTTAGTGTAGTAATGGTCATTTATAAATAAATGACTGTGAAGTAATGGTAATTTATAAATAAAATTTTGTGCAATTAATAGTTTTGCAATAATTAAAAAAATTTAAAACATGTTACCCTTTAATTTTAGGATGGGTCATCCTAGACAGCCAGACTCGAGCAAAGCCCCAGCTAAGGAGTTACATGACCTGAGATGCAGTTGGGGTCTACGAGGGCTAATTGTGACACCTACCAAAACCCAGACTCAGACCCAGGTGCCACAAACCCAGACTCAGACCTTGGTGGCACAAACCCATGTTCAGACCTAGGTGCCACAGGCCCAGCCACAGACCTAGGAGCCATACCCTCCGGTGCCTAGACCTTATGTGCCCCAGATGTTTGGCGCATCGAGCTCTACATTTCATCATATTTTGGGACACCCAGCTCGATGCCTATCACCTGGATATGAGCAGAATATTTGGGTCATCCCTTTACCAGCATATGGGTATCGGACAGACCCTATGAGAGTTAGATCCTAATGCATTTCTTGATCCAGATGAGATTGGTATAACCACTCATCTGGCTGCCCTACACCAGACTCATCAGCAGTAGCACCAGCTACTTCAGTAGCAGACAAACGATGGCGCCCTAGTCGCCGCACATGACGCGTAGGCAGATGATGGCGCCCCACTCTCTGGAGGACGAGGCCCATGTGTAGTTGACTTACCTCTACCTTCACCTCCACAGGACCATCCGATGATCGTCCTTCGAGATTAATTGTTGCTAACTCCTACAAATTCAATTGTTGGTATAATTGTTTGCTATTTTTAGTTACATCACTTTATATATATATATATATATATATATATATATATATATATATATATATATATATATATATATGTATGTATGTATGTATGTATGTATGTATATATACACTATAATTTAAATTTTTTATAGCTTCCTCACTGATGAGGCCATTCATTCCACCGTAGCCTCCATTCTTGGGAGGTTATGGGACGAAAGTTGTATAGCATGGTCACATGCTTCTTCAGCTATATGAAAGGAGCACGTCACCAAGTTAGAGGTAATTCCTTTCTGTACATTTTTAAATAATACTTTGTATATGGACCAATTCATATTTTTTCTGTTTTAATATTGTAGAACTCCTATACATGGGACCCCAAAGACTTCAGCCATATCCGCTAGCTCGTGTTCAAGTATTGCTTGCAGTTTGTATGAAACTGCATCTATCATTGGAGGAACGTTGTGATTTAGAATATCCCCAATTTCTATGACAACCTTGATAATAATTTGTTGCGCCCATGCATTCCATCCTACTACAATTAGCAGGTGTGGAACCAGTTGTTTGACCAGTGGCAGCATAAGAGATGGGATAAGCTATCGGTGGTTGGTTCTTATGCGAAGCACGCAGTGGATACCTCAGGCCTTGTTCCAAAGCACACGATTGGCTTTATCCTAGGCAAGATCCACTGGGATCATTTGGTAACAACTTTTCTCTTTTATACATTACAATTTTTTATATAACTTCTTAATTACTTAAATTTTTAATGATATGTACAAATGTTCAGATAAAAGAATAAGATGGAGTTGAGCCGTCATTTGATAAGTGGTGGTCTCATACTCATAGATGCAAGAAGACCGGTCAGCTGATCGATCCGATTGCACAACAGCTACAGGTAATAAATTTTCATTTACCACTACTAACATTGTTTTAAAAATATATTAAGCGTTTCATTAAATCTAATTTATTTTTCTTCTACCAAGGATACATCCAACAAATTCAAGAAAAATATGAAAATCTAAATGACTACCCATAGTTCAACGCACATGTATGAAGCGAGGTATGAGGTTGCCAAAAAAGGGTTGACTACCGGGTGTTCTGCTCCGACTTGCTGATCCCCACACTTTTGAACCAAATTGGGTATTTTTCATTTCTATTTGACTTAATTCATTAATCTTATCACTTTTACATTGCTAATTCCTACTTACCAAATTTGTTAGGCTCCACGTGCTGATTCGGGTGAGATTACTCAGTTGAGGGTTAAGAACACTTAGCTATGGAGTGATTTCACTCAGTTAGAGATAGAGCTTCATAGTTAGATCCAGCAAGAGATTGAGGCTGTAATGAGCGCCATGCTTAGTAGGTTGATCCAATAGGGTATTATACCTTCATGAGCTCTCTCAGATGGCCTACTGAACAGATCCTCTACTCAGCATCATCATGAAGATGGTAGCCAGCGAGATGGTGATGATCAGCCCAATACTGCATACCATTGATTTTATATTAGACCTTCAGTTTTTTGTAATTGACTTTTTTTGTAAAATTTGATTGCTTTAATATATAGTGAATTATTAACTACTTTGATTAATTGTGTGTGTGTGTGTATGTAGTTGTATATAAATAATGCCTATAATATATATATATAATGCTATATAATATGTTTTTAATTTGTGTATAAATTAATTTAAAAAATTATTTGATTTGCCACAAAAATCGTAGGAACAGTAGGATCCAGATTGTCGCAAATTCGTAGGAAACTATAGGACCTAATGAGTCACAAAAGCGTAGCACATTAGAAGTCACAATACCATAGGAAATCTTTGGTCATAAAACAGTAGGACAAGTGGGGTCCCAAAAACCATAGGAAATATTTTTGTTAGAAAACTATAGGGTTTTATTCATCTCAAAACTTTCGAATAAGCTAAGGTCCACTGGCATCATAAAAGCTTAGGACTGTTCTACTCATGTTCGTCAGTTTTTATTTCTGACACTACTTTTCCCTACAATTTGTCTGACGATTTTAATGATAGGAAATAAACATTTCCTATGGTTTCTCAACATGTTTTCCTATCTCAAATGCCTTGTTCTCTTGTAGTGGGTACTTTAAGAGTGCAAAAGTAAATTCTGAGATGTTTGATGGGTTTTAAAGTGATAAGTTCTACTTCTCTCTCTAAAATTTTTAGGAACTCATGAGGTTTGATAGCACCTTTATTTGACTCTGTTGGGTCTAATTTGGTGGAGTGCCTAGAACTGTATGGGTGCAATCGCGGGCTTAAGGGTTTGAATTTCACTAGAAGACCAGTGTTTTTTTGTCTTCTTTTCCAGTCTGTTTATTTTTTTTCATTTTTTTATTTCTTTTTTGCATTTCCTTACACCTCTTAGTTTTTTTTATTTTTTCAATTTTATTTTTATTGTTTTTTTTCCATTTCTATAGTTTTACTTTTATATTTCATTTTTTAATATTATTTCCAATTACTGGTAAAAAAATAGATAGTTTTTCAAAAAGAACAAACATATACTGATAAAAAAAATAAAATTTGGGTAATTTTATTCTTTTTCCCTAACATAATCACATTTCCCTAAATGAGTCCTAAACCATACTTTTGTGCTATTTTTTTTATCGGCAATGGAAGAAAAATTATTAAAGAAAAATGAATAAAAGATACAAGCATCATCTTGGAGGTAAAGATGATGGTCGGAACTACCTAAAACCCAACGAGCCTAACTCCAACTTAAACTTACAAGAAAATAGCACCCTAAGACAAAAACACCTAAGCCCAAACCCAAACACGGAACACTAGCTAAAGACAAAATTCACGAATCCAATTTCTAAAACCAACAAAATAACATTCCAATTTAGGGGGAAAATTAAAAACTGGCCGGTTCTTAATATGCTTCTTCAGTGGCTTCATCTCTCATTCCAATCTTTTCATCTTATATTTTAATGTCGAATATTTTGAACGTGGACCCATCTTTTCCTGCAGCTACTACTGCATATTTACCTTATGGAGATTCTCCAAAATTTTCAAAGCAAGTTCATTACACCCGTCTAAAAACTCCACAAAATGAAATTTACTTCTAATATTAATTACCTCTTTGCAGCTAGCCTAATGAAATCATGCAAATTAGACCCAATAGAGTCAAATAAAGGTGCAATATTTAAGCTTTCCTGATCAGGCCTAGAAGACTTAGACCCATCTCTATTAAACACTACTTAACAGGAGAAACCTTACTTTTCTCCTATTGGAAGTTCCTGCTGCCACCTCATCTCCGTGGCCCATTGCTTCTAGCTTGCCACCATCGTTGATCTTGCTTGTCAGCAATCACCCTTTATTCATTGCTAGACACTCATGACCTATTGAGTCACCCCTATGATAAAATACTTTATCTCCCGTGATCTGCCGCCCTATCCGACATCATTGAACCTCCATCGCCACGCCCCCTTGATGCCAACTCGAGAAACACCTCCTTGAAATGAAATTTTTTTGATTCCGACGGACTACTCTCCACCTCCTGCCTATGACAAGACACCACAGTGTCCTTGTAAGTACTAATTTACACCTAATTTCCATTTTCGATGCCATACTAAACAACTAGTGGATTGTTCAAAGCCACACGACCCTCAGGCTACCATACCTACCGTTGCAAACCATTGGTTTGCCTCCCCCCCTCCCCCCATGTGACCCTGTTGATTTCAATTCGAGTCCGCCACCTAATCAAAGTTAGTGATTCTGCACAAAAATCGAACAAAACGCTTCCACCCCTTTGAGCTTCTACCCTTAAAAAAAATTATGTGTGATTGATTGGAATTTTACAATTGCACCAGTTAAAATTTTTTTCCATGATTGTTTGATTTCAAATAAAAAACAAGCACCCTGGCATTTGATTGATAACGATGTTGCTAATTCCCGCTTAATGAATTCCTAGAGAATTCCTTCTATGTTGAGATGAACCAATAAATTTCTTCGCTTACTAAATCGATCAATTCCTGCACTTGAGGCCCAAATTCAACAGTCCGATTGGTATCGTCAAAATTTGAGCTATTATGTCTTATAATGGCTTAAGTGGCTTAAGGACAAAGTATTTGGGTAAGTAAAACATTTCTATGGGACCAAGAAGTGATGTTGTAGGAAAAGATTAAGTGGCCTAAGTGAATCAAAGTTAAGTTTGAGGGCCAAAGTGACAAGTAGAAGAGAAATTGGCTAAGTGGGAGTAGTTGGTTATATAATTGAAGGAGATGGAACTATTCATCATCTCCTTCATTCACCATTTTCATAACTGCATCTCCTCCATAGCTCTTCATCTTCAAACCCCCAAAATCTCTTCATATTCCATTTAAATTGAAGGTCTCAAAGCCGTCCCAAAGACATCCCAACAAGCCCTTAACTCATCTTTGGTGTATTTGGTGCATTTGAAGTTGTTCTTGTAAGTTTTTTGGTTCAAACCCTAAGGGAAGCATCTATGATCCTTATGGGTTATTTCTAAGCTTGTTAAATGGTTAAAAATGGTCTTAATTTCATGCCCTTGGTGTCCAATTTGGTTTAACTCGAGCTTGGAACTCAAAGGAACTCCATTGAGCTCATGTGTGCTTATTGCTTGTTTCTTGCTTTGAGGATGATTTGAGGTAAGTGATTTAAGTTAATCCAGCTTAAATAATGCATAGAAATGTAGTATTTCATGTTAGAATGAAGTAAAAAGAGACCCATGTGAATTGGCTTTAGGGATTGTAAGATTGAGGAAAGGTAGTGCAAGAGAACACGTGGTCACACAATGTTGAAAAGGCATTTGCGACACATTGCCACCAAATTTCAAGAAAACTATTAGGTTGATGCCTTTGGCAATGCGTCGCCAAGGCCTAAGCCCCTTAAGCTTAGGGCACCCTAAGAATGCCTTAATCTCTTAGTTATCATCCTTAGATCATTCCAAGATGTTTCGTAGCTTCAGTTGGGTATAGAACTCATTCCTAAGTTGGGAATTATGCATTATTTAGGTGGTAGTTAAGTGGTGTGGTTAAGGTAGGGTAAGGAATTGAGGCTAAGAAGATTAAAGTACTCAAGTTGTTAAGGGTGGACTAAGGGGATTAAGGTGGGTTTTAGATTCTTTGTTGGCCCAAATGGTAGGCTTTGGACCTTCAGGCAATAAAAAGAAAACCTAAGAGGATCCCAACCAAACCTTGTGGTTTAGTAAGTAAGTCACTAAAAAACCCTAAGCTAAGCTTTAAGAGCTTGGTAAGAAGAGACGGGTAAGAGGGGAATAGGTGATGACTTACTCTAAGTAGCTCGTCAGAGGCGGGTAAGGGTTGAGTAAGTGATGAATTACTTTAAGGTGCCTATAAGAGGACTTCATGAGGTTAGTTAAGTGCTAACATAGGATACGAGGGAGAGTATCCAACTACCCCAACCATTAGAGCTCATGGTAAGTCTAGCACCTACGGGGTGTAAAAAAGTCCTAAGTGTGTTTGTATGTGCATATTTCGTCCATCCATCCATCCATCCACTCATTATTTGCATTGTTTGTTGTTCGTATTCTTGTTTTTGGTTGTGTTGTTGGTTGTTTGTTTGTTATATATATATATATATATATATATATATGTTTGTTGTGCTTTGCATGCTTGAATTTGTTTCCCCCTATAGGAGCTGAATCCTTTACTAAGTACTTTAGTGTACTTACCTCTTAAGTGTTGTGTAGGTATTAAGCTGGCTAGTCAAGCTTGATAGCTGATAAAGAGTGACTGTTAAGGCTAAGTTTAATTAGTTTTTAGGAACTTTCAAAGTAGGAAACTTCAACTTTCTAAGCTACTTGTAGAATAAGCTAGTATTGACCAAAGTGTTTACCTTACAGTTTAAGGCTAAGTGAGTACAAGGAAAGTGTGGCTCATCACTTAAAGCTAGCTTGCTTAGGTGAAGAGCTAAGGATGGATCTTAGTAGATATATATTGCTTCTTCTATATGTATGATATTTTCATACAAAGAGATTGCCTCTACTAGTGTCCATTGGTGTGTATAACACTGGGGTTTGATTTGGGTGCATATAAGATTGAGATACATGCACATAGTTCTTACTAGAAGTTAAAGCAACTAAAGTTTTTACGTCTTGGCTTGTTTTGAATCGTGTGTTTGTTAACTATTATGACATTATTTTCAATGTTTTTTTCATTTATTTTTATCACATAGCCATGACAATACATGCATATTTCTTATGCAGGGTAGGCTAAGTAACTAGTTGCACATAATGGTTTAAGATACTTCACGAGTAATGACTAGCCAGTCATTACCTAAGTAGGATCATTATTCCCAAAGAGCCTACCAATGTTAGCAAATTAGGGCACTAGGGCCTTGTTCTGCCAGACCCAATGTGCTAGATCTTATCCCAATAATTGTCCTTGCATTACTTTCATGGTTAAATTTCATGGAAGCTCCGTAGGAAATGTCAACTTTGGTCTCTGCAATTTCTTCATCCCATTCAAAGTATCTTCAAGCTTGTAAAATTAACAATTCAAGCCCTTATATTGATTTTCTTATGTATTGTTTCAATGAATATGCTTATGTTGCGTCGGCGGCAGAGAATGAGGTTGTCTAAGAAAGGAAGTGAAGCTATACATGTTAGAGCTGCATGACAAGGGTTTGGGGTTTTTATTCTGCTACGTGTAACCTAATCTAACCCAAATTGCACAGTGATGCATACACGAATGAGCCCCACTAGTAGTGACCTCCATAATCGCCATTAGGGACAATGGCGCCGTTGGATCATAGAGCGAGGGATACAACGCAACTATGAAAGCTAGGAGGACACCATATTCAATATTTAGTTAAGATGATAAATTGAATAGTTTCTCATGCTTGTGCTCATTAGTTTGTAGGATTAATAGTGAAGAGTGTTAGATGACACTTTAGGGCACATTGATGCACAACATGGAGCCCATGGGCTGTTAGCCAAACCAATGGTTTAGATTGTTTTAAATGCCTTCTAAACAGGTCCTTGTACTTGTTATTGATTCACGGTTCCTATACAATTTATTACTTAAGTGTATATGCACTAATGAATTGCCTAATGAATAATAATCATCATTATGTCCATCATGACTTGGCTATAAAACTATTGTGATTATGGGTTCATAAGCATGATTTTTTATAAGTATGATGGATTTATGTTACTGAATGCATCTATGAATGGTCAAATCATGCTATGAGAGATACATTTGCAAATGGCGAGGCCACAGCTATTTTTGTTATTTTACCTCTAGAAGGCATTTTGTAATTTTATTAAATTCTAATTTTACCTTACAAACAGTTACAGATAAGTAAAGTAAGCATATTACTGTATCTTCCCACACATGATTTTTTTCCCAAAACTTTGATTAATTCTTGAAATTAACTTGGAAGGCATTTGTTTTGAGTTATTTACTGAGAGCTCTAATATGATTACTTGGTTTTGGCTTTTTCATGAGGTATCCATGATAATGATATGCTTTAACAACCTGATACCAAAATGGGTTCAAACTGATTATGGACCAAGTCGATCGATTCGAATTAAGGACTCATACTAAGCCCAACTAATATTTATTAAATAATAAGTCTTCTCAAAATAGGGAACAAATTTAATGCCGGATTTTTTCCATTGAGTATTATCCTCTCATTAATAACATTCCCATAAGGGTATGGCCAAGGCACTAAATTGTGTATAAAAGGGGCACTTTATAGTCCCTCAAGGTATGCTAGTCTCTATTATGAAAACCCTAGCTATCTCGACTCTTTGTAGATATACAAACTTGTTCATCAAAGGGTTTTCTCTTGGAGACACACTCTGGAGCCGCCTAACCTTTGTCTTTATTTTTGTGTCTTGGCTTAGCTTGGTAGCCTCCTTATATGTTCGATTACTTTCTGTTAATAGTTTGACAATCAATTTAATGCCATATGTGCAAACAATGGTCAATACGAGATCATCCAAGATGGTTTAGGATGCTTCAGATGAAAATGATGTTGCTAACAAAATAAGGCCCCCTCTAGAAGACATCAAAGAAGGTCAAGAGCAGGAGGTGAAGCAAATGATGGCAGGAGGTCAACGTCCACTGCCAAAGCTTGAACAATTTTCTTGAAGCTTACCTTTTACCCAAAACCTTGCCCAAGCTCAAAAAATTTTCTTGAAGCTCTAAAACCATGAAACTAGTGCAAAACAAGCCATCTCTGACTTGGGCATCACAAAAGCCTTTTAATTTTGACATGAAATCTTGAATTTGGAGTGAATTGACCAAGAGATGAAGAGGGGAAGAGAACGCTACGGAAATGGGCTGCGAGGATGTGGTAATAGTGGCAAGCATTCCCCCCCACAAGTCTTTTAAACACAAACCTCCTACTCATTAAAATTTTCCATTTTTTTTTTTAAATTTACATGTTCCCCCAAATAGTAACAAAAGCTTTTAAACACTTAAGCAAATCTTGTTTAACTTAGATTTTGGCTTTTTTTGAAAATGTCATTTTTACTCTCGGGACTTATCCAAACACTCTAAGGTATAAATTGACCATTTTGCCCTTGGATAAACCAAGTGCCATAAACTATTTGAAACCAACCAAACCTTGAGCAACTTCATTGATTTTTCTAATTCACCTCTAGTTAAGGCATTTACAAACTTATCTTGCTCATTGAGCTTTCTACTAGGGAGGCTATGGCAGTTTACATGCTTATGATGGCCAAGTGCTCCTCATCCAAGAAAAGGCAGTCGCATGAGGTAAAGCATGTGGAAATTGCTAATCCTAAGAATGTCTTAATGAGCCTTAATGATTTGCATGCTATTTTTCCACACGTGGATCCCTTTTTTATCATTGCTCTCACTAATAATTTTGATGTCGAGTGGGTCTACTTAGACACAGAGGCTAATTCCAATGTAATACTCTCCTTGCTTCTGGATAAGATCAACTTTAAGAGATCATCTTTAGCCTCCATATCTGACCCACCTATGGTGTCAAAAATGATGAGGTCCCTAGTCGAAAGGTGATGAGCTGATGTTGATGAAAAGGTCTCGAGATATGAGGGTGATCTATGATTTTCATAGGTAAATTTTTTAGTTCTAAATGTGCCCTCCTCTTGCAATGCCTTGTTGGAAAAACCCACATAAGTACTTTTTCATAAATGTACAAATTTTAAGTTGCTAATCATGGTCTTAATGACCCTTCTAGCCCTAAGATCATTACACATAAGTTGCAAGTCAGTCCCTTGGCCTGGTCTATTTAGTAGAAAAAATGGAACATGGCATTAGAAAGGTGAAAGTTTATAATTGGGGAAGTCAAAAGGCTCCGAGAAACAGGCATCATCGAGGAGGTGTGATACCCTAGTGGTTGGTTAATGTGGTTCTTGCAAAAAAAGAAATGGAAGATTGAGAATGTATATAGATTACACAAACTTGGATGATTTCTGGCTAAAGAACCCTTAACCTCTTCCCTCAATAAATTAGCTTATGAATGTTAAGGTTGAATTTAGGGTTCTTTTTTTCATGGATGCCTTTAGCGGAGATCACCAAATCTGTGTTGATCTTAAAGACAAGGAGAAAATAGCCTTCACCACCAAAAAAACTATTTATTGTTATCAGTGCATGCCTTTCAAGTTTAAGAATGCTAGAGCAACCTATTAGAGGTTGATAAACTAGTTGTTCAAGGTTTAATTGGGTCACAACATAGAGGTTTATGTAGATGAGATGATCGTGAGAAGCAAGGCTCTCTACTGACACATTGATGATCTTTGGGAAAGCTTTCAGTATGTGTGCCAATATAATATGAATCTTAACTTTAGGAAGTGTCTATTTAGAGTATGGGTAAGGAAGTTTCTGGGATATACAAAGTCAAAATGGGGAATAAATGCCAACACTAACAACATCGATGCTATCCTAAAGATGCCAAACCTTGAAAAAAAAAGGGCAATAAAAAACTAGCATGGAGCTTGATGGCATTAGGGTAGTCCCTCTCACGGTTTGGAGATTATTGCAACACCTTCTTCAAAATCTTATAGAAGAAGGAACCATTTGAATGGATAGATGAATGTAAGGAGGCCATATAGTAGATTAAAGAGTACTTGTAGCACTTGCCTAAGCTTAAGCAGCCCCAACCTAGTGACCCCCTCGTACTTAACTTAGCTATTACCAAAGGGTCGTTCAGCACTGTGCTTGTTCGTGAGGAAGGCAAAGAGCAATGGCTAGTTAACTACGTCAATAAAACCTTACAGGGGTAGAATCACGATACCTGCCACCCAAGAAGGCGGTGCTAGCGTTCATTATGGCCTTAAGAAAATTGTGACCCTATTTTTAGCTGCACCTTATAATTGTATGAATGGGGATATAAATCTGAGATATCTTTCAATAACTTGACCCTTCAGGAAAGTTAATTAAGTAGTGTATCAAATTGGGGGACTTTAATCTCCACCATGAACCTAGAAGGTCTGTTAAGGCCTAGGTACTCATAGATTTCATGGTTGAGATGTTTATAACCCCCGAGGAACTTAGCACAAGAGGGGCTAAAGACCTTTCTTCTTAGAACTCTATGTGGACGAAGCATTTGGCAAAGGCCACCAAGGGGTAAGAGCCATTTTCAAGAGCCCCCTAGGAATGGAAGACGTGTTAAGGGTCCACTTCTAATTTATTGTGACTAATAATAAGGAAGAATATGAAGCTTTAATTGCAATACTTATAATGGCCAGCCGAGTTGGGTTACGATGGTTAATAATTATCAGTGCCTCATTATTGGTGTTTAATTAAACCAATGAAGCTATAAGGGTGAATAACGCTACACACTGTATGTATCTTTAGCTCATCAAGGAGCTAATAGATAAACTCGACCATGTGTAGGTTAGTAAAATCCTCAAAGCAATTAACTTGAGAGCTAATGCCCTATCCAAGGATAATAGAGATAGCTTGATAGAAGAGCTAGCAAAGCCCTTAATTCACCCACTAGAGTTATGATAGGTGGTAGAGGGTAGTGATTGGAGACTTTATACACTTCCTAATATGGGGATAGTTGGATGGTATCCTCAAAGAATGAAGGTGATTGAGAATATGCTTTGGAAGATTTGTGCTTCTTGGAAAAGAATTCTACAAAAGGGGATTTGCCTCACTATTACAAAAGTGTCTTTCCACAGCCAAATGATATCAGGCCCTTGTCAAAATACATCAAGGAAAATACGGGACCCACCTTGGTTTGGAGGCAATAGCTCAGAAGATGCTATAGCAAGGCTTCCTTTTAGATTTTTTTTCTGGGAAGATACAAGGTTGTTATTGCAATAATGTCATTTTTGCCTAGTCAACATAGGGATTCAAAGGCTCCCCTCCTATAAGATTTCCTCAACAAATTTTCCCTACCTATTTGTTATATTGGGAATAGATTTAATTGAAGCCCAACCATTGGTGATGGTACAAGTAAAGTGCTACACTGTGGCCATTGACTACTTCACCAAATTAGTGGAGGTTGAACCCCTCGCTAAGATCACAACTTCCTAAGTTATAAAATTTTAATGAAAAATACCATCTACAGGTTTGGTTGTCTCTATGCCATTATTACATATAACAAAAAAAAGTTCAATAATGCCTAAGTTAAGGAGTTTGCATAAAGTAATTGAGTCAAACTCTGCTTCATCCTTGTAGTGCACCCCTAGTCAAACAGGCAGGTAGAGCTAACAAACCTGATGATTAATGATGGACTAAAAAAAAGCTAGGCAAGGTCAAGGGAAGATGGGTTGAAGGGCTACCCAGTATTTTATGGAACCATGAAACAACACCCAGAAATCCCAAAGGATGGAGCCCATTTAACCTAGCTTATAAAATGAAGGCTATCCACTCGATTGAGGTGGCACAATCTTTTCTCAGGGCCAAAATTTTGGAACTAGAGGTGAATGTATAAGGGCCCAAAACTAGGCAGATTGGGTGAAGGAACTAAAAGATGACACAAACCTTTTTATAAGGGTATTCAAGAAAAAGTCAGGTCGTATTCATAATTACAAGGTTAAGTTAAAGGGAAATAAGGAAGGAGGTTTCTTGTAAAATTAGAGCTAATTGGTAAGAATCCAAGGTACAGGGCCTTAAGAACTAACTAGGATGGTCCATTCATTTTCCAGAAAAGGGGTTAGGAGAGATGTCTTGGAGGTCATAGACTCATCTGGCCGAAATTTGCCAACAACATATCATTTAAATGATCTCCACCCTTACTATGCTTAGTTTCACTGTATTTTTTTTTACAAATTTTGATTTTTTCTAACGTCTTTATGTCTAAAAAATGTGAGAAGATCCCAAAGGCATCATTTTAGACAATCCCAATGCCTCAGCAATAGGTGTCTTATTGACCCCAAATAATTGTCTAGAAAGAATGCAAACAAGCATAACTATTGAAATGGAATCAAACTCCACTATGAAAATCCGAGGGCATAAAAAGAAAAAGTAACTACAAAGGTCACTCATAATTCATTTATCATATGTTCTTCTTCATCCATTGAGGAGCCAATGAGAGGTACCAAGGATGAAGGGTCACCTAAGGGCTTACCTTGAGCCTTCCAAGCCTCACACCTTTAGTGGCTCAAATGCCCTCACCCTTAACAAGTCTAGACCTAGGTGAGCCCTCTCCACCTAAAAATGATAGGACACAAATCTGTCATAGAAATCTTAGATAGCTTATGCATCTAGGCCTTGTAAAAGTCTCTAATTTGCCAGCTTGAGTTCCTTTACCCTCATTTTGGCCTTGTTTTATAGGTCTTTAAGTTGTACCTTGTAGAAATCTTCTACACCTTTTGATGCCTCATCTACCTTGGAGATACGTTAGACAATGGCAGGATCCTACTCCCAAGATCATTAAGTTGGTCCAGGATGCTAGAATCCACCTTCTTTAAGCCCTTCACAGCCTACTCCAACAAGCCCTTGAGGCCCTTGTCTTATAGGTCTTTAAGTTGCACCTTGTAGAAATCTTCTACATTTTTTGGTGCCTTCTGCACCTTGCAGATACGTCAGAAAATGGCAAGATCCTACTCCCAAGGTCATTAAGTTGGTCTTGGATACTAGAATCCACCTTCTGCATGCCCTCCACAAGCTACTCCAACAGGTCCTTTAGGCCTTTAAACTCCTCAGCCGAGGCTTCATTTTCCCTCTTCTTCGCTTGAAGTTGCTCCTCCATCTCTTGTATTCACATATCATGCTTTCCCATAAACACCCTTTAGGCGTCCACTTTTTGGCACTATGCCTCATTGGCTGTTACCTCCTATGTAACATAGGTCTCAAGGATAGCCTTATTTTTCCTCAATATCTTGATGAATGCCAACTCTTTTTGGAAAATGGTCATCCTACCCTTGCCACTACTTTACCGCCCAAATAGTGGCAATGGCAACATGCTATAAGAAAGTTGATTAAGATAACCGGGGGCAATATAAGACAAAGAATTTGAAAGATTAGGATGTTACTTAAAGAAGGGTGTTCGCTACCTCTGCCTGTATTTGCCCACTCAGATGCATACAAGCCAAGTCGTTATAGTCCCAGGGTAAGCATATGCCCCTAAGGACCTATAAGGCCAAATCCTTATGGTCCTCTAAAATTAACTTACTTTAGTCCACAGCCCAATGAGGGTCGAATAGGTAGTCCTTCAAGATCCCTAGCTTTGACATAAACCTCTAGTGAATAGTGAGGCATTAGGATAAAAGTGCTCGTCATTATGATCCAAGAAGAAGTAGGCCATTTTGGATAAACCCTTGTACTGTTAGGAAGGTTGTTGAGGTGAGGTCCGACTATGGCTTTAGGTAAGGTAGAGACTTCAACCAAGGGTGCTTTTGCTATAAAAAAAAAATGGAACAAAGGAATCATGAGCAAAATTCGATGGTAAACAAAAGAAAACAAAAATTAATATTGAGGAGAAAAAGATGCGTGACTTAAATGAGCTTAGGATAGAAGCATCCAAAAACCCCATCTGGGGGTCCTCGTCAGTAATCACCCTTGCCCCATCTGCCTGGTGATCATCTTCAACTGGCTTTTCTATGTGGACCTTCTTATTCCTCATAAGTAGCATCTCTTATTCTTTTACCTTTTCAAGGTTGGTTGGGGCCACTAAGAAGATCATGAAGAAAAATATTTACTCTGGGTGTGAGCCTCTTAGTTGGAAGCATCTGGCTTGCCGATGGGCTTGCTGGTAAAAGTAAGAAGGGGGAAGATGAAAGAGGCAAGGCTGGGGAATTCTCAATAGGTGTTGTAGGAACATGTGCAGCCATTGGAGGAGTAGCCTATAGCTTTCTGGCCTTACAGTGGCCTTTGTAGAATCTTCATCTTTTCCAATGATAAGTGGTGGCGTGACGTATACCTACATCAAAAGGAAAAGACAATCACTAAGTACTTAGGTACTTAGACAGATTTAAAATGGAAAGAGAGGAAATGAAGAAATTTGGAGTCCTAGTTGTCACTTCAAGGGTTACCACCAACTCCCTCTTAGCACTAGAAATCTAATTGGCAGGACATTTTACACTTTTGTAAAACATGTGGACCAGACTAACCCTAATTCACCTAACAGTGATCTTTAGCCTCTAGTAGACCAAAGGAAATAGATTTTCAAGACTCTCATTCATGGAGACCTTTTCAACAAACTAAAATGCCCTAGTATGTTATCTGGTATTTGATTCCTAGACCAACGTGGGCATCACATACATTTCCTAGATTGGCATGTTAGTCTACTGATAGGGAAACTGCTAGTTAGGGTTGCTCATCCCAAAGAAGAAATGATTCTTCCAGTGACCCTAGGAATCCTTTGCAGCCACAAAGGTGAAAGAATAGTTTGCTGAGAAATGGGGCAAAATGGACAAAAGTCAAGGCTGGCATGAAGGACAACTGGTAGAAGTTCAGGAAACTCTTGAAACAGGGGTAACTGTTGCCCATGTGGCAAGCAAGGATGAAGGCATTAAAATTAATAAATGAGTTAAAGGAAGTTGAGAAAAAAAGATATAAAATTACTTTAGGACTTGAACTAGAATAGGATGGATAGGATGACGAGGACCGGCTTGCAACTAGGCTAGTAAATAAAACATAACCCTTTTTGGGGATAGTGTGCCCTAGTTTTTTAAGGAGCTACTAGAGACCCCACACTACCGGCCACTTATGTTGAACCATGAATGACCTTTGTGGCCTAGGGTATGAGCTTATTCACATGGTTGGAAACCTCCACTTCACTCGGACCCTTAAGCTCCAATTTTGATTATCAATTGGTAGTAATGATAGCCCTCCCCATCCTAAGTGTATGAGCCATTTGGCAGAAAGGAAGGGGAAAATGACCATCATTAGTAAGGAGAAAGAAGCCATAGATCACCCATACGGTGAAGGAAAGAAGAAAAGAATGTATGACGAAGAAAGAAGTGAGGACAATATAATTACCCTTAGATGAATGTGAAGAACCTAGTTGAAACGATGACAAAAGGGTGATGCACTGGTCAAGGATGGTGATGGTGGCTGTGGTGGATGAAATAATAAATAGAGAAGTTGGGAAAAGGGAGAAATTCACCTTGAAGGAAAGTCTAAAGAAGAAAAAAGTAAAAAAAGGTTTTGACAAGGAACACTCATACATAGCCTTAAAATGGCTCTCCAACTTGCCCTAGACCATTGCTATCAATTAGAAGTGGCACATGTCTCTAAACTATTAAAGAATGTGCCAGACGAACATTTTCCAGGACAACATGAGGTCCTTGATAGGTGGGCCCCTTGCATACATTTAGAAATTGCATCATAAAATGTGTTAACTGCATTTAATGCACTTAGGTAGATGTCTCCTTAATAGACTCACCCATCACATCAAATAATTAAGGAAGGGCATCATTTTGCAAGAAAGAGGCATCATTTTGCACTCTTTGGGCCAAGAAAATGTGGAGACTCTTAGCCTACATTTTCTTTGAAGGGGGACATGTTAATATTCGAATGGGACCAAACCCATTATGGATTAAGCCAACCTATTTGGATCAGGGGCCCGTATCAAGCTATCCCAGTATTTATTAGGGAAGAATTCTTTTTGTAAGAGGGATATAGTTAAAGGTGGGATTTTCGCCACTAAGAAATATCCTCTAATTAATAACATTCCTACAAGGATACGACCAAGGTACTTAACTGTGTATAAAATGGGCACTTAGCAGCCACCCAAGGTATGCTACTCTCTATTGTGAAAACCATAGCTATCTCTACTCCTTACAAAGATCCATAGAGACTTACTTCATGGCCTCTTAACTTTTGTCATCACTTGCTGGTCCTAGCTCGGCTTGGTTGGTTGCCTCTCAGTTTGACCACTTCCCATTGATAGTTTGACTATCATAACCAACAACATGTGTAGAACATTTAAATCATCAATGCTTCACTTCCACATGTTGCCATAACAACTCAAGATTAAACCTTTCTAATACATTTCACAAGCGTAAAACCACCCAAAACTTATCTTTGATAATTTACCATTATAAAAAATTGTTCCTTATCCAC